>OX327015.1:42376437-44974771 GCA_946800695.1 Geum urbanum
CGGCCGAACACAACCCTTGTATCTAAGTGTTGAGATGGCAGGAGAAGACCATGCAATTGGAATAGATTACCATCAACAGTGACTGAAGAACTTTTTGAAGAAATCGAGAATGCCATGTAGTAAATGCTGTAATATTCTGATCATGCATGCATCCTAAGAATGGTTACACCATATATACTCGATCAAAGAATGATAATGATACGCTTGCGGTGGTACTAACTTGCTGATGGATATACTAATTGCTTCGCTGGTTTTGTATCAAACATGACCTTCTGAGGGAAACAATGTCTGCCTTTAGTTTTCTTAATTTTCTTCTTTTGCCTTGTTTAGAACTCTCGCATTGTTTGTGCTCGAGTGAAGTGTTGACCAAACAGAGTTAAGCTTTGCATTAGTATGAACTGAATGTTAAGTTAGCAGAACCAAAAAAATCCTGATGGCATATTTAGCTACTAGTTTCTCTGAACCTGGATATCATTCTTCAATGCAATTTGTTGGCCGTTCCTTTTCTGCTTAGATAATCAAAGCAAATTAGATCCTTTCGTAGATAACTTTATTAGTAATGCTAGTTAATTATATATGCATGTGATACTATGAAAGCTGCCATGAACGGCCCTATAATGACACACCATGTGTATGTCATATATATGTGGACTGATAAGACAAGGATCACCAAATCATCCTCGCTAGCTAAGCTTATTATATTTTCTTTTCAATTATTTTCTCCTTTTATTGACTGATTTAGTGAATAGGATCTCAATCAAATAACTTCATTGGACTATGAAAACACTTTGACTTATATAGTGAAGGTACTATCCCGTGGTACATTATCAACTCAAAAATTAAACATGTTCTCCTTGACTAGCCATGTGTTGGTGTTGGTGTTGCTATAGGCTTGGTAGTAAAGAACATAAAGGCTTAGTCTTTGGTGACTAGATGTCACGGAGGAAGTCTTAGACTTTTATTGATGCAGAGTTATGGATTAATTCGTTGAACTTTATATATTCATGATTACGCCTATTTTTTTTGGCATACGATAACCATTTCATTATTAGAATAATAGACAGAGTATACAATATCTACGGTGAGCTACGACAATATTGATCATTGTTTAAGCTAGTCTAAACTAACTTTATACTACTGTTTTGCGACACTATTTAACATTGGTAAACCAAGCAAGTGTGGAAAATAATAATATAGGAACTAAACTTACAACCCCATGGAATGCACAGAAGAGACAGGACCCTCCTCTGTGCCAAAGTATTACATCTACCTGGATCCCAAATTATATTTCACATCCAAATTGGGCCTCCAAAATAAAACCCATGGACATGCCTTGAACTCAAATTACTCAACCAGTAAGGCCCAAAATAGTGGCCCAACTCACCTAGGGTTGCAACACCTTGTAGCCGCCTTTGGTTCTGGTCTCGGAATCCGTCATCCATTAAACCTCCGACCGCGCCATGACCTTGATGGCCGCCGATCAAAGGTTTCCGTTGTTTCACCAACCAATCTAGCATATTTGTCTAATAAATAAGCAGCCCATAAGAGGCGAGCCGACTACCCCAGAACAAGGAGAGCAAACTCAGTCGTTCCACTCATTTTAGCAGACCAAGCCAAATAGAACTTCAATCAAGTTTGTCGGCGAGCCAATCCAGATTCAGCACATCTATTTGCGAAGTCAGCATCTTCAATTGTGCGCGCACTAGTCGTGAACCACCCCGCAAACCATACTTGAAAAGCATTGCCTCCTACCACGACCCTCGTCGCTAGAGACTACCGTAGGACGCGGCCTTAGGGCACCATCACAAGAGGGTATTTGAGGCTACGCCATTAAGAGTTGACGTTGAGCCTGCCGATTGATGTAGAGAAGCAAAAGGATGGTTCGGACGACAAAGCCAACGAGTAGCCACCACCGCAAGAACCCTAAAGGTTTTTTGTGACAACCAAAATCGCAATCACGCGTTTATCGATTTATGTTACGCGTTATCGCGGATTAGTCGCGTAATTGGGATTGTTAACTACTTTTTCACCAGGTGAGAATTTGGGTTAACTTCCTTCACGGGAATTGTAGATAATTTAATTCTGAGCTCATGTGAATTTTCAGGAAATTTTTCGGATAAGCGAGCAATTATTTAACGATTTTTGAAGTTGGTTGGTGAATATATATAAAAGTGTTATTTTTATTGTTGATTTAATCGTGACCATCCGATCTTAATCAGATTGAATTATAGCCGTCAATTTTGGGCCGGTATGTGTACAGTATATATACGATATAAATACGAGGAAATTTTGGGAAAGTTTCCATTTTGGGAATTATGGGTTGACCCACGTTGACCACGGGTCAAACCGACCTGTTTTGGCCACAAAATTGTTGTCGGTGGTGTGCTCTATTTCGGCCACCTTTGACCGTGATTCTTTGATGAAAGTTGTTGGGATTGAGCTCCTCTTAAATTTGATGGGTGGATCACTGAGGTTGGTGGCCAGAGAAGGAGGAATCAACTCGAAAAAAGAAAGGGTTTTCGAGCCGGATTTTGTCGGTGACGGCGGCGGCGAAGACGACGGCGTTGAGGATCGACACCATGGGAGTTTTGAAGCCCTTGGGATGGTGAGTCTATCCCAAGTGGTCTCGGCCCTTGCCTTGGCCAGTAGTGGCCGATCGGAGAAATTGAATTCCGGCGAGATTTTTGAACTTCACGATGAGTTTTGGACATTTTTCGATTAAAATTGGGCTTAGCTTTGAAATGGAAAGTTGTTAGAAATGTTGAGATATTCAAAATATTGTATAGGTCAAAGAATTCTGTGCTGGTGGAATTCCAGCGGTCCGCAGCTCCACGCGCCCCTCCGGCGAGGTGGAATTTTCGACAAGTTTTATGTCGTTTCGCTCGTTTTTGTGTGCCGAACGCAATGGTGAGATTTATATTCAGATTTGAGTTTGTTAAATTTGGGCGAGTATTTAATCAGACAATTATCAGTTTAATTCACGACATTATTTAAGGACGTTTTGGCTATCGGTTTAATTGCGAGTCGTTTGATATTCAAAAATTGTTTGCGACTCTTAAAAGTGTGAGAGATTACAGGGAATTGAATTCAGAATTTGGTTGAGTCAGTAATTTAACAGAAAATACGTTATTTGAGTATACGAGATTCTAGAGGTTATTACTCAACAGATTATGATCTTAGCTATTTAGTATGAACTCGATGATCAGATATTAATTTTAATCGTGGTTTCAGGATATTGAGTTAGCGGACGTGTTAGAGGAATAATTGTTCCGATCGACAGATTTCAGCTTTGTAATTATCCCGGCAGAATCTATGAGTGGGCACCTTTATTTTCACAATCGTAGCGAGTTTTTATTTTATCAGCATACTCTACAGTTTATTTTAGAGCTTTTAAATTACACTTTCCAGTATATTTTTTTAAGCGTTATTTTTGGATGTTTCTTTGTGATGGTTTGATTAGGTGCATCGATGCTCTAGCTATTCGGATGATCACCGGATAGTTTAGTCAGGGGAGGTTAGGTGGCCTCGTCTGACTCAGATCGACTCAGGTTAGGTGGCCTGGGAACGATCCCGTCACATTTATTTTATCTGTGATTTCTATTGATAGTCGTACTGGGTGAGAGGCTCAGAACGACTATCCCTCCGTTGCATATCAGTTATTTATTTTGAACTCGAATTATTTCTAGAAAATAGCGGAAAGACATAAAATTACAGTTTAGCGATTTATACAGATTATTATTAGATTTTGTCCACTCACGCTAACGTTTTTACGTTTTATTTGTCTTTCCGTGGGCTCTTCGGTTTATCGTTGTCCAGATTGCAGTGTGTATCATAGGGATGCTGAATGCTGTCGAGGGCGTCAAGTTCACCATTTCACCAGTCAATTCTTTCAGCTGTAGGTCTCAGCTCACTGTCAGTATATCTCTTATGTTATTGAAGTCACCTTGGATACTAGTTATGTAGTATCATCTTAGTGAGACTCTTGTGAATAAGTTGTCACTCGTATAGTAGTCAAGTTGAGTTTCTTTGTATGTGAATCCGTATTTACTGGAAGTATGTTTTCGAATTCTAATTAATGTATCAGTTTTGATTTCAGTATATGTTGAGAAATCCGGATGGACATCGGTGGTCCACGGTATTATTTGTGGGTTTATTTGTGGAGAGTCAGTTTTCCTTGCAGGTTTATGGGTGCCTCTTTTATAGGGGAAATTATGTCAAAATTTTCACTTAAACTCGTAGATTAGGGTCAGTAGTTAGGACTTGATTCTAAATTACTAGTTAATGTAGGGTCTGGTCCTTTCAGTTTCATACTCCCAGACTATTTTCTCATGATTCTGCACAAAGAATGATGCTCTATGATTACGCATGTTTGTTAAAAAAGAAATTTTAATTCAATTATGCTTCAGTTTTTGTACTTTAAATTTTTATCCACTAGACTACCGAAAATGATTAATCCATATGTCCAGAAAACTTTGGAGAGAAAAAAAAACAAAAGAACAAACAAATCGAAAGAAAGAAATAAAATAATTTCACAAAAATAAAATAAAAGGAATCTTTGGAGTTTTGAGTCCACTTGACAAATAGATGTGGGAAATGATTAGGCAAGTGGATGATGAAGATTGAGGCCCCAGTGATCCATGTTGTGTGTGATGTTGGCCTTGTTGGGTTATCAAATATAAGCAGAAGGGGAGTTGGTTTGGTGTGGTGATAAGCAGAGATGGACTCGGTGAGTTGCCGTGTCTTTATAGCTTTCAGACTTTGACAATTATTGCGATACGTGTGATCGACATGAATTGAAAACCTATACGTGTCCCATGATAAGCACCGAAGCCTCCTGTGTATGTGTGGAAACGAAAACGCCGTTAGTCAACTCTAGACGGTATTGTCGTTGACTGGTTGTCGTCTCCGTTTCTCTCTTTCTCTTTGGTGATGAAATGTCAAGCAATTTGTAATAGACTTGATTTCTATAAATTAACATCACGCAAGACAAGTTGGTTGGTAATTGTAGGGAGAACGGAGCAAGGTAGAACCTAGTGTCCCATTTTTAAGCTCGGTTTTACATTACCCACAACTATAATACTTATCTATACACTAAATTACTAATGTTAGAAAACAAACCAAGTTTGTCGACTGTACATATCATGTTTAATTCCACACAACTACCAAATACTGGTCTAACATTCACAAATATCAAGTATCAACCACTCAATTGATATATGATAAACAACTGAAATCGACTCAAACCGGTGAAGACTAGAAACGAAAATCCACACAAATTTACATTTATTTTTGTTGAAACGCACACATATATGATAAAAAAGTATTGGCACATTGAGTTACCAAATGTCTACTTTAAGAATTCCTTTCCATTTTGTTGGTTTTTTTTCTCTAGTTGGTTAGAGCATGTCCAACACTTACTTTAAAATAGAGATTTTAGCTATTTTAGAGAGAATTTGGGTGTTTTTTTGCTTCAATAGATACTCTAAATCATTATCTACTTTATAGGAAGTGGTAGAAAGAGAATAAAAAACTCTATATCTATAGAAAAATTAAAAAATTCTAAACTTCTCTGAAACTCTCTATAATTTAATGCTTACATCCAAACCTTTATGATTTCTCTCTCATACTTCATTTTCTCTCTCTTCGTTTGTTCTTTTTTTTCTAAATAATAACTTGAATAAATATAAATTTTAAGATTCATTAAATTATGAAGAAAATTATTAAAGTATAGAGAAAAAAATTGTCGAAGTTGGGGCATATTTTTATAAACATTTCGGCTTTTACATTCTTATAATAAAGAAGTTATAAAAAAATGGTAGGAGATGTTCATAATTATTAGTAGCAGGAGAAATTCAAACGTATAATATATTTTCCTTAAATGGCTAATGTGGCGTCATTCTCAGCCACTAAAACAAGATTTATAACCCGTTAAAGATCGGCTTACGTTATACAGTACCTATCCGGATCCAAACTCCGGGCCCGGGTCAAAACCCACAAAGGTCCAACTCCAAAGCGTCCGCCTGTTTTGACCCCATATCCCCCCCCCCCACCCTGGCCCACTACCCACCGCCACCGTTAAAATCAAACGCCGTTACATCCTCTCCAATCCCCAACCGGTGCAGGTCTCTTCTGTACTCACCTCCGTCTCTTTAAACAGACTCCGTTATCTCCAACCTCTCTCTCTTCTCTCTCTCCCTCCTCTTTTCTTTTCTCTCTCATTCTCTCTCTGTTTTTTTTTTGAGGCTCTGATTGCAATTCTCTCCTGTAGCTGTTGCTGCTTCGAAGCCTTCTCTATTTTATAGGTAACCCTTTTGAAACATCTCTCTGATCTTTCATCATTTTTTTTACGGTTGTTTTTGCTTTGATTTTTATCGCTTTAGAAATATAATTTATTTGCCGATACAAAAGTTTGGATTTTGGGGTAAAAATTGAGATTCTAGGGCTTATTGTGGTTCTGGGTCGGTTTGTTTTGTTGCTGAGAAGGTAGGAATATGGTTTGTATTGGAATATTGGATCTTAGGAAATCGAAAATGGTTTTAGCCTTTTAGATTATTGGGATTTTGATTAAAGTTGTGTTCTTTGTGTTGGTTTTAAGTAATTTGTTTGTGTAGAAATAAGAGCAATTTGAGGGTGTTTTTAAAAAAATTATTTATTTGATGTTTCTGTGAAGCTAAATGAGGGATGAGCTGTAGTAAAGTTCATTGCTTTGATAGAAAATAGAGGTTTGGCTAATTTTGTGAGGGATGTTCATGATTGGACTTGTTTGATTTGGTATTGCTTTTTCAGGTTTGTTCTTGTATTGAGATTAAGTGTTGTAGTTCAATGTGGGATTGGAATCATTGGATTGAGTGATGGGTCTGCAACTGATTGGATGAACTGTGTATGTGGGTGTGAGAGTCATTAGGACTTATTCTTTTGTGGACTGTGTGACTGATCTGCAATCTTTGTTAGTTTGAGTTTGATGTGTACAGATGTGTTTGTGAGGTGACATCATTTGGAAAGTGGGTTTATGAGTAGTAACCCAAAAGCAGGAGAAAGGGATTGACTGATCTGCCGAGAATCATGGGGGAAGCGCTTCTCACTACTCTGTCCATAGAGAATTCCCATTTGTCTACATTGTTGTCGATGGATTCGGGTTCTTTGGCGCATGATGAACTGGAGAGAGAGATGAATCGGACTTTCATACTTTCACGGCCACCTGATATCAATCTCCCGTTGTTGTCTGAACCAAGTCCACCTCCTCCGACTTGGAATGATCCATGTGACATCTTAGACGTAGGCCTTGGGTGTCAGGTTTATGAGGCGGAGACAACAATCACTCTCCCGAAAGTTGTAAAGAAGTGCAACAAGAGACTCGATAGTGTTTGGGGCGCATGGTTTTTCTTTAGCTTCTACTTCAAGCCTGTTTTGAATGATAAGTCCAAGTGCAAGATCATTCGGGATAGTAATGGGGTGTCTGGGTACGACAAAACAGACTTGCAGCTGGATGCTTTCTTGGTTCAGCATGATATGGAAAACATGTACATGTGGGTTTTCAAGGAAAGGCCAGAAAATGCATTGGGAAAAATGCAGCTGAGGAGTTATATGAACGGCCATTCTCGCCAAGGAGAACGCCCCTTCCCATTTAGTGTGGATAGGGGATTTGTGCGGTCTCATCGAATGCAGAGGAAGCACTATAGGGGTCTGTCTAACCCTCAATGCGTGCATGGGATTGAAATTGTTCGCACACCCAACCTCATGTGTCTTGATGAGGAAGAGAAGAAGAGGTGGACAGAGCTTACAGGCCGAGATGTAAACTTTTCAATCCCGCTCGAAGCAAGTGATTTTGGTTCATGGAGGAACGTACAGAACCCGGAATTTGAGCTCGAACGACCTGTTCCTCCATCAAAGAACAATATAAATTCTCACCAAAGGAAGCTGCTTGATGGTACTGGTTTGAATTTGTCAACTCAGCCATCAGACCATAATGACGGAATGGATCTGTCACCAGTCAGCCATAAGCGTAAGAAGGAACTTTTTCCGCATGGAAATGACGTTGATTGCTGTTTGCCCAGTAACCAACATTTTGACAGGGTTTTGGACGGTAAAGTCCACGCAGACGAGTCATCTTGGTTTAATGAATTTAGTGGGGCAATGAAGAATGCATCTGGGCCAGTTACAGCTGCAAAAACAATATATGAGGACGATGAAGGGTTTTTGGTTATCGTCAGCTTGCCTTTTGTAGATCTTCAAAGGGTTAAAGTTACCTGGCGAAACACTAATTCCCATGGGATTGTAAAGATATCTTGTGTGAGTACAGCTTGTATTCCATTCATTAAGAGACATGATAGAACATTTAAGCTAACAGATCCTGCACCAGAGCACTGTCCTCCTGGGGAATTTGTCCGAGAAATTACTCTTCCTACGCGCATTCCAGAAGATGCTAATCTGGAAGCGTATTGTGATGAGACTGGAACAATGCTCGAAATCATGGTGCCCAAACATCGCGTCGGACCAGAAGAACACGAGGTTCGTGTTTGCCTCCGCCCCTCTCCCTGGAATGAAAGGGAGCATTTGTTGACCTGACTGAAGGAGGCATTAAGATGACAGATGCAATAAGTTCTTTTTTTCTTCTGCTTCATTGTTTTTTTAACTTGATTCCGCCGAGGAAATCTATTGAATGCAACCTGATTTTTTTTTTCCTCCTTTTGTGTTAGAAATATTAAACCCCTTAGAAAAAGAAAGAAGAAAGTTAGCATCCTTTTTGTTTTCATTTTCCCATACTATTTATAAAATTGATGTTGTTTAATTTTAGATGTTGTGTTATGTATCTCATGCCTTACTAGCAAATATGTTCACAGCTTGTATTTTGCACTATAAGTGTTCACCATTATTATTAAGTTTGCATTCTTAGATTATGCTTTGGATTGAAAGGGTCTTCATACAAGTAGAACACTAGCTTGATATTAACTAAGGTAGTGAATATGCTAGCAGTTCTGAAAAATTTCCAGTGCTTTTTTTTGTGGCGTCAGCTAGGGAGAGTCATTGCTGCTTTTACACATCTCCTGTCCGAAATCTTTGTACAGATTCTGCAGCAGAATGTAGCATGGTCTGTCTGCTTTGTACTTGCAGATCTATATTATTCTAAAACGATTGCAGACTTGAAAGTACAGGTGCTCAGAGGAAACAAAGGCCAAAGGATCACATGCTATTTGACTTTGTGATACGGAGAATGCAATAAATTATGCAGCTAGACATAAAACCCAATTAATTAAGATCAGTATCATATATGAAGAATTCTAACCAATGTAGCTTGCAATACGTCAGCTATAATGTGATAAACTAGGTAAACTACTTGCGGTAGCCTACTTCTGCAGCTCTGCACCATTTCGAATTCGGCTTGCTAAGCATGTTGTACAATACAACGGAAGGTGAGCATCGACTGCGGTCACTCTTGTGTTCGTGCATGGATCGATGGAGGCAAATGATGATTTCCGATGGGGTTTGGCCCCGATGGAACTTTGCGAACGTTCTTAATAGTAACCAGCTTCCTGGAGTTGAGCTATTATCACAGAAACAAGAAAAAAAAAATTCCATCTTTTACTAGAATGTGGATTGAAACGTACATTTGAGCAGCAGCAGCTTTAGTACTAGACTCACCTGAGTAGTTAAAATGTATCTAGTTGCCGCCAAACTCTTCTTTGCAGTTGCTGTACTTTCAGAATCAAGCTCTGCAACAAGCATATGTTAGATGGGAGAGGACAGAACGAGTAATTAAGCATGTTCATCTAGCTTTTGTCTCACACTACAAGTCTACAAATGCATAGAAATCAGCAATATATTCCTGCCTACATGCACCTGTTGTATATAACGGTTATAGACAAGAACATCTCTAGACTAGAACACAGTTGGAGTTAAGATCTTGCCTGCAGATTCTTCATCTATAGCCACGAAGTCCCTGGAATGACTTGGAAGAGAAACTATAAGTATCAGTAGTACAAAAACAAGGCATAAAAGAACTTTCGTCTTCACCATCTTTGGCTTAGCTCTGATTCCTTTTGCATGGGAGCTTCACTTCTTTTATTACTGATTCACATAGTTTCTAATCATAGGCGTGTTGAAAGTTTTGAGATGTCATCCTAGAGTTGTCTAGGAATCCAATGTCAGATATACACAATCTCAATCAGCTAAGATAATAAGCAGCTTGTCATGTTGTGTTGACTTATCATGGTTCATTTTAGTGACCCCATAATGTTTGCTGTATGTCAAGTGCTGCCTGCATTGTCCTCCATATGTGAAGGCCATAGTGAATCCTCTCCAGCTGTTTCAATGGCTACAGTAGCACAAGAGAGACCTTACAATGAACCCCACGTAGTAGTCAATGAGGGCCTAACTTAGGGGAGGGATAAGACTTTCACCATAGAAATGATGTATCATGCTGCAAATTGTTGTAGGGTAATGAATTAGTACTAGAATAAATTTCTAGGCCACATTGCAATAGTAGTTTTTGAGAATTCTTTCTTTAACTACATTCTCACACTATCATGGGGCTCAAAACTCTACTGTTACGAGTCCTATGACCCAAACACATAATGGAAATTTGACTTTTGGATATTTCATGCGGATCATCTCAAGAGCTTCTCGGGCACCCTATCTCTTATGTACCATCCCCTTTTCATTATAGTACCAACAATCAAATAGTAGCCGTAATTTGAGTACACTTATAGTGTGCAGAGCATAAATATGCGAAGACATTTGTCACAATTTTAACGATTTTGACTCAAATAAATAATGAACAAAAATATTTAAAAATTCTGTCTTATATATTTACACTCCGCACACCATAAAACCTGTGATTCCCATAGATAGTGAACTGCTATAGAATATTAATACTCTTTCCCCCTCAAAAACAAAAATCCTCCATTCCGTGTGAGCTGAAGACAGAAAAGCAGCACTAAACGACTATCCTGATGATATGTTACACACCCGACAAACATTGCCATTAGGCTCTTCCTTTTCTTCTGTCTAGAACTCTAGATTCTTATACTCTTGACCCTTGAGCAATATTGAATCCCATGCTTCCAGAGAGGTAATGATGCTAATACAGACGATCATAGAGTGTCAGTTACCAAAAAAATATATGCATGTAAGAGGACTAAAGTGAGTTCTATTCTGCATGTACGCTCTTATTGGAAAGTCCCATGTGAATTTCTTTCAGACCAAGCTATGATTTCTCACAAGAATATATAAAGTGATACCACTTTGCTCTTCTTTAATCTCCTACCACCAATGGTGTAATTTTCTAGCTGTGTAGGCTTTAATCTTTAGTAGGATACAAAATCATCGAGGTGTAAAGTATTTTGATCTTGTTGGAGAGATTAATTTTTGGGGTATTAGATTGTTGAAATCTACGATATGTTTTATGGAGCAAGCTTTTATTTAGGTATATCTAAAAATGATTTTCAGGTATATGACATTACGCCAATTTTTTTTTATCATATTTTACCATCTCTACCGTCCAACTTCTAGGTTTATATGAGTATCATTCATGTAAATTTTCAGCCAAAATGGTGATCATTAAGGTATCGAACTAGTTTAAATCAATAGACGAACCAAATCTGTCACACCTAAACCGTTTTTACTTATGAACTTCAATTGTAGTTTTGAATACCTTAACCATCACCATTTTGGCTGAAAATTTACAAGATTGATCTACACATTATGACCTAAAATCAGAACGGTAGAGATGGTAAAATATAATAAAAAAGTTGACGTAATGCCATATACTTGAAAATGATCATTTTCAGGTATACTTCAGTAGAAACTTGCTGATGTTTTATGTTTTGTGGCTTAGAGCATTTATCTCAAACTTTTGAGTTTCAAATTATCTCCCTCAATTTAGTTGATAGCATTTCTCTTGAAACTCCAAGTTTGGATGGTAATCCCAAATGTAGCACACAAAAAATTATTAGCAATAGTTTGTAAAACAAGAAGATGCTAACTTTGGAACCTTTGATTACTCAAATAATGGGAGCATGTGTGATATTGTCATTGTACATGTCTACCTTAATTGGCTCGACCCAAAATCTCAACTTACGAATTATCTAAAACGTGCAACGTAATAATCTGAATTGAGAAACAACGAATTTTAATCTTGTGCTCTTTCCTGATCTTTAATATAATGTCTCGAAATATCCTAATAAATAATAAACTTTTTATACCAAAAATAAGTACGAATATCATCTCCCTTACGAAACTTTAATGACCACATATATCAATAATCACCGAAACATTACTCTTCATCCTCCTATCCAGTCTCAAGTAGTGTTCTATGTCCTAAACTTGGACCTCTCTTTTGTCTAATAGAAAATAGGTCCAAAATGTGGTATTTTGATACAAATCGTTTTTTGGTTCCTTTAGAACACAAGTTTACAAATCCTATTATAAATTCACCCCATCACGATTTGGTGCACTTTTCTATAAAACCCAACTCCCCCATTTTTCACCTCTCCCCAAAAATCAGCCAATCTTCCTCCGCTTTCTTCTCTCTTTTTCTCTTTCTCTCTGCCGATTGTCTTCAATGGACGCCGCGCCTCCTTCACAAGCCAGTCTTCTCCTCCAAAAACAACTCAAAGGTAATCATCCCCTGTTTTTTTAAGTTTTTTCGTTTTTGGGTTTCAAACTTTGCGCCATATGGATTGTTAATCTGTTGTGTTTGTTTGGTTTTGTTGTTGGGTTTATGTTAGATCTTTGCAAGCACCCAGTTGATGGATTCTCGGCTGGTTTGATCGACGAGAGCAATATCTTTGAATGGAACGTCACCATTATCGGCCCACCTGATACTCTCTAGTGCGTTTTTTCTTTCTCTTAACTACTTTGATAAAGCTTTTGTTTTTCTTGCTCAAGATTATGTCTTTGTGTTAAAGTTTGGTTCTTTTTCTATTGTAATTTGATGTATGCAAACTGCCCTGATTAGCTGATCCTGTTGTTTTGGTGTGTATTGTGTATTGTGTATAGTATTGTGTTCTCTGCATGTTGGTTCTTGTGGCTTTGTCATTATGATTTGAATGTGTTGTGGGTAGTTTTTGGTTTAGGAAGATTGGTGTTTGTTCATAATTTGTTCTCTATGTTGGGCCAATGAGAGGTTTTGCTGACCCTGTTTGTGGTTTTTGGGATCAATTATTATAGTGATGGTGGTTTTTTCAATGCGATCATGAGCTTTCCTAATGATTACCCGAACAACCCTCCTACAGTGACGTTTACCTCAGAGATATGGCACCCGAATGGTAAATTCTTGTCTTTGTATGTTGTAATTTTAGTTTATCTCAATATTGAATTTCATGTTCTAGTAGGTGAATGGATCCTAATACTGAGGTTCTATTACGTGTTGCAGTTTATGCAGATGGAAAGGTTTGCATTTCGATTCTTCATCCCCCTGGTGATGATCCTAATGGCTATGAGCTTGCAAGTGAGCGCTGGAATCCAATCCATACAGTACGTAGATAACCTCTGTCTTGTTCTGTTATGATGTCTTGTTTATTGTGCAATGTGCATCAGTGCTTTCAAAGGGTAGTGACTTTCCGTTTTCTATAGTTTCACTTGTGTAGTCATAGTCCTATCAGTACAGGATTTTAGGTTGCGGTGTTGTCTTGCTATTGTCTGTTTTTATATGAGCATTAGGGAAATTCTCTAGGATTGTGCAGGGAGTTATCGACTCTCTCTTTATAATTCTATAGCATGAAAGTACTGAAAAGCAGCAAGTGTTTGATTGGCAATCTAACACTTAAAGTTTTAAACTGCATTGTGACTTGACCATCTGATGGCAGTAATTGATGGTGGGCAACTGTAAGGAATGAACATGGGATCCTTGCGGGTCTGCACTGTTCAGTATCCCTTTGGGTCTCTACTTAAGCCCATATCGAGGTGCTTGTTTCTAAACCCTAATACAACACTAGTATAGACAAGGTTGCTTGAGTTGGATTTGGGTTGATAAGTCAATTGTGCAGTACAGTTTTGACCTGTATGATGCACAGGAATCGTAGTCTTCTGTTGACTTGATTTTAACAAGTTATATTAGCTTGTTTTATCTTACATAAATTAGAAGTGTTCCTTGAGATCTTTGATCACTTTTATCCAAGCAATATGATTAAGTTTATCTCGGTTCTGGTTTATGCAATCAGATGACTGATGCAGTATGCTAGGCATTTTATTTTCCCTTCAATTCTGAAGTGTTCTTTGAACATATTGGTTACGCTTTATTATTACCCTTTATTACAGTGCACTGACTGAATTGTAACTTGCAGGTTGAAAGCATTATGTTGAGTATAATATCAATGCTTTCAGGCCCTAATGACGAATCACCAGCCAATGTTGAAGCTGCGGTATGTGTCCTTTGGTTCTTTGTAATTAAGTAATTTTGTTATCAGCTTTAATGTACAAAAGCTTGGGTGATGATAGTTTTGTCATTTTGAGGACCTGTTAATAACAGTTTAGTACTTAAAATCATAAGTCTTGGAAGCAAGAGTTTGGTCTGAATGGTTTAATACTTATATTCATTTTAGCTTGCTCGTATCCTGACATACTGAAAATTTTGTAATTGTGGTTGTTAGAAACAATGGAGAGAAGATAGAGAAGGGTTCAGGAAGAGAGTTGGTCGCTGTGTGAGGAAGTCTCAAGAAATGCTATAACCCATCACCGCCCAACAAAGCGGCCAGGACAACTTTTTGTATTAGAGGACTGAGCTTTTGCAAGTAGATCATTCCCGTCTATTTTCTGTTTCAATATAATCGGTAACTGCTGTTTCTTCACTAGTTCAGTAATGAGATTGGGATATTATATAAGACTCAATCTTGAACAACCCGTATTGATCCTGTTGAGTTTTATGGTCCTCCATGGTTTGTTCATTGTTTTTAAAAATTTAAGCTTTACTGCAACCTATTTCAATATGTTGGCCTTGAAAAGGTCATCCTGATAGTGTTTATGAAGCCCCGATTTAAGTAATGTCATATCAACAGGGAATAGGATCCAAGTTAACATCTTTGAAATAGAACCTTGATAGTTATGAGCCATGGCATCATTTGGTTGATAAACCAACGAATGTAGTTGGTGTTTACTTTAAAATGTGAAGTTGGTCAGGTGTTGTGGCAATTAGAACAATGCTAAAGGCACCATGGATTTGTTGTTGCCTAGAGAAGAAGAAGAATGTGAGAGTACACACGAGTTGTCGGCCATGATATATATTTGGACCAGCAGCTTTGATGAAATTGGGATTTCTGCAATTTGGTGACTGTCACGGGATTTTCATCATCCCCCTAAAAACGACGTGCGGGAAATCATTAAAATCAATCGCAAATTTGCACGGTACAAAGTATCCCCAACCTCAAAGGAAGCATCTTTCAAGTTTGAAGTAGATTGATTGTCTTTGTTGATGATGATGATGAACTCAGATCGTATTGATCTCCATTTAGTCCACAAGTATAATAATTTATTTTTAACTTATCTTTTACATATAATCCTTTGGAAAATACACACACAAAAAAAAAATAGAAAGAAAAAGAGGAGAGGAAGGTAACACAGAAGCGAGAAAGAACTAGTCTTTTTTGTACAGTCTACCCCACACACTCTTCCTACTTCCTGCTGCTGTCTCCTTGCTTCTCCCATTTTATCACTTCCTTCTCTCTCTCTCTCTACTTTCTCTTGCTGTCTTTCCAAAGCACATCTTTGTTTTCCCTTTAGGCTTTTTTTTTTCACATACACACACACCTTTGCTTTCTTTCTTTATCTATCTCAGCAGCTCACACTTTCCCTCTCGTTTTCCTTTTTCACTCTCTCTTTCTCCAGAGAAGACCTTATCACAAATTCACAATTCCCATGGCACATCCTCCATCAATAGCCTAGCTCCTCATCCTTTCCCGTGACTCATCTCCCCATATCCTCCTCATGATCATCACCACTTCTTCTTCTTCTTATTCTTCTCCATTCTCCTAAACAATCTTCATCTCTTTCACCATGCGCTCCTCCTCCTCAGCTCAGCCGCCTCAAATGGAAACCCGTAACGGCGGCGACCACCACTTCCACTCCACCGTCTCCCTCCGCAAGCTCCGCCGCTTCAACTACCTCATCCTCCTCTTCCGCTTCGCCTCCTTCAGCTCCTCCTTAGCTTCCTTCGTCTTCATGCTCGCCTCCTCCTCCGTCCCTAACTCCCCTCGCTGGTACCACTTCGACGCCTTCAGGTTTAGTTAACTCCACTCCGAAAAAATTCAAAAATTCAAATTCAAATCAAAATAAAAAAAGTTAATACAAATTGTCTACCTAATTGAACGTAATTAATTAACACACAGATTGGTGGTGGGAGCGAATGCGATAGTGGCGATGTACTCGCTATTCGAAATGGTGGCGTCGGTGTGGGAGATTTCGAGAGGAGCGACTCTCTTCAGCGAGGTCTTGCAAGTCTGGTTCGATTTCAGTCATGACCAGGTATTTATTTTTAAATTTTGAAATGTTAAATTTAAATTAGGGAGGGATTAATGAGAGATAGAGAGGGGGTTGTGATCATGTAGGTGTTCGCGTACCTGCTGCTATCTGCGGACTCGGCGGGAACGGCGCTGGCGAGGGTTTTGAAAGGGATGGACACGTGTACGGCTTATAGCGCTTTTTGCGTGGAGGTGGACATAGCGATCGTGTTGGGGTTTGTCGGGTTTTTGTTTTTAGGCTTTTCGTCGGTCCTATCGGGCTTTCGGGTCGCCTGCTTCGTAATTAAAGGCTCTCGTTTTCATCTTTGATCAAAATTAATTAAAGTGAAAAGGGGGAATATTTCGTTGAGTCAGGGTGTATGGACTTTACTGTGTTACCGTACTCTATAATGATTTGTTCCAGAAAAGACTGACGTGGATGTGATATGCCTTAGGCGGGGCCCAGTAGTGGGAATGGGCAGCAAAGCTTTTTTAGTTTTCTCATCGAGTATTTTGGTGATGATAATGGTGGTGGTGGTGGTGAGCATGGAGCTGTATATATAGAGGAAGGAGAGAGACTTGTATTCTTTATGCATTTGCTGACTACTTCTATATAAGCACTAGCAAATGCTTCTTAATCGAAAATTGTTCATCAATATTACTATAAGTTCCATATACGAAGCTGAGCAAATGATAAGCTAGTAGCAAAATGGTCCAAGCTCTAACAAAAATCGAATGATACAAGTATCAAATTGGTTTTTTGTATGGAGTTCATATTGTATCTCCAATAGCACATACATTATAAGATTCTCAGGTTCCTCAGATGCCTTCATATTTTGGGTCTGCCGTCACATAATGATAAGCAATCACCAGAAGAAAGATGAACGTGCCAAGAAGGTTGGCTATAGTCCCAAGTTGCTGATCATTAATCATCTGTATGAACACAAAGAAAGTACATAAATTAGCTTTTACAACACGAAACATCACACCATTTTGGCAATGCATATTTTTTCAGACTAGAAGCACAAGCTGATGCATTCATTTGTACACAGATAGCCCATGTAGATAGTATTAGTAGCACCTTAACAATTAAAACTATATGAACCTTTATGCTTCTTCTAGATACATAGTGCCGAATTACTGTAGATACATAGTGCCGAATTACACAGGAACAAACAAAACTACTGAGAGCAGGGACACATCAAAATTCAGTTCAATACTCTCCTAAGAAAATTGAGCAAATTGTTAATCAACACCTATCTACATTGATCTTGATAGGTAGACATCTAAGGCATCTTCAGTTATTGGGCATATATTCCCTATAACAGACCTACTTCAGATGCATATATTCAATCCTATCGTGTCTCTATTTGGTGAAATTGTTTAACTACATCACAAGAACTGTCTCCAACAATAAATTCTTTCTACATGAGCATGAACCAACAAAAAAAAGAGTCACTTTCAGTATCCTCCTGATATTCTGGTACACAAGAATTCAAACAATGGAATGGTAATTGTCATGCAAAACTAGTTCTTGGCTCGTACCTAACATTATGTAAGCTACAACTGGCTCATCACTAGTTAATGAAAAGCTCACCGATTGAGACTCATCTACGAAACACTCTTACTGAGAATATATCTAGAATGAACCTCATCCTCCCCGCATCTTCCAAACTCTTTTTTGATAACTAGGCATCATCGGTGCCATCATTAGACACAAAGCTAAAGCATATGCCTACACCCAAATGGGCTAAAACTCGTAGTACTCACAAAGTGTTGTATTCAGTAGCAAAATTGAGCAAATTTGAATGAAAAAAACAACTCCAAATTGTCTTTCAGTGAAAGAATTGACCTTATTCACCACACTTGCACACACACTCAACGAAAACGAAAACCAGCATGATCACAGTGGGATTTGAACCCACGACCCTTAGAGTCGGAGTCTACGCCATATCCACTCCGCTATGTGACCATCAGGGTGCTCTTTCCTCCCACATTTTCGCCTATCTACCTATCTCAATCACTAACCTAAGTACCTAACTCAAGCAAAGTATGAAACTTTTTAGTTTATAGGGTTCCAATCTAAAAACCCACATCAATTTACTTGTAATTCAATATAGTAAACAAGATTCAGAAGCCAAATACTGATAAACAAGATGTATGATTCTATTGCGATTTGAAAAAAGGTGTTGATGTGTTGAGAAGTGAGTGACTTTTATAAGAGTGTGATCTGGGATTAAATAGAGAGAGATGGAGAATACCTTGGGAAGATCGGAACACGCGAAAGACGACGACAGACGCGAGCAGATCTTCGATGTTGAGAGCTGACTTTGGTTTGAGAATTGCGGAGCGGAGGAGTGGGAGGCGCAGCTGAAGCGGAGAAGACCCGCGGTTTTATTCAACTAAAGTCTGATCCGACCCGAATAGTGTAACAGTTGTACTTATTTTGGGCCTGTACTGGTATGTCTTGGTCTTATTAGGAAGTGACTTGGGGGTGTATTGGTCTTATAAGGAAGTAGTTGAACTGGGAGTGGGCTGTGGGCACGAATTCCGCAGATCTCGAATTCGACTTAATTTTGCTCGGAATAGGATAGGACGGGATAAAAATTAATTTTTTTACTATTTCATCTCGTCCCAATTTTAGGGACGGGATTGGAGTCAGAGACTGAAGTATGTTGCATGCTTGTAATTAAACAGTCATGTTTTAGCGGTCAATAAATCGTGCTCAGTTGTCGTCAATCACCGTCAGATCGGTATGATGTAACGAATGAGAATAAACTGTACTTTAACTTAGTTGTGATTATCTTTTTTTAAATAGAAAATCCAATTGTGATGGCCACTAGACCAATCCCAATTCACAAATGCTCCATTTGCTAGAGAATTAAGTAGCAATGCTTCAAGTATGTTGAATTAGAACGTTGGGAGACAAGTATGGGATTTATGGGAAGAAAAAAAAAACAAAACTGGAGTGTGGCTGCTGGGATTCGAGCCCAGGTCTCCACGGCCACAACGTGGAATTCTCACCACTAAACTACAGCCACAATGTTACGAAGTTGTCACACTAAATCTTACAAAACCTTTTCTTAGTCTGGCTAGGTAATTTGATCATGAGTGATGAAAAAGGAAGTCAAAAGGAATGCGTTGGATCTGACGTTGTGGAGTTATCTCTTTTTGCCAAGACGTGCACGGACTTCCAATGTACGTTTCATTTGACCCATCCTGGTGCCAAATCCTAATCTTCAGTACAATAACAATAATGACATTGTTGATCTCTTAATTAGAAATTAGGATAATGTAGCTCAGGATAGGTAAATCCTAAAACAGTGATCAGAAAACAGAAGACAGAGAGTGAAACTAGAAAACAGAGCTCGTCTCAGTGAAACAGAACACAAAAGCCAGTTTGAGTTTGGAAATAGAAGATACATAATGACGTGTCGTACAGTTAGTTATATTAGCGAAAACCCACAAATCCACACGAACCACCGCTATTTCCGTTCATCGTTGTAACTCAGACACATCACAACACACTCTCTCCTTATTTAAGCTCTCTCTCTCGATCTCGACATAGTCTAGGATACAAGAGACCGAACCTCAACAACATCTCAAACCTTAACTAGAAAAAATCCAACACAAACACACAGAAGTAACCTCCGAGGTTCTCGATTCTCTCTCTTCCTCAAAAATAAGGTAACACCATTATTGATATTTATGCTAAAATTATTTTCTTTTTATGGTTTTCTTTTTCTTTTTCTTTCTGGTGAAGCATTATGAGTGTGTGATGAGATTCAGATTTCAGATCTGAAAATAGTGCTGGTGAAGTTTCGCTGTATAGGGACAGAGAGAACAAAAGTGTTTGATGACTCTCTACTTTTCGTGTTTCTGAAGCCATTCACTCTTCAGTTGGTAGAGTTTGGTAGTCATATAATTCGTACCATACTTTTCCTTTTATTTTTGTTTTTGTTTTATTAATTTTTGTTTATGCAAATTTGATTCTGCATTCTGTTATATAAAACTCTATCCTTGATCTCACATTGCACTACTCATCTGATAGAGCTTAAGAATTTTGGAGGATTTCTCTCAACAGTAAGGTGATCTGAATTCAATGTATGTGAAAAGATTTGTTCTTTGTTCAAATTGAGTCCCTTTTGGTTTTTGAATCTGTTGTTTGTAGATTTCTGCTGAATGTGGTTTCTGTTGAGTTTGCTTTGTATGATTTGAAAGTGGGGTTGTGTGTTGTAATTTGAGACTGTTGTAGTTGGTGTTTGTGAGTTTGATCTAAAATGTACGAGTTTTGATTGTGTTGGGTGCAGAGTTTATCAAATGGCTACCAATGGAGACCTTGCTTCTAGTAAACCTCCTCCAACTCCCTCACCTCTTAGAAATGCCAAGTTCTTTCAGGTAACATATCTGATCACTTAGTTTTTCTATGAAGATTTCAACTTTTAGTCTAATATAGTACAATCTAGTATTCAGTGGTGTTAGTATGTTGTTGTCTGGCAAATATGTATCTTGATGTCTACTTATGTCAGGCGAATATGAGAATTTTGGTTACGGGAGGAGCTGGGTTTATTGGCTCTCACCTAGTGGACAAGCTGATGGAAGATGAAAAGAATGAGGTGATTGTTGCGGATAATTACTTCACTGGCTCAAAGGACAACCTTAAGAAATGGATTGGTCATCCGAGATTTGAGCTTATTCGTCATGACGTCACTGAGCCATTGTTGATTGAGGTTGATCAAATTTTCCATCTTGCTTGCCCTGCTTCGCCGATCTTTTACAAGCATAATCCGGTGAAGACAATAAAGACAAATGTGATCGGTACATTGAACATGCTGGGACTTGCCAAACGTGTTGGTGCCAGGATATTACTCACATCTACTTCAGAGGTGTACGGAGATCCCCTCATTCATCCTCAGGTTGAGAGCTACTGGGGAAATGTTAACCCAATTGGTATGCTTTTCTCTAATCAGTATTCATATACACACTTGTTTCCCCTTTAATTTGTGGGAATGCATAAATATGATCTTTACAATTCAAAGAACAATGTATCTTAATCTTACTCTTCAAGTGATTCAGCCTTAGTATATGAAGCTATCTTAATTGTCATCCACACCATTGTGGCTTATACTTTGACATGATAGCGATCTATGATTTCTCATTATATCTGCATTGAACAACTTTACAATGCAACACACTCAACTACGCCAACTTGTGGCATACATTGACACTTGCTTGTTCTTTAATGATACAACAGGAGTTAGGAGTTGCTATGATGAGGGAAAGCGAGTCGCCGAAACATTGATGTTTGATTATCACAGGCAACATGGCATTGGTCCTCTCCTCTTCTATCTTTTCCATGTTCTTCTCATACTTCATTTACTCTTTTCTTGTTTCACAGAGTGGCCCTCTTTCTACTGAAGAAATGTGGAAATGTATTTTTGTCATTTTATTTTTCTCTTGCTAAATTATCATCCTTGTTTCAGAGATCCGGATTGCCAGAATTTTCAACACTTATGGACCCCGGATGAATATTGATGATGGCCGTGTTGTTAGCAACTTCATAGCCCAAGCTATCCGGTCAGTATGACTAAGCATGACTTTGTTCTCTACACCAGGACATTATATGATGGTTATTATTGCTCATCATCCCAGGTTGGATCAGTTGAAATTGACTTTCTTATGCTATTCTAACTGGGTGACCCTTATCTGTCTGTTTTCTATAGGAATGAACCCTTGACTGTTCAGTCGCCCGGAACACAGACAAGGAGTTTCTGTTACGTCTCAGACATGGTAAGCATGAGTTGAGTATTGTGCTTCATTTGTACTTATAACTAGGATAATCTGATCGACAACAGCTGTTGTTCACCTTTCCCCTCATTAATCTATCATTGTATATGTTCTAGGTCGATGGCCTTATTCGCCTTATGAAAGGAGACAACACTGGTCCAATTAACATTGGGAATCCAGGGGAATTCACAATGATTGAACTCGCAGAGAATGTCAAGGAGGTCAGTGTTGTATCTGCAATAAGCTCTTCTAGTCCAATTGTTTTTCACTATCTAAACATCACAATGACCTTATGTCTTGTTCAGAAAGAAAGTTTATATAGGCAACTAAATTACTTGGTCATTGCAGCTTATCAATCCTAAGGTGGAGATTAAAATGGTTGAAAATACTCCTGATGATCCTCGCCAGAGGAAGCCCGACATCTCAAAAGCTAATGAGTTGCTGGGATGGGAACCAAAGGTAAAATTGCGCGACGGTCTACCCCTCATGGAGGATGACTTCCGTACAAGACTCGGTGTCCCCAGAAGTTAGTGAAGATTGTAGCATATGCAGAAATCGAGTGGGATGGAGGGAGCCGTATTGTAAATTCACTCAGAGTCCAATGTGTGCAATACATCTCTACTCCATGTGAAGCAGAAGAATAAGCGGGTTTATCGGTAGCTTGTCATGTTTATGTTCATTCACCTAAAACATTTGGAATGTATTTGATTCTATATGAGAAAGGCTTTTTGGTTCTGTCACTTCTGTGTTTATGTTTTCTGAAGCCCCAAGTTAATGGAGCTCTGTACTGTCATGATCAATTATGCAGTAAAATGAGGTTGCAATATCTTAAGATAATATAAACGCCATCTGTGGGAATCGAAGCCCCGGCACAAGTAAGGTTAAACAAATAACTCTATGTTAAGAAGAAGAAGAATAATGTGCCCAATTCATGGGTGAAATATGTTTGTTGCATATTTGTAGGTGGAGGCTCAGCTCCATCAAGCGTGAATCTCATATTCTTTGCAAAGAAGTATTGATTCTAGAAAGGTTAATTTAATGAATCTCATGTTCTTTGCTTACTTATCGTTTTTGTGTTGATGAAGGTAATTAACAGATTTGACATAGCGAAATTACGTTTCGTGTTTTTTTTTTTTGGATGAAAAAAGATGGACTAAAGATCCAACAAAAAGAAAACAGACTACACTACAGCTTCATAAAAGACGAACACTATCCCCAATATCATATCATGACAGATCCTCATGACAAACACTATTTTTGGCAAGAGCATCCATCACCAATAGTATGCAGACATTTTTAATATTTATTATTTTGCATATATATGTTGAATTAGCATGCAGCTGACTATTCTTGGATGGATTGTCTGGCCGAACAATAAACAAACTCGAATCGGTATCTGCAAACTATCATTAAACAAACTCATAGGCCAAGCCATGCCTTGTGCAAATAAAGAAAAGAGAAAGATTTCCAACTTAACAATCGGCGAAGTCTTTCTTTTTTCACCCAAACGAAGTCTTGTTCTTTCTTTAATATACTCTGGATAATTAAATAATTGTTGAGCTTAATGAGCTACCTACTGCATAAGTGCATATAATGCAACAAGTCATGAAGAGCTAGCTATCAGTTTTGATTATGCTTCCAGAGAAACATAAGGTTAGCCAAGTTCAATTTCCGCATGCCAAGCCAGTACTTCTACATATCCATTTCAATTTCTAGCTCGCTCCAATCACTAGTTCTGATCAAGTACATACTCACTGGTGAGATCTCCTTGTAGATCGATATCTATTCATCAAAGCCAATAGCTAGGATAATGAATCGGTCATTTTCTAAACGAGGTGGTGTTGATGCTTCACGAACAGACACTGTTCTGAGGTTAGTGTTTCTGTAGTCTTTAATTACGTGCTGGGCTTGCTTATTTTGGTTCTGCTGCTAACGTTAATCTAATCCAGTTAAGAACGTACTGCAGTAGAAGTCCTGCTCTAATCCAATATTATTTCCTGAATATCTCAGGATTCATCCATCACCGGACGGTATTGAGCGTACGGCAGGCTTTCCAAATATATTGTTCGTCCACTTTCCTTCATTTTTAAACAAATGGAGGAAATTTGGTTGCCATTTGTACTACATGCTATAGCGTCACCAGTGTGGTGTTATTCAGGATGCATCAACCTAAAAATCATTCTTTTAGCTGCGGGGGCACCCGTAATTCCATATCTGATTATGTGTCTAATATGGACAATTTCTTTGCCCCTCCCTCTGTGTAGTCCGATGATAAAGAGAAAACTTCAACCGTTGTCAGTGTTGTATATATTTGCAATATCATATATAGCAGCGTCATTGAATCCGTCGTTCTTTTATATTCCAACAATGGATGAGAAGAACAAGTGCCTCGACATGGATAGGGAGTTGATGATTGTAGTTCTTGTGTTGCGGTCACTTTCAGATCTGGTTTTCATATTCCAAATCGCAACTCGAGCTCGACAAGTATTTAAAGAAATTTTCGAGATGGGAGATCTTGATGGCAATTATCCTTTTCCCATCCGGGCACAATTTCAGTTAGAAGATGTGATTCTAACTGATTCATTGCTTAATTTGCTTGTTATTCTTCCTGTCCAACAGGTACGTATTTCATTAAATTCTTGTCATAAATTACGTACTTCAGGTAAAAAGGCTGTACGTTATATTTTTGTCGACTCGATCGATCTAATCTCCGGTCACTCGTTCTCGTACAGTTTGCAATAATAATTGGTTTTTTCCGATTTGGGAGTTCTGGATATCCATGCACAACGGCCACTGTGAACATATTACTTGTGCTTCATCTGATTTTGAGAGCGTATCATATTTACTATTTTCATAAACAATTAAAAATCTTTAGAAAATGGGTTAATGCTCCTCTCCATTTGTTTTTATACATCCTTGCTGCCCATGTAAGTTGCTCATCCATTGCAATATATAGATGCTCATTCTCTAATCCTTTTTTTGTTTCCCATTTTGTAAGTACTGTTTTGACTATGTTTTTTTTACCATCAACAGAATTAGATTTAACGACCACTTCCATTTCACATAAAATATTTTCTTTTATTGATGGATAAAATCATAAATTACGACTAAAGGCCTAAAGCTAGCTAGAAGTAAAAGCCCCCTCTCTTTTTTCTTGTTGCGGACATTCAAAGTAATGTTGAATACATAAATTAAAGCCAAGGGAGGTGAAATCGGCACACCATTTTCTATAAACTGCACCCCTTCTTCACATTTTTCAAACAAAAGTGTATTGGAAATACACACAAAACACAAAGAAGGAGATGTGGTTTGTAAAAAAATAAGAGTCAATTTCACCACTCAAATTAAATAAGAATTAATTCTTGGATTTAGGAAATAAAGCAAAACCCCATAATGTTCAATAAGCTAGACAAACTTTAATGTTACGAGAGCATCTCCAACAACTTTCCTGTAATTTTTGTAAAATGGGAAAACAAAAGTCCAAATTTTCAAAATATTTAGGCTTCAACTCAAACAGCTTCCCTAATTTAGGGATTTATACATTCATTATAACTACATCTTTTTTATAATAACAATAATTTTTTATTTATTGAAACTTGTGAAAAAATGCCTGAGAAAGCTTTGGGAGACATTGAGAATTGTGAAATATTAATTATAGCTTCTTCTCTGTATTTTAAAATTTTTCTGTAAATTTTGGGAATGTGACATTCTCTCTCATGAGGAATGAGATGGGGAATCTGTTGGAGAGAAAAATACTCAATATTCTCCAAAATTCAATTTTTTCTCAATTTTAAGGAAGTTGTTGGAGTAGCTCTGACACTTCAAAAAATATACAGTGTATCAGCTTTCCTTGATTAGTCTTTTATCATACTACTCCTCTCGGTAGGGATATATGTATATATAAGGCATTTCTTCTCAGGTATACCTTTTAAGGTTATTTTTTAGATATATGGTAATAGACCAATTTTTTGCAGCGTATGTGAGCAGATGCCTCATTTGTCAACAAGTGAAGGCAGAGAGACAGAAACCTGCTGGAAAGCTATAGCATTTAGAGATTCATGTTTGGAAGTGGGAACATATCACTATGGATATATCAGTTACCGCGTACTTCTGTTGGTAACACTAGTATTTGGGTCATTGTGGACCGTTTGACGAAATCAGCTTATTTCCTTGCAATTCTAGGAAAGATTTCAGTGGGCAGGTTAGCGAAGCTGTATTTGGTTGAGATCGTTTGCATGGTGTGTCTGTGTCCATCGTTTCTAACTGAGATAGTTAGTTCTCTTCAGAGTTTTGGCAGACATTACAGCGAGCTTTCGGGACCAGACTACATTTCAGTACAGCTTTCCATCCTCAGACTGACCATTCCGACCCTCGAGGACATGTTACGGTTCTGTGTATTACAGTTTAGAGGGAATTGGGATTTGCAGCTTCATTTGATCGAGCTTGCCTACAATAACAGTTATCAGGCCAGCATCGACATGGCACCTTATGAGGCTTTGTATGGGAAGCAGTGTCGTACTCCATTGTGTTGGAGTGAGGTGGGTGAGCACCACTGAGGATATACAGATTATCAGAGACAGACTGAAGATTTCTCAAGATCGACAGAAGAGCTATGCAGATGTGAGGAGGAAGAGTCTTGAGTTCGAGGATGGCGATTGGGTCTTCCTGAAATTGTCTCATTAGAGAGGAGTAGTTCGTTTTGGGAAGCGTGGCAAACTTCGGCCACGGTATATTGGTCCTTATGAGATCACCAAGAGAGTTGGTGTTGTGGCTTACAGGTTGGAGTTACCTTCAGAGATGGCTAGAGTGCATGATGTCTTCCATGTATTTATGTTGCGGAAGTACATTTCGGATCCATCGCATGTTTTAGCACCATATCAGCTTCCTATTAGGGAATATTTGACTTATGTGGAGGAACCAGTGCAGATTCTTGATCGACGTGTATAGAAGTTGAGGCACAGAGTTATTCCGCTTGTGAAGGTCTTATGGCAGAATCATTCAGTGGAGGAAGCCACTTGGGAGAACGAGCAGCACATGCGAGAGCAGTATCCTCATCTTTTCGGTTAGCAGGTATGTAAATTTCGAGGTCAAAATTTTTGTAAGGGGGGTAGATTTGTGACAACCCAAACTGGAAATGGTAGTTAATCTGCTTAATTCGCGTTTTTCACTTATAATCACAGTTTATCGTAATTAATCGATTTAGCGGACACTACAAGAAAACAACACTTAGACCACGGAAACGTAATTGTTCCGTGGTTTAAGTGACACTTGGACGACGGAGACTTCTCCGTCGTCCAAGTAACACCTGGACGGCGGAGAATACCATCTCCGTCGTCCAGGTGGACACCTGGAGGACGGAGAAGTCTACGAGGTCCAGGTGGTCACCTGGACGACGGAGATGGTATTCTCCGTCGTCCAGATGATCACCTGGACGACGGAGACTTCTCCGTTGTCCAGGTGTCCACCTGGACGACGGAGATGGTATTCTCCGTCGTCCAGGTGATCACCTGGACAACGGACCGACACTTCGTGGTCCGAGTAACTTCCACTTAGACGGCGGAGAATACCATCTCCGTCGTCCAGGTGGACACCTGGAGGACGGAGAAGTCTACGAGGTCCAGGTGGTCACCTGGACGACGGAGATGGTATTCTCCGTCGTCCAGATGATCACCTGGACGACGGAGACTTCTCCGTTGTCCAGGTGTCCACCTGGACGACGGAGATGGTATTCTCCGTCGTCCAGGTGATCACCTGGACAACGGACCGACACTTCGTGGTCCGAGTAACTTCCACTTAGACGACGTACCGACACCTCCGTCGTCTAAGTGAAGCATTATATATAAGCTTCATTCCATCCGATCCTCTGTCCCGCGAGAAATTTTAAAGATCGAAGAAGAAGGAGAAGGGAGAAGGAGAAGGATCAGGATCAGGGATATCCGCTGACTAGCTAGCTAGCTTAATTAACTGATATCGAGAAGGCCAGCAGGTACTTACGCAGTTAAAATTTGCTTAATATATATTTAGTGAAAACGTACGTACGTACATACATGCATGGATGTTAGCTATATATACAGATTAAATTACGTACGTAATTGATGGATCGATGTAGATCGAGTACGTATAATTAAGCATAAATTAATGGACTAATATATATATATGTAATAATTAATTAATTATAATATTTTGTAGCAGTATGGACAAGAGTTGGATGGAGTTGAAGAATATATGTGATGTCTGGTATATGGATGGAATTAGCGAATTTGTGAATTTTGCGATAGAACATGGTCAGGGAAAGAAGCGTTTCAGGTGTCCGTGCCAGAAATGTCTTAATTGTCAGTATGTGGAGGTTAATGTTATGGTGCAACACCTGTACGAAAATGGTATGATGTGGAGTTACACTACATGGAGCGAGCATGGTGAAGCAATAGAGTTCAGCGCAGTAGACTTCAGCTCAGGGTACAGTTACCATGGTGCCTCATCCAGCGGCAGTGGTGCCGGACCCCCAGCTTGCAACCCAACTACAGATTTGGTCCATGATGCGTTTCCGGGATGTAGTCATGGTGGACACCAACACCAAGATGGAGGTTACAGTGCCACTAATGAGCATGATGACACATTCCCCTCTGCTAGCTTGGCCACTGACACCAGTGAGATGGATAAGTACAACCGGATGCTACTTGAAGCGCAGACCCCGGTGTTCCCTGGATGTCGAGAGAATGTGTTGCAATATGTGATGGAGCAAATGAAGATAAAAGTGAAGCACAAAATGTCAGTGAGTGCTTTTGACGAAATTCAGGAGCAAATATGTAAGTTGCTTCCTGATGATCACAATCTTCCTAAATCTCATTATAAGGTTAGAAATATCTTGAGCAGCCTCGGCCTAAAGTACAGGATAATTGACGCATGTCCGAATGATTGTGTGCTATTTTACAAAAAGTATAAAGATTTGGACTATTGTCCCGTATGTGGCCAGTGCAGATTCCAGGTGAATATGAAGAGTTCGAAAAAGAGAATTCCTGTGAAAGTTGTTCGATATTTTCCCTTGATTCCCAGATTGCAGCGCCTGTACATGTCTCTACACACAGCAAAGGCGATGCGATGGTACGCAGAAAAGCGAATAGATGACGATGTCCTGCGACACGCCGCGGATGGGGAGGGTTTCAAACATTTCGACAGAGAATTTGGAGACTTTGCTGCAGAGGTTAGAAATGTTAGACTCGGCCTATCTACAGACGGATTCAATCCTTGGGGAAGTAATAGCTCCGCCGCCAGCACTTGGCCAGTTATTCTGATGCCGTACAACTTGCCTCCGTGGATGTGCATGAACAAGGAATTTAATTTCCTTACTGTACTAATTCCAGGTCCTAAATCTCCAGGGAAGTGCTTAGATGTCTACCTCAGACCTTTGATCGACGAGCTGAAACTGTTGTGGCAAAATGGAGTCCCAACTTATGACAAATTCACAATAGACTCTTAACGACTTTTTCTTGAAAGTATAGTGATTAATAATCAGATATAGCTATATGAAACTATTTTGATAAATAGATGAACCAGAATAAACAAACGATGCTATAAGTAAATTGGACAAATAACACATGTACGTTTTTTACTCACAAAAACCCTGCAATCAGGGATAAAAACTGCTTGGCCCTTTCTCTTGAAGGCCAAAATCTTTCCAATAAGTAACAACACTTTTACAAGACTATAATTCCGATAATAGCAAGGAAACAGTGCTATCCTATCTAGATTCGCGCACTAGGCTAAGAATTATACTTCATCTTGTATGTAAGAGTTCTACAAATGAAAGTTACACAAGTTTTAACAAATGAGCTTAGTTATCGCACAACTAACTCTCTTAGAAACTCTTCGGGTTGCTTGCATCTACCATAAAGAACTCATGAATGCAAGATGTATGTAGATAAGTTGAAAGGATTTTCGTGTAGACTTTAAAACATAAAGCACAACACAAATCTATAAGCATAAGCTTAGACCTATGTTTTGAAGAAAGAGTGAAAATATCATTTTGACAACTAAGGAACAAACATGGAGCTGGTATGTATATATAGGCCACGGGAAGGGGTGGAATGGTTTTGCCCAAAGTTATCTCAGCTATGTATTGAGACTTGAACACCACACAAACCTTTCTTTAATGCTAAAGAAAGATCTATTAAAGTGAAAGTGTGTTTTGTATAAACATAAACTACATTTAACAAAACAACATATGGGAATAGATATGTTTTAAAAAAGGTTTTCACAAATATAAATGATATTTTAATAAAACCGATCATATAGATTTGTAAAGGCAGGGACTCTTGGGATAGGAACCTATACAGATATCCTCTGTGAAAAATAATGAATGCATATGCATGTTTTTACCTTGAGTCCATGAGTTCATTATGGTGTATCTTTGGTCTCTTTACTTGATTCTTCACTTGTTTTGAGTCCTCTTAATCATGTTTTGTATTGATATAAGATATGTCAATAATTATATACCTTCAAACCCGCAATAATATCTGGTAACGAACTCGCTCAATGGGTATGTAAACTATTATTATACAAACTCATAGGGCAAAAGACGTTTACTTGCCATTAGAAAACTGAATCCCCTTGCCATATCCAAATTAAAAAAACGAAAGATTTGCAATTTATACACGCTTTAGCCTCACATGAGAAAGGTGATAAGGCCAACTCTCTTTTCTTTTCTGGGAAGAAATCAGACCTGCGACTTTCTATTGTTTTGATTAAACTAAAATCCTTCTAATTTTGTTATTACTGATTTAATTCTTGGACCACATATATAACAAGTCAGCTACGCTCCATCATTCACATCCAATGAACTAAAATATGCACTACGTATTTTGAGTTTTTATACATATACATACCCTTGCAGGATATATATATATATATGTATATATATATATATATATATTTATGTACCTACAATCTTCACCCAAAAAAATATACAGTTGAGGATTTGATTACCTCCATTTTGCTTTCAATTCCTGAGAAACATATATAATTAAGGTTAGCCAATTCAAGCTCTATTTCTGCATGTCATGTATTTCTCTTTCTAGGTCTAATCACTAGCTTCTAAATACTCACCGGCCTGATCTCGTTGTAGATCGATTCTGTTCAAGAAACTGGCTAGCTAGCTAGGATAATGGTTCGCTCATTATATAGACGAAGTGCTACTGTTGATGATTCACACACAGACACTACTGTAGAACATGTTGTGAGGTTAGTCTTCTTACATGCTTAATTTCTGGATGTTAGTCCTGCTCCTGCTCCTGCTTCTATGGAAGACTGGTCTACAAGCTAACCTTGATCGATCTTTAGCTTTGTTTCAATTCGTATTGCTCTAATAGTCTAATTAGTCCTTTTTAACTGTGTATATAACTATATATATCTCAGCATTCATTCATCAGCGAAAAACGATATTGATGAGGAACAAGGCTGTGCTAAGTTCAAAACTGTGTGTAGAGGGATGATCACCAGAATATTTACACTGACGTGGGAAAAAGAACTTGTAATCTCATGTGCTGCACTTTTATTGGATCCGTTGTTCTTTTATATTCCGACCATTGATGAGAAAAAAAAGTGCATCGCCATGGATAACAAGTTAATGATTTCAATTCTTGTGCTGCGGTTACTTACCGATCTTATTTTCATATTCCGAATTGCAAGTCGATTTCGTGCTCAAAGGGACCGGATCAGATTGAGTTGGTCATTGTTGTTCAAAGGGATTAAGTCTGATTCTGCACTTGACTTGCTTGCTATTCTTCCTGTCCAACAGGTATGCATTATAATCATAAAAATATCTAAATTGGTTAGGAATGAGGATTTTTAAAAACTTTTGATTCCTAGCTCAATAGTTCAAATTTCGTCATTTTTGCAGGTTGCAATAATAATAGTGTTTTTCAGATTGGGAAGTTCTGGATATCAATACAAAACGGCTATTGTGAACTTCTTTTTCTTGCTTCAACTAGTTTTCAGGGCTTATCATATTTCCTATTCTTCTAAGCTGTCTTCTAAGCTGGAAAGATATGATAACTATGTTAAATGCGCTCTTAACTTTTTTTTATACCTCTTGGCTGGCCATGTAAGTTGCTCTTAACTTTACATATTTTCTTTACTTAAGTTGTTCTTTAACATTATAACTCAAACATTGAGGAGCTGATTTGTTAGGTTATTGGAGCCTTCTGGTATTTTTTCTCTATTCAACGAGGGACATCATGTTGGCATCAAGTCTGTACGAACACTGCAGGGTGTATAACCACTTATTATTGCGAACACACTACTACTTCACCGAGTGTCATAATTCTAGATGACCTTTGTCCTATAAGTACTGAAAATGCAAATGTGTTTGATTTTGGTATATTCCTAAATGCATTTCAATCTGGCACTATTGGGTTGATAGACTTTCCGACAAAGATCTTGTACACTTTTTGGTGGGGATTTAGGAATCTAAGGTATGTATGTGTCTAAATGTATTTATTATGTAATATATATAAATATATATATATATATATGAGAAGTTCTAGGGTGGAGTGATTCTACTGTATATTAATTTTGTTATTATTATTATAAACTGAGATGAATTTTTAGTAATTTTATTCAAACTTTTGCAAATATTCCAATGAGCACATTTTTACATATTTGAGAATAAATCGTTGTCAATATTGTATTTTAGTTTAATTATTTATATATAAATGATAAAAAAAATAGTAGTAATTTTGTTCAAAATATCATAATTTTTAGTTCAAAAGATTGTAATTTTGTTCAATTAATTGTAAATAATTTTGTTTATGTATATATAATTGACAATATTATCGAAAGTAATCGAAGGCTTCTTAGCTTCATAAACAAATTTTTTGGCACATTTGCAATGTTCGAACTTTCAATTGTAAGACTATTCGGTCACTTTGACAACTAATTAAAACATGATTGTAAGATGTTCAACACCTAGAGATTCAACCACTAGAGCCCTAGCTCGTAATGATTATTTTATATATTCTTTGTTAGTTTTTTTTTTTAGTCTGGAAAGAGTTTCAGTAAAGAGATTTTCGGCCAGATCGAGCAGCGCGCACATAGATAATTTCAATGACTAGTTTGTTTTTGAGTTAATTTGATATATTAATTGCTCAGTTACTAATGGCTATATATATAAATCGTGCTTGCAGTAATTTTGGTACAAATCTCGAAACAAGCAGCTATGCATTGGAAAACTTATTTACAATTCTCATTGCTGTTATTGGCTGGCTCCTGTTTTTATATCTGATAGGAAATCTGCAGGTACGAAGAATTTCATCCAAAGTCAGATTAGCCAATAGTCGCTTCATCTATATTATATACATATGAGCTTAATATATATGTTGTATTATAATATTTACAGTCATATATACTGGATGAGAAGGTGAAGCTTCTTAGCACACGTAAAGCCATAGACTCGTGGATGTCAATACATCTTTCGGGTGATGATAAGCTCATTAAGCTGAAGAAAGAAATCAAAGAATACATAGTGGAGAAGAACTGTGCTACAAACGGGGATATAGATATTGATGTAAATGTGAAATTCTTCATCACCATTCTTGACAAGGACAAGGCAACGCGTTTGAGGAAACATCTCTGCACACATGCCCTAAAGAAAGTAAGTCACAACGTATCAGCAACTAAACTTAATTTAATTTGTAGCTAGCTAGCAAGTTAATGCATGCAGTAAGTAATTAACCATTTGACATGACTAATTAATGCATGCATATCCGTATCGTATAGGAACTCAGACGTAGAAGGATGTCTAAATTTCTGTCTGCGGTTGTTGAAGACTTGGAACCAGTGGTTTACGAGGAGAATAGCCTCGTTTTCGGAACAAGGGAGCCACTTGATACTATGCTTTTCATTTTAGATGGCGTAATTGGTGCCATCGATGGAGGTATGAATGCAGGTGTTCCGTCTAGAATCTCCAAGTCAGAGTATAAGAAAGGTGATATTTTTGGAAAAGACATGTTTAGTTTACAGAGCGACTCTGATCTTCCGGCGTCGATCCGAGATTTCAAATGTGTAACAAAAGTAGAAGCCTTTGCTCTCACGTATGAGAAATGGAGAAGTATACTCAACGACATCGACAGACATCGGAGCGAGAAGCTAGTTATCTATTCTAAGACAGAAGAGATTCTCCTAAACAAGGTTGAGAGTTATAACTGGTCAGACTTATCGTGTGGGGTTTTAGACTTTTAGTTGATGATGTATTTGTAGTCATGTACTGAATTTTTTTCTCCTTTTGTGGACAGGCCTACAGGAAGATGACAACTACAAGATGGGGGAAGATTGAAAGGGAGATAGGACTGAGAATGAGGCTAATGAAATGCGATATGGTTCAGGGTCAGTTGTCAAGAGAGAACATGAAGAATGCTATCAGTTGCAAGGAGATAGACATACTTGACTGGCCAATCAAAGCCGGATAATCCAAGGGGATTTCCGATTCGGTTTCGTGGTCGATCAGCGACGACATTCTGGCCGACGGTGGACGGTGACACCATAGGGGTTTCACTCCCCACCTCACGGGGAGTTGATCGCTACGAGTTTTGAGCCACGCCCTTGCCGGACGGCGCCGATCGGCCGAGGGAAATTTCTGGCCGGTTCCGCCGCCTTTCGAGGTGATTTCCCAACCACCCCCGTTCATTTTTTGGGTCTTTTGTAGTTATGAAAAATGCTTAGAATGTTGAGATATTTTTTTGGTGTGTGAATTGCAGATTTTGGAGCCGCGGTTGATTCCGACATTGCATGGCCATCGCCAGAGGTGGCACGTGGGCCACACTCGCCTCCGTATGTGTGGCGGAGTTCCGGTGACCAGAATATCAATTTTGTCGTGGGAAGTTTCCTTGACCAATTTTTCATAGTTTTTACATAGTTTCATGAATTTTGGGTTCCTTCTTGACGTTTCGATGCATGTTTAGGACTCGGGGCCAACTCGACACTTCGACGTAGTCTTTCATTTTGTGTCTAGTCGATGCTCACCCTTCTATGGAGATTGAGATTTGATATGGTAGATTAATGACAATTAGTGTCTGATTTTGAGTTGTGAGTAATTGATTTTCAAATTGTTATGACTTCCCCTCTCTGCTTTAGTTTCGTGTAGAAACTATATTAATGAATCTACGGTTTAACCTTAGGAGCGTCAAGTGTGATTTCAAGTTACGGGATCGACGATTTATTTTGGCTGGCGATCCAGGTGAGTAGACTTTTATTTTTCACTGTCGTTTAGCGAGTCTCAATTTGCGTGCATGATTTCTAAGTTTCTCTACGAACACGAATATATTTTATTTATATGTATATGTACATCAGGATATGTTGTTACGATTACGATTTTACGATATGACATGATCACACGTTCTACGATTATTGCATGTATTTTATGATATTTATGCATGACACGCATACGACTATGCACCGGTGGATCGGCGTCTTGGCTGATCACCGAGTATGCCTCCGTGTGGGCCAGGCAATCCCTACCAAGATTATGCTTACATTTATGCCTCCATAGGAAGCACGGAAGCTTCAACTTGGTCACGTTTCGTGCTTCATAAGGAGAAGCGTTTTGGAAGCGCGATGGAAGTGTGATTCTAGAAATCTTAATTTTAGAAGCGTGTCGGAAGCGCAACCTTCTATTTTTGGAAGCGTGATTCCGAAAATATTCTTTTTTGGAAACGTTTTGGAAGTGCGAAATTGAAAATAAATAGGAATTTTGAGGGAAATAAAATATTTTTTAGGTATGTATTGAGTTTCATCTAACAACGTCAATGCTCGGCCGCCAACCAAGGCCTCCCTCATCCTCAAAAGACATTCATAGTAGATGGCGAGCTTCTCTTTGACCACCGACTTCCATTAGATATGTCAACACGTAGTCGTTGATATATCAAATGGAATTAACTATTTTTTTTTAAGCAAGCACATACATTTACATGGATATGTCATCAAGCAACTCGACCCTAGTCTTTAGTCCCTTCAGAGTCTGTTCGCATTTCTATTTTCACACATCATTTAGTCGTTGCCAACGTAAAATTCATTCTCACCCCTCCTTTTTTATTGTATTTTTTAATTTCGTATTTATAAATAAAAATAACAAGGAGATGTGTCGTGGGTTCTAAAAATGTAGTAGGCCATTTTCATTCGAGACTGAAATGAGACTAATTTGTTTGACTCCGAATAACTCAAATTGCCTATTACGCTCTGATACTTAAGTAAGTAATGGGTAATTGGAAAGTGAAAGGATATTAACGAAGGTGTAATTTCAGTCAATGACCTAGATTACCTTTTATTAATGACAATTAATGTATCATATACTTATCTGGAAATGCGCTTTCTCCTCTTTCTTCTTGTGTGCTGCCTTGGTTCTTGCTTTTAGCAAGCGTGTACGAAATGGGGTGAAAGCTGTGCTTATGCCAAGAAGTCTCCAAAGTCCCCATTACAAAGATCATTCTTGAATAGGGAGTTGAACTGATTCGCCCACTTCGTACATGCTTGACTTTATCTATCAAGTTGTTGGGCATACCTTATAGTCCCCATTAACTCCGCAAGAAAGAATGATCCGCTCACATTATGAAGGGAACACCGCATAAACAAAAGAATGAATGTGTGAAAATAAGCAGGTGCATCACTTTTGTGAACGTCATCACATTGTGTGGATGCGCATTACAGATTACCATTTTGGTTGTATATGAGCATGCTGCCCAAAAGTATTGATATGAACTACTTGAACCTAACAAAGAGTGTCACTTGCTGGTGATTGTGTAGTGCCATATCGCGCTTACTTCATAGAGTAACGCATTGAGGGACATCGCACATGATGATCAGTCATGGGGTCTGCTCAAATGGTGTGTTTGTTAAGCACCCAAGAATAAGATGGCGTTGCCATTATAAGTGAAGAATAATCTGCCACCCAAAAGAAAACGAGACCTGCGTTTGGGCAGAGTAGAAACAAAGGAATCACCTCCAAGGTTAAGTGAATAAGGAGTGGATCTGTTCTTTTCAAAAGACATTTGCGTTCTCAAAAAGTATTGTGGACACGTGTATCAAAGTTATGGTGATGGAGAGAGAAAAACAGAGTGTCGCGTACCTTCATCATGATGGTGTGAACCATTATGACTTTGTGGAAAATGATGCAACTTGGTTCGTCTTTCAAGATGGAGAGGCGTACTAAAGAAACTAAGGGCCAGGATTGAGCCACGTGTATGGCTCTATTGCTCAAGGGTTTCTTACTAAAACGTATAAAGGGAGAAAAGATTTGTTGCTTTTGTTCATTTAATCGTTTGCACCAAAAAAAAGTTTTGACAGAGAGGAGTTAGAAAGACAAAGAGGCTGAAGAGAGAAATTTGAAGTAAAGAATAAAGAAACTAGATCCATATCCAAATTCAAAGAATCAACACGAGTAAGTTTTTTTGTCCTTTTGAATCTGTTTATCGAATTTAGCACTTAAATTTGGGGATGCTGGCTATGGGGTGAACTGTAGTAGAAAAATTTGGAGAAGGTAAATACATGAAAAACGAGCAAAGAAATCGAATATGGAAAAAACGGTAAAGATGTATGTAAACTCTGGGTTTCGTGAGTGTTAAAATCTGTGTTTGTATTGTAGGTTCTAATAAATCTAGGTAACATATGAACTTTTAGGAAGAACAAAAGCGTTAAAAGATGTAGATGAGTAAAAACAAAAACAGGAAAAGATTCCATCTTGATCGAGTGTAAGGGATGAAAACTTGAAATCTGAAGTGTTAGTGGGAAGGAGGAGTGGGGTGATGTGTATGAAATGGGCGTTTAATCATGTGTACCTTTATTTTATGTTGCCTAAATAACTATATGAGGACAAGCGTTGAAGAAGTGATAGAAGTATCTAGTGGTGATTAAGAATAGTGAATGAGAGAAAGCGGCACCCAAAAGAGAAGATTTCTTTCACGGAAATGGGCTTAGGGGTTTTGGGTCTTAGATCATTTAGCGAAAGTGTAACTTCAACCTTGTCAGATTCAGAACCAAGTTTTTGTAATGCAATGCTACTTATGCCTGGAGATAATCTTAACATGCCTCTACTTTTGTTGCCATCCCTGCCCAGAATGAAGGATGATGCGATCGATCCGTACCTGGCCTCTAGGCTTAGGTGGGTGACACAATGAATGGTTGAATCGGGGGCGAGAGCCTCAACAAGAAGGTGAGGTAAGAACAAATGTCTCAGCCAGGGAAGAGGAAACAAAAAACTGCTAGGAAGTGGAGGGTGTTGTTCCCCAAGTTGAGAGCATTTTGATGGCTGCACTCCCTAAATTTGAGACAAGTGGGCCTTGTTTATACCATCTAAGTGATGGGACTGCGGCTCAAGAGCCAGTAAGCACATTAATAGAAAAACAAATTGAGGGCTTATGACAAGATTACCGAATTCCCTCTAACGTCATATTAAGGTGCTTGAAGGACGATGAATCGGTGGTGCGCCCTCCTAAAGGGTTCACATATATGTATAGTTACCATTTTCTGTATGGGCTGGTGTTGCCGTTACATCCATATATGCAATATACGTTGGTGAGGTTGAACATGTCGTTAGGACAATATGGCCCGCTCATCATTAAAATATTGCAAGCATTTCACACGGTATTCAATTTGTCTAGACTTGGGCATCCCGCAATAGCATAACTAATGTCCATTTGTGAGCTGGGCTATTCTAGCAAGGCAGGGGATAAAGGTACAACCATATTTATACACAAGGGTAAATCATGATTTTTTACTGGCATGCCCACGTTTACGCCCGTCTAGAGGAGGGGGGTTATATTAGTAGGCAGGGAGTGGGAGTTTGGGCGGCCATGAGCCAAGAGGCGAGAGCAAACATGCAACGAGTCTCTTTAGATTTCCAAGTTATAGGTATATATCATAGATGATGCATAAATGAAGAGTGTGTCCTTTGTAGTTCATTTGCATATGCTTAATATGTCCACGTCTTTTTCGGACATTTGTCAATTAAAACGAGCATAACGTATTCTAGAAAATAGGTATCGACAAGTTAGATGTAGTTCTAAAAAATAAACATCCGCATATGTCCAACCATATGTCATTCATATGTTGGTTCATTCTGAGAAAAGCTCAGTTTATCGTTGAAGTGGACTGATCTGCATAACAGATTCTGTTATGTTCTGTTTCTGACCTCTGTCCAGTAAAATGGGCATAAATTTTTCTAGAAATTAGCTATCGACGATCCGAAGGTAATTCTGAAAACTAGATATCTGTATATTTTTAGTCATATATCACTTATATGCCGAATCTTTCTAGGGTATTCGCAGTTTATCATTGAAGCTGACTGTTTTGCAGAGCATATTTTATTTTATGTGTTTGTGATGATTTTCGAGAGTTTTAGCACTCTTAGCTATCCCAATTGATACATGGACAAATTTGCAAGTTTACTAGGCCATCTAAAGTCATTTGAGTATCTATTTTCACTTATGACCAGTCCAAGAGAGATCAATCTAGGTGGGACACAAGGTTCTCTCAAATATCCTTATCGAAATCTCTTTTTCTAGACATCAGAAGTTACTAAGGTAAGCCCTAGTAGACGATAGGTTTATAGCAACCAAAAAATATATATGTGGTACAGAAAATATAGATAAGTTTGTTATTAATAAGCCAACACAATGGTGCCTTTATTAATAATGTGAACATGATACGTCAAAGTTTGCTAATCCAAAGTAACTGACCAATATTGTCAAACATAATACTTAGGCACACACGCCTTTTTACATGGAAAACATGCATAAAGCTTTAATCAAAATCTGATATCTCTTCAATTGAGTCTCGTGCCAATTTTGAAGTATGTTGTGTTGGGATTCACATTAGCTCTATCTCCATATATTGTTTTATTGTTTATTTGATCCTTAAAATTCATAAAATCTGAGCAGACTTGCTTGTCGAATTTCTTTCAAATTATTGGTGTGTTAGAATGCAACAAAATTTTGCAGACCTAAATTAGACACATATATGAACATTTATGCAAAGTTTAATAATTTTTCGAGACCTATGGCTAGGTTTAATAACTTGTACAATAGTATGCAGAAAACAGTTCTGAAAACTGATGTGTTCTAGAATCAAGTAGATTCTGATTGGGTGGTTTGAATGTAACAATGATGATCTGGGAAATCTATAGATTCCTCAAATCTTTTACCTATCAATAATATTCAATACCTATTGACCCAAAACTTCCGAAATCTATCTTCTCAAACATCTTGAGAATAAACAACTCATTTGATTTGAGAAACATCATGTGTTTTATCCTTATCTCTTTTGACGTTGGTACCTCAGCCTCCATGGCTTCCTTGGTCACCACGACCTCCATGGCCGGCGCTTCCTCTATCATGGCCATCATGGCTCTACCTTGTAGTGTCCTTCCTTGTTGGGGCGGTGGTGTGGACCTAAATGTCTCACCAAAAGCTCCTTACTTTAAGGATTTCGCTTCATGCACCATTCTCTTGATGAGCTTTCATAATTCATGTTGTGAACATTATTGGTTTCAACTTGCCTTGAATTATGATTATGTGCAAGATTTTCTCGATCAAATCTTGTTCCTCGACTGAATTCTGCATAATTGGAGCATGGATCTAAGCTTAAGCATATTTTTATTTGTTGATGCAATATGCTTGAAGTCGAAAAATCACACGTTATTCCACTTCTATTTTAGATCCGGGAGCATAATGTCAATGCATTTTTGCATATCAAACACCATGACAAAACAGAAGATGTATTAGTTCGCAGTCGTAAGAGACTTCTTTGACAACTATTTGTTTTCCAATTTAATATTTGTACTAAACCTTTACTTTGATGTATATAGTCTTACAAACTCTATTTCTTCGTTAATCGATGCTTTTATGAACTCTCTTTGTTCAATCAATTTTCGTGATCTTTCTTTGTTCACAATGAACGCTCTTAGTTCATCTAGGAACTCTCTTTGTTTCAAATTCTCACATTCAAAAAATGTACAGTGTAGAAAAGAGTGATGACATGTTACTCCGAAATTTCTACGGAAAAAAATCATAAATCTGTTATTTGAATGTGAGTGAAGTTATGTTCACAACAAACCTACTTGAGATTGATTACATAAAATCTTCTTCTTCTCTGGCTTTCTCCTTTGAGATCTACGCACACGGCTAGGGTCTCGTACTGATAACATATTTTAGGAAAAGCATGTAAACAATAGAGATTATGGAAGCAATCATTGTAGTCTTTCATTGATAATAAGAAACTCATTTATATAGGAGAGTACATAAAATTATATATGATAAGAATCTTAATACATCACTAAGTAGGATTATCTCCCTTATTTTCTACATATTCTACCATAATTAAGAACATACATAATAAGATAAATATACTTCAACACAATCTCTCTCTATATATATATATATATGAATCACGTAATCACGTACGAGGGGTGCTTTGCTTGTAATTGCAAGTTGATCGCAAATCCTTTCAATAGGCAGGAACTTGCACCAAACTGCGGTATTCTCCAAGAGCCCCCAATGGGAACACATTTCGTATGCTCCATAGTGTAAAATAACAGTCCTCATGAAGACAACAATTATTTCCTGCAATGCATGGATCGAATGATTAAAAAAAAAAAATAGGGCTGGGTCGATCAGTACGTGTAAGTATTAATTCATTCATTCCTGGAGTTCCTTCGTTACCAGTTGGGGAAAATCACCATCATCCAATTGACCATTGATCAACACCCTTGCGGCACGGTGAATAGGAGTGGGATCTCTTTCAGCCTGTAAGAGATTCAGTACGTTTACCCTAGCTAGCTAGCTTATTTGTTGCTAGCTAAGATGTGTGGATATATATATATATATATATATAAATTTAGGGGTGGGATCGGTTCGGAACGGTTTGGTATTAGGTCGGAACTCGTACTGTATCGTAATAAAATATTTGATTCGGTTCCTATTCGGTTCAGTTTTTTGGCAAGTTCGTCCTACAAGTTTCGGTCCCAATGGATTTCGGATCAGTATATTCCGGTTTCGGATCGATTTTTCGTTTCTAGGCCTAAACAATTGTTTAAGTTAATTATTATTTGAAAAAGACAATATCATAGAGAGATAGAAGAAATGTGAGAGAATAAGAATATTTTAATTTGTATGAATTTTCTATATATACATCCTAAAAAGATTCAAAATGGGTGAATATATATTTATTTGTGTAAAGAAATAAGAACAATTTTGTTACATATATCATTTCGGAACGGTTCGATTTTATTCGGTACCGTACCATTAAAAGTCATTCGGTTCGAATTTATTTCGGTTTGGTTTATAAATTAGTCCGTCCCACGAGTTCGGGCCCAACGAGTTTCGGTTCGGTTTATTTCAGTTTTCGGTTCAATTTTTCGGTAAAACATCCTACCCCTAGCTAGGAAATCTTGTCAGTTATTTGTATTAATCAAAGTACTTTGCGATGGAGTGGATAAAAAACCTTGACTCCGCGCTACATAATTTGTATGACAAATATCCTCGAAGAGAACTTTCTGGATAATCACAGGTGTCTCTTGACTCCAAAATTCGTCTATATTTGAATACTTGTGCATGGTATGTTGATGAAGGTACAAGAAACTAGCTAATTATAGATCATGGTTTAATTAAAAGATATCTCATCATAAGTACAATGTACTTCTATTTTAGAAATTAGGGTTTATATGTGATGCGTTCCCGTTATGCTTCTGGCGGTGGTGCTTAGAGCCTTAGACCATTGTCAATCTAATGGACGCACTTGACAAGTATCAATCAAAATATCTATTATTCTCGCTAATCATATAAACGTGCGTTAAGTTCTTAATTATCAATCCTATTAGACAGGAATCCATCTACAACGTACGTACGTCCTTGATCAACTATGTAGCATCGACACTCTATGCCGTATCATATGTCTGATATTTGGGGATATTTCATCGCTTGTGGACACTTGAGGACACTGTGTCCAAAATGTCACGTAGCGTGTCTAAAAATATTCCTTTTTGGACACTTGGGGACGCTCTGTAGACTCTTGAGGACACTACATGGACGCTCAAGGACACTTTAGCGTATTAAATAATATATATTTTTTTAACATAAATAAATGAGAATCCTATTCATTATAGGATTAGGAGATGTTCTTGAGCTTGAAAATATTTCTCTACATGAACCAAAAAATATATGACATTATTTGGAACCTTAGAATGATAGCAACGAAGGTGCAGCTTATTATCACACCATGAAGTTACATGCATGATCTTTATATCTTGTTTGGATTTTTAGTATTTTTTATGACATATGGATTTTTAAGTTTGTTATGAATTTTTAAGTTACATGATCTTTATATTTATGAATAATTTTGATTATTTTACTCAATTTTTTTATTTTTATTAAATATTAAAATTAAAATTAAATTAAATTGTCGTATCTCAACAGTGTTTGTGTCCTACTTTTTAAGATTTTTTCGTATCCCGTGTCCTTACGTGTATGTATCCCTGTGTTCATGTTCGTGTTCGTTCAACATATATATAGTTTATCAAATCTCTAATTATTTTTAAGAAAAAGGAAAAACAAAAAGGGGAGGAATTCGAAACTGTGGGTCGATCACTGGTGGTCTAGTGCTACTTTAAAGATAATATCATATATGTAATAATACACTCTAATTATTCGGTCAAAGCTCAAAAGCAATGGAATGGGACAAATCGTACAATTAGATGATTGGACTACTATAATTGGTTATTATCTCCATATATTGGGATAGGTTTTTCTCTATTAACCTAGCCATTATATGATTGCAAATTACATGAAGGAGCTCTCCTAAGAACAGAAGGTACGTACTAATTTTGAATTAATAATTCAGCGTTCTCTCGAAGGTTTGGTGTAATCTTGTTAACTTTTCCTTGTTTCCATATACAGTCACATGATCCTCCTTGCAGCTTTGCCAATGGACATATATAAATCACACAAAGAAATCGATGATATAAACAAATACAAGATCCTTTGTGCATGTGTGTGAACAACTATAGTTAGCCCTCGGGTTACGACTAGTCTTTTGCTTGCAAATCGCTAATCATGTTCAATCAATGCTTCAGCATATTTGGTGCTTTAACTGTTACATATAAGTTCAGTTTGACAGTTAAAAGCTCTGTTAACTAGGGACGAAGAGTTAATTAATTGGAGATTCTTTAACTATGTTGATCGATAACCGATCGACCCATATATGCCACGTAATTAGAGATTACAGATTCGTAATGAAAAGCAAGAAGTCCGATTTATGCAGAAAATGTTTTTTGCTAGCTCTTTGAGCTTTGCAGCATACTTAAGTAAGGTGTGCGTGCTGGCCGGCCGGGATATGAGATCAGAAGCAACGTACTCATGCTGTATATGGAAGCTCGATAATGATCAGTCCAACCACACACTAGCTCCCTTTGGGAATACGTACCCACATGTTCATATTCTCCTCGATCACGTACTATATGGTTTCTTGTTTAAAAACAGTGAAGACTAAACGAGATTAGCCATCCAAGCAAAGCAACCCTACAATATATTAGAGTCTAACATACGTACGTTTGTTTGCCAAACAAATACAATCTAACTACCTTAATTAACGTGGAAGACCACGTACGTACGTAAGATGAATTGACATGATCAACTCATCTAGCTTTCTTTATATAGTTTACCAATAAACGGTATTTGACCATTGCTAGACCAAGAACAACTATATCTATATGCGCGACAGATAATAAGTAGCATATATTGTTAAATTTGTTATAAGCTAGCTTGTTGCAGTCTTTGGTTAATTTGTGAGTTCACATACGATCGAGTTCATAGCTCTGACTGCAGAAAATGTTAAATCTCCCATTCCCCATTTGGTTTCCATAAAGAAATAGAAGGAGCTAGAGATCGATCGAGTACGTATATATCTACTGCCTAAATTATTACGTACATAGTTAATGTTCACTCTGAGTGCAGCAATAATATGCATGTCAGATTGCATGCATGCAATTATGGGCAAAAGAAGAGCTAGGTGCATCTCTCCTAGTAGTCTAGCTAGTATTTAGAATCGGAAGAGATGAAGAAATGTACGTGGCTGAGGGCCAGGGCGGAGCCGGCCACCGGCTCAAGCCTCGGTAAGATTTCGATAGAAAGAAATTACTAAATTTGATTTTTTTTAAAAGAAAAATTATATATATACTTCTACGTCAAGTTTTTGATATAATATCAAGTTTCGCTCATTATTTCAATAAAATTTAGCGAGGATATGCACCATATTACACATGTAATTTCCTATTTCAGAAGCTAACTACTTCATGCGAGATTTTTTTTTTCTTCCATTCATGTACTTTACTTCTTCGTAACACCGCCCGCCCTCACATGATGACTACCTATTTGTTCTTCCTCACCAAAATTATACGATTTTTTTTGCAAACTTAAAGATTTAATACTTATACAAAACAATCTATTTTTGACTTTGATCATGTTTTTGGTGTTTGTTTTGTTTCCTTTAACCTTTTTAATTTAAAACTTAAAATTTTTATGAGTTGTGTTTGTAACATTTTGGCTATATTTTTTCTTCTCAAATTACTATTTTAAAAATCAACTATCACGATGAAGTAACAAAAATTATTACAAAAAAAAAGTATACCTTACATAATATTATCAAATTACAATTAATCTAAAAAATAATTAATTCTTAATTTCGCCACTACGGTGGGCAGTGGGCAATGGCCAGGTCTTTCTACACTGCCTTCAAAACTGAGGCAGAAGAGATCGATAGATACATGGAAGTTGCAGGCTTGCATGGAATAGAGAAAACCAAGTGAGCTGAACGGGGTCACTCAAAATAACAAAACAAAACTTCCCTGATCGATTTAATCATCGCCTTCACTCTGACTGCAGACCCCAGTAGAAACCTTTATGAAGCAGATCCCTATGGGGATTGGGGAATCGGGACCCTTCCAATCATACAAAGCCGGTAGGCGGTAGCAAAATGCAAAATATTTTCCGACAATTAATGTAGCTTATCTTTCATGGACCCTTCACAATCATATATGTGCTTATCTATTATTAGTTTATTTCCCTTACAAGGGAAACAGCTTTAATATCTTTATGATAGATATTCACAATACAAGTCCCATCACATATAATTGTAAGGTCACTGACAAAAAGATCATTACGCATGTTGGCTTACAACGTATGTACGTACGTACGTAGGTTTGCCATTGCATGCATGCATGTCTCAGTCTTTTAGTTTTGGTAATTAATTAAGATCCCGTCTATTATCGAGTTAGTGTTAACGCATCGTAAAAAAATCAAGTACGTAGAGTGTGCTAAAAATTTGACTTAAGGTATATATATACAGAACCAATTAATATTGTTAATTATTCAACATCGAACATTACTTAGTTATAAGCTAATACCACCGAACTGGATCTCTACATCTGAAAGTCAAGTAAACTCAGCACATCGATCACATGTCCAATAATAGTTGACGATCATTTCTGATTACCCATAACCCGGCCATGCCAATTGCTTGATAGCATGTGGATAACATGATTTATAATGTAATAAACTAAGGGACCTAGCTAAAGTATTATTCACGTTAATCTTTCCTTGTCTTGGATGGTTTTATGCTACCACCAGCAGTTGAGGAAGATATAGGTCTTTTAGCAGGCACAGGTCTCATTGATCTTTCAGATCTCGTCTTTGAAGGAAGCAGAGCCGAGTTAAGGATAGACTCAACAGCTTCACGCTTTTTCCTTTTTTCAATCAAATCTTGAGAACGTCCAGCTTGATTGGAGATTCTACCCCCATCAATTGCATCTTTCATTTGATCTCCGGGGACTGAAACTTCATTTGTCTGTCTCCTATTGTCCTCGGAAACTCTCTTGGCTCGATGCCGATCACGTGCTCTTTGTTCAGAATCATCTGCATCTCTCTCTAAATTTTCAAATTTCAAAGTTCTTTTACCCATTTGAGAACTGTCCAAACTCTGTTTCCTTTTTCTCCTCTCTTTATCTTTATGTTCACCATCTGTTACATGTTTCGCAGGCATTGCTGACTTAAAATCTGTGGAAACTTCAGTTTGGCCAACTGAGCTGATCTCAGATGATAGACCTTCGACCAGTAAAACAGGCCCATCCCTAGAACTTGATATTTTAGATCTAACATCCTCCTTAAAAGAATCATATTCACCTCCATCAAAACTTCGGACACTCTGAGGAACTTGAATGGTGCACTTTGTTCTTCTGTCAAGTGCTTCATCAGCTCTCCGATCATTTCTTTTCACACGCCGAGTACTATTCTGAATATGTTGTGCTTCAATTAGATCATTACCAGAATTTTCCGGGAAGTAGTTTTAAAGATGTAATCATATGGAATTTTAGCTGTTATAACCACATTCCTCATTCTAGCATCTTTCAGAAGAGCGGCCCAATTTTGGTTTGTCTGCAAAGTCCTAGCATTTCCCAAAATCCAGTGAGAGTTTGGCTCTCGTCAATGCAACATTCATCCGTCTTACATCAGCAACAAATCCAATACTGCTGGAGTTGTTTTCAGGTGCCACAGAGCTTTGGTTTGCTGCTCTAACCGTGGAAAGTATGAGTATATCAACCTCTCGACCTTGGAAGCCATCAACGGTATTGAATTCCATATCATCTATGATAGAAGCTCCAAATGCACTAGAGAAACGAGAACGTAGAAGTGACAGTTGAGATTTATATGGAGTTACGATGCCAATTCTTCCACCATGAAACTCAAATGAGTACCTATGCAACATATCCACTATACTGTTATGCAATCCAATCAAAATCAACATGTAATCAGTAATCTTAAACAAAAATGAAAGTGCCTAATGTATCTTTAGTCTTTCTAAATTTTATCCAACAAAATCTTTACCTTCATTTTAACATATGAAAAGTGTACACATACTGAGTAAAGAATAAATGAGGTCACTTTAATTCTGAAGAGAAGAAATATTAGTACCTCATTTTATAATACTTGAGTAATTCAACTGCAGCATCAGCTTCATGCTTATTACAAAGAGACATGGCAGTAGAACTCTTACCACGAAGCTCCCGGCCATCAATAACATCATAAAAAATATAAGGTCCAAGACATCCAGTCTCATGAAATTGTGCTGATTTACAAGACATATCATCGCCATTCATCAACTTCTTCTCATAAAAGTGCATAGAAGGAAATAGACATATATCTGGGTGCATCCTATACTGCAAAGTTTCCAACAATGAACAAGCATAAGAAATCTCAGCACTGTGCACATAAAATTATACACAGGTATAGCCCACGTCACGTAGAAACAGTAGCTGCAGTAGTAAGAGAAAGTCAAAGACTCAAAGTAATTGTAGTAGTGTATAGAAGTTTCCAAGCAATTATAGGAAAATGTTGTAAAATCGAAGTAAACTCGGTAAAACATTGAGAAAATAACAACATAATTATTTGATAGAATGATGGTTGTTTCTATTTTCAGTAAGATGCGTACTTTAATATTTTATCAGGCAAAATATTTCCAAAAACTACACATGGTGTTCAAGTTTGAGAGCACCAATGACACTAATCAGTTGTCAAAGATCAGGACATGCATCGCTGCCAATAGAGGTTCTTCCTCTCAACTTTTCTTATTGTTTTCCTTTTTAGTAACCGAAAAAAAAACACAGCTCATATTAAAACAGCTTAGCACAAAAAAGGATTCCAGTGAAAAAGGGCAAAGCGTGAAGTACCGCTCAAAAAATAGAATCTGATGAGTAATATATTTAATCTCTGTTTGTTGTCTCTCTCACGCCTCTCCACCTGATAAGCATAGGAGTTATTCTGGGTAGTAGCATAATGTACATACTTTATGAATGTTCACAAACATCAAACAAATAATTATATATACCACAGTAACAGTTCATGAGAAATGAAAGCAAAAGTCAGTCAACCAGTGTCTCTTCCACATTCTAAACATAGAAGAAAATTTCACGATCTAGCTCTGCTAAATATGAGAGCAAGTTCACACTCGTGCAGTTGAAGTAGTAGGATAGATGTATCATTGTAACAGTTTGGAGCACTTACATACTTCGACCTTTTAACAAAGTGAATGTCTCACTATTATATTAGTTCTCCTGATTTTGAGGTTCCAATTGATGTTTCGTAAGTTAAGAACATCAATAGCCATTTATTCTGGACAACCAAATATCATGTCAATTTGATTTCATCAGCAGTAGAAACACATACACGACGACATTAAAACTCAAAAGTCAGTTAAAATTTGAAGCTGAATTATGTACAACAACAATCAAAAGTACCTCAAATTGACGATAAAGCTAGGAACATGACATAAGATGTAACTGTAATTTGATTTGCATGAGGAAACACTAACAATTAATAATGAGTACCTTTCCGAGCATATGAACGTCGTGAGAAGATTTTTGTGGGGGTTCTTTTGTTAGCAATACAAGGTCATTTTCTGAAAAGATGCTCGATGCTATAGAATCATTGACATCATGTGCAAAGCGAACAAGATGGAAATCATTGATTCTTTCCACTGAAAGCACTGACAAGGTACCAAAATACACCTCTTCCCATGAAGACATCTCTACAAACGTACTATGCAGCTGTGCTTTGAACTCCTCCCAAATTAATGGACAAAAAATGCCAACATACTGTTCTGGTGATTCAAAGTTCACAGGAACCTCCTTTAGCTTAGCAACTTTTTTACTATTAGTTTCAGTCGCAGATGCTACCCCCACCAGTGCAAAGTAATCTAGTTCTAATATAGGTCTGTACCATTGATCAAGATTTGGCGGCTGGAACCTTTTTCTACGTTCCAACCTTTGTAGATGACCAGCTCTATTTCGAGAAGGTGATTGAAGCTGAATCAGTTGTCTCTTAGGAACAGGAATGCTTGGCTTTTCCACAAATGACTGCTGGCGTCTGACTGAGTTTAGAGCAGAGTCTAATGGATCTTCTACGGCATCACATACTAAATCTTTCAACAGAGCACCACCTTCTTTCAGTGGAAAACTGTTGCAAACGTGACTAGATTTTTCGGAACTGAAACCACTGCCAGAAGACTTGTGTAAATTAACTGTACCCTTGATTTTAGTAGAACCATTTACATTGCATTCAGGGGTTATTTCTTCCCTACTATTATCCACACCTTTTGATTTGAGCAAAGAACGAGCTTGTAGTTTTTCCATTGATCTATCAGCATCCAGTTTCTGAGTAACAAGTCCAGAACCATCTTTAGCATCTCTTTTCTGGAAAGCCATCATAGAATCATTGGAAGTGTCAGCACCAGAAACCTTCTTCACAGATTCTTTATATGAAGTGCTTTTATCAACACTAGACGCCAAAGCCTTGTCATCCGTTATGCCCAGACTCATTTTAGTATCAGGTGAAACTGCTTCACTGGGTAAAACTACTTGGGTTTCATCATCTGAAAGGACAATCGTATTATCTTTGAGCTTTCTGTGATCCACCACAGAAGAGCATGGAATCTGAACATCTTGATCCTCAATGGACAAGGATTTCACAGCTGGAACTAAATACTTCTTCTCTAAAGAGATGCCTTCAGGAAATGAACACTTTGAATGGACGTTAGTCTTTTCAATACTAGAGAAAGCTTCCTCAGACAAAGACACAGAGAGGAGCGACACTTGTTCCATCAATTCATCCACGGAAACAGTCTAGAAGGCAAAAAACATGTCACTTGTTAATTAATACTTAAAACACGGGAAGGGGCAGATCAACGCATATAATAATATAACTTTTCGGCATCAGAGGTTTCAATATAGAAAGCTCACCACATGTAATCAGTTTTTCGATATTGCTGATCGTTGATGCCATAGTACTGTTACATGTCCTTTTCAGCAAATTCAGCAAGGAGGGGACTGATCGTTGCCAATATATGACTACAACTTTGAGTGATGACTTTCCCCAATCCATGAAGCCATGAGAACTCATGCGTACTTGCTAATTTTTCAGAAGTCCTTGACAATTTATTGCAAAATGAGTATGTTTTCTCGAACAAACAAGGGATGATCTCAAGTATCCGGACACAAGTCATCTGAAACAGATACAACTAAAAAGAATAAATTCCAGCTTGATAGAAACGAAGGTAATATGAGATAGCATAGGAGTTGGATTTCTACCCATTCTGAGTTAAGCGTACTATTTAAACTGGAGGTGGATTTATTATTTACAGTTAAGAACAGTACCTGACAAGCACCTATATCAATAAAAGCTTTTCCCTCTAATAAGCTCCTACAAATGGAAGGCCATGCAGTTTCTGATAGTAAGTAACAGAACCTTTCAAGTAAATCTGTGCCAACTGTTGACTGCCCATTTTTATTGGCGACCTGTGAATCGAAAACAGGCTGCCTAAGAAATCCACCTTGGGAAGAGAACTTTTCCATATTCACGCGATTTGATTCTGGAATACCCGCAGTATGTGAATCCAACTCGTTAAGCAATTTACGAACAACAAAGAAAAAATGATGCAGAGTCTGAAAATTTATAACAACAATGTCAAGTTGGACCTGCAAAAATAACAAAAACAAATTGTCTTAGCAAAACAATGGAGGTATGAGCTTCACATAATGGTTAATTTATCAGGAAGCTTAAAAGCATACTTGAGGACCTAAATGCAAGATTGGCATAGGGTGAGCTAATTTCCAGGTCAAACCACAGTGCCATGGATGAAAATATTAACCAAGATATAGTCTACAGGGAGCTTAAGAGCATACTTGAGGATGCCCTCTCACAGTAGATGGCATTGTCTACCTTGAAAGTACTCCAAATTGTTTTTTTTTTAAAAGAGGCTAGAGCTAAGTTCTTACCTACAGCACTCTTTTTTGGGAGAGGGGGTGTAACCATTCCTTTGTATCTTTCAAATAGACGATCTCATAACTAGAAAAAATCACTGTAACGTCACATGACAATCTTCTCCAGCCCTTTGTATGGTTTCAACTCAGTTTTAAAACTTTTTTGAAAGGGAAAAATGGCCATTTATGAATAACATATAGAAGCAAACAAGAAAGAAAAGGAAAATGAATGAGATGGTCAGAGATATACAAAGAAATAGATGTGAACAACTAAGGGTGAATATAATGAAACTAAACTGATGCAATTGGAACCTAAAAACTTGCACAGGTTTGGAGCTGACCTAACACCTCAGACATTTCCCAACTCAAGCATTTGGTGATTTAGTCGATCCTCCTCAATCTCAGCCTGTTGCATCTTCCCAGCAGCTAGGCTATCTAATATCTCCATCAGGCTTGTCACAGTAGATAATGATTATGATAACATACATCATTAATTGAATCGATGATGAGATCCACCACTTTCTGGACTGCCATGATATTCGACTGCTGAGAAGGTCTTGTAAAGTGTCGTCACTGACAAAACACGATTATCTAATCTGCATTCCCACACAACTGAGTCCCCAGCATTTCTTTCCTCAACTGTTCTGCTATTTCCGAGTTCCCTTCATTCATATAACCAACAATAAATGAACTATAGATTTCACAATTCGGCTTAAACCCTTTCCCAACCATCTGAGCCTGAAGCTTCAGTGCTTCGTCCAACTTCCCCAAATCACACAATCCTCTTATCAAAAACTCATATGCCTTCTCACTCAGGCAGAATCCAAAATCCAATGTCGCAACTCTCACAACCTCCAATGCATCCAAAACCCTACCCTCATCACATAACCCTCTGATCAACTCCTCCACAGTCACACCCTCGGGCCTGAAATCTTTCCTAACCATATCCTTATACACTAGCATTGCCGAATCGATTCGTCCTATCCTACAGTAACCTCTAACAAGATGATCATATGTTGCACCACTACTCTCTATCCCACTCAACCCCATTTGCTTGTAAAACTCTTCCGCCATTTCAATCTCTCCAACTCTACAGAACCCGCCAATCATAGTGTTATAAGCAACAACGTCAGGCTCCACATTCTTACTTCTCATTTCTTCCCACACCTCCTCCGCTTTACTCATCTCCGCTTCCTCCCAATAAGCCTCCATCAAAATACAGTAGCTATAAACATCAGGACAGCAATCCATTTGGTCCCACACCTCCTTCACCATCTCCACAGCACCATCCCTATAAAACCCCAACATCAACTCATTATAAGTCTCCACATTCGGACAACTACTTGCACCGAAAACATCCTTGTAAATCTCATAGCCGGCAAACGCGCCCCGCCGCTGAAAAACGGCACGGATCAAGGCGTTGCAGGTGGTGAGACTCGGACTGATCTTTTTGGCGATTGAGATCGCCGGGTCAATGTTGTTGGACTCGAGGCAGGCTCTGATGAGGTAATCGAAGACGAAGGGAGCGGAGCTGCATTGGCGGTAGGTTTTGGCAAGAGAATCGAAGAGTTCCAGAGGCGAAGAGGATGATGATCTGATGGTGGCGGCAATGAGAGAGAAGGCTTGGGATTTGAGGCGGTGACGGGCGAGGATGTGGATGACGGTGGATGAGGAGCGGAGGTCGTGGCAGCAGAAGGAGTTGTTAGGGTTTTGAGTCCAGCGGAAGAAGTGGAGGACGAGGTGGGGATTGTTTTTGATTCCTAGAGCAATTTGGGAAAATTGGTGTGGGGTGAAGCCAGAGGGGTAGAGAGTGCGGAGGTAGCCCCAGCGGGACTTGGAGCACTGCTCGGTTAGGATGGAAACGACGGACGAGATTAATTGGTTGAGGGATTCAGTGGGTTGATCGAACATCGAGGAAGAGGTGGAGGAGTAGGAGAGGGAGAGGAGTTTTGGTGTTGGTGAAAAGAGTCGACAGTGTTTAAGGATTTGAATTGCCGCCATTTGAGGATTATGGAACAAATTTTTCCTTTTGGCAAAACACACCAACAGTTTCTCCCTATTTCTGTTGATTCTCCTGTAAATAAAAAGAGTCAGTCTGACTAATCTGTAGCAGCACGCAATGACATTACCCACACAATTCGATCTTTTACCAATCAATAATCACAATCACCGTTTAAATAAATAACATGAACAACAAATCAACTCAACTAATCCAACAAAACCAAAACAGGAGCCACTGAAATCATATAAAACTTAATCTGAATCCACAACGTAGAGCATATACAAGTAAGGCATACGGAATTTCAAAATCAAAGAAAAACCAATTGTCCTTTAATGAAAAAGAATGCAAACATTACTTCGTAATTCAGCAACCCAAACACATAAGTTGTAATGTATGATTATAAGACACTGAAGACAGAGAAACAGGATGAACAAGAAAACTAAAACTATTACAGTAATATTCTTGTTCCCCGGAAAGAAACCCAAAAGCTTAGTGTGTTAGCGGCTAACCTCAAAGTGCATTCAATTGGTTCTTCCTCAAGAGCTAAGTTTTAAATGAATAAATATGCATTTGCAAGTGTATATACATTTAAATTTAGAGGAACGCCAAGACAATCAACTACAACTTGGCCTCAAACTACTAACCCACATTGGACTCTCATTCATTCTCATCTACTCTTTATAATAGAAACAACTTGAATCATGTCAACACCCAAATCATCAGTTCTCATGCCTTCAAAAGTTGCTAATCATCAATAGAAATCAAAACCAAGATGCTGGCCTGTTCAACTGTAAATACCCAATTTTTGATTGCTCATTTGCCTTTCAAGTACTACTGGTTAAGATAATACACAGCTTAAAGTTTCAAACTTTGCAGTTAAACCATGACTAAATGATGAATCCCCATTAAACGTTAACAACAAAGCTAACAAAAGCACCGATCTTTATTAGGCAATCCAACAAAACCCAGAAGAGAAAAACAGAATATTCTGCAGACTATTTGAAATCAAACACTAGACCAAGTCAATGGAATTGAGAAAAACCCATCTATCTTCCATTCAGCATCAAATTTCGATATTGGGTTGTGATGAAGTCATTGACTTGGCATCAACTGGAAGATACTGCAAAGTTAAACGAGACTGACTGACTGAGAGGAGTGAGAGCTCTCCTCTCGTCGCAGTTTTGGGCTCCGAGTGAGAAGGCATGAGTTTTTGATAAGAGGATTGTGTGATTTGGGGAAGTTGGACGAAGCACTGAAGCTTCAGCTCAGATGGTTGGGAAAGGGTTTAAGCCGAATCGTGAAATCTATAGTTCATTTATTGGTGGTTATATGAAAGAAGGGAACTCGGAAGTAGCAGAACAGTTGAGGAAAGAAATGTTGGGGACTCAGGTGTGTGGGAATGCAGATTAGATAATCGTGTTTTGTCAGTGACACTTTACAAGACCTTCTCAGCAGTCGAATATCATGGCAGTCCAGAAAGTGGTGGATCACATCATCGATTCAATGAATGATGTATGTTATCATAATCATTATCTACTGTGACAAGCCTGATGGAGATATTAGATAGCCTAGCTGCTGGGAAGATGCAACAGGCTGAGATTGAGAAGGATCGACTAAATCACCAAATGCTTGAGTTGGGAAATGTCTGAGGTGTTAGGTCAGCTCTAAAACCTGTGCAAGTTTTTAGGTTCCAATTGCATCAGTTTAGTTTCATTATATTCACCCTTGGTTGTTCACATCTATTTCTTTGTATATCTCTGACCATCTCATTCATTTTCCTTTTCTTTCTTGTTTGCTTCTATATGTTATTCATAAATGGCCATTTTTCCCTCCCTTTCAAAAAAGTTTTAGAACTGAGTTGAAACCATACAAGACAACAACAACTACATAAAAACAGTATCCCTTCACATACTTACATTGGGTTTCACCATAGTTCAAGACTAAGGCAGCAAGACGGTAACAAATAAACAAGACCGCGAGAACTGTTAATCACATATATTACAACTGTTAATTAATGTAAGAAGTAGTAGCTAGAAATAAACATATACTGTGAGTAAACAGTAACAAAACAGCGATAAAACAGTTACAAAACAGCAAGCAAATAGAAATAAAATGAGCAAGCAAGCTGTTTAAAACAAACTTTAGCAGTTTAGCTCATTTAAAATGAGCAAGCAAACATTTTAGCAAACAAAACGGCAACAGTGATACCATTTACTTTGTTTCCAAACAAAACAGCAACAGTGATACCATTTTAGCAAACAAAACAGTAATACCATCTAGTAGTAGAAACATACGTCTGTACAACGCAACACAAGGCCTAAGAAAATTAATAACAAAATTAACAAAACAGTACCTAAAAGCTTGCTCCATAGTACACACAATCTGATGGTGTTACTATCTTGCTCCACAGTGCAAATTTTCTAAAAATAAGAAAAACGATGATGATTAGGAAGTAAATATCTAGCGTAAGTCCAAATTCAGTATTCAAGCCAGGAAAAAAGCTTACAAAATCAACTCCAATTGTACTTATATAGCTGTCCAGATACGAATCATCCTATACCATTAACTAGGGCTGGGACCGGTTCGGTTCGGGCCGGTTTTGGGCCTGAACTGAAACCGATCCAGAAAAAAATTTCGGTTCGAGACGGGCCGGTTTGGGCAATTTTATGAGTAGAAACCGAACGGACCCGAACCTGTTCGGTTCAGGCATATTGTACATTTTTTCAGGCATTTTGACGTTTTTCAAATTTTCAGTTTTAGACTAAAATTGGTACAAATTTGACACAGGATGAGTTCCTCCTATTCATAAGTACTTGATAACATGGAGCTTTTGTTACATACAACGATTACATTACTGGGGTGGATGTTCACAGACCAGTAGCATGCATAAGATCACAAGATACAGGAAACAATTCTGCTGCCTGTTGACCACGCGGTGTATGCTTAAACTGGTACTGTGTACTATGACTCTAGTCATGCGTACCTAAATTAATGCCAGTTGCAGAGCCTCTTCACACTTGATATCAAACACCTTGATGAGTGCATCTTCAACAACCTGAGAAATACAGAGGAAAAATTCATGAATAGACACAATAGTTGCACTGGTGGCAGTTCAATAGTCCAGGCATCATATACAACAAAGGATATTACCTTTTATCTGGAGTAGATGCTCCAGAAGTTACAGGACCAGCAGGCAGCCAGTTCTCCTTCTCAACCAACTCGCCGTGCTATAAATATGTAGTAATCAAAATTACAACCGCAGACAAGCCACAGAAAAAGAATAATAAGCTAATATAAATGATCATCTTGTAAACCAGAACAAATTAAACAGGAATGAAAGAATCACAAACTCACATTCAGCTTATATGCTATTTTGTTTCCTGGGCCTATTCTCTGCTCACTATCAATCCAACAGTACTTGAAACGTATAAACAATTTAATCAAAGATCATACACATACTAGTTAATTAATTACTGCATACATGCATTGATTCATACTGGAATACAACTGTCAAATCACTCAAATGGTCGATCAATTAATACGAATTGGACTAAAAACAAACAAACAATCGAATCTGAGCTAGATAACATGTATGTTTATAGTGGATCAATATATATGAATATATATATGTTAAAAGTGTAGTAGCTAGCTAGGAGATAGATTTTCGTACAATCAATTAAGCACACAAACAGATCTAACATGTTGATTCGAAAATTTTGAACAAAATCAACATTTGCCAAAATCAATCAAAGAAGACTACTGTTTATGAAGACCACAGTACCTAAAAGGCTAAAAGCTTGCTCCAGAGGACCGAGCCAGAGAATTTCGAGAGTTGGGACCGGGGACTGCGGACCAAGACTCCGAGAGGGGCGGGAGAACTCCGAGGCCGAGAGTGGACGAGGGCAAACTTCAGGAATAATCAATTATACTACAGCAATGGTGTATACTAAGCTCTTCACACAGAAATCCTAGATGCACACATTGGATAATGGATCAATCACCAAATTCATATGCACATTTTATATGAAAAGTTTGCAGAATACCGTAGAGAACATGCATGTGATCGAAGCTCTTACAAGATTTTTATCAAATCAAATGTAATTTTACTAGCTAGGGTCTGCTTAATTTGGTGGCGAACTAAATAAACTTATCACTTCAATTTGCTCCATTAAGAATCTACATAACTACAAACGCATCCTGTAACAAATCTGTTGCTTCACAAATCACAAATCAACAAAAAAAATACCCAAATCCAATTCGAGCAACAGTTACAATGAGGGAGAGGCCGAGAATGTATTACCGATTTAGGCCGAGAGTGGACCGAGACTCCGAGAGAAATCAGAGGGCGAGGCCAAGAGTTGAGGACTGAGACTCCAAGGCCGAGAGTTGAGGACAGGGGACTGAGGACCGAGACTCCGAGAGGGACGAGAGAACTCCGAGGCCAAAAGTGGACACGGGTCATGAGGCCATGACGACGAGAAGCAGCATAAGTGAGGACTGAGACCGAGGAAAATCGGAGGAGAGATCGCCGATTAGAATTAGGGCTCGGCCGAATTAGGGCTCGACGGAGAGGAATGGGAAAAAAATTCCATATATATATCTGAGAGATATCAGGTACATGCGAGTGTACAATAGCCAGAATGTCCAACTTCTCATATAGCGACACGTGTGTCCAAAAAAATTCGGGACCAATCGGTTTAGTCTGGGTACCAAACCGAAACCGCACCAAATTACACCCTCGGTTTCAGGCCCAATTCGGTTTCAGGCCAAAAAAATTCATATCCCTTATTTTTCGGACCATTCGGTTTCGGGCCGAATTTTCTGGCTAAAGTCCCACCCCTAGATAAATCTAAGAAGCTAAGACATATATATATAAGGCAAGTTAAAGATGTTAGCTCTAAGATCTTAGATGCTTAAAGCATATTTTGATTGACCTGTTGACCGTGAATTAAGCCCATTAGTCTCATTGCAGTCTGCACCTGGGCTGTGTAATCTGTATATGTCACAAATTAAAGCAACTATATTTCCCACAAAGAGAAGGATGATCAAAGTAAAACTATATGTCTGCGGCCATAGCTGTAGAAGAAGAAGAATATGATGAACCTTGTTTGGGCATGAGGTGTAGTGCTCTCCCCAACCACCCATCGTTCCTTTGTGTTTTGAGTAAAAATTCAACACCTTTGTGAACTGCCTCACAATTGTAGTATGTCCTTCCAGCAGCCTCTAACCCTGATGGCAAAGTATGTATCGTAGATAAAGCATATTCCCCATTTTCTATACCATGAGCCATCCTGAAGGCATATTGTTCAGTGACAATCCTTATTGATGACAAAACACACCTTACTAGAACAATTGGTGTACACAAGTGAAGAAGATTGAAATGAAGAACATACTAATCTCATGGAAATCAGGTAAAAACATGCATATGCATATCATATTTTTTCACTGAGAACGGCATATTTGCCACCTATCCCAAAACAATTTGTTTTCCCCTAAGATAATTATATCCGTTGGTGGTGTGTTTTCAAAACTTTCAATGGCTCGTTTTCAAACTCCAATTGAAAAAGGCTTTTTTAAGACAGCTATGAGCGTTAACTCACTACTCAAAAGGTTTAGATAGTTTGTCACTCAAAACGTGTTTGTTACTCAATCCGTTGACATTTCTCCTCGGGTGCCGAAAAGCTTTTCAAACTGGGTTTCTGTGAGAACCTCTGTGTATGGGGCTGGATACCTTGAATTCTAAAAAAGAGCTTTTTGCCCTACTATGGTGTAGTCTCTTCTTAGAGTGTGTGTGGCAGCAAACTCTTTTACCTTGGTTGCGAACTGTAGCCTTGTTTAAGGAAGGCTTGTGACTGCTGGATTCTTTCGGCCCGCGCACACAAGTGTCACTTCTTGTCTCTACTTAGAGTGGGCGGCAGTAAGCACGTTTTCCTTGGTTTGAGTGTTAATCTTGGTTGAGGAAGCTTGTTCGGCATGCATGTGCACTTGTAGCTTCCTAACCCCTGCTTTTGACCACCGCCCAAAACGTTGTTGCTGGGATGAGCTTATATAAGAATGTAAGGCATCCTTGGTTGGACAGTTGGTTGAGTGAGTGATTCTTTCGTGCTTCTTTCTAAATCATTTTTGATTTCACTCTCTCTAAGCTTTCCCTTTTACTGCATGTAAGACTTAGAGTATTTCAAAAATCCAGATTTTATCAAAACACATATGCATTGTGCATTTCATTGAGATTGGTATGGATGTGCTCAACCCGAGAAGCTGCTCTTGAAGAATTAGCTTACAAATAGTTAGGTTCTTAGATAACACTTCTGGAAACCTTTCATTTGTAAACACTTGGACACAAGAGAGAAACTCTGTAGAACTAGTAGAGAGACTGGTCAGAATAGCATACAGGTTATGTATCCCCAGAGTGCAAGAGTTGTGTAAATGAGTGTTGTCCATAATGGAAAGATTTGTCCTTTAAGATTTAGGGGAAGACAGTTTTTCTCCATGGTTGCAGGGTTTCTGCGTTAAAGAAAAATATTTTTGTGTTACTCTTTACTTATCGCTTTTACATTTACTCGTATATCTGTGAATCAGGATAGTTCACTACTCTGCTATCCTCGAGAACAATTTTAAGCAAAAAAGTTGAAAAATGGTCTATTCACTTGGTTGCGAACTGTAGCCTTGTTTAAGGAAGGCTTGTGACTGCTGGATTCTTTCGACCAGCGCACACAAGTGTCACTTCTTGTCTCTACTTAGAGTGGGCGGCAGTAAGCACGTTTTCCTTAGTTTGAGTGTTAGTCTTGGTTGAGGAAGCTTGTTTGGCCTGCATGTGCACCTGTAGCTTCCTGACCCCTGCTTTTGACCACCGCCCAAAACGTTGTTGCTGGGATGATCTTATATAAGAATGTAAGGCATCCTTGGTTGGACAGTTGGTTGAGTGAGTGATTCTTTCGTGCTTCTTTCTAAATCATTTCTGATTTCACTCTTTCTCTCTAAGCTTTCCCTTCTACTGCATGTAAGACTTAGTATTTCAAAAACCCAGATTTTATCAAAACACATATGCATTGTGCATTTCATTGAGATTGGTATGGATGTGCTCAACCCGAAAAGCTGCTCTTGAAGAATTAGCTTACAAATAGTTAAGTTCTTAGATAAGACTTCTGGAAACCTTTCATTTGTAAACACTTAGACACAAGAGAGAAACTCCGTAGAACTAGTAGAGAGACTAGTCAGAATAGCATACGGGTTATGTATCCCCAGAGTGCAAGAGTCGTGTAAATGAGTGTTGTCCATAGTGAAAAAATTTGTCCCTTAAGATTTAGGAGAAGATAGTTTTTCTCCATAGTTGCAGGGTTTCTGCGTTAAAAAAAAACATCTTGGTGTTATTCTTTACTTATCGCTTTTACATTTACTAGTATATCTGTGAATCGGGATAGTTTACTACTCTGCTATCCTCGAGAACAGTTTTAAGCGAAAAAGTTGAAAATGTTGAAAATGATCTATTCACCCCCCCCCCCGGACCTCTAAGTGGTATCAAAGCGGACACTAGCTCTTGCAGGTGAGATCCTCTAAGGTATTAGAACGGACCGTGATAGAGGCCCTACTTCCATTAATGTCCCTCCTTTATTTGATGGGACTAATTATTCGCAATGAAAGATTATGATGACCGTTTTCCTTGGTTCCCAAGATGATGGGTTATTGTGGACTATGGTCGATGATGGTTGGAAACATCCAGAGAAACGGATGGCAGAGGGGTCTACTATCCTTGTTCAGAAACCTAAGTTTGAATGGGATAAAACTGATAAAACTTTGGCCAGAGCTAAAATTAAGGCTTTGAGCTGTCTTTTCAATGCCTACACAAAATACAAATGCTGAAGCTCGAATTTTAGAAGATGATCAAATGATTTGAAAGAAGTTAAGATTAGAAGTCCTTGAGTCTGTAAGACATATATCACAATTAGAAGTTCACAAAGATACAGTTCATAAGACTGATTAAACTGTATGATAGACAGATAGAGCGTAATATATCAATTCAACATCTAATTGATCCATTGCGCACAACTATATGCAAATTGATTACATGTAAGCAGGAGAAGGGGGTATCATGATTCAAAAATGTGACTGAAACATTGTTTCAATTATCTAGGGTGTTCAGAAAGTGCATATGTATGGTAGCAGTACCAAACTTAACTTATAGAGATATATATAGTAGCAAAATTGCTTGAATCATGGATATGTAACACTCTTAAGGTTGCAGTTCACTAATGACATTTGATTCCAGATACTAATCATGTGCTGCATAGTTGATGCATGCCAATAAATAACCTCTAAAAATCCTGGATTAACATATCATACCTCAAAAGCAAAGCACAGAGGACTACTCAGAGAGATTGAACAAGACCCAAAATCTGCAAAGCCAAAAATAAGAAAAGCAAGAGGGATCAGTGAATGTGAAACTCATTAAGTACAAATATTGCAGAACATGAATATGGCAAGGAATACAAAATTTCCTAAGTGCTGCAATTCCAAGGGCTAGATGACACTCCTTCCAATTTTGCGAAGACACACTACATATCATCATGTAAAGATTTATCCATACTTGAAAACTTGACAACAACATCATCAAGCACAAACCAAACTTGAATATATGAACAAACAATGAGCGAACCAATGTGACCTATTGGGAGGAGTACTCATAAAGCCTAAAACCAAAGTACTTATCATAAACAATCTAATTCTTCAGAGCTCCGTTTTGCCAAAACTAAGCAAGCAACACTAGACAAACAAGATTCCTAAAAGTGAATAAGAGACAAACAAGCTTCAGCTATATACAAACAATTGCAAAACACAGTTGTCTACACATGTCAAAATCAAAGCCGACATTCATACAAAATGATGATGATCTGGGTAAATCAATCAATCATAAGAATCAGAGAGCAGTCAAAGAATAACGATACAATTTACGATACACCCATCATTCAATATCAATAGCTTACTATAGACAAGGTTTCAAACAAAGCAGATCCCAATATGAACCGAGATAAAGACTGAAGATGACGAATCCGAAATCTATAAAGAGATAGGAGCAAGATAAGAGATGCGTACCCACCTGAGAATAGATTTGAGCGGGTTCTGGGTTTTTAGGGTTTTACAGATACTAGAAGAAGAAGAAGAAGAAGAAGAAGAAGAGGAGATATTTAGGAATTTGATTTCTTTGTCCGACGGAGCGAAAGAGGTCGGCTGGAGATGTTTACCTTTGGCTATATTAGCGTTTTTTTTTTTTCCACTTTTAACACCTCTAAACGACATATGAGTTCTAATAAATAACAAAAAAACTCTATTTATAACACAACACCACCTATATTGGACTTTAGAACCGAAAACCAAAAGAAAAAAAAGTCAATCTAAATCGAGCTGGGATCGAAAAAAATTACATCCGATAATAACCAAATCGAAAAAAATTGAAACAGAAAAAAATGAAATATTTGGTTCGTTTATGATTTTTAATTTATAAAAATCGAAGCGAACTCAAAAACCGAAATATGTATAAAAAGACATCATTTTGGAAATTTTGTAATATATTATATAAATATATGCAAAACAAAAACCTTAAACTCTTAAAATCCTAATTTCTTTATGCACAATTTTTCTCAATTTCTCTCATAGAAACTAATTAAAATGTTAGGCAACTTAAAAAATAAAATTTTATAGAAACTTTTTTAGTTATTTATTCAAAATTTGTTTTTTATGCATTATGTAAAAAATCAAAAGAAACCGGAAAAATCTGGAAAAAAAAAATGAACCAAAGTGAATTGAATAATCACGATTTTTCTTTTAAAAATTGAAAAATCTTTAAAAATTGAAAAATCGAACCGAATCAAAAAAATTATTTCGATTTGGTTATAATTTTTTTACAAAAATTGAACCAAACCGCCCAAATTCCACAACAAATATGACATCTTTATCTACTCAAACACAGACCTACTATTTGTTAAGCCCACATATTTTATATGAAAGTTAAATCGATTTAGGTTTTTTAACACAATCCAAGTGAGCAAGAGCTTATTAGCAATCTCAAAGCTGAAGCATGACTCTAAATCCAGTCAACTGATGCTTATTGATGATGGTTAAAAATCATAAATTCAAAAAAAATAAAAAACCCCAAAATCTGGAGGAAGGGGAGCAGCTGCTTTAAAGGGTTAGGATTGAGAGAGAGAGAGAGAAAGAGAGAGATGGGTGTTTGGAGGTGAGGATCTATGAGGGTTTGAGGGACTGAGGCGAGAGAGAGGATCTCTGATTTTTATTTTTTTGTTGTAGTAGTTGCTAACTACTATCGTCCCTGACGGAAATAGAGACAAGCACAAAGATGTGTGCGTAACAGTGGTACTGGTAACCGTTGGTACAGTAATTCAGATCAATTTTTTTCAATTTATTTATTTGTGTATTTTTCAAGTTCTTTGGAGTTTTTTGTAAAATAAGAAAATTTCTTTGGAGCTCCTTAATAAGGTTGAAATCTTATGGACGGTGAGCTCTTCTTCGTTTTTGGAATGGCGCAAGTTTTATATTCATTCGGAAACTTGTGATAGTAATATAGAACTCTGCCAGATTACCCAACACGCTAAAAGAAGAAGTCCTAAAGTACATTTATATTAGAGAACAACCATAAACGCCCATAAGAGCATCTTTAACATTTTCTTTAAAATTTCTCTATTATAGAGATGAAAAAACCAAAAAATCTAAATAAATTTATCTCAAACTCCAACAATTACTTCAAATTTTACTCTGTAATTTAGAGTCTCGCTCATTTTGGTGGTCAGTAAGTTTGATGGTCAATTGACGTCAGATCAAATCTATATATTAGAATCTAATGGTTGAGATAAATTGATATTTTTGTTTTTCAGGTTTGTATATTCATCAGAAAATAACAAATTTCTTCATCTCAATAACATCGCAAATCCATAAAATCCATAAATGTTAATGTAACATTTATGAACGTATTGTGTTCATAAACAATCAAATCGGAACTAGAATCTTGTACTTTATTTACTTAATTTCCTATATTTTATTATTATATATATATAATTAATTTTTATTATTTTATTACACGCTTCCCCTATTTTTTTGAAAAATTCACTTTCGCGCTTCCGAACGCTTCTCTTCCACGTACACGCACCAGTTTCCATGCAACCTAGATGCCTCCACACACGTGCATTTCTTTTATTTCGACTCGCTATATTTCTACTATATAACTACGGTGGAAAGGCATATAGTAAGTTTTATGATTTCTTACGAATATTTTATCGAACATTTTATTTTCGTCCACTCATTCTAACGATTTTTCGTTTTATATATCTTTCCCTGGGTCCTTCGGTTTTCAATGCACAGGTTGCAGAGTCTCTGTTGACGTCGGACGTGCACGCATATCGAGGCATAGCATTATCTGCCATAGGATCCAAAGTTGATCCTACGAGTTAGCAATTTAGTCATTATAGGTAGTTTCGAGAGTCTAGTAGTCGTGAAGTCATAAATGGTTTAAGATTTTGTTTTTATGAGTTTTTTTTAAAATTTAGTTTCTTTAATTTATGAGTTCCAGCTTATTGATTTCCATTGAGTTTTCTTTCGGACTAGCATGTATATGATCTAATTGTCATTGAAAGTCTAATCCTGGTTTAGGAAACTAAATCGGAGTCAGGTTTTCACAAAATGTCCATAAAGTAATAAAGAGTAATGGAGGAGAAAGGTTTTCCTAGAGTAACAGTCACCAATTATGAGTTGAAGGAGGAACACCGCAACCGTACAAGTGAAGAAGAGTGAAGAAGATATAGACAGAGGGTTGGATCTTCCCCTTATTGATCATTACGACAATTGCTATTTCTTTTGCTCTAAAATAGAAATAAAAATAAAAATGAGACAACAAATGTGACGTCCGAGTTTTATTATTGTACTCGTATTCGTCCAAACTTGACCTGACCGCCTTTACGGCGTTGAGTTTTATTACAAAATGTCCCAATACAAATATGAGTACATAAGTGCCCAATCTGTATCAGTATATCATATAACTTCAAACTTACCATTCTTTGAAAATAGTAAGTCTACCAGGCCCAAACTTCAATTACCTAAGTATGCATATCACGTACAACGTACATCCATATGCTCTTCATTGAGATCTTGCATGAACCGACTGACAACACTCACAACACATACAATATCAAATCTAGTATGTGACAAATAGATCAATCTTCCTACTAACTGATTTGATACATGCCTTTGTTTGTTGAAACTTGGCTATTATATAATTCTAATTTGTGATTCATCTCAATAGGAGTATTAACAGGTTTACAATCTAACATCCATGTTTTAGCAAAAAGATCAAGCATATACGTACTTTTGTTATGACAAGGTGATTCCCAACTTCAAATCTTCCATTTCAACTGGATCATTACATGTAACAATCTTATCATCCACATATACAATCAAAGCAATAATCTTACCATCCTTGCATTTAATGAACAAGGGATGATCGGAGTTGATATCCAAACTTCTTCATAGCTCTAGAGAACCTCTCAACCCAAGCTCTTGAAGATAGCTTCAAACCATACCAAGATTTCTTCAGTCGACAAACATTTCCAACATCACATGGCCTACAATTGACATCCGGAGGGATTTCTACGTTTACTTCTTCTTTCAAATCTTTATTCAAGAAAACATTTTTCACATCAAATTGTTGTAGTGGCTAATCACATCGAGCTGCTAAAGCAATGAGAATGTGTACAGTACATATTTTTTCTACTGGGGCAAATGTCTCTCGATAGTCCACTCCATATCACTGAGTGTAACTTTTATCAACTAGACGAGCTTTATGTCGATCAATGCTGCCATTTGCTTTTAGTTTCACTGTAAATACTCATCTACATCCAACAACCTTCTTCCCAGTTGGTACTGGAATAGTTTCTCACATTCATTCTTTTGTAGAGCCTCAAATTCTTCATTCATAGCATACTTCCACTTTGGATCTGTCAAGGCCTCCTGCACATTACAAGGAATAGATACTATAGATAATTGATTAACAACAAGTGCAAGTGATCCAGATAACCTATGATGGGACACAAATGTAGCAATAAGATATTTGACTTTGGCTTTTAGGCTAGGTTCATATTGTTTCTTTGGAACCTCTTTTGTTTCCCGTTGAGAACTCCTAAGCACACTAAATTTTATATTACCCGATTTGAGACTATCCATACGTGCCTCGTGTAACACATTATGGACAGGCTCTTCGTTTGTTGGAATAGACGAGGGGTCTTCATGAAATATTGTTTCAAAAGAAGAAGAAGGTTGAACTTCAGTTAATGGCGCTTTAGCTTCCGTACTCGATGGGTCGAGGGAGTTTCTCGACTCATCGATGGCTACCTCCTGTTCTGTTTTTGGTCCGTTTTTAGACTGATCGAGAAAGGGTCTTGACAGGTCGAAGGACACTTTCTGTCCAATTTCGGTTCCGTTTTTCAACGGGTAGAGAAATTTTCTCCACGGGTCGAGAGAGTCCCTCTGTCTCGTTCTGGGTTCTTTGTTCGGCGGGTCGAACAGAGCTCCTGTACAATTTTTTGAGCGATTTTCAGCTTCAAACCTGATTTCCAAACTCTCCAATTCTTCAAACTTCGTCAAATTCAGAGGATTTCCTTCACATACACTTCTCTTTCTCTAAAGAGAACACTCTGAAATTCCACCTGAGTAATCATGTTTAGATTCACGGAAAGAAACATCTAGAGAAACATGCATTTTGTTCATAACTAGATCATAACAGCGGTAACCTTTTTGGAACATAGCATATTCAATAAAGACACACATCACAACACAAGGATCATGCTTCCCCCGCAATTGTTTGTTGATGTGAATATACACAGTACATCCAAAAAATCTTGGCTCCAAATTTGGCAAAGATTACACATTCAACAAATGATACAACTTTTGAAAAGGATTCTGAAACTCAATCACACGAGAAGGTGTGTCACACCCCCAAATCTGGGGCTAGTATTATACTGAAATATGGTGTAAGGATTTGTGATGTGAATAAAAACCCAAATAATTTCAAAAATGACGGTGTCTGAATAATACATTTATTGAAAAGTGAAAGTGCTAATATTACAATACCGAAGTTTTTAAAAATAATAGTCATTACATTTATTCAATTCAAAATGAAAGTAGAAAATAATTCGTTTATTTAGTAGGCGACGTATCCCATTTTCCCCAAGCATTCTACTCATCACCTGAAAAAGAGAAAGATGTAGTATCATGAGTCACACTGACCCAGTAAGTATAGCTTACAAGCATATACTAAATTATCTCTAAGAAACATCAAACATAACAACCAATTCAAAAAGCTGAAATATTCAAACCGGTTATTCTTCCATACTTACACTTGCGTCTTTGTAATATATATATTTAGGTACATAATATATATACTTGCACAACTTCACATCTACACACAAACACGCCAATACTTCCGAAGTAAATTCTTTTAGATTAACTGGTAATTACTCAAAAAAATCATGTGCTTAGTCTCACAATACCAACACACATATAAAGCCACAGCATTCTAAGGCCACCTGCCAAAGCATGTATACTCCTGGTTTGACATAATTCATTCCTTAGAGTATAATAGTGCACTATCTGTAAGGGACTAGGGCTCTTGGCTAACTCCCACAATAACAAAATAATTTACCAGCAATTCACTTAAGCACGAGTTAATTCGTACTATACACCCGACTTCACACTTCAACCATAACGATCACAAACAAGTCTTTAATTAAGACGATGCATATAGATCATAGAATATATATTTACATCATAATTTTGTAATAAATATATATGTAATAGAATTTGTAAAGGAAGAAAGATCAAACTTAAACTGAAAGGACCCAACCCCGATTTAGTTTCCTAAACCGGAATCAAACCCCTTCTTAAAACACGAACTTGCAAAAACCACAAAAATTTCGGCAGAATTTCGTTACTAACGCGAAATTGCCATTAACCTGCATCCGGAAAATAACACTTCATCCTGTGCCACAAAAGCCAAACCGTGGGCACCAATCCCATCCATATTTCTCAATATCATAACAATAAAGTAAAGCAGTAAACAAAATTGTACATTACCGAAATCTGGGGAAAATCATACGAAAATATATCAATAGTGTATCAGAGCGACCTCTAGTATATATATACAAAAATATGCAACAGTAGGCAAAACAAGAAACCTACTGGAAAAGAAAGGTAGCTCGAACGACTAGCCTCCGACCGCGACGTGAGACACCAAAATCCGAACTGCAAACTGGGCACGGAAAATGGAAAGCCCAAGGGAAAGGCGATAAAATCGTTAGAGTGAGTGGACGAAAATAAACATATGTCTTTCACCATTTACATATATCATAAAATAGTGCAAACCAAGTTCGGAAAATAAATGGAGGTGCCAGGCGAATCTCTCAAGCCCGACAATCAGGCGAATCTCTCAAGTCCAACGGTGATAGGCTAGGCGAATCTCTCAAGCCTAGCGGCATATCAGGGGAATCTCTCAACCCTGGATCTGACTACCGGTGATCAGCCGAGTAGCCAATGCATCGATGCTAAATAATGTCATCACCATATAAAATATAAAACAATAACTCCAAAAGCAATAAATAATCTCAACATCGTATATAAATAAATACAGGAATCACGAACTCGCAACGACAGTGAAAAATAGAAAAGTCCACTCACAGGTGAGCACAGCGCGCACTCGCGCTAATCACGAGATTCGGCGGAAGATCTCTCGCTCAACGTACGATCTCGATCCCCTGAATAATCACAAAATATAACTGATCAAAATCACAGTTCATCACACTGTACCACACATCGGAAACCAACCGTTCCCGGAAACATATAATGCGGTACAAAATAATCAACGAAATTTCTGAAATCTCCACATAAACCCTCGACTAAAAATCCTGTACCCAAATCAACTCGAAAACATCAAGGCGATGATCAAGGCGCGAATACGAGCAAAACGACATATAACTCGACAAATTTCAAAAAGTCAACTGGTCGCCGGAGCTCCGCCCTTGATCGCCGCCGTCGCCGGCGGCGTGCCGTCAACCGGAGAGATTTTCCGGCGGCCAAACTCCCAAACTGTTCTCCTCCTCAAGCCAAGCAACTTTCCCAACTAATTCATCACCCAATTCCGACCCAACTTGCTGAAAAACAGCCCAAAAGCTCCAAGAACACAACCGGGCGGAAAACTTTCCCCGGCCAAATCTCCGCTGTGAGGCCATCTTAGCCTCCCAAACTCAAGGGGTCACCTCCCTACCTCAAGCCCAACAGTTTCCACCAAAAAACCTCCTCGAAAAGTCACCAGAAAACGCCTCACCATCGAACCCGATTCCGGTGAAAAACCTCGAATTTCAATCGACTCGTTCTACCTCAAATCGAAACTAAATCAAGCAATTCCAAGTTCTAAACAACTACAAATCAAGAGAGGAATCGAAATATACCAATATCCAGGCCGGAAACGCGAAATCCGATGGCAACAACTCGATACCCGCGGTGGAGCTCCAGTCAGCCTAAAAGTCAACGGTCAACTCCCTGGTCAACGCCGGTCAAACTTCCCGAACAGTGTTTTTGACAATTTTTGGACTATTTCTGATATTTATACTCGCGGCTCGGGACGATCGACGGTCCAAAATGGATCACATCCACGTTTCGGATAATTCCAATACGAACGGATAAACTCGACGAATTCTGCAACTTCAAATATTCATAAGATATTCCTCGGTCGTCGAAATAATTATCTGGAACCGCCCACGGACTCGAAATCACGCGTTGAACAACTCTCGAGAAGAGACTCAACTTAAATTCTCGCCCGATAATTAAGTCGTAATCAAAACCGGCAATTCAATCAATTTACGAAAAAACTGCGATTACCCATAAACTCGTGGATTAAGTCGATTACTGTATTGACTTTGTTTTGGGTCGTCACATAAACGTAGTTCATTAATTAACAAATTTGGTCCAAACGTTTCATTCGGTGGTAGTCCGCTCGAAATCCGTCATTTGTTCCGAATTATACTTGAAAGTAAATAGATAGAGCTATTAATTAGATAAACTTGAAATAAAAATTAGTTATCATTGGTTCAAAAGTTTTATTCGGTGGTAGTCCATCCGAAATCCTCCATTAGTCTCAAATCAAACTTAAGAAGTAAATAATGCGAGTATCAATAGTTCTGGCAAGACACCAGCATCACCCTGTAGTTAAAAACCAAGAGAATTTCCGGATTCAGTGAAACAAAGTGGAGTAATTTAACATTACAACATAACTTATTAACGAAGCTAAAGTCAACTAACGAATCAGATTAAACCCACTAAACATCAATCAAACAATCAACACCAAAACGGATAAAGGGTATGAGTATTTAAGTGAAACCTGGAAGGAGAGCTTGTGTTCCGATGTGGGAGCGTCCATGTGCAGAGCTGAGGGAGAGTTGGTGAAGCTAGTAGCAAGGAACAGAGGAGTTTGGTTTGGTGAGGAAAAGAGGACTGAGAGGTTTTGAGGTTTTGGGAATCGGAAAGATAGAGAGGAAGAAGAAGACGACGACTTCCTGATTCAGCATCTGCCTCCCTCCATTGTCGTCATTCTGCATCGGATTTCAGCAGCTAAGAACAAAGAACGCGGAGAGAGAAATCCATCACAAAAAGGATATATACCCTCTCTTCAAAGTAGTGTAAAAGGAGAAAGGAGTTCACCGGTGAAGAACAGCAACGGACGGCAATTCAAGCAAGTCCAAAAAAGGAGAAAAGTGTAACATGAATATCACATAAAGCAGCTCACATAAACCAACTTGAAGGAAGAAGATAAATGCCAGTACCTTAATTGTATGATCTGCAGATCCCATACAAAACCACTTATTACTTGGATCAAAAGCTATAGAGCGTACCCATCCCAAGTGCCCACTAATGACCTGATATATGCACGGTATAAACAAATCTACCGAATGTTGAGATGTTGATATGGTTTGAAATATACATATAGATTAAGTACTCTCCAAATCTACTATAATGATTATGGCGCGTAGACATATAACATTATTTACCGTACCTCACATTCCTCATTACCTAAAGATGATTTCTGATTCTTCCCCCAGTTTAGTATTGCTTAATATGTCTCTCTCTCTCTACTTTTGAACCCCCTTCTTGGATTCGGGAAATCTCTACAGTAACCTTTAGTCAAAAAATCACTTTTCTTCATTGGTTTAGTTGCTACATGTATTTATCTGCTCACTATTATATGGTGTTCTCCTAAAACCATGTCTTACTTAATCTCTCCTACATAGGTGTTTTGGTTTCCGATCATGTTTGTATATATGTTTGGACTTCATGTCATATCAGGCTCTCCCTCTCTCTCCATTTTAATCAGACATGTTTGGTTGCTATGTCTATAAACTCTATTATATAATCAAACAGGTGTAGGATTTCTTTGTGTACATATGAACACAATTGATGAATATGATTGTTCACTGATCTTGACAGTATTACACTACTGTCACCTAAAAGAGCTTAATGAACAATCACCCTACTTGGTATCCTACTCAAAATATTAAGAGTAGCTTGTATAATCACACTATGAAACTATACGGCAACAAAAAAATTGTTTTAAATTTTCACAGTAAAATTTCAGCTGCAAAATGCACTGCTGTCCAAAAAAATCATCTCAATGCATCGTCACCTGAACAAACACCACAAATTTGACATACACAAATGAAAACATAAACACAGCTAGTGTTGGCCAAAAAGAATACATATCGGTCAATTTGGGAGCTTCAATATTCTTCATATATAGAGAGGTAAGCCAAGTATACAACCAATATAAGCAGCTCTGTCCAATAGGCTCAGGATTCTCAACATCACCTATATCTTATCTGATATCGTTGATATATGTCCCCTGCTCTATTTATATACTATCTGATATCCTTGATATATATGTCCCTTGCTCTATTTATATCTCTTAACAGTTGCCACAGAAAGAATGGCAGCAAGGAAATCCAAACAAAACAAAACCAAACATAAAATTTGCTACATTGACATCCCAGATTTCAAAGCTGCTTGGGTTTTATCAAATATACGAAACCGTTAAGTACAACCATCGAAATAATAACACATCGAAGTCAATCGACCAAAAAACCTAAGATGTTGATCAACACACAAAACTGTAAGCTTTTCTATTCACAAAACTCCAAACCTCCTTGGAAATAAACTCAGACAAACACTCCCAAAGTTTTCCCTTTTTTATAAATTCCTAATTTTCTCCTACATACGCACAAAACACACAGCAAACAGTAGCCATGATGATGACAACACTATTGCTCCTCTTTTTTAAATAACAGATTACGGCAATTGTGAAGATGGATGACCAAACCAAAAGATTCAATGTATTATTAATAAAAGATAATAATTTTAATTACGGAGCTCACACTAATGTTGAACAACCAAATTGTTTAATACCTCCCAATGAGTTAATCAAACCAATGAAATTATAAGTTTGGGGTGATAGTTAAAATTGTTAGCCAAAAAGAGCTGAGTGTGCTGACGAATGTAATTAAACCCACACATACCTGATATCATAATATTCCTATACATGTGGAGAGTGAGAACAGATCGACAAATAGCATTAAGAACAAGGACCAAATTGATGCTGAGGTGCCCAAACATGGACAATTTCGATGAAAACCAAGAAAGGGAGAAAGCACAAACCTTGAGAATTTGATTAATCGAGCAAGGCTAGAGATAGGCACGACATGTTCACAGAGTAATCCAGACCAAGATGAAAATCGCCAGCAACCCACAAATAGAGAGCAACATATTAGAGAATCCCGATCAGGACCCAAGGAGCAAGAAAGCAAAAAACTTGAGGATCCAGCGAAGGCCACAGAAATAAAAGAAAAAGAAGATGAAAAGAGTGAGTGGAAGCAGAGGATCGTTAGCCGATGAGAGATCAAAATCAGTAAGCTACATCGAATCAACAGATTGGAAAAGTCAACGGATAGCTTTTTAACGCTGCTGACGAATCTATCTTCGACGGCCCTCTTCTTACTCTCGCCAGTGATGAAGTCGGATCAATGGATGATGAGAGCAGATGATAGAAGTGGGGATAAGGTGAAGAACTTATCCAGAACAACAGGGAGATCAGAGATGAGGAGAGTAAGGTGCGGCAAAGACCAAAACACCCCCTCAATGAAGAGTCCTCAGAAACAGGAATATGAACACAACTTATAACAGTAGCCCACAAAAAATAAATGTTCCCTAGATCAAAAAACAAAACAAAAAATAAGATAATGTTCCATCACATACACGTGAGTTATCTCAACTGAAAATCTCCAATATCATTATTATGACAAACACTGTTTTTTGGCAATAACATACCAATAATATTGCAGTACGTCATTTTCATTTTTGTTTTTGTATGTTTAATCAGCTGCATGTTGACTATTCTTGGATGGGTTGTCTGGCCGGCCGATATCGAACAATAAACACATTAATTCGATATATGCATGGTTGGTATCATCATTAAACTTGTAGGCCAAGAGTTGCTTACTTCCGCAGGCCATGCCTCGTGCAAATAAAGAAGAGAGAAAGACTTCCAGACTAAAAAATCGGTCAAGTCTTCTTTTGTTTTTTCTCCCAAACTAAAAAAGTCTTGGTCATTTCTTTAATATATGTACTCTGAATAATCAATTGTTGAGCTACCCATACTTACGCACGTACCTGCTGCATATAATTTACTATATAACAATCGGCAAATATTCTGTGGAATTACTATTGCTTTACCAATTCATAGGGGCGTTTCGGTCAAGAAAATGCAAGCATGCATAGCATGCGAGGGTTGGTGAAGGGTTACTCTCTGTCATGTCCGTCCCTGCCCATCTCAGTCTCATCACGCAATATTCAATCTCCGTTGACCTCCTCCCTCCCTACCTAAAAAAGTCTTGGTCATTTCTTTAATATATGTACTCTGAATAATCAATTGTTGAGCTACCCATACTTACGGACGTACCTGCTGCATATAATGCAAAGTAATCTTGAAGCTAGAGCTAGCTATACAGTGGAATCACTTATCTCAGATTTGGCTTCACTTCCTGAGAAATATAAGGTTAGCCAAGTTCAATTTTTACAATGCCAAATGCCATTCGATCAATTCCATATATTTTATACCCCTAATCACTTCTAAATAAGTACGCACTCACTGGCCCGATCTCTCCTTGCAGATAGAAATCTCTTCATCGCAGCCAATTGCGTATCGATCAAAAGAATGAAGCCAGGATAATGGATCGGTCATTATCTAAACGTAAACGAGGTAGTGTTAATGGTTCACAAACCGACGACGTTGTTGTGAGGTTAGTTTCTGTAGTCTTTACGGGTTTTGCTGGTTTTTCTGCATGTCTACATGTATATGCATGGCATGGGAAGACTGTTCGAGTATGACTCTAATCCAATTTCCCTGATTATCTCAGCATTGATTCACCACCTGACAGTATTGAGGAGAAACGCTCGTCAAGCCCAGTTAAGAAGGACTACTGCAATTTCCTTTTGAAAATTGTCGTGTTACCACTTTGGGAAATTTGGTATCCATTTGTGGTGCATGCTATAGCCTCACCGTACTTGTGTATTTGGAGATGCATCACCCGAGACATCAAACTCTTAGTTCAGTCGGCATCCGTAATTCCACACCTGATTATATGTCTAATATGGACAATTTCTTTGCCCATCACTCTGTGTACTCGGATGATAAGGAAAAAACTCCCACCGTCGCCAGAATTCGAGAAGATAACTAGAATACGTCGACTGCGATCAGTGTTGGGTGAAAAGGTACTTGTACTACCATGTCTCGCAGTGTCATTGGATGCGTTCTTCTTCTACATTCCAATACTCGATGAGAAGAACAAGTGCCTCGACAGGGATAACACGTTAATGATTACAGTTCTTGTGTTGCGGTCACTTTCAGATCTGTTTTTCATATCCCGAATTGCAACTCGAATTCATCGACTTATTAATAATGATCAATCGGTCAAGTTAGAAACCGGTACTTATTGGCCCTTATGCATCCAGTTAGAAAGGAGGTTGAAATTGGTCGATTCATCTTTACTTGATTCGTTTGCTATTCTTCCCGTCCAACAGGTACGTAATTATTTTCTTTTCATAGAATAATGTAATAAAAAAGCTGTCTGCTGATACGGCGATAACATAACATGCATTAAATTAAACATTTAACACACAAATTAATCATATGATTTAAAACCCTATAGATGTAGTATAATATAAGCAGGTAATGATCGTTCTAACCGGGGATTGAAGAGTGCATGCAATTCTTGTATAGTAAAAAGGAGGATATCAAGAGTTGTTTTTAATTACCTAATTTACTATCTAATTACTAAAAACGTCTCAAACATAGCACATAATACTAAGACTCTAACATGCATTGACTCATAGACAAGCCAGCACATAGAAGACCCTAAAACACATATCACGTTTTGAAACAAAAAAAAAACCTAATTAATTATATACAAGTGATCAACTTATTTCTTACCTTCACTCAAACATGGCATATATACATCTCTCAACAACCTACGAAATTCTATCACTCAAATTCTCAAAACACATGCATATTTCATATTTTGTGCTCGGAATCCCCTATACGCCATTGATTTATTAGACTTGGAATCCCTTATATCTAAGATCAAAGCATTAAGAACCAAATACACATGCAAGTTTCGAATAAAAGTAATAAAACACATGGAAGATTTATTGAAAGACATATAATTCATGAAACCAAATAAAATCATCAAAAACACACAACCAAGTTTAATACACAAAAAGAGACTACGGAGTAAAGAGATCATGATTACACTTTTATAGCTTCAGAATCCCCTAAGACTACTCAAGAGCACTAAATTTCTTTGGTGGAAGACGCTCGGAATCCCCTATACGTCGGTGGAAGAAGCGATGCGGCGATTTGATGGCGTAGTCGGCTTCTTGAGGATGTCGGCTTAATTTGTGGGGAGGAGGAGAGTATTTGGCAGAGCATAGGCGTAGGAATAAGTGATGATCTGCTTTGAGGCCGAGCTCCCCTTTATATAGGAGAATGGTAGGTTGTTTCCTGCCATAACAAGAAGTCCACATTAATTTCGGAGAAATCTGACCTTCTATAGTAAAACGCGATTTTCCTGAGTTATACATATCCAAATTGAGTGATTCTTGCGGAATTGGAAAACTCTTTCCATGGAATATAAAATATCTTCTTTGATCACCTCAATCGAAGTTGATATGCATTTTTTACAGCCTGTCAAAGTCTGCTATCTTGTAGCTTCAAATTTCATTTTTCTTTAAGTATTAGGAATCATCTTCTTGCCATAACTTGTTCTTCACGAAATTGGCTATCTTGTTCTTCAAGTTTTGACTTTTCAAATGGTCTTCTAATTAATTTGGTCCATTTTCTTTTGTTCTTCTTCAAGATCATTCCGGAAGCTTTCAAAATCCTAGCCAACATAGGAAAGGTTTTCCTAGTCAACAAATGATTTCATTTTCTCTTCAATTTTTCTTCTTTCTTCCTTGGAATTTTGAACCAATTTCTTCTCCCCATTATTTTGCTGCATTTTGCATGTTTGTAAACTCTTTTACTCGGTCTCTTTTGATCAACACCCGAGATTAACAAAATAAGTTAAAACTAAGCAATTATCAAAGTAAAAATGTAGAAAAAATATATTAATTAATACGCGTAGAATGCGTAGATCATCTGCACGTCAATATTTTCCACAATTTATGTTCAACTCTAATCTCTTGTCATTTTTGTACAGGCTGCAATTATAATTGCTTTTTTCCGAATGGGAAGTTCTGGATATTCATACAAGATGGGGACTGTGAACATCTTTCTTGTGCTTCATCTGATTTGTAGGACTTGTCATATTTACAGTTCTTATAAGCGAATTATTATTGGTTGTTCGGCTAAAAGTGTTCTTAATTTCTTATTTTACATCCTCGCAGCCCATGTAAGTTGCTCGTATATTGCAATAGATTTCACAGGAATTGTTTTTCTTTTATTTTGTTGATAAATGTTATACGAGTAAAGGCTAAAGCTAGTGACAAAAGGATATTTACAGAAATTCTTAATTGCTCAATTTGATTATGTAGGAAAGGCGGACCAACAGATTGAATTTTAAAAGCGTAAAGTATACTTCTAATATAAGAAAGTCCTACCTTTACATAACAGTGTTCACTATTTATTCATCCATTCTTTTAACAAGTTTATTTTTTATTTTTTTACTTTACTTTTAACATGTTTAATTTTTACTTTTAACAACTTCGATCTATTCATTCACTCTATTTTTTTACGATTTTTTTACTTGAATTTTACGGTGAAAAAACTTTCGACATTTTTTTAATTTTTTTTAACGGTTTCACCTTTTACTTAAATTTTGGTATAAAAAAACTTTCCAGCTACCTAAACCTTGATCTCACTTACGACTCTTTTCTCATCGCATATTAATAATACTGCGCTTTCCGTGCTGAATTTCCCCCTAGTATATGTAATTAAGAAGCTAGGAAAACTTATATTATGTGACACTTGAAAATGTACCGTGTTTCACCTTTCCAATGCAAGTCTATTGTCATATACATATCTCCTCATTTTTTCGATGAACATCCTTTGTTCATCATATTTAGTCATTTTTGGTAGGATCATATCTTTTTTAGCTTCATATAACAGGAAGATACGTATGTTTGTTAGGTACTTGGAGCTTTTTGGTATTTGTTTTCTATTCAACGGGAGACTTCATGTTGGCATCAAGTTTGTCAGAATACTACAGGGTGTATAACCACTTTTCTTTGCGAGGACACAACTATTTCGCCTAGTGTCACTATCCTAAATAAGTTTTGCCCTGTCAGTGATCATAATGCAACTGTGTTTGATTTTGGAATATTCCTGGATGCTTTACAGTCTGGTACAACTGGGTCGATAAACTTTCCAACAAAGTTGTCTTACACTTTTTGGTGGGGACTTAAGAATCTAAGGTACGTATGTGTGTGTTTAAATGTTTATATGTATTTGTGTTGTATTGATTCTTAATTTATCTATATTCTTGACCAGTTAGCTAGCTTATTCCTCAATTTGATATATTCTAATCCTTAAGCTACATAACTTTTGCAGTAATTTTGGTACAAATTTACAAACAAGCACATATTTGTGGGAAATCCTCTTTACAATTCTTATTGGCGTTATTGGTATACTCCTATTTTTACTTCTAATAGGAAATGTTCAGGTATTGAGAACTCTATCCATTAATGTCATTTGGTCATCACCTAAAGCAGATTACTCAAGATGTGTTTCATAACCCTAAAACTTATTATAATTGTTGTATTACGTACTATATACATATTAACAGACATATATTCAAAAATGGGCATCCGATAAAGCAACGGCGGAAATGGACGAGAAAATTGTTACGACACGTGATGCAATATACTCATGGATTTCAAGACATCTTTCCTCTGATAAGAATCTGAAGGGAAAGAATCTGAAGAGAGAGAATCTGAAGAGAGAAATCATTGAACGCATACGAGAAGGTAAGATACTGGAGAAGCACTATGCTAGGGATGTAGACCTGAAATTCTTCTTCTCCATTCTCGACAACGAGAAGACAACATGTTTGAAGAAGCGTATCTGCAAACAAGCCCTAAAGAAAGTATGTTCTTAAACCACCAATCTTTTTCTGTGCCATATATATATACATTTTTATTTTAACCAGTTAGCATCTTTACGTATAGGTACTCGAGCGTAGGAATATGGATAAATACCTTTCGGTCATTATTCAACATCTGGTACCAGTGATTTACCAGAAAGATGACTGCGTGGTCAAAAAAAGGAAGCCACTTCACTCTATGCTCTTCATTATAGATGGCGAAATTGTATCTAGCGAAGATTCGAATGCAGGCGGTGGCGATGATGATTCGAATGAAGGCGTTGAGTCATGTATGCAGCTCAAATTCAAGAAAGGTGATCTTTTTGCAGAAGATATTTTAAGTTTACAGTGCAAACTTACTCCTCCTCCTTTGTCGGCCGAACATTACAAATGTGAAACAAAAGTAGAAACCTTTGCTCTCACATATGAGAAATGGAGAACCATACTCATGAGCAGCGACATCCAAAGACAGCAAAACGAGGAGCTAGTTGTCTACTCTAAGACTAAACCTATTCTCCTAAATAAGGTTTGAGAACAAAAGAATGAGGCTTTCAAGTTATAACTATTTTAACGTACGTACGTAGGACGTGTGGGGCTTTACACTTCTCTTTCTCCTTTCGTGATGAACAGGCCTTCAAGAAATTGACGACTACATCATGCCAGACGATTCAGAGAGAGATGAGACAGAACTTGAAGAACATGGCATACTCTGTAATTGAGGATCAGGAGTTAAGAGAGAGTATGATATATAAAAAGGAAATAGACATACGCATGTGGCTTTCAATAAATGGATTCTCCAATAATGCAAAGAAAAAGATCATGACAAACATAAAGGTAAACGGCATAATAGAACGAACCATGGACGAAGATGTTGACGTCAAGTATCTACTATCCCATGATAGATTGCCATGGGATATCCAGAAGTTTATAAGGAGGCAGCTTGGCATGAAATCGCTAAAGAAAGTATATATACACACACTCCTGAGCCTTACAGTTTTAGTGAATTTGAAACATGCATGAAGCAATTAGTACATTGATGAACGATGATTTGCTGATATCGATTGCTAATGAGTTGCCATATATGTGTAGGTACCTATGCTTCAGAAAATGAAAAATAGCGTATTGTTTATCATGTGCGAAATGTATCTCCAACCGGAAATCTACGAAGCACAAACACGTCTTGTTCAAGCAAGGAAAGAAGTTGAGTTGATGTTCATCATTATAGAAGGCAAAGTTGAACTGAAAGGAGAAGCTAGAAGCAGAAGGTGGCTTGAGAAAGGTAATTTTTACGGAGAACCTCTTTTGAGTTGGGCAACACCCAACAATCTATTCTCCGGTCCTGTTCCTACCTCAGCAGAAGATGTCATATGTCACACAAAAGTCGAAGTCCTTGCAATGAAGGCCAGTCAATTTAGAACTTTCGTAGCTGGTTTCAACTCTCAGTGGATCGCAGAAGATCTGGCATTTCCCTACGACAAGATCGATCAAGAACTCAACGAGGTAACTCGTAAACTCGATCAGTCTAACATGCACAACGTACGTACTTTATAAAAACTCCTCAGAATGATTAGGTTTTCTCATTGATACATGCAAGGAGGCTCAAGGCCCATTTAATATATGCATTAGTACCATATACGTCCTGACGACCTCACAAAAATCTCATTTTCATCAATTTGACCACCAATGTTAACCATCTGCTGAGCTAGCTAGCTCGTATGTATACACACAGCGCCTTCTAACTCTCTTTTTGTCTTTTGTTTGGGTAGGTTTATTAAGTAATAAGTACTTAAAGTTGTAGCAAGCCTTGTTTACGTAAGATATCTGTGAACTGACCTAGAACTTCTTATTATTCTTTTGTGATCAGAAATATATGAAACTGGAATCTAAAGATGTGGAGCAGATTGAGGACGAAGAGTTAAGAAAGAAAATCAAGATCATGTTAAAGGAGAACGAGATACTTGATTGGGTGTCAAGTCTTGGTCTCTCTGAGGACATCACGACACAAATCAAGCGGAGCATAAAAATAAGCAAAGTCGTGGAGGAAAACATAGATGCTGATGTGAATCTGGAGTATGTACTCTCCATTAATCTTCCTCCAAATATCAAACAATCGCTGAAGGAGCATATCTGCATCAGTTCGCTGCAGAAAGTATGTCCTTCAATCCCTAGCTTAAACTGTACACATTTTGCTTGTTCTTATTGACCAGCTAACAGTTAATGTACATATAAACTCGATTAATATAGGTACCCATACTTGAAAATGTGGATGATGACCTTTTGAACCGCATCTGTTTGAATCTCGAACCGGTGATACTCCCTGAGTATTACTACTTCATTAATGCTGGTCAAGAACTTGATAAGATGATTATCGTCGTAAAAGGTGTAGTTACATGTACCTCCACATCTAATGAGTCTGCGACACCGCCGGTTACTAAGCGTCTGGAGAAAAACGATCTGTTTGGAGAAGAAGTCTTGACTTTGGCATTCCCGGAAATCTATTCTCCACCTGTTTCGGACCAAGATGTCATATGTCGCACAAAAGTAGAAGCCCTTGCTCTCACTGTGAATGGCTTACAAAATGTATTGTCCTACTACAAAGACAGATTGTCCCATTCTGATGATGAGCCGTTGGATGGTGGTGTGGCTGCAGCAGATACCAGTGTATCCTCATCCACTACTCTTGAACAGAGACTTGACCGGATTCTTGAGCTCCAGGTTAGTGCTGGTGATCAAATGACTAATCAAGGGAGGAAAATTGATGAGATGGTGGAATTCTTGGCCAAATTTGGATACGAAAGCAAACCTCCTCCTGCAACCTGAAGGAACTTCCTATCGTAAATGCTTTCTTTGTATGTACGTACATTTTGCACGTACGTATTATTGCATGGTATCGCAGAAGCTTCTATTCACAGTTTTTTTTATCAGTCTTCTCTTGTCTTGTACTTCGGAAATTCTGTTAATGTACGCCATAGCATTGCATTCAATTATTTTCTTTAAGAGTGGTTGATAGTCGCATATTTATGCGTCTATTTGGTATTTAATTTGTTCCCTATATTTAGTTTATTGTTATTAATCGAGTGAATTAATTATGTTTATTTGTCTTTAGGTGTTTTGGATATTAATGGAGAAAAGGAGATTAAATTATATATTTTGGAGATAATTGAAGAAGATGAGCATGTGATTTATTTTGCTGTTTGGCGAGCAAGGTTGGCGAGGAACTGCCTGGCGAGCAGATTTTAGGAGAGTACGTACGTTGGTTCTTGCGAGGAGGTGCTTGGCACGTGAGTTAATTGGCTTAATTAAAGGAAGACTTTGATTGAGGTAGTTAAGGGAAGTACGTACGTTCTATGCGAGCAAAGTGGTGAGAGAAGAGAGAGAAATTAAATAGTAAACAAAGAAAAGAGAAGTAGAGTTGGACTTGGAAAAGAGTCATGCACGTGCTCCACTTGCTAGGTTAATCACCCTAAACATATATATATATATATATATATATAGCAAGTGGGGGGCTGAAAGGGGGGAGTTACGTACGGCTGGAGGATTAAGAAGAAAAGACAAAACAGAGCTAAGGGAGAAGAAGAGTCTCACATGCATGAAAGCTAGTTCGATCTCGACATCGCCAAGAGGTCTTCCTTCTCCATCTTTTGTCTATCTTTTATGAATTCTTCAATGTTGTTATTTAAGATTATGAGTGGCTAAATTTCCATTGTTAGGGGCTGATTGAAGCCCTAGATATGCTTACGATTTTGAACTCCTTTTGATTCTATTAATTATTTGGATGAGTTTTGTTTCACTGTTTACTCACCGTATGCTTTCTATGTTCATGTTTTTTTGAGTGCACGCTTAGATGCATGGCTTAGAATCTATAGTCTTGATTATGTATATGACCACCTTATCATTGCATATTCTCTAGAGACAAACATGAATTTGTGTGAAACAAGCCTTAGTGATGAAAGGGTGACCACCTTATCAACCCTTGAAGCTATGTTATTCTTCAAACACTCTTAGAACGTAATGACTTCAGTTATCTAGGCTTACATCACCATATGTATAAGTCGGTTAAGTGAGGATCAAGATCGAGCGGATTGTCCCTCCCTCTTTCATGCCAAGTAAGAGAGTGTAATACATAAGATGACTTAACCAAAGCTCTTGTGTGGAGAGTATTCATCCATGGTTAGTTCAATTATATTGGGGAAGTCGTAAGTATGTCTAGGGTGGAGAGAAGTTCTTAACATTCATATCTCATTGATTATCTACAACAATTTACTTTCAATAATTTATTTTCTGCAATTTACTGATTTCTGCATTAGCTGTAGCTTCGCCGATTTATTTAGGTGACCAAATCAACTCAGAAAACCCTCAAATTTTGTGTGGTAGTCCGTCACTGTGTCTAGTTCATTGTGTCAAAATTTCGTAGCATTTGAGTCTGTTTAGCTTAGGTTCGCATACCATTAGTGTTCTGTAGTCGAGTCTGTCAGCATAGTAGTGTATCAGGATTTAGTTTCACCAATTCCTCGTGTTCGATAACCCATATTTATCTTACTACATTGATATATCCAGGTTGTAAATAGGGTATTTTTGAGAGGTGTTAAACCGCCTTGTCAGTGGTCGTATATATATGCATGGTTCTCTCTCTTTTCCCTACTTGGTTTACGTATGTCGATATTCAATGTAATAACAGTAAAATGATAAAGAATGTTCATAAAATTCATAAATCACAACTATTAGAACCAAATCTCGGATAGCTCAGCTCCCCCTTTTGCAATATTTCCCCCCAATCTAATGAAATCGGAATGTATTTGATTTTATATGAAAAGATCTTTCACTCTTTTGCTTCTGTGTTTATGTTTTTTAAGCCAAGTTCATAATATATATGTACTATCCATCTAGGGAAAAAAAATCGACCCAAACCGAGGCATGACCGAAAAAAATAGAACCGAAAAAAATCGAAACATTTGGTTCGGTTTTAGTTTTTAATTTATAAAAATCGAACCGAACTGAAAAACTGAAGTATGTATAAAATGACATTGTTTGGATATTTTGTAATATATTATATAAATATATGCAAAATAAAAACCTTGAACTCCTAAAATTCTAATTTCTTTATGCACAATTCTTGCCAAATTTTCTCATAGAAGCTAATTAAAATGTTAGGCAACTCAAAAATGGATATTTTATAGACAACTTTTTAGTTATTTATTATGTGCAAAAAACCAAAAGAAACCGAAAAAATCCAGAAAAAAACCCGAACCCAATAATCACGATTTAAAAAAATAAAATAAAATAATCGAACCAAACCGAACTGAGAAAAATATTTTGGTTTGATTATGATTTTAAACAAAAATTGAATCAAACCGCCCGAATCTCAACTCTACTATCACCTGTGTTTATCATTGTTAATTTGTTAGTGTGGAGAAACCCAAGTTTCTTTGGCAATTTGTGAACTTGTCATCCAGTTTCGGAGAGTAACATAAGAAATGAACAAAAGAAGTAGGGGCAGAAGGTTGGTGATCCTCTCAGAGTGGAAAAGAATTAACCTTGGCAGAAAGTAAATTGCTCAAAGCCGTCTATGGGAATTGAACACACGACCACAAACGTAGGAGGCCTTAGAAACTTATCCAATACTTGATGTTTTATTTGACCTGGACAAGCGGTTCTGATTTCTAAAGCTTCTGTAATGACTCCAACCAGAAATGGTATGTTAATCGGCTTGAATTGCACATTTCACGATTAGTCGCAGTTAGTCGTAATTGATCGATCTGGCAATTTTGTTCATGACTTAATTTTCGGACACAAATTTGGTTTGGGTTCTTTCTTGAAAATTGTAGAGGATTTGATTTCGAGTTCGTAGGAGGTTTCAAAGGATTTTTCGGATAATCGGGGAATATAAAATAAATATTTAAAATTATCGTCGAGTTAGTCGTACTTATCCGTTTGGGTTTAAGTTATCTGAATCATGAATTTGATAGGTTTGCGACGTATAAATAGCTGAATAGTCGTAAAAGTTGTCGAAAATTTGAAATTGGGCTGTTGACCAGCGTTGATCGAGCCAGGAACCGAGTTAACCGAGTCAACTGAGTTGACCCGCCGAGTCATTGAACTCGCCGTCGCGATTTTTACCAAAAAACGGCACGGTTACCGGAGATTAAGGTAGGGATTTGAAGCTCTTCCCTTGGGCTTTTGTTTGATGTATATATTGTGATGCTTGGAGGTGATTTGGTTTTTTGATTTTGGATGTGAAATTGGCTGGAATCGGGGTTAACGGGGGTAGGTTTTCTGATGGGGATTTTGGGTGTAATCAGTTGGGTTGGAGTTGGGGATGAAACCCCTAAGGTTTGGAGGTCTATGGTGGAGCGACGGCGTCGGAATCGGCCGGAGAAGTTTTCCGGCGATTTCGGGCCAGTGGCTTTCGAAGGATTTTTGAGGTGGTTGCCGGCCAATTTTGGTGATGATGTAGTGGAGTGTTGGACTGGGCTTGGGGAAAGGAAGCTTTGGGGGTCTTGGTCGCTGAAAAAAATCTCACCGTTGACGCCGGCACTCCGACTAAGGGTTAACCTTATAGAATTTTGGGGAGTTTTATACCATTTTGCTTATAATCACGCCCCGATTGTAGTCTTGAGGTTTTTGAGTTGATTTGGGCACTCGATTTTGGGAAGAGGGTTTATTGGGTATATTTTGAGAATTTTGTTATCCTCGTCGATATTCAGAGCGATACGTCTTTTGAGAACGCAGGGTTCTCAGTGTATTAGCTCCGTATGTTGTGCTTCAATATATATTGATCGTATCCCTATTATTTAGGTGATCGGGATCGAGCGTTTGGCGATGGATCTTCCGCCGGACCTCAGAGTTAGCCGTGTACTGTGAGTGGACATTTTATTTTCACAGTTGGATTTGCGAGTCTGGAATTATGCATTTTTATAAATATATATTTATGACTACGCACTTACGTATGCAGTTATAATTATACACATAAGTATACATTTTATAATTATGCACTTTACGATTATGCATGTGCATGGAAATGATTTATGATTTGGTTTACATAGAGTACAATCTCGGATATTGAGGTACGCATCGATGCTTTAGCTTCTCGGCTGATCCTCGAGATGCTCCGGGGGGGGGGGGGACATCCTGATCTGAGGTCTTTCAGACTTATGTTAATCACGTGTGGGTCTGGGATCACATGATTAGACTGTACTATGCAGAGGAGTCCATGAATGACCCCGCAGGATTTTACGTGCATATTTATGGATCAGGAAAAATGTACCTGGTCGAGATTTTCATATGCATTGACTCGCATTATGCTTTTATGAACATTTATTTGGGAAAGACATATTATTATTTTCGTCCACTCACTCTAATGATTTCATTTGTCTTCCCCTGGGCTTTTTGGTTTCCTTTGCCCAATTTGCAGTTTGGGTTCCAGTGTTGCGCGTCGACTGTGGAGGCATAGAGTTCGGATCACCCTTCAGTTTATGTAGGTTTTTTGTTTGACCTAGTCGTTATAAATGTTGTATATAGGCGTCGCTCTGAATGCTTATGTTGCGTTTCAATCGAGTATACTCCTGAATGATTCTGAATTTCTTGTAAACCTTTGAGTTTATTATATATGTTGTTGTGAAATCTGGATAGGGAACAGAGCCCCACGGTTTAGGTTTTGTGGAATATTCGAAGTGTGTTTCTTTGCAGGTTCTAATAATGGTTCATGTATTTTCAAAGTAAACTATGGCAAAAAAAAATTAAGGTCGTGCTTTCGAAGGAATTTGATTTCGGTTTAGACAACTAAATCGGGGTCGGGTCTTTTTAGCTTCCTTGTGACGGACATACAATGATTGGGATTGAAAATGGTCCACGACTAGTTTCTTTAAGTCAATATAGTCCAATGAGGGCAAGAGTCTACCTATCGATCGTCTCTCTAAGTTGTATATTGCCATTTGAACAGGTCGCAATAATAAACACCTAGCCCTCTTGCATCCCCTACAAGCTTGTTTAATGAAAAGTATGCAAATATCAACCATCTAGCGAGCTTGTTTACTAGTAACTAGGTTGCATTATTGCTCACCAATGAGGGTTGGCAGGGCTAAGGCACGCGCTTGAGTGAACCCCATTCAACCTTAACATTCACAAGTTTTTTATTGGTAAGTTGTTGAGTACTGTGCTCCTGCGGGACCCATCTAACGCTTGTAAAAGTGTCTCATCTAAAAGAGCATGGGTCATCAAGAGACTCGACTGTAGATGCTTGCGGGCTTTTAAGGTGAAAATTTTTGGGCTAACGGGATCTTACTACTCTCAAGTGAAACATACCGGCATGAAACCCAGACGTTATATTAGTTGAATTTCTACTGATCACGGATAGTTCATAATGTTCCTGAGTTTGTGAGTAACCCCCCCAATTCAAATACCCATTTCCAAAAAAGAAAAGGTTGCATTATTGCTCGTCAACAGCTCCATATGACCATATCTACTAAGACTGCGCGCAAGAGTCCAGGCGTTTACCTTGCATACCATTCGAGAACTAAATCCACTTGCCAAGAGCAAATTAGGAAAATAAAAGGACTTGCGATATATAATTTGGGCCGCCTTACCTTCACCACTTGGCCAATTACGTCTTCTTCCTCCATTTTTTTTATTCTGTTCCGGGTTGCTCTTTCTTTACTATACACTCTGAATAATCAATTGTCGAGCTACATGCATACTGTACACAATGCAAAGCTAGTAATGCTGAAGAGCTACTGGCTATATATACAGTTGAAGACTGCATTCTCTGATCATCATCGGTTTTTCAGATCCTGAGTAACATTAGGTTAGCCAAGTTCATTTTTTCAGCATGGCCAACACTTATACGTACCCATGCATGCATATATTTCTTTGCCTAACTCTCTAGTCGATCACTTGTAGTTAATCAAGTACTCGATCACAATCGATATCTGTTCATCACAGCCAATAGTACGGTGTATCGATCAATAGAAACTAGCTCGGGATAATGGATCGCTCGTTATCTAAGCGACGTAGTACAGTTGATGGTTCAGGCACTGACACAGTTCTGAGGTTAGTTTGTGTAGTCTTTACAGGTTTGCTAGTTCAAGTACTGCTCTAACTAATATCTATTTTTTTCTAAATATCTCAACTATAATATTTCACCACCGGACGGTATTGAGGAGCAACACCTTGTTACCAATGTTACTTCGTCAAATCCAATTAAGGACTACGTTAGACGTAATTATTTCCTTTTATTGGCATATAATAAGTCCTTAATGTGGCCAATTTGGGGAAATTGGTTTTCATTTACGGATATTGGTTTTTGGCATTCTGTAGCCTCACCGTTCTTGTGGCTTTGGGGGAGGATGAAAGCCTTTGCCACGGAGGTAAAACGTCAATTGCCGGAAAATTTCTCGGAAATATTATTTGTAATATCACGTCATTGTTGGAGGAGATGACCGAGGCGACGAAGAAATTTCGCCGCCCAAGAGAGATTCCGATCGCCTGGATGGGAGGTGACCGAGTCTTCGTCGCTTAAGCTTCGTCGCTTCATGTTGGTCTCTCCACTCTGAGAAGATGTAAATTTATCAATGTTCGTCGCTTCATTCATCTGAAGTGACGAAATATAAGTTCGTCGCAACATTATAGGGCGACGAAGATTGGAGTTGTCGCGCCAAATTGGAGCGACCAATATTGGTTAGGTTGGGACGACGAAGGTGTGTTACATGAAGCGACAAAGATAGGTCAATCTTCGTCGCTCCGTGTTACATGAGGCGACGAAGATTGACCTATCTTCGTCGCTCCATTGGATAATAGTAAAAAATAATATTTAAATTATTACATACCAAGTTACGACAATACACAATTATGCACATTAATAATGGGTAGTTCCTTAACAGAGACAAAATCACTCCATGAACATCAAAATCATGACGATTCTCTTATATACAAGATAAACCCCCATACACCGAAAAATAGGCTAGAGCATACTCATTTAGCAAAAAGATGCAGAAAGTACCATGGTGTAATCAACCCAACAACCCGAATGGGATCCTTAAGAACATGAGTTTTTAATGTTTCCATGGGAAGTGAAATAGAATCATTCTACTATGCATCCAAACCTTCAGCAAGTTCTACATAGTACTCAAAGCACCCGACAACATCATCCTGCATTGCACATGGCAACCACATAAAGCATCAAGCACACACACTAAACTAACACCTCAACCATATAATCACTACCTTACCATGTCCCATAGGGCCTCATCCAACGGTTTTCCACAATCCATCGCCTCAAGTTTCGCTAACTCAGGTTTCTTCTTCGTTATCTACACATATTCAAACACACAACACATTCATCGGCAACCACATTTCTACTCACAATTACATTGATCAAATGGATAAACCAAATACCTTAGCCACAATTGCTCACAGATACTTAACGCGAACAGCCCCCGACGCTGAAGGCCAATCTTGTCCCTTGTTCCTGGCTAGCGCTTTCCGAGCCGCCGCCACCGCAATCTCCACATCTTCGGCAGTAGCTGCCGCAATATCCCCTACACAAAATACAAAAATTCCACAATCAATTCAAATTTCAAATTTCAAATCAAGCTTCCTTATTAATACAATTACTCATGCTTGTTACTAATCATTACTCATAAGTCATAATCTAACAAGCTGAAACAACTCACAACTCAACCTTATCTAGTAGTTTAATAATCTAATGCACTAATAATACGTTGAAACCACTAATGCACTAATAATATGTTGAATCCAGAAAAAACTAAGCAAACACATTTTAGTCAAAATTAGAAACAGACTAATTGCATTAAACCGAACAACATTACAACATCGATCTTTCCCTTTTAACAACCAAAAAGTTGAATCAACACTATGACCAAACAACTCTTTCACACTCTGATACATCTTCTTTTTCTTCTTTTTTTCCAAGTAAAACCCCCAAAATCTTATATAGCTAGCTAGGATAATGAATGATACCTGAATTGATAAGCGACGGTGGAGAGATTGAGATTTGGCGTCGAGGCTTGAAGTGATGTCAACGATGGAGAGATTTGGCCGGAATTGGAGTGATGACCGATGGGGACCAGGGAAGAGATTTAGTGTATTAGAGGGAGGGGATTGTTAGGGTTTACGGGGAGGAGATTTAGGGTTCAAAGGGAGGGGATTTAGGTTTTTGGTTTAGGGGCGGAGTAGAGGAGATGAAGAATGAACGGAGAAATAGAAGAAGAAGAGAAGAAATAACCGTGTTGTCTGGATATTTAATCCCTTGGAGGCGACGAATATTAAGGGATTCGTCGCCTCAAATTTTGAGCAACCAAGGTTGTCTTCTTCGTCACCAGGAAGAACTGATGTGACGAAAATTGACTTATTGGTCACCTAGAATATATGAAGTGACAAAGATTTTGTTCATAAGGTTACCTAGGGGTCCATGGTTGGTCACCTCATGAACAAATAACCCTAACCGAAGCGACAAAGATCCAAGTTCTTGGTCGCATCATTAACTAATAGCCCTAATCGAAGCGACGAAGAAGGAAGTTTCTCGTCGCCTCGTATGATTAAAGCGACAAAGATTGACTTCTTGGTCGCCTCATTTTGTTTTCTTTTTACAAATGAAAAAATTAGGTTTAATGTTTTCAAATACATATTCATAGTTACAAATATGAATTTTATTTTTAAATTCATAATAATATTAGTTTAGTCTTCGTCGTTCTCTTCATCATTCTCTTGGTCTTCGTCTTCGTATTGCTCTAATAAGTCTTCGTTAGATTCGTCTTCATCTTCGTCTCCTTCTTCATCCAAAACTAGGTGAAGATCTTGGTAAAATTGTATCACCGTGGGAATGTCCTCTTGGTAAGGCTCGAATATATATTCTCTAATAGGCGACCTATTTTCATCTATGGCAAGTACCTCGGAACTGTAGACATTTCGGTGCGACATTTCTTGTACTACCTTCCAAGTAACACTCGCCTTTGGATCGTCCATGTAGAATACTTGTTTTGCTTTAGTTGCAATAATGAAGGGTGAATCCTTATAGTAACTGATGTTTGTATTCATTGATATTAGTCCATGATCTAACTTGACGGTGTCAAGATCGTCCTCGTCCTCAGAGTTGTGCCATGTGCACTTAAACAACACCATTGGCATACGACCTGCATATAATACTTCGACTACATAGTTAACATGGCAGTAGAACTTGGATGAACCCATGTCTATCATGACACCGCTGCTTTGAGTCACGGTTCTTTGATCCTTATCAAACGAGGTGAACTTGACCCGTTCACATAACATGACTTAAAAACCCGGAATTGCCGAGGTCGTTGGGCATTTGGGCTAATGATTTTATTCCTGGCACCAAGCCCTGGTCCAAGTTTTTATCCTTCAAAGACATCTGAAAGATAAGTGTTAAAAATCATTGAAGAACCTTAAAAAATGAGGAGGCGACCAAGTTTATTCTCGTCGTTTCAGATACCTAAATTTGGTTATTTCCTTTTTTTGAAGCGACGAAGAACAATGTTGGTGACATCAGAGACGTTAAAATGACATAAGTGATTTCTGAGGCGACCAATTCATTATTCGTCGCCTCAAAGAGATTGGAACGACAAAGGAACTTACCTTCATCGCTTCGGAGTTGTTATCCAGTAGTGTGTATTACAGTGTCATTGGACCTGTTTCTCTTTTATGTTCCAACCATTGATGAGAATCACAAGTGCCTCGACATGGATTACAATTTAATGATTGTAGTTATGTTGCGGTATCTTTCTGATCTCGCTTTCATATGCTGCCGTATTGCAAGTCCAATTCCACAAAATCATCATCATAAGTCAGGGACTCCGACCGGGGAAAAAGGTGGTTGAGACTGTACGAATGGATAAAGTCCGACTGTGTACTTGACTTGCTTCTTATTCTTGCCGTGCATCAGGTACTTAATTTTATTTATTTTCTCAAGTATAGATGAGATATTGGCAATACTCTACGCTAGCTAGATACAGTGTTTACAGTCTATAAGAAAATTTTGGCTCGATCTAAATTTGTATACCTCAAATTTACGAAATATATATCATAATTAACTATGCATACCTCTACTTTTGGGTTTCATTCCATGTCAAGTGTCATTATTTTAGGAGAATGAAATTAACGGTGTCAATAATTTTGTTCAGTAAATCTTTATTGAAGTTCGTCACCTTATTTTGCTCGTTCTCAAATTTTCAAATGAGTTTAAAAATAAAACTTAAAACCTTTTAACTGATTGCGATATTTTTGGTATAAAAAAAGGTGAACTTAGAAAAATTAATATAAATTTAAATTTAAAAAGATGAAGATATAATATTGAATTGGGTGAACTTAATATATTGTAGTGTGGAAATAGTATTGTCCTGTGGTTATAATATTTTGTAAAATTAAAGTATGAAAATTTAGAATGAGCTAAAAATGAGATACTATTTAATAATTTTTTTCTAGAATATATATATTTATAATGAAAAAAAATGAGATTTACAACGATTAAGTTCGAAATTATCAAGGCACGTACGTGGTGATGGAGGATTGAAAATGACGACTAGTTTATATTTTTGTTAATATAGTTAAGAGTCTGCTATCGTCTTTAAATTATGTTTTGTCATTTGAACAAGTTGCAATCTCTAATTTGTGTTTTGTCAATTTTTAAGGGAAACATTTGTCTTTGATCGAACAGGTTACAATAGTAATGGCCTTTTTCCGATTGGGAAGTTATGGGTACTCCTCCAAAACGGCGTTCGTGAACATATGTCTTGTGCTTCAACTGATTTTAAGGGCATGTCGTATTTACAATTTTTGCAAGAAATCTAAATTTGGTCGGAGAAAGGCTTGTGCTCAATTTTTCTTATACATCCTCGCTGCCCATGTAAGTTATTCACCAATCCGTCGCAATAGATATTCTTTTTATTATTATTAGTTCATTTTGCATGTTTTGTTTTGATAATGTCTTTTCTTTCTATCCATGCATGATCATTTGGTCATGTTACTCCGTATGTATAGAGTTCCATAGTGTATTAAGAAGAAAGCCCGGACCATAGGCACGGTGCTGCTAATATGCGATCTAAGAAAAGTTGGAAATAATGTGTAAATGAGATTAGAATTTAAATAAAAAATAAAACAAATTAAAGAAAAATTTAAGTAAAAGACGTAACTGTAGAAAAAAAGGTACAAAATTTTAATGCAAAAGGATTAGAGAAATCAAGCATGTGAAAACTTTTTTACTATATATAAAGTTTAAGTAAAAAATAAGTGTTAAATAGAGAAAAAAAACTGTTAAAAAGAAAAAAAAGATGGGTGAATATTGAAACGTTTTTCTAAAAAACTTTTTTACTGTTTAGTTTAAGTGAAAAGTCCACTGTTAAAAAATAAAAAATTGAAGATGTATAAATGTTAAAAAGTAAAATATCACAATTAAAACTGGTAAAAAGTAAAGTAAAAAGGAAATATAAAACTGTTTATGCAAAAAGAAGTTTTTGAAGTTGCCTAGCATGACACTTGACTATGTTCTAAATTCTGCTCGTTATTTATGTAAATATATATATATATAATAAAAAGTTTTTGAATAAATCTACAAGAAGAAAATATTTCATGAGAAAAATTAAATGATCAGAGTTTTGAATAAAAATGTGCAGATTCTTATTTTGTCTTGACTTTTTATCATGTACCTTGCACATGATTTGTAGTAAAAAAAATGGTTATCATCTTTAGGTAGGGTTAAGTATATTATTGTTTCTGGCTTCATATAGCTCTATTTAAACATTGAGGTGTATATTGTTAATTAGGTACTTCGACCCTTTTGTTATCTTTTCTCTATTCAACGAAAAATATCGTGTTGACATCGATTGTGTAAGGATATTGTAGGGTGTATAACCACATATTATTACCATTCGGATACTAGTACTTCACCAAGTGTTACACGTCTAGATGAATCTTGTCATGTAAGTTCTGAAAATACAATTATATTGGACCTCGGAATATATCTCGATGCCTTTCAGTTTGGTACTACTAACGGGACTCTAAACTTTCCAACAAAGTATATGTACACTTTCTGGTGGGGACTTAGGAATTTAAGGTACTATATATGGATATATTATTAATTACTCATTTATCTCTATTCTTGACCAACTTATCCCTGATCAAATTTGCTACTACCACTACAAGAAAAGGAGACATTACCGGCGACGGGAGGTCGCCGGCCTTGTCTTTTTTTTTCGCCGGAAATGTCATTCCCGGCGACGAGTCGCCGGCAATGACGTCGCCGGAAATCTCCCGCTGGTGTTAACATTGCCGGCGACGGGAAACGGCGTTGCCGGTAATGTCGGAGACATTGCCGGCGACGCCGTCGCCGGCAATGGTTCCGCCGCCGTGGCCGGAATTTGTGACATTGCCGGCGACTGAGGTCCATGTCGCCGGCAATGTCAGAAAAAATTTTGAAAAAAAAACGCGGTTCTGGATTGGGCCCAATTCCAGAACCTGCATTGAAAGACATAAACCGTACAATCATACAAGTTCAACAGTACACATAAATGTCCAACGTACAGTACAAATAGCAACGACGATACGAAAATTAACTACAACTACAGGTCAAGGTCGAGGAACTTGCGGGTCAGGGTTGAAGTAATCAAAGTACTCATTTGAATTCCGGTGGCTACCTTGGTCTTGCTCTGGCGTTGACTGGTGCGGTGGTGGTGGTGGATAGCTAGGGAACGGAGGGACCGGGGCCGGGGGAGGTGTGGGGAACGGTTGTCCGGTAGTCTGAGCCTCGTACATCGTCCGCATCCATGTGTACATCTGAGCCTGCACCTGTGTCTGCTGCATTTGGTACTCGGCCATCTGCCTCTTTTGCTCCTCCAACTCCCTCTGCGTCCTATGAAGCTCCGCTGCGAGGTTACGACTAGAAGTTGAACTTCTTGACCCGATAGAGTATTGTGAAGTGGTTTTCAATACTCCTTCGCCCGCCGAGCCCATTCCCCTACAGTAGTAGGTATTCTTTCCAGTCCCGCACGCTTTTGCCATGATCTGAGCCGCTATCGGGGGATCAAGCGGATCGATCTGAGAGGCATACTGGGTGACTTCTTCCTCGGAGCAGTCAGGATGGTTAGTCCGAGCTATACTCATGGTCACTTCTGTCGTCGCCTCCTCCACTCTCGCCTAATTGAAAAGCGAAAATGAACAACGTATTAACTAACAACATCTATTAATATCGAAAAATAGTTTTATTAACACATGGAGAGGCGAAAGACTTACCGCTTCATCAGGGCATTGCGGATAGAACTTCTGATGAATATACACCAAGGGGTTCACTTCTTGTTGTTGATGCGCCTTAGTCGACCAACCCATGTAGTTGAGTGAACCTGCATGATGGGCCCTGGTGTTTTTCAATCTATTCGCCCGGTTCGTCTTCGAAATCGCCTTGTTTGATAAACATATGGAAAAAAATTAGTAACTAACTATTTCAATCTGATACGATACATTAGGCTTGTAAGATATATTAAGGATGCATACCTGAGCTTTGGGGTGCTCGAAGTGGGCTATCAGCCACAGCCACTCGTACTCCCTAAACCGGAATTCGCTAGGAGTAGAACCTCGGCCTAGCTCCTTGTATACAGTGTAATGGGAAGAAAGCTCGTTCTTCCACTCTTTATACCTATATTAAAACAAGGAAAAAAAGTTAGAGATATTAAAACAGTTGATAAACAAAAATCTAACTCGATATATATTCAAATAAGTGGAAGCACATCACCGATTATGTAGTTGACGCTCTACCCACGTGTGAATAAGAACTTCATCCACGTCAAACCACACCTGCAATATGAATATATAAAAGGTAAAATTATATATTTAAGTGGACTTAATTAATAAATGTAAAATTTACGTAATGAAAATACGATTTTACTCACACTGAGTGCATTATGCACTTGCATCTTCACGTAGATAGGCACAGATTCCCAATCTGGCCAAAGCATTGGGACCTTGTCCCGCACGATCGCACCGGCCATGCTGACATATTTGCGCGTGGTGTCGAATGCCTCGATCACCTCGCCATCCTCATTGGCACTTATGGGCGTTTTCCTTCCGCCGGTGGCCTGCTCAAGTCTCTTCCCGGTGCAGGTGCCTCTAGCCCCTTTCCGTTTTCCAGTCCCATTAACGAAATTGCCTAATAAAACAATGTCAACAAATTGATATCATTAATTGAACCAATCGCAAGTCTTAAGTAATAATTAAGTAATCAATCTGATGTTAAATAAAATTTACCTGCATCGTCCGTTTGTTGGTTGGTGCACCTCACACTCCAAAGATACACGGGGTCGAACGGGAGGAAGTTATACGCTTCCTCCACGGTCAGGAAATCCGGCCGTCCTTCAATATAAACAGGCATCCCCCTATCATCGAATTCAGGGATGACAGGAATCTCGTCGGGTAGAAAGAGACCGGACGGCGGAGATAGACGAGGCCTGGACGATGAGGCGCCAGCACCACCATGTGCCTCAGATGATTCCCGTGAAACGGGAGTAGGCACCATCCGAATATGGGGCATTCGGATTGAGGGAGTTTCTGATGCCCCCGTTGACTGTCGCTCGTCTGAGGCTCTGCCACCGGAGGGACGTCTGCTGATTGAGCGTCTAGAGACTGAGGCTCGAGCCTCGAATTCCGGTTCCACGGCTCTTGATCGTGCAGCTTCCTCCTCAGCTCGCGCCTCTAGCAAGGCTCTCGTGCGAGCAGTCATCATTGGCCCACTGGGCGTGTTGCTAACTGCGGCCGAGGAGGAAGCTTGACTACTGTTCCCTCCACTATTTCGGGAACCTCTCCGAAGCCAATTAGCCGCAAAACCTCCTGGACATCGTAATAGTCATGGATTCGGTTCAATAACAAATCGGAACCGGAACGGTGTGGAACCGGAACCGTTTGAAACCGAAACTGTTTGTAACCGGAACCGTTTGTAACATAACGGTTCCGGTTACAAACAGTTCCGGTTCCAAACCGTTCCGGTTCTATAACAAATCGGAACCGGAACGGTGTGGAACCGGAACCGTTTGAAACCGGAACTGTTTGTAACCGGAACCGTTTGTAACATAACGGTTCCGGTTACAAACAGTTCCGGTTCCACACCGTTCCGGTTCTATAACAAATCGGAACCGGAACGGTGTGGAACCGGAACCGTTTGAAACCGGAACTGTTTGTAACCGGAACCGTTTGTAACATAACGGTTCCGGTTACAAACAGTTCCGGTTCCACACCGTTCCGGTTCTATAACAAATCGGAACCGGAACGGTGTGGAACCGGAACCGTTTGAAACCGGAACTGTTTGTAACCGGAACCGTTTGTAACATAACGGTTCCGGTTACAAACAGTTCCGGTTCCACACCGTTCCGGTTCTATAACAAATCGGAACCGGAACGGTGTGGAACCGGAACCGTTTGAAACCGGAACTGTTTGTAACCGGAACCGTTTGTAACATAACGGTTCCAGTTACAATAAGTTCCGGTTCCAAACCGTTCCGGTTCCAAACCGTCCCGATCCCGATTTCCACCTTCATTTATACGATTAATTAACAACTATATCACCTAAATTAACGACTATACATATTCGATGTGTATATATATATACATCATGCATCTTAATTAAATTTATCCATCACATATTCATCCAAATCACAAACCCTAATTAATTTTCCACATTTTTCACACATATATATATCATGCATCTTAATTAGGTTTAATTTCCGTATATATATATATCACATATTCATCAAAACCACATTTATACATAATTTTCACATATATATATACATCACTTCATATTCACATACCTAAATATATATATACATCACATATATACATACATGCTAATTTAGAACTTATCACCCTAATTTCCAACTTAGCACCCTAATTAATTTACACATACACATACACATACACATACACATACACATACACATGCACATGCAAAAAAATAATTAAAAATTGAGAGAGAGAGAGAGAGGGAGAGAGAGAGGATCGGACCTGCCATTTTCTTCCACCTACAATGGTGAGGGGAGGAGAGGAGGGGAGGAGGGGAGGAGGAGATTTTCGGAGGAGGAGAGGAGAGGGGATCGGTGGAGAGGAGGAGAGGGAGAGGAGGAGTAGAGGATAAGGAGGAGGAGTGGGAGAGGAGGAGGAGGACACTCACCGGACCGATTTGGGAGGAGGAGAGGGAGAGGAGAGGGAGAGGAGGAGGAGAGGGAGAGGAGGAGAAATGAAAGGCTCGGGCTGGATAAAATCACAAACCAGAAGACATTACCGGCGAGTTGCTTATAACTCGTTGGTAATGTCATTACCAACGACTTCAACTCGTTGGTAATGACATTACCAACGAGTTAACTCGTTGGTAATGACATTACCAACGACGAGTTAACTCGTGGGTAATGTCATTACCAACGAGTTGCTTATAACTCGTTGGTAATGTCATTACCAACGACTTCAACTCGTTGGTAATGTCATTATTTCCCGAAGAATATCCGACAACATTTTCCGTCTACGATTTCCGGCTACATTTTCCGACTACATTTTCGATTATCAATTTCCGTATCCGTACGATTAATGACTACATTTTTCGTCTACATTTTCGATTAATGATTTCCGTATACGTACGATTAACGACTACATTTTCCGTATACGTCCGATTAACAACTACATTTTCCGTATACGTACGATTAACGACTACGATTAACGACTACGATTTCCGTATACGTACGATTAACGACTACGATTTCCGTATACGTACGATTAACGACTACGATTTCCGTATACGTACGATTAACGACTACATTTTCCGTCTACGATATCCGGCTACATTTTCCGACTACAATTTCGATTATCAATTTCCGTATACGTACGATTAACGACTACATTTTCCGACTACATTTTCGATTATCAATTTTCGTATACGTACGATTAACGACTACATTTTCCGTATACGTACGTACCATTTCCAGCTATGCACATTTTCCGACTACAATTTCGATTATCAATTTCCGTCTACGATTAACGACTATAATTTCCGTATAGGAATTCAATGAGGATCTGTCATAGACCAATCTATGTTTTCGAATACATAGTTATATCTGTGTATATATTGCAGTAACTTCAAAAGGCACATCAGTTCAACAGAACTGATGCATTGGTTCACATTGGTTCACATTGGTTCACATTGATTCAGTCCCTGAACTGATGCATTGGTTCACATTGTTCAGATCAGTTTCTGAACACAGATGCATTGGTTCACATTGGTTCACACTGATGCATTGGTTCACATTGGTTCACATTGGTTCACATTGGTTCACATTGGTTCAGTCCCTGTAAGTTCTATTTGTTTTCATTCTATAAACACAGATGTTCTTAACATGAGTTTTGCAGAATTCATATCACTAGAAACTAAGTTATCTAACATTAGTACCCAGTCTTAAGTGTCTAACAATCAATGCTTCAACAGATTTGTCATCAATGCTTCAAAATAAATTAATAAGATAGCATTAAAGTGACTAAACCACAAACAATCAAGTAATCAACAATTCAAAATGAATTCCCGCTGTGAGAAGATATAATGCAGAAGTTGATTATCCTCTTATGCATTTCTCAGCCCTACAATTTTCGACTACAATTTCGACTACATTTTCCAACGTACTATTTCGACTACATTTTCCGACTACGTACGATTTCGACTACAATTTCGACTACAATTTCGACTACATTTTCCGACTACGTACGATTTCCGACTACAATTTCCGACGTACTAAGGATGATAATCGTAATCATCTTCATCACTTGAGTCTGACTCGGTTTCATAGGTAACCTCTGGCAATATGTGCCGCTCCTCGTCATCTGAATCAGCGTCAACTTCATATGGATTAACATCGAGAAGTTCTGCTCCAGTAATTCGAACCACACTCCCAGATCTCACATTATTAAGGCGAATCGTAGATGATTCCGGAATGTCAAAAGCGTTCGGCTCTTGGTATGCAGTAACTTCCTCATCATCTGCGGTATCACCAAGTGTGGCAGCACTGTATATGTTTCTATGAGCAACATGGTTAACCACCTTCCACGGGACTTTGTTAAGAAGATCGTCCAGGTAAAACACTTGTTTTACTGATGAGGCAAGAACGAAAGGGTCATCTTCATACCAGGTAGTAGCAGTATTCACCGAAAATGTTCCGTACTGATCGGTCCTTGTGTTCTCCGGGCTAGTATCAAACCATCTACACTTGAACAAGTGCACTTTCATGCGGTTCCCATAAATTAGTTCAACAACTGAATGAAGGACACCGTAATAGTCAACGCCATCCTGCCCACCATGGACCATCACCCCACAATTCTGTGTTTTCAGTCGGTCGTCTCGATTTTCACATATAAATTTCACGCCATTGACCTGACACATCGAGTACACTTTTGAAGCAATCGGTTTCATCGCCAGGACCCTCAATTCGTTTGACCACTCTGGGCAACCATCATCTGCTACATGGTTCATCTGAAAACGTCCATATATTAATACGTACAGAAGAAATTATGTCATCTTGAAACCACAAAAGCACGTACATACATACATGCTATGTAAGGATATATATATAAAAATAGACATATACACATATACTTACCCATTGACCAAAGTAGTTTGCAAACGTCTTGTTGTGGTAATCAACATTTCCGGCAATAGCAGGGCAGTGAAGATGATAGTTTTTCCAATATTGTACTTCTTGACAGTTAATCAGTACCGACCAGTGGGCAATGGCTACCTCATTTCCATCCAACTTGTACGACTTTGGCAAGCTTCCCTGTACTACCACGTCACTGGAGATGATAGAAAGGTTGAACTGGGGTTCATCTATCGGCATATGTTGTTGGGGGTCCTCTACATTTTCGAGGTACACTTTGGTGTACGTTACACACTCGTGCGCAAGATATGCTTCAGCGATACACCCTTCAGGTGCATATTTATTCTTCACATAGTCCTTGTAGGCTCCCAATTGTCTACAAGTTAACAAGTACATGTTAACTTACTTAACCAGAAGTCATTACATATAAAAACCATAGGCAAACCAAATTTATGAATCATTTGTACCTTTCCATGGGATACATCCAAGTGTAGTGTACGGGACCGGTAAGCAACAATTGTTCGGGAAGATGGATCATCAGGTGCGGCATTATGTCGAAAAAATTTGGGGGAAATATCCTCTCAAGCTTGCACATGATAAAAATGATGTCATCTTGCATCTCCCTCAGGTCTGCTTTTTTAACTTCCCTGGTGCATAACTTCTGAAAGAATCTTGACAAGGCCACCAACGGCTCCACCACCTCTTTGGGCATGTACCCTCGAATGAAAATAGGGAAAAGGCGTTGAAGCAGTACATGGCAGTCATGACTCTTTAATCCGTACATCTTATTGTCCCGGAAGTTAACACACCTGCTTATATTTCCTGCATAGCCATAAGGATACCTGCATATATATATAGATGAAGCCATATATATGGACCAATTATATTTCTCGCATATAACCATATATACTCCGCTAAAAATTTAAGGACAAATTCATACATAGCCATAAGATCGAATATATACCTGACATTACTCAGCCACCGAAAAATTTCATGCTTATGCTTCGGCTTTACGGTGTACGGAGCTTGCGGCATTTTTCTCTTACCATCTCTTAACCACAAATGTTTCCGCACACCCATTGCTTTAAGATCAATGCGTGCCTTAGGGATGTCTTTTGTTTTCCCCTCCAAGTTAAGAACTGTGCCCACCACACTTTCACACACATTCTTCTCTATGTGCATGACATCTAGGTAATGTCTGATAGGCAACCTGGGCCAGTAGGAGAGTTCCCAGAATATGCTCTTGTGTGTCCAAAACTTATACCTTTCGGGCTTTTCTGGAATTGACGCCACTATGTCAGGATGATTGCTCAGCTGGCCAAAATCGTATTCATTCAACACTTCCAAAATTTCGTCCCCTGTCCATCGCCTGGGTGCCACACCAGTTTCAACAGTCCCATCAAACGCGTCTGGATCCTGCCTAAATGGGTGATCATATGGAAGCCAACAACGGTGACGCATCGAGACAATTTTACTGCAATGAGGACTGCAACAATCAACCGTCATGCACTCTGAACAAGCCCTGTAACCCCTGGTAACGTTGCCCGACAACATACCGCGGGCAGGAAAATCACTGATGGTGCCAACAAGCATGGCATGCATCTGGAACATCTCCTTTTTGAACCTATCGTAAGTGGGGTGGCCACACTCACTCAGGTACTTAAGCTCCTCAATCAAAGGCCTCAAATACACATCGAGACACTTTCCTGGATAACCCGGGCCCGGAATTAACAGAGTGAGCATATTGTATTCCTTCTTCATGCACATCCATGGTGGAAGGTTGTACGGTACCAAAATAACTGGCCATATACTGTATTGAAAACTCATGTTGCCAAAAGGGTTGAATCCGTCAGATGAGAGCCCTAGCCAAACATTTCGGACCTCTGCTGCAAAATGATCAAACTCCCTGACCATGTGCTTCCAAGCCTCTCCGTCGGAAGGGTGTATAAGGGTGTCATCGTCAGGCAAGTTCCTCTCAGCCCACCATCTCATTGCCTCGGCCGTGAAAGCACACATGAACAACCGCTCCAGCCTATCAATAAGCGGGAAATATCGAAGTATCTTCACAGCTTTCTTGTTGCCTGCAGGAGTCAACTTATACCTTTCTGTAAAACATACCGGGCAGGCTTCAAGGTCTTCGAGATCTTTTCCCCAGAAGAGAATACAATCATATCTGCATGCATGGATTTTGATGTAGGAAAGCCCAAGATCTTTCAGGATATGTCGCACCTTATGATGAGTGGTAGGAAGACGATGACCGGGTGGCAGTAGCGAAGCAGTCCACTTCAACCAAGAATCAACAGCTTTGACAGACATTTTGTTCTCCATTTTTAGCTGCATCACTCCCATCACACTTTCAAGAACAGTCTTACTACAACCGTCGTACAACGGAGTCTGTTGCAATGCAATCAGGTTGTTGTACTTGTCCATACCGCTTGTGTTGGCATGACCTCCAGGTAATGGTTCGACTGGCTCGATATGGGGGAAACCCTCAACGACGGGAGGGACATTTGGTGCTTCATCAGCAAATACACCGCTCTCATGAGGAAACATATCATTGATTAACATCGATGTTGGATCATAGGATGAACTGCCCCTCTCAGCAAAATGTCCATAATCATAGCGTGGACTGGCCCTCTCACCAAATTGTCCATGATCATGCGGACCCGCTACCGATGTTTCACCGTGATAAATCCAACAAGTGTACTTATCCCAAAACCCGTATTTACTCAGGTGCCTCTGCACTTTATCAATGGGAAATCGAAATCGATCGCTGAAACACTTACATTCTTTACACGGGCAATAATGAAGTGTAGTGTCTCCACAATTAGCCTTCACAAAATCCACAAAACTCCTAATTCCCTCGTGATATCTGACATCCCATCTTTCGAGGCTCATCCAACTCTTGTCCATCCTGAAAATTCTAACAATTTTACGTATTAATTATATATATATACACACATTCACTACTAATAATCGACGTGATCTCTCAATTCAACTCTAATTAAATCAACACATGCATGCATATGTATATATATCGATCTAATCTCTGAATTCGATTCAGTACTCGATGATAGTACGTATTCAGTACTCGATGATAGTACTCAATGATATATCGATCTAATCTCTGTTAAGCCTGGCTCCGATAACAATACGATAATACCAGTCATTGATTCAGACACAAGATTAACTACAAGCTGTTTTCTCGTTTCGGTGACCGTACATCAACAACATTTCATATATATATATATATATATATCTCACGAATTGGATTTGATCAACACACACACACACACATATATATATATACCACATATACGTATATATACACCTACGTACCTATATAAATAGCTTCCCGACTGATCGAGTTTTCGACGCCCGCCTTAATTTTGACAATATACCGAATAATGATCGATTTCAGAGCGTACGTTTTCCTTCTTTCGATTTCTCTGGATTTTTTTCGCTCAAAATGATTGAATGATCGAGCTGCCCGATCCGGCATCTAATATAAGACACATTGCCGGCGACGGAGTAAGTCGCCGGAAATGAAGACATTACCGGCGACTTTACGCCGGAATCTCGCCGGTAATGTTGCAAAACATTACCGGCGACTCCAACCGTCGCCGGCAATGTCTAGGAGACATTTCCGGCGAAATTCCCGCCGGAAAATCGCCGGTAATGTCTCCCTAGACATTGCCGGCGACGGTTGGAGTCGCCGGTAATGTTTTGCAACATTACCGGCGAGATTCCGGCGACATTGCCTGCGACGGGCTAAGTCGCCGGTAATGTTGAACATTACCGGCGACTTTTCCGATCGCCGGCCTTGTCTCCGGTGATCTCGCCGGTAATGGGCAAAAATGTTGTAGTGTACTCAGTAGCTACATCGATCAATTGTGCAGTAATTTTGGTACAGTAATTTTGGTACAAATCTAGAAACAAGGTGCTATGTGTGAGAAACTTCTTTGCCGTTCTTATTTCAGTCATCGGTATGCTCCTGTTTTCATGTCTGACAGGAAATGTGCAGGTAATAATAATTCTATCCAAAAGTCCAATTTCCCATGTATATATGACGTCTAAATTAACATGCATGCACATTAACTGCATGTATAACATGATTCTCAAAAGGATTATATATTGTCAACTCTCATGTATACGCAGCCAATTGCACTCTGAGGATATCACGACACAAATCAAGCGGATAATAAAGAGAAGCAAAGTCATGGAAAATAACATGGATGTCTATGTGAATCTAGAGTATGTGCTCTCAATTATTCCCTCCAATATCAAACACTCACTGAAGGAGCATATCTGCATTGGTACACATAAGAAAGTATGTCCATCAATCTCTTGTCTTATAGTCTTAGTTTGTACAGCTTGTTCTTATGCACCAGCTAATTGATAATGTACATACTCGATCAATATATAGGTACCAATATTACTTGAAAACGTGGATGAAGACCTTTTGAACCGCATCTGTTTGAATCTCGAACCGGTAATATACCCTCAGAATCACGACGTCATTAAGACTGGTGAAGAACTTGATCGGATGATCATCTTTGTAAAATGTGATGTTACATGTACCGCTACCCAGCAGTTTTTAAAGGAGGGCGATCTGTTTGGAGAGGAAAGCTTGACTTTGGCATTTCCGGACATATTTTCTCCTCCTATTTCCAACCAAGATGTCATGTGTCAAACAGAGGTAGAAGCTCTAGCTCTCACTGTGAAGAAATTAGAAAGTGTATTGTCCAACTACAGAGAAAGACTGTACCGCTCTGATGAGCAGTTGGAGGAGTTGGCACCTATTATTCCCCTTGGCTCTCCTGGTAGTGTGATTCCAGCTGATAACAACATATCCTCGTCGTCCACTTCTATGGAAGAGAAACGTGATCGACCAGCTTCTTCAGCTCCGGGTTAGTCAAGGAAGAGATTAGAGGAGATGGAGGCCAAATTAGGATTCGAATTCGGAGCCACATGCAACTCCTGCAATCTGAAGGCTAGCTTTTCCTAAACTACATGGCTTTACTTTCGTTTTTTAGTGTAAGCGTCAATTTTGTATGCAGTATATATGTTGCATGTACTCAACGTTCTAGTTAGCATTTTTATTCGATCTAGAAGAGTGATCATTAGCCTGTTTGGGATTATTTTTAGAAGTGATGGTGCTTCTAGTTGCAGCGCTTCCTAAATCATAAATGAACAATTTCACGATCATCAAATCACTTCTACATGGTTCCATATGTTTTTCTATTTTCTTCGAGTGTTTCAAAGTATTTATCAGATCAGATGCTCATCGTTGTAAAAGGTGCACTAGATATAAGTGCACGCGGCGCTTCTAGTGAGTGCGAGTCATTGACGAGAGACAATGTGTTTGGAGAAGAAATTTTCGGTTGGGCATTCCCGGACATCTTTTCTCTTCCTGTCTCCAATCGAGACGTGAGGTGTCAAATAAATGTAGAAGCCCTTGGTCTCACTGTGAAGGGCTTAGATAATGTCTTGTACGTCCTACTACAAAGAAAAACAGTTCAATTCTGACGAGCAGTTGGAGGAGTTGCCTCCGATTGTTCCCCTTCTTAGCTTGCAGCCCGCCGGTGACGTGCTTGTTGATGACAACGGTAGTGCATCCTCGTCGTCCACTACTATGTACACGAGACTTGATAAGATTCTTCAGCTCCAGATTAGTGCTCGTGATGAAATGGCTAAGATGACGGCATTTTGGGCCAAATTAGGATACGAGGCACATCTCAGTGAAGGATCTTCCTAACTTAAATGGATTAGCTTCGTTTTATATATATACGTATCTTAATTTGTACGTATGCTTGCATGGTATGCACGTACGTTGCGACTTGCATGAGTACACAAACATCTATTTACATTTCGTGTTAGTTCTTGATGTAATCCCACAATTTAATCTTGGAAAATGATTGTTGGCCTTAAGGAAGGCTTAAGCTTCTTGGCCTTAATTCTACATGACACATCATTTTTCATTTCAAAAACAAATTATTTACACATCTATTTTATTATATCTTAAAGTCAATCCTATCCTTCTCAAATCCAATAGCTAAAACAAAACCCCTTTTTGTAAATTTCATCTTCGTTAATTGTCTTCTTCATCAACGTACGTACATTGATCTTCAACAAAACATCGATCTCAAATCCAATCCAGTAACTAAATAAACACCTCTTCACATGAGAAACAAATCGATCGAAGATAAGAGTATGGTTTGTGTTGATCATGAATATTAGGTTTCTCAAGGTCGATAGAATATCTTCTTAAAAAATCCTTATTTATCCAGATGCACGTATGCAAACATAACAGAATAGAGTTTTAATGAAGATTGTGAGGAAAGGAGAGGTGGAGACGGCCGTGAGAGATTGAGAGAGAGAGAGAGGGATTACCAAAATGATTTGAACAATTACTAAAGAATGAGTAGAATCTGTTTGGCACAAAAAAAATTGAGGGTTTGAAAAGCTTTATAAATTGTCTCTTTTCTCGATATTGTGCTCCGTGCGCTGACGTGCCACAGTCTTAACACGGAATCGTCGATTTGTAAGCCAACTGCTACCTGACTTCTTTTAAAGGGATTAAGACGGGGACATCACTAACCTCGCCGAATGGATCATTCTTGCCTAATGACTTAGAACTTGTGGTTTTCGTGTCTCTAGCAGAGCCACAGAGATTGATACTCTACACTTCTCCTGATGTAAAGCAGAGCAATCTCCTTGACAAGATTTTGAGTACAAAAGGTGTTGCGTCCTTGAATCTCAATATTCTCACACTCTTCGGGTGACAACTCTCTTGATTGCTGGTTGCAGGGTTTTTCTCTAGATGAAAAGAATAGATTGTCGATAGTAAAATATATGTATGATTGAGGATCCTTTCTTAATCGCTCTTCTCCTCTATATATAGGAGACAAGTGCTCGTATTTTACATTGATTAAAATTCTCATAATTAGACTCATTAAACAACTCTAATTGCTCGACATCTCACCTCTTGGTTCTTACCTTGAAGTCTACAATCTCACCGATAAGCTTTGCCAATGAATCATTTCCTCCATAGGAAAGGTTGATATGGGCCGCAGGAAAGGATTGTATAAACATTTCTCTCTTCCCATTGTTTATCAACCTTTCATATGAAGGAAAAGATTCCTTGACAGAGCTTATCGGTGAGATTGTAGACTTCAAGATAAGAACTAAGACGTGAGATGTCGAGCAATTAGAGTTGTTTAGTGAGTCTAATTGTGAGAGTTTCAATCAACGTAAAATATGAGCACTTGTCTCCTATATATAAAGGAGAAGAACAATTAAGAAAAGATCCTCGATCATAAACATATTTTACTATCAGCAATCTATTCTTCTCATCCCGAGAAAAACCCTGCAACCAACGATAAAGAGAGTTGTCACTCAAAGAGCGTGAGATTATTAAGATTTAAGGACACAACACCCTGTATACTCAAAACCTTTTCAAGGAGATTGCTTTGCTTTACACCAGGAGGAGTGTAGAGTATCGATCTTCGTAGCTCTACTAGAGACACGAAAACCACAAGTCCTAAGTCATTAGGCAAGAAGGATCCATTCAGGTAGGGTTAGTACTCTCCTTGTCTTAATCACTTTAAAAGAAGTCAGGTAGCAGTTGACCTACAAATTGACGATTCCATTTTAGGACGGTGGCACGCCAGCGCACGAAGCACAATATCAAGAAAAGAGACAGTTTGGAAAGCTTCTCATACCCTGGAAAATTTTGGTGCCAAACAGAATCTATTGATCTCATATACTATGTAGCCCAAGTTCATTCTGATGGTAATGAATTCCATATTTGTATGTTTTTAGTCTTGAATTTTTGTACGATTAATTTGTTTACTAGATTTTCCTAAGCATAAGTTTATTTTGCTTTGGTGTACAAGATAAGCTAGTTGATGCTCTAGCGTCTCTCTTTTTTCTCTAGCCACACTACTAGAGGAGGAAATCGGGGCGACGTAGATAGGTGGTCGCCTCGTATGGATTTTACGTCGCTTCGATTTGTTGTGACCAAAACTACGTCGCCTCGTCTTGTCGCTTCAGATTGATCACGCCACCATTGGGGCGACGTAGATACAATCTACGTCGCTTCGTTTCATTTCACGCGACGTAAATAATGTTACGTCGCTTCAATTGAAGCGACGTAGATTGATCACGTCGCTTCAACTGAGGCGACGTAGATTGATCAATCTACGTCGCTTAATTTTATTTATTTTTAATTTATTTTTCTATTTTTAATAAATTGAGGCGACGTAGAATGATCAATCCACGTCGCCTCAATTTATTTAATATTTATTTTATTTTATTTTTGAATACATTGAGGCGACGTAGATTGATCAATCTACGTCGCTTCAATTTATTTAAAATTTATTTTATTTTATTTTTGAATAAATTGAGGCGACGTATATTGATCAATCTACGTCGCCTCAATTTATGTAAAATTTATTTTATTTTATTTTTGAATAAATTGAGGCGACGTAGATTGCTCAATATACGTCGCCTCAATGTATTTAATTTTTTTTTTAATAAATGAGGCGACGTAGATTGAGCAATCTACGTCGCCTCAATGTATTTAATATTTTTTTTTTTAATAAATGAGGCGACGTAGATCGAACAATCTACGTCGCCTCATTTATTAAAAAATAAAATAAAAATAAAAATTAAATATTATTGTACCAAGTCACGACCTATCGCAATTTACAAACACAAAAACGCATTCAAACTGCAGATAAGCATTCAACCACAAAAACGCATTCAATCACAAATCAAAACGTTAAAAGTTTATACAAATCAAGTTTACACAAATCAAGTTTATACAAATCCTAGATACAGTTTACGAGCCGGGAGGTGGTGGAGGAGCTTGAGGTTGTTGACTCGCAGCTTGGAATGATCGCATCATGACCTCCATTTCTTGCATCCTTTGGGCGAGCGCATTGTAATCCGCTATGGTCTTCTGCGCCACCTCGGTCGATCTGCGCGCCTCCTCAGTCGATCTGCGCGCCTCCTCGGTCGATCTGCGCGCCGCCTCCTTGGCTTCAGCGATCTCCTTTTGCATTAGGATTTGGCGTTCCTGTACCCGGGCTCCTCCTCTCGGTTTGGGGTCGCGTGTGAGAGCGCGCCCCACCCCTGTAACGTCGAACAAGAACAAATATTAGTAAACTATATCGTAAACCAAAATAAAGCAAAACGTAAATCGAGATGAACGATGGTGGTTTAGGAGATTTATTACCTCTTATAGAGGTCCCGGGCCTTGAACCCACCTCTTCCTCTATGATATTTATTTGTGTATCAAGAGGAAGAGGCTGGGGTTGGGAAACCTCTTCGCCGTCAACTGGGCCCGCAACACTATCTTGTTGCGACAAGACTTCATCGAGTCGACGCTTCACTGCCGCCTGCTCAATTAAAATAGATAAAATAAATAATATTACAATATAGTAAAAGAGCAATAATTGAAATAACGTAACGTGAACCTATTTGAACTTACCACTTTCTCAGCCGCATTCCTCTCCGGCTGGTATACGTTAATCCACGTCTGGACGGCGGGCGCTCTATGACCCTCCTTCTCCAACACCTCGCTTCGGTACGAGAGGGCGAGGGATCCCGAATGGTGGTTGAGCTGCTGCTCCTTATTCTTGTTTCGGTTTCCTCGGTTCCGTTCGCACAATCGCTGCCACACACACACAAAAATCATTTTAAAATAAGAATAGATAAACATGCATATTGTTCGAACGTTTGACCAAAACTGTAGGTTCGTTTATGAAACTCACCAAGTAAGCAGGGTCTTCGAAGTGGGCTTTTAACCACGCCCATTGGTCTTCCCTCCCGAGAAACTCGGCCGGAGTCTCCTGGCTGACGTGGAGATAATGTTGATGGAAATCGTACTTCCAATCCTTATAGATTGTTTGCGCCGTCGCATCAATGAAGTTCCACATCTCCACATCAGTCGCCGGGATGTCGTAGTTCATCTAGCACAACACATTTAAATTCCGTTATGTAAAATTTATATTTACATTTACTACAAGTAGGTAAGTAAGCTAAGGCCAGTAAGTATACCTCAAGACTGTTACTGACGATATCGCGATGCAAATCGCTAAGTCCCAAGAAGCTAGGTGCAAGCATTGGAACTTTTCCGCGGATGATGCTACCGATGTCTCTGCACATCAGACTCCTCATTTCCCTCGTCGCAGGCCCCGCATGCCTCGTAGAGTAAGCGACTTGTAGTCGCCTATTGTTGTTCATCCGAACGAAGTACTCCGTCTTCGTCCCGACAACGACTCCGCGCTGTTGCGTCGTCGGATCTCCGGTTGCCATGTCGACCATGTCGGGGAGTTTGGTCTTCTTGCACCGGATGCTGAGGGCGGGAGGGTGCTGTGACGCTGTAGTGGCATCGCTGTCATCCATTTGAGGAATCGCATCCTCAAGTGGAGGGGCGGGCGTTAACATGGGAGCTTCTGGAATACTCGGGGTCGCCGATTGTCCAGTGGGGCAACCCGACCCGGAAGCCCCATCTCTGCTGAATGCTCGCCACCCCGCCTCCGCCGCCTCCGCAGCTGCCGCCGCGGCCGCTTCACGACGCTGGATCGCCGCTTTCTTCCTCTTGTATCTAGTATCTCCGGGAGCCATTCTATTAAAACTAAACTGTTATGTATTAATTAGATGATTTACTCGTCTGTACTTCTATAATGTTATAGTTATCATCACAACACACATATAGCTTATCGCATTCGCACAGGAAGAATCACATTCATATGTTTTCATTTAACCAAACCCTTAATCCTTAATCCCGAGAATACTACAATCATTACGCATATGTTTTCATTTAACCAAACCCTTAATCATTACGCATATGTTTTCATTTAACCAAACCCTTAATCCTTAATCCCGAGAGTACTACATATTCGGTGAACCAAACTCAATTTTCAATATATCCTTATCATTACAAAACACAATACACATTCGGAATCATCATCATCATTTTCAATCACATTCGGAATCATCATTATCACAAAAGTAGTTCGGAATCATTACCACAAAACACATTCGAAATCATCATCATCACAAAACACAATACTTACATGAAAACAGATTGAAAACACATTCGGAATCATTATCACAATACACATTCGGCACAGTATAAAACACAAAGCTCCATACCTTCTCGAGTTGCCTCAAATCGTTTGCTTTAGCTACACGGAGTTGGCTCGGATTCGGTTGCTTTAGCTACACCGATGAAAACAGATTGACAACATATTAGCTACTTCAAATAACACATGCTAGCTTAATGTCACATATTCATTAAACTTCAAGAACAAAAGCTACTTCAAATAACACATGCTAGCTTTCTATGAACATATGAAAACCTTGACAAAGCTATGCAGCAAACATGAACACACTAACTGGGGTCACTTTACGCTACTTGTTGATTGGGAAAACACCTTTCTTGGGCGAACCTGAACAATAAATTTCCAACTATCCTTGCTTTTTATCCTTAACTTGTATGTCTACTCCATTTGCATTCTCATTTTTCAATTTGCCAACTATACCATGGTTATTTTCAGGAATATTAAGGATATAGCAAAGCTGAGAGGCAGTGAAGATTTGTGGGAAGTCGCCAAGCTACATGATCGAGAATCCTCATTCCCAGTGGTACGTATCTATCGTAACTACTGTATCTATAAATGATGGTGTTAAACTGTTAAGCAGAAGAAAATATTGGAAATGTGAAATATTCTTGTCACAGGAACTCTACAGGCTTCAAAGGCAGGTGTTATAGCCGGTACTTCTGAAATGCCTCATCCTAATTGGTGAACATACTTCATATTCACTTCAAGCTTTTAACATATTGCTGTAATTTCCATTGTAATTATAGGCTTTATAGTTGATGTTGTAATCTTACTGTAACATGTAGTTCATAACCATCTGTATACGGAATTTAGATTTTAAAAACAAATGATGCTTACACTTTTGTTTATAAAGAGAAAACAAATCCTAAATCACAGTTGGTGGAGACATTTCATCGAACAGTTGGTGGGCAACATTGATAAACACTGTAAATCCTAAACCACTGTAAATCCTAAATCACATTCCTGAAATTCCATACCAACTTCATTCCATATAATACACAAATCACATATAATTCCATATAAAACACAAATCACATTGAATGTGATGCTTACACAACACCACTGTGAAAACAGATTGAAAAAAGAATGTGATGCTTACACAGATTGATGGTCACAGATTGAATGTGATGCTTACACAGATTGATGGCCATAGATTGAGTCACGGTAGGTTCTAATGCGATTAGGGATTTCTGGGATTAGGGAATCGACGATGAGGGATTTGGTGGAGGGGAAATGGAAACGAGATTGATCGGGAAGGGAAATGCCTAACGAGGTCCGAGTTGAGATTTGGGGAGGTCGATTGGTGGTGGAGGGGAGGCCGATTGGTTTAGGAACGGGTTTAGGGATTTGGGGCCGATTGGTTTAGGAAGATTGATCCGAAATGAGGAACTGAAGAAAGACACTGTAAATCTGGAATACATATACCAAACGAGGCGACGTATTTTGAATTCTTCGTCGCTTCGTTTCATTTTATTAATCGACGCGACGTATATTAGAACCTTTGTCGCTTCGATTAATCAAATGAATATTAAATATTTATATGAATTAAATATTAATAAATGAGGCGACGTAGAATGATCAATCTACGTCGCTTCCTTCTATTTTTAATTTTTAATTTTTTTTTTAATAAATGAGGCGACGTAGATTGATCAATCTACGTCGCTTCCTTGTATTTTTAATTTTAAATTTATTTTTTAATAAATGAGGCGACGTAGATTGATCCATCTACGTCGCTTCCTTGTATTTTCAAGTTTTAATTTATTTTTTAATAAATGAGGCGACGTAGAATGATCAATCTACGTCGCTTCCTTGTATTTTTAATTTTTAATATTTTTTTAATAAATGAGGCGACGTAGATTGATCAATCTACGTCGCTTCCTTGTATTTTTAATTTTTAATTTATTTTTTAATAAATGAGGCGACGTAGATTGATCCATCTACGTCGCTTCCTTGTATTTTTAATTTTTAATTTATTTTTTAATAAATGAGGCGACGTAGAATGATCAATCTACTCGCTTCCTTGTATTTTTAATTTATTTTTTAATAAATGAGGCGACGTAGATTGATCCATCTACGTCGCTTCCTTGTATTTTTAATTTTTAATTTTTTTTTAATAAATGAGGCGACGTAGATTGATCCATCTACGTCGCTTCCTTGTATTTTTAATTTTTAATTTTTTTTTAATAAATTAGGCGACGTAGAATGATCAATCTACGTCGCTTCCTTGTATTTTTAATTTTTAATTTTTTTTAATAAATTAGGCGACGTAGATTGATCAATCTACGTCGCTTCCTAGTATTTTTAATTTTTAATTTATTTTTTAATAAATGAGGCGACGTAGAATGATCAATCTACGTCGCTTCCTTGTATTTTTAATTTTTAATTTTTTTTTAATAAATGAGGCGACGTAGATTGATCAATCTTCGTTTGGAGCTACTAATCCTTGTATTTAAATTTTTTTAAATCAATGAGGCGACGTAGATTGATCAATTTTTTTTTTAAATCAATGAGGCGACGTAGATTTGGAGCTACTAATCCTTGTATTTAAATTTGGAGTGGTAAAAAAATTTAATTCTTCTTAGTTTCAATTTATTTATGGTCTCATAATGAACTGAATATGAAAGAAACGATGAAGTAATATTTAGGTTAAAGAAAATACGAATTTAGGTTTCAAATTCATAATAATATTAGTTTAGTCCTCGTCTTCGTCGTCGTCCTCCTCCTCGTCCTCGTCCTCGTCCTCGTCTTCGTCCTCGTCCTCGTCCTCGTCTTCGTCCTCGTCCTCCTCCTCCTCCTCTTCGTCCTCCTCCTCCTCCTCGTCCTCATCCTCGTCTCCTTCTTCGTCCAAAAGTAGTTGAAAATCTGGGTAAAATTGTATCACCGTGGGAGTGTCCTCTTGGTAAGGCTCGAATATATGATCTCCTGTACGCGATATGTTTTCATCTATGGCCAGTACTTCGGCGCTGTAGACATTGCGGTGCGACATTTCTTGTACTACCTTCCAAGTACCACCAGCTTTTGGATCGTCTATGTAGAATACCTGTTTTGCTTTGGTTGCAATTATGAAGGGTGAATCCTCATAGTAACTGTTGTTTGTATTCACTGATATCAGTCCATGATCTTTTATAAGGGTGTCAAGATCTTCAGGGTCCTCGAAGTTGTGCCATGTGCACTTAAACAACACCACTGGCATACGGCCTGCATATAATACTTCGACCACGTAGTTAACATGGCCGTAGAACTTGGATGAACCCATGTCTATCATGACACCGCTGTTTTGAGTCACGGTTCTTTGATCTCTATCAAACGATGTGAACTTGACACCGTTCACATAACACAACTTATAAACCCGACATTGCTGAGGTCCTTGAGCTAATGACTTTATTCCTGCAACCAAGCTCGGGTCCGAGTTTTTTTCTTTAAGGGACACCTGAGAGATAAGTGTTAAGAGGAGTTAAAGATAAGTGTTATAAACCCTCAAAAAACCTTACAAGAATTAATAGGCATATGTACCCATGTTAAGAACCATCGAAGAAAACTCCTCTTCCGACGAAGCTCGTCGAAATCTTCACCATTTTTAGCCTCAAACCTTCTGAGATGTTCTTCTAGGTAAGGTTTGACTTCGTCTGTTTCCACCAAGATTTGCCAGTGAGCCTCAGTAGTCTCTGACTCAGTCAACCTGAACTGGCGACGAGTCTCGATAATATCTGGTCTTACTAAGAGTGAAACACAGCTGACATTCCACCCAGATATGGAAGTGTCGATATCTTCGTTGTCCATCCGTCTGAGATAAGCCTTACAATACGTCACCGACTCATGTACGAGGTACTGTTCAGCAATACTACCTTCCGGGTAACGTGTATTCCTCATTGACTTTTTATATTTTCCTAATTGCCTGCAAAAACACCACTCAAGATTAGTACAATATTTTCCTAATTGCCGACATATTACACAATATTAGTACAATAATATTTTCCTAATATTAGCAATAACAAAAAATTTTACCTTTCAATTGGATACATCCATGTATAGTGTACTGAACCTATAAGGAATACTTGTTCGGGCAGATGAATCATGAGATGAACCATAGATGTAAAAAAATGTGGAGGAAATATGAGCTCCAAATTGCAGAGAATCATCACTATCTCAGTTTCCATGTCACGCACAACCTCCTTCTTAAGCTCCCTACTGCATAGTTGACGAAACCAATTTGCCAGTGCTATCAATGGCTTGACAACGTTTTCTGGCAGGAACCCTCTTATAACCACAGGAAGAAGACGTTGAAGCAAGACATGGCAATCATGCGTCTTCAATCCATAAAACTGTGACGGGGAACTTATTTTCACCTTACTTCTCAAACTACCTGCATAACCAAGAGGATACTTAACATCCTTGAACCACTGGAACACATCTTCTAGATCATCCTTTTTAACTAAAAAGGGTGCATGAGGAACTTTCCCCGTAGCCAAGTCACCCGCTCTTTGCCACTGGTTTTTTCGCACATTCCTCTTCTTCAAAGCAGCGCGAGCTTTTGGACCATCCTTAGACTTCGATTCAATCGAAAAAATAGTTCCAAGGATGTTGTCACACACATTTTTTTCAATGTGCATGACATCTAGGCAATGTCTGATCTTCAATGATGACCAATACGGCAGCTTCCAAAATATGCTTTCGTGAGTCCAGCACTGTCTGTTATTGGGATTGTACGGCACCTTCAAGTCTTCATGTTGGCTAAGAATAGGGTAAACGTTTGACCTAACGTCCTCCAAAATTTCATCTCCACTCTTACGATAGGGTCTTCTGCCAAACTCCTCCTTCCCGTTAAATGCCTTGCTCAATCTCCAAGGGTGATCCTGGTGGAGCCATTTTCGATGACCTTCATAAACTATCCTCCCACATATATGCTCTGAAGTTAGCTCATCTAGACAGATTGGACATGCCTTGTACCCTTTCACAGTTGACCCCGCAAGCATCCCTAAACCTGGAAAGTCGCTAATAGTCCACATTACCGCTGCCTTCATCAAGAATACCTCATTGTCTACTCGATCAAAAGTATGGACTCCAACGACCCATAAATGTATTAGCTCCTCGATCATCGGCTCAATGAGTACACTAAGGCACTTTCCGGGAGATTTAGGGCCTGAAATCAACACTGATAACATGTTATATTCCTTCTTCATGCACATTGATGGTGGTAGATTGTACGGCATCACAACAACGGGCCATGTACTATGCAAAGTTCCCATTGTTCCGAATGGATTGAAACCGTCTGTTGCTACTCCAAGGCGCACATTCCTGCAATCCCGTGCAAAACCTGGAAAAGTTCTGTCAAAATGTTGAAATGCTTCTCCGTCAACTGGGTGGCTGAGGCTACCAGCCACGCATATCCGCTCCCCCAGCCATCGCATATGCTTGGCAGTGTGTGGGGACATAAACAAGCGCTTCAACCTTGGTGTTAGAGGGAAGTTACGAATTATTTTTTTGGGAATATCATTCGTATATGGCTTATATCTTTCAGAATAACACACTGGACAAATCCTCTCGTTTACAAGCGCCCCCCTGAACAACACACAGTTCAACTCACACGCATCAATTCTTTCGTAACCCAGTGAAAGATCACTCAAGATTTTTTTTATTCTCGAGTATGAACAGGGGAATGTGTGCCCTTTAGGAAGAGGTTTATTAATGTAAATACATAAAGAGTCAACACTTGTGTCCGACCATCCATTTTCATTTTTCATTTCCATTGCATCTAATATGGCACTCAAAACAGTTTCCTCACCACCTTCGTATAATGGGGTCTGTGACTCCTTCAATAATCTATCATACTTTTCATAATCATCGTCTACCATGTCATTGAAGTTCATGCCCGAATTATCTTCCACTAATTGTTGGGGTGCATCTGCATGGTATCCAGGATAATAGGGATATGCATCATGTAGAATCTCTAACTGCGGGTTCACTGAAGGACCGGCACCACTAGAAGGACCAACTCTGTCTTGAAGCCACTGTCTTCGTTGACTGAGCATTGCCGGTTCACCAGAAACTTCCCCGTGAAGGTGCCAGACTGTATAAGTAGGACTCAAACCACTGTGTGATAAGTGATGATACATGACATCCATAGTAACCTTGAACGGACCGTTCTTACAACGTTTGCATGGGCAGAAGTAATAATCGGCTCCGTTACTATGTAGCCGGGCAAAATTCATGAACTCGAATATGCCGTTGATGTACCTTGGATCAGCACGATGATATGTCATCCAAGTTTTGTCTGGGAGTCCGTCCATGTTTCCTGTCAACATAAACAATCAATATGAACAATGTTACCACGCCACAGTTGCGATTCAACCAAAACCCCACACTTCTTCGCCTTATGCCTCCAGGTTGGGTCTTATCCCCTTCAGGGGAACACGACATTTGTCAACGCTTTTGCACCCATGCGTTTCAGCTCCAGTTTAGGGAAATTTCGGCAGCATCTCCCTACATTTCCCCGAGTGCACACATATCTAAACAAACTAATTTGCACTCGGGGAACATTTAAAGGAGACACTGTCGAAACCATATCCCAAAACTGAAACTGAAATCACATGAATAGCAAAAGGATCAACAAAGTCATGTTCACCTAAAGTGTCCAAAAATGGGACAATTCGAGAATCAACAACTCAACTCGATCAACTAGATGAGTTGTTCATTCTCAAACGGGAGTTCTAAGTTGATAAACACCACAATTATATATAGCCATACGCTCGATTTCATGATTAACACTAATAACACTGCTAATTAAGGCTTGAATACACATAATCTATACTAATCATCAATTAATTTCACTAAATTTAACCAAATTTCAAACATTAATCATGAATCCATAACATGATTTATCACAATTCAATGATTAAAACACTAAAACTACAACATAACACCAAATTCAATTCAACTTCAAACATTTCACCAAAACTTCAATTTCACTTCTAATCATCAATAAATTTCACTAAACTTAACCAAATTTCAAACATTATTCATGAACCCATAACATGATTTAACACAATTCAATGATTCAAACACTAAAACTACAACATAACACCAAATTCAATTCAACTTCAAACATTTCACCAAAACTTCAATTTCACTTCTATTTTAACATATTATGGTCATAAAGAGGGTTAAAGAGATACAAATCAAACTAACCTTACTCAAGAATCAAATCAATGGCAAGAACAACCTTCTTTCTCAATTTCCTCTAATTTCTCCCCAAAATCGCCCAAAACAGCTGCAGAGTTCGGGGAAACTGTTTTTCTAAAATTCTAACTTTATGAACGGGTTGACTTTAAGAAGAAGAGTAGATCCAGATTTAAAAAAAACGAGGTGACGTAGATTGCTCAATCTACGTCGCCTCGATTTTATTCGAAGCGACCAAACTAATCTACGTCGCTTCGAATAAAATCTAGGCGACGTAGATTTCTCAATATACGTCGCCTCGATTTTATTTGAAGCGACGTAGATTAGTTTGGTCGCTTCGACTGAAAAACTAGTCGCCTCAGTTTGTTGAAGCGACGTACTTCAATCTACGTCGCCTCAATTTTTTGAAGCGACGTACTTTTTATCAAAGGCAATGTACGTCGCCTCATCTAAAATCGGAGCGACGTAGAAATATAACTACGTCGCCCCGATTCCTTCCTCCAGTAGTGCCAGGGTTGAACATAGATCTGGGATCGATAAATCTTTGTATGTTGGCTAGTTTAGTTTAGATTGTAGATTATATATAAGACGATAATCTTATAAATAAATAAAAAATATGAGAGGGTAAAGTTGGTGTTGCAATATTATGATGTGGCAAGATAGATTATTTGGATTTTAATATGAATTTTGAATTTACTTGCATGGCATGCCACGTAAGTTTAAGGCCACAAATGAATTTCTCCTTCCTTAAGGCCCTCTATTACTGCTCTTTAATCTAAGTTACGGTACACTACACCCCCCCCCCCCCCCCCCAATTTTTTGATGTCCTAACTCCAACTCCACCTTTGCTGTTATTACTACCTTGTACTCTTCAAGAGTGATCCTATATATAATTAAAGGGACAAATTTCACCGTACTCACAATGCCTGAATTATTCTTGTCAAGTCGATATTGTATGATGCATGACTCGTAAACCGTACCAATGTCAAAGAAGAACACCGATTTTAGTTGTTTCCAATTCCAGTACGTAACTCATTACTATATAGAAATGCATCATACTTTTGTTTTTCACAACGCAACTACTCATAATTATATTATCGACAAACTATTGTTGGAGTCAGAGTCTCTTGCTCTATCTCTCCCTTACTCTCTCACACAATGAATGAATACGTAAAAGTGTTGGATATTTGCTCCGGAAAAATCCCGAGATATCTCAGCTCATATCATTCATGTATATAGGAAACAAAACAACACATGCAGCATACACATACACATGTTGACTTTTTGTGCTCTAGTTTGTAGCTATACTATTAGATTGGCTATTTGGCTGGCTATACGTACGTAGCTCTCTTTGCAGTTTCTTTCGTTTAGATATGAATTATACATATGCAATTTATTGTAGACACAATTGGACGAAAATATAGTAAGCTACAATGTAAGTTTCTTCGCTTCTCATTTACTTTATTTCAGCCACAATTGTTGACTTATGAGCAAAGTATTACTTGGGTCTCATCATTTGGCCCTTCGATTTTAAGTCTTGTTTTAACCTGCCCAGCTTTTAAAGTCGAAGTCCAGCCTAACCTTAATCGAGGCCGGGCCAACCCAGCCTTTTTTGAATTATGGTAGGGTCTGCCTTTTTTGAATTATGGTAGGGTCTGCACTATACATTTGAAGCCCAATCCATCCTCTCGGTCCAGCCCATCTGAACCTCTTTAGCCTAATCCAGCTTCGACCTCATAAGTCTCGTCAAGCCAGACTTTTTTTTTTTAAAAAAAATTAATTAATATATAAATATATATATCACTTCAAAGACCTTTATGCTAAGCCTAATCCGGTCCATTTTGACCATTTTTATTAGAAAACATAATATAATTTATGGTTCCCATCATTTTTTCTTGATACTTTCATTTTCTCCTCTTATTTTTCTCAATGTTCTCTTCACAAAAAATATATATTCAAAATAAATATCATACATTAATAATAACAATACATTAAACTTTTTCTATATATATTTTTTTTTCAATTTAAGCCCATCTTGGCCCAGCCCATAGTCTCAAAATTTTGGCCTTGGCCTTGCCCAGCCCAGCCTCGTTATGGTTGACCGTTGACCAAACCTAGCCCAGCCCTAAGCCTTAAATTTAGGACTAAGGCAAGCCCAGCCTAGCTCATGATGACCCCTAGTATATATTACTTTTATCAACTACTTCGCAAGTTTATTCCATTTGAAAATGATCACCCAAATAATTAATATTAATATATGGTAATTAACAAACTCGGTATCTAAACTATTATTATACAAACTCATAGGGCGAAAAACGTTTACTTAATTGCCATTAGAAACTTGAAAACCCTCGCCACATCCAAATTAAGAAGAGAAAAGATTTTAGACCTCAATGAGACCATGATGTAAGGGCCTCAAAACTTATGTTTCATGCCACATAATATACACATCACTTTGTTAATTATAAAATTTATTTAAGTGATTTATCAAAATGAGAATTATATATCATTCTTTTTTATTGAAATATAGTACGTCACATTAAACAAATAATGAGTTATATTATACATAGATTTTCCCATAGGGCTCCACCTGAGGAACACCAACGTTTCTAAAGAACCTACGCGATCTAATAGGACCTAGATCGAAATGCAACCACTAAGGTGAACCTCAACAAAACAGAACATATCCGGATAGACTAACCAGGCTCTGACAATAACAGCTTCAGAATACAATTACTCTGAGCTTACCATACTTACCTTGACCTCATCCAAAGGTTTTCCTCCCCCTTCCATCATTAGAAGCTTAGACCTTTCCCCATCCTCACTTCCTTTCTCGACAAGCTCAGGATTCACATGCATAGGTGTCTCTTCACCTTCTTTATCCTCAGAGCCATTATGCTTCGTTTCTTCCAGCAGCTTCTTTGCAACTTTATTATTCCTAGGATGCCTATGAATCTTCTTCTTCCTTACCTCATTCCCCACACGCCAGGCGAGGATTTCCTCAGTTTCGATCCTATTCTTAGAACCCACAGGTTGGCCTCGACGTTTACGCTTTACTGGGGACACCGTAATGATTCCATTCTCCTCTGATATTGGAAGCTCAGGGGTGAAACCCTAAAAAAACTTCCCCCATCCATTGAGGTTCTTTGATCGCTTCTTGTACACCACCAGCTCTGGCTTGCCGCTTGCCACTTGCTCCTTCTTTTCCCCTTGTTTTTCACATCTCCTCTTCTATGTGTCGACTTCTTCTTCTTTTTATCTTTTCATTCCTCTTGCCGACTAACCAAACTCAGCTAGGTTGATTAACCTAGCTAGATAAGCCCGTATGCAAAATAGCTCACGTGCTAGTCCAAATCCTCCAAGATTATGGACTCCTCCTTTGCTAGCCCAACAATTAAGTCCTTATTACACTATGAGAGCTCTAATTAATTCTTTATTTATTTATTATTTTCTCCAAAAAAAAACTACAAAATAAATAAACATTAATAAATAAATCGAAACATAACAATATAATTAAATATTGGGTTCAATTAAGCATAGATACGTTCTACATTTATGAAACTATCAAAACCGTTGCCACGAAGGAAAGGCCATCATATGCAACCAGAACTAGGGTTGGCCGATTTTAAAACCATGGTCCTCGATTCAAAACCCAGTCATGATCTTTGCCCTCCATGAAAGTAAACACGAACTGATCCCGCTCTGCCCTAATGGAGAGCTTCTTCTTTAGCCCCAAACCGTCCTAGTTGTTCCCATGAAACCCCAAAAATTAGACTGTTTCTTGGTCGTTAGCAGTCAACCGACGGGGAAGCATTGCGCCGACAGTGTTGTTGAGCCTGCCTCCCCAAAACTTGTACGTCCCGGTCCCGAGATCTCAAGTGTTGCTGACATCTTGTCAACTACGGCATCTACCATGTTGCTGATCAAAATTTTGCAAAGACAAAAACCCTAAAAAGTTAGAGGCGTTCCTCTCTCTTTGGTCAAAAGTACTGATAGCGCGAGTGGTTTGCAGACCCTTTTAATTATATATCATTCTTAATCAAACGACAACTATATATATTCTATATTAAAGTTATCAAATATAATTATATAATATTGAAGATTATATTGTTTGATCAAAATTTCAATATGAATTAGCACTGCGTGCTAAAAAGATATTAGATGGAGACTTGGGGTTCTTGACTAGATCTTGACGATTTTTCCTCTCCATTACTCGAGATAATAATAGTCTTGCAATTACTTGAAAGATTTCAATTTTATACAATCGAGTGCAAGATTTGCAGAAAACCTATAAGCTATAAAAGTGATTTTCATGGATTGAATAATTCGAACAAGTGTTTGGTTCCTGAAACCAATCACTTATTATTGAATTAGGATTGATGACACAACAAGAATTGGATGTCGCTTTGGAAGACAAACTCCAGTTGATGTCGAATAGCGATTGGAACAAGATAAACCAGATGGCTTGTTCATCGATTTGTTTATGTTTTGCAGAGCCCCAAAAATTTGTTATGATGAGGGAGATGAAGGCTAAGGATTTGTGGCAAAAAATTGAAGACAACTACATGTCGAAAAGTGCTGAAAACCATCTGCATATAAAGAGGAAGTTGTTATATTTCAAGTACAAAGAAGGTACGAAGATGATACACCACATTGATGCTTTTAATAAGCTAGTTGCAGATCTGTTTAATTTGGATGAAGATATCAAAGATGAAGATAAAGCTTTGATTTTGTTGAATTCCTTGCCTGAGTCATATGAGCATTTGATTACCACTTTGTTTCATGGGAAAGAGACTATCAAGTTTGAGAAGTGTTTAGTGCCTTGATGAATCATGAGATTAGACATGCAGACAAGAGGAGTAGTGCTTCTACATCAGACGCTTTAGTAGCTAGAGGTAGAGCAATTGAAAAGAAGAGTTTCAACAACTGGAGAAAGTCTCATTCCTGCACCAGAGGAAGTTCCAAAGGCAGAAAGAGTTTGGGAAGAGATGAATGTGCCTTTTGTCATGAAAATGGTCATTAGAAGTATGAGTGCCCGAAACTGCAAAATAAGAACAATGGGCCTCATGCAAATGTGACTTCTACTGGTGAGGAAGCTGATTATCTCTCACAATAGTTTCCAACTGTGTTGCATCAGTAGATGAACCTGATATTTGGCTCTTGGATAGTGGTTGCTCCCAACACATTTGTGCAAATCAAGATTGGTTTGCTACTTTGGATACAAGTGTCACCGGAAGTGTGCTTATGAGTGACAACTTTGCTCATGATAGGAAATGAGTAGGAACTGTCAAGTTGAATCTCCATGATGGTGCAGTCAGGGAACTGACTAATGTGTGGTATGTTTCTATGCTTGGAAACAATTTGATCTCTTTAGGTGCCTTGGAAGCTAGTGGTTACAAGATCACTATAGAGAATGGTGTCACAAAGGTGACAAAGGGAGCCTTGGTGGTGATGAAAGGGAATGTGCAATCTGTATATACTGCAAGGTGGAATAGTGATTGGCAATGTTGCTGCAGTTAGAGATTGTACAGATGATGCTACTAGATTGTGGTATATGAGGCTTAGGGATGCTGGTGAAAAGGCCCTACAATGTTTGGTGAAACAAGGGCTCTTGAAGAGAGCCAAAACTTGCAAGATTGATTTATGTGAGTTTTGTGTCTTGGGTAAACAACACAGAGCGAAGTTTGGTATCGTTATGCATCAGACCAAGGGAATCCTTGACTATGTGCACTCTGATGTTTGGGGTCCTACAAGGAATGCTTCCATGGGTGGTAAGCATTGGTTTGTGGCCTTTGTTGATGACTTCTCCAAGAGGTCTTGTGTTTACACAATGACACACAAAGATGAGGTGTTAAGTATCTTCCTTGATTAGAAAAACATGGTAGAAAACTAAACTGGCAGGAAGGTAAAGGCTTTGAGGTCTGACAATGGTGGAGAGTACAATTCTGATCTTTTTCATAGAGTCTGCAGAAATGCTGGGATAGTGAGGCATTAGACTGTTCCATGGACTCTTCAGCAAAATGAAATTTTTGAAAGACTCAATAGAACCCTGTTAGAGAAAATGAGGTATATATTGTAACAATATAATTTGAGTAAAAATTTTTGAACAAAAACATTTACCTATGCATGTCACCTTGTGAATCGTTTCCGTACCCCAAGATTGATGAAGAATCGAAGGAAGTAAAATACGTCTAAACATGCATGCATGCAGACCGTACGTATAACGTGATTCTCAATATGATTGTCAATTCTCTTGTATACGTAGCTAACCTTGTACGTAAGATATCTCTGATCACTGAATTAGATCTTCTAATGTATTATTATTCTTCTGTGTTCAGACATATATGCAATTGGAATCTGAAAATGTGGGGCAGATTGAGGACGAGGCGTTAAGAAAGAAGATCAAGATCATGATCAAGGAGAACGAAATACTTGATTGGGTGACAACTGACAAGTACTTGTCACTCTGAGATATCACGACACAAATCAACCGGGGCATAAAGATAAGCAACGGGAGATGGCGGCCAGTCACGGGAGGAAATTAGAGGAGATGTCCCCAGTAATAGCTGTTAATCTTGTCATGTTTCTTACTACTTGACTACTTGTAGACAATGGCTGTAGCTTCTAATGCATGCATCTATTAGATGGTTCTGTTTGGCTTCCAGCCCATTTTGATTTCTATATTAGCCATGTACTACTTCATTTGGAGACTATGAAATGAAATAGCTATTTTCTCCTCTCTTATCTCTCTCTCTTCTACTCTCTAATTCTCTTGTGAGCACCGGTACCACAAACAGAAATTAACAGACATATATTATGTCGGCATCACAAAAAGAAATGGAGGATGCTGAGAAGAAAATTCGTGAGACACATGCATGAAGCCATAAAGTCGTGGATGTCAAAACATATGTCCTCTTGTGATAAGTATTTGCACATGTGTATTATAAGAGACATACGAGAAAGTAAGATAGTCGAACGGAAGTATGAGAGAATTATGAATATGGATGTCGATGTGCAATTCTTCTTCTCCTTTTTTAGCAATTACGAGGCAACCGAAGTTAAAAAGCATATCTGCGAACATGCCCTAAAGAAAGTATGTTCCTCAACCAGCAACATGTCCATGCCATATATAAACTTTGTTGCCAATTAAGTACGTGTGTTAGTAACCATTTTACATGTGTATTAAACTATTAATGCATATTGATATATAGGTGCTCTCGCGTATGCCGTCTCAATTCCAGTCTGATGTTATTGAAGCTCTAAAACCAAAGGTTTACCAGACGAATAAACGCGTGGTTCGATCAAACAAGCTAGCCAATAGATACTATACTCTTCATTGTAGATGGCGTAATTGTAGCCAACAATGAAGGTATCGGCAAGTCAAGATATGAGAAAGGTGGTATATTTGGAGAAGAAATGTTTAGTTTACTTGACCAGTCTACTGCTCTTATCTCGAACCGAGATTATTACAGATGTGAAACACAAGTAGAAGCCTTTGCTCTCACGTGTAAGAAATGGAGCAGCATGGTCAGCAACATCCACAAGTACCAGAGTGAGGAGACAACGGTTGTCTATTCTAAGTCTGATCTGATTCTCCTAAACAAGGTTTGAGAACAAATTAATTACTCAGGCTCGAGTTATAACTTTTTCTAACGTAGCGTGCCGTGCAGTGTTTCAATTGACGATGTATATGCCCGTAGCTTAGGGTTACGTTGATACTGGTCGAGTTTTTTTTTTTGTGAACAGGCCTACAGGAAGTTGACAATTACAAGATGGGGGAATATTGAGAGGGAGATAGGACTGAAGATGAAGTTGAAACGTGATGTGATTAAGGGTCGGGAATTAGAGAATACGAAGATTTTTATCAAGGAGATAGACATACTTGACTGGCTGTCGAGAAATGGATTCTAAGACGATGCAAAGACAAATATCACGAAACACATAAAAGGCATAGTGGAACAAACCATTGACGATGATGTTGACATCAAGTATCTACTCTCTCATCTACCACAGGATATCCAAATAACAATAAGGAAGAAACTTGGCATGAAATCGCTAACGAAAGTAATTTACTTCTCAACCTAGCTTACGGTTTAAGTGTGTACGAAAGATTGAGATTGAGGTGAAGTACATTTTAAATTTTTATGACTACTTAATGCTATATATGTAGGTACCTATGCTTCAAAACATGGATGATAGCTTACTGTCAATCATGTGCGAGAAGTATCTTCAGCCCAAAATTTACAGCAAGGAAAATCATCTTGTTCGAGCAGGAGAAGCAGTTGGTTTGATGTTCATCAATATAGAAGGCACAGTTATAGCTGGAAGCAGCAGGCTTCTTAAAAAAAGGTGGTTTTTACGGAGAACCTCTTTTGAGTTGGGCATCACCCAACAACTTATTTTCCGGTCCTGCTCCTATTTCATCGGAAGATGTCATATGTCTCACAAAAGTCGAAGTCCTTGAATTGAAGGCCAATCAATTCAGAAGTCTCGTAGCCGATTTCAGCTCTCAGTGGATTTCAAATTTCAATATGTGTGGTGTTTCGCAACAGCTAGATGAGGATCTGGCATTTCCGTGCGACAAGATTAATAAAAAGCTGAACGAGGTAAATTGAGATTTCAGCTTTGGATCTCAAATTTTAGTATGTTTGACTAAAATAAGACCCAAAATAAATGTGTGGTGATTCTTTACAGCTGGATGAGGAACTGACATTTCCGTATGATAAAATTGACAAGAAACTGAACGAGGCAAAAAAATACATCTTGACATGCATGCATGCAACGATACGCGCGTACGCCGGTACGCGCGTACATGCATATATTCATGGAGGCCGTAAGCTGGACACATTTCGTGCATTATTACTTCACATAATCATATTCATTATATTTCTTCATCAAAGTTCATTTGGGGCATATATATAACCTATTGTTCATTTGTTCATGTATGCTCAAAATTCAAAAACATATAATCTCTTTTGGTAGAGAAGAAACAATATTAGCTCCGGTCTGACTAGAAAAAACTTAAAATAATCAAGTGAAGGTCTCTTACCATGAATAATGTGAAAATCAACTTTGATGATTCTGTCTTTTCTCTTGGAGGCAGAAAAGTTGTTGGAGGTTTTGTCATTCGAAATCAAGAGAGTGTTGTTCTTTCTGCAGGTGCAAGATGTTTTAGTTCTACAAATGTTCCTCTTGCTGAATCTCTTGCCTTGAGGGAATGTTTGATTCAAGCTAAGAGAGCTAACCATAACAATGTCATTGCTAAAAGAGACTCTCTCCTAATCATCAATTGTGTCAAAGGCAAGTGTACAATTCTTTGGAGGATCAAAATCATTATTCAAGACATCAAAAGAATTGCCAATGAGTTTGAGAAGATTATCTTCACCTATGTTCCTCGTGAAGCAAATTTTGTGGCGGGCAGATTGGCTAGCATTGAACACTCCTCTCCTAATCTTAGAAAATAGAGCTCGCCTGTATGATTTCTTAAGCTTAAGTTGCCAAGGGCTTTTCTATTTTGTAATTTTTCTTTTTAATCTCCTTTTGTCGGTTTTTGGTGGGGTACGTTCAAAAGCTAACTATGTAAGTAGGATATATCTGACGAACTGAATTAGAAGTTTTAATGAATTTTTATTAATTTGTGTTAAGACATATAAGCAATTGGAATCTAAAGAAGTGAGCCAGATTGAGGATGAAGAGTTAAAAACAGAAAATCATGATCATGTTAAAGGAGAACGAAATACTTGATTGGGTGTCAAGTCTTGGTCTCTCTGAGAACATCACGGCACAAATCAAGCGGAAGCCCTTGTTCTCACTGTGGACGGCTTACAAAGTGTATTGTCCTACTACAAAGATAAGTCATACCATGCTGATAAGCAGTGGGATGAGTTGATCGACATCTATTACTCCCCTAGGCTTGCAAGGTGGCATGGTTGTAGCTGATACCAGTCTGTCCTCTTCCACTACTATTGAGCAGAGACTTGACCAACTTCTTCAGCTCCAGGTTAGTGCTCGTGATCAAATGACTAATCAAGGGAGGAAATAGATGAGATGGCGGAATTCTTGGCAAAATTTGGATATGGAGGCACACCTCCTCGGCTCCTCCTGCAACCTGAAGGGTCTTCATATCGTAAATGTTTTTTTTATTTTTTATAAACGTACATTTTGTAGTTATTATTGCATGTTATGCTGTATGCACTATGTCTACACAACCTTCTATTCACAGTTTTTATCATATATAGTCGTGTCGACTTGTACTTCCGAAGTTCTGTTAATGTATGTCATAGCATTCAATCATTTTTCTTAAAAGGAGTGGCCGTATACGGTTCTCTTTCTCTTTTCTCTACTTGGTTTATGTATGTGATATTCAATATAATAAAGGTAAGAGCAATGCTATGATAATGAATATTCATAAATTCACAAATCACAATGCAACTAGAACCCAAAACCCCAAATCTCGGATAGCTCAGCTCCCCTCTCGCAATATTTCCCCTGATCTAATACAACAGTCGTTTCTCTACAACCAGACATCACCTGATGGTTATAATTGCTCATCATCATCACCCGGTATTGGATCAGATGAACATTACTTTCTTATGCAGTTATGCTATTATAACCGGGTGACCTTTATTTGTCCGTTTATATAGGAATGAACCCTCATGGCCGTACAAGACTCGATCGGTGTCCCCATGAAGATTGTAGCATACTACTGATACTAGCATACTCAGCGTCCAATATGTGCGATACATCTCTACTCCATGTTTTACTGCAAGCAGAAGAATAAGTGGTTTTATTTGTTCATTGTCTTGCTTATGTTTTCAGAATGTATTTGATTTTATATGAAAGGGTCTTTTGGTTCTGTGTTTTATGTCTTTTAAGCCATGTTCATGTAATCTGTACGTACTATCATGGACTCATTGTTAGCAATGTAGTGTGTAGAAAACCCCAGTTTGTTTGGCAATTTTTGGAACTTGTAATCCAGTTTTCTAAAATGAACAAGAGAAGTAGGGGAGAGAAGATTGGTGATCCTCTAGTGGAAAAGAAATAATCTTGGTGTAAAGTAAATTGTTTGAGCCGTCTATGGGAATCAATCACACGACTACGTACAAGATCGACGCACGTACGTACGTAGGCGGCCTCAGAAACTTTTCCAATGCTTGATTAGATGTCTTATTTGACCTGGAAAAACCTGTTCTGACTTCTGAAGCTTCCCTGTGACGGACATACTATGATTGGGATTGAAAATAGTCCACGACTAGTTTCTTTAAGTCAATATAGTCCAAGGAGGGCAAGAGTCTACCTATATATCGTCTCTCTAAGTTATATATATATATTTCCATTTGAACAGGTCGCAATAATAAACGCCTGCCCTCTTGCATACCCTACGAGCTTGTTTAATGACAAGTATGCAGATATCAACCATCTAGCGAGCTTGTTTACAAGTAACTAGGTTGCATTATTGATCGTCACCAGCTCCATAAGACCATATCTGTAAGACCGCAAGAGGCTAGGCGTTTACTTTTCATACCATTCGAGAACTAAATCCACTTGCAATGTGCAAATTGGGAAAAGAAAAAGACTTGTGATATATAATAAGCTAAGGCCGCCTTACCTTCACCAATTGGTCTTTTTTTTTTCCGGGATGTTCTTTCTTTACTACACGTGTATTCATTCTGAATAATCAATTGTTGAGTTACGTCCTACGTACATGCGTACTGCACATAGTGCAAGCTAGTCATACTGAAGAGCTAGCGAGCTATAATGCCTATATATACAGATGAAGACTGCATTCTCTTATCATCATCAGTTTCAGTTTCATTTCCATTTTCTGAGAAACATCAGGCTAGCCAAGTTCACTTTGTTCTGCATGCAACCATGCATGCCATCTATATATGACGGCTAACAGTTCTACATACTCATGAATTTCTCTTTCTAACTCTATTCGATTTCCTCATAGATCGATATCTGTTCATCAAAGCCAATAGTGAATGGATCATAAGAAACTAGCTCGAGTAATGGATTGGTCATCGTTATCGAAACCACGTAGTGTTGATGGTTCAGACACATACGTGACTGTGAGGTTAGTTAATTTCTGTAGTTTTTAGTCTTTACGTGCTAGCTAGCTAGTTCAAGAACTGCTCTAATTGATGTCCATTTTTTTCCTAAATATCTCAGCATCCGTTCATCCCCGGACAATATCGAGGACCAGCGCCCTGTTAAGGGATACATAATATGTGTTGCTCACACTTTCTCCGCATTTTGGTCACCAATTCTTGCATTTATATGGTCTTTGATTTACGAACTCTGGGGATATTGGTTTTTATTTGCAATGCATGCTGTAGCCTCACCATTCTTGTGTATTTGGGGATGCATGACCCTAGACATCAAGTACTTTGTTGCGGCAGCATCCGTAATTCAACATCTGATTATATGCCTGGTAATGACAGTTTGTTTGCCCATCACTATGTATAGTCGGATGTTAAAGAAGAAACGTCCATTGCTGGAGGTGTCCCAGGAAAAATTATTTGTAATATCATGTATTACAGTGTTACTGGACCCTTTGTTTTTTTGCATCCCAACCATTGATGAGAAGAACAAGTGCCTCGACATGGATAACAAGTTAATGATCGTAGTTCTTGCGTTGCGGTCACTCTCTGATCTCTTTTTCATATGCCGTATTGCAACTCGAATTCAGCTCTTTCATGATGAGTTAGTCGACTCAGGCAGTAAAAATCGACATCGTTGGCTTGCTTGTAATTACTTATGTAATTAATTCTGTAGTCTCTTCTGTGACAGCGCAGAAATGAGGTTGAGATTGTTGCTCAAATGGATACAATCCGATTCTGTACTCAACTTGCTTCCTATTCTTCCCGTGCAGCAGGTACGTACTTATTCATAGTATTGATGTTAAGTATAGATGAGATGTTAGTCACTCTCTCCGAACCAAACCTTAGAGTATGGCCATCATCTCGATCATCTATATATATATATATATGCATGCATGTGATTCCTCACTTGGTTGGTGATGGAGGATTGAAAATGATAAGAGTCTATATACTTGCTGTATTGTCTCTAAAATCTAAATTATATTGTCATTTGAACAGGTTGCAATAATAATTACCTTTTTCCGATTGGGAAGTTCTGGATACTCCTACAAAACGGCGATTCTGAACATCTTTCTTGTGCTTCAACTGATTTCGAGGGTATATCATATTTACCGTTTCCGCAAGCACTTTCAAATTACTCGGGAAAAGGCCAATGTTGCTCTTAATTTTTTCTTATACATCCTCGCTGCCTATGTAAGTTGATATTCGATCCGTTGCAATACTTGCAATAGACACTCATTTTTTTTTGTCCATTTTGCATGTTTGTTTTGATATTGATAATGTATCTGCTTTCTACATGCATGCCTGATCATATGGTCCTGTACGTATAGAGTCCCATAGTGTATATGTTAAAGTATCGGCCACTTAGTTCATAGAAATTGCTATCGTAAAGATAAGAATACAGTTCTATGAAATTAAAGTTGTCATGTTTTTCTCGGAGCAAGGTTATATTATTGTTTTTTGGTTCATATATAAATAACTCTCCTGAAATTTTAATTCATATATATTGTTAGGTTCTTGGAGCCTTGTGGTACATTTTTTCAATCCAACGAGAGACGTCATGTTGGCATAAAGTGTGTAAGAAAACTGCAGGGTGTATAACAACTTATTATTGCAATTCGGACACTAGTACTTCACCAAGTGTCACAATTCTAAATGAGTGTTGTCCTGTAAGACATGAAGATGCAATCGTCAACTATGGAATATATCTCGATGCCTTTCGGTCTGGTACTACCAATGCATCTATAAACTTTCCAACAAAGGTCTTGTACACTTTCTGGTGGGGATTTAGAAATCTAAGGTACTTATATGGATTTAGTATTGATTATTCATTTATCTATATTCTTAAATAGATTATTCCTGATCAAGTTTAATATAGAGTATTGTCTAACTACTACTGGCTACGTGAATTTTGCAGTAATTTTGGTACAAATTTAGTAACAAGCAACTATTTGTGGGAAAACTTGTTGGCTGTTCTTATTTCGATCATCGGTATGTTCCTGTTTTCATGTCTGATAGGAAATGTGCAGGTAATAACAATTCTATCCAAAAGTCAAGTTTCCCGTGTATATATGACGTCTAAATTAACATGCATGCATATATGGCTGCATCTATAATTAACGTGATTCTCAATAGGATTAATTGTCAGCTCTCATGTATACGTAGCTAACCTTGTACGTAAAATATCTATGATCGATGCTCTAAATTAGATCTTCCGGTTAATGTGTTATTAATCTTTTGTGCTCAGAAATGTATGCAATCTAAAGATGTGGGGCAGATTGAAGACGAGGCGTTAAGACAGAAGATCAAGATCATGATGGAGAACGAAATACTTGGTCGGGTGTCAAGTTTTGGTCACTCTGAGGATACCAAGACACAGAGCAAAGGGAGCATAAAGATAAACAAAGTCGTGGATGAAAACATAGATCTAGATGTGAATCTACTCCCCATTCATCCCTCCAATATCAAACAGTCAACGGATCCGGACATCTTTTCTCCTCCTATTTCCAACCAAGATGTCATTTGTCAAACAAAGGTAGAAGCTCTTGCTCTCACTGTGAAGGGATTAGAAAGTGTGTTGTCCTACTACAGAGATAGACTGTACCGTTCTAATGAGCAGTTGGAGGAGTCGGCACCTATTATTCCCCTTGGCTCTCCCCGTTGTGTGGCTCCAGCTGATAACAGTGTATCCTCGTCCACTACTCTTGACCAGAGACTTGACCAGCTTCTTCAGCTCCAGGTTAGTCAAGGGAGGATATTAGAGGAGATGGCAGCCAAATTAGGGTTCGGTGCCACAACTCCTGCAATATGAAGGCTTTTCCTGATATACATGGCTTTACTTTCGTTTTTTGTGTATAGGAAAATCTTGTACGTTCTGTACACGTTCCGTACTCAACGTTCTGGTTTACTTTTTTTTTTATGAAAAAAGTGCACAAATAGTACTTGAACTCTTAGATCAGTTAGATGCATGTCTACTCTTTCAACGTGAAACAACCGTTGTTTCACTCATTAATTTTTATTCTAAATTAGACTGTAAAGACTATTTTGTCCACTCACTTCTATTTTTATTGCTAGTTTAGTTTTTGATTTTTGATTTCCACAAACCGTAACGCATGTAAACCCGGCGACCATCTGCGACTTACCGAATCACACCTACTCAACCTCACCTGGAACTACATTCACGGCGAGTTTCCAACAACTACTCCAATGTCCAGCTCTCGACCTCTCTCAGAACTACTTCTCCGGTCCGATTCCCGATGATGTCAATAGAATTCCATATTTCCATTATCGGAAAACTGAGAACATGAAAGAAACGGAAACCAAGGTGGCTCCTTTAGACCCCAAAGTTGTGTCGGAAGAGTTTTGCCCGAAAAACAGATAAAAAAATGAACTCGAAGGAAATTTGGTCGTTGAGTGCATTAAAGTCTGACTTGCCATCTTTCAACAACTGAGCCTCGGCTTTGACAAATAGGTCTGTGACTGTGAGGTGGGTATGGAAAAGTGGTATAACATTATTGTGGTTAGCAGAGAGAAGAAACAAGAAGAAGGAAGATAAGTTTCTTAAGAGGAGGAAGAGGAAGAAGGAAATTTTGGATATTGGAAACCTAACGGAGCTGGTTTCCCTGGGGATTTACTCAAATCTCGAGATCGAGAAATTGACGAAGCTCCGGGAGTTCCGGATGCGGCTGTCGAATTTGATCGGTCAGATCCAGGAGAATTTTCTGATCTCGTGAGTCTGCAAGCTCGATCTCGCGATTAACAATCAAGAAGGGAAGATTCCAGGCGGTTTATTCGAGTTGAAACCTAACCACCTTGTCGCAACCTAACTTACTTTGTCGCGACCTTAAAACCTCCTCGGACCTCGGCGATTCCAGGGGAGGGATTGCCGACCAACTTCACTAATGAGTGTTTGTGGAGAGAGAGAGATGATGCATAGAGAGTGTTTTGATGTACTAAGTTTATCGTAAGCTCATTTCTTTCTCAAGATGAACGGTTGAGATTTAATGATCTAACGATAAAACAAATGTTAATGAGAAATGATCAATATACTCTTAAATTGAAATCATCAACTAAACCACGTCATCAACGAGGTGGAGATATAACAGATTTTTATAACGAATGTATCACATTGATAGAGATTTGAAATTTTTGAGTATTATATTTATAGTTTTAAGAGTTCATGTATCATATATATTGGCATGCTCGTGAGAGTTCAAGTACCATTCAAGTATTTTTTTTTCCTCTTTTTATTCTAGAAGAGCTAGTGATCATAAGCCTATTTGGAATTGTTTTTAGAAGTGATGGTGCTTCTAATTGCAACGCTTCACAAATGGATTGAAAACATAAAATGTGCCCGCATATACGTTTTTCGATTTTCTCGGAGTGTCTCAAACTATTTGTCATGTACACTTACGATTCATATATGAATGAGGTAGACTATAGTACTCAAGAGTATGTCATACATTTATTTATCACTTTAAGAATCAAAATTATAATATACATGAGTAAAAATTTACAATATTTTGAATAATATTACCACAATGACCACATCTTTTTAGAATTATTTATAATGTTTATATATAACTAGTTAGATTAAATTTACAACGTACTTTGACAACAACTAGTTTAGAAATTGTAACTAAGACTCCAAATAAAATAATTATTTCAAATACAACTAAATAATACAAAAAATATCTCATTTTCCTACGATGACCAGCAAATAATTTGTTCTCAAGTCATAAATAAAGATATGACATCACATACCCTAAGAATGTCATGTCGTTGCTCAGAAAGAATGAGAATATGATTAGTAGTGATAAATATTTTGTAAATGACGAGGAAGGGAGAAGAAGATGATCCATCTGTTTCTCTCACCCGAGAAAGGCTTCAAATGCCTCTTAACGTTTCATATACTGGCTCCAAAAGTCATATGATCTCTCGGAAAAAAAAAGCTCTCCATGTTTTGAGTTCTTGAATGGTACAGCCGTTCAGGGGAAGCGGCCTTTTGATCGTACGCGTATTGAAGTTTCAAGGTAAGTGAAGGTGCTCAGTGAATTTTTTTCTATCAAGATGTAGAGGAATCTTACTTTAAAGTTACAGGGTACAGATTTTACACATATTTTTTTTCCTTGATTCAACCACATGCAATTTCAGATTGGTTTTTCCTAACTTTGGATGAACTCGATGTATTCCAGAAGCCAAGACTATCAGAACACTTTGTTAGTGGGTGCTCTTAAAGTTTTAAACTTGCGGCATACTTTATCACAGGTTTTCTAATTCTCTTTTGTTTCATTACTCATTAGATTGTTGTAGTGAGAAGTTAAACTATGATCTTATTGTTTTGGATAGCTAGCTTAAGAATTAGATACAATGCAGATGCATGTGGCATTGATGAATGATGAGCATGGAGGGCCTCCCCCAACTCTTCATGCAAAGACAAAGTTAAAGCTTCCAGTTGAGTATGTATGCTGGGCTTATGATTCGACCTTTTTTCATCTTTGATGTGGTTTGATTTGTTGCTGCAATCTCTCTCTCTCTCTCTCTCTCTCTCTCTCTCTCTCTCTCTCTCTCTCTCTCTAAGTACTCGATTGCTCAATAATATGCGGTCTTTTTCTTTTTTCTTCATTCTTTTTCAAGTTTACATATAGTATATCGATCAGCATATTGACTCTTGGATGGGTTATCTCAGCTGGTTTCGAACAATAAACAACTTGATGGCAGGTATCTGCAAACTATTATTAAGATAAACTTGTAGGACAAGAGGGTTTAATTACTTGCTATTGAAAAACTAAACCCACATGCCATGTGCAAGTTCAGAAAAAACTAAACCCACTTGCGATTCATACGGTGCATTATCATCACATTCGGCCAAGTCTTCTCTCTTTTTTCACCCAAAAAAGGTCTTGGTCTGTTTTTAATATACTCTAAATGATCAATTGTTGAGCTACCTACTGCATATAATGCAAGTCATCTTGAAGAGCTAGCTGTACCGTTAGAGACTCGATTATATATCTCAGTTTTGGCTTCACTTCCTGAGAAATATAAGGTTAGCTAGCCAAGTTCAATTTTTACATGCCATGCCAGTTTCTACATATTCATTCCCCTTTCGATCTCTAGTCGATCACTTCTAACTAAGTACTCACGTACTGGGTTGATCTCCTTGTAGATCGATATCTCTTCATTAAACTAGCTAGGATAATGCATCGGTCATTATCTGAAGGAAGTACAGTTGATGTTTCACAAATAGACTGGCCATTGTCTAAACGAGGTAGTGTTGATGGTTTACAGTCAGATGTTGTTCTGAGGTTAGTATCTGTAGTCTTTACCGTCTTGCTGGTTTTTGTTTTGCTCCTGCATGCATGTCTACATATATTTGATATATATGCATATTGTTAAACCAATGGCATGGGAATGCGTACTGTTTAGGTGACCTTTATCTAATCCAGTTAAGGACTGAAGTTTCAGTATGCCTCTAATTCAATTTCCCGGAATATCTCAGCGTTCATTCATCACCGGACAGCATTGAGGAGAAACGCTCGTCAAACCCAGTTAAGCAGTGCATTTTTCTTGTTGCAGCGGCCACTGTCTATGGAGTACATTATTTTTTCTCCTTTTTGGGAATTGTTATGCTTCAAATTTGGGAAATTTGGTTTCCATTTGTAGTGCACACTATAGGGGCACCACCAATGTTTATTTGGGGATGCATCACCCAAGACATCAAACTTTTAGCTCAGGCGTCATCCATATTTCCACATCTGATTATATGTCTAATAATGACAATTGCTTTGCCCATCACTCTGTGCACTCGGATGTTAACAAAAAAACTTCCACCGCTGTCAGTGTCGCGGGAAAAATTATTTGTAATATCATGTATTGCAGTGTCACTGGATCCGTTGTTCTTTTATATTCCAACCATTCATGAGAAGAACAAGTGCCTCGACATGGATAACAAGTTGATGATTGCAGTTCTTGTGTTGCGGTCACTTTCAGATCTATTTTATATATCTCGAACTGCGACTCGAATTCGACAAATTCATGATCAGTTAGTCGACTTAGAAAGCGATTATTGTTGGCCTCTTTTTAGTTTATGCACCCAGGTAGACAGGAGGTTTAAATTGCTGCCTTTATCGTTACAGTCTGATTCTATACTTGACTCGCTTGCTATTCTTCCCATCCAACAGGTACTTATTTTTTTATAAAATGATGTAGTAAGAAAGGCTATTATATTCTTTTCAATATTGTCGATAACTTATATTCAACTCTAATCTTTTGTCATTTTTACAGGTAGCAATACTAATTGCTTTTTTCCGATTGGAGAGTTCTGGATATCCATACAAAACGGCGACTATAAACATATTTCTTGTGTTTCATCTGATTTTGAGAGCTTATCTTCTTTACTATTCTCATAAGCGGTTTAAAATTATTGGAAATTGGGCTAAAGGTGCTCTTAACTTTTATTTATACATCCTTGCGGCCCATGTAAGTTTGTTCATCCATTGCAAAAGATACTTATTTTCTAGTTTTTTTTTTCATTTCACAAATATTGTTTTGACATTGTCTTCTCCTCTTATCCTTGATTAAATTTTAGTATAATGGCCACTTATATTTTACAAATAATTTCTTTTATATTGTTGGTAGATAAAATACAGAAATTGAATTCATAAATTCTCAGAATTTTTCAATTTGATATATATATATATATGTATATGTATATATAAGATCCTATTCATAGAAGAGCTCTGCTTTGAAAAAATGGAGCAGACCAACGATTTTCACGAAACTTACAAAATTACTCGTCGACTATATATATATATAGATATATGTATAGGAAAAGATAATAAAGGATCACATCTGAAAAGGATGAAGATCATAAGAGCATATATACAATTAAGAATTTAAGTAAACTTGTATGTTATGGCACTTTAACATGTTGTATCAGCTTTCGCATGAATTCTATTTGTCATCATGGTCTCTTCTCTCTGTCGTAGAATTAAATTGTTATTTTTTGGCTTCAGATAACTTTCTCAAAACATTGACGTACATATTAATTACTCTTAGGTACTTGGAGCCTTTTGGTACTTTTTTTCTATTCAACGAGAGACATCGTGTTGGCATCAAGTATGTAGTAATACTGCAGGGTGTAGAACCACTTATTATTGCAAGAACACTACTACTTCACCAAGTGTTACACGTCTAGATGAATCTTGTCCTGTAAGTTCTGAAAATGCAGATGTGTTCAACTTTGGAATATATCTTGATGCCTTTCAGTCTGGTACTACTGGATCGATAAACTTTCCAACAAAGTTTTTGTACACTTTCTGGTGGGGGCTTAGAAATCTAAGGTATGTATATATATTTTATCAATTTTTTATACATATATTCTTGGCTAAGTTTGTTCCTCTATCAGTAGTTTCTAAATAATTTTTATAATGTTTAATTTCATTACTAATTGCTACATCAATTTTGCAGTAATTTTGGTACAAATCTGGAAACTAGCAGCTATGTGTGGGAAAACTTCTTTACAGTTCTTATTGCTGTTACTGGCTTGCTCTTGTTCTTATATCTAATAGGAAATGTGCAGGTATTAAAATTCTATCAAATGTTCATTTGGTCATATGTTAAAGCAGATTATTGATATGACTAAAACATGCATCAAATAAACACTTAATACATAAATTAATCATACAATTTAAAACTGGAGATGTAGCATATTTGAGCAAATAGAAATCATTCTAAACCGAAGATTGAAGGGTGCATGCAATTATTGTGTAGAAGAATGGGGTATCGAAAATTTATTTTTAATTACCTAAATTTATTTACTAAAAACGTTAAAAACACATAGCAAAAAAATTATAGGATCCTAACATGCATCAACTCATAGACAAGCAAACAAATAAAAAAACCCGAAATCCCTTACTATATATTTCGACAAAGATAAAAACCTAAACTAATTATTTACATGTGATCATCTCATCACACATACTTTGCAATTACACATAATCTCATTTAATTACCTACGAAATTTACAAGTTTTAATTTCAGATTACATGTCATCAGTTTGAATTAAAGTGCAACTAAGCGTCTAAAAACTCTAATCTCGACTTCATTGATTTAAGGTAAAAATCGATTGACTAAGTGTTACATCTTTAGACCCAACCAAAGCATTAAGAATGACACACAACATGTAATCGAGACTCAAAACTCATAAACACATGGAAGATATATTAAACTCAAAAATAGCATAAAACCAAAATAAACATGTATTCTTCACAAACAAAGCAAAATAAATACATGGAGAGTTACGGAGTAAAAGGTTTATGTTTACACTTTTTGATTTCCGGTAAGCCTTGTAAAATCTCGAGTTGATAGAGTCTTAGGTGGAAGCTACATACCTTCTAAAGAGACTAAACGTATTTAGAGGGAATGTGATGGAAATTTAGGGTGGTGGTATAACTCGGCCTTGGCACTTGGAGAACTTTGTGGTGGAGCGTCTATGTGTATTTTGGCATGCAACAAGAGGACGTAGAATAGGTAATGATACAATTAAGGGTCGAGCCTCTAATATTTATAGGCTTTACAAGATATCTTATCCTCACAAATCAAGGTTTCCTCCTCCACCTGGGTAGAAATGGCAGCCTGCAAAGAATCACATTTTTCTAGAGTTGTAGAGCTCTAAAAATAATTATTTTGGTCTCGTTGGAAAGAAGATTCAAAGATCTTTTCAACAATAGGTTATTCGTTGTCTAACTCCAATCCTTCTGAGATGCTCCCAATCATCGTTCGAAGTTAGCCAATCTGCACTGACATATTCTTCTTTCTTTATTCTTCATGATTTCCTTCTTCTTTTGACTTTAGGAATCTTTTTCTTACCATAACTTGGTATCCATGAAATTGGCTGAATGGATCTTCATTTTTGAACTTTTCAAATGGTCTTTTAATAAATTTGGATTAACTTCATTTGTTTTTCTTCAAGATCCTTCCGGAAGCTTCCAAATTCTAGCCAACATAAGAAATGTTTTCCTAGTCAATAATGATTTCTTTTTCTCTTCAATTTTCTTTTCTTCTTCCTTGGGAATTTCGAACTAACTTCTGTTCCGTTTATCTTCGTGATTTACATACTTGTAGATTCCTTTACTACATCTCTTTTGATAAAAATCTAAAAACAACAAGATACATTAAAATTAATAAAACTAATAATACTAAATAATTAACAAGAGAAATATACATCAATAAATACGCTTGAAATCTGCAGATCAATTACCCCATGTGTGTTTCATAACAAAGCTTATTAGAATTTAGTCATGTATGCACGTGCTATAAACAGACATATATTTTGTGGGCATCCCAAAAAGAAATGGCGGATGAGGAGGAGAAAATCCTTACGACACATAAAGCCATAGACACGTGGCTGTCAAAACATCTTTCATCTGATGAGTATCTGAAGAAAGAAATCTTAGAACACATACGAGAGGGTAAGATAGTGGAACACAACTATGCTGCAAATATGGATATGGATGTAAATGTGAAATTCTTTGTCTCCATTCTCGACGAGTATAAAGCAACCTGTTTGAAGGAGCATTTTTGCAAACATGCCTTCAAGAAAGTACGTTCCTCAACCAGCAATCTTTTCATGCCATAAGCATTGGTTAAATGCTAGTATTATTAACCAATATGCATAGGTACTCAGGCATAGGAGTATGTCTAAATACCTTTCAGTGATTATTCAAAATCTGGAACCTGTATTTTACAAGGAGAATAGTCGCGTGGTCCGAGCAAGGGAACCACTCGATATTATGCTCTTCCTAACAGAAGGAGTAATTGTAGCTATGGATGAAGTTTCAAATGCAGGCGTCCCGTCACGAATTGACAAAACAAAATTTGAGACAGGTGACATTTTCGGAGAAGAAATGTTTGATTTACAGCTGAACCACGACGCTCCTTTGTCGACTCGAACTTTCAAATGTGATACAAAAGTAGAAACCTTTGCTCTCACGTATAAGAAATGGAGAAGCATAGTCAAGGACATCGACAGACAGCAGAGTCAAGAGCCAGCTGTTGTCTATTCTAATGATACTGATCCGATTATCCTAAACAAGGTATGAGATCAAAGAAATGAATGAGGCTCCAGTTATAACCATACATGACTATGTTTAACACTAGCCTAACGTATAGGGTTTTAGTTTTTAGGTTATAATGTACATATGTATATGTACGTAACTTGTAGCTAGGGTTGACATGCACTGATCGAGCTTCTTTCTGCTTTGTGAGCAGGCCTATAAGAAGTTGACAACTACAAGATGGGGAAAGATTGAGAGGGAGATAGGACTGAAAATGAAGATGAAATCCGATGTGATCAAGGATCAGGAGTTAAGAGAGACTATGAAGATCTTTATCAAGGAGATAGACATTCTTGACTGGCTGTCAAGAAATGGATTCTCCGACGATGCAAAGACGAAGATCATGACACACATGAGGGTTAAGGGCATAGTGAAACGGACCATTGATGATGAAGTTGACGTCAAGTATCTACTCTCTCAGCCTACTAGCGATCTACCATGGGATATCCAAAAGTCAATAAGGAAGCAGCTTGGCATGAAATCGCTAAAGAAAGTATATATGCTCCTCACCCTCACAGTTTAAGTGTGTATAAAAGATTGGGATGATTAGTACACTAACGATGGTTTGCTGATCGGTTGCTAATATTTATATATATGTAGGTACCTATGCTTCAAAACATGGATAATAGCGTATTGTCTATCATGTGCGAACTGTATCTCCAGCCAGAAATCTACAGCGTGCAAAAATGTCTTGTTCGAGCAGGAGATCCAGTTAATTTGATGTTCATCATTCTAGAAGGCACAGTTGTATGCACGGAGATGCCTAGCGAAGCAGCTGGTAGCAGCAGGCGTCTTGAGAAAGGTCATCTTTACGGAGAGCATCTTCTCAGTTGGGCATCACCCAACAACTTATTTTCCAGTCCTGCTCCTATCTCAACAGAAGATGTCATATGTCTCACAAAAGTCGAAGCCCTTGCACTAACGGCCAGTCAGTTCAGAAGTCTCGTAGCTGGTTTCAGCTCTCAGTGGATCTCAAATTTCAATATGTCTGGCGATTTTTCACAGCAACTTGATGAGCATATGGCATTTCCTTACGACAAGATCGATAAAGAATTGAACGAGGTAAAGTACTTTTAAACATTCATGCATAAGTGCATAACTGTTTAGAGTGATTGTTCTCATGCATACATACACGTACATCGGTACATGGACTCGTCGGCGTAGGATAATTTCATGAATTGTAACTGATCTTTTAACTATATTAATTGCCCACCGATGTACTCGTCGACGTAGGATAATTTCATGAATTGTAACTGATCTTTTAACTATAGTAATTGCCACATTCCGATGAGCTAGGGTTTCCATCTTCACATTCATTCTATTTCTTCAACTAAGTTCTATTTGGAATACTTATATACCATCAGTACTCTTCTCTTGTAAGGAAATTACAAGAACGTGCTTTTTGTATGACCGAGTAGAGGTAGTCATTACAATTTAATTACAAGTACGTGCTTATAGTTTATATATCTCGGATGAACTAACTTAGATCTTCTTATATATATTATTATTTCTCTTGTGGTCAGACATATATGCAATTGGAATATAGAGAAGTGGGACAGATTGAGGACAAAGAGTTAAGACAGAAAGTGAAGATCATGTTGAAGGAGAACGAAATACTCGATTGGGTGTCAAGTGTTGGTGTATCTGAGGACATTATGACACAAATCAAGCAGAGCATAAAAATAAGCAAAGTCGTGAAGGAAAACATAGACGTCGATGTGAATCTGGAGTATGTACTCTCCATTCTTCCCTCCAATATCAAACAATTACTGAAAGAGCATATCTGCATTGATACACTTAAGAAAGTATGTCTATCGATCCCTCCGTTAACTTGTACATATCTGCTAGTACTTATTGCATGAACAGCTAAAAGTTGATCTACGTACATACTCGATATATTGATCGATCATCAATATACATACAGGTATCCATACTTGAAAATGTGGATGAAGACCTTTTGAACCGCATCTGTTTGAATCTCGAACCAGTGATACTTCGTCAGGATAGCCATGTCACTAATGCCGATCAAGAACTTGATCGAATGATTATCATCGTAAAAGGTGCAGTTACATGTATCGCCACATCTAATGAGTCTACTCCGACACCGCCCGCTACCAAGACTTTGGAGAAAGGCGATCTGTTTGGAGAAGAAATCTTGACGTGGGCATTCCCAAATATCTTTTCTCCTCCTATTTCCAACCAGGATGTCATGTGTCAGACAAAAGTAGAAGCCCTTGCTCTCACTGTGAAGGGCTTACAAAGTGTATTGTCCTACTACAGAGATAAGCTGTACCATTCTGATGAGCAGTGGGAGGAGTTAACACCTACTACTTCCCTAAGCTTGCAAAATGGTGTAGTTGCAGTTGATAACAGTGTATCCTCGACCACTACTCTTGACCAGATTCTTCAGCTTCAGGTTAGTCAAGGGAGGAGATTAGAGGAGATAGCGGCCAGATTAGGATTCGGAGCTACCTGTCCTGCAATTTGAGGCTTTTCCTAACATACATGGATTTACTTTCAATTTATGTGTATACGTTATTTTTTTACGTGTGTTTGCATGGTATACACGTTCTAGTTAACCTTTTTCTCTAGACGATCGACTATTTGCATGGTATACACGTAAATTTTATACGTGTGTTTGCAGCGCCAGCGCTGCACAAAGGAACTGTTTCTCATCAGTTCACTCGGATAAACTATCATGAGTTGGCAAATATTTAGGAGTTTTATGCTCGTACCTTAAAAACAGTACAAGTGTGTGTATAAGTGTTTTATGCTCATACCCGTCTTCGACGTGGGCAGAATAACATAAATAGGAGTCGGAGGGTATAAATATATTTATAGTGTCATCTTTTTTTTATTATTAAAAATAATTTTAGAAGTTCAATTTTTAGTATTTTTAATAATATTAAAATCAAACTCAACGTTTGACTTTATTGTAATAGAGATATATTATTTACTTTATATATGAATAATGAATTGTTTTTCATAAATTAACAAAAACACTTATAGCATCTTTAGATTGCGTTGTTAATGTTACACATCTCTTTTCCCCTAGCCTTTTCTCTGCTTGCTTATGTACTGTATTCATGTTAGTCGGATGCTATTAGGCCTAACTAAGAGATCCAAAGAACCGATCTGAAAGAATCGGATCCTCATGGTTCAGTTCCGATCTTTAAAAAAATTGTATTGTTTAAATTTTGGATCCGTCACGCTTTCGAATTCTGATATAAAAAAAAAAGTTATATCTGAAAAAACCGTTTTATCAATCACACAACCCAAATATATTGCTAAACTATATAAAACATAAATATCCAAACTCAAATAAGTAGCTTGTTGGGGGGCAAAAAGTACGTCGAAGACTTGTTACTCCAACAAAAAATTCTCGACGAGTAACTCACGTACCAACTTCTCTCGACAAGTCCGAATAGTGACTTCTTCTCGTCAGGAATGAGATGTGTGGCAAAAAGGGGGGGGGGTGTACTTGTAAAAGACATTTCGATGCCCAAGTCACTCAAGAGCTCGATATACGAGTGTAATGCGAGTGTTTCAAGTGTTTAATCTCACAAATGAACTGAACATCAACTGAACATATTGAAATTTGCCGGAAAGGGAAGTATTTATAATGCAAACCTTCCCTTCAATTCAACAACCAACTCGTGGGCCTCAAGTTTCAAATCTTCCCGTCCGAAACTGACTCTTTACCCGAAGGCCCATGTTATGTTGCTCGTTGAGATATGCGCCCGATATTTGCTCGCTGAGGTCGAAACGTCCTTGAAATAGTCTCGGCGAGATAGAGTCAAGCGCTGTGAATATCTCAACGGGTTTGACTTCGTTGTAGTCCTTCTCGAGCTCTTTCTCATTTTCGAATCGTCTCGTTCATCTTTTACCTAGATGACTCGAAACCTCCTTCTCGTCGAGAACTTGATCTTGCTCGTCGAGGTGGAGAAGTATTTTTCTCCCATAAATGTCCCCAAAATTGCTTCTGGATCTTCATTGAAGACTTCGGGAGGAATTTTATCCGTTAATAAATCAAAAAACTTTATGAATTCAAAAAACGTACCTCGACAAGAAACCAAAAACTCGTCCAATTTCTCACGCATTTCAAACACGTCCACCACATTCACCGTACTCGCCGCTGCCTTAACTCCACTTCATTTCATCCATCTTTTAAAATTCTAAAACTTCTGCTCACCTCCTTAGTGAATGACGAGTTGATATCTTGATAGTCTCAATTTGTCACAATTGGTTTAGGCCTATGAAATTTATTTTGATGACTGATATGATGCATATATGATCTTGATGAATGTCAAGTTGATATCTTGATGGCCACATGTGATTTAATATGCATCTTATATGTTTTTATATAGATAAATTATATATGCAACCATGTTAAGCATAAAGTAAGAGAGTTGAAATCAAATTTATAAAATATTACATATATTTTTTGTTCATTTTTTCAGGCGGATCTTCTACGAGAATCGAGATCTACTAAAATCGGAACCAAAACTAAAACCGAACGGTTTCGATTCCAAACGATTTCATTTATAATGGTTATAGAATCAAATCGAATGCAAGTAAACAATTGTGAATCCAAATCTTAAAAATTTTGATTAGATCCGAACCGAATCGAGACATACATGCTATTCATAATTAACAAATCACACCTAGAACCAAAAAACACCCCTTTCGCAATATTTCTCCCGATCTTATACAGTCGTCGTTTTCTCTAAAATCTCATGCGTTCGTTCCCATGTCTACTTCCCTGTCCTTGTCGATCATATTTTCTTCTCCTCCAAAAGATATTTATTTTATAATTAAAAAAACCAATCTCAAAAGCTGTCTCACTGACGGCCGCTAAACAATCATCACTTGGGCCCCCACCACCTCAACCGACTGCCCCCCGCCCTTTTCCCCTCTCTCTCTCTCTCTCTCTCTCTCCATTAGCTTATCGCTCTCCGCAGCCACCCGATTTCCCCGGTGGCAATTCCAGTAAATAAATGGGGATTCCCTGCGACGACGTCGTAATAATCCAACCGGCTAAAAACCCCGGCGAAGACAACTCCACCGTCGTCACCGTCAACTGCCCCGACGAGCCCGGCCTCGGCTGCGACCTCTGCCGCGTCGTCCTCCAATTCGGCCTCTCCATTGTCAAAGGAGGTAAACCCAAATCGATTTTCATATACTGATATTTTTGGTTTCGGAATTTTTTAATTTTTGATTTTCATGATTATTGTTAGATTTTTCGACGGATGGGAAGTGGTGTTACATAGTGTTGTGGGTAGTGCCGAACCAGAGCTCACTGAAAGTTGATTGGGAGAGCTTTAAGGAAAGGCTGCTCTCGGCTTGTCCGTCTTCGTGTTTCTATTCGGTTTATTTGAAGCTTGATATTCAGTCTGAAGCTCCGACGACTTCGCCGGTTTACTTGTTGAAGGCTTGGTGCTTTGACCAGAGAGGCTCCTTGCATGGTAAGACAGTTTTACTTTTTGGGTTTTGTCGGGGTTTTGGGGTTAGTGTGTGATTTAAAGATGTTTGATTTGTTGATGGTGTTGCGTGTAGATGTGACTAAGGTGTTGTGTGAGCTTGAGATTCTGATTCAGAGAGTCAAAGTGATGCCGACGCCGGACGGGAGGGTTTTGGACCTCTTCTTCATCACTGATTGCTTGTAAGTGTTTTTGTTAGAAAAGAATTTTGAGTCTTTACAAATTTGCGTGCATCGGTGTTATGGTTTGTCGATTTCGTTGTTCGTGGTTGATGAATATGAAGATAGTGGATTAGTGGTTGATATTGTTTATCAGTTGATACAAATTACTTTTCTTTATCAGAATTTGTGGTTGGGCAGTATCTATGAAGACATTGAATGCAGATGTTTTCTTGTTTGATGTGACCTTTTTCGGAGTTAATTATGGCCTTTAGTTTGATACATTGAATTAGGTTGGCAAATTCATCATTAGAATTGCCCCTGATCAGGTTGCGTATGTAATAGTCAATCTGGATTGACATATTTCCTTTTCAGATTTTTCAATTTTGGGACCACTTTATGAACAAAGTTTGTATCTTTGATATGGACTTAGTTTCCTAACTTTCACCTCACCTATTGTGTAACTACACATTCTTAATGAAGTATATTGTAAACGTTTGATTTCAGGAACTTGCTGCACACTGAACAGAGGAGAAAGGAAATTTGTGAGCATCTGGTGGCTGCCTTAGGAGAGTATTGTATTACATGTGAGCTTCAGTTGGCAGGACCTGAATTTGAAAGTTTGCAAGGGAATTATTCACTTCCGTCAGCTATTGCTGAAGAACTATTGAGCTTGCAGCCGACAGATGAGGGAGACTGCCGAAAAGCTCTCAGTTCAAATTTGGCAGCAGTGAAAAATGCTAGTATTACGGTGGATAATACGTTGAGCCCTGTACACACGTTGTTGCAAATACAATGTCTTGATCAAAAGGGCCTCTTTTATGACATATTAAGGACTTCCAAAGATTGCAATATTCAGGTACTTGTCTTCTACGTCAGTTCTCTCATAATACTTTGTCTCAGTGTTTGGAAACTAAGACCTTAACTTAATTAAGTTAGTTATGAAAAAGATCCCATCTTTCCTTAATGAGCTCCTTGCATTGGTCTACATCTAAGAAAAAACTCCCATTCAGCACTCAGTAATGTTGCTGATGTTATGCTACCAAATAAACTAATAAGTTTCTTGTAATTAGAAATGCACTGATGTGAGTCTATACTTGTATTCAGATCGCCTATGGTAGATTCTCTTCTACTGTCAAAGGCATCCGAAATTTGGAATTGTTCATTCAGCACGCTGATGGGAGAAAGATTGTAGATACTGAAAGGCAGGTTGCATTGTGTTCTCGGTTGAAGGAGGAGATGCTTCACCCTCTGAGAGTGATCATCACCAACAAGGGTCCGGATACTGAACTCCTAGTTGCTAATCCAGTCGAGTTATCTGGAAAAGGACGGCCCCTTGTCTTCTATGATGTTACTCTTGCACTCAAACAGTTAAGAATATCTATATTCTTGGTAAGAACTTGATACTGATTTGACATGTTATTTTTCCGATTTTTCTAATGAGTAGCCACATTCTCAATGTTGTTGTTGGCGATGTGCAGGCTGAAATTGTTAGGCATGAAACTCAGGATTGCCAGTGGGAAGTCTACAGATTCCTTCTGGATGATAGTTGCGAGTTTCCGTTGGCGAGCAGAGAATCTAGAAATAAGATTTTAGAGAGAGTTAGAAGAACCTTGATGGGATGGTAAGTCTGTCATCCACTACAGTTTGGCTTACACCATTTCACTACTGTAATAATTAGTTATCTGCAGTAATAGCATGTAGAGTCTCTACTGGCCAATGAAGCAGGATGAAGTCCATGGTTGTGTGCTTAGACACTTTAGTTATGTAAATTTGGGTTTTTCATCAGATTTAATTTGGACTCATGTATGCCGTATTTTCTTATGTTCATCTCCAAAATTGTGTATGTATAATATGTACCATCAAGAATGTTTATGTCTGTTTTCTCATGTATCATCATTTGACTCATTCTGCAAGATTTGCAACTTAAGATATAATTTGATTTCTCTTCGAGACTCCAGTGTACTCACAAACTGGTGCATCGATTGCACTCGATCTGCTGGAAGAATTTAATGGTTCTCTTCGCCAGTTTTTTGTGTCATCGTAATGGCACAACATAACGTGGGATTGGCGACAGAGGAATTCAAGTAGCTCTTAATGTTCTTTTGTTCTCAACTGATCTCATGCCTATTCTTTCAACAACAAAAAAAATAAGTATGGAATCAGTTTGGTATTAGCCGAAATCCGAATTGTATCATAATTAATGATGCGGTTTGGTTTCTCAACAAATCTGTCACACGAATTTCGAGCCTAAAGATTGGTATATTTTGATTTCAGATCAGTTTTTCGATGGTTTGAGTTAGTTATAGAAGAAAGCACAACTGCATAGAGAGTATTTTGTGTTATTATTTCTTAGTAAATAATTCATTAGGTACATAAAATACAATTTTTTTACCCGTATATCATCTCATTTCTCTATTAACTTGTCTAAGAGCATCTCCAACAACTCTTGTAAAATCACAAGAATCGTTATTCTAGTGAAAAAAAAACACATCTTTTTAGCTCTAATAGCTCTTCTAATCTATCTTGTATCCTATAGAAAATGAAAAAAAATGGGTAGAGAATCCCTATATCTATAGAATTTTCAAAACTTGTATATTTGTCACAAACCCTCTAAAATTTATTGCTCACCTACTATAATTCACTCTCTCCCCTCGAAACAGCAAATTTTAATATAGAATTTTGAGTTTGATATATAATATTTAAATGGATTCATTAAATTATAAAACAAAGCATTTAATTTTGTATAATATAATAGAAGAACTGTTGGAGCCAGTTGGGGTCATTTTATTTTACAAATGTTGTGTTTTCATCTTATATAATAGAGAATTTTTACAAGAGCCTTTGGAGATGCTTGTAATACCCCGAAAATTAGTATAATAATTTAGATTATTGTATGACTCGTTAAACTTAGAAATCACCATAATTTAGTTTGACCTTAGAGGTTTTAGAAATTTGATAAAGAAAAATTGTCTGGCAAAGACAATGTATAAAAACGAGGTTTAGAGAAATATTAACGGAGTGGGGCAAATAGTCCAGTGGATACTCGAGTTCAAGTCAGGTACTCCCTGGTCTTGGGTTCGAGGCCACGAGCTGGAATCGTGAAACATTCCATTTTATAGGTTAGTAAAAATAATAAAAATATTTTTACTCCAGTTAGAAACGGTAAGAAACTCTAATTCCAACTAGCCGATTTTTCGAAAATGGAATTTTAGCAAAACGACCAAATTTTCCTTATTCGAATATCTTCTCCGAATCGAACTTTGTATTTTAAGATTACAATCCATACTTTTAGAGGTCATGCTCATATATCAATTTGGTGCTAATTATTATTGGTTGATATATATATATATATATATATTACACTACATTACACTTAATTAGTAAAACCACACATTTTCACACATCACATTACATATTGCATTCACATGCATACATAATCACATTTCAACATTTCAATCAAATTTCCAACCACATTACTATTGTTTTTACAAATGCATTTTAACCCTAGAATTAGTAGCCCAACTATTCCATTGTCAACTTGTCTACAAAAGTCTACAAAAAATAGTTATGAATTTATTTCCCATGTCTCCTCCCATGTCTATATAAATCACTCTTGAGTTCAATCTGATTTTTGCACCACTTCAATCTTCCCTTTACGTACTGATTTGAAGTCCTCTCAAAGTTGCAATGCAACTCCCCTAAAATCCCACACCAAACTACCTTCCTTCTAAGTACTTTAGTAGTCAATTCATTTGCTTCAAGAGGGTCACTTGAGTTAATAAAATACCTCCATTACCTACTGAAATTCTTGAGTAAGTACATGAGTACATTCCTATACTTCTTTATCTTTAATATTACATCAAAGTGCATGGCTAAGAATAAAAGAGAAATAATGAGCCTTAGAGTAAATTTAATATTTTCGTTTCTGTTAAAGTTTTAATTAGTCAAATATTTTTACATATTCAGATTCTACACAAAAAGTTATTCAACTTTGGCTTTTGAATCACTTAAAAAGGTTAAGTAATGAGAAAGTTATGGCTAAAACAAGTTTTGCTAATCTTTTCCTTAATCATGTTCGAAACCTCTTAATGTGCTCTTAACTTGAAATATTCATATCTCACTCATTTCTTAACCAAATTTAGTGTTCTTTATATCAAAACGAAGCTTAGGAGTTCAACTATCAATCTGAAAAGTTTGAAAGGTATTAATTAATATTTACTAACTAATTAATTCGTGCAAATGAGTTTAATAGCGAGTGTAACCATTTATGGACAGTTGCTAAACATGTTTATTTCTGGACTTGAGAACTCCCTACCGAACTTTGTGATCATTACCATTGAATTCCTCTCGAAAAACACTTCGAGATGGTGTACTCACTTCTTTGATTTGGACATAATATGGATTAATTATAAAATGGATCAAATGGAGGATTTTGGACGGACTACCGCCGAATGATACTTTTGGTCCAAGGATTAATAATTTTATTTTCTGCATTTGTACTTTATTTTTATTTACTTACTCACATTATTTACTTCTTAAGTTTGATTTGGGACTAATAGAGGATTTCGGACGGACTACCGCCGAATGAAACTTTTGAACCAATGATAACTAATTTTTATTTCAAGTTTATCTACTTAATCGCTCTATCTATTTACTCTCAAATATAATTTGGAACAAATGGGGGATTTCGAGCGGACTACCTCCGAATGACACGTTTGGACCAAAATTGTTAATTAATGAAATACATTTAAGTTTGATCTTTCTTCCTTTACAAATTCTATTACGTATATATTCATTACAAAATTATGATGTAAATATATACTCTATGATCTATATACATAGTCTTAATTAAAGACTTGTTGTGATCGTTATGGTTGAAGTGTGAAGTCGGGTGTATAGTACGAATTAACTCGTGCTTAAGTGAATTGCTGGTAAATTATTTGTTATTGTGGGAGTTAGCCAAGGGCCCTAGTCCCTTACAGATAGTGCACTATTATACTCTAAGGAATGAATTGTGTCAAACCGGGAGTATACATGCTGTGGCAGGTGGCCTTAGAATGTTGTGGCTTTATATGTGTATTGGTGTTGTGAGACTAAGCACATAATTTCTTTTGAGTAATTACCAGTTAATCTAAAAGAATTCGCTTCGGAAGTATTGGCATGGTTATGTGTAGATGTGAAGTTATACAAGTGTGTGTATATATATATATTATGTACCTAATTGTATATATTACAAAGATGCAAGTATAAGTATGGAAGAATAACCGGTTTCAATATTTCACCTTTTTGAATTGGTTGTTCGGTTTGGTGTTTCTTAGAGATAATTTAGTATATGCTTGTAAGCTGTACTTACTGGGTCAGTGTGACTCATGGTACTACATCTTTCTCATTTTCAGGTGATGAGTAGAATGCTTGGGGAAAATGGGATACGTCGCATACTAAATAAACGAATTATTTTCTACTTGTATTTTGAATTGAATAAATGTAATGACTATTATTTTCAAAAACTTCGGTATTGTAATATTAGCACTTTCTCTTTTCAATAAATGCACTATTCAGACACCTTAATTTTTGAAATTATTTGGATTTCTTATTCACATCACAAATCCTTACACCATATTTCAGTATAATACTGGCCCCGGATTTGGGGGTGTGACAATGCTCTTAACAAGTTTTCACATTTCCTTTTCCAAGAGTTTTAGACTTTCTCCAAAATGACGACGGAGAGTTCGACCGTGGTCCTCAAAGACCACCACGAACACATCGTTGCCGAAATCCTATCACGCCTCCCCGCAAAAACCCTAACCCAACTCAAATGCGTCTCCACGAGATGGCTTTCCCTCATCTCCGACCCTCATGTCGTCAAGAAGCACACGAAGTACGACACTCAAAGATCCCTAAACGACGACACCGGCCACCGTGCTCTTCTCCATGGACCCTCTGAGGTCCATAGTGCTGACCACCACCGACGAAGACGATGAAGACCGTGCCGTCGTGGCCATCAGAGATCTTGATGTTGGTGAGATTTCTATGAGACTCGACGATGATGGTACGGTATATGAGAACATTCCTATTTGTGTAGGATCTAGCAACGGGATTATATGTTATGAATATTGTGGCGCTCCATATCCACCTATATTTGTACTATGGAACCCTTTTACTGGAGAACACAATGTGTTGCCACAACCATGTGTAGATGATTCGAGCTATTATGGCTTTGGCTATGATGATGTGAACAATGATTACAAGGTAGTGAGGAGTTTGGATGCAATGCATTGTACGTGGGAGCCTGATCCTTCGAATAAGGCAATGGTTAGGCTGATCACCCAACTTAGGTGAGAGTTTTCTTTGAAGAACTGCAAATACTCTCTCTCTCAAAGTCACAGTCTCGGTTCCATAGAATTTTCTCTTTATTGTACACAAATTTTTTAAGAACTTTGCATACTGTGGTATCTGCTTGGTCACATCTAACAATGAGATGTTTACTCCTACCTTTCTAAACACATCCAAGATCTCTTTCTCTTTCTCATTTTATTTTCTAGAAATTTAAGCTCCTATGCAAAACGACGACGGAGAGATCGACCGCGGTCCTCAAAGACCACCACGAAGTATTCGCCGCGGAAATTCTATCACGCCTCCCTGCCAAAACCCTAATCCGATTCAAATGCGTCTCCACGACATAGCTTTCCCTCATCTCTGACCCTCATTTCGTCAAGAAGCACACGAAGTACGACACTCAAAGATCTCTAAATGATGACACCGGCCACCGTATCCTCGTCTCCATGAACTCTCCGAGGTCCATAGCGTTGACCACCACCAGCGACGACCATGAAGACCATGTCGTTGTGGCCACCAGAGGTCTTGATGTCGGTGAGATGTCGGCGAGACTCGACGATAATGGTACGGTAGATGTGAACATTATTCCTTTTTGTGTTGGATCTAGCAACGGGATTATATTATGTGATTTTTATGGTGATACTGATTCTATATTTGTACTGTGGAACCCTTTAACCGGAGAACACAATGTGTTGCCAAATCCATTTATAAATTATTCGAGCTATCGTGGCTTTGCCTATGACGATGTGAACGATGATTACAAGGTAGTAAGGGGTTTGAATAGAACAGATAGTGAGTGGCGTCATGGTCCCTGTGACCCAATGTTTAAGGTGTTTTCGCAGCGAACGGGTTCATGGAAGACCTATCCCGGTCCGGTAAATCTTTGCATTAGTAATGACTGTAGTGATGGATTGGTGTTCAATGGAGGCCTGCATTGGTGGGCCTATAATGAGATGTGGACTTTCAGTTTATCCGAGGACAAGTTTCTAGAGACCAAGATGCCGTATCCCACGGTTGGCATATTTGCAGATTCGCAAGTAATAAACACGATTTTTTGTGTGTCTAGAGGTCATCTCTGTGCGTATTTGTGGTTAAAAGATCATCATAGCGTAATGATATAGGGTATTGATGATGAAGGAATATGGAGTGATGGATTCATGGACTGAAATGTGGCATTTAAACAATCCTACTCCGGATCCTTATTTATATGTTGGAGAAAACTGTGGATACCTTCAACCTTTGTGGATTCTAGAGAATGGCGATTTTTTGACGGATATTATAGAGTTTGGAGATGTTGAAGCTAGATCCGAAACGACACCATTTTAAGCTATCTAAACCAGAGTATGAAGGGTTTAGGAATGTTCTGAAGGATGGAGAGATTGATTATGACTTTAAACGAGTTATGTACAGAGAAACTTTAGCTTCACCGGTGATCATCGGCAGTCTTGGAAACATTTGACAAGCAGCATGTGTGAGTGAGTGTCTTTTCTTCAATACGTTCAACTACGTATGTGGTTTCTTAATTTCTTTGCATGCATAAGTCTAATGTAGTAATGTACTGTAATGGCTAGCTACTCATGTCGTCTCTATTGACAGGAGCTGGTGAAACATAAAGGATATGATGAAGGAAACAGCTTGGTAAGGGCTTCGTGCTTCCCAGCCAAAAAAAAGTAAAATAGGCATTTTGAAAAAGACCAACTTGAAATAATGTTCAAGAGTAATAGAGTGTTTCGTTGCGTAGAGTACAGTTCCAATGCAAAGTAACATTAACTTGAAAAATATTGTACCAAGAGTGATAGGACATCTGTCATGCAAGAAATTCTATACATCATGCTTTGTACTAACAAACTGGTGCTTCGATTACAAAATTGGAAATTAATTATGTATACATGGTTTCTCTGTCTCGTCTTTTATGTATTGTTATGGCACAACATGACGTAGGATTAGCAATTGAGAAAGTATATTGGGATACCCACTTTCGAACCGAAAATAAAAATACAAAAATCTGAATTGAAAAAATTGAAACCGAACAAAAATTTAAACTGAAGTACAAAAAATTAAACCGAACAAATATTATTTGGTGTGGTTTTGGTTTTTCATCCGAAAGAACTAAACCAAATTAACCGAAATAAATGAAACGACGTTGTTTTGTATGAATTATTTTAGTTTACCCTAAATCCCTAACATTTATGTTTAATATTTAGATTATATTTTTATTTGGATAGACCGTATACAATTAAAAATTTGAATTGTGGTTATGTTTCTTCTAGTTTGAATTTATTATTTAATTTAAAGCAACTGTGAGTTTGAATTTGTGAATGTATTTATATTTGATGTAGTTTGATTCGATTTTGATATAAACTTTCAATACAAAGTTCCTGAGAAAAGTAGTTAATGACGATACTTCGGAAGAACAATAGTTTTTCAAAGAAAAAAAACTGTTTTTTTTTTTTAAAAAAAGAGACCAAAATAAAACCCATAAAAATTGAACCAAATCGAACCATTTATAATCGATTTTTGGTTTAAAAATAGAAAAATCGAACTAAACCGAACCGACTTAAAAATTTGGTTCGATTTTCGTTTCGGCCTAATAACCGAGGCGGTTTAACCCTACATCGGGACATGAAATTAAGGTTGCCAATTTTAGGGTTGTCATTATAAATAACACGAATTTAGGGTTGTCATTATGCATGTGGTTATTCATAGCCTATTTCGTACAATTTATTTGGCCAAAGAAGATGTTCAATGCTTAGTTATATAGTATCATAATAAAGTTCAAGTAGCTCTCAATGCACTTTAGTTCTCTGCAGTTTCACAATTGTACTTACATTTTTTTATTTGAGGGGATTGATCAAAATCTACTATAGAAAAATATGGTAGTAAGACATGACTCCATTTACTCGGCCCGACAAAGAAAAATTCTAACGCATCACTACATTGTGAAACATAGACATAGATTAACAAATCAAGGTAACACTAATGACTGTCAAACTTTTGACAAACCACTCCCTAATTAACTTGAAACCCCTTTTACGATTGGACAAGGGCTCCCGGATTCCTCGCCCAAGAGCAATAGCCTGAAAAGTAGGCCCAGGGCGTGAGGCCCAGACCACAAGCCTTATGCAAGTAGGCCCTCGCACGACTCCCCGCCAAAACCCTAATGCGATTCAAGTGCGTCTGCAAGACACGGCGTTCGCTCATCACCTCCGATCCTCATTTCATCAAGAAGCACACGAATACGACGCTCAAAGATTCATAAAAGACAGCGCCCTCCGTCTCCTAGTCTCCATGAAGCATCCGATGTCCATAAGTTTGGCGGATTTGAAGATTTCACCGCCGGCGGCGACGACGACCGTGTCGTTGCCACCAGAGAGTTTGATCTTGATGAGTTTCCGGTGAATCTTGATGATCAGATTGAAATAAAATGTCTGGGATCTAGCAATGGGATTATATGTTTTGAATTTAATCCTTGTGTATTGGTACTGTGGAACCCTTGTACTGGTGAATACAATGTGTTGCCGAAACCTAGTTTCGAAGGCCGTCCGAATTATTATGGTTTCGGCTATGACGATGTTAACGATGATTACAAGGTAGTGAGAGGGTTCACTCATGAAGATAGTGATAGATTTGATGTTAGCTCATTTGAGCCAATGATTCAGGTGTTTTCGCTGCGAAATGGTTTGTGGAAGACCTATCCCGTTCCGGAACATTGTTACTTTAAAAGGCAGGGATTTTTGGTAAATGGAGGCCTGCATTGGTTGGAGTTCAGCAATTACCAGTATCTCGAAAGTAGGAAAATTTGGCATTTTAGTTTAGCCGAGGAGAAGTTTCAGGAGGTGATGCCTCTTCCCTTTGATGAGACTGGTGGAATTTTTGCGTCTGGGGGTCGTCTCTGCGTTTACAGCGGTGGCCAATGTGGGTATGCTCTGTCACCGAATAGGTCGGCGCCGAATGCGAGGATAATGATGATGAAGGAATATGGAGTGGAGGATTCATGGACTGAAATGTTGCGTATAACCTATCATGTAGCTGTGTTTAGGCCTTGGTGGATTATGGAGAATGGCGATATTTTGGCGGATGTTTGCGGATACTGTTTGGCTAGAAGCCATTTGGTTCTGTCTAAACCAGAGTATAAGGGGTTTAGGGATATTCTGATGCTTGAGATTAATGATCATTTCTTTGATCTAGTTATCTACAGAGAAACCTTGATTTCACCGGTAATCATCGGCAGTCTTGGACAACATTAATGTGAGATTTTCTTCACTAAGATGATTGACTTGTATTTATTTTTGTGTTTCAAGCAGCTAATTGTAGATTGTGAACTTAATAAACTTACCTGTGGATGTTAAATTTGTACCAAGCGGAGTGATGTTAAGTAATACTTAGCTATGTGCTTTTTTTCCCGCATAAGTCTAGCGCTTGGTAATGTTCTATTCATGCCCTCTCTGTTGACAGAAGTTGGTGAGATTCCGAATGATGATGGAAGCAGCTTGGTAAGGGCTTCGTGATTTCTAGCCTAAGATGGCATTTTGAGAAAGACAAACCTTGCAGACAAATAATGCGATAGTGTTTCGTTACAATACAATTCCAAAGTGAGATCATTTGAAATACTAGCTCAAACGGTGATTGGATTTGTGGTGTGTTGGATGTGACGTCGTTTTGGTAACAGTGGGATACTTCCCACTACACATGCGTATAGTATGAGGTTTTTGGTCAAAAGTGTTCAAATTTTACTGTTCTTGGTCGAGATTCAAGATTGTGACGTCTGCTAAAAACTTATATACATCATGCTTGTTACTATTTTTTTTGTCCCCTGATCAGATTTAGATTCATAACAAAACTAACCTTATATTGCTTCTGGGAAAATAGTTAAAAATATCAAAGTTCTTTGTTCACTCGTATATTATAAATATCATTTTACTCATTATTGAATTACATTTTTACTCATTTTAATCATTCCAAATCGGAGAAATTGACGGCGTCACTCCAATTTTCGGCAAACGGGAGCTCAATTTGAGCAAAATCAATCCAACAACAATTTTTTCAACTACACCTAAATCCAATTCATTATGGAAGTTGTTGAATTAATCTTTGAAGTCGAAAACACCAAAAACTTCAAATTTTCAATTCTCCCTCCTCATAATGAATTGAGGCTTGACTTTGGTATGAAAAGACTCTCAAGGAAGAGAACTATAATGCCCAATAGGTTTTCTTGGTCGATTATAACTCGAATTCAAAACTCTAAATTTTACAAAATTTATAGTGAGCTAAACGAGTAAAAGTGTAATTTGATAGTGAGCAGAGTGATATTTTCCATACGTGAGTGAGCAACGTTTAGAACGGAACAAGTGATATTTTTAATTATTTTCCCTTGCATCAATTATCAAAGCAAACTTAACATTGCTTAATTATCAATACTCCAACAAAGCACGTGTCTTTCCACCGCTTGCCGGAACCAGAACTCCGGCTGTTTGGCAGTTTGGCGCCGGCGACCTTGTACAACACCAGTATCAGATTTGTTATCAGACGTCACAATCTTGAATCTTGACCAAGAACAGTAAAATTTGAACACTTTTGACCAAAAACCTCACATACTATACGCATGTGTAGTGGGAAGTATCCCACTGTTACCAAAACGACGTCACATCCAACACACCACAAATCCAAACGCTGTCGTTTTCGCACCCCACGAATCCCCGAAATAACCAAGGCATCGTCTTCTTCTCCTTTTCTAAATTTGCATCTCAACGTTTTTCTGTCCCCCTTTTACATTACGAACTAGGTAATATCACTCACTCATTTCACTCCTCCTTCACTCACATTTTTGTATCTGTGAGAATCTCTCCCTCTCTTTTTAATTATGTATTTGATTTGATTTCCTGTGTGTGTTTGATACTACGATTTCGATTCTCTTAAGCTCAAAGTAACTGTCTTTATTTTTTTTTCTTCCTTTCTAAAATAAAGGTGCAATTTTTTTTTTGAATTTTAGTAATGGGCGTTGAGATTATGACTTTATCGTCGATTTGGAAGATTTGGGTGTTTAATTCTATGTACATTGCGAAATTGAAGGTTGAAATGTGAGATTCGTATGTGAAATGTGCGATAATGAAAGGCCTTTGGTTTGAGTTGGTTTCTGCTAATGTGGTTGTGATTTCTTTGCTAAATTATGCTCACTCTGTGTTATTCATAGGAAAGCTAAATTATTGTAGTGAAAGCTTTACTGACATTGTAGTTAGTGTTGTTTCTGTTTGTGAAGTGTGTGAGTTTTTATGTAGGTTTTATTTGTGGAAGTTGGATACTGAGAGTTTCTTCTCAAGATGAGCCAAAGCCCCACAAGATTCAGGAGGTTCCGCAGCAGAGAACGTGCATCGCACCGTGATGCCCCCTATCCTAGGGATCGCCATGTTAACAGGTATCACAACACTCATGCTTTCGACTCTTTTGTGCTTTGTTGTGTTAATTGAGTTCGCTGGTGGTTTGGATGTGTTGTTTTTGTGGATACTGTTGTAATACTCATAGAATGCTTTTTGTAAAATGTCTGTAGACATCTCTTGTTTTGGTTTTAAATAGAAAGATGTTATCAGCATATGTAAGTTAAAAGTGTCTGTAGGAAAAAGGAAGTAATCTGATGCAGTAGTAAAGTTGAGGGAAACAGGATGCTATCGAACACGTGATTTTCATAAGCTTCAATTTGTCTGTGTTTCGGTTGATTGTATTTTCGTAATGCTTTGATACTTATTGAAACATTTGGCTTTATTCCTCCGTGTTGAGTTGATTTATGAAATTTATCAGCCAACTCTTCTGAAGACTTTACCATATATGGTGCTTGAGATATCGATGTGAATTTGATTAATCATTTGAAAATGGAAATTCCGAGAATAATTTACTCTGGTGTGCTTCTGTGAAGATGCAGAGAAACTTCTGCTAGTAAGTCTGTTTGAAAGTTAGAACGGCTGGAACTTTTTAATTCACAGAACTTTTTAATTCACATGTAAGAATAGTCAGAATCCTTGTCTCTTTGAAATTTCAAATTCCTCACATTTGGACTTCTTCATATTATCAAATTGGAGTATACTGTGGATTGTTACTTCTTGAATCTTATGTCATGATTGACCGTTTTTGTAATTTTTCAGGAATGACTTTCTTTGCAACAGATGCAAACAACCAGGACATTTCGCCAGAGATTGCCCAAATTTGACTGTCTGCAACAACTGCGGAATTTCTGGGTGAGAATTCTTAACTCATAGGAGGTGTGAGTTTTGGTAGATTGGTCTGTGTGTAGTGGTAGGACTAGAACTGCTTTTTGTGGAGAAGTGTTTTTTGATATACTATTACTGCTGAATGCTGCAATTTTTGTATCAGCCACATTGCCGCTGAATGCGAGGGAACAGCTATGTGCTGGAACTGCAAGGAGCCTGGACATATTGCGAACCAATGCCCCAACGATCCGGTCTGCCATACGTGTGGTACAATGGGTCACCTTGCTCGCGACTGCTCCATCCCATCTCATCCATCTCCCCATGATGCAAGGATTTGCAACAACTGCTACAAGCCTGGACATATTGCAGTCGCCTGCACCAACGAGAAGGCCTGCAACAAGTGTCGCGTCCCTGGCCACCTTGCTCGCGACTGCCCCAACGACCCCGTCTGCAACGTCTGCAACATGTCTGGCCACGTCGCCCGTCACTGCCCCAAGTCCGACATGGGAAAAGGAGCACGAGGAGGAGGGGGAGGAGGAGGCCCTTTTCGCGACATCATCTGCCGTAACTGTGGTCTGCCAGGGCACGTCAGCCGCGAGTGCATCTCCTACGTCATCTGCAACACCTGTGGCGGAAGGGGTCACCAAGCTTACGAGTGCCCTTCCGCCTTGATGTATGATCGCCTCCGTAGGTATTGAGTAGTAATGTGTTTAGCAAGCTAATGTTTTAGTTTGTGGGATTTGCCTTATTGCTATTCTAGTACAATTTCTCTATTGGAAATTATGGGCCTTGTATGCTCAGTAGTTTAATGTAATGTCACTCTCAACAGTCAAAAATCAACAAAGATGGCTCTCAAAATCCACAGCTATATATATTTTGTCTGAAACCAATAGATTGAATCTCATTTCCAAAAAAAAAATGTGTACATTAGAAAAGAGAGGAGAGATTTTCATCTTGACTCTACTAGGGTCAGATGAGCACAGGCTCAACCCTACTCTACTAGACTCCATCCAATCCTCCTTAAACCAAGTCCGGACCGCCGCCACGTCATCGCCGGTAGCTCTAATCACCACCGCACACGGCAAGTTCTTCTCCAACGGCTACGATTTAGCGTGGCGGGGCTCTGATGAGTGGAAATCGGAGCTGATGGACACGAAGCTGAGGTCGGTGGTGGAGGATTTGATCTCGCTGCCGTGTCCGACAATCGCCGCCGTGAACGGCCACGCGTCCGCGGCGGGGTTTATTCTGGCGCGGAGTCACGATTATGTTGTGATGAGGAAGGAGCGAGGGTTTGTGTACATGAGCGAGATGGACATCGGGCTCGTGATTCCGGCGTGGTTTCACGCGCTGATCGGGAATAAGGTGGGGTCGGCGGCGGCGAGGCGGGATTTGTTGCTGTGGGCGGAGAAGGTGACGGCGGCGAAGGCGGTGGAGAAGGGGATTGTCGATTTGGCGGCGGACGGCGGAGCGGAGGGGACGGTTGAGAAGGCGGTTGGGATTGGGGAGGAGTTGGTTAGGAGGAAGTGGAAGGGACACGTGTACGCTCAGATTCGGGCGGATTTGATGAAGGAGGTGTTGGAGGAGCTTCGAAAGTGTGGCATAGGATCGCGGCTTTAGGTGGTTATGTTAGATTGGTCGGTCCGGTCCGGTCGGGTTGGGGGCATGTCTGCCGGCCCAATCCAGTGTTTAGACTAGCTGGATTCAATAAATGTGGGCTGGCCCAATTTGTTTTTTCTGAAAATGATGAAAAAAAGAGAGGAAACATGTTCTGTGTTGTGATATTGTCATATTTGGTGTGTAATCTGGATATATAATCTCATATTATGTTAGTATTTGATATGTGTTATCATGATTATGTATTTTGTAGGGGTGGGATATTTACCGAAAAATTGAATCAAAATTTTTTGAATAAATTGAATTGAATTAAATATGAATTGAATGATTTCTTATAATACGGTACCGAATAAAATCTAATCGTTCCGAAACATTAAAATTGTGCTTATTTTTTTACCCAAATGAATACACACCCACATATATTTGATCTTTTTTTGGACGTATATAGAAAACACTAATACAATATACTCTCATTCTCTCACATTTCGTCTAGCTCTCTACGGTTTGGCCATTCTCAAACAATGGATTAACAAAAACAATTGTTTAGACCTAAGAAATTTTATGGAAAAATTGATCCGAAACCGAAACATGCCGATTTGAAACCCGTTGAGTCCGAAACTCCTGAGACGAACTTGTGGAAAAATCGAACTAAATACGATCCAAACCCAATGGTTTATTACGATACAATATGAGTTTCGACTTAATACCAAACTAATCTCATTGCTCTCCTAAAGATGCTCTTTAAGCTTAGTTACAGAATATCTTACAACATAAACATAAACCCATCTCAGTTACTTGAGACTTGTTGACAAAGTAAAACACACCGTACTATTTTACAATGTACATGATTACTATTACCGAAAAGGGAATTGGAGAAGATTTGGCGGACATGATTCGACATAAAGATAATAATAGAAAAGAAAAACCATCAAGATAAGCCCATCTAGATAAAAGTCACAGCCTCTAATACCATATTTAACCCAATTCATATTCAACTCGCACAGAGTACAAAAGTCGGAAGTCGTAACGATAATCAACCCCAAGTATCCGAAAAAAGTAATCAAGGAGTAGAGGACAAAATCCAGTCTGATTCCACTGTTTTTTTTCTTTCAAATTTCCCAAAATGCCCTTATTCTCTCAAAAGGGGACAAATCTCTTAGCGCATGCCAGCTAATTCGAGTCTCATAAAACCACGCCAGTACGTACAGCTAATCTAATCCCACATTAGACCGAAATTTAAGAAATAATAAAAAAAATTAATAAAGAAAAAATTAAAAAGGAAAAAAAGAATTTACACACTCTCCTTTCCTCCCCCAATCTGTGCTGTGTTCTTCATTTCCAGCGCTACTGGATTCGTTGTAACAATTTTGGTTTGCTCAAATGTGAAGAGAGAGAGAGAGAGAGAGAGAGAGGAGTGTTGTTTGTTTTTGTGTGAATTTAGATTCGGAGCGAGCCGATGTCATCGAGCTTTAGTCCGGGTCGGAGCCCCGGGAGTTCGAGGCTTGGCGGCGGCGGAGGAGGAGGAGGAGTGGCGAGGCTGAGATCTTCGTCGATGAAGAAGCCGCCGGAGCCGTTGCGGCGAGCTGTGGCGGATTGCTTGGCGTCTTCGGCTGCCAGCTCACACCACGCGAGCACTTCGTCGACTGTGCTTCTCTCGGAAGCTTCTAGAATCCTCAGGGTTAGTGAAATTACTGTGTCTCTTTTTGTTTTTGTGACTTTGTTTTGGATCTTTGAAATGCTGGTTTGGTTTCTGGAATCTAGGTCTTGCTGTGTGTGTGTGAATCTGTGCTTTGGAATTATAGTAATTTGAGTACGTGTGGAGGTTTGTATGAGATTTGGACTGTGTTTGTTTGCTGAGAAAATGGACAGGAAAGACTAGGACTGGAACAGAAAAGAGTGTTGATTTTCTAATCTTCGGAAGTAAATGTTAGTATAGTTTGGCTTTATAGTTTTAAAGTGAGCTCGTTGGTAGTTCAATGCGTGTTTCTAGGTCGGTGAGGATAGGGAACTGTTTTTTTTTATTAGCTGCTGTAAATTTATGCAATGTCAAGGTGATGATTAGCATGCTAAATTCATTGAACATCAAATCAGAGCAGAGTGGTGTTATAAAAGGACTTGTGCTCTTGATTTGTAATTTGTAAATTTGTTTTGATTTCAAAGTGTAAGTTGCTTTCTTAAGCAGATATGATGTTGGAAAGTTGAGACGAGTTCTCGTGTTTGTTCAAATCGTTTTTGATTCGATTGGTAAAAGAAGAAGCTGATTCTTAAGTGGTTTACTAGATTCAAGCCATTCACTCCATGATTCGGGACTACATGATTAACCGACAATTGATGCTCTCTTTTCTCGAAATATAATGTCAGCCATTTGTTATCGATGGTTTTTGAACTTTCTGGTTACCAAGGATACTTTTATGTCACTGGTGGATATAGCTTGAATTGTCATTAGGTTGCTCAAAAAGGCAACTGTGTTCATGTTAAATATCCAGACTTTATTGCTTTTCTCTTAATGCTGGACTGTCCAGTATTCCAGACAGAAACTGACATATGTGTGAGAGAGTTTTATCAGATTCCTGCTCCTCTCGTTCAATTGACTTGCATGAGATGCAATTTCAGATTTGATAGATATTACTTATGTTTTATAGGACTATCTGGCTACCCCAACGACGATGGACTTGTCTTACAATGTGATTTTAGAACATACCATTGCTGAGAGGGAGCGCAGGTAACTCCTGTAGGTAACTCTTGTAGGTTTATCTTTCTGGAGTTAACTTGACTGCTTCACACAATACAGGAAAAGGATATATATAATGATTCTAGGAACTGTGATATTTAAATTATTATACTTGCATCTAAAGAGGGAATGCACCTGCTCATCGTCTGTATACTCATGAAGTTCTAGTGAAATACGTATACAACTGTTAACCTAGAAAGAGAATCAAGCCTGGATCAAACTCATGATACGTTGTTAATAGTTAAGAACTACGAGTACATGAACGCATTTACCAATGAATGTCTACATCAAGCAAATCAAAATAAGTTGAAGTTATAGAGTAAAAATAGATATTGCACCCACACACACAACACGCCAAGCAATATTAATGTGATTAAAGAGAGATGTATATATACATGTGCTTATGTATAATGATGTATTACCAATGCTTGTATATGGTCTTCCTTTGCACTTATTAGATCTTAAGTTTTGCTACTGGCTTATCAATTAAGCACTGTATAGACACTGTTTGCTATGGTGTTGATTTGTTTTCCTTATGATGCTTTCTTTTATGGCAGCCCTGCAGTCGTTGCAAGGTGCGTAGCACTTTTGAAACGCTACCTTCTAAGGTATGTTTTATATAAGTTCATATCTTTGATATTCTGATGACATAACGTGTCAGCTATTGTTTGGACTGTGACAGTAATCATTGGATTTAGAAATCAGAGATGCATTGTAGACGATATTGTGCAAATGTACTCACTCGCTTTGCAGAAATTACTTCCATATGTAAAAAGAAAAAATTATATGTATATATTTTCTGATTTTTTGTGGTTTACTTCAGTTTTGATATTTATATACAACAGAGGTTTGAGATGTACATTTGTTTTATTATGTCAAGGTACAAACCTAGTGAAGAGACATTACTGCAGATCGATCGGTTTTGTGTGAACACTATTGCTGAATGTGATATTGGCCCAAATTGGAAATTATCTCCATTGTCACAGTCTTTTGCATCAACAGCTTCCATGAATAATATTCCGTTGTCTGTACCAAGTTTTGCTTCTGGGACTCTTGTGAAGGCATTGAACTATGTGCGTTCTCTGGTGTCTCAACATCTTCCAAGGCGGTCATTCCAACCGCCTGCTTTCTCTGGATCCCTTTCTGCTACAAGACAGTCCCTTCCAAGTTTGTCTTCTTTGTTGAGTAGATCCTTCAATTCACAACGAAGTCCTGCACAAAGTGGGGAACCTTTGGATAGTAAAGACATCACTACTATGTCTGTATTGAACCTATCAAATACTGAAAAGGCCGATGGAATGCAAGATTTTGAATACCTCGCACTCGACGTTCTCAGATGGCGGTGGCTTGGAGAACAACAGTCATCATTATTGCTAACTGATAGGTATACACATAATTTGCATGTTACCTTATGATTTGTTCGTGTTGTCTTTTCTCTACTTTTTAGTTTTCAGTGTTAGTGTGCTTTTATGGTATCTTTCTCCTATTGCTTAATAATCAACTCGTGTTCTTTACGTGTTCCATCATCAAGTGATCACATTGTACACTCCCAAGAAATGAGAACACATAAACTTCTAGAAGTAGGTGCAGCGGCTCTACTTGTAGACATCAAAGCTAAGATGAAAGGCCAACCCTGGAAGTTGTTCGGAACTGCCAATATGCCATATCTTGATCAACTTCTGCAACCTTCTCCAGTAACAGCCATTACTGATTCTGCTGCTGCACGTGCCCACTTGAGAGCAATAACAGCATGTAAACGCACTAAATCCGGCCCAAGTGAGATATGGTAGGTTTTTATTTCTTGTAAAATTTCTATAACACAGTTCAAAATAGAATGGTTGTGTTGCAAATTAGGTTCTTTCATTTTGTTTCAGACTTCTGTAAAATGACCACTGGTCAGAACATGAAAGCTAAAGATTCTTCAAAGACCATTTTGGTGGTCTTTGAAGATCTTTCTTTTCTACCAGGGATACACATATAAGTAACTTATTGTTATCCCTGTTATCAGACACTTATTACTCCACCTGCCCTCACAAGCCTTACATGATCAGAAACTATAACTTTTGCATGATAATGAAGTTTTATCAAACAATGCCGTTTTAAAAATTTTGAATGTAAAATTTCAGGGATGAATCTCCAGCTAGTACATTTCGTCCACGGGCTAAACCGCTATTCCAGTATCGTCACTACAGGTAACATATGAGAGATTGGCCATATATTGTTTATGACTATAAATGATCTCGGTCCTCAGAACTACTTACAATCTTCAGTGTGAGGACTTTGGTTTAAATTCCTATCTCATTTGTTAAATTTGGGGAATTACAACCGAGGGTAGCTAATTTGTTTGAGCATAGTGTATTATAGTTTATATCATTGTGTCTTGAATAGGAAATTGAAGCTCCCAGCTATCCTTTTCAGTTCAACTTTCTCTGTCCTCTCTCTCTCTCTCACCGTATTTTGTATTGGACAGTGCACAACCCTTGCGGTTGAACCCTGCCGAGGTTTGTGAGGTCATTGCTGCAGTTTGCTCGGAGGCATCTTCACCGACTGCTAATGTGATGACAGTATCATCTAGATTAAATAATAACTACGGAAGGCCATCGATGGATGCAGCAGTGAGCGTCTTAATTAAGCTTGTTATTGACATGTATGTATCTATGCCTTTGGCCGGTAAAAGTTAGTCATTCTTGATGCCTACATACATATTTAATGCTCTCTCTATTAAATGAAGTCCCATTTTCTTTCATGGGATACTTTGTGTTCAATCATGGATGATAGTCTGATGTAGATCTCTTTTGGTAGGTATGTTTTGGATTCTGGGACTGCTGCTCCTCTCACTTTATCTATGCTCCAGGTAAGTCTCAATTACATGTTGATTATGTGTTCTCACTTTGATCTTTCTTGATGATCTTTTGTAATCGTCCTAACTTTTGTTGTATGATGTTCAGGAAATGCTTAATTCTCCGACAGCAGCATGTAGAGTCCGTGCCTTTGATTTCATTTTGAATCTTGGGGTTCATGCTCATTTATTAGAACCCATAGTGACGGACGATGCTTCCACAATTGAAGAAGATTATTCTCAGGAATCATATTTTGACAGCGAAGCTAAGCTTGCAACAAAAGAAATGAGAAGATCAGATTCTGTTCTGATGGGCACTTTCTCAGCTATAGATAATTTTGAATCGTGGATTTTAAATATTTTATATGAAATTTTACTTCTTCTTGTTCAGGTAAATTTTCTCTCTGAAGTTTAAATATTGTTCAGCATTACCATCTTGAATGCACAAATTATCTGCATAGGTTAATTTGCTACAAAATAATGATATTGCCCTGTGTAGAATTTTTCCTGTACTGTGAACCTTTTTTGGATGCTATACTGTGAACCTTTTGTGGTATCAATGCGACCAGCTATGACTTTATAAGAAGACAACTTGTTGTTTGCTTTCTATCTGCAATACCTCTGTTATGAGATTCCCAGCTAATATTTTCTTGGCTCCATATTGTTGTTATGAGTTTTAGAAAGTATTACATCTTATGTATGTTCCTTGTTTCTTTTCTTGTCCGTGGTTTTTCAATTACTAAAATGCAATTTATAAAATCTATATAAGAATTATTCTATTAAAGGATTAGAAGGCAAATGGATATTATTATAATAGGATAACATGAAAAATAGAAGAAATACCAAACTTTTCATCATTTGATAACTTTAGTTTGCCTCTTTTGCAGATAGAGGAGAAGGAAGAATCTGTCTGGGCTTCCGCTTTGAGCTGTTTGCTTTATTTTGTCTGTGATAGAGGCAAAATCTTGAGAAACCGGATAAATGGACTTGATATAAGGGTGAGATGTTCTCTAATCTTAATTTCATGCCAATAAGGTTCATGATAGTCAGTTTGTTCTTAGTAGTATTATTTGGGTTCATTTCCATGTTTTCCTGGTGTAATATGTAACGCCATCTATGTTTCTAGATGTGAGGTAGCTCTGATTGTGCCTTTCCATAAAGAGGCTATTAGTAACAGTCAGGCCCCTGGGTTTCTTCCAGGTGGTTCACAGTTCACACCCTCACTATAACTACCTAGCTATGGAGTTCACCAAGGTTTTGAGGTTTGGGGACTCTAGGTATCAAGAAAAGAGAATAGAATTTTGTTGTCATGATACCTTAATGTACAAAGCTATTTAATAAATATTTTATACAAAAATGTATTGAGTTTTTATGCCGATTGTTGTTTCCCTGCCAACTTTTAGGTTATTAAGGCGCTACTAGTAATTAGCAGGATGCATTCTTGGGCAGAGGTAGTTCATTGCAAGCTTATCAGCATGTTAGCTAACATGTTTTATGAAGTACCTGAAGGAACCGATGAGACTGTTTCAAGCACCCATTTTCTTGTGGAACAAGTTGATCTGATTGGTGGAATTGAGTTTATTTTCTCTGAGGTATTCCACTAAATTTTCATGTAACTGAAATCAATAGTAACACAGGTTCAATTATAAAATAAAGATGATAGCATTTAGTTAAGGACTAGTGATATTCAATATATACCATCTATACATTGAAAATGAACCAGCTACTTTAGGGGATTGGTGAATGATGATGCAATTGTTTTTAGACATAGCTGTATTGAAAAATTTATCTGATATATTCATGTATTATGAAACCGTATAAAAGGTCATGTACTGTATCTTTCTACTACCAAAGCAATCTCATTCCAGGTCGTAATGCTTGTGTGTGCAGTACTCACTAGCAAAATCAAGGGATGAGAGGAGAAATCTGTTTTTGGTGCTTTTTGACTATGTAATGCATCAAATTAATGAAGCATGCATAGCCACAGGAGGCACAGAGTATAGGGATGATGAGATTCAGCCTCTTGTTGCTCTACTGACTCTGGCTGATGTGTCTGAAGCTGTTTATATATCTATTAAGCTTGGACTTGCAGGCGTTGGGGACATTATGAGGAGCTCTATTTCTGAGGTATTGTGCAGATATCCAAGCAGTGAACGGCTTAGTATGGTATGTATCATAAATTTGTCTGCGGGTGTGGGATTTTTGCTAATTTTGGATATTGTTTGACAGTTATTTCATTTCTATTTATTTTCTTCAATTATGGACAAGTTAATTATACAAAGATTGTCAATATGCTGCTTCTGAAATTTATTTGACTTTACAGTTGTTGGAGACGGTTTTGGAGCAATTTGGTGCAACCATAAGTTCATTTACTCATTTGGACACAGATTTCCTCCGGATGATGGAGTTAACGAAATCCTACAAGTCTTTGGATAGCATTGAAGGTGCAGTTTTAAGGAATGGTGTTGGCATGAAAGCAAAGTTATCATGGGCTGTTTTGCATTCTCTTCTTCATTCTGGTAATACCGCTTACCATCGGAATGCATATGTCTGGTTAGGCGACCTGCTTATTGCAGAAATTAGTGGTGAAAGAACTGTTAGTATATGGTCAAATATTAAAAACATGCAGCAGAAAATTGCTCATGCTGGTCTCCATGATTCATCAGTCACTTCAGATGTTCCCGTGCCCATTACTCTAATGTGTGGCCTTTTGAAGTCAAAGCATAGCCACATCAGATGGGGTTTTTTGTATGTTCTCGAAAGGCTTCTCATGAGGTGTAAACTTTTATTAAATGAAAATAGTGCCCAGCAGTTACATGACAGTGATATTGGAAATACACATAACGATGATCGTCTTGAGAAAGCTAATGCAGTGATAGACATCATGAGTAGTGCCTTATCCTTGGTTTTTCGTAATAATGAAACAGACCGCGTCAATATTTTGAAGGTAATTTGTTTTGAGAACCGAGATCTTATGCATGGGATTTCAATTTTAGAGCGGTTTATAATGGTAAAGCAAGAACTTGCATATGCTTTATGACTTTAAACCTTTTATCTTTATTGCTTGGAGAATGAAAAAGGTACATATTTGTATGTTGTTCTTCTGATAATCTTTATAAAACTGGGATCAAAGGGACGTGAAGAAGATTTATTTTCCCTACTGCAGGGTAAATAAACCTAAGATGTTCATTTGTGCATTAAGAAATTATGTATATGGTGAATATCTATTGTTCTTGATGCTAAATGTCGGCAAATGTGTCAGCCTTCCCATCTTGACATTCACTTTCATGAAAAGAAAAGAAGGGAAAAGTATATGTAGTTATTCTAGTGTCAATTTGTTCTCATCAGTATTGGAGAATTGCCATGGAACATTCTTATAATCTCCCAACATGTCATGTATACTTCATCCCATAATGAGATTTTTATATTGATTACTTTGTTAATGTAGCTCATTTCTATTACCTCATCCCCAACTTTTTTATCTGGTCGAAAACAGATGTGTGACATATTGTTCTCTCAATTGTGCTTGAGAGTTCCTCCTGCAAATCCAACCGAGTTAGGAGATGATACCCAGCGTGGTAGGGTTCTTAGCCGCATGGACGGTAATAAAATCACTGAGAAGGAGAGTTATCAACAGGACTGTACCGTAGAAAATAGTGGCAGATATGGCCAGGGTAACAATAGCTCTCTAGACTATGAGACAGAAGGGATGGCAGCACTGCTTCTTCGTGGACAGGCCATAGTTCCCATGCAGTTGGTTACACGTGTTCCAGCTGCTTTGTTCTATTGCCCATTGCTTCAACTTGATGGAGCAGCAACTGACAACATATCGTTGGGTATAGCGGTTGGAAGCAAGGGTAGAGGGAACCTTCCTGGTGCCACGTCTGACATACGGGCTACCCTTCTGTTGCTTCTTATTGGTAAATGTACTGCAGATTCTGGTGCTATCCAGGAAGTTGGAGGGGAAGAGTTTTTTAGGTAATTATGGATACTACTATGATGCGGTCCTTACTTCTTCTGTTTTAGCTCCATGACTATTACTGATATGTGAATGCTTTTGAAAACACATTCAGGCGACTCTTGGAAGACACAGACTCGAGGGTAGCATACTACTCCTCAGCGTTTCTTTTGAAGGTAGGAGTTTTTTTTAACAAACTTCAAGTACTGGAGTATTGTTGCTCAATACTTTTTGCTAAACTATTTGATTATGTATTTTGCAGCGAATGATGACAGACAAACCTGAAAAATACCAGCACATGCTTCAAAATCTTGTCGTTAGAGCTCAGCAGGTGAGGCCTGTAGCCTGTTTTGTATGCACTCATTCTTTTGATATGTTATTCCATGGATCGTTGTCCTCATCTTCTTTCTCTTCTTTTTCGAAGGGGCCCACATTAGTAATTCAAAAAAAAAAAACTGATATGACACTGCTCAGAATATTTGATCATGAGGTAGAAAGTAGAAACATTGAAGTAGGTTACGGCAGCTTAATTTCTAATATGAGATCACATAAAAAATTTACTTTTCAGCTAAAACAGTTGCAAAGTATGCTCAGTATAATAAGCAACTAAGGTAGATAATATCCAATTCTTGTTTTTGTTTTCTGATTGAATATTCTTGTTGCTACCTGCATGTCATATTTCAAGCAGAGTGAACGTTATGAAACTAACTTTGGCTTGTCTCAAGATATGCCATTTTGAAAATTTGAAGTGAACTAGATGTCTTTCAATTTGTTTTAGTATTGCTGACCATTCTTGGAAGCTCAGTGCTGGCTAATTTCTATTGGTAAAATTTATAGGGAGATTGTTCTCAGAGACATTTATTGCATACATAGGCAGAAATATAGATGCTCTATCACTCTTTCTACTAAATTCAGTTCTTATTGCTTTCAAATGTTTGTCTCTATCTGCCAGTCTTTGAAAGCATGTTAACAGCATACTGCCATGTTTTTTTTATTACAGAGCAACAATGAAAAGCTTTTAGAAAACCCTTACCTTCAGATGCGTGGCATACTTCAACTGGCAAACGATATAGGAACTGGATTGTAATCTGGCAATGCAAATTTGTTGATGTTACTCGGTATATGGTTGATTGTGTGAGCAACGTGATACTCTTTGGATCTGATTTCTGAAAGTTTGAAGTGGCTATCATATTGGATCCGACTGTAACCCAAAGAAGATAAGCCGGATGACAATTCATTTATGGTACTGCTGGAAAATCAATGAAAGATGATGCTCCAAGATTCGCAATCCTCTTGCTAACGTAATTAGAAACGGTGACGAAGATTGATATCTACTTTGCAATTTTTCATCTCCAGATTGTACATTTACGTAATGACTTAAAATGGGAGACACCCCTTTGTAAAATATAAGAAGTTCATGTTCAGCTGATGACTGGAGGCTTGTCAGCAAAAAAGTTACAAGTCAACCAGCAAAGTCTTGGACATGTTCAATGTTGTTCTGCCTTTCATTCTGCCAGTGGACATTGTGACTTGGTCGCAACCATGTATACCAATCTTCAGGTACCACTCCTTCTTCAACTACAACACAGATGTTTTTCCATTTATCAACTCGAGTCATCTAAATACTTTGTTGGTCTGGGGTTCAACATTCTTCTGTTAAAAGGATCTAATTGATTATCCATTTCATCTATATTCACTCTTCTGAAGTTAACAAGGTTTATTTCTCCGTCTAGCATCATTATGACATTATATTCCTCTCTTCTGAAGCTGTTCGTTCAAACATCGTCTTTCTTCGTGCAGGCAGTTGATGTGAATTACAGTGAAAAGAGACTTTTGGACGTTTTGGTGGAAACAGTGGAAACCATACTCTGTACAGAATCAAGATTTCCGATTCGCTCCAAGCCTTCACTACATTTTTGTCATTCCTGAAGGTGATCTTGATACTGGCTTGTATGAAGGCATACATGATTATAACATTTTTTTTGGCATTTGCTAACTCATAGAGGTTCCATTCTCCTGACAGCAACGATAACGTAATTAACTATTGTCTCGTCTTGTATGCTCGGGTTTTAGAGGGTAAACTGAACGCCAGGCTCTCTGTATCCATTAGATGTTTGAGGGCATAACAGAGTGCCTATTTTTTTTTTAGGGTATCTCAACGTGTGCTTGTAATGATTGGTTTTAAATTTGACATTGTAAATAGGTGCTTCTTCAGCTAGTTGATTGTTGTAAAATAGCTGTAGGGAAATTTTGCTCATGTATGACATTCTAGTGGTTGTGGGAATAATATTGATTTTAGTAACTCAATACTATATAAACCCAGTATACCTTTAAATGCTATAGCTCTGATGAAGGGTGCATCTGAATTTGAGAGCCAGAGTTATTTTCAGTTTGAGTGAAATAAGTAATGAACCATAACAGTAAGTGATCAAAAAGTTAAATCATAACAGGGTGTCCTTGTTACTAATTGGAGGAATAACACCAACTTCTCTTGCATCCCAGCACAAAATGTGGTACTTCATTCTCAAAAGTCACAAGTCACAAGTCACACTACCAGACTCAAAATTACGCTAATAGATCATGCTCCATATCCATATGTTATTTACTACCAGTTTGTCTTCACCAAAACTACCATATCAGTCATCAATCTCAACATTCAACTCAGACTTCTCTTCACCGGCTTGGATTCTAGGAGGTACTTCTCCAAATCAGCATCCAGTTCATCAAATGTCACTCTTGTATCTCCATAAAAAGTACTTCTAGTTCGAATATTATCACCGTTACGAAATTCTGTAGTAGTCAGCTTCTTACATGGGGGTAGAGGTAGATTTTCTGTAGTTGTGTTCTTCCATGGGGGTAGAGGTAGATCCTCTGTGGTCAAATACTTCCTCGGCTGATATTCTGCTGTAGTCAGCTTCTTCTTACCACCCCTTCTCACCTGTCCACTGCCACCACGACCATGAAACGAGCCCCTCGAAGTAGCACTTGCTAGCCTATTCCAAAGAACACAAGGAAGAAGTCATGTTGATGAAATCACATTTCCAAGGCATCGAATAAAGACAGCAAATATTGTATTACCTGAGGAAGACATTGCTTTGGTTTGCTTCCAAGTCATTGATATTTGGATGTACATGAGCAGGAGTAACAAAATTGGGTCCAACAAGCTTAATTTCCATTTGCTTCCCATCAAGCCGCTGATTGTTAAATCTCTCCATTGCTGCCACAGCATCCGAATAGTGCGCATAAACAACTTCAGCTGTTCCCTGAACAGAAGAAGCAAAGAAAACCATATTAAGACACAGAAAACATTCAATTATTGCATTGACGTGAAGCTGTGAACATACCTTTGATCTTCCACTCTTATCATAATGGATCGCATGCCGCTCCAACTCACCAACATCACAGAAAAGCAACTGCAGTTAACACCGTAGTTAAATTCCTTCTCAACTCAAATCCCAAATAGTGAAACATGTAAGAGTTCAAACAAAGTCAAGGCACATTGTTTGTGTCTACAACTAGCCGAAACAATATCAGCAAGACGCAATATACCACTTGACCCATATAAACACCATGACACAATCTACAGACTCCTTCATACTTAACAGCCAAAGAACCCAGCTAGGGGAAACAGGGTCCTAGTAATAAACTCCTAACTTGACAAGCAGAGTTGATAAAAATCGAAACTTTACAAACGAAATACCCAAAGTTTGGAAATTTATCACTCTTCAACAAAATCCCAATTCCACTTTACTTCATACAAGTGACAAAAGTCACATGAACCTATTTTATACATCTCCGGGACTCAAAAATCCACTCTTTTTCCACACATTGGTAAATTTCACAGCTCAACAAAATATCATAGTAAAATTAAACAAAATAAATAAGTACCTCAATGTCTTTCTCAGTAACATCATAGTGTAAGTTTGATATGTAAAGCTTGGTACTACTCCCCTGTAAATCTACTACACCCTCTTCAGTAAAACCCATAGGCACTTCAATGACCTCATCCATCTTTATTGGTACAGGAAAATTCATCCTCTGCATCATAAGAGAGTTGTCAACACATATCAAACATAAAACCCTCAAAGCTTTAATCTTTGTAAAAAATAAAAAAGAAGAAGCTTAAACCTTTAAAAAAAAATACAAAATTTGAAAATGTGGGTTTTAAGACTAAACTAACGTACCGGCTGAGTGTGATACGGCGCCGTCCTGGTGGCGTTGCGGTTCATGGGCCGGCGGCGAGAGGCTCCTCCATGGCCTCTGGCTATGAAGTTACCATTTTGCCCTTGGCTTGGTTGCTGTTGACGCATTTCGGGACGGAGCTGCTTGGATTGGGAGATGAGGTCGTCGAGAGAGCGGTCGAGGTTGTCATGGGGTGGGGGCATTTTGGGGAAGTCGCAGAGAGAGAGAGAGAGAGATGAAGGGTTTTGGAGTGAGAGTGAAAGCAAAGGTATTTGCAGAGTTGTGATCGGTGTGATGGCGAAGGACATGAGAGCATAACAATGGGCGTGGTTAAAAGGCGGGTGAACGATTTGTCTCCATTAGGGGACACGTGTCGACTTTACATAAAATGAAATATGATTTATTTTTTTGAAATCGTAGGATGTTCTTCTTGATCTTTTTATCCAAGAAAATTTAGGGGGATGACCCAAAATGTATTGCCAATTTGTTCTTTGGTGACTTGGTGCAATACTTTCAACATATGTCACAAGCATCGAGCATGTAATTTCCAATTTAAGATTTTGTTTCTTGTGTATACAATTAATTGAAGAATTCATCAAAAAATTATATTAAAAAGAGAGTGATACAAAATCAGTGTTGTAGACATTATATTATGGTATATACATGAACTGAACTACTAGGTGACAAATAAAATTCAAACCATAAATCTGGCGAAAAAATAATGATAACGGAAACATATTTAAATGCGCTCAAGTTTCTTCGCAAAACATTTTCTTCTCCTTTGTGAATGTTAATGATTTGATCTGGCTGAGGATTTTTGAGTCATGTTATCTTCTAGGAGTGGTTAATTGTTTATGAGCTTGAAGGACTACTTGCTTATTCATTGAAAGGTATTTGATCAGAAAAATTTGAACTTCCCAAACGACATGCCGTATAGTCTCAAGAGATAGAACACAAATACACACAATGCAACAAGAGACATAAAAGAAAAATATGCAAAATTGCAGGGACCTTAAAACAAATAAAATCATTTTCAGAAATAAATGTTTATACTTTTGTTTTCTCAGCTAAATTTACAGTAGTCTGAGAGTGACTGAGAGAGTAAGAAAAAAGAAGAAGACTGTGATTTAGGGTTTAAGCAAAGTGAGCAGCAGGAGTAGTAGTAGATTTCAAAATGCGGAGATCGATTGCGACTCTGGGCAGGTCCGCCGCCGTGAACAGCCGCAGCCGTGGTTTCAGCAGTAGTACAAGCTCGCCGGAGAAAATCGTCGCCTCGGTCTTGTTCGAGCGACTTCCGGTCGTTATTCCCAAAATCGACCCCGTCGTCTATGCCTTTCAGGAGTTCTCGTAAGTCTTTGATTTCTGGGTATTATGATTTGGAATTTAATTTCGTTTGATTTTGAAGAACTGAATTGAAAAAATTAAAAAATTAAAAGATGAAATTTTGATTGTTTTTTGGAGTAGAGGAGTGTAGGCATTATTTGATTTGAGCTGGGTTGAGCTCGATTTTGGATGTTTTGGGGATTCAAGTTGTGTGAGGAGTGTGGAGTTTTTTGTTTAGTGTAGCAGTTAATGGTGCTTCTGTGTTTTGTTTTGTTATTTGGGATTGTAGGTTTCGGTGGCGACAGCAATATCGACGGAGATATCCAGATGAGATGTTAGATAAGTCTAATTCCAGGTGAGCTTTTCTGTTAAAGGTGGACTATTTCGTTTGATTTTGTAATTTTTGTTACTTGAGCATGAATGCATTACGTATAAGGGATGGAACCTTGTTTCATTTTAGCATTATTGAACAAATTGTGGCTCTTTCCTTCTGGTCGAAATGGTGAATCATAGATGTATATTATTGAATTTATGTAGAACCAACTGTGTTAAGTTCATGCTGTGTTCGTCTCAAGTCTGTTCTCTGCATCCTTGGGACCATATTGTTCAGTAATTTAAAAGATAATGGTGTTGAAAATTTAGTATATGAGCAAAGAAGATGTCCCACTGACCAGTTTGTTAATGATTTCTGGCAATAAGAAAGCATCTGTATGTTTCACTGAATTATAGATTGATGGGTTGCATTGAAATAGTATATGCATGCTCGAAGCTATTGTATACAATCTAGTTGATAAGAGTTTTTATGCAAATGTTTGACTTATTCCGTTTACCCTAGCTTGCACATTCACATACAAAAAGGTGCTAGTAAAGGGTGCCGCTCTATTATAACACTTTCTTTTTGGTGAACAGGGGAAAAGGGGACTACCAAATTGATTATGTACCAGCTTCGCGGATTACTGAAGCTGACGAACAAAATGATAAAAAGTATGGAGTATGAATTTTTGCTTGTTACTTTCTTGTCAATCTTTGTAAACGGCTAATGGTTTGATATTTGACTGATTAATATTAGTCATTACTCCACAGTTGGTTTCTGTATTCTTTTGGGTCAATGTAATACAAAATAAGTGAAAAACTTATAGATTTCATATATGTTTGTTCCTTGGAGTGTTATCAGATGGTTGAAATCGTATTAGTGGGTGAAACCTCTTTTCTGACAGAGAAGGAAAGAATACTTAAGAAGTCATTAGATCTGTTTATGTAAAAGTTATGCAACTAAATTTGATACCAGGAAGCAGAAACAAAATGATCCTAATACTAGAGTTATTTGTCTTGTTCTGTAGGTCATTGCAGAGAGCGCTTGACAGAAGACTATATCTTCTTATCTATGGTAACACAGATGGATCGCCTACAGGAAAGTCAGCCTGGCATTTTCCACAAAAAGTTTACGAGTCTGAGGATACGTTGCGGAAGGTGATAACTGTTATATAATACCATATATATATATATATCAGTTTTTGTCTTTCTCCTCCATATAAATTACAGGTATTTTTGCTAAGATCAATCCCATATTTTCAGTGTGCAGAATCTGCATTGAAGTCTGTCATAGGAGATCTCTCACACACATATTTTGTTGGAAATGCCCCCATGGGCCATATTGCAATGGACTCATCAGAGAATGTGACTGACTCTCCATCTTATAAGGTAGGACTTTGGAAACTATTTTCTATCTTACTAGTACTGATAAACATATATGTAACTGATATTGCCTTCAATATTTACCGCCAAATATTGGATATTAGTGACAGTTTCCCTTGCTTTCAGCAATTCTTTTTCAAGTCTCAAGTGATTGCCACAAACAAGGTGAAAATTGGGAAATGTGAAGATTTTGTTTGGGTGACCAAGGATGAATTGATGGAATACTTTCCTGAGAAAGCTGAATTCCTCGGCAAAATGATCATTAGCTGATTTGTCATATGTAACTCTGTTTGCATAAAAGCTTTGCAATGCAGTTTTCTCCTGTTGATTATAGAGTGAAAGCTGACATAGAGAATCTTGGCTATATTAGAATGCTGCAACCAACTTTTGCCGAGTGTAGCGTCCTTTTAGTGTCTGAATCCTGGCTCACCACAGGAATTTTAGATAGTTGTTGGAAACCCTTTGTTTTGACTATTCATGTATTTCCTTGCCTTTCTTCCACCCTGAGAATAAATTTTCCGCTGCAACGGGGCTGTTGATTTATGCTAGTTTGTTATGTTACCAAAGTCCATCACTTGTTGTCACTGTTTCATCTGTCATGAAACTGATAGAAATCCTTATACTATCACAATCAATACAAGTCCTCTGTTTCACAATCCAACCTTACACACCTAGCTTGTGTTGTGTTCTACAAGAATCTGCGTTCACGAATATGAATACCATGCTGCGAGAACTACGAGCTTAAAGCTTTTGCTGGTTCTGTTTGCACGTCAACTTGCTAGTGCTAGGCTACTGTAGAATGCGTTTTAATAGAACAAGAGGAAAGAGTTCTCAATTTCTGAATAGCACCATCTCAAGCACTACATTTGCTAGTTATGCTACTTACCGAATATAGTGATATACATGTGAATGATGTGAGAATCTATCGGGCGAATCTTCGTATATTACACGTATGATTTTGATGGTGTTGGTTTCAGTATCATATCCCATACCAAACGAGATCTGGACACCTGAAGGTCTAATCCTCCCTGCCGGTATCCTCAAAACTTCCCTTGTTGCCCTAAGAACATTGATCAACATGCAATCTCCACCGTCGGTTCCCAAGAGAAACAAGTTGTAAAAAGAAAAACAATCCCAATAAATATCGGTTGATTGAGGAGAAGTGATTTCATATCTCCCTTTTACCAAGGTGTTGGTGTCGTGGTTGTACTCCAAGGATTGCAAACTCACGCGTTCTTGGGGGTGGGGATACGTTTTAAAGAATTGATATCGAAAGCAAAACATAAATCGAGGAGGAGCATCAGCAGCGGCTGTTGGATATGAACTTAAGTTCTGCACTATATAAACATAATGATCATCAACTAGAAACACAGGGAAATTACTAATACGTTTATTAGCTGGATTAATACATTGCTCAGCTGGTACTTGTCCAAATTGTATACTGATATGATCTCATTATTCAGCTAATCCGAGTTAGTGTTCAACTGGGATTCTATTATGGGTAGACACCAGAATTGGACACTATATATATACATGAGTTGAGTCCCTGGATCTCTACGTGACTTGCATTCAGCTCTTTCCCATCAGAGAGGCTTCATATTGTAGAGGACAGAAGACTTCAGCTCCTTTTGATCATCAACAATGGCAATCTCCATCAATGCTGCTAGTAAGCTTCTTCTGCTCAGTTTCTGTTCTTCATACAGGTTTGTGTACTTGTGTTTACATGGTGTTGAACTTAAGCTAACCTTTCAGCGGCGGCCGAGTTGCAATTGGTAGAAACAAATAAACGACGTGTGTGAAGTGCAGAGAAAGAGGTATGGTTCATCATCATCTGCAATAGGGTCTTAGAGACGCATTGGATGCAACTTATCGACTTAGCAGGCATCTCACAAGGATGTCGATCAACGTATCCATCGGAAGGTCCATCAGCTGCTTTGGATTGTCGTCTCTCTTCACCATCTCCTTCACCGCCTTGTGCATATTTGTGATGTTTTAAGAGATCTTTATAGATATATATATATATATATATATATCTCCTAAATTCACTAGGAAAGGCGTATATTTCCTAATTAACTAGGATTCTTAACAATACAGAAAACCTATGGAAATTTGGAAAGGGTAAGGGTTTAGTGATCTGTAAATACTAAAAGTATAATATCCTTAAACAATTGGTTAATTTAGGGTTCTTATATATATATATATATATACACACACACAAGTCTACAAGACTACTACGACTATAACCGCATACATGCAAAACCCTAATGCATGTACAAGTACTACTATAGCCTCATACATTTTTCTTCGTAACACGTCTACGTTATAGTTAGAGATTTTCTCGCACGAACAATTCGTCTTCTATACCCGGCTATACCTCTCAGGGTCTCACTAAGACTCTTTCTCTCTCTTTTTTATCTCACTAAGTCCGTCAGATCTCTAGCTCCGCCGCCGTAACCAAAATGGGAAAGCTCTCCAAGGCCGAGAAGAAGATCAACTACGACCACAAACTATGCCAGCTCATTGAGGACTACGGCCAGGTGCTCATCGTCGCCGCCGATAACGTGGGGTCCAATCAGCTTCAGAACATCCGCAAAGGTCTACGTGGCGACTCCATTGTTCTCATGGGGAAGAACACCATGATGAAGAGGTCTATTAAGATTCACGCTGAAAAGACTGGCAACGATGCTTACCTCAACCTCGTTCCCCTCCTCGTTGTGAGTAGTTGTGTTTTTTTAACTGTGTTCTAGTTTTTTGTTTTTACTCTTTAACTGTTGGAAGTGAACGTCGATCTTGTGGATTAATATTGCTTGTGTTTGGTGGTGTTAGGGTAATGTTGGTCTGATCTTCACCAAGGGTGATTTGAAGGAAGTGCGCGAGGAGGTCGCTAAGTACAAGTTGAGTTTACTCCTCTGGTTTTCGTTATTTACCTAATGCTTTTACTTCTGGTAATTGATAGTTTTGGATGGCTTATATGTTCTGATCAGAACTTGTTTTAGTGAAGAGAAAAATGAGATTCTAGGGCTTGTGCTTGGATTCTAGCGAAAATTCTGTTTGGATCCGGAGTATTTAAACTCCCTAGTTTTGAAGCGTTTCATCACTTCTGCGGTCTCCAATTTTTTTTGGAGAAATGAAGTTATCTAATATGCTTCAAAACTGGGGAGTTTTAATAATCCGAACAGTATTGTAGAACACCCCGGATTCTAGGGCTATGTCTAATTGTATATTTCATTTATAATATTGCATATATAGATTGGAGCTCCTGCTCGTGTTGGTTTGGTTGCTCCAATTGATGTGGTCGTTCCTCCTGTCAACACTGGTCTCCGATCCATCTCAGACCTCTTTCTTCCAGGTTTTTCTGTAACATATTTCTTCTTAATTTTTCCAAATTGGTCCATAACGTGAGACTTGAGATATTATTTCCTTTTCAGGTTCTTAACATTCCGACCAAGATTAACAAGCGTACTGTTGAGATCATTACTCCTGTGGAGCTTATCAAGAAGGGTGTCAAGGTCGGGTCTTCTGAGGCTGCCCTACTCTCCAAGCTTGCATTGGGATCAGGTCATTCTCCTATGGTCTTGTAGTGGAGATGGTTTACGGCAATGGCTCAGTCTTCATCCCTGCGGTCCTTGATCTGACTGAGGACGATCTCGTGCTCAAGTTTGCTTATGTTGTCTCCAATGTCACGGCCTTGTCTCTTGCCATATCCTACCCGACAATGGTGGCCGCGCCGCACATGTTCCTCAATGTGTATAAGAACACGTTGGCGATTGCTTTGGGTACTGAGTACTCCTTCCCTCAAGCAGAGAAGGTTAAGGAGTACATTGCGGTAATACTCTTGCATTCGTGCACTCTTTATATATATGTAGCTAGGGCTTAGTCTTTGTTGCTGTTGAAAATGTGATTCGTTTACTAAGGATTCGTGTTGAAATGAATGTATAGGATCCTTCAAAGTTTGCTGTTGCTGCACCTACTGCTGCTGCCGCTGCTCTGGCGGCAGCTGCCAAGGAGGAGGCGAAGAAGGAAGAGCCGGAGGAAGAGTCCAATGAGGACATGGGTATTAGTTTGTTCGATGATTAGATAGATGAGATGTGATCTAGGCATCTAGCTAGTTGCTGCTTATGACCTAGACTTGACTATGAGTTTATTTTGTTCCCTAGAATTTCTGATTTCTGAAATAATCTAGGATATTGATCTTATTATTTTATATGCTACAAGGAGATATTTAAACTAAATTTCATGTGTTGAGGCTTTATTATGCTTGCGCAAGAGAAGTACCTGTAGTTATTTTTCAGTCTACTTCCATATCGAGGTAGTTTATTTTGTTATCGAAGGTAGTTAGTTTACATTTGAAATATTAAATTAGCTAGTTAGTTAGTCTGTTTATGTAATGAGATAATTTTCATCTATAGGAACACCATTGTTAATAAAATAGCTAGAATAAAAAAATCATTAATTAGATAAAATATTTGAAAAAAGAAGGAGAAGAAAATAGCTAGAATTTGAACAAAGAATAATTTATAATTTATTATTTATTTAATTTAATTAAGAAAAGATGGATATTTTGAGAAGTGCTGGCCCAAAATAAGTCGTCTTCTTCCTCTCTCTCCCAATCCTCCGATTGAAGAGTCCCCCAAACTTGACTCTCTCTCTCTCTCTCTCTCTCTCTCTACTACAGCGGCCGCGGAAAATGGAGGCCGACGCGTCACCGATGCAAGTTGACCCTGCCGCGCCGGATAAAAGCCCCAACTCGGAGCTCCGCAGATCCAGAGAAGAAGGCGAGCTCTCTTCCGACGATAATGACGTAATCCTCTCTCTCTCTCTGCATATTTAGACTTAGCTTCCTAATTCTCTTGTTGAGCTCAATTTAGTTTGCAATTATCATACTGCGGTTATTGTTTCGTTGCCTCAGTTTATTGTACTGTTGTTTATAGATTTGGGGGAAACTCTCGAGATTTGTATCGATAATTTTTATGTTAATGAGTGTCTATGCAAGTTAAATCAAGTTAAATCGCTTTTCTGGAGTAATTTTTGGTTTTGAAATGACAAGCATTAAGCTCAGGCGGCGATGATTCCTTTCGGATTGACTAGTTCAGAACTTGTTTAGTTGCTTAATAATGTGGTATTGAATTTTATAATGTGTTTCTGCCATTTGTGTTTCTCTTAATTAGTGTGTGTCCAGTTGTACAAGCTGAAGAATATGTTAGGCTCGAATGTGATTTTTAAGGTGGAGTTATTGTTATGAATCATTGGGCTATGTGATGCATATTCTCTGCTTTGTTTTTGTTTTTGTTTTGTGGCAAAAAAATGTACAGAGTTTTCTTAAGTGGGGTGTTTTATATCGACAGGAAAATCTTGTTTCCTTTACTCCAAATTCTGCCAGTACGAGTGTACATCCTCCAGGATCCACGGTGGCTCCACAGCTGAATAGTGTCGCTCAAGGAGTTCAAGTGGGTAAGTTCTGCTTTCTGTCACATTGAAAGATTTATGACACGTATGAGGTTGATGTTTCCTAAATACCGTTTTCTTTGACCAATGTGGATTTACCGTGTTGGGCCTTTGGGTGATATGAAAATGCACAGATGTGACAAATCATGGATACAAGTCATAAGCTTGATAACTTATTGGGGACCTCTTTGTTACACGAGATTTCATGGTCCTCACAGTACTGCATCCTGTAGCCCTGTACTAGATTGTCTGATTGACTGGGTTTATGTTTTATCTCACAGGGAAGGCTGTATCTCCTGCAAGCTCTACTGATATTCAGTATCAAATCGCTCAACAAAATACATCCCAGAAGAGCAATGATGCAAACAGATTACCATTAAAACCTGCTACATCAGGGTGGCGTCCTCGACGTTCCCTCTCAGGTCCCAACAATAATCTTGTTATAAGCTTCTCGGATGATGACAGTCAGAGTGATTCTGAAGAAAAAGAGTGTGGGAAACTGAAAGCTTCACAAAATAAAAGCAATGTGCCTCGAGTGATTACTAATGGAAAACCACCTATTTCTTCACTTGCAAAACCAAACAAGTTGGGACAGCCACCCAGGAACTTGAACAAGGTAATTCCTAAAAAGTTGTCTATGAACCGCACATTTGTTTCATCATTGGCAAGTATCCGTGGAGGCCCTGCATCAGCTGACCAAGGATCTAGAGCTGGAAGTTTCAGTTCCGTAAACAAAAATACAGTGAACAGAGAGCGTGGACATGAACTTCAGGACTTGCGGCAGCAGATTGCACTTAAGGAAACTGAATTGAAGCTGAAGGAAAGTGAACTGAAGCTCAAGTCTGCGCAACGAACTAGGGAATCAGTGACATGTAATAGTGATAATGCTAGGGGCCTACAAAGGGATGGAGCTAATAAATGCAGTACAGGGTTTTCCGATGTTAGGCAGAGTGAACCAAAAGAGCCGGATAAAAAGCGCATAAAAGTTGGTGGCTCTTTTTCCAATCAACTAACTGCTCCTGGCCCACAAGAGTTACCTGTTGAAAAATCTATCTTACCTTCAAAAGTCCCAGTAGTGGAGGACAAGACTTCATTGGCCACCAATAAGATTGACCAACTCCAAAAACAAATTCAAGTGCGTCCTACTGAGTCAAGCATTATAAAATTTCAAACTCGTAATGATAAACATTTGGCTGGAGTATTGGAAAATTCACATACTGGAGCGAAAAATGGTTAGCAAATTGCTTTCTTTCATTCATATTTTGCGTGGTTTACTGTTTTAAGATGTTGCATCAGTAAAAATGGTTGTTCTTATGCAGGTACTGGCAATGATGCTATATGTACTGAGTCTGATGGGAGGGGTAAGCAAATGGACTCCTTTGTTGCACCAAGGCAGGCATCATTGGCAAACATAGATAACTTGGTAAGTGAATTTTCATTTTATGTACAATACACAGTCAAATTTTCTTTTTCGGAGGTTTTGTCTTGACTTTGCATGGTTTGTTAATGTATCTTACTTTACAGAATAATGTGAAGTCGAATCATACAAATACGAATGGAGTCCATGTTGAACCTGGATCCTTAAAGAATCCCGTGTCAGGAAAGAATTTATTGATGGGTGGTGACCATCAGCAAGCCATATCCAGTGACAGAAGACTTGAGCATTCATTGTACAATACATACCAGGTTTGTTTTCTGGTCTATGCGTCTATGTATGAGGTTCCTTCTTCCATCTGGTTGCATTATTTCCTCAATTTTTATCTGTTATTTGTTAACTATATTCAGAGGTATTCTTTTCATTTTGCTTGTAGGCACTCCTAAACCACACAAACCTCTCAAATAGTCTCGGTAATGCTAATGTCATTAGAGATGGCAATTTGAATATGCAGTCATTGGTTCAAATGGAGGAAATGCTAGACAAGAGTCTGGAGGAAGCACAAGAGCATAGGCGAAGGTGTGAAATTGAAGAGAAAAATGCTCTTAAAGCTCTCCGTAAAGCGCAGAGAGCTCTTCTTGAAGCGAACATGAGGTGTGATGTTCTTTATCGGAAAAGGGAGCAATACGAGGCTGACTTCCGTGCTTATATTGTTGACAATCCCAGTATGGCATGTTCTTTGGGGCAGAGTCAACGAGCTGAACTTGGATTTGAGCACCCTAATGACTTGTCTGAAAATGAGAATTTAATATCCATGTCAACCGATCAGAATCAGCTTGAGCATAATGATTGCAGCTTAGTGGCTCCAAACATTCATTGTGCTAATAATGATCAGATTCTCACATCCCACCGGCAGTCGAGTGGACAGAATATTAGGTCAGATCCATGCAGTGAACCTGAGGCAAGTAGTTCTGAACCAGTGCCTCTTCTGGGCAATAATGGCGATGATGGAGTATGCTCTCCATCCAATGAACATATTAGTTCAGCAAATGAAGAAGAAGACACATCTTCAATGGAAAATGAATCTGCTCTACCCATTAGCGAAGGCAATGTTGTAGGCAAACACAAGGAGACTGATAAAGAATCAAATAGTATAATGTCTATTGACCGCAATGAGGAATCTTTACTTCTTGAAAAAGCATTGAGGTCTACATTATTTGCAAAGCTAGGAACAAAATCTGTGCCAAAGAACAATGACATATGTAATGGCACAGGGCCTACAGTGGAACAAGAGGCTGATATTGATGCCAGAAGTGAAGAAATGCAAATTGTTAATGGGAGTTCTCCCTCCTCAGGGGTGGAGAAAAATCAACAATCTGACATTGAAGGTAATCTTGTTTTAGCTGGTATTTCTTTCAAGAGCACAGACAAAGGTCCATTTTGCATATGTTTAACTGGCAGTGTACACAAATATCATTTGTTGTTGATTCTAACTTATTTTGTTTATAGCAATAAATATATAAATTCATTTTAACATGATGTGGTCGGTGACCCATGGTTTTTGTTGTTAAATGTCCTTTTGTTTGTTAAAAGTTTTTTTTTTACTTATCATATTTTGTGAGGGTTGTTCCTGTGCATTGAGGAGATGCATGACATCTCTATGACCTCACCTGCATTTCCTCATCACGAGTGTGGTGATGGATGAAGGGAATGCAGAGGTGGTTATGTAGGCTAATTTATACATCCCACAATTTAATATGATTTTCCTTGAGTATTACCTTTTGTTTAACTTACTGTTTCGTTATTTTTGTTCATTGTCATTCTTCACTATTTGAACTTATGATGCATCTCTTTAACTTCTAGGTACTAACGAGCAAGAAAAAAACTCCACTGAGGTTCTTGAGATCCAGAGAGAGCATCCCATTGAACATTTGCCCAGTAACTCTCATACCAGTGATAATTATGAGGACATATATTCCGTTGGAGGTGACCACTCATTAACTTCTATGGTCTTTTCACCGTCGTACATCTTGAGAACTGCTTTTGGGTATATGAAGGTTATAGACCCAAACAATGTGATAGAACATCAAGAAAGAAGTGAACAGAGTAAAACTTGTGCTATGAGTATTGAAGAAGGTGCATTTGTGAACTCGGATAAAGCACAGTTTAGCAGTACCATGGTAGACACAGTGAAAAAGACTGTGGTGGAACTATGTGGAAGAGAAGTTGGCTCTTATACGACTGGTCCTGCTGTTGATCCCTTTTGGCCTCTTTGCATGTATGAGCTTCGAGGAAAATGCAACAATGATGAGTGTCCTTGGCAACATATCAAGGACTATTCTACCACCGATATGTCCTCACATCAGCATGATAATTCTGAAATATCTGGTATGATTAATCCCTTCGTGAAATTAAGACTCATATTTTTGCATTCTTGAATTATATATATATATATATTCTTTTCCTACAGATTGTCAGGTTGGACTAACTTCATATAAGGAAAAGTGTGATGGTGTAACCAAAGCTCCCTGGCGTCACAGTTTTATGGCTTCACCAACCTATCTTGTAGGCTTAAATATTCTAAAAGCTGACCTGCATTCATATAGATCTGTTTTAGCACGGAGAAATGGTGAATGCTGGAAAAAGTGTTTCAGCCTTTCCTTAGCGTTGTCAAAGTCGTTTCACAAAGATTTTCCTTCAGATGGGCCATTCTTGCATGGAAGCGACGGTCGCATTGAGGTTCCTGTGAGTTGGAACAGACAGTCATCATATTTCCAGAGTAGAAACAGCAGAGTGGTTTGTTTATTATTTGCTCTTTTTCACTCATTGTTATGCTTAATTTTGCATGCTACTTGCACTGCTGTTCCTATAGTTTGTCTGTTGCATTATCTGCTGCTCAGAAATACTTTGTAGCAATGTAGCCTCTAAACTATTATGTGCCCTGTATTGCCAAGCCTCTAAACTGTTTTCTTTTTCTCTTGTGTATATTTCACTATATTGTAATGCTCTTTGTTTTATGTTTTGGGTTTACTGCCTGTCCTGCTGTTTCTTTGGTCCATTGCCCTGTTCGTCTAACTTTTGTTCATGCAATTTGACTACTTAGAATCAACCCGACCAATCTTTGGCTGACAATGAGCAATCCCTGGAAAAGGCTCTTTCAATTTTCAGTCAGGAGGTCAATGCGTTGGAGGGTATGAGAAAGGTAATTTACTCCCATGCGACCACAACAATTTTCAATTTTAGTCACTATCGGAGACATGAGTATCATCTTATATTTTTTACTTTTGCAGGCTCTTCCTGTACTGTCAAGAGCTCTTGAGGCTGATCCATCATCTGTAGTTCTGTGGGTCTTTTATTTGCTTATCTACTATAGCAATATGAAGTCAATAGGGAAGGACGACATGTTCACTTGTGCGGTATGCCATTACATTATTCCTGCTCTTGTGATCTTATCTCTTTTCTCTTCTGAATCATGAATACCAAGGGCAGTTCCACATATGTGGATACACCCATATAGTCATTTTGTCATTCAGGCACACTATTAATTCTTACTGATAATAGTAAAACACACGATATCTTGATTCTTAGTCACACTACTTGTCACAATCTGTTTAATATGAGATGTATACATTGTCCATTATAGATGTGAAATTTGAAACTTTTGTCTGGAAACACTTCTGCTCTTCTTCTTCAGGTCAAGTTCAATGATCGATCTTACGAACTTTGGATCATGTTCATCAACAGTCGGATGCGGCTAAGTGATCGATTGGTTACCTACGATCTCGCTCTCTCAGCACTGTGCCGCTATGCTTCTTCTGACAAAGATAAAATGCACTCAAGTGCATGTATCTTAGACTTAGTTTTGCAAATGGTGGACTGCCTTTGCATGTCTGGGAATGTTGAGAAGGCCATTCAGAAAATTTATGGACTCTTTTCTGCTGCCACCAATATTGATGATCCTAATGGCTCTTTGCTCACTGTTATTCCCACATGCCTGACAGTTCGTGACAAATGTATATTGGGGGTTTGCTGTGTTTACTTGGTTCTCTATAGGAAATTGCCTGACACAGTAGTGCTCCAATTTGAATGTCAGAAAGAACTCTCTGCAATCGAATGGCCTTCCATTCAGTTAACAGATAATATGAAGCAGAGGGCTATAGATCTGATGGAAGCAGTAGCAGATTCTGTATGTCAGTCTGTAGATAAAAGTGAATTCAATCTCAGTTTGGCACATTTTTTTGCTCTTAACCACTTAAGGTGCATGGCAGCTATTGACTGCCCAGAAAGCTGTAGGAATCTTCTGGGTAAATATCTAAAAAAGTTTCCATCCTGCTTAGAGCTTGGTCTAATATCAGCAAGGGGACACATTGGGAGTTCACTTTTTGACGGGTTTGAGAAAGCCCTAAGTAATTGGCCGAAAGATGCCCCAGGAATCCAGTGTATCTGGCATCAGTATATTGTATATGCCCTTCAGAAAGGTCAGTTTGATTTTGGTAAAGAGCTTATAGTCCGTTGGTTTCATTCTGCTTGGGAAGTTCACTGTCTTCAAAATGGTACATTAAATAACATGGACTGTGATAACTCAGATGGCTCACTAGGGTTGGGTTCAGATTCTGTACCGCAGACACTTGATACTGATTCTAAGCAGATTGATGTGATGTTTGGATATCTCATGCTATCACTGTATAAATTAATTCAAAATGACCGGATTGGAGCTTGCTTAACCCTTGAGCGGGCTTTGAGGGCTACTGTCCCAGAATACTCCAAGCATTGTGTCAGGGAGCATGCATTGTTTATGCTAAGTGAGGGATCAGAATTTAGTGGCGTGGAGAAGATTTTAGAGCGTTACGCTGGTGATACCAAAGCTTTCCCTTCATCCGAACCATTATCTAGGCAATTTATTGCTGACGTCAAGAAGCCAAGAGTGCGGCAGCTGATCAGTAATGTTTTCAGTCCTTTTTCATCTGATTTTGCTCTTTTAAATTCAGTTCTTGAAGTGTGGTATGGACCATCTCTTGTACCGGAGAAGTTTGGGGAGACAAAATGTTTGGTGGATTTTGTTGAGGCCATCTTGGACATAAATCCATCCAATTATCAGTTAGCTATGTCTGTCTGTAAGCTGTTGATTGGTGGCAACAATCCGTCTGATGTTACTTCAGTCAGTATTTTGTTCTGGGCTGGCTCAAACTTGGTCAGTGCAATTTTCCATGCGGTCCCAATCCCACCCGAGTATGTCTGGGTAGAAGCTGCAGAATTACTTGGTAATATGAAAAATGTTGAGGTCATTTGTGAGAGGTTTTATAATAGAGCATTATCTGTATATCCTTTCTCTGTTAAGCTATGGGAATCCTATTGTATGCTTGCTAAGAGGACTACAGGAGATGATAACACTGTCATGGAAATAGCAAGAGAAAAAGGTATCGAACTTGGTTAAAGGTTCTTTCTCAGCTTTACTTCGGGTGTTCAGTACATGTGGCGTGCGCCTTGATCTTGTATATGATACAGTGGTAGATTGGAAATCCCTGCAGAGTTGATTTCTGATGCGAGTTTTGCTAACAGAAAGTGATGAAAGTTTAGGAGCTACAGAAAGCTTGTACATCATAGGAGCACAATCAAACAGGTTGAAAAGAATTCAGCAACTTCAGAACATGCTTTATAATTGACATAGACCAAGGAATGGGTGAGTGGTTAAATATATCTTGTTAGGTTTCAATTGTTGTTGTCGTCTTTCATTTTCCTTGCTGTATCAGATTTGTTGTACTTGATTCACAGGAATGTAATGGAGAATGTCTTTAGTTCTTTTGAATATGCTTCTTACCTAATCATTTCTATCCAATTTTTGTTACCATTTTAGTGATCCAACCCCATGGAATAGTTGTGCCTTCAAATTGCACAAACCTTCTACCATTAGCACCATAGTTTTCTAATGCCATCGTCAATGTCTGAACAGGTTCCGAGTACAGTGAGGATTTAGCTCATGGCAACGTTCTAACCTGAAGTGCTAATTTTTTAATTTTCTTCAAATAAGAGGCACTTTATTAATCAAAATGGTATATTGTTACACAACAGAGGGTTCGAGAGAATTGACTATTGTTAAACTAATCTAGAAACATTAAACTAGTTTACGAACAAATGCTCAGAAATGAATACCAAGTAACCAGGGACATGCTTTCACAGCTAAAACGAACATCAACACAGATAAACCAAGGTAATATTTGCCTAAAAAACCACTCACTACTCCTGGACTTCGTCAAGAGACTACACGGCCATAGAGACCAGGTCCTCGTTGGCTGCCTGGTCTGAAGTAGACCTCGCCACTGTTGCCACCGAATCTGGGTCAACCTCGCCTCCAATGACAAGTTTCTTTGCAACAACTCGCTTCTTACGTACTTTAGGAGATGCTGTCACAGTCAAGTTGCTAACTTCTTCTTGCACTAGTGCCATGTCCTCCTTGGCCTTATTCTTCGATCCTACTCAGCGTCCCCTCCTCTTTTTCATCGGAGACACCTTGATGTGACCAAACTCATCCATGAGTGACGAGCATAACGCTGTAAGCAATGCCTCTCCCTCAGAGGGAGGTGGTGAAACCTTTGGTTGAGACTCCCTTTGGTAAACTTTCACTGAACGCAACAGAGACTATGGGGTGTCCTCAACTTCCTTTCTTTTTGCTCCAAGAACTAGACGTGCTTCATCGGAGTATCTAACTCCGGGTGTGGTTTGTTCCGGGGAGTTGAAAGAAAAGGCCCCTAGCTGGCGGGCCAGTGTCGATGCGGTGATACCCGAAAAAGATAAGGTTAGGCCTAGGTTGGATCCAGCCCTCCAAGCCGAGCTCAAAGTTTTTTAGAAGGACGGAAACCTAGACAGACCAAGACTCCTAGTCAAGTTAGGATTCCCGGTTTGACCAGTGTTCCCCTCCTGGTTCACCGGATTACTAACAGCCCCGATGCCAATCACCTTCTTCCCTTTCGTTCTGGGAAGTTGGAAGACCGCCATAGCCTCCTTGGCCGCCGACATATCTGGTGGGCCTCCACAGATAGCATGCTCAAAGATCCCTCACGTCCGACAATAACCACAAAGCCAATCGTACCTATATCATACTAGAGTCGAAGACCTCCGGAGGGAATTCTTGCTTCACCGATTTCTGCACATCATGCCAGATCCGAGCTCGGATCCGTTTTTCACTCCTGATACCCGGTTCATCTAACCGGATAACTTAGCCGAGAGTAGCGGCTATGTAACCCACTGTAGTTACCGTTTGCAGCGTTAGAGGGAGACCCAGAACTTCAACCCACACCAGTATGCAATTCAACACCACCTTCCCGACGTCACCAACATCGTCATGAGGGCTTAGAACTAGGTTTGATTTGTTGTAGAACCACAACCTCTCCCTCAGGATTCGATCTCTTTTGGCCTCAACATCAAAAGCAAAAACATATCGCTCCTCGTGTTGTCTGATTGACAATCTCTTCTTCATATCCCGTACTCCCGCGATCGTGCCCATGAAAGCCTTAGGGCTCAGGTTCTTCTTCATAGCCAGCAAGTGGCCCACGGAGTAGTGCTTGGAATTGCCTACGTATTTGACGTTGAATGAGGTCGATCTTCCCTCTCTCAGAGATTGCAAAAGCAGCTGAGAATTTGCGGGTTACGCCGTCGGAGGCCATGGGATACTAGTGCTGCAGGGGAGGGATTTTGCAACCCTCTAGGGTTTTTTTTTGCCATAATGTTAAACTTCACCTCCTATCGGAAAAAGATTTGTTGTTTGGATCACATAAACCGTTGGAAATCTGATTTTGGTCACTTCACTCCTCAATTGTGGAATGTATCGTTAACTACCGAGTGGACTTGGTCTTGGTATTATTTGAGTAATTGACTTGAAAACTTTACATCACAAACCTCACACCAATAGTAAAAGATTAGATATCGAAGATATATTGACAGACAAAAGTACATATATTTTGACGGAAATATCGATGAACTATCGATTTAGAAAGAAAAAAATTGACGAAATTGACAGAAATTAAGATATATATATATGAAAATTTTATTGAAATTTTATGAGATTCTTATATTATCAGTTATCTACCTTATTTGAAAAGAAAATATTAATCGTATTTAGACATATAAGTTTGTGATAATGTTCATGAATTAGTACGTGCTACATACATATTAATTTATGATATATTTTGTCTTGATGACTAAATTGAAATTATGGTATACCCTCATGGGTTTTGTACGTTATTTCACATATCTTAAGAAATTTTAAATTTTAATAATGTTATTTTGGTTCTTACCTATACCTTATAGTTTTAAATTTGTATATGAAATAATTAATGGCAGATGTTTCAAATCTTAAAATATAAATGTGTTGAGACAATATAATCAAATATTAAATAAAAAGAAAATTCAAAAACATTAGAATTCATATTCAAACAGCTTATAGATTAATAAAGAGTATAGTGCCTCGGTTAAGGTTATAGTTGGATAAATGGAGAGATCATTTGATCAAGACTTTATATTATTGGCATGTGAGTTTTGTGCTTTAGATTTAGTGCCGTTAACATATATGTAAAGTCAAAATCTCGGATAAATTCGAAAATATTGAGAATTTCGGTGATATATCGAAAATATCAAACATCTCAGGAAATATTTGGTGATATATATTGATATGTAGAATTAGTATCGAAAAATAATAATAAAAAATATCGTAGATATTATCGATATTTCATTCCTTATCTCACACATAATAAGCCGTCATTATGAAATGAAATTACTGGATAGCTAGCAACCAATATCCTATAAACTCATCCAGAGCTAATTTGAGAATGTACGTTGTAAATTCTATAACACAAAAAAGAAGCACTTAAAGCCTAGCCCTCTTTGGCTGTTATGATTGCACAGAGTATCTGTTTCAGTGATCACTGAAGTGACAGTGTCTCTGAAATCATTTACGAACAGAGCATCATGTTGTTTAACAACAATGAAATGCGTCGACATCATCGTTTATTTGTTAGCACCGCTGATATTGAGAATGATCAGCTGCTTGAAAGTCTGTAGCTTCTTTACTGTAAATTTTGCTCCATAGAGCTAGTGAATATTTGCTTCATGATATATTGATTTATATGTAGGAGTATATATTACTTTTGGTCACCCACAATACATGTTTACACAATTCATCTTTGGATAAATTACACATAAGGTCATATAGATAAGATGTATTCTACATAAGGTCACTCCACTTTTTTATCCCAATAAGGTCACCTGTGTTTAACAAAAAACCATCTCGTTCAATTTATTTACATTTAGTGCCATCGCCATCCCAACCTGTGTTTGAGTCTACTACTAACCTACCGACATGGTGACCGCCATCGCCATCCCAATCGACAACTCCGAGATAATCGTCTCCGCCTCCCGCGACAAATCCATCATCCTCTGGCAGCTCAACAAGGACGACAAGGCCTACGGCGTCCCCCGCCGCCGCCTCACCGGCCACTCCCACTTTGTCCAAGACGTCGTCCTCTCCTCCGAAAACCAGTTCGCCCTCTCCGGATCCTGGGACGGTGAGCTCCGTCTCTGAGACCTCGCCCTCGGCGTCTCCGCCCGCCGCTTCGTCGGCCACACCAAAGACGTACTCTCCGTCGCCTTCTCCATCGACAACCGTCAGATCGTCTCGGCCTCTCGCGACCGTACGATCAAGCTCTGGAACACTCTAGGGGAATGCAAGTTCACTATCCAGGAACAAGAGGGTATTAGAATGTGTTTGTTTATATATATGATTGCGATTTGAGGTGTGTTGGATTGTTTAGTGAAATGTTATGTTTTGTAATTGATGGTTATTGGTTGTGAATGTGCTCTTGGATTATCATTTGGTATATGACATAGGTGATGGATGATTGAAATCGTCTTAAACTTTGTGTAGCTTGGCTAGTGTCTGTAATGTCTCCGAGAATGTAGTTTGTGTGTAGTGTGTAGTGCTGTCATGAGTAGTTTGTTGTTTGCTCTGAACTAGTTTGTACTGCTGTCTTGAGTAGTGTGCACTGCTGTCTGTGAGTAGTGCGTAGACCTGTTGTGTGTAGTGTGTAATGCTGTCATGAGTAGTTTGTTGTTTGCTCTGAACTAGTTTGTACTGCTGTCCTGAGTAGTGTGCACTGTTGTATGTGAGTAGTGCGTAGACCTGTTGTGTGTAGTGTGTAGTGCTGTCATGAGTAGTTTGTTATTTGCTCTGAACTAGTTTGTATTGTTGTCCTGAGTAGTGTGCACTGCTGTCTGTGAGTAGTGTGTAGACCTGTTGTGTGTAGTGTGTAGTGCTGTCTGTGAGTAGTGTGTACTGCTGTCTGTGAGTAGTATATAGAATTTATGTAAGTGGTATGTAGTGTTTTGATGGTCTGTCTTATTGTTTTGCAGAAATTGCACAAATGGAGGACCCTAAAAAACCCAAGGTCCAAATAAGATCGTCATTGAGAGGCTTCTGCAATATCATGGGTGAACTTCATAAAAAATTGCCTCCAAAAACAGTGAAGACGTTGCAAAAAACACCATTTGGCAGTTTCATGAAAAGCACTACAACAATTTGTTGAATGTACTATTGTAGTTTTTAGAAAATACTACTCTAGTTGTTGGATAGTACTACTCTACTGGGACTTATGCATTCTAATTACAACAGTTTGTTGAAAGTACTACTCTAGTTTTCAGAATGTACTACTCTAGTTTTTGGACAGTACTACTCTACTGGGACTTGATCGAACATGACTATATGGCTGTTGTAGGTGCACTTCGCATACAAATCCAAATCCGTGGCGACCAATCTGCAAAACAAACAAAAAATGCTTATAAAACAGAAGTAGTATCCTTAATAGACATCAGTAGTGTATTCACTCAATGGGACACACAAAACACACAGAATAGCTGACTAGTGTGTTCAATGTGATAAAGTAGTGTATTCAATCAACAGAGGTAGTACAATCAAGTCAAAACACATATAGAACAGCTGACTAGTGTGTTCAATGAGATGCAGTAGTGTACTCACTCAAAAGATGTAGTACTATCAAGTCAGAACACACACATAACACACAGAACGGATAACTAGTGTGCTCAATGGGATGCAATAGTGTGCTCACTCAACAAAGGTAGTATTATCAAGTCAGAACACGCAGAAAACACACTGAACAGATAACTAGTGTGCTCAATGGGATGCAGTAGTGTACTCACTTAACAGAGGTAGTACTAACAGTCTGTAACTTTCTCATAATTTATACGAAATATCAAAACACACAAATTAGCCACATCAATCACACACGAACACAAAATAATATCACTACAATTAGCCATACATAATCTAAAGTAGAAGAATCAAAATCAAAAAACTGAAATTCGAAATCGGTTTATCACCGGAATCGAATCAAACAACACATCAATCAAAATCATCAATCAAACAAAACAAAGCACAAAATATCTACAGGTGAGCAGAATGGAAACCTTACCCAAGTTTTTTTATCACCGAAATCCTCCGATTCGCCGGAACTTCTCCTCCCAAAATTCGCCGGAACTTCTCCTCCCAAAATTCGCCGGAACTTCTCCTCCTCCTCCTCCTCTCTCTCTCTCTCTCTCTCTCTCTCTCTCTCTCTCTCTCTCTCTCTCTCTCTCTCTCTCTCTCTCTCTCTCTCTCTCTCTCTCTCTCTCTCTCGCAGAGCTGATTCGATCTAGAACTCAAAATCTCTCTCTCTAGATCGCGCTCGAGCTCCCTCCGTCCCTTCTGTTTCGTTTCGACCGTTTTTTTTTTTTTTTGAATTCAATAGATAGTTTATATATAAGGGGCAAAATTGGAAACTATTTTTTTTAAAGGATTGTATAATGACCTTATGTGTGTAAAACTTAGGCAATAACCTTATGTCTAAACTAAGGCATCTAAGTGACCTTAAGTGTAATTTCCTATTCATCTTTCCCATGACGATATTAAACACCCACAATACATGTTTACACAATTCACAGTAAATGAGCGCATAAATAATCTTTTTAAGACTTCAAACAAACATACGACATGTCGTTTAAAACTTTTGTGTAGAAAGTTTAGGAGCTACAGAAAGCTTGTACATGATAGTAACACAATCAGCTGATCATTATCAATATCATGAACATATTAAACACATGCCCTGGTGACTAGGAAACTGAACAACATACCTAACCAACCTTTCTACTTGCGTTGTTTTACTATTTATTTCATCTATTATGTATATACAAGCTTTTGATTATGGGATATTGATGAATAATTATTAATTTAACATTAAAAAATTTCGTAATATCTCTTGAAATATTAATAATATCGATATTTTCTCGATATATCTGTTGAAATTTTCATATTTTTGATGGTCGATATATTCTCAATGAAAATTTGGTGGTCAATATATCCTTAATATTCGATATTTTACTCATTGCCAACAATATATGTGTACACAATTCACAGTAAATGAGGATATGTAAATCTTTTAAGGAAAAAAATCACCTATGATGTCTGAATTTTTTCAAATGTATGAATGTGATACCCGACCTTTAAATCCTATCAATGTGATGCCTAAACTCCCAATACTTATCAAGATGATGCCTACCATCAATTTTCATCTATACTCAGTTTATTTTATTAACGTGTTCTTTTTTTGTTAAAAAAAACTATAAAACTTAAATACTCTTATAATTTTATCTTTTATATGCTTCACTGCGGCTTGGAAATCGGAAACACCGCGCATCAGCATCTGGAACCTTCGAATCACTCGCTTCGCCTCTTTCATTTTGCCGGTGTGCTTTCTCCACGCTATCGGCTCCACCTCGTCTTCTATAAGAGCCGATCCTTGGGTCCGAATAATTATAATCCGACGACCCAGAAACCTATATCGCCCTCGCCCACTTCATCCTCATCTTCCTCATCATCGGTGGCGTCTACGACAACCTTGATTTGTTTGAAGCAGTCACTCATGGAGGCCGCATCGGAAATTTCGCTAGTAAGATCGAGATCGCGGCGGAGATCCTCACGTGCCTGACCCAGGTCACAAGCCCTGTGAGTAATGAGATAATATTTAGAGTAATAGAGGTCGAGGTTGGGGAGGCAGAGGGAGGATGAGAGAGAGAGAGAGAGAGAGAGGAGTCACATCCCCTATTTTTTTTTAAATTACCACATGTCACCATTCGATGGTTGCGAAAGTCAAAAGTCAACAAGTTTATATTAAGTTCAGGACACCGAATCTCTGTCTCTCTCTCGATCGTCGGCACTATCTCGAGTATGTATTTTTACTTTGATCTCTTTGAGTTAAGTTGTTCATGTTTTCATTTCAATTAATGTTTCCATTATTTATTCTCACTCTCCTTTTGTGTAGGAACAAGTGGTTTTTGATCTTCTAATCCAAAAGCTTGAAGCGGAAGTCGTGGAAATTCAGACGAGGACCAAGGAAATTGATGCGATAACCAAAAAGATTGAGATGAGGACGACCAAGAAAATTCAGATTATTGATATAGGCGGTGCACTGATAGAGAAGAGGTGTGGAAAAGGAGCAAGTTCGATGAGAATCACAGTCGGAGAATCTCATATCTGGTTTCATTCCAAGCTTAGTTTCCTGACAAAGATTCAGGGGCTTTTGGTGAGATTGGTTGAAATTTCATATCCAAGGTTTCGATATGTTGCCCCAAGTCTATCACAAAATTTGATTTAGATTTTAGATTACCGGTTGAGATTAAAAAAAATTAGGAGGTGTGGAGAGAGGGGGTGTATTGGAGGCTAACTCAATCACTGGTGATGTCGCTGCAGTTAGCGATGTCGGTGTTCCATCGCGAGATAAATGTGGACAGTCCTTCTGACGGTTCCTGTCAGACAACCTGCAATTGATTATAAGTGAGGGAACAGTTAGCCGATGTAATATATCTTTTTAAAAATGCTCTAATAAGTTTTTGGAATGAGTTGATGGATCTCGGTGATAGGCTGAAGAACCAGCTCAATGCTTCGCCGGTGAGACTTTCCATAAACAGATAACAGTTCGTCGTGTCGTCGTATCCTCTACCAGTCGTTGCCGAGACGAAAATATTGAAATGCAATGACGGGTCCGTCTTCCCCCTGTACCGCATGATTTTTACTTTGGCCAACTGGTGTTGGCCTAGGATCCTGATTTCAGTCGAGAACGGCTCGACACGGATTGTTTGCAGTATTCGGTCCAGGTAACTCATCTTTGGTACTCGGTGATTCTTGCCGCTACTCCCATATCCACCTGATGTACTATCGGTGTGATCTCGAGCAAGGGAGGTGGCGGTAATGGTTGTTCCCAGATAGGCAGGTGGGGTACGCGTGCAACGTTGTTCAATTCTGGCTCGAGGTTTCGCTGCAACCTTTTCGGCACCGGCGGTGGTCTCGCATTCTGTAGGTGTCTAGGGCGCAATGGTGACTGGATGATCACTTCCCTCTGGCGAATCACCTCGTGAGGCTCCATGCTTAAGGAGTCCGCCATGGACTCTGAGTTGAACCGCCTTTGTTCAACGGTCCTCAGCCTTGATTCAGACTGCATATATGGCTGGTGCTCGAATTCTCGGGCTCTTTCGAGCTCTAAACACTTCTGCATGGCCAACTCGTATTGCTGGCTCGTCTCTCAGCATCAGTTGACGCCTACTGATCCCCAGTAACATGCTGCTTTCTCGATCGCTACACGAACGCGGGCTCGTTGGTGTTCTCATTGGTAACGGGCGTCTGGTGGAGGAGTTCTTGCTGAGTACTCAGTGTCATGCCAAGTGTCAGGTAGGTATCCATGCTCGTCGCTCGCTGTATGCTTCGTAGTTTGGAAAATAATTTTTGGCGTGGTTTCCCACAGACGGCGCAAATGTTAATATCCAAAACCGCTAGGGTAATTGATATTGAAAAAAAAGAAGAACTAATGCAACTCCATCTCCAGTTAAGTATGCCGCTACCGCTGAAACTTGGTTGATATCGCTACCGCTCTAGCAACACAGTCGTGTCTTGTCGCTGTCGCTCTCGAATGAATGCATACAATTGCTTCCATTAACGCTTCACGATCACTCTTGTTTAATCGCTCTCGCTGTTAAGAACGACAACCGTTAAGGAGAGACCGGGTGTGCCTGCCTTCAACCCTCCGATGCCTAAGTAATAAACGAGTTACGATTTAAACAGAGTAACAGCGTGAAAGGGTAATGAATGCGTACCATTGATGCTAAACTACTCGTCTTATAAAAGTGATTGGAACCAAAACTCTTACAAATTCTTCTATGTGGAATCAGTGTTCTTACCCTTTTGCTGAGGTGTTTTCTGGTGAGCTCTTTGACGGGAGCTTGAGCGATAACCACGCCGAGATAGAACTTGAGCTGATCATCGAAGTTGTAGATCTTTTACCGGTGAATACTGTTATGTGGATGGTGAGACATAATTAAAAAGTATTAAAATGCGTTAAGTACTTACGAGATAAGATAATTAAGGTAATTAGTGAGTTATGTGTACACCTATCTTACCAGAGAGAACCAAGTCGAATGTAACATGGAAGTCTAATCACCCTTGACAAACTTCAAATAAACTTACGGCATGTCGTTTTTAAGTTTTTGAAAAACTAGAGACCAGTGATCTCTGTAGAGTGACTGAGTGAGACAGTAGACCAAATCTTCACTTTCTTCCACCTTTGTTCTCTTAAACCCTTCAAAACCTTTAGACCAACCTAGCCCAGTCAGCTAGGGCACCGCCGCAGAGAGCAACGAACAACCTGAATCTCTCCTCGAAGGTCTCTCTAAATCTCCAACTCCAATCCCCAGATGAACAAGAGTCCATTCTCTTCAGCGCATTTGACATCGAACAGAACCGCCTCTTCTTCGCTTCCTCCGCCAACAACATCTACGCCACCCACCTCTCCTCTCTCCAGGTCTCACTCAATTCCCCCATCCCCCAATTTCAAAAAACCCCTAATTTTGACCGTAAAACCCTGATTTTGACTGTTTTTTTTGCAGCATGAGAGGGCATGGAGCAAGACCTCGATCGCGGCGGAGCTCAGCCGAATTGAGCTAGACGAGCCGGAGGACTTCGTGACGTCGTTTGTTTACCTGATGGAGAAAGAGGCTTTGTTGGTGGGGACCAGCAGAGGGCTTCTGCTGCTTCATAATGTGGATGATAGTATGACTCAGGTGGTCGGCGGCGTCGACGGCGGCGTGAGGTGTGTTTCGGCTAGTCCCGATGGAGATGTCGTCGCGGTTACTACGGGGACTGGGCAGATACTGGTGATGACTCTTGATTGGGATTTGCTTTACGAGACTGCTCTCGAGGATGTAAGTCCATTGCTATTTGGTATTTTCTCGCATTTCGATTTGACTATTATCTGCGAATTTGCTTTTGAATTCAGGTGGCATTGTACTGGTTGTGGTTATTTGTTGTTTCAGGTGATGCACAATTCTCTAATATTGAGTGCCCCATTGCTTGGCGTGGTGATGAGAAGTACTTTGTGACGCTGAGCCAGGCATTGGATTTAGACTCTTTGCTCAAGAGGCTAGCTTAAGGTTTGGGAGCGGCATTCGGGGGAGATGCATGCTGTTTCGAAGGCTTAAGGTCTATTTTGACCCGGCTTACTGTGGGAGCATTGGGTATGAGTATATGCACATTGCCGATTGAAACAAATGTAACTGGCTGAGAGACAAGATTGAGACTCCGACGACGATGCGATACAATAGCCTGCGCCATGAGGTCATTCTTGATAGACTTATTTTGGAGCATACAGTTCGAGAACTTCTTGGCCACTAAGTGGACAACAGCAAAAAGGTTCGGTCTTCAAGGGTGTGAAACTCTCATTCCCGGCATGAAGGAGATGCTTGATAGGTCAGTCGACCTTGGGGTTGAGAGCATAGTCATTGGAATGCCTCACAGAGGAAGACTGAATGTATTGAGTCCAAAAGCCTTTGCGTCAGACGTTCAGTGAATTCAGTGGTGGAACAAAGCCTGTAGATGAAGTTGGGCTCTACACAGGGACTGGTGATGTCAAGTATCACTTGGGGACTTCATATAATCGTCCCACTAGAGGTGGGGACTTGTGTGTTATCGTCACTTTGGGCATAATGAAATTGATGTACCTTCATTCCCGCAGCCAAAAATGTACAAGGTATGTTCTTGCTTCCTAATATATCAAACGTGGTAGCTAATATAATTATTGTTTATAACCACGGGATATGAGTCTGTTAAATGTTGTGGGATAATCAGCATTCTCAGATTTCTTTGCCTGCAGATTTACTATGAACTTGATCAGAGGATGTTGCAATATGTAGAGTGGTACAGCTTTGCCCATTCCCATATGACGTCATCCAGCGAGAGCTGAAGCGGTATCCTAGTAAGTACTCTGCTTTATGAACAGCCACTACATTGATTATGGAAATTCATGAGCTATATCATCACTTCCCTTTGTCAAGATACTAGCCATTCCTGCTATATTTGAAAATTTGAGCATTGAATTTCTCTGTTGCATTACAGTGCTTGCATCATAATCACTATTAACTAGGTATATGCCAGCATGTACATGCATTCCACTTGTCAAGATAAGATTCACTCTCCATTCTGATTTATATATTACGACCTTCTTTTAGGCTTTTAGCTTTCTAAAAGTTGGAGAAATACCTGTTATTCCCACCCCACAGTATTCAAGAATTATGGCTGTTGTTAGTTACTTTAAGATTGGAAAGCTAAGAAGAAATTAAGCTGATGGACTGGTCTGATTAATTCACTAAAATGACACATTGAAGGAATGTAAATGTAGTTGGAATTTTTATGATGTTTGACCAAACTACAAGTCCTGGTTGATTGGATCTAGTGATTGTGCTCTTAGAGCTGATACCAAAATATTGTTGTTGGTTCCTTCAGATGCTGAAATAGTATGGTGCCAAGAAGAGCCGATGAACATGAGTGCTTACAGCTACATTGGCCCTCGCTGTGCATGTACTGCGCCATGAAGTCGCTGAGCAGAGGAACCATTGACGACATCATCAAGTATATTGGCTGCGACAGCCACTGGTTTATACTCGGTACATCTGCAGGAAGCGGTGCAGCCTGAACCAATGGACTAAGCGGTGCACCCAATGGGCGTACTCACAGATATGCGTAGGGTAAATGTCTGAATCTCTGTGTCATTAAACGAGCTATTTATGCTATCTTTTGAGCACCCTAGTACATTCCGTTCCGATGATATTGTTTGTAAGAAAATCTGTCTAAAGAAAGACGCTAGGTTGTCTTGGCCACTATGAAACATGTTTTGTATTACTTTGCATTAAAAATGAATTGCATATTGTTTGTTGCAAAATAAATGCTGTAATGAAAATGTAAATGTTGACATAAGAAGACTCAACAATTGGAGTCATGTCAACAGCCTATATGGCACAATGAGGGTGGTGGTATCTTGCTGAATTGAGTTCATATTCTTGCTCTTTTTGACTGCTCAGCTGATGACTGCAATTCACACCAAAGCGATTCCAGGGTTTCCTCTACTGCATCGATGAATCCCAAAACCTTTTGTTGAGCTGCTCTGCCATTGAAGTCACAGAATTTGGTGTTGAGCTTGCTTATAATATCTTCAATTTGCAAGATTCTTTCATGCATGGCCCTGAGCTTGTCGATTGATTCAGAGAGTCTTTCCTTAACCAACACCAACTTAGGTGTTTTCAAATCCTCCAAAATGGTCTGCAATGAGAGCAGATTATCTGTATCCGTAATCACCATACTACACTGATTGACCAGGCCTCCAAAATCAGTGTGTCTGAAAAGAGAATCTACTTGTGCTGGCAAGGCACCTTGGACATTATGCTCCGTGGGCATGTGGTCAACAATGTTCATGACCTTGACAATCCTTCTGCTAACCAGAGTTTCTTCTTCACTTCTGAAGCTCCTGAGAAGTACCATATTTCTAAAACCTTCTAGCTGGTGCAGGGAGTCCCTTCCATGTCGCATATAAAACATTATCTCCGATATGGCCACCGATAGTCTCCTTCCTATCATAACAGCCACCGCCGACATGTCATGAATCTCTTTCACGTTTTTGCCCGACTTCGATTTCTGCCCAAGATTCTCAACACCTTCTTCCTTTTCTCCTCCTTCTTCCTCAACCTTTAACACTTGAAGTTGGTCGATCAAGTTGTCAAGGATTGACGGACCTCCAAACTCGAGACTATCATCAGGACTCGCCATGTCAGAGTAATCTCTTTTCTTCATCTTTCCTTTCTGAGAAGCGTCGGAATTTTTTGAGAGAACGATCGTGGTGCTGCTTCTCACCTTGTCTTCCTCTGCTCCGTCTACTTCCATTTTCTCTGCTTCTTCATTAGACGAAGAAATATCCCACATTTCTTCATCGTTGGTCTTCAAAGAAACATTGGCGGTCGTGGTCGTCATCTTGTCTCCGTTGGTGATATCTTGGTCAGATTCATCTTCCTTCCTCACACAAGTAGTAGGTGAACTCGATATTCTCTTCTCCTCCATTAAAATTCTCTTTTCAAGAACAGAGCAGACAGCCTCGATTGAGATTCTTGATATAAGAATCAGAAAACTGCAGTATCGTACGAGAATGGACCCAGAATCATGAACTCAACTACAGAGAATAGGACAACAGCTTCGATCGATCAATTGATCGATGAAGCTTGAACAGAATAGTAATGGAATTGAGAAAAAAAGAAACAAAAAACTTCTGGGTTTAGTATTTGGGGAAGAACAGTAAGTATCAATAAAAGGGTTTATGAGTAGAAGAAGAACATGAGAGAGCTTCTATGCATTGCTGGATCGAATTGTGGAAAGATTGAGTGTAATGGTATGTGTTTGTGGACTCTGCTCTCGGCAGTGGGTTAGTTATATAACAGAGCTGCTGCTGCTCTTGGACCCCCCCAAAATGTCAGTTTTACCCTTCTTTCTGCACTGGCTCGTAACAGAATTTGACGTGAAAGTCGTATATACCCCTCCAAGTGGGGGCTGACTGTGTAACCGAATTGAGACACGTGGAATTCTGTTATGCAGATTTTTTGTTTTCGTTTTCTTTGAAGAATAATAATCACTTCCATTCATTCATTCAATTATGCATGCATGCATGCCTGCCTGCGTTTTTTAATTTAGTTCCCTTCATTTATTTATTTATATTTCTTACTGTAATATCGCCCTAATTAAATGCTAACATCAATCAATTAGTTCCTGCTGCTTAGACAATTGACTATGGTTTTTTTGTTGTTGTTGAAATAATATAGAAAATATATTAAAACCGAGGTATCTAAGGTCAATGCAGACTATGCAACAGTATATGTAGTTGCTCGCGTGAGCGTGGTTTTTCCCTGGCTCGAGAGAGCGTCGCCCCAAGTGCAAATCCTAATCCTAGCCTACAAAACTGCCTCAATCCTTCTCCTTTTCCCTGATCTCTAATCCTCCTCCTCTACTTCCTATCTTTCTCCGATCCCTTCCCTTCTCCCCTCTCTTTAAATTCCTTTTTTCGCAACAAACAAACCTGTTCTTACAATGGCCGATTCGGCCAATGATGTCGCCAAACAGTACCCCTCGGCCATGGAGTTCACGGATCGCAACGCTGCTAGGTTGGAGGAGATTGTCCTCTCCGATTCCGATGAAGATGGTGTTGCCCTCGACTGCTTCTATGGCATTTTGAGGCTGTTCGGGATGGATCCTCTACTTGAGAGGTGTGAAAGTGGCATGCGAGCCACTTTTGCTCGACTATGGGGTACACCGAGCCAACACCCAAGGTTTCCTACCTGCGCAAGGCCCCCGACAGGTTCTTTTGTACTTTCCGGGATACGGCGACGGTGCACCATGCGGTTCAAGGTGGGCCGTGGTACTTTGAAAACCACATTGTGGTGGTGAAGAAATTTGATGGATTCTCGGATTGCATGGCAATGGTGGCGCCATTTTGGGTCAAGGTGGAGAATGTGCCGGATGGTGAGATGAATGAGGCATGGGCAAGGCGGATCGGTCGGCAGCTAGGTGAGTTGATGACTTGATGGAAGTGGATCTGGCCAAATTAGGGCGGGTCAAGGAGATGTGGTTGAAAGTTGTTGCTGATTTTCGGCGCCCTCTTCCATTGCGGCGACGTGTTCGGTTTCCAGCCGGAGTGTCGGCGATCCTCTCCTTTGAGTTTATGGAGATTCAAGGGTTTTGTAGTCTTTATGACTATATTGGACACACTGGTGGTGTGTGTGAGGTGTTGGTGGCTCGGGCTGAAGAGGTAGCGGCGGTGCATGCGGCGGTGACAACCAAGGCAGCAACGGATGCGGCTGCGGCTGATGCTCCGGTGACTTCGGCTAGGGTTGAGACGACTATCCCAGGACTTGCGGCCTCGGATTCGGTGATGGCGCATGCGTCACATGTGGCAAGCATGCATGGTGTGAAATCTGGAGCTATGTCCCATGTGTCTTCCATGCAGAGTAATGTGACTGTGATTGGTCTATCTCATGCTCCTGGAATGGAGTTCATTCATACCTTAGTCCGGAGGACCATAGGCAGCAACTGGCACTGACTGCTAGGTCTACATTGCAGACCTATACTTTGACCCTCACGCCTTTTCAACGAGGCAATAGTACTGCTGCAGGTGGCAAGAAGAGGCAGACAAGTGAAGAGAAACCAGGTCCAGTTTTTCTGGCGAGATGGCTCAGACCGACGGGCGGCATGGCATCTCAAAATATGAATCTCCAACTAAGAAGGGAGTTGTGGATAAGGCGCCTAAGGTTAGGGCTGAGGCAGAGAAGCAGCGACTCTCTCTAATGTAGTTTGGAGTACATAGTTAGATACGGTGTGGAACCCCGAATTTTTTAGTCATTCTCCTACATCTATCAGGTCTAGCTATATAGGTACTTGTGCGGATATGTAATAATGTAGTTTACTTTAGGGGGTTCTTTCTACCCCGTTGGAGGATCCGGTGAACTCCTTGTACTCTACGCAATATCAATTCTATCGTTACCTTAAAAAAAATATAGAAAATATATTGAAAGCATGCATGATCTGAGATGCACACTACAATAAGTATTTCATCACCGACAATTTCTGTACTTGACTTGCACGAAAGAACGCAAGGGTGTGTGTCGTCCCTAATACCTTTGTCGACCAAGTTTTCTCGATTTCTCTCCAATTCCTTCACCAAATCTTCCTCTCTTCAATGCTAAATACATATCTCTATCCCTAATACCCTTAATCCTACTTTTTCTCTTGATTTTACCTATGGAAATCTTCCATAACCGAAGATCTGAGAATAATGATGATAGTTGCATATTTATGCATCTATTTGGTATTTAATTCGTTCCCTATATTTAGTTTATTGTTATTAATTGAGTGAATTAATTAAGTTTATTTGTTTTTAGGTACTTTGGAGACTAATGGAGAAAAAGAGATTAATTAATATGTTTTGGAAGTTTCTTATCGAGGAACTGTCTGGCGGGGGAATATATGCAAGTTCGATGGGTTTAATGACTGCAATCATATATGCCCAAGCGAGGAGATTACGTACGTAGAGCCATCGAGCAAAGCTGTTGAAAGAAGAGAAGAAGTGGACTTGGACTTGGACTTGGAGAAAGAATCATGCACGTGATCAACTTGCTAGTCAATTGCCCTAGCTTAAACATATATATAAAGCAAGTGGGGGGCTGAAAAGACGTACGCTGGAGAGACAGAGCTGAGGATTCATCGAGCTCGATCTCGACGTCGTCAAGAGTTCTTCTTCCTCCATCTTTTATTTATCTTTCATGAATTCTTTGATTTTATTATTTATGACTTTTAGTAGCTAAACTCTTTGTTAAGGGGTTGCTTGAAGCCCCGTACATGAAGTCTTTTTAATACATACACTTTAATCTAGTTTTGCATATTCTATGAATGAGGTTTCTTTCTCTGAATGATCACCGTATGAATTCTTGTATGTTTGCTTTGGTGCGCAACTTAGTATGCATGCTAGGGTTCTAGTTTCATGAGATACGGGCGACTGAAGATAATTTCTTCCACCGGATTCTCTATAGTGATACACCGATTTTACCGTCGGGAGATTGAAATCCATAGGTCTAGTGAGACACGCCCATAGTGTACTTGTGAACCCTTGTAGCTTCTCAAACCTTTTCTAGAACTTAATGCTTTCTTCTTTGTAAACCTTGGGGTCCATGACTATGGGTTCAATAGAGGGATAGATGTAGGGGAGGTCCATGACAAACCTGCATATGCATAAGGATTAGGTAATAAGATGTGGTTGTAACGATCAACTCTTCCTGGGAACTTTCATTCATTGGATATGTGCATTAGATTAAGTATGTGTTAGATAGATGGAATGACGGTGGTGGATTGCATTCCTCTTAACTCTTTAATCATATAGTTTAAACTCAATTGCATTCATTAGCATATTTACTTTCAGCATTTATTTTCTGCATTAGCTGTAGCTTAGCCGATTTATTTCGGTGACCAAATCAACTCCGAATACCCTCAAATTTTGTGTGGTAGTCCGCCACTGTGTCTAGTTTATTGTGTCAAAATCTCGATGCATTTGAGTCTGTCTAGCTTAGGTTCTATGAACATTAGTGTACAGTAGTCGAGTCTGTCAGCATAGTAGTGTGTTAGGATTTAGTTTCACCAATTCCTCGAGTTCGATAACCCCTATTTATCTTACTACATTGATATATCCAGGTTGTGAATAGGGTATCTTTGAGAGGTGTTAAGCCGCCTTGTCAAATGACCTCGATCCCAATCTAGATCTGCAGCGACTTGATCGCAGAGGATCTAGAAGAGGTCGATCTAGCTGCCCTCTTGGATGGGGAACATGAATATGACACATTGATTGCATTTTGTGGTGGCACTTCACTCATATAGCGGATGACGTTTTGTGGTGAAGTTTGAATCCGCTTTAGATCGGAAGAGAATGGTGTCAAAAGGACCTTGGTATTACCAAAATATTATAGTTATTGTCCAATGTTTCGAACGGATGTCTGACCCCATGAAAGTTTCAGCAGCTCGTGGAAGCGCTTAGCTTGTGGTGTGGCCAATCGTGGCAAATGGCTAGTCGGAGCTCTTCAGCTGAAATGGTGCAGACGAATCGGCAATTACATTGGTGAGTATCTAGATCATGATTCTATTTTTTTGATATGCGAGCCTCTATTCCGATCCATGTTTCTTTATACTTCCAAAAGCCTTTGGTGGTCTATAAGAAATTCCGATTTGAAGTCGACTACGCAGAGGATTGCCTACTAGAATATGAGAAGATCTGGGGTTTCTGTCTGGATTGTAGTTCCTCTGTGCATGGGATGTAGGGTTGTCTGGTGAGGCGGAGTGCTACTAGTCCTAAACCCTCTCCCCACGTCCAACGACGACTTAGTACTGGTGATGGTAGTTCATTTGTTATAGCTTCTAGTTCTCGCTGGGAACAAGGTTTGATAAGCAAGGGGACAGGTCCTATGTCCCTAGCCCTTAACCCAAGCTCGATGTTGGGGCTACTGACGATTGTTAAAAAATAAGGCGTTCCTCCTCATTCTAAGCATTGGAGGACGGTAGAGATGGTGGTGCCTCAGGCGACTCCACCAAATACATATCAGGTGAACACCTACCTAACAATGTTGTTCTTTTGCAGATGGAGGACAAGAGCGTTATTCCAGTTTTGGGAATATGTGGTAGGCGATCACCGACAAGGGGACTTCCTTCTTCTATTATTTCTACTCTTCTGGCCCACTAATCCTGTGATTATGTTGCCTCCTTGTGCAACACATAGTGTCCTGGCTTCTTCTTCCCTAGGTACTCCAACTTCTACTCTAGGTGTCATCATGTGTTGGGCTGGACCGGCCTCGGCCCTATATTTAAGGCTTTGAGATGGGTTGGGTTGGGCTTGGTTAATGGTCAATCATAATGAGGCTGGGCTAGGCTGGACTGATGCCACAATTTTGAAGCTTTACCCCGCCCATTAAGGCTAGATCAATGAGGCTAAAGAGGCCGGCCCGGCCCGACTTCTATGAGCCGGGCCAAGATGGGCTTAAATTGAGAAAAATTAATATATATAAAAAAATTTAATGTATTGTTATTATTGATGTATGATATTTATTTTGAATATATATTTTAGTGTGAAGAGAACATTCACTACCAGAATAAGAGACATTGCCGGCGACTTAAAGTCGCCGGCCTTGTTTTTTTTTTTGCCGGAATTGACATTACCGGCGACAAGTCGCCGGCAATGCCGTCGCCAGAAATTTCCCGCCGGAGATAGCATTGCTAGCGACGGGAAACGCCGTCGCCGGCAATGTCAGCGCCGCCGTGGCCGGAATTTGAAGACATTGCCAGCGACTTAGGTCCATGTCGCCGGCAATGCTTGGAAAAATTTTGAAAAAAAAACACGGTTCTGGATTGGGCCCAATTCCAGAACCTGCATTGAAAAACATAAACCGTACAATCATACAAGTTCAACAATACACATAAATGTCCAACGTACAGTACAAATAACAACGATACGAAAATAAACTATAACTACACGTCAGGGTCGAGGAACTTGCGGGTCAGGGTCGAAGAAACACATGTACTCATTTGAATTCCGGTGGCTACCCTGGTCTTGCTCTGGCGTTGACTGGTGCGGTGGTGGTGGTGGATAACTAGGGAACGGAGGGACCGAGGGAGGTGTGGGGAACGGTTGTCCGGTAGTCTGAGCCTCGTACATCGTCCGCATCCATGTGAACATCTGTGTCTGAGTCTGGACCAGGTTTTGGTACTCGGCATCTCTGATTGCCTGCTGCTGGACCATGTTTTGGTGCTCGGCATCTCTGATTGCTTGCTGCTCGGCTGCGTGCCTCTTTTGCTCCTCCAACTCCTTCCGTGTCCTCTGAAGCTCCGCTGCGAGGTTACGACTAGAAGTTAAACTTCTTGACCCGGTAGAGTATTCTGAAGTGTTCTTCAATACTCCTTCGCCCGCCGAGCTCATTCCCCTACAGTAGTAGGTATTCTTTCCAGTCTCGCACAATTTTGCCATGATCTGAGCCGCTATAGGGCGATCAAGCGGATCGATCTGAGAGGCATACTGGGTGACTTCTTCCTCGGAGCAGTCAGGATGGTTAGTCCGAGCTATATTCATGGTCACTTCTGCAGTCGCCTCCTCCACTCTCGCCTAATTGAAAAGCGAAAATGAATAACGTATTAGCTAACAAAATAAATTAATATCGAAAAATAGTTTTATTAACACATGGAGAGGCGAAAGACTTACCGCTTCGTCAGGGCACTGCGGATAGAACTTCTGATGAATATACACCAACGGGTTCACTTCTTGTTGTTGCTGGGCCTTAGTCGACCAACCCAAATAGTTGAGTGAACCTGCATCATGGGCCCTGGTGTTTTTCAATCTATTCGCCCGGTTCGTCTTCGAAATCGCCTTGTTTGATAAACATATGAAAAAAAAATTAGTAACTAATTATTTCAATGTGATACGATACATTAGGCTTGTAAGATATATTCAGGATGCATACCTGAGCTTTGGGGTGCTCGAAGTGGGCTATCAGCCACAGCCACTCGTACTCCCTAAACCGAAATTCGCTAGGGGTAGAACCTCGGCCTAGCTCCTTGTATACAGTGTAATGGGAAGAAAGCTCGTTCTTCCACTCTTTATACCTATATTAAAACAAGGAAAAAAAGTTAGAGATATTAAAACACTTGATAAACAAAAATCTAACTCGATATATATTCAAATAACTCGAAGCACATCACCTCATATGTAGTTGACGCTCTACCCACGTGTGAATAAGAACTTCATTCACGTCAAACCACACCTGCAATATGAATATATAAAAGGTAAAATTATATATTTATTTGGACTTAATTAATAAATGTAAAATTTACGTAATGAAAATACGATTTAACTCACACTCAGTGCATTATGCACTTGCATCTTCACATAGATGGGCACAGATTCCCAATCTGGCCAAAGCATTGGGACCTTGTCCCGCACGATCGCACCGGCCATGCTGACATATTTTCGCGTGGTGTCAAATGCCTCGATCACCTCGCCATCCTCATTGGCCCTTATGGGCGTTTTCATTCCCCCGGTGGCCTGCTCAAGTCTCTTCCCGGTGCAGGTGCCTCTAGCCCCTTTCCATTTTCCAGTCCCATTAATGAAATTGCCTAATAATACAATGTCAACAAATTGATATCATTAATTGAACCTATCGTAAGTCTTAAGTAATAATTAAGTAATCAATCTGATGTTAAATAAAATTTACCTGCATCGTCCGTTTGTTGGTTGGTGCACCTCACACTCCAAAGATACACGGGGTCGAACAGGATGAAGTTATACGCTTCCTCCACGCTCAGGAACTCCGGCCGTCCTTCAACATAAACATGCATCCCCCTATCATCGAATTCAGGGATGACATGAATCTCGTCGGGTAGGAAGAGACCGGACGGCGGAGATAGACGAGGCCTGGACGATGAGGCACCAGCACCACCATGTGTCTCAGATGATTCCCGTGAAACGGGAGTAGGCACCGGGCGAATATGGGGCATTCGGATTGAGGGAGTTTCTGATGCCCCCGTTGACTGTCGCTTGTCTGAGGCTCTGCCACCGGAGGGACGTCTACTGATTGAGCGTCTGCTGACTGAGGCTCGAGCCTCGACTTCCGGTTGCACGGCTCTTGATCGTGCAGCTTCCTCCTCAGCTCGCGCATCTAGCAAGGCTCTCGTACGAGCATTCATCATTGGCCGACTGCGCGTGTTGCTAACTGCGGGTGAGGAGGAAGCTTGACTACTGTTCCCTCCACTATTTCGGGAACCTCTCCGAAGCCAATTTGCCGCAAAACCTCCTGGACACCGTAATAGTCATGGATTCGGTTCTATAACAAATCGGAACCGGAACGGTTTGGAACCGGAACTGTTTGAACCTGGAACCGTTTGGAACTGGAACCGGTATGTTACAAACGGTTCCGGTTACAAACAGTTCCGGTTCCAAACGGTTCCGGTTCCAAACCGTTTCGGTTCTATAACAAATCAGAACTGGAACGGTTTGGAACCGGAACCGTTTGAACCTGGAACCGTTTGGAACTGGAACCGGTATGTTACAAACGGTTCCGGTTACAAACAGTTCCGATTCCAAACGGTTCCGGTTCCAAACCGTTTCGGTTCTATAACAAATCGGAACCGGAACGGTTTGGAACCGGAACTGTTTGAACCTGAAACTGTTTGGAACTGGAACCGGTATGTTACAAACGGTTCCGGTTACAAACAGTTCCGGTTCCAAACCGTTTCGGTTCTATAACAAATCGGAACCGGAACGGTTTGGAACCGGAACCGTTTGAACCTGGAACCGTTTGGAACTGGAACCGTTAGGTTTCAAACGGTTCCGATTACAAACAGTTCCGGTGCCAAACGGTTCCGGTTTAAAACCGTTCTGGTTCCAAACTGTTCCGATTTTTCACCTTAATTTATACGTTAAATTAACAACTATATCACCTTAATCCAAACACGTTAAATTTCGATTCGGATTGTTCACCTATTATACGTTAAATTAACAACTATATCACCTAACTTAACATATATACATACATCATTTCCGGCTTTAAACTTTCCACATATATATACATCACATATACACTTTGTATACATCTTGCATCTTAATTTCACCTAATTTTCACACATATATATATATATATATACACATCACATATTAATCCAAATCACCCTAACTAATTAATTTTTCACATTTTTCAAACATACGTATATATATATATATACATTGCATATAAATTAATTAATTTTTCACATATATACATCACATATATTTCTCCTTCACCCCACAATTATCCACATTAATTTGCCACAATTTTCAAACATACCTTAATTACATTTTCCAAATATTTTCAACATGCATACATACATCCCACAATTATCAAAAATTAATTAATCAAAATGCATAAAAATAAAATGTGGAATGAGAGAGAGAGAGAGAGAGGGAGAGAGAGTGAGCTATTACCTGCCATGGTGGAGCTCGACCCAACTCTTGTCCGGCGACGGAGGTGAGGGGAGGAGGAAGAGGAGGAGGGGAGGAGGAGAGGGGAGGAGAGGAAGAGAGGGGAGAGGGGAGGAGAGGAAGAGAGGATTGAGGAGAGGGAGGCGAGGAAATTGATTGAGATGAAGAGAGAGGGGTTTTAGGGTTTGAGAGGGAAGAGGGAGAGGAAGAAATGGGGAGCAGCTCGAGCTGCATGATCTGGAAATAATGCCACCATTGTCGGCGAGTTACATGGTAACTCGTTGGTAATGACATTACCAACGAGTTGTTAACTCGTGGGTAATGTCATTACCAACGAGTTGCTTATCAACTCGTTGGTAATGTCATTATTTCCCGAAGATTATCCGATCGACCTATTTCCGACCAATTTCCGACTAAATAATTTCCGACCATATATAACTACAATTTCCGACTACGATTTCCGACTACGATTTCCAACACGATTTCCGACTACAATTTCCGACTACAATTTCTTTTGACAATTTCCGACTACGATTTCCGACTACGTACAATCTCCGACTACATTTTCCGACTACAATTTCCGTCTACATTTTCCGACACAATTTCCGACTACAATTTCTGACTACAATTTCCAACACGATTTTCCGACTACAATTTCCGACTACATCATTAACGTACTAAGGATGATAATCGTAATCATCTTCATCACTTGAGTCTGACTTGGTTTCATAGGTAACCTCTGGCAATATGTGCCGCTCCTCGTCATCTGAATCAGCGTCAACTTCATATGGATTAACATCGAGAAGTTCTGCTCCAGTAATTCGAACCACACTCCCAGATCTCACATTATTAAGGTGAATCGTAGATGATTCTGGAATGTCAAAAGCGTTCGGCTCTTGGTATGCAGTAACTTCCTCATCATCTGTGGTCTCACCAAGTGTGGCAGCACTGTATATGTTTCTATGAGCAACATGGTTAACCACCTTCCACGGGACTTTGTTAAGAAGATCGTCAAGGTAAAACATTTGTTTTACTGATGATGCAAGAATGAAAGGGTCTTCTTCATACCAGCTAGTAGCAGTATTCACCGAAAATGTTCCGTACTGATCGGTCCTTGTGTTCTCCGGGCTAGTATCAAACCATCTACACTTGAACAAGTGCACTTTCATGCGGTTCCCATAAATTAGTTCAACAATTGAATGAAGGACACCGTAATAGTCAACGCCATCCTGCCCACCATGGACCATCACCCCACAATTCTGTGTTTTCAGTCGGTCATCTCGATTTTCACATATAAATTTCACGTCATTGACCTGACACATCGAGTAAACTTTTGAAGCTATCGGTTTCATCGCCAGGACCCTCAATTCGTTTGACCACTCTGGGCAACCATCATCTGCTACATAGTTCATCTAAAAACGATAAGAAATACGTACACAAGAAATTATGAACATAGAAAGCACAAAACCACATACGTACACACATGCTATATAAGGATATATATAAAAATAGACCTATACACATATACCCTTACCCATTGACCAAAGTAGTTTGCAAACGTCCTGTTGTGGTAATCAACATTTCCGGCAATAGCAGGGCAGTGATGATGATAGTTTTTCCAATATTGTACTTCTTCACAGTTAATCAGTACCGACCAGTGGGCAATGGCTACCTCATTTCCATCCAACTTGTACGACTTTGGCAAGCTTCCATGTACTACCACGTCATTGGAGATGATAGAAAGGTTGAACTGGGGTTCATCTATCGGCATCTGTTGTTGGGGGTCCTCAAGCGCTCCCAAATACACTTTGGTGTACGTTACACACTCATGCACAACATATGCTTCAGCGATACACCCTTCAGGTGCATATTTATTCTTCACATAGTCCTTGTAGGCTCCCAATTGTCTACAAGTTAAGAAGTGCGTGCATGTCAACTTACTTAAAAAATAAGAATTTACATATAAAAACAGAGGCAAACTAAATGTATGAATCATTTGTACCTTTCCATGGGATACATCCAAGTATAGTGTACGGGACCGGTGAGCAACAATTGTTCAGGAAGATGGATCATCAGGTGAGGCATGATGTCGAAAAAATTTGGGGGAAATATCCTCTCAAGCTTGCACATGATAAAAATGATGTCATCTTGCATCTCCCCGAGGTCTGATTTTTTAACTTCCCTGGTGCATAACTTCTGAAAGAATCTTGACAATGCCACCAACGGCTCCACCATCTCTTTGGGCAGGTACCCTCGAATGAAAATAGGGAAAAGGCGTTGAAGCAGTACATGGCAGTCATGACTCTTTAATCCGTACATCTTATTGTCCCGGAAGTTAACACACCTGCTTATATTTCCTGCATAGCCATAAGGATACCTGCATATATATATATATATATATATATATATATATATATATATATAGCCATAGGCAACAATTATATTTCTCGCATATAACCATAATCCGGTAAAAATTTAAGGCCAAATTCCTGCATAGCCATAAGAATATATACCTGACATTACTCAGCCACCAAAAAATTTCATGCTTCTGCTTCGGCTTTACGGTGTAAGGAGCTTGCGGCATTTTACTCTTACCATCTCTTAACCACAAATGTTTCCGCAGACCTATTGCTTTCAGATCAATGCGTGCCTTAGGGATGTCTTTTGTTTTCTCCTCCAAGTTAAGAACTGTGCCCACAACACTTTCACACACATTCTTCTCTATGTGCATGACATCTAGGTAGTGTCTGATAGACAACCTGGGCCAATATGAGAGTTCCCAGAATATGCTCTTGTGTGTCCAAAACTTATACCTTTCGGGCTTGTCTGGAATTGACGCGACTATGTCATGATGATTGCTCAGTTGGCCAAAATCATATTCATTCAACACTTCCAAAATTTCTTCCCCTGTCCATCGCCTTGGTGCCACACATGTTTCCACAGTCCCATCAAACGCGTCTGGATCCTGCCTAAATGGGTGATCATATGGAAGCCAACAACAGTGACGCATCTGAACAATTTTACTGCAATGAGGACTGCAACAATCAACCGTCATGCACTCTGAACAAGCCCTGTAACCCCTAGTAACGTTGCCCGACAACATACCGCGGGCAGGAAAATCACTGATGGTGCCAACAAGCATGGCATGCATCTGAAACATCTCATTTTTGAACCTATCGTAAGTGGGGTGACCACACTCACTCAGGTACTTAAGCTCTTCAATCAAAGGCCTCAAATACACATCGAGACACTTTCCTGGATAACCCAGGCCCGGAATTAACAGAGTGAGCATATTGTATTCCTTCTTCATGCACATCCATGGTGGAAGGTTGTACGGTACCAAAATAACTGGCCATATACTGTATTGAAGACTCATGTTGCCAAAAGGGTTGAATCCGTCAGATGAGAGCCCTAGCCAAACATTTCGGACCTCTGCTGCAAAATGATCAAACTCCCTGACCATGTGCTTCCAAGCCTTTCCGTCGGAAGGGTGTATAAGGGTGTCATCGTCAGGCAAATTCCTCTCAGCCCACCATCTCATTGCTTCGGCCGTGAAAGCACACATGAACAACCGCTCCAGCCTATCCATAAGCGGGAAATATTGAAGTATCTTCACAGCTTTCTTGTTGCCTGCAGGAGTCAACTTATACCTTTCTGTAAAACATACCGGGCAGGCTTCAAGGTCTTCGAGATCTTTTCCCCAGAATAGAATACAATCATATCTGCATGCATGGATTTTGATGTAGGAAAGCCCAAGATCTTTCAGGATATGTCACACCTTATGATGAGTGGTAGGAAAACGATGACCGGGTGGCAGTAGTGAAGCAGTCCACTTCAACCAAGAATCAACAGCTTTGACAGACATTTTGTTCTCCATTTTGAGCTGCATCACTCCCATCACACTTTCAAGAACAGTCTTACTACAACCGTCGTACAACGGAGTCTGTTGCAATGCAATCAGGTTGTTGTACTTGTCCATACCGCTTGTGTTGACATGAGCTCCAGGTAATGGCTCGACTGGCTCAATATGGGGGAAACCCTCAACGACGGGAGGGACATTTGGTGCTTCATCAGCAAATACACCGCTCTCATGAGGAAACATATCATTGATTAACATCGATGTTGGATCATAGGATGAACTGCCCCTCTCAGCAAAATCTCCATGATCATAGCGTGGACTGGCCCTCTCACCAAATTGTCCATGATCATGCGGACCCGCTAACGATGTTTCACCGTGATAAATCCAACAAGTGTACTTATCCCAAAACCCGTATTTACTCAGGTGGTTCTGAACTTTATCAATGGGAAAACGAAATCGATCGCTGAAACACTTACATTCTTTACACGGGCAATAATGAAGTGTTGTGTCTCCACAATTAGCCTTCACAAAATTCACAAAACTCCTAATTCCCTGGTGATATCTGACATCCCATCTTTCGAAGCTCATCCAACTCTTGTCCATCCTGAAAATTCTAACAATTTTACGTATTATATATACACACATTCAGTACTAATAATCGACGCGATATCTCAATTCAACTCTAATTAAATCAACATATGCATGCATATATATATATATATCGATCTAATCTCTGAATTCGATTCAGTACTCGATGATGGTATTCTTCTTTTTTCAGTTCAAAATGTATTTGACTAGGTAAGAGGCTCTCTTAAGCCTGACTCCGATAGCACTACGATAATACCAGTCGTTGATTCAGACACAAGATAAGATTAACTACAAGAAGTTTTCTCGTTTCGGTGACATCAACAACATTTCATATCTCACGAATTTGATTTGATCAACACACACACATATATATATATACATACACATATACGTATATATACGTACCTATATATATAGCTTCCCGAGTGATCGAGTTTTCGACGCGCGCCTTAATTTTGACAATACCGAAGGATCGATTTCGATCAGAGCGTTTTCCTTCTTTCGATTTCACCGGATTTTTTTCGATCAAAATGAATGAGCTGCGATCTGCCGGTAATGGAGACATTACCGGCGACTTTACGCCGGAAAATCGCCGGAAAACATTACCGGCGACTTCCTCCGTCGCCGGCAATGTCAAGCCAAACATTGCCGGCGAAATTCTGGCCGGAAAATCGCCGACAATGTTTGGCTTGACATTGCCGGCGACGGAGGAAGTCGCCGGTAATGTTTTGAAACATTACCGGCGATTTTTCGGCGACATTACCGGCGACGGAGTAAGTCGCCGGTAATGATGAACATTACCGGCGACTTTTCCGGTCGCCGGCCTTGTCTCCGGTAATCTCGCCGGTAATGTCTCCATTTCTGGTAATGATTGAGGAAAATAAGAGGAGAAAATGAAAGTATCAAGAAAAAATATGATAATAATAATAAATTATATTATGTTTTCTAATAAAAATGGGCCGGATTAGGTTTGGCATCAAGGCATTTGAAGTGATATAAATATATTTATATATTAATTACTTTCTTTATTTAAAAAGAGTCCGGGATTGATGAGGTTTATGAGGCCGAGGCTGAGCAAGGCCGAAGAGGCTCAAATGAGCTGGGCTGGGCTTCAAATGTATAACCTAGACCATACCCTAATTCATAAGAGGCTGGGCCGGGCTGACCTCGATTAAGGCAGGGTTGGGTTTCGGCCCTAAAGGCTGGGTGGGCTAGAACGAGGCTTGAGGCCGATGGGCCAAATGATGAGACTTATCCTACTCTGGTTGTGGGGGAGCCTGTTGATATCCCGAATCCTCCAGAGGGACAACTCGGTTCTAGGGAGGCACTAGCTGGTGGCAGTGGAGACACAGTTGGCTCAACGGAACATAGAGAGTCAATGATGGAGGATGAGGTGATTGATGCAGTGAATCACTCTTGTGGGTTCACAAGAAAGGGTCGAAACAAGCAGAAAGCGGAGGAACTTGGTAGCCGGTCTAAGCTGACATAGACCAAAAAAAGATATCGCATAAGAAGAAGTCAGTGATGTTGCCAGTTGGAATGGATGTGGAGGCCCTGACGAGGAGTGTAACCCAATAGAAGAGGTGACTAGATACACTAAGGAGTGGTGCCCCCAAATTTTTTTAGTTCTTGTGCCATTCTAGTTTATCTATCTAGGTTTATGATCTAAAAATTGATTGAACAATAATAATGCGTTAAGATTTTATTTTATCTGATCGGGATCCCAGTAAAACCTTGTATTACTATTATTAATTAAAATAAAATTATCGCTTCTTAAAAAAAAAGTATTTCTTCACTCGAAAATGAATAGACGAAATGAAAGACAATAACAAATCAAAAGATTGCGCAGGTCCCACTTGGCTAACTCAAGATCAAGACCCCTTAAGTTTGAGAAATATAATTTAAGTTATTAAGAACCAAATTTTCAGTTCTTCTCTTATGAATCAAATGATGAATAAAACTGTCAGCCGACAAATGTTTGTTTCCGATTTTACAAAATTATGATCTAGGCTAGAAAATAAATTGGAGGCACGTACAAAAGAAGTAAGTAAAAACATAAGCTAGGTGGATGGATGGGTATTCTGAAATAATAATACTAATGAATAATAATAAAAACTAACATTAAACTAGCTCTCAATCATTCGGAAATAATTAACAATATACTTATAATAGTTAAAAAAAAACTAATATACTTATAAACCCTAAAGAGTAAATGTAACCATAATAACTGAACAACAATCAACCTAAGATTTGATAAGAAAAAAAAAAACAAACAAAAAACAATCAACCTAAGCTCTTGTAATATTGAAAACGTACATCAATTCAATCTAGCTTTCTTCGAAATCACTTGTTGCCGACTCGTGACCATATCCAACCATTCTTTGACCTTCAACTCCACAACTTTTTCCTGAATTCGAATTTGCTCAATCATGGTTTCTTCATCATCATCAAATCCTTCCCTTTTCTCCTTCACAGCTTTAAGTTGAAGTCCTTGTAATGCTTCTCTTAATTTCTCTGCCGCCATGTCCATTTCTTGCTCATATTGACTCAGTTCATCTACTACAGAATCAAACATAGTTTCCAGCAACTCCTCCAGTTCTATTCGTCCACTTAGATGTATGTAATGCAATCTCATTAGTTTGATCTTAAACATTAGACTGTGCAGCCCTCTATAGAAACTAAGTATAAGCTCGCTAATACTATCCAACTCTGACGTCGTAGCCATGTTTCCAACTTCATTGGGATACTCCTCTTGAATCTTCATGAGCTCTACACCTGATAAGTCTATCAGTTCGACCGAGTACTTGTCCTCATTATCGAATAGTAAATCTATAGCTGTCTTTGAACAACAGAATTGTTCAAACTTTCTGACAATCACAGCTTGATTGTCCTCCTCCACGAGTGTGACCAATAACCAGAAATTCCCAACGTGACGTTTCGACATAACACTCATCTGTTTCCTAACTCGAGCCTTCATTGCATTTAACTTCGTTTCATATTTGTTTTGCCTTATGAAGAGCTCCCACAATCTAATCGTTCTTTCACGAAAGCCGAAGTCTTCTTCAAGGTTGTTGTTTTCGAGTCCTTTTAAATTCTTGGAATGTTTCACCATGAGCTCTATCAGCAGCTTTGGATAATAATATGTGCTATTATTATCACTGCTGCTCCTACTTTCCGGGACTAGACGATCGGCAGATTCGTGATGACTATTGTCGGTATCATCATGACCAATATGATTCATGTTATTATTATTGCTCTTGTAATTGTCTCTCTCCATTAGTTCGATCGGTTTCTTCCACTTTAATTTGCAGATGATTGTTAGCTAGGGTTTGATGGGATCGAGTGCTCTTCTACTTTTATAGATTGATCGATGCGTATCCATTTTTGTTTTCCGTCTCCTACCCAACTTAGGAGATAAATGCATGTAAATGTGATACGAGAGTGTTGATTTGATTAGACTTCATGTTACATTAGTTCTCCCAAGTAAGATAGGTCACGGATCTGTATATAAAAGTACCATAAGCTCCTTGGTTAGGTTTTCCGAGTATATTAAGGATTTAGCTTATGGGGTAGTACATTCTAACTAGAACACTGTTTAACCTTTATCTAACAAAACTTACGGCAAAACTTACGACTCATAATGTTAAGCTTCACACTCCTACCAATCAAGAAAAAAAAAACTATCGTTCAGATCACATAAATAGTTAAGGGCAATGCTATAGGCCATAACCCATAAATATGGCCACAAAAGTGTGTCCATAAATTTAAGTGGCATATATATCATTATAATATTAAATGAAAAATACCACTACAACTTTGCCCTTTCTTATTTCAGTTTTGATAAATCAAAATCTTTTATCAACATTTATGTACAAAAAAAAATATTTATGTTATCAATTTATCAACTTTACGTTATTATTTTTAATATACTAATTGAACACAATTATTTTTATTAAATAAACATTAATTGATATATAATTAACTGAAAAATTAAAATTATTATGTGTCACATACTCATTTAAATTTGTTGATTCGAAGATTAGGCTAATCTTAAACCCTAAACCGATACAATATTAGTCTAAACCGTAAATTTGCTCCTAGATATTATTAGCATAATGCCTAAACAACGAAGTTTATAATCTTTTATATATTATCACATTAAACCCTAAATCTTACTAAATATAGTACGAACAACTTGACATTTAAACCGTAGAACTGAAGTAATGATCCTTATACACTTACTAGAATATGAGTACGCACTATAAAATCACCACTAAACTTTTTTTATTTGTATGCATGCATGATTATTCTTCATATCATTTGTATGATGAGATAATATTATAACGTGGATCAAAAACAATACTAAGATATATGATGAATGATTATATATGTTATTTACGTTCTTATTCCTTGTTTACGAAATGAAAAACACGCATTTTTTATATTATAATAATAAACAACGACATTCCCATATGTCCTCATCCAGCGAGAGCTGAAGCGGTATCCTAGTAAGTACTCTGCATTATGAACAGCCACTATACATTGATTATGGAAATACATGCATGATCATCAAGCCGTATGGATTCTAATCTTATAATCATAACCCAACACGGATTCAGGCCGCTCGCCAGACTTCAGCCTACTCGGGCTGCTCGTCAGACTCAGCCTTCCAAGTCCAATATGAAATATTTATTTCAGGCTCAAACACTACAAGTCCTGGTTGATTGGATCTAGTGATTGTGCTCTTAGAGCTGATACCAAGAGGTTAACAAATATTGTTGTTGGTTCCTTCAGATGCTGAGATAGTATGGTGCCAAGAAGAGCCGATGAACATGGATGCTTACAGTTACATTGCCCCTCGCCTGTGCGTGCACTGACATGAAGTCGCTGAGCAGAGGAACCATTGACGACATCAAGTATATTGGCCGCGCTCCATCTGCTGGGACAGTCACTGGTTTCTACTCAGTACATCTGCAGGAACAAGCGGATATAGTGCACAAAGCGGTGCAGCCTAAACCAAATGACTGAGCGGTGCACCCCCATGGGCGTACTCACAGATATGCGTAGGGTAAATGTCCGAATTTGTGTCAATAAACGAGCTATTTATGCTATATTTTGAGCACCCTAGTACGTTCCGATGATATTCTATGGAAGTGGCTCATGCCATGCAAATTTGGATTCCAAATGGTTTGAATCTCTCTAAGAGCATATGCAACGGTACAGCTGCTCGAGCTGCTCTTCCCCTCTGCTCGAGCAGAAGAGCGAGCAAGGATTGCTCGTGTAGTTGCTTTTCTGCTAGGTCAACGAGCGGTCACCGCCGCGGTCTCACCAAAGTGCAGCTGCTGGTGCTGTTTCTTCAGCACCGGTGCAGGTGCTCTAAAGACGCTATAAAACATGTTTTGTATTACTTTGCATTCAAAATATCCATCCAGGTAATTGATTGTTGGAAAATAAATGCTGGACTTGTACTATTAATTTCTGACTTTTTTGTAATGACATTGTCAGATGTTGACTCAAATACTTCACACTATTCAGTATTCACAGTAAAGAAGAGTAGTGTTATGCAGTCAACTCATGTCAACAGCAACTCATGAACATCAATTTGTACTTGTTACGAAACTACTGTCAATGGTGGTATTCATTTTCTTGCTCTCGTTGACTGCTCAGCCGATGATTGCAATTCACTCCAAAGGGAGTCCAGGGTTTCCTCTACTGCATTGATGAATCCCAAAACCTTTGGTTGAGCTGCCCCGACATTGAATTCACAAAACTTGTTGTTCAGCTTGCCGATAATATCTTCAATCTCGAAGATTCTTTCATGCATCGCCCTGAGTTTGTCAATTGATTCAGACAGTCTTTCCCTGACCAACACCAAGTTAGGTGTGTTCAAAGGATCCAAAATGGTCTGCAATGAGAGCAGATCATCTGTATCCGTAATGATCGAACTACACTGATTGACCAGGCCTCCAAAATCACTGTGTCTGAAAAGAGAATCTGTTTGTTCTGGCAAGACACCTTGGACATTAGGCTCCGTGGGCAGTGATTGACGGACCTCCAAACTCGAGACTAACATCAGGACTCGCCACGTCAGAGTAATCTCTTTTCTTCATCTTTCCTTTCTGAGAAGCGTCGGAATTTTTTGAGAGAACGATCGTGGTGCTGCTTCTCACCTTGTCTTCATCTGCTCCGTCTACTTCCATTTCTCTGCTTCTTCATTAGACGAAGAAATATTCCACATTTCTTCATCGGTCTTCAAAGAGACAATGGCGGTCGTCGTCGTCGTCTTGCCTCCGTTATTGATTTCTTGGTCAGAAGTCTCAGAAATCATTACTTCATCTTCCTCTTCCTTTCTAGGTGAACTAGAGATTATCTTCTGCTCCATTAATTCTATTTTCAATAACTTGAGATTCTTGATTTGGATGAATCAGAAAACCTGCAGTATCATACCTTCTGGTGAGTAATCAAAACGTGAATGGACCCAGAATAATGAACTCCAGTACTTAAAGAATCTCAAAAATTGAGAGCAGAAAGTGATCGATCGATCGATGGGTTGATTTGAAAAGAATAGGAGAACAGCTTCGATCGATCAATTGATCGATGAAGCTTGAACAGAATGGTAAATTGGTAATGGGAAATGAGAAAAAGTAACAAACACTACTGGGTTTGGATTTTGGGGGAGAAAAGTAAGTATCAATTAAGGGTTTCTGAGGAGAATAAGAACATGGGAGAGCATGGCTTGATCGAAATGTAAAAGATTAAGTCGGATGGTTTGTTGTTTGTGGACACTCTGCTGCTCTCTGCAGTCGGTTAATATAACAGAGCTGTTGCTCTTAGACCCCGCAAATTGTCATTTCTACCCTTCGTTCTCCACTGGTTCGTAACTGAAATTGACGTAAAAGTCATATATACCCCTCCAAGTGGGGGCTGACTGTATAACTGAATTGAGACACGTGGAATTCTGTTATGCAGATTTTTTTGTTTTCTTCGAATAATCAGTTCAGTTATATTAATAATTCAATTATGCATGCCTGCCTGCCTGCCTGCGTTTAATTTAGTTCACATTTTTTTTATTTCTTCCACAACTCTAATAAAAATATATAGCCCTAATGCTAATGCCAATCAATTAGTTCCTGCTGCTTAGACAATAGACCGGTTTTTTTCTTAGTTGAAATATTATATAGAAAATATATTGAAAGCATGCATGATCTCAAACGCACACGTCACCGGCAATTTCTGTACTTGACTTGCACCAAAAAAACCATAGGGCACCAAATTCTCTTGCGTGCGCCGTTCCTAGTACCTTTGTCGACCAAGTTTTCCTGATTTCTCTCCGATTAATTCCTTCTCCAAATCTTCCTCTCTTCAATCATGGATACATATCTCTATCCCTAGTTCCTTTAATCCTACCCTTTCTCTTGATTTTATCTATGACAATCGTCCCTAACCGAAGATCTAAGAATGATAACCTCGATCCCGATCTAGATCCGCAGCGAGTGGGAGGTCGATTTAACTACCCTCTCGGATGGGGAAAATGAAGATGACACATTGATTGGCATTTCGCGGTGGCACGGATCTTTGCCGTAAACCCTCTCACTCCAGACCAAATTCAATCTTTGAAGGCTCGGATGTCAAACATGTGGAGTGATATGCGAGGCTCTGGCAAGATCTGCTCCACTGATATAGCGGATGATCATTTTTGTGGTAAAGTTTGAATTCGCTTAAGATCGGAAGAGAGCGGGGTCAAAAGGACCTTGGTATTACCAAAATCTTACAGTTATTGTCCAAGGTTTCGAAGGGTTGTCTGACCCCATGAAAGTTTCAGTTGCTCGTGGAAGCGCTTGGGTTGTGGTGCAGCCATCTCGTGGCAAATGGTTACCCGAAGCTCTTCAGCTGAAATGGTGTCGACGAATCGGCAATTACATTGATGAGTATTTAGATCATGATTCTATTTCCCTTGATATGTGAGCCTCTATTCAGATCCATATTTCTTTAAACTTCCAAAAGCCTTTGGTGGTCTATAAGAAATTCAGATTTGGAGCCGACTACTTAGAAGATTGTCTACTGGAATATGAGAAGATCCAAGGTTTCTATCCAGATTGTAGTTCTTCTGTGCATGGGATGAAGGGTTATCTGGTGGGGAGGAGTGCTACGTACTAGTCCTACACCCGCTTCCCCACGTCCAACGACGACTTAATACTAGTGATGGTGCTTCATCTGTTGCAGCTTCTTGTTCTCGCTAGGAACAAGGTTTAATAAGCAAGGGAACGAGTCATGTGTCCCTAGCCCCTAACCTGAGGTCGATGTTGGGGCTATTGACGACTATTCAACAAGGCGTTCCTCCTCATTTTGAGCGCTGGAAGGCTGTGGAGATGGTGGTGCCTCAGGCGACTCCACCAAATGCATATTAGGTGAACCCTCTCTATAGGGAACACCCACCTAACAATGTTATTCTTTTGCAGATGGAGGATGAGAGAGCTATTCCAGTTTCCGGAATAGGTGGTAGGCGATCACCAACAAGGGGACTTCATTCTTATGTTATTTCTGCTCCTCTGGCCACTTATCCTGTGATTATGCTGCCTTCAATGTCCTGCATTCTTCTTCCCTAGGTACTCCAGCTTCTTGTGGAGGAGCCTGTTGATATCCCGAATCCCCTAGAGGGACAACTTGGTTTTGGGGAGGCACTAGCTGGTGGCAATGGAGACACATTTGGCTCAACGGAACATGGAGAGCCAATGATGGAGGATGAGGTGACTGATGCAGTGAATCAGTTTGGTGCGTTCACAGGAAAGGGTCGGAACAAGTGGAAAAAGGAGGATCGTGGTAGTCGGTCTAAGCTGGCATGGACTGAAAAAAGATATCGCATAAGAAGTCAGTGTTGTTGCCAGTTGGAACAGATGTGGAGGCCCTGATGCGGAGTGTAACCCAATAGAAGAGGTGATTAAATACACTAAGGAGTGATGCCCCCAATTTTTTTTAGTCCTTGCACTGTTCTGATTTGTCTATTTAGCTTTGTGATCTAAAAATCGATTGAACAATAGTGATGCATTAAGATTTTGTTTTATCTAGTTAAGATCCCGGTGGAGTCTTGTATTACTGTTACTTATTGAAATGAAATTATCACTTCTTAAAAAAATAAAAATTCATCACTCAACGAAAATGAATAGACTGAATGAAAGACAACAACAAATCGAAGATTGTGCAAGGCCCACTTGGCTAACTCAAGATCAAGACCCCTTAAGTTTGAGAAATATAATTTAAGTTATTAAGAACCAAATTTTCAGTTCTTCTCTTACAAATTGAATGATGAATAAAACTGTCAGCCGACAAATGTCTGTTTCCAACTTTACAAAATTATGATCTAGGCTAGAAAATAAATTGGAGGCACAAAAGAAGCAAGTAAAAATCATAAGCTAGGTGGATGGATGGGTATTCTGAAATAATAATACTAAAGCCAAGACAATAAAGGAATAATAGTTGATGAGCAGAGGTTTTGAAGCATACCATCCCAGCCATATGGGGCAAGATCCTTTTCTCATTTCTTGTATTTTGACTCAGTCATCTCTTGTGTATCTAGCACAGATGCACTTTTCATATCCAAACCATTTGCATCTAGAAGTTTTCCAATTTGTTTCTTTCTCTCTTCAACCCATTTTTGTTTAAAAATCCCTCTTGATTCTTGTTAGTATATCACTATTAGTTCATAGATTAAACATACTTACCCACTTAAGCAGGTAATCAACACCTACCCGACCACCCGAAAGACCACCAGGCGGATTACAACTTCACTCGCAAGACCAAACTCATCCAATGGGGCACGCGCCCGATAAGCGCACATCCGAATACTTGGCCCACATGACAGCAAGTGCAGCCCTATCCCACATCGAAGAGCACAAACAAGCAACAATCTCACCCACCTATATATGTAAGGCATTTACTACAGGTAAGGAGATATATATCCATAGACAGGCAATTGATTCCAATCTTAAATACTTCAACCTACTTTCTTACACGTTCGCTTGACTGTTATATCCAATACATCTTCTAACTTAGGCATCAGAGCGTTGAAGGCAGGCTAGTCCTGTCTCGACTTCCTGACCGCCTGTTTGTTGTATTCTTCTAACTGTAGGAAGCTGAACGCGTGAATCCGCATACCCAATAACCCGAACACCCGAAGAGAGAGAATACCCGATCATCCAAACAGCCCGAATGTTCAGATATCCAGAAGAAAAGATTACTCGTACTTGCTTCTGCTGATTATGTCCCGCGTAATCCTGTAGAAACAATTCTTGTGGAGGTTCCATTCTTTTCTTCTCAGCTGCAATATCTATTTTGATTTGCTTTTTTAGCCTTATTCTGCAATTTTGTTCATAGTTAAACCGATAAGAAAGTAAAATCGAATAGCTAATAATCCAACAAACTACATTACAATCTGCACAAATTTAGAAACTTATTCCTACATCTTTTTCAGGAATCCTCAGAGAAAATCAGAGAATTTTTGAAGCACTAAACATATGCAACGGATCTGTTCCAAATGAATTCAGCATAAAGCAGTAGAACGTACCTCATGATGATTTTGAAATGTTCCTCCAAAAGTTGCATCCGCATGACTGACATTTAAATCATCATCATGATGAATGGCTGTGTCAAATCTCCTAGATGAAACACCTAACCCAGCTTTGTTATCATCAAAGGTATCTGTAAGAATATCTGGGTTCTGGTTTATATTAGACGCTTGTGCTGACCTCTGAATATCTTCACCAATACGGCATAATATATCATTCAGAGTAGGAGAAATGTAATTTTCTGCAAGCACGTTCATCACCATCTGCTCTATTGTTTCTACAAAGAAACCAAAAACAGTGGGGGAATGATATTTTAGGCACATAAACCAGAGAGAATTAACTGCCAAACTCATTAATGTCGAACACCTTTCTCGGAAGACAAATCTATCAAATCCATGCCATTATTTTGCAACAGACATGATCTGCACTTCTGTGGAACTTCAGAAGAATCAAACAGGACCTGGCATCCTCCATATACTCCAAGATTATTCAATAGCAGACTGGCTCCACCTTCATCAAACTGTGCAGAGATCTGGTGATATAGGGGATCTACCACGAAAGCAACTAAATCCAGAATAAATCAGAGTTTATTGTTAGTGTATAGCTTAAGTCAAGCCTACAATGCTATTGCTGCAGAGGAGTATGTCGTCGAAGACGTTAAGTTTGTTAGGAATGTTATGGACACGTGTGTGCTTGAGATTAGGCTGTGTAGAAATATCCTTGTGTATAAAAGGTTATGCAGCTCATTCATTCTGTATTGTGAGAAACATAAGAATTGTGTGATAGATTGATAGAGAGGAAAGAGAGAAAAGAGAGAGACGTAGTGATTGACATACACTTGTGATTTCATACAGAGATATAGATTTTGATTCATATTTTCAACAAGAACATAGTGAGATTGTAGTTTTAATTCTTTTGTACCATGATTTCTATCATGGTATCAGAGCGATAAGCTCACGTTATCGATTATGTTGCTTCCGCAAAGTTAGGGTTTTGAAGATTTGGGGTTTCTCGATTTTGAGCGAAGGACTGAAGGTTCAAGTATCCAAGGAGTTTCGCCTGGAGCGTTCGATTGATTTTCAAAGCTGCTTTCAAATTGGTGTTGGTAAAATCGTTTCTCTCAAATCTTGTTTCTTGAAGTACAATTTCAAATGGCGTCACAAGGGAATCAGAGTTATATCAATAGTCTCTTGCATATGATTACTGTTCATTTAGATGATGAGAATTATGCAACTTGAAGTTTTCAGATCAAGTCTTTACTTGAAGGGAATGATTTGTTCACTGGAATGGTAATAGGATTAATTCTAGTAATGGTTCTCAAGGAAATGGTGGAGTTGTTCAATGTCATATTTGTTTCAAGAGGTGACATATTGCAGCTACATGCTATTACAGAAATGGTGATGGGAATCAAAATTCTGTTTCTTCTTCAATTGTGGAGTGTCAAATTTGTGGAAAGAAATGACATATTGCTTTGAATTGTCATCACAAAACCAATTTTGCATATCAGGGTACTCCTCCACCCGATGATATTCAAGCTTTAACTGCTCAAATTCAAGCATTGACTACTCAGAATATTGTCTCCACTTCAAATCAGAGTGTATTACCTTATACCAATCCTGATTCTGGGATCTTAGACAGTGGAGATACTCATCACATGACAACCAATGTGCAGAATCTTCAACAAGCTCAGTCATACAATGCTTCTGACAGGATTACTATAGGCAATGGATCACGTTTATCAACCATGCATACTGGTTCTACTTCATTATTACCAGCTGATCATGTTATCCAACTGCAAAATGTTCTACGTGTTCCAAATTTAGATGTTAACTTGTTATCTTTTAGCAAAGTCTGCAAAGATAATCATTGCAGGATTATTGCTGATGAATCAGATTTTTGTTTGCAGGAAAAAATAACTCAGGTGGTGCTGTATCAAGGCAAGAGCAGCAGTAATGACTTGTATAGAGTTCTTAACCATATCTCATTCAAACCACTGTCTTCTTCTTTGTTTGCAGGTCAAAACAACTCAGGTGGTGTTGTATCAAGGCAAGAGCAGCAGTAATGGCTTGTATAGAGTTCCTAATCATATCTCATTCAAACCGGCTTGTATAGAGTTCCTAATCATATCTCATTCAAACCACCCCTACACATACTGGAAGTATCATCAACTACAGACTCAATATTATTAGTGGACAACATTCTATGAACTACATCATTAGAAGGATGACCTAATCACATAAGCCAGATAGAGGACTTGACCGTTTGCCCCAAGTAAGCAACAGAAGAAGAAGATCCTAATCATATCTCATTGGACTTGACCGTTTGCCCCAAGTAAGCAACAGAAGAAGAAGATCCTAATCATATCTCATTCAAACCACTGTCTTCTTCTTCTTCTTCTTCTTCTTCTTCTTCTTCTTCTTCTTCTTCTTCTTCTTCTTCTTCTTCTTCTTCTTCTTCTTCTTCTTCTTCTTCTTCTTCTTCTGTTGCTTACTTGGGGCAAACGGTTAAGTCCTCTATCTGGCTTATGCGATTAGGTCATCCCTCTAATGATGTAGTTCATAGAATGTTGTCCACTGCTAATATTGAGTCTGTATTTGATGATACTTCCAGTATGTGTAGGGGTTGTCTGTCTGACAAAATGTCTAGGTTACCTTTTTCTAAAAGTGTCACCAAATCTGTTGTACCCTTTACTAAGATTCATAGTGATGTTTGGGGACATGCTCCTTATGTTTCTATACAAGGTTATAGGTATTTTGTTACATTTACTGATGATTGTACCATATTTCTTTGGATTTTCCCATGATTAATAAATTAGATGTGTTTTCTCTCTTTGTTAACTTTCATGCCTTTATTACCAATCAGTTTGCTTGTTTTGTTCAAATACTTCAAACTGATGGAGGGGGAGAGTACCACAGTAAAGAGTTTAATACTTTCCTTTTAGCAAAGGGCATTCAACATTTCATTTCTTGTCCATATACACCCCAATAAAATGGTGTAACAGAGAGAAAAAATAGGCATCTCATTGAAACAGCAATTGCTCTTCTTCATACTGCCCAATTACCTTTCCAGTTTTGGTTTTTTGCTGTGGCTCATGCTGCTTTTCTTATTAATAGAATGCCTACTCCAATTTTGAGTAATCAGTCCCCTTTCTTTAAACTTCATGGTATATACCCTGTTCTTGCTCCTCTTAATGTTTTTGGTAATTCCTACTACCCATATCTCCGGTCCTATAATTCTAATAAATTTTAAAGTAGGTCTACAGAGTGTGTGTTCCTTGGTTATGCCCCAGGTTACAAGGGAGTCATTTGTTATAATCATGAAAATGCCAAAGTTCTCATTTCTAGACATGTGATCCATGATGAGGATAGTTTTCCATGTCAAAATGGTTCTGTCTCACCTAAGTTTGGTGTGTCTAGTTCATAGGATTCTAAGTCATATGAGGTTTTGTCTGTCATTGTTCCCACCAGACTTTCTGTGTCTACTGATAAGACACACAGTCAGTCTGTTTCAGAGGGTAGTGTGGGTGTTAGCCTTTCTTTACCTATACAAGTACCCGATCTTGCTGCTGATCATCCCACTGAGTCATTTGTCCCTTCTTCACATAGTGGCTCTGCTGCAGCTCTTTTTTTTGCCACTATTGTTGATGATCTAATTCATGCTGCCAATATGAATGCTGCTAGTAATGTTGTAGTTCCTCAAAATCAACATATTATGACTACTAGAGCGAAATCTGGTGTATCCAAGAAGAAACCATATGCTGACTTTCACTGTTATTCAGATATGCTTCAATGTCAAGCTTTTGATCATTATGCCTTCTTTTCTGGTTTTACTGGTATTCAAGAGATAACAGAGGTCATTAAACCTATGTCATACAAGTTTGCATGTGGTAATCCACAATGGGAGCAAGCTATGACAGAAGAAATTCATGCTTTGCATTCTCAGGGAACATGGTCTTTAGTTCCTTCTCCCCTGATAAAAATATTGTAAGGTGTAAATGGGTGTATAAGGTTAAGAAAAATCATGATGGATTAGTTTCTCTATATAAGGCAAGGCTTGTGGCTCAAGGTTTTAGTCAACAACAAGGTTTGGATTTTGAGGAGACTTTCAGTCCAATTGTGAGACATAGTACAATGCGGCTTGTTTTGGCTCTTGCTGCTTCACACCAGTGGAAGTTAAGACAATTAGATGTTAAAAACGCTTTTCTTCATGAAGATCTTAAAGAAGAGGTGTTTATGCAACAACCAAAGGGCTTTATTGATCCTGATCATCCTACTTATGTGTGTCATCTCCATAAATCTCTCTATGGTTTGAAGCAGGCTCCTAGAGCCTGGAATGAAAAGTTTACCATTTTTCTTCCTGCCATTGGTTTTGTCTCAAGTCATTCAGATCCTAGTCTCTTTGTTCGATCCTCTGAAGGTACATTGGTCACTCTACTATTATATGTTGATGACATTATTCTAACTGGTGATAGTGATGCTGCATTATAGTTTGTAATCGATGAGTTATCAGTTGTCTTTGATCTCAAGGATCTGGGACAATTGACATATTTTTTTGGGCTTCAGATTTCATATCATCACAATGACATGTCTATTTCTCAGGCTAAGTATGCTCAAGATCTCATTGCTAAGGCTGGTATGACTGGCTGCAAACCATGTTCTACTTCTTGCCTTCCTCATATTTACATGCAATGTGCTGATGGCACACCTCTCTATGATCCTACTCAGTATAGGAGTATCGTTGGTCTTCAATACTTGACATTCACAAGAGCAGATTTGGTGGGCCGGCCCAGCTCGGCCTCTATCGTTGGTATTTTTTATTCTCTTGATCCTCTTGATTTGGTGGCTTACAGTGATGCGAATTGGGGGGGGGAGAGAGATCTTGCTACAAGGATATCTACCACTGGTTTTGTGGTTTTCATTGGCTATAATCCTATCTCCTCCTGGCAACCTACGAAACAACCTGTTGTGTCTAGAAGTTCTACTGAAACTGAACATAGAGCCTTAGCTAATACTACGGCTGATGTTTATTGGATCAGACAAGTGTTGTGTGCTCTTCAGGTTCCTCTTCTGCATCATCCTTTGCTTTGTTGTGACAATCTCTCAGCCATTGCTCTCTCTTCTAATGCTGTGTTTCACTCTCGTATTAAGCATTTGGATATTGATTATCATTTTGTTAGAGAAAAAGTGCAACAGAAAGACCTTGTGCTTCAATCAGTGTCCACTACTGACCAGGTGGCTGATATTCTTACCAAAGGTCTTAATTCGGGTCTACATCTTTAGCATTGTTCCAATCTACACCTGTCTTCTAGACTTGGTTCCGATTGAGAGAGGATGTTAGTGTATAGCTTAAGTCAAGCTTACAATGCTATTGCTGCAAAGGAGTATGTCGTCGAAGACGTTAAGTTTGTTAGGAATGTTATGGACACGTGTGTGCTTGAGATTAGGCTGTGTAGAAATATCCTTGTGTATAAAAGGTTATGCAGCTCATTCATTCTGTATTGTGAGAAACATAAGAATTGTGTGATAGATTGATAGAGAGGAAAGAGCGAAAAGAGAGAGACGTAGTGATTGATATACACTAGTGATTTCATATAGAGATAGATTTTGATTCATATTTTCAACAAGAACATAACGAGATTGTAGTCTTAATTCTTCTGTACCATAATTTCTATCATTTATAAGGCAGAAAAAGTTATGAGCCTATGACCAGAATAAAAGCTATTTAGTGAAAGTACCATCAAACTTCTTTAAGCTTAGAGCAGCTGCAGCGGTGAAGGCTTTCGAGGATGTTCGGCGTGGGCCTCCCCAGAAATAGGACATCCGGCAAGGGAGCAACGTGCAGCGGGGGAAAAGAGGGAGGGAGACCGCCCGTTGACCGGAGGGACATCCTCGACGGTGTCCTCCGTTGAGGAAGAACGAGGGAACGTCTGCCTGGTGGGCCCCACTCACGTTAGTGACGCCAGGCTGACGTAATTTTTTTCTTCAACCAGGCACGTGTAACACACGTGCCGGTGAAAAAGTAAAAAAAATTACGGGCGAATAAGAAGGCAACACGTGGCAGCTCCTAGGCAACGGACAGATCAACAGCTAAGTTGATCTGGGCCGTCCATTTCAAACGGATCTAAGCCATCCAACGGCTGAGAAATATTGATCATTTGTAATATTTTAAATAAACTATTTATTCTGAAACTTCAAAAAATCATAATAAATAGCTCGGACTTCCGAAATATTCAATAAAAATACAGACGAGTTCATATTAATGTCCTCTATAACTTTCGTGAAGAAAATGAGTCAAAAATCATATTTAAAAAAATGTCAATTTTGAATCGCGACGAAATAAAGAATCATAATAAACACGTTGTTATAACGAATGTAGACCCAACAAAAAACTTAAGTCTAATATGACTCGGATTACATTTAGCTCCGGGGGCGTTGTCCCCGAGCCCCCATCAGGGCGCGTTGCCCCTGGACCCCGACTCGCTGACCCCGTATGCTACCGGCATACAAAATTGATTCAAAGCATATGAGCACACGTCTATTTTTCTCAGACAATAATAACAAATATCATGATGACACGTGTCGAATAGTTATTGGTTGAAAATATTACTCGAAAATAAAAAATAAATTTTTAAATAATAATGAATAATAATAGGAAGTCATATTTTTGGCACCGTTGTATCATAAACAAGAATAAGACTTCTTATTGAAGAGAAATTCCTCAAAATAGGACTTTCTTTTCATTTCATGGGTGCGAATACTCTCAGAAGAGGATTCCACCGTCGACGGTGGTGATTTCTTCAAAGACCAGATCCATTAGTTTGCACGTGCTGTCAGATTTTATTATGCAATCTAATCAAAACAGATTACCTTCCTCTCCGGCTCTTTCTTACACCGACTCATATCCTGTATATCTTTGAAATTGCCCTCATCAGTGGTAGATTCTGCAACCAAAGCACCATATTATGGTCTTACCAAATTAATAAAGCATTGAGCTCCCAGGTCACAGTATGCCAAAACTGAGCGTGATAAACCAAACCCATATAAATATTTGAAAATACCTACAGAATTATCCCAATGAGTACTGTAAGATACCTTGTTCATCGAGCCCACCAGCTCGACTGATCCTGCCAAGAACCTTATACGCTTCAGTGTGCATCGAGTCCACCCTCACCGAATAAATATTTCCGCCTGCTTCCGATGTACAACTTGCCTATGTAATTTAAACAAATTAAGCCAAATGAGAACTGGGAGCTTTTTTATACCAATTATTTAACTCCAGCCTCAGAAATTGATATAATGAACCTGCTTTACATAACCTCATTTTGTATACGCTTTCTTCCAATGTGCACTTTCAATACTACAGTTTATGTAAAAAAATTTAGAGCATCCGCACTCGTTTAGGACTTCCTATTGACGAGAAATTCCTATTTTCAGGACATCCTGTTACTATTCAGCAAATAGGACTTCCTATTCAGTTTTTTTGCACAGTAGTGCAACAAATAAGAATTCCTATTACTATTCATAATCATAAAATTAAATTTTGATTTTTTATTTGTAATATGTTTATCCAATAACTAGGCGACACATGTCATTATCGTGTACATTATTGAACCAAATTTTCGATAAGATTTTTGACTAGTCATATTGTGACACGTGTCACATCCACGTGTCACTGTCGGTTAAATTATTGATGAAGATTTCCGGTGAAATTTCTAACCAGTGATAAAGCGACACGTGTCACATCTACTTGTCACTGTCGGCTAAATTATTGATGAAGATTTCCGGTGAGATTTCTAACCAGTGATAATGCGACCCGTGTCACATCTACGTGTCACTGTCGGCTAAATTATTGATGAAGATTTCCGGTGAGATTTCTAACCAGTGATAATGCGACACGTGTCACATCTACGTGTACATGTCGGATAAGTTATCGATTAAAGATTTCCGATAAGATTTCCGACAAATGAGGATGTGACACGTGTACTCATCCTCCAACATCAGATTATTATAATTTTGCTATAAAATCATCATCTCTGGCTCCTAAAGATTGAAACCTCACAACACGCATAAGTCACTTGATATTCTACACATAAACACAATTCCTCCGTTTTTCTCATCCAGAAGATGAATCCTAACGATTACGATGAGTCTTCCAGGATGAGGCGCCAACAACGTCGGCAAGCTACCACAATGATGAATTCCTTCATCAATGATGCAACCATGGTAGTTGCCACGTTTGAGGATGAGCCACCTCGTCGCCACCTTCCAAACCATCCAAGACAAAGGGAACCTAGGGGTCAGAATCTGTTTGAAGATTACTTCGTGGAACGCCCTGTTTTCCACGAGCAAGATTTTCGCCGGAGGTTCCGAATGAGCACGCACTTGTTCAACTGAATCAAGACAGACCTCTGTAATCATGACCCATTTTGGCATCAAAGAGCAGATGCCACTGGATTGCAAGGACTCCTCCCAAAGCAAAAGATGACCGGTGCTATACGAATGTTGACGTATGGCGCAGCCGCAGATCAGTGTACTGAGTACACAAGGATGGGGGAGTCAACAACGTTGGAATGCATGAAGAAGTGGTGCACACAAGTGATCTTGCTCTACAAGGACCGTTACCTCCGCGCTCCAAATGCGGGTGACATAACTCGACTTTTAAGAAGGGCTAGGCAATGGGGATTTCCTGGTATGATTGGAAGCATCGATTACATGCACTGGGAATGGAAGAATTGCCCAACAGCCTGACAATGGGCATACTCGGGCCGAAAGGCTCGTCCGACCATAATCTTAGAGGCGGTGGCGTCATATGATACGTGGATATGGCACAGCTTCTTTGGGACGCCTGGAGCACAAAATGATATTAATGTGCTGAACAGCTCGGATGTCTTCGACCAGCTCCTTGCCGGAAGAAGTCCGCCTTTGACGTATAAAGTCCATGGTATGACTTACCACCGCACTTATTATCTAGCGGATGTAATTTATCCGAGGTATTCCTCGTTTGTCAAGACAATTTCCAATCCGCAAGATCAACCACAGAAGTTGTTCGCACGGAAACAAGAGTCATATCGTAAAGATGTGGAGATGTGCTTTGGCATCTTGCAATCTCGTTGGGCTATCATTCGTCACTCAGCCATGTGTCATCACAAATCGACATTGAAAATGATCATGTTGGCTTGCATCATCATGCATAACATGATTGTTGAAGAAGAATTTGTGGAAGATGATTTTGAGGAGTACGAGGAAGAAGATTTACAAAATCCAGCTACTGCTTCAACAGTTTACGATGGGCCGGTGGATGAAAATGATAACCGGATTCCATTTGAGCCAGTTGGAAGAGATCAAAATCATCAACGGTTTAGCGACCGTCTCGTCGATTTACAATCAGTGTATCTCCATGGTGAGCTTCAAAAGGACTTAGTGAAGCACAACTGGTTTCTTAAAACCGGTGAACATCTGTAAATAACGTGCGCGATGTATGTGTGTTTCCCTTTTGTATGTGTGTTTGCATTTTGTATGTGTGTTTCCCTTTTGTATGTGTGTTTCCCTTTAATTATGAATAAATGTAATGTGTTTGAAGATCTCTTAAATAAATAAAGTGCAATTTTATTTCTTGAAAATGAAAATTACATAATGACATGCCAAACATAGATTTATTATTAAGACAAACTAAATTAATCACTAAAATCAAGGTTGCGGGGACGATAACAATCGGTAAAGCTAGCATCGCCGACTTCTCATTTATCGTCATCTACTTGCTGAAGGATCTCCGATTTCCGCTTCATGAAGTACTTCTTTGAATTTGGGGTCATAGCCTCGAAATTCATTGTCATGATTCTTGTTTCTTCTTCTCGTGCTCTCAATTTGTAGTTTTTCTCATCAAGTATTCGTTGATTTTCATCATTTGCCCTCGTCTAATCGGCAAACATTTTTTGATTAGCCGCAATGCTCTTCAAAGTCTCATCTCTAACTTCATTCAATGGTGTCATGGCCTTCTTTCCCCTTCTTTTTGCTTCCTTGGCCGCCTTCACTCTTTGAGGTCTAGGCGGGCTTGAGGTTCCTCCAAGGTTGATTTGTGATGTTGGCATCACTTCATCTTCATCCAAGTTGACGATAGGAGATACTTCATTAATGGTAGGTGTTTCTTCGAAGTATGAATTGTAAGAAGGTTGAGTGGTAGTTTCGACGACTCTAAAGGTAGGATGATTTTTGACTTCTTCCCAACACGCAAAGTGCGCAAACTCCTTTTTTTTCCCCCACATAAAACGTTTGGGCTTTCCTTAACTACAAAAAAAAAAATTACAAGTTACGAATTAATATTTCATCTTTTATATATCTCATAAAATTAATTAAAATTGAAAGGACCAACATAAAAAAAAATCATTACCTCATCATACACATTTCCGCCGGATTCCGAATTCCTTCTCGCGTATGCAAGAGTCGTTTTCCATTGTGAAAAATTTGGCTTTAACTTAGCAAAACGGGAGGCAAGTTCATTTTGGGACCTAGGTTCCGCCCTCGCTTCACCTTGACCCATCACCTAATTTTGTTGGAAATCGCCGTGAATTTTTTCCCACAATTTGTCGACCTTTTGTTTGTTGCCGGAGATAGGGCATACACTATGACGACAATATGATATGCATACTTGTACATCTTCTGACATTTTTCATTTTGGGAGGCAAATGCATTTTGGGACCTAGGTTCCGCCCTCGCTTCACCTTGACCCATCACCCAATTTTGTTGGAAATCGCCGTGAATTTTTTCCCACAATTTGTCGACCTTTTGTTTGTTGCCGGAGATAGGGCATACACTATGACGACAATATGATATGCATACTTGTACATCTTCCGACATGAGCCAATTGGTAGACATTTTTCGCCTAAAAAAACAAAGAGATTGTGAGATAGAGAGAGTAGAGAGGGAGGAGGAAGAGAATTTGTTTTGTACAAATTGGTGTGAAGTATTTGAGAAAATGAAGGTAGTATTTATAGAAAAATAGTATGGGGTTTTTAGAAATTTTTTGGAATTTTTTGGGATTTTTTTGAATTTTTTTTTCTGGGTATTTATGTGGTAGCCGTATGTGTATCAGAAAAGTCAGTAGCTAGCCGTTTGGTTTGAATTTTAGTCGCTGGATTAGAAATCAAGTTTGAATTGGACGGCCCAGATTGATTATACCGTTGCCTTTTTAGTGGGCCGACAGCCTGCCACGTGGCGGGCTATCATTTGCTCGGTTGATTTGTAAAAAAAAAAAATCCGTAATACACGCGCCAGATTCAAATTTTTTAACTTCCCGCCTGACGTCACCCACGAGCGTGGGATCCGCCAGGGGGAAGTCCTCTCCGGCGATCGATTGTGGCACGGCTGGGAGGACGTCCTCGAGGTCCACGTGCGGTCAACGCCTCCCATCCTCCCTGTTGCATGCCCCCAGCCCCGGACGTCCTATTTTCTGGCGGGCCCGACGATTTTTTGGAGGACGTCCTCGGTGAGGATGCTGCCGGTGCAGCTGCTCTTACGGTTACTTGTTCGGTTGTTCATAGGTTGAGATTAACTTTGAAAAATGTCAAAAGGAACCTTACCATCTTCATTCTTATTTCCCACAACTTTTTCTCCCGACCGTAAGCTTTGTGAAGTCTGTTTCTACCGAATTACGCGCGGGGGCGTAATGGGGCAGAAGCAACAAGAATGAGCTTCCTCTTCCTTCCTCGGTCGTGCGGTGGACCTCCTCTCCTTGGTGCGTCCGAACGGTGGGACTGTTCGGATGGGCGGGCTCTCCTCCTCTCTCGGGCGTTCGGGTGCAGCTGTTGGAAGGATACAACAATGAAGCAGGCGGTCAGGGGTCAAGACGGGGTGGCCCGCCTTCAACGCTCCGATGCCTAAGTCAGAAGATGTATTGGATACAACAGTCAAGCGAACGTGCGAGCGAGTATGGGTTGGGGTGTTGAGAGATCGAATGGAATTAGATACCGTTCGATGGAGTGATCTTACCTGTAATAAATACCTGATATATATAGGTGGTTGAGTTTGGAACCTGGTGGTGTTCTTCGATGTGGGACTGATGGTTCCTGCTGGTGTGTGATCCGCATGTTCGGGCGCGCCCCCCACGGGCGCGTGCGCGCCCGGAGGGGGTGGGTCTGGTGAGTGAAGTTGGAGCCTCCAAGGTGGTCTTGCATGTGGTCGAGTAGGTGTTTGCTAATCTGCTTAGATGGATAAGTATGTTAATCGTACAACTAATGATGCAATACTAACAAGTCCCCCAATTCCCCAAGTCAAAGAGAACTTTCTTGACTGGGGAGTTGAAAAAGGGTGTGCGATTAACAAGGATACTTATCCATCTGAGCAGCGGTCATGATCCTGTGACCCCCCAAGTCCCCCAAGTCCCCAGTCAAGAAAGTTCTCTTTGACTTGGGGAATTGGGGGTCATGATCCTGTGACCCCCCAAGTCCCCCAACTCTCCGGTCAAGAAAGGGCTCGCATGACGGAGCGGGACCTGGGTGTCCGAGCGTGTAGCTGTTCGTTCGGTGGTGTACCTGTGCATGTTCTGGGATGGGGTGGTGTGTTCGTGCGTTGGACTGGCGAACATACAATCATAATAGATGCAGATATACAAGTATGTAGGATATGATGTATGAATGTATGGTATGATGCATTAATGTATGGTATGATGTGTGTGCATGCTAAATGTTTTTCGTGACACCGGCATTGGGATGGCGCGGTGCACCGCGTACATCAACGGGGATGCCGTTCCGTACGGTATAGCGTCAACGGAGGGATCAAGACCGCGACCTATAAGTAACGCGCTACGGAGGGGACGGACCGCATGCCCGTGCCGTTCTTCGACTTAGCACCCCCAGAGAGAGGGTCGAACCCCATGCCTCTGTTATGACAGTCGGCTTGCTTTCGCGACGGAGGGACGTACCACATGCCCGCGCTCATCAATCCCAGAACGCGCAAGGAGGGGTCGGACCGCACGCCCTTGGCGCTCTGAGTCGGGGTCGAATGTTAACGTTGCGCTCACACGGAGGGGAAACACCCCACGCCCGTGCCGCCCATCGACTTAGCACGCCCAGAGAGGAGTTGGCCCCATGCCTCTGTCATGACAGCCGGCTTGCTCTTCGATCATGTAACGGTGCGCCCACGGAGGGGGCGAACCCCATGCCCGTGCCGCCCATCGGTCTCAGCGCGCGCTCAGAGAGGGGGCGTGCCCCATGCCTCTGCCGCCTGATCCGGCTTGCTAATGCGTGCGCGTACGTAGAGGAAGAACCCCATCCCGTACGGCGCAGCTCTTCACTCGGGACACGGCCAAAAGGGAATTCAGGCGTTTAGCCCTCTTTCGGGGCGCCCGAGCGGTGCTTGTACTAACCTGATGGTGGTGTGCGAGCGCTTGGTCGTGCGGGTCGTGCGTGTGCTCGTGGGGATGCGTGGTGTCGTGTCGTGTTGTCCTTGCCTTGGGGTTGGTGGTGTTCTGATGAGACGTTTGGAGGTGACATTCTTTTTGATTGCTCTTGGGGAACTGGTGTAATAAATGCTAGCCGTCGCATTGAATGCTAGCGTGCCCTTGCATTTAATGCTGATGTTGTGATGATTACTTGGAGGCAGACGTCACGCGCGTTGGAGCATGGGAGTGGGGCATGGGCGCCACGTGGCGGTCCGTGGGAGACCATGCTAGGGTTTGAAATCGAGGCGGGAAGCTGAGGAGTTGGCGCGGTTACTTAGGAGGGCAAGTAAACCGCACTGGCCACGTGTCACGATCCGAGGGCGGACACGCGAAAAATGGACGACTGGCGTTCGTTCGCGTATCCCGTCCGAGTGGTATAAATAGGGTGCTCTTGCCACTTGTTTTCTTCATCACTCTCATAACTTACCGAAGCTCTGCCGGAATCTTTCTGCAATCTGCACTTTGTCTGAGCCTTCTCCGTGTTGGTGTTCCCTTGTGGCCGGAATCCCTGCTTTGACGTGAAAGTTTCAGCCCGCAACCCATAATCTGGTGAGGCTCTCATCCCCTTGGATTTGTTGATTTTGTATCTGTGTTGTGTTTGCGTTTTTCTGGGTTTTTGAACTCGGTGGTAGGGCATGTTCTTGGGTGGGGGGGGGGGTGTTTTGATCTGTTGGTGAGTGGTTCTTTGTGGGTTTTGGTGTTTTGTGTGGGGAGGGATTTTTGTCGTGTTGGTCGTGCGCTTGTTTATAGGATGGAGCCGATTGAGATACCGAGCGATCAGTCACGCGAGCGGATCTATATTCGGGGCTTAGGGTGGATTAGTTGTGGGTCGGGCGGGTCGAGTACGTTGAGTACGTCCAGTATGTCTTCGGATGAGTCTATTTTGAGTGTCCCGCCACTGCAATGCATTTTGCCTGACACCTCTCCTGTGCAGCAAATGGAAGCTAGGCGAGTGTTGGAGACTGTGGGGCTGGGGAGCTCATCTGGGTCGTCGGGCGGGCAGTCGAGCGAACATTCGGGCGCGTCGACCCACTGGGGTGAAGAGAGGTCGGGAGGGGGAGATTCACTTCCTCAACCTACGGCGGGTGGACCTGTCCACTGGGCGTTCCCTGATGGCACGCCCGTCCAGGAGCCCGAGCGTGCGCCAACCGCCTCGGAGTTGGATAGGTGGGCGAGAGATTACCATATCCCTGGCTCTGTGAAGTTGCGGGCACCTGGCAGAGGCCAGACGTTCACTCGCCCGCCGTCCGGTTACGTGTGTCTGAGCGAGTATCACCTGAAGGCAGGGATTAAGTTGCCGCTGCATCCGTTTTTCCAGTATATGCTGGCGCTGTTGAATGTCACGCTGGGTCAGTGCGGGCCCACTCTCACCCACACGCTCGTGGCTATGTTTAATGTATTCCAGAAGAGCGGACTAAACCATCCCACGCGGGCGGAGTTCCTTCATTTCTTCGGTCTGCGTTACTCGACGCGCAAGAGGGACTGGGGGACCGTTACCGTGGAGCCGCGCGTGACGTGGTGGCTGTCGGATCCGCCTAGTTCTGCGACCAACTGGCGCACGATCAGTTGCCTGGTGGGCGGTGACTGGGAGTTGGGCTCCTTCTCGGATGTGTATGTAGCGAACGCCCACCTGATTGATCGAGTCCCCCAAGCCTTCCAGCCCCTTGACATGAGTGAGTACTGATACACGCATTTGCAACCATTAAATTAACACTTAACAATCAACAAAAACGCATACAATTAAAACCCTTTTGTGTAGATGTAGCATTGGTAAATAGGGTATCGTTCTTAACCGGGGATTGAGGGTGCATGCATATTTACGCTATGGTTAAAAGGGGGTTTAAAAAGGTTGTTTGTACTCTACGAAAATAAAGACTAAAACATGGCATAGCAAACACATCGAGAAATCCTAGGTTCTAACATGCTTCACTCATAGACAAGTATAAAACAATCAAGAACAAAGAACCCTAAACATGCTTACTAGACCGAAAATAAACACTAAACTATTATTTACATGTGATCGACTCATCTAGCTTACCCTTGCTCATTCCTAACCTGCAAATTAAACAATGTTAATCGAAATCCTAACTTCTCAATTTTACAAAACACATGTTCATAATTTGTCGTGCTCGGGATCGCCCTATACACATACCATTGATTTAGACTCGAGATCGCCCTATATCTAAGCCAAAGCATTAAGCATAGATGAACATGTATAATAAAAACTAAGAAACTAGAACACATGAAAAACAGTGGGAAACGTTGCAAGTAAAGAAAAACCGAAATACTATAAACTACTTCACTAAACCAATAGTTCATACAAGGAGAAGCTACAAAGTAAAGAGGATTCATGTTACACTTTTTATTCTTCGGGATCGCCCTATGGAGCTAAGGTGTAGATGACTCTTCTTTGGTGGAGGAGACACTCGGGATCGCCCTATATGTCGATGGAGGCAGTTTTGTGGCGGTAGGATGGTGTAAGCTTCTTCTTGGAGAATGTCTCGGCTTTGTGGAGAGGGGAAAGTGTTTAGGCAGAGCTTGAGAGGCTAGAATGAGTGATGGTCATGAATGAGTCGAGCTCCCCAATTTATAGAAGAAGATTAGGATTTTTCCTACCAAAATAAGACTTTCCTTATGTACCCGGGTAAATCTGATAGTCTGTCTTCAAACGCGTTTTCCCGGAGTTTCGGATCTTAGAAAATTCTGATTCTTGTTTCATTGGAAAGCTTATTCAAAGGGCTATAAAATCCATATAAGGAACTCCATATTTGGAATTGAATTGGATTTACTACGGATTTTAGAAGTCAAGTGACCTGGCTGCCCTGTTTTCTTCTTCTTCAAGGAAAAGGAAATCTTCATATCTTCAAATCTTGCATTCCTTATTCCCTAATAATTCTTGGCCGAATATACCATATTCTTGCACATATTTTGGCCCTCAAATAAGGTATTTATCTTCATGGAATATCCTCCCAAAATTCGTCCATTATATGCTCCATATATTCCGCCATATTTGCTCTTTCCTGGGTTGCGCAGGAGAAATGTCTTCATCTTTTTGTCCACCATTTTGGTATCCATTTGAATTTGGCATTTGGTTTCCAATTATTGACACCATGTGGGAATGCATCTTCGTAACCATTTTGAAGACCATTTCTCGGACCATTTCTTCTCCGGAATTGAGAACTTCCTCCTTAATACGCTTTTAGCTCCAAAACTCCTCCTTTATTATTTTCTCCTTTATTTCTACCTAAAAACAACAAAGTAAGTAAGAAATGAAAGCACTAAGGTCAAAACAAAGCTAAATGTAAAGAGAAAGACGCTAAGAATCAAGCATAAAATGCGTAGATCAAGTACCCGATGACGTCCGCCGAAGAGGCTCGGGTCAACCGTCTGAAGTTTGTCTTTGACCCAGCGCCCGAGGCGAGATCATTCTACGCCGCCTGTCATTGGGATATTATCGAGGAAACGCGCCTCGCCAGGCGGCCGCGTACGTGTGCCTGTAGTTCGTTTGTCTGGGAGTAGAGTAGATTTTGACCAACTGTTATTGCTGTTGCTAACCTGTTGCTTGTTGTTTGCTGTAGTTAAGAAGATGACTGGTAAGAACGCTTCTGTTAGTGACGTGGCCAAGCGCCGCATGGCCGATCTTCGAGGTACTGGGGCGAAAGTCCGACTGGTGGTGGATGATGGGCAAGGTGGTCTGGCGCTGGGGGATACTGAGCAGCCCAAGCTCCCCCCTCCTGCTGTGAGTGATTATGCCCCTGCTATCCCGGCGGGTACTCGCCGCCCACCGTCAGGCCAAGCTGGCGGATCAAAGGCGCAGGAAAAGGCCGATCGTGCCGAGAGGCAAAGGGAGAAGCGCCAGGACAACCGCGACATGCGCCGGCAGGATCGAGACGACAGGCGAGATGCAGCTCGCGCGTCCAAGGTAGGCGGACAGTCTTCTTCGTCGCCCCAACCGTCCGAGCGTCTCGCCACCAGGTCCCGAGCGGCCGATCGTTCGCCCAGCCCACCCAGTGGGCTCCCCGAGAAGCGCCCGCGCATAGAGAACCCGCCCGTCAAAGCGTCTGCTGCTCGGCCTGATGACCCGTTCACCTGCTATACTTCGTTGGCAAAGTCCCTTGAGGTGGCCATGAAGGCGGTGGATGTGATGGTGCCAGAGGTGGCCGCGGGTAACAAGGATGACATGGATACGGCCTATAACCTCTGTATGGCGCTGCAGCGCAAGATGTATTTGGCGCGCGAGCGCTTCGCCAACAGGCGCTGTGCGGAGAGAGCCCAGGCGGAGATACTCAGGCTCACCAATGTTTGTAAGAAGGCTGAGCAGCTGGCGAGTGAACGGGAGGCGCAGGCGGAGATACTCAAGGCCGCACGTGACTCAGCTCTTGCCGCCCTCGAAGAGGAGAAAGCTGTGACGGGTAATAGGGTGGCGGAGGTGGAGTCCCGCCTGATGGCCGAAGCGCAAGCCCAAGTCCGGCAGGCGCGGGAAGAGGCGCGGGCGGAGGCGGTTGCTGAGTTCAAGAATTCTGCGGAGTTCAAGGAGTTGGTGGACGCCGAGGCTGAGGCTCAGGTTGTCCAATTTCAAGATATGGCGCGGCCTTTCCTGAAGACGAAAGAGCTGAATGCTTGGTTGGTGGAGCAGGGGGTGCTGCCGAGTGGAGGTGATGGTGCGGGCGCAGGCGGCGCGAAGTAGAGCAGCTGTTTATTTTTCTTTGCTTTGTAATGGAGTAGATCTTTTGCTTTTCTTTCTTTTGTGATCGGGCCTTTGTGCTCTGGATTGTACGGCAGCTGTTGTTTTTTTTTTGTTCTAGCGAGATGAATGAACTTTTTTTTTTGTGTGCCTTGTGCTTTGTGCTGTTTTGGATTTTGTGTGGCCATCCTTCGAGTAACTTGTATGGGCACGCTTCCTCACTGTGCGAGGGTAGCCGATACCCAGTCCCCCGAGTACGTGGGCGGGCGGGTCAAGGACAAACGCAACAGTGCCTATACTTTGGATGAAAATACATGGTAATACTTAGTGAAGGTACTTCCTCAAGTGTTGGATGTTCCATGGATGACGTAGTCGTTGACCCTGCATGTCCCTAAGGTAGAAAGTGTTGTCGCTTATTACCTCGTCAACGACGTACGTGCCTTCCCACAATGGGCGAAGCGCCTTCACCTTCTGTTGGATCGCCTTCATCACCCAGTCCCCCAGTTGGATTGGGCGAGCCCGTACGCGTTGGTTGTATAACCGGGCGATCCTCTGCTTATTGGCGGCGTTGTGTAGGTGCGCCATATCTCTGCGTTCCTCTAGCAGGTCGTTGTTGAGTCTTAGCCCCTCGCTGTTCGTGCGCGGGTCGTACCCCTCAATCCGCGGGCTCTGGTGGGTGATTTCTAGGGGTAGCACGGCCTCCGTTCCGAACGTTAGGCTGAATGGGGTCTCGCCTGTAGCTGCGTTAGCTGTCGTTCAGATGGACCACAGAATTTCTGGGATGATCTCGGGCCAGCGTCCGTAACCTGCATCCCCAGGTTCGATGTCTTCTATCTTCCTCTTGATGCCGGACTTGATGATTTTGTTTGCTGCCTCCACCTGTCCGTTCGTCTGGGGGTGCGCGGGTGATGCGAAGATGAGGTCCGTCCCCTGGCGTTCGCAGAAGTCTATCAGCCTGGGGTTGTTGAATTGTGGTCCGTTATCCGTGATGATGCTGATTGGCGTCCCATAGCGACAGAAGAGGAAGCGCCAGAGGAAACGTTCCACCTTCTCCGTGGTGATCTTTGCCATGGGCTGGGCTTCGATGAACTTCGTGTGGTAGTCGATGATGACGATTAGGTACCTATATTGCCCTTTCGAATTTGGGAGTTCTCCGATCAGGTCCAGTCCCCACTGTGCGAATGGAACGGGCGACAGGAGGATGGATAAGGGGACGGCAGGCGCATGGTGGTGATGTGCATGGAGTTGGCACTGGTGACACTTGCTCGTCAGTGCTGTGGCGTCTGCGTGGATGGTGGGCCACCAGAATCTGTGCCGAAGGGCCTTGTGTGCGATCGACCTAGCGCCCGCGTGATGGCCGCATGTGCCCGAGTGGATCTCTTTCAGGATTGAGCCGCCCTTCGTCGGGGTGATGCACTTGAGGCTGGCCCATTTCCTGCCCCGTCGGTAGAGTGTTCCCTCCCGTATGCTGAAGTTTGCCGCCCTTGCGACGATTGTCCTGGCCACTTTCCTGTCCTCCGGTAGTTCTCCCTTGGTTTTATAGGCGATGAGCTCGTCCATGTAACTGCGCTCGTGCGGCTCGATTTCCAGGACCTGCTCTGTCCCTGAGATGCTTGGTCGTCGTAGCACCTCGACGATACGCTGCCCCGGCCCTGTGTGTACGGGCGCCGTGGCCAACCGGGCCAATTTGTCTGCCTTTGCGTTGAATCCCCGGCGTATGTGCTTGATGTTGACGTACTTGAATCCTTTGATTAGCGTTTGGACGTGTTTCAGGTAGGCGATCATGGATTCCTCCTTCGCCTGGAATTCCCCTCCGACCTGGCTCACTACCAACTGTGAGTCACTGAAGATGTTGAGGTCGGGCGCCTCCGAATTTTTGGCCAGTTGCAGACCTGCGATGAGCGCTTCGTACTCGGCCTCGTTGTTTGTTGCCTTGAACTCGAACTTGAGGGCGTACTCTGCGTTCACCCCTCCTGGCCCGGTTAGGATTATGCCGGCGCCGCTTGCCTTCTTCGTGCAGGATCCGTCGACGTAGAGGTTCCACTTCGAAAGTGGTCGCTTCATGACCTCTGGCCTGTCGGACGACTCCGCTGTCGGATCGTTGGGCGCTTGGGCGGGCGCCTCCTCTGCTTCTGTATACTCGGCGATGAAGTCTGCCACGGCCTGCCCCTTGATTGCCGTGCGAGGTTTGTACTCGAGGTCGAATTCGCTAAGCTCGACGGCCCATTTTGCCAGGCGACCGCTGTGGTCGGGCGATTGGAGTATCTGACGCAAGGGTGTGTTGGTGAGGATGTGGATGCTATGCGCCTGGAAGTATGGCCTCAACCGTCAGGCAGCGGTCACGAGTGCGAGCGCCATCTTCTCGATCGTCGGGTATCGCGTCTCAGCGCCCGTCATACCTTTTCCTGAGAAGAAAACAGGTAACTCCGTGTGGTCTTCCCTGCGGGTGAGGGCAGAACTGACGGCGGTGAGGGAAGCGGCCAAGTAGAGGTACAGAACCTCCCCTCGGACGGGTCTAGAGAGGAGCGGAATGGATGCCAGGTATTCCTTGATCTGAAGGAAAGATTCCTCACACTCGAGCGTCCATACAACCTCGCGCTTGTTCGTGGTTCTCAAGGCCTTGAAGAACGGGGCGCACCTGTCTGAGTAGCGCGAGATGAAACGGTTTAGGGACGCGAGCTTCCCTGCGAGGCTCTGTAGGTCTACTCTCTTGACGGGCGGCTTCATGTCGATGATCGCTTTGACTTTGGCTGGCGCGGCTTCGATTCCTCGTTGGCTGACAATGTACCCCAGAAACTTGATATTGGTGACTCCAAAGGTGCACTTGGCGGGGTTCAGCCTCATGCCATTCTTGATGAGGACGTCGAGCACAGTCCCCAAGTTCTGGACGTGGTCGGCCGCCTGGACGCTTTTCACCAATATGTCGTCTACGTACACGTCCACGATGTTGCCGATGAGGCCGTGGAACATCGTGTTCATGAGCCTCTGGTATGTGGACCCGGCGTTCTTCAGCCCGAAGGGCATGACAACGTAGCAATAAAGGCCTTTGTCCGTGACGAACGTCGTCGCTTCCTGGTCTGCGGGGTCCATGAAGATCTGGTTATAGCCCGAGTAAGCGTCCATCATTGATAGGAGCTCGTGCCCTGCCGTTGCGTCCACCAGTTGATCGATCCTTGGCAGTGGGAAGCTGTCTTTCGGGCATGCCTTGTTGAGATTACTGTAGTCGATGCACATCCTCCATTTCTTGTTGCTCTTCTGCACCATTACCGCGTTGGAAATCCACTTGGGATAATCCACCTTCCGGATGAACCCGATGCCCAGCAGTCGGTCTACCTCCTCGTGCATGGCCGCGTAGTGCTCCGCTTTGTACGCCCGCCGCTTCTGCTTCACTACTCGGGCGCTGGCGCTGACGCTCAGTCGATGGGATATGATATCCGTGCTGATCCCGGGCATGTCTTTGTATGACTAAGCGAACACTTCCTGCTTCTCCTTCAACAGTGCGACCAATCGTTCGGCTATCGCGGGGGTCAATGATGCCCCGATCTGGACCGTCCTTTCCGGGAGTTCGGAGGATAGCTGGATCGTCTTCAGCTCTTCGCGTTCGGGGACGGGTGATACGGCCATCAGCCCGTCACGGGGATCGTCGGGTACCTCTGATCCTGGCGCGGGTTCCAGGGCGAGGACCTCATGCTCGTCTCGAGGTTTTGCTGTCTCCCCGTTGCCGTATCCTTGGACATATCCGACTCCGTGCTCGGTTGGGAATCGTCCCAAGAGCATGTATGTTGCGATGATCATTCTCAGTCTGCAGATCCCCGGCCTCCCGAGTATGGCGTTGTAGGGGGAGGGGGTGTCCATGATGATGAAGTCCGTCCGAATTTCGCTGTGTGGGGAATTGGGCGTGCCAACCTCGACCCGCAGGTTGTCACTCCCGATAGGATACGAGGTCTCGCCCGTGAAGCTGGCGATGCATTCATGATCCCGCGTCATCTTCCGTGCGGGCCTTCCGAGCGCCTTGTACGCGTCCAAGTAGATTATGTTGACAGACGCTCCATTGTCAACTAGCACCCTCTTTACAAGAAACTGGTCAATGATTGCGTCGATCACGAACGGTAGGGTGCTGTCCATCGGGTTCTCCTCCTCGTCCTTTGTTGTGAAGCTGATGGTGGGCGCCTCTGTCCTTCCTTCCTTGGGTGCTCTTCCCGTCCCGACCGTCCATACTTCTCTGCCCGTGCGGTCGGGCGATGGCGCCCTCTCCTTGCGCTTGCCCCCGGATATCGTGTTCATAGTCCCACGGGTCCCGGCTCCGGTCCGGCGCTGGCGTCCCCCCGTCCTGGGGCGACCGTTCTTCTTCATACCCTCGAGGGCCCTTCTAAGCAGTGGGCAGTTGTTCGTGTGATGGGTGGCGGCGTTGTGGTACTCGCACCAAATGCTCGGGATTCGGCCGACCGGAGCCATCGCCGCCGTCACGCCGCTCGGTTGTGGGAGCTGGTGCCAATGTAGGTGGAGGAGCTGCTCGGGTGACTGCTCATCGATTGTAAGGACCTTCCGTTCTGTCGGTTGGCGGGCGCCTTGCTGCGTCGATCCCTCCGCCCGGCGGCTGCGAAAGGGAGACCTTCGACTGCTCTGTCCTGGCGTGTCCTGGTACCTCTTGTATCCTCTGGCTGGAGTCCCTCCATTGTTCGAGGGCCGTTGGGGCTGAGCGTTCTCCTCTGGCCTGTTGGTGCTAGACTCGGAGGCGGGCCCGTACACTCGCGTCTCCACCAGCGCCTTCTGCACAACCAGGTCCATGATCTCGTCGTAGTCGAGATGCTACTTCCTTACGAGTTTCTCTATGAATGGGGTGGCGAGCAGGTTGTCCATCAGGGCGACCTTGGCCACTTGCTTGTCAAGGTCCCTGCATGTGCTTGCGAGCGTCCTCCATCGGTTGATGTAGCTCGACAAGCTCTCGTCCGTCCCTTGGCGGACCTTGAGGAGGATGCCCGTGGTGTTATACTTCCCCTGGAGCCGATAGCGCTTCTGGAAACTTTCCGCCAGCTCGAGGAACGAGTGGATGGACCCCAGCGGGATCTCGTAGAACCAGCTTCGTGCTTCCTCCGCCAGCGTTTCCTGAAACAGGAAACACAAGGTTGGGTCTGAATATCGGGTCCCGTCCGTGGTGGACCGAAACTCGTCCACGTGCGCTCGTGGATCCCCGCTCCCGTCAAACCGGGCAATCTTCGTTATCTTGGCGTGGGGATCCCTTCCTCTTTCCAGTATGTGCGCCGAGAACGGGCTGACCCGGGGGGCGAACGTCCCGCCCTGACCGGCCAGCTTGTCCTTGCGCAAGCGTGAGACTTCCTCTGCCAGCTCCTCCATCCTCTGTAGGATCAGATTGTTGTTCGTCGGGGGTGTCGACTCCTCCACAGGTGAGGACGCTCGGGCGTTGGGTCTGGCGAACAGAGGGCGCTCCTCGCTAGCGGTCTCCTGTGTTTCTTCGTGCTGCTCCATCCGCTGGCTAATGAGCGCCTCCAGTCGTTCTTCCATCCTTCGGCGGATTTGGCGCTCCTCTGCTCTCTCGAGCGCTGCCTCCCGCAACTCCCGGGCCATGCCGTTGATGCGCCCGTCCTCGTCGTTCCTGTCGGCCGCCTGCGCGTTCCGCTCCCGTGAGCCTGGCGGAGTCCCTCCCTCCGGTGTGTTGCTGCCGTTAGTCGCCGGCTTGAGCATGTGGACCTTTGGTTTCGGTGGTGTTTATACGAGGTTTGCAATTTGTAAGTTTCCCACAGACGGCGCCAGATGTTTCTACCGAATTACGCGCGGGGGCGTAATGGGGCAGAAGCAACAAGAATGAGCTTCCTCTTCCTTCCTCGGTCGTGCGGTGGACCTCCTCTCCTTGGTGCGTCCGAACGGTGGGACTGTTCGGATGGGCGGGCTCTCCTCCTCTCTCGGGCGTTCGGGTGCAGCTGTTGGAAGGATACAACAATGAAGCAGGCGGTCAGGGGTCAAGACGGGGTGGCCCGCCTTCAACGCTCCGATGCCTAAGTCAGAAGATGTATTGGATACAACAGTCAAGCGAACGTGCGAGCGAGTATGGGTTGGGGTGTTGAGAGATCGAATGGAATTAGATACCGTTCGATGGAGTGATCTTACCTGTAATAAATACCTGATATATATAGGTGGTTGAGTTTGGAACCTGGTGGTGTTCTTCGATGTGGGACTGATGGTTCCTGCTGGTGTGTGATCCGCATGTTCGGGCGCGCCCCCCACGGGCGCGTGCGCGCCCGGAGGGGGTGGGTCTGGTGAGTGAAGTTGGAGCCTCCAAGGTGGTCTTGCATGTGGTCGAGTAGGTGTTTGCTAATCTGCTTAGATGGATAAGTATGTTAATCGTACAACTAATGATGCAATACTAACAAAGTCTACTTCTCTTCTGCCTCGGGAGGCTCATCACCATCAGAAGTAGGTTCACCTACTTTTTATTTCTTTTCACATCCAGATTTTAGCCCAAAAATTGAAAACCCTGAATATTTTGTCGCATCCAAGTACCTGGTACTTAACCAAAATCTATTCTAATAAGAACCTAGAATCCATAAGCAAAAGGAATTGACCCAAAAAATTGTAAATCAAAACAACATGAAGAACAATATTGCTGACTTGATTTTAACCAGTTAGAATCCATTCTTATCAACTGAATCAAAGCAACACGTACACGTATTCAGAGAGAGAGAGAGAGAGAGAGAGAGAGAGAGAGAGATATTTGACCCGAACGAAGACCCGATCGGGCACGTCGAGTTGGGGCGGCTCTCTAGCTGGACGTGCTTCGAAAGCAAACGCGTTGCTGATCTCGGGAGCCATTGTACAACTGTGCAAATCGACATCGGAGTCGGTAGACCTGAAATGAACTTAAACTGAAAGAATAAACGAAGCTGCAACTCGAGAGAGAGAGAGAGAGAGAGAGAGAGAGAGAGAGAGAGAGAGAGAGAGAGAGAGAGAGAGAGAGAGAGAGAGAGAGAGAGAGAGAGAGAGAGAGAGAGAGCGCGAGCTCACACGTTTTTCACGTGGAAGGAAAAATTATCAAAAGGGCAATACTGAACAATAATTTCAGCTTTAATGGATAGTAAATTTACGTACTTAAACTTCTATTACGTGACTTACGTTCATGATCAAATTCGATCAGTGGGTCTATTCTGAGTTAGAACTTAGGCGACACGAAAATTTGTGGGTTAACATTCATAGGTGCAACTTTTAATTAAGTTGTCTTATGCATGAGATCTTTCACCATACATCGAACATGGTTACTTTATTAAGATGATTAAAATCTATGACTAATTAAGTCCTCGTCTTTTCTAAAGTTTAATCTTGTCACATTTTATTACGATGTATATATTATTCCAACAATCTGGATCTTTTTACTAATAACACTGTGAGAATTGTTTAAACAAAAAACTATAATCCCTTAATTATATAACGGTTATATTCTTTGCATCATTGTATGAGTGAAAATTAAGCAATGAGTAGAAATTAAGCTGATTAAAGATTTAAGGATATGTTCTTTGCAACTGGCTAGAAACTCCCGTTAGTACAGCTCACACACAGGTCATGCATGTCACTTCTTGGCAGTTCTGCACTCTCTGAGCTCGAAGAACATGCAAAGCTTCTGCCGCAAGCTACAAGACGTGCATAGGCTAATGAGCCTGTATCTGATGATACGACCTCTATGAATGATCATTTTACTTTACATGCGTGCATCCTTGATCCATGTTGCAACATAACACGTATATTAGAGCACCCCATCGGTAAAACAAGATCGTTCCTGTTATTCGAGGAGGAATAAATATTGTTTGAGGTGGAGTAATCACTGTTCATCGAATAGCACGTACAGTTTCTGTTTTTCACGCTGTTAAAAATTAGCATGTACTATTACTGTTTATAAATTAATTTTTTTAAATTCTTAATAAATTTCTACTCCAATAAGACGATATATATTTTTCAATTTCGTCGTTACGCGATCAATGATAATGAAAAATTTATCATAAATACAAGTTTTTAAAATCGACTATTTTTCAAAAATGAATATGACTATACTTTCTTCGTGAGAATTATAGACTATTTCATTGCGAGTTCACTGAAATTTTCGTATAATTTTTTGGACACCTGAATTTCAGATATTTATTAGTCAATTTCAATTTTAAACGAAAATATATATTTAGTTTAATCTGGGCCGTCCAATCGAATTTTGAATTCAAAATGGACAGTCAAGATCTTCTTGATTGTTGGAATGTAATACCCAGTCTGTAAGTCCACGTGGCACGACATGATTGGACGTTAATTTTTTAAAATATTATTTTTATTGGCGCGTGTAATACAAACGCCGGACGTAAACAAAAATCGAGTCAACCTGGCGTCACCCACGTGCGTGGGCTCTACCAAGCTGCTCGATCTACAACACAAACAACGATTCCTCGAGCAGCTGCTCGGCGAGCTAGTCAACAAGCGGTCGTCGACATCGTCCATCGCCACTGCACGCCGATTCTCTGCTGCTCGTACTATCCGACTGGCCGGTCCCACCTTTTTTACCCTGCTCGTGCAGCTCCCGTGCGGGTGCTCTTAGAAGGCTAGATATATCTGACGGAAAGAAACAGTAGCCATACTTATGGCTCTGAAGCTATGATGCTGCCCAACGCGGATTGACGTCTGACTTTAATTGAGCAATGAGGCTCTCAGATGTTGTCGGCCACCGTCATTATACACGATTGGAACTAAGCCTCAGTTTCATACGAATTGATTTCACACTGCCATTAATAAACTTCGAAAATTTTAATAAAAACAAGGGACCATGGTCCAAATCACGTTAGATTTCACCGTAGTAATCTCGCTCAGTCCTTGGACTCGTACCCTGACCGAACTAGTTGAAAAAACTTGTGGTCAGTTTTTACTTCTGTTTTTTCCTTTCTCTACAGAGATTTATTTACATAAAAAAATAAATGTTTTCTCGTGGCCAGGCTTCACTCCTCATCTATAAATTGGTGTTTTTTCGTCTTTGAATTGAACTCATTACTCATCTATTCCCGTAAAATATTGGCAATGGCATCCAACTCCAGCACCATGAGTCTGAAGCTCCTCATCGATGTGAAGAGTGATAAGGTTCTCTTTGCTGAAGCCGGAAAGGACTTCGTAGACTTCCTCTTCAGTCTACTGTCTTTGTCTTTGGGCACTGTCACAAAGCTCCTCGCTGAGTATGGCATGGCTGCTGGTTCTGTCAGCCAACTGTACGGGAGTGTAGAAAACCTCAGTGTGACCTACATGCAACTTTACGTTAACAAGAACATCTTGCTCAAACCTAATGCATCTGTTGCTGGACCCAATGTCCTTGGTTTGCCAGAATCGCCTGCTCGCAATCGAAAGAAGGTATACTATATGTGCTCAAAAAACATTCGCTCCGATAGTTATAATGGTTCACATCGTTATGTGACTGAAGACCCGAGTGAGAGCTGCCCGTCCTGCAATTCCACCATGTCTATACAGGCGACATATGTTGGTCAGCCCGAGGTACCTCATGAAGCAACTTCCGGTGGCGTTGGAGCTGCGGGATATGTGAAAAGTGTTGTTACGTACATGATAATGGATAATCTAGATGTGAAGCCAATGTCTACCATTTCAAGCATTACTCTGCTCAACAGCTTCAATGTCAAGGATCTTGGTAACCTTCAAGAGAAAGTTGTTGAATTTGGCATGGACGAGGTAATAAAGTATTCATACTTTCTATAGTAAAGTACTTTCCTGTTAAAAAGCTTATTGTTGTACCAACTCTTGATCTGTGATAATCTTGCTAATTTTTATTATGTTGGCTAATTGGTAGGGTGTGAAATTATTGAAGGAATCACTGTACTCCAACTCGGTTCTAACAAATGTCTTCCTGCTTGGGAAGAAATCTACCGTTTGACGAGCTTCTCTTCATGCACCTAACTAGCTCGTACGTATCAAACTCATTGAGAAGTACTGGAATTGCCGAAGTTTCTTTTTTGATTAGATCAGTGTTTTCGTGAAACTTGCACATCATGGACTAATGTACTTCTCATTTTGAAGCTGATCGATGCGTGTTCCTTCTTCCTTTCTAAATTGGGTTTGTTTGTCTTTTTCACCATGATGGTTATGTAGGAGCTAGGCTAATTAACTACCATGCATGAGGTGAATGTAACGTAGTCTTTGACGTGCCCTAGTATGTCGACCCTTGTATCAAACTTTTGCATGTAATGCTTCTGAAGCATGCATATGCTGAATGTTTATTTAATATAAAGTCAAGTAAACTATATGCATGGCTACCTCATATTTAACTAATTCAAGTTATCACGTACTGTACGTACTCATATACTGATCAATGGTACAATATTGAGCTTGGTTTGACACCGTTTGAGGAAAATATGTATTTTAGTAAAGTACGAAGACTTTTTTTACCTCGACCATGCCAAAATGAACAACTTTTTCTTCAAGGGCGCTGAGATCCTTGACATTGAACCTGTTGAATAAAGTGATGCTTGAAATTGTCGACATAGGCTCAACTTTCAGATCATCCAGTCATGTACGTAGCAACACCTTTCACATATCCCTCACCACCAGAATTACCGGAACTAGTCGGCTCGGGCTGACCAACATAAGTAGCTTTTGCAGACATGAGGCATTTGCAGGAAGGACAACGCTCACTCGGGTCTTCAGTCACGTAACGGTGGGAAGTAGTACTACTAGCGTCACTAGGTACACTCATACTAAAGCCGATAGGACTCATATGAGTATACGTATTAATATAGTTTGGTGCAACACATGTAGGGTACCTTATTTGGTGAACACATGTAGTATACGTCTTCAGTCACGTAACGGTACGGTGGGAAGCAGTACTACTAGCGTCACTAGGTATACTCATACTAAAGCCGATAGGACTCATATGATTATACGTATTAATATAGTTTGGTGAACACATGTAGAGTACCTTATTTTCAGCAGGAGATTCGAGCAAACCAAGGACATTGGGGGATCCTGCAGCAAATGGTGCCTTGGGTTTGAGGAGGATGTCCATGTTTATATCAGGTTGCAGGTAGGTGTCACTGAGATTTTCGACACTCTTGTAGAGTTGGCCAATGGAACCAAACATGACAGAGCGTGGTGATAGTGCTCAAAGGCAAAGACAGAAGACTGAAAAGGACGTCCACGAAGTCCTTTCCGGCCTCAGAAAAGAGTACCTTTTCACGCTTTGAAACGACGAGGAGCTACAGACTAATGTTGCTAGAGTCTGGGGTTACTGTCATTGATGATACGTACTGTAGGTTTTTTTTGTAAAGACGAAGTACTGATCGAGTCACTCCGTAAAAGACCTATGTATATATGAATCAACCTCGCAAATCAGCGAACAATTTGTAGATCTGGAGACTGCAGTAGAGGTTGTTCTGCAGACTTTTCTCTTCTAGCAAGAAATGAGTGTTGGCATATTCAAGGAGTGAGGAGAAAGGACAGAAACTACAAAACCTAAAAAATGCCCATTTATAGTCGCTCATTCATCCCCAAAGGAGTGCACTGAAGACTGTACAGAGCCAAAATTTTGTTTATTTTAAATTCTCTACGGGAACCTAGGACACATTGAAAAGTAAATTTTGGAAATTGAAAGTCTGTACATAGTTATCAGTTTGGAGCATTATTACAATAGAAGCATGGCAGGAAATTTAATAGCTCATGAAACGAGTCCATTCCCCAATAAAAACAACAAGAAAATCCCAAAGGGATTCAAATCATTCAATGAATACAAACATTTATTTGTTTGGAAACATCATTCAATGAATACAAACATTTATTTGTTTGGAAACTTAATTCTGAATGCATGTTGATTGCAATGAGATCTTTAGCAATTTTGACCCTAACAAGCAAAAATGAAATGCATTTTCAGTGCTAGATGCATGTATGCATGTATCGTGTATAAAGCGAAAAACTAATCACTCTTAATTGGTTAAAAGAGGTCAAATTGCCAAAGCAGAAATTGGTTCCATACAATCAAGTTTCGAATGTCTTCATTAGATATCGTGGAAGAGGAAACAGGGGAAGAGAGAGAAAGTAAACATTGGAAGGTAAAATGAAGGTTCAATGTAAATTTGCTTGGCCTGAAAAGGCAGGCATTCGGGATTTGATCCATGTATCAGTGAATGAATATACAAGAGAAATCTGATCTTTGAGTTAAGGTGTTACATTTAAATGTATACGGTGTAAGAATTTTTTTACCTCGTCCATGCCAAAATGAACAACTTTCTCTTCAAGGGCTCTAAGATCCTTGACATTAAACCTGTTGAGCAAAGTAATGCTTGAAATGGTCGACATAGCCTTAACTTCCTGATCATCCATGATCATCTTCGTAACAACACCTTTCACATATCCCGCAGCTCCGGCACCACCGGAAGTTGCTTCATGAGTTGCCTCGGGCTGACCAATATAAATCGCCTTTGTAGACATGGTGCTATTGCAGGTCGGACAGCGCTCAATAGGGTTTTCAGTCATATAACGATGTGAACTTGCTACCGGTGTAATACCATAATAAAACACATACATAAACTGATATACGTGTAGTCCTAGTTATGAAAGTATGAAACTCTAGTTCTTAGTAAATTAATAAGCCATGCATGCATGCTGACACTATTAGATCAACGTACGTACTCGTGTCGACCATGCATTTGATCACCAACGTTGACGACACTACTACATGCGGGAAACGAGGCGACGAAGATTTTTGTGTGCCCAAGCAGCGTAATAGTCGCCTCAACGTTTAGTGACCGTGTCTTCATCGCTTAAGCGTCGTCGCCTCATATTTGTCTCTCCACACTTTGGCGACGTAAATTTATAAATCTTCATCGCTAAAGATCAATGAAGCGACGAAACTAAGTTAGTCGCCAAATAATATTGCGGCGAAGATTGAAGAAGGTTTTTTTGTCGCTCCTAAATTTAGCGACCAATATTGATGAGGTTGGGGTGACCAAGGTCTGCTATAGGATCTTACATAGAGCGACGGAGTTTGAGCTATCTTCGTCGCTCCATTGGATGACAATAAAAAAAATTATTTTAGTTTTTACGTACCAAGTTACGACAATACACAATTATGTACAAAATCATTCTTAAAATCATTCAACACACACAATCATCTATACACAAAAATTAACCGCAAATCTAAACGTACTAGTTTGATGCCTATACAAATACAGGCTACCATTGTTCACAAATTCGAGTCTTGGTTGGCACCCAAATTGTAGCTAGATTGGGTGCCAGGAGTAGGGGTAGGAACTACAACTTGTTGACCCCCAGATTGGATAGATCTTATTAAGGCCTCCATTTCTCTCATCCTTTCGGCGAACGCATTATAATCATCTCTCGACTTACGCGCCACCTTTTTCGCTTCCGCGACCTCCCTTTTCAGCATCTCGATTTCCTCATAATTGTTGTTCATCCGGGCACCTCCTCTGATTTTGGGCTCGGGCGTGATCGCGCGCCCCACCTCTGCCATGACAAACATGAACAAATAAATATGTATCAATCATATATGAAAAGAGATCATACACGAAAGTTGAGATCAACGACTATATGTTATGTATGACCTCTTATAGAGGTCTCGTGCCTTGCACCCATCTCTTCCTCTATGATATTTATTTGTGTATCTAGAGGGAGAAGAAACTCTCTTGAAACCACATCGCCGTTATCCTCGGTCGCTGCATCATCTTGTTGGGACAACACTTCGTCAAACCTTCGCTTGACTGCCACCTGCTCAATTAAAACATAATAATTAAATAATATTAAAAATATGGTAAACAACAATAATTGTAATAACGTAACTTAACATATTTCTGCTCACCACTTTCTCAGCCGCATTCTTGTCCGGCTCATATACATCGATCCAAGTCTGGACGGCCGAGGCTTTATGACCCTTCTTCTCCAACACTTCACTCCGGTATGAGAGTGCGAGGGAGCCCGAATGGTGGTTGAGCTACTGCTTCTTGTTTTTGTTTCTATTTCCTCGATTCCATGAGCACAGTTTCTGCCACACAAAATAATAATTTAACAATATTAATAGATAAACATTTAAATTTAAAATCATGCCCAAGAACGCTGCAAATAGGTTATGAAGCTTACCAGGTAATCAGAATTTTCGAAGTGACCTTTTAACCACTCTCGTTCTTCTTCCCTCCCTAGGAACTTTGATCTAGTGTTCAACCACCCTCAAAGTTACCCTATAATAAACTCAATATGCTTGTCAATGAAATACAATAGTATAGGGGTCAATCCACAGGGAAAAATGAGACTTAATATTCTAAACTACAAACAGACGCGAAAGTCAGAAATCTGACAGACTCGACTACTGGACACTAACGCAATTAATTAAAATATCTAGACTCAACCTAAAATCACGAAATTAATACATGACACTATAGACACAGTGGTGGACTACCATGCGGAATTTCGATACAATCGGAATTGGTTTGGTTGGCGAAAAAAATTATGCAAAACAGATTACGAAACTGAAACAGAAAACAGAGTAAAAGTAAAACTGACAATCAATGATAAAATGGGTTAAGGGAAGTGTTATCCACCACCGTCACTCCATCTAGACGACAAATGCTTAACTAAATAATGCAAATGTTATGAATGAAAGATTCCCAGGAAGGCCCCGAGCTGTGAACACAACCTATTACCCGATCCTTATGTTTACAACATTGAAGGTCTGCTTATCAATATTGTCTATCCCTCAAAGAACCCGAAGTCACGGACTCGAATTAACTAAGAGAAAAGCATTAAGATTTAGAAAGGGTTTGAGAATCTACAAGGCTTGATAAGTACACTACGGTCCTGTCTCACTAGACCTAGGGTTTCTTATACCAAGCATGTATGGGTTCTACAATTGAAACTTGAGGAAGGTAATAATCACCAACAGCCATCAATTTTCTTAGAATTAAATTCCTAAACATGCATACTAAGCGTGCACTCAAAGCATACATAATCAAGAATCATCACTGTATAAATAACAAAGAAACCTCATTCAAATAACAAAAACAAAACTTAGTTAACGTACATAAGCAATCTAGATATCATGAACGGGGCTTCAAAACAGTCCCTTAACAATGGAGTTTAGCTCCTCATAGAATCAGAAATTAAACTAAAATAATCCATGAAAGAAATTGATACAAACGGATGAAAGAGAAACTTGCAGCTTCCTTGCTCTTGCTCCCCGTTATGTTCGTCCCCGCGTACGTTCTCTTGCTAGCTATTTATATGTTCCAGACTAGCTAGGTTAATTAACCTAGCTAGAAACCCACGTGCTAGACTCCAACTCAAGCCCATCTCTTTTAATCTCCCAATTGTAAATGAACTCTCCATCTTAGTCTTGCGAGCAGCATGCCAAATACCAAGTCAACTAGCAATCATAATTGCAAGTGGACTCTTGTTTTATTCTCCACTTGCATCACCACGTCACTTTTCTTCTCCTTGCAAACTATATATATATATATAAGTCAATTAAGTAGGTTAATTAACATAGTTGTTCGCATGCACTCCAACAAGTATCCCACTTCTTCACTTCTCATAATCAGCTCGCCAAGCTCCATATAAATATAAATCCACATGCAAACCTTCTCTTCTCTCTGTTCCTCGCCAAAACTGCATCCTCCAGATTTCCTCTCCAAGAAGCATTTATATAAATTATTTAATCTCATTTTCTTCATTCATCTCCAAAACACCAAAAAACAAATAAACATAATTAATTCACTCGATTAATAACAATAAACTAAATATAGGGAACAAATTAAATACCAAATAGACGCATAAATATGCGACTATCAAACTCGGCAGGAGTCTCCTTGCTGACGTGGGATAATACTGATGGCAATCATACTTCCAATCCTTATATATGGTTTGTGTCATCAAGTTTATGAAGTTTCACATGTCCACCTTGGTTGCAGGGATGTCATAGTTCGTCTAGTACATAAAATAAAAACATCTTAATTTTCATTACTAAATACATAAACCCTAAATTAACAAATTTAGCTAAGCACAGAAAGTATACCTCAATACTTATATTGACGATGTCGCGGTGCTCATCTTTAAGTCCCAAAAAGTTAGGCGCAATCATGGGAACTTTGTTGCGGATGATGCTGACAATGTCTATGGACATCAGACTTCTCTACTCTCTCGTCGCAGGCCCTCGATGCCTTGTAGAGTAAAGCACCTGTAGTTGTTGGTTGTTGTTCAGTCAGACGAGGTACTCAATTTTTGTGCCGACAACAACCCCACGCCTTGTCGCATTTTCGGTTGCCATGTTTGCTCAAACCAATGTTACTAACAGTTATATATTTACCAAACCAAATCAGTTGTGACGACCCGAACCAAAATCAGTAGTGTAATCAGCGTAATTGCGTTTTATCGATAATTGTGTGGTTTGCCGGTTTTGTTTACGACTTGATTATCGGCAAAGAATTTGAGTTGAGTCTCTTCTTGAGAGTTGTAGTACGCGTGATTTCAAGCTCGTGGGCGGTTTCAGATGATTTTTCCGATGATCGAGGAATATAATATGATTATTTAAAGTTTCAGAATATCGACGAGTTTATCCGTTCGTATCGTGTTTATCCGAATCGTAATGGTTATCCGTTTCAGTCCGTCGATCGTCCCGATGTGCGAGTATAAATATCAGAAATTGTCAAAAAATTGTCGAAAATCACTATTCGGGAAGTTTGACCGATGTTTGACCACCTCTGACGCGTTGACCAGAGAGAAAACCGGCCACCGTTTGACTCGCCGGCGACCTTCATTTTCCGGCCACCTCCGACTTTGACCTTGGTATATTTCGATTCCTCTCTTGATTTTATGTTGATTAGAACGTGGAATTGCTTGATTTGGTTGAGATTTGAGGGAGATATATCGATTTGAAAATTGGGGATTTTTGGCCGGAATCGGGTTCGACGGTGGACGGTGTTTCGGAAACTTTCCGAGGGGGGTTTGTGGTGGAAAAGGTTGGGCTTGAGGTAGGTAGGTGACCCCTTCAGGTTGGGAGGCTGTGATGGCCTCACGGTGACGGAATCGGGCGGCGGAGCAAATTCCGGCTGGTTTGGGTTTGTGGAATTTCGAGCTGGATTCCGGCCACGGTGGTGGTTGGATGGTGGTGGTCCATTTGTTAAAGTTGTTTGCCTTGTTGAGGAGATCAGTTTGGCAGCTCGGTCGCAGGGAAAACTCTCCGGTTGACGGCGCGGCGGCGGCGGCGGCGGTCAACGCCGGAGCTTCGGCGACCCGTTGACTTTTTGGATTTCGATGTTTTTAATGTCGTTTTTCTCGTAATCGTGCCTCGATGATCGCCTTGAGGTTTTCGAGTTGATTTGGGTATCGAATTTTCAGTCGAGGGTTTTGAGTGGAGATTTCGGAAATTTCGTCGATTATTTTGCACAGTATTATATATTTCCGGGAACGGTTGGTTTCCGCGGTGTTGTACAGTATAGAGAATTGTGATTTTGATCATATATATTTTGTGATTATTCAGGGGATCGAGATCGTGCTTCGGGAGAGGGATCTTCAGCCGGACCACGTGATTAGCGCGAGTGCGTGCTCTGCTGATCTGTGAATGGACATTTTTATATTTTCACAGTTGTTTGCGAGTTCGTGATTTTTCGTGATTTTCCGTATTTACTTTATACGATGTTGTGATATATGTTATTTTTGGAGGTATTATTTTATATTTATTGGTGATGGCATTACTGCATCGATGCTTCGGCTACTCAGCTGATCACCGGTAGTCCGCCAGAGTTGAGAGATTCCTCTAGACCAGAGTTGAGAGATTCCTTTGGGCAGGGTTGAGAGATTCCCCTGTATGCCGCCGGGGTTGAGAGATTCCCATGGCCTATCACCGTCGGGTTTGAGCGATTCACCTAACCGTCGGGCTTGAGAGATTCGCCTGGCAACCTCCATATATACTTTCCGAACTCGCATTGTTTTATATTGATTATGTATATGAAACTGGTGAAAGACATATGTTTATTTTCGTCCACTCACTCTAACGTTTTTATTGCCTTTCCCCTGGGCTTTTCGGTTTTCGTGCCCAGTTTGCAATTCGGATTCTGGTGTCTCACGTCGTGGTCGGAGGCTAATTGTTCGGGCTACCTGTGTTTTCCAGTATGTTTCTTGTTTCGCCTACTGTTGTATGTTTTGTATATATTTACAATAGAGGTCGCTCTGATACATTCTGATACATGTTTAATACGGATTTTTCCGGATATACTATATATTACAGTCATGTTCACTGTTTATTACTATTGTTATGATATTGAGAAATCCGGATGGGATTGGCGCCCACGGTTTGGCTTTTGTGGCATAGGATGAAGTGTTATTTTTCGGGTGTAGGTAAAGGCAATTCCGCGTTAGTAGCGTTACTCTGCCCAAATTTTTACAGTTTTTGTTGGTTCGTGTTTTTAGAAGGGGTTTGATTCCGGTTTAGGAAACTAAATCGGGGTTGAGTCCTTTCTTCAGTAACCAACAAACTGAGAGACAAGCAATGGACCTGGAAGTCTAGTCTTCTTGCAGCGGATGCTAAGGGTGGGCGGCGGCTCTGAGTTACTGGAAGCGGCAATGGTGCCGTGCCGATGGATACCGCAGCGCTATTTTTAACTGACGGAAAAGTATCTTCGAGTGGTGGGGCCGACGTTTCCTGCTAGGAACGAGGCTGCGGAGGAGGTCTGGATGGGGCCGTTGGGCTGGTGGATACCACAGTTGCCGCCATCGTAGCAATCACGGCAACTTGTCTACGCTCGAGCGCCGCTATCCTCATCCTGTGCGCCGTTCTCCCGGGAGCCATTCTAACATCATCACATCACTATCATCACAATTCACATCACATAATCACATCATCACAAGTCAGTAGTATGTATAAGCTCATATGTTTATATATAGTAAATGAAATCAAAAACTGACGAGTGATGAATGCTAGTTCATATATATGTAATATTATATTTCTCCCACTGAACTAGATTATTCATCAATTTAGGAGATATAAACAGGATCATCTTTCTTTAGCTTAGAAGACATGAAGTTTGAATATGAAATTCATTCTGGTATACATGTATGCAGAAAAGTATACATGTAATTCAATCTTCAATGATCAATTAAAATTCATATATAGTGCATGATGGTAGTACTGCAAAAACTTGATCATAATTAAACTCTTCTTCTTAGCCGAAAAATGATCAACAAAACTTTCTTCCAATATTATATGTAACCATGAACCGGTGCAAAAGTTCCAAGATCAGGTTAAACATATACAGTTACAAGATCAGCAAGAATCTTCATATTGTCAATATTGGAAATTTTAGATGTTGGACTGAGAATTGCACCGACGTTTTAAGTCGTAAACTCTACTTTGAAACATAGTAAACTAGTCCAATATAAAAGTGGGTCCACTAGTTTTAACTTTTGGTTAATATATACCACTGCTACCAAAAAATACAGAAAGAAACAATCTCTAAACTGGATGATTATATATTTAAACTGCTCAGCTCGATCATAGCTCATACAACTCATTTTGTATATGATCAGTGTTTAACTCTGAAAAAAAAAGCCAAACTACGACAAGTTAGACAACTCATTTTGTATAAGATCAGTGTCATATATTAGTCATTACAAATATGACTATCAAAAATCGAAGTGAGAATATTGCAGATTGATGCTAAATCGAAGTGAGAAAACTCATAACACAAAATCACATCACATCACATAATCACATTCAGTTTCAATCCTTAAGTTAGAGAGAGAGAGAGAGAGAGAGAGAGGGAGAGAGAGAGAGAGAGAGAGAGAGAGAGAGGCAATTATACCTGGAAGAACAAATTGGTTGGCGGTGGATGGGATTTAGGGGTTTCGGGTTCGGGGAGGTGGGTTAGGAGGAGATTTGGGGATTTAGGGTTATGAGGAAGGGATTTAGGGGAGGTGAAGAAGAAGAAGAAAGAAACTATGCAAAGTCTGGAAATATAATGGGCTTGTCTTCGTCGCCTAGAAATACTTCAGTGACGAACATTGCTTTCTTGGTTGCCTCAAAGAGATGAAGCGACGAAGTTTTTATTCACAGGGTTACCAAGGGGATACAAGCTTGGTCGCCTCATGAACAAATAATATTTTAAAAACCCTAACCAAAACGACGAAAATTGAAGTTTTTCGACGCCTCGTATAATGTGAAGCGACGAAGATTGAAGTCTTGGTCGCCTCATTTTGTTTTCTTTTTACATATTAGGTTTAATATTTTCAAATACATAATTCATAGTTTATAAATATGAAATTATTTTTCAAATATATAATAACATTAGTTTGGTCTTCCTCCTCGTCGTCCTCTTCATCATTCTCTTCGTCTTCATCTTCATATTGCTTTAATAGGTCTTCGTTAGATTCTTCGTCTCCTTCTTCATCCAAAACTAGGTGAAGATCTTGGAAAAATTGTATCACCGTGGGAGTGTCATCTAGGTAAGGCTCGATGTTTAGCTTTGGTTGCAATAATGAAGGGTGAATCCTCATAGTAATTGTTGTTTGTATCTACTGATATTAGTTTATGATCTAACTTGACGGTGTCAATTTCGTCCTCATCCTCGGAGTTATGCCATGTGCACTTGAACAACACCACTGGCATACGGCCTACATATAATACTTCGACTATATAGATAATATGATCGTAGAACTTGGATGAACCCATGTCTATCATGACACCGCTATTTTGAGTCACGGTTCTTTGATCTGTATCAAACAAGGTAAACTTGACACCGTTCACATAACATGACTTAAGAACCCGGAATTTTTGAGGTCGTTGGGCTAATGACTTTATCCCTGGCACCAAGCTTTTGTCCTTAATTTTATCCTTGAGAGACACCTGAAAGATAAGTGTTAGATAAGTGAAAGATAAGTGTTAGTTTTCATACCCATGTTAAGAACCATCGAAGAAAACTCCTCTGACGACGAGGATCGTCAAAATCTTCACAATTTTTAGCCTTGAATCTTGTGAGATGTTCTTCTAGGTATGGTTTAACCTCGTATGTTTCCACCAAAACTTGCAAGTAAGCCTCAGCAGTCTCTGCTTCAGTTAACCTAAACTGGCTACGAGTCTCAATAATCTCTGGCCTTACTTGTTGTGAAACACTGCTAATATTCCACTCTGGGAAAGTGTCAATTTCTTCGTGGTTTTCCCCGTCTGAGATAAGACTTACAATACGTCACCGACTCCTGTATGAGGTACCGTTCTGTAATACTACCCTCCGGGTAACGTGCATTCCTCATTGACTTTTTATATTGATCTAATTGCCTGCAATATCATATAAATGGTTAGTACATATTACATAACTAACATAGGAAGTGTGAGAAGTAAGGTCAAAGTTGCACCCCGGTCAAAGTTTTATGGATTGAAGACACATGATTTCTATGTATTGCTTTAACGTCTTTTTCTAATGGTTATCATAGGGTTCTTGCCAGATATGGTTGTGAAGCCATCGATATCACTGTCAAGTTGGTTTCGTAAATTATGAGCTAGGGAGCTGAAGAAGGAGGTTGTGCATGATATGGAAACTAAAATAGTGATGATTCTCTGCAATTTGGAGATGATTTTTCCTCCACATTTTTTTACATCTATAGTTCATCTCATGGTTTATCTGCCCGAACAAGTATTTCTTACAGGCTCAGTACACTGTACATGGATGTATCCAATTGAAAGGTATAATACTTTATATTGCTAATCTGAATGATTCGAGGAAGTTGCAACAAGGGTTTGCTTAATTGATCTCTAAGAAATTCATGTTTCCCATAGTGAAAATATAACCAATCTGTGAATGAGCTTTATGTGACTCAGAGAGGTACCCAATATCAGCAAATCTGACCAACACATCAACCAGTGTTTCAGAATATGGGAATGCAGTAAAATTGCTCGCAACAGCGGAAGAGTTCGACGGGTTGAACAAAGGGTTCTATTCGAACCAATGTACCAGTTTCGACAGGTAGAAGAATACTTAACATTCCTTAACCACACGAATACATCTTCTAGAGCATCATTTTTAACTAAAAAAGGTGCATGAGGAACATTCACCGTCCCCTCATCATTTTCTCTTTTCCATTGGTTTTTGCGCACATTCCTCTTCTTTAAAGCAGTGCGAGCTTTTAAACCATCTTTGGTCTTCTTATTAATTGCAAAAATGGTTGCAAGGATGTTGTCACACACATATTTTTCAATGTGTATGACATCTAAGCAATTTCTGATCTTAATGACCAATAAGGCAGCTTCCAAAATATACTCTCGTGAGTCCAATACTGTCTGTTATTCGGATTGTACAGCACCTTCAAGTCGTCATGTTAGCTAACAATGGGGTAAGCGTGGGACCTAACGTCCTCCAAAAATTTCATCTTTATTCTTTTGAACGGGTTTTCTGCCAAACTCCACTTTCCCGTTAAATGCATTACTCAATCGCCAAGGGTGGTCTTGGTAGAGCCATTTCCGATGACCTTCATAAACTATCCTCCCACATATAGGCTCTGAAGTTAGCTCATCTAGACAAATTGGACATGGGAAGTACCCTTTCACTGTTGAGCTCGTAAGCATCCCTAAACCAGGAAAGTCGCTGATAGTCCACATCATCGCTGCCTTCATCAAGAATACCTCATTGTCTACTCGATCAAAAGTATGGACTCCAACGACCCATAAATGTATTAGCTCCTCGATCAATGGCTCCATGAGTACACTAAGGCACTTTCCAGGAGATTTAGGGCCTAGAATCAACACTGATAACATGTTATTTTCCTTCTTCATGCACATTGACGGTGGTAGATTGTACGACATCACAACAACGGGCCATGTACTATGCAAAGTTCCCATTGTTCTAAATGGATTGAAACCGTCTGTTGAAACTCCAAGGTGCACATTTCCGCAGTTCTATGCGAAACCTAGAAATGTTCTGTCAAAATGTTGAAACGCTTCTCCATCATCTAGGTGGCTGAGGCTACCAGCCACGCATATCTCCACAAGCCATCGCATATGCTTGGCAGTGTGTGGTGACATAAACAGATGCTTCAACCTTGGTGTTAAAGGGAAGTAACGAATGATATTTTTTAGGAATGTCATCCATATATGGCTTATATCTTTCAGAACTATACACTGGACAACTCCTCTCATTTACAAGCGCCCCCCTGAACAACACACAGTTGAACTCACATGCATCAATTTTTTCATAACAAAGTGAAAGTTCACTCAAGATTTTTTTAATTCTCGAGTATGAATAGGGGAATGTGTGGCCTTTAGGAAGAAGATTATCAATGTAAATATATAAAGAGTCAACACTTATGTCCGACCATCCATTTTCATTTTTCATTTCCATTGTATCTAATATGGCACTCAAAACTGTTTCCTCACTGCCTTCATATAATGGGGTCTGTGACTCCTTTAATAATCTATCGTACTTTTCATAATCATCATCCACCATGTCATTGAAGTTGATGCCATAATTATCTTCCACAAATTTTTGGGGTGCATCTACATGGTATCCAAGATAATACGGATATGCATCATGTAGAATCTCTAACTGCGGGTTCACTGAAGGACCAACACCACCATAAGGGCCGACTATGTCTTGAAGCCACTATCTTCAGAGATTGAGCATTGCCGGTTCACTTGAAACTTCCCCATGAAGATGCCATAAAGTATAATCCGGATTCAAACCACCGTGTGACAAGTGATGATACATGGTATCTATAATAACCTTGAACATACCGTTCTTACAACATTTGCACGAGCATAAGTGATAATTGGCTCCGTTACTATGTCTCCGGAAAAAATTCATAAACTCGAATATGCCTGTGATGTAACTTGGATCAGCACGAGGATATGTCATCCAGGTTTTTTCTGGGTGTCATTCCATGCTTTCTGTCAATAGAAACAATCAATATAAACAAAGTCACCACACCACATTTATGATTCAACCAAAACCTGTCTCCACACTTCTTCTCCTTATGCCTCCGGGTAGGGTCCTATCCCCTTCAGGAGAACACGATATTTGTGAACCCTCTTACACTCATGGGTTTCAGCTCCAGTTTAGGGAAATTTCGGCAGTATCTCCCTATAGTTTCCCAAGTGCACATATATCTAAACAACCTAATTTGCACTCGAGGAACATTGTAAGGAGACACTGTCGAAACCATATCCCAAAATTGAAACTGAAACCACATGAATAGCAAAAGGATCAACAAAGTCCTGTTCACCTATAGTGTCCAAAAATGGGACAATTTGAGAATCAACAACTCATCTCGATCAACTAGATGAGTTGTTGATTCTCAAACGGGAGTTCTAAGTTGATAAACACCACAATTATATATAACCCTACACTGGATTTCATGATTAACACTAATAACACCACTAATTGAGACCAATAAACCTAATCTACACTAATTATCACAAATTTTACTAAATTTAACCAAAATCCACACATTATTGATGAACCCATAACATGATTTATCACAATTCAATGATTCAAACACTAAAACTATAACATAAGACCAAATTACTTCAACTTCAAAAATTTCACATAAACATCAATTTCACTTCTCAATTAATATATAATATGGTCATGAAGAGGGTTAAAGAGATGAAAATCAAACTAACCTTACTTAAGAATCAATTGGATGGCAAGAACAACCTTATTTCTTAATTTCTTCAAATTTCTCTCCAAATCGGCCAAGAACAGCTCCAGAACGCGAATGACCTATTTTCTCAAAATTTTAACCTTATAAAGGGTTTGAATTTAAGAAGGAGAACAAATCCAGTTAAAAAAAAATAAGGCGACGAATATTGAGCAATCTTCGTCGCATCAGATCTCTTCGAAACGACCAAATTTCCATTCGTCGCTTCAGATGCCTAAATTTGGTTATATCATGTTTATGAAGCGACATAGAACAATATTGGTAGCCTCATGGACCATAAAGCGACGTATGATATTTCTGAGGCTACGAATGCATTATTCGTCGCCTCAGTTGGCCTCTAGCGACGAAGGAATTTACCTTCGTTGCTTGGTCGCTGCTCTCTAGGAGTGCGACGAAGGTGTGATCACTGTGATGAATGGACTCGACCCGTCCTTGAGAACCTGAAGCCCTTCCACGTCATCCTGGAGGAGGAGAGTGATGAGGCTAGGGTCTCTGTGGCCGGCTATGCCGACGGTGAGATCTGGTTAAGCTAGGGTAGAACGGATAGTAGAGTTGATTGATCATCATATGCTGGCCGTGCTTCCCAGTTCCCAAGTACCTTGTTATTTATGTAGTCTCATCCTCTCCCATCTCCTCCTCCGATCCAAATCCTCCGCTCCCATCAATATTTTCTTCTACTTTTTGTTTTTTGGATGGATTCTAGAAGAATATGTAGGACTCGTGAAGTGATGAAGGAATTGAAGTTCGAAAACTTCGAGTATATTATACATATCCTCTAAATCCCATGTTATAATGAATGTAAGAAAGAACACATATTTACGTAATTCACTAACAATGTGTTAGCTACGTCCACAGAGCAGAGGAGAACAGTTTTATTAATCCTTGAGGAAAACGGATTACAGATTACAGAATACCACACTATATTAAATAACCTAAAGGATATATATTACCCCCGAATGTTAGGCCCAACAGAAAACCAAAATCTAGCATAACACGGATTAGTCGTATACTACCGTTATACAAAGCTGATTCAAGGCATAATCTAATATCTTCTAATCCTCTATCATAGAATTTGATGTATCTATATATCCAGCTGGAACGAGATGATATATATGGATAGAGTGTCTTTTTGCTCACGCTCCCTGTTAAGTGTGAGCATCACATTCCCTTTAAAATTTGACACATATTATAATCGCAACTAATATTAAACCATATAAATTTATTCTATCATTTTCTTTATAATTTAATAACTCTGAAATTGAACAAGGGGAGAAAATTCTGGAAATATAGCTAGCTCCTAAAATTCCTCCATCACGTCAAGCCTCAAGAGGGAGAAGAAAGAAAAAAACAATTATTGCGCAGTTTCACGTAAACCTTAGCTAATTTGCAGTTTTATGGTCGGTGGTTTCATGATTTATTGTGGTGATTTTTTTCTTTGTTGATCTTGATTTTTTTTTCATTGATTATACAAACGATTTAGTTGATGATCTCTTTTTCTTTTGTTTCTTCAATCTGCTTGTACTTCTGGGTTTATATATACGTACTTAGAGGTTCTCTCCACATAATATTTTTTTTTCTCTTTCCATATCTTTTATTTAATTTGTTTAGGTATTTAGTTATTATCTTCACGAGAAGAATGAAAAACGTTTGAAAGCTACTACTCCCCATTTTCAAGCTACTGGTCTCACAATTCTCCCTAAACCACTCCACCAACTCACCGGACATACAATCTAGAGTTTAGATAACTACAGTTTGCTCGAGCTATCTTCCACGTATAAGTTGCAGTGTGTTATTTATGCTCATAACCAAAACAATTCTTGAAATTTACTTTAGATGTACACAGTCGATTTCAAACAACCCTTTTAATTCAATGCTTCAAATTTGTAGAGATTGTATTAATCTCAGAATTTTGCACACGAAAATCAATACCCATCCGAAGACTCAAACTAGAGCCTAAACCCAAATTTCATCTGAAGACCCAAACTTGAGCCTTAACCCAAATTTCAAATTACCAAACAAACACTGATAGAAAAGAAAGACCCAAACGTTAGGTTAAACTCGAGCACAATAGACATCAAAGTCAATAATCAGTCAAGAGTGTCGCTCAGCAACAGAAGGAAAATTTACCAGAATAGTAGTTAAACACTACAAATATTTATATTTGCAAGTGTAACATGTATATCACGTGTACCACTATTAACAAAGAAGTAAAAGAGACCAGATTATAATAAAAAAAAAACTAATATTAAACTAGCTCTCAATCATTCGGAAATAACAATATACTTATAATAGTTTTAAAAAAAACTAATATACTTTTAAACCTAAAGAGTAAATGTAACCATAATAACTGAACAACAATCAACCTAAGATTTGATAAGAAAAAAAAACAAAAAAAAAAACAATCAACCTAAGCTCTTGTAATATTGAAAACGTAAGTCAATTCAATCTAGCTTTCTTCGAAATCACTTGTTGCCGACTCGTGACCATATCCAACCATTCTTTGACCTTCAACTCCACAACTTTTTCCTGAATTCGAATTTGCTCAATCATGGTTTCTTCATCATCATCAAATCCTTCCCTTTTCTCCGCCACAACTTTAAGTTGAAGTTTTTGTAATGCTTGTCTTAATTTTTCTGCCGCCACGTCCACTTCTTGCTCATATTGACTCAGTTCATCTACTACAGAATCAAACATAGTTTCCAGCAACTCCTCCAGTTCTACTCGTCCACTTAGATATATGTAATGCAATCTCATTAGTTTGATCTTAAACATTAGACTGATCAGCCCTCTATATAAACTCAGTATAAGCTCGCCCGTACTATCCAACTCTGACGTCGTAGCCATGTTTCCAACTTTATTGGGATACTCCTCTTTAATCTTGTTGAGCTCTACGCCTGATAAGTCTATCAGTTCGACCGAGTACTTGTCCTCATTCTCGTATAGTAAATCTATAGCTATTTTTGAACAACGGAATTGTTCAAACTTTGTGACAATCACAGCTTGATTGTCCTCCTCCACGAGTGTGACCAATAACCAGAAATTCCCAACGTGACGTTTCGACATAACACTCTTAAACTGTTTTATAACTCGAGCCTTCATTGCATCCAACTTCGTTTCGTATTTGTTATGCCTTATTAAGAGCTCCCCCAAGCTAATCATTCTCGGAGTGACGAACTCTTCTTCAAGGTTGTTGTTTTCGAGTCCTTTTAAATTCTTGGAATGTTTCACCATGAGCTCTATCAGCAGCTTTGGATAATAATATGTGCTATTATTATCACTGCTGCTCCTACTTTCGGGGACTAGACGATCGGCAGATTCGTAATGACTATCGTCGGTATCATCATGACCAATATGATTCATGTTATTATTATTGCTCTTGTTATTGTCTCTCTCCATTAGCTCGATCGGTTTCTTCCACTTTAATTTGCAGATGATTGTTAGGGTTTGATGGGATCGAGTGCTCTTCTACTTTTATAGATTGATCGATGCGTATCCATTTTTGTTTTCCGTCTCCTACCTAACTTAGGAGATAAATGTAAGATCGAAGAGGATTGATTTGATTAGACTTCATGTTACATTAGTTCTCCCAAGTAAGATAGATCACGGAGAAACACAACATCGATCTCTATATATAAAAGTACCATCAGCTCCATACTTTATTTTTCCAATGTCATCATTAACGCTGGAACAATTTTTTCGAGTACATTAAAGATTTAGCTTATGACAACATTCTAACTAGAAGATCGACTCGGCTCACCTAATTAAGCAAACACATTTATCGTAAAATAATTGATAAATATAAATATCTAAAGATTTGTCACGGTTCACTTTTCACCACAGTAAAATGAGCACAAGTCTTTTTGTTTTTTTAGAAAAAAACTTCAAATTAACTTACGACATGTCGTTTAAAACCTTTTGAACTAAACCAGTCGTCTCTGTAGTTGTATAGAGCCACATCTCCAAAACCCTCCAAAACCCTCACTCTCTCTCTCTCTCCGCCGCAGAGACTCGGCGGCGAAATGAACAACCTGAAACTCTACTCGGAGGTCTCTCTAAATCTCCAACTCCAATCTCCAGATGAACAAGAGTCCATTCTCTTCACCGCTTTTGACATCGAACAGAACCGCCTCTTCTTCGCTTCCTCCGCCAACAACATCTACGCCACCCACCTCTCCTCTCTCCAGGTCTCACTCAATTCCCCCATCCCCCAATTTCAAAAACCCCCTAATTTTGACCGTAAAACCCTGATTTTGACTGGTTTTTTTGCAGCATGAGAGGGCATGGAGCAAGACCTCGATCGCGGCGGAGCTCAGCCGAATTGAGCTCGACGAGCCGGAGGACTTCGTGACGTCGTTTGTTTACCTGATGGAGAAAGAGGCTTTGTTGGTGGGGACCAGCAGAGGGCTTCTGCTGCTTCATAATGTGGATGATAGTATGACTCAGGTGGTCGGCGGCGTCGACGGCGGCGTAAGGTGTGTTTCGGCTAGTCCCGATGGAGATGTCGTCGCGGTTATCACGGGGACTGGGCAGATACTGGTGATGACTCTTGATTGGGATTTGCTTTACGAGACTGCTCTCGAGGATGTTCCACATGGATGTAAGGACCTCTCTCACTCTCTCACATTTCGATTTAATTATCGTGCGATTTAGTGGTCTGTTTTGAATTCGGTTGGCATTGTACTTATTTGTTATCAGGTGATGCACAATTGTGTAATATTGAGTTCCCCATTGCTTGGCGTGGTGATGGGAAGTACTTTGTGACGCTGAGCCGGGCATTGGATTCGGACTCTTTGCTCAAGAGGCTTAAGGTTTGGGAGCGGCATTCGGGGGAGATGCATGCTGTTTCGGAGTCCAAGTTGTTTATGGGATCGGTGGTGGACTGGATGCCCAGTGGAGCGAAAGTTGCGGCTGTTTACGATAGGAAGGCACAAAATGAGTGTCCTGCGATAGTGTTCTATGAGAGGAATGGGTTGGAAAGGAGCATGTTTAGCATTAATGAGCAGGCTAATGCAACCGTGGAGTTTCTTAAGTGGAATTGTAACTCGGATCTTCTTGCTGCGGTTGTCAGATGTGATAATTATGATTGTGTTAAAATTTGGTACTTTAGTAACAACCACTGGTATTTAAAATCAGAAATCAGATATCTGAGATATGACGGGGTGAGGTTTGTTTGGAACCCAACAAAGCCACTGCAGCTGGTATGTTGGACACTTGGTGGCCAGATTACATCTTACAACTTCATATGGAATTCTGCAGTGATGGACGACTCAACTGCTTTGCTAATTGACGACTCCAAGATACTTGTAACCCCCCTATCTTTGTGTCTAATGCCACCTCCTATGTATTTATTCAGCCTCAAATTCTCGAGTGCTGTACGAGACTTTGCCTACTATTCCAAGAGTTCTAAGAACTGCTTGGCTGCTTCTCTGTCAGATGGCTGTTTATGCGTTGTAGAGCTTCCTGGAACTGATGCTTGGGAAGAGTTAGAAGGCAAAGAGTTCTCTATTGAAGCGTCCAGGTCTAATTCCCCATTCGGTTCAGTTCTGCATCTCATATGGTTGGACCCCCATAAGATTCTGGCTGTTTCTCACCATGGATTCAGTCATAGTCAATACTTGCCTCAGACTTCGCTTAGCGAGGAAGACCTCGGTTTCTATTTGCAGGAAATTGATCTTGTATGTTCTGAGGATCAAGTCCCTGGTTTAGTGACATGCTCAGGATGGCACGCAAAAATTTCCAGCCGAAATCCTCTAGAAGAGACTATTATTGGAATTGCTCCTCATCCTGCTTTAAAAGGTTCAGCATTTGTTCAATTTGACGGTGGAAAGGTTTACGAGTATGTTCCAAAGTTGGGCATTTCCAGAGGAGGTCCAAAACAAGATTGGAGCTTCTCGGCAACTTGCCCTTGGATGAGTGTGGTTCTAGTTGGAGACGATGGGTCTTTGAAACCTTTGCTTTTTGGACTTGATGACAGTTGTAGACTGCATGTCAGTGGGAAGATAATATGCAACAACTGCAGCAGTTTTTCATTCTACTCAAATTTGGCTGATCAAGTGATCACGCATTTGATTTTGGCGACGAAGCAGGATTTACTTTTCGTCGTTGATGTAACAGATATTTTGCACAAAGAGATTGAGATAAAACATGAGAACTTTGTCCAAGCTGGTAAGAAAAAGAGAGAAGAAAATAGAAACTTCATAAACATATGGGAAAGAGGTGCGAAAGTTGTTGGTGTCGTTCATGGAGATGAGTCTGCCGTTCTGTTGCAACCGGCTCGCGGAAATCTAGAGTGCGTTTACCCAAGGAAATTGGTCCTGGCCTCTATTTGCAATGCATTGATCCAAAGGCGTTTCAGAGATGCACTTCTCATGGTGAGGCGGCAGAGGATAGATTTTAATGTTATTGTGGACTACTGTGGTTGGCAGGTGTTTCTCCAATCAGCTTCAGAATTTGTCAAGCAGGTCAATAACTTGAGCTACATAACAGAGTTTGTTTGTGCCATAAAAAATGAAGACCTTACGGAGACACTATATAAGGAGTTTATTTCTGTACCCTCTCCTAAGGAAGTCAAAGATGTGCAATCCTTTGGTTCCAATAGCAAGGTATCATCGGTGCTTCTGGCCATTAGGAAGGCTCTTGAGGATCAATTACCAGAAACTCCTGCAAGGGAACTTTGCATTTTGACCACACTTGCTCGTAGTGATCCCCCTGCACTTGATGAGGCTTTAGAGAGAATAAAAGTCATCCGTGAGGCAGAATTGTCGGGTTCTGATGACCAAAGGGGGGTCTCTTACCCCTCGGCTGAAGAGGCTTTGAAGCATCTCTTATGGTTATCTGATTCTGAATCTGTTTATGAGGCAGCTTTGGGTCTTTATGATTTGAACCTTGCAGCTATGGTGGCATTAAATTCTCAGCAAGACCCTAAGGAATTCCTTCCTTTTCTTCAGGAATTGGAAAGTATGCCCGATACTTTGATGCGCTATAACATTGACCTTCGGCTGCACAGGTTTGAGAAGGCTCTCAAGCACATAGTTTCTGCAGGAGACACTTGCTATGCAGATGCTATGAACCTGATGAAGAAAAATCCTCAACTTTTTCCGTTGGGGCTTCAACTGATTACTGATCCTAACAAGAAGAGGCAAGTACTGGATGCCTGGGGTGATCATCTTAGCAATGAAAAATGTTTCGAGGATGCTGCTGCCACCTACTTGTGCTGTTCCAGTTTGGAAAAGGCTTTGAAGGCATACCGTGCTTGTTGTAATTGGAGTAAGGTGCTTACAGTAGCCGGGCTTCTAAACTTGGGTAAAGATGAGATTATGCAATTAGCTCATGAGCTATGTGAAGAACTTCAAGCTATAGGTAAACCAAGGGAAGCTGCCAAAGTCGCGCTGGAGTATTGTGGTGAAATTAACAATGGGATGAGCCTGTTGATTAGCGCGAGGGACTGGGAGGAAGCTTTGAGAGTTGCGCTAATGCATAATAGACAGGATTTGACCAGTGAGGTGAAGGATGCAGCCTTGGAATGTGCAGTCTTGCTTATTGGTGAATTTGAGGAGGGTTTGGAGAAAGTAGGGAAGTACGTGGCTCGCTACTTAGCTTTAAGACAAAGAAGGTTACTTCTTGCTGCAAAGCTCCAGTCGGAGGAACGGTCAGTTAATGATCTTGATGATGAGACTGCCTCAGAAGCTAGCAGTAATTTCAGTGGGATGAGCGCTTACACCACTGGGTATGTCTTTTACATGCTTTAATTCATACAGCATTTCATTGTGCTCCTTGTAATTTATGGTTTGGTATAGCTTTCTCCTCTGGAAGGCATAACTGTTGGTCTTAGTATAAGCAAAATAAGGTGTACAAACAGAAGTATGTACATTAATCCTACTTGCTCCTGGGTGCCACCTGTTATGGCTTTGATAACTGTATCCCTAGGCTCTGCAATGTCTTTGGAAATGACTCTCCAGTTTTGGATAAGTAATAACCCAATAACCAGAGCTAGAGGGACACCAGTTCTGTGCATTTAAGACCTTCTTACCTCTGTTTCCTACCTTGCTTAAAGCATTGTGTGTGTGCCCATATCCATTATAGGGTGATATATCCTGATTGTCTTCCATCATTTGCTAAATTCCCTTTTTTTACAACATTGCTTCAGTTCATTTCAGCTATGAATGGAGGATGGTTCTCCAATAAGTTCCATGTACATCTTATAATCTGTATTGTCGACCTTTTGAAGTGTTTGACTAATATTGTGAGCAGGACCAGGAACAGCGCTGCCACTTCCATGAGATCAAGTGCAGGTAGCAGAGCAAGAGATGCCAGGCGTCAGAGAAAGAAGGGAAAAATCCGTGCTGGCAGGTAGATATCTTTCGTAATACAAAAGGCGTGCACTATATTCTGCAATTGTTCTATCATTCCATGTCTCTCACAATCCCTATTTGACATTGCAGTCCCGGTGAGGAGTTGGCTCTTGTAGATCATTTGAAGAGCATGCCTCCAACGACTGGAGCCCTGCAGGAACTGAAGTCTTTATTGCATTCGCTTGTGATGTTTGGTGAGGTTGAAACTGCACGAAAGTTGCAAAGAGCTGGTGAGAACTTCCAACTGTCGCATATGGCAGCGGTAAAACTAGCTGAAGATACAGTATCTTGTGATGTCATAGATGAATATATACAGACTTTGGAGCATTTTACACATAGTATTAGAAGTGAAGTGCGAAACTCTGAGGCTTTGTTTTGGCGGTGTAAAGTATTTCTTTCTCCTTGAGTGATTTGGTATGCCCCTGCATACTCCTAGATAGTGAGCATAACTGAGGAAACAGTGAAGAATGACCATCAAGAAGTGATTGACGCTCATTTTTATGTCGATTGTATCAGGTGCTTTATTCAGTAAACATATGTATCAAGATGATTAATAGATTTTTGTTATTATAAACCTCTATTTTTTTTTTTGGCTCTTTTGAAATGAGTAGATCTTAACAAAAATGAGAAGAAGATAAAAATAATTAATAAAATTAGGGCCCAACCGGGTTCGAACCGGTGACCTCTTGATCTGCAGTCAAATGCTCTACCACTGAGCTATGGACCCGCCATCGTTTTTATATCCGGAGCTAATTTATTTAGCACTTTTGAATTAATCAGATTGAAACACATACATATTTGTTCACATAATCTACATCCTTTCACAAATCATCTATGTTTGGTCACATCCATCATCTTCTTCAACAAATCATACATCCTAGAAACCTCATTGCCCAACTCTAGATTAGGGTATCCTTTCTATGTTTGGTCACATCCATCATCTTCTTTCAAAAAACCATACATCTTAGAATCCTCATGTCAAACTCTAGATTAAAGTATCCTGTCTGATTTTTTTGTATCCCCTACAAATTATAAACACAAACATAACACAAACAAATATATACTCACATACTTGAGCAAGTGCCAACCCTTATCTTGTATTTTCTCTCGACATGTGTCCGCAGACTCCACCTGCCATCTTGGCCCTATGCGTGGCGCGCATGCGTGTGTTACAACCCACCTTTGCAATCCATATTTTTCCTTTCAGTACTTGAACTTAAGCCCATGTGTGAGGCCCGTTACTATTTTGATTCCGTCAGTGGTCCTCGGCCACGTGTCAGGTTGCCCTATTGTACTATGGAACCAAGTTCCATATATTGTAGCTTGAGACAAACCGTTTGAGAACAGAACAATGTGTGGGTTACAAACCTCCACGCCGTCGATACTTTCCAAACCACCACCACCACCACGCCGTCGATACTTTCCGTCGTCGATACTATTAAGGGGATAATAGCTAATGATGATTTGCTATAAAACCGGCCCTCTTTTCAGAACTGATTTTGCTTTTACCGATTGCGAGAACTTTATAAGTAAACGACTCTCCATGGGCCTAATGGATAAGGATCCCAAATGTATTTTCATTTTTATTTCAATTTATGTATTTTAGATTATATTTTTAAAGAAAAGGAAAGAAAAAAAAGAAAAAAAAAGGACAAAAAGAGGCGGTTGATAACGCATCTCTATAAATATACTCAACACTAAAGATCTAAACCATATGCAAACCCTAATCTCCCCCATGGCGAGTTTCCCAAATTCGTACCGGCTCGGTTAGAATGATGAAACCGACGGTGTCTAAGATGCGGTTTCAACTTTCAACACCTCGTCGGTGAATACGCCAAAGCGTTTGCGCCAGCCTAAGCACAACCATGCTGTACAAAAGCGGTCGGGGCAGTCTCAAGGTTCTTTAGAGCAATCACGATGACTGCAACGACAGTGGATTTTTGACCGGATCTCAAAGCTGAGACATAGCAAAGAAGATGACCGGCATGGACCTTTACATTCCAAAAATTTCATCATTAAAGATGAGATGTAACACATATATGAAATCAAGAGGCCTTAAGAAATACACCTACGGACTCAAGGCTAGCAACAAAAGCTGACACCATAGCTAAAAAAGCATAGCTAGCTTTCAGATGAAAAGTAATAAAACCTTCATATGTTTTATTCTTCCTCATTCATACGAGGAAACATGAAGTACAACAATAACAACCACACTAAAATTATGTTAACAAACAAAGACAATGTTACTCACAAGATAAAATATATTGTACCAACACCATGTTATCCTGTTCCCCGTCCTCATTAGCCAAATTTGAGTTTGATAATCCTTTTAGATTTCCAGTACCTCTAATCAATCCTAGCCTGCATGCAAGCTATAAACACAAGCCTGACACATACAATATATGAACTCACATTATTAAAAAGTTAACAAAAATCATAAATCTCCGGTTAAGTGGTATGTGATTTATTAATATTTTTGTTATGCCAATTGAACTGGAATAAGAAACTTTTTTTTTTCTAGATGTTAATCAAGACACGCATAAAAAAACTCATTTTCATTCCATATTAGCGGCTAAGACGACCAATTATTTCTTTTGGAAATTTGAGTTTCAATGTTAAATATGGATCTTATTTTTGTATTGTCGTAGTTGTCAGTTTATCTTTAGCTGCAAACTCATTATTCCACCTAAAAATTCATCATTTCTTGTGAAGAATTCGAGTTTTTCATTGTTGAAGAAGTACATTCTAAGGGTTCGTTATGGCTCACCTTGAGCATGTTAGCAAATTAAATAAAGATTCTCATGGAACTATCAAATTTTTATAACTATATATATAGTTCTCTACTGAAGTAGTTTAAAACATATGCACATCTTGCCGGTCTTGGAAAAAGCTTTGAACATTTCCATTGTGTCTTGGTAGAGGTAATGCTGTTAATTAATATTATTATCTTGAAGTCTTAAAGTTAATTTGCATGTTAATAAATATGTTCTGATTATGGCGTTGGATAATGTTTACGTACAAAATCAAGAATGTCTATTCCACCAGGAGCGGAGATTGTTATAAGGGTGTTGTAGGAAGCATCATTGCGGAGCTATATAAACTCACCTTGATGAATCTGATTTTTGATGAGTGCGTAGATGTTAAATTGTTGTTGAAAGATCTAAAAGATACGGTGGAATGTTTGGAGCCTCTGGTGAAACATATAGAAGGTTTCAACACCATCGTTCTGAAACTCCAAAGTTACGCTGGAATAGACGATTTAGAGAAAGAAATGAAAAGAGGATCAGAGTTTGTTGTTGGAGAGAATAGATCCCACATTAAAAAAGAGGCAAGAAGAAGATGACTTATATAATAATAGACTACCTCCAATATTAACCATGACTTTTTAGATAAAACCCAACATCTTAATAATGATTGAAGTTAGAACAATATCAATTATATTGGGAGTACATGTGCCACACTTGTCATAGTTCGACTCTTGTCGACAAGTACTGTTGTTGAGCTCTTTTAGAGATGAGAAGGAGATCATGACACCTCAGGGGACTTATGGGAGGAAACCAATCTTAATTCAACGAAGCAGTACGACCTTGATATGCTTTACTTGTATGTTCTTGAATTTTTGTATGTTGATAAAAGAAATTAGGGCCGAATCGAGTTTGAACTGTTGACCACTTGATCTGAAGTCGAATGCTCTAATTATTGTTGGTAAATTAAAAGAAAACAATTCGGCACGATAGAAACGAATGCTTTAATTATTGTTGGTAAATTAAAAGAAAACAATTCGGCACGATAGAAATGACTCTCTTGTAGTAAACTACATTAAAAAAATTTCCCCCTCAATGCAAGGAGACAAAGAGAATAAGGCAATATTGGGGATCCTACTCCTTAGACTAAACAAAATTACATTGTAGCCTCACTCCGGATTAAGCTCCAGCCGGCTCAACATCTCAACAACTAACGTAGAAAATTAAAAGGCCCTAATACTATTTGGGCCTAAGCTACCCTAAGCCCATCTATGCCCAAGCTCAGTAACCAGAAACAATGCAGCAGTCCCCAAGAGAAGCTTATTGCACCAAACAATGCCCTACATTAGCACATAAGTTTGAGGATAAATTGCACCAAAGATAGTTCTAAGGAAAATGAAGCGAGATCCACCGAGTTCCATATATACAACATACGATTCCTATTTTTAGAAACTTACGTACACAAAATGTTAGAGAGAGAGTCCTCCTTCTCTCTATTTTGACCCACCATTCAAATTTCCTTTTCGTCACTTTCCCTTAGATACCTTTATGTCACGAGCTTATTTTTCTGCTAACACTTGTGTGGCCTTAGCACTTCCCTTATGGTAAGTTAGCCTAATTCTCGCGAACGCTTGGCTAGAACAATTAAAAGATCAAAAGAAGAAGAACTTTGAAAGAAGAACTTGTATTGCTAAATAAAGCATTACAAGAGTGTTTGATAGCTTGCTCCTACGCTAAGCTCCTTGGTTGAGTTCCTAGATTGAGTTTCTAGAGTTCCTCAAATGGGAGGGGTGGTTCCCTATTTATAGCCTCATCCTCCATGCTTAAATTTTTTAGACTATTCTAAGTATGTACATGTATAGAAAGTCCTAGAGAAATCTATACAAGTCTAAGTACTACCTTGATGGTTCTAGGGACTTCCGGAGTGCTCTTGAGCCTTGAACCTCACTAGGACTCTAGAGAGTTCTCAAGTTGTCTGGCTTCCTCTCAAACCTTTCGGAGACTCCCGCGACCTTCAGTATTGTTCCGCAGGCTTTTATGACATTTCAGATGCTTTCGGAATCCTCCAAAACCTTCATTGAGCTATGCTTGCCTCACAAATGCTCAAAGAAACGGTTGAAAAATTGGCGAGCTGTGACATTTAGCTACCTTTTCTCCAATTGCTCCCTGCACTCACAGTTTTCCATGTTGTTAATTCTTCTCTGTGACTCTCCCTATTTCCTCGTCCGGTGCATGATCTACAAGTTTTGTACGCTTTGTTCCTGGCTTGCAAAGTGGTCCTCCTTTCATTTACTCTCCTTTGCTCCTTTTACCTACCTCGGACTAGTCCTTTATTGTCCTTCTCTTCCAGGTTTTGGAGTTTTGTCCTGTGTTAATCACAGTCTTGTGTGCTCTACTGTTTTGGTAGTCTGATTTGTCCCAACGGGGTCCCACGATTTTCTGGTAGATCTGTTGGAAGACTCATTGATGATTGATGAGGTCAAAAGACCTGCTCTCTTAATTTGTGCAGTCATTATATTGCTGATGAGTTGTTGAATGTGGGTGTTGTTAAGGGCTTTCTCCGGAAAGCTTGGAAGGAGTTTGGTGATTTTCAAATCCGGCACCTAAAACGTAACCTATACTCCATCCAAATTGATGTTGAAAACGCTGGAAAGATTATAGAGGGTGGTCCTTGGCACATTGAGAAACACCATCTTCATGTTATCCCCTGGGACAATGCTTCTGTCTTTAAAGCTACTTTCTGGGTTCAAGTGAGTGGCCTTCCTTTGGGAAAGCTAAACAAGGCAAAATTCTCTCAAGATAGGTTCGACTATAGACTTTGTCGATGCCACATAGGACCTTGATCAGGAAGAAGCAGCTCGAAGGGGTTATCTGCGTTTCCAGGTAACAGTGGATGCTAACAAATCACTACCTATAGGGTTTTGGTTGCCTTTGTCAGAGATTGAGAGTTCCAGAGTCTAGTACAGGTATGAAATTTTGGGGCACTTTTGTTGGCGGTGCGGCCACTTGGACCATATCATGAATAAGTTCACTCCGAAATACTGGAGTAACCCGAGCTTATCTAACTCGGAGGCGGTATGGCTTGGCCCTTGGATTACGGTGAAACCGGCTCATGAGTATGTCACCATCAAAGAACTAAACATGATGAGCCACAAGAAGAAACCGTCTCCATACCGGTTCACTCCTCTTGTTGGTGAGGAAATTTCGAATCGGAAGAAATCTGCGGGTTATCGTCGAAACAATAAGAACAACCCAGCTTCGTTCTGCACGACGGGGCCAGTCCAAAGTCTGGACCTGAGTTTGGTTTCAAACCCTAGCATGAAGGACAACGACGCCTCTGGATAGAGTTACCCATCTCAAGGCAATGATAGTAACTGTGATGACTTGACTCTTGTCGAAAATCGTCAAAATGATAAAATAATCGGATAAATCGAAAAGTACTCGATCAGTAAATCAAATTCGACTAAATCATTCGAATAACAAAATCAATAACTTGTTACGACGAAACAGGTGTAATGATAAAAGACAATTCTATTTCTCCATTGGCTGCACTGCCACTAGTGGCAACCTTGTACCACCGTCCACCCACTGGGTCGACGAAGCCTAAATACAAATTAAACCTCACGACTATGTTCGTATCGCCGATACGAACCCAATGACATATAACTCAACCCATATCGAAAACAAGTTTTTTGAACAAATTTTTCGGCCATGCGCTGCCACAGACAGCGGAGGAAAGTGACACATTAGTAGATAGCTCTCAATGAGCTCTACAAATCTGTCTAACTATACCAACCTCAAATACAATCTGAATCTGCATGAAAAATAGCTCAATAACTAAGCAAAAACACAAACTCGTCGAAAATTAATTCCACATGAACCGTGTGGGGGAGAGGAGTCGAGACCCCATAACCTCGCCACCTAATTTCTACTGGAATCCGCCACCCGCGGCGGAGACCAAACGGAACCACCCGAATTCGATTTCGAATTCTGTGGTTAAACCTACAACCAAAATGATCAACAAGCATACTAATACAATCATCATGAAAAACCCATTCGATTGACACATAAATCATTGACGGAAACCCTGTTGGCGACATTGATAGAATAACACCGAACCCTAAAAACTCACCGGTTTGATTACTCCTTTCTTGGGACACCAGGTCGTCGATTGAGTTCAGAAAAGGATAAAAGAGGCCAAGCTGCGTCGAACCCGACTAGTCTCGAGATCGGAGATGGCCGAACAACGCCGGCGAATCGCCACATCACCTCACACACTCTCTCTCTCCTTACGGGAGGGAAGAGTTGATCGAGGTCAACCCTCGCCCAAAATAGTATGCCTTCCATAAAGGGTAACCTTCCCTTTATATATGTTTCCATTTTTGGTAATTTGATAATTATTTTACGATAAACTTCTGTCGATTGTAATTTTCTCGTCGTAACTCCGATTTTGACGATTCTTGCGTCCCCAAACTCGTCTCAAAAAATTCTACGACTTATACTCGAAGTCAACTAACTTAGACAACTCAATAAAAAGTCAAGTAGAAATCTCACAATATTTATCAACAATAAAAATATTTTACTGCGATCATTAAATCGAACTTAAATTATTCATAAATAATATAAATAATATAAAAAAATCGGTGTATCACAGTAACTTCAACTTTGCCTCAGCGTGACGTTGTGGAAAGGGATGCCACTTTTGATCTTGAAAAGTCAAAGTCTGAAATGGTGATGGCGAGGCGCGTGCGGCTCAGCTCATATCCGAGTCCACACTGGTGGTCAACAGAAAAAGCAAAAGCTACCGCTCTAAAAAGTCTGGGAGACCAGGCTTTTTTCAAGAAGAGTGGGGATAGGCCAATTGCTCGTGCTGATGCAAAGGATGGCTCCCCATTCTGGGTCACCTTTTCTTTAAGCCTGAAGCCCAAGTCCAGTACTGTACATAATCCCCTTATGTTGTGTGAGTCCGTTTTGAACGAACCTGATGCATCAGTGCCCATGTCTTTGATTAATGGGCCGAGATTTGCTCGTGATGTCTCCTTGAAAATCACCTTGATTATATCGAACGCAACATTATTGAGGAGCGAAGGAAGAGAAATGCTAATATGAAAGGTAAAGTTCCCAAACCCTTTCCTATTGATCTGAACAGTGTCCCAAGTTCCCCAGAATGTAGCACAAATGTTTCGAAAGATGTCTTGAGTTCTGGTACTGTTGATAATGTGATGGAGGGGAAATCCCCACTCCAGGGCTATGGTAGCTGGCCTGATGCAGCCACACAGTCCCAATGAGTTCACTTGTAGTTTAGAATTGTCAAGGTATGGGACAACCCTTGACAATCCAGAAGCTGGGCGATTTTTCCCAAAAATTTGTCCCCTCTATCATGTTCCTTAGCGAAACGAAATGAACAGTCCGTGTTCAGAATCAATAGAGTTAGAAGAAGATTGGGTTTTTACAAGGGTGTGGTAGTTAATCCAATTGGAAGTGCTGGTGGTTTATCCCTTTGGTGGAGGCTAAATGTTGAGGTTGAGATTATCTCCAAGTCCAAGAATCTCATAGATACTGTTGTTAAGTTGAAAGACAGTGATACCATCTTTCATGCCTTTTGGTTCTATGCTCCTCCATATCAGGAGGAAAAAGCAAAAAACAGTGTTTTGGGAATCCATCAACAACCTGGTTGCTAGGGATGATCTTCCTGTGGTATGCCTTGGCGATTTTAATGACCACCTATCTAATGATGAGAAGCAGGGAGGTGTTCCAAGATAATGGAACCAACCTAGATATCTACAGAACTTCATGTTTGCCAACCATCTTTTTGATATGGGCTTCTATGGTCCAGCTTTCACTTAGGAAAATATGCGTGAAGGTGAGGATCTTATTAGAGAACGAATTGAATCGTCAATGATATCTGATTGGTGAAATGGTCAAATACTAAGGTAATTCATGAAGTATGGTGTGGTTCAGATCATTGTCCTCTTGTTGTGGATTTCTTGTTGGCCATGGTAAGAGCTCAGAAGGCTTTCAAAGTGGAGTCAATGTGGCTACAAGACCCTGAATGTGAAGAGATCATTGCTTATTGCTGGAAATCAATGAATCCAGGGATCCTCTTATTGATTGGGTAGGAAATCTTAATAGTTGCAAATTTGTTATTCTTGCTTAGAGTAAACAGACATACCCAAACAAGAGATATCTCATCGAGTCTATCAATTTGGACTTATCTATTATTCAGTTTGCCTCTGTTCTGGACAAGCAAAAAGAGAGGGAATTGCTTTCCAAATTGGATAGAATTTGTTCACAGGAAGATGATTACTGGAGACAACGCTCTAGGGTTCTATGACTCCTCAATGGTGATAGAAATACAAGATTCTTCCACCTTTCTACAATTATGAGAAGGCAGATAGACAAGATTACTCGAATTTGTTTGGGAAATAAGTTGTATGTGCAGGAAGAAGTGGAGATTAGAAAACTCTTTGACAATCATTTTTCCAACTTATTCACTAATGTTGGCTCTCGTGATTGGAGTGATACCTTTTCAAATGTGCGTTGTTTTATTGGTGATGCCCATAATATGTCTTTGACAGCCCCCTTTACTTGTGAGGAAGTTCGAAAGGCTGCTTCTCAACTTGGTTCTCTTAAAGCCCCCGGTCCCGATGGTTTTCCGAGACCTTTTTATGACAAATATTGGGCTATTGTTGATGAGTCTGTGAACAAGGGTGCCTCCTTCATCCAGAATTCAGACTCATCTTTGGAAATTGTGAACAACACTTTGATTACTCTTATCCCAAAGGTTCCTTGCTCTGATAAGATATATTGCTTAATTTAGACTAATTAGTTTGTGCAACAATTCCTATAAGATCCTCTCCAAAGTGATAGCAAATCGTCTCAAGCCTCTCCTTCCTCTTGTGATCTCAGAACATCAGAATGCATTTGTCCCGGGTCGTTAAATTCAGGATAGTCTCATTCTAGCTCATGAAGCTTTCCACCATCTTTGGGCACGCAAAAGCACAAAGATCTATGAGATGGGGTTGTCGATCTGAGCAAAGCGTATGGAATTTCCTTGAGGCAATGCTGTTGAAGTTGGGTTTTTGTGAAAAGTGGGTCAAACTCGTAATGAGATGTGTCTGCTCGGTCTCATTTTCGATCCAAATTCATGGGAAGCATGGTGTGCCTTTCTCTCCATCTAGAGGTCTACGACAGGGGGACCCCTTCTCCCCTATCTTTTTCTTATAATTAGTGAAGCTCTTTCAATGAATATCTCGGCAGCCATTAGAGAATGGACATTGGTTGGTATCAAACTTAGTAAACACTGCCCTGGGGTATCTCACATACTGTTCGCCAATGACTTGCCATTTTTTCTGAAAGCATCAAGAGATAATGCTACTGAGTTCATACGGATTCTTTCTTCCTACTGTAGAGCTACATGACAAGAGGTAAATACAGAAAAATCTTCATTGTTCTTCTCCCCGAACACTCCAATTGATGTGAGAAACCAAGTGGCTTCTACTCTTTTGGTCCTTCCCTCGGATTCCCATGGTCTTTATCTTGGTCTACCCACCCATTGAGGTAGATCGAAAAAGGAAGCCTTATATTACATTCGGGGCAGAGTTAAGGCTAAAGTGGATGGTTAGAGTTCAGAATACCTCTCAAGTGCTGGAAAAGAAATTATCATTAAGGAAGTCACTACGGAAATTCCTTCTTATCCCATGTCTTGCTTTAATCTTTCAAATTCCATTCGTCATTCCATGAATTCGGATCTTGCGATATTTTAGTGGGGAAAGAAGGAAGGGGCGGATCGCATTCATTGGTTCACATGGAACAAGCTTTGTAAATCCAAAAAAGAAGGGGGGGGGCCTTGGTTTTAGAGATTTGGAAGCTTTCAATGTGGCCCTTCTTGCCAAAAAATGCTGGAGAATTGTGTGAAACCCCAACGCCTTGTGGGTAAGGGTTTTGAAAGCTAAATACTTTCATTATGTCTCTTTCTTTCATGCAAAGACAGGAGGAAGAGCATCTTGGGCATGGAGTAGCACACTTGCTGGAAGGGAACTTTTGGAGAAGAATTGTCAATGGAAAATCAACGATGGAAAGTCAGTTGTTGTGTGGAAAGATAGATGGGTTTGCTCAATTGATGATGGGCGTATCCACCCCTTGCCAACCTCAAACCGCTTTACTCCTTTACTTGTTGCCCAAGTCATAGATCCAATGACGAGACTGGAATATTAGTCATATTGAGAGCTTTATACCAACTTCCAAGACTCAGGAAATAAGGAAAGTGAAGATTGGGCTTAGCTCAGAGAATGATCGATTTATTTGGTCTTTAGTCACCTCTGGGAATTATACAGTGAGATCAGGATATAAAGCTCTCTTTGTGCCTCCCCCTCTTTTTGGAAGTGCTTCTAGCTCCCATTGTATGAATGAGAAAGTGTGAAAGATGATATGGTCTGCTCAAACCCCCCTTCCAAAAATCAAGATGTTTTGGTGGAAGGCCGTCTCACAATCTTTACCTTGCCAAGTTGTCTTACATAGAAAAAAGATTGCTTCAAATCCAATGTGCAAGGTATGTGGTTCTTTTGATGAGTCAATTGAGCATTGCCTTCTTTTGTGTGATTGGACCACTTGTGTATGGTTTGGGGGATGCTTGGGACTTAGAACTGCTAAGGAGAAAGTCTACACTTTGGGCTCTTGGTTTGCTGGGATTAATTCAGTCAGTTTCGAGTGGCTGTGATGAGTCTTCAATCCTAGCTTATGTTCTCAATACTTGTTGGGGCATATGGAAATCACTGTGCACTCATATATACCAAGAAAAAGCTCTAATTCCCACTGATGTGATCAATAGTACGGCCAGCCTTGGTATTGTGCTCTCACAGGCCCTCACGAGTGTCAACTCTTATGGAATGGACATTGATGCTAGCCAAGGTGCTTCTCGCTGGATTCCTCCTCTATCTCAACATGTGAAACTGAATACGGATGGCTTTTAGAACTTCACTCTGGTACTGTAAGGTGGGGTTGTGTAATCTGAGGCCATAATGGTTCCTTCATTGGGGGAGCTGCTGGTCCTTCCCGTGTTTAGTCCTCAATTGAAGCAGAAGCTAAGGCTGTGGTTGAAGGGGTTATGTTGGTTCAGCATTTAGGTCTTAAAAAGGTGGAGATTGAATGTGACTCAAAATTTCTCATCCAAGATTTGGACAAGGAGATAAACTTAGTAAACTGGAAAAATTCTTCTTTTTTTATTGAGTTCCATAGAATTAAGAGAAAGTTGGATTGGGTCTCTTGAAAATGGGTTAGACGTGAAACGAATCGTGTTGCCAACACAGCTGCTAAGCTTGGTGTTTCGAGGTTGAGCAAGGCGTTATGGGTGAATAATCCCCCAACCTCCATGGTGAAGGTTCTTCAACATGATGGCCTCCCTGACCCTTAGCTTTTGTGTTGTAATTGTAGTGATCACTCAAGCTTATTGAGGATCCATTGTAGTTCCTACAATGTTAGTTTTGGTTGCTTTCCTGTATTCTGTACTCTTTCTCGTTTAATGAATTTCATTACTTTGATCAGATATATATATATATATATATTTATATATATATAACGTACTTTTGGTGGGTACTGTTATTGGTTAAGCTGAGGAGCTGGCTGGTCCAAGTACGTAGTTGTAGGTTTATCTTGGGCTGCAAAACCATTATTCCACAAAAAAATTCCTCATTTATCGTGAAGAATTCGAGTTTTCCATTGTTAAAGAGCTACATTCGAAGGGCTCGTTATGACTCGCTTGAGCGTTATGAACATTCGACATTGTAGTTTGGTGGTGATCTTGACCAGGAATGAACATGTTAGCTAGACTAGTACATGTGTTATGTTGGTCTTGTCACATAAAATATAACCGAAATAGAGGACGCAAGAGAAAGCAAACAGAGACAAGAAGACACGTTTAAAAAGTTTTGATGGAAAAAAAACCTGACTTGGGGGAAGGAAGAAGAGATATTGACCTCTCAATAATTCCAGCTCTCCCCGTATGGCATGGGGATTGATTTATATTCATCTGCAGCACACCGCACTTCTCTCTCGAACACCGCAATCCACTCCCTCCAACCAACCAGAACGACACCGTCTCACGCCGCAACCTAGCTACCTTGTTATTCTCGCTCTCTCTTGATCATCACAGTGGAGCCATGGCCTTGTCATCCTCCGGAGAAGAACCGTGTTGCTGTTTCTTCTTCTTCTCCTGCACTACCTGTTAGGCCTTAATAAAGTTACATTCTTGTCGTCCTCATCATCTTCCTGTTCATATTGATCGATCAATGCTTTACACCACCACCACCATGCGTTGGTTGCCGAGCTTCGTTTCTTCTTCTTCATCTTCGTCTTCGTCTCCATCTGCATCTTCTTCCACGTCATCGCCGCAACAGAAGGCGAAAGACGACGGCGGGTGGATGTTCCGGTCGAGGAAGAAGGCCATGCTGCAGCAGCAGAGGAGGCCGCTCAATTTGGGAGGAAGAGAAAATGAAGGTGGCGGTGGTGGTGGTGGTATTGCTTTCAGCAAATGCCCTAGCGCTCCTGGCTCAGAACTCGCCAGCCCTCAGCCGCTCCCTTTGCCCTGCAGAGAGGGCTGTCCTCCCAGGTACATATATGTTTCCTTAAACACATGCATTTCATCACAAGTTTCCTTCTTTTCATTCATACGTTAATTTTGCAAGGTACGTTACGTTGCGTGGTTTGTTTCATGCATGTTATTTAGGGTTTAATTAGATTTGGCTCATGTTTTGAGTTTTGGTGTTGAAAATGTGTGTTTTTTCCAGTGTGAATTTTACTCCAAGGAATAAAGATCAAGAGCGTAGTGAGACATTGTCGTCTAGGAGGAATAGGAATCGTTTACAGATTGATGAACACATAGAGGACTGTCCTACAAGAAGTGCTCCTACTAGTCCATTTGGAAGCCCTAGACTCTGCCCACATAGAGCAAGTGCTGGTGATTTAACTGCCCTAAATCAAGCCTGGTCTGAACCAGAAATGCCTAGCACTTACCATATGAATCAGCAGAAGCAGCTTTCTCCTGCCTTGTTGGAAATTTTCTGTGCTGAAAGTTCACCTTTAAACAGTCCCACCGGGAGGATCCCTTACCGAAACAACGTCAGAAGCCCACCGGACTTATCGCCATTGCATCCTAGATTATCCGTAACCTCTCAAGTCCATCCATTGCCTCTCCCTCCTGGCGCAAGTCTTCCTTCACCAAGCCAACAGTCACCACAGCCGATCAAATTAGGGCAATGGCAAAAGGGAAAGCTTATTGGTCGTGGCACGTTTGGCAGTGTGTATGTTGCTACCAATAGGTACATTACATATATGCAACTTCCTTGTACATGTGATGGTTAGCTTTAGTTGCTTTGGTAGTTAGTTGTTTATATTTGTGTAACAGAGAAACTGGAGCTTTATGTGCTATGAAGGAAGTTGAACTCTTCCCTGATGACCCAAAATCTGCAGAGTGTATAAAGCAGTTGCAGCAGGTACCTTCACTTTTGATCTTCTCATCTTCCTGGCTATCACATCTTGAGTTTGTTTTTTTTTCTTTATCAGGAAATCAAAGTACTTAGCCAGCTTAAGCATCCTAATATTGTGCAGTACTATGGAAGCGAAATTGTGAGTAATATGGATCATACAGGATCATGTTCTCTCATTGGACTATCTGAATCAAAGTACAAATTATCTTCATGTATGTGCAGGTTGATGATAGGTTTTTCATATATCTGGAGTATGTCCACCCTGGTTCTATTAACAAGTATGTTCATGAACACTGTGGAGCCATGACAGAAGCTGTTGTTCGTAGTTTTACTCGCCATATACTCTCTGGGTTGGCCTACTTACACAGCACAAAAACAATACACAGGTACTTTCCTCATAAAGTGTCTCTAGTTAGGTCTGATGTGTGAGACTAGATACTTGATGTACAAGTTAGAAACAACTAAATAATCTATGCCTACATTTTCTGGTCCTTCTCTAATGCATAGAATGTTTGTTTCTTTTAAAAAGGGACATCAAAGGGGCTAATTTGCTTGTCGATTCATTTGGAGTTGTCAAGTTAGCTGATTTCGGAATGGCAAAACATGTAAGTACTGGTGCTATTTACATATATAGATTTTCTTTGATAACATCTATGGATCAACCTTATCTTTCAGGAATATAGTTTTGCTCTGATATGATCTTGCTGTGCAGCTCTCAGGGCATGTAGGAAATCTTTCCTTGAAGGGAAGCCCATACTGGATGGCTCCAGAGGTAACATGCATTATGTAATTACTATATGTATATGGTGTGTTTTAAGGGGGTCATGTCTACTGTTACTAATTCATTTTTTTCTAAGTACAGCTCATGCAATCTGTGATGCATAAAGATAACAGCTCTGATTTGGCTCTTGCTATTGATATATGGAGTTTGGGTTGCACTATTATTGAAATGCTCACAGGAAAACCTCCGTGGAGTGAGTACGAAGGGGTAAGCAGACAATCCCGTGCTCCAATTTCTTATTAAGCAAGTGAAGATTGTAACCTGTGAATGCTAAACTGCATGTTGTGTATCAATGTAGGCAGCAGCCATGTTTAAAGTAATGAAGGATACTCCGCCAATTCCAGGAACATTGTCACCGGAGGGTAAGGATTTCCTTAGATGCTGCTTCCAAAGAAACCCTGCTGAGAGGTCAACAGCTGCAATGCTATTAGAACATCGATTCATAAAAGGCTCCCAGCAGCAGCAGGAAGTCCTCCCATCTACAACATTTGCCTCTAATGGGATGAACGTCTACATGGTAAATATCAAACCTTGCCATGCCACTAGCTTGTTCCATTGGCCATTTGCTTCTAGTGAATTGTCTGACAGTGTAAGTTATGTTGTTGACAGGATAGACCCCAGACACCGATTGAACTTGAAAGAAGACTCGATAGTTCGCTAATGATTCCCGGCATTGGCATGCAATTAACTACAGGAAGGGTGGCCTCTGAGTGGTAAATAGCTGCACTCAGTAGTACTCTCTCATTTTGCATACTTGGTTCTACAGATCAGTGCCTTCCTCATTTGGTTTTTGCCAAGCTTTGCTTCTACCGTATCCAGCTTCTTGACAATCTTATCTTCAGGGACAATCTCCTCCTGAAACTTCCGGTTTTAACAGTGGCTCGTCCCTCATCCTGCCTTTGAGGCTCATCATCCATCTCGGCTTCCAATGAAAACAGTGCTGTACGTTCTGTAAATGCTGTGGCAGACCATGGTGCTGGAAAGAATGAATAGCATTTTCAGACGATCTTGTTGACAGGAAAAGGATTGTAGATATGTTTCTGTCCATAGGGTCTAAAGAGAAAGGCTCGACTGCGATATTCTGATAGGTAACCAGTTGCAGACTTGCAGCCATAGAGTGTTTTCGAGTAGGTTATTTCCCTCCATCTGTTTCCTATTTTACGTGCAAGTTTACATTGCTGTTGAAGATTAGAATTGAAGCAGTACTTTTTGTATACCATATCTTTTTCCACAAAGAGGTCGATAAATTTTCAACTTCAAATTAGCACAACTTGCATTCATTTGACACCAATTCATCAATTCATCCTTGGTAACCCCAACGAAATCCTCACACTTGACGAATCTTCATGTTGGTTCGTTGCAATCACCTGAGAACTGGGACTTCAGAACAATTTGAAGGCATACACTTGATGTTGGCTATTTCTTAAGCCATGACAAAACACAGGAATGAAAGCTTATCAATGATTAAGTGACTTTATCTCTTTGGACAAATAGGTATAACATTCATGCATACCATGTTTTCCATCTAGGATAGAACACTAAGCATGTATCCCTGACATTCTGGAACACTTTCCCTTGTGTGTTCCTTCCATGAGTTTAAACTCTTCTAAATCCAGATCACTTGTGTTTAATCTGCATGACTTTTAAATCATAAGAATCTGCTTTAGTTTAGTGAAGTTCCCCAGGAGAGTTGACAAATTGTTCACATAGTTTTTCTGAAAAATTCGGTTTGTCTTTTTCTTCCTGACAAGTCGCTGTCAAGTCTGTTTTCTCTGGTTTCTCTCCTTGCTGTCTTATAACGTGCTTCTTCCTTGATATCTGATATTGCCATTCTGGTATAAGCACATATGACCTCTCTTATCTTGATTAGACCACCTTAGCTCTTTAAGGTAAGTTGTGAGAAACTGTGCTGCTATGCAAACTGACTTTGCTTGTTGTGTTCTCTTTGCTGCCACTCTTGTCGGTCTGCAGCACTCCTTGCTTAGTCTTATCTTAGGACAGTTGTAGGTCTGCATTTTGACATACGCATGCTATGTTTCACATGCTCTCTTAGTTGTTTGTTGACCACCGAATAGCCTTGCCTATATAAGGAGTTCCAAGCTGCCTTGGATCCTTGGTTGGTTGAGTGAAAACACTTGGGGTTTTAGCTATTCTGTTTTGGTATTCTTGAGAGCACTTTCGAAGTGTAGTTTCTCTTGTCTCTTCTCTTCCCCTTCCATGTCTTCTGGTTGCAAAGTATGTGCATAATAGACATGGATTTCTAAAGCATAAAAACTGTTTTCAAAAACTCATATGCATTTGTGCATTGTGCATTCCATAGAGATAAAGTGTGGAGATGCTCAACCCAAGAAGTTGATCAAGAAGATTTAACTTACGTGTAGTTAAGATCTGAGTTGATACTTCTGTAAATTTCCAAAGTGTAAGCACATAGATTAAGGTAGTGTAGCTCTGTTTGTACTGGTGGGTAGACTAGTCAGGATAGCATACGGGTTATGTATCCCAGAGTGCCAGAAACTTGTAATTGTGTGTGTTACAAAGTAGTGGAAAGGTTTGTCCCTCAAGAGTTAGGGGCACGCAGTTTTTGATCCTGGTTGTAGGATTTCTGCGTCATCAAAAACATCTTGTGTCACTTTACTTACTGTTTTTACATTTCAGTAATCGTATCTGTGCTTCGGGATAGATCTCTCTCTAGCTATCCTGCGAACAGTTTGAACGAAAAAGTGGTAAAGGCCTATTCACCCCCCCTCTAGGACCTTTAAGTGGTATCAGAGCGGCCACTAGCCTTTGCTAGTGAGATCCTCTGAGGGGTTAGTTATGGATCGAGAAAAAGGTTCTTCCATAAATGTTCCACCTTTTTTCGATGGACATGACTTTTCTCAATGGAAAATCATGATGAGCGCCTTCCTCTCTTACCAAGATGATGGTATGCTATGGCAAATTGTAGAGGAAGGCTGGACACATCCCACAAAACCAGAAGACGATGAATCAACCGTAAAGATTTCAAAGCCTAGGTCTGAATGGGAAAAATCTGACAAGGACTTGGCTAGAGCAAACATCAAAGCTCTAAGTTGTCTATTCAATGCCGTTTCCGAACCAGAGCGTCAAAGGATTATTCATTGCTCCACTGCTAAGGAGGCATGGGAAGTGCTCATCAACACTCATGAAGGTAACTCTCGTGTTAAACAACAAAAACTTCAACGTCTTATTTTTGAGTTTGAAGGTTTGAGCATGAGTGACAAAGAGTCTATAGATGATTTCTATGGTCGTGTACTTAATATCACTAATCAATGTCGTAGCTTAGGCGAGGCCATAGAATCAAAGAAAATTGTTAGAAAATTCTTAACTGCTTTGCCTTCCTTCTTTGACTCGAAAATGAATGCTATTGAGGAAGCTCATGATCTTGATAAGTATCCTTTAGAAGAACTTGTTGGAAATCTGAAAACTTATGAGACTCTAAAGAAAAGGCCCACGCATGAAAAATCCATTGCTTTAAGTTCGGTTAAAATTGAGGTTGAAAAGTTGGATGAAAAAGAAGATGATGATAATGATGAATTTGCTTTTCTAACCAAACAATTTGAGAAATTCCTAAGGAAAAGAAAATCCTTCAACTCTAACCGGAACTTTTCTAAAGGGTCTAGCTCTAAGCCTTTTAGAACTAAGGTTGGACAGAGAAGTCGGGATACCAGATCCTCTTCTATCCCGAAAGTGGACATAAAGTGTTTTGAATGCAATGGAGTAGGACATAAAGCTGTAGATTGTGCTAACAGGAGAAATAAGTCTCATAAAGTGTTAAAAGCAACTTGGAGTGATAGTGAGTCTAATGAGAATTCTGAAACCGATCTCGATGAAGACGAGAAGGTTGCTTTCGTCTCCCATGTCACATTGGATGAGTCTCTTGATGACAATGATTCTGATGATGAAGGACATGACATGTATGTGCGTTTATGTAAATCCTCTAAGTCTATGCTTGCTAAGAATGAAGCTCTATCCAATGAGCTTTCATTGAGTAAGGAGACACATTCCAGGATACAAGGGGAGTTTCTATCCCAGAAAGCAGAATGGAGTTCAACCAAAACCAAACTTGAGGAGCAAGTGACTCAACTCAAAGAAGAGCTCGATCGACAGTCATCTTCCATAATTCTGTTGACAACTGAGAAGCTGAAACTCGAAGAAGCCTTGCTGGACGCCCGGAACCAGTTCTCAAAGTTCTCCATTGGCTCGGAGAAGCTATCCCAAATCTGTGGGATGGGAAGGCTGGATGGCAGCAAGAGAGGCTTGGGGTTCAAGGATGAAGACAAACCCAAAAGCTCGGTGAAAAGTACGTTTGTAAAAAGCACAAGCTCGGTGTTAGGAAAGCCTCCACCTCAACTGAAGATTGATGCCCCTGAAGTTTCCAAAACACCCATGCTCAAGAGGACCTCACAAATCAAGTGCTTTCACTGTGGGAATAGTGGACATATCCGGCGAAACTGCTACAAGCTAAGAAGGAATCCTGCACCGGCAAAGATCCCACAGAACAACAATCTGCTTGCTCACTTTCAGAAATCCCTCAATGAACTAACCAGGATTGCTCAGTCTCTTGCCATCCCAAAGCAGAAGAAGAAGCCAGTTTCCTCAAACTGGGTCAGGAAACCTGTTCGTAGAATCAGGGATACCAGAAGTGTCATGCCTCCCAAGGAACCTGATGTCAAGAAGAAGCAAGAAGAAGTCATTTGCTTTCTTTCAAGAGTGAGAACCTCACCCATTGCTGCAAGAGAAGTTGTAGCTGTTTGCAATGTTGCCTTGACTGCCCTTTCCACCAGGAAATCCGATTCTTGGTACATGGACAGCGGGTGTTCGAAGCACATGACCGGAGAACGAAAATGGTTTACCTCCATGGATGACACTCATCCAGTTGGTGATGTTATGTTTGGTGATGGTGCCAAGGCAGAGATTATTGGATGCGGGACAGTTGACACTCCTGGTCTTCCAGCTTTGAAAAATGTTCTGTTGGTAGCAGGTTTGGAAGTTTGCTTGCTCAGTGTAAGTCAGATTGTCGATGAATATGAGACTGTGACGTTTGACAAGTCTCAGTGCACAGTCCTTGATGGAAAAGGAAGACGTGTAATGAAAGGCGAGAGGTCCAGAGACCATTGCTACTGTGTCCGTGCTAACAAAAAGATAGAACCTGAAATGTGTTTCCGATCCTTGACACAAGAAAGCTTGCTGGATCTGTGGCATAGAAGGATGTGCCATCTCAACCATCAAGATGTGGTGAAGCTGTCCTCGAAGGATGGAGCTCGTGGTCTGCCCAAACTGTCCGGGAGAGCTGCAGGTATGTGTGGAGACTGCAAAATGGGTAAGCTATCCCGAACCTCTCATCCTGTCTTAAATGCTAAACCAACCTCTAATGTGCTTGAGTTGCTTCACTTAGATCTAGTAGGTCCTGTTGAAACTGAAAGTATTGCTAGAAAGAAATATGTGCTTGTTGTGGTAGATGACTTCTCTAGATTTACTTGGGTTGTTTTCTTAAGTGATAAAACTCAAACCTTTGGGAAGTTTTTAGAACTGGCAAAACGTGTTTCAAATGAAAAGCTATCCGAGAGCAAATGCATTTTGAGGATTAGGTCAGACCATGGAACTGAGTTTGAGAATTCTTTGTTTGCGGAATATTGTGAGGAAAATGGTGTGCATCATGAGTTTTCAGCCCCCATTACACCCCAACAAAATGGGATTGTTGAGAGGAAGAATAGGGTGTTGGTTGAGATGGGGAGGGTTATGTTGAGTTCTGCAGATTTGCCTCACATGTTTTGGGCCGAAGCAATCTTTAATGCTTGTTACACTCTTAACCGTGTGATCTTTAGACCGGGTACTAGTAAAACACCTTATGAACTTTGGAAAGGCAAGAAGCCAAATATCTCACATCTAAAAGCGTTTGGTAGTCCATGTTTTATCTATAGAGATCGTGAGTATTTGACCAAATTCGATGCTAAATGTGATAGAGGTGTCTTTCTAGGTTATGCCTTGAACAGTCGTGCTTATCGTGTCTATAATAAGAGAACTTGTAAAGTTGTAGAAACGGTGAATGTTGCCATCAATGACTCTCTTGTATGCTCTCACAACCATTCTTCAAGAGATGTGCAGGTTGAGGATGGAAGCACTGAGACACCTCCTGAAGCTGCTGAGATCCCTATTGATGAGCAGAACCCTATACCTGATGATGTATCCCAGGATACAGAATCTGATGCTGAAGGTCCCGGGATAGACCAGACCCTGACTATCCAGAAGCCTCACCGTGTTGGGAAACGTCAAGTTCAGAAAGACCACTCTCCCTCGGATGTGATTGGCACGGTGAATGAACCAAGGCAGACCCGAAGTAAGTCCAAGGTGCTTGTAAGTAATCTCGTTAGCCTCAAAAGCTTTCTTACTTTGCATAGGTTAGCTATCAATCGAATTGCTTGCTATGGTTTTGTCTCTAGTGTTGAGCCTAAGAATGTTAAAGATGCTTTAAAAGATTCAGAATGGATTGTGGCTATGCAAGATGAACTAAATCAGTTTGAGAAAAGTAGTGTTTGGCATTTAGTCCCTAGACCTAAGGATAAAAATGTCATAGGAACAAAATGGGTGTTCAAGAACAAGACTGATGAAAAAGGAATAATCACTAGAAACAAGGCTAGGTTAGTAGTGCAAGGATATTCCCAAATTGAAGGCCTAGATTTCGATGAGACTTTTGCTCCTGTAGCAAGACTAGAGTCTGTTAGGTTGCTCCTAGCGATTGCATGCTTCTTGAAATTTGATCTCTTTCAAATGGATGTGAAAAGTGCCTTTTTAAATGGGATTTTGAAAGAAGAGGTGTATGTAGAACAGCCCCCGGGATTTCAGAGCTCTATCCATCCCGATTATGTTTACAGGTTAGACAAAGCCCTTTATGGTTTGAAGCAAGCTCCTAGAGCTTGGTATGAGAAGTTGTCTACACACCTGATTGACCATGGGTACGTGAGGGGTTCCATTGATAAAACTATGTTTGTCAAGAATGTTTCACATCATATGATTATTGCTCAAATCTATGTAGATGATGTGGTGTTTGGCTCTACCTCTCAAAAACTTGTTGAGGAGTTTGTAACTCTTATGAAACAAGAATTTGAAATGAGCTTGTGTGGCAAACTAAACTTCTTCCTTGGACTACAAGTTCAGCAAAGGAAAGATGGTCTGTTCATTTCACAGGAAAAATATGTGAGGGAACTAGTGAAGAAGTTTGGGATGGAAGGAGCCTCTCCCATCCGGAACCCGATGGGGACTTCGTGCAGAATCAGTGCAGATCTGGAGGGTACCAATGCTGACCAAACCCTCTACAGAAGCATGATTGGAAGCTTGCTCTACCTCACGGCCAGCAGACCTGACATCTCCTTCAGTGTGGGTGTTTGTGCTCGGTATCAAGCCAACCCCAAGGAATCCCACGTAAAAGCAGTCAAGCGTATCATCCGATACGTCTCAGGTACATGTGCTTTTGGTATCTTGTACACAACAGAGACTAACACGGAGATTGCAGGATATTCTGACTCGGATTGGGCTGGAGACGCCACGGATAGGAAGAGCACCTCGGGAGGTTGCTTCTTTGTCGGGAACAATCTGGTGTCATGGCATAGCAAGAAACAGAATTGTGTATCCTTGTCCACTGCACAAGCCGAGTATATAGCTGCTGGAAGTTGCTGCACCCAACTCCTTTGGATGAAACACATGCTGAGCGACTACGGATTTGAGCAAGGTATTCTATCCCTATTCTGTGATAATACTTCAGCTATTAATATTTCTAAGAATCCTGTGTTGCATTCAAGGACCAAGCATATAGAAATCAGATATCATTTCATTAGAAATTTGGTTGAAGAGAATCAGCTTGAAATGACTTTCATTCCAACTGAACAGCAATTGGCAGATCTATTCACTAAGCCTTTAGACAATTTGAGATTTGAAAGTCTTAGGAAGGCTATTGGTGTATGTTCCATCACTTGAGATATCTCCCTCACTGATCTCAATTTACTTTTCAGCATTTTACTTTTCTGAAAATAAGTGTTGGCATACTCTGGGATACGAGTCTGTGCATGTATCCTTGGAAATATTTCTGAACTTGAACTAGAATGTTGTGCTTTTATTTCAAGTTTCTTGATAGACAATTGCTGCATCTTTCTCTTGCGTATATGCATCTATGTCTTGAAGAATATTAGTGCATGTGGTCTTTATCACTCTTGGAACTAGAAAGAATTCTTGAGCACTAAGGTCATTCTTGTGGGGTGTACAAAGGCTGAGCTAGAAAATTGAGTAAGTTGAACTAGTTACTAAAGAACAATTGTGTTACTCTGGTGCTTATTGTTAAAAGATTAAAGTAAAGGAATGGGCTAGTCCTTTGCTGGGTGCACCTTAACCGGAACCAGTGGGGATCCCTGAGATGTTATCTATCCTTCGATTGGTTTGGACTAGTTACCCACTGAGTGTCCTTGATACACACATTATTCTTTCGAGCATTGCGCTCAGGACATAATGGTAACTACTCTGTTACATGAACCTATGAGGACGTTTTTCTCAGATGAGCTCTTGGATAAATGTTAATGAAAATGGAGAAATTGAGTTGAACTTAAATGAGAACGGCCAAAGGCCATGATGGGACAAAGTCCTAGTTTTACTGAAATTCCAGAGCTTTAAAATTGTGACAAAGTCACTTGGTTACTCGTGATGTCCTCATATCATTTGATGCTCAATCTTGTACTCCCTTAGGTGAACTTCTCACACACACACTCTTACGGTTCCAAGATCTGATTTGTAAGAACATTGTATTAATGTTGCTTTGTAGTCATATACCCATGTGAAAAATTTGAGCCTTCAAGACATATGGAAATTAGTTGTCACATTCTTGTGTTTCATGCTTAAATATTTTTCTGTGGTCTGGGATTCCATAGACTGTCTCCATCCCAGGCGTTATGCTAACAAATTCGAAAATCTTTCTAAATTTCAAAACTTTGTGGTACTGTATGCATCATGTGAGGGGGAGATTTCAAATCTGATGGTAAGTACATTGGTACGTCCCATTATCCAGGATTGTCTTGCATATCCCTGTGGATATTGTGTGGTATTTTTGGTTGTGAATGGTTTTTTGAACTGTCAATTATTGTATCCCATGTGGTCTGTACACGTGGTATCCTAGGGTTTGTTCACAGTATCACTTTCTGCTGTGAAGTGACTACACGGAACTGGAAAACTGATGGGTTACGTTTGTTTTCTCATTATGGTGATTGACATGTCTTGGTGCATGGCCCTATGCAAATTAATTCACTTGATTTTGAATTGATTTGAATTCAATTATGATAGCGCTTAGAAATAGGAGAAGCCCTCTCCCTTGGCCTTCGTCGGTTTCGATTCCTCTACCCTCGAGTCCATTCTCCTACCTTAGGCGGTCTGCCTCTCTTCGCTTCCTTAAATCTCTCACTCTTTCATGTCTCGGGTCAGAAACCGTCGCACTTTCCTTCCTCCTAAGAAAACCTACTTCTTCCATCCTCTAATGGAACTGCCCGATCCTCTTATTCCTGAAGAGGTTATTCTTCTCCCTGCACCACCACCAAAATCACCTCCTCCTTCACAGAATCCAAGTCCTCCACTCGCTTCGGCTGAGAAATCTCAGCTTCCTGCTGTTCAGTCGACTTATCTGCGGAAGAAACAAAGTTCAAAACCCTCGGGAGCCAAGAAGGTGGCTTCTAAACGGAAGAAACAGAGCCCTCCTGCCTCTGCTGCTGCACCCCCTGTTTCTCCTCTGAAAAATATGGCGGATGTCGAATCTGTGCTCTCACCTCAACCTGAGGCTCCCTCTGCTCCGCTCTTTTCGCCTACACGGTCTCCTGTCCCTGTTGATCCTTCACCCATCTCTCCTCCTGCTGATAAGCCCTCCTCAGTCTCTCCTCCGGTTGCCTTAAGGAAACGAAAGAGAACAACCACTGTGGTATCTTCTGGGTCCTCTTCTCCTACTCCCTCTGTTGAGGTCACCCCTGTGTCTGCTGCACCCCGAGTCACTAGATCCAAAGCCAAAAAGTCCATTATCTCTCCTCCAGCAAAGAAAACCATCAAGCCCTCAGCCTTTCCTCATGAGAAGCCTACACAGAAAAACTCTACCCCCACTCTGTCCAAACGTCATGCTGAAACCTCCTCTTTCCCTCCTCGCTCTCACTTTGTCTCTACGGATGCCCTCAGCCTATTCGGATACATCACCATGCACCGTCCCATTGTGTCTGAACGACCCTTTGAGTTTGCCTCCCTGCATCCTGCTTTGTTCTCCCTTGTATCCTCTTTGGGATGGGTCACTGCTTTAGCCTCCCTGCCTCGCTACAATCGCACTCTTGTCCAGGAGTTTTATGCAAACCTTCCTGCTGATATTTCCTCTGAGGTCCGTCTTCGCTCGAAGCAACAGATCTGTGTCACTGTTCGTGGAGTGTCTGTGAATTTCTCACCCTCTCGGATTCGACAATCCCTATCTCTCCCAAACACAGCTGATGGTGTTCTCAAATCCTATTCTGATTACTCCACCTCTCTCACCATCCAAGACCTCGCACTGCGTCTCTACTCATCTCCTCCTCCTGAACCCGTGTTCGGTACCTTTCTTTCCAGCAAGTTTATGACAGAATGGTTTAAAGCTTTAGGATTCTTGGCTCGCTCTCTCTTCCATCCAGCCACCCAAACAAGCAAAATCCCTCATAAACAAGCTGTTCTCATGGCCTATCTCAGTCACGATCCCATCCGTCCTATTATCCCAGCAGAATACTTCATGTTCCAGGCCATCCGCACTGCTGGTGTCTCCCATCGCAATGCCCTTGGTAAAGCTTTGGTCTTCCCCTGTCTCATCACCAAACTTTGTGGTGATGCCGGAGTGCCTTTGACTCAAGGAGATATTCTGGGTCCTGAGCTCACCCCTATCGATGCCATCACTATCACCCGATCTGTGCATCAATCCAACGAATATGTTGAACCTATGGACCAGAAGTTTCTGAAAGTTGCAGTCAAATCGATGATATCCGAGGCTGTTCAGGAAATCAAGGGTCATCTCAAGGAACAATTCACTGCGTTCAAAGCCGAACTATCTCTCCTCCTCTCGAGTCAAGCTGGATCCGCTCCTGCTCAGGAGCCCACGGTGTCCTCCCCTCCCTCGGACAAACGTGTTGGTGCCACTCCTTCGGACTCAGGAGCTACTATTCGCCTTGGGGCACTAGGAGCTGATGATGACGACGTGGTGTATGACGGGTCGGGCTATGCAGTGTGAAGATCCTCTCCTGGTTTCTCTGTTTCTCCCATATGATTAGTTGCTTTCTTTTGGTCTCTTATGTTGAACAATTACTATGGTATATTTTTTGTGGATGTGTTGCAAACAATATTTCTGATGCCTAAATTTTTGTTTGAACCCTTTGTCCTTTATTGACAAAAAGGGGGAGACCGTATTTAAATTATTGTGCTGTTATGCATATGACCATTGCTGATATACTGATATGATTGTGCTATATTGGGGAGATTGAATGTTACCTGTCTGGTTGTGTTACTAACTATGTTGCAGGTATTTGAATGGGAAAATTGGGTATTATTTTGACAGGATATCATAGGGTTTATGTATCCTGACCCCTGCATTTGCTTAGGGGGAGTACTGTGTGTATTGGTCACCCTTTTGAGCAGGATACTATGCGATATAGGTATCCTTGTTGCTACATTTGTTTGCATGTGTTGCAGGTACTGTTTGTAGAACTGTGTTTTGTCAAGAAATGCCAAAGGGGGAGATTGAAGGCATACACTTGATGTTGGCTATTTCTTAAGCCATGACAAAACACAGGAATGAAAGCTTATCAATGATTAAGTGACTTTATCTCTTTGGACAAATAGGTATAACATTCATGCATACCATGTTTTCCATCTAGGATAGAACACTAAGCATGTATCCCTGACATTCTGGAACACTTTCCCTTGTGTGTTCCTTCCATGAGTTTAAACTCTTCTAAATCCAGATCACTTGTGTTTAATCTGCATGACTTTTAAATCATAAGAATCTGCTTTAGTTTAGTGAAGTTCCCCAGGAGAGTTGACAAATTGTTCACATAGTTTTTCTGAAAAATTCGGTTTGTCTTTTTCTTCCTGACAAGTCGCTGTCAAGTCTGTTTTCTCTGGTTTCTCTCCTTGCTGTCTTATAACGTGCTTCTTCCTTGATATCTGATATTGCCATTCTGGTATAAGCACATATGACCTCTCTTATCTTGATTAGACCACCTTAGCTCTTTAAGGTAAGTTGTGAGAAACTGTGCTGCTATGCAAACTGACTTTGCTTGTTGTGTTCTCTTTGCTGCCACTCTTGTCGGTCTGCAGCACTCCTTGCTTAGTCTTATCTTAGGACAGTTGTAGGTCTGCATTTTGACATACGCATGCTATGTTTCACATGCTCTCTTAGTTGTTTGTTGACCACCGAATAGCCTTGCCTATATAAGGAGTTCCAAGCTGCCTTGGATCCTTGGTTGGTTGAGTGAAAACACTTGGGGTTTTAGCTATTCTGTTTTGGTATTCTTGAGAGCACTTTCGAAGTGTAGTTTCTCTTGTCTCTTCTCTTCCCCTTCCATGTCTTCTGGTTGCAAAGTATGTGCATAATAGACATGGATTTCTAAAGCATAAAAACTGTTTTCAAAAACTCATATGCATTTGTGCATTGTGCATTCCATAGAGATAAAGTGTGGAGATGCTCAACCCAAGAAGTTGATCAAGAAGATTTAACTTACGTGTAGTTAAGATCTGAGTTGATACTTCTGTAAATTTCCAAAGTGTAAGCACATAGATTAAGGTAGTGTAGCTCTGTTTGTACTGGTGGGTAGACTAGTCAGGATAGCATACGGGTTATGTATCCCAGAGTGCCAGAAACTTGTAATTGTGTGTGTTACAAAGTAGTGGAAAGGTTTGTCCCTCAAGAGTTAGGGGCACACAGTTTTTGATCCTGGTTGTAGGATTTTTGCGTCATCAAAAACATCTTGTGTCACTTTACTTACTGTTTTTACATTTCAGTAATCGTATCTGTGCTTCGGGATAGATCTCTCTCTAGCTATCCTGCGAACAGTTTGAACGAAAAAGTGGTAAAGGCCTATTCACCCCCCCCTCTAGGACCTTTACAATTAGCTGAAAGGAAAGCAACAGAAGAAAACTGTCACTAATATTCTTTACTTTTGCGTCTTTTATAAGAGAAATCATAGGTAGCATCAGTATTTTACCAGTTCTGATAGCAGAAACTATATAAGATGGAAATATGTTTTCAAAATCCTACCTCAAAAAATGGTGATTCGGCCACATTCTGTGATGACTCAACGGCAGTGATCCATAAGAGCATTTCCACCAAAATATGTGTTGGATAATTGCCTAGGAGTCAAGTAGCACCGAAACGGAAACGACAAACTCTAAAAATAAAAAGATACGATAAGAGAGAGAGATACCACTAATAAATAATATTAATTTATATTTAAAAAAATCCTAAAAAAATTGGGTATATTGTCTTGGAATGAGAGAGTTTATTTTCAGGACTGTATGCCTCATTTTCCATATTTTGTTGTTGTAAACGTGGCCAAATTCATAGCCACAAACACATCTTTGGCCAAGTCGGCTCACGCACAGGTCTTCTCACATACCAGTGAAACTGTGAAAGAGAGAGAAAGGGTAACACCTTCACCGAGCGTTTGATTCTTCTCCGTAAGCAATATAGTTACAGGACAAGAACCAGTCCTCTTGCATGACTCACTAGGCAAGTCCTTAAATGGGACAACATCAGAAAAACACAGATCTGGCATTTGTAGCAATGGAGGCCATTCCGGAGGATGAGGAATAGGACAAGTAGCCGCTTGATCCAGAGTTGAGTACTCCAATCCACAAACTTCCTCACATTCACCATCTCCATTTGTATCAACACAAGCACAGCCACACCGATTTTCAGGCTTGTCCAGCTCATGGTTGACCAAAATTTGAATCAAAACAAGCATTATACACAGGAGAATCGGCACTGAAACTAGCCTAACATTCTGTTTCATATTTCTTTTCTGCATTCAAAAGGACACGTGGAATCATCATCAAATTTTTAGTCACATGATCTCAACAAAAAAACATAAACTTTATATCACAATCCAATATAACAATAGAACCCAAATATCCAAATACAAAATCAAACTTACTCAATGCCACAAAACTAACAAATACTCAGAAAGTAAAATGGTAAAAAACAGCCCAAGTATCTATTTTTATTCACCAAATTAAATCCGAAAAGCAAACCCAGAACTCTTTGAGCTCTTTCATTTGAATTTTCTACTTCATCATAATTATTAAATACCCAATAATTAAACTGAACCCAAGAAAGATAAGAGAGACCTGGAAAGTTAAGTTCTTTCTGAGCAGAGCATTTGCTCGAGCCCAGAAACTTGCTCGCCCACTCTCACGCACAGGTCTTCTCTCTCTCCTCTCCCTCGCTCTCTCTCTATCTCACCCAAACTAGGTGATCTCTCTCTCTCTCTTCCCTACCCAAATCGGCCGGCGAACTCAAAGATGTGAATAAGAGGAGATTATAAACTCCATTAGACGCGAATGAGAGGGATACTCGCGTATCTAATCGGATACCGTATCCAACACATATCATACCCGCATCCGTATCTGATTTGCGATACGATAGGTAATACCCGTATCAGTGCTGCTTAGCCTAGGACAGACTTCAATGCAGATTCTTTACACTGACATAATACATATATCATCAAATAACATCCATCACCTTCTGCAATGCTCCCCAGATTTGTGAAAACGCCAAACTGCTTCCAAGTAAGAGATCCATATGTATTACTATAAATAAAGAACAAGTCTTCCATGACCTAAGGAACAAGCCAATCAACTTGGTCTTAGATCTCCGCTTCAAGTTAGGGATACCTGTAGGTTGTAGTCACTCGTCTCAAGCATATGAACCTTCTTTTTGGACCTGTACCCAACTATATTCTGGCGCTTTCTTTGACCCCGATCTCTTCATCTTTGATCTTGTCTTGCCAGCATCACTCCACCTAGCATAATGCGCATGTATATCTGATAAAGATAAGTAATTAGCAGCATTTGTAGGCTCGAGCTTAATAAGATGGCTCAATGCAACTTTTCCCAACTTAGTGTTTGAATGCATCCTGCAAGCCCCTAATAACGCACCCCAGACTGCCGCATCAGGCGCCATTGGCATCTTATTCATCAAATCTAAAACTTCAACAAAGAGACCAGCACAGCCTAGAAGATCTACCATGCAAGCATAGTGTTGCAACTCAGGCTCAATATGATGCTTTTCACGCATGACCTGAAAAACTTCTCTTGCTTCTTCTATCAAACCTGCATGTCTGCATGCAGACAAAACACTGATGAATGACACAGAATCAAGTTGGATAGAGCTCTCTTCCATCTGTGAGAAAAGTGAAATAGCGGGACCCCCTTCCCCGTGCACTGCATACGCTGCAAGCATCGCATTCCAGGAAACTTGGTCCTTGAGTTCCATCTCTTCAAAGCATTTTTCCGAGTCATTGAGCTCTCCGCATTTAGCATACATGTCTACAAGGCTGTTCCCCACGAGTGTATTAGACAGAAAACCCTTCTGAATAATGGAGGCATGAATCGCCAGGCCCTCTTTTAGTATTGCTACATATGCCACGGAAGGAAGGATACTAACAAAGGTGACTAAATTAGGTTGACAAAATTCTGATTTCATCTGGTGAAACACCAATAGAGCATTCCAAGCATGTCCACCCTCCATGTATCCTGCAATCATTACATTCCAGGACAGCACATCCTTCATAAACTTTGTTCTGTAAAATAGAATTTCAGCAGACGCTATGTCATCACATTTACAATACATGCCAATAAGTGCGTTTCTCAATGGAGCATCATGTTCAAACCCATTCTTGATAACTTTCCCATGAATACAGGTGCCTTGGTTAAGATCCTTTAATATGCTACAAGCTGAGACCACAGCAGCCATTGTTCCTGCATCAGGTTGTATTCCGGACCACAATAACTCAGAGAACATATCTCTCGCAGGGTAGGCATCACCATTTTGGGTATACGCATTAATAATTGCATTCCAAGTCACAACGTCTTTAAATGGCATTCTATTGAATATACTCAAGGCGGGGATAAACAATCCACACTTAGCGTACATGTAGACTAGGGCTGTCCCAGTAGAAAGGTCAGAATCAATGTTCACCTTAACAGCATGGCAATGTATGCCCTTACCAAGTCTCAGATATGAAAGCTCAGCACAAGCTGAGAGGACACTAATCAGTGTCGTGCGACATGGTTTCAGTTTTTCATCCTGCAAATCTTGAAAGAGAGACAATGCCACTTCAGAATAACCAGACTGGACACAAGCAGATATAAATGCAGACCAAGCAACTAAATCTCTTTCCTCAAATTTCTCAAACAATTCTAACGCCTTCTCTACTTCACCACATTTTACATACATGGTGATCAAAGAAGTAGCAACCAGAGCATCAGAGTCGACTTCTAGTTCTAAAGCACAACGATGAATCTCCCTTCCTCTCTCTAAGTCTCTCATCTTGGTAGCAGCCAAAAGAGCCTTTACGATGCAAACCTTATTCATTTTACAGCTCTCCCTTTTCACACTATCAAATAACTCCAACACCTCAACAAGATATCCATTACTCGCGTACCCTGTCATCATTCTCTGCAGCAAAACACCCTCATCATTGCAACCCCTCTTCATGTCGAAAACCCTGCGACCAACATCCACATCTCCACACGTCGTATACATCTCAATCAAACCGCTCGAAACCACTGAACTCAAACCCCTAGTGATCACATGCCCATGAATACTCCTACAAGATTCAATGTCTCCCAGTCTAGACACGGCCTGAAACAAATTGTACAAGCTCACTAAACTCGGCCTCATCCCCCAACATTGCATCCCTCTAAAAAACTCCAATGCCTCATTTGGATCCTCGCTCTGCGCTAACCCGGAAATCAAAGCATTACAAGCCACAACATCTTTCACAGGCATTTTATCAAACACCTCCCGTGCACATTTCACCTCATCCATTTTGCAGTACATGTCAATCAAACTAGTCCCAATAAACACATCACACTCTAGTCCTTTGCAAGCCAAGTCACCGTGCACCAACAAACCCTCTTGAAAATCCAATCCCCCAGTACAAGCTTTCACTACAGAATTGAATGTATACTTGTCTGGCTCCAAGCCTTGTTGTAACATAGACCAGTACATTTCCTTGGCCTCTTTGAATCTCTTGGCTGTATTGTAGCCTCTGATCATGTAGTTCCACAATTTCACATCTGGGTTCTGCGCAGAACGGAAAACTGAGCGCGCCAAATCGCAATTTGAAAATGAAGAGTAGGAATCTATGAGATGGGTCTGTGTTGATGGGTCTTGTTGGAGACCTGAGACTATTATATGGGCATGGATTTGAAGCAGGGACTTCAAATCTTTACATGATGATAATAACCCAAGATGGGTTTGATAATTCTGAGTAGCTAATTTGACAACTCCATGGAATTGTCTCTGTACTGCTTGCTTCATCATCATGGTACTTACAATAAAGGTTTGAACTTTGAACTTTGAACTTTGATATACTAAGAGCAAGAGTCTTTGGGCTTCAGGCCCACTTAAATTGGATTTTTAATATAAGCCCATGTCAAATTTTGATCCAATAAGCCCAGAAAGTCCACCCTCTTTTGATCTCTGGAAATTTATAATTCAGATTGTAAATTGGGGATTTAGGGTTTAAGAGGTTTTTGGGATATGGAGGCCAGGAAGCTTTTAAAGGAGAAGAAATTTTGGGTATATCAAACTTCTCAATTTCTCATACTACACAAAAAGCACTGAACTTTTTTTGGGTGATATGTAATATTTGCTTAGTATGAATTGGGTTGTGGAAGTAAAGGTGGGAGCTTTTGTGGGTTTTTCAGGGGCATGATGTGGTTGAGGAGACAAGACGCATTTAAGGAGGAGTTTGGTGATAGCAGTGAAGCTAAAAAAGAATGATACTGATGAGTAAAGTTTTGATCTTTGAGGCAGTACTATCGGAAACTGTATGTAGACAAATTCTCAAAGCTCTGTTCTTTTGGATTTGTTTGATTGGTTTCTGAGTTTCTTTTAAGTAACTGTATGGATAGTCTGATTTAACTTTGTGAAGTTGAAGTCCGCGAAATAAAAGTACTTGTGGAAACACACATTGAGAGGGAGATTGTGCATTTGAGCCTGCTGAAAATTTCTGCAAACTGATGAGGATATGAAATTGTAGTAGTCATTGGTTGATTGGTCTTGCTAGTATTGTTGAAGTTGGCACTAGTTTTGAGTTTTCAAGAAACTCTCTCTGTATCCATATTTGCTTGGCTTCATGCTTTTGCAGATATAGACTTCAAAGCGGTGATCTAGATATAGACTAGATGGCAATGTAGGTACTTTGAACTGAAGATAAAAGACATTCCTGCTATTGCAATGCCTAAATGTCTGAATCCTGCGGTATATACATTCTTCTGTTGGTTTGAACTTTAAAGCTGTGTTAAGAACGGGGATGTGGTCAAAATGAAAGATCAATCTATTTCATTCTTCTTGCTCTTTCATGTCGATTTCCCATTTCCTTTCACTAATATATGGATTTATTCTGTGATCTTGCGGAGAGAATTGAAACTTGTGTAACTAGGTTATTCCCATTTCCCATTTGATGCTATGTGATTTCATCTTGTATGTGCCCAGTCTCAGAACTAAGGATCAATCTTGGCCAATCGCCCTAATGTTGTAACCTAATTAGACTGATTCAAGTGTTAAAAGTTTGCTATATTGTTTCAGATGTTAATTTGCATCCCTTGCGTAGTAGTACGGGTCGAAAAGTCAAGTCACGTTCGTTTAGTTGCTGGCCTTCCTAGAAGTCTTTGTTTTGTAATGCGTTGTAGTTTGGGCACTAGCCCCTGATTTTGTATCAGCAAAGATATTGTTACATCATCACTTGCATCGACTCTCAAAATCAAAGTTCCATGAATTCATATGCTATAGGCTATAGCAATATTGCCAATATATATATATATATCAATATATGAGTAGAAGGGGGCTCTATATATGATTATTGGTACAACTGTACGGTTGATCTCCTACTATTCTTCTTCTTCATATTATGATTATGGCATAAGATGTCCAAGTTTGAATATCAAATAATCAACAAACTAAATAGTCTAACTACACTAGTGACTTGATACCATTGTGTTGACACTGTGGCTCCTCCAGTCTCTAGCTAATCCTTTTATCTTTTTAACACATGAATTTCAAGGAAGCTGTGATAGAGAAGAGAGTATACGTCAGAGCATCTAGAAGCTCACACCATGTCGTTGGTCAATCTAAATTTAGTGTTCAAGCACATTATATTCGTATTGTTTGTCTCAAACTTGAAACCAACTCCAGTCTTTACCAGCCACTCTCTACCGTCAGCACTCGCATAATCATCAAGTCATAATCAAATCCAAGCGGCGGCGCTTTGTTTGCTCTACAAACTAACAAAGATGAAAGATGCTGCAAAGGTTCACATATAAGTGGGATAGCATATTCAATTCAACTTGGAGACTGTTTACCAGATTTAATTCTCAAATCCCAACTGGGGGTTGGTTAGTATTGTTCTTCGAATAATGATGAGGAAGTCAACTTGGAAAGGTTGAACAGATGGATAACTTGACCAGGAAGCAAACAAAACTGAGATATATATAATAAGGTAATTGTTCATAGTCTTGTTAGGTAAAATCAGACGCAGACTAAAGATACAGTTGCACCAATTGTTCAGCTTACTAGCTAAAAACAGCAAGATTCAACTAGAAAATATGTTGGTCTATTTGAAGTACTAGTTTTTCCAGCTGCACTAGGTTTCTGGTGTGAATGTTTAAAAGTCGGCAAGTAGCTATAGCTAGTGTGTTTAATTTGTAATACACCAAGCTAGCACATGTAGTCATAACTAGACATACTTATATTTTAGGTGACAACTAAAATATGTATTGATAAATAATCCAAACTTACTGGCTATTACGTGCTCATGTAGTCATATGTACATGCATGTTTCTGGGAAATTATATGCAGAAGAGTGAGAAGACTATAAAATTACAAAGCCGTGTGGAGAGCGCGCACACAGCACACTTCTTATAATTTAATGAAGTTGCCTGAACTAGACGTTTGCATATAATCTGGATGGAGTAAGTACAAGGAATCAAGGATCAAAACTAAATTAGCAAAACCATACAAGTTGATTTCAGTATACTAGCAAAACCTGCTTGTGATTGGTTCACACGGCCTTAACACGGATTGAAATCCGTGTAAATTAGTGCCGGTCTAAGTCCATAGCATTTGGTTACGTTAAGTCAATACTATCCCAGTCGAGTTTCCACACTAGCTAGAATAAGTTGTAGAGATGGCCAAGACTCCAAATTAAAGAGAGAGGACCGTGAGTGCATGATAAATATGAATGTGACTTGTAACAAATTAGTCTGGACCCTTTTATCTCCGGCCAATTCGAGTGCACTCGATTCATACGTTTTGAGTTAGATGGATGTTTACCTCTCTCTCTCTCTCTCTCTCTCTCTCTCTCTCTCTCTCTCAATGCCGGATAGCGATTAACAATTAATAAGTACGTACATTGTGTGTTATATTTCTAGCTTAGTCAAAACTATTAAAAATGGAATTCGTCACTACTCACCCCATTTCTGAAGTTGATCATAATATCTATTCTTGGCCACAAGATGCTTACATATACATACGGACATACTTAGTTGTACACCCTATATATATATTGGTATTTTTTGCATCCTAAATTATATCGAGTTCACCCTGACGTTAAGTATGTGGAGTCTTATTCGATTATTTGACACGTACGAAACTCTTAATATTAGATTAAAATCAATAAGCTAGACCTTCATTTTAGCGAGAGCATACATGCATGTATATATGTGATTGTTCCGAAATCATAAAGACCATAAATCAGCAATCGAAAAAAAGTTTCAAAATGATCGGCTTTGATATGTAAATGCATTTGGCCAGATATGTATATATACGCGGTATATACACACAAAGCCAAAAACACGTACGTACGAATGGTTTATATAACTAATTAACGTGCTCTATACGTGAATTATTTTTAAAATTGAGACATCAATTTTCATAATTTATAAGCTCTTAATTTGGTTTATGTGGTGGAAAAGACTTCATAATTAGGGCACCCTTATAATTACTATAAATAATAACGAGATTGATGGAGAAGACCGGATGCATGATGATGACAACTAATTAACTAGTTAACTAAGTAAACAAATTAATCAAGTCCCTGCAAAGGTGTTCTTAGGCGAAGTCAAATGTACTTGATTTTGAGTCGTAGAATTTATATTTCTTAATTATTAGTCAAGTGGTTTAACTATGTTAGCTAAGTAAGCAACCTTTACGACTGTCTTACTCTTACATATATATGTTGATGGTCTATGGATCAAGGCAAAAGGAGTCAGCAACAATTACAAGAGCGGCACACTCTAGCTAGCTCATTACCAGGTCTTGGTTAATTTAACACGGCATCTTAAATTGATAATAGTACTACGAGACTTTATCTTTCATATTCTACGTGTAGCAGTCTAAACCAGCAGTCGATCTGTGCATATAGGATTTATGCTCGACCTAGCTATTTTGCACGAAAATTAACTCTGTCTTTGAGATTCTCATGTACGTTAAATGCATGCATTCCTTGATGATAATTCTCTGTTTTTGAAATGATAATTCTCGATTATGCACACTCCCCTGTGAGGGCCGTTCCTGAAAATTATGGGGCTCTGGGCATATCGATCGAAATTATAGGGCTCATCGACATGAAAATGCTAAGAAAAAAGTTCAAAATAATATGAAATTGTAGAGCATTATATATGCTTCTAATTAGTTTATTATCAATGGAAAAATAAAATGGGAATTTTTTTAGGGGAATTGCAAAGGCAGCAAAAGAATTAAGTTTTTTTATATATTTTTGTATTTTGGGTAATTCTTTCGACTATTTTGTAAGAATATTTGGGGCCTCTTTATGTTTGGGTGTCGGCACATGCATAGTCTGCCTACTTCTATATAGTTGTGTTGCGCACATTGTAGAATTTCAAGAAATTAATTAACCTATTTTCTACATAAACTAGTTAATCAACCAGCTGCGTACATACGTATACACGTTATAAAATACGCGTTATAAAATAAGATCTCTTAACTTTTATGTAATGTTGAAACTTGAAACGACGTGTGTAGATTAGATGAAGTGACTATAGACTTACCCGATCGAAAGCAACCGTGCATGGCTAGCTAGCTAAAAGATAAGATTTCGATTCTAATTTCTTGAAACGGCACTAAGGAGTTCTGACTTTTTTAAGCTTGATTACGTCGCCTGCTAACTCTCTAGAAGAGAGTAGCAAGCAATGCTTGATATAAGTTTATAACCAAATCTAGTGTACGTACGTATGTAGTGATCGATATATATAAGACAATATATAAAGCATGATCCATAATTGGCTTCTTCGACTTGGCTCTTGCATTAGAAGTATCCACAGTCCAAAACCTAAAACAAAATCATATATATGTATCGACAAAAAAGTTTTTTTTATTATTTAAAAAAAAACAATTCACTCAAAAATCAGTTTCATGTGAAATTGAACCTCTTACCTCTCTCACTCACCCTATGAGAGTTATATCATGTTGATCAGCCACTATACTGCCAGCAATTGGTTATTGACAAAAAAATGCTGAATTAATACCCAAATACCACAGGAATTATTTGTCTAAATTAAACGTAATGTATTTCATATACTGTTTTCTAGCTCATTTTCCTCTAATTATGGTCGAAGTGCTTGAAAGTCAATCCCTAATTTATGCTTTTATATATATTCTCACATGCAGTTGCCGGCAAGCTTACTCTCATTTCATTGGCACGGAAGTGACGGAACATGATAATGATCATGATCACACCCCATTAGTTTTTCTCAATTCTTTCTTCCATCTTTTTCAGATTCTTTTCTACATTATGTACGTAATTAATATATACCATAGAAGTCACCCCAATTATATGAAAAAAAGCAGTGATCGAGAGGGAAGGATATGACAAATACTTTGTATATGGATGAATATAATTTTTCGTATTGTAAATTTATAATGAACAAATACAAATGAAGTAGTGTAGTATACGGTATCCCTCGGCAACTCTATGATTTACAGTAGAAATGAATCCAAACTCTATGACTAAATCGATCTAGAAAATAAATTCTACAAGAGGAGGTGTTTTTGCTTTTCCTATTCCGAGTATCTCCATGTCATTCTCAAATGGCGTCAAGTTGAGATCTAAACACAAAACTCTCCTACTCATGCTATTCGTCTTCTTCAAAACCGGAACAACAACTTGTCTTCCCAGATTGGAACTCAATCCATGTTCGTTGTGATTCCGTTGATGATTGTTGTTATTTTCGGTGGTAACGGCGGCTCTGTGCCTCCTCATGTGTCCCCCCAAAGCTTGACCAATGGCAAACTCCATCCCGCAGATGTTGCACTCGTGCGTCTTCGGCTTGCTCGGCGAAGACGACGAGTGGCTGTGGTCGGAACTGGACCCATCTCCTCCGCCTCCGCCTCCGCCTAGCCTCGGCTTCTTGTGACTCGCTCGGTGACCACCGAGGGCTTGGAACGAAGGGAACTGACGGTTACAAGTCTTGCACTCGAAGACGCGGGTAGGCGACGACGACGACGAGGTGGAGCTGGAGATGAACGAGTCGTATTGATCGTTGCCGTGACGAGAGAGTAGCATCAAGCAATTCGCCATGGTTACGCTGTGGTCGAGCTCGTTGATGCTTCGCTTCATGTTGTTGATGTTGACTAAAAGAAAATGGTTTTTGGTTTTTAAGGAACGTGTGAAGTTGGGTATGTATTTTGGAGGATTTGATGTATGTAATGAACAAAGGAATGGAACATTGGGTATTTATGGGGAGGGGGGGACTTATACTTGAGGCTAAAGTTGTCAGTACGTGATAGAAAGTTTGACATAAATCGGATACTTCAGGACATGACAACGTTTCTTGTTAGATAAGGAAAATAAAAGAAGCTTAGCAAGTAGAGTAAGAGAGAATTTTAGGAAATTTAAAATAGCTTTTGAACTAGTTTGGTGTTTAGTGTGAAAGAAGCCAACAAAATGGTATATAACAAACGTGAGCTTGACATCATGGCTTACCCACTAGATCAAGTCTGCTGTGGTGAGCTAGCTATAGAGAGTGAGTCAATTCCATCTTTTCCCAGGAATTTTCAACTTCTAGAAGATTCTCTCTCACGTTATGTACTTAGTTTCTAACTGAAATTTTGTACCTTCTGGAGTTCTGGTCATCAGATCTTAGCAGTTCTGGTATGGACAAAGGAAGCATCGATTAATATAGTGTGTAGCTGTGCCCTAATATTCAGGTAATTGCAATTCGGTGTACGTGGAGCTATTTGTGGATTAGTATACAGTCTTTGGTGGCATGGAAATGGTTCACATGAGCTTGGATTTGATAATGTTAATACTTGACTGAGGCAAACCAAACAAGGTTTTCGTCTGTGTGTTTATGCATGTGAATGAGCAAACATGGCGGCTTGAAATCACGAGTCTTTCTTATGCCCCCACAGTTGAAAGTGTACGTAGAACGAAGAAGCTAGGGCTCCGAGAGAGGTCATGATACGTGTAGATTGAAAACAATATATATATATATATTTATTTCTGTGACATTTCCTTCATATTTTTCAAAACCGTGGGTTTAATTTATTTATCCTTTTACATCTTAATAGAAGAAGTGGAACTAGCTAGCTAGCATCATCTTATTACGTTCACGTTTGACGTGCACCATGAAATTATTGTGATAGCGTTGTTAATATAGGTGTTGGTCATCATCAATCTTTCTAGTAATTCGAACTCTTAAAATGAATTCTCGATCGGATTTCTTCATCGTTAGAGAGACCAAAACAGCACTCAACCCTCTCTTTGGGGTCGCTCACTTGCTTTCTCAGTATACTAGTTTTAGGGATTACCTCATGCTTTAAAACTAGTGACCTAAGATGCTTCCCTAATAGGGTTTGGCGTATCGTGTAAAGGTTGTACTCTTTGACGTGCCTTGCAAACAGGGGGCAGCTCAAAGTATAGTCGACTCTGGCTTCCAATTAAACTTGTGGCATATATCTAATTCTGACGTGTGGTGCGTACGTATAACACAAATTAGGTTTTTTCCTTTTTTTGATCGATAGACACAAATTAGGAATCTATCTAGGATGAGGATGATGATGGTTGTACACTTGTACTACTCACATGTTTAAACACGAAATTAGCAAAAACCATGAGTCTGACAAATGCGAGTCAAAGATGAACAAGTTTTGCACATATTCCTAGCTACTTACAAGTTAAATATTTCTTTTTTTGAGGTTTCCATAGTCTTCTCCATGACCCAAGATCAACCATGGAGTTGTTGTATTTGTTTCTAAGAAATTGATATATAATGATGATCTAATCGATATCATTAAGCCAGCCATGCCATAGATGCCAAGTCTAATGAGCGTAGCTTAATTTTCTCGCTTCAATATCGATAATTACCGTTGTATAGAATTATATATAACAAACATATCTAGAGGATAGTCTTTTTAGTATTTTTAGGTCGGTCTACAGAAAAAATGGCTTATATATGAATGCCATAGTAATCAAAAGGAAAAATGTGTTTTTTATAATATACGTACTCCAACTATTAGTTAGTCTTTATGGATTAGTTTGTTAGCAATTGCTTATTGCAATAATGTGTAAATTATAGACTGATACAATCAGCTGTAGCTTGCCGTCAACTTTATATATATATATATATGCAATTGCATCTCTGTAAATTACATATATATCTTATCTCTTGTTCTTCTTTCATTATCAAAGTACTGGTCTATTTCGTGTATCATGATATCAAAAATAAAATAAAAAAGAATTCGTGTATCATGCACGAAAAGTCGGGTGGCTAGTTATGTGCCAATTAAGTTATATATATAATTCACTTAATTAGTGTGGATCTGTTGATGTATATATATATATATATATATCTATGGGCTCTATATGTATATATATATGTATAATTAAGCTAATAAGGTTGATGTTAATTACTCCTTCATAGTATTTCACGTACATGCTTCAAACGTTAAATATTAGGGTGTCGATCGACTGTCGAACAAAACTTATTAAGTAATAGGGTATCAATTATTATGTTTAATTAGCTATTATAGATGCACATAGTTAAGAAATTTCATATAAATTACCCCTTCATATGCATACAGCCTAGTCGTCCCTCTGTTTATTATTCACATGCATACTTTAAAAATAAATAAATTATTCACATGCATATAGTTATGGGATAATTAAGAAAATTGAAATACGGCTAGTTGAGCACGTACAAAGTACGGTATCGAGTAAAGACGATAATTGGGCCTATAGGCGGCTCATAAGCTTTGTGGGCTGATTGAGGGTGTAGGCCCAAATTTCATATCCAGTACTGAACAGTTTTTCTTTTCTTCTGAACGCAATAAATTCGAATTAAAACAAATTTAATGGCGATGGAATTTGAAGCATTTTGCTCGTATTAATGTTCTTCCACCAACCTATGTATCGTACCAGATTTCCTTATTTAATAAGGCGGAAAGATCCTGAAGAGAGTGCTTCTGACTTCTGAGTATTTGCCCAAACTTTCTCCTTTATTTAACGTTTCATATGTTTGTAGCTAAGCTTCATTTTCCATGTACACTAATTAAATCTATATTAATTCGAATTAAAGAGAAGCCTATGCTTCTAGCTACGCACTCACATAGTTCAACCATGACATTTAGTGTAATTGTCGCTTGATAGTACTCTAAACAAACAAATAAGAAATTTAAGTAATCACAGAATCGATTTGTGTGGTTTGAGGTTTTTAACGTGTAAACAAAAAACATTTTCATAACTATCGTGAACGAGGTTGTATAGTCTCTATGACCATACATTTTTGAACTAATGAATCAGGTGACAATGCTCAATGGGGTTGGTAACAGACAAATTATCTATATGTCTATTAGATTTGGTAATTATGCGGAAAAGATAAAATTTGTCGTTGACATGATCACAAAATTGATTTATTGCTTTCGGACATTACATGAAAAAGGTAAAATTTGTCGTGAACGCAATCACGAGTTGATTTTTTGCTTCCCGGGCTTGCAAGAAAAAAGTAATATTTGTCACCTAGCATAATTCTCTGACTTGTCCATCCCGACCATGACCATGCCTGATCGAGTCAGAGCATGAGCATGGCCGGGTCACATCTACAGATCTAAGAGCCAAAAATGGCCCCATATGTCCACGTGTACAGCCAGGATGACACTGAAGTAAATGGTAACGGCAGGAAAGGCAGAAAGTCCATTCGGAATCTAGTTTTCTAGTTAAAAAGTTAAAACCACAAGCTCTGTTCCTCACTCACAACTCCTTTGTCTTGTTTCCTCGCTCAAAAAAGAAAATTAAAAAATTAAATAAAAATGTGTTCCGGCGCGGGAAACAATCACCGGTGATGGCTCCGGCGAAGGTATCAAAGTCTCCAACACTCTCTCATTGTTCTCAATTTTCAAGCTTTCTATTACCCATTTGCTCTGTTTTATTATTGCTCTTGTGTAAATAATCATATCTGTGTTCTATGTGTTTCTATTGGTTTATTGGAAATTGAGTTTGATCGTCTCAAAGTTTGTGTATTTCTGAATTCTTATCATCCACAGTGATTGAATCTTATAACTTTTATGGGGTTTTCTTTTGCAGAAGTATTGATTGATCGAACAGGAGTCTCTTGAGAGTTTAAGCTTTTGCATGGTTTCAGTTTGGCTTCACTCCAAGGCTATGTGAGACTGTATATTATTAAGCTGAGGTTTAGATTTTCGGAGTGGCTTTCGTTGATTCAGTGAGACCCTTTTGACAATGGTATGGTTAGAACTAGTACTTGATTGATAGGTTTATTTGAAGGAATATAAATTTTGCATGCAAATGCTGGATTGAGATTTTGAAAGGTTTGGATTTGCTTGTTTGGTTTTGTATTGTTGCATTTTGGCGGAAGGGTTTGTGGGTTTTGATCCAATTCTGGTACTGATCGGTTAGCTCTGTGTTGCGGTTACTGTTTTTTCTATGTGTTTAGTTGCGAAATTTGAATTCTTGTTCTAGTTTGGTGTGTTTTGAATGAATGTTTATGTGCTGTACTGCTGTTGGTTGTTGTTATATGTGAAAGCTGAGATTTTGGTTTCATTATGTCTATATCCAGTGATTTGGACACACAAATTACAGTTTGAGATATCGTTAAAGATTTGCTATTTATGAGTAAAGGAGAGTACTTCGAGATATATACTATAGTAGCCATCAGTGTGTAATTTGAGATTACAGTGACTGTCTGTGTTGAGTAATTGTAATGTGAAGAGACATTGCGCATAAGATAGGTCCTACTGTATTCTTGGACCAGTGAACTAGTATTACATCTTTACTTTCTGGAATAAGTTGTTCATTCGTGAATAAGATTTTTGTTTAAAAATTTTGTTTCATGTTTCTGTTTCTTGCTTTTTGAACTAGCACTTTTGTCATTCAATTGCAAAAGAGAAGCTTCTGAGAGTTTTTTTTTTCTTCTTTGGCAGTCTTTCCAACCGAAAGGTTTTTGGATGCCAAGTGATGCTACCTCTCTCAATGATGGAGATATGGACTGTGATAATTCTTCCCGAGTAGAATCAAAGCGTAGTCACCCATGGTATATGGATGCCGGTGGACCAGATGTGTTCAACAACAAGAAGCAAGCAACAGAGGCTGTTGATGGCAGGCCAGCTTCAAGAGCTCCAAACTTGGGTCGTTTCCCGTGGGATAACACCTCAGGGTTTCAATCAGTTCCAGGGCACTTCACTGACTGCCTTTATGGACAAGAGCCGGGGAGGAATGTCAACTTAGTGGACAGAAACATTCCGTCTTTTGGCGGCGGGAATATGAATTTCAGACTAAAGGGTTTTAAGAATCAATATGGAAATGAGCGATCAGTGGGTTTGTCAATAGCCCAAACCACTGTAGATCCTTCATCATATCTCAGTTTTGGTGGAATTAGAAAAGTTAAAGTCAATGAAGTTAAGGACTCTGATGCCATGTCTGCATCTATGAGGCACTCCTACAGAAGGGGAGAGAGTACTACAATGGCAATTGGTACCTCCTATAATAAGAGTGATATGAAAAACATTTCATTAGGTCCAACTTACAGTGGCGAAGAGAATGGCATCTCATTAGGTACTTCTTTTAATAAGGTAGATAACAGTTTCATCTCGAGTGGTCATACCTTTGGCAAGGGAGATGGCACTTTTGTATCGTTGGCTCAAAATTACAGCAAAGGCAACAACCATATCTTATCAATGGGTCAGCACTTTGATAAGGAGAATGGGAATTTTTCATCATCTGGTGAGCCATATGAAAAGGGAGATGGTAGTTTCATATCGTTAGGAAACTCTTACAACAACGTGCATGAGAATTTTATTTCTAAAGGGCCAACATATGTTAGAGAACATGAGAATTTGATAGCAGTGGCGCCTACGAATGATAGACATGCCGATAATACTATATCAATGGGTTTGAACTATGACAAGGCTGCTTCAAGTGTTTTACCAATGGGTCCTCCCTATGATAAACCAGATAGACCTATGAGTTTCAATTACAACAAGAATGAGAGCACCACCATCTCTTTTGGTGGTTTTGATGATGAATCCGAGACAAATCCACCTGGTGGGATCATCAGTAGCTATGATTTGTTGATGAGTAATCAGAACGCAACAGCTCAAGCATCGGAAAAATCTGGTGTGAGGGACTCTGATCATTTTGTTATGTCAAAGATGGATGCAGATGTAGGTGATTCCATGAAAGTTGATTCCAAAACTGATCATGCTTCCAAAGTAAAAGAGCCAAAGGCTAGGAAAGCTCCCTCGAACAACTTTCCTTCAAATGTCAAAAGTTTGTTGTCAACTGGTATGTTTGATGGAGTTCCTGTGAAGTATTCTTCCTGGTCACGGGATGTAAGCTTCCTTACTATATTCTATTTTTTCCTTGGGTTAGGTGGGGTCTATTCCATTCGACTTCTGTTTTTTCAACACATTTCATTTTTTTCACAGAAAAACCTTGATGGAATTATCAAAGGAACTGGCTATCTATGTTCTTGTGCTGACTGCAATCACTCAAAGGTAATGGAACTCTTATTAATGCAGTTAATGTCGAATAATACATAATCCTGTTTGTCTTATTGTGGTTTATGTGAGGTTCATAACCAAACTGGTGAATTGAAATGTATCTGTCAGCCTCTTAATGCTTACGAGTTTGAACGCCATGCTGGTGCCAAGACCAAACATCCAAATAATCACATCTACTTCGGGAATGGAAAGACCATCTACGCAGTAGTTCAAGAGCTTAAGACCACTCCCCAAGAGATGCTATTTGATGCCATCCAAACTGTGACGGGGTCTCAAATTAATCAGAAGAATTTCCGCGCCTGGAAAGGTGATGCAGGATTTCAGATGATTTTTGTTTAGTGGCATGTTTGATATTAACATTAAAATTTGGTAATCCTCACCCTAGACTTCTACTGATTTTCGAAAATTTTCTCTCATAAATTTCCCTTTTGTGCCTTTTCCTCAGCATCGTTCCAAGCTGCAAGCCGTGAACTTCAGCGTATCTATGGAAAAGAAGAAGTTGCTATGCCATTGTGAAATGGGAAGAAGAAGAAGTCGCTATACCATTGTGAAATGAGAATCTTCCCGATCCTCGTCAATGTCTGGAGGGTAGGTTGAGATTTGATCCATAAAATAGCAGCATATAGCTTATATTACATTAAAATAGGGAATTGGGTATAATTGGATTTTGAACTTTATGGATGTTACTGGTATTTGACTATCAGTTTAAATTAAGGTCTGGATTTTGGACACCTATTTATTCTGTTGCAAATATTGGAATTCATGGACCTTTTCGCCTGGAAATATAACAGAACTAGACTCGGGATAGTCCAACTAAATAGTCAGGAAAGCCAGTAAAGCTTGAAGCAGCTTCCATTTTCAGAATGGTGAACCTACATCTTTAGTATAAATACCAGCAACAACAATATTTTGTTCATCATACTCCAGCTTTTGGTAACACTTCTTCATTCAGTCGCTGCGACTGCGATTTAGATGGGTATGACCTTAAGGTAAATGTCTGCCTAGTACATCGAAGTTTCACCATTATACAGTTTTAAGTGAACAGAAATTATCAGAATAAAGTGATCAGGTTGAGAGTTCTTACTTGCAAAACAATGAAACAAGACAAGGAGACACAATTTGCTATGATCACTATAGCACCCTGGAAAAAGTCCTTGTGGTCGGAATGCCTTTGCGATTGTTGATGAAGCCGATGATGGTGTTGCTCCTTGGCCCATGGTAAACTGAAAGAAGGTCCTTTGACTAGAGTAGATGTTAGAGCTCCACTGATTGTGATCATAGTTCCCAACACCTTTGCTAGGCTATGTAGTCTCTTAAAGCTGACCTTCTCGAGCCTACAAAGCAAAACCGGCCATCATCACAAGATCAAGATTTCGTTGAGTAGCCTCAAAGTGTGTGTGTGGCCACGCCGAAGAAGTTAGGAGTTTACCTAAAAATCCAGGCCATCAGAAATGCTAAAGCTGGTGTAATGTTGGACATTGCAGTTGTGAAAGTGGGAGAAGAGAGTTTCAATTCCAGATAGAATAGGTTCTGATTAAGCACAGGACTGAATGTATAGAAGAGAAGCAGGTTAAGCCGTTTAAGGTATCGGCATTTGGTGATAGTTCTGATTGAGAAAGCATTCTTACTCGAAAAGACTAAGCATCATTACTTTGGCAATGATGGAGAATGTCATCTTTGGTCTAGATATCCTGCTCATGATCAATCTCAAGTAAACAGGTTTGTTTATATAGATTACAATCCTTGAAATCAGATAAGAGAACAACGAATCGAGATCACTAGTTTAGAGACGACGATAGAGACCTGTCGAAATATAGAGCAAAAGGAGAAAGGATAACAGTGGCAAGAGCCATACGGTAGACTACAAATGTGTGCAGGTTCATCCTTTGCTTCATAGCAGAAGCACAAATTATGGACAACCCTGCATATGCAGCCTGCAAGAAAACCACAGCTGATACTAGCTTTGCTCGTCGGATCAGATTAATCAAGTAGTCGATAGACATGTCCTATAATGTTACTTCTTCTGTTCCCTCTAGTTCAACCATGAAACACATATAGGAGCAATGGTGGAATAAGCATCAGTTATATGCATGCAGAAGTGCAGCACTAACCAGAGTCCTCAATGCTCATCTAGTCATATTACACTGCTTCTCAACAAAGGGGCATTCCACCACAATTTATTAAGTTTTAGCCATAGATTCAAGAACTTGTTCCTTTAGTTTATGATACAAAATGTGACTAATAGCTGTTGCATGTGTTACTTTCTGAAGAGTGTAAACCTAAGTGTTTCTATTTTGGTGAAATTATTCAGATAGATAGGGAAGGAATATTTGAGTGCAAGGATCACCATTGTTCTAGCTACTGCAGCATTACCCTAATAATATAAAGGCAAATTAGATTAGATAGTTAAAAGAAACTTCCAGATATTGTTCCGTTTGAATTGGTTTGCTTAACCAAATAACCAGTACAGTAAACAGAAATGAAATGCTTTCATAGTTCACTTGAGAACTCAGTAAGACTAATATCTTTCATGCAAATATGGCAGTAACAAAATTATTTGAATTCATGATGCTCCTGTTTTTTGTAGATCATCTTCATTCTGTCTCTGTGATTGTGATTGAGATGGAGTCTTTGCTTTTCCCCCACAAAACCATATACAGGCCAAAGATGATGATGATTGCACCAATGAGACTGCAAGTGTTAATTAACAGTGGTTAATTAGTCATTCTGAGCTTATAATTTCCTAGTTGCAGCAGGAGAGAAATTTCAATACAAGCATATACCTCCCTAGGTACATTTGCTCTGCTAAAACAAACGAGCCCAAGATCGCGACCATAATAGTCCCCAAGGGATTAAAAGCCGAGTAAAACACGGGTCCCTTTGCCTTCACTACCATCCCCATGATACAAGAAGTAACTCCTGAGAGTATTCCCTACATGAAATTGAAAAGAAAAAAAAAATAAATTGTTCTGTGTTTTCTACTTTACTTCAACCATTCTGAGTTGATAAAAATGATTTTAACTTACCCCATAAACAAATGCCAAGAGTTTGGTGTCTAAATGTATTGACCAAGCTTCACTGTTTCTCCATTCCATTACAAGAGCCAGTACTGCTGCTTCCACCATACCGGTGAAACATGTCAGAGCTGTGAGGGAGAGCTGACATTGGTATGATCTTAAGGTAAATGTCTGCATTCATCAAATGTCACCACCATTTTCACTTTTAACTGAGATAGCTAGAGAAAAATAATCATCAAACTACACGGATATAGCCAGAGAGTTCTTACTTGCAAGACTATGAAACAAGACCAGGAGAGACCGCTTGCTGCGATCAACAAAGCACCCTTAACTAGGTCCTTGTCGTTCGGATGAGTTTGAAGTTGTTGTTGTTGAGCATAAGGTTGTTGCTCCTTGGCCCATGGTAAACTAAAAGAAGGTCCTTTAACTAGAATTGACATCAGAGCTCCACCAACTGTGACAAGAGTTCCCAAAATCTTTGCTAGGCTATGCAAATTCTCAAGGCTTATTTTGCTGACCTTCTCTAGCCTAAAACCACAAAACCATAAGTGGATTTTCACTGTTTAACCTCAATTATGTAGAGTGTAGACTATATAGTATATACCAAGGAGATGAGAAAATTTACCTGAAAATCCAGGCCATACAAAATGCAAAAGCAGGAACAGTGTTGGACATTGCAGATGAGAATGTAGGCGTTGAGAGTTTCAATCCCAGATAGAATAGGTTTTGGCCAAGCACAGGGCTTTACATGTGGAACCAGTAAAGTTTGTAAGAGACTGAAGACTTGAAGTAACTTAGGTAACTAGTAGTAACTTATAACTAGGGGTTGGTTGATTGAGAATGCATTCTTACTCTAACAGGCTAAGCAGCATTGCGCGAGCAATGATGGAGAATGTCAACCTTGGCCTCGTTTTCCTGCTCAAGATTATGTACTTCAAGTTAGCAGCTGTTCATATAGCTTACATAATCTGACACCAGATATTTGGACAGAGAGATCGAGAGAGACCTGTCGAAAAATAGAGCAAGAGGAGCAATGACAATGGTGGCAATAGCCATACGGTATACAACAAATGTGTACAGGTTCATCCCTTGTTTCAAAGCAAAAACACAAAGTATGGACAACCCTGCAGAGCCCCCCTGCAGGAAAACCACAGCTAACACTAACTTTGCTCGCCGGATCATATTAATGAAGGAGGCCATAGACACTATATTTTCAACCATGAGATGCATGCAGATGTAGAGCACCAGCAAGTAAATTTATAGTGTCAAAGCATTTTGGTTTTCAGTTATCTCATACCTTAAAAAGAAATTTGCTCCATATTCAAGTTCTCCTTACAGTAATATTGGAGAGCTATTTCAAAAGAAGGTTCTAAAGTTTATATCACAAAGCCTAAAGTATATGAATCTGTAGCTAGCTAGCTCATAAAGCGCTATTTGCAGTGTAACAGTGTGTGATTCAATAGCTGAATAGCTGCTGTGTTGTTCCTAATTGAACCTATCTCATAGCATCATAGTAAAAGACAAGTAAAACCTGTGTACTATGACTAGATGAGCAATGTGATTTGGCATGTCTATGTACAGCATATAGTTGAATGCTTTCTGGCAATAGTACCTTGAACAATCCATAAGTGGTAGTGTTACTTGTTCAAGAGTGCAAGCAAAGACCTTTTCATATATGAGCCATACACAGTTTTCAATTATCCATTTCCTTGTTCTATTGAAATATATCATAGCATAGAAAGTAGGCCCGGCAATTTGGAGGTGTCACGGAGACAGGCCTCCTTGTGAACTGCATTTGTTGTTGTTATGATATTCTTCTACGTCACTACCTAACTTACCATAAGGTGAGCATGATTTTACCATTTGTTGGATTAAGGGTTCGGATATCCGACTGAAAGTCTGTTCAGGGTTTAGGGTTTAGGGTAGGGTACTTGTGATCACTAGTGATGAAGAAAGAATATAAAAAATAATAATTGTTTTAGGAATTATGATTGTATAGAGAATAGTATGAAGCAATGAACTGTATAACTTTATTAATGAAAAAACAACTCTTTTATATAGGAGAGTACAAAAGGTACAAACAGGAAAGTAATCCTATTACATCTCTGAATAAGATATACTGCAATATCCTGTGATCTCCACCATAACTATGAACATCAAATATCCTACAACACTCCCCCTTGTGCCGGTGTATGGTGGTGACGCTTCTTCATTTGTTTCATTGATGCCTCATCAAAAACCTTGTTGAGCCAAAAACCTTTGCATGAGAAAAATTGGTCTCGCCAAGTAAAAAAGAGTGCAAATTGTCGTAGACAATTATATGACACATAATTATGTTGCCTCATTAAAACCTTACTAAGTAATAAAAACCCAGTGGGATAAAAACAACCTTAGTCAAGGAAAAATAGTACAATGTGTCCTTCACATCCAGAAACGCTCATGTGCGTACCAGACTCCCCCTGAAGTCTGCATCTCCCCCTGATATCAACATCGAGGGTAGTTTGAATAAGCTGAGCAACCTTATGCTCTACACATGCTTCTCAAATATGGAATTTGGCCAATGACTTAGAAAGTTTGCCACATTATCCTCAAATCAAACTTGGTCAACCATAACCTTGAGGAATTGTTATTGTTTGCTGACTATAGAATAACTTATGCGATATATATTTGGTGTTAGTACCCTACATGTAATCTAGCTTCATCACCTTGATGCAAGCAACATAATCCTCATAATGCATGTAGGTTCATCAGTGCTGATACATAAACCACTTGATCTTCAATATGTGCACTTATGGATCTCAACCATATGCACTCCATAACAACTTCATGTTAGATCAATAATCTCAACATGGCTCAAAGATGTAGCAACAAAAGTCTACTCTCTAGACTTCAAGATATCGCGGTGTTACCCATGGTAAAGACATAACCAACTTGGGAACAACTTTTGTGTGGATCAGAGAGATATCCAACTTCAGCAAAACTTGCCAACACATCACAACGATTGTTGGTGTAGGGGGTGAAGGGAAATCAACGCCATTCTCATTGTGGTGGCCTTACTTCCAACGCCACTCTCTTTATGGCCTATCTATAGGGATAGATTAAGCCCATATCTTTCATATTCTTAGATACTAAAAGATTGTCTTTAAACCATTCCAATGGCATTGCGTGGGCGCATAGCTACATCTAGCTATTAAGTTCAACAAGAATGAGGAGCTAAGTCTTGTGTATTACGCTAAGTACACTCTTGCACTTAGATTAGACACTTTAGCCTCTAACACGTCTTCGTCATCATCCCTTGGACGAAAACGGATCCTTCTAATGGCCAAGACTATAGCAGATCATGGGAGTACTCATAGACTTCACTTTATCATCATAAAGTGTAACATATCTTAGAGTATAAGCCGATGATGAAGAATCTCATCATTATGGTGCTCGAGTTCCGTCACTAGTTGTGACTCCTTTATTCGAGACAAAACCGTGTCTTCCCAAGATCTTTCATCTCAAATTCGGATTTCAAACACTTTGCAAATCCTGAACTTGTCCTATAAATGAACACACATGGGCATATCCCTTTTTCCAATTAAGTAGTCACTTGGTGAACCTTTCAATCTCATTGCAAACGCGCTCTGTAGTCTAGAGCCAATTGATTTGGGTAAATGAAGTCCATCTGAGACATTCATATCTATCTCTTATTCTAGATCCCCATAGAGATACGTCATGACCACGTTTATAAGCTACAAGTCAAGTTTTTCGGAAACTACTAAACTGACAAGGTAATGGAGTGTAATGACATCCATTATGAGAGAATTTATGTCATCGTAGTCGATTCCAGAGCGTTGTGAGAACCCTTGCACCATGAGGCGAGTATAATCTCTTTATTCTCATCACGCTTTCTAACAAAGACTCATTTTGATAGGCTTTACACTTGAGTGTGTCGGCATCACCAACCCAAAGACCTTTCTCTTTGCCAGTGAACATAATTCAATCTGGATCATTTCTTTTCATGTAGGCCAATTGCTACTACGTGTGGGAGTTTCAATGTAGATATGTTCGATAAGTCTCAAAATTCCATAATCTCATGTACACTAGTGTAATTTGTAGAGATCTCTATATTCTGAGGAGTTGATTTTAGCATTATGGCGTCCCTCAATGATAACCATAATCCTAATATATTCTCATGAGATGGAATAGAGTATAAATGATCAATTGATCATATTGTGCCAAACTCGCTCTCTTCCTTGGACGAGTATTTATCGAACATTTGGGTCTCCTACGCTTTCCAGCGGAACCCATGGCCTGTGATGACACTATGCCACTTTGTGATGTCACCATGCCATATTCTATGGTGGCAGCGCCATAACCAACTTCTTTTTGGTGGCGCCATGTCCTCTCAAAGGGACATAAATCCTTACAGGCATGTTTGCAGGAAGTATATGTGATCTCGTCACTTTCACGATACAAGAAAACGTATTAGGCATCGAATCTGTTACGTTCTTTCGTTTGGAGATCATAATGAGACATAGTGAGGACACGAACCTTCATGTCGTTCCTATTTGAACATGTTTGTTCTTAACTCTCCCTAACGACGGGAAGACTATCTCATCAAAGTGACATCCGCAAAACTAGCGGTAAAGAGATCGCATGTCAAGGTTCTTATAGCGGATTCTAGTTGAAGACTCATGTCCAAAATATGTATTCATCCGTCTTGATTGATCCATCATAATGTGCTATGGCAGAGAAATTTTTGGCACATATATGTGTAAGTGCGAGATATTATCTTCGCACATAGTCACTAGCTGCGCAAAACAAGATTGTGTTATGGTGGATCGTAGACGATGAAGTATAGCTGCATGCGATATTGCATAACCCTAAGTAGAAATTATTGGTGCGCTAAATAGTAGTTTTCTACGAGACTATTTGAGTTTGTTCACGAGACTATGATACCGATATCAAATCTCAATGATGTGCAATATAAGTCATCAAAACTCTTCGATGTAAACTTTATAGCATTATTAAGTCGAATAGACTATCAATAGGATGATTTGGGTAGTGAGCCCGCAGTTATATGATCTAAGCTAGAAGTTTGAGCAGCATTACAAGTGGGCGATGGCACAACACGTGATCAGTGTGTCTGCATTATAACCAACACCACAAAACATCGTAGTGGTCCGCTAGTTGGTTGAATCGTTCCATAGAATCACCTTAGATTCTATGTAGTGAGAACATATGTGTCATTTTCATAGGATGGTTTCAATCATAATCTCTTGAATGAGTGGGCTTTGCAATAACGAGTGATGAGCCTTTGAAAATAACCAATGAGAATTTTGGTTGAGGCTTGGGGTCTCCATGGACTCGGGAAGTAGAATAGGAGACTAGCACGCCATCCTCGACGTTTAGTTTCTCCTCTTGGGGGAAGAGGCGTCGATCACTAATCGACGTTTGGATGATGGAGCCACCACTGAATGGTGCCCAACTCTAATCTCTTATGAACCATCTCTGGTTCTTGCTTCCTTTCACTCGAAAGAAGGGATGTCCGATTGACTTTCTCAAAATTCGGATCATCATATCACGACTTGGGTATCCCAATTTGTCGCATCTAAGCCTATATGTGTCTGAATCCCTTAAGTCATCTCTTATGACATTATTTAATTCTACAACTCTCTTTTAGTTGTCTTACATAGCCCATCTGGCTTACACATAAGTTTCTCTAATATTCAGATCATACCACAATTATTAGAGATAATGCAAAGGAACTCATGTCCATTCTCACTTGAAAAGTTTTGGCATAGATGATGAGAAGACCTATGTCCATTCTCATAATATAGAAACATAATCAACAAGGCACAAAGTCGATGTAAGTTGTCTATGTCATAACATAGTATATGTAATTCCCGCTTCAATGAGACATTCAAAGTCCTCGGGGAAAATACTTGCAAAGAAACAAGTCTTGCATGAGGAAAAATTGAAAAATAACTCGAAAGTTTAGTTTTCTGGGGATATACCTTCGATCCATCGAAGCACCCCCTCGGGTTGATCCCTCAATCCATCGAGGACACCTTCGATCCATTGAAGGGCTTCCTCAGGTAATTTTTTCAATCCATCGAGGATACATTCGATCCACCGAAGGGTCTCCTCGGGTTTCCTCAGGTTTTGGCCTTCCTCGGGTCAAGTTGACCTCTGTGTACTTAAACAGGCATAACTTTGTCTAGAAAATAGCTTTTGACGTTCCGGATAAAGTTCTAGAAACTATGAATCGTAGCTTTCCAAGCATATATTACTCATATGCAGAATCATTCTAAATCAATCCCAGATTCATGTCAAAGCTAAGAAATCTGCACAACCAATTGTGTTATGTCAGTTTCAGACCCCTGTCTAGTGAAATGAGCATAACCTTTTCTAGAAAATAGATATAGACAAGCCGAACATAGTTATGAAAACTAGATGTCCATATATTTTCAACCATATACCATCTATATGTTGGTTTATTCTGGACAAATCCCATTTTGTCGTCAAAGTCGACTGATCTGCCGAGCAGATTTTGTTATGCCCTGTTTCTGACCCTTTGTCCAGTAAAATGGGCACAACTTTTTCTAAAAGTTAGCTATCGATAATCCGGAGGTACTCTGAAAACTAGACATCTATATATTTTCAGCCATATAAAACTCATATGCTGATTATTTTTGGGCAATTCCCAGTTTGTTGTCAAAGCTGGCTGTTAGTGCGGAAGATTCTGTTTTCTGCATTTTCGGAGATTTAGAGCACTCTTAGCTATCCTAATTGATACATGGACAAATTTGCAAGTTTGCTAGGGTATCTAAAGTCGTTTGGGTAGCTCTTTTCACTTATGACCAGGTGAAGAGAGATCAATGTAGGTGGGACATAAATTCCGCTCAAATATCTTTATCGAAAATCTCATGTTCTAGACATCACAAGTTACTAAGGTGAGCTCTAGTAGACGATAGGTTTGTAGCAACCACAAAGCATGTATATCATACAAAAAATGTAGATAAGCCTGTTATTAATATGCCAAAATAATACTTTTATTAACAATGCCAACATGATACATCAAAGTTTGTTAATCCAAAGTAATTGACTAACATTGCCATGGTCTTCTTTCTTTGGCTTACTATTAGCCCACGGAAGGTTTAGAGAATGTCCTTTGAATTTTGAACACTGTCAAGACAAAACCTCCTGTAACTGTGACCAAGGTTCCTAGAACCTTAGCCAAGCCTCTTGCTTTCCTCAACTCAACCTTCTCCAGCCTTTTGCGTTAAGAAAAAAAAACACAAAAATAGTCGATCTTTTAGTTTGAGAGCGAATCGGTTTGAGTATGAATTACCTGAAAGACCAAGCCATTACAAACGCAAACACCGGCAGCATGTTGCAAATGACTGAGGTGAATATGGCGTTTGAATTTAGCAAACCCACATAATATAGGTTCTGGTCCATCACAGGGCTAAAATGTAAAGATTAGTCAATAACAATGAAATTCTTATAGATTTATGTATGTGTAAGGAGGGGATGGAGTTAATAAAACTTACTCAAGCATGCTAAGCGGCATGATCCTTGCCATGATCTTCATGATCATTGCAGGCCTTGAGTTTCTTTCTACAAAATAGGCAGCTATACTAGTGAAAACAGTGGCAATAGCCATTCTGAAAGCCACAAAAGTATAGTGGCTCATGCCTTGTTTTAAGGCGAGAACCGACAGAATAGACAGGTCTGCATAGTGTCACACACCGCCAACATTTCAAGGGTTGCCTTGAGCATTCACGAGGGTACCATGGCTCAAGGATAGGATTGGAGCATCCTGGAAGCATCCGAGGGCAGCTAGAGGCACCCAGAGGGGGCTACCAGAGGCATCCGGGAGCAACCAGAAGCAGCCAGGGGGCTACCAAAAGCACCCGGGGGATGCCAGAAGTACCCCGGGGCTGCCAGACGCACCCAGGCAGGCCTGGGAGGTTTCAGAAAGGCTCTGAACAGCGGGGTCGATTCTGGAGGGGTCCAGAACATCACGGAGGCAACCGGAAGGGTCCAGAGCTATATGGAGGCACCCGGAACGCTACGGAAGGTGCCGGATGGCCGTGGAAGGCCTTAGAAGGCCGTGGAAGGCCATGGAAGATCTTAGAGGGTCATAGAAGTCTCCGGAAGACTTGGGAAACATCAATGCAAGTCTTGAACTCTCTAGAACCTTAGAAAGGCTCGTGGGACAAGGTCACTCCGGAGATCTCTAGAAGCGTCATGGGATATCTTGGAGTTGTATAGATAGGACTAGAACTCTCTATACTTGTACATGTCCTAGATTAGTCTAGATCACTTAGGCTTGGAGGTGGAGGCTATAAATAGGGAACCACCCCTCCCATTTGAGATTAGAGGAAGGAACTCTAGGAAGGAAATTAAGGAGCTTAGCTTAGGAGCAAGCTATCAAACTCTTGTAAAGCTTTCTTTAGCAATACAAGTTTCTACTTTCAAAACTGTTCTCCCTTTGATTTTTCGGTTGTTCTAGCTAAGCGTTGGTGATAGTTAGGCTGACTTAGTATAAAGGAAGTGCTAAAACCGCACGAGTGTTAGCAGAAAAATAGCTCGTGACAACAGGCTGCCTGAACCAAGCATGATGCAACCACAAGAATCGTGCTCATGACTAAAGACTTCTAAGATAACAAGATGTGTAAATGAGCCCAGAGGGTTATAACTAAGCTACTGATGAATAGCAGAAGCAGAGTTCAAGGAGGAGTTATATAACTTGGGTGTTAAAACGCTCAAGCTCTTAAAAGCTAGTGTCTTTTAAATATTTTCTGCAAATTAAGGTAAAAAGAAGGTAGGCATTTATGATTATATATTATATGATTGTCAACATACAACTAACTAAACCAATGTGGTTACTGTTCTTCCTCTTTCCACAAGATTGGTAATACTAATATATAGAAGTGTAACAATATATGCCCTGCTTCTTCTGCATGCTTTACTTGTTTATATATACATAGTAAGACAAACCATATTTGTGAAATGTGGCATTAGTATTTAGGTAAGACTTGCTTCGATTTCCTCTCTTGTGCTGATATAGATAAGATGCTGACCAGAATTTGCTACTGTCTGTAAAGGCGAAAACAGAGGCGAGGCGTTTTCCGGTCAGTTGTACTGATATGCTTTCATTGAGCTATTCATTTTTTGCTTATGTTAGATGCTCATCAAGTATCAACATTCAACTATAACTTATTGAGTAGATGACAAATAACGCTCGTTTAGAAGTTTGGATCCGGATATCTGACGCTGAGGCGTTAAATTGCATCGGAGGGCGTTAAAGTTTTCACAAGTCACAAGGTTTGTTAGCTTCAAAATAAATGGTATAGTTACGTTTTCTTAGGAATCTCAGCTTGAGCATTAGCTGGAAGGATTTGATTTGATAGCATTTGAAAGTTCAAGTTAATTAGCTAGAGTGTCAGTTTTTTCTACCCACTGTCTATACATTTGGATAAGCCTTCTTACTATTTGGATACATATGATTATTTCTTGCTTTCTTCCCCAAAAAGGAAAAAAAAACCAATATTGTCAAGTTACACCTCCACTTGTATACTTTGGACAACTAAAAATCTGCTCGATCTATATGTATCTGGGACTAACAGACTAGCTTGATATGTAACATTAAATGATGATGGCAATCTGCTCTTGCACCCTTGGCTCGGGGGATTTATGGAGCCAAGGGGAAGGCCGCGGCTGAAAATGAAATGGAGGAGGCCCGAGAGTACTCGACGAGCGAGCCCCAGCCGTGTTGATCGTCATGCCAGGTGAAACTCATCAGCCAATAGTTCCAGGATCTCAGCTGATTTGTATACCGGAATTTTGTGTTATCTTGGCAAGATTGTCATTATTAACCATAAATGCCTTATATTAGTTGTATGTTAATAAATATATATATGTAGCTTCTTAGGTATCTTAATTTGGTGTTACTTGCTCAGCTTCATCTTGCCTATCTTTCACAATAATTTTGCCGCTTTAGCTCATGGCTAGCTAGCTTAGCTTCCCCTATATATTGCTGCATTGTTTGGTGGCATGGTGTTTATTTGGAAGAAAGATGATAATATATATTAAATGAAATTTAAGAGTACATTGGGCAATGTAAGCATGGATCATTGTTGGTGTTGTTGGCTTCTCTTAAATCTACAATCATTGCCGACTAATTTAGTTGCACTATTCTTGAACTAGAACATTTTCTCTTACATTCTTGATTTATAGTTTAACATCTTACCAAAAAAAGAAAATGAGAAAGTGAATGTGATTAGGAACGCGTATATATACGATCTTCACAATGTCCATAGTTGGTCTGTGACCCTCATATTCATTAGTTAGAAACTTCAGTACGTAAACACATGCACTTTGATAACAATATATGGTAGTATTAATTGATGCAGGAAAATGTGTTCAATTCATGCAAGAAAAAACTGTTCATATATAAACTATATATGTATAACAGTTAGTTGACTTCTAGTATTGTTCTGTAGTGTTATTGGAGCTGATCACAACAGTGTTAAGAGATTATATGTCACTAGTTGAATTTGCTGATCCTCAATTTCTAAAGGTCTAATCAGATATTTTTGTTTCCTTTTTCGCTATCTTAGTCGAATGCATTTGCTAATTAGGAGCTGGATAGATCAGATTTATATATAGCTTATTAACGGTAGAATTTATTATTGCTTCTCATGCAAAACAGAAGTTATAATGAAAACTCAAATGTTTTCACAATTCTTAGTAAATGTCAATGGCCTAGGTAGCATCTTTATCCTCCTCTCATCCGAATCAGTTTTCGTTAGACTAATATTGCTGCTTTATCTTGAGCAGCTTCAAGTTCTCGTTCTGGAAGATAATCCTTGCTCTTACCCCAGAGAACCATATATAGGCCAATCACTATGACAACTGCTCCCATCACTCTGCTCACAAAAACAAAACACAATTTTCTAGTCAGCTTTTTGTGCTTGTAACAAAGTTTCATGTATAGCTTGAGATAATGAGATGCAAACCTTCCCAAGTACATTATCTCTGCCAAAGCAATGGATCCCAAAATGGCCACAATGACCATGCTCAGTGGATTAAAAGCAGTCACATAAACAGGTCCTTTATCTTTCATTACAACTCCCTGAACATAATAAGCCACTCCTGAGCAAATTATTCCCTGCAAAATTTCAATAAGAGTTATAAAACTTGTACTTGGGCCTCTATAGAGATAATTCACATATAAAAGTTGGGAGGGCATACACTGTAGACAGCAGCTAGCAACTTAGAATCCAAGTGTACTTCCCAAGCTGCAGGGTCATGCCATTCGAGAGCTAGAGCTGGCACGACGCCTTGCAGCGCGCCCATGAAACATATCCAAGCTGTTAGGGAGAGCTCAGCAGGGTATTCCTTCAGAGTAATTGCCTAAAAAAAAAACATATATTAGTACTTCAGTTATTATTAGTAAGTTAATATGAACAAGGTTGAGGTTTTAAAACTAGTACTTGAAGAATCATGAAACAAGCCCAGCAAAAGCATCCAGCTGCAATCATGAGAGCACCCTTTAAGGGATCTTGGCTATCTGTTGAACTTGTAGTTTGATGTTGGATAGTGCTTCTTGTCCATGGTAGAGATATCATGGGTCCATTGACAAGAGTCATAAGCATAGCTCCTCCCACAGTCACTATGGTCCCCAATATCTTTGCCTGGCTGTGAAGTCTTCTGATGTCAACTTTTTCAAGCCTACAAAAAAATCATACAAGCGCAAATAGTTAAGTATAATACGTACTTCACATGTCTTGAACAATCAAGCTGATCGTAGCAACTTACCTGAAAATCCAAGCCATTATGAATGCAAAGGCAGGAAGAACATTGGCCATAGCAGATGTAAACGTTGCGGTTGTAAACTTCATCCCGGTATAGTACAAGTTCCCATCGATTACAGGCCTGATAGTGATCACAAGGATAAGTACTAAATAGATTCATTAACAGAATGAAAAGAGCAATATGAAACAGAAACTTACTCTAGTAGGCCTAGTAACACAATCTTGCCAAAGACTGAAAGGGTCATTTTCGGCCTTATTTTCCTGCATGAACATTCACTCATTGGATCAGTCATCTCAAAACAGTTCATGAAGCAGAAACAATACGAGTATAATTGTGCTTTTACCTATCAAAAATCAAGGCGAAAGGAGTTATAAAGACGGTGGCAATAGCATTCCTGTAGACAACTAATACATGTTGGCTCATCCCTCGGTTTAAAGCAAGCTTTATGATAATGGACATTCCTGCAAACCCGAATTGCAACATAACCACAGCCAGAAATGGCTTTGCTCTAGTGAGCATAGGAGAAACAGACTTCAAAGACATACTTGATTGCTTAGTTAACTAGCCAGTGGTGGTGAGATGTGAAAAACGAAGAAGGAAGCAGCACTTACTTATAGGCATTAGTAAGCTTGTAAAAGTTGCAATCTTGAATATTCTAGGTACTCCACTAAGCGGTCGTAAAGGACCAAGTAAGTGATATGAGCCAGCGAAAATACAATTTCCACTACTCCACAAAAGAAAGAAAGAACCCATTACATGAACCAAATTTAAGCATCAAAAACCAGAAAGTATTTTCACTATTTTGGATCAATATCAAACTATTACTGGTAGTGTGATTCACATCTGACTAGGAGGAGTAAAGACATTGCTGCAATAATGTGTCAATTAATGTCCATATTGTGGCATGGTAATTAATTAATTAAGGATGGTGATGTAATTACAAGAATTTCCATCACTTAATTCCCTACTTCTTATGCACATTAGGGAGTAAAGTAATATATATCATTCCTCTAATGCACATATTGGAATGACTTCATCAAATAAAACTATTTGCATCATATCAATTTCACCTACTTTTGGTAAGATTGGAAAATGGAGATTCCCTTCAACAGTCGTGTCGTTATATTCATATTTAGCTCAACATGACACACCTCTAAGAATATATTCAAATATTGGTGGATTCCTTGTGCATTTATATATAGAATACTATCATGTGCATAGTATACATACTATTAAGAAATTAGACAAAATTAAGAGAAGGTACAATGACATATATGTATTCGATCAATTTCAATTAGCTAGATTTGCAGACTGTGCATGCACTACGTAGGTACCATGCCCCTGCTGGTTTGCTTCAGAAACTAGATTTGTTTCTCAAATGGAAATTAGCAAACCTTATAATAAGATTTAATGCTGCTTGACATGGATTAGCCTTCAACTCAATACGACTTGAACGCACTAGCTAGTAGCTACAGAAAGTAATTAATTTCCTTTTTAAAGTTAATTAACTGTGTGCAAGCTAGCTACAGATCAACATTGTTTCTTTAACGTTTACGATATACAATATATTGGGTCGTTCCTAATAACATGTAATGATACATACAGGTAACAAGATTAAATTGAACACGATAATTCAAACGTGGAAAGCTAGGATGAGATGGATGCCAATCTTTTCTTAGAGTCACTAATTTGTCCTGCATGCATGGCTTTTCTTAGAGCCACTAATTCATTCATGCATGGCTAATTACCGACCAGTTCTCATATTGGCATATTGCGTACGTAAAATTTAGTTTTAGGGAAACTATATATAGAAATAGAATTCCAGCCTTGTAGATATGTAACACGATTCACGTCATTTGGTAACTATAAGATGCAAGGCAGTCACGATCTTCGTGTAAACATGTATTGTGGGTGATGAGCTCCTATACCCTATTAAGAGAATCAGAACAATGTGATATGAAGGGGCATGTGTTAGTATGATCATGGGAATATCGTTTCTCATCTTGGCAAATTGATAATGATATGGTAGTTTGATTGACAGATTATGCTGATCGAGTTCTTGTGACCAAGCAAGTAATATACTCTTAGCATGCATGCACGATATATACATATCGGTACTATTAATCTACTTATGCTAAAGGCAAATTTATCAATTCTTTTTGTCACTTCATGAAGCAAGTATAGACTTTCAAGCAGCTAATAATTTTGAAGACCAGCGGGGCTAACAAATCAAGGCGGATGACAAGATATACAACATTGAAATGAGCATAATGGAGCTCAACAAGCAGTTTGAAGCTTTCTATGCTTCCCCATGCCAATCAAATTCACAGCATTGCGACGTTAAGTATAATGGAGTCAAACATCTTTTTCGCCTTTCATGAGCTAGCCAAACACAAGACCTTCGACTTCGTTATGGAAGTGGATGAGAGGCTAATTCTCTTGGACTAATCTGCATTCTGGAGGCTCAAAGAGGGCAAGAACATAAGTACTTTCATTGCTTATACACTGTCAGAAATTAGAACAAATACCACCCTTGATGGGATACAGTGATAGTTGCATATTTATGCAACGTTTATGTGCTTAACCGAACCTTATATTTAGCTCTTTTGTTATGTTTTTAAGTAATTTAACATTATTATTTGTTTTCAGGTATTTTGGAGATCAATGAAGAAAAGGAGATTAAATAATCTATTTGGAGAACTGCTTGACGAGAGAACCTTAGCGAGCCTCGCGAGAGAGAAGCCCTTCTGCAAGTTGAGCCTTGGCGAGCACGTGTGAATTTATATATATTTGTTTTAATGGAAGTTGACTTGTGCTTGGCGAGGAACAGAGGAAGAAGTGGGCTTGGACTTGGTTAATTAACTTAGTTAATTGACTTATATATTTACACACCTAGCTAGCTAAAGAAGGTGTGGAGAAACGTACGGAAGTGGCTGCATGCATATTTATATATATATATCAAGTGGATTGAAAAGAGGGTCAAGCACGTGATGCATTCTTGCCAGTGATTCAACTTAGACTTATATATATATATATATATATATATATATGGCTTGGCGAAGTTGCTAGCGAGGAGAAGAAAAGGAGGAATCCTAATATAATAATGAGATTATGAATATTGGGGGGGGGGGGGGGAACGAAGAGCAAGGAAGCTGCAAGTTTCTCTTTCATCCGTTTGTATCAATTTCTTTCATGGATTATTTTAGTTTATTTGCTGATTCCATGAGGAGCTAAACTCCATTGTTAAGGGGCTGTTTTGAAGCCCCGTTCATGATATCTAGATTGCTTATGCACTTTAACTAAATTTTGTTTTTGTTATTTGAATGAGGTTTCTTTGTTATTTATACGGTGATGATTCTTGATTATGTATGCTTTGAGTGCACGCTTAGTATGCATGTTTAAGAATCTAATTCTAAGAAAATTGATGGCTGTTGGTGATTATTACCTTCCTCAAGTTTCAATAGTAGAACCCATACATGCTTGGTATAAGAAATCCTAGGTCTAGTAAGACACGACCGTAGTGTACTTATGAAGCCTTGTAGATTCTCAAACCCTTTCTAAATCTTAATGCTTTTCTCTTAGTTAATTCGAGTCCGTGACTTCGGGTTCTTTGAGGGATAGACAATATTGATAAGCAGACCTTCAATGTTGTAAACATAAGGATCGGGTAATAGGTTGTGTTCACAGCTCGGAGCCTTCCTGGGAATCTTTCATTCATAACATTTGCATTGTTTAGTTAAGTATTTGTCGTCCAGATGGAGTGACGGTGGTGGATAGCACTTCCCTTAACCTTCTTTATCATTGATTCTCGTTTTACTTATACTCTGTTTTCTGTTTCAGTTTAGTAGTCTGTTTTGCATAATTTTGTTCGCCAACCAAACAAACTTCGATGGTATTGAAATTTCGTGTGGTAGTTCGCCAGTGTATCCTTAGTGTTCAGTGTTAATTTCGTAATTTTAGGTTGAGTCTAGATATTTTAATTAATTACGTTAGTGTCCCGTGGTCGAGTCTGTCAGATTTCTGACTTTCGCGTCTGTTTGTAGTTTAGAGTATTGAGTCTCATCTTTCCCTATGGATTGACCCCTATACTATTGTACTGCATTGACAAGCATATTAAGTTCATTATAGGGTAATTTTGAGGGTGGTTAAACACCGATCATACAGCCATATACCTAACTAGTAATATCTAATGATGTGAATAGTGTAACCAGTAGGTAATAAGAGTTCATTTCTTTAACTTTATAGTAAAGAGTAACTATTGTATCTAATTAATGATATGACTAGTGTAACTAGTAGGTAACAAGAATCCATTTCATTAACTCTATAGCATTACTCTTTAGTGTGAATAGTGTGAAGTCTTCTGATGTCGACAGAAATAGTACAAGCCAGTTTATTAAACATTTATATTCCACAATTACCTGAATATCCAATCCATTATAAAAGCAAAGTGAAAGGAAACAGCTGTTGTATGCAGTAAAGAATATCCAGAACATCACAAATTTTACTCAGTCGCACCAAGAAGCAAATACAAAAGATGTTTCATAGTAGCCAAGACAAACTAGGTCTTTGAGAGTCAGCTTGACATTATTCTTACAAACGAATTGGAATCAAAACTTGAACACGCCACTTCCATCGTAACTAGCATGTTGTGCCGGAACAGCACCCAATGACACACGAAAAAATAGATGAACACGATAACTAGAGAACCAAATTGAAATAGCAACAACCCAAGCAACACAAAGACGATAAGAAGACAAGAACAAGAACACAAGAGATATGTGGTTCGGCAATAGCCTATATCCACGGAGCAGCGGGAGATTATTTCAATAGAGGTTTACAAAAGAAAGAGTGAGTTACAAACAACAAAGTCCTAAAACTCTTAGAGAGAACCACTCTATTGTTCCACTTCTTCGCTCTGTCTACACAAACTCTCAATACTTGAATTTATACAACTCTCTCTCCAACAACCTAACTTACTCGCCAAGGACACTGTTTCTCGCCAAGAACTCTGCTCCTCTCCAAAGATCACCAAATTTTCTTACGTACACTACGAAACCAATCAAACTTCTACGACTCATGCACATCACATGAGTCAAGCGAGCGAGAGAAGGCGAGCAAGCGAAGGTGAGCGAGAGAAAGCGAGCAAGCGAAGGCGAGCGAGAGAAGACGAGCAAGAGTAAGTGAGCAAGTGTGAAGCCCACACTCAATAATCTCCACCTTGGGGTTCACACGATTTTACATCCAAACTTCTCACTGCTCAAACAACTATTCAAGCATGAAGAATGTGTACCAAGTCCAAGCAATGCTCAAACTTGGCAGCACCAACAACCTTTGTTAACATATCAGTTGGGTTATCTACAGTACTAGCTTTTTTCAAAACAATCTTCTTCTGTTCAATAATATCACGCACAAAATGGAATCTCACATCTATGTGCTTGGTCCTTGAGTGATATATCTGGTACTTAGCCAAGTGAATAACACTTTGGCTATCACAATGGACCTTCACCTTCTTCTGATATATGCCCAAACTCATTGATGAAATCAGATTACCACAACGCTTCCTTAATACCTTGAGCGAGCGCCATGTATTCTGCCTCTGTGGTAGACAAGGACACTGTATCTTGCAAAATAGACCTCCAACTGATTGGTCCATTTGCCATTGTAAACAAATAACCTATAGTACACCTCCTCCTATCCAAATCACTAGCATAATCAGAATCAGTGTACCCAATAAGAAGATTACCATCTGCAGAACACCTCTCAAAGCACAAACCAACATCTCTAGTCCCATAGAGATATCTAAGTATCCACTTAGCTACATTCCAATGCTCCTTTCCTGGATTGTGCATATAACGATTAACAACACCAACAACATGAGTAATATCAGGTCTAGAAAAGACCATAGTATACATCAATCCACCAATCAAATTGGCATATAAAATATTTTTCATCTCCTGCTTCTCTTCATCAGATTTGGGACACAAAAGAGTACTAAGTTTGAAATGACTCGCCAAAGGAGTACTCACAGGCTTGGTTGAACTACAAACACCAAACTTCTGTAGTAGCTTCTCAATGTATTGTTTCTGAGTTAGCCACACCATACCATCTTCTCTGTTGCGAGTAATCTCCATTCCAAGGATCTTCTTGGCCTCGCCAAGATCCTTCATTTCAAACTTTTTATTCATTTGATCTTTTAACTTTTCAATCTCCATCACATTCTTTGAAGCAATTAGCATATCATCTACATAAATTGACAAGTAGACAAATGAACCATCACACAACCTCTTTAAATACACATAATGATCATACCTACTGCGAGTGTACTTCTGCCTCTTCATAAACTCATCAAATCTGAGGCACCATTGTCACGGTGATTGCTTCAAACCATAGAGAGATTCATTCAACTTGCACACCAAGTTCTCCCTTCCATCATCCTTGAAACCATCAGGCTGTGACACATAAATTTCCTCCTCCAAGTCTCTTTGTAAGAATACTGTCTTCACATCAAGTTGTACTAACTCAAGATCATACTGTGCTACTAGTGCTAGCAACACACGGATAATACTATGCTTCACAACTGGAGAGAAAAGTCCATTGTAGTCTATCCCTTCCTCTTGCGAGTACCCTTTGTTGACCAATCTTGCCTTGCATCTTATGTTATTGTTGTCGTCGCCAGCATCCTTCTTTGCATAAACCTATTTGCAGCCAATAGCTCTCTTCCCAGTAGGCAACTGAACTAGATCCCAAGTCTTATTCTTCTCAAGGGATCTCATCTCATCCTTCATTGCTTCATCCCATTCACTACTTTCTGGACTCGCCAAAGCCTCTTTGAACTTTGATGGGATCTCAGCACAAATAATGGGAAAAGCGTAAGCAACACAGATGCTAAACCTTATAGGTTTCTTGACTTCTCTCATTTGTCTCCTTGTTGCAATAGATTCAAGATCAGGTATATGATCTTGCCTCTGCCTTCTAACATGTGCCTCAATTTCATCTTGGTCATGCACATCTTCATTGTTCTGGACTTCAATCTCTTCCTCACTTCCAGAGTTACCATCTACATTCTGGCGAGAAGAAACACTCTTGGTAACAACTCTGCCCAGCTCCACCTGTTGAACATCTCTATCATTCTTTCCTTTTTCTCCATCAGTAACCTTGGCAATGGGGTGAAGCATGCTAGCTTCATCAAAGGTAACATCCCTGCTAATCAGAAGCTTCTTCAATTCTGAACACCATAACCTGTACCCTTTCACACCACTTCTGAAACCAACAAATATAGCTTTCTTGGCCCTTGCATCTAGTTTAGTTTCGATCACATGAAAGTATACAGGACTACCGAAAATATGCAAATGATCATAATCATCTGCTGATTATCCAAACCACACCTCAATAGGTGTTTTACCATTAATTGCAGAGGATGATAAGCGATTGACAAGGTGACAGACATAGGTAATTTCCTCTGCCCAAAAAGCTTTACTCAAACCAGATTGCTGCAACATACATCTCACCTTCTCCAACAAGGTTTTATTGAGTCTCTCAGCTACTCCATTTTGCTGAGGAGTCCCTGGGACAGTGAAACGCTTCATTATCCAAACAAGGTCAGTTTGGTTTTCTACCATCTTCTTCCAATCAAGGAAGATACTCAACACCTCATCCTTGTGTGTCATTTTATAACCCAAGACCTTCTAGAGAAGTCATCAACAAAGGTTACAAACCAATGCTTACCACCCATGGAAGCATTCTTTGTAGGTCCCCAAACATCTAAGTGCACATAGTCGAGGATTCCTTTTGTTTGATGCACAGCGGTTCCAAACTTTACTCTATGTTATTTACCCAAGACACAAAACTCACAGAAATCAATCTTGCAAGTTTTGGCTCCTTTAAAGAGCCCTTGTTTCACCAAACCTTGTAAAGCCTTTTCACCAGCATCCCCAAGCCTCATATGCCACAATCTAGTAGCATCATCTATACAATCTCTAACTGCAGCAACATTATCAATCACTGTTTCACTTGCAGTATATACAGATTGCGGTTTTTTTTTCTCTTTCATCACTACCAAAGCTCATTTTGTTACCTTTGTAACACCATTCTCCATAGTGATCTTATAACCACTAGCTTCCAAGCCATCCAAAGATATCAGATTATTGCCAAGCATAGGAACATACCATACATTAGTTAGTTTCCTAACTACACCATCATGGAGCTTCAATTTAACTGTTTCTACTCATTTCCTATCATGAGTAAAGTTATCACCCATAAACACACTTTCGGTGACACTTGCGTCCAAAGTAGCAAACCAATCCTAATTTGCACACATGTGTTGGGAGAACCCACTATCCAAAAGCCATGTTACAAGTTCATCTACTGATGCAACACAGTTAGAAGCTACAATGAGAATATAATCAGCTTCATCACCAATAGAAGCCACATTTGCATGAGGGCATGTGTTCTTAATTTGCAGCTTCGGGCACTCATGCTTCCAATGACCTTTTTCACGACAAAAGGCACATTCATCTCTTCCCAAACTCTTTTTGCCTTTGGAATTTCCTCTGGTGCGAGAATGAGACTTCTCCTGTTGTTGAAACCCTTCTTTTCAACTGCTCTACCTCTAGTTACCAAAGCATTTGATGTAAAAGTACTACTCATTTTGTCTGCATGCCTAATCTCATGATTCATCAAGGCACTAGACACTTCTTCAAACTTAATAGCCTCTTTCCCATGAAGCAACATGGTAATCAAATGCTCATATGACTCAGGCAAGGAATTCAACAAAATCAAAGCCTAATCTTCATCTTTGATATCTTCATCCAAATTAAACAAATCTGCAACTAGCTTATTAAAAGCATCAAGATGGTGTATCATCTTAGTACCTTATTTGTACTTGAAATAGAACAACCTCCTCTTCATATGCAGACAGTTTTCGGCACTTTTCGACATGTAGTTGTCTTCGAGTTTCTGTCACAAATCCTTAGCCTTCGTCTCCCTCATCACAGCAAACTATTGAGGCTTTGCAAGACATAAACGAATCGATGAACAATCCATCTTGTTTATCTTGTTCCAATCGGCATCCGACATCGACTTGGGCTTATCTTCCAAAGCGACATCCAACTCTTGCTGTGTCAACATATCTCTTACCTTACATTGCCACATTCCAAAGTTGTTTGTATCATCAAATTTCTCCACCTTGAACCTTGCATTCTGAACCGTCGTCCTCGTAACCTTTGAGCTCTCAGCTCCACCAAATGGGTTGACATCCTCATCTCTATTATCAGCCATCTATCTCAATCAGATCTAAGCCAAAGCTCTGATACCACTTGTTATGCCAGAACAACACCCAATGACCCACGAACAAATAGATGAACACGATAACTAGAGAACCAAATTGAAACAGCAACAACCCAAGCAACACAAAGACGATAAGAAGACAAGAACAAGAACACAAAAGATATGTGGTTCGATAATAACTTACGTCCACGGAGCAGCGGAAGATTCTTTCACTATCAATGGAGGTTTACAAAAGAGAGAGTGGGTTACAAACAAAAAAGCCCTAAAACTCTCAGAGAGAACCATTCTATTGTCCCACTTCTTCGCTCTGTCTACACAAACTCTCAATACTTTGAATTTATACAATTCTCTCTCCAACAACCTAACTTAATCGCCAAGAACACTGTTTCTCGCCAAGAACTCTGCTCCTCTCCAAAGATCACCAAAGTTTCTTACGTAAGCTAAGAAACCAATCAAACTTCTAGCACACGACTCATGCACCTCACGTGCACATCACATGAGTCAAGCGAGCGAAAATAAGCGAGTGAGAGAAGGCGAGCGAGAGAAGGCGAACAAGAGTAAGCGAGCAAGTGTGAAACCCACACTCAATACTAGCATGCTCGAAATATAGCATAAACTGCTCGTTTAATAACATAGATTTAGGACATTTACCAACAACAATAATTATTAACCTCTTGATATATCAGCTCTAAGAACACAATCACTATATCCAATCAACCATCACTTGTAATTTTGGTCAAACATCAAATGATTAATTCCTATCTAAATTCCAGCAACTACATTTGCCTTCCTTTCTTGTGTCCTTAAATTGAATTAATCAGACCAGTCTATCAGCTTATAATTTCTTATTAGCTTTCCAATCTTAAATTAACTGACAGCCATATTTCTTTGAATATAGCGAGGTGGGAATAATAGGTACCTCTCTCAATCTCTGTACTATTAATCTACTTATTGTGAATCTAGACGTCATATCTGTTGTTTTGAAGAGTTTCATCTTCTATGGTCTTCGAAGAGTAACAGGCCATTTGTTATACGTACACTTAGACAGATATGGATATAGACACTGCAGAGTAGCATCTTAGTCAGGTATGCCTGTTTTCCTAGTTGGCCAATGTGATTATAAAGTAGGTACGTAGTGCCTTCCATCACACGGAAGCAAATTTGCTCCCCACCCTTACTTCCCCACATTTTTCCCCACCCACCTAAATGATTGACACATGTCCATTGTACTCAACCACTCTAACCATGGTTAACCAACATAAATTTATAATAATTAATTTTATTATCATCTGATTTGCTTTAATAATCCCACTTTTTACTTTCTTGTTTTTCTAAACAAGTCCGCTTCTTTTCTTAAGTAATTATACACGTGATGGATTATGAACGAAATTGCATCAAGTTCTCTCTACATATTAAATTTAAAACCCAGAATAAGAGCTGCAAATTTGCTTCTGTTCAAAATTTCAGATAACAACTAAAACCGAAACAAAACGTATTACCCCTTTTAAATCATTCCAAAAGACATCTTAATACTGAACATCATATAAGCCTCACGATCCTCCCCATTAATATGAACATTAGTAACAGAGCTTTCCTGGGAACAAAAAAAAAAAAAAAAGATACAAGCAACAAAGCTTGCTCTTTGGCACATTGCAGCAAGACCAACTAAGTTTATAACTTTATAACACCACAAAAATCATACAGTAGAGTTACATGTTGTCATCCATGAATGTATGATAGAAGAAAAAGCCATAAACAATCTCTAAAACTAAACACGCAAAAATGATAAGATCCAATTGCTCTGTTTCTAGTTTGAGTGCCTCCTTAAACAAAAACATTGAGAGCAGATTTTAACTCATGGTTACAGCAATGAAGCCTAGCTATGACAGTGATCGATCTTCAAAATTCAGCTGACGAGCTGATCCTTGAGGCATTGATTGGGCAGTTTCCTGTCAAATGTATATATGTCATTATTAGTGCTGATTAACCATCTATCAATGGAGAAAATATTAGTATAACAAATATATCAAAACAAGGATTGGAAAGTGAGAAACATGTGAATTCATGATTGAGTAATTGCCAAACATAGGGGGAATAATCTGATAACCAAGTGCTTGATTAGAAATGGTTTGAGAACTCGAAGCTCCAATCTGGTAGACATGTGGTTGATAAGGCATGCCTTGAGCAAACGAAGCTAGTGATGGTAATCCATATGAGAAGTCTAAAGATGAGGCTTGAACAGCAGAAGTTGGAAATCTTGGACATAAGAATGCCACGTTCTGTTGGCTTTGATAACCAAGTCCAAATGATTCCTAAACATTCACAGAGTAATATCAAATCACATACATTTAAATTTTTAATGATCAAGTTGCAGTAGTTATAAAAATTACCTGACTATATGGACGTGGATTTGAAAGGCCAATAATCTCGTCTGTGTTTGAGTTGGATTCCTTAATATCTATAGTAAAGATTGATTAGAGTAAATTTAATATATGAAGCTAAGAGAAAGAGCAAGTATATACTGATATAAAAATTAGTTACTAACCTTTTCTTTTGGATGTTCTTCTCTTAGGTACTGATGTAGTGATCTTGTCATTTGACACTGCAACATTCTGTTCTTTTAAGTTTGATTCTTCTGTGTCTACAAATTAAGATTAATCACAGTGACTTGATTATATAGATGAAACCTATAAGAGAACATATATAAACACATAAATTTTATACTGACCTTTCCTTTTGGAAGAGCCTTTCCTTTTCTTTGGTACTAATGCAGCATTCTCCTCATCTGAAGCGGCATTTCGTTCTTTTTGTGGCTGATTGCTCCTTCTTTTTTGCCTTCTAGACCCCAGGACCATGGTTCCTTTGCCCTTATTCCGAGCTTTACATTTCTTCTTTTTTGGATCTCGTAAGACCAAATTTGCATTATTTTCATGCATTTCAATGTCGATGTCAAGATCACCATTTGTTTCATCATGTCTTTGTTCAACTTGTACTTTACCATCTAATTCTTTCTCCAACTCTAACAACTTTGACTCGACCAAAGTGCATGTCTTCTTGTCTCTTGAACCTTTCACTACAATCCTCTGTGCTATTTGAGATAAGTGACTATATTGAATGGTAGAAGATGAGCTAGGAGCACTTATATTAGTTCCACTTGACTGAACACCATTTCTAGCATCATGTCTCCATCTCTTTAGGTAATATCTAGATGGTAACGAAGGCACACCTAACTCACGAAATAGTTTAAGTGCATGTGAACAAAGAATCCCCTCAAATTTAAATCTGTTGCAACTACAAACAATCGACTGATTCGAAGGACAATATGTTAGTGATCTTCTCAATAATGGATTGCCTGGTCTTTCAACTGCATACGTCTGTATTATGCCATCATCACTTTCTAACACCAACTTCAGATCCAAACATTTTTTATACTCATCTTGGAAGTGATAAAAGATGTTTCGTGTGTACCTCTTTGCTGCTTCGACCTCCACTTTCCAATTTGACAAGAAGATGCGCTTTGTTTGTGATGTTGCAACCTCTGCAAGCCTCTCTTTCTCTCTTCGATCATCTAGTGCTAGTTCATATTGTTGGATCCACTCACGAAGAAAAAGGCTCTTGGAAAAGAAGTTTTTCAAAAACTTATTTATGCTTTCACTTCTCTGTGTTGTTGTCATGCCTGCAAAAAAAAAAGCACTTGCACTTGGTTAAATAGGAAAATACTCATAAGCAAACTTACCATGATCACAATTAAAACTGATAACTAGAAGTGTCAAAATAGCAACTCGTACCTGCACAAAAGTTGGATCGACCATATACTTGTGCCCATTTTTCACGTAATTCATACAGGCTTTCTAGCCAAGGATTCTCACTCAAGTCATAATTTTCAAGTAACGACTTCCAGCTTGACTTAAATTCTTCAATGGTCTCAGGGTCATATACACAACTTTTGAATTCTTGTGAGAATGTCGAAAACTGTTGAAAGACATGATTCAAATGTTTTGCTGCATTCTGAAATATGTGCCACAAACAAAGACGATGATGAGAATCGGGAAATACTTCCCTAATGGCAGCAGCAATTGATGCAGCTTGATCAGTAAATATAGTCTTTGGTTTCTTTCCTCCCATAGCTTGTACAAAGACTTCAAACAACCATGTGCATGCCTCTGTTGTCTCTCCATCTAATAATCCACATCCAAATAGGATTGTTTGACCATGATGGTTAATCCCAACTATTGGAGCACAAACCATTTCATAGTTGTTGGTTTTGAATGTTGTATCAAAGGCAACAACATCACCAAATAAAGCATAATCTTGTCTTGATTTCCCATCACAATAAAAACAACCACATATCTCATTCTCATCATTTGTTCGAATTTCATAAAAAAAATGACTCATCCTCAATTTTCTTTCTCTTGAAGTAAGCAAGCAAATTATTTGCATCTCCCTTTTTCAGCAGGGTTGCTCGCCTTCTCTGAATAAAGTTGTTGCAATCTGTTTGAGTGAAATTTAGTTGTTGGTGGCCTCCTGCTTCAACAGTCATGTACCTAAAAATAACAAAAAAGAAAAGATTGAGTTAAAGTAAAATAGTTAAATCATATAAATTAACTATTATAAATACAAGACTAAATGGTACCTATAGATTTCTGATGGCTTGAACCCTGCATCATTCATTTGATTCATGAATCCACCTTGAGAAGACTCTATGTTTCGGTGTGACCTTAAGGCATGTGAAAGTGATGGAGGAACTAGGTCATGGTTATGTTCATGCTGGAATGCTGTCACTGCAAATTTTCCATCTTTTTGAAGTCTGATCTCAAATTGCGCCTCACATCCGCATCTTCGATCATCTCGTTTTCTTGTTGGAGTGTTCTTTTTATTGTAGAAACCTTCACGAGAGCAAGTATACAATCTTTTCCAAACCTCACCAGTTTTTTTCTTTTTATTAACTCTATTTTTTCTCACACTAAACCCGATAGTTTTAGCATATGAATTGTAATATGAATATGCATCTTGCTCAGTGTTAAAAACCATACCAAGAGTCGGAACATTAGTAGGTTCTTCAACATCTTCTACATGTTCCTCATTACTTTCACCAAAAGTAGTAGCATTGTCAGTTCCATCAGCTCTTGCTTGCTCATTATCGTCCATGATATCCAAGGTATCTGAATCAGAATTTAATTGTACATCACCAATAATTTCATCAACTTTACCATAATCCTGAGCACAAAATTCTCCCTCTAAAAATTCCATGAGGCTCAGTAATAATTTTCTGGGCTCAGGTCAACAGCTTCAACTGAAAATAAGGGCAGCACATGCAACAAGGTTCCAAAACTATTAGCACAAGACAAAATAGCTTTGTAAAGTCTAAACAAAAAGCCTAAATGGCATCAGATTCACGAACTAAACAAATTGGCATGATTATAGCATATACAACACTACCACAGATTAGACATGATCATGAAAGTGATATAACCTCACAAGTCCAATTACATTCCACTGCTACGTATAAGATCATTAAAAGTTACATAGCTTCATACCAGACCCAAAAAACAGAGCTTCTTACCTTGTTTACCAGAGAAACCAAAAGAAAAGAGATATGACTAGGAGGAAGAAACCCAGACGTGAACCTGACATTGAGTTGATAACAACGGCAGTTGTTAAGAGATGCTCAGAAAGTACTTCATCTTTTTAATAAGAGATGCTCCTCAGAATACGAGGAGTCCTAAATTTGTTAGGTTTGATATTTGTTTAGAAAAACAAGAAAGTAAAAAGTGGGATTATTAAAGCAAATCAGATGATAATAAAATTAATTATTATAAATTTATGTTTGGTTAACCATGGTTAGAGTGGTTGAGTACAATGGACAGGTGTCAATCATTTAGGTGGGTGGGGAAGAAGGTGAGGAAGTAAGGGTGGGGAGCAAATTTGCTTCCTCCATCACACTCTTACATGTGTTAAAAAAATCCTGCTTATGATCGAGAGAAGAACCATTGATACATTTTGTTTTTACGAAAAGAGTCTTGTTACATTAAATACTTGAAGTTTCAAATATGTAAATAAAGAAAAATCAGCTGAGAATGTGAAGCTGAGGAACTCGGGAACATAAATAACATAATACCACTCAAAATATGGCTAGTAGCTTCCTTTTTCAAAATCAAAATCCATCACACCATCGTCTCAATTAATTCCTTGGCTTATTTTATGATTGTAATCCCTTTCTTCTGGCCAGTAGACTTCTCCTCAGCAGAAACCTTAAGAATACCGTTGGCATCTATATCGAAACAAACATCATATATTTGAGTACCACGGGGTGCTGGAGGAATGTCCTCAAGCCTAAATGTGCCAAGAAAGTTATTGTTTATGGTCGTTTCACTCTCACCCTCAAAAATTGCGAAGTCGACTACAGTTCGATCATCATATGAATTAGAAAAATCTTTTATCATTCTTATGGGAATTCTGCTGTTTCTTGGGATCACGACTGACATATATGTCTTGCAATAGTCTTTGATAGACTCCACCCCAAGTGAGAGAGGGGTGACGTCCAAGAGAGTGAAGTCTTGAAGTTTCCCAGTTAAAGCTTTGCCCCTCAACACAGCAGCTTGAACAGCAGCTCCATATGCAATGGCCTCATCAGGATGAATGCTCTTGCATAGTTCTTTTCCCTTGAACATATTCTGCAGTAGTTGTTGCACCTTAGGAATTCTTGAAGATCCACCAGCCAGCACTACATCATGCACACTGCCTACGTCCATTTTGGCATCCTCTAAACACTTTTGCACAGTCTCCATACATTTGGTGAAGAAGTCCTTATTAAGTTGTTCAAATTTAGAACGGGTGAAAGTCAAATGGAAATCAACACCCTGATGCAAACATTCTATTTCAATATCAGTTGTGGACGTGAACGAGAGTCTCTTTTTAGCTTGTTCACATGCATTTCTTAACCTCCTTAGGGTTTTCATGTTTCCATTCACGTCCAAACCATGTTTCCTCTCAAATTCCTTAACACAGTGATTCACCATATTGTTGTCAAAGTCCTCACCTCCAAGGTGAGTGTCTCCAGCAGTCGCCTTCACTTCAAACACACCATCACCTATGGTAAGTAGTGACACATCCAAAGTACCTCCACCCAAATCAAATATGAGTACATTTCTCTTGCTATACCAACCAGTCTTCTTATCAATCCCATAAGCAATGGCTGCAGCAGTTGGTTCATTTATGATGCGCAACACATTCAGGCCGACATTAGTACCTGCTTTTTTTGTGGCCTCACGCTGGGAGTTATTGAAGTAAGCAGGGACCGTGATAACTGCATTCTTCACAGTTGATCCTAGATATGCTTCAGCTATTTCTCTCATCTTTCCAAGAACCATGGATGATATTTCTTCAGCAGCATAGTGTTTCTCTTCACCTTTATGGCTGATCACAATCATAGGCTTGCCATCAGAAGCACCTTCAACCACCTTAAATGGCCAGAGCTTCTTATCATTTTGAACAAAGTCTTCACTAAATCTCCTACCGATCAACCGCTTTGCATCTGCAAATTAATTGATATATCAATTAGTTCATCTCATTTATGATTTATCACATATCATCAAGCTAAATGTGTAACAAGATCTTTAAAGTAAAGGGACAAATATATTCCAAGATTAAGGTAAAATAGCTACAAGATCAACAATTCCTTTTAGACACAAAAGAAACATCTCGTCGTTTACAAAAGGAACAACATATGTTGGCTCTGACACAACTCAATTATCCATGAGAGAAACACCACACATAAACAGTCACTGGACTAGAACTTAATATAAAACACTTTTAACACTTTATTCTTTAGACAACATCACTCCATTAAGAAGGTCTAACATTAATAGAACTGACAAAACCATGGCTTCTGTTAGCGCGCAAGAGATTCAAAACTCTTTAATAAGATTCAGCATCATCTCTGGTATTGCTCAATTTATAGATCTCAATATATTTTTCATGATGTTACAATGGTATCTAATTATATATAGGTCTGCTAGCTGTGGAAGAGCAATTATATTGGACTAAATATTTAGTGTGCTTAAAAGAAACTCAAATGCAACAAAAATGCAGTTGTTAGAAGAAGAGCATGTAGGCCTAAAAATTACTAATACAATTCTGAACAGTGCATATATATATATATGAGGAGGAAAAATCAAGCTTACCGAAGATGGAGTTTTCAGGGTTTCTCAGGAGCTGATTGAATGCTGATTCTCCTACTAGAATCTCAGTGTCAGTGAAAGCAACACATGATGGAGTAGTCCTGTTTCCCTGGTCGTTCGGTATGATCTCTACACTATTATTATCATGCTTCCAAACTCCGACACATGAGTACTTAGTCCCCAAATCAATCCCAATTGCATGTTCTTCTCCTGCTGCCATTCTCAACAATTAGATACAAGGGCGGCTGTGTTCGGGTTTGCTTTTGCATAAAAATAGAAGAAGATGAACGGGAAACAGATCAGAGAAAGGAGGAGAGGGAAGAGTCACAAGAATGTATACAAAAACAAGAAAGCCCCACTATAGCTTATTGAAGCAATTGGATATATAGTTTGATATATAGTTCCATTCATTAAAGGACATTTCAGTTTTTTTAGCGATGTAACCAACAATATATAACAAGCAAACCACCCCCGTTTTGGACTTTTGGGTCAAAAGAAACAGACAAAACAAACGGTCCTTTTAAAATCTCTTCATCATCATATTAAGGGAAGCAGACATATATATGGTACAAGCAAGACGCCTTGCTGCAAGCACTTCATCATCTACTGGTGTACAAACTTAGTAGACACAAAGTGCTGAATATTTTCATGCATTGTGTGCAACTATTCCATTTGTGTATGCAACTCTTGTTGATATCTTCAGCACCTAGCTAATTCAAGTGGGGGATCTTGGATTTTGTGGTGGCACTTGGTCTCTAAAACCCTACCAGCTACTTTTAACTGTCTCTGGATTTTAGAACTGTTGGAGGATTTGCCACCCTTGTCCTTATAAATATTCCTAGACGCAAAAGCCTTTCGTCCTCCACGAGCTGCTGTTACTGCACGGCGGCCACACCTTGTTCGAGAGTTTTTCTAGCTCAGCGTCGACATTGTCATCATTAACTGTCTCATTGTCTACCTCCTATAATACAGAAGGAAGATCAACAAAGGACAAAGACGTCACAAATTAAATCTCTTTCACTTTGCAGATAGCATAAGAAAAACACTGCATGGATTATGGACCTTTATACACAGTAATCTTTATACACAAATCCAAATGTTACAAAGCATGGAATGTAATATGCCGCACACATTTCACAACACTCTAGTCTATCGGGATCATAAAAATGTAACACGATTTCATTTGGTAACTGTAAGATGCACAGCAGTCACGATCTTCATGTGAACATGTATTGTGGGTGATGAGCTCCTATACCCTATTAAGAGAATCAGAACAATGTGATATGAAGGGGCATGTGTTAGTATGATCATGGGAATATCGTTTTTCTCATCTTGGCAAATTGATAATGATATGGTAGTTTGATTGACAGATTATGCTGATCGAATTCTTGTGACGAAGCAAGTAATATACTCTTAGCATGCATGCACGATATATATATATATAGCATCATTCCACTCAGGTATACATACATTTTTTACTCATTTTCAGGTATAGGGCATTACACTAATTTTTCGATCGTATTTTATCATCTCCACCGTTCAGATCTTAGATCTTAATATATAAATCAAGCTTGTAAATTTTCATCTAAAATGGTGATCGTTAAGGTATTCAAAACTGCAATTAAAGTTTGTAAGTATGAACGGTTCAGGTTTAGCAGATTCGGTCCGTCCCTTGATTTAACCTAATTCGATACCTTTTAATGATCACCATTTTGGCTGAAAATTTACATGAATGATCTACTCATATAGACCTAATAATTGGACGGTGAAGATGTTAAAATATTATCGAAAAATTTGTGTAATGCCCTATACCTGAAAATGACCAAAAATAAATATACTTTAGTGGAAGGACCCTCTATATATATAATTTACCCTTATATCTATTAACCTACTTATGCTAAAGGCAATTAAGCATAACAATTTTTTTTGCAGTTCATGAAGCAAATGTTGCACTTAAAAGTATTCGGACTGTCAAACAATATTTAGTTGGTAATGATTGGAGTGACTAAATATTCACTAGCTCTCTGGGGGCAATATTCACAGTAGAGAAATCAATAGACTTTCAAGCAGTTATCATTCTCAGTACCAGCGGTGCTAACAAATTAACGATGATCGGTAATGAAGAAAATCTGCAATGAAGATAGGCGATTGTCATGCTAATGAAGCTCATCAAAGAAATACCTACGGAGTATAAGATCGACGAAGTCCTGCGAAACAACAATAATGCTCTGTTCGGAGACAATGTATGAGACGTCATTCAATGTTGATAAGCTAAGCAAATGGATGAAAACATTTACGACATCGGAGTAATTAGTATCACCAAGCTGAACAAGAAATTCTGGGAATTCCATGCCGCAGCCCAGCCCAAGTCTGGCTTCATCAGGGGTTTGAAGGCTACTTATTGCTTATCTTGGTTAACTTAGAACTAAGATTGAGAACTTAGAACTATGATTTTCAACATAGCACTTGATGGGGTCTTCTGAAACTTTTCAAGTCATTACTAAATAATACAAGTCCAATTAGTTAGCATATATTGCATAATCGAGTGCCAACTACTGATAATATCGACGACCTGTAAAAATTTCTAGAACACTCAACCTTCCATAAATTTTTCTGTCACATCGAGAAGCAAATACAAAAGCTGTTTCAAAGTGGCCAAGACAACCTAGTGTCGTTAGAGAGTCAGCTTGGACATTATTCTTACAAACGAATTGGAATCAAAACTTGAACATGACACTTCCATAGAATACCATCGCAACTAGGGTGCTCCATATACAGCATAGATGGCTCGTTTAACAACAAAGATTCGGACATTTACTATATGAGGAGATCTGTGAGTACACACCCATTGGGTGCACCTCTTAGTCGATTGGCTCAGGTTGCACTGCTTTGTGCACTATATCGGCTTGTTCCTTGAGATGAACCGAGTAGAAACCAGTGGCTGTGGCAGCAGATGGAGCTCGGCCAATATACTTGATGTCGTCAATGGTTCCTCTGCTCAGCGACTTCATGGCAGTGCACAGGCGAGGGGCAATGTAGCTGTATCCACCCATGTTCATCGGCTCCTCTTGGCACCAAACTATCTCAGCATCTGAACGAACCAAACAACGATAATTGTTAGCCTTGTGATTGTGATATCAGCTCCAAGAACACGACCAAAAGACACAATCAACCATGACTTGTAATTTTGGTCAAACAGACTCAAACATCAAATGATGTCATTCTAAATTCCAACTACTACATTTACATTCCCTCCTTGTGTCCTTTTACTGAATTAATCAGACCAGTCTATCAGCTTTCCAATCTTTAATTTACTGACACAGCCATATTTCTTTGAATATTGTGAGGTGGGAATAACAGATACTTCTCCGAACTTTTTATAAAGCTAAAAGCCTAAGAGAAGATCATAATATAAAATCAGAAAGGAGAGTGAATCTTATTTTGACAAGTGGAATGCATGTATATGCTGGCACATAGCTAGTTAATATTGATTATGATGCAAGCACTGTAATACAACAGAGAAATCCAATGCTCAAAATTTCAAATATAGCGGGAATGGCTAGTATCTTGACTAAGGGGAGTGAGGATAGCTCATGTATTTCCATAATCATCTTAATCACTGTTCATAATGCAGAGTACTTACTAGGATACCGCTTCAGCTCTCGCTGGATGAGGTCATATGGGAATGGGCAAAGCTGTTCCACTCTACAAATTGCAACATCCTTTGTACTGGACTTTCTTCGCTCTTCATCAAGTTCGTAGTAGATCTGCAGGCAAAGAAATGTGAGAATGCTGACATGCTGACCATCCCACAACATTTAACAAACTCATATCCTGTGGGTATAAAAATATTTATATCAGTTAGCACGGTTCATATCTTGAATTTGGACTTCACTTTCAGGGTCTGCTCTTCAAAAGCTTAGTCACCTAATTATGCTACCCTTTTATTTTGTCCTTTTTATAAAAGAAAAATGCATATTGATTTTATTATGGCAGTAATTTCCAGGAAGAAATGAAGGGCCAAATTACCTTCCCGGAGCAAAGAACAAGCCTTCTGATACCCTCCTCCAGATCAGAGTGATCATTCTGGTCCTTTATGAGGCGCTTGAATCTGGTTCCCTGCTTGTCAAAACCTGGGTGACCTTGAACATCATCAAACTCGGACAAATTTGATTTGCAATCTTTGTGTCGGAGCAAATTTTTAGGAGCCATCACAACAAGAGGCTTGCGGAAGTCCCTATTTATCTACACAAGGAGTCAAAAGATCAAACATAAGAACGTAACATAAACTTCTCAGTGTTGAACAATATTCATAAAAACAGAAGTAGTTTTTCACACCTGACGGCGTAGGACATGGAAATAATTAGCAGGAGTTGTCACATTCACAACTTGCCAATTGCATTCTTGAATTTGCTTACGGAGTGTGGGATCCATCTCAGGTATGACAAAAGGATTGTCATCACTCATCTATCACAGAATTAATGTAAAACTGTATTAGAAGATGATCCATGCAAAACACTACTGTACAAAGAGGAAGAGGAGGGGGGAAATATTGATTACCAGAAGGAATCGTTCCAATCTTGCACTAGAATGTTCAGGTCCCTGACCATCATAACCATGTGGAAGCAACAAAACCAGTCCAGTTTGACGGAGCCACTTTGACTCCCCACTGCTTAAGAACTGATCAAATATAACTTGAGCCCCATTAGCAAAATCGCCAAATTGAGCTTCCCAAATCACCAACGCATTTGGATTCTCCATGGAGTAACCCAGTTCAAATCCAAGAACGCCAAACTCCGAAAGTGAACTGTACCCACAATCACAATCAGCTAATGCAGAGACAAACTAAACAGGCACACTAATTCTGCCAGGCAGTATTCAGTCTCTAACTCTCTTATAAGTTGCACAAGACGGATAAACGAATCTGACTTGGACCTAGCTATCCAAATTCTCTCACATTTTTAGTATGCAGGTTGCAGGGTCTAAGTTCATTTAGATGTACATATAGTCCCTCAGACGCATATATTCTAAGAAATAAGAGACGCATACTATCATTGGGGGAACACGGAACATACAGCAACATTACTACGACGATTAAAGAAGAATCTAAAATAAGGTATCACTCATTACCTGTTGCTAACTGTAAACATTTCCTCATCTTGGTTGGCAATGACATGGTCCAAAGGGCAGTACCTTTCTCCTGTTTCCTGGTCGTGAAGTACAGAATGTCGATGGCTAAATGTACCCCTTTCAACATCCTGACCACTGAGTCGAACATGGTTACCTTCTACAAGCAGTGTAGCAAAGGCAAGTGCTTCTCCAACAGCCCAATCGATGCCTTCACCAGACTCGATCATTTGAGCCCGTTCTCCGTATACCTTCTTTACTGCTCTATGAGGCTTAAAAGTTTCTGGTAGAGCTGTGATTGCTTTGCCAACATTCTTCAAAATCTCTGGATTTACCCTGAATAAGAGCATATGAATTTCCTCAAAACCAAAGCTAGTAAAAAGATCAAATTATGGACAATCAGTAGACATAAAGCGCTATACCCAGTGTTTCGGATACGAGAAAGCTGTTCAGGTGACTTGAATCCAGACCAATGAGATGAAAGCCAGTCCCTTCTTTGTGGAATATAATCTTTACTAGCTAAGAACTCTTCATTTAGAATCGCAGTAACCTTGCTCTGTATCCTCTCGATATCATCTTGGGCCACTTGTCCAGATTCTAAAAGTTTGTTCTTGTAAATAGTTAGAGGGTTTGGATGATTCCTAATAACCTGCAATCAACCAATAGGAATGAAAAAGTCAAAGAGTCTGCTTTAAACCTCTGAAGAGCTGCACTAATATTACATATTAGGGCGCTCTACAGTAAAGAGGGTTCCAAGATTTATCTTGATAGAAGGGAAAACCTGTAATATCCAGTTTCAAGAATAGGAAGCAAGAGCATACCTTGTACATTTTTGGCTGCGTAAATGAAGGTTCATCAATCTCATTATGCCCAAATCGACGATAACACACAAGATCAACTACAACATCAGAATGGAAATTCTGGCGCCACTCAGCTGCAAGCTCACACACGTGAACAACCGCCTCCATATCATCAGCATTAACATGGAAAATAGGGACATTTAAGGCTTTAGCAACATCAGTGCAATACTCTGAAGATCTGCCAGACATTGGATCAGTTGTGAAGGCAACTTGGTTGTTCACCACAATGTGTATAGTCCCACCAGTGGTGTAATTAGGCAAAGCACTAAGATGGAGAGTCTCGTAGACCACACCTTGTCCGGCAAAACTACCATCTCCATGAATCAAAACTCCCATATTCTTGGTTCTGTCCACATCATTTGAAAAATACTGCTTTGCTCTAGTTTTCCCAACAACAACAGGATCCACAGCTTCCAAGTGACTTGGATTTGCAACCAAAGAAAGATGAATTCTCTTGCCACCTCTAGTGGGACGATCATAGGAAGTCCCCAAGTGATACTTGACATCACCAGTCCCCGTGTAGAGCCCAACTTCATCTACAGGCTTTGTTCCACCACTAAATTCACTGAATATCTGACGCAAAGGCTTTCGGACCACGTTACCCAATACATTCAGTCTTCCTCTGTGAGGCATTCCAATGACTATGCTCTCAACCCCAAGGTCAGCTGCCCTATCAAACATCTCCTTCATCCCCGGAATGAGAGTTTCACAACCTTCAAGACCGAACCTCTTTGCTGTTGTCCACTTAGTGGCCAAGAAGTTCTCAAACTGCGTGCTCCAAATAAGCCTGTCGAGAATGACCTCACGGCGCTGCCTATTGTATTGCATTGTCGTTGGAGTCTCAATCTTGTCTCTCAGCCAGTTACATTTATTTCGATCGGCAATGTGCATGTATTCATACCCAATGCTCCCACAGTAAGCCTGCTCAAGCCGGGTCAAAATGGACCTAAGGGTCTGCACCGGACGGTTCTCCGACAGAAATCCAGCCATCCTCCAAACCCCCAAAAAGAACTCCCTATCGAGATCAGCCTCAGTAAAACCATACAGAGCAGGGTCCAAATCATCCGGGATTTCTCTCTTCTCCAATGCCAAAGGATCCAATTTCGCCTTCATGTGTCCATTAACCTGGTAAGCCCTCACAAGCAACAACAAACGCATACTCTCCTGAATCGTCTGCCCCGAAATCCCCGGCGAGGTAGACGCCTGCCCAACAAAGTTCCTAAAAAAATTGTCCCACGACTCATCAACGCTATTCGGGTCAGCCTCCCATGCCCTCTGCAGCCCTTCCAAATAAACACTGCTTGTCCCATCCAAAAAACTATCCGTCAGCCTCGAAAGCGGCACGGGACGCGGCACGGGAGCTGCCCCCTCCGCCTTCGACCTGCACACCGTGGTGTGCAAGTACCGATTCTGCTGCGACGCAGACACAATCACCCGCCTCGTCACGGTATACGATCCATAGGAGCCACTATTTGACAGTGATCTCCTAATGGCAAGCTTTGCCACACCAGACCCTGCTCTAAACCACGTCATAGCTACCCAAACTACCTCAACCTTAAATTATCACCTCACCAAATTTCAAAATTTCACCTCCTGATTTTTCAAAGCTGAATCAAAGCATCATCAACACCTGCTCATATAAATTTCACCACAAAAACGGAAGGAACAAAAAAATCACAGCCTAAACATAAACACAGATTATTCATCAACTAGTAAAAATGAGATCGCAGAGTTGAAAGTCAAAGCGATTACTATATGAACTGAGCGATTCGAAAAATCAAATTAGACGAAAATGAAACTGGTCGATGAACAATTGAGAATCATCGAAAACAGAAGCCTGGAATAGAAACGCAGCAGTACCTGAAATTGAGGCTGGAGATGAAGGAAGAAGAAGAGAGAACACGGCACAATCCTAAACCCACTACGAATAATAATGTTTTTTTTTTTTAATTTTAATTTGTTTTCGGGTCAATTGTCTGAGGTGATCTCAGTCTCTCTTTTAAATATGCTTCTTCTTCTTCTTCTTCTTCTTGTCGAACGGGTCGTGTGAATGGGCCCAAAAGTTTTCACCCCCAGTTATTAGGGTTGAGCCGGATTTACTGTTACCACGTCCGTTAATCTCGATTCTGATTCATTTCCTATTCGGATGGCTTGGTCTTGAGTAAGGAGGATATAAGGTAAGAAAATCTGTAGGTGTAAATTAATTTTGAGCATGTCACATTGTGTCGACTGATTTACGGTCACAATTTTTTTATTCTTCATACCTTACACGCCACACACACATATATATATATATATATATATCATATATTCGTCTATTAAAATGATTTTATAAAGCACATAAATCGACGATTTTGAGAAGAATAACTAAAAGTTTATACAGATAATTTTGTCCTAGATCAGCAATATCTTAGGAAATGATCATCTTTGATTTGATTTGATAGTTCGGCGGACCCAAATTCTTTTCCTTTCATCAACTGTGGCTTCTTGGTCTATTTCATTTCATCTTTTCAGATAATAATTACTCTAACACAAACTTCAACACGTTGGCGGAATTCGAACATTTCAAGCTAGCTAGATTAGACATGCATGGTACATGGCTTGAAGAATCGAACAACTTGGAACGGCCGCTAGAAAAATGTGCTAAAAGACTGGACATCGTTAACCTCAGTACTTCGTCAAAAGACTTGTTCTGTTTGGTTTTATATAGTCAACGTACTATATGAAGGAATAATCAACATACGCATTGTGTTATATAATGGGTTTGAATTTATACGTGCCCAGTTGTTCATGCATGATCTCGATCAGACTAGGCAAAGCAAGCAAAACCTAGCCTATAACTTAAAAGCTTTTTCTCGACTCGATCAGAAGCAAAGCCAGCTTATCTATCTATCTACATCTTGCCAGGGATGCATGACGGGCAACACAGCATGCAATTACTGGTCGTTATGAACTTATGATCATCTGTATATGCATGCCTCCAGTATCGATTCGTTTTGATCTACGTAGAACAGGTGTTGAAACTAATGAATGTTCCCCATGCCACTTTCGATGGCGTAGAACTATTGACTTTGAAAAAGAAAAATGAATGGAGCTAACAAATTAGTGAAGGAACAAATTCATTGACGAAGAAAACTGATCGAGCAAAATAAAAAAAGTCTCACGTACTGACGTACATGCAACCTGCAATTCTATATTCTCCAAATGGTCATGGTTAATTTCAAACTTGTGATCGTCCAAGGCTCACGAAACTTCATCTATATTAGTTTTCCACGATGAACTTAATGTATATATATTAGTTGCTAGCTGGTACATAATAACAAAGAGTTTACTTCGTAGACAAGATCCACCTGCTTAATCATTTTTCACGAAATGATGCTCGTTGTTGCACAAAATTTACATGCTCTTCTTCAGGATTAAAAGGACAAGATTCATTAGTGTGATCTGACATAGAGCAAACAGAACATACCTGAGATATAGACGATGATGATGTCGTTTGGCTCTTGATGACAGTAGCAATGGACTCCAATTGCTTCTCCATTGCTTTCATTCTCTTGTCCATATCTGGGCTTGTGGCAACCTCAAATACGGACTGTTGCTTCTTGCTAGCCAACGTCCTCTCTCTTGTGTAAAATTGCTTGGTGTTCTCAGCCAATTTCTCAATGATATCATGAGCTTGCTGACCTATTTGGCACATAAACATACCTCCACAAGCAGAATCCACTCTCGTCTTGTTGGCTGGCTCTAGACCTTCATAAAAGAAAGTCATCATGTCCTCAAGATCATACTCATGATGTGGGCATTTCCTCAACAGCTCCTTGAAATGACTTCATGCCTCATGAAGCATGTCACCGTCTTTTTGTATGAAGCTATTAATCTCCTTCTTCAACTGCTTAGTCTTCTGGGCTGAGAAATACTCCTTCATGAATGTCACCTTCATCTCATCCCAAGATTGTATAAACCTAGGAGCCAAAGAATTGAACCACATCTTCGCTCCTTCCTTCACAGAAAAAGGAAATAAAATTAGTTTCAACACATTAGATTCAACATTTTGTAAGTTTTGTGTTGATGCTAAAGCTTCAATCTCAGCCAAATGTTGTTGCGGATTGATAGTCGCATATTTATGCGTCTATTTGGTATTTAATTTGTTTCCTATATTTAGTTTATTTTTATTAATCGAGTGAATTAATTATGTTTATTTGTTTTTAGGTATTTTGGAGATTAATGGAGAAAATGAGATTAAATAACATATTTTGAACCTGTTTGGCGAGGAACTGCCTGGCGAGCAGATTATAGGAGATTACGTACGTTGGTTTTGGTTCTTGGCGAGGAGGTGCTTGGCACGTGAGTTAATTGGCTTAATTAAATGAAGACTTTGATTGAGCTAGTTAAGGGGAATACGTACGTTCTATGCGAGCAAAGTTGGTGAGAGAAGTGGAGTTGGACTTGGAAAAGGAGTCATGCACGTGCTCAACTTGCTAAGTTGATTAGCCTAGCTTTGGTTTTATATATATACATATAACTTAATTGAAGAAGAAGTGTTTACCATGGAATGGGAAACTGGAGCACGTGGGCTGCTAGGTTTCCTAGCTTTGTTGCATATATATATTGCAAGTGGGGCTGAAGAGAGGAACGTACGGCTGGGGATTAAGAAGAAAAGACAAAACAGAGCTAAGGGAGAAGAAGAAGCTCGCATGCAGAAGAGCTAATCCGATCTCGACGTCGCCAAGAGTTCTTCTTTCTCTATCTTTTGTTTATTCTTTTATGAATTCTTTGATGTTTTTATTTAAGACTATGAGTAGCTAATTTTCTTTTGTTAAGGGGCTGCTTGAAACCCCGTACATTAAGTCTTTTTAATACATACACTTTAATCTAGTTTTGCATATTTTATGAATGAGGTTTCTTTCTCTGAATGATCACCGTATGAATTCTTGTATGTTTGCTTTGGTGGCCAACTTAGTATGCATGCTAGGGTTCTAGTTTCATGAGATACGAGCGACTGAAGATAATTTCTTCCACCGGATTCTCTATAGTGATACGCCGATTTTACCGTCGGGAGATTGAAATCCATAGGTCTAGCGAGACACGCCCATAGTGTACTTGTGAACCCTTGTAGCTTCTCAAACCTTTTCTAGAACTTAATGTTTTCTTCTTTGTAAACCTTAGGGTCCATGACTATAGGTTCAATAGAGGGATAGATGTAGGGGAAGTCCATGACAAACTTGCATAGGCATAAGGATTAGGTAATAGGATGTGGTTGTAACGATCAACTCTTCCTGAGAACTTTCATTCATTGGATATATGCATTAGATTAAGTATGTGTTAGATAGATGGAATGGCGGTTGTGGATTGCATTCCTCTTGACTCTTTAATCATATAATTTAAACCTATTTGCATTCATTAACATATTTACTTTCAGCATTTACTTTCTGCATTAGCTGTAGTTTAGCCGATTTATTTCAGTAACCAAATCAACTCCGAATACCCTCAAATTTTGTGTGGTAGTCCACCACTGTGTCTAGTTTATTGTGTCAAAATTTCGTAGCATTTGAGTCTGTCTAGCTTAGGTTCGCATATCATTAGTGTTCTGTGGTTGAGTCTGTCAGCATAGTAGTGTGTTAGGATTTAGTTTCACCAATTCCTTGTGTTCGATAATCTCTATTTATCTTATTACATTGATATATCCAGGTTGTGAATAAGGTATCTTTGAGAGGTGTTTATCCGCATTGTCACGGATCTTCTGAAAACACCCCCCCCCCCATATGAGGTAGGGCTGAAAGTAAAGCAGGAGGTATTGAATATGTCCCAAGAGCTGGCAACACTATTGGTGATGAATTCCCCTGAGCACTAGGTACAAAGGAATTCATCAACGTTCTTGGTTGTTTTCCCATTGCTGCTCTTTGCGATGGCGATTGAGGTACTTCTTCTTCTGAATCCGAACCTGTTTCTACCTCAATCTCAGGTTCTGACACTGTGCCACTTGTGTTTCCAACCTCCAATTCTGCTCGCCTTTTTTGCTTTCGGTTCTTCTTAGCTGAGCGCTCAACCTTTAAATCAAGCAATAGTGGCTCAGTTCTTCTTGACCTTCGAGGATGCATGCACTAGGTACCTGCACACATGAGACACGTTAAGCTACAAAAGAAATTAAACCAAACTAAACAAAAACTGAAAACAAATGACACGTTAGAATATAAAGACTAGATCTTTCCCCGGCAACGGCGCCAAAATTTGATCAGTGTTTAACCACCTTCAAAGTTACCCTATAATGAACTCAATATGCTTGTCAATGTAGTACAATAGTAAATTGGTCAATCCACAGGAAAAAATGAGACTCAATATTCTAAACTACGAACAGACGCGAAAGTCAGAAATTTGACAGACTCGACCACTGGATAAAAACATAATTAACTAAAATACTTAGACTAAATCAAAAATCACTAAATTTATACTGGACGTACTAGACACAGTGGCGGATATCCACAAAAAATATCAATATAATATGAGTTGTTTTGATAGTCGAAATATATTCTATAAACTAGATTATAAAACTGAAACAGTAGCGAAAGTCAGAAACCTGACAGCCTCGACAGCTGACACTAACGTAATTAATAAAAATAGCTAGACTCAACCAAAAATCACTAAATTTATACAGAACACTTTAGACACAGTGAAGGACTACTACACAAAATATCAATATAATCGGAATTAGTTTAGTTGCCGAATAAAATCCTGCAATACATATTACGAAACTGAAACAATAGTGAAATTCAGAAACCTGACAGCTTCGACAACTGACACTAACATAATTAATAAAAATATCTAGACTCAACCTAAAATCACGAAATTTATACAAAACACTATAGACACAGTGATGGACTACCACACAAAATATCAATGTAATCGGAGTTGGTTTAGTTACCGAATAAAATCCTGCAAAACAGATTACGAAACTGAACCAGTAGACAGATTATGAGTAAAACGAGAATTCAATAGTAAAATGGTTAAGGAGAAGTGCTATCCACCACCGTCACATCATCTAGACCATAAATGGAGAACCAAAATCATGTTAATGTCATGAATGAAAGTTTCCAGGAAGATTCAAAGCTATGAACACAACCTATTACCCAATCATTACGTCTACAACATTGAAGGTCTGCTTATCAATATTGTCTATCCCTCAAAGAACCCGAAGTCAAGGACCCGAATTTACCAAGAGAAAAGCATTAAGATTTAGAAAGGGTTTGAGAATCTACAAGGCTTTACAAGTATACTACGGTCATGTCTTGCTAGACCTAGGGCTTCTTATACCAAGCATGTATGGGTTCTACGATTGAAACTTGAGGAAGGTAATGATCACCAACAGCCATCAATTTTCTTAGAATTAGATTCTTAAACATGCATACTAAGCGTGCACTAAAAGCATACACAAATAAGAATCATCGATGTATAAACAACAAAGAAACCTCATTCGAATAACAAAAATAATCTTCAATTCACAAGCATAAGTAATCTAGATGACATGAACGGGGCTTCAAAACAGCCCATTAACAATGGAGTTAGCTCCTCATAGAAGCCACAAGAGTTTAGAGAGAAGAAGAAAATTACAGTATGGAATGGGGTTCATTTTCTTCTTCACCTTTTCTCCTCTTTATTCTTCTTCTTTCTTCCTCCCTTCTTCACGTCTCTCACTCTCCTCTTTTCACGTCTTCAACCCGTGAGACTCTCCCTCTCTCACGTTGGTTTTTCTTTCTTTCACGTGATTCTCCCTCTCTTCATTTAATTTAGTGTTTCTCTTTATTTAAACTAAAAGGCTGATTTGGTTTGGGTTATTTATTCCCAATGGGCTGAATCCACATTTTATAAGACCTGCTTAGTAATCCATCTTCATGTTGGACTTGGTCCATTCATCCATTGACAACCCATTTCTTCTCCTCGTTGGACTAGGAGAGCTTTATTACACATCTTTTATTCATTTTCCTCCAAATCTCTATAAAACAAACAAATAATAATAAGATGCATGCGTAAAAACGTAACGCAAGAACTAAATATAAGGTAATATTACACATTAAAACGTTGCATAAATATGCACCTATTAATATGCGATCCAATCAGTGAAGTAAAGTAAACAAAGAACATCGACTCGATCAAATTAATGAAGTTAAAGCAAATCAAGAACAACAACATTAGAGTACATGCATCACTAACAGTGAAGGAGAACTAAATAGTTGATGTATGTTCGATTCCATGATCCAACATATTATCGGCCACCATTGACAGGCTTGATCAACGAGGGATCATCAGGCAGGCTCTTATCATAGTCAATACTAGGAACACCTTGATAAGAGTCTGAAGGCGATGCCATCGAAAGCAAGGTGTCTGTCTCTTTAGGTGAAGCATCAGGCCGTCCCATAGCCGAAGTAAATCGGTTTGGAGCAAACTGCCATATTTCCTCGATCTCACTCCATACCTCAGTCATGTCTGGCCTCTCGCTTCCCTTCAAACTCAAACACTTCAAAGCCAAAACCGCCACTTTCTCAGCTACTTCATAACTACCATCTTTGATTATATCGGGATCAATAATCTCAGGTAGGCGATTCTCTTTCATCTTAGTAATGAAATGATTTGCCAGGTTTCTCTCCTCTTCCGGCTTGGTATTAGTAACTGCCGCTTCACTCGTGATCAGCTCAACAAGAACAACGCCAAAGCTATAGACGTCGCTCTTCGCAGTCAGTATGTTGGACCGAAGATACTCGGGGTCTAAGTACCCCGGTGTCCCTTGCAAACAAGTGGCCTGCGGATTTTGATCTTCGGAAACAAACTTCGAAGCTCCAAAGTCGGAGACTTTAGCTGTGAACTTATCATCGACTAGTATATTCGATGTCTTCACATCTCGGTGCACGATCTGCGGATCGTTGTTGTAGTGCAAGTAGACTAAAGATGCTGCTGTTTCTTTAGCAATCTTCAACCGTAACTGGAAAGAAAGTGGCTCTTGCTTGCCCTTCGGTTTATGTATGTGCTCAAAGACTGTGCCGTTGTTTATGTACTCATAAACAAGTATAGGCATTTCTGTCTCTAAACAACAACCGAGGAGTCTCACCACGTTTTTGTGTGTGATACGAGAAAGAATCATCAGCTCATTAGCAAACTGGTCCGTCTGGCTTCCCCCTTTCAATGGGTCTTTGGCTTTTGGCACCTTTATTGCAACTACTGATTTGTCTGGGAGTGTTCCTTTGTAAACACATCCATAGGCTCCTTCACCAATTTTTTCCCTATGGTTGAAGTTCTTTGTGGCCAGCTTAAGCTCTTCATGGCTGAAGATCTTGACCGGTGGAGGTCCTTTGGACCCTTCCATCATTTTTCGTAACTTATCGCCACCATTGTTTCTGAAGTATCTCAATTTGAGGCGTTCGAGCTTTCTTAATTTTATCCCACGGTATATCCAAAATGCAATAAGGACTACCACTAAGAAGCCCAAACAAACACCTACATACGCAAATTCAAAAACTCAGGTTAATTATGTGTAATCCATCATTCTTAGCTGTCATGAATTTCCTAATAGGAAAAATTGTTGAAGAGATAACTCATGTTTGACCGTTAATATAGGTTTGTCACTTATGTTTGACAAAATTTGAATGACAAGGTAAAATATGAATAACCAATTCGATATTTGTCAAACATGAGTTAATCGATATATTTAACTCTTAACTGTCAAACATGAGTGACATCTCCGGTAAATTTCTCTTACTAATAATATATAAATGAGTTAGTTAGTGCATACCAAGTGCGATTTTCATTGGCCTACTAGAAGTACCACCGCCTTTCATGCAATTTCTCCGGTCATTCTCAACAGGAATAAACCCTTTGTGACATTCACAAATGTAGTTTCCGATTAAATTTTTGCATTCCGAATTAGCACCGCAGAAAGTCTTGTTGCTGCATTCGTTGAAATCTACAAGGAAACAACAAAAATCAGATATCACATATCAATCGGCTAGCTGGCCAGCTATACAAAATTGTAACGAGTTTAGTTTATTGATTGTTTAGTAAGTCTATAAGGCCATGATGAAGTTGAGACATGAATATATCATAAGGTATCTGGCGATGTGGAATTTGTGATTATAGTTCGAATCGGACACTAAATTTTATATCTGATTATTAAACGAAAAACGAAAAATATCGAATCTAGCTAGCTAGGTATTTACCTTTGCAGCCGTCGAGGAGATAGGGGTTCCCTTCGTAACCCGACTCACACCGGCAATAATAACCTCCGTCACGGTCAAGACACTCTGAATTGGCAGCCTTGCATGCATAAACAGTCTCATTCTTTTTAGCTACTGTACAGTTGTCATTACCTATCTTCCAATTAATCAACACGGGCAGCACCGGAAGTTCCTCTCCTGTGCTCTTGAGCTGGTCAAAAGTCTCATTCCCTGCCCACGTGAAGTTGTGTTGGTCGACGACGAAGGCATAGTTACACCGGTAGTCGTTTAACCAAAACGCCGTGGACAAGATTCCATAACCGACTGTCCATATCCCTACCGAGAATCTGTTCATACTTACAGGGATAGGACTTACAGCACACCCGAAGCCGTTGCAGTTCTTGGTGAACTTGCTGCCGAGGTCGTCATTGCACGAGGCGACGCCGCTGAATATGAGCGGAGGTTTCTCTGGATCCGGGACTTGACGTTGACCGTTGAACTGTGCGATTTTGCTGCAGCCGATAACGACGACGTAGTTTAGGTCGGAGACGCTGTAAGAAGGTGGCAGATAGAGCTCGCTCCACTGGCTATACATTTCAGGTATTCGATCCGAGGCGTCCTTGTCGCTATAACAGTCCCGGGAGGAGTTGAGCATCAAGTGTAAGGTACTCTCCTCGAAAGAAATGTTGGTGAGGTTGTAGGGGAAGCTGGTGAAGTTGGAGAACTGCAGGCGCGAGTTGGTGCTGTTGCAACCGATCTTGAACGGCTGATCATCTTGGCCATAAATGGGTAAATAGCAACCGTCGGTTAGGCCGAACGGATATGAAATCGGGATGCCGCCACATTTTTCGTTACAGTTAGACCGCTGAGCATCGGCAATGGCTAATAGTAGTAGTACTACTACCGCCGATTGTAAAGAGAGTTGCAAAAGAAGCATGCTCCCTTTCATTGTGCCACTGCAAGAGCAAGTGTACGTGTATTGAAAATTTGAGATTGAATTGTGATGAAGGCGATCGAGCTTATTTGCAGATAGCTAAGCAAGTCCTCTTATTCTTATAGCTCGAGCACATGCGACTTGGTTAATTAATTAGCTATAGCGTCCCCATCTAGGGTTTACCTCTCTCTTTCATTGTTTCACATTGAACGTCTTTGTTAATGATAGTCAACTATATAACTATGTGCGTCAATACGTCATTAGGGTTAATTAACGAATTAGTGTAGTTGAAATTGGGACTAAAATTAATTAGGACGAGCATGAGCTATATATATATATATGAGATTGGTTAGTTGTAGGGTGGGAACGGTTCGGTATTAGGTCGGAATTCGTACCGTATTGTAATAAAATATTCGATTCAAATTCTATTTGGCTTGATTTTTTGGCAAGTCCGTCCCACAAGTTTCGGTTCCAACAGATTTCGGTTTCGGATCGATTTTTTAATAAAATTTTCTAGGCCTAAACAATTGTTTAAGTTAATTATTATTTGAAAAAGGTAATATCATAGAGAGATAGAAGAAATGTGTGAGAATAAGAGTATTTTTGTAAGAATTTTCTATATATATGTCCTAAAAAAATTCAAAATAGGTGAATATATATTCATTTGTGTAAAGAAATAAACATAATTTTGTCACATATATCATTTCGGAACGGTTCAATTTTATTCGGTATCGTACTATAAAAAGTCAATCGATTCGAATTTATTTCAGTTCGGTTTTTAAATTAGTCCGTCCCACAAGTTTCTCAGCAAATTTCAATTCGATTAATTTCAGTTTTCGATTCAATTTTTCGGTAAAACATCCCCGTAGTTAGGTGTCTTCCTCATCCCTCTTTCACATTGAACGTGTTTGTTTAAAGTCCCGGTGAAACGGACAAATACTTTCACATCCCTCTTTCACATTGAACGTCTTTGTTTAAAGTCCCCGTAGTTAGTTTTTACTTGACTACTTGTCTTCCTTTTCGTCTAGACTTTTATATATCTTCTCTAGATCTTCGAAGTCATGTCTTTGTTTAGAGTTTCGGTAAACTTGGAAACACATGTGATGGATAATTGGATATATTATAGTATTATACCAACCGGAAGGTATCTTAAGAAGCTAGCTAGTTCACTTAATCGGGATCATTAGTAAACTAATTAAGTTCAAATAAGACTATAGTTGCTAACAACAGTCATCTAATTAGCAGGATTTAATCACAGGTGTACGTCTTTGTTTACTCTTTGGTGGTAATCGTCTTTAATGGGGCTCATAGATTAGCCCATCTTGTTACCATTAGTAGCTTAGACAAATATTGCTATATTGGTTAGACGAGAATCTAAATATCATTTATGATGTCCTTAATTATTAAAGATGGTGTTGTTGCAACCGATCTTGAACGGTTGAACGTCTTGGCCAGAAATGTGTAAGTAGCAACCGTCCTTTAGGCCGAACGGATACGAAATCGGGACGCCGTCACATTTTTCGTTATAGTTAGGCGGCTGAGCTGCCGCACCGTCGGCAGTGGCTAATAGTAGTAGTAGTACTACCGCGAATTAATTGTGAGGGGAGTTGCAAAAGAAGCATGCTTCCCTTGAATCCCTTCATTGTGCCACAGCTAGAACAAGTGTGCATGTATTTAAAATTTGAGATTGAATTGTGATGAAGGTGATTGAGCTTATTTGCAGATAGGCGCGCAAGTCCTTATTCTTATAGCTTGCCGGGCAGGCTAGGTGATGTAGAACAGATGACATTGAAGAATAGCTCGCTCGTAGGAAAGGTAAAATCGGTAAACTGCAGCGTAGCTCCATGGGGATTATGCTCCGTTTTTCGATCTGGGGTCGTTTCGGCCTCGAAAAACGCGTTTTTTATGTTTTTGGACCATTTTAGGATTTTATTTATTTTTGGTTTTATTTTTATTTCGCCCGTGAGCCCTGTTGTTAGCTCTCTAGGGTTTTGTTTCGGTATTTAAGCGCCTCTTTGTGGCTGCTAGACTCATCTTTCATATTATTAATCAAAAACGAGAATTTTTCTCAAACTCTGGTGGATTCCAGTTTATCTTGGTTCTTTCTAGGTTATTCGCTTGATAACCTATATACTCCGCTGCGTCACGATCCCACCCCTAGTATTCCTAGTACAATTACTTCGGATAGGGACACCAAGTTTGAAGGACATTTCTGACGAACACTTTGGTGAAAGTTAAGAATGAAATTGTAGTTCAGTACTTCACATCACCCCGAAACAGACATGCAGACGGAAGTGGTAACGTCACACACTCACACTATTGTCTATACTCGATACTGATTACGGAGTACACCCGATCCATGCATATTGTACGTATGGCGAGATTTGGCTACCCATGCATGGGTAGCAAGTGCTATCTCAAGCCAATCGATGTTCCTCGCGTAACTCTTTTTTTTCTTCTAAAAAGGTAAAAGTAGATTTTAAAAAGTAAAAATTAATTGTAAAAAAGATTTAAAAAAATAGCCATGTGTCATGCATTGATTAACTTGAGACAGCATTTACTACCCATGCATGCATGAATAACCAAGTATCATGTACGTAACTGGGGCTTAGGGTATAGTGTGAACACTGCATGTGAAGGGAGCTGCCCACCAATAAGCTCGACCATGCCAAGACTGGACTAGCTTCCTCGTGTAGACTTGATTCCTTTGTTCGAAGTCGTCTTTGTTTAGATTTTTGGTGAACTTGGAAATACATGTGATGGGACGGATATATTATTACCGGCCGGCTGGTATCTCGATCAATTGGCTAGTCCACTTAATCGAGATCATTAGTGAACTATATAAATTAAATAAGCCTAATTGCTAATAATAGTCATCCTCTAGATAGCAGAATTTAATTACAGTTGTTCGTCTTTGTTTACGCTTTTGGGGGTAGCTAGTCGACTTCTTGACTAAAAAAGAAACGATCAAATTAGAGTAAGGACATACATATATGTAATTGAAAACAAGGATATACATATATGTTAATTAACATGTTTGCGATTAATAATCACAGTATAAACTTAAAAAAACAACACAGAGTTAGCCGTCCATCTGTACGTTGTGGAGTAAATTGGACGGTTGAGATCATGCAACGACGTCGATCACTAGCAACCCAAGACAAACTATCTGGGTTCCGATATGCTCTGGCCGTGGAAGAAGAAGAAGAAGAAGAAGAAGAAGAAGAAACCCTTCAAATGGCTGATGGGGGTTGGCTCTCGACCGAGACAAGACGACCTAGCTTGAGAGAGAAACCAGGTGGGTTAAGTAAGTTGTCATCTCAGCAATCCGGTCAGACATGCAACCTGCAGTTCTATATCGATCTCTACTATATATGTTGATGGCCCAGGTAAACCTGCAATTCTGTATTCTTCAAATGGTCATGGTTAGAACTTTGAATCGGCCAAGGCTCACCTAACTTCATATATATTTTGTTGCTTAGCTGGTACGTACATAAAAACAAAATGTGTGGACAATGTGTCTTTTGTTTCAATTTAAGGACACTTTGGGTATATACCTATTTATCATCTTAACCACATTAGTAAGTCCATGCAATTGTTGAGTTATCTGTGTCTCAAATGCTTAAAAATGAAAATGAACAATGTATGATAAGATTTTGTAATATGAATAGAGTTTAGAGATTAGCACACATGATGATCTTTTGTCGCAAGTAGGGAATGCGTTTTTGTTTTAAATTCACTCCTCATCTATTTTACTTGTACTTAGAATAATGGAGTGAGACAAATATTTCTGATGACAAATGAAATATAGTATATATTATATTCTATTCATATGATTATAACATTTGTTGTTTTTTATTTTCGGACTTTCATATTCTTTGTATTCATATCACAATCTTTAATTGTTGTCATCTATTTGTTAAATATATGATAAGTTTATTTTAATTAATTATTAATTTATTATGAAATATTATAACGAAATTGAGTGATAAAACCGTCCATTCGTCCGGAAGGGGGGGGGGTTAACAGTAGCACACCAGAAGCTGATTCATCGAAGACTAAGGTTCGACCCACTAACTTCATATATTAGTTGCTAGCTGCTGCTAAAAAACAAAGACTTTCAATTTCTTATTTGGTCTCAAGATCGAAACAAAGACTCAACTCTAGATAAGATCCACCTAATTTGGTACTGACGCTCGTTGCATTATTGCTTCAAAAAGTCCTCTCTTGTAAACAATACCAGCTATATATTATCGAAGTATCTCCCTATCTGTATTTGTCTCGATCGATCTGTTCCCTAAAATCAGTAAATCACTCTTGGGTTTTCACTTCCTTGTGGCTTTAGTTTATTCTCTGCTCTTGTTCCAATGGCCTTGAGCACCGCAACATCCTCTGTTTCTGCTTCAGCTGTTGATCAAGAATGGAACCATGAAGTGTTTTTGAGTTTCAGGGGAGCTAAACTCCATGAACATAGCATCAAATTTTTAGGCCTAAACAAAAATTATTTCACATTAAAAAAAAAGTTAGTTAACTTCGATGTTATTCTCGGCCAATTGATCGTGAGTGAGATATATTCTGAAGAGCAGCTGTCTCTTAATTAAAGACCCATTAGCCTTCATCGTCTCTTAAAGTCTTGATTAAAGAAGTTTCTGCGTGTCGATCATCTGATAGCTCTGATCCCGGCAATCCTTCGTTGGCTATTCCCAAACCAGCATCGCCTAACTCGTCCTAACTCGCTTGAGTCGCATCCCTCACTTTCAATTTATATATCGCGATTCACCCGCTCAAATCTCAAATATCAATTCATTGTCTGATTAATTCAACACACCTAGTCTCAATTTTAATAGTACAATCATAATTCGTATTTCATAAGTCACACATATTTGTTATGCTCTTGTGCTATTGTTTGTTGTAGTAATTACAGATTAGATTGAGTATGCAAGTTTTGAATAGTGAAGATGTCTGATGGTCGCAATTGATGCTCTTCAGGCATTGACTTAATTACGTCTTTTAATATCTTTGTCTCTCTTTTTAACAATTTGGGCAGAAGACAATTAGAAACTAGAATATAAAATTATGACATCGCGATGAAGTACCAAACCATTTTTTTTGCGCTTCGCGCATTAAACAATTCATTGGCTAAAATTAGTTCACGTAACAATCTTATCCTAGTTCTACCACTAGTTGTAGAGTCATAATTTTAGAGATGTGTTCTAATAGTATATAACTGAAACACAATCGTGAAAGATAAGTAGCTGTAAATTATTTTATACCTACATTTTACGATTGTGTTTATGGAGTAGATGGTAGATAATATTTATTAATAAAAAAATTTATAATATAAAGATCCCACTGAATTACTCGTTCCGATAAAATAAAACATCCATGTACTTCCATACTGACACAAAATAACACTCAACAACTCTAAATTAACAACATAGAGTAGAAAATATATATGTATGCTCTCTCTACTAGGGTTGGGTAGCCACCTATGCGGCTCATCTCCCATCTATGGAGTTATATTGTTCCGACCTCTTCACCGATGACAGGAATTAGGTTTCTTGCTACCCCTTTTTTCCCTTCATGTTCGATCTTAGATTGTTCATGCCATCAAAGTGCCTCGATGAGGTTGCTCCCGATTGTGTTGTTTGACGATGGATGCACCTCATTTGGTCGAGACGTGAGCGACTAAAAGGCTGCTTTGACAGAGGCGAGATAAGTCTCAGCCTTCGGGGTTTTGTCAAGGTATTTTGTAGGATGATTGGATCTGGAGGAGGAGTTCGCATGTCTATTCTTGTGGCAGATTTATGTTCGGATCTTTGGCTGGTTGTGGTCTCAGCTGGGAGTTCGTGTCATTGACGATGTTAGGCATGATTGTGGTAGCGACGACAACCGAAGGGACAACGCTGGCATGGATGCATCCCCCGGTCATTCACCATATGAGGATGAGCTAGTCAACTGGATTGGCCAAGCAATTCAGCCTTTTGGGATATTTGGTCCTAGGGTTTTAAATTGGGCTAATCTTTGCGCGGGTTAAATGGTTTTTGGGCTTGGATATGGAAGACGGACTATGCTGGGCCTTCAATCTACTGCTGGGATCCTAGCAAGTTGGTGCAACCTTTTGATCTTCCGATTCTTAGGACATTTCATCGCTTGGGATCCGGGTGATATTGAGGTTATTTCCTACATTTTGGTGATGTATGTTCTCTATTATTTCATTGGTGTTCATTTGGACGTTTGTTTTGATCGTACCACAATTGTGTGCCGTGGCGAAAAACTCAACCGGTTCGGTTGGCGTGAAGATTTTTTTCATCAAATGGTGAATGGTTTTCGTTATTGTTTCAATGTGGATATGCAGCTTCAATATATAGTTGTTATGTTCTCAAAAATATTCTAGAAATGTGCTTCATTGATGTAAAAGAACAATCAGTTAGTTTATTACTAAATTTTTATGCTTTAGACATTGTTACTAGCCATGTGAGGCTAGAACCTGCTCTTCTAAGGATGTCCTACCAACAGTTTGTAATCGTTTTAAGTTATTTCTAGTAAACATCTTCTCTCCCGCACTTCTCTCGGGAGAGTTGACTTAAAAAAAAACATACAAAACAATCAAATTTTAAGAATCTCGCTCCTAGTTAATTTAGCACTATCTCTATCAACTAACTGTATCAAGTATCAATTATCCAAAAAGACCCACTAAGCCCAATTCCAGTTAGACTAACTCTCTCTTGGTGGGTTGAGAGTAGTGTACGAGTCCAACAGTTGGTCTGGGCCGCCATAACCTTTACCCACCCCTACGCCGGCCCTGAACAATCAAATCACATAACTGACAAAAGTGACGAGGGAAGTTGGGATGAGAGAGGAAGAGAAACTTCCCTCCACATGAACTGAGAGAACTAGCTGCTTCCGCAACCCCAACAACAAGAAGTAGAATATCTGCCGAGGTTTCATGACTTTCATCACCTCCTGAGACACAGCAACCACCCCAGAAAGAAAGAGGACCCGAAATCCAAGTTGACATGTGCATGTGGAGCACACTAGAGTGAGTTCAGACATTGTTGGCGCGACTTCATTTCTCTATAATTTTATACATATGTACATAGTAAAATATCTGCGTTGCACGGAAGCTTGGGAGGAGCAGCGATTCGCTCTTCTGAAGCGGAATTGCATGGGAAGCGTACTGGAAGACTTATTTGGAAGCGCAGCGCAAATCTATCACTAATGGTCTGGATTCAAAAGTAGTAGTCTCTCATACTCTCTCTCTCTCTCTCTCTTCTTCGATTCTTGTGACTCACGAGTGAGTTCTTGGGCTATTTCAGTAGTATAGAAGTAGACTCGATGATGATTTACCTTACTTTTTATAATTTCGCTAGATTTATTTGCAGTGGTGTTTTTGTGATTTCTGCTTAGCCACCCATGCACACCACCTGCTCGATGTAATTTCTATCTGAATGTGAAATGGAGTCTTAAATGTTGCTGGTGATTAAAAATGTTTGTTTAATGTAGGTCGGATGAAGGACTTGTGTCGGACAAGAAACTTGTTGATGATGTTGTGAAACTTGTGTATAGTAAAGTACTTCAAGTACGCATTGAAACCCCGAGAGATTTTGATGAATTTAAAGAAACAAAGCAAGCCCTGGATAAGATCATAGAGGTGCTACAAGATGATGATGTCACTGTCATCGGCCTCTGCGGTATAAAAGGGGTCGGAAAAACGACCCTTGTGAAACATGTTGGCGCACAAGCACGGACAAATGGGCTTTTCAACAAAGTGATTATGGCTGTACTATCCCAAATCTCTGGCTTGTATAAAATTCAAGACCAACTTGCGGACATGCTGGCCTTGAAATTCGAGAAGGACACAGAAGAAAAGGGTAGAGCCGTTGTATTACAGGAGGCAATACTTAGAGAGAACAAGCTTCTGATAATCTTGGATGACGTGTGGAAGATAGTACCATTGTCAAGCATTGGAATTCCTAACAGTAAGGAGCTTCGGAAACATGATTCCAAAGTCATGTTCACCTCAAGGATACAAAAGTTGTGTCAAGAAATGCATAGTGATGTGAAGATCAATCTCGGTATATTATCCGAAGAAGATTCTTTGAAATTGTTGTTAAAGAAAGTGAAAATGGCTTTTCATGAATCGACGGAATTATTCTATAGTGTGGCCAAGGAGGTAGCTAGAAATTGTGCTGGTGTTCCTGTTGCACTATCTGCTATTGCAAGTGAACTTCGTGACAAAGATTTAGACGAATGGAAGATAGCAGCTGAACGTCTACGCGGCTCTCAATCTGCTGACCCTGAAGATGAGAATTATGTCTTCAATTGCATAAAGCTATGCAATGAATCTAGTGATGCCAAGTCATATTTGTTACTATTCTGCCTCTTCCCAGATGATTATGATATCCCCATTGAAGATGTCTTCAGGTATGGGTTTGGGAAAGGAATGTTCCCAGGATCAACCACATTGCAAGAAGCCAGAGCCAGAGCAGATTTGGTGGTGAAGTCCCTTAAAGATTTAGGCTTGCTTTCAGAGAGTGAAGAGAAGGGATGCGTAAAGATACATCATGTGATCCGAGATGTGGCTTTGTCAATTTCATCATCCGAAGATGGCCAACGAATGTTTGTGAAATCTGGAAATCACAAAGGAATGCCTGCAGGTGCGGATCAAAGGTCAGTGAAATGGCCTGATGCAGATATTGACTATTCTATTATCTCATTGACAAACACCTCCATTGAAAATCCAGCAGAGTTGGTATGTCCCAAATCCCTCCAGCTTCTATCATTAAAAGATTCTACATGTTATCAAAGATTCTCCTCCAGAGTCACTCAAAGTCATGATGAATTAAGAGTTTTGGATCTTAGAGAAACCGATATGAGATACCGCCACAAATTTACTGTTCTGTTACCTAATCTCCGAGCTTTGCTCTTAGATATTACTATCTTTGGATGTGGGCTGGAGTTTGATTTTGGAAAGTTTGGGGAGCTTGAGATTCTTAGTATAAAGCAACAGACCTGTTTTCCGAAAGACTTGGGATTTTTGAGCAAACTAAGGATGTTGGATGTAAGCAATCCCGACCATGACAAGTTTCCACCTCAAGTGATATCTAGGTTGATCAACTTGGAAGAACTGTACATGAAAGGTAAGTTTATCTGGGGGCGTAAAGATCACAAAGTGAAGTACGGTAATCAAACCGATCTTCGCTGTCAAGAGTTTATTGGATTGCCAAATTTGACCGTATTGAAGGTTCAGATACATGATGTAAAGTGTTTGCCGAAAGTTGTTGAATTCAACCCGAATTGGGTAAAGTTTGATATTACTTTTCGTGCAAAGGCAAATGAGGACCTTCTAAACTACTATGGACATCTGATCAAGCTGCCCCGGTATGAGAGCCAAAAGTACTTGTGTCTCGACACAACAATTCTTAACTTGCCGGATTGGTTTCACAAGGTGGTGTCAGAGAAAACGGAGAGACTGGTGTACTATTTGTTCCAGGACATGAACAACATTCTTGTGGAATATGGCAATGGGAGATTGAATGGAGTCAAGTATCTCGCTGTAATACAATACAATGCTCGATTTTTTTCTTTCAAGTGGAAACAGTTGATGAATGCAGTGAAATGGGATGTTCCAGATAAAAAGCCTGTGTTTGAGAATTTGGAAGAGCTGTATGTGGAAGATGTCCCTTGCATGGAGTTATGTGTTGGTGAGTTGCCACCCGGGTCTTTCTGCAATCTGAGGAAGTTTAGAGTGTGTTCATGTCCAAATATGAAGAATGCACTTTTGTGTTCAAACTTGTTGAAGAGACTACAAAATCTGGAAGAACTTATATGTGCAAATCTGGATAACATAGAATTCATGTTTGGAACTGACCGGATGGAGCCAGAACAAATCATCTTCAAGAAACTGAGAAAGATTCATTTGAGAAATCTACCAAATTTAAGAGACATGTGCAATGGTCCTTGTTCCCCAAATGCAATCTTCCAGAATCTCAAATGTGTGGCAACTGGCGATTTGCCTCTGAAATATGTCTTCCCTAGTATTTCTATCGTTCAATGTCTTGTGCAATTAGAAGAACTTTATGTGTATGAGTGTTCAAACTTGGAAGCAGTAATTGGAGCAAGCGAGGAAGCAGATAACGTCGACATGATTGTATTTCCAAAATTGAAGATATTGTTCTTGGTAGATCTTGAGAAGCTCACAAGGTTCTACGGTACTACTGGAAGTCACCGACCGATAATAACCTGTCCCAAGCTCGAACAGAGATGTTTTTCTGAGTCCAGGAAATTTAATACTCGTCAGAATCTTTCTAAATTCCAAATCTCCAACCAAGTCCACGTGTGTGATGAGGAAGAGTATCACTCAGCAATTAAAAGGTTCGTTGCTGGCTTTGGACGTCTTTCTTTTTCGTTATGAAATTACAAACTAGAATCTTGTAATATATAAATATATTTCTCATTTTAATTTCACTCCGGCTTTATTTTTGTATAAGAGAGGCATAGTGTTACTGCTTTATTATTATTCAGACCTAGTTCTGTTCATATATTTACTAATCTTTTTTCTCAATTCTTGACATCAGATTGTATAAAGCTACTTATAAATAGACCCTCCTCAAGAGCACCGCAGGCCACTAAGTATGATCTCAGGAGTTACAGTCCACCCAGATAACGACAGGGATTTGAAGAAGGGGAGAGCACTTCTTCTTCAAGGTCATCTTCTTGGGCTCTGACTGATCTTGAGTACGTTGCAGAGAAAGAGCGAAGAGGTTTGCTAACTACATGATGTATTCTGTTGAGGGAAAGATGAAAGGTGGCTCAAGGTTAAGTACAAAGAAATTGATCTATGGCTTGTCATGAGTTTGTAGGATTGGTATTGTTCTGTTGTGTTCTGTATTTTATCTATAAGTCTTGAGAAACAGCGTTCAGTTTTTATGTCTAGTACATACGCGATCTGTTGGTTTATAATTTTCTTTGATCAAGTCTTAAACAGAGTTGTGATGTTTGTGATGAAATAGATTGGACTGTAAGTTTGTTGAGCTCCTGGTACTATAATGTCTCCTAGCCTATTCCTTCAGGTTTCAAAAATCGAAGACAAGAATATGTATATTACAATGTTGGTGGTTATGCTGTACAAAACACAATATATAGTTATAGCTTAATTAGAATGTTCAACTATTTGAGTGTTGGCTTGGTTTCTTTGGAGTTTTTCATATGTTATATCAGTACCAGTTAGCTAACTTTGGTATCCATTAGTTTAAGCCTAGCTTAGTTTTGGATCGCATTTGCTTCTGTTAATTGTCAGAGATGCATGAAATTAAGATTGGATGTATCTTTGTGATGCTGGTCAACAGAAATTGAGATGCCAAATATGTCTTCTCTAGTCATTGTGTACTTGAATGTGTTGTGCAATTGAAAGAGCTTTATGTGTATAAGTGTCCGAACTTGGAGGCAGTAATTGGAGCAAGCGAGGAAGGAGATAACTTCCCAAAATTGAAGATATTTTTCTTGGTAGCTCTGGAGAAGCTCACAAGGCTCTACGGTACTATTGGAAGTCACCGTCCAATAATAAGATTTCCTAAGCTGGAACAGACATGCTTTAGATAATCCGAGGAATTTGATACTCGTTTCCGATGCCCTCAGAATGTCCAGAAGTTTTATGAGGATGAACATGACTCGACACGTCAAAGGTATATTGATGTTTCATGTAAAACCACCTCTGTTTTCGTTTACTATACTGTATTATTCAGATTCGTGTTCATTCTAATCTTTATTTCAAAATTCTTGACATCAGATTGCACGTTGAATGACTTGAATCCAAGTCAAGCTGTTCGAAGAGCTTATGGTTTCTTTTAAGGCCTTGAGGCATGTTCCTTTAACTGCTTTCCTAATTCCCAACACAAAATTGTACCCCAATGACTCTTGGATCGAGTGTTTGAGTTTTTTTTTCTTTATTGTTTACAAAATCTTGCGGATGAAACTATATGATTGATGTCTGGATCTTATTTATGCTTATATTGGCATATATTAGTTCTCTTGTACATATAATATGGGACTTGTATTACAAATCCAAGGTTGTATAATTGAGTTTTACTCCCTAACCGTACAGGAACTGCAAGAGAAGCCCAAGTTAGATTGTTTTCTATTTGATACTTCAGAATTGTTTGAGCTGTTGATCGATAGCAACTTAATTGGTTGGACTAGTGCAAAGGTTTCACGTAGACTGTTTACTAACTCATTCTAATAGTATCATTTGTTCAAATCATGGTGTTTTTAGTTCTTAATATCTATTACCTACATTTCAATATGGATTCTGGATACAGACATAGTTCACTGAGCGATATGTTTATAAATTCAAGGTTAGTGATGTGGAAGCTGATTTGATGTAATTGTATGTAGCATATAGCTAGAAAGCTTAACTATTTCAGTGTTGCATTTCTTTTCTAATTCACATCCACCAATCAGTTTGGATCCAGAAAAGTCTATGGCTTGGTTTCTTTGGAGTTCGTATATTACCGATTTCACATTATTCTGGGAGAGACAAAAGATGAAAATGACATGTTCACAAAACAAAAACACTCAAGGAATCAACAAAAGATTCAGGATATGAACTAGTATTTTGAGAATCTATGTTAAGCTAGGTCATTGATTTGGTTTTGATAGGTATGGGAGAGGTGCTTCAGTTTGTTTGATCAATTCAATTCGCTCAGGCTGCCGCGGTTTGTGCACAAGCCCAGGTTGCCGACTCTACTAAGTTTAATTCTAGTATTTTGAGAAAGGGGAGAGAGGGAAACTCCTTTGTACTTCTTGCAAGACGGGCAAATGCTTAAAAGCACTGGCGGAGCCGGCCCAAGGTCCCTGGGCTTAAGCTCGATAAGAATTTTGGGTTTAAAAAAACAACTATTTCACATTAAAAAAAAAAAATTGGTTAAGTTTGATATTATTCTCGGCCCATTAATCGTGAGTGAGATCTATTTCAAAGATCAGTTATCTCTTAATTGAAGATCCACTAGCCTTCGTTATGTCTTAAGATCTTGATTAAAGAGTTTTTTGTGTGATAAATTATCTAATAGCTCTAATCTCGACGACCCTTCGTTGACTATTCTTAAACCAGCATCACTTCACTCGGCCTAACTCGCTTGAGTCGTCTCCCTCACTTTCAATCTCTATATCTGATTCACCCACTCAAATTTCAAATATCAATCCAGTGTCCGATCAATTCAACATGCATAGTCTCAATCTCAATAGCATAATTATAATTCGTATTTCATAAGTCACACGTACGCGTATTTATTATAATCTTATGCTATTGTTTATGCAAATTTTGAATAGTGAAGATCTTTGATGGTCGCAATTGATGTTGTTCAAGCATTGATTTAATTATGTTTTTTAATATCTTTATCTTTTTTTTAGTAATTTGAAAAAAATAATTAAAAACTAGAATCTAAAATTATAAATGAAGTACCAAACAAAAATTATTTTTTGGGCTTGGTGCACTAAACAACTCCTTGAATAAATTTTCCCGAGTAACCATATTATCTTGGTTCCCGCCACTGCTTAAAAGCTTGTCTGAAGCACATGCAACCTGCAATTCTATATTTGTTTTGTTATATGGGTAAAGTAAACCTGCAATTCTATATTCTCCAACCATTGTATTTGGTAATAAAGCTTCTCGATTATTGCTATTGAGCATCTCTAAGCTCTCCTCCCCTTAAAAATACAACTATTAATTGTCAAAAGTTACAAACCTAAATCTCTTTTCTTTTGGCTTATCACTCTCTTGTGCTCTAGCTAGTTTGCTCTGCTCGTTGGTGTTGTACATCCAATGGCCTCTGCTTCTCGTGCTTCACCTGAAGAAGCATCAGCTCAGGAGTGGAGATATGAAGTGTTTTTGAGTTTCAGGGGTGCCGATACTCGCCAAGGTATTACATCAGCCATCTACCATGAGTTACAAAACACGAGAGGTATCGAAACATTCATGGATGGCAAGAGGATTCAAGTAGGTGATGATATTTCACCCACACTCCTACAAGCAATCAAAGAATCAAGGTTCGCGATCGTTGTTCTGTCGCAACAATATGCTGATTCTACTTGGTGTTTGGAGGAGCTCGTCACAATTTTCAAATGCATGAAAGACAAAAGCAGAATTTTTCCACTTTTCTATCATGTTGATCCTTCTGATGTTCGCTATCAAAAGGGGGCTTTCGGTGAAGCTTTAGCAAAACATGTTTCTAGGCATGGTATAGAGAAGGTGAAGCAATGGAAAGATGCTCTAAGAAATGTGGCCAGTCTCTCCGGATGGGATTCCAACAACTATTGCGATCTGTAAGTTAAATCTTTGTATGGATGTTTGGCTATGCGACATATACATATGTATAACTCTGACCAATAATGATTTGAATGTTCAAGTTTAAGAGAAATGTAACCGATGTACGTTATGAATTTGAATTGATAGCCAAAAATAAGTTCATAAGATAGTTTTGAGAGTTCAAACACCATATTCATATATAATGACACTAGAGTTCAGACTTTCTCAATAATCATATATATATAGACATTAATTCCAATTTAGATAAGTCAGATTATTTTACAACAATGTGATCGTTATTTCTCATTCTGTAATGTAGGTCGGATGAAGGACTTGTGTCAGACAAGAAACTTGTTGATGATATTGTGAAACTTGTTTATAGTAAAGTACTTCAATTACGAGTTGAAGCCCCAAGAGATTTTGAAGAATTTGAAGCAACAAAGCTAACCTTGGGAAAGGTCATGAAGGTGCTACAAGATTACGAGGTTACTGTCATAGCGCTCTACGGTATAAAAGGGGTTGGGAAAACGACCCTTGTGAAACATGTAGGTGCACTAGCACGGGGAAATAAGCTTTTTAACAAAGTGATTATGGCTGTACTTTCCCAAATCTCAGATTTGTGTAAAATTCAAGACCAACTTGCGGACATGCTGGCCTTGAAGTTTGAGAAGGACACAGGAGAAAAGGGTAGAGCCTTCGTATTAAAGGAGGCAATACTGAGAGAAAACAAGCTTCTCATAATCTTGGATGACGTGTGGAGAATACTACCATTGTCAAGCATTGGAATTCCTAACAATGAGGAGCTTCGGAAACGCAATTCCAAAGTCATGTTCACCACATGGATACAAAAGTTGTGTCAGGAAATGCATAGTGATGTGAAGATCAGTCTCGGTATACTGTCCGAAGAAGATTCTTTAAAGTTATTTTCGAAGAAAGTGAGACTGGATTATCATGAACCAACTGAAAAATACTATAGGGTGGCCATGGAGGTAACTAGAAATTGTGCTGGTGTACCTGTTGCACTAGCATCAGTTGCTATTGAACTTCGAGACAAAGATTTAGACGAATGGAAGAAAGCAGCTGAACGTGTACGAGGCTCTCAATCTGGAGATGAGAATAATGTCTTCAATTGCATAAAGCTATGCAGTGAATCTACTGATGCCAGGTCATATTTATTACTTTTCTGCCTCTTCCCAGAAAATTACGATATCCCCATCGAAGATGTGTTCAGGTATGGGATTGGGAAAGGAATGTTTCAAGAATTCAGCACACTGCATGAAGCCAGAGCCCGAGCTGATTTGTTGGTGAAGTCCCTTAAAGATCTAGGCTTGCTTTTGGAGAGTGTAAAGAAGGGATGCGTAAAGATGCATCATGTCATCCGAGATATCGCTATGTCAATTTCATCATCTGAAGATGGCGAACGAATGTTCGTGAAATCTGGTTCTGACAGAAGTCACAAAACAGAATGGCCTAATGCAGATATCAACTGTTGTGCAATTTCCTTGATGAAGACCACTATTGTCAATCTTAGTGAGCTGGTATGTCCTGAATCCCTCCTCATTCTATCACTAATGCATTCTAAATTATCTCTAGATCCCTCCAAATTCTTTCCAAGACAAAATGAATTAAGGGTTTTGGATGTTAGACATAGCGATATAGATAACAAGGACCAAACATTCGGTCTGTTACCCAATCTCCGAGCTTTGTTCATTAACAGTACTACCTATTATCCTGGGTGGATTTTGAGTTCCGTAATGCTTGGGAAGCTTGAGATTCTTAGTATGACATGTGTAAACTTTGCTTTCCTGGAAGTATTGGGACATTTGAGCAGACTAAGGATATTGGACGTAAGCACACCCAGCCATGACATGTTTCCACCTCAAGTGATATGTAGGTTGATCAATTTGGAAGAACTGTACATGAAAGGTACGTTTATCTGGAGGCATAATCTTTGCTGTGAGGAGTTTATTGGATTGCCACGTTTGAACACTTTGGAGGTTCAGATACGTAATGTAGGATGTTTGCCAAAAGTCGTTAAGTTCAATCCACAATGGGTAAAGTTTGATATTACTTTTAGTGCAAAGGCAAGTGATGACGACTATGATGTCGATGTGGCCGACCTGCCCGTGCATGAGAGCCAAAAATCCTTGTGTCTCCGGACAACAATCGTTAAGTTGCCGGATTGGTTTCACAAGGTGGTATCAGAAAAAACGGAGAGACTGGTGTACTTTTTGTTCCGAGACGTGAGGAACATTCTTGATGAATACGGCAATGGGAGATTAAATGGAGTTAAGTATCTCTATGTAATGGTAGACTGTGGTCGACGTTTTTCTTTCATGTGGAGAGGGTTGATGAACATGGTAACATGGGATGTTCCGAGGGTAAAGCGGCCTGTGTTTGAGAATTTGGAAGAGCTGCATGTGGAAGATGTCCCTTGCATGGAGTTATGTGTTGGTGAGCTGCCACTGGGGTCTTTCTGCAATCTGAAGAAGTTTAAAGTGCTTGCCTGTTCAAAGATGAAGGATGAACTTTTGTCTTCAAACTTGTTGGAGAGACTACAAAATCTGGAGGAACTTATATGTGGAGATTTAAGTAGAATAGAATACATGTTTGGAACTCACGGGATGGAGCCAGAACAGATCATCTTCACCAAACTGAGAAAGATTCATTTGAGAAATCTACCAAATTTAAGAAACATGTGCAGCGGCGGTTCTGCTTCCCCTAATGCAATCTTCCAGAATCTCGAGTATTTGGCAATTGACAAATGCTCGACCCTGAGATATGTCTTCTCTAGTCATTCTGTAGTTGAATGTCTTGTGCAACTGCAAGAGCTTTATGTGTATGAGTGTCCGAACTTGGAGGCAGTAATTGGAGCAAGCAAGGAAGGAGATAACTGCGACATGATCGAATTCCCAAAATTGAAGATATTGTTCTTGGTAGATCTGCAGAAGCTCACAAGGTTCTACTGTACTATCGAAAGTCGTCATCCAGTTATTAACTGCCCTAAGCTCGAACAGAGATGTTTTTCTTATTGCGGGAAATTTAATACTCATCTTAATCTTTCTAAATTCCGAAGCTCCAACAAAGTCCACGAGTGTAATGTGGAAGAGAGTAGCTCCGTACGAGAAAGGTATGTTGTTAAATTTCATTGTAATTCCACCTATGTTTTTGATTTTATTTTTGTAAGATTAATGAGACTATATATTTACTAATCTTTTGAATCTTATATATTCTTGACATTAGATTGCGGCGAGAATCAAAGTCAAACTTTTCCGAGAACAAAAGGCGGAAATACTGAATCAATAATTCCCTTTTGCTCCTTCTATGCTCACCACCGCACGACTCCTATAATGCCGACGTCTCTTGCGGCCAGCTCGACTCGTCCAGAATAATGTGTTTAGTTCCGATCCAGTGGCACTTTATGGATGCCGCGTGTGTTCATTTAGAACCTTTATAACGAGAACTTGGTAAGGATTTTCAATACAATGGTTTATAAGATTCAATTTTCAATCATGTATGTTTTGACATATCAACTGTAAGATATTTAACCACATATGAGTAGATTATTTTTGTAAATTTTCAACTAAATCAAAAATCATTAAGGGATTCAAGATCATGGTTTATCAATTATAAACATAAACGATTCAAGTTTGATAAATTTGGAACGTTCATTTATTTTATCGTGTTCGATATCTTAACGATTTTCAAATTTGATGAAAATTTATAGAAATGATCTACGTTTATGTAGCTAGAAATACGTACAACGGTTGATCTTTTAAATTTTTATTGAAAAATATAATTTATAAGAAGGTACTCATCAAGTCCTCAACATAAAGATCTTTAATAGAGAATTTTCTATTATATATATGTGTGTGTGTGTGTTTGTTAGGGCTACTACCACAATCTATCTATTGAAGAGAATTTCATATGACACCTAGATGACCCTTATCATCTGACCCTCAAGTACGTGGACCTAGTACAAAGATCTTGCTGGTCAACGGCCATCGTTATCGGAGTCTAGTTACTGGATATAAGAAAATAATGACATTGAATAATTCATACATTAATAGAAAATTAAAATCTTGTTGTTGTTGGATTAGTGAGAATTATTAAAACTTCTTATTTTTAGGGTTAATGAAATATCCTTTAAATCCTCAGATCATTTAGGAAATTGAAATAAGAGCATCCGGACAATATTTTTAACTATTATTAATGAAGGATATAATATATTTTCTAAGAATTGATTGGGTTATTAATTAATCTTTCTAAGAGACCTCAATAACTAATGTTGCCTTATATACATGGTTAAATTTTGGAGTAATATATATGCATGCATGATAGTGATGATACTATGAGTCAAGACACTGCACAAAGGATTTCTTATGTTAAAGAAATTAAGATCATCACCGACCTCGATAATATAGAGCATCTGATCTGAGAGTGGTAAAAATTGTAACTTTGGAAAAGTTCTTTCGAACCAGCTAAAGAATTTGACACAAGATTCTCACTATTCTGAACAAGGAGGCTAGAACGAGCAAGACTTCGCCAAGATGCTTGCGGACTAGCCAAACCAACCTTGTGTTATTACTAACAGAGCAGCTTCACATCATTCAGGGAGAAACAAAAAAATGAAAGTGACATGTTTCACATGCCACTGGAAAAACACAGCAAAATATGAACTACTATAAATGAGAATATATTTATGTTAAGCTACGACGTCATTGATTGATTTTCGATAGGTATGGAAGAGGGGCTTCAGTTTGTTTGTTCAATTGGCTCAGGCTGCAGCGCTTTGTGCAGAAGCTCAGCTTTTTCCTTGAGATGAACTTGATAGAAACCGGTGGCTGTGGCAGCAGATGGACGGCGGCCAACATATTTGATGTCATCCATATTTCCTCGGCCCACGGACATCATGGCAGTGCTAAGGCGAGGCACTATGTAGCTGTAGGCACCCATGTTCATCGGCACTTCCTGGCACCAAACTATCTCGGCATCTGAACAAAATCAAACAACGGTATGTGTCAACCTCATGACTAGTCTTGTCACTTGTCTCGGTTAAAACTTAAAAGAGTACTTTCTCGGATATCGCTTCAGCTCTCTCTGGATGAGGTCATAAGGCAAGGGGAAAAGCTGTTCCACTCTACATATGGCTACGTCCTTTGCATTACTCTGTCTTCGCTTTTCGTCAAGCTCGTAGTAAATCTGTATCCATGGACAAAATGAGAATACACAGAACAAAGAACAAGTAGGGAAGAGTGACTAGAGTGATCATAGATACCTACCTTCCCGGAGCAAAGAACAAGCCGTCGAATACCCTCCTCTAGATCAGAGTGATCATTCTGATCCTTTATAAGGCGTTTAAATTTGGTTCCCTGCTTGTCAAAACCAGGGTGACCTTCAACGTCATCAAACTCGGAAAAATTTGATTTGCATTCCTTGTGCCGAAGCAAGTTCTTAGGAGCCATCACAACAAGAGGCTTGCGGAACTCCCTGTTTATCTAAGTAATAATGAGCCAAAAAAACAAAACATGAGAACATTAGCACAAACTTTTCCAATGCTGAACGAAAATAGGTTCTCTGATCTCACCTGGCGATGCAGAACGTGGAAGTAATTAGCTGGAGTTGTCACATTAACAACCTGCCCTGCGTTCCTGAATTTCCTTTGTAACTGTAGGATCCATCTCCGGTATGACAAAGGGGTTGTCATCACTCATCTGTCATGGCATTAGTATGAACTTTGTATCAGATGAAGCCGCAGCTTATGTTATACGAAATACTAGAGAGCACGTGGATTACCTGAAGGAATCTCTCCAATCTTGCGCTAGAATGTTCAGGTCCCTGACCATCGTAACCATGTGGAAGCAGCAAAAACAAGGCCAGTTTGACGAAGCCATTTTGACTCCCCGCTGCTCAGAAACTGATCAAATATAACTTGAGCCCCATCGGCGAAATCACCAAACTGAGGTTCCCAAATCACCAAAGAATTCGGATTCTCCATCGAGTAACCCAACTCAAATCCAAGAACACCAAACTCCGAAAGTGATCTGCATACACAATCACAATCAGGTCATATAGACTCACCAATTTTCATGTGAACTAGAAACTCACAGAAATATGATCTACCTGTTGCTAACTGTAAACATTTCCTCTTGGTTGGCAATGACATGGTCCAAAGGGCAGTACTTTTCTCCTGTTTCCTGATCATGAAGTACAGCATGTCGATGACTAAACGTACCTCTTTCGACAACCTGACCACTCAGTCGGACGTGGTACCTTCTGCAAGCAGTGTACCAAACTCAAGTGCTTCTGCAACTGCCCAATCAATGCCTTCACCGGTCTCAATCATTTTTGCGCGGTCTCCATAAGTCTTCTTACTGATCTATGAGGATTAAAATTCTCCGGTAGGGTTGGGATTGCTTTCCCTACATTCTTCAGAATCTCCGGTTGTACCCTGAACAACACATACGAAATTCCTCAATACGAAAAATAATAACAGCCAATACAACAATGATAGATAAAAAGTGGTCTTATATATTCCCAGTATTTCGGATACCAGAGAGTTGTTCAGGTGACTTGAATCCAGACCAATGAGATGCAAGCCAGTCCCTTCTCTGAGGAACATAATGTTTGCTGGCTATGAACTCTTCATTTAGAATAGTATTGACCTTGTTTTCTATTCTCTCAATATCTTCTTGTGTAACTTGTCCAGATTCTAGAAGTTGGTTCTTGTAAAGTGTTAATGTGTGGGGATGATTCCCAATAACCTATGATCGCTACATTAAGCCAAACAAGAAATGTCAGTAGAGACTTAAATCTCATATAACAAAAACCATGAAGCAATAGAGTGAGTAGTTAGTACCTTATACATTTTAGGCTGTGTAAATGGTGGCTCATCCAACTCATTATGCCCATATCGACGATAGCACACCAAATCGACAACAACATCAGAATGGAACGTCTGACGCCACTCTGCTGCGAGCTGACAGACATTGACAACTGCCTCCATGTCATCAGCATTTACATGGAAAATAGGTGCACTCAAGGCCTTCGCAACATCGGTGCAATACTGCGAAGACCTGCCAGACATTGGATCAGTCGTAAAGGCAACCTGGTTGTTCACCACAAAGTGTATAGTCCCACCAGTAGTGTTGTTAGGAAGAGCACTAAGATGGAAAGCCTCGTAGACCACGCCGTGTCTGGCAAAGCTACCATCTCCATGAATCAAAACCGCCATGTTCTTGTTCCTGTCCACATCGTTCGAGTAGTACTGCTTCCCTCTAGTCTTGCCAAGCACAACTGGATCCACAGCTTCCAAGTGACTCGGATTAGCAACCAACAAAAGATGTAGCCTCTTGCCGCCTCTAGTAGGTCGGTCATACGAAGTTCCCAAGTGATACTTGACATCACCAGTCCCGGTGTACAGCCCTCCTCCTTCCTCCACAGGCTTCGGTCCACCACTAAACTCGCTGAATATCTGACGCAAAGGCTTCCTCACCACATTCCCCAACACATTCAACCTTCCTCTATGATGCATCCCTATAACAATGCTCTCAACTCCAAGATCAGCTGCCCTATCAAACATCTCCTTCATCCCAGGAATGAGAGTTTCGCAACTCTCTAGCCCAAACCTCTTTGCTGTCTTCCACTTCGTCGCCAAGAAGTTCTCAAACTGTGTACTCCAAATAAGCCTGTCAAGAAACACCTTCCTCTCCACATTGTACTGTCACTGATGGTGTCTCAATCTTCTCTCTTAACCAATTGCACTTGTTCCTATCCGCAATGTGCATATACTCATACCCTATGCTCCCACAGTAGGCCTGTTCTAGCCTAGTCAATATCTCCGTAAGTGTCTGCACTGGCCGATTCTCGGCTAGAAACCCTGACACACTCCAAACCCCTATGAAAAACTCCCTATCAAGATCAGCGTCGGTGAAGCCATGTAAAGCAGGGTCCAACTCATCTGGGATCTTCCTCTTCTGCAACCCCAAAGGGTCCAACTTTGCTTTCATGTGACCATTAACCTGGTAAGCCCTAACAAGCAACAACAAACTCATGCTCTCATGAATGGTCTGCCCCGAAACTACAGGAGAATTAGAGGCATGTCCCACAAAGTTCCTAAAGAAATTGTCCCACGACTCGTCGACACTGCTAGGGTCAGCCTCCCATGCCCTCTGCAGCCCCTCCAAATAAACACGGTTGCTTCCATCCAGGAAGTTATCAGAGGGCCTAGAAAGCTGCACCGCCGGACGTTGATGCATGATGTGCCGGTGTTGGTGGTGGTGGTGCCGCCGCGGCTTCAGCTTTCGAATACTTGCACAATGTGGTAGTATGCAAGTATCGACGGTTGTGCAAATGGTGATCAACCCTGTTTGATATTGATATTGATCTCCTAATGGCAAGCTTTGCCACACTAGACCCTGCTCTAAACCACCTCATTTTCTAACCAAACTCAACCATTAAAGCTTCAAACTTTAATCCTATGAAAACCAGAAATGAATATATATATATATATATATATCAAACACACACAAAGAACAAACCTGAATGGTAAAGTGGTAAACTACTCTTGTAGTTGAGTTAAAGCTAACACATTGTGAGAACGCTATGTAGTACCTGTAACTGACTAGGGTACTCCTTATAACTCGCCACTTCTTGTTTTACTTTTTTTACACAGTGATCCAGTAAAAACTGCCGATCTATTTTATAGGTGGGACTGAAAAGTTCTGTCTTTATCCACAATATCATACCTTTCTAACTCCTCGCCTTCAAAATCTGTGTTCAAAACCAACCCTTGTTTCCATTCTTCTCCTAGACCAAAACCCATGTGGCATTTCAAGCTTAGCAATCTTACTTATTTAATTTTCTTTCTCTTTATTTATATTGATTTATAGGAGGAAATTTTTTGGTTTTTTCTGTAAGAGAATTGGATAAATAGGCCAAGTCCTCAGTCCTAGTCTCTAGGGTTGAACGGGCCTACTGTTACTGTTATGCTTTCTCATTATCGAATAATAGATGTGTTTGCGTGAGACATGGCTACAATTACATGTGTGTGTTAATCCCTGAATGAGTTACATGGGGCAAAAGAACACAGGCACCCAGTGAGCTTTGGATGACTGAGTCTTAAGATAAACTAGGTGGCTGGCCGCCCCGTTGGGGCGGTGTTATCATAACTATTTTATTAGGCAAATTAGGAACTATTGAAATGTAAACAATAGATGAGATGAAAGTTCTTAGATTATGTCTAGAATTCTCATAAACGTAATATGAAAAGTTCGTACTTAATACAATATGAATAAGAAACTAAATTCTTTTATCTATAAACTATAATATGAAAAGTTTGTACTAAAAAGAATATGAATAAAAAACAATTTTATCTAATCTATAATTCAATTTGAGTTCTTTACATACACCGAGTTTTTAGTCATTGATTAAGAACATCGGCTTTCCCTTTGGCCAACCCGCTGTCTTCTTTGGTTGTGATGCAGCATGGGCCTCTTGTTTGTATTTTCTGTAAACATCAACATGACATGTTCATCAAATACTCGGGATCAAACCAACATCTAAGCATACAATGATGTCAATGGACAAAAAAAAAATTATTTTAAAATAAGACGAACCTTTTTCGTCTAGATCCTCTTGGATTCTTTGGATCTGGGTCAGAATTGATATTAACCTCTTGGATAACTATTCCGAATGCCACTTTTGCTATCATTGTAATGGACATTCTGAACATTTCCACCATTCCTATGCCCTTACCCTTTGCAGGGCCCAGCCATGTGCTATTAAGCTCCCTGATCTCGGGCTGAACACTTTCCAACAGTGGTGGAGGCGGTGGTGGGGTAAACGGTGATGGAGGCAGGGCAGGAGTATGTGGTGATGCAGGGCGTGGCGGTCCATCTAAAATGATGACAGCCGTTGGAATTAGTTCTAGTATTTCATTTTCAAGGATCACAGAATTGGTGTTCTGTTCCAACAATGCACCTAAACATGAAACTGTAATTAATACGTATATTAGCAGAAAAAATACAAAGTAGAACACTGCATCCAAAAGAGCACTAACTGTTTGAAATCAATAAAAAGAACAGAAAATCGAAAGACTTGAATCTTAGGGAAGTTGCGAATTGATCACCAGATTCAAAGAGAGAGCATGGGCAAAGAAGTGATCGCGGGAAGGGAGGTTGTGGAGGGAAATTGAAGCGTCGGAAGCCGAAACTACATTATAAAAATTTCATTGTAGAAGAGAGATTAGAGATGTGAGAGATTCAAAATGAAAAACTGAGAAATTAATAAGAGAGATAGAGATATTTACTTTGATTATTACCTTACTCCAATTGGGTTGGGTGAGAGAGGCCCATCGATGATGATGTCGATGGACCGGCAGCGTCGGAGATCAGAGATGAAGAAGTAATCCCTCCTCCATAGGTCGATCACTGTTAGAAACAATGAACCCAGTTAGATCCAAATAAATTTAGAGAGAAAAAATAAACTCAACAAAATTTAGAGAGAAAAAGGAAAACCGATTGAAAACCCTGACCTTGGAAATCCGAGCTTTAATGGTGATGAGACTGTAAGCTTTGAATGATCAGAAGAAAGCCATAGCCAAAACTACTAATGCACCATAGCCAGATTAGAATTGGAGCAAGTATGTTTTATTTTCCAAACATATTGGTGTTGTCGCCGGCAACATGCTTAGCAGATGAGTGAGAGGGAAAAAAATCTAAAGAACCAATAGAATACATATGAGAGATGAAAGAAATTGTGTATGTGTATATGTATGTATAGAGAAATTAGTGCTACAAAGTTAGAGAAAAATATGAAACCATATATATCCACAGCAATTGCAGTAGTGTTAAAATGTGTATATTGTAATAAAAAATACAAAGTGTTATATATCTTGCAACACATCCTTATACACAATATTTTTTGTACAATTATTAGGGATGCCGTCACCATTATTTATAAAAATTTTAAGGCCTTTCTTTGACGTAACTCTAGATAGTGCTACATATAATTGTCCGTGAGTAAAAACTGGTTCTGACAAATATATTCCTACTTGGTTTAATGACTGCCCTTGACTCTTGTTTATCGTCATTGCGTAACATGGTCTGACAGGAAACTGACGTCTTTTAAACGTAAATGGCCATTTAGTTTCCGTGGCATATAATACTATCCTTGGAATATGAACTTTTTCTCCCATGTTGTTTCCTGTAAGTATTTTTGCCTCAATTAGTCTTTCAAACAGCTTTGTCACAATCAACCTTGTACCGTTACACAAACCACGTATCTGATCTAAATTTCGTAATAACATAATAGGCATGCCAATTTTCAATATAAGTTCATGTGTAGGCAATCCGCTGAATTCAAGCTTATTCAAAAATTCCATGGGATATAAAAGATTGATATTATCGCTATTACCTGAATTGTATGAAATTGAATCCGAACTAAAATATGATTTTTTATCGCCAGGCAATAATTTAATTGCATAATTATTTATTTCATGAACAATTATATTTTTTGGAGTCACAATAGCACGTTCTCTTAAATAATTTGTATCACTATATTTGCTTAAAAAATTGGGATAGGTTGCTTGGAAAATTGATTCTATAGGATGAATAGTAGGATCAGTGAGTAATTCTTCTGGTATATCAATCCATTTTACATCGGGATCAGCTGTAGGAAATTTTGATTCTAATTGACCTTCTCCAATTTGTAGTATCCATTCAGCAAAATCTTTAATTTCATTTTTTTCTACATTGCTTAAACCAACTGTCGACAATCTCATATTTTCAGTTAAATGAAACACTGTAATGGTAGGCCACAAATATGAATTATTAAATGATGCTTGAATGACTTGTTCTTTGCTACCAACTTGTATGACTGGCAACGTCTGTCTAAAATCTCCACCGAATAGAATAGTCTTTCCTCCAAATGGTTCTTCTTTTTTTGACAAAATATCACGCAATGTTCTATCTACTGATTCAATACACCATTTATTGCACATAGGAGCTTCATCCCAAACAATTAATTCAGCCTTTTCAATTAAATTAGAAAGATTGGTTTGTTTATTTATATTACAATTTGAATCTTTATCTATAATTGGTTTTATTTTGAAACGTGAATGAGCTGTTCTGCCAATCGGAAGTAATAATGAAGCAATGCCTGATGAAGCAACCGCCAAAACAATTTTGCCTTCAGATCTCAATCTAAAAATTATAGTATTCCATAAAAAAGTTTTTCCTGTGCCTCCGCTACCATGAACAAAGAATGATCTTGGGTTCTTTTGTTCGACGGCTTTGATCACCTCATTGTATATCATTTTTTGACTATTATTTAGTTTAGTGATTAGGTCGGAATGTTTTTGTTTTAGCACTTCACAATCAAAATCTAATTCTTCTCTAATGAGCCTATTATCAAGTTGATGTATTTGTTGTGTCTTTGGCATTGGTAATTGATGATCTTTTAAAGTACTGGACGACATGTTAAACAATTTTTCAAGTTCACATAAAACAGCATTTTTTAATTCATCATTAGGTATGGTAAGATTTGGCATATTAAAATTTAATTTCATTTTGTATACTATATCATCAGACATGCTAATCCAATATGTATCAAGTAAAGCTCGAGGATCTGAGACATTACAAAATAAAATAATCATAACGAATAAATAACGAATTTGAGAAGAAGTAGCAGTAAAAGTAGATTCCAACAATGCTTCTATCCATTCTTTATCATCACCTAGCAATCCTAAGGCTCGACAGGCTTCTTGATACGTAGAGTATATTACACCATTGACTGTTTTTATTGAATCAAAATTGGTACATCCTTTTTGAATATTTAAAAGTATTCTAAGATAATACAATTCACCTGCAATTGGTGGCACATGTGCTATTCTACCGAGTACGTGATATTGTTTCCTTGGGGTCCATAATTTCTTATTATCATTCCAAACAAATTTAGTGGGAAATTGAGTATATGTTAATTTCTTTGCCTTCTTATAAGTCTTGTTTGCTTGAAACCAAGCAGTTAGCATAGTAATTTCTATATTCGGATTATTTAACACATTTTGAAGAGAATTAGTTTGATGAAAACAAATAGTTTGTTCTTTGGGCAAATGAATTTTTAAATATTGAACTGCAGGAAATCTAGAATGAATGGAAAATTCAAATAAACGCCATACGGACTCATGAGGAGTTAAATATCGACAATTGAGATAATTTTGGATCTCATCGTTTATATTGTCACGAACTAACATGCGGGCTCTATCGGGTCCTTTATTTATATACTTGAATAGATATTTTATTAACATAGATTGAGAACACGATTCAACATTTATATGAGCATTATATCTCAACAACAAATTAGCATTGTAAGGAACAACATAATTATTACCAACATGAACTCCTTTTTTAATTACAAAACGTGATTCATCATCGCGACGTCTATACTGGGGAGCTTTAATTGCTTGAAAAATCGTGTCAGTAATAAATGGTTTTGGAAAATATTTTGTACATTGTTTATCTCGCATGCATGGAGAATTCAAATTAAGTTGACCGCAAGGACCATGAATCATGAATTGACTAACTATTTCATATAACTGAGGGTTAATATTTTTATCGGGTAATTCTGCTGATATTATGGAATCTACATCATTTGCTGTATAACATTTGTATTTATGTTTAAGCCAAAATAATATATGAGCATGGGGCAACCCTCGCTTTTGGAACTCGATTGTACACACATGAGCATGAACTTCTCCAAAGGGTTTTCCAGATTTAATATAAGCAATCATATCATCTACTTTTATCTTAAAAATTCGACAAACAATATCAGGACGATCTTCTGGTTTGTAACCAGGTTTTTTTTCAAAATATCTTAAAATTTCTGGCCATTTCACATTGCATGTGAAAGTAATGAACAAATCGGGATTACCATATTCTCTACAAATTGTCATTGCATCTTGATAATTATTTATCATATCTCTTGGACTCCCCGTGTGAGAACCAGGAAGAAAAACTTTTTTCCCGACATCAGAACCTTGGACAATTCCATTCGAAACAAATGTAGATATATTATTCCATGTTTCACATCTTAATTCTGGTTGATGATGTCTTATATAATCTAGACGATTTTCTTCAACAGTTGCATATACATCGACTAAATATTGTTGAAATAATCTTCCACCTTTTAGCAAAGTACTCGATTCATTTTCTCTATCATGAATTTGGTAACACACAAATTTGTTCATTGTTAATTTTCTATCTCGATTCCCAACATTGTTTGCAATTGGTTTTAATTTCATATTAATTTTAAATCCATCCTCTCCATATGGAAAAAGAAGTGGATACTGCAATGACATTAACTTCGGATGAATTTTAGATATTCGTTTAAACAATCCTTCATTTGATTTAATAATTATATCTCTATTAGAATTAAATTCTCCTATATCTCCCACAATTAATCCACCAATTTCAGAAACAGAAGGTAATTCATATTGTTTGCTATCAGTCTTTTCACGATCAAGTATAGTCACATCTAAATTGGCTAATGATTGATTCTCAAAATCATCTCTCACAGATCGATACACCTTGGTTAATTCATTACACTGATCTAACAATTCTACCAATCCTTTTACAATATCATAATCAATCTTGATATTTGCCTTACTTGGATCAATAGCGATTATTCGGTTTGAAATTTCATTTTGAGTATCGTATACATATAATTGAGCGTATTTAGGAGATTCTCCTTCTGGAGGTAAAACAGAACCCATCAAATGATGAACTTGTCCGCATATTTTAAAGACATAAGGAGATCCTCCATTATTAATGGTATAATCAATTTTAGCTCCCATAGAAGTAAAAGCAAACATGGAATTATAAACTCTAATATTATCACGAAATAATGCACTTTTTCGACCATTATTTGGATTCAACAATTCATCAAGAAATATAGGAGTTTCACATGACATTGGAAGTTGGACTTGGCCTTTTTCACAACAATGAGTATATATGAATTGATTTTTTTCTTTTTTTTTCAATGCTTCAGTTGACCAAAATAGAGCAGTGCAATAACTGCATGTGTAAGTATTGTCACCAGCATCATTATACTGCACGATGCAACCTGCAATAACAATTATCAAAATTTGTATTAGATTCTTGACAACTAATAATGAAAATGTGATGAATGATTAATAGACCAATGATTAATAATTGAAAATACTATCCCTCACCTTCATGGCTTCTCTGATAGGATGCTTGCCCAAAATCAGTCCCTTGAAGACCTACATTCAATGGAGAAAATGATCAGCTCAACAGACCAATGCAAAACTCAGAAATCGATAAAGCAATAATATATGTAAAAGAATCCTAGCAATCAATACTGATGGCAGAAAATGGGTGCACGCTCACGAAGTTTTGGTTCTTAAAATAATAAACTAATATTAGAAGGATGCTGGATATACTGTTGTGGCTCTTAAAAGAAAACGATCTGACAAACAACTACACTTGCATGCCCGGACATATTACTAATCAAATTATTCCATATTTCAAAAACAACATACTAATCATAGTCCTCTCTTACAGCTATAATATCAATATGCATAAAAATGGCAACAATAAAACAATGTGACTTAATCCATACACTAATTGAAGTAAATGGGATGAAGTCTCATTTGCACCGAGTGACCCGGTTAAGGAATAGTGTTTCAAGTTCATCATGGAGCCACTACTACATAAGATGAACGTTGCAGAAAACAGAGAGTTTAGCAGGATCAAACTCACAACTAAAAACTCCATCTTGAATATATTAGCTAGCAGAGAGGAGATTGGATAATATGGTGATTTCAACTGAGGCTGCTATCAAACTAATTTATAGAGGATGGAATGATTTAGAAAACACTGGTTCACTTGATTTCTTCTATAGAACGACTAAAACGACTATTATTTTGTAGGTAGGGCAACTCCAAGTTAGCCCCAACGGGAATTCTAAAGATTTGGAACATGTAAATCTGAGAATACCCGTTGGATCAATTGTCCCCACCAGCTCATGCACACGTAACAACATCTTCATCATAGCACGAATAAATATTATATTAACAATTATAGGTACTAAAAAACCTTTTCTGAAAACAAAAAGAACTCAAAACTGGAAATAAATGCCGAACACACTTGAACATTTAACTCACATACTTAAATATACAACTCTCATAATAGAAACAACATATCACTAAGAAAATGCATAACTTTTTTTATTGTTGGAAATAGTTGCAGCGATATCCATACTATCGATTGATCAATGCTAAAATGATTATACTGCAGAATAAAGTAGTACATGCATAAATACCTGATATAACTCTATCAACATCTTCATCTTCACTGCTGTACTCTTCTAACGTCTGTTGACACGCTGGAAAGCAACAAAAACAAATGCAAGTGAATGATAGAAACGATGCGCATCATTGAATCTAATATTAATCTCATCATCATCCTTGTAACTCATTTCAAATTACATGTCAAAAAATAAAAAGACAAAGACCTCAACTTAAATGACATCATGCCTGTAAATCAATAAAATTCTTCATTGAAAACCAGTAAAAGGGAAAAAAACTGAAACTGAAACAAAATCGAAACGAAAACAAAAAGTGTTACACAATATGGTAATCCTATACTCGCAGTCTCAAACAAATGATTACATGTATAAACAAAAAAAATTAAATATAAGTATTTCATTTCAGATCTAAAAATCTGAACTAATTAAAAAGAAGATGATTATATACTTGTTGAGTGTCAAACAATTATATTACACGAATGAATGTATATGTAAAATGGGATCAGATCCAACATTTATATCTCACTATCAATAACTAATTTTGAGCAAAAAGAGTAAGCCCATGATTCAAATCAGAGAGAACTCCACCCATGATCAGACCATAAAAATATAAAAATATCAAAACGATCAAAGCAACCGTATGTGCCTAATCTTGAAAAACCATCAGTAGAGATACCAAATTTAAAAGGATATAGATAAAACATATTTGTGCAATACATTTAAAACCAAGAACAATTCATAGAAATATATTGTATACAAACATATAAAAATGAAGGAAACTTTCTACCAATGCACCATACAATTAGATTAGCGGACTGATTCTTATGTACACCATAAAGATATTCATTGGACTAAAAAATAACTCCAAGATCACCTAATTTACCTTCATTGCTTGCAGACACCTGGTTCAGTGCCGTTGCTCTCTGAAAGCGGCGTCTCTTAGATGTTGAACATTGTTTCTCCGATGAACTTGCTGAAAAATAATCCAAAGTTGCTCGGGGACCATCCGCTCCAGTCACAGAGGTACAGTTTCTTTTTAGCGGCATATCTAAAAAAGCAATTTAACTAATCAAAACCAATTACTATAATGATTACAAATATCATCCACAATATATCACGTAAAACAACTTGGTTAACAAAAACATGGACCCGAGTGTCGATGAGAAAATGCAAACGACTGAGACAAATGCCAGAGAGACAACAACAGCGCTAAACAGAACACAATTTTATGCATATAACAAATAAAACCTGCAAAGTTTACAGGAAAATTTCAAATAGCGACAAAATATATCAATAACCAACCATCAACATATCAAATAATAAACATTTAGACAAAGAAATCTGAAAACACAAACACCAAAAAAAGGAACCGATCAGATACACAGTTTGATATAAAAATAATATACACCAGACACCGAAACCAACAAAAGAAACGATTACAACCAAAGCAATTTTTTTATGTACAAAATCCAACACATTAGCTAATTTCTATAAAATACATCAACTTCTAGAAACAACCAATAAAAGCCACAATATATGGTTAAAAGTTAAACTGTACAGTATACCTCAACCAAGTCACTTATTTTTTTAAAAAGTCTGCTCAGGGTCTTCAGATGGCTGCAGGCAAACCATGAAAGTACACGAATTCAGTAAAGAATCTGTCCAGGCAGTCTATCCAAAGAAAGTAATGTGTTGGAACTCAAAACCCTATTTCTATTTTACATGCATCAACAAACCTGTGTTGGAAGTCAAAACGTAACAATGTGTTGCAAAACACGACTTTTAAAGCAATATAAGACCTGAAGAAATTGAAAAGTAAACATAATGCTTATCAAAACTCGAAGTAGATGCTAAACAATGATTATCAGTAATTCAATTAACTTAAATTTAAATTGATGCATATTATCCGTGATCAATGACAAAGCCGAAAAGAAACACTAATCAATCGCAGGATCAAAATGGGAAACTCAAAACCTCCAAACAAACAAACAAACACTGAACCTCAGCTGGTATTATCAAAAAAGGTTAATCATAAGCTATTCTAAACCACCTAGATCATAAGGTTGTGACCATCTAGGTGTATATATTGAAATGAGACATAGATCCTGTGTTGTAAATATACCTTACCCTGGATCCAGACATTACGGTGAAGCCCTGTTCGTAAACCAAAAACATAGGGCAGAGGAGAAGAATAAATTTAAGCTAGATGGTCATGAAATAGTTGAATATCGTTGATTAACAGTAAAGACTATTTTGTAGAACAGCATAGGCCGAAAGAGATAACAGGTGAAAGTAGCGATCATTCCCGATATCAGCACTTTATTGCCATGACATAAAGAAAATTATTTAAGAACTTTTAGCTTTGAATTCACTTTGTGCATGGATGATCCCATTCATAAGAATATATGAACAAAAGTTTCTCGTCTACAAAGGTAACTCAAAACAGATGATAATGTGGTCATCACAAGTTTTTGAAATTTTGGTGGACACACAGTTCTCATGCTCTTTATGTGTACCGTAGTTTTTCATTAATCAAGTTTTAAAAAAAAAATCATGCTCAACAGTTATGAATATCAAAGTTCCACTGTTTTACATTCTCACTCTTGAACTTTTTTATTCCAGCAAAGCTCCTACTTGTCTTACCACTTTTGCACCAGCAGATGCTCTAATCATGCAAGAGGAAGCCTGGAACGCATACCCAAGATGCAAAACAGGTCTGCTATGTCTACATGTCATTATTTTCTGTGTATTGTCTGATAAATAGCAACTGATAATAAAATCAATAAAGCACAGCAAGTCAGCCATCTTTCTTTGTCTTCTTTCTTATCTTCCAAAACATGATTCTTCAACTCAGTTTAAGGCAAGAGAGAGGGAGATCGAGGGACGGTAGCCGAGATCGGAGAGAGAGAGGGAGTCGAAAATCGGAGCTTGAGCTGCGTTTAAAGAAGAAGGAGAAGAAGAGTCAGTGACGAAAGCAGCGCAGTTTGAATTTGGTTTGGGTTGTTTGTTGTTGTTGAGGTCTAGAATCAGAAGAAGAGAGAAGAGGGTCTGATGAAGGTGGAGGTAGACCTTCAAACGCAAGAGAGAGGAAAATCGAGGGACGGTAGCCGAGATCGGAGAGAGAGAGGGAGTCGAAGATGAGGATAGAGGCTGACAAACTGAGAGAGAGATGGATGATATATCTCCTCTATCCGAAACAGCCACACGCTCGCAAATTTCCAGACGAAAACGCCCCCTATGAATAGTGCAACAGTGATTCACGTTGTTTGTACAGGGAAACTCATGAATGTTATATAGGTAATGAACAAAGTGAAAAGGGGAACCCCGTACAGTTTATCCACACTTTCAAAAATGCAATTAACCATACACAGTGGATTCAATCAAGTTGCTTTATTGCCATGAACTTTTAGTTTTGAATTCACTTTGTGCATGGATGATCCCATTCATAAGAATATATATTCTATACTTGCTTACTGGCAAGCTGATCTTCTGAAACTGCATTCCCAAGATTGTTCCGAACCTTCGAGAAAACATATGATCGTGCTTAAACATGATTTCTGTCCTCTATTCCAGATGCAAGTGTGTAACACAACCCACTATAACCAAAATGCTTCCTAAATTCCAAGGCTCCATAGCAGAAAAAGCACTTCAAGTCTCAAATTCATTTCCATACTTTCAAATAACAAAAATCAGATAAGCCTAAGTTCTTGTTTTCACTTACTAACTCTTCATGTCAAACACTCAAATACATAAGTGCTAAGAAGTAACAAAACCAAAGCATCCCCTAAACACTAAATCACAACAAAAGATACACACTTTATAACAACAAAGAACAATGCACATAAAAATTTAAGCTTTACAGCGCTATAAACTTGTGATGTATCTTATTAACTTCAGAGTTTTATGCTGAAGTTGGTGTATCTTTTGTTGTTACAGCGCTAAACCGAAGAAGAAAACCTCATCCAAACTAAACCAAAGAACCCAAGCAGATAAAAAAACTAATTGATCGAAATGAAGAACTGAGATAACATTGGGCAATGTTATAAAGTAATAAGATACAAAATAGACCAAGAAGATCAAACACGTTATAAAAAGTGTCATTGCATGTAAACAGATAATTAGATTCAACTCAATGGCAGGAGATTAGTTTATCGATTGATCACCAATGTTTATAACGTGATGAGAGCTTAATATATAGTACTGTATATATAGTACTACATTTGCTTGCAGTCAAAGGAAACAGCTTAATATATAGTACTGTATTTCATTTCATTACTTCTATAGCTCTATATGTGGTTATTTTAATTTCTTTGTTGTCCCGAATATGGACAAAGTGTTGCCTCGTTCCACATAACTTTGCAAATATACCCAAACCGATTGTGTCATGGATATAGAGATGTATTTCTGAAGTTGGTTGTTCAAATCAATGTGCACTACTCATTGGTTCCCACAGTTGACCCAGAAACCAAAATGCATGTACTTTAAAGTACTCTATGGTTTGGATATATATCTTTCTTTATATCGGTTTAATGATCTACGGGAATGTTGAATGTGAGAGATGAGGTTTTTACATACAGCAAATACAACAAAGAACAATGCACATAAGAAGTAACAGAATCGAATTGAAGATTACCGACCTGATTCAATCAGTGAGGAGATGGTAAGCAGAAGTCGAACCTCACGAACCCAAACGATGCAACGAACCCAGGAAAATCTGATAAAGAGAAGTGAGGCGTGAGCAAGATAATGTCAATTATGAGTGATGAGAGAGAGCCAGGAGGTATAGGAGAGAACCTCGTAGGAGAGAACCTCGCACGCTTGGCACGTTCAAGGGAAAATTATCAAAAGGGCATCACTGTTCGCCGGAGATGAAGGTGGAGGCAGACCTTCAAAGGCAAGAGAGAGGGAGATCGAGGGACGGTAGCCGAGATCGGAGAGAGAGAGGGAGTCGAAGATCGGAGCTTCAGCTGGGTTTAAAGAAGAAGGAGAAGAAGAGTCGGTGACGAAAGGAGCTTCAGCTTGGTTTGGGTTGTTTGTTGTTGTTGAGGTCCAGAATCAGAAGAAGAGAGAAGAGGGTCTGATGAAGGTGGAGGCAGAGCTTCAAACGCAAGAGAGAGGGAGATCGAGGGACGGTAGCAAGATCGGAGAGAGGGAGTCGAAGATGAGGATAGAGGCTGATATATCTCCTCTATCCGAAACAGTTGGCTCGCACGCAGACACACGCTCGCAAATTTCCAGACGAAAACACCCCCTATGAATAGTGCTACAGTGATTCGCGTTGTCTGCACAGTAAAACTCATGAATGTTATATAGGTAATTTGGGACTATCCAAAGGTGTTGAAATATGATATATTAATATACTATATAGATCACCATTCTTGTCATCATTTGGTAATGAGTGAAGATCTATGAATATATGATCACTTTTGAATTGGACACTTGAATTAGGGAAGTAATAAAACTAAGCCTTTTCTTGGCAAAGAAGCAAAGCCTCATGATAATCTATCTACATCAGTGCATAAGGTAATGACCACAGAGGGTAGAAATTTTCATGTCATAATTTCACAATGATGGAAAAACAATTCAAAAACTACTTTTTAATACTAATCCCTGGTAATTGAGACTTCGAATAGACAGAACCGCACACCATAAAGTAGTCCGATTTTCACCCTGAACCCAACTCAGTGCAAACCATTCCTTCATTGTACTAAACACAGCACGATGACTTTTGTGCAGCTTGACCTGTACCTCCGTTCTCTAGTTCGTTCATCTGTAGTGCTTGAGGCTGAAACCATTACACAAATACGAGTCCATCAACATTTGAGACGACAGTTGTACAAAATGGACAGAACAGTTGGGATGGCACTGAACACTTGTTCAAAACCATTAGTTCTATCACTTCTATGTCAATTTGGGTGGCATAGAACTACTGATTTTGTAAAGAGAAACAAAAGTTCAAATAGTTTTGTCAATAGGAAATAAAGATACCACCTCAGTGCCCCTGGAATCAGATTCTGCAAGTCTCTGCTTGATATCCCGGGCTATTGAAAAGAAAACCTCCTCCACATTTAAGTTTGTCTTTGCACTCTGCACAACCAGAACATTTTGTCTTTATAAACAAATTCCAATAACTAATGTCCCACCATAATATCACTGGCATAGATCGCTACTTACAGTTTCAAAGAACTTGATACCATACTCATCTGCAAGAGCTTGACCTTTAGATGTAGGCACGGCCTAACAGAATAGAGAATTTCATTAATAAAGCACTACAAATGCGTGTATACGACAAACGATACAAGTGAAAAAATTAGCACCCTCATCTCCAATAAAAAATAGTACTAAACTACTCCTATCTGACTCTTCAAGACGAGCAAGTTAACATCCTCATCTCAAATAGAGCAGAGTTCTAAACTCTAAACTCATACCATCTGACTCTTTAAGGCACTAGACTAGAAAAAAATGAGATTGTTTTCGTTAAGTGAGACAATACAAGTTACACACCCTTTTGCTCTCATCCATATCAGCCTTGTTTCCCACCAGTATCTTGTTGACATTGACAGAAGCATGTTGTTCAATGTTACGAATCCAGTTCCTTATGTCTGTAAAAAAAAGGATAGTTATGGAGTGGTACAAGTAAATCCACTAAAGTAAGAAAAATACAGAAGAAGAAAGGTACAGGCTATCCAATGTTCATATGGTAGGTAAGGGAATATGAGAAGTTACTGTTGAAAGATGCCTCATCAGTTACATCATAAACCAACAAAATACCCATTGCTCCTCGATAGTAAGCTGCAGATTATTACACACATACATGAAACAAGTCCTGAACAACTATTATAAGATACAATTTAATCAAATTTCTTTCCTAAAGATGCCAAAGTATCTCAGTAAAAACAAACTTCTATAACCTTGATACTAAAAATTTGGGCTTTCAGATGGCTAAATAGTTTGGTAAATCCCAAACACATACCTGTTGTGATTGTTCGGAATCTTTCCTGACCAGCTGTATCCCAGATTTGCAACTTAATCCGTTTTTCATCAAGCTCAATGGTTCTGATCTTGAAGTCAATTCTGTCAAGAAAAGCGCATCACACACAGACATTTTAAACAAGGTTCTCCATCGCGACAGTCAACTATTCCATTGATAAACCAAGTTTCTGTACACAAAAATGTCCATAGTTTCTAAAGAACACAAACCCAATAGTAGTAATGAAACTGGTTGTGAAGGAGCCATCCGAGAATCGCAACAGCAGACAACTCTTCCCAACACCTGAATGTATACATACATATATATCAGTCAAATCATTTGGAACCATCTTCACAAATTTCTAAAACAATCTCAACCCACATATTCAACTCAATCATCACACTCCATTTGCTACATCATGTATATCAAAAAGTACAAAACTTTACATACCAATCCAACAAAGCCCAACACTTTTCAAAACAAGACAACTCTCTTTTAACAACAACAAACAAAAGCGACATTGTCAAACAGTAACACCAAATAAAAAAGAAAAGATCTTGAATGTTACAAACAACTCCCATGTTGGTTTTTAATAACAAAAGATTAAAGCTTTTTTAATAAAACTAACCACTGTCGCCAATGAGGAGCAGTTTGATGAGGTAATCGTAATCAGCACGACCTCTTGGTGGCGCAGCCATTGTTTTGATCTTGATTATAATCACCAAACCCAATAATGCAAAAAATCCAAACGACCCTCAATCTCTCTCTGCAAAACCAAACATGTTAAAAACCAAAGGTTTGTTATGTTAATTCGATTTCGACAACGTTGTAAAAAGACAATTTAGGAGATCAAAGTTAGAGAGAAACAGAGAGAGACCCAGATACCTTTAAAGCTTTGGAAATTGGTCGGCGATATCCAGAAAACGATCCAAATGTATATATGGGGGAACAGACTTCGAGTTCGTCACGACCTCTGGTTTATATACGTGAGTGACTCTTAGTGGGAAGTAAACTCGGCTGCATAGGATCACTACCCTTTTATATATATTTTCCAGTATACTCGGCTGCATAGATATCTATGAAATTTATAATCCGAAAAGATAGATACGAATGACTAATGTTTTTTTTTTGAACGGGAAGGAGAGGTAATTTATTGAAAATCAATCAGAGAATATAATTGAAAAAATAAAACGGTGTAAATAATTATCGAACTAGAAGCAAAAACATAAAGTGACGCATAGAAGCGACGTGAATAATAATAACCTAAAGGAACCAAGAGATGATGATGATGATGGGCACCTAAAACTGCACTTTAACTATGATAGACAGTGTAAATATGAACGTGATTGTAACCAGAACGAGTAGTGACTCTAAACCAACTCATATTACGTAAAACGAGAAGTGAGAGGCTACCGCAAGAATCGTAACCAAGTAGTTGCTGCAGGCCAACCTATATATCTAACAGGAAGTAGGAGGCTACTTTTAAAAACCAATACCAGTATGAGATGTACAGCTGAATCAAAATCAAAGTCCAGATTAATGACTAGCCCGATTTTTAAATTCGGATCCATATCCAACCTAAGAACCAAAAATTGGCCTTAGTGGGCCTAGCAACCAAGCTCAATCTAGAGGAAACCCTAGCCCATGAGTGCCCTAGCCCAACAATGGGTCCATGCTCAATCAATCGGCGACAAAGAGAACTGTAGTAGCCAACATGACGAAGCCGTCGTCTGAACCGTCGCCTGAGCCGTCTTCGCTGAAGCCCAATCATGCATCGTCGATCCCTCCCTGTCAGAAATCGCCTATGCCTAACATCACCTTCCCTTGTTGATTCATACACGTGGGCCGAGACCAACAATTGCCTCATTGAGAACGAAAGTCGACCGAGATAGCTTGACGCAGCCCACCACATGAGCACTGCCTCGCCGAAATCTGCAAACCCGCCTCAGATCTGGTCTGCACCTTCAATCGCGCTCGTGGCAGTCGGATGCCTGACCAAACATCGTATGTATACATCAAAGCCTGATTTTTGGCCTTCCATGGTATAAAGCACCGAGAGAGACTCTCGCATTTGAATGACCATCCATGAGCGACGAATTGTCAAGGTGCCACGCCCAAGAAGAGCGTCAATTTTTCGCTATCGAAGTGCGAGTGCAAAGATCTCAGCCCTTGGCGAGGCCAAGGCGCCGCTGATCTCAGCCCGTCTTTTTTTTTTTAACATGTTAGATCATGTAGCCTACACATAGGCTCCTTCACTTAGCTTGGATTATAAGAATGTTCAACATGGAATGGATAACGCTATTTTTCTCTTTGTATAATCGAAAAGATGCAATAACTTGTTACTACGTTGTTGGTATCGCAATTTCTCATCATTATCTAGCCAAGTAAGAATCAAATTCTTAAGAAAGAAAAAAAAAGGTAAGAATCACCTTTTTTTTTAACATGTAGCCTACACATTGGTTCCATATATACTTCCATTACTTGGTTTATAGGGGGATGTTCAACATGGAATGGATAGAAGTAAGCAAAATGGCCTCTATATATAGCTAGCAATCATCTTTTCTCTGGATAGATGATGAGTAAGAATGCTAGGAATTTAGTAGAGGACCAATACAATGTTGTCATTCTAGCGAGGAGAGTTATAAAAGTTCAAATGACTTCATTGTAACTTTTGTAAGCAGAAAATTAAAAAGAACTATAAAGGAGAAAAAAAGAGAGGGTAAAATAGAAAAAGGAAGCAAAGAGACTGGAGTATATACTGAGAAGATCCTCTGCGCACTTAACCCTTTACCTACAAATTGTCACAGACATGCTCAAGTTTGTTTGTCACATTTCCAACACTTCTCTCTCTCTCTCTCTTTTTCACAATCCCTGCAGCAAGCTTCTGCGATCTCGAGCTTTCTATCAAGCTAGCTTCTCCGATGGAGTTTGAGTTCGAGAGTTGTGGCGGTGACAACATTGGTGGTGCAGCTGAGCATGACCAGCTTCTGCTGCTGCTGCTAACGAAGATGGTGATGGCAGTGAAGAAGCTCGATGAAGTTTAAGATATGAATTGAAGTGTTTTGTGTGTCCCAACAACGGTAGGGCAACTACTATCTTTGGCAGACTCCCCCCACAAGGCCAGAACTCCCAGAAGCTTTTGCTTTCTGTGTCTCTCTCTCTCTGTGTTAATTAAACTCGTTCTACTATATATATATATATATATATCCTTGGGTTTTACTAATTCCAGCTATGTTCATGGAGATTAATTAGTCCTGCTTAGTTGGACATTCTCTCCCAATAAAACATGTTCTGGTTTATATACTACTGTCTTTGTGCTCAAACTCTCAAAACATTACATGGATTCATCTTTGTTTTGGTTTGGTTTGTAACCTAGCTACTGTATGTTGTTCTCTTGACATGTCTTTTTCTAAAGGTGTGTGTATCACACTATCAACCTTATTCATGAAGTTGAACTGATTTGAGTAGAGTTTGGGAATACTGTTGTGAATGTGCATCACGAGTACGATACACGATGTTGTAAGACGATCATGTAACCATATTAGTTAACGGGAGTTCTCATATAAACCGGATTCACCTTGAATTCAAGCTGGGTCACCCAAGTCAGCATTTTTCTCAAGTATTCGTCTAGAATTTAGAATTTTCTACCGTATTATTGCGATTTGGTTTTTGGTGAAACATTAATAGAGAAGTAATGAGCAGTAAACAGTTTGAATGGAACTTGCAAACATACACAAACAGGTTGTAGAATCAGATCATTCAGATGAAGAATAAAAGCAAAGGAAACAAAATGGATCCAAAATTTCTGCATTTCATTCGATAACTTAACACAACCACCAGATGGTGTGGATGAACAAGCCTCAATATCTTATAAATAAAGCAACAAATCCCATTAGAGAAATTTCTAAGCATCCAAAACGAACACAAACTGAAACATAAAAGCAATCTATGATGTTCCACACCAGCACGGCCATAACTCCCTTGGCAGCAGAAATGCCAGGTCCTACTCTTGATGAAAGGCTTGCTCAGTAAAAGAAACCAAGAACCTTGCCTCCGACATTCTTCCTTCTAGCCTCTTCATGATCCATGATGCCAGCTGAAGTTGTGAGCACAATGTATCCAAACTGCGAGACAGGGCAAATAGTGAGCTCAACTAAATTATGTTACTAGTGCGAAGTGGGGGAACATGCCGGCAATAAAGTAAGTTCCATCACAATTCAAGGCCATGATATACATACAATCTCATCCAGAGTAATGTTACTAGTGCGAAGTGGGGGAACATGCCAGCTATAAAGTAAGTTCCATCACAATTCAAGGCCATGATATACAATCTCACCCAGAGTTTCACATTTCAAAGGATTACACCATAAATTGTTCAAATCACCAAAACACACACAGATCAAAATATAACTAAGCATTAACTACGTTTACTCGGTAAAGCCTCAAGCCATATCATGTTTAAGCAAAGCCTCAAGTCATATCATTGTTTATACACTTGAAATAGCACTTTAATGATTTAAATATAACTACAGATTGATTGCTAATGCAGATCTAACCTGTCTTGAAGGAAGCAACCTAGCAGTCCATCCCTCAATCTCCTTAACACCGACATCAAAACGAGGACTGATCACCCCACACTTGTTAAGTCTTCCATTGAGCTCAACCACAATTTTACCAGACCTGTGGTCGTCAACATACTCAAACTCACCAATGTATCCTGTTGCAGAAAACCAGAATCATAAATACCTAACTTATAAACAATTTAAAAACTCTAGGAAAAAGTAGAGGAATAGCTCAGGTGAAAAATAAGATACTTACCATGCTTCTGCATCACAATAAGAAACTTGATGATCACTTTGGACGACGGCCTGATCATCACCTGACGCTTACCGCGCTTCTCAGCATTGTACATGCTCTTAAGAGCATCATTCAACACACTAATCCTCACCATTTTCGCTTCTGCACATCACCAAAACATCCACAGCTTTAGTTCACAAACTCAGTAACAATAAACCAAACACTTCCGATAACAAACTACCATATCCATCAGCGTATCCTATCCGTATTTCACCCAATAATCTAACAATCCAACTAACTTTTCACAAGTGCCAACATTACTACCGAGTTCAAACACATAAAAGCAAAACAAGTCTCCAACTAATTCTAGGTTTCTCATTACTTCAAATTAAATCAAACCCAGTTCCAAAACAATCATATCTTACAATAATAAACCCAGATTAAACAACGAAATTACATCCAAAATTGATACCCTGCAAATCCACACTTCAACTACAACCACACCAATTTCATAAAAACCAAACATTTTATATAGATCTACATACTAAAGATCAAAACTTTGGGATCATATTTCCTCTAAATTCCCAAAAAAACCAACCCAGAAGCTCAGGTAAATCCCAGCTCCGCCACAAGAAAAAAAAAAACACAAAGTGAAATTTACAGAGCTCATATATGAAAGGATTACAAAGATTACAAAGATCAGAAATTTAGTTAAATTTAAATTATGGGAGATAAGTAAAATGAGGGCTGACCAGAAAAGAGAGATGAGCAAAGTGGTAGTAGTAGCAGAGGCGCCTCCGGCTCTGAGAGAGAGTTGGGGGTTTTTTCTTCTAGGGCTTGAACAAAAGAGAGAGAAGGTGTGAGAGTGGAGACCCATGCTATTATAGTTGGGGTGGAACGCTGGGCCTTTTTTATTAATAAGTTGCCATTATGAGAATGGATCGTATAAGTCATTGAGCTTGACTCACTAATGGGGCTGTTGGACCCGGATTTGAAGGCCCATAATGAGATTTTTTGTCCATGCCCATATTTTATATTTTTGGTCGTGAAACACATTATAAAGAGAACACTATCCGACTAGATTAGGGAGAGACTATAAGTAATTCTACATGTACGGAACACAAATATGTAAAGAAGTAATCTACGATTTAGTTTCTTTCATGCACTGTTCATTTAATTGTTGAGATTGTTACAAGTGTCTCACACACTAAATTTGAGTCGTATGTTTGAATGATTGTCAATCTATAATGTCGCATCTAATAAATTATTACTGGCATGATAGTTGGAGCAAATTAGATCATAAACAAGTACGTAGTCTTACGCCTAAAACTGTTCACAAACTCCAAATGAACTATCGTTCTTTAAATAATAAACTCGATGTACTTCATCTGTGAATAAAAACTATATAAATTGGACGATATATTGTCAATTTGATAAATCCAAGCTATGACTTTTATGATCGATGAAACGTACGTACATATATATACACACACATTATACTTGATCGAGTACATGCAAGACCTAAATGACAAGCTCTATATATCCTTCTAAAGCTAATAAGTTGACATTCCAATCGAGTTCAACTTCATTTTTCATATCTCCCCGCCGGTCAACTCCATGCCAATATATATAAGAAGACATATATACCAAGCCAACATGCATCTATCTACTTAATTGGTCGGATTCTCTTCGCCCTCACATAACAACGTACACAACTATATATTATGAGATTCTTTTGTTTTGCAGTCACGGACGGACGAGAAGGTTCTTAAGTTATCTGAAAAGGAACTAACTTAAGAAACAGTCCACATGTCACTTATATGGTGCATGGTCTAGGAGATCGATCAACGTACTACTGTTTACACACCAAAGACAAGGCTGACTTGATTAATCAACTTTAGGGAGATAGATATCAGAGAGATAATTAGGATAACAACCTTGTTTAATTATTCAAAGGTTGATCATGGTGATATATATGACTAATTCGAATGCATGTAGTACGTCCATATAGAGATCGAACGAGAGAGCATGCAATACTTCATATATTTGTTCTTATGAACAAATCGAATCAAATTTGTTTTTAAGTTGTTAGCTAGTGATCTACATAGTATATATGACGACTGACAACAACATGGAGATCAAAATAATAAACCTCACCTTGCATTGTTTTCCTAGTGCCATATTTGTACGTGTTTCAAGCATAATGATCGATTGATGACATATATATAAACGAAGTTCACCTAATTCCCAAGTATTCATGAATGCTAGGAAATACCATTGCATACAAACGTATAATGAATTAATGATCAAATCAAATTAGCATTTTTTGACCTACATAGATTGATGGAAAAGGTAAGAGTACGTGCAATAATTTAGACTCCGATCCAAAAATAATGATAGTACCATTGTACCAAACGTATTTACCTATCAGAAACTATATACATAGATCCCATATATATAGATAGGTTGGCGACTTGAGCCAATTATTGCTTTGGGATCAATCAAATTGAGGTTTCATGAAACGTGTTCGTGCCAAAGACATTGAAGAAAAATTGCAATCACGCACACTTTTGCCATTGGATTCATTTTCCTTTCTTGCAAGAATACGAACTTAGCTATCAAAATTGTCAAAAGCAGCTTGCAATATATGACCATGCAAATTAAATTGGACTACACTTTTTTCCGATTCATGTATCTCTTAACCGTACGCACTCTTTTATTTCTTTGGACTAGACACCCTAATTTTAGGTTACAACAAATTATAAATATCTTCATGTACGTGGCCAGGAGCTTGTGTAATTAACACCCTTTGCAAATACAAAAATGTTTAATTTTCACGCTAGTAAACATGCAACTATGGAAACAATCCAAATCGATGTAACTAGACTGTGGGTGATGCTCATGAGTTGGCCGAGTAAACAATAAGGCAAAGAAACCGAGACAACCTTAAGAGTATATATCAATTCAATCATATCTATATCGATCAATTTCCATTGTGATCATATTGTTTCTACATAACCAGTTTATACCATTACGCTTAGCTTTGACTATGCACAGCGTCATTTCTTTAATCATCAAACACAAAAATAAGCAGTCACTTTCCAACTAATTTTATAAAAAATTCAAAGCAAGTCAAATTAAGCGATAATAATGATCGTAAGCAAAGGGCGAGAGAGATCGAGAGGCCTGAGGCCGTCCCATACCATTATAATTAAGAGTTCCGAGTCATTTGGACGTTTCATATTTCTCCCATGCATTACTATTAATTGTATATAAGATGCCTTGTCCTCACAACCTTTTGCCTTCAAAGGAAAATAGCCTCTGTGACACTCAAACCCTCAATTTGTCACATTCATACTACAAATATACATCTCCAGCTGTGTATTTAAGTTCTCATCTCATCTGGGTTTTCTTAGTTAGTTTCTTCGGTTCTCCAGCGTTAGAAAATCGATCTGTTTAATTTGGAGATTTGAGGCGACCAAAACAGTGAGTTTTCAGCTTTTTCATTGTCTATATTCATGCATTGTGCAATTTTTGCTATATGAACTCGATCACCAATCGCATGCATGCGTTTTGACAAGGTTGTTTTCAGACGTAGTACTTCGATCAGAGCAATTTCAAGGCCGTGTTTCGATCTCTATGCTCTTCTCGCCGGAGAGTAGTCGATCAGATTCCATGAAAAACGCTCTTCTTCCTTCCCATCTTTACAACTTTGGTAATGATCATTACATAGCTTGATTAGTCTTTTAGTGATGAGAAGCTTGTGTTTCCTAAATGAGTGACTAATATTTGCATCACTCTCTCCGAAAGCTCGTCTTTCAGGGAACTCTGATTTTCAGATGTCAAATTGGGATGCTCAAATGAACATGAACAGAAAAATGTAAGCACTCTAAGCACGTAGCTCCCTTCATCATGTTTTTTTTTTATTCTTTTTTTTTTCCTGGGAATAGTTGAAGTTTCAATTATTTGGGGTCTAATATAAGTTGGATCCTCTCACTCTGTCAGTATAGTAATGACAATTCAAGTAAACAATGTAATTTTGGGATATGGCATAATGACAGTGGTGGCTTCTGCATTGGGTCTAAAACAGTAGAAATTGACAACCATAGCAGAGTTGCAGCTGGTGACTTTTCTCTTCCTCTTGATGATCAGTCATCCCACTTTACCTTTCAACCAGGTTTGGTGCATTTCCCTTTCCATCTGTTATATATGCTCATGTTTCTTATCAACAACTTTTCGCTTCTTTGCCTAATTTCAACCAAGTTCCTCTTCTTCTTTGTCTCCTACAGTTTGTAAGCCAGTGAACTCTTTAAAATTGATAATATTTGGGTTATATAATTAGTTATTGCTTACCTTGTTGGCATGTTATATATATATATATATATATATACAGCAGATTATTCAAATGTGGCATTCGGATATGATCATGGAATTTCTCGTCAGCAGCCAATGTTGCTGGAAAAGCATCTCTCAGCTCCCCAACTTGAAGTAAGATTAATTAGTAATAATTCTGTTCCTATATTATTAGAGTAATTGTACTTGCATTGTGACTGAGAGAAACTTAAATTGCTACATTTTTCATGTATTGTCTTTCCTTGAAGGATTTTCAGGTCATAGACAATGCAAGGAAGCGACCAATAATTGAGGCCAGTGATGACATCAAATCTGGCCTTGGTTGTTTTGATGGTGACAGAATAGCTTCAAATGAATGGAACAAAAGGAAGAGAGGCAAGGTGACAAATTCTCAACAGCAATGGCATACACAATTGCAAGAGGCATCAAGGGAGGAAACACAAGTTAAAAGGGTATCCTTTGTTAAGTAGTACCAACTAATCAAATTATATTGAGTTAAAGATAAATTTGTTTGTGTATTTATGTTAATATTAAGCTTTTGAGGCTTTTGATTGGCAGCAGTTGCAAGTGCCTGTAAGGAAAAGCCAAAAGCTTAGTGAGAAAATCACAACTCTTCAAAAACTGGTGTCCCCCTATGGCAAGGTGATAGACTTAAGCTCATTACATGATTCCCATTACATCTAGGAAATCCAACATACTTTAACAGTGAAGTTGTTGCAGACTGACACTGCTTCAGTTCTTCACGAGGCTTCTATTTGCATCACGCACCTTCACGAACAAATTCAGGTATGCTTAGATTACTATGAAAACCACTATGAACTCGTCGAATTCAGCTCATGTTTTCGCGCTAATTACTTTCTTGTGTTTTTCTGTTCTTAATTTTTTTTTCCTTAGCAGTATTTTTACCGAATGCTTGGCAGTTCGTACAAGAATGCAACAAGTCTTCACTCACAAGTAAAGCAGTCATCTTTAAGTTTTTGGACATGGATTGATGATATTGTTTTTCTCAATTTCTTACCTAGTTTTGACATTTGTGAACACAGGAAATTGGGAGCAGTAGCCAGGTCAGCTTTGACCTCAGAAGCAGAGGACTTTGCTTGGTTCCGATTTCGATCACTCAGAAAGTGAATATGGAAGAGGGTGGTGATGACGATCATCATTTTTCTACATCGAGAAAATTTGTCATAGCTAACAATTTCTAGTGCTACGACGCTATGAGCATATATAGAAAACCATTTGTAGGTTATTTAAATTTTGAAGTGACTTTAGTCTATTCCATTTTGAATGATACGTATATTATTGATCCGACGAGGCAATAATAGAGGTCCTCATATACTAATATTATTACTTCAGTGTGTAAGATAAATTAGAGTCTTATCATACACAATCGTTTAATTCACTAATATTATATAGACGTAAATCATATACACCTTAAACAAATTATTACAAATTAATAAAGAAAAAATATCCACGATGTTACTGCCTCATCAAACCAAAAACCTTCCTATTTATAGTGTTTACCAATTCATTTTAATTATAATAGCTATATTTCTTTTTTGTCATGAATTAGAAAAGTTAGAAAATAAAAAGAGAAATTTTGGCCAAAAATAAAATAAAAATGCTCAAACGATATCGTTTCGTCTCTTGTTTTGAAAACACAATAATTTTTGCCCCCCATTACTTAAAGCACATGTCGTAAGGACATGTGGCATGAAAGAAGTGCTCCTTCCTCACCGACCGAGGTGGCACGCAATTCCACATCACGGCCAGAACTTGCACAGGGCTGCCCTGATCCTTCTGTTGGTCAGGCCAGCCAATCAAACTCCAACCCCAAAATGCCCTGCATTGAATCTGAATATTGTCCAATATACCCTCACGCACCCCCTGCTAGCCCGGCCACCTGGCAAGGCAGTCTTACCCGAGAGCTTCTCCCACATCACAGCACACGTGGTTGGCCAACCATCGATTTTTCGCAGCCGTGACGGTGAATTTAACACCAGACGTGAAAAAATGCCTCCCCTCTTTTTTTTCTTATTCTTAAAAGTCACAGTCTTCATATTCTTCTTCATCGTCTCTCTCTCTCTCTCTCTCTTGAAGCCCTATATTTTCTGCAGAATTTTATTCCGTTCTTTCAGAATTCTCCCTCTGCAAAATGGTGAGCACTTTTCTCTAATTCACTCTACGGTTTCATGTTCATCAATTTTTTATAATTTTTTTATATATTTATTTTTTGATATTATAATATAACCGAGACTCCATACTGTTCGAATTGTTATGCTTGATTCGTAGAACTCGTCGAATTAGTTGACAGAAATCGAAATCGGTTTTCGATTCGATTCGATTTTAAGTTTTCAATTTCCGATATACGATCAGTTATTCATGTATTACTGAATTATTACTAGTTCAATTTTCAGTCTTGGGGCTCAGTTGATGTTATCTAGTTCATCATATAAAATTGAATGACTGAAAATGTCTAAGCAATTTAGATTTTTTATTTTATATAATTATTAATTTTGTGGCTATTTTTAGATTTATTCTGTTTTTTTGTGGTGTGCATACGTTTGTTTGTTTTGTTTGGATTAGGAAAAAGGATATGATACTTTTGCTTAAGTAAAAATGTTACGGCATTGGATCGAATCGATATGCAAATTTAAATAAGTTTTATTTGATGATCTGGGAGATACTTGATGTGTTTGTGTGGTTATTGTTTGGTCTCTTTTTCGAGGCGAACGCGGCATCTGGGATGGCTGTGCATGATGACTGTAAGTTGAGGTTTCTAGACTTGAAGGCGAAGCGTACTTACCGTTTCATAGTTTACAAGATTGAGGAGAAGCAGAAGCAGGTTGTGGTGGAGAAGCTTGGTGAACCGAGTGAGAGCTATGAGGATTTCTCTAAATGCCTCCCTGCTGATGAATGCCGATACGCTGTGTATGACTTTGATTATGTGACTGAAGAGAACTGCCAGAAGAGCCGGATTATCTTTATTGCGTGGTAATTAGATAGAGTTTGTAGTTCTTGTGTTATATGAGCTATTATATCATTGAACTATTGTTAGATAGTCACATGTTCTATTTACGTTTGAAGGTCCCCTGACATATCGAGGGTGAGAAGCAAGATGATTTACGCAAGTTCTAAGGACAGGTTCAAGAGAGAGTTGGATGGCATTCAGGTTGAGTTGCAAGCTACTGACCCAACTGAGATGGATCTTGATGTTATTAGAAGCCGCGCCACTTAAAACTCAAAGCTTGAGCAAATGCTATTTGGAGGGTCTATTATGTGGTATTCTGTGACATGTTTATATAGCCTGTGGTCATGTGGACTTGGAATTTGCCTTTACTATTGTATTCGGTTTAATGGGATGATTTGTAATCAGTGGATGAATCGTACCCGCATTTTGTTGTGAAATACAAAACTTATGGCCGGTTTCTCTCAAAGCATTCCCCCGATCTTTTTTTGCTTGCTTTCAATGGCTGTTAACTTAGATGGATGATGCACCAGGAGTCCAGGACCTTATTACAAGCAAAGCAGCGAGGCATCACTCTTTGTTTTTCATTTTCCTAATCACTTCGTGCCTCATGAATTAATGACTTCATGTGTATCTGAATTTCAATCATTACATAATGGTTAATTGATGCTTCATACTTAAGTCACTCTCAGAGAATTCTTTACACGAAGCTAGATTATGACCATTGTACATGCCAGATATTTCAAGGCATTCAAGCTATAAGGAAACAATTATTAAGATCAAAAAATTTCTCAAGATTTTAACTTCCTAAGGGCAAGGACCTTCGACAATTTCCATCAATGAAAAATCAATGCGGATAGAGAATACAATATATGCTCTTCTGAAGGTCATTTTCCAGACAAGAATAGGGAAAGCTTATCTCTCAGAAGAGAGCCAGAGTTATCAACAGATTCGCAGCTCCGCTGCTGGTAACCAGAGTCATGGACATGAGACGATGTGTGATGCACCTGATCCCCCATATCAATGACTATGTTGTGAAGTATGCAGCAGACGAGGATAATCCTCGGCAACTTATTCTTATCAGGCATCCACAATGCACCTTCAATGATTTTCCACATGTCTTTTAGCCTCATGAGTGCTGTTCCTGCCATCATTTGCATTGAAGAGAGCCGCTTGTTGAACTCAGACTTCTCATCCGAGAGATTTTCCCCTTGGTAAGGCGTAAGAAGCCATTCCAAAAGTGGAAAGCCAGAATCTCCTACGATGTACTCCCTTACTTCTGTTCCTTCCGACAGCACCGTTTTCTTCCCATTTAGACAAGTTCCTTCTTCACACAGTTTGAAGAAACCTGAGCTTTTAAGGACAGTGTCATCACTCAGACTTCCCGGCCATCCAGTTATGATGTTACAGAATCTCATATCAGGGTCAACAATTGCCTGCAAGGACATGCTGCAGTTTTTCTCATTATCAAGCCAGACATCATTTGATGAGCCATTTGCAGGCAGAGTCATCGTGACGTGAGTAGTGTCAATTGCACCACAGCAGTTCGGAAGGCCGCAAATTCTTTCAAACTTGGACTTTATCTCTTCCATTTCATGTTGCTCTGTGGGCCAGCGAATATGTTTAAGCCCTTTCTCCTCCATTGCGTCCACAAACTGCCAGGTTATCTGAGAAACCGTTGTTTGGCTCAACCTAAAGGCAGCACCAATGGTTGTTATTGATTCACCGGAACCAAGCCTTCTCAGAGCTACAGCAACTTTTTCTTCCAGAGACAAATAATTGCCTTTTAAACTGCTGAAGTTCCTCGTTTCCATATGTTCTTTTACATGTGAACAAATGTAGCTGAAAGTTCTTCTTGACATTTTGAAGATAGATTCAAAATTTATTGCATCCTTCGATTCTGATGGAGATAAAGGCCCTAAATGACAGAAAATAATGCATCTATCAAACCTGAATTTTCAGTTTTACTCAAAAGACAACCTATATATAAAGTGAACACTGTAATCAAAGTCATCAAACACAATCAAAAACCAACTTAAATACATTAGTTCAACTTCTTGCCTAATGACAGAAGACAACATTAGAACCAAAAGACATTAGAGCCAGTAATAATAGAACCAATCACCTTAAACTTTTCAAAGAAAGATTAACGAATAATTAAGTTTCCTACAAGCCTATAACAATCAAAAACCATCAGTTCCTTGACTAAGTGTAAGTAACATGGCTCTTTCAGGCCCTTAGTCCGTGATCACAGAAAAGCATTTTCGAGGATAGGAGCTTGCAAAGACACTAGACATCTCGTAAGCACTCTTTAACAATACAAATTCATAAAATTCAAATCAGACACACATCTAAAGTTCTCAGAATTATAAATCAGGAGCCTGTTAACAATGCCTAGTACTCTACATCTCAATTGACTACAAGGAAATTATACATTTGAGTATCATCAGTCTGATAGTTAATTAAGAAACAGAACTGGCCAATGTGATTACATGTCAACTGACCTAATGAAAACCTAAAACCCTATCATATATATCAACCACATTCTTCAAACTGAGTTCTAAACAATATCAAGAACCACCAGTAATCAAAGCTCCCAACAAGATATCAAATCAAAACCCAAGTCCTACATTCCATCAAAACAAAATAAAGCTATATATCCCAACTCATACCCTTCATAAACATCAAAGTACTTACTACACAGCAAACCAAAAACCAATGCTCATTAAATCAATCCACAACAGAAAAGCTTAAACTTTAAACACAATCAATATGCAGAAAAGTTAAATTCTTTATATGTTATACCTTTAATTCTCTTAGAGAACCCGTCCCACCAATCCACCATTGACTCGTTCTGTGAACTCAGTGAAGCAGCAAACACATTCTTGTCAAGCTTCTTCGGCTCACTCTTCCTGTTCCTCTTCAACCCTCTAATGGGCCCCATTTCAAAACCTCAACAAGAAAAAAAAAACAGAAGCAGGCGCACACACACAGAGTCCAAGTCAAGCAAAGCTTCGGCTACAAAACAAAAACACCCACCAAAGAATCTCAATACAATTCACAGAGAGCCCATCAATCACAGAGACCCCAAATCAACAGAGATAGTGAAGAACATGCTAGTTACTTAGTTATGTCACTTATGTGGGAGAAGATGGTTTTGGCTTTAAAAGAGATTGGGGAGGAATGGAGGATGAAAGTTTGTAACTTTTGTTGTTGTATATAAACATAGTGGACCCTAAATATAGTGGAAATACTGATCATCCTATGGTAGCCAATTCATAGCTGCACTGGGAGAAAATGACTTTTTGAAGTTTACTATTAGAGTCTCCTATTTTGCTAAAATTTCAGTGCACACAACGTAACAAAATTTATCAATTTGAAAAGGAAAGATAAACCCTTCAAGAACTCTGTTCTTATACAATTTCCTGTTACTTCACTCAAAAATAATGAATGCTTCTATTGGCATACTTGCATACCTCTTACATGGCTTGGCAAGAAAAGATAGTTACTTTCATTCAAGGCTGTCCGAGGCAACAGTAGAGCTACGTGAAAGTTGTGTGTACATTGGCCCTACTGAGCGTCTATCATTGCCTCATTGGTATGTGTACGGCTGTACCTACTTGCACTTGAAATTAGGTGAAGCCCCATTTAACTGGAACCTAAGTACCTAACCCTTGATTTAGAGCATAGTAAATGTCGGAACTTTTCTCTTTGAAGTTTACTTTGGGACTTTCCTCATATTGATGGGAATACATTATTGGGAGTATGGGACCAAGCTCTAAACACAATAAAAATAAGCTCTCTAACATTGATAATGTTTACTAAGTTAGATTTGCCCTATCAAGAAAGGAATTAATTCTGTTTTATCACTAAGAAAAAATGATCTCATTATACAAATGTTTGCCTCAATAGTGAGCTGATTCAACAAAACAAAATTTCACAGTTTTGGTCTAAAAGCCTAACAGCAACCTGTGGCTGTTTCAGCCGATTCGAACAATACTAGTTTGTGAGACGGGGAAATCTCTTTACCAAAATATGATGAGTAGAAGAACAGATGCTCAAGTTTTCAGCTTGCATTGTTATCAACAGATTGCTTCTTTGGACAAGCTGAAGAAATGTGGCCCTTTTCACCACACTCGTAGCACGTCCTTCTCTTAACCTTACCGCTGATAGAGCTCAACCCAGCATTATCAGGTTCTGCACCTGTAAATGTAGTTGTAGCAGTGGAATCCATAGCGGGAGTTGGAGTTTGAACAGGAGGTTTGTGAGTTGGAGCGGTTTTTGTAGGATGAGCAGATTGCTTCCATGGACAAGCTGTAGAGACATGTCCCTTTTCACCACATTCGTAACAAGTTCTTTTCTTAGTCTTACCACCTACGGAACTTATCCCAGTATTATCAACTCCTGCAGTTGGAGTAATAGCAGCAGATTCCAAAATGGGGTTTGTAACCGTATGTACAGGCGTAGTGTATGCATTGGTATGCGTCATGACAGCAGCAGATTGCTTCTTTGGACAAGCTGTTGAAACGTGGCCCTTCTCGCCACACTCATAGCATGTCCTTCTCTTAATCTTGCCACTGAGGGAACTCAACCCGGCGTCAGCAGATTCTGTAGTTGCAGAGTCCAAATGAGTACTTGTAGTTACATAGTCCATATAGGTACTTGTAGTCATCACAGGCTTTGTAAAGGTTGGCTTGGTATCTGTTACATCCGCAGGTTGCTTCTTTGGACAAAGTGAAGAAACATGGCCCTTCTCACCACACTCGTAGCAGGTCCTTCTCTTAAGCTTACCACTACTCAACCCAGCATTATCAGCCTCTTCACTTACATCTGTGGCCACAGTCCTCAAAACAATACCCGTAGTGGTAGATAAAGACTTTGGCTGAATTCCTGGTTTTCTCAGAGGAACTGCGCAGCTTATCTTGACAGATCTCCCAAGCACAACTTTCTGATCTAACTTCAATGCCATCGTCAGTGAGAGACTATCAGAAAATTCCACATGCGCATAGCCTTTGAATTCTCCAGTTTCTTTATCCAAGCCAAAATTGATAGATGATATCTTGCAATCTGAGAAAAGTTTCTTCAGTTTGTCCTCAGTGATATCCCAAGACAAATTTCCAACGTAGATTCTATTGTAGCCCTCAACAATTTTTGGGGCAAAATCAGATACTTTATTGACTCGAGTTGCTTTGTATGGCAGGATTTTCAAAAACAGTCCACCCCTGAAACATGAATTAGTTCCAAGACAATCATGTAAGAATATACAAAGAAGCCAATAACAACAAATTGTAGGGATACTGCCTGGACTCACATGTCAGCTCCATCAAGAGCCAAAGCTCGTTTAGCAGCAGCTTCTGTCTGTAAATACATAGAAATGGAAAATGAGTCAAAATGGCACTCGCATATTTTCTAAGGAAGAACTTATGTATTAAAATATTAGCTCAGCCTTTATAATTCATCATTCTCTTTTCCAATCCAAACTTCAACTTCTAATTATCTTCAAAAAAAAATTGTTCATATATAATGATAACCATTACACATTGTACTGACTCCATTCATCTCTAGTTATCTAAATTGTTTCGAAGGTTGTGTCGTACGACTATATCCATCCACAGCTCAGCTCATTAGCCTATTATTCAAGTAGGTTTTGAATCGATGTTTATTCATTTTTGATGACTACGAAACCCAATTTGCACCACTCTTCCTAAACTGTCATATACGATGAGGTGACAACAACTCCACATTGCCTTTTCTTTGAAATATTGAAAATGTAGCAGAACCTCAAGGAACACAAACCAAAAGACACAATGTTCTGATCTTAACACATACATAATGCAGACAATAACCAGTCAATTTACTCACCCTAAAGCTAATGATCGCAATCCCTTTAAACTTCCCGCTGTCAGGAAACGTCATACAATCAATTTCCGTTATCGAGCCACAGCTTTCAAAGTAACTCCGAATATCATCCTCCGTCGAGTAATAAGGAATGCCTCCAACATAAACTTTCGTCATAACTTCCACATTCACTTCCCTAAAACAAATTACACAAACATCATCATCATCATCATCATCATCATCATCATCATCATCATCATCATCATCATCATCATCATCATCATCATCATCATCATCACATAAACCAAACAATACCATACCATACCATACCATATCAAATCAAACTTCAATTCAAAAATGTGTGCAAAAAAAAGCTACCTCTCAGTTTCCATAGGGCTCACATTGACACTTTGCACTTGACTCACAATCTCAATACCCTTCTTCCCTTCACTCACAATCTCAAAGCCTTTCTTGTCTTCCTCACTATTCTTCGCCTCCTTCTTCTTCTTCCACTTCGGCTTCTTCTTCTTCGGCTTCCTAGCCTCCTCCTTCACATTCTCATCTCCACTCTTCACTTCCTCATCTCTCTTCCTCTTCTTCTTCTTCCCCAAACTCACTAATCCATTTTCACTCTTCTCTTCAAAACCCAAAGCTTCACTCTTCACTTCCTCATCTCTCTTCCTCTTCTTCTTCTTCTTCTTCCCTAAACTTTCTGACCCATTTTCACTATTCTCTTCAAAACCCAAAGCTTCACTCTTTTTCTCAGCTCCAAACCTCTTAGACCCAATTTCCTTATTCAAATCCACATTTCCTTCTAGACCCAAATCTCCACTCTTCTCTTCTTTTTGCCCATTGTTCTGCTCATTATTACCGCCGCTGCCACTCGCCGGAGGAGCTCTCAAAGCTGCGAGCTTTCGTCGTTTGGCGCGCTTAGACAAACTGGGCTTCGGCGTTTTGGAGCCCAGAAGCTCTCTAAACGACTGCGGCAGCGGATTTGGATCCGGGTCCGCAGACCCGGACCCGGACCCGGACCGGTCGTTGTCGCCACCACCCGGGTCGGATTTGACTATTTCGAACGTTAATTGTGAATCGGCGATCTTCTCTCTCAGCTGCTGCTTCAGTTTTCTGTTTGATAAAACCATTTTGAGAGAGAGAGAGAGAGAGAGAGAGGCGGGGGGGGGGGGGGGGGGGGGGGGAGGCGCCAATGGCTTAAACCCTGGTCAGGGTTTTTGTTCTGAAGAAAAAGGTAGTCGATGCGTGAAAATGGTGTCGTATTGGTTGGGCCATAATGTTCATATTACGACAAGAGTCCAACTAAGTTGGGGCCGGCCCACTAAAAAGTTGATACTTCTACGAAACAGTAGAAAATACGTAAAGATCAAACTACAATATATACAACCTATGTAGGGTTTGCTCCGCCTCCATTTCTTTCCCGTCGAGATCGATCAATCTCCATGACAGAAACAAGTAACAACAATCAGAGCAAGGAGAAGGACGTCGTGAAAGCTCTTGCATGTGAGCATGACTGGTCGCAGCTTCATGAAGAAATCATTATCTGTTTCGTAGAGCGAGTAGTTTCCATGAAAGATTTCATCGCTTTCCGAGGAGTCTGCAAATCGTGGAGATCGGTAGCGGAAAACTCTAACAGAGCACTCAGATTAGATCATACAGTTCCGGTCCTTCTCTTCTCAAAAGAGTTCTTCAATGTTTTCAGTTCCTCATTCTCAATTAAGGCCTTAGTCGACGATTCTATATGTGAAGCCAATATAATATACATATTTCGTGACACATGACAATGACGCCATAATTGTTTACCATATGGATGATGGAAATATAGTGCGAAGCTTCGAATTAGACCGACCAACATGGACTTCATGGATTCAACCAAGTTTCTAAAGATTATAGGTTTGACCCTTTTTTTTTTTGCTCGAAAGATTATAGGTTTGACAGTACGAGTATATGTAGTTCTCTTAATATATGTCTAGCTAGCAGTGATTTGTTACACTAGCTCCCGGATATTTATGCAATTCTTTGATCTGTCTTTTATATATATTTGTTTTAACTCCTTACTCCTCGAGACATAGCAATCTTGAATAATCGAGGTTACGTACGTATATATAGTCGTATATGCCACTTCAAACTTGCATGGTGTATATTTCATAATATGACACACGAGTCCAACTGTCCTAGCATGAATAAAATTTACAAACTAATAGAATGTAACAGCTTTGGAAAAGTAGCTTCGTAACCCATCTATTTTACTTATTTTATTGTCTTGTCATGTGTCCCACACTAAGTGTGGACACTCCAATTTAACCGAATTACATGGTGTTGAACAATATATTAATTAATTATATTACATAATGAATGACAACAAAAACAAAGAGATTACCCGGCAATTGGTCTGATTTGTAGGTGGGTCAATTGGTCATAGACCTACAAGGTTCCATTGGGCCGGCCCGCTGAGAAGTTGATTCTTCTACAAGAAATAGGTAGAGATAATCGCGATAGTGTGCTCTCAGAACTACAATACCCTAACTAGGGTTTGCTCCGCCTTCATTGCTTCACGTTGAAATCAAACTCGATGACAGAAACAAGTAAAAGACATCAGAGAAAGGAGGAGGACGCCGTGAACACTCTTGCATGTGATCATGACTGGTCGAACCTTCATCAAGATATCATTATCGGTTTCGTAGAGCAAGTAGTTTCCATGGAAGATTTCATCGCTTTTCGTGGAGTCTACAAATCATGGAGATCAGCCGCGATCAAGGAGAACTCTAGTAGAGCACTCAGATTAAGTCATATAGTTCCGGTCCTTCTCTTCTCACATGACCTCAAACTTTTTAATTTTTACAGCCTCATCAGAGATAACAATGACCAACTTGATTTACCAAAAGCTATATATTATTATACCAATTGCTTTTCTTCTATGGGTTCGTTGGTGTTGAGAGAGAGATATGATTCTGAACTTCATCTTCTTAATCCATTAAGTCATGCTCGGATTAACCTGCCGCATCTGCACGTACTCAGATGATAGTTATATCAGTAAGTTTGTGTTGTCGTCGAACCCTTCGTGGACATCAAGTTATGGAGTCATGTTACAGTCAGCATACTCTCTGGTATTTTACAGTCCAGGGTACAATAATGACAAGTGGACTCGCATAAATCGTCCGAATGTAACACTTTTAAGCGACATAGCTTATCGTAAGGGACAATTTTATGCCGTGGACAACGCAGGTTGTGTTTTGGTATGTGATATGGAAAATCCTAATGACCCTCAACTCAGGGTCGTTTCTCCAAACTTTCCGGTGGAAATCTTTGGCCTAAACCACTTTAAATCACTACATATAGTACGTGGAATCAGCAACATGGGCCTTGTTGATGGTTATCTTTTGTCATGTAGATCGACATGTTGTGTTTAGGGTGTTCGAGGTCCCATTTAGTAAGGACGATAGTTGGTTCAGAAAATCAGAAGTGAAGGATTTGGGAAAGAGAAGCTTGTTTGTGAGTCCATGCAGCTCGTTATTCTCAATTGAGGGCTTAGTTGACGATTCTATACTTAAAGCCAATTGCATATATTTCGTGACAGACGCAGATCATGTCATATATATATATACCATATGGAGGATGGAAAATTAGAGCGAAATTTCAAATTTGATTGGCCAATGTGGGCTTTATGGATCCAACCAAGTTTCTGAATATTATAGCTTTGACTGTATGTGTAGATAAGTATATGTAGTTCTCTTGGTATATGTTTAGCAGTGATTTGTTTTACGACCCGATATTTATGCAAGTCTTGATCTGGCTTTTATGTTTGTTTTACTTGGCAATCTTGAATATTCTAGGTTACGTAAGTATAACACTTTAAAACTTGCATAATAAATATTTTGCATGGTGTATATTTGGGGAGGGGCATTTTAAGACAAGCTAGTCTGGCGATCGAATCGACTGAGAAGAACACTGCGGCCGTGGATTCGGATCCGGGTTTCCCGACCCGGACCCGGATGCGTTATTGTCGCCACCAACAGGGTCGGATTTGACTATTTCGAACGTTAATTCTCCTCAGCTGCGGCTGCAGTTTTCTGTTCGATAAAACCGGCCAGGTCGTCGACATTGAGAGCGAGAGAGAGAGAGAGGCGCCAATGGCTTAAACCCTGACCAGGGTTTTGTTCTGAGGTGAGGGAAAGGTAGTAGATGAGCCATACGGTATTGAACTTTATAGAGTTTAGAGTCCAACTATAGCGTTGAGCGGGGGAGATCAAAAGTTTGGACTGGTGAGACTTGACACATGAGTCCAAGCATGAATAATATGCAAACTGTAGTGTAACATAAATACATAATTACTCTAATCTCTTCTCTAACATAGTATTAAGTGTATTCTAGTGTATCACTATGCTACTAGTTAACTAGTAGATGCTTGCGTATGGGATTGGATTCATGTTTGTTGTTTATTGTGCTAACATGCATAACTAATGACTATCTCTAATTGCTGGTTTGTGTTTTCTTTTTCACACGTACAATTTCTTGCCAATTTTTGGTAACAAAGTTAAAAAAACAAAACAAAAAGAGGTTACGGACAATTGGTAATATCCGAGGGTTCCGACATTTTGGGCCTGTATTATGTGGGTCAGTTGGTCATGGACTTACAAAGTTCCATTGGACTGGCCCACTGAAAACTTGATGCTTCTACAAACAGTATATATATGGGCAGAGATTATCACGATGAAGTGATGAAACTGCTCTCAAAAGTCAAAACTACAAAACCCTAGCTAGGGCTTGCCGCCCCGCCTCCTTTACTTCACGTCGAGATCAATCTCCATGACAGACAAAAGTAACAGACATCAGAAAAAGGAGGGGAACGCGTGAAAACTCTTGCATGCGATCGTGACTGGTCGAAGCTCCATGAAGATATCAAATCTGTTAATTTCGTAGAGCGACTAGTTTCCATAAAAGATTTCTTCGCTTTCCGAGGAGTCTGAAAATCATGGAGATCGGTCGTGATCAAGGAGAACTCTAATAGAGCACTCAGATTAGAACATACGGTTCCGGTCCTTCTCTTCTCAAATGAGTTCCTCAATGTTTACAGCCTTACCAAAGATGACATCTACCAACTTGATTTACCAATAGCTAAGGAATATACCAAGTGCATTTCTTCTATGGGTTGGTTGTTGCTGAAAGAGAGCTATGGTTCTGAACTTCAACTTCTTAATCCATTAAGCCATGTCCGGATTAACCTGCCGCATCCAGATATTTATTTTTATAAGTTTGTGTTGTCATCAAGCCCTTCTTGGACATCAAGTTATGAAGTTATGTTCCAGTCAGCGTACCATTTGGTATTTTACAGTCCGGGGTACAATAATGACAAGTGGACTCGCATAAATCATCCCCCTGCACTTTTAGCCGACACAACTTATGGTAAGGGAAAATGTTATGCCGTAGACCACGCATGTTGTGTTTTGGTATATGATATGGAAGATCCTGATGAACCTCAACTCAGGGTTGTTACTCCAAACTTTCCGATGGATCTCTTTGGCCTATACCAATATAGATTACCATGTATAGTGGAATCACCAACAGGGGGATTGTTGTTGGTTTTCTTATCTGGTCTTGAGTGTTGGGTGTTCGAGGTCCCAATTAGTAAGGACGATGGTCCAACAAATCAGAAGTGAAGAATTTGGGGAAGAAAAGCTTGTTTTTGAGTCGATTCAGTTCCTCATTCTCAATTGAGGCCTTAGTTGACGATTCTATATATAAATCTAATTGCATATATTTCTTGACAGACGACAATGACACCATAAAGATTTACCATATGGATGATGGAAAAATAGAGCGAAGGTGCGAATTAGACTGACTAATTAACATGGACTTCATGCCGTTCATGGATTCAACCAAGTTTCTAAAAATTATAGCTTTGACAATATAAAAAAAATTATGTGCTACACTATTACAAGTATTAGCAATAGATTGTAAATTCATAGAGCTTGAGCTTGACGAAAGTAAACATACTTGCATCGCAATGGAATCACGAGAACCAAAATTAACTAGGGATAACAGTACCATGAGCACGCAATTGTGGTAAGTATGTCGACCCCATTGAGTCTCGCAATCTACAAGATATGCAAATACGTCATAAACATGAAAACCAAGAAGCCAACCAAATCTGCATAAACCAAGGCCAATAATGAAATTTCACCTGGGTCCCACACCTAAATAGGCCACTGGAGATTTAACAATCCCAACCCAACAAAGCAAGGCCCAATAACAGTTTCAGAAATAGATGCCCTAATCGGCCAGCTACATCACAACTAGCCAGAGAAAAGAACTGCCTCCCCGAAATCTCCGAAACCAACCACCGCCGGCGGTCCACTAACTAAGCATCTGACCTTGCCTAAACCACATAGTCGCAATCATGACCATCAGATCCCTTTGAACTCCAATAATACCGACGTCCGCCGACTATTATGGACAGACCCACCCACACCTCACGAGGAAACAAATGTCGCTAGCACAATGTTCTCCCTCGCCTCTCGCCATCAGCCATCTCTGCATCCTCAAGATCCATCCCTTCCCCCAGAAGCCACTTCAGTCTTGCCCGACCGTCCTTTCACAGAAAGCCAATCTAGATCAAACCCCAAAAACAGGGGAGCCTTGGGTCAAAGCAAGCATGAGGTTGACCACCTCTCGTTGAGCAGAGGAGAGTGCAGTGCCAAATGAGGGCGCCCTGGAGACAACGCTGGAGAGAAGCGGCGTTACAAATAGAGTGTGAGACTGTAACGAGACTGTCGCCCCACGAAATAGACCTAAAGAAGCCATATTCTAAAATTTTAGAAGAGGAACAATCTATGGAAATTAAGGAAGGTAGTTTTCCTATTTTCTCTCATTTTTTACTTTCATCTTCTGTTTTCTTGTTTAGTAAATTACTACAATGTCCTTAAATTATTAAAATAAATAAAAGTGAAAACGTTATAAATGGAAAATTTGCCAAAAGAGGGGAACAAATCCCTTTCTCTTAATAAATAGTGTAAGATTTGTTTGAACTCCTTACTCTTTAGACATAACAATCTTTTTTTGAAAAAACTTAGCCGACAAATAAATAAGGTATGAGGGAGAGCAAAACAGAGAGAGACGAGAGGTCTCTTTCGGCGGCTCGCCCTCGTGGCGGCGTCTTCAGGCGAGCGAGGGTGACCCAGGGTCACCGAAATAATTCTAGGCAGAGTATGAAGCATTATTTTGGTTTCGTGAGGAGAGGTGTTGGCGAGCGGGTGACGAGGTCGGAGACCCGAAATTTGCAAGCGAGCGACAGTAGGAGTGGCTGCAAAGGGTCGGGGTTAGCGGCATAGGGTGTTGCTGCTTCCGATGCGGCCAGATGGTCTTCTTAAGGTTTGGTTGGGGGATCTGTCTGTCACTCTGTGGGAAAGAGATCAGCGGTACATGGTGGATTGGCGGTTATGTGCGCCGTGGGAAAAGCGAACGTTTGGAGAGGCAGTGGAGACTGCCGATGGTCAGGACGAGGCACGTGGTGGTTAGCAATATTTCTTGGTGTCGCGGTGCAGGATGTTGTCTTTCTTTGCCTAAGGTCGGGATGTGGGTTGTGTGCTTGTTTGGCTCATGGCTCATGTCTTTTATGTTTATTTAGTATTTATTTTTTGTTTCTTTATTTCATGTTGCAAATAAATCCTCGTATAGCGAGGTATATCGGGCGGTCAAGGCGATCTGTCCATGTGTGCATTCTTTGTGCTTTGTCGATCTTAGGTTGGGAGCATACTGTGACCAAATGGCTGCTTCCTCCTAGTGGTCGGATGAGAGAAAGTGTCGACGTTTGTCAGCAGCAAGTTGAGAAAATTGTTCCAGACTGGGTACCGATACATCGTTTTCACCAGAGAAGTTTCATCATTCCGAATTGTCGGAAAAACGGTTCGATCTTTCTAATTTGTCGTCATTATAATGAAACAGATAGAATAATCGTTGATGAGCTGTTCTTTGTTATGTGGTGCGTGTTAGTTTACATAGTTTTTGTATGATGTCTTGTTATTATTCGAGATGTTCTACGTGAGCCTATTGTTATATAAGATTCAGATTATATGTCCTCCTTTAGGTATTTTACACTCTTATTAATCAAAACTTGAAGGCTACCGGCCCAAAAAAAACGAACGTTTTTTTAAGGACAGCAATCTTGAATATTTTAGGATACGTGTGTATATATACACTACTTTTTTTTTTTTTTTGAAAAGTATATATGCACTACTTTAAAACTGCATGTTGTATATTTGGGGAGAGGGTCCTTCCCAGAAAAATCGACCGCCTTTTGGTGCCACGAGTTCTAATTGGCCAAGAACCGCCACGTCACCGATCCTACATCTCCTCCTCGTCTCCCTCTTTCCCGATTCAGCTGCTAAACTAACTAATCGCACATCGCGAATTCCCCCACCACACACCTGGCCCGGGCAATTGACCGACGCGTGGCAACTATTCGCGCACACACCATCTCTACTACAGCTCAAACGCTGTATATCTCGGGGTATAAATAATACAGGAGTAAATTAAGACGAGCTAGCTAGTCTGGTGATCGAAATCGACTGAGAAGAACACTGATTCTCTGAGGGTGTAAGATTAGAGCTCAAATAAGAAAGAGAGAGAGAGAGAGATCTGAGAAGATGGCGATCAGTAGAATAACGATTGGGAGTCCAGGAGAGGCAAGCCACCCTGATGCAATTAGGGCTGCGTTCGCTGAGTTTTTCTCTATGCTTATCTTTGTGTTTGCTGGTGAAGGCTCTGGCATGGCTATAAGTAAGAACCCAATTACTGTTTCTCTGCTTCCGTGACTTGTTTTTACCATGAAAAAACTCAATCTACCACGTTCAAAGTCATTGTAAAAATCGATGTGTATTGGTGAAAAATTAAACCTAGCTAACATTTTTTGGCAGGCAAGATTACTTACAACGGATCACCCTCGCCGTCCGGACTGGTGGCTGCGTCGTTGTCGCACGCATTTGCGCTTTTCGTGGCGGTTTCCGTTGGCGCAAACATTTCCGGAGGCCATGTAAACCCTGCGGTCACATTCGGTGCGTTCCTTGGCGGCAACATCACACTTTTGAGGAGTATTTTGTATTGGATAGCACAGTTGCTAGGATCGGTCGTCGCTTGCTTGTTGCTCAAGTTCGCCACTGGCGGATTGGTAAGGAACATGTCATTAAACTAATGTAACGAAATGTATATATGTCAATGTTACTAACTGTTTGGCCAAGTTTTGATTTGTACGTTACAGGAAACAGCAGCATTCTCTCTATCTGATGGTGTGTCAGTATGGAATGCTTTGGTGTTTGAGATAGTGATGACATTCGGGTTGGTTTACACAGTGTACGCAACGGCAGTGGATCCAAAGAAAGGGAACGTAGGCATCGTTGCGCCCCTTGCAATTGGTTTGATCGTGGGTGCCAACATTTTGGCCGGCGGCGCTTTTGACGGTGCATCCATGAATCCGGCGGTGTGTTTTGGCCCTGCTGTTGTTAGTTGGACGTGGACTCACCACTGGGTTTATTGGGCGGGTCCGTTCATCGGAGCTGCCATTGCTGCTATTGTCTATGACAACATGTTTATCGGTGATGGAGGTCATGAACCACTTCCCCACAATGATTTTTAGGAATGCGTAGGGAGAGCTTAATTAATCAGATTTTGTGTACCTTTTTGTGGTAGGGTGTTGGTGTTTCTAAGTTTGTTTTCATTTTGCTTGTTTGTTTTTACGTTTCTATATTGTTGAACTCGTATTATAAATTTAGTTTTGGTTGAAATGCTATCACGTCGACTTTTAGTGATAGCTGAATATATGAAGCAAACTATGCTCAAGATCGAGTGGAAGATTCTACTGAAAGCAACCTCATGTTTGAACTTGTTATAGGAATATCATACGTTCTACCTCAACATCATCCCTGTGTTGATCTAATTCTTTAGCTGATATCAAAGGGCTTTTTAGCTTTACCACTTTGAGACGACTGAATTTTATTGGAATCTTCTATATCATAGAGGTCGGAGCGCAAATGCAAAAATAAAACTTGCATGATCACCGAAAGAGTTGTGGCAAAGTGAATAAATAAATAAATTGTGCAGTGTCTTTACTCCTAGTCGTATGTGAATCATAGTTTCATGCACGTAATAGGTGTTATTGAACCGATTCAAAAAAAATTTGAACTTTATTTTGAAGTTTACATTATATTTTTAGAAGGATTTTTTTTATGTCATACATGAACTTATACGGCGCTATTGATTTTATAATTGAACTTTTAAAAGTATAAATTGTATAATTAAACTTCCAAGACTTTATCTATTGATACCTGAAACAAATATTCCGTCAATCTTCGTCTTTTTTGATGACCTGCAAACTGAAATATCAAATATGATGTAAAATTATTAGAATTTGCCCTTCTATTTTCATTTTAATTTATTTTTTCATTTTTTCCTTTAATGAAAACTTTGACTGAATTTGACCAACTGACCAAATTTTGTTGAGTTAAAGTCAACTCGGATGGTCAAACTTGACCGGAGCAGAATCTTCTGTCGCCGAAGAGAGGGGGGATCGTGAAAGAGATCATTAGTGAAGGTGTTTGATAGGCAAAAAATCACATATCAAAGATAGTACACTACAACATTTTTTAGTATTGCTGGCGATTTTAAATCGCCGGCAATAGTTTTTCAAGTATTGCCGGCGATTTTTCCCTAAAAAATGGTGTTGGTGAACATGCAGCTCAGAGTTCCGGAATTTTTCCTCTAAATCGCCGGCAATAATTGGCCGATAATAAAAAATTAAAAAATATTGCCGGCGACTTCCATGCAAGTCGCCGGCAATACTTTTTTTTTTTATTATTGCCGGCGACTTGCATGGAAGTCGCTGGTAATACTTTTTTTTTTATAACCGGCCAATTATTGCCGGCAATTTGGAGGAAAAATCGCCGGCAATAAAAAAAAAAGTATTGCCGGCGATTTTTGGGGGAAAAATCGCCGGCAATACTAAAAAATGTTGTAGTGTTGGGTATGATAATGCAAATGACTCCATAGTTAGGGGAGTTTTTTGTAATTAACCCTAAAAAAATGTCAAAGCCAGAACGAAACTTGCATAATACCGTGGATCTAGTCAAACACAAACCCAAATCACTGCTAGAAATATATATCAATAGAACACTGTATAGTTATATTGTTATAGCGGAAGCAAATAAATGTAAGAACAAACACAGATTTAACGTGGTTCACTAACGTGAGTTAGCTACATCCACGACAGAAGGAGAACAGATTAATTTATCTTGGAGAACCAGATTACAAAGTATATCACACTAGGTTAAGCCTAACCTAGGATTACAGAATACCTAATCTCTCTACCACACTAGATTAAGCCTAATCTACAGGATAGAACCAGATATCACTCACAACTCTTATGGCTAATACCCTTGTATATATATAGCCAAACAAAGTCCTGAATACCAGAGGAATCCCAGACACACACGTCTGAGGAAACCTAAACCAGAATGATTAAGGAAACCCAATTCCTTAATGCCTGAGGAATCCTAGTCCTAACGAAATTCTGAGTATCAGTCCTGCTCGCCAATGACTTCTAACTCTCCTCGCCAAAGACTTCCTCGCCAAAGACTTTCGCCAAAGTCAACGCTCGCCAAAGACTCTCTCACCAGAGATTCTTTCTTGCTTGCGAACCTCGCGCATGCCAACGCGCCTCGCGTACGCTGACGCGACTCAAGAATCAAGGCATAGACTAACAAATCTCCACCTTGACTTGAATTCTCTCTCCCAAGTAATCAGATGTACCCGAAGTACCAAACTCTCTTCTGCCCCCCAAATGTCGTTCCTCCAAGAAACGAACCCAGATGTTCCATTCTCCCAGAAAAGAACCCAGACGTTGCCTTCTCCCAGAGAAGCAACTCAGGTGTTGCCCCCCAACAGGCAACTAACAACTTCTGACATTCAGCAAATCCAAGCAATGTTGGAACTTGCTATGCGAAACCGGCTTTGTGAACATGTCTGCTGGATTATCGGCAGTACCCACCTTGTTCACCCTGATCCGCTTCTCATTCCTTAGAAAATGATACCTGACATCGATGTGCTTAGTCCTCTCATGATGAACTTGATCCTTGGCCAAACAGATTGCACTCAGACTATCGCAATACACTATAGCCTGATCGTGATGTAAACCCAAGTCACTAACCAGTCCTTTCAACCAGATTCCCTCCTTGGCTGCCTCTGTCAATGCCATGTACTCTGCTTCAGTTGTAGACAAAGTCACTGGAGACTGCAGAGTAGCTTTCCAACTAACAACTGACCCACCAAGAGTGAAAACATAACCAGTCATAGATCTTCTTGTGTTAACATCTCCAGCATAATCTGAATCTGAGTAACCAGTTACTAAACACCCTGTATCACCTCCATAAATGAGACCAACGTCAGACGTACCTCTAAGATAACCAAAGATCCTCTTCACATCTTGCCAATGCTCCTTTCCAGGCTCACTCATAAACCTATTGACAACACTGACAGCATGTGCAAGATCCGGTCTAGTGCAGACCATAGCATACATCAAGCTTCCTACTGCACTACCATAGGGAATTTGAGACATGTACTCCTTCTCCTGAGCTGATTTAGGTGCAAATGCAGTGGACAAATGAATGTTCGCTGCACTTGGAGTATCTAAGGATTTTGCTGTAGACAGGCCCACTGTTCAAAAAAACGGCCGCCTAGGCCACCTAGGCACCGACTAATCGGAAAAAATCATCTTATCGCCTAATTTTGGTCCTAGGCGGGGTAGTTAGGCGGGAACCGACTAATCGGCAATTAGGCGGGCGACTAACGACTAATCGGCAGAAAAGCACCGCCTATGCGTTTTTTTTAAAAAAATTAAGAGGTACAACGCAAAGAAATGAATTTTAAATAGAAAATCCAATCCAATTTCTTTCGCGAAACGTCGTCTCTCTCCCTCTGCAAACGCCGCGACTTGGACGCCGCTCGCCGATCACCGTCGTCGCCGCCACTTGCCGTCCACCGCCGTCATCCTTGTTTGTTATATGTTGATAATTTAATATGGTTAAATGTGGGCATGAGCATAGTGTCTATGGCCATCACACAAACAAAACTTGATTCCGTGAAGCTTTATGTTTGAATGGTTCCATGGTTGCAAATTTATAATGTAAGCTTCATTGTCATAAACTCATAATGTACTATGATTTATGAATTATCAGCTTTGAAATAGAATATTTCATATTCTTGAGATTCTTGTTTATGCACATCTATTTCAAAATTTTGAGATGGATGGTTAATTGGATTTCTTTATAAACTTAGTTTAGAATTTTTATGATATTTCTTTATAATTTTTACTTTATGTTTCAAATTACAATATACCATATAAATATATAATTAATTAAATATATATAACAAATGATCCGCCTAATTACCGTTTAATTATCGATTAAACTCCGCCTAAACGCCTAGGCGCTAGGCAGTAGCTCCACCGCCCAATTCCGCATAGCGCCTTTTAGAACCTTGGACATGCCAAACATTGACAATATCTTATGAATATAATCCTTCTGTGATAAGAACAGACTCTTCTGACTCCTATCCCTGTAGATCTCCATTCCCAAAATTTTCCTTGCTGCACCCAAATCCTTCATCTCAAACTCAGCACTGAGAAGACCATTCAACTTCTGAATCTCTGACTTGTCCTTTGCAGCTATCAACATATCGTCTACATACAGGACCAGATAAATGAGAGCCTCATTTGAAACCTTGTTGTAGTAAACACAACAATCATACGGACTCCTGCTATATCAAATCTGCATCATATAGCTATCAAACCTCTTGTACCACTGCCTCGGTGACTGTTTTAGTCCATATAAAGATTTCTTCAACTTACAAACAAAATCGTCATTTCCAGGAACTTGGAAACCCTCTAGCTGAGTCATGTATATCTCCTCCTCCAACTCTCCATGCAGAAAAGCTGTTTTCACATCTAGTTGCTCAAGTTCTAGATCCTGATGTGCAACTAAGGCTAGTAGCACCCTGATAGATGTATGTCTGACCACAGGCGAGAAAATCTCATTGTAGTCTACACCTTCTTCCTGATGAAACCCTCTTGCAACTACCCGAGCTTTATACTTGAAACTCTCAGCAGGCGACATCCCTTCCTTCTTCTTGAAAATCCATTTGCAAGTGATAACCTTTCTCTTCTGAGGTCGCTTGGCCAAATCCCAAGTCTGATTCTTGTGAAGTGATTCCATCTCGTCTCCCATTGCAGCAAGCCGCGCCATTGGGCAGACTCAGTACATGTAACTGCTTCCTTGTAGGTGGATGGCTCGCGAGGATCTACCTCTTTAGCAACCTGAAGTGCATAAGCCACCATGTCCTCAAAACCATACCTCGTAGGAGGTTTTCCGAAGTTTGCTCTCCTAACCCGATTGAGAGACAAACCATGATGGTTATCTACTAGTGGCTCTGATTCTGAATGTGAGTGTTGATCTCCATGCTGTGGTTCATTCTCATCTTGCTGCTCCACATGTTTCTCAACACTACCATTCTCTGATACAACTATGGACTTCACAGTAGGATTAAACATAGAATTTTCATCAAAGACTACGTTCCTACTGAGAATAACCCTCCTCTCAGATGGAGACCAGATCCTATATCCTTTAACTCCATCTCCATAGCCTACAAATACCCCCATTCTAGCTCTTGGTTCAAGTTTACCCTCACTTACATGATAATAAACAGTGCAACCAAAAACCCTCAGATTTGAGTAATCAGCAGACTTTCCAGACCACATCTCAAGAGATGTCTTGAGATGTATACCAGTGTGAGGTCCACGATTTATCAGATAGCAAGCTGTACTCACAGCTTCTGCCCAGAACCTCTTCTCTAGTCCAGCATTAGAGAGCATGCACCTAGCCCTCTCCAGAAGTGTCTGATTCATTCGTTCTGTCACACCATTCTGCTGTGGTGTGTCCCTGACTGTATGATGCCTAGCAATCCCTACATTCATGCAGAACTCATTAAAATCAGAACAGCAGAATTCCAGACCATTATCAGTTCGCAGCATCTTGATCTTCTTCCCAGTTTGATTTTCAACCAACGCCTTCCACTGCTTGAAGTTCTTAAAAGCATCACTTTTATGCTTCATCATAATCACCCAAGTCATTCTTGAGAAATCATCAATCATCGACACAAAATATCTGTGACCTCCTAAAGACTCAACGCGAGACGGACCCCAACAGTCTAAATGGATGTAATCAAGTGTGCCTTTTGTCTTGTGAATTACTTTGGGAAACTTACTGCGATGTAATTTCCCGAACACACAATGTTCACAAAATCCAAGGTCATTTACCTTGTGGCCACCAAGAAGATCTTCTTTAGCCAGAACTTGCATCCCTCGTTCACTCATATGACCGAGTCTCATGTGCCATAGCTTGGTCATATCCTCCTTGCGAACTTCTGACGATGCATTAGCAGCAGAACCAGACAGCGTAGAACCTTGTAGAATATACAAAGTACCCCACTTGACACCTTTCAGAACCACATTAGAACCCTTGTAGACACGCAAGATCCTGCCTTCTCCTTTGAAACTGAACCCCTTGTTATCCAAATAACTTAGCGATATCAGATTCTTAGTCATGCCTGGAACATGCCTAACTTCGTTCAATGTACAAAATTTACCATCATGCATCCGAATTTTAATTGAGCCCATTCCAACCACCACGTAAGCAACATTATTGGCCATTGTCACATTGCCTCCATTTACCTGCTCATAGGTTGCGAACCACTCCCTGCACAGACATATATGATAAGACGCCCCGGAATCTAGAACCCACACATCATCGCGATGTGCATGTTCATCAGCAACTAGAGCCGTATCCTCTTCTGAATTAGTGTCATCTTCTGCTACAGCAACGGTCCCTGATGGTTTCTCCTGCTGCTTCCACTTTGGACATTCCCTTCTCCAATGTCCCCTTTCTTTACAGTAGTTACAGACATCGTTGGTTTTAGGACCCTTGAAACTTGGCTTCTTGAATTTCTTCTTATCCGTGTTTCTATGTCCTTTACTTCCACTGACTACTAACCCATCAGCCTGATTGTCTGAACCTATACCAGTCACCTTATGGCACAACTCTCTGGTATAAAGAGACGATCTTGCCTCCTCACGAGTCACCGTGTCCCTTCCAACAATAAAGGATTGCACAAAATTCTCATATGACAATGGTAAAGATACCAACAGAATTAGGGCAGCATCCTCATCCTCGATCTTAACATCGATATTACGCAATTCTAACATAATTGTGTTCAGCTGATCCAAGTGATCTCTCAGTGGTGCACCATCTTGCATACGCAGACCAACACAGACGTTGCTTCAGAAACAACTTATTGGTTAAAGACTTCGTCATGTATAGACTTTCAAGCTTCAACCACAAACCAGATGCAGATTCCTCTTCTGCAACCTCGGTGATGATATCATCTGCAAGACACAGCATGATAGTCGAGTGTGCCTTCTCCTCCAGACTGGTCATCTCAGCGAACTCGGGACCCACTGCCTTCTTCATCAGCGGCGCCCACAACCCTTGTTGCTTTAACAAGGCACGCATCTTAATCTGCCATAAACTGAAATTGTTCCTCCCCGTGAATTTGTCGATCTTTACATTCACCCCAGACATCCTGAGCCGAAGCTCTGATACCAGTTTGTTATAGCGGAAACAAATAAATGTAAGAACAAAAACAGATTTAACGTGGTTCACTAACGTGAGTTAGCTACATCCACGGCAGAAGGAGAACATATTACTTTATCTTGGAGAACCAGATTACAAAGTATATCACACTAGGTTAAGCCTAACCTAGGATTACAGAATACATAATCTCTCTACCACACTAGATTAAGCCTAATCTACAGGATAGAACCAGATATCACTCACAACTCTTATGGCTAATACCCTTGTATATATATAGCCAAACAAAGTCCTGAATACCAGAGGAATCCCAGACACACACGTCTGAGGAAACCTAAACCAGAATGATTAAGGAAACCCAATTCCTTAATGCTTGAGGAATCCTAGTCCTAACGAAATCCTGAGTATCAGTCCTGCTCGCCAAGGACTTCTAACTCTCCTCGCCAAAGACTTCCTCGCCAAAGACTTTTGCCAAAGTCAACGCTCGCCAAAGACTCTCTCGCCAGAGATTCTTTCTTGCTTGCGAACCTCGCGTATGCCAACGCGCCTCGCGTACGCCGACGCGACTCAAAATTCAAGGCATAGACTAACATATATCATAGCCATACTCTTTAGAAACTTGGTTGAATCCATGTAGCTTTACATATATCATCGAACTCGAGACCTCTTCGCTCTATTTTTCCATCCTCCATATTATAAATACTAATGGCCGTCCTCCGTTTACTCCGGTCTATGAAATATATGCAATTGGATTTACATGTAGAATCATCGACTAAAGCCTCAATTGAGAATGAAGAACTGGCGACTCAAAACCGAGCTTCTCTTTCCCAAATCCTTCACTTCTGATTTGTTGCTGGACCAACTCTTGTCCTTACTAATTGGGACCTCGAACACCCTACACTCAAGATGATCTGCTACATAAGAAAAGATAACCAGCAACAAGCCCTCTGTCGCTGATTCCACCATATATGGTAATCTAAAGTAGTATGGGCGCCCAAAGAGTTCCATCGGAAAGTCTGGAGCAAAAACCTTGAGTTGAGGGTCATTAGGATCTTCCATATCACATACCCAAACACAACCTGCGAAGGCCACATCATAAAATTGCCCCTTACAATAAGTAGTGTCGGCTAAACAGCTGAAAAGTGATACATTCCGACGATCTATGCGAGTCCACTTGTCATTATTGTATCCCGGACCATAAAATATCAAATAGCTCGCTGTTTGTAACATGACTCCATAACTTGATGTGCAAGAAGGGCTCGATGACAACACAAACTTACGGAAATAATTACTTTCTTCTGGGTGCAGATTCGGCAGGTTAATCCTGGCATGGCTTAATGGATTAAGAAGATAAAGTTCAGAACCATATCTCTCACTCAACAACAACCAACCCCTAGAAGAAAAGCACTTTGTATCACCATTAGCTTTTGGTAAATCAAGTTGGTAAATTTCATCTTTGGTAAGGCTGTAAACATCGATCTCATTTAAGAAGAGGAGGACCGGAACTATATGATCTAATCTGAGTGCTCTATTAGCGTTCTCCTTGATCGCGACCGATCTCCACGATTTGCAGACTCCTCGGAAAGCGATGAAATCTTTCATGGAAACTACTCGCTCTACGAAACCGACAATGATATCTTCAGGGAGGTTCGACCAGTCATGAGTACATGCAAGAGTTTTCACGACGTCCTCCTCCTTTCTCTGATGCTTGTTACTTGTTTCTCTCATTGAGATTGTTCTGGACGTAAACTAATGGAGGCGCAGGCGGAGCGAAGTAGCAAACCCTAGAATATATATTAGTGTGTGTGTGGTATTCTTTAACTTAAAGCAGACTAGAGAGATATCCAATCACTACAGGAAAATCAATCTTTTGCGACGCGCAAATTGCGACACACATTTCTTGTATGTCGCAAAAGATAGTCTTTTACGACACACTTATAATGTTTGTCGTAAAAAAATCGTATCTTTTTCTTTTACGACGCATTTTTTGTGTACGTCGTAAATGTTGTTCTTCATTTATGACATATTTTTAATGCATGTCGTAAAAGACTAAAAAATTTAGTCTTTTACGACACATTAAAATGTACGTCGCAAAAGACATTGATTTTATTTATAAAAAAAAACATTTTAATTGAAAAACACAGTAGAAGAAAAAGTTGGTGCGCAAACCCCTCCGATGAAAAAAAAACACGCTCAAACTAGACACTGATTTCCTATTTATTTACGTTTCCTGCCACTGTATAAAGTCTCGGCCTCTCCCTCCTTTTTCTTCAAAGACCAGCAGGCACACCCTCTCTCTCTCTCTTCCTCTGGAAAACCTAACTTCGTCGTCTTCATGTCTCTGAAACTTCAATCGATTTGAGCGACCCATAATTTCGCGGTGGAAAAAGAGCTTCGGTCTCCAGCGTCAGTCTCAGATCTCGCCGGTTCTCATATCTTCCCGTAAGCTAAATGCTTACAGTGGCGCATCTGGTGACGTCTCAGATCTCGCCGGTTCTCATATCTTCCCGTAAGCTAAATGCTTACAGTGCTCGTACTTCGCCGGCGAAATTTCGTACGAGTCAAGCAGAATTCTCAGATCAGCTGCTTCTTCTCCTCAAAATCGATTCCTCGGGATCGCTCCCGAAGGTATGTATTCTCATCTCTTTCTCTCTCTTTTTACATATTTGTTTTGTGTTTTCTGTAAATTTATAGTGTATTTCTGGATTTTGACTGATTATGCTTTGCTTGTTCTCAGATGAAAAATACTACAAATCGTCGGAGACGATAAAATGTGAAGACGGATCCAAGAAATTCAGCAGAGCTCAGCTCAACGACGATTTCTGCGATTGTCCTGATGGTACCGATGAGCCTGGTAATACATTTCTCTTCACTTTTGATCTCTCATTTCAGCTGACTACACCTTTGTGAGTTTGTGTTGAGTTTAGTCTTGATTAGCTTGTTTTGCTCCCAGTATGTATGTACGTATGAGCTCAGCAGATGATCTGTTTGGGCATGAAATTCTGTTCTATGTATTTTTGCTTACATAATTTCAGATTTCTAAACTCCGATTTTCATCTCTGTGCCATTTTTGTATTCAAAGATGCGTATATTCTCCTTTGCTGACAAAATCAATGCCTTTTTGGTGGTGTCAGGTACATCTGCATGCCCAGGCGGAAAGTTTTATTGTCGGAATGTAGGTCACACACCTCTTCAGCTCTACTCATCTAGAGTCAATGATGGTATATGCGGTAAGTCTGCTATGAAAGCATCATCGCCCAACTTTATGTTTTGCAATGCGAATTGAGCAACCTTAAGTAGTTTTATCACGAGGCAGTTAGAACTTGCAATGCTTTTTCCAAAATTAATGGAAAGAGATGTGCAATGAGAATGCCTCATTTACATTGATTAATTGAATCTCTAGAGTTAGGAACTGAATAATATTTATATGTGTATCTTCAATTGCCTGGTTGACTGATTTCTTCTGTTATGCATGTTTACGTGTTTACAATATGCAGACTGCTGTGATGGGAGTGATGAATATGATGGTGAAGTAAATTGCCCAAATACATGCTGGGAAGCTGGGGAAGTGGCTAGAGATAAGCTCAAGAAGAATATTGCTACTTACCAAGAGGGGGCTGCAATACGGAAACAGGCAATTGAGCAAGCAAAAGCAGCTATGGTTAAAGATGAGGCAGAACTATCAAAGCTGCAAAGTGAGGAGAAGATACTAAAGCAACTTGTTGAACAGCTCAAAGGTATATTTATGTTTTGCATCTATTCTTATGATGGTATTTTCATTATCATCATGTCCACATTTGTAGGATATCAGCTGATTTGTTTTGGGGTTCTAGGCTATATGTTCCTCATACGTCTACTCGCCTAAAATCAGTAGGAGATTTTGTTTCATGATAATATACTGTTGAGGGAATGTGAGAGTTTGATATTACATAAAGCATACCATAATAAGTGTCAAAGCCCTTTATATTACGAGTTTTATTTTCCCCGGCTCTCTACACATTTATCAAGTATTTTTTTCAATCTTTCTGATGCCGTGGTGACAAAAGTTAGTTGATTCAACATCTATGTAATTATGTGCTATTATGGTTAAATATAATAAGTGCCCTTTTGGCTTGCTTTCTGTATAGAGCGTAAAGAACAAATAGAAAAGGCCGAGGAGAAGGAACGGTTACAGAAAGAAAAAGAAGAGCGGGAAAGAAAAGAAGCTGAAGAGAAAGCTAATCAGCAGCAGGGTGATGCTGAAGACCTGGAGAAAACTAAAGCAGAAGAGGAAGCTAAGAAGAAAAAGGGTGATGATGTGGAGACTGGCAGTGCTCAAGAGCATAAAGAAATACCAGATGATGATCACGCGGGAATTCTGGAGGATTCTTATCCATACCAGGTTGAGCTAACTCAGATGAGCTATTTTCTCTCTCTTCTAGTCTTATAGCATCATTAAAATGGGCAAACAAATACATACATTTCTTACATCTAAGGTGGACATTCTTCCTTTGACCACATTAAAGTTTTGTCTATGCTGATAAAAGTTATGATGTATTGGTCTGGACGAGTTTTTTTGTATTTGGCTAATATAATGGAAACAAGCATGTAAATGAGTTACCTCACTACAACAGATGTTCTGTCACTTGAGTTTAGTCCTTTTGGTCAATGATTAAGGATATGCAAATACTGGATTTTCTCTAGTCTCACACCTATGGCCTTGTCATAGGATACAGCAGAGAACCATGATGACTTAGCTTCAAAAGAGGGTGGTATTGATACTCCTGAGCAGAAAGGGTCTCTAGTTGATGGTGTACAACAGGTAAGCCAAGACGTTGAACTAATATTCCTTGTCAAAGACAAATCTACTGATTGGAACTTTCAATACTTGTGCTACTGGTTAGATCACAACATGTCATCTGGACGTAATTTCGATCTTAATGTAGGAAGCGGAAAAGAAGATGAAAGAGTTTGTCGCTACATCTGGACCTGAAATTGATGGTGGAAGCAAGGATCCTCGTGATGAGGTAATGCTATTTGATAATTTCCTCTTGCATCCACCTTTGGGCATGTCATGTAGCGGTCAGTAGTTTTGTATACCTAAAAGAATGAAATTGAGTTAAATGAAAACTATTTCTTTGAGAACATGATGGCCAATTCAGCATTATTGTTCTCTTACTGGGAGCTAATGCCTATATGTTGTGCTCTGTATGTTTAGGGAAATGAAGCATCTGAAAAGACGGAGTCGTTATCAAAGGAAGAGTTGGGCCGCCTTGTTGCTTCTCGCTGGACAGGGGAGGATACCACCAAGGATTCAGGGGAAATTGATGATACAAAACATATCAATCATGACATTCATGAAGAGTTCCCTAAGGAGACCCACGATGACCAGTCTGATGGCTATGCTTCTGAAACTGATGATGACAACCACAAATATGATGATGAAGAGGTAGAGGATGAGGTAGATGATGATTTTGGCGATGAGGATCAGGGTGATTCTAGTTCTTCATACAAATACGAGTCAGATACTGATGCAGACTTGTCTGGTATGCAACCTTGCCTGTTTTCTGTGGATTCTTCATTTTGCAGCTCAAGCTGCTTAGTTAAACTGTTATGCTCCTTAATGTTTTGTTATATAACTGAATGTTAGATGTTACAACCTCGAGTAACCCATCTTGGTTGGAGAAGATACAAAATACTGTCCGGAACGTTCTACAGGCTGTTAATTTATTCCTGACTCCATTGAACCAATCAGGTTGTGAAAACTTTGAAGTTACATAAGTTTTTTGAATATGAAAAAAATAAATGAATGGCTTATCTTTTGGTGTTAACCCGCTATTTAGAGGCTGCTCATGTACGAAAGGAGTATGACGAATCCAGTGCCAAGTTGTCCAAGATAGAGTCAAGAATATCAAGTTTAACGCAAAAGCTAAAACATGACTTTGGTTAGTATACCATCAGTGGCATATCCGGAACATCTTTTTAAATAGCATTGTCGGTTTTAAGGTGGGGCATGAGTGTAACTCAATATATTCCTACAGGACCAGAGAAGGAGTTCTATTCATTCTATGGTCGTTGTTTTGAGAGCAAGCAGAATAAGTTACGAACTCGTTCTTACTTTAATAGCTCTCAAGTGACATAATTATCTTAACTTTCAGTTGTGACAAGTCTGACCTTTGGGCACTCAAAATTCTTTGCAGGTACGTCTACAAAGTGTGCCCATATAAGCAAGCTTCCCAGGTGGAGGGCCACTCCACAACTCGACTAGGGTAGGTGTCTACTTTGTTCGTAGATTGTATTGAATATCCAAATATGCAATTTGTTTGTAGATTGTATTACTTTGTTCAGTTCAGAAGAAGGCGAGTCATTTTGCAACTATTATTTGATCCAGCTAATTGAACATGACTTGCTAGATGCATATGTATTGCCTATATGCTCTTTTGTTGGTTAAAGGGCACAGCTTGCAGTAGATACTTGTGTATGCATCATACTTCTAGTATATCTGGCATTCTCTTAAGAAATGTTTTACATTTTGATATGAAAAATCCATTTTATATATTCTGTTTGTTTACACTCTTCAATTGAAGTAGCTCATTCTTCTCTGATTATATTACTATGATGGTCATAGGAGCTGGGACAAATTTGAGGACTCATATAGAGTCATGATCTTTGCAAACGGTGATAAATGCTGGAATGGGCCTGATAGAAGTTTAAAGGTACTTCTGTGTTTACAATCTTTACACATATTATGATTTTTGTTTATGAATCTTTTATTACAGTTGAATTAGTTCTGTTTGAATGGGTGGATTGGCATCTTATAATATATCTGTGATGAAGAGTGATGAAGAAATGGCTGTTCCGGCTGATGAAGATCGGAATTCATGTGCGTTGTGTGGAGAGCCTTTTGAAGATTAGTGATGAGATACAGGAGTGGATTGACCAATTAAAGATATTGTGTACTTGTTATTAACCTGTTAGTCTGGTAACACACTTACAGAAGAGCTCGACAGTAAATCTTTGGAACCTCTTACCAACATATTAATACCGAACTACGTATTTGTAATGATATTAGCTTGGATTATTGAATGAATGTGCAAGTTTGATTGCCTATTTGTGGTTTGAATGGATGTTTATTAACTTGTTTTACGACAAGCAAAATATCTTTTGCAACGCGCTAATAGGTGTTTTGCGACATGCTAGATAGATCTTTTACAACACACATACACGTTTTTTGCGACACATAAATGATCTTTTACGATACACATTATGTCTTTTGCGACATGTATATTTATGTCGCAAGTAAACTTTTATCTTTTGCGACGTGGTTTTTTACGATACGCGCATGTGTGTCGCAAACCTATCTTTTGCGACACACATCGCGCTATCGCAAAAAACGCTTTCTCCCGTAGTGAATACATTCTAACTAGAGAGATATCCAATACATTCTAACTAGAGACAGTATACAATTATACACACACTTAATTAAACCAGAGAGATATCCAATACACTCTAACCTACTTTCTTACGCGTTGCTTATCTGTTATATCCAATACATTCTAACTTAGACATCGAAGCGTTGAAAGCAGGCCGACCCTGTCTTGACCATCTGACCGCCTGTTTATTGTATTCTTCTAACAGCGAAAACCGAACGCACGAATCCGCACACCCGAAAACTGAAACTATATATTATGCATTCTCTGGCAGTCTAGCCTTCAGTTTTACTTGAGTCTAATTAATATTATCCATCCCACTCTAATGCAAACAATTTCTTTGGCTAATGTATGTCTTCCAATCATTTGTTACCAGACCCATAACCAATCAAACAACAATTTTTCACTTCCTCAACATAACAGAACTTAGATCGAGTACTTTCTCAACAAAGAACACTACTTCAGAATCTTTAGTGAAACTTCAACAGTACAGAGAATTCTAAAACATAATATTATTCTCCTTACAGTACAAAGAATCCTAAAAAAACAAACATAATTTTTTTCTAAAAAGAAACATAACCTCTCCAAATTTTTGTTCAAAGATGAAAGGAAGGCGTAAACCATATCGGACGTTGATGGATCATCTCCAATAGGGCCATCAGCTTTGTAGAGTAAGGCTTTGAAATCTCCTTCGTTTTCATGTCGTACACCCCAAAATCGTAGAGCAAATCACGTTTGTTCATGTAATCATAATCATGGTTGTAATATATGCAATTCCCCTTGCATCCTGGAAATTTAGAAGCCACCACAGATATTGAAAGGTTTTCTCCAATAAAAAGAGCAACATCACCACCTAAGGTCTTCTCAATCCACTGGCATTTATCAAAATCAAATTTGAACACTTGGAACTCCGACACAAACCGTTTGTGTAGATTTTCAAGATCTTCCCAATCACAACATCTTACAACCAACAACAAATCATTCTCGTGTGATTGTACAAGATATAGCCTTATTATCGACTCGAATGAAGGCAAAGCCGGACAGTCTATTTCAATTAAATCCGAGTAGGACTCGGAAGTAATATTGAAGGTGACAAGATTTTTATCAGACATTACCGCACAAAACTTATCTCCTCCAAGCTGTAAAACATCTTCTATCCCACCGCACCAGTCTGCATCTATGTAAGTCCATCCCATGTTTTTGCCAATCCTAGTAAAAGCCATCCTTAATCTTTCCACGTAAATTACAACAACAATGCACTCATCTGCATTTGAAATTGGATATGCGGTGAGTGTAGCCTTTACGACATAATAGTCACAGTCTTGAACCCATCTCTGTCTTCCTAGAGGTTTATTACCTAGGTCTGGCGGGACTAGTTGGGGAAGATGGATGTCACCCTCACCATTCTCTTTTGACCTAAGGAATGGATTTATTAATGTCACTGCAAAATCCTCCTCAACAACTATCAACCATCCTTTTGAAGATCCACAAAACCGCTTCTTTGGCATTTTTAATTGGACATCATCACGGACCTTATTGTCTAGGATGTTGTATAAACTCCAAGCTTCTTCTATAGCATTGAAAAAAAGGAGCATAGGAGGTTCCTGATGAGTACTTGACAACTTTTTAGTGCGTATGTTCTGATTATCTTTTGCAACACTAAACCATGGCATACAAACCATGCTGAATCGAACATAATCTGAGGAAGTCAACAATCTTTCTAAAATTGCATCCAAAAGGTGCTTTGGCAAATACGCCCAATCTGAAGAGAAAATCCATATATATAAGCATTAATTAGAACGTACAATGACATGTTGATATTCTAAAAGAAACAGCATTTCTTACGGCAGTATGAAAGAAAAGCAGACTCAAATGAACAAAAGAAAAAAACATACCTCCCTCCCCCATAATTTCCAAAACACTAAACTAAGTTTCTCCCAAGTATTAGAGGGTAATTTATAGGCAATGAAAATATATGTATACGGTATACCAATGCAACTAGGATTATAAATATATTCCTGCATGAAGTAGGAAACCTGAACCTGATTTGAGTAGGTGTGTTGTGCCTGATCTACCTAGAAAAGAATCCGTTTAATTGGAAAACTACTGTATTGACCGTGCGAATTTTCATTAACTGACTTGTATAAATGGCTAGATGCTAGTTGGGCGGTGAGGAAGTGATCTAGCTAGGCTGAGATTTTTTGGAACATTGTTTATACGGAATACTTGATGATATCACTAACAATTAAAATAAACAGCACATATATTTATATTAAATAATTAATCAAAATAATAAGTTTTCCAAACAATATATACATAAACAAGATTTATATTATGTTTCATATTTTAAAACAAAAACTAATCCAATGTCCACGACGTACTCCATGGTTTGAGTACAGTTGAGTAATTAGATTAAAGATATTGATCACGATCGGGACGACAAAATTTATCACAAAATTCCCGTTAATTGTACAAATAGTCATTCTACCAAGAATCCGAATGAAAAACCTGCAAAACTAATACATCTTTCAGTTTTGTCAATATATATCAATATATATATACATACCTGAAGCCATAGTCGCAAAAGGGTCCTCAACTCCTGATCAATATAATACCAAATCTGATCCAAGCAAGAGTTAGCTTCCTGCTTAGTTTGATGGAACCTGATAATCAAAAGATCTGGGTAATCTTACTTTCTAGGCCGCCAAGATAGAGGAGGCCGAGTGAACTTTAGAGTTTCTTATATAGGGATAAGTAATGGGCTGCTATCTTGATTATTGGACTTGGGCTATCTTTTTAGTGCACTTCGAATCACATTCAAACCAATAATCTAACAAAGATTGCACTGCAATGGAGTGTGCATGCATGGTTTTGCCTCGATATTTAGTTATTTACTCTCGTAGTGCCGGATACGGACGGGCTAGATCGGTTCGAGAAAAACACAATAATTTTATAATTATTAAGCAGAAGGATGATATTTGTTATTTTAAAAATGAATCCTGATAAGTCTTTACTTAAACGAAATCGGTTCGGTACAGGTTTATTTTTGGATCCCTATGTTCTTTTTTCGATAGCAAAAATTATGCAAGAGTATATATATCTAAAAGACCTAAAACAACCAAAAAAAGCATTTTAATAAGTTCATGTGTTTCATCACATCCGCGAACAATCCAAAGTCAACTTCAAAATATACCCAACAAGAAAAAGAAAGTATGAAAAATATATACTGTAATATATAGTTGGTATGGTTTATTGTGATAGATATAATATTCGGACCGGGCCGGGATTCCGCTTGCACGATAATTAAACCTAAATCTCATCCCATTTATTCCAATGGGTCTAAATCCATAGGGTCGAATCAAGATTTATGGGACCAAGTGCCACCCCTAGAATTTGCATCTCGCGTGTTTTGCAAATTACTCTTAAGGGGTATACTAAATTGGAAAAATTCTAGAATACACCCAAGGGCTAAACACCCTAAGGTCTAAATTCCAATAATGACACATGGCGCAATCTTATTTGTTTGTTTTTTCAATTTTATCAAGGTTGATGGAGCTTATCATAAACTCAGCACACTTGATTATCCTCTTTTCCAAGAACACAACGCAAATGCAGATGAACTCGAGGGTTTTTTTATTTTGTCTTCTTTGATCTTTTAGTTCATCTCAGTTAGATCAAAATCAGAAGCACGATTATCAAACTTTTTAATTTTGAAGAATATTAAAATTAGAGAAACAAACCATCTATAAACCCAGAAGATTCTATATTGATTTTCTCTCTCTCTTCGTTTTCAATCTTTGGAAACCACCTGGGTTATTCCTAAATAGAAACTCACTCATCTCCATTGAAACTCCCTCCTACAAATATTGAAACTCTTCTAAGTTCCACATCAAACTTCTCAATCTCAACCTACGCATCTTTATAAAAACTCAATTTCAAAGGTCAAAAGGAAGAACATATATCATATAACCATCATTCGAGATTTGAACCCTGGAATCAAGATTAAGAACCTCAGAGACAAATGTTGTTGTCGCCATTGTGGCGTCCAAACTCTTGAAGCGACGAACCTCATCAAAGATGATAACGGCGAGGGGCTCGAGTTGGTCGGGATTTTGTTTCGATAAAGAGGATTTTCAAATAAATTGAGCTTATGGTAAGCTCAGTCAAACTTGATAAAGTTGAATAAATTGACTAATCATACAGTGACACGTGAAAGTCAAGACTAATTAGCCCTAGGGTGTTTAGCCCTGGGGTGGAGAGCAACCTGATCCAATTGATTGCTAACAAGAATGTTGAACCAAATAACATATCTCCCTTCAACTCCTAGGTTGTAGCCGTCACCGCTGCTGCCTAGTGAGACGACTGGTCTTTGGATCGCTGAACGTGCTTGTCACGATGACTTACCCTCGTTTTATACCCTCTCCTCCTTCCACGATCTATTCCTCTCCTGATCGGGTCACCATGACAATGGATCACAGCTCTGAACTTCGGCATCTGGTTTGGGCCACACTCCACCGTCACCTCTTCCTTCCCGGCACTCTAATTATTCAGCTCTGTTGTTATCGGATCGGTTCTATCCGAATCGATCTTCCCCTCGAGGCTGTACATATCCACTGTTGGGACTCCAGCGGCGGCTCGGGATTATAACTCCCAACCCCTCGCGTGAGCCGAGCCCAGTTTGATGGATGCTTACTCGGCTTGGACGACGATGCAGTGGTGGGATGGCCAACATCAGGAGGCTACCCAATCGGTACTCGTCGACTTTGGAGGAAATTGGGCTAACGCCGGGTTCGGCCAGTCGGAAAGGCAACAACGAGGTCGACGAGGGACCTCTGGTCTCGTTGGCAACTACAGATTTCCATGCAAACCGAATTGTCATGCTGGGCTGCAGAGAGGCCCACGAACTAGCTATCCATTTTGGGCCTTTTGGAATACTTGGGCTCCTACCAGGACCTTTTGGACTCCGAGTAGGACTTTGGGTATTCTATGGGGCCTGATCCATCCATCTATGTTCTTTGGCTTTCGCATGTGAGACCCAGGCAAATCCGTCTATTTCAGTTCGTCTCATTTTGGTATGTTTTTTAGAAAGGGATTATGCTTATTTCCAAGTATGCATTCGTTGCAAAGACTCTCCGCCCCGTATGAGATGCACTTTTACTAGCACACGAATATTGTGTTGATGGACTCTCCGAGAATGACCGGCTATTAAATTTAGCACGAATATTCCTACATCATTATGTGATTCACGGCCCACATCAGATCTACCCGGCGAATGAAGAACTTCTGATTCTAGCTTTCGCATATCATTATCAAGATACATTTACATTTCATATGTACTGCCATTTTTTGACACATTTATTGTCTCGGATGTACTTAAATTTTCATTAATGAATTTATCGTTTCCCTAAAATAAATTACTAACACTACTGATCCGATAGTGAGTGTATTGGAAATGCGACGAATGAACCGTTCTGACGACGTGAGAAGTTGCGGTGGCAAAAAGTAAGTCCAAGAAGAGAAGAAGGAGAAGACAGAGTACACCTTGACACATCTTACACCGACGACTCACAAGTGTAAAAATCTCGGTCTCTCATTAATTCCTTGGATCAAAATGTTAATGTTACAAATTTTTTTGGTGTGCTTCCAGTTGATGATTAATTCATAATACCATTTATACGAGTTGTTGTTAATGTTAACGTTGAAGGACTACTGAGTCAGTTGGGTCACTTGTGCATGCCATCCCCATGTATAGAGAATTAGAGATACTCACTAGTCACTACTCAGGACCCGGCCCTAATGTAAAGCGGGCAAGGCCCAGGGCTTGGACCCAAAATGGCCTAAACTCAGAGGCCCTAATTACAAGGGTAAAATGAGAAAATAAAGTACATTTTAGCAGAACGCTGCATGTGGATAAGTCAAAGAAGTTTTGCACTTTTTTGCAATTTTCGTATGTTTTCTCCATATTTTGCATTTAAGTTTGACCATAACGAACAACTGTAAATATCCCTTTCAGACAGAAAAAAACAACTGTAAATATCTCTTTCAGACAGAAAAAAACAACTGTAAATATAGTTTTTGATTTAATAAAGGGTATAATAGTAAAAAAAAAGTATTTTGGTTAGCAATGACCTAAATACAACATAGATTACTGTAATACTTTGTGGCCTTTCTAATTCGATCAAAAATGCCCATATGTACGCATAGGCGTCCTGTACATTAGCTTAATGCCCCTAGTTAAGATCCATTAATTTAGAGTAATCTAGAAGTAATTACGATTTTTTTTTAGAAATTTTGAGGAAGATTTCGGGATCTTAATCTACTTGTTCATTAAGCCATAGTCTATGAACCAAACAATAAAGTGAACTGCCAACCCGGTAAATGCGAAATAATCGATAAACTTTTAATAATCTTTTGGGAGAAATATAAACCTGAAGTTGACATTAAGCTAAGTTCAGGTTGACTAGTCAATTAGTGCAAATGTATTAATTCTTCAAGTAATTCTTCAAATTGCTTGAGTAGTTTGAAATCATCAAACTGCTTGAGTAAGAGCAAAACAGAATGCAGAAGTTCACAAACTGCTTGAGCAATTACTATTCGGTGACCAATGAGAAAGTGACACGTGTTATCTCCGAATTACGATTTCGACAAAATAAATATGATGTGTTTTTTTGGCAAATAATTTCATCAAGGAATTGCAATTTTATTTCTCAAAAATTTAAATACATAATGAAAAGATAATGGAAACATAATGAGAACATAAATGACAAAATTTATTCTTAATACCATTGCTAAAATTACTCTGAAAAGAGTACGCGTGGTTGATAACAATCCTCAAATATATCATTGGCAACTTCACCTTCCTTATCTTCTACTTCCTTAAGGATAACTAGTTTCCTCTTGGTAAAGTACCTTCGGGGTCATAGCCTCCAAATTTATTGTTATGATCATTGTTTCTTGAGTTGAAGCTCACTTGCTGCCCTTGCTTCCTTTTGTTGTTGAAGTTGTATATACTCTTTGTAATAATTGAGCTCACTTTCATTATGCATCTTCCTCGTGGGATGCCACGATGCTGGATCACTTGCCATGATTTGCAAAACCTCAGTGCGTTGCTCAATAGGAGTCTTACCTTGTATCTTTTGACGCCTTGCTTCCTTTGCCGCCTTGCATCCCATTGGTCTAACCGGACTTGACGGACCAGTGCCAACGTAAGTGGGTGGTGCTTCATTCACTTTCTCGTCACCCAAATTTATGATTGGAGATGATTCAGTAACGGAGATAGTCTCTTCACATGAGCTTACATACGGAGACGAAGTACTTGGTTCAACATCTCCGTAACTTGGATGGTCCTTAAGAACTTCCTAACATTCAAAGTGGGTGAACGGTCTTTTCTTAGCGGCATAGTAGTATGCTTGAGGTTGCTTAATCTAAAAAAATGCAGTAAATTAATTAGATTAAAATGACATACAAAAAGTTAATTAAAAAATTCACTAAATTAATTACATAATAGAAATTAAATAAAAATGAGATGATGAGTATAAGGAGTTACCTCATCTATGTCAGAAGTGCCGCTAGCTCTACGCTTACGTGCGTCTCGCAAACATTGACCCCATTTTTACAATGGTATCTTGAACTTATTGTAGTGAGACGCAAGCTCAATTTGAGACCTAAGCTTCTTTCGAGGTGTTTCTCTTTCCGATGACACCCAATTTTGCATGTAATCGGCATGAATTTTCTCCCACAATTTATCCTTCATTTGTTTGTTGCCATTGCATTCATCAATACTATGACGTGAGATATAGATGCACATTTGTAAAACTTCGGAAAGAAGCCAATGGGTGGCCATTTTTTCAAAAAAAATGCTCAAGAAAATGAAAGTAGAGATGGATGGAGATGTGAAATTTGTTGTGCACAAATTGGTGTAAGTTGTGAAACAAATGGTGTAGTATTTATAGAAAAATATTATTGGGTGTTATGCAATTTTTGGGAATTTTTTTGCAATTTTTTGCAAATATTTTGGGTATTCCCGTTTATATCCGTTCAGGAAAAAAAGAGTACCCAAACTGTTTGAATATCAGCCGTTGAATCAGATTTTGATTTCAAAATCAACGGCCTATTGGATTTTTTCTGTTCGGTAAGCCACGTGTCGTCTGGTGATTGGTGCGTAACTTAGTTTTTTTTTACCTTTTACTGAAACATCTCGATAAAAAAAAGTCAACTGGCGTCACCCACGTGCCAGTGGGCCCCGCCAACTGATCGACTCATTTTTGCTCTAGCTCGAGCTCGAGCTCATTGACTGCTCGGTCTACCCTCTCCTCTTGCTCTCCGATGCGTCGCCGAATTGAAACTATCGAGCAATTTCCAGCGGACCCTCCACCTGCTCGAGTGTCTGGCCCTAGACGGATGCTCTTATATTGGACACCAATTGTACAATAATACGCGGCGTTGGTGGGGACTGGGACAGAGTAGTATTGCTAAAGATGAATTTAAGCAGTGGGCCTCATGGAAAGTTGGATAAAGGTATCTAACTATCTATAGTGCAGTGTTATTTGCCAACTCAAGGCTTGGGCTTGGCCCGGATCAATGTTCTAGAACCCAATTGCCTGGAATTGGACCCATACAAAGAACCGGAAAGAAGAAAAAGACAGTGGTGACTGGTGAAAGAAAAAGTTACAATGTAAATAAAATAAAATTGTAGTATAATTAATTTTGCTGAAGCTTTGAAGTTTGCTGTCTCATTTCTCTCTCTTCTAGTAAGCTCTGCTACCAAAACAAGGTACCTCATTTCCTAAAGAAAAATCTCTGTTCGTTAATGGGTTCTCTTGTTTGAGTTATATAATGTGATTTTGTGGCTCTCTATGATCTTTCCATAAGAAAAATCTCCGTACTTGAAAAAAAGAGAAAGAGAAGTATCTATGTCTGTATATAATATGGGTTCCTCGTTATGTTTGTTCTTGGTGTTGAAAATTTGCTTCATGAAAACATCCCGTTATGAAGATTGTGTATACGTTCTCTGCAATTTTTTTTCTTTCTTTTCTTGTCTTGTTTGGCTTGTCCTACAATCTGTGTGCATAAATGTGTTTGATGTTGTTCATTGAGCGAAACGGGTACTTTTTCTTTTGGGTTGTTTTTGTGAGAATCAGAAAGATTGTGAGTGCTATATAAATAATATCTGTGTTTGGCTTTGAGAAGCCTCTGGCTTTACATGATTGGGAGATTTAATGGTGGTTTTGACATGGAATTGAATAAAGGTGTTGACTTGGATGCCCAATTTTCATGCATTTTGACGATTTTGTAGGGAAGCAAAAACAGAATCAGATAATGAATTGTGTTTATGGGTTTTGAGCTCTTTGTGTGGAAGTTCGAGAATTGTTGATTCAATGATGATATTTTGAGTAGTTTCAGAGCCAGATGTGTGTTTAGTGCAGGTTGATAATGTGTTTGACTAAGTTCTTTTGATTGTCTATTGCCCTACTTGTTGTGAGTTCTTTTGATTGTCTATTGCCTCTACTTGTTGTGTTTTGATGATGATGGACTATTAAGAGAGCAACTCCTCAAAAAAATTCAACAGTAGCTAATGAATATGGATGATATTTTTGTGCATTGTACCTGCAGATGTGCATCTTCGCATGTAACCAGTGTGATCATGAAGCGGAAACCGAAAAGTTACTGAAAATGCACAAGGCCCTAGCTCATGTGAAAGGATTTGTTTGCTTGGAATGTGAAACAGAGAAATACCCCAAGTCAATTGGAGGCATCAAGGCTCACTATCTCGATCTTCATACTACTACCTACTTGGCAGACAAGCATAACTTTGATAACCAGTTCAAACGAATGAAGAATGCTTGGGAGAAGGCACAGGAAGAAGCCAAGCAGGCGAGGGAGACTGCAGCTGCAGCAAGAGCTGGGAAGACCTAGGATTGGGATCTTGTCATGTCATGAATAATTGAAGCAAACTTGTCATGCATCATACTTTTTGCACAAATTTTGTTTGAAGTAAACTTGTCATGCATCGTACTTTTTGCACGTACTAATTTCGTTTGAGGCAAACTTGTGACGGTTTTTTTTTTGAACTTACTTGATGCAGAAGTGACTGGTTTCATTCTACTTATGTATGGAAATTGTTTACCTCTCATTTAAATTTAGGTTCCTATGATGCTATAGAATTTGCCAATCAAAGCCCAGTCACGAGCTTTGCATACATGTTTACCAATGATATGCAAAGTGACGTGCCTCTCTCGTGCAAGCTCTCCAGCTAGCTCATTGTCTGCTCCAAGCCTCATAACCCACATCAAAATATTCCATTTTCCACCATCCACTTATAATACCAGAAGCCAAAGCCGGTCCCTCACCTTCACACTGCTCACATTGAGCAGCATGGCAGTATCATCACTCTCATTAAGCTGGATCTACACTACCTTACCTGAGTAACCTGACAATAAGGTGAATTTGCAACAAATTTCTGTGTCTATTTCTTACTATTGTTCAGTAAGGACTAGTTTGACTAGTTAATTAGCTAAGCTAATTAGTACTACCATAAACCCTAAACTTTGTACTTGGATTTGCATCAGTTGAATTTGCTTATTCCTTATGAGGTTCCTAAAGCTACCAGTTCATACAATAAGGCAAGGAGTGCAGGAGCTCGTTACTTTTATATAAGTGAAATAAGTCCTAGCTAGTTTGTCCGGCCACTAGGCGCCTTGTTCATAATAGGATTAATTTCGACTTGCCTAAAGAGGTTTTTAGGAATGTCCAACTGAGTAACTGATAATGTTCTTGGGTAAATAGCCCTCCAAAAAAGAGAGTCACCAGTGTACAAAGTAACACAGCTCAAAGACTGTGTGTGTAGAATAAAGTATAAAACTTAGCATGTAATGCTTCTTCATATGGTACGTACTAATCAAACCAGAAGAAAATCGTGATAAGGAAAAAAAACAGGGTAATACACCTAATTGATGCATGGCTAGCAAACTTGGCTCTTTATTAGATATACTATCCTTCTCTTTAACTATCATCTTGGCTTCTCATTGTTTAATCCCTCAAATCTGCAATGTCGGTCTCCTAGCTGGATGCATATAATTACTTCTGACTTAACTCCGCCTACTTCCTTGGAAAATATTGTAAGGTAGTAATCTATGATTCCGGGACCTCATCAGCCGCCGCTGCCTACGCGGGAGTTATACGGTGTGCTCTTAACCGAGCTTTCAGCATTGGCTCTTGCTTGCTTCTGCTAATCATCACCGGCTTGATTGTAATTTGTAAGACGATAACGATGTCCCGGGCCTCTTCTTGTAACACTCTGACTACTATTCCTGATCAGACTAGGAAAACTTTGATCCTTTCTTCTCCCATTCCCAGATTTGTAATTTTACATTCACAAAGACAAAGTTGCAATCTACTCCATCAATTGGTTCACTTTGTGATTCTGTTTTAATCGTCTGATGAATTGTTAGACTTTGGGATCCTTTTTCAACCGCCTTATGACATAAGTACGTAGGATGCTCATCTTTAACTAAATATTTTTCCACAATTGACCTGAACACTTCTAATTCTTCATCCGTAGTTCCCACTGCAATAATATTGATTCGATGCACGTACGCATTCAGATTCAAAATGCGTGCGAGAGCCTGGGCTTGTCGCTTCAGACGATCTAGCGCTAGTCTCCATGACTACATATTGCAAACGTCCCCTCAGTAGTTCTTTGGCCTTCGTCGCCGGAACACAAGTCTTGGCCAAAACTTGAACGAAATGGACGTAATTGACGAAAAGAAATCTTTTCCTGAAGGACCTACTGCCATAGACGTAAATAAATCTTGTCCAGAAGGACCTACTGCAACTACAGAGTTCTCGTTAAGGAAAACATAGCTGAACGTCAGAGCTGAAATGGCCTCTGGGCAGCATGCAAGAGATTCCCGTTGTTTAACAAATTACTCCTCCTCGATCCCATATACTTAGAGCAAAGCCCATCTTCTTGTTTCCCAACCTTGATGAGGATGTGTCTTCGACTACCCTTTAGGATTTCTAAGGCAAGATGTAACGGAAGAGGTGGTGTTGTCAAAAGCTCGATGTGCCGAGCCCTTTAGAAAGAACTTGAGCCCTTAATCCTTGTGGTTGTTGAGATTGTTATGGAATGATCAACGAGATTCAAGGCGCATGCAACTTGTTTTGGTGTTTTTCATGGAAGAAAGAAGAGAAAGTGGTGTTTTGGTTCGAAGAAAAAGATGGAGGGGATGACTCGTTGATGTCCGTGCAGTCAAGTTTCCTCACCATGCTCTCCATCATCTTCTGAGTAATGAGTTTCCTTTATTTGTTTATTCAAACCAAAAAAAATGATCGATGTACGTAAATGTTGTATTACAGACATGCAAGTATCCTAAACCTACCAGGAATAGGATAGTACGTGACCTCATACTCATATATGTTCTCAAAGATGGGGTGACATTCCTAAAATAAAATAAAATAAAATGGGGCAACATTAAAAACATAATTAATGAATTTGAACCTAATCCCTTGTAATATTTCCTTATCTACCATAAATCTTAAAAAAAAATCGGGAGATTCTATATTGTGCCGAGTCTATTTGCTCTCACAACTGTTCATCTAGGCTCAAAAGTGACTGAGAGGCTAACACACGTACGTTGTACGTTCTAGGAAAATGTGTTTCACATTCCTAAGCTAGTGGATGATCAATATATAATTCTCTTATTCCGGTGATAGAATTCATAAGGCCGCCGTGAAACTGAGCTCGCTGCAGATGCGCACCGCTTGCTGTTACTCTCGGCAAGAACTTATCATCCGTCTCCTTCTTATGTCCTAATGAACACTTCACTTTCTTGAGCCTCCTCATGACGCTGCCATGTTCACCTTTCTTCTTTGCCACTTCATCTATTTTTGTTGAGTTCCTCTCTGTAAATAGTGCAACCCTACTAGATGCTTTGTTAGCATTAACACGGTGAGACCCTGCCGACGCTCCTCTTCCATCGTTCTTAAAACCTCAACCGCCGTCTTCCTCAATGGTTTTGGCTTGTCAAGGCCATCCAGGTTCGTCAGAGCCTCCACGACTCGCTTGTGACGCTCCAGTGTCCACGTTAGCTTGGGCTCATCGACGTTTAGGCTCTTCAAGTCTCTAACCAAATCGTCCATCAAAACACTGAGTTCACAGGAACGTTTTCGGCGAGGTGTGACTTTGCGGCGATTGGATGACACTACATATTTTCGAGTTTCTTTTTGTAGTTGCTGAAACTGGTAATAATGGTTAGACGCAGACGACCATGTAAGACCCTTCACCGTCTTCATCATACTTCTCACTATGGACCATTTTGATCGAGCTTCGCCGTGCCGGAGCACCGTGTCTACGACGAGCTTGTGGTGCTCCAACGTCCACTTCATTGTTTGTGGAATGTTTCTCTGATTTGCCATGACTCCTCTCGACTTCTTTGAACACCTCAATGAGGCAAGAGGTCATTACCTATATATTACTTAAGTAAAAACTATAGTTTGTCTCACTTGGGTTCTTATTCCTAATAGGATTTATGACTTGCCAAAAACAGTTTTAAGAAGAAAAAACCAATTAGAAACACAGATAGGGTTTTTAAAATAACAGGGCAGTTCTTCTTATATATAGCCCTCCACAGTTTTGATGCAACTTGCACAGACTCTCGTAGACTCTGAAACCTCAAAAGCTTCCAACAAGAAGAAGATAAAGACTTGAACTTTATACGGTTCCAACTCAAAGCAGAGCCGAAAGAGGAAGAGAGTTGCAAAAAAGAACAGACCCAGAAACTTGTCATTGTATGAAAGTGAAGGAACAATGTCGACGGATCTCAGTGATTTCATCGTCATCAAAGAAGGAGAGGCTGAGATTCTTATGCATACTAAAAACCAAGTCTTCTACAACAAAACCCAGGTGCCCAAAGTTCTTCTCTTTAGTGTTTGCTGATGATTTTGACACTGCTAATTGGTTATTGGTGTGCAATTTGTATGCTTTTGTCTGTGTTATGTTTTTATTGAGCTAGTGGGATTGGATTGGAAGTTTGAGAAGATGAATTTGGGGTTGCTGGAACACTAGAGAATAGACGAGATCTTAAGCAACGGTTTACGTAAACCAAGGCCCCATCCATCAAAAATATCACTCACCTCACACACGAGTTGCGTCAAGACTCTCTCTCTCTCTCTCTCTCTCTCTCTCTCTCTCTCTCTCTCTCGTTCGGTGTGATCAGAGATGAATTGTCTCCACAATCTTCCGGGGTCAGTCAGTCACTCATTCACTCACAGATCGATTCTTGTTACTACTGCATTGATTGATTTTTTTGATTCATTTCTCCTCTCTCTTTTTGTGTTTGTGTTTGTGTTTGTGTTTCAGATCATCTGTGTTGCCACTCCGTGGCTTCTTATGCATGCAGCAAACCCAGAAAGCCCACCTCTGTTGCTCTTGTACGATCGTCTATTGGCTACTCTTGTTTCGTTTCATATCTTATCAGACTGACTAAGATTTCTAATGGAAAACTGTATGCAGGGAATGCCGAGTAATACCGATCTACACAGAAGCATGACGGTCAAGGTCCTTGAATTTTGAGCTTGTTTCGAATGCCCGCAATCAATTATGGATAGTTTAACTTCTTAATATGTTTGGAGTATTTGGGCATTTAATCTTTGATACAGTTGTCTAAGCTGTTATGAATCATGCATGCCAGTTAAGATGTTAATTTCTTAAATGTATGTGTTTGTAGGCAATCTCTGGTTCCACTCCCAGTGGTGCTCAAGTGAAAGAGGAAAAATCTGAGATATATAGTCAAGCAAAGTTACCGATGGTAAAGACTAATTATCATCAACAATTAACATAATTAATTAACGACTAACCGGATAAGTTCCAATTATGGCGTAATATTCCGGGTTGTAACATTATCTTCATAGAATCATAGAGGATTCCCTTTTAATTTTCAGATTATCAAATCTCTTGCATTATTTCCCCAAGAAAAATCGATAGCTATGACGACGTACGTGATTTAGCATGTCAAGCATGCCATGCTGCGCGCTGATGCCTCATCCAAATCCAACATGCAATTGTCACCTAAGCCAGAAACTGAAACTATATGTAATGCATTCTTTGGCGGTCTGGCCTTCAGTTTTACTTGAGTCAAATTAATATTATCCATCCCACTCTAATTCAAACAATTTCTTTGGCTAATGTATGCCTTCCAATTATTTGTTACCACACCCATAACCAATCAAACAACAATTTTTCACTTCCTCAACATAACAGAAGAGTACTTTCTCAACAAAAGAAGAACACTAGTTATAACGTACAGAACTTCAGAATCCTTAGTGAAACTTCAACAGTACAGAGAATTCTAAAACATAATATTATTCTCCTTACAGTACAAAGAATCCTAAAAAAAACAAACATAATTTTTTTCTAAAAACAAACATAACCTCTCCAAATTTTTGTTCAAAGACAAAAGTAAGGCGTAAACCATATCGGACGTTGATGGATCATCTCCAATAGGGCCATCAGCTTTGTAGAGTAAGGCTTTGAAATCTCCTTCGTTTTCATGTCGTACACCCCAAAATCGTAGAGCAAATCACGTTTGTTCATGTAATCATAATCATGGTTGTAATATATGCAATTCCCCTTGCATCCTGGAAATTTAGAAGCCACCACAGATATTGAAAGATTTTCTCCAATAAAAAGAGCAACATCACCACCTAAGGTCTTCTCAATCCACTGGCATTTATCAAAATCAAATTTGAACACTTGGAACTCCGACACCCGTTTGTGTAGATTTTCAAGATCTTCCCAATCACAACATCTTACAACCAACAACAAATCATTCTCGTGTGATTGTACAAGATATAGCCTTATTATCGACTCGGGCAAAGCCAGACAGTCTATTTCAATTAAATCCGAGTAGGACTCGGAAGTAATATTGAAGGTGACAAGATTTTTATCAGACATTACCGCACAAAACTTATCTCCTCCAAGCTGTAAAACATCTTCTATCCCACCGCACCAGTCTGCATCTATGTAAGTCCATCCCATGTTTTTGCCAATCCTAGTAAAAGCCATCCTTAATCTTTCCACGTAAATTACAACAACAATGCACTCATCTGCATTTGAAATTGGATCTGCGGTGAGTGTAGCCTTTACGACATAATAGTCACAGTCTCGAACCCATCTCTGTCTTCCTAGAGGTTTATTACCTAGGTCTGGCGGGACTAGTTGGGGAAGATGGATGTCACCCTCACCATTCTCTTTTGACCTAAGGAATGGATTTATTAATGTCACTGCAAAATCCTCCTCAACAACTATCAACCATCCTTTTGAAGATCCACAAAACCGCTTCTTTGGCATTTTTAATTGGACATCATCACGGACCTTATTGTCTAGGATGTTGTATAAACTCCAAGCTTCTTCTATAGCATTGAAAAAAAGGAGCATAGGAGGTTCCTGATGAGTACTTGACAACTTTTTAGTGCGTATGTTCTGATTATCTTTTGCAACACTAAACCATGGCATACAAACCATGCTGAATCGAACATAATCTGAGGAAGTCAACAATCTTTCTAAAATTGCATCCAAAAGGTGCTTTGGCAAATTCGCCCAATCTGAAGAGAAAATCCATATATATAAGCATTAATTAGAACGTACAATGACATGTTGATATTCTAAAAGAAACAGCATTTCTTACGGTAGTATGAAAGAAAAGCAGACTCAAATGAACAAAAGAAAAAAACATACCTCCCTCCCCCATAATTTCCAAAACACTAAACTAAGTTTCTCCCCAGTATTAGAGGGTAATTTATAGGCAATGAAAATAAATGTATACGGTATACCAACTAGGATTATAAATATATTTCTGTATGAAGTAGAAAACCTGAACCTGATTTCGAGGACACTGGAGTGTTTCTCAATTGGCTTCTGATCCGAGCCGCCTCAACTTCGTTTGCTAGTATTCTTGCAATGGCTTTACGACCAGCATCCCCGTAATTCATTGTTTTTATTCGGGGGCCCAACCTTCTCCACACGCTGACATATTGATCTCTCGTCGTCGTCGTGGCTTCCTCGATGGCCCTTTGAGTCTCTCTCTGTAAAGACCCCAATCGCATGAGATGCTTAATCAAAATAGATAAAGTGAGACCCTGATGACGCTCCTCCTCCATCTCTCCCAAAACCCTAACCGCCAGCTTCCCCGTAGGGGCTATCTTGTCAACAACTAGGTCACCACCGTGTAGCTTCTTCAAAGCGTCCACCAACCGCTGGTGATTCTCCAGTGTCCACTTCGACATCGTAGGCTTGATCGATCTAGTCCTCTTCTTCTTGGTGAGAGAGTCTTTGTCGGTTGTTTCCATGGTTAGGCCCTCGAGCAAACTTGCGACGGCTCGTTTGTTTACGACGTCTAACAATTGTTGAGTTCTTCTCTGCATGCGCTGAAACTGATGGACGTGGGACGCCATCTGTGTCCTCGAAAGCAGTCCACCTTTGATTCTCTTCATCACCTCGTCGCTTATTACTTTGGAAGCAGCAGCTTTCTCATTACCGCCGTGCCGGAGCAGCGTGTCGACGATGATGCTGTGGTGCTCCAGCGTCCACTCCACTGTTGCAGGAGTTTTCTTCTGATGATGATGATTTGCCATGACTCTCTGGATTGGAAACCTTTTTGAAGTTTCTGAAGTGTGTCTGCGGGGCTTCTACAATGAAACCCTAGTTCCCAAATGAGGTCTTTATATAGGGGAAATATTTAGTATCCCCCAACCTTTTCGCATCTTATAAGGATTCCTATTCCTATAGGGAACAATTTCCGTTAGGGTTTTAATGCGTGAGGCACAAGTAACAAGTCTAGCTCAACTATCCTTTATTCCCGCCTTTCATCAATGTTCTTATCAAAGTCAATATGATCTCGACATAATTTTAGGAGCAAAATAACTACTTACTTGATCGATGATGTTAAACCAGTCACTAGCTAGTTGTATTTGCATAAAATGTTTTTCCAATACCAGGCAAAGGTCACGTGCCTCTCACGTGCAAGCTCTCTAGCTAGCTCAGTATTAACTCCAAGCCTCATAACCCACATCAAAAAATTGCTTCAGTCTCCACCATCCACTTATACTACCAGTCGTACCAGACGCCAAAGCCCGTTCATACACTTCCTCAGTTCTCAGCATGGCAATATCATCACTCTCATTGAGCTGGATCTCCACTACCTTACCTGACTATAAGGTAAATTTGCACCTAATTTCTCTAGCTAGTCTGCCTTGTTAATTAGTTAAGCTAATTAGTACTAACTTCGTACTTGGTTTTGCACCAGTTGAATTTGCTTAATCATAATATGAGGTTCCGAAAGCTGCGGGTGGTAGGACCATCACATGCTCCGGCGACACAGCTTCCAATGAAGAAAATAAGATAACCCATCTGAGTTTTTCTTGAAACTCATCATACTCTCAATCATATCAAGTGTGTATATTCACAAAACTGCCCTATCATGAATAGCTAGCTAGCTACCACAGAAATGCTAGCTTCTTTGGATAACGTTCTTTCATATAATTCAACCTCCAAGTTTGTTACTTCTTCTGTTCATATTATTAGATTGAATGACAGAATAAGCTTTTTGTACTCATTGCCTTGATGAAATTTAGGACAGTACAAAAGAAGGCCACTACTCTTAGGAATTGGAGCACTAACTACAACTGTTCTTAATACAAGCTCCGTCTTGGCTGAAGGTATCTGATGTTGCAAGTATGAAAGTTTGTTTTAATTTACTTTCTAAATGAACCTGTTTGTGGGATAATAGATAATTTTTTTCCTCTTAATCCATTTCCTTGAATGTGAAGGAGTACCTGCAAAGTTTCGAGGCTATGTCGACAAAGAAGATGGATACTCATATGTTTACCCATCTGACTGGAGGGTAAGAACTAGGAAAACAATCACACTTCTGCACAAGCCTAATAATAGAGAAAAAATCTCTTCCTTCACTGTAACTTCAATGTTTCGTTTTCAGGATTTCGACTTCAGGGCGCACGACTCTGCATTCAAGGATCGATACATGCAACTTCACAATGTTAGAGTGAGATTCATTCCCACAGATAAGAGTGACATTCATGATTTAGGTCCATTGGAAGAGGCTGTTCCCTATTTTGTGAAGCATAAACTTGCTGCACCAAACCAAGTCGAAACTATATTCGATATGAAAGAGGTTCTACCCTTTGCATCATCGTACCTCTACATACAACTATGTTACTGTCCTACCCCAAATTCTTAACCATTTTCTTCATTGGCTATCCACTGAATGCAGAAAACCATAGATGGGAAGAACTATTACACCGTCGAGTATGGACTCCAATCTCCAAACTTTGCTACCACTTCTTTTGCAACCATAGCCATTGGAAATGGTAAGTAACACCAGTCACTTGATGAACATCTTGCATGTTATCTTGTCAAGTTTAAAGAACACAATACAGAAGAACTCTGATCACTTACTGAAAGCACAGTTTCTTCAATTCAATGTTTTACTAAGTTGTATATGCCCTCCTCCACAGGGAGATTTTACACCCTAAATGTTGGAGCAAATGAGAGACGGTGGAGATGATACCGCAACCAACTTAAAGTGGTCGCAGACTCCTTCAGGCTGCTTGACATCTGAAATGCAATGTCAGGGAGGCATCTTCAATGTGAAATTCCCAATTGGTGTAGATATATATTGATATAAGGTCTTCCAGAAATAGAGAGATGGCTGCAACTAGAGAGTACCTCAGGGAAACAAAGAGGCAGCCCTTTCTCCAGTGACTGAATTTTACACTCTTTCCATTTCAATCCACCAGAGCACCTGAAGAACAGAAAACATATGGCTCCTCTTAACAGAACAAAACCACAGTGCACAGATGGAAGATTTGAGACCAAGCAGAGGAAAAAGAATAGCATTAAATTATCTATATATTTACAAATGTTACAACAACTTCCTCCTGATTGTTTCTACGCTTTTCACAAATGGGAGGAGAACTTGAACAGACAAAATAAATTATCATCCGAACTAACAAAAGAGCAAATCGAGAAAACTAAAATATAGGGAAAACCCCCCACACCTCAGTAGACCCTTGAATAGATGCCAACTCTGCTTCAAAACAAAATCAATATACGATGGAGACAAAGCACCAAGCACCAACCTAACCATGCTTGCCTACAAAAGAATTAGACCAGACAGCACAGCCTCAAAGGCCAACCAAACATCAAAAACCCTATTCCTAAAGCCTACATTTGGACATATAACTATGAATCCGACTCTGCCGACATGTTCCACCCCCCTCACTCTGCTCTATAAACATTGTCACAACCCTCTGCATTCTGTTTCTTCTTCTTCCCTGCCGATCTAAGGTCCCACTGACAGATATTCAAGGATAAAACCATTGGGTGCAAATATTTCCAGCAGTTCAAAATGAGAGAATGAGAACTGTACAAATGAACCCCCCCCAACCCTAATTCTCAAAAGATCAAATACACATTCTACACAAGACGGTGCTGACGCAAACCCTTGCCAAAGTGAGGTTGCATCAACCGGACATATAGACCGTTCTTTGACATTAAAGAATCATGGGACCCTTCTTCCACAATTCTCCCTCCATTTAGAACCACAATGTTGTCAACATGCCTCATCATTGCAGCTCTGTGAGCTATCAAAATGGTTGTTTTGTTCCCCATGATTAATGTATCAAGAGCCTCCTGCACCACTCGACTCGACTCAGACTCGATGGACGAGCTTGCTTCATCCAATAACAAGATGGGAGCATTCTTTAATATGACACGGGCAATTGCAATTCTCTGCTTCTGGCCCGGAGTCAGATCAACACCTCTCATCCCCACATGTGTATCATAACCATGAGGCAAGCTGCTGATGAAATGATGAGCATTTGCTATTCTTGCTGCCTCTTTCATTTCAGCTTCACTAGCATTGTGCCTTGCATATATTATATTCTCCCTTATTGTTGTTGAGAAAATAATGGGCTCCTGCTGAACAAGACCAAGGTGATTCCTCAACCATCTCAAATTATAAAGCTTCAGATCTCGACCATCCAGCATTACTTGACCAGCCACTGGATCATAAAATCTCTCGATCAAAGAAATTATGGTGCTCTTACCTGACCCTGAAACTCCAACCACAGCTACAGTTTGCCCCCCGTTTACTTTGAGACTGAAATTGCTCAGCACCAACAATTCTGGACGCGTCGGGTAGCAAAAATCAACATTTCTCAACTCGAGGCTTCCATAAACATTAGGTGGCTTCATGGCCGAGCTTTCATCTGGCTCAATCTTTGGTACACGATCTATGATTTCAAACACTGAAATGAGAGATTTGCGCCGTTTAAGTATGTAAGGAGCCAACCCAAAAGGCTCTACCAGTGCAAATGTTGCAAAAGAGAAAACCATATACTCCTTGAGGGCAGTTGGTAGATCCATATAGTCCTTCTTCACGGAGTACGCAGTGTACCAGAGGAGAAGAGCATTACAGGCAAAAAGAAGAAACTGTGAAAATCCAAATGCAAACCCGATGGCCATTCCATGAAAGAAACTCTGCTTAAAGATCTTCTTTAGCTGCAATTGGTACAGCTCCATTACCTTGTTGCCGGCACAGAATGCTACCACAGTGTAAATGTTTCTAACTGCATCCTCAAGAACCAAAGATGCTTTCCGGTGCATCTCCTGAATCCCCCTGGAAAAGCCAGCAAGCCATAATTTCTGCAATATTCAAAATAGATGATTCGGTTAGACCAGTGATATTTTAACCTTAAATAAAAAGAGTAAAGCAGGAAGGAACCGTGTAAAGTATAGCAAAGTATTCTTGTAAAGTGTAACAGGGATTGGTTACCATAAAAATGAATGAACTTGACAAACAAACGAAAGAATAAAGAAGACCATTAAGTAACAGTAAGTAACAATATCAATCATAAGGATTAATACACAAAAAGAAAAGGATTCCGACACAGCCTTAATCAAGAAACACTTGATACTCCAACACAGATATCAGAAAACTGGTAGAGTAGAAATGACAAAAACCTGTGCAATGGCAGAAATAGTGAGAACAGGCAGGGTCGCCAAAGCAACAAGTGCTAGTCGCCATTGGAGCAACATCCCAATAAGAACAGCAACAACAATAGCAGCACTGTCCTGTATAAATATTGAAAGCCGATTACTAAATGCAGCTCGCACAAATGTGGCATCATTGGCCAAGCGCATGGACAAGGTATCGGCACTGTTTTCTTCTTCATCAAACCATCCGACCTCGTTGCGGAGCATTGCTGTAAAATAATTTATCAATACATAAGAATTAGTGGCTACACATCATGAAAACAAATCAGAGAAGAGTTGCACCTGAAAACATCATTCTACGAACTCGTTCAGTCATCTTCTCCCCCATAATACCAAAGTAAAAGTGCTGCAAGAAATTGGCAACCACTGTCACTATACCCATGCAAGCAATGATCAAGCACCACTTATCTACTTCCTTGCTTAAGTGTTGACCTTCATTACCCCTGTAGTATGCTGTTACTACAAGTGCAATAACATAGGCAAGGAGAGGATTGAAAGAGCCAAAGATAGCAGCACCAATGCTTCCTAACACAGCATAAAGCCACTCTGCAAAGCTAAGCTGTGCAAGCCTCCAAAACGATGGTGATTTTTTGTAATGTGCATTCTTTGTTCCCTTTACTTTGATTGGAACATCATCAGAATGGCTATGAGGGCGGCTAAAAGTTTGTGAATGAGAACGTTCATTTTTCGGATCAGATGTCAAAAGGGGTGATACAGGGGATTCAGGGTCCGAACCATTTGATGTCTGCAGATTTACAGACTGGACATCTAACTTGGGTAACTCCGGTAATCTCATTTCAAAACTATCCTGCCTTTTTATTGATTGTTCCTTATCTACTGTATCTGAGGGCTGCTGACCGTTTTCGAGCATTTTCTCTGCCGGTGGACTCTTTGGTTTCGGCGAATCCTGCGAATTAAAATTGCCATCACCCATCCGAAATATACCAGTAACCCTCTGAAGTGAGGGAGATTTCATCATTTTTGGGGATGATGGTTCTTGGAAGCTATTACTTGCTGTCGAATCCATTTCAATTTGGAAAGCTGTAGGCTCCTTGTAATTCCTCACTGGCATTCTGCATAAAGGAAAAAAAACAATGCGTCGAGTTAGCCAAAAAAATGAATTATACAATTAATATATAAGAAACTTCTAGCCGCATACATGGCTGAAAGATTTTGTATAACTAATCACAGACAATCCTGAAACAAAGTATTAGAAAGGTGTGGCATTGTATCATACCTCCTTGGAAGTTTTGCAGCTTCCTCACATTTGAGAAGCTCTGCATATAACCCATCATGGGTTATTAACTCTTCATGTGTACCTGTTTCAATTAGTTGACCTTCGTCCATCACTGCTATGTAATCAGCATTCCTTATAAGATTAAGCCGCCGAGCTATAATAATAGTTGAGCGTCCCAACATGAGGAGATCAAGTGATTCTTGCACAGTTCTTTCAGCTTCAAAATCAAGTCCACCAGTGACCTCATCAAGTAGAAGTATTGATGGATTCAAAAGCACTGCTCTGGCTATCGAAAGTTTAATTTTTTGCTCTTCTGTCAATGCTAATCCTGCCCGTCCTACCTGAATCACATAAGAATGAATAAATACTCAAAACAAATGAAATAAGTTACTAAACAGTTGAATATTAAACAGCACAAAACAGCAGAAATGAATTTTGTACTTTTTATTTTTTTTCCTTCCAAATTATACCTGTGTTTCATATGATCCCTCAAGTGAAGTGATAAATGTATGTGCATGAGCAATTTTAGCAGCTTCTTCAATTTGATCCATTGTCGCATCCCTCCCATAAGCTATATTATCTCTTATACTCAAACTTAACAAGGCAGGCTCCTGCGTTACTAGCCCTATCTGGCTTCTGAGCCACTCCAATTTCAGGTTCTTAATATTTTCTCCATCTAAAAGAACTTCTCCTGCACCACAAAATGGAAAAACTATTGGAATCTGCAAGCAGAAATTTTTGCTAAATTCTTCAGCTGGAACCATGAATGGAAAAATGGTCCACACACCGCAATGAGAACTTTGTGATCATACCTAATGTTGGATCATAAAACCGCTCCATGAGAGGAATAATACTGCTTTTCCCAGATCCATTTCTGCCCACAAGTGCCACAGCTTTCTTAGCAGGTACAGAAAGGTAAAAACCACTCAATATAGGGATCTCAGGACGAGATAGATAACTAAAATAAACATTCCGAAACTCAATATTTCCTTGCACAGACACTAGAGTAGTTCCCTCATGATTCACAATAGAGGATGATCGACTTATCATCTCAAACAGTCTATAAGCCGCAATTCGGCCTTGATCAAATGAGTAGAAGTTTGTTGCTGCTTGATTCAACCCACTGTAAGCGAAGTATATATACATACATTAGTACTAAGATCAAACAAGACAATTACGAAATGATATATACATATCCATATGTACATACAGTGGTACGCAAGAAACTTACAGGCCACTTAATATTACAGCAAATAAAGCTGTTATAATTTCACCGCCGTGAGCTTTTCCATGAGTAACTAGGAACCTTCCAACCCATAGTTGTAAAGCACATGAACAGATGGCAAGCCCATACGTAAATCCAAGCCCAAGTCCTTGCACCAGACTAATCAATATACCATATCGAAGAGTTGCTTGTAGTGATGTTGCATAAGAATACTTGGCCAATGTCTCATTTGTAAATGCATATAATGTCCCAATGTAGGAAACTGCCTGTGAAATTATGTACGGACAGTTAATACCTTTAACCACTTCATTTACATGGAAAACCATGGCACACATATAAACACCGAATCCATAAACACGGCACTGGAAAAAGGCAAGTCATCTTGCTATTTTTAATACATTCATGGTTGACAAAGAAAATGAGAGGGAAGAGAAAATTTTGTTTTACTTTATGGAGTAAGAGTTCAAAAATAAAAAGGAACCTGTTCAGCAATGCTAGCTGCTTCAGCATACGCGTCCTGAATATTCTCAGCAAGCCTATGAAGAAATATATTTGATATTCCTCCGGCAGCAACAATAAATGGACCGGTGGCTAATGTTAAAGCCGCAATTTGCCAACAGTTGATGAATCCAATAATGAGACCACTGAAAAATGTTGCCATGTTATGAATATAATTTCCAACCTGCATTATGAAAGGGAATAAAAACATAGGTTAGAACGCATGGACCAAGTTAATTGAGTGGGTGAAGGTGTATGTAAAAGTGGTGAGGGAAATGATGTAAAAGAAGGATAAGGCATACTTTTTCACTAAGGGCAGACTGAATGAGTAGCACATCACTCAAAACTTGGCTCACGATGTCCCCATTGTTCCCATAAGTATCAAAAAAACTCATGTCCTGGTTAAGTAATACTTGAACATACTGTGACCGGATGACGGCAGTCTGCCGTTCTCCCGTTAGAATCCAGCATGAGACCTCTATTACACAAGACCATGTTAGTACACTGTATACAGGCAAGCATCTTCTAAGGTGAAAGAAAAGCAATAGAATATCAAATAACAAAGACCTTACCAATCCAACCAGCAGCAAAAACACCCGCAGCGATATAAATAATGCTTAAAGCAAGCTGCAGGCAGACAATAGGCAATTATTGAGCTTCAGTTTGTCTCTTTAACTTCCACTTAAAACTAGATGCACACTCAAAACATATGTGATGAGACAAAAATGTTGTATAAACTAAAACAAAAGGCCCTTGACAAAGGGGAGAAAAGCAAAAACTAAATTATGCTTCGATACAATTCCTAATCAGACTTTTTATTACAAGATTCTTTTTTGTATCATAATGATTCACACATGTATCTTAATTATCACAAGAAAGTGACTTTCTGTAACGTATAAACTTCCACGAAGGTTTAACAAAATCTAATGCTACGTTACCATAAAGTTCAATTTGTCTTTTATAACAGTTCTGAAACATATCATTCCTTGAAAAGAAAACACAAATTTTCTTTTACACACTACCCACCCTTACACTGACTACAGACCACATCGAATGTCACTAAACAGTTAACCAAACTTCTAACTAACGTAACATCCCATCATCATTTATGTCTTAGAATAGTCAGATGAATATGATACGCAACTCTGAATACTACCAGACCTCGAAATAGTACATTGTCTAAGCAGAAAACTGTTTACAATATTCCAGCGGTTAACCGAATTATCGCTCACCAAAGCAACAGACTACATGTATCTGCACTTGTCATTAGCATACGTTACGGCAAAGCAAGTAACCGATAAGCGTATCCCAAGACTTTTGATCTCACCATGATTGAGGCATTAAATGGATATTTCCTAGTTCAACAAAATAATGGCTCTTTCCTTTTAATGATGATTGCATTCAAAAGTTACCTCAACTAATAAGCTTATCATTTAGTCAATACATAAGATTTCATATATAAACTGTAATAAAGTTCTTGCCTGGGATGTTCTTAATGCTAGAACTAACTAGAACAAAGCAAAACTAACTCCAAGGCGATCATTTCCAGCTGAAAACTCAATCAAAACTCGAAATTGAATAACTGTATTCACTTAAATCAGCTAATTCCAGCTGAATTAAGCACAAACCTAGCTGAAAACAGCTCCAAATCTCTTAACTTTTTTCATAAACAAACGCTAGGGTTTCTAAAGAGAGATTAAAGCTTACATCCATAAACTTCTGGTACTGCTCCGGCGTTATTTTCATCTGATTATTGGACTCCGGACCCTTGATCCACAGCACGTGTATAATCTTCGCGAAGAAGTGCAAGTACACGACGAGCGCCGTCCCGTGCGCGGCGGCGGCGACCGATCCGACGGTCATGAGCGCCCAATCGAGGCGGTCGGCGCAGGTGAACAGCCTCGAAAACGCCACGGCGGCCGGCGGCGGCTCGAGCTCCTCCTGCTCCTCCATCTCCTCCTCCTGCTCCACCGGCTGCGCCGACGTGTCGCCGCTCATGTCCATGTACGGCGACGGCGACTCCGGCGGCTCCGAAACCTCCGACACCGGCGTCAAAGGCTGCACGTGCGGCGGGGACCACCCGAACAGCCCCCGATTGATCATCATCTCCAATCTCTCAAACTCCCTCCACCGGTTCCAGAACCCTAAACCTAGCTCTGTTCTCTCTTCTCTCTCTCTCTCTCTCTACCTCTAAATTTAGCTACAGATCCGCTAAATTTAGAGGAATATTAAAAATAAAAGATAATAAGCTTTCGGCCTGTGAATCTCAATCGCTTCTGTTTTTTTTTTAAGCTTCTCGGAGGAGTTTCGCGAATTTTGCAGAAGACGGAGGAGAAGGTAAGAGAGTCGTCGACGAAGGTGAAGACTCGGTCAAAGAAGGCGGAGAAAGACGAAGGTAGAAGAAGAAAATGAGTCTCTCTCTCTCTCTCTACAGACACAAACTCACTGTCACATACGAAAACACGAAAATTAAATTAAATCAAGTTAAATTACATACAAATATATAAAGCCCCGAGAAAATTAAATAGATCTGTCGTCTTTGTAATTTTGATGTAACGGTCAAACGCCGGCAATGCGCTTTTTGGGGTAAATTGGTCATTTGGTCATTTGGGCGGTATGGGAGGTGTTGGTGAGTGTGCGAACAGCTGTGTGGGAGGTGTGGGGAAGTTACGTTGGAGTCCCTGTGGGAGGATATGCGTTATTTTGTATTTTTAAATTTGGGATTTTCTGTTTCTTTTTTTTCTTTTAATAAAAAAAAGGGGTGTGTATTTTGGGGGGAGCAGACATAATTGAAGAAGGTCAGAAGGGGGATGACCTTGGTGTTTGCTTTGTTGCCAGGGCATTTCTCCTGTGCCCATCATTCCTTTTTCATTTGCTTTTTGAGTTGGTTGCCTTTGTTTATATAGTAGATAATCTTTGATAGGCCGTAATTCCATCCCTCTTTTGTTTGCCCGAGTTCCATCTAAGAATGTTAAGAGGAAGAAATCTTTGATGAGATAATATGATAGCTCAAATATTCTTGATAGTGTTTTTTTTTTGAAAGGTTCTTGATAGTGTTTATGTGTGATGGAATTGAGAATAAGAAAAGTTGTTAATCCAACATGAAATACTTCTTTGCATTGTCTTGTACAAATTAATCCAATAACCGAGCTTTGTCAGACCTATAGACTTTAGGACTTCATATCGAATCTGACCTATAGGTCCCGACTTTTTTAAGATTAAATTCGGACGAGATTGAGTCGGGTTTGGATTCAATGAGTCTCGTGTCATCCATAAATTTTTGGACCCATGAACCAAATGGTGACCCATTTACCTAAGTTCTTGTCTAGTGTGTAGTCACCATTCGACCTTATAGCCTTAAGCTTATTTATAGCCCGACTGATTCAGTCTTCTTTGAGGGTGGATCGGTCAAACCTTATTAAAATTAGGGTAGGATTGGATCATGAAAAGTGGATCTAGGGCCAGCTTAATCTCTTTAACTTTATACTATCTCCAATGGTGGAAGTTTCATACCTCATAATAGAACTTTTGGGAAAAAATCTCATCTCCAACCCATGAAGATCCTAGTCCTATATCTTAAAATTAAGTCATATACCCTATTCTGGGTTCTAGAATAGAACCTTGGATGAGGTATAGAACCTTGCAAAAATTGGTAGGCCTAAAGAAAAGAAGAACATGTAGGGGAGAGAAAAAGAAGTCTTAAAATGAGGTATGAGACCTTGATGGTTGGAGATGAAAAAGTCCTATAATAAATTTTGATTTTACAAGGTCTCATAATATGGTATAAGATCTTATGGATGGAGATGCTCTTATTGGTCTAGTCTTAATAAGCGAGTAAGACTTTCAAATTGTAGTCTCTGCCAATTCGTTGTATTTCACTCTTTACCAAGCTTGACTCAGCCCAAATACTAAGGCCTATATACAGGGCCCAGCCCAGCTCGGATGACTACAGTCACTGTATAGTCACTAACTGAGTATAGTGTGTAACACACAATAGTGACAGTAGACTGAAACTAGCGAATGATACTAAAGGAGAGGGCGGGATAGGGTTTTGTTACTCCGCCGTCGTCCCCAAATCGATAATGGCACACGGCGGAGACCTACCTCAAGAGCTCGTCTTCCGAATCCTGGTTAAACTTCCGGTCAAATCGCTCCTCCGCTTCGCCTGCGTCTGCCGACTATGGCATGACGTCATCTTGCACGACTGCCGGAGCAGCAGCCACTATCGGCTTTTTGTCTCCACCGCCGAAGGCACTCCTCAGCTTCCCTGCGTACACATATTCCAGCTCGAATCCGAAACCGAAACGTCGTCGTTTCTGTCCCTCCCGGGGCCGCCAATCTCAATCATGCTACTGGACTCCTGCACCGGCGTCGTATTCCTCACTCCCTAAGTCGGCGGGAGGTATAAGATTAAATGGAACGATTTCGACGGCGCCGGCTATGTATCGGCCAACGACGATTACAAGCTCCTCATTGCACACGTTATCTACAGTATAGGTGGTGATGATTTTGAAGTTATTGAAGTTAAATTGTACTCACTGAGATCAAACTCTTGGAAAAGCATCGATTCCGGTGATGTCAAATGTCGTTGGACTAGTGTTTCTACGGTGGTGAGAGAGAGGCTGCATTGGATTGATTATTTTGGCACAAAAATCACAGCTTTTGACAAATGAGGAGTTCGCGAGCTTGTCAATGCCGGATTATTACCAGGGTGGAAGTGAAGAAGAATGGGGGAGTTTGTGCGGAGGACACGTCTTGGAGTTTCTGCTCAAGGATGCCTCAGTTTAATGACATTTCCTAAGGACGCAACCGATATCAACTCGTTTAATGAAGTATGGGTGATGAATGAATATGGAGTGGCTCAATCATGGACTATGCTTATAAGATTCAGCTATCCCCTACTACCAAAGTGCTTTTCAAGTAATCGAATGCTTGATGCGTCTACATTTGCTACCCTGGTTATGAAATATCAGTCCAATGACAGAGTTGCTGCCGCGTTGGAGAAACTACAGGACAAAGAGAATTGGAGGTTGATACAGATCAACCACGAAGACAAACAAGAGCAGCAGTTTCGCTGGTTTGAGGCTGGTGCTATTTTTACTTCTTATGGGAGGTATAGGGTGCTCGAGTATGAAGAGAGTCTAATCTAGAGGGTGGTGATGAGGAGGAGGATGATTCGATGGAGGCCAGTAGTGAGTCACTCTTTGAATGTATTTGCTAGAGACCGGTGAGTTTGTCTCCATGTTTGATGTCTATAATTTCATGTAGTTGCTGCTAGAGACCATTGATCAAGTTTGTTTCCATGTGTTTGATGTCTATCTTTTGATGTTGTTGTTGCTAGAGACCATTGAGTTTGATGTGTATGAACATTAGTAACTTTAAATGAATGCATGGGAAAAATGTGGAAGTCTCTTAGAACCAGTTAAAGTGTTGACTAATTAATATGTTGACTATCGATTTACAGATATTTTTCAGTATTAGTCTTTCCCTGGGTTCATCTGGAAATAGTGCTCTTCTATAGTGTGTTTCCTTTTTATTGTGAATGAGAGCAGCGAAGCTCTTTAGAAATGGCTTCTCAAATTTCTCTTCTTCATTTTTTATATTGTATAGCTCTTCACTATATTTGCATCATATAGTCAATGTTGGTGTCAATAGTAGAGGAGTAGATTTGGATACAAATGCAGATGTGATTAGTGATGCTAATGGTCATTGTGCTTCAGCTGCGAGTTATTGTGTTGTAAATGATAGTAATGATAGTTTGAAGTTGAAAATTGGTGGTGGTGATGATATTTTGGGTGGTAACAGAGCTGACACAGATAATAGTGTAGAAATTGACTGTAATGGTGTTGTTCAATTGTATGAGGATATGAATGGAGTTACTGGAAAGAATGAAGTTGCTGGAATGAATGATGATATTGGTGGTGCAGAATATGCTGATAATGGTAACGATAGAGTTGAGGAGTGTGTTCTGATAAGAACTTCACAACGGTGATGTGGGTGTGAATGGAGTTGATTCAGTTATTGAAGCAGTAGATGATACTGATGGTAAGATGAATAGTGTGGCTCAAATCAGTCAAATGCACGATGATGTCGGTGCTGAAGTATGTAGTGGTGTTGGAGTCAATGGTACCGAAGTAAGTGGTGGCGTTAATGGTGGGATTGAACTGGAGTGTGTGTATTTGATCATATTTGTGGATTTCTCTCTACGTTGACAAGGGCAGAGAACAAAATGGTGAAGCAGATGAAGAAGATGACTTTCCGAAATTTCAGTTCAGTTTTCAAAGCTTATTCTAGCAACCTCAGATGCATGTTGACCATATAAGTTGTTGGCTTGTTGCACTATGTGCTTCAGGAACAAAGAGACTTCTACCAAGTTCTACACTGTTTATATTGACGATTGAGTACAATAATGCATTACAATATATCAAACCATCCACCGTTTATATATATGCTTAAGATGACTTGTCAGGTTTTTATATTTAAATTTTGTCAAAGAACGCCATGTATTACGCTTATAGGATCAAAAATAGCATCATAACCTTGTTGCAAAGTTCTCAAACAATATGGAGAACAATGAGGGAGTGTGGAGTATTGGAATCAAGAAAATGAGATTTTTGATGTTAATGGCATGCAACATAATTTTATCAAAAAAGCTAGATAAAAAGGGAAATTAAGGTGGTGAAAAGAGAAATAATTTCTAAGTTTGTGACATTTGACTTTTATTATGACAGTGAAAGAAATTAAAAGGAACAAAAGAAGAAGCATACAGTTGTGTTCTGTGACTTCTGTCCAAACAAAGAAGGAAACAGATAAGGTGATCCAGTTCACCACAGAAAGCAATAGGGCAGCTGAAACACACACACACAGAGACAGAGTGACTCCTTGTTTCAGCTTCTCATTCACAAACACTTAACAATGGCGACCCTCCAGAACTCACCATCACTCCACAGGACCCTTGTGCTCAACTCCTTCACTAAGGTTCTCAATGCCCCCTACTATTTTTCTGCTTCAGTTTTTTCTTGTTTTGCAGTGTTTCCTCTTATGAGTTTCCACCTGCATGATTAAGCTTAGGTTTTGTTGCATTACTAGGTACAAAACAAGTCACATTGCTGTAGACGAAGCATGTCGTTTTTGGTAAGAGCAGAGCAAGATTCATCATCTTCAACATGCTCACCTTCTCAAGGTCCTCACTTTCAATTAATTTTTTGCTCCCTTCAATATGCATTGCTGTATATAGCTAACCAGTTGAATTAGAAGTAATACAATCTGGTTTTGGGATCAATTATGAAGCTTTTCGCTTTTGTTCTAAGTTGTTATGAGTAATGATACTTTGAGTTCTATCTAATTGTATGTTTATACTTGGCAGATAGATCTGGGAGACGCCATGTACTAGGTGCAGGGACGATCGCTACATGGGCTGCTCTTGTGAACCAGCATTCTGTATCATGTAAGAAATTGTACCAATTATAATGTTTGGGTACTATATAGAATTCAAGTAGCAAGATAACAATGCCTACCTACTATGTGTGAACTGTACAAAATGAGTTGCTTTCCTGACTAAAAGGATGACTGGTATCCTAAAGCAACATCTTTGATATGGCTCAGTTGCTGCAGAGAAAAATAAGAATTTTCAGCTTGTTACGGACAAGAAAGACGGATACGAATTTGTGTACCCTTTCGGGTGGCAGGAAGTGACCATCGAAGGCCAAGACAAGGTATTCAAGGATGTGATCGAGCCATTAGAGACTGCAAGTGTGACTCTTTACCCAACTGTCAAAGAAAGCATCAAGGATTTTGGGTCTCCACAAGAGGTTAGAAACCTAGCTACATGAACTGTGCCATCTAAATTGCCAATTGTTGACATCAACTTATATGTACATTTTGCTCAGCCCATTCCCTTGTTGATCAATCACAGGTCGCCCAGACTTTGATCAAGAAGGTTCTGGCCCCCCCCACTCAGAAAACAAAGCTAATTGAAGCATCAGAGGTTTGATCAATAGTCTTATTTTGTTTGAACTTTGTCCAGAAGACTTATCTTTATGAATGCCATATAAGTTTGTTGCGCAGTTTGCATCAAACAGACCTGTAGATGCCATTCTAGTGTATTTGAATCGATTAGTATCACTGCAATGCACTTGAATCAGTTAGTATCTCATTTCTGTGTTAGATGTTGCAGGGCTAATGGCATTGTATCTTTGGTGCAGCATGAGATTGATGGGAAAACATATTACACTTTCGAGTTTGTGGCCAAAGCTCCAAACTATACTCGCCACGCTCTCAGCACAATCGCCGTTAACAATGGTATGTAACAGAAAGGCCTCTGCCAATCGGCTTTTGGACTCTCGGCTATTGTACTTGACCTTTGTTTTTCGCTATGGCTTTGAGCTTATGACCTGTATTGCTCGTTGTAGGTAAATTCTATACTCTGACGACAGGGGCCAACGAAAGAAGATGGGAGAAGATGAAAGACAAATTACACACCATTGCTGATTCCTTCAAACTTTTCAAAGTCTATGAATCATGAGCAATTAGGGAACATTCACTTTGCATTACACCGAAATGAGGCCAAACTCTGATCAAATACGTTATGTACCTGCTCATCAGCAAATCTTTATATTTTTTGGGGAAATAGATTGAAATGTATCTACTGAAGTGGCGAGAAACACCCATGTATAATTTGATCGCATTCAGAGTTCAAACATGCTTTTGATACATTTTGGGATATTTATAGACCTAACAATAGCATGAGTGATGAGACATAATTGTAGTACTAATTTTTAAGAGCGTCACATTGCAATAAGAAAAGAGACATGGTTCTCAAACATTTAAATGAAAGAGTACCAAACAAGTACAATACTACAACAAAACTGTCAAAGCACGAACAGAATCTTTTTACTCAACAATAAAGGAACGCAAATATAGCTTATATGATGCCGATCTTGTTGGCCACATCCAAAGCATCGTAATCAGGTGTCAACCTTACATATGCCTTCTTCGTTCCATCAGGCCTGCACAATGCAAGTAATAGGTTGGACACCAATATAACAGCTAAATCATACTACCATTGATACACTGTATATCCATTACCATTAAAGTAGAAATACAAACACAGAGTGAAGCCATTTTACCTGATCAAAGTGTTCACTTTCTTGGTCTGGATGTCATACATCTTCTTCACGGCATCCTTAATCTTCTTCTTATCAGCCCGGATGTCAACGATGAAAACAAGAGTGTTGTTGTCCTCAATCTTCTTCATTGCAGACTCAGTGGTCAATGGGTACTTGAGAATCTGGTAATGGTCCAACTTGTTCCTTGGTGGTGCGCTGATGCGGGGATACTTGGGGTTCCTTTCCTTCTTCAAAGTCCTCGGCCTGTGGAAGGTGACAGATGTCCTGATCTTCTTGGCCTTCTTCTTGAAAGCTGGTCCGGACTTCACAGCCTTGGCGGTCTTCAAGGCCTGAGCCTTGGGATCAGCCTTCTTGCCATCAACAGCTGCAAAAGAATCATAATACAAACTCTCAGATAGAATACACTTATAACTTGCTCGGTTATAAACCAAAACAAGCTACTAGTGCCAAAACTGAAGCTTTTTGCCATAGATTAATCAATTTTCAAGACTCAGCAACATCCTGAATTAAATGGCAGCATCAAAGAGACCTTATTTCCATTAGTTTCACATACCAGTATTCGCGCAAAATCTAAAATACCAACACAAACAAACATGATTTACAATACAAAACAGCAAAACCCATTGCCCAAAACACAGCTTTCATCGCAAAGCTTACAGCTTTCCCTCATTATACTAACAGATATGCATAGACAAAACCAACAAAATGCGCATTCAGATTGAAGACATAGTAAAATGGGTCAACAAAAAGTTGATTTTCACAAAGTAAATGCATTAGTTCAGTGTCGAAAGTACCTTTAGGACCCATTTGCTCAAAGCTCTGCGCGAAACAATCCTACCTGAGAAGCATAACAACACAGACAATAACAGAGCAAAATAAGCCAAACGCAGACACAAGAGTACTAGAGAAGGCTCCATTAGGAACCCAAATAGAGAAGAACGACATGAGTGTGAAGATTTGATGAACTACCTGAGGAGGTGAAAGAAGAGCTGCGGCGGAAGTGAAGTAGGGTTTCCTAGAGGTGAACGTAAGTCTGGTTCGCTTTTATATATAGCTCTTTGCCCTAAAACCCTTTGCTATTATTAATGGGCCTTTTAATTTGGGTTTGACAAACAACAAAACTTAGTTTGGGCCTCATTCTAGCCCGTTTCAGTATTATCAAGACTTATGTGCCAACAATATTTCTTTGGTCTAATTGGCCCATAAACAATATCATCTTTATGAAGATATAAATATAAATTAATAATGTATTTGTATTTTGTAATACTATTAGTGTGATGACACATCAAATATTAGCTTACTCATGGGTCATCAAATACTTGTTACAAAAGTTCATAGCATGCGCCGGTTAATCTAAGTTCGTAACATTCATATCTTGCTATGTAGTAGTGCCATTTGTGTGAGTTTGATTTTCTTATTTCTAAGACAACTATGAGAAAAATAAACATACTAGCGTTAGATATTGAAGGAAGCTAGAAAGTAGGATATGACATTGTGAATTAGAGAATATAGGTGAGCTTGCAAATGGGTTCAATGTCTCCCTCTTTCAAGTTTGGCATGTGAATGGTATTAATTTGTTAAGATGTTGTTTAGCGATTTTGATGACAACAATGATCTGGTGACTGACTATGAGGATACTAACATTAGGATGACGTTATAAAATGAAAAACTCTCTTGTCGAACCTAGTATATGTGAAATTGGATTAGTTTGAGAAAAGATCGTAAAACTTAACAACCGACAAACACGTCTTAACTTGAATTTAATAATATTTTAAATAATGATAATTAATGTCTAAGCTTACCCTGCCCAACTATCAAATTAAGGTTTAAGAGAATACTGCTTCATTGATACGGATGATTTAAGTATAGCCAATGGAATAAGTTAGTGTGCAAACTGCAAAGTAAAATTCTAAAAAGAAAATCAACTTGGAGAGGAAGTCATATTCCCATCTAAAACAGTAATACAAACTGCAGACAGACAAATGTAATCAACTATGTATCAAGGAACATTCTATTGTCTTAATCCAAAACAAAATAAGATTGCCAACCCAATGTTCCACAACATTTTCTCTCAAAAGGCATGCCTAACGATCAATACTTGACAGGAGCAATGATCTGTTCTAGTGTCGCCTCAGCAGTACTCTCAGCTTTAACCCTCGGTTTGTTCAACTTTTTCTACACTAGCCGAGGCCATGGACCCCAGTCTTTCAGTTGTTGGCAACTCCAAACAGCAACAGAAGCCGAAGCCATAACCACCGAAGCGTTTCATTCGGAGCCAAATCCCTGACTCAATCCTCCACGACCCAGCTCTCAACGCCGCCATCTCCCTCCTCCCTTCAAACTACCACGTCGAAGTCCACAAATGCGTCTGGCGCGTCTGCTCCACCTCCGCCTCCGCCTCGCCGCGCGTGGCCCTCCAGCTCCTTGAGGGTCTCCTCATGTACTCCCTCGTCCTCTCCGACATCCTCTCCACCTTCGCCGGCGCCTCCCAGTGCTTCGTCATCGGCAACACGACTTACGGCGCGTGCTGAGTCGACGACCTCGCCGCTAAAGCCTTGAACGCCAACCTCCTCATTCACTTCGGCCACAGCTGCCTCGTCCCTCTCCACGTCACCTCCATACCTTGCCTCTACGTCTTCGTCGAGATCTTGATTGACGTGTCACGGTTAATCCAGACCATCCATCTCAACCTCCAAAACCCTCTCCCCAAAACCCTAGTCCTCGCCGGGACAATTCATTGAAATACAACAAGCACCCTAATGCTAAATTGTAAAGCAATTACTTACAAAACCAGTTTGAATCAACTTTTCTTTGTCCAACTAGGAAACCTCCATGTTTCCTTCAACAAGCAGCAAGCTTCTGGCCATAGCAAGCTTCTTCTTTCTAATCTTTTGCAGCAGACACAACCTGCACAAACAACAAAGGTAGACAACAAAAACTGGACTCTAACACACAGTGTTTCAATATCATATCTGATCAATATTCTGTGTGCAGTCCCTCAACCATTTCACACATCCTTTATATATATATATGGTTCGGGTCTCAATGACCTAATGTATACATCCTCCTATTGATTGCAGAATCTCTCAGATGTGATAAAGTTTTGGTTCACTAGAAATAACCCTTCCTTATCAGATTAGCAGCGGATCCATATCATTAATTGATATAAAGCCTATTGATACTAACCTTAACCAGATAAGGTAACCACACATCCTAACAATTATGATACCTTACCTTTGCACAAGGTCAATGTCCTTAGGCATTGATTGTTGATTGCAATGTCATAATTGTGAGTGATTTGCCACAACCATTTACCTACAAACTATCCCTTGGCAAATGTACCAGAACTCAACATTGAATTGACAGTACCTGCAAGCAATCAACTTTATACCAACAAGATACAACATGAGCAATATGAACTAACAGTATACCAATCAGGATTCATCAATATACTTCTACATAGTTCATCAATTACTAGAAGAAATCCTAACTAATAACCCTAAAAATCAAAAACGAATATAGTTCATAAAAGGGGTTATTTGTGCAAAAAGATGGAATCAAAAACCAGAAAAAGCAGGAGTAGTACTCCCCCTCAGAACACACATGCAGATCTTAATCTCTCCCCCTTTGTGGTTGATTGGCAATGCCTAATCCCCACGACAGGGCTTACGGTCTAAGACCCTATCCATTTTCCGATTCCAGCCCGGAGAAGAGATGAGACCCGACATGGAGAGCATGTCGACGACCATACCCAGAAGTCTCCCTACATCCTCTCAGACATCACGCATGTCAAGAGCCATCTCATCAACTGTATGGTAGAGATGAGCCAGATGAGTGAGGCACTGACTATTGGTGGGAGGAGGAGGAGGAGGCGGTGGACGATAGAGGTCTGATGGTGGAGGCAGAGGGTTGTTAGAGGCAGAGTTGTAGTGAAGAGGAGAACCAACCATGGAAAGACGATGACGAAGTAATTGTTGATGTTGATACAATTTTGAATCGGTAAGGCACTGAAGAGTGCAGATACAACGAACCATCTTTTATAAGATCAAGGTGAAGATGAAAAGAAAAGTGGGGAAGTGGAAGAACTCTCTCACTTGATAACCGTGCACATAATCTCAAAGATTTTCGGAAGTGGAGAAGTTTTTCCCTCCTATTTCACGCATAAGGTATTTGTGGTGGACGGAGTATTGAGGGAAAAGGCCCAAAATAATTTGATCAACCCCACAAAACAATAGAACACCAAGGCCCAATATGCAGAAGACAAACCAGTGACGAGTGGGTCTAAACCTAGCCAAAAACAACTTGACAAAGATCAAGAAAACTCAAGATAGTAGCATTAGTCCTAATCTTAATATCAAAGTAGGCAAGATTACAGAGGATCATTCAACATCACTCTCTCATAAGAATATCACTATCTCACAAATTTATGTATAGTGGTGAAAACTAACCCTAAAAACATAATGAAGAACAGTCAGCAGACCATATGCTTGCATTTTGATCATTGATGGTGGATACAAGCAGTCAAAACATTGAATCAAGAGGACTTTGATCAAAGGGTGTAATGGGGCTTGGGGGTAAGAAGTAGACAGGTGAGAGAGTCCTACAGGGTTTAAGTTGTCTATACTAACATATGTAGAGATTCACAGTGGTGAATGTGTCATTATATACTCATGAACTCCTTCTGTGAATGTCACTCATGAAATGTTGGAGTGACCTGTTACATGAATGTTGGTGAGACGTCTGGTCGTTGCTGATAGTCTATATTCTGGAATACTGTGTACTTCACCAGGAATGGTTGTCATTTTGAAACATACTCCTGGTAGGATATTCATTGTCACATGATATAGCAGTGTGTTGATAGTCTGTAGTCTGTAGCATTTCGTTCTTCACCAAGAATGTTTGTCATTGAAATTTTTTCTTTTCTTTACCATGCAAAGAGGCATATCAACTGATGAATGTGGAGAGGTAAAGCATTACATATTTTCTTGTGTAGATATAACACATTTACCCTGGAAGGAGGAGAAGGATAAGCTACACTAGGCTGGCCTTTTGTGAGGGATAAACAAGAAAATGATAAGTAGAATGGCTCAAAGAGGTTGTTCTTAGTGACAAACTACCGAGCAGGATTTTGAGTTTAGCCATGTTGTTCACTACTCTAATAGATGCCTCTATCATTTTCAAATTTCAAAGTTAGATATCCATGAGAGACCACTGATATGATGCAAGTTCTAGCTAGGACTGTCTTAATCTGCAACACTCAGAAAGAAAAAAAACAGTAAGTCAAGAATAGACTTAACTAAAACATAGGCATATAAAGGTTCACTAATTCCTACATGGCAAAGAAATGTTGAAGAACCAGTGAACATTGCTTACCTTAAGAATTCAGACCAGAACAATTAGAGATACTGTGAAGAGATCTCTGATATGAAGTCAGAGCAGCTCGGACTAGTGCACCAATGTTTTAGTTATTCAATGATAGATATTCAAACTTGGCAGTGTCCAATGGTTTTGTGAAGAGATCAACTAATTATCGATTAGTGGGCACAAATTGCAACTCCAGGACATTGTTTTCAACCAGCTCTCTAATGTAGTGATATCTAAGATCAATGTGCTTAGTTCATGAGTGTTGAACATGATTATTGGAAATATTGATAGCACTGGTGTTGTCACAGAATATGGTGAGTTTGCCTCGAGGAATCCCATAATCATGGAGCATGTTTTTCATCCACAACATCTGTGTGCAACAACTTTCTGCAGCTATGTATTTCAGCTTCTGCAGTAGAGAGTGAAATGCAGTTTTGCTTCTTGCTATGCCAAGATACTAAATTGTTCCCCACAAAGAAGGTGCCTCCTAAAGTGCTTCTCTGATCTTTCATATTTCCTCCCAAATTAGCATCACTGTAACCAACTATTTCTACATTGGTCTCATTGGTGTAGAATACTCCACAGTGAATGATGCCTTGAACATATCGTATGATTCTTTTGACTGCCTCTAAATGAGACTCCTTTGGTGATGCTTGAAATCTGGCACAGACTCCTATACTGTAGCAAATGTCTGGTATGCTCACTGTAAGGTAGAGAAGACTACCTATCATGATCCTATAAACAATGGGATCAACAGGTTTCCCGAGATATCCTCACACAACTTTGTAGTAGTGCTCATAGGGTTAGAGACATGTTTTGATAATGAAAGACCGAACTTCTTAACCAAGTTTTCAAAATATTTGGATTGTGAAAGAAACATACCTGACTCAGTTTATTTTACCCGTAGTAAAAGAAAGTAGGTCTATTCTCCACAAGCAGTCATTTCAAATTTCTTTTGAAGTATAGAGGCAAATTCCTCAGTAAGCGCAGTGCTTGTAGATCCAAATTCAATGTCATCAACATAAACATAAATATGTGCAATCATGATGTCCTTATTTCATTTCACAAAGAGAGTTTTCTCAATGGAGCCCCTGGAGTAACCTTGATTTACCAGATATACAGACAGTTTCTCATACCAAGCTTTAGGAGCTTGTTTGAGACCATAAACTGTTTTTTTTTTCAATCTGTAAACATGGTTAGGATAGATAGAATCGACAAAACCTTTTGGTTGTTCAACACATACTGTTTCTTTTAAATCACCATGCAGAAAGGCAGTTTTAACATCCATTTGAAACAATTTGAACTTTAGATGACAAGCTATAGCAATTAAAAGTCTAACAGACTCTAACCTAGCACATGAGCAAATGTTTCATCAAAGCCAATACCTTCTATCTGAGAGTAGTCTTGAGCCACTAACCTTGCTTTGTTCCTGGTGATATTGCCAAATTTATCCAGCTTGTTCCTGAAGATCTATTTTGTCCCTATGATGTTGCAGTCACTTGGTCTGTCAACCAGGGTTCATACATCATTTTTCTTGAACTGGTTTAGTTCCTCTTGCATTGCATTAATCCTATCATCATTAGTCATGGAAATCTTGATGTTCTTTGGTTCAATGAGTAAGACAAAGCCAAAGCATCTGATGATATTAATGTCTTTCTTGTGTTTCATGACAAAGCATTTGAGAGCAGTGGCATCGATTACTTCCTCTCTTACCTCCTCATCTTCTTCAGTTGAGGGATTTGAGGCAGTGATTTGTATTTGTGTTCTTATGCCACTGTTGAGATTTTCAATAATATCCTTTGAGGAATGATCTTTTTGGACTTGTCTAAATCCTTGTCTGAATACTGGACTTAGTCCTAGTATGAGATCTTCATTTGAATTGTGAACGTCACCTGTGCCACGAGAATTCTCAAACATGGAAAGATCAGTGCATATCTGGTCATATTCAATAGGAACAAATCCATGATCATCCACAAAGACATTTATAGTTTTAATAACATTTCTAGTTCTCTTGTTATAGACTCTATAAGCTCTACTGTTTAGTGAGTATCCTAGAAATATTTCAGGATCACTTCTAGCATTAAATTTTGCCAATTTTTTCCTATCCCTATAGATATAATATGGAATCCCAAAGATATGAAAGTAGTTTACCTTAGGCTTCCTACCTTTCCATAGCTTATAAGAGGTGGTGTGAGTACCAGGTCTGAGAAACACTCGGTTGACAGTGTGATAGGTTGTGTTAACAGCTTCTGCCCATAGTTGGTGTTGACTCCAGAAGAATGAAACATGACTCTAGCCATATCCAGTAGAAAACTATTTTTTCTCTCTACCACTACATTATGTTGTGGAGTAATAGGGGATGAGAAGTCATGAAAGATCCCTTTTTCCTTGCACAAATCAAAGAATGAAATGTTCTTGAATTCAGTTCCATTGTCTGATCTGATCTTGATAATCTGGAGATGTTGAGCATACTTCTCGGTCACCAATCTTGTGCTCAATTCTTTGAATGCCTCAAATGTTTCACTCTTACCTGCAAGAAACCCAAGTAAATCTAGAAAAATCATCTACCACAACAAAAATGTACCTTTTGTTTCTAAAACTGGTGGTTTGTGCTAGTCCAACCAAATCCATGTGCATCAGTTCTAAAGGCCTGGAAGTCATTGTAGAATTCACCACTTTGTGTGGTTTCCTTGTATGTTTTCCCAGTTTACAACCGAAACACATTTTTTCTGGATGTCATTTAAACATAGGAAGTCCTCTGACACATTCCTTAGAAGATAGTTTAACGAAATCTTGAAAGTTGACATGTCCAAGTTTTTTATGCCCAAGGTCAAGCTGATCTTCCATTGTGATTGACAGACAGGTTGTATTGCCACCATTATCAGACTGAATTTGATAGGGTTTAGGAAAAACAAGCTTCCTTGTCCAGGACCATATACCTTTTCGATTAAACCAGACATCCTCATATTCATCAGTCAAATGGCTCACACTCATTAGGTTAGAAGATAACCCTTCAACATAGTATACATCAGTGAGCTTTGGGATTCTAGGAGATTGGACAGTTCCCTTTCCCTTTATTTTTACAGGTCTTTCCATCACCAAAAGTAACCTCTCCACTGATGAAGTTGGAGTCCATTGTGGAGAACCACTTCAAGTTTCCAGTCATGTGTCTGGAGCAACCACTATCAACATACCACATATTTGGGTTAGTGTCCAGTAAAGCAGATAATGACACATGGAAATTTTCTTTAGTGTGTTTCTCCTGCTCAGAGTTATCTACACAATCTAAACAAGACTCATCAGAAGAGTTCACACTTATTCTGGAAATAAGATATTTGTCTAAGTTCCTCACTTTCCATTGTGAGCATTTATTCACATTAGAATGAGAGTTCATGCCTTGACCATTGACTTGGAATTTAGCAATTAAATTTTCAAGATTAGACAACATCATTCTTTGTTCAATCAATTCTGATTTTAGTTCATTTTTGAACCTGCTATCAGATTGTTCGAGTCTTTTAAAAGTTTGAGTTGAGCTTGAATATTTTTCCAACTTACCGCACTAAGGTCTAATGTGGCCTTTCTCCCCACAGAGGTGACAAGTAGGAATGAATTTTACCGTTTCAGGAGCATACGTTGATTTTGCAGAGAATTGGGACTTACCTTTTCCTTGATCTTTGTTAAGAAGGCTCCCCCTGAACTTGAGTGAGTCCCTGGTCTCAGTCTCCATAGCTTTTGTGACATCTGAAGAGCTTTTGACAAAGTTGACAGTTTTGAGATATCTTAATCCACTGGTGTCACCATGATCTTTCTTGTGGAGCAATATTTGGTTGACCTTTTGAGAGCTTTCACCAAACATAAGGAATTTCTCCTCAGTCTTTTTCAGTTGTTCCTGCAAAGATTTCACTTTCAAATTAAGAGAAACATTCAAGAGAAGATGAGCTTTTACCTGAACCTCGAGTTGAGCTACGTTCTTTGTCAATTCATCATTATCCTGACACATATGACTCATTGGACTTTCAGGAAGTATTTTTTTGTTCATCTGTCATCTTCCTCAGCTCATTTTCACGATTGACTTTATCGTGTCGAAGAAAATCAATTTCTTCTTCCAGGAGTTTGTTTTTCTAGACCATAGCCTTTAAGGCTTTGTACAGTTTCATGTACCTGTCATTTACTTCATCATTAGATACCTTAATGTCATCTTCAGAATCTCAAGTCTGTGTTGATCTGATGGAGGAAACAAGTGTCACATTCTTATCTTTCTTCTCATATTCCTTGTCATCATTACTGTCACTCCAAGAAGAGGACTTCAGTGCTTAGGTTTCCTGTCTGCAAAACGCTGCTTACCACAGTCAGCAGCCATGTGGCCAATGCCACCACATTCAAAACACTTAGGTTTGTTTTTATCAGACTGGGTGCCTTTTTCACTATTTTCATTTTTCTTGGAGGAAGAGCTAGAAGAAGAGTTTTTCCTATTCTTAAGCAACTTTTTGAATTCTTTTACCATTAAAGCCAAATCACCTGACTCACTAGACTTATTTTTTTTTCTTTCTTTTTCAACAGATTGAAAAACAATACTCTTAGACTGTAACATAATTGGTTGGTTTTTCAATCATTTCCCTCATCTCAAAGGTTTTAAGAATCTCAACTAATTCCTCTAAGGCGCAGGTATCTAAGTTTTAACAGTCTTCTATGATTGCTCCCTTGACCTTAAGTCTGGGTGGCAGAACCCTTACGAATTTCATAACAACTCTGTACTCTTCTATTGGTTCACCAAGACTCCTAGACTGACCCACTACTTTGGACAACCTAAGATGAAAATCATCAACAGATTCATCGTCAGACATAACCATTGTCTCAAACTCATACATGAGGGCTTGAAATTTTTGAAGTTTGATTTTGGTGTTGCCTTCATATGTCACCTTAAGAAGATCCCAAGCCTCCTTAGAAGTAACATAATGAGCTACACGAATCCTCTCCTTATCACTCAGAGTTGTGAAGAGACAGGTCTTTGCTTTATAATCTCTTTGAAGACCAGTTAATTCTTCTGGGGTGTACTCATTTATGGGCTTCCTTTTGAGAATATTATCAACATCTCCTTCCTTAGGTTTTGATAAGGGAGGAACCCATCCTTTCTTAACTACCCGCCAAACCAAGGGATCAAGACTAAACAAAAATGATTCCATGCAAAATTTTCAATTTGAGTAATCATCACCATCAAAGTGAGGAGGAACTGTCATGGAACCAGTAGCCTTATTGATTTTAGTATCCATTCTAGCCCGGATCTAACCTAAAGGTGTTACCCCCTTAGTTAGGCTCTGATGCCAATTGAAAGTACTAAAAATGCTAGAATAGAAACAACCACTTAACACACAAGATGTTAACGCAGGGAAAACCTCCAAAGAGGATAAAAACTCTGCGGGGCTTTTAAGAAAAGCACCAAAATCAAATTCATTAATCTCAAACTGTTTGTACACTTTAGATAATTGAAATACAACAACAATCACCCTAATGCTAAATTGTAAAGCAATTACTAACAGATCCAATTTGAATCAACTTCTCCTTGTCGAACTAGGAAACCTCCCTGTTTCCTTCAACAAGCAGCAAGCTTCTGGCCACAGCAAGCTTCTTCCTTCTAATCCTTTGCAGCAGACACAACCTGCACAAACAGCAAAGGTAGACAACAAAAATTGGACTCTAACACACAGTGTTTCAATATCAAATCTGATCAATATTCGGTGTGCAGTCTCTCAACCATTTCACACATACTTTATATATAGGGAAAATGACTATGAATGTCACTCAAGTATGACACATTTTAAACTTTGCTTACTCAAGTATGAAAAATATCACTTTGCTCACTATCGAATGACAATTTACTCACTTTGATCACTCATGTATGACCAATTTCTCTGGTTCAGAGTGATCAAAGTGAGTAAAAGTGTCATTCGATAGTGAGCAAAGTGATATTTTGCTTATTCGATAGTGAGCAAAGTGATATTTGTCATACATGAGTGAGCAAAGTTTAGAACGTGCCATACTTGAGTGATTTTCCTAGCCATTTTTCCTTATATATATGGTTCGGGTCTCAATGACTTAATGTCCACATTCTCCTAGAGTTCAGCTGCAAATCAATCACTTTGATTGAAGGATCTCTCAGATGTGATATAGTTTTGGTTCACTAGAAATAACCCTTCCTTATCAGATTAACAACAGATCCATATCATTAATTGATATAAAGTATATTGATACTAACCTTAACCAGATAAGGTGGCACATCTTAACAATTAGGATACCTTACCTTTGCACAAGGTCAATGTCCTAAGGCATTGATTGCTGATTGCAGTGTCACAATTGTGAGTGATTTGTCAGAACTATTTACTTAGGGCATCTCCAATGGAGAAGTCCTATATGAAGTCCTAAACCTATTTTTAAGACTTCATTTTGACACTATTTATTTAGGACTTCAATCATCTCCAATGGTTAAGGTCCTATATGAAGTCTTAAACTTATTCTTCCCTCTGCCTGGCACACTGCCTCTCTCCCTCCCATTTTAGATCCGGATCTAAATGAAGTTCTATTCTAGATCTTCATTTAGGACTTGTAACTAGATGTGTGTAGGGTTTAGATCCTCAAAATGAACCATTGGAGAGCAAATATTGGCATACCAAGCTATAATATAGGGTTTAGTACCTCCCATTGGAGATGCCCTTACAAGCTGGAATCCCGGGGATTGGTGTTGATCCCGCAGTCAAAGCCGTTGTCGGCCGGCAAGGTTTTTGGCTGCACCGCCCCGAAAATCGGCCGAAGTCATAGCCTAGAGGACAATGACGACACTGCTGGTATTTGTGGCCGACGGCAGGTTCCATCTGGAGGCAATTATGATAGAAAATCCAGGGTTGAAGGCTTTTCGGTATGATCCCTATATGGGGAAGCTGTTTTGGAGGAATATGATCATAAAGGGATGAGGGAGTCGAGGATTAGAGCCATATCGAGAGCCAGAGAGGCCTCGCGATGGGGCATTGTGTTGGGGACACTAGGAAGGCAAGGGAATCCGAGGATTCTACAGAGGTTGGAGAAGAAGATGAGGGAGAAAGGATTCGAGTACACTGTGGTTTTGATGTCGGAGATTAGTCCTGCGAGGATTGCTTTGTTTAAGGACTCTGTAGATGCTTGCATTCAGATTGCGTGTCCTCGATTGTCCATTGATTGGGGGGATGCGTTTACGAATCCCCTTTTGAATCCCTTCGAGACTGACATTGCTCTCGGCTTCATTCCTGGTTGGTGGGAGAAGAGTAAGAAAGTCGATGGAGGTAGCTGTGCTTGTGATAATGGCAATGGAAATGGCCTTGTAGGGGACTATCGCATGGATTACTATGCTTTGGATGGCGGAGAGTGGAACTCGTCTTATGCTAACAAGCCGACACGCCCTCTTCGGAGAGATTCTGCATTGGCCAATGTTGGATAGGTGAGTAGTTCAGATTCTTGATATAACATTCTATATGAAGCTGTTGGCACAAGCTTCAAAAAAATGGGTTCAAAACCTCCCTCGACAAATCTGGCATATGTGAAAGGGATTTGCTAATCTTAACTTGAATTCTTGAATAATATTTTGAATAATGATAAATAATGTCCATAATTAAGGTTTCAGAACCATATCTACAAGATGATTTAGGTATAGCCGACGAGTAACTCAGTGTCAACATAGAATTATAAAAGTAAACCAATTTGGAGAGGAATTCATATTCCCATCTAAAACAGTAATACAAACTGCAGACAGACAGATGTAATCAACTATGTATCAAAAAGATAAAAACTACTTGAGCACATAACCATAACAAGGAACATTCTATTGTCTTAATCCAAAACAAAATTGAAGATTGCCAATCAAATGTTCCACAACATTTTCTCTCAAAAGACATGTCTAACGATCAATACTTGATAGGAGCAATGATCTGTAGCTCAGCTTCTAGTTTCGCCTCGGCAGCGCACTCAGCTTTAACCCTCAGTTTGTTCAACTGCTTCTTCCTCTCATAAGCAAGTTGAGCCCTCTCCTTCCTCTTCTTCTCAAGCTCCTGTACATAAAAATATTGGTCAACACACAAGCAGCAAAGGCATAACAAATGAAACAAAAATACAACATACAACTGATCACAAAATACATAATCAGCAGCCTCAATCACAGAACACTCAAATACAACAAGATTAACTGATAAACGCATCATCTTCGAAAAGCAAGGCTAGCTCAAAGTGAATGATAGAAGCTTATTCTAATCTAAGGACATTAAGTTATCATTGAACTGGAATAATAGGCAAACTGTGTAAGAACATCATTAACCAGTTCATTATTTCATCATGCTACATGTATGACAAGTTGACAACATTCAAAAGCGGTCATTGCAGACCCAAAACTTTGAATTTCGTGATGATTAAACTACATGCAATTCACATTTCACAATTCCCAAAAAATGGACACACAAGATCAATTTGGTAAAAGGAAACAAAGAAAGAAACCAATTTATTACCTTGATGGTGTCATAGTGGTTCCATCCAACCTCAGATGAAAGCTTGCCCAACAAACAGTACTTGTGCCCTGCTTGAAGCCTCAATACCCTGATCATTTTTCAAAACAGACAAAACAATCAGCATTTACTTCAACAAAGCATATACCACCAAACTCTAAATCCGGAAACAACAGCAGCCGATAAAAACTCACTTGAGAGCATCGGGAATCACCATCCTCTTGATTTTGTCATACGGTGGAGGAACTCCCTCGTACGCCTTCAAACGAGCAAGCGCAGCAGCTCCTCGCTTTGTCTTGTGAGGAATCATCCTACACAACCAAAATAATACATCACCTAATATCAGTTTCACACATCTTTTCCAACACACAAAAAAAACACATCGTCTTAAAATACAGTATTACATTAGTTCCAGCTCTAATTCTACTCCAACAATAAAGCTAAGAGCCTCATTATACATTTTTCTTAGTTATTATCGGCTAAAAATGCTACATTAACTATTACAAAAACAGCTACAAAGCATCTTTTACTACTCTAACTGTCTCGGAGTACTAATAAAACGTTATTATTACTCATCACAAAATTGGTCAAATCAGTACAGAAAATCAAAGAAGCTCAAGCTCAAAAACGACGACGTACCCGCGGATTGTGCGCCAGAGAATCTTAGCAGGAGCGCGAAAGTGAATGGGGCCATGAGAAGGCTTGGTGTTCATACGCTTACGCAAGAACCTCATGTATTTCATCTTCTGACGAACAAGTCCGCCGGAGATACAGATCTCCTCGCAGCGAACCACCACCACTTTCTGGCCGTTGAGAAGCTCCTTGGCGATGATGGAAGACAGACGGCCGAGCATGTGGTGACGCGCGTCGACGACCACGCGCTTGGCGCAGATACCTGATCCGGACACCATTGTAGTGTTTTTGTTTCAGTGAAAAAATGGGGGGAGGCGCGACGGTAGGGTTTGCAAGTGTAGAAGATCAGTGTTTGCGGGTTTATATAGGTCTGGCTAAAACCCTGGGGCAACATATGGGCCTTTCTTTCATCTGGGTTTGACTGAAAATATGGGCTTGCATTTGGGTTTGAATGATATTAAAAGTTTGGGCCTCGGTTCAGTATCATCATGGTTTCATGTATCATTTGTAAATTTTGTATGCCCCAAGTCCTCAACTAGGCCAACATTCAACAATATCAATTTAGATCACATAATATAGTTGTTATATTATAACTGTTTTGTATAGTGTATACCTAGTACTAAATAGGCTTGTTAGTTTGTTATAAGATCGTAACACACACATCTTGCTATTGTTGTATCCAATAGTGTCATATAAGATCGTAACACACACATCTTGCAATTGTTGTATCCAATAATCGTATTGTTGTATCAAATAGTGTCTTTGTGGATAAATTAGTCTCATTTTAGCCAAAGTTTGCAACAGACGTCAAGGGAGACGATATATGAGAAACAAAATTGAAACAAAAATTCAGCAAACACATTTTAACACAAGTCTCAGCGGAGTTCTAGATTAAGTTGAGATGCTCATGTAACAACACCCTCATGTGTTAAAACTAGCTACTGATCCAACCACACGACTAATTCGTGTTCTACGACCAATCAATCGATGACAAAAGCTTGGTCTCTGCCTGGCAGAGGCTTCGGAATGCCATCTTCATAGACTTCAATTGGCGTTTTTGATTTCTTTCTTCCCAAGGAAGACATTGGTGAGAACAGAATTCACTCCAAGGATGCCTTCAACAGTTTCAGACCCTAAGAACAACAAAGAAAAGCGATTATTCCAAGTAATATTTTTAATTGTGAAAGAACTTAGCAGGCACAAGCTATATGAATTCATTTATGAAAATGCATAGTAGAATCACATTTGACAGTTTGAAGATAAAAGGAAAGGAATGCATACCTCCTCCATGCCCAGATGAACCTCCTTCTCTTCAAGGCAGCCGACCTCTCTCGCACCGAACTTGTTAAGCATAGTTATACATGACATAGTAGACATTGGCTTCACCTCCAAAATCCATTATCATATATGTCACAACATCCTTCACATAACCATGATCACCACTGGAAGATCCATCAGAAGAAGCCTTTGGCGGAGCAACATACGGCACTTCATAGACCATAGAACCTTTGCAGTACGGACACACGGCTTTAGGGTCATCAGTAACACACCGGTGGAAGTTAGAAGAGCTACTGCACACGTAAATCTTTTTCTTGGCCACAGACTCATCATTGGTCAACAAAAGAGAGACATTGAAATTGTCTATTATAGCTTTGGGTTCGAGCAAGTTATCCTTATTCTGATTTGGTAGCATGTATTTGTCACCAATATTTTCGATGCTGTCATAAAGCTTGCCTAGACTACCAACCATGTTATCCTTGCTGAGAAGCCTAGTGACAGTCCCAACAGGCAAAGACATGATGGTGAAAAGGAAATCCACAAACTCTTTGCCCGTTTCGGCATACAGAACTTTTTGGCCCTTTGAATCTATCAACAGCTTCAAAGTAACAATGGTAGGAGTAGGACCAGTGGTTTCCATTATCTCTATATATCAGATCAAAACTTCACAATGAACTCTATAAATCTTCAACCTGACAAGCATTATGTACAGAGTGAACGCATCAGATAAGCTTAGCAACACCCTAACAATTTTATTTACTTTATTACTTTCGTATTAAATTAGTGATCAAATCGAATCTTGGCGATTAGAATACAAGGAATATTTAACAAACAAGCAAGCAACGACAAATATAAGAAAGCAATCAGAGAATATCGGCTTTTCTACATGTAGTACTTCACTTCTGACGACTAAACTGAAACCTTTAAGCAAGAATTGAAGAGAGTTCTGAAGAGGGTACTTACAATTTACAGTGCTGCAGCCGCGCGGTGGACTAGGGTGAAAAGTGAGTTCATTAGTAGTTATATAAAGCACGGTTGTTGGGCCTTATTGGGCTTCAAGATATAGAGTTAGCCCAATGCACACATGGTCAAAACCCAACAACATATGCAAATTAAACTTCACCTTAATTAATTAAAGGAAAAACATCACTGTCGGGGTCTAAATTTTCCAAGTGGTATCAAATTGATGCCCGAACTCGAAAAACTATCATAGTGATGCCCAGACTCTCAAAACAGTATCAAAGTGATGCCCACTGTCAATTTTCGAGGGTATTGAGGTCATTTCCAGTTTTAAATTCATTTTTTTAATTTTTTTTAATTTTGTTTTCAATTATTTATTTATTTATTTAATTCTCTCTCTCTCTCTCTCTCCCTCTCTCTCTCTCTCTCTCTCTCTCTCTCTCTCTCTCTCTCTCTCTCTCTCATCACAAACACAGTAACACAATATCGGTGTTGCGACCCGACCACAACGCCACCGTCGCCCATCCGCCTCGGCCTGACGGCATCCCACCTCCGACGTCTCTCAACGTCACTATCTCCGGCTCAACTCTTGCATTCATCGCCTCCACCCTCGCGTTGGGAACTCTCCCTCCGAGCTCCCTCGCGCTCTCCGCTTCTCTTGCCGGCCTCGGCTTTGACTCGCTGCCGCTTGCGCTGCATGGCCAAACCTTATTTCGCCCCAGCATCGGATGACATGCCTCCCTCTACACCTTTCACGATGGCCACTCGATCTCGTGATGATGTTTCTCGTCTCCCACAACTAAGCGATGCCTCAACACTGTCGCATAACGGCGAGCTCGCCAAGGCCCTGTCACCGCCGCACCTATATTCAAATTGTCAGTGCTTAAGCCTCCTAGCCCTTGCAGCGTTTTAAGCCTCCTATCCCTTGCAGCTTTTTAGCCACAAAAATAAAATGAAACAAGAACAACACAGCAGCACAATCATATAACCTTAGGCCTCCTCCTCCCACTGCTACTAAAACATGTCAATGTCGAGCAAAACTAAATAGTTGCGATCGTGGCTAAATATCGTGGTCTAGTCGAGTCGAGTCATGGTTGTTACTGAGCGTCACTGGCAAGCTCGGCGGCAATGTTGACATGCTATGATCCAGAACCCATCATCGATCTCCATTGTCACTCAACGAGTCACCTCTATCTGATCAGTGGTTTGAGCATTGACCGTCATAGTTTTTGGTTTAGATCTGAGCAACTTGTTTTCCTTAACGTAGAGACCAAGAGACTACGAGCCTTTGCGGAATACGAGACCGAGAGGAGGCGAGCCTTCGCGGTGACGAGAGACTGGCTAAGGCGAGTGTGGCCTGGCAGGCCACGAATGATCGAGGTGTGCTGGTGGTTGCTTAGTCTGCCATTGTTCCACGCGAGCCGAGAAAAAAGGTTGCGGTGCGAGCTGAGGGACAACGCTGGAGGCAGCGTGATCGGATGACAGTGTAGGTCGGAGGCAGAGCTAGCCTGGCAGAGACACCATGATTGCTATTGCATGCATTTCTTCCTTTTTTTGAGGCGTGCAACGTGCTCAAAGTTGTGGTGGACGACGACGGGTGCAACGAGATTAAGTTGGTGGAAGACAACAACAGAGGCATCACTTTAATACTATTATGAGAGTCTGGGCATCACTTTCATAGTTTTTCGAGTTCAGGCATCAATTTGATACCACTTGGAAAGTTCAGACCCCGACAGTGATGTTTTTCCATTAATTAAATAAAAAGGAAAAAAATTGAAAAAAGAAAAAAAAGTGAGAGGGTATTATGGTCTTTTTAATTAAGTTTTTTTCAAAAATTAATCGGTAGGCATCACTTTGATACAATTTTGAGAGTGTAGGCATCATGTTGATACAGTTTTGAGAGTCTGGGCACCTCTTTGATAGTTTTTCGAGTTCGGACATCAATTTGATACCACTTGAAAAGTTTAGACCCCGACAGTGATGTTTTTCCTTAATTAAATTCTTAATTGACTGCATGCAGCTTCCCTTATTGGATCAAATGACGGTCCAACCAAAAACTTGAACATCACCAGCTAAAAATTAAAACACATACATATACGTGTAGTCCTTTTTTTAATAAGGGGTTTCGGCTACCTCGGCCTCGATTAATGAAATGGTAGAATTAAAGGGAGAGACATAAAGCCTAAATCCCATAAGAAAAGAAACATCTGAATTACTATCAGGCGACTCGACAAATACATTGTATCCTAAACTGCACCAATTAGCAAAAAGTACAACAATGGCTACTCCATTTGCTTTACCGGAAAGACAACACGACTAAGGCGATGCATCAATTCACTTTAACCAGCTTTTCAACTATGCTGTCGATGAACATTATCGACACTACATCTCATCCTCCCACTAGGAGAGTGTGCCCATACAACGAACCAATGAATGCCCAAACCTAGAGCAGACAAGGCATCAAAGGTGCACAAGGACAGAGACCACATCTGCCAATCTCAAACGAGAATTGGTTTATTTTCGAATAAACAACTAAAAACGGAAAACAAAAATAAATAAACTTCATAATAGTAAATAGAGTCTGAGTCATGCCCAATATTTGATCCCAATCCCAACTTTTATTAGGGCAAATAGGGAAACCTCGGCCCAGACACCAGGCCCACCACTGCCTCAGTCTTCGAATTCTACCAGTGTGCAGCCGATCACCTATCGCGCGCGGTCGAGATAGAATGCGAACCTCTAAAACTGATGGGAAATGCATAGCTTCGACAAGGCCTTCTTTGCAAGCCATTGTAACATATCCAAAAAGTAGATCGTGGTCAGAGTAATACCACACCATCAACGACGTTCCACCTTCCAATCCCGAACCAGCCACAAACCTAGTCACCGGAACAACCACACACAATAGAACATACCGACTAGAGTTGGATATAATGCTAGCCACCGAGCTTCCACCATTCGCCCGACACCTCAGATCTCCATACTCGAGATCGAGGTAACCACAACGCACCTAAGTGCCGCCACCAGAAACAAGTTCACTCTACCCGTCTGGCTGCACCCTCAAACGCCGGTAAGGCCAAGGCCAGCCTCAGAAGAGGGCCGCCTGACGAGACATAAAATTGCGAAAGAAAAGTTTTTACCAGCGCGTGAGGCGCGTTCCTATATTAATCTCAACACTAGTCGTGCACATACACGTTATGAAAGTATGAAACTCTAGTTCTTAGTAAATTAATAAGCCATGCATGTTGACACTATTAGACCAAGTGACCAACGTACTTGTGTCGATCATGCAGATACTAATTGCGTCACCAATCTAACAGACACTACGTACCAAAGTTTTGATTTCTAGCATGCTCACCTGCATTTGATCACCAAGGTTGACGACGAAGGTGTGAGGAATGGGCTCGACGGCGATCCATTTCCCCGTCCTTGTGAACCTGAAGCCCTAGCTTCCACGTCATCCTGGAGGAGGAGAGTGATCGATGAGGCTAGGGTCTTTGTGGCCGGCTATTTATCTGGTTCAGGGCACAGCGGATATATAGTAGTTGATCGTCATATGCTGGCCGTGCTTCCCAAGTAAGTACCTTGTTATTCATGCACGTAATCTCTTTCTAGTCCCAAGCTTTCTGAGATGCCTTCCATGCCAGCAGTCCCACCGCTTGTCCCTTCATTTGCTTGCAATACTCCGCCACATCTTCCCTGCAACATTTCGAAAAAAGAACGGGTATAGTCGTATAGAATCCGACAACGTTACAAAACCTATGTGCCAGTTCATCAGTTCATGCATGTGACCATTAATCCTTTATCGATGTGCCGGCAGTGCCGTCACCAAAACCCTCCGCTCCCATCAATATTTTCTTCTACGTTTTGTTTATTTGGACGGAATCCAGAAGAATATGAAAGACTCGTGAAGTGATGAAGGAATTGAAGTTCGAATACATACCCACTAATCCTCTATCATAGAATTTGATGTATCTCTATATCAAGCTGAAACGAGATGATATATATACATGGCTGTTTAATAATCTTTTAATTATTCTTCCCGAAGACTGAAGTTCATAGATTTAATGCAATCATTCTCTTTGCGATGGTGAAAGGACTTCTTTTATTGAACAACAAAACTATTACAAACAGACTCTCGATTACAACAGACTCAGAGCTACTATGAGTCTATGACTGCATGAGTTAATTAACCCAATAATTATAAGAGAGGGAACTGAAAACAAACCCCCCTTAAGGAAAGATACGATCCAACTCAAGGGATCTACCACTGCCCTAGTAGATTGCTACCACCGGGATGGATCGGAAGCTAGCGAGAGCTCCCTTTACCGGGATGGCTTGAATTGTGATAGCAGCATCATCGTGGTTGTTTGTGATGGCTTGTGATAGTAATGTCATTGCAGCCGCCAGTGCTGCAACACCCACGCAAAAACAGCCATCGCAACAAGGCATAGTGCCGAACCAGTCGCATGGCGAACCGGTACACCCACAACCAGCCAAAGTCGTCGGGACAAAGTTGAAGGAGCTCACAATGAGGATCAGCACCACAAGCCACTTGAAAGCCATGTTGAAGAGAAAGAAATTCGAGAAAAAGTGTCTAGAGAGATACTGTATACACTACCAGAAAAAATATTTTAGCCGACAAAAAAAATTTGACGACATGTTAGCCTTTTTCATCGGCTAAAGTAAAAGTCGATTAATTTTTGTTGGCTAAAGTGTCGTCGGCAAACGACCGTCGGACATTACTTTATCCGACGACTTTTTAGACTTTTGCCGACGAAAATTCTTTGTAAATCGTCGGCTAAAGTTTGCATTTTTTTGGAAAAAAAACTACAGATTCTAGATTTCTATTCCCAGAAATAGAAATTCGATCAGAACCTGTCCATTCCACAATTCATTATCCAAAGTTCCATAAAGTTCCATTCCACAATACAAAGTTTCATTATCCAAAGTTCCATTCCACAATTCAAAAAAAATTATCATATTAGGAGGTCGGAATTGGGACGGATTAGGAGGTCGATGGAATCAGGGGCTAGGGTTTAGGTAGGAGGCGACATCAACGTTGATGGGTCGGCCGGCAAGGTGAGGCGGTCTGAGAGAGAGAGAGAGAGAGAGAAAGAGAGAAAAATTGGGGTTTTTGAGAGAGGAGCGGCGGTCTGGGCGATATAAACCTGATTATGTCGTCGGCTAAAGTATAGCCGACAAAAATGCCATTAATTATTGTCGGCTATATTTTAGCCAACGATATAATTTTCGTCGGTTACAGACATACTTTTAGTCGACGATTTTTTTTCTCGTCGGCTTAAATACTTTAGCCGACGATAAAATTTCCTCGTCGGCTAAAGTATAGTATAGCCGACGAAAAAAAAAATCATCGGCATGTTTTTTTAGTTTCGTCGACTATAGAGTTTGTTCTAGTAGTGATAATGAGAAACTCTTTGAAACTGGTGCTGGGAAGAAGAAGGGGTGTGTGTGCGCTCACGAATTTATAGAGAACCCTATGTGGAATTGATTTATCGAATTTAACTCACTTTAGCGAAAAATTATATTATACACGTCGATGTTCAAGTGCACTATTTATATTTATATAAATAAAGTAAAATAAAAATTTGACCTTTTTAATGATTTTTTATCCAAATTTTTTAAGTTTTGATTAATTTTGAACTAATTAAAATTTATCATATAGACGATACAAGTGCACTGCCGTGTATAGAATATGTTTAACTCGCTATCAATGGAAAATGTTTGGTACTTGAGGTTGAAACTCATATGGTTGGAAGCCTAGCTAGGCAAACTTTGTGACAACTTTAATATATATGGTTATTTAAACAAAGTCATTGTTCATCTAGGCATAGATGAGGTGAGTATACAGAATGATCGAATCAGATAAGCATACAAACACCCTGAAAATTGATTTACTTTATTATTTTCTTATTGAATTAGAGATCAAATTGAATCTTCGTGAATAGAATACAAATAGTATTTGACAAGAAGCAAGCAATGGCAAATATCAGAAAGCAATCATACAATATCAGTAATTCTACATATACTACCTCAGTTCCGACAACTATGTAGAAACCTTTAACTCTTATAAGCAAGAAGCCAAGATGTGAAGGGAGTTCCGAAGAGGTAATTACAATTACTATGCTGCAGCATCAGCGGTGGAATAGGATGAAAAGTAAGCGCTATTAAGTGTTAAACTTTGATCGCACCACTCTTTAATTAGTTAGACACTTCCTCAATATTACGACAAGAGCTCCCAATTCCATACCCAAGAGCTATAGTCTCAAATATAGGCCCCGGGTGTGGGGCCCAGACAGTCACACTCACAAGCCTTAAGTAACAAAAAGACATGGTCAATCCTCCAACATCCCAGGTACCAGCACACAAAACATCCATAAGCCCATTAGCCCAAATGTAGTGCTGGGTAATTGGGTCATAGTGTAAGCCCAAATGAATTGGAGTCCATACCCCACATCTTTGACTCAGCCTCACTGGATTTTTCGGAGCAGCCAACATAGCTGTTGCACGTCGGACCCGTCCTCAGTCCCAGGTCACGTCGACTCATTTCTTACCGCCCTTAAATCGATTATAAATTATTTGTCACCCCATAAACCACCAGAGTCCGCAACACGTACTAGAACTAATGCTCGATACCACTGCCACACACTGTACCGACAAATTGTTGTAGACCAGTGCCATCACTCTACCACCTATCAATTAACAACCCTACATTATAAGGACCCACCACCCCTCCAAGACCATACACTCAACCAACCTTCCCACCTTACGACCACAACCTCCATCACCAAAGAGTACGGTCGCCAACTAAATCACATATGAGGAACAAGAGAAGAAGATAATAATTGAAGAAGAAAGAGGGTAGCTGAAGATTATTCATGAACAAGTACGCAAAAACCCTAGCCAGCGGCGTCAGACACAACTTTTGGATTTCTCAACTGAGAAAACCGGAGCTCAAGAGTAAGCCACTGAAAATCTACTACTTCAAGTTGATTCAAAATCTTTGAAACGAGCTTATTTATACTGTGGGACGGGTTGTTGATCTACGCATTTTAGGTGTATTAGTTAATATATTTTCTTTACATTTTTACTTTGATAATTTTTTAGTTTTAACTTATTTTGTTAATCTCAGGTGTTGACCAAAAGAGACGGAGTCAAAGAATCTACAAGCATGCAAAATGCAGCAAAATAATGGAGAGAATAAATTGGTTCGAAAATTCCAAGGAAGAAAGAAGAAAAATTGAAGAGAAAATGAAATCATTTGTTGACTAGGAAAACCTTTCCTATGTTGGCTAGGATTTGGAAAGCTTCCGGAAGGATCTTGAAGAAGAACAAAAGAAAATGGACCAAATTAATTAGAAGACCATTTGAAAAGTCCAAACTTGAAGAACAAGACAGACAATTTCGTGGAGAATAAGTTATGGCAAGAAGATGATTCATAATACTTAAAGAAGAAGGAAATCTGAAGCTACATGACAGCAGACTTCGACAGGCTGTAGAAAACACGTATCAACTCCGATTGAGGTGATCAAAGAAGATATTTTATAGCCCAGGGAAAGCGCTTTCCAATGCCGCAAGAATTACATAATTCAGATTATATCTAACTCAGGAAAATCACGTTTTACTACAGGAGGTCAGATTTCTCCGAAATTAATGTGGACTTCTTGTTATGGTAGGAAACAACCTACCCTTCTCCTATATAAAGGGGAGCTCGGCCTCAAAGCAGATCATCACTTATTCTATAAGCCTATGCTCTGCCAAATACTCTCCTCCTCCCTATAAATTAAGCCGACATCCTCAAGAAGCCGACTACACCACCATAACGCCACATCTCTTCTTCCACCGACGCATAGGGGATTCCGAACGTCATCCACCAAAGAAGTCTAGTTCTCTTGAGTATCCATAGGGGATTCTGAAGATATAAAAGTGTAATTATGACCTCTTTACTCCGTAGTCTCTTTTTGTTTATGAAACTTGTTTGTGTGTTTTGGATGATTGTATTTCGGTTTTATTACATGAGTACATTTCAATAACTTTTTCATGTGTTCCTTATTCTAGATTTCAATTTTCGTGAAGATAATTGGTTCTTAATGCTTTGGTTTTGATTTAGGGGATTCCTAGTCTAGATCAATGGTGTTTAGGGGATGCCTAGCACAAAATATGAATTATGCATGTTTAATCAAAATTTAGGGTTATGGGATTTCGGTAGTGTTGTTATTTACATGTGTTAATAAATGAGTTAGATTATGAATTAAGTTGATCACTTGTATATAATTAATTAGGTTTTCTTTTTGTTTCAAAATGTGGTATGTGTTTTAGGGTCTTCTATGTGTTTGTTTGTCTATGAGTCAATGCATGTTAGAGTCCTAGGATGATGTGCTATGTTTGAGACGTTTTTAGTAAATAAATTAGGTAATTAAAAACAACTATTGATACCCCTCTTTTTGCTACACAAGAATTACATGCACCCTTCAATCCCCGGTTAGAACGATCCCTACTTGCTTAAAATACTACATCATTAGGGTTTTAAATTGTATGATTGATTTGTGTGTTAAGTGTTTAATTTAATGCATGTTTTGGTCGTATCAGTTGTTTATGGCGTGTTCACCATGCTGGGCCTATGAGAGATTGTGGGCCTCACTGGACGTGAGCATTAGTATATAGTGGGCCTACTTTACCAATAGTATAGGACAATATTTAGGTACTTTCGGCTCAATCACCAATAATAGACCAATCACCAATAGAATGAGATTTAGTATGATACACCAAATTAGCTACGCAAGTATAGTTTTATGAGTTGATTTTATACAGCTTTTGTTGTAGATTCTATGCAGATAAAGTTTTTCAGTTTACATATTAATTAATCTGGGATGATACTGCTTGTTCTTATGCTTTATTTTTGAACCCTAACAAATTGGTGAAACCCTGAATGTGGATTAGCACCAAGAGCATTTATCTGCTTTCTTCATTAACTGGCATCGTGGTGGAGAAGAAGAGACATAATGAACATAAGCATTATATTATAAGAGTGTTAAGGTGTAAAATAACATTACATAAGCATAAAAGTGGAAGAAAACATAGAAGCCTACCACAAGGTTCATATAACAACTTAGCCGCGCCATTTTGATTTTTGTCCAGCAGTTAAGTTGTTAAGGGATCAGTATCACGATGTCTGGATGTTTGAAAATAACATTTTAGTATCCTGAAAACACAATCAAGTGTAAGGAAAATGCAGTCAGATTAAAGCTACTTATAGACTAGGCAAGACAACCATAAAATTGAGCATAAAGATATAAATGTACTCCGTGGATATACTAGAGGAAACCATGAAAACACATTTTAGTTTCTTCTTCTTTTTGAAATTATATTTGAAGTATTCTTAAGCCAAGACATGTAGTCACAATTAGAAAGGATTGATGGGTGATGCATAACAATGGTTAGTATTTTTCTCTTTCTTGTTCTTCCGAGACATTGTCTCTATTGAGCATCTAGGGCCTTACCGGATGAAATTAACATATGTAGATAGGTAGAGACTTGTAATATATTTTGTGAACCAAAACAACAATGATGACAGTTCAAAGTGAAACTAGTTGTACTCTTCTAGATATAGATATGTCAAACATAATCGTACAAAATAATTTGAGACCTAAGGCGAGAAGAAAAAATGATGTCTTCTAATGGCACAAAAAAAAATGAGTGTATCAAATTATGTCATATTTTACTCTTTGGATATATTAAAAGAGAGCACAAAAATACATTTTGGTTTCTTCGTCTTTTTGAAACTATATCTGAAAATATGCTTAAGACAAGACATGTAATCACGATTAGAAAAGACTGTTGGGTCATGCATAACAATGGTTGGTGTTTTTCTCAACCTTGTTCTACTAAGACTTTATCTCTTTTGAACATCCAGCGCCTTATTAGATGAAAGTTACATAGGAAGATAAGCAAAGACTTGTTATATCTTGTGAAACAAAACAACAATGCAACAATTCAAAGTGGAACTAATTATGCTCTTAGATATAGATATGTCAAACATGATCGCACCAAAGAATTTCGGAAGGTTTTGATCAAGGGGGTTTTGCTCCTTGCTCCTCGTGGTTTGATTGGAACTAGCCGCGTGCTAGAGTGAAGTGTGTGTTGTTTCATGTTTTGGATAAGTCGCATATTTTTCTCGCACGTCTATCTTTCTTGGTCGATTCTAGTCATTTTCTCTTTAGTTTCCTACCTTATTCGAGCGAAAAATACTTGATCCAACTGTTATTGAACTCATGAAAGTTTTTGCTCAAAGCCAGCTGCATCCACATCTTACCAACCTTCAAATATTGATTTCCTTACACCAAAGGCCAATGATGTTGAATACTAAATGCGGTTGGATGAGATAGAACCATGTGGTAAAAAAGATCGATTATAGCTGTATAGGTAGTTGTTTATTTAATCAACTAGAAAATTTGATAAACAAGAAATGAGCTTAGGTCAAGAAGTAATGGATTCACACTAAAGTAAATAGAAAAACAGAACATGTCTTACATATTACGTGCTCCATCTTACAAATATTCCACAAAGTCATAAATAGAGCCGCCTCAATTTTACAAACGTTGTCCCACCTCCATGACTGAGTTTGAAATGGCACTGGTATCACCGAAAACCCCTTCTATGCCGGTAAGCTATTCTATTCAAGAAGATTTAGAACTCAACGTTATCGTCTGTGTTCATAAAGCTTTATGCAAAATATTGTGTATCATAACAGACAACCGTTTTGTGCAAATCTTGTTTGGTTTAATGTTTTGCCCTATTAGTGCTCGTTCCCATCTTGAGGTAGGCGCCATTAAAACTATTTTTGATGACATATTGAAAAAATCCACATAATTTGATGATTTTTTTTATTTGGGTTTGATTTTCAAACCAAACCATTCCTCACATCCTTCCCAACACAACTTTTGTTATAAGGAAATGTGGAATTTTTCATATTCTTAAGAATGCTTACTAAATCACATATATTTCATTTGCAATTGAGATTGTAAAAAAGATGATTACATACTCAAGGAATTGAATATATTTTTTTGTCTATAACATCTAAGATAAAATCTTGAACAATAAATACTACAACCGCAACTCTTATAAGGATGAGCAATCACATATTAAAGATGACTATAAGTATGGAGTTGTAAAGAGTGCAAGGAAATGAACCATGTCGTTTTTACACTTTTTCTTCAATCGTAGACAACTTTTGTTATAAGGAAATGTGAGATTCTTCATATTCTTACGGATGCTTACTAAATCACATATATTTCATTCGCAATTGGAATTGTAAAAAAGATGATTACATACTCAAGGAATTGAATATATATTTTTGTCTATAACATCTAAGATAAAATCTCTTGAACAATAAATACAACAACCGCAACTCTTATAAGGATGAGCAATCACATATTAAAGATGACTGCAAGTATCGAGTTGTAAAGAGTGCAAGGAAATGAACCATGTCGTTTTTACACTTTTTCTTCAATCATAGACATAATTGTGTTATTTAACTTGTAAGCATGTCCTTGAGTTGTGCATTAGACATAAAATATAAACATGTAAAAGCCTGAAACCTCAAGATAAAAACTGAAGACATGTCATCTCACGCCAAATTCGTTCATCAGACGTTAAAGATCAAAATTAAATGGATGAATCAAATCCTTTTATCGTGCTAAGTGTCTTGTACCAAAATCTTTCATCACTCAATGATTTGAATGAACACAAGCTTACTATGCACTGAGAGCATCTATGTAATATTTTTTAGTGTATGTACTACATCTATATTGTCTTCAATAAGTTTGTAGTATGATGGAGTCATTCCAATTATTGTCTATTATACCAGCCAACACTAGAGAGAGAGAGAGAGAGAGAGAGAGAGAGAGAGAGAGAGAGAGAGAGAGAGAGAGAGAGAGAGAGAGAGAGAGAGAGAGAGAGAGAGATAGATAGATAGAGGAGTGTAGTCTTCTTCTTTAGCATACCTCATGCATGCCAAGACCAACAACCTTCTCTTCAAGTGCACCAACATCTTTAACATTGAATCTGTTGAGCAGAGTCAAACTTGAAATGGTAGACATAGGCTTCACCTCCAGGTCATCCATTATCATGTAAGTCACCACGCCTTTGACAAACCTAGGTCCGCTGGCGGCGGCAGAAGTATTAACCGATGTAGCCGTCGGAACTACCAAAGTTGTCAGAATGCTCAAGTTGTATGCTGACAAGGCGGGTAAACACTTCTCAAAGATACCATATTCACAACCTGGATATATCAATGTAGTAAGATAAATATGGGTTGTCGAACACAAGAAATTGGTGAAACTATATCCTAACAAACTACTATGCTGACAGACTCGACTACAGTACACTAATAACACTACGAACCTAAGCTAGACTGACTCACATGCTACGAAATTTGGACACAATGAACTAGACACAGTGGCAGACTATCACGCCTAGCCTCATAAGCTAGATATTCTGGGAACGTAAGTTCCACTATCTCCGCTTCACTCAAAGATTTAAACGTCATGATGTTGAAGTGTTTAGCGAAGATAATTTCAACCGCTTGAATACTCAATAAACGACACCGAGTAGATGTATGTTCACGGTAAGCCGGTTGTGGATGTTTGCGACACTGAGGGTAAATCCTTCGATAAGGATCCCCAATTGTCACTTAGAGACACGAAATTATGTCCCACTGGGCGTGCCAAAATGTTCGAGCGTAAAATATCTCTCGCGGAGAGATCCTCCCGCGAAGCAGTCTCTTTTAGCAGGTTCAGATAGCTTTAACCGCATGTGTCGGTTTATCCTGTATCATGTGCTTCGTGTGCTGGCGTACCACCGTTCTTCAACGGAATATGGACTGTTTACAGCCGCCTGACTTCTATATAAAGCGATTTAGACAGGAAGAGCATCAACCCCGCCTGAATTGGTCATTCTCGCCTAGTAATCTAGGACTTTGATATGTGTCTCTTGCAGAGCCTTCAAAATCGATACCTCACACTCCCTTATCAGTGCAAAGCAGAGCAACCTCTCTGACGATGTGTTGAGAACACTGCTTCCTTTGAGTATCCAAACTCTCACTCGATAGGTGACAAGCCCTTCAACTTTTCAGTCGCAATTGCTTCCTTGGGATCGCAATACTCTCACTCGATAGGTGACAATCACTTTGATATTCTGGTTGCAAAAAAGATAGAATCTCGAGGACGAGATGTCTGTCTAGGTGTACTTGAGTATAGCAAATTTTGTATTCGATCGGGGACCTCTTCCACAAAGCTCTTACTCTCCTTATATACTCGCTCATCAGCAGTCATTCATTTCTATTAAACTTCTTCTGTTCTTGCTCTTAGAATCCCAATATAACTCTGACACCAGCACACGAGTTATTAATCCTTATAGATATTCGATACTATCACAACTCTTCTATCAAAGAAACCTATCTGAAATAAAGCAGGTATGATAGACATCCAAGCCGCATGGAATCAGCTAACTAATGAATCACAGTTCTAACTGAACTCTATTTCCTGTACTTGACCGCTCGCCAAGCTCTTTATAATTCCTGGGCCGCTCGCCAAAACTTCAGCCAACCTTGGGCCGCTCACCAAGACTTCAGTCATTCAAGCCCAATATAAAATATTTATTTCAGGCCCAAACAGGTGGTAGTTCCTACTCGCACACATATATTTCACCTTCCCAGGATTTAATTCGATGCGGCTCAACTTGAGGATGTTCGGTCCATTAACTGAAGCCTTGGGTTTCATCAAGTTATCCTTGCTGAGATTGGATTCCATGTACGTTTCGTCAAGACTTTCAACGCTCTCGTACAGTTTTCCCAAGGAACCAACCATGCCATCCTCGGAGAGAAGTCTGATGACTGTGCCTAGAGGCGAAGAGAGAACGGTGAAGAGGAAATCCACAAAGTCCTCACCCGCTTCAGCAATCAGAACCCTTTGACGTTCCGTGTCGATGAGGAGCTTCAGGCTGACAGTACGTAGACCTGGTTGATGAAGAAGCCATGGTTCTTTTTTATTTTGTTTTGGAAAGCAAGTTTCTTTTCGATTTTTTTTTAGACAAGTTTCTTATCTATTGGAAAACAAAATTTGATGAAGCCATGTTGGTGTTTGTGGACTTGGAGCACATTACAAACATGTAAACCGTGCATATTTATATTTATATTGCGCAAGAGTTCCAAGTGTATAACGTGGCATCGTTTATCTCTTAATTTTTTTTAAGTTTATTTTGTGGTGGTGTGAAGTCAGTTGTATGGAGCCGAGGCTGGTTCCGATCGAATAATGGTGGCCAACAACAGCTGAGACACCTCAGAGCACCTCGCTGCCTCTGACGTCAAGCAGCATGATAGCTATAACCGCCATAAACAGGCATGCCTATAGTTTCTTCTCGTCAGATAGCTAGCTTAGACTTTTGTTACGTACGTGCATGGTGTGTAAAATGACCTTTCATTTTTGATTGCTTAGTCCTCGTAGTAAATTTTTATATACAGGCCGACATATCACATGCATGTCTCTCTAGATAGCTTGTGGCACAGCCGCACAGGCTTGTTCCCGATCTTCAAGCTCAGGACTACAGAGATGCAGACCTGCCTGGAAGTGACATGCATGATTTGTGTGTAAGCTGAAACGAACTAACGGGAGTTTCTAGCTAGTTTCTGCAATGATGCAAGAATAGAACCGTTGCATTATTAAGGGATATTGTAGTTCTTTGTTTAAACAGTTTACGTACGCTTAGGTAATTAGTTAATTAAGAGATTGTAATCTATATCAAGAATAATACAGCTTGATAAAATGTGAGACGATCAAATTAAGAATTTAGTTAACAACATAGTTCACTCAAGCGAGGAACTTTTCAAACACTACATACATGTCAGGTGATATAGCCTAGCCGATCAAGCCTAACCGATCGAGGCCATTTCCATGGGATACTACTACTTTTTTTTTCACTGGAAATAAAGTGTCTAATACACTACAAAGAGTCAACAATATTAGAATGAAATAACCGATTACACGTGGTCGAAAACTGATTTTTTTTAACCAAGCTAGAAACATATTAGAGATAGACCTGGTGATTTTGAGTATAGCCTCCACGCTTGAAGCAACCAGGGATCCTAAATTACAAGAGGCAAAGAAAAACAGCCATTCAAGTCAAATTGAAATTGACGATATATGGCTAATTGCTACATAATACATATCACGTATTAGTTACTTAATTAGAGTTCAAACCTTTCTTGTCAACATATAGATCGGTAAGAACCGATTTGGAGGTCAAAGATGCCCTCAGCAATTCCATTCCCTTATGATATTAAGTGCACAAAGAAAAGTATAACACATGCATGGACATATAGTTAGAACGAGCTAATCAAAATACAAGAACATTATGAACTGAAACTTTGTACTCAATAACACATGGATTACCTGCCACATACCAAGCTGAACAACTTTCTCCTCAATGTCACCAATCTGCTTACTATTGAACTTTTTGAGCTCGCCAAGAACATCAATGGTAGACATGGGCTTTATTTCTAGATCATCCATCACCATGTACGTCCCAGCTTTCACATACCTCTCCTTCTCACATGGAGAAAAAACAGGCAACCGGTTCGAAACCAAGACATTGCAAACAGGACAAATGGAGTCTACTACGTCAACTGCGTTCTCTCTACAAACTTCGCAGAGATACATTTCCTCGAGCTTCTCGGTGAAGAAGTTTGCTTTAGGAATCGGAAGCTGCCCTACGTCTTGGCTGCTGTGGTTTTGAAAGCTATTAAAGAGTGTCGTCAGGCTGACATCGAGGTTGGAAGCATTGAGAGAAGGATCAGAAGTTGCAAGGAAGCTGGCAATTGACACAAGTGGTAGAGAGAGGAGACTGAAGAGGAACTCCACGCAGTCGTTGTTAGCTTCAGCAAACACAACTCTCTGGCGCTTTGGGTCGATGAGAAGCTTCAAGGTAACAGTGATGGGAGTGGTGGGAGGAGTAAGTGAGGAGGACTCCATGAAGCTAGAATGAGAGCGATTTGGTAGAAGTAGAAGTTTTACAGCAGCTAACTGAGCAGAGTGAGTAAGAATAGGCTAGGCACAAATAAATGTGTTACCCTACACTCAAGGTTGAGAAGATAATGGTGTCATGGGCTTGTTTATAAACATGGATAAGTTGGCTTTGAAAACTGAAATCATAACGGCTATCAATAGTGAAGCATATAGGCATGCATGATTCATTACTTACTCCACTAGCTTTGAATAAGGCACGATGATAATTTGAAGAAGATGATGCAGTGAGTAGTAATGTATGGTTCATTACTTACTCCTCATGCTAGAGATGACTGACTGGGTAAATGAATCATGTTCGATCTATCTTTTCTTTTGCCGAAAGCAAGGATGTGCATCTTTTGTTTAAAGCTATGTTCTTTTCACGTTGATTAGTTTCTTTTTAAGTCTTGGTCTTCCACTCCAAGCTTTTTGACAAGTCTTCAAGTCGAAGAAAGCCTCCCTCAAATTCACGTATATATAGTAGGAATTGATTCGTGATGGATTTTTTTTTTTTGAGAAGTGATAAGATTTGGATTAAATGTAAAAGTGGTAGGGATACAAAGACTTCACCGCAGTTTCGGCCTGATAAAAGAAAGTTCACATATGCATCACTACACTAATTCTGGTTCTCACTCAACACCCTAGACTAGCAAACCAGGATATCACAGGTAATCAAAAAATAGTATCATCCCTTAAACTAGCTAGACACATTCTGTACGCATCTTCCATTGGATCCAGCTCTTCAACTTCACTCTCCTCAGACAGGTACCACGGCACCAGCTTCGATTTCTCATGTAGATCCCGAAGTCGTTCCCACGTAGCTGCACGGGCTAGTTGACAAGTCTCCCGCTCATCCATACGCCTTTTGGCGACAACTTGGAGTACCTGCGTCTCAGCTTCCCCAAACGTTCCTGCATGACGTGCAACCAAGCGCTGCACCTTGCCATTCTTAAACTGCTCACATTCTCGCTTCTTGAGAGGCTGCTCAGGGGTACGAGGAACCTCAGGAAGCACACCACAAAACTCAGGTTTAGCTGCAGCGAGTGCAGGCGGCGACGTCGAGGGAACCACATGCAGAGACTCAGTGTCCGCCACCCCCTCAACACCATCACCTGCCCCGAGTCCAACCCCAGCAAGAATGACCTCATCCTGGTGACAACCCCAAGCCACCTCCTCACCCTAAGCCTCCTCCTCTGCCCAGATAGCTTCCTCGCAACGAGCTTGCTCTAGCTCAACCATTTTACCACATTGGATGGGACAACCATCCCTAGAGTAGCTTAACCATATACCACATTAGATGGGATAACCATCCCCAGAGTACGAGAGGCTACCACAAGCCACTGTCCTCAAGCCTGACCTTATCATAGTTGATGAAACGACCCAAGCAGCAGCCGAGGGAGCGCCACCAGTATTTAACTTTGATCCCATCGGTCAGATCCTCTCCAATAACAGCACCCCCTCGCCCAAACCCTAGCCTTGTGGGCCGAGACCAGTTCTGGCGGGATGAACTCGCTTGTCTCCACAGCAAGCACGGTGATGTCGTTGTAGAATCAGGGTCCCTGATCGACCGCCCTGTTGGTTAAGCTCGTGCATCACACACTGGTACCAGAAGCACGACTTCTATTTTTAGCATAGGAATAACTAGAACGTGTTGCTTCTTCACCGAAGCTTCATGTAGTTAGTGTAGTTAGTTAGTTTCATGGACAAGCACGTTATAGAACGTTGCATGTCCTCCTTAATTGTAGTTATGTACAGTTTTCGTTTCTAATATAAAACCAGGAGAAAATGTAGTGGCTGTTATGCTGCACAATCCTATGTTTTTACTTTGTTGTCTACATACTCTGTTTTCTTTCCTGTTACAACTACAATTGGTATCAGGAGCATTGGTGTTTGATCCAAGACTCTGTAGTCGTTCGGTGTTCGATCCGCTTCGGCAAAATGACAGGACGAGGAACAGGAGCAGGCGACAAGAGCACAAGGGGAACCTCACCTCCTCGACCACCACCGGAGGGGCCAGAACTAGGCGAAGGCACAGAAACTCGCATGGTGGAGAGGGTCATCAGGGAGAGTGATGGTGCAGTGTACTTTCCAACTCTCACTCGAACCAACTATGCAGATTGGGTGATTGTTATGAAAGTACAGCTACAAGCGCAAGGCTTGTGGAACGTCATCGATGAAGGACCAGGTGATCCTCGCGATGACCGGAGAGCCATGTCGGCACTGCTCCGAGCAGTCCCACCAGAGCTCATTTGTACTCTCGGTGTCAAGGAAACGGCCAAGGAAGCCTGGGATACTCTCAAAATCATGAGGATTGGTGTCGAACGAGTGCGAGAAGCCAAAGCACAATCACGTCGAATGGAGTTCGAAACACTAGCATTCAAGGATGGGGAAGGAGTCGAATCTTTTGGCATTCGCCTCACCGCCATCATGAACGATCTGGAGGTATTAGGAGACTCGGTGACGGAGCACAAGGCTGTGCTAAAATACTTGCGGTGTGTACCAAGAAAGTACAAGCAGATGGCAATGGCCATAGAGTCTCTGGTGGATTTGAAAACAATGTCCATCGAGGAACTTACTGGCCGGTTATTGGTGGTGGAAGAACGTGGGGAGTTTGAGGACTCCACACCCCCTGAAGGACGTTTACTTCTCACAGAGGAGGAATGGAAATCACGACAACGTTTTCGTGATCAGAAACAAGCTTCATCCGGAGGGAATGACAGGAAGAACAAGCTCACTGCAAAACCAAAACCACAGGCCTGGAGCAAGTCAAGGCCTTCAAGCAGTAACAGTGTTGAACGTAAGAAAGGAAGTTGCCACTACTGTGGGATTCCGGGACACTGGAAGAATGAGTGCCGCAAAGCAAAACGTGACCGAGATCAGAAGGAGCAAGCAAACTTTGCTCAAGCTGAGGTGGAGTGTGATGATGAACCTGCTCTACTCATGGTACAGATTGAAACACTGGACAACTTAACTCAGGAAGTGTACCTGAATGAGGAGAAAGTGGTACCTATAGCTACAGGCTATGACGTTTGGTACCTTGACACAGGAGCAAGCAGCCACATGACTGGAGACAAGAAGGTTTTCAGGAACCTAGATGAAACGGTGCATGGAACAGTACGTTTTGGTGATGGCTCTATAGTAAAAATCAATGGCAGGGGCACGATACTGCTGCAATGTCACACTGGTGCTCATCGTGTACTCTCAGATGTCTACTATATTCCAAGCCTACGTAGCAACATTATCTCTTTAGGGCAACTGGACGAGAATGGATGCAAGATTGTCATTGAAGGAGGAGTCCTAAGCATTCTTGACCGAGCTCGAAATACACTGGCTAGAGTCAGCAGAGCTCATAACCAGTTGTATCTATTACAACTAAACCTAGCTACTCCAGTGAACTTGCTGCTGAAAAAGGATGATGAAGCCTGGCTATGGCATGCACGTCTTGGACATCTCCATTTTCGTGCACTCCACAGCCTCTCAAAGAAACAGATGGTAAAAGGACTTCCACCCATTGAGCATGTGGAGGAAGTGTGTGATGGATGCACCATTGGGAAGCAACATAGAACTCCATTCCCTCAAACCTCAACCTATCGAGCAAAGAAGCCCTTGGAGCTAGTACACAGTGATCTCTGTGGACCAATCACACCCTCAACTGCAGGAGGAAAGAGGTACTTCTTACTTGTGGTTGATGATTACAGTCGTTTTATGTGGACAGAACTTCTTGCAACAAAGAATGAAGCACTGCGTTGCTTCAAGAAAATCAAATCATTGGCGGAAACTGGACGAGAATGCAAACTACGTGCATTCCGTTCAGATCGAGGTGGAGAGTTCAACTCCGGTGAGTTCGCTATCTTCTATGAGATGAATGGGATCAAGCATAACATAACAGCAGGCTACTCACCACAACAAAACGGTGTAGTAGAGAGGCGCAACCAAATGGTGGTTGAAACAGCAAGGTGTCTCATGAAGACCATGTCAATTCCAGGGTTGTTTTGGGGCGAAGCAGTGAAGACTGCTGTGTACATACTCAACAGGGTCCCTACCAGAAGCCTAGATGGAGTAACACCCTACGAAGCCTGACATAAGAGGAAACCAAACGTACTACACCTAAGGACTTTTGGATGTGTATCTCATGTGAAGAAACTAGGTCCAAACATTGACAAGCTAGGTGACAGATCAATATTGGGAATCTTCACAGGTTATGAGGATGGCTCTAAGGCCTACCGTGTGTATGATCCAACAGAAAAGAAGATGCATATCACAAGGGATGTAATATTTGAAGAGAGCCGAGCCTGGAATTGGAAGAACTCAAGCAGCATGCTGGAGACAGAACTGAAGACTACTTTCAGCGTAGTCTACTCCACAGAAGAAAGGATCATTCCATCAACAGAACCTGTCTCAAGGGATGCTGGACCTCAGACACCTCAAGCAACCGAAATGGAGACTCAGTGGGCAACACCACCTACACAAGATGATGATGTAAACACCAACTCAGCACCACGACGCTATCGAAAAATCTCAGACGTCTACAACACAGAAACCCTCACTGGAGAAGGTGATGAGCAATGTCTTGTGGCAGTAGAACAACCAGCAAGTGTTGAGGAAGCCCTTTCGAATGCAGCATGGAAGAATGCCATGAAGGAAGAAATGCAGGCAATTGTTGAGAACAAAACATGGAAACCCGTGTCACTCCCAGCAAATCATCGAGCCATTGGTCTAAAATGGGTTTTTAAGGTGAAGAGAGACCCGGCAGGAAACATAGTCAAGCACAAGGCAAGGCTTGTGGCAAAAGGCTATGCACAACAGCATGGAGTGGACTTTGAAGAGGTGTTTGCTCCAGTGGCCAGAATGGAGACAGTTCGTTTGTTCCTTGCATTGGCAGCACAAGGAAAGTGGGAAGTACACCACATGGACGTCAAGTCAGCGTTCCTGAACGGAGACCTTGCAGAGGACGTTTACGTACAACCACCTCCTGGCTTCACTGATTGTGTGAAAGGAGGAAGTGTACTGAAACTTCAAAAGGCTCTGTACGGACTGAAGCAGGCTCCACGTGCATGGAACTCGAAGCTAGATGAATCACTCAACTCTCTTGGCTTCACAAGATGCAAACTGGAACATGCTGTGTACCGTAGAGGTAACCAAGACCATTTTCTACTTGTTGGTGTATATGTGGATGACTTAATCATCACAGGAACCAGTGTTAGAGACATCATAGAATTCAAGGCTCAGATGAAGGATGTGTTCGAGATGAGTGACCTTGGACTCCTCAGCTACTATCTCGAAATAGAGGTACACCAACAGAATGGAGAAATCACCATGAACCAAGGTGCATATGCAAAGAAAATCCTGGAGCTTGCTGGAATGAGTAAATACAATTCATGTCATACACCTATGGAGAACAGACTACATCTAAGTAAGCAGGATGGAAGTGTTGCAGCTGATGCAACACTGTACCAGAGCGTGATTGGGAGTCTTCGATATCTTGTAAACACATGGCCAGACATTGCTTATTCAGTGGCTCTTACAAGTCGGTTCATGGAAGCACCATCCACTCAACACTGGGCAGCAGTCAAGCAAATTTTGAGATATGTTCAAGGCACCTCGAATTATGGATGCTGCTACAAGCCAAATGGAGGCAATGCAGAGCTTGTAGGTTACAGTGACAGTGATTTTGCTGGAGACAAAGATGATCGAAAGAGCACATCTGGGATTGCTTTCTTCATTGGAAGTAACATCATCACTTGGACCTCACAAAAACAAAAAGTGGTGGCACTGTCATCCTGTGAAGCTGAGTATATAGCAGCTGCCAGTGCTGCGTGTCAAGGAGTCTGGATCAACAGGTTACTTGGAGAACTCATTGGCAAGGAAGAACAAGCATTCAAGTTGCTTGTTGACAACAAATCTGCAATAGCTCTTATCAAGAACCCAGTATACCATGGGAGGAGCAAACACATTGACACAAGGTTCCATTACATTCGTGAATGCATCGAGACCGGGAAGATGAATGTTGATCACATTGGCACCAACGATCAGCTTGCAGACATCTTAACAAAAGCATTGGCTCGAAACAAGCTTATCGAGATTCGTCAAGAGATGCGTGTCATTCAAATCAACACACAAGAACGAGCTTAAGGGAGAGACTTGTTGGTTAAGCTCGTGCATCACACACTGGTACCAGAAGCACGACTTCTATTTTTAGCATAGGAATAACTAGAACGTGTTGCTTCTTCACCGAAGCTTCATGTAGTTAGTGTAGTTAGTTGGTTTCATGGACAAGCACGTTATAGAACGTTGCATGTCCTCCTTAATTGTAGTTATGTACAGTTTTCGTTTCTAATATAAAACCAGGAGAAAATGCAGTGGCTGTTATGCTGCACAAAAATCCTCTGTTTTTACTTTGTTGTCTACATACTCTGTTTTCTTTCCTGTTACAACTACACGCCCTACGTAGGGCTCCAAGATCATTGAACCTTCCCATAAAAAGGTCGTGAGTGCATTGCCAAATCTTGATGGCACTCGGACAAAGAATGCCATGCCACAGCTGAATCATCAAGCGCCCTAGCGCACATCCTTGCTTCTTCAAAAGGATCCGGTGAGAGAAAATTCGGATCACAACAAATCCAAAATCATTTAGCTCGTCCTCCGCTCCTAGCATAAGGTCGACCTCCTCGCCGAGGTCATGTGGTAGGAAATCATCCATGAGGAGCAGCAGACTGAACTACACCCGAAGAAAGTTTTCGTTACAAAGAAAAAATAGGGCAAAACAAAATAGAAGACTAGGACTTCCTAGTCAATTGAGGAGAGATGGGTATTAGGATTGATGGAGAAGAAGACAAACAACGAAGGAAGAAAAGTGATTCGGTGAAGAATCAAAGGATAGGGAGGTGGGCGGCGCACAGTAGCTTTAGGGTTTTTTTTTGTTTTCCTAGAGAGAGCATGTCTCTCGACTACCACCCGTGATGGACTTAATTATTAAGCCTCCCTCGAGCAAGGTTTTTGATCAAGCTTTTTGACTGCAAGCTTTTTGATCAGATTTCACCTCTCTCTCTCTCTCTCTCTCTCTCTCTCTCTCTCTCTCTCTCTCTCTCTCTCTCTCTCTCTCTCTCTCTCTCTCTCTCTCTCTCTCTCTCTCTCTCTCTCTCTCTCTCTCTCTCTCTCTCTCTCTCTCTCTCTCTCTCTCTCTCTGAGGTTCTTGTCTGCACCAAGAGATTTCGTACGGATTCTGACTTGTGTGTGTGGTCCATATCCAGAGTTTGATAAGGTTACTTGATAATTAAAATCACTCATTCTTTAGATCACTATTAGACGATCATGCTTATAAAAATTAGCTCAATCAAAGATGATTTGACCATTTGATTTCTACGTTAAAATTTTAGGCTATATCGGATGAACTGTATTCATTAAAAGTTGAATGTGATGATCAATGCCTAGGTGGCGTCGTTGAGAATTTACAAAGGAGCCGATCAAATCAGATGAACTGTATTCTCAGCTGATCAATATCAGATGAACTGTATTCATATATTAGGTGAAAGACCGCGTGGAAGTTATTCGTTAAAATGACATAAAGTAGGTGCTTACCACAATTGGCCTACTAAAATAGAGCCGATTTGGAGGTCAAAGATGCCCTTAGCAATTCCATTCCCTAATGATATTAAGTGCACAAAGAAAAGTGTACGTGACACATGCATGAAAATAAAGTTAGAGCGAGCTATCAATATCACCCCTTACAAGAATATTATGAACTTAAACTTTGAACTCAATCATACCTGCCACATGCCAAGCTGAACGTACAACCTTCTCCTCCAGGTCACCAATCTGCTTACTATTGAATTTTTTGAGCTCACCAAGAACTGCAATGGTGGACATGTGCTTTATTTCCAAATCATCCATCACCATGTACGTCCCAGCTTTCACTGTTTCACATACCTCTCCTTCTCACATGGAGTAAAAGCAGGCAACCGGTTCGAAACAGAGACATTGCAAACAGGTCAAATGGAGTCTACTACGCCAATTGCGTTCTCTCTACAAACTTTGCAGAGGTACATTTCCTGAATCTTCTCAGTGAAGTAGTTTGGATCAGGAATCGGAAGCTGCCCTAGGTCTTGAGTGCTGTGGTTTTAACTTTTAAAGCCGGTGAAGAGTGTGCTCAAGCTGACCATGGGAGAAGAATCAGGAGGTACAAGGAAAATGGCGACAGAAACAAGTGGTAAAGAGAGGAGACTGAAGAGGAACTCCACGCAGTCGTTGTTGGCTTCAGCAAACACCACTCTCTGGTGTTTTGGGTCGATGAGAAGCTTCAAGCTAACAGTGGTGGGAGTTGTAAGTGAGGAGGACTCCATGAAGCTAGCTAGGCAGAGATGAAGCGGAGATGGTCGTCGTAGCACTGTTACTTGGTTCACTATAACGAATGACTGACCCCTACACTGGCTAAACGTTGAAGAAAATAGGTTTATAAACATGGTCCTCTATTTATAATTAAACATGGAGAGAAATGGCTTTGAAATTTGAATGCATAACGGTTGTCATGATATGATAGCTCACTGGCAAACAGTGGCCTTCTCCACTTCATCAAATTGATTCCTGAACCAGTGAATCCTGACATTGAATAGTTACCTCCTTGAACTGTAACAAAGTTCACTGGCTCATCCAAGCTTCATGTTGGGCTTACTTGGAGTGTAGGTTCAGTTTGGGCTTCTTGGATTAGAAGTCAGGGCCGAAAAATCAAGCCTTGTACAGCGACGGTCTCAATTGAAAAAAAAAAAAATACAATGATGGTACGTAATTTGTAAGAGATTGAGTACGTAACATGGTGTAACTCCTCCTGGCTCCTGTAGTCCCGTTCCATGCAATATCAATCAATTATATATCAACTATATTCTGAAAAATAGGGCTGCTGAAGGTTACCTACGGGTATCCAGGTTTGTGATAATGCATCCTCCAATTATTCATCACCTTTTATTTGTTGACGATAGTTTGGTGTTTGGTAATGCTTTAAGGGAGGAATGTAGTTGTATTCGTCAGGCGTTACCTGATTATGAATTAACTTCGAGACAGAAAATTAATTTTGATAAGAGTACTATTGTTTTTAGTAAAGGGGTTTCGGAGGTGCAAAAAGAAGAGTTTGCTTTTATTTTGGGAGTTAATATTGTGGACAAGCACGATAAGTATTTGAGTTTACCAACCTACATAGGAAGAAAGCGAACGACAACATTTGCTTACATCAAAGAGAAACTGCTGAAAAAGTTGGAAGGTTGGCAAGGTAAACTGTTAAGTTCTGCAGGAAAAGAGTTATTAATTCGAGTTGTGGCTCAAGCTATCCCTGCCTACACTATGAGTTGTTTTCTTTTGCCAAAGGAATTCTGCGAAGCACTTCATAAAATGTGTGCAAAATTTTGGTGGGATTCGACACAACACAAAAAGAAGATTCATTGGCTTTCGTGGGACAAACTGTATTTGCCGAAAGAGAAAGGAGGGATGAGTTTCAAGCATCTGTATGCACATAACCTTGCTATTCTTGCCAACAATGATGGAGATTAATTAAAAACCACACCTCTGTTATTGCCAGGATCTATAAAGCAAAGTATTTTCCACATGAAAAGTTATGGGAAGCTAATTTGACGGCTTCCCCTTCACAGTGTTGGAGAGGGATATTTGAGGCCCTTCCATTATTGAAAAAGGGAGCATTATGGAGGATAGGTCAAGGGAAAGGGCCGGGGTCCAAGGATGGTCGGATCCGTGGATTCCTAGATTGTGTAGCTTTGTCTCTACTTCTCCTAGTGTAACCGGGATAAATAGAGTTGCAGACTTAATTACGGCTACAGGTGGATGGAATAAAGATCTTGTAGAGCTTTGTTTTACTGAGGAGGAGGCTGAGGCAATCTTGCGGATACCACTAATTAATATGTCGAGCCGGGACCGACAAAGTAGTGTGGTTTTTCACACCCTCGGGTAGATTTATAGTGTTGAGTGCCTATAGGGTCGCGGCAAAGGAGATGTTACACGGAGTAGAACCACCGAGCAGCTCTCAAGGAACTGCCATGCAGTGGAGGAAGTTAGGGAGTTTGCCTCTACAGCAAAAGATTAAAATCCACTTTTGGAAGGTATGTCACAGTATCCTACCTACGGCTTCTTCCTATTGACGAAACGTGTTGGTGTCCCACTGGAATGCTCTCTGTGTGAGACCGGAACTATGGAGACTATCGAGCATATTACTCGTGATTCCCCTTTTGTTAAGGAGGCAATGCTGACGATACCAACGGTGAATTCCAAATTATCGAGTTTGGAAATTGGTTCGGCCCGTCTATGGTGGTCGGACCGTCTACTTCTTCTCAATGCTTCGGAATGTGCTTCCTTAGCTTTTCTTGTGTGGTCGGCGTGGAAAGAAAGGAACAGAAGGCGATGGAACAATGAATTTATGCCAGCCTCCCGGGTAAGTTTCTTGGCATTATCAACCTACACAAGCTACTTACAAGCTCAACCTGTTAGTGGGAGGAAACAAGCTCGATTGCCTCAGGTTTGGAAAAAGTCGGAGTCGGATTGGATCAAAGCTAATTGTGATGGAGCCTTTGATCACAATACTAAGTTAGGGGCTGCAGCATGCTTTTTTCGGGATCATAATGGGGAAGTACTGGCAGGTTTAGGCCAATATATTGTCCCAGCTCAGGTTCTTCTCCATCATTTGTTGAAGCAGAAGCAGCTAGACTAGCATGTCAACATGCTGTTATGCATGGATTCCAACGATTTGAACTGGAAAAGTCACCGAAGATATGAAGGAACTTCTACGCCAGATTCCGGAGGTTAAGATTACACGTGTTCTGTGATGGCAGTATTGCAGCTCATCGTCTTGTTCGTTTTACTTTACTTTCCAAGATTTCTTTTATATGGGCAGGTCTTTTGTCTGACCAAATCCAGGGAATAGACCTGGGTTTCTGTATTTGAGTTCCTTGTGGAATATAATTCTATCGTCTTCCTCAAAAAAAAAAAAAAGAACTGCCTCGGCAAATAAGGCTTTCTTGAGCTTTTTATCAATCGATCATGTACAAATTAAAATGGTCGTTTGTGGCTTAATTTGTGCAATGGAATACTACGTGCGAAATGAAATTGTAGTAGAGAGACAAAGCAAGCACACAAAAATCCGAATCAGGTCATAATTGCCTTAAAGTACGTACACATGCAATTCTATCAACCATGTAAGTAAAACCAAAACAATTAACCAGCTCAGGGAGCTAAATTTTCTATGATAATTATGCAGCTATATTACCTGTTTTAATTATCTGGGAACACATTGGGCGGCGTTACAATATAAGTGATCACATATTGCCTAAACAAAGTTGGTTGTTCTGCTGTATGGCGATGGACATGGTGGAACATGTACTTCCGCAACTCCTTCAAGCATTTGCACAACCTTCTTCATATCTGGTCTAACCGAAGGGTCTTCTTGAATGCACCAAATAGCAACCATCACAAGCCTCTCCAGCTTCATTGCATCTTGCAATGGCTCAGCTTCGTGGTCAACAACTACGTCCAGAACGCCCTCCATGTAGCAATCATAGACCCAATATGTCAAAATGGCACTGTCTTCGGACACATTTTGGTCGACGCTCCTCCTACAGCAAATGGCCTCTAGCAACACAACACCAAAGCTGTACACGTCGACTTTGGTAGTGATCGGCATGTTTCTGAACCACTCGGGCGCAACGTACCCTTTAGTCCCTCTTATGGCAGTTTGAGTCTGGCTCTGGTTCATCATCAGAAGCTTTGCTAATCCGAAGTCAGCTATCCGAGCATTGTGGTATTCGTCTAGGAGTATGTTCTGAGGCTTAATGTCGCAGTGTATGATCTGAGTGCTGCATTCGTCGTGTAAGTACAGAAGTCCTTTGGCAACTCCGCAAACAATGTCAATCCTTTCCTTCCAGCTCGGCTTTTCACCTGAAAAGAGAAAGCTTGCCAATGTGCCATCGCTCAAGAGCTCGTAGACTATTAACCTTTGCTGGCCCTCGTCGCAGTATCCATATAGCCGAACCAGGTTCTTGTGATGTGTCTGACCAATGACGTCCAGCTCCGCCCTGAATTCCTTCTCGCTGTCTTGTACAACAAAGCTCAGCTTCTTCACTGCAACTTGGACACCAGAATGCAACACTCCTTTGTAGACAACTCCAAAAGCGCCCTTTCCTAATTCCTCCAAAAATCCATTTGTTGCTTCTTCAAGCTCTTGGTAACTGAAAAACTGCAAATTTGAGTCGGAAACTTTCTGGTCAAACTTACCATGTTTCCTCCGGTAAATGAAGTAGAATCCCATACAGACTACAGCACCAAACATCAGATTAGCAAGTATAGAGGTGCCAAGAAGTGCCGATATCACGCGTATCAAAGTGGTTTTATTCTTCCTCTTCTCACCATCTGGAGGTGACAATGGAGGAGGAAGTGGTAGAGTAACACTACCCTTCCTGACTTTGATAAAAGCTGTAGATCCTGATTCCTCTCTCCCATTTGAAACCGGTAGCTTCTTTTTCCAACAATCACCGCGACTGAAAATAGCAACAGCACACAAACAGTCTTCCAAGCAAGACTCTTTGCAACTGTCTGCAGTGGAAGGACTTAACCGCATATAATCCGAATTTGGCCAATTAATATTATCCCGCACCACAACTTCGTATAGATCTTCTTTCGTGGCGCTGAGCTCATCTTCTTCACAGCCTTGTATGAAATCCGGCTTGCAATCCCCATACGGATCATAGGGACCAGAGTATCCTTGTGGACATTCACAAATAGGCCTCTGATTAGGGCTCGGACCTGTAAGAGTGCAGATACTGTTGTAGCCACAAACATTAAGACCTGCATCAACAACCAAATTGCATATGCCTTCCTCCGGCAGTGACCAAAATACAGTCCAGGTTGCATTACTAGTGCCATCTTTCGGGTAGTAGTATTGAGATAAAACCCCATCAAAGCCGAGTGTTACTCTACGATAGTAGTTGTTGGTTGACACAGCCATGTCGACACTCAAATTCTTTTCGCCATTTTCTCTGACAACATACAAGTAGCCTGAGCTATTGAACACCAGCTGTTTACCTGAATTAGTAGAATTCAAGCCATCATTAGTGCCACTTACATAGTAAGCCTCGTTGGCGAACTCAGTCGGCAGATTGATGGTGTTGAGCACAACGTTCCCATCATTTAGCAAACGTAGCTGGAACCGCCCCTTTGAGTAATTAGTCTCGGATTGCTGAGAAGAAAGCTTGCCTCCTCTTTCGATAACCTGACCGGGCAACATGGTATGAGTTGGATTCTTGAAAGTCTCCCATAAGCTCTGGGAATTTTCATCTTCAAGAACAAAGTTTCCTGTATCATTGAAGACACCAAGGGCAACACCATTAACACTGGTATTCCAGAGCTGTTGACCCTGAGGATCTGTAAGCACGAGTCCACTACTGGCAGTCAAGTTCAAAACTGAGCCCTTTGGTGCAACTGCAGGACTACTGTCCTCCCCATATGCATACCAAACTACAGTTAGGTCTGGTATGTTTGCATACCATACAGAAAGCAAGAACATATCTTTGTCTTGTTCAAGTTGCCGAAATCCAAAGGCGTAATCGCCTGAAGGAGACAGCCAGAAGGAGGAGGAGTTGTTATTATTACCTGAAGTTGCTGACCGAGATGCACCTACAGATACTTTGCCATCAGTCTGAGCAAACACAGTTATTGGAACCAGAAAAAAAGGTGAGGAAAGAAGCAAAAGAAATAGCCGTACAGTACAAGCCATTTCCATTTTGCTGTAAAAATGATGAACTTGAGCAGTATGACAACTTGGGTTAGATATGTATATGAACCCAGATAGCTACTTTTTCTATTCCTTTGAAATTTATGTAATCAAATACGTGCAAGGCATCATCCTAGGAAGAGACATATTGACTAACTACCTCTGCAGAACGTACTCTGGCCACTCTCATCTTGTGCCAACATAACAAATCTCTTTCCTTCAAACATTATTTAGGTTTGAAAGTTTCCAACTTCCATTTTATTTTTGATTGTTTGTGTGAATAGGGAGCAATTGAACGATCACAGGTGGAATGCATGCAATAGAAAAGGAGGTTCTATCGAATCATAGTCGACGAACAAACTAGTAAAGTCAAAGAGTGACTAGACAAGACCAAGACGAACAGTGATCGAGACTTGGAGCAAGTGAAGATAGCAGGCTCTTTTGAAACTTCAACGATGTCTTTTTTTTTTTTGAAAAGTTCGACGATGTCTTTTAACCATAAGAAATTTAGAGCATTAGATTCATAAAACACGTGCCAAACTAAAACTCCAGACGTTTCCTCCCAGTATGAACTAGCCCTAGAAATTTGACACATGGCTACACGAAAATTACCGATCTAAATTTAGTCAAGGTTGATTTGGAAAGCTATAAATTAAAGGGAACATGCGATGCTGTACAAGGTATTCTAGAGTGTTAAAATTCCCATTTTAGACCGTTAGATCAATTGATTTCTCTAAAAATGAAAATCGTAAAACATATCCAACGAAGTTTTAATACTCCGTACTATAAAATTTTCCAACTCTTTAGCGCTGTTGTTGAGAATCTTCAAAGTTCAAAGTTCATACTAACTATGCACGGGAGGAGTAAGCTAGTGAGAACTGATTTGTTTTTTGAACCAAACTAGGAACACACTAGAAAGGAAACTGCGACTCTTTCAAGTTTCAACTCTTGAAGTACAAAATTACATAAAAAAGTAAACCCAAGACTAGTATCCACCCCATAGGAGCCAATTCCATCATCAGATCACCAACGTTGAAACTTTGATCAAGGAACACATTGCTGAGAACAGAATCCGGCTCCAACGAGTCCTTCACCAGCTTCATTCCCTATTCAAATCACAATTACATGTCGTCACAATATATATTTACATATATATATAAAAGATTTAAGACTATGAAAACGAATTCAAACCTCTTCCCTGCCGAGATAGGCCACCCTCCTCAAGGGCACCAACTTGCTTAACATCCAAATCTTTAAGAACATCTACGACCGATACAGAAGTCATAGGCTTCACTTCCAATTCATCCATGATCATGTACGTAACGCCATCTTTAACGTACCCTCCATTAAACACAGTACTACTGTCAGTTTCTCCTACACACACAAGGTGGATTCTGTTCTCACAAAATGGCAGCTGCAGGACTCACAGATAGTGAAGTTTACGCCGAGGATATCGGCGCCGACGATTGTTGCCCTAGGCTTCAGCAAGGTGTCTTTGTTGAAGTCAGGTTCCGTATGCATGTCATCTAGGTTTTCAACGCTCTGGTAGAGCTTTCCGAGGCAACCAACCATGCCATCTTGATCCGAGAGGAGCCTGATGACAGTGGCAACCGGCAAAGAGAGAAGAGTGAAAAGAAAATCTACCGCTTCCTTGCTCGCTTCGGCAAATAGAACTTTGTGGCCCTTGGTATCAATTGTGAGCTTCAAATTAACACTAGTAGTACTAAAGTTGGATGTTGCCGTATTGAAGGAGTGAGCAAGGAGAAGGAATAGGAACCACAAAACCTAAAAAACAGCCTATTTATATTCACTGATTCATCCTCCAAAGGATTACAATAAAAATGTACGAGGCCCCAGATTGAGTTCATATTAAAATTCCCTACGGGAACCTAGGAGACGTTTAGTTCTGGAAATTGAAAGTCTCTACATAGTTATCAGGACTTGGTAGCATTATTACAATAGAAGCATTGTAGGAATTAGATAGCTCATGAAACGAGTCCATTCCCCAATAAAATGGAAAAGGAATCCCAAAGGGACTCAATTCATTCGATGGATTTGTTGGATTCAAATAATCTATTTGTTTGGGAACTTGACTCCATTCCAGCCAATTTTTTTTCAAACTAAAAACAACAATTACGAACAAAACCTCTCTCACAACCACTCCTATCAGATCAAACTGATAGGCTTGGTTGGAGGAATCAGGAGTGATGACTGATGCCTTAGCAACACTATCTGCTAAGAAATTGGTCTCTATAAATATGCCTGAAATATGTCCCTGCAAACCAAATATCTTGCACAATTGTAGAGATCCTCCAAGGGTCCAAGGCATGTCTGTAACTCTATTTAAGGAGTCGATGAAACTTTTAGAGTCTCCTAAGCGGAGGATGAGGCTCTTCAAGACCGAGGAAAATGTGACGTTACTTTAATCCCTCCCGAGGAGCCATAGCCTCTGCAATAAGAATTTGTGATTTTTCCCAAATGGTAAGCACTAGCTAAAATAGGTCGGCCGTCAAAATATCGAATAACAAAGCATAACAAGCAATTTTGACCCTAACAAGCAAAATTGAAATGCATTTTTAGTGCATTTATGCATGTATCGTGTATAAATCGAAAAAATAATCACTCTTAATTGGTCTAACAGAAATCAAATTGCCATAGCAGAAACTGGTTCCATATATACCAAATTTCCAACGTTTTCATAAGATATCGTGGAAGAGGAAACAGGGGAGGAGAGAGAGAGTAAACATTGGAAGGTAAATGAAGGTTCAATGTAAATTTGCTTGGCCTGAAAAGGCCATTCAGGATTTTTGATCCATGTATCAGTGAATGAATATACAAGAGAAATCTGATCTTTGAGTTAAGGTGTTACAGCACTGTACAACCAGTTTGACTGGCCACGACACGGTTGAAGCCGCCTCCTCCTGTGAACAGCATTTCCAAAAGAATATAAGTGTCAGGATTTCGCACACCAAAGACTCGTAGATGAAAAATCATCAATCAACAACCCTTATTCCAGCTAACACATTTACTGGATAACTAGGACTTCAGCGGAACAGGCATTTACCATACCAAACACCTAGGTACGCGATTTACTAGCACATTATGATCCCATCAGAACATGTTACAATGCAGGAGATGTGGGACAAAATTTTTGTATGCATGCACAGCACAATAACAAGATCAGATTAGATGGTTGATTCTGTGGTCTAGATGGTTGATTTACTCATGACATACCACGTCGCCATATTAAAATATTATACATATGCAAAACTGTAAGGTAAGAGTTGCTACTTAGTTTATTACCTCAGTGGCTTTTCCACGGGAGTTCCTCTTGATTTTGAAAAAGTTGGACTGCATTGACCCATTTGGAGAAACAGACAATTGGTTTAAGCACCAGGGAAAAAGAATCTTTCCCCCATTGCATTGGTGCTACAGCAGATTCAATAATGCGAAAAAATCCGTTGGTTCTTCGTTTTCTCTTACAATCTGTTCAAATACAACATCCAGTAGACATGGTTAGAAACCCTGCAGGATTGCTCAAGTGAATATTGTAGTGCAAGAAACATGAATGAATGAACAGAAATTGAAAGAGCAAAAATTATTAAATTGCGGCAATCCATTACAAAAGAGAATGGAATTAGCTTGTAGTACTAAATGGGAAAGAATCAAAGGGAAAATGTAAAATACAGCAACTGATCCATTCCAGCACACCAGATTTTCTACGGCAATAAAGTTTTCTTATGGTCCTCAGATTCAATCACTCTTTATTCTATAGATAATTTTTGAACAAAATAATTTTGAATTTTGTAACATAATATAATCATGTCAGTGATAGAAAATTTCAACAAAACAATTACAAAAGCTATGAAAGACAAAAGTCAAAACCCTGACAGCTCTAGAAACGTAATAATCATACACATTCCTTTGGGAAATAGATACTAGAAACATTGCTATAGCCTCTCTCAATTTAATATCCTTAATCGTCTACAAACCAAACAACAACTGAGCCATAAGAGTGCAAGCATTATACATAAAGATGAAATTGAGCAAAATTTAAAAAGTAAATTCAATGGTAGAGTCCATACCTTAATGATAGTGTCTTTTGGCAGACCCATTTGGAAGAGGACATCACAACCAACTTGGTCCCAATTAATCTGTTCTATATCAGCCCTCTTTCTGCCACTATCTAATTGAATCTGAGGAATACTATTATCAAAATATCTTCCTACCCAAAGATACAGAATCCTGCCTTCACTTTTACCTAAGTGAGCATTTGGTGAGAAAACAGCAAAAGCTGCTTTAGAATCTAGTTTAGTGGCGTCAAATGATGTTATCTTCTCTAAACTGGGCCAGCGGCACACATATGGTTGCATAGAATTAGAGTGCTCCGGACAGCCTTCACCAGCTTTACTTAAGGTGATGGAGTCTGTGGATTCTCCAGAAAGGCAATTCTTCCCAGGTTCAGGACTATGTTTGATATACGAAGCATCCTTTTGGCATGTGTCAGAACTACCTGCCCTACCGAGGTCTATGTTGCATCGTGGTGTTGAATCTGCTCCACCATTTTCAACACGATCCTTTGACTCCAAGACATTGCCAATATTGTCCACGTCAAGTACAAAACAAGCACTGTCACTTTTATCACCATCTTCATTGCTAGGAAGAAATTTTGTGGAAGTATTCAAACTCATCGCAGGTAACTTGAGAGACTTTGACAAACTACCTCTACGCTCTGCAAGTGAAGATGACAACTTTTTGGATGGTACTGAGGTTGATCGAGAACAGGCATGTGAACTAGTGTTGAAAACAACTTTTTTCGAAATGTTAGACATGGGTTGATCAGAAGATTTAGAGAGGAAAGACGGGTCAGAGCTTGACAATGTTGACGATACCAGAATTGAACATGAAGATGCGGATGGCGAATCCAGAGAGGACTCTGAAAAGTACTTTGAACCGGTGCTGGAATCAGAAGAGATGGAATCTGGTGAAAGATATGGAGGCGAAGAAGATGAGGATGGTGAAGATGAAGAGTGTGCAGCTGAAAGTGATATTGAACTTTTAGTGGAATGAACTAACATCATAGAATCTGAATAGACCCTGGTGAGAGATGATCGGGGTGCTAAGACAAACTCCTTCATATTACCCAAGGCAAACTTACGCCGAAGTGCACTCCAACTGCTTTCTCTAGCAGGAAGATGAGTGGGATGCTCATTCTGTGAGGACGGAGGTACAAAACCCCCCATAATAGCTTTGTGAAAAATTTCAAAGTCAATATTGTATGTTTCTGACTTTCTTGCACCCGAACAACTCTTTTCTTTTGACTTGCCGCCCTCTACTCCACTGCCATGATTATCCATCAAGGGTAAAAGGTTTGAGAAAGCATCCCAAAAGTAAGCAGGCTCTTCCCCATCCTTGATTACTGTTATTGGGCCTTGCACTCTCTCGTACCGAACAATCTGACAAACAGCTCCTCTTGCATCCCTTTCCATGATAGGCTCACAATTCTTACCAATCCAAAGATAGATGGCCGACGGTATATGAACAATAAACGCACCTCTAGAATCCAGAGCAGATGGTGATGGATTATTCAGCATTTTGGGGACAAGATGCAACGGATCATATGGTGAATGAGGAGCAATCCTATATAACCTCAAAAGTGAACTTGGGCTAAGAGGGAAAGCATGGACCCTCTTTTGGCACTGTAATAACTGACAAGCAAAACCCATGTTTGGATCAGCAATCCCTCTAGCTGCTTTCACATACTGAAATGCATCATCGAAACTTTGTCCTTCTCTCCACATAAGATAAGCAATCACCAATGATGTGGACCGAGACACCCCTTGACAACAATGAACAAAGACCCTTCCACCTTGTTCCCTAACATCTTCAAAGTAATCAAAAACATCGTATAAGATACTAGTAATATCCTCTGTCGGACTATCCTGCAACCACAGAGTTCTATATACAAAATCTGACTTGAAGTACTCAGGACAAACAAAACCTACGCAATTTAGGACATGGGTTATCCCGTTCTGCTTAAGTATGTCTCTGTCCTTGGCAACCGCATCACCACCAAGATAAATGTGTTGAGCCACTTTTGAACACTCTTTATCAAAGAAAGCAATCTTATCCCTCCGCACAAGCCCACCATTCTTTTCAGGGTTCTTCTGAATCGTCGACAAATCGAGTTTCAGCCTCTCCCCACCACTCTTCCCACTCGGGGTAGGAGGCTGGGGCCACTCACCAATATCATCCGAACCTGCCTTGGGCCACTCATCCAAGCTACGCCTAGCAATAGGCAACTGCAAGGGCGGCAAACCAGACCTAGCCTTGCTACTTTGCTGAGACCGCGGCGTCAACGGAACAGGAAACCTACGGTGGCTTTGCCCATTACTGTTACCTACCGCAACATTCGGATCTAATACAATATCCTTCTCCTCACTTTCAGCGTTGTGAGCCGCAGACCTTGACGCCGACCATGAAGCCGAGCGCCAGAACAGTTTCCGAGAACCAGAAAGCGGGGGCGGTGCCCGAGAAGTAGCCCCGGTATCCTCACTATCCACCATTCCCAACTGATATTCTCAATGCAAAAACAAAAACAAAAAAACCCGATAATCCGAATAAAACCCCTAATTCATTTCCATTTCCATTTCTAAACTCCCCTATGCTCCACAGAAACCAAACAAGTCCAGATTTTGACTACCAAAACCAGAGAAATCCAAACCCATCAGATCAAGCATCAGCTAAAAACATTATGACACAGAACAAAAAAAAACCACAATGAACATAGGAACAACAAAATACTAAAACATTCATATTCATAAACATATTCAAATACTAACGCTAAATCTTACGCATCAAACCAAATCCAAAATCACACTAATTAATTTTATGATAAAAATGGAACATACACATCTTCATGTAGAGCACAAATTATTCATCTTTTATAATAAATTATTAAAACGAATTGAATTGAAATTAAACGATGCTAGGGTTCTTGACAGAAATAGAAACCAGATTCGATTTCATGACTTACAGATTGAGACGACCCAGAAAGCCTAACCCCATCAGAGACCCAGAGCAGAGCAGCGAGAGAGAGTGAGAAGCTTTTAGCGAGTTTTAGAGAGAGAAAGTGAAGCTCAGGAGGGAAAGGAATACACAGTGAGAGCCACACTGGGTTTTTCTTCATTCTTATTTGAGTGTTTCTCAGTGTGTGTGAGACCCGGATCCGGATTGTGAAGACCCGACGCGACCCAACCCGGTTTAATGTTTTATGTTCGATCTTAATGTCTTTAGGCTCTAGCATAACAGATTTTTTTTTTCATTTAATTTGGTAAGGATATTAAATGAGAAATCTTGCTTCACATGACCTCTATTTTTTGTTTGACCTAAGGAAAATAAATTCGATTCCTTTTTTTTGTTTTTTATAAATGAAAAAAAAACCCTTTGAGTACTCTAAATTAAATGTAGATGGATGTTGTTTTGGGTGGAAGATTTTACATTCTAAATCTAGTCCTAAAATTGTTTGACCAAAATATGAGCCGGTGAACATCAGTCAAGAACCAAAAATAGTAATCTTGAATTTTGACTAGTAAAAGATCTAAATCTTTCTAAGTTAGGACTAGATATGAATTTTGACTAATCTTCAACATAAACAACTTTGGTAGGTAATAATATTTTAAAGCAAAAAAATAATCATAGTTACTTAAAATTAGCTGCTGATAATTGACATTTGACAGCTATGGAGGACATATTTGTATTGAAAATGACCATTAACAGAAATATAATAGCCGATTTGCTTTGAATTCCATGGTTCTAACTTGTTATTTTCCAAAAATCATTATTTTAATAGTCGACGACTAAAAATCGTCGGTTTGTTCATTATTTTTGTCAGCTATAACGTCTTCGGAAAAAGACCGTCGGCCATACTATAGCCGACGACCATTTTGCACCTCGTCGGCTATAGTTTCCCCTCTAGCCAAAATTTTTGAACAGAGAAACTATAGCCAACAACATTGTATATGAATGTCGTCGGCTGTAATCCCAGATCTGAAGAAAAAAAATTGTAAATCTGGATTTCTATTCCCAAAAATCAATAGAAATCCAGATATGTAATTCCTAATTCACCAAACCGGCCATATAATCACTTCACCATCCATAATCACTTCACCAAATTAACAATGCATAATTTCACTAAATTAAACAAAATTATAAATTTTATTTCACAAATTCTAATTAGGAAAAATGGCTTAAAATGTCACTGAAGTATGGTCCGTTCTAAACTTTGTTCAGTCATGTATAGCAAATATCACTTTGCTCACTATCGAATTACACTTTTACTCACTTTGCTCACTCCGAATTTTGCAAAATTTAGGGTTTTGAATTCGAGTTATAATTGGCCAAGGAAACCTATTGGACATTGTAGCTCTCTTCCTTGTGAGTCTTTTCATACTAAGGTCGAGCTTCAATTCATTCTAAGGAGAGAGAATCGAAGATTTAAAGTTTTGGGTGTTATTGACTTCAAAGGTTAATTCAACCACTTCCATGATGAATTGGACTTAGGTGTAGTTGAGAAAAATGTTGTAGGGTTGATTTCGCACAAATTGGGCTTCGGTTCGCCCGAAATTGGAGTGGCGCCGCCAATTTCTCCGGTTCGGAGTAATCAAAGTGAGTAAAAGTGTAATTCGATAATGAGAAAAGTGATATTTGTTATACATGAGGGAGCAAAGTTTAGAATGAGCCATACTTGAGTGACATTTTTAGTTATTTTTTCTTCTAATTATATCTCTCCCGTTTTTAGCAGAGAAGACGAGGCGGCAGAGAGGTTTTTTTTAGGGGAGAGGGCGAGGGGGCAGCGACGAAGGGAGAGGTGGTGACGGAGATGGCAAGGCGGCGGCAGACGGAGAGGCGACGGCCGAGGTGGCAAGACAGCAGCTGCGAAGGTATGAGTGTGAGGGTTTTTTTTGGGGAGAGGGCGAGGGGGCAGCGACGAAGGGAGAGGTGGCGACGAAGATGGAGAGGCGGCGGCAGACAGAGAGGCGGCGGCGGAGGTGGCAAGACGGCAGCGACGAAGGTATGAGTGTGAGGGTTTTCTGGGGGAGAGGGCGAGAGGGCAGCGACAAAAGGAGAGGCGGCGACGGAGATGGTGAGGCGGCGGCGGACGAAGAGGCGGCGGAGGTGGCAAGGCGGCAGCGGCGAAGGTGTGTGTGTGTGTGTGTGTGTGTGTGTGTGTGTGTGTGTGTGTGTGTGTGTGTGTGTGTGTGTGTGTGTGTGTGTGTGTGTGTGTGTGTGTGTGTGTGTGTGTGTGTGTGTGTGTGTGTGTGTGTGTGTGTGTGTGTGTGTGAGAGAGAGAGAGAGAGAGATAGAGATAGAGAGAGAGAAAGAGAGAGAGAAATTAGAATTTTTGAGAGAGGGGAGCGGTAGTCTGGGAATATAAACCCAATTATTATAGCCTACGACATTCATATAGTTGTCGGCTATAGTCGGCACTATAGCCGACAGAAAAATCGGTGACTTTTTTTTATTCGTCGACTATAATAATATAGCAGACGACGGAAAACTATAGCCAACAACGTGAATTTGTTGCAGGCTATAGTGTACTATAGCAGACGACAAAAAAAGTCATCGGCCTGTTTTTCTTGATTTCGTCGACTATAATACTTATTCTGGTAGTGATCAATGAAAGAAAATGACACTTAATTTCAAACCAAAGTCAAACTTCTTGAAGCAAAATTTGTTGTGAAGTTGGCATAAACAAAATTTGGAATGTATACTCAATCAGCAAAGCTGTTACTGACTATAGCCGACAGAAAAATCGGTGACTTTTTTTTATTCGTCGGCTATAATAATATAGCCGATGACGGAAAACTATAGCCAACAACGTGAATTTGTTGCGGGCTATAGTGTACTATAGCAGACGACAAAAAAAATCGTCGGCTTATTTTTTTTAATTTCGTCGACTATAATACTTATTCTGGTAGTGATCAATGAAAGAAAATGACACTTAATTTCAAACCAAAGTCAAACTTCTTGAAGCCAAATTTGTTGTGAAGTTGGCATAAACAAAATTTGGAATGTATAGTCAATCTGCAAAGCTGTTACGATTAGTTGTTGCCCGCAAGCAAACACTGCCTCGGATTTTGGCCATAAACTTTGACATTCTTGCCTAACAATTCTTGGTCACGAAAATGTAAACTTGAAGTCAATGTCTTTCTGGAATTGAAGGGAAAATGGAATTTGGACTTTTTAGTCAATAGAACCTCTTATGGTTCTTTACTTGATTGTTGGACAAGTTAAGCCTTAGACTTGAATTTAGATAACCTTGTTTAAGCAAATGGCTTGGATTCTCTGAAGTATTCTTGTTCGTACGTCTATTGAAAACTTGGTTAATTGTTATAGTTCTCATGGTGGAATTGTTAGATTGCAATTTGATGACACCTTAATTAGCACTTTTGTGATCATTCATTCACCTTAATTACTTAATTAGTTCTCTTGGCTTCTGCCAAACAAGACCAAATTCTGTTTGAATGATCCAGTTTGATGTGGCATTTTCCTGTTTAATTCATATATATATATATATATATATTTGTGAAGAAGAAATCGCCTAAAGATCTATCAGTACATTTCAATTATGTTAATGCAATTTCGTTATTCTCTAAAAAATAAAAAACTAAAAAAAAATTATCAGCAGTGAGAGAATCAATTTTTTTTCATTTAGATATTGGTCAAATAAGTAGAGCATGCCATTTCTCTCTCTATCACCAACAACTACTATGACAGAAAAATGCACCAGCCACGGAGGAAGTGGCTGACGAGCAATACAAATTGCTGTAATTTGGGATGCATAACTAGATAGGATGTGAACCCCAATTTTTTAGTCTTTATTCTACGTGTAGATCGTCAAATTATGTAATAATTGTAGCGTTGTGATGAGCACGATGTAGTATAGGTTACTGTTAAGAATTTTTTCTATCGAGCCAATAACCGACGTTCTCTTTTGTAACTTATTAAAACAAATATATTCTAGCTTCCACCTCAAAAAAATAACAGAAAAATGCAGCAAATGGGAAACACATTTTTGAAGGTTCAAAACAATCTGATTCTGAAGCAAGCCTCAACGATATATAGCACCAATTTAAGTTTCGAAAATATATATTGTTAATGTAAACCGCAGTATCTGCCCCTATCTTTAGAGAAGTTTAAGCACTCGCACTAGTGCATCAAGTGATCAAATCTCCATAAATTTTTATATGCTCATACTTGCTCTCTTCGATCATCACCGCATCTTCAACATCTGGCGTGCGTCTGTGTTTAGGTAAACAGTAATGTCGTTCGGCAGGACTAGCAGAATCTGTAACAATTTTCTCCAAATGAACAGCTGACTCTAACAAGAAATTCACAAGTTGTAAATCACATTCGCATCCACGATACCCATATATTTCCACGACACATTCGCATCTCACAAATTTCCAAATAAGCCATGAGGCAAATTTGTGAGATACAGTTTTTTTTCGGTCCATTTCCAAAGGATACAAAAAACGTAAATCTACATGCAAACTACCCAAACTAGCTACTAAAAGCAACTCCAGCCGATGTTTTATATTTCATTTTCGGTGGAAATGAGGTTTTTTCTTCAAAATCAATTCCAACAGATTCCCCATCTCATTAGCCTTAATAGAGAATCCCTATATTTCACGTTTTTATCTCTCATTCCTATACCGAAAACATAAATTATAGATAATGTAACAGTATTATTGTCATTAAATCATTTTATTCTAAGTTACAAAATCAATCAATAGCTAAATTAATTATTTATTTATCTTTCATCAACCAATCAAAATTAACCATATGCTTGAATATAGCTAATTTGTAAGTAACATTGTTAGAGAAAAATTATGAAAGTACAAAGCTAAAATAAGTTTGGACCATATAATTGAACAAATTAAAAAAAATTAAGTTATATTGTTGAAATTACTCAAAGAATTTACAGCTGCAACATAAAGTTACCATTAGTTTACAAGTCTCCGGAGCAATAAAATTGAAGTAAACCCCATAATCAGACACAAGTAGTACGATAAGTAACAGGGTGAACACCCTAAACAAAAATAGAAAGTGTCTTGAGGACCTCGGAGACAACTAAGACAATCAATTTGTATGAGATATATGTCTAAGGTATGCAGCTCGATCAATTGTCAATAATGTCGTTTTATCTTGTTTCATTGCAATGGTAAACTTGATTGTGGAATCAAAACTGAACAAAATTTCAGAAAATAGGAAAGGACAAATCAGTTAGGAAACCTACTAAGTAATCTATGTAAGAATACATACGTCAAGCACAAGTTTGTTCAAGCAAGGGGATGCGTCGAGGAAAGAAGTCAACCGAAGACGAATGCAATCATCATCATCTTCAAATCTTAACTTCCAAATGCTTGAGATTTGTGAATATAGGAAATACGAGATTCCTCTCGTAGGGTTGTGACAACAAATAAAGCAATGATTAGATCACAACGATCACACAACAGAAGGAAAACAAACAAACAAAAACAGATATGATTATCACTTTCACTAACCAGTATGATATCAATTAACTTCAGAATCTCAAGTTGAGAGGGTTTAGGGTTTTGGTATCTCCAAGTACTTCAATAAAATTGATGGACCGACAACTCTGAGACTAACCAACCTCGCGGAAAAGTAGACCGATAATCGCTCAAGAACCGGACAATTGGAAAGCAAGTACTCGAGAACCTGTCCATCCACATCAACACATTTGAGATTAAGAACCCTGAGGGACTTGAAGCCAATGCATGCACAAGGACTTGCAACATCAGAATCATAACAACAGACATGCTTCCCATTCGTCAGGCCCAACACTTTGTGATGGAAGTTAGAGCTGTGACTTCCGAACCATAAACCGAAAAAAATTGAGCCAAAACTGATTTGAAACCGAATAAAAATTGAACTAAAATACAAAATATCGAATTGAACCGATTTTATTGGATTGAAGAACCGAATCGAATTAACAAAAATAAATGAAATGGTGTTATTTTGTGTGAATTATTTCAGTTTACCCTAAATTCCTAACATTTTTATTTGATATTTAGATTGTATTTTTATTTAGATGGACTGTAGACAATTAAATTTTTTTATTGTGGTTATGTTTATTTCAATTTAGTTTAATTTAATGCAACTGTGAGTTTGAATTTGTGATGGTAGTTATATATGATGTAGTTTGATTCGATTTGATATAAACTTTCAATACAAAGTTCTTGAAAAAAATAGTTGATAAAGATATATACCTCGAAAGAACAATAGTTTTTCAATGAAAAAAATTATAAAAAAAAACTAGAAAAAAACTGAATCGAACCGAACTGAACTGTTTATAATCAACTTTTGGTTAAAAAATTAGAAAAATTGAACCGAACTAACTGAAAAATTCAGTTCGATTTTCGGTTTGGTCTAATAACCGAACCGTTTAAACCGATTAACAGCACTAACGAAATCGTAGACTATACGTCGAGAAACGCCATACCTCAACAAGTCTAACTCTAGCACTTGGACTCCCTTACTCATGGAAAAACGAATCCAATCATCAATTGAACACGAAAACGCAGAGTCCAATTCGTAACAAATCCTAAACAGTTTCACATTCCGGGCTCTATACTCACTGACCACATCATTAACCCAATCAACATACCAACGAATGGCCAACTCTGCCCGGGTTGCGAAATTATACAAATACTTCTCTGCATCAAAGTTGAGACTTGAGAGTCATGGTAAAATTTATCATGGATTTCGACATATAATGCCATCGCCTAGAGAGAATACTACTTGCCTGTGCTTCATCTAAGGACAACAATCCCACTATAATCACGAGAATGTCATCCGGTAAAGCGCTGATATAGTCCACAGTATTCAAACCAGTCGTCAGCATCTTTCTCATATTCAAATTAATCTGCATTCATACATACATACAAATTTGAGAGCCAAATTTGAAAAAAGAAAGAAAGTAAAAATGAGATTCTTGTGAAACAACAATACAAACCGAAACTTTATATACCTCAGCATGGTTTGTTCCGGAACATGTTTTTTTGGAACGACCTCACCGTGGTTTAGCTTTGCTCAGTTTGGCTGGAGATGGAGATAAAGCAAAGCACACACTTTGTTTTCCACTCTGGACTGAAAGTACAGTGGGCTCCCAACAACATTGTACTTGGGCTTTTGGTCTAAATTTTGATTAAACTTTTGCTCCCGTAGTTAGGCTTGAATCCGTTAGACTTCTCTTGATCATTGCTTGCTTTCTCAAATTTGATTTCTTTCAAATGGATGTCAAAAGGGCATTCTTAAATGGAATTTTGAAAGAAGAAGTTTATGTGGAACAACCTCAGGGATTCCTGAGCTTTTGCTATCCCGATCATGTTTTCATATTAGACAAGGCTATTTATGGCTTAAAGCAAGCTCCTAGAGCTTGGTATGAAAAATTGTCTACATATTTAATTAATCATTGGTATGTACGAGGTTCTATTGACAAAACCATGTTTGTTAAAAGTGTTTCCCATCATATGATTATAGCTCAAGTTTATGTAGATGATATGGTGTTCGGTTCCACTCTCAAAATCTTGTTGAGGAATTTGTCACTCTAATGAAGCAAGAATTTGAAATGAGTCTTTGTGGTAAGCTGAGTCTTTGTTCATTTCACAGGAAAAGTATGCAAAGGATTTGGTGAAGAAGTTTGGGATGGAAGGTGCCTCTCCCATTCAAAATCTCATGGGAACCTCATGTAGAATCAGTGCCGATTTGGAGGGCATCAATGCTGATCAAACTCTCTATAGAAGCATGATTGTGAGCCTACTCTACCTCACAGCCAGCAGACCCGATATCTTCTTTAGTGTAGGTGTTTGTGCTCGATATCAAGCCAATCCCAAGGAATCCCATGTGAAGGCTATCAAGCGTATAATTTGATACGTCTCAGGTACTTGTAGCTTTAGAATTCTGTACATAACGGATACTAACACTGAGATTGAAGGGTACTCGGACTCGGATTGGGCTGGAGATGCCACGGATAGGAAGAGCACCTCAGGAGGTTGCTTCTTTGTTGGAAACAATTTGGTATTGTGGCATAGTAAGAAGCAGAATTGTGTATCCTTGTCCACTGCCCAAGCAGAGTACATTGTTGTAGGGAGCTGCTGTACCCAACTCCTTTGGAAGAAGCATTTGCTAAGTGACTACGGATTTCAGTAAGGTATGTTATCCCTGTTCTGTGACAACACTTCCGCAATCAATATTTCCAAAAATCCTGTGTTGCATTCTAGGACCAAGCATATAGAGATTAGATATCACTTTATTTGAAACTTGGTTGAAACTAATCAGCTTGAAATGACATTTATTCCAACTGAATAACAGTTAGCTGATTTGTTCACTAAGCCTTTGGACAATCTGAGGTTTGAGAGTCTTAGGAAGGCTATTGGTGTATGCACCATCACTTGAATTAACTCTTTCACTAGTCTAAATTTACTTTTTAGCACTTTCTTTTATGAAATAATTTTCTAAAAATAAAAGTTGGCTCAAGCTGGGATACGAGTTTGTGTATGCATCCCTGGAAATATTTCTGAACTTGATCTAAAGTGTTGTGTCCTTATTTCATGTATCTTGATAGACACTTGCTGCATTTTTCACTTGTATATATGCATTTGCTTTCAAGAATGTTAGTGCTTGTGGTCTAAATCATTCTTGGAATTAGAAAGAACATTTACGCACTAAAGTAAATCTTGTGGGGTGTACAGTGTTTGAGCTAGAAAACTGAGATGAGCTGAACTGGTTACTAAAGAACTAAACTATGAAAATCTGGTAATTATTGTCAAATGAACAAAGTAAATGAATGGGCTAGTCTTTTGTTGGGTGCACCTTAATCGTAACCAATGGGGATCCCTGAGATGTTATCTATCCTTCGATTGGTTCGGACTAGTTATCCACCGAGTGTCCTTAATACACATATTATTCCTTCGAGCATTGCGCTCCGGGCATGATGATAACTACTCTGCTACATGGATCTATGAGGACGTATTTCTCAGATGAGCTCTTGGCTAAATCTAAAAATGATGGCAAAAGTGCCTTGAAGTTAAGTGACAACGGCCAAAGGCCAAGTTGGGATGAAGTCCTTAATATGTTGAAATTCCAGAGCTCTCTAAAGGTTGTGACAAAGTCACATGGTTACTCTTGATGTTCTCATTCCATTTGATGCTCCAAACTTGTACCCCCTTAGATTAAAAATTTCCGCACACACACTTCTTATGGTTTCAAGGACTGATGTTTAAGAACATAGCATTAATGTTACTTTATAATCATACAATCATGTGGAAAATTTGAGTCATTAAGACATGAAAAATAGGTGTCACATTTTTGTGAGTCATGCTCAAAATTTTCTGATGTCTAGGATTTGCCTGACTGTTGCCATCCCAGGGTTTATGCTGACTAGTTGTACTAAACTTTCTGAATTCAAATATTTTGTTTTGTTATGCACCATGTGAAGGGGAGTTTTCGAAGTACTGGTGGGTACATTGGTACCTTCTATTATCCAGAGTGTCCCAAATAACTCAATGGATATTAGATGTATATGTGCATGTTGGTCTTTTGTTTGCTTTTGAGATATCCTTTTAGGCTGCATGTTTGGTTTCCTAGTGATAGGGTATTGTAGCACTTTGTGGGCTGACTTGACTGGACAAGAAATTGAAAATGGAGGTTGTATGTTTGAGTGGAGAAATCTCTTGGTTCTAAGACCGTCTTGGTTCCGTTGCCCTCTTCTCCCATCTCTCTTGCTCTGGTCCTTTACTCTTCCACACACCTCACCTTCTTATCCTCACTAAATGGTCAGAATTAGGAATAGGAAGAAGAACTATTTCCCTTCCGAAACCATTAAGTCTCCAAACACTTCCATGGAAAATCTTGACCCTTTCATCCCTGAAGAAGTGATTCTTCTTCCAGCTCCTCCTCCTCGGCCGACTCCACCGATTTTGATCGTTGCTCGCGAACGACCTCCTCTAGCATCCCCAGTAATCACAGCCACTTACCAGCGCAACCGAGGTGTTCCTAAGGGCTTCGGCAAACTCAAGAAGCCAAGTTCTACCTCTTCTGCCTCGATGGCATTGCCACCACCGGCTTCGCCTCGGGCCACCGTGGAACCCGATCTGCATCCTCCTCCTTCGTCGTCCCCTGTAGCTGCAGATCCACGCCACCTCTCTCCTGAAGTCGTACTCCGGTGAAACGAAAGCGTACTCCGGTGACCATGGTCTGTTCCTCCGGTTCTTCACTGGCCTCCTCTTTCTCTCATTTACCCACGGGTAAACAGGTCACCCGCTCCAAGGCCAGGACAACTGCTGCTTCCCCTGCTTCTAAGGCCACATTCACTCCTCCCGTCTCTAAGGGTAAGTTTGTGGCAGTCAAGCCGAAGTCTAAGGCTCTTCCCAAGCCACGTCGGTGATTCTCCCTCGTTTCCTCCACGGTCTCACTTCATCTCTCTTGAAACTTACAGTTTGTTTAGGTACATTGCCGTGAATTGTCCCATTGTAGCAGAAAGACTCATTGATTTTTCCTCCTTGCATCCTGCTGTGTTCTCACTGGTATCTCATCTGGGATGGGTGACATCCTTGAGCTCCTTACCTAGGTACAATCGTACTATGGTGCAAGAGTTTTATGCTAACTTTCCATAGACTATTTATGCTGAAGTACGCTTGTCTTCGAAGCAAAAGGTCTGTGTCACTGTTCGTGGTGTTAGAGTGAACATCTCCCCATCTAGGATACGTCATGCTCTGTCTCTCCCGCTTTCTCCTGATGGTGTTCTACAAACCTGTACTGAGTATTCCTCCTCTCTCTCTATCCAAGACTTGGCACTTGGCACCTCGTCTACACTCCTCTCCTCCCTTGAAACCGGTTCTTAGCACTTTCCTAACTAGTCGGTACATGACTGGATGGTTCAAGGCATTGGGCTTCCTAGTTCGCACTATGTTTCATCCTACTTCCCAAACAAGCAAAATTCCTCACAAGCAGGCTGTATTGATGGCGTACCTCAGTCATGACCCTCTTCGTCCAACCATACCTGCTGAATACTTCATGTTCCAAGCGCTTAGGACCGCTGGTGTAAGCCACCACAGCTCTTTTGGCAAGGCCTTGGTATTCCCTTACCTCATCACCAAGCTGTGCGGTGATGCTGGGGTTCCACTATGGGAAGGAGATGTCCTTGGTCTAGAACTGTCTCCTGTTGATGCTCTTACAATTAGCAAGTCTGCTCATCAGTCCAACGAGTATGTAGAACCTATGGATCAACAGTTTCTAAAGGCTGCCGTGCAGTCCATGGTGACCTCGGCTCTGAAGGAGATCAAAGAACACACCACGGAGCAGTTTGAAAAGTTCAAAGCTGAGATATCAATTCTCCTCTCCAGCCAGGCCGGGTCTATCCCTGTCCAGGATCCTACAATCTCCTCCCATCCTGAGGATAACAATGGTGGTTCTTCTCCTTCAGACTCTGGTGACACCATTCATCTTGGTGCAATCGATGCTGTTGATGATGATATGGTGGGAGATGCCTCTGGATATGTTGTTTGAAGTCTCCTCTCTCTTCTCTGAACTCTGTTTGGTTTGACTCATCTTTGGTTTCTGTTTTGTTGAACTCTTTTTGGTTTTGTGATGTGTGTTGAACTATGTTCCCATTTCTTTGGCCCATATTTTTTGGTAGTTTGAACCTTTTGCCCTTCCTAGACAAAAAAGGGGGAGAACTAGTTGGATAGGTACTATCATGACTATTTTGAAAACAATATTTGTGGGCAGGCTTTTATGTGCTATGGTTAACTTTATGTGTTATGGATATACTCTTTGTTGCATATGTTGGCTCTTGTTAAACCTTTGGATACATGCACTCTTTGAAGGACTGTGTTTTGTCGAGAAATGCCAAAGGATGAGATTGAAGGCATACAAGTATTGGCTACTCCTTGCAATTGGACAAAACACAGTAGATGAAGGATCATCAATGAAGATGTTGACATAGCCTACCTTATCTCGATGGAAAACAGGTTGATCATTCATTTGTATAACATGTTTTCATTTAAGATAGCACACTAGACATGTATCCCTGATAATCTAGAAAGTTTTCATGTGTGATATTTCATAGCTAAAGTTGCTTCTAAAATCCAGAATATATGTGCACAATCTGTGTGTACTTTGACCTTGAAAAACTGTTTTGAATTAAGGATGATTTATAGGAGAAAGTTGTTTTTGGTTCACATGTGACTTCTTGGGATTAGTTTTATCTTCTAGTATTTTGTTTTGCTTTAAACAGCTAGATTTACTTTATGTCATCCTTAATCTGCTTTTGTGCTGCAAAACGTGCTTTCTTTATTGACCACCGATTGGCTTTTCTGGTATGAGAGCATGAAAACCGTTTGCCTCTTTTTGACAAACTTTGCCTTATTTGGAAACCCTAAAGTTGTCTTGTTTGTTTGTCATATGAGCATGCTATTGTTCCATCAACTGATGGCAGTTGCTATAGGTCTACTATAGGTCTGCTTTAGGTCTGTTTTAGGGCTGCTTCCCACGTTCCTAAGCTGTCAAAACTAACTGGGCTGTTCTACATATATAAGGGATCTCAAGGCAGCCTTGACTCCTTGGTTTAGTGAGTATTATTTTGGGTGATTTTTTGAGAGCACAAAATTTTGTAGTTTTCTCTCTTCACTTCTCTTCCCTTTCTGTGTCTATGCTTACTCTTTGTTGTGCATGTAAGCTGTAGATTATCATTCATAAAAACTATTTTCAACTCATATGCATCATTACATAAGTGCATTCCATTGAGATAGGTATGGAGATGCTCAACCCGAAGAAGTAGCTCAAGAAGATTTAACTTACAAATAGTTAAGATCTGAGTTAATGCTTCAAGACACTTTCCAAGTTGTAAACACATAAGTCAAGTAGTGTAGCTCTGTTTAAAACTGGTAGTCAGACTAGTTAGGATAGCATACGGGCTATGTATCCCCAGAGTACAAAAGTATTGTAATTGTGTGTGCTACTTTATAATGGAAAAGTTTGTCCCTCAAAAGTTAGGGGCACTTAGTTTTTCCCCCTGGTTGTAAGATTCATGTGTTAAAGAAAAACATCTTCGTGTTATTCTTTACTTACTGCTTTTACAGTTCAAACACTCATATCCTGTAATTCGGGATAGGTTGCCAATTTACTATCCTCGAATACAGTCTAAGCGAAAAAATTGTAAAATGTCTATTCCCCCTCCCCCTATGTTCTGTTCATTAAGCCTTCAAACGAAAAAGAGCAACACAGATATCAAAAATCATGCTAAAATTTCAATAAATAATATGGTACGGGAAGATGATGATAAATACAACCAAATTAAGTGACTACCATTTATTCACATGTGGAGTGGTATCCCAGCAAGCTGTCAAAAATGGGAACAGCATAAGATATCTTTCTCAATCAGATAACTGCAAAATCATAGCTTAGAACAAGTACTATTATTGAAACTAACTTGTATTAACTTCATCACCACCCAAGTGGAACAGTTCGAAGGGGAAGATCTTTCTCAAATCTGCATGATAGAAGCTCAAAAGTTGATAACTATATGAGATTTAAGGTAAGACCTTAAGACTAACTATAGAAACTCTCACTCCTAGTATGTACATCAGTTAGTTGACATTGCTTTTGAGAAGTACCTAGGCATAATCATGTGAAAGTGCTAAACATATCGTTCATGCTCATATGCGAGAAAGAGAGACAATTGTCACGGACCTAACCGAATGGCCACCACACGAGGTCCATGCGGCGCTCCCCACCAAGGAGCCAGCCTTATCCAAAGGGGCAATCGACTGGTTTCGCCCTGCCTCGGGCTCATCAGGGGATCGGCTCCAGACCCTGACCAGTTTTTGTAGGGATGGCCTAATCCCTTCTTCAGCGTCAAGTCCTCGACTAGCGACAAGCTCCTCGAACTTAACCGAGTCGGCCTGCCTGAACTCCGAAGGGCAGCACATAAACTCCCACACATACTTTGGCCTTGGAGCAATCCCACATATGCATTAAGCACAAAGAACCAGCAACGCCCACGATAGACACTCCCGAAAGCGGGACGTGACACTCTCCCCCACCCAATCAAGGTGTACGTCCTCGTACACGGCACCCCCGTGGCACCATGCCCAAATACACGACAGACGAAGGGAGACTCCCCAAGATCGCCCAACATAGCTCCGCGTCAGATTCAATCCGCATCTCCACTCAGAGGTTCCCTGCCTACTCAACCCCACCCACGGGGACACATTGTGTGTGAGCGCTTGGCGAACAACAGATGATCTGATCCTCTCCCAGAGAGGCACTCTGCCTACTCCCCTACAGAGCGCTTGGCGAGCAACGAATGCATATGCTGAGTCGGCTCTGATACCACTTGTCACGGACCTAACCGAATGGCCACCACACGAGGTCCATGCGGCGCTCCCCACCAAGGAGCCAGCCTTATCCAAAGGGGCAATCGACTGGTTTCGCCCTGCCTCGGGCTCATCAGGGGATCGGCTCCAGACCCCGACCAGTTTGTGTAGGGATGGCCTAATCCCTTCTTCAGTGTCAAGTCCTCGACTAGCGACAAGCTCCTCGAACTTAACCGAGTCGGCCTGCCTGAACTCCGAAGGGCAGCACATAAACTCCCACACATACTCTGGCCTTGGAGCAATCCCACATATGCATTAAGCACAAAGAACCAGCAACGCCCACGATAGACACTCCCGAAAGCGGGACGTGACACAATGCTTACTTTGTCAACCCACGTATGACAATTGATCTATTATATGCACATAGTAAATAAAACTAACATTGTTTTCCAAGAACAACATATCTCACAGACCTGCTAGAATGCCAGAGGGCACATCGAAAGTAAAATTCTTTGAAACATCAAGTGGCTGTCTGCAGGAAGAAAACGACCAGAGATCAGGATATCCAGTGCCCCTGAGAGAATTAAGAACATTTTTTCAATCAATTTTTCCAGTTCCTAGTTAGCCATAACATGTTGGAAGAATTTTTTTTTTACACTTTCTGAGCAACAATAATACAAGACGTACATGAGTTGATATTGAATAGGACGGTTTACCATGATTCTGCATGACCTGGGACATCTAATTCAGGCATGATATTGATGCCTGTTACAAAGAAATGTACACATTCTTGTCAACATGATATAACAAAATGTCCCACCCTCCGGCTAAGATACAAATGGAAAACTAGCTAGCATATACCACGTAGCTCTATGTTTCGCAAAGCTTCATATTAACAAGTGAAAATGAGAATGAGACACAAAATTAGTTTATGTAAGAGGAAGGGAGCAATTTTTTCATTTCAGATACAGATCAGGCCAGAAATCTTACCTGACGATTTCATCTGCATCATCAAGGGTGTATCTCTCCCACAGTGAATACGCACCTTTCCACAAATTTGGATATGTAGGTACTTCTAGAGGGAATGACTCTTTGTAATTGTCAAGGATGTGCCAATGAAGAACATTCTAAATGTGATTATTAATGTCAGTATAACATAAACATACCAAGCTGCTAAAAAATCCTTACAACGATATTACACACACCACCTGATTTGTAATGTAACAATATAGTCACACAACATACCTCTAAACCCCGAAGTGCTCCATACACTGTGTTTGCCTGCAAATGAAAAGCCACTCAACATCACAGCAGAAATTCAGAAAATCATGATTCTAGTCCGAAACTACAGAATCATCAGAAACTCAACTCACAGCAGTAATTCAGATGATTTTTGATTCAAATACAGCATATATGTATATATAGTGGCTCATACTGCAAAAAAGCTCAAACCTTTTAAGACAAAAAGACCAACCCTTTAACCTTGATATGAGCAACAAACTACCATATGCATATGCCTCTTAAACTCTCATCAAATACCAAAGCATTCAATAACTAAGTCTAAGACGCTCATATTCTCAATGGAACAATAAAGTTTTTAGCTTTATACACATTTATTGACTGGTTGATTCATGATTCAATCTTCAAGTGTGCAACACAACACAAAATATAAAAAATAAAAATAAAAACTGAAAAGGCTATCACCTCAATAGTTGCCTCCCCTACAATTGCAATTAACCCCATCCTTTTTCATTACTAACAAAGTGTCACGAGCTGCACAAATTATGTGCTCATGACATATGGCCAAGTCTCAATGGACATTGGAAGGAAGCCAATACGAGTTGGAAGGTGAAGATCTAGTGGCATAGTCGTATAAGTGCAACTTAGTGGTTCTCGGGTTCGAGGTACTTCTGCTTAGAATTTGAGAAAAGTCTAAACACGAGAAATGTCCGGAAGGACAAAAATAGTACAACGCACTTGAGAGTATGTCATTTGGAGTTCGAATGATGAAGTTATAGGTCATTATGACTCCTCGGACATTTTAATGTTTCCTCTTGCCAAGTGAACTTATACATGTTATCATATATAAGGGGGTACATGGTGTCAAGTTCTCCACCACCCCTAGTGCCACCCCTCTAGGTGGCATTAAGCGAGCTCTCATGGGCCTAGGAGCCGAGCCTACAAAGTCTAGAAGGGACGACATGGGTTCCCACGAGTCAGGAAGCCTCGTGGGCAATATTAGCCGAAGGAATGGTCAGTATTGCGGCATGTGTGCCGTGGGTGAGGTCCTTGGTACTTCCCTTATGCCAGCGGCGTATGGACATGCGTGGAGGGATTAAGTATGATATGACGAGACCTTGTGGTGCGCAATGGCCACGCTGTAAGCGATGAAGGCACATGGTTGGGTTCGGTTTGGACTAACAGGAAGCACGGGTTGAGTCATACCATGTAGGATGGGAAGGAAGACGAGAAGAGGTGCCAACCCTGTCTGGCTCACTCGAGTTAGTAAGAAGCTTGTTGGGAGCAACACTCGAGGAATGGACTATGGGCGAGAGTATGCCCTTAGGACCAATTAGGCCTCCAATGGAAGTGTTAATATTACCTGACCCGGATAAGAAGAAGTGAGTACTTGATGGTAGTCTGATGGAACATCGAGCTTGGGTTGTGATTGGAAGAGGGACATGAGTATGAGTGTGCATCAAGGACTGTAGGCACCACCCCAGAAAGCGTATGGGTATGCCCCGAGATGTGTATGGGTAAGCACTGCGGATGGTGGGGACTACTCCAAGGTAGGCACGAGTACGAGTGGCTTCTCTACACCCTAACAAATATGAGGAAGCGAGCTAGTTACGAGACCGGACGGAGAATGATCATGAAAGAGATATTGGAACTTGTAATGGACTAGTGTAGTGTCCAGTGAAGAGTCGAAGGAGCCCATGATGGGATAAAGAGACTTGGGATGTAAGCCACCAGGATGAGTGCATTATCCAAGTGACTATAGAAGGGGTTCCCCGAGTGTGTAAGCCGCCAAAAGAAGGCGCATCGAGGGGAAGCCTTGAGATTGTAAGCAGCCATGATGGTTGCCCATGTCTCAAAGGTAAGTTATTGTTGGGTGCTCCAGAGATGGTCGAGTTCACGTAAGCCACAACACCTAACACAAGTGTTTAATGAAATGTCTGGCAGACAGAGAAGTTTGATGAGCAAATGATGGCTTTGAGGGAGTGTTTATACTGACAAGGTAACCTATCGGTTGGACGAGTGTCTTTGGGGAGATGTATCGGGACACAAGGAAGCGATCGAGTAGGGTGCGAGTGTCTTGGATTAATTTACCAAGACATGAGGACACGGACAATAAGTCTTAAGTGATGAGACGCAGTAGTGAGTAAAGCTCGTGGGTTAACCTCAACATGTGTAGAAACAATGTCAGAGAGGTTTTGTAAAAGGAAGATGACATCCAAGTTGTATGCAAGTATGCACATTATATCCCGAAAAGTGAAGAAATGGATGATAGGCTGGCCTTGGTTAGAGAACCATGGCACCACACGGGCAAATTTCACTGCATAAAAAGTCAGCCCGTGACACAAAGCATAGCTCTCATCCACTCCAAGATGAAGCTGACAATTTGATCATCACCATAAAATCAGACCACACACTCAAACTCCAAACACATAACAATACATCATTTCGCAAAATGGAATATGAAAAGAAGAAGAAAAACATACTCGATTACCACAACTCTCAAGTTACTAATAGCATATGGGGAAGCTATACAGTAGAAAAGTTAGGGGAACTTGTGAATATTAAGGTAGGTGAACAATCTTGAATAAAGTTTTAGACCAAAAAAATTACCTTGGTAAAAAGTACAAGTCCAAAAATTTCTGGGAGCTTGAGGGCAGGCTCCTCCTCCGCTAGCATAACCGATGTGACCCTTCTTCTCCACATTTCTACTCTTGTTGAATATAATCTCGTTGTACCGATCAAACGCCGCCCTCAGAATGGTAGACCTCCCTCCTTTCCCACCGATGGCCAACGAAAGCTTGGGGTCAATGGAGAGAATGTCGTTGCCAGAGGTGAACTCTGCCGGCAACGGCCATAAATAAGTCACGGGACCATTGACATTGGCCTCACAGAAACAACAGCACAGACCATTTGACAAAACCAATAAAAACGACAGAAAACTAACCATGGCTGTTGTGATGAGAACAACATGAACATGCATTTGTGTTCCGAAGTGAAGCACCATATCCACTACAAACATTGACTTGGGCTACTACTCTTTATAATGAGTTATTTGTGGCACGCTGCATGGGACAGAGTGAGTCACAAAACCAAGTGGTGGATGATATCGTCCCTGGTTAGCAACGACCTATTGCTGGTTACTTTAAACTTAACTGTGATATGAGTTAGGATGAGGATAAATAGGAGGCCAAAACGGGTGTTATCATTAGGGACAGCGACGGTATGTGGATTGCGAATGACACAGAGTCAATTGGGTGCGTAACAGTCAAAGAAGTGAAGCTTATTGTCACGGGCTTCTTTTTCAGCTAGCACTCGTGCGGTCTTAGCACTTTCCGTACGCTAAGTCAGCCTAATTCTCGCGATGCTTGGCTAGAAAAACTGAAAGTTTGAAGGGAGAAGAACTTTGCAAGTAAGAACTTGTATTACTGAAAGAAAGCTTTACAATGGTGCTTGATTGCTTGTTGCCTAGATGCCTCAAATGGGAGGGGTGGTTCCCTATTTATAGCCTCCTCCTTCATGCCTAAGTGTTCTAGACTATTCTAGGTATGTACATGTATAGAAAGTCCTAGAGAAATCTATACAAGTCTAAGTAATACTTTGATGGTTCTAGGGGCTTTCAGAGTGTTCTTGAGCCTTGAACCTCACTAGGACTCTAGAGAGTTTTCGAGTTATCCAGCTGCCTCCCAAACATTCCGGAGACTCCCGAGTCCTTCCGTATTGTTCCGCGGGCTTCTATGACATTCCGGATGCTTAAGGAATGCTCCATAATATTCCTTGAGCTATGCTTGCCTTGCAAAGGCTCAAAGAAACGGTTAGAAAATTGGCGGGCTGTGACATTCTCCCCCACCTAAACTCGAGATGTCCTCATCACGTCTTCATCGTGGTAGCGCTGGATTTTGTCTTTGAATTGCCAAAGTGCATCCTCGGACTCCCAGCTTGCTTCTGTGTCGGGCAGGCCTCTCCATTTGATGAGGTACTCTTTGTAACTTGGTACGCCTCGCCGTCGTATGACCCTATCCGTGAGTACTTCATCCACTTCTTTGTCAAAGGAAGTAATTATCGTTATTGGTGCCCGATCGGATACTCTCCTTGATGGGTCTTCTATGTCTTCATTATAAGGCTTTAACAAGTTTACCTGGAAGACTGGATGAATCTTCAACTTGGGCGGCAAGAGGAGCTTGTTTGAAACTTTGCCTACGCGTTTGATCACCTCGAACGACCTCTCATATTTGTGTATAAAACCTTTTGTGCACCTTTCTAAAGGGATTGAATTGTTGTGGCAAGAGTTTCACAAGGACAAGGTGTCCTTCCTTGTACTCCACATGCCTCCTCTTCTTGTCGGCCCATTTCTTCATCCTTGTGGCAGCTGTATGCAGTGACGCTCGTGCTAACTCCGTTTGCTCATGCCAGGACTTGGCAAATTTAAACGCCGCTGAACTCTTCCCTTCGTATCGAGTGGCAAGAGATATAGGGGTTATTGGCTACTGTCCCATCACGATCTCAAAAGGACTCTTGTTGGTGGCGTCGTTTTGCTGCAAGTTGTATGAAAACTGTGCCACATCAAGAAACTTGGCCCAATATTTTTGGTTAGCACTCACATAGTGCCGCAGGTACAACTCCAAAAGAGCATTGATGCGCTCCGTTTGACCGTCGCTTTGTGGATGGAAGCTTGTCAAAAATTTCAAATTTGACCTTAACATCTTGAACAGCTCCATCCAAAATCTCCCCATGAAACGTGGCTCTCGGTCTCTGGCAATGTTCTTTGGAACTCCCCAAAGTTTTACCACGTTGCGGAGAAACAACCTTGTTGTTTCCTCCGCGGTGCAACCTGCCGATGCGACCATGAAGGTGGCATACTTGCTAAACCTGTCTACCACAACTATTATGCTTCCGAACCCCTCGGACTTTGGTAGGCAAGTGATGAAGTCCATAGAGACGCTCTCTCATGGTCTCTCTGGGATGGGTAAGGGGTCAAGCAAGCCCCCCGGCTGTTGTTGTACCACCTTGTCTTGTTGGCAAACAAGACAGGTCCTCACGTATTCTTCAACCTCGTCTCGCATCCTAGGCCAGTAATAAATGGACTGTAGGAGTGCAAGTGTGCGTCGCATACCTGGATGGCTGGCCTATAAGGAATCATGGCATTCCTTAATCAGCTCTCTTCTTAAGTTGTCCCACCTCGATACATAGATGCGGTGTCCTTTGGTGTAGAGAAGATCTTCGTCTAACCAAAACCTCCACGTCTTGCCTTCTCTAGCCAAGGCAATGATGGTTTGTGCTTGCGGGTCTGCCTTGAGTCCCTCATTAATTCGGTGTAATAGTGGGCTAGTAGCTTACGAAATACTTGCAAACACCGCCTTTTGGCTTAAGGCATCAGCTACCACATTTACTCTTCCTGGCTTATACTCCATGACATAGTCGAATTCAGCTAGGAAGTCTTGCCACCTTGCTTGCTTCGGACTTAGCTTCTTTTGTGTCTGAAAGTAGCTGGTTGCGACATTGTTGGTCATGATTGTGAACTTCGTCCTGAGCAAGTAGTGTCGCCCTACTCCAAGGCAATGGATGATGGTTGTTATCTCTTTCTCTTGTACGGTGTAGCGCCTCTCTGTTTCGTTGAGCTTCCGACTCTCGTAAGGAATCAGATGCCCTTCTTGCATGAGTACACCACCTATAGCAAAGTCAGAATCATCGGTGTATACCTCATATGGCTTGGTAGGATCAGGTAGGCTGAGCACGGGCTCCTCGTAGACTGCCTTCTTTAAGTCTTCAAAGGCCTCTTGACATTTGATGTCCATTCCCATGCCTTGGTTTTCTTGAGAAGGTCGGTAAGTGGGGCAGCCCTTGCCGAATATCCCTTAATAAAGCGACGGTAATTATTTACTAACCCAAGGAAAGATCTCAATTCATGTACCTTGGTGGGTGGCTCCCAATCTTGGATGGAGTGCACCTTGCAGTCCTCCATCATAAGCTTTCCATCCTTGATTTTGTGTCCCAAGAACAGCACATCCGGCTTAGCAAAGGAGTACTTCTCCTTCTTGATGTATAGCTTGTTGTTCTGTAGCACCTTGAACACCTCCCTCAAGTGCTCTACATGCTCTTCCAAGGTCTTGCTATACACCACAATGTCGTCTAAGTATACGACTATGAACTGGTCGAGGTAGGGTTGGAACAACTTGTTCATCAAGGTGCAAAATGTTGTCAGCGCATTAGTTAGACCAAAGGGCATAACCATGAACTCATAAGAACCGTACCTGGTGACACATGCGGTCTTTAGTTCGTCGCCTTCGGCTATTTTTCACTTGATAGTAACCCGATCGTAGGTCTAACTTGGAGAAATAACGGGCATTTCCTAGTTGGTCGAAAAGATTGTTAATGAAAGGGATGGAGTATTTGTTTTTAACTGTGACCTTGTTGAGTGCCCGGTAGTCAATGCACATGCGAAGAGACCCATCCTTCTTCTTTTGGAACAAAACCGGGGCACCAAATGGGGCTTTTGATGGTCGGATGAACCCGACATCCAAAAGCTCCTTTAGTTGCTTCCTCAGCTTCGCTAGCTCGGGAGGTGCCATACGGTAGGCACCCATGGCTGGTAGTTTGGCCCCTGGTTCCATCTCGATCTGATGGTCTACTTCCCTCCTTGGTGGTAGACTCTTTGGCAGCTCGGATGGTGAAACATCTTCGAACTTCTTGAGAACTACTGCTACCTGCTTGGGCATGTTGTCGCGGGGCTTTGGCTCTTCGTTGTCAAACTTTCTTATTGTAGCCAAGTAGCTCACCTCATCCCTCTTGATGCCTTTTTTGAACTGCAACGCCGACAACATCTTCACGTCTTCCTTTGTGCCTCTGTTTGTTGGCACCATGCATGCTTTGTCGCTATCCATGATGCACATGCTGTTGGCGAATGGCATCGAGAATGCCTTGACTTGATCGTGGAACTCCAACCCTAGGACGACTTTGAAGTCATCCATTGGAACAATCGAGAAGTCCAAGTTCCCACACCATGCTCCTATGCTGGTCTTGACTCCTCGAAAGACACCATGAATGGGTCTAGCTGGTGAGTTTACCGACTTGATGGAGCCCCCTCCATTGCTGCCTCTATGTCCCAGCATTTTTGCTTCTTCGATGGCGATGAAGTTGTGAGTTGCCCCCGTGTCGAGCATCGTTATCGTTGGCTTCCCACCGATATTGATGTCGACAAAGAGTAATCCTTTGGCTTGGACTCTTGGTGTCGATTGGATCCCATTGAGCAGCTGTATAGACCCCATTTGTGCACCACTGTTGGCCCCATCGGCCTCTGTCTCACCTTGATGGCTACCTAAGAGTGCACTTAATACCCTCCGCTGTGGGCAGTCCCGAGCCCAGTGTGGTCCTTCGCAAAGGAAGCACTTGTTGTTGTTGGGCTTCCCCGAGCCCTTTGTATCCTTCTGTTTTCCCTTGTCTCTGCTCCGTGGCTGGTTGTCTTGGTGAGACTCGCCCTTGTGCTAGCCTCGGTCTCCCCCACCTGTGGCTTGGATACTCTTTCTTTCCCTTGGTTTGGCTGGCTCCCTTGGGTTGGTGTAGTCTATTAGGCTCTCGGCCATAGCTATAGCGGTGGCAAGGTCTTGCACTCCCCTCCGCCTTAGCTTGGTCTTGGCCCAAGGTTGGAGTCCATCCATGAAGTTGAAAAGAGCATCCTTGTCGGGCAAATCAGGAATCTCAAGCACTAAGTTCGTACATTCCTTGATATAATCGCAGATAGAACCTGAGTGCTTGAGCCTTCGTAAGTGGGCTCTTGCATCATCTTCGGCATTCTCGGGATAAAATTGTCTCTTAAGTTCCTTTGTAAAGTCGTCAAAGGTAGAGATGGTGCACGTACCTTTTTCGATATCTCCTCGCCTTCGCCTCCACCATAACATGGCTGTATCGGTGAGGTAGATAGCCGCTGTCTTAATCTTGGCATCTTCCTCGGTGATCCCTATGGCTCCAAAGTATTGGTCTAGCCCCCATAAAAAGTTGTCAACTTCTCGAGCATTGCGCAAACCTTCGAAACTCTTCGGATTTGGCACGTCGATGTGTTTAGCCTCCACAGACCCGCTAGCGCTTGTCCCTGCCGACGCCAATGCGCGCTTGCATAGGGTCAAGTCCCCATGCATTTCCTCCATGCGAGCAAGCGTGCTGTTCGACTCCTTCTCGTGGACTTGACGCATCTTTGCGAGTTCCCCCATGAACTCCTCGCAAATCTTTCCCATCTCTCCCCGCAAGGTTTCCTCCAATTGGACTAGCATTCCCTTGATCGCAGTGTGGATGGTGGCATCCTCCGCCTCTAAGCCCTCCACTTGTTGGCTTAGGTCGTCCACCTGGGCCCCCATGCCACTCACGGCCTCCTCCACCTGAGCTAGGCGTGAGTCGAGAGAAGAAAGCATGTCCTTTGTAGACCTCTTAGGGTTAGCAAGCTCTTCGCGAACTTCCTCGTGCATCACCACGTCGGAAGGGCTGGACACCGATGCACCTTTGGTGATATCAAGCGACGCAACTTTGCTGGTTGTTTGCTTCACCATCGTTGAATGAGGCTCCGAAGGAACTTCGGCTCTGATACCAACTGTCACAGGCTTCTTTTTCAGCTAACACTCGTGCGGCCTTAGCACTTTCCGTACGCTAAGTCAGCCTAATTCTCGCGATGCTTGGCTAGAACAACTGAAAGTTTGAAGGGAGAAGAACTTTGCAAGTAAGAACTTGTATTGCTGAAAGAAAGCTTTACAATGGTGCTTGATTGCTTGCTGCCTAAATGCCTCAAATGGGAGGGGTGGTTCCCTATTTATAGCCTCCTCCTCCATGCCTAAGTGTTCTAGACTATTCTAGGTATGTACATGTATAGAAAGTTCTAGAGAAATCTATACAAGTCTAAGTACTACCTTGATGGTTCTAGGGGCTTCCGGAGTGCTCTTGAGCCTTGAACCTCACTAGGACTCTAGAGAGTTCTCGAGTTATCCAGCTGCCTCCCAAACATTCCGGAGACTCCCGCGTCCTTCCGTATTATTCCGCGGGCTTCTATGACATTCCGGATGCTTACGGAATGGTTCAAAACCTTCCTTGAGCTATGCTTGCCTTGCAAAGGCTCAAAAAAAACGGTTGAAAAATTGGCGGGCTGTGACATTATGCTATCCTGAAGGGGATGGAACTTGCGAGAGGATTAGGTTGTACGAAGCTACTCGTGGAGTCGGATGTGAAGGCTGTGGTCGAGATGATTGTGAACAAAACTACTTTATGTGACTGGAGGCTGTTCACTATGATCTCAGACATTAGGAATTGTGGAAAGACTTTTGAGGAAATTAGCTGGAGATGGATTCACAGGGAAGCGAATATGGCAGCTGATCTTGTTGCATCGCTTGAAGCTGGGAGGGTGTTACTTAACAGTAGGGTACGTGGACCACCACCATCCCTTGTCTGTGTTCTGAGAAACGACGGTTGCCCGTGCCCTCCGAGTGATTAGGGCTAGTTTTGGGCGTTAATGCTGTCTTCAGTGTTAACGTAGTAACTTTTTGTGTTGTCTTCCCGCATTATACTCTTCTCCTGGTTCGGGTTAGGAAATGTCCTGGGTCAAGACCTTCTAGCTTTTCTGTAATCTGTTGAGATGAGCATTGTTTCTGCTTATTTTCTGGCCTCTGGCCTTTTCAATACATTGATCCTTTCTACCAAAAAAAGAAAAGAAAAGAGAACATGTACATTGTGAATGTGATCTTATAAGCGGAGAACAACATTGTGAAGTCGCTCAAAATAACATTTTGGAGGGAAGAGTCGTCATATTTTATTTGCAAATTAAGCCACTATTTGTCAGACATGTGCGTAAGTGGGTCTTCTTAAACTGGTCAAGCAGTGAAAATGTGACAGCTGCGAAAATTAATCTCAGTATCTAAACAATCTTTAAGTTAATTTTTCACATGAAGGATTTCAATCGAAATATGACAAGTGATTCGATGTTACTTGGTTTCCATTATGAAATTCATCTATGCATGTTGATCTGGTAGGATCGTTTTAATGACTCTTGAAAGGAGCAGATACATTTAATCAAGGATTCGAATTTGGTATAGATCAATGCTGCATTTTCTGGATACACAAACTTACATAATATATATATATATAGATGAACGGAGTAATTATTGAACATAACATGAGCCAGCACCAGTTGGAGGACTACGAGCATAGAAGTTATCCACTGGTGCAGCTTGAACTCCTCGTCTGTTCAAGAGGCATCTGAAGTAATGTAGCCGAGGTAACGCAGTTTCGTTACTAGAAGTTGCCTTCCTCGGGCTCCACAACCGCTCTACGGAGAAAGTAAAAGTGGCATTCAGTCTCGAGTTTAAGAATAGCAACGAAGAAAAGCAAACACCGATTTGTGAACAACTTAATACCTGCAGCTGCTGCAGCTCGAGGCCATATTGTTTGCTGAACGTTTGATGCATCAGCTGTCTCACTCCACATGCATACTTCTCCTCCGATAACGAGCTTTTGCTTAGATGGATCATGTATACCTTCTAGTGGTTCAGCGTTATACGTGACATCCCAAGGGACATCTAGATGATCGAGATACCAAACACCTTGGTTGCTGAAAATGCATCTGAAACCTCGATCAACAGCCTTTGGACAAACCCCTCCTCCTAACCTACTCATAAATTAGAAAATGAGGAATTGGATAAACTATGTCTGTTCTTGGTACTATCAAAACGCTATGTGGGAAAGAAAAAAAATTACCAGTTGTGCACTACAGTCTTTGGATTCAGTTTCGTTGGGAAATTGTTGAAGGTTTCTTCCCTGAGGTAATGAAAGTAAAGTATGTCACATTAACTTTTACGGTATCATAAAACAGTCATCAATTCATACACTTTGATAGGTTCATCCAACTATATAAAACTGCTGTGTCGTAAATTAACCTTATCAAGATCACAGAGCATACAAGGAAACAGCAGTCTGCTAACTAGTCGTGCAGACCGATGCAAAGGAAAAAGGCTAAAGAATGATAACAAACTTCGTATAATCTTAGACATACCAGTTGACCGGAGTCCAGTTTTTGGAGATCGCAATTTGTTGTGCTCTGAGAACAAAATATTTGTACGCTTCTTTTGAAGTCATGTTATGTTTATCAAGCCTACAAACAAAACAAAATATCAAAACGGATATCAAAACAGAAATCAACCTTTCCTACTTGCAAAATTTTTAATCAATAATATGGTATCAAAAGATAATAAATACAGCCAAATTAAGTGACTACCATTCACTAACATGCGGAGTGGTTTCCCAGCAAGCTGTCAAATATGGAAACAGCATAAGATATCTTTCTCAATCAAATAACTGCAAAATCAAAGCTTAGAACAAAGTACTAGAATTCAAACTGACTTGTATTAACTTCATCACCGCCCAAGTGGAACAGCTCGAAGGGGAAAATCTTTCTCAAATCTGCATGATAGATTAATTATGGTAACTATATCGGAGTAAAGGCAAGACTTTCCATAGCAACTATTAAATCTGATAATGACATGTATATATGGAGATATGTAATTATGTATACATCAGTTAGTCAACATTTAGGTAATATGCGTCTGAGGAAGTCCCTAGGCATAATCATGTGTCAGTGCTAAACACATACCCCTAATTTTCTTAAGCGAGAAGGAGAGAATATGCAGTACTAGTCAACCCACATGCCGACTAATTTACTATATGCACATAGTAAATAAATAAATAAATCAATAATTACAAAACATTGTTCTTCAAGAATATAATGCAGTTACAAGGCTTAACCTGTCAGAATGCCAGAAAGCACGTCAAAAGTAAAATCCTTTGAAACATCAAGTGGCTGTGTGCAGGAAGAGGACGGCCAGAGAGCAGGATATCCATTGCCCCTGAGACAAATAAGAATAGGCTTCTAAATTCATGAATCAGCATACAACAATCCTGGCTCAGATAAATTAGTTGGCAGTGTACTAGAGATGATGTTGGAACCATTGAAAAACTTCCTGAGCAACAGTAATACAGCGACTAATATTTAGGAGGATTTACCATGATTCTGCATGACCAGGGACATCTACCTCTGCCATAACATTGATGCCTGTTACAAAAATGCTAACTGATCAAAGAAATGTACACATTCTTGTGAGCGTGACAGAACAGAATGTCCCGTGCTCCGGTTAAAATACAATATGAATAGGAAAGAAAGGTATGCGCACCTCTAAGTCTTGCAAAGCTTCAGATTAACATGTTGAAATGTGGCATAAAACACAAAGATAGTCAGCACAAGAGTAAGGGAGCAAGTTCAACAACTTTGTCCTTATAAGCAGTCTTTGTAGTAGTTCTCAATTTACTAGGAGTAAAAGCAGTTTGTATTATTATACAGATATCTTACTTGACGATTTCATATGCATCCTCAGTGGTGTATCTCTCCCACTGTGAATACGCACCTTTCCACAATTTCGGGTACGAAGGTACTTCTAGAGGAAACGACTCTTTATCAATGATGTGCCAATGAAGAACATTCTACTTAATATAATTTTCATATCAGTATTCATGAAAATAAGAAAACATATGCAAATAGAACCAAAACAGCATGCTCAGATATAATTCACAGTGGGAAAAAACATGGGGGAAAAAACTTACAAGTTTAGCATATGACATCGATTCAATTACTTGTTTAATTACATCAATTGGTAAATAGTGCCTTGATGTATCTGCACAAGTTTGAAGATGATCAATAATATACCACTGAATATAGGGCAAACAAAGCAATTGAATCTGCAGAAAATTCTTTCTTTCACTTGACAATTCATCACTTACCGAGCAAAAGCCCTCGATATGCAAACCTTGGTTTGTCTCGTATGTTCCAGGGTGCGTTAAGTACTTTTACAGACTTACTTCCATAATCAAACGTGCACAATTGACTAAATGTCTAGCACATGTAGAAGAGAAGTATTAACATATGATTGAATATTGCAACTATACATAACCATAACTAAGTATGCGCTACTCGACATTCAAGGTATAGAATTGGCAATTAGAAGTTATATCATAGTGAATGCATATTCCTTGTTGCGTGACTAGGTGAACACTTTGTTATAAGACACATGCAACCCACAGAAAGAGGACAGAGGTTTAAGCAAGAATAATGCACCTAAATGTGAGGAAATAAGAGATGGGGTTTCTATCTGATGGTCATCTGCACAAGGTCTGTTATCCTTTGATTGGAAAGATAAGGTCTCAGAGTCTCTCGACCCTCCCTTGATTGCCTAACTGGAAGTCTCAAAGTGAATTACAACAATCCCAAATTATGCAACGCATGAATGCTTTTAAAGTGTAACACGACGAAAATGATAGTCACACATACATACCTCTAGTCCCCTGAGTGCCCCATACACTGTGTTTGCCTGCAACCGAAATGAAAATACAAATCAACATCACAGCTGTATACATGTAGTCTAAACAGCAATCTCAGATTATATAATCATGATTCTACGGAAGAAAACAGAAGGAAAAGTTGTTATCTTCATCCCCATTGTTCATTCATTCTACAACAAGCTTAAACCTTTAATAGAAAACGCCTTTAAACTTCAAATCAGCAACACTACCATACGCATCTGCCTCGTACTCTATCAATAAACACCAAAAATTTCAAGAACCAAACCACTAATACACCTTATTTTCCAACATAACAATAACAAAGTTTTCATCTTTATACACACATTATTTCTTCATTCTGCAAAAAGCTCAAACCTTTGAAACAACAAAGCTCATTCTCTAATCATCAAATCACCAACACAACACCAAACAATTCAAACAACTAAAAAAACAACTACAAGCCCCTAAATCACACCTCAATAGTTGCCTCCCCGACAATAGCTTTCCCATCGTTCTTCAACACATACAGAGTATAGCTCTCATCCACACCAAGCTGAAGCTGCAAAATTCATCAAAACAAAAACAGAAACCAATCACTTCCCAAAATCAGAAACTCAAACCAAACAAACCAAACCAAACCCAACTCACCTCTTCACTCTCTGAAGCTACAACAACTCTAACTTTACTAATATCATATCTACTTGTGGGCCCCTTGTTTCTCATTGCATCAACAAACCCATTAACCCCATTAGTGTTCTTGAACACAATCGCCTTGTACCGATCAAACGCCAGCCTCAGAATGCCGGAACTCCCTCCGGTTCCGGCGACGACCAACGACAGCGCCGGGTCAACAGATAAGGTCTCATTGCCGGAGTTGAAATCCGCCGGCAACGGCCACAGATACGTCACCGGAGAGCCTCCTCCTCTGATGACTTTTTCGGCCGCCTCGGAAAAACAAAACATCCCATTTGAGGAAACCAGTAAAAGAAAGATAAACAAGAAAGTGGCCATGTGGTTTGTTTTGGTTTGGTTTGAAAACTTTGAGTTTGAGATGAAGCTGAAGCTTATAGTGGGTGGAACATTTGATAGTGATGATGAGGTTGATGATGATGATGGTGATGCATGGTTTTAAAGAATAATGCAAAATGAGGAAGGACCAGTGTTTTGGTTTTGGTTAAGAAAATCCGCCGCGGTTAAATTTCGCCGGATACCGAAATTGAATTGTGTAGTTGTTTAATTGTTTTACCCGATTGATTCTGTTTTTATGGCGGAAAAGGCTATAAGGCTATATTGGTTTGAGGTTTGTGATTAGCATAGGATCATATTATTTGATTGGTTGGGTTTAGCTCTGTGGGCATCCTTTTTCTACCAAACGCCAAAGAGTAAGTCACCAAATTTAATGCCTTCTTGTGATATATATCGACAAAATGATACTATAGTATTGAGATGCATAACTGCATGTGATAACCAAAACGGAATATTCCTTGCCCGGAAACAACTTTCGTCGTCTTCCTATGTAATTACGCGAGTAACGGAATCCATGATATAATGTTTTAATAGCCATATAGCTCATATTAATTTGGTTCAGCATGAATGAGGTTAATTTTACACACATATAGATGAAATTTCCGCGTAGAAAAAAATGGGGGCCACCTATTTTCTGTATATGAACTAGGTTAACATGAGAACCTTTGGTTTAATAGAGTAAAACACTAAAACGTAACATGCTCATGTTTGTTCCGACAATGATATTCTTATCAATATTATGTTTATTGAAAGAGAAATATGAGCTTTGAAACTAAAATTTGGAGAATGATTGTTAATAGAATTCCGTTATAAAAGTTTGTAGGTTTTGCTTGCATGCTAATCTTTCATAATTCCAAAACTCGATCAATTATGATAACTCTAGATATGCCATCATTATTCATCCAACTTACCAAGATTAGTGATTACAAGAATGTGAAGAGAGAATCAAAAAGAAATGATACATGGACCATAACAGAACAAAGTCGGGTCAAATCAAACTTTAAACCAAAATTGCAGGCTGGACTGAAGCCCAATTTAGCGTTGAGCTCATCTCAAGCCCACATGAGCTAAACATTACTTCGGCCCAATGGTTCCAGTTGATAAGAAAGGAAGAGACAATTAGTTACCATGCCACACTCCCATCCCTAGGTCGGCACAAGCATACCACATTCTTTCGCACTCGGCCATGCTCATCATGTGAAGCCAGTGTACGCTCCACTCGTGCTTTCATTGCCATGTCGCTTGTAGAAAAAATTAGTGAGATTAAATTAATAAATATTAAAATATTAATTAATTAGTAAAATACAAATGAATGAACGAAGAACAAATTCTTGAAGAAGATAGATTAAGTTGAGTCACATGTATCACACGCTAGCCTTAAGAACTTTTACGCCGCTCACAGGATTGTATGACGTTGTTCTCTCAGGATAAAACAACTTCAAAATTTTGTGCCGCAGCACAAGAACTTATCGTCGAACTAAATAGTACCTTACTCTATCACCAAAATTCTTTGGGAAAAAGATATCAGAAAAGGGGAGGAGATTGATTTTGATGAGATTGATTGATACCATGAAATGAGAAGAAGAATGTCGTTTTTTATAGGCTTCATTGAGAACAAGCCACTTATTGTCGAGTTAATACCAAAATCGTTTCTGGTCATTAAACTAGTCATCAATTGACAGTTACAGGATATTTAATTTGCCGTCAATAATGTTTACGAATGGTTACCAAACAATTCATTTAGTAGGCTTCAATTATATATCATAACTAAGGTTTATGAACAGTTACAAAACCGTTACAAACCATTTAATTCGTTATTCAATTGCTTGCCATTACTAAGGTTTATTAGCCGTCATAAACAATTTAATTGGCAATTCAAAAGCCTTTAGCTTGTTTTGGGTGTTAATTTCTCATTTACCCATTTAACCATTTGAACAAGTAAATATCTTGATTTAATTGCCTCAAAATGGTTAGTTAAAATAGTGTTAAAACACTTATTTTTCCAACAATTCCCCACATGAATGAAATTAGCGACCAAATACTCGATAGACTTGGTGATAGATTCTACGGTTGAAAACTTGCATAGGATAGGTAGGGGTTAACCCTTTGAACCTTCTATTGTGAAAGCATGCTTACTTTACTAACTAAACAGTAGACGCGATGTCTTTGAACAGTTCATTATTTGTGTAAACGATGGAATACTTCACACATGTATCTTCCTGATACTTTCAGTTCTCACTGTTGTGTCCGTTTTGGCCCTGAACACGCGCTTAGTTCTGTAAGAGCTTAACAAGAATTGTACCCTGAACAATTCCCTTAGAAGCGGCCACACTTCCCTCTTACATAAGTGATTTCTTAATTAAGGGTAACCCGTATTACTCCGCTCAGATTTTCGATGCATAAGAATCATTAAAAACTTTGAGCTTAACCTCATTCCTTGCGGGGCATCACTGTTTTCATCATAGGAATGGACTTGGGGAAAATTCCCACACTGATCAGACACAGTCTCTAGAATGTAGTTGTCCCCTTTGAACCTAGATCTTGGGATCTCCAGTCAACTAGGTTGGGTGTCCACTGTAAAGACTTTAACTCATGAGCTTTAGTCTCATTCCCCTCGATGATTTATCAACCAACTCTCTGTTTAACCCTTTGGTTAACGAATCTGTTATGTTATCTTTTGACTTCACATAGTCAATGAAGATGACATCAGTAGAGAGTAATTGTTTGATGGTATTATGTCTTCGACGAATTTGTCTTGACTTACCATTGTACATAGTGTTTTGTGCCCTGCCAATTGCAGATTGACTATCGCATTGTATGCAAATTACAGGCACAGGTTTCGTCCATTTTAGAATATCCTCTATGAATTAGCATAGTCATTCAACCTCTTCCCCACATTTGTCTAGGACAACAAACTCAGATTTCATCATGGATCTAGTTATAATAGTTTGTTTTGAGGATTTCCAAAACACTATTACACCCGCAGTGTAAATACACTAGTAGACTTTGAGTCTTTCATGTCAAAAATCCAGTTTGCATCGCTGTACCCTTCTAGGAAAGTTGGATATCTGATATAGTGCAGCCCATAGGTACAAGTATACCTTAAGTACTTGAGTACTCTTGCAATTCCTTGCCAATGTATTTCTCCAGGATTACTCATGTACCTTCTTAGCTTGTTCACAGCATAAGTCAAGTCTGGCTTTGTACAACTTGTTAAGTACATTAGGCTTCCAATGACTTTAGAGTATTCTAATTAAGAAACACTCTCTCCTTTATTCTTCGAAAGACAAAGAGTCATGTCAATCAGAGTTCTGGCAATTCCAGAACTCTCCTCGTCACATTTTCAAGGATATTCTCCACGTAATGTAACTAATTTGATATCATCCCTTTTAACATTCTTGTGATGTTTTCTAAGGATTCAAATGATTTTGCATTCCCAAATAGTACATGAACGACTTAGCTGTTAATTATAAATTCTATAATCGGTTGGGTAACTCTTTTAGCTCATAACCAGGCTAGGAGAAATTGATGTAGATGGGGCGAGGCCCGCTCAAGTACACTATTATCGAAAATCTCATTTTGTAGACATTTTGAGCTACTAAGGTATTTATAAATACTGCATATCGAGTACATATCTTTAGCAGATTGACCATCTTATCAATGCTTCCAGTGATAAGGATGTTGTCTACGTATAAACACATAATGGCATATGTGTTCTCTATGGTTTTAACATGGGCACATTTATCGCAATCAATGATATGTTGTCAAATCTTTCATGTCATTGCATTGGTGTTGTTCTAAGTCATATAATAACTTCACTAATTTACATATTTTTCCTTTTGATCATCGATGTAATTTCCAGAGTTTCTTATCATGTTCTAAGTCATCGATGTAATTTCCAGAGTTTCTTATCATGTTTTGTGTTTGTTGCACACAAGAGATCGATAATTCCTATAATTATGTTCATATCAAATGCAATTGACTATTTCCACATAATTTTTCTTTTTGGGTAAAGTTTCTCCACTTTGACAAAACATCCCCACATTTGCAAAGTAATTGTAGGATGACTTTCTTCATTTCCATATTCATATGGAGTCATTTGTTCAACAAACTTTGTAGGTATCTTATTTAAAAGATATTTAGCCAATAAAATGGCATCTCACCACATGCTTGGTGGCAATGCAAAGCTAAACAACATTGCATCCATTATATTCTTTAAGATAGAATTTTTTCGTTCAATCATATCATATGATTGTGATGAATAAGGTGTTTATTCATGTATGATCACATACTGAGCACAACACGTAAATATTGATTCATACTTACTTCCGCGGTCAATCACTTTTTATGACCTTAATTGTTCAATCGAGTTGATTTCTCATCTCGTTTTATAGAGTTTGAATTTCTCTATAGCCTCATCTTTACTCTTCATGAGGTACACAGTGATAAAATACTTATTACTACTTTTGCTTGAAATGTCTTTAAATCAAGGGGTTCATTATTTTTTTCAATGCTTTTGAAAGATGATTTCGTTTGTTTGTCTCAACACAAGTTCCAATCTTATGCTTGAAACATTGATAAACTTCTTCAAGTTAATTGACATCCGCGGAGTATCATAATTAACTTGTCATTAGTTTACCATATCATGCATTAGTAGACACAAAAGTGGAAGCGCTATCATTGACCATGGTCATTACATTTCAATTTTTAATTTCCACCACTTGTAGCTCTATCGCCAATATAAATTCTTTGTTAAAACACGAATTTGTTTTTATTTAATCAATAAACGAAAGTTATTTTCACTGAGCCTCAACTCAATTCATAGGAACATACAGTACATTATTTAGTTCCTTTCTAGAGATCATCATTCAGACCTCTTTTCCTGACCCTTGATTGTTCATCCAACTTGGCATGGTCATATCACAGTTCCAAGTCTTCCATCTCACAATCATAATCTTTGACTGCTTCCATGCCACGGGCATCATTTGCCACGACACATCCTCATAGCAAGATATTACATGTTTAGGCCAACCGCTCATGGTTTTGCTTTTGGGTCTCATCCCAAAATGTCTCTTGCTATAAAGAAGTAAGTCTCCACATATAAGGCATATCACCTCATCTTCTCCAAGTGATGTTGGATCTCACATCATCTAGTGCAAACTACTCATAGTTTACATTAACTAACACTCATTATCACATCCTCATTTTCAACCAAATGACTCGATGTGACCTATAGCTCTTTCAGTGTTTAAAATATTTCGTTGTCTTTTTTGTGAAAATAAACAAAACGTGTTATTTTCTTAATCAATAAATAATATATGATATTATTTCTCTATTGATTTCATGGTCAAATTCACAATGAATTTCTTATTAAATATTTCAATATTCAATCACTTAAATTTGGCATATAACCAAATCATAGTGCTTCATTATTACAAGGAAACCTTTTATTATCCTTGAAAAAACCCTCATTAGCGTAGATAGCTAATCGATAATTTCTTTGGAGTCTATTTCTCTTGCAACGTTTCGTATTTCACAACACAACTCCAAAGGCAACCACTTCCTTAAGGCTACATTATTTTTGTTTAGTAACCAATTCCTTAAGCCCACATCCTTCCGTTAGACAACCATTTCCTTAAAGAAACCACGTTAGTCAATATCATATATAAAAGTTTTTAAGATTGTAGGAAAATTTAGTGATATTAAACTACTAAATACCAAAATACTAATTAATTAATTAATTAATTAGTAAAATACAAATGAACGAAGGAAGAACAAATTTTTGAAGAAGATGAACTAAGTTGAGTCACGTGTATCACACGCTCTCCTTAAGAACTTTTACGCCGCCCATGGGATTGTATATCGTTGTTTTCCCTGGATAAAACAACTTCAAAGTTTTGTACCGCAGCACAAGAACTTCTCGTCAAACTGAATAGTATCTTACTCTATCACCAGAATTCTTTGAGAGAGAAGAGATCAGAAGATGAGAGAAGATTGATTCTGTTGGGATCGATTGAATCCATGAAATGAGAAGAAGAATGTCGCTTTTTATAGGCTTCATTGAGGACAAGCCACTTATTGTCGAGTTAATACCAGAACCGTTTATGGTCATTAAACTCGTTATCAATTGGTAGTTACAAGATATTTAATTTGCTGTCAATAATGTTTACGAACGGTTACAAAACAATCCATTTAGTAGGCTTCAATTGTATATCATAACTAAGGTTTATGAGCGGTTACAAAACCGTTACACACAATTTAGTTCGTTATTCAATTGTTTGTCATTACTAAGGTTTATTAGCCGTCATAAACAATTTAATTGGCAATTCGAAAGTTTTTAGCTTGCTTTGGGTGTTAATTTATTATTCACCCATTTAACCATTTGAACAAGTAAATATCTTAATTTAATTGTCTCAAAATACTTAGTTAAAATAGTGTTAAAACACCCATTTTTCAACATCGCTCTCTTGTGTTGATTTCTGCAACACATTGCAGAATTTACAAAGCAATCAGAGCCCTGCGACATCTATACTGGCTAAAATCCAACAACGGAAGAATAACTGTTACAACATTTACTTCGAGTTCATATAAGAACGTTACCAACGTTTTTTTTTGTGTTTTCTCTTTTCGCAAGTTACATTTGCAAATCTATTAATGTCGTATCTAAATTATTTAAGAATTTCAGGTACACCAACTCACCAAGTGACTTACCTTATCATTGATATTTACACGTGATATTTTCTGAAGACGAGGAGGGAAAGAAAACATTTTTAGCGTTTTTATTGTTCTTCCAAATACAATGAATTGTTAAAAATAAGTTATGATCCTTTCTAAAACTGCGAACAAAACAAGGAGCAAAGTCTTAGCTCCGCCACTCCACTCATGCTCGAATGTGAATGGAAATTGGAGTGCTTAGTTTTAATCATGGACGTTGCACTTACGTACCATGATAAGATTTATTATAGTGATTTGATAAATGTATAACTTTATACGTACATTTCACCGTTGCAATAAGGTTTAGACATATAGTTACATGAGGTCAGAGTTCTAACTCTTATAAAGTTAGTCCTCGCGTAAAGGTGAACTCTAAACTAGAACTCTAAGAACACACCGAGGAAGTTTTTCAACACGAGCAGTTTCGGGGTCCGTCAAAGTCGTCAGCGATTGCTCGACATGAGCAGCTGCACGAGCAGAACTGGGGCCACGGAGTGGGTGAGAAGAGGGGAGGCGGGCCCGACCGACGAGCAGCACGAACAAGGCGTGCGGCGGTGCGTGGCTGTCGTCGACCACCGCTCGTTGACGAGCTCGAGAACTGTTGTTCGAGCAGCAGCCGGTGCATATGCTCTAACCTCGTGTAGCTAGAACTTCAGAGCTCTTAGCTAGAACTCCTTCATCTTTAGCCAATGTGTATGCACTAAATGTTCCCGCTCAAATCTAAACATATGTTTAAAAGTAAACAAACTCTCATTACCTTAATGAATTAGGTTCATTTTTCCAATGCACATCATTATAGATTTATAGATTGAAGCCATACGATGATAATCTTGTTAAGCACTTCATTATAATCATATGAATGTGTAATTTGTATAGTTGAAACTAAGTATCATTAACTTTAAATTAGAATATTGTCACATAAAAATAGTTGCACGTTAATGATAACAACACACAAGTGTGCATAACATATGTTAACATCTCAATCGCTTTAAACATAGACGAAACTCATGAAACCATAGAAAAAACAAATAAAAAATAGCTATCTCCACTCCTGTTCCACACATTAGGATATCTCCACAGAAAATGGCAACTGGCTCAAAATGTAATGATGAATACTTCCATTACAATCCTACGTAACACCCCTTAACATTCTCTCATGATTTCCTTGCGTCCGAAGCTGTCCCTATCCTTGTCGGGCCCCAAAGAGTAGGCCCACGTATCCCACATTGATAAAGATCCAACATCACCCTACAAAAAAAATAAAAACAGACCACCAACTTTGACTGCGCTCGATCAAAAGCAGACGGCCCACAGCGGTCTATATCCTCTACTCTCACCCGCACCGGATAAGCCCAAACTCAGATTCCCTCAATCCACAAAACCCGGGGGCCCCACAATATTCATCACACGCAAACAGAATCCGTGGCCCTCCATCACATCATTCCCGCTCTAAAGGACACTGTCCCTTTGTGCCTAACCTCCACATCACGCAATCTCCACCCTCCACGTGTCCCCATGATCAAATTTCATTTTCCCTTTCCATTATTTAACAAACCTCCCCCATTTTCGCTGGTCCGACCACACCACCACCTTCATAATAATTTCCGCATTCCCAAATTACCCCTTGCTCTTCTTCTTCTTCACAAGTTTTCACAGTCCTGATCGTCTCGTTTCAAACTCAGCTCTGCTAGGGTTTAGAAAATGGTGGAGGCGATGTCAGAGGCGGAGCACGACGAGGAGCTGGCTCTGCTGCGGGAGTCCGGCGGTGGCGGTGGCGAAGACAATGTCGACGGCGGCGGCGCGTGGCGGTTGAACTTTGACAGCTTCCAGGTGGCGGCGGCGTCAGCCGAGCACAAGGAGAAGCCGCCGCGTGGCTTCCAGGACTGTCTAGGTGTTAAAGGTAAAAATTTCCGCATCTCACAAAAAAAATGACAGTGGTGGTTCTCTTTTGTTTTTGCTACTTTTGGTATTCGATTCTTGTTAGGTCAAATTGATATTTGTAGTGTGGAGAATTTCCAGTGATTCCATAGAGAAAAAGCACTTGTTATAAAAGCTTAAAAAGTAGAGGTGGATTGGGAAATATATATACTTAGTGCTGGAGTGGAATATTTTCTCGTGTGAGAAAGTATAAACCAAGGGCTTAAAGAGTATGTATTTAGTTCTATGGATGCCTGCAATTAGCCGAGGAGAGGTTTTCGATTTTTCGCAGTTCGAATATTGATTGTTGTGGCTTGATGGCTTCAGGTCCGGAGGATAACGTGGCGGTGTATTATCAACAGCAGGTGGAGATGCTCGAGGGATTTAACGAAATGGATGAGTTAGCGGAGCGTGGTTTTCTTCCTGGAATGTCAAAGGTGTTAAAACTTGTTTATCTTTTATGAGCAGAATCAAGTGTACTATCAGTTTTACGGTGTTTTTTTTTTCTGATATGTTTGAGGAAATTTTGATCGCAGGAAGATCGGGAGAAGTTGGCCAAGAGTGAGACTTTTGCGATCAGGATATCAAATATTGCCAACATGGTTCTGTTTGCGGCAAAAGTTTATGCGTCTGTGAGGAGTGGTTCGTTGGCTATTATCGCATCCACGTTGGACTCTTTGCTTGATCTTTTGTCTGGTTTCATCCTGTGGTTTACTGCTTTCTCCATGCAAACGCCTAACCCTTACCAGTATCCCATTGGGAAGAGGCGTATGCAGCCTTTGGTATGCATCTGTAGCAATTGTGTTCGGTGCTAATGCATCTGTAGTTTATGGTTAATCTAATGTTGATGAATATGGATTCTGCTTATGGTGTATTTTAAGTTTACCTATACAAGCCATGTTGCTTGCTACTGTATTGTGGGATTTACATCACTGCTGACATTTAATATCATAGTGTAATCAGTAACAAACCATGCTGGCCCCAGTATTTGTGACTACTGCACTTGGGGTTCACCTATGCAGGGGTCTGTGTACTGTTTGCTATCTGTGCTGTGTATATATGTGCTAGTTAGGCTCTTTCATTGGAGATTTCCATTCTGTTTATAAAGTCAACAAGTAGATGTTTTGTATATACAAACCTTTATATATTTGTTTGAGTCATTCTTTGCATTTTCTCTTTTGAGGTATGGTTTTATCTTTGTGATGTGATTTTGAAAAAAAATGTGCAGGGAATCCTTGTTTTTGCTTCAGTTATGGCAACTTTGGGCTTGCAGATCATATTAGAGTCTATGAGGACACTCTTTTCTGAGGTCAGTTATCTTGCCGGATAATTTAAGTGTCTAGATACGTTTGATTTGGAAGCTTGAATGAGTAGCTTCTTCCAATTTTTTTGTGTAAAATAGTCACTCATACTATTTGTATGTCTTACTAGGAGAATGAGTTCAACTTGACCAAAGATCAAGAGCGATGGGTTGTGGGTATTATGCTCTCCGTCACTTTGGTGAAATTGCTTCTGATGCTTTATTGCCGCTCATTCACCAACGAAATCGTTAAAGCCTATGCCCAGGATCACTTTTTCGATGTCATCACCAACATCATTGGTCTGGTTGCTGTGCTCCTTGCTAATTACTTTGATGAGTGGATGGACCCTGTTGGAGCTATCATTGTAAGTGCTTTAGCTCTCAGTTCTTCTGCACTGAACTAAATATATTAGTAAGAACATATAGAATGGATGGTGCTCGACCTTGTCATAAATCTGATGCTATGCATAGAAATTGAGTGATACAACATCAGAGTTTATAGAATGGCCTCCATTTGTTCAAATAAGATTGCATGCTACTTTTTTATACCATACTCTTCTGGGTGAAATTAAGCTGACCGTTCCTGATGGTGCTTATAACTTTGTGGCAAACTGTCACTTGACAGTACAGCTAGTATTTGGATTCATCGAAATGCTGATATCTGATGAACGTTGATGGACACCTTCGTATAATTGGTCTCGTTGATAGTTGCAATATTTGCATATAAACTCTGGATTTTTTTTTACCTTTGCAGCTTGCCTTGTACACCATACGCACCTGGTCTATGACCGTTCTGGAAAACGTGAATTCCCTAGTCGGAAAGTCAGCTGCTCCAGAATACCTTCAAAAGCTGACATACCTCTGTTGGAACCATCACAAGGCGATACGACACATCGACACTGTCCGTGCATACACGTTTGGCTCACACTACTTTGTCGAGGTCGACATCGTGCTGCCATCAGCCATGCCCTTGCAAGAAGCGCACGACATCGGTGAATCCTTGCAAGAAAAGCTCGAGCTCTTGCCTGAAATCGAACGTGCCTTTGTCCATCTCGACTACGAGTTCAGCCACAAGCCCGAACACGCTCAAACACACTCTTAGAAAAAGTGAGAGAGAGCATCATGTATCATTTTGATCGTTCCTTCCACTTTGAAATGCTAATGTTGCTTTTCGAATGGGACATCAAACCGAAAATGTGTAGATAATTTATTGTCCAAGAACATGTTAAGTTTCTGGTAACACTTTTGTAACTGACATTGTACTAATGTTTTGGGTCTCATCGTCCATCTTAACTATATAGTGATGTAGACCAAACAAACACGTATCACATGGTTTTCCAATTTAAGAATTAAGGTTAAGCATCTGATTCTCTTTCGGTTTTAAACACGTGAATCTTAAAATTAACTAACACCAAACATCTATCAGTAATTCATTTTCACTAATATGGTAAATCATCGTGTTTTACTCTGACTCTCCTGGATTCTTTTACCTGAATTCTGACTTCATGAGTGATTGATCCACGTGGCGAGATGCCCCGCACGTCTCAATGATTGAGCTGTATGAACCTAGGTAGATCCTCGTCCATATTCATTCCCTTCCCAACCTTCTCGGAAGTTTCCATTTTTGTCAGGTCAATGTCAAACCATTTTTAAACTACCGAATCCAACATTTTCACCCTGATGAGTCACCGCATCCGGTTCCATTCAATACATTTCAGCTTCCGTATTCGTCTGTATTTACTGCGAGAGTTTGTGTGCGTATATAAGTAGCGTTCGTACCACACTGATTTGAAACCTCACAAAAAATTTCATTCCTTTCTTTTTTGTGTGGTGATAGAGTTACTGTTTTACCCTCCCGGGAAGTGGACCACCATCCACCTTTTGCCTCCGGAGCGCGCGAACGAATAACGACCGGTCGTATATAAACCCCAAATGCGACGATGGAGATAACCTACGCTTCTCCAAGCAACTCCGACTTCGTCGGATCCTCCTCCAGCTCCTCCGCGATGCCGACCCGACCCGTCCGGGTCATCCCTCTCCACCACCCCGAAACGACGCCGTCGGGTTCTAATGCGTCGTCGTCGCCGTGCGACGCGCTGGCGAAATTGAGATCGAAGGTCGTCGGCATGACGTGGATAGAGTGGGTGGAGGTGTTGCTTCCTTGTTTCCGGTGGATAAGGACTTACAAGTGGCGCGAGTATCTCCAGGTCGATCTCATGGCCGGAGTCACCGTCGGCGTCATGCTCGTTCCTCAGGTCGGTCTCAGCTTCACTCTAAAACGGTGTCGTTTTGGTTTTGGTTTTGGTTTTGTTTGCTGAGGAAAAAAATTGGTAGATCATTACTGAGTTTGAATTGACTTTTGATTTTCTAAGCAACCAAAACGGAGACGAACTTTTATTTATTTATTTAATTTTTTATTACTATAAATCAAACTTAATGAATGCTTCGTTCAGATTAAGCATAGTAAAACTTCCATATCTGAGCTAAATTCTGGTTAATTTGGCTGTAATTATAGTCCATGATGTGAATTCAATCAATATGTGTCATTTTCTTTTCAAAATGTGAAGTATTTGAGCTTTAGACTGAGAATTGATTTGAATTACAGTCGGTGAATCGTTGCATAAAAAATGTTCTTTAGATATATAATATTTACTGAAATTGTAAACAAAAATTGTAAGTGGATGATTGTATGAAGTTATAGTGTACTGAATGATGTAACTTGATGTTTTTGCTGTTGAAAAATGTAGGCAATGTCGTATGCGAAGTTGGCAGGCTTGGCGCCAATATATGGACTTTGTAAGTGGTCATCAGATTTTAGAAGAGAGTATTTTTCTAGTGAGGTTATTATAGTTTGGTTTTCTCGGTGTTGTAGATGGCTTAATATGAATGTTACACCCTGATTTTGCAAGGTAGATTCTGGTTTTGTGCCTTTGTTTGTGTATGCTATATTTGGCTCGTCACGTCAGCTAGCTGTTGGTCCAGTAGCATTGGTTTCGCTCCTGGTTTCGAATGTGTTGAGTGGCATCGTTGATTCGAGTGATGCGCTTTACACTGAGCTGGCGATATTGTTGGCACTTATGGTTGGGATCTTGGAATGCCTATTGGGGATGTTGAGGTACTTCTAGATTTTCTCAATTCAACATCATTTCATGGATATTGCAAGCCAATAAAACGTAACTAATATTGGCATCTGTGGATGCTCAAGTCATATCTAAACGCAACATTAGAATTAGCTTGTTAAGTGTTCTTATTTTCTCTTTGAAGGTCAGCATTATAGTTTCATTTACATTGTGAAGTTACTCATGTCTAGGCTTGGATGGATTATTCGCTTCATCAGCCACTCAGTCATCTCTGGATTTACAACTGCCTCAGCCATTGTGATTGCCTTATCTCAAGCAAAATACTTTTTGGGATATGACATAGAACGAAGTAGCAAGATTGTGCCGTTGATTGAGAGCATTATAGCCGGAGCTGATGGGGTATGCTCTGCTTGAATGCCCAAGTGGTATAACCTTTGTCATTACACCTGTTTACAAATGCATTTTCACAAGTTGTAAGATAGTTAACCTTACACCAGTTTAGACATGTATTTTCACAAGATGTAAGACAACTTTCTAATTGTCTCAGTTTTTTTCTTCTTTTTCTCAACATGTGAACCCAATATGCATATATTTACTTCATAATGTTCCATGTCTCGTCAAGTGTTACACTTGTATATTCATTTCCTTAACCACAGCAGCTTTTCTCCTTTTGTAGTTTTCATGGCCGCCTTTTGTTATGGGATCCATCGTTCTTGCGATTCTGGTGACAATGAAACACTTGGTATGAGCTTAATTTTTTGCATTTGGTAGAATATATTTCTTTACCAGAGATCTTCTCTTACCTTTGATTCTGTACATGCAGGGAAAAACAAGGAAGTACTTGCGTTTCCTGAGAGCAGCAGGTCCCCTCACTGCAGTTCTTTTAGGCACAATTTTTGTGAAAATATTTAATCCATCTTCCATATCTTTGGTAAAAATGTGTTCTTTCATGTTAGTTTTGTTTTTATAACTGTACTTTACATCTTATTAATGGTATGTTTATGAAGGATATTATCTGTTGTTTAGGTTGGAGATATACCACAAGGTCTTCCATCGTTTTCCATCCCCAAAGCTTTTGGCTATGCCACCTCTTTGATTCCGACTGCGCTTCTCATCACTGGTGTAGCTATTTTGGTAAGTGGAGTTCCATACATCTGTTAATTTTTACTTTTGTTGTGTCTGGCTGATTGATCCAATGGTAATTTATTTTGAATTCTAGGAATCTGTGGGCATTGCAAAAGCATTAGCAGCGAAGAATGGGTATGAGTTGGATTCAAATCAAGAGGTATAAGTTTATGGTCAAACCTCACATGCTGACTGCATTTCTGTATAGTAATCTTTGCTTTTGCTTCTTAGATGTAAGTCTGATAAATAGTTATTCCAGCTGAAATTTACAGTTTCTTTGTTTTCTAACAGCTATTTGGTCTTGGTGTCGCAAATATTTTTGGCTCCTTTTTCTCTGCCTATCCTACAACAGGTGAGATTTATGAGGTTTGAAGACCTGCCTTGATTTTGCATGTAATGGTAATTTGGAGTTATTATGTACACACGCGTGCACCCACACATTGTCACATACCCTTTCATATTGTTCCTTGTCATGCAGGTTCATTTTCTAGGTCAGCTGTGAACTATGAAAGTGGAGCAAAAACTGGCTTATCTGGAATTGTTATGGGATTTATTATGGGCTGTGCTCTGCTTTTCATGACTGAATTTTTTGAATCTATACCACAGGTAATGTCCATGTTAATTTCACTGGCTTTGTGGGTGGTCTCCATTTCAATTTCTTGTTGAAACAATATATTGTCTTTACATTAGCTCAGTAATTTATTATGTGAGTCGCCATTTATAAGAATTTTGAAGATGCTAGCTCTTGTTTTGTATATTATATTAACTGTGTTCATTCATCATTCAACTGTGGACAATAATTGGTTGGTGCTGACTCTAGAGTTTCTTTCTCTTTATTCAGTGTGCTCTAGCTGCCATTGTGATTTCTGCCGTAATAGGCCTGGTGAGTATTCAAACTAATGAAGTGTTGTGCTTACTTTTAAGAAGTTGTGCTAATTCCTCTCAGATTTCATTGTACTTGGGGGGTATTTTACTACAGTAACAAACTGAATTGCAATTTGGTAATCAACTAATTGGGCTGCAGGGATATATGTTTCATGTTATTTTTGTAGATAATCATGCTTGTGTTGTTACCACCACTGATTCTTGGCATGAAAACTTGAAATGGTTACCGCCACTTTGTAGAATCCAACCTTTTCTATTAAACTTCAGGTGGACTATGATGAGGCTATATTTCTATGGCGAGTGGATAAGAAAGATTTTATACTTTGGACCATCACAAGCATGGCGACATTATTCCTTGGTATTGAGATTGGCGTTCTAATCGGGGTGAGTACTTGAAGCAATACATTGATGTAAATGGGATTGATATAGTTATTGGAAATAGTTTCTCAGGGGGTTCCTTGTTTAGCTCCTTATACTCAACATAATCCACATATGTCCACCAAAGAAGGTTGATTATAAATTTATAATATATGACCTGTCATTGCTGTGGTACAATTCACATGAGTACGACTGAATTTCTGAAAGAAGCTACCTCTCATCTCCTTCTCACGTTTTCTCAGTGCATCTGTTTCTATGTAATTGCATCAGTCTTAGTGTATGTTGGGTGATTGCAGGTTGGTGTTTCGCTTGCTTTTGTTATCTATGAATCAGCGAACCCTCACATTGGTAAGTCATATATACACTTGATTCAATACAGAATATCTACGCAATCAGTAGATGTATGTGATCTTAGCTTCATTTATTACTTTCATTTGTTTGGGTACCAGAGTTTCCTTGCTCAGTAATATATTGTTTGTTGCAGCTGTCTTGGGGCGTCTCCCAGGCACCACTATCTATAGAAATACTCAACAGTACCCTGAAGCATATACATACAATGGGATCGTAATTGTTCGGATAGATGCACCTATTTACTTTGCTAACATTAGTTACATAAAAGACAGGTAAACTTCTACTATTTTAGTAGATGCACCTAAATGTAATAGTCATATTATCCAACTGTACCCCAACCACTTGCGGTTCGTTACTTTATTTACATATATACCAAATCTAAATCTAAATTAATATGGATTTCCCTTGCCAGGCTACGAGAATATGAAGTGGAGGTTGATAAATCTACTAGCCGTGGACCAGAAGTTGAAAGAATTCATTTTGTGATCTTAGAGATGGCACGTAAGTCTTGCTGGTCCAAAACTGCGCAAAATTAATGCTATTATCATCGTTGTGAAGTCCTGCATTATCAAGGATGCTAGTGCTAAGCCTGATCTTGTTATGATTAAGGTTATGCAAGTTGGCTGACTATCATTCTTATCTTTTTTTTATAGCTGTAACATATATAGACTCCAGTGGTGTCCAAGCTTTGAAAGAGTTGCATCAAGAGTACAAACTTCGGGACATCCAGGTAAATGTTCTTTCTGCAGGAGTATTTTCTGATCAATATTACGCCAACTATTCAAAATCGGAAGCTGTTAGTTAAGTAGTCTCCAACTATCTGTCTGCAATGCAGATTGCCATTTCAAATCTTAATCAAGAAACCCTGGTTACCTTATCAAGATCAGGCGTAGTGGAGCTGATTGGTAAGGAGTGGTACTTTGTGAGAGTGCATGATGCTGTTCAAGTTTGCCTTCAGCATGTGCAGAGTTTGAAAGATACACCGAAGATGACTGACCCTTCAACCGAAGAGAGACAGAGCTCTTTTCAAAGGTTTTTGAGACAAAGAGCTGCGGATTCTACACTATCCGAGCTGGAGTCCGGGAACCAGACATCTCCGGTCACCAAGGAAAGTGATCCTCAGTTGGAGCCGCTGTTGTCTCGGAAATCTTCTTGATTATATAGACATGCTTCCCAGGCACTTCACAATATTTCTTTTAGGTTTGTGATTCATTATTTCCATGTAATTAGGCTCATTTGTTGTAAATTGTAAAAGTGCATGGCAGAAACATGAATCTTTTCAGGAGAAAAGATAAGAATTGCAGAGAGGCCTATATTGTTAATTTTCTCGATCAAGTTCTTCCGATGACCTTAATAAACCTCATCTATGAACTCCTAACCTCTTCAAATCTTGAATAATCCATAGGATAAATCCATTTAGGACTTCAAATATGGAATCTTGAGTTCGAAGGGTGGCAGAGGAGGACATATATAGCATCTCATTTCTTGTAAATTTATCTGGAAAATATAGAATTCATTTGAGTTGTGGGTTATAGAGGTCTTGTAAAATATAGCATCTCTTTCATAAGTTCGTTTAACATGATAGAGATCTTAAATAGAAAGGCTTCATTTTAATTAAAACTTAGCTAAGGAACACCATGAAGTTTGCTATGTTTCCCTGATATATTCACAATCCTGTCAATTTTTCCTTAAATATGATGTATGATCATAGTTTAAAGTAGGAACAATCAAATATGAATATATTACATAATAGTCATGCACAATGTATATAATCAATGAAGCATGTTTCGTAGCATATTCATCTTTGCTAGTTCTGTGTGTAACAACAAAAGTACATAAGCTAATATGAAAACCCTAGCTGCTCCAAGATTCTCGGAGCCTCCTCCTCACTGGCAAGGTCCAAGGACGACATCGATCGCCGTCGTTCTCCCTCTCCAGTCCTCAGTTTAAGGTGCAACCATGGTGTTGCTATTCAAGTCGACATTGACAGATGTCGTTCGTCAAGCGTTATGGGCGCCGATGAGGGCTCCGCCGCAGACCCCAATGGAAGTGGGTGTCGTCTCTTCTGCGTCGTCACTACTCATTTCACTTGGACGATGGAGTTGTCCGCTATGCTCGCGGTTGGTTTTTGTTGGGTGGGATTCAATCCATGAGGAGGCGCAAGTAGCTTTCAAGGGTTCAGAGGAAGCCTCCATGGAAGCGCGGCCTTGGAGGTTTGAAGTCAGATCGGGTCGCGACTGGGGGCAGACGAGGGGGCAGCATGCTCGTGACCTCGCGCGGGCTGTCCAAACTCGAAGTGAAGGTGCTCGGTCTAGTGGTGGAGTGCTCAGTTGGAGGTCGGTTGGTGGCGGCGTCAATGCAGAGCATCTGGATCTGGTCGGCGTCGGTGATACCGGCGTCGAATGATACTGCTCAGCTTGTTGAGTTAGGCTTCCAGCATGCGGGATGGGCCTTTTTTCAAGTTGGACTGGGCTTCTTCTCTGATGGACTGGGTTGGTGGTCACTAGGCCAATTGTTTCTTGTTATATGCTATGGGGCTGTGTTTTGACGAGTTCTCCTTGCCTGTTGATGGGCTAGGCGAAAATGATTTAGGCACTTATATTGTGTTGGCTTAGTTGCATATTTTATGGATGACGGAATTTGTGGTTGATGATATACCTACCACAATTGCGTGCTTAGAAGTATGTCATCTCCTTTTCTCACATGCCTCTCATTTTGTTTGTTTAAGATGCAAGTAAGCTCTATGTTTGTTAAGTTTAGGGTTATAAAGAATAGTATTTTACTTTAATTAGTTTCGTCCGCTTTTAGTGAAGTGAGGTTGCTTTTCAATCTAAGTTTGTACTATTTAGGCCGAGAAGGTCGATTAATGATATCTTCTATTTGTAAAAAAAAAACAACAAAAGTATATATGTATATACTAAGAGCATCTCCAATGGGCTTCCAATTGGGGCTCCTTAGCTCCTTTTAGTTTTTCGCTCCACTTACACTCCTTATTACACTCTAAAGATAGGGAGAATACTAGGAGCTCCTAGAGACTCCTAATGCTTAACTAAACTTGTATTATAGTTTGTTTTACAATAAACTTACCATAAATATGATCTTCATACTCTCTATTTTAATAATATGGTTGGAGCACAAATTTATTTGTGTGACAACCTGACCCTTGTCAAAAATCGTCACAGTGATAAAATATTCGGATAATATTAAATCCTCGACTAAATTAAATTTAACCGTTACAAGGTAGAAAATTCATCGACAACCCAAAAGGTAAATATAAACTTAACAACATAAACTAAATCTAGTTCTCCGTCGCCCGTACCTCTACAAGCAGCAACATTAGTCCCCACCACCCACCCATTGGGACGACGAAACCTAATCGCATTTTTAACCTCACGATTACACTTCTCACGTCGATACGAATCTAACCACAAATAACACGAAAAAATTTCAAAAAATATTCCAGTCACGTGCGCCGCCGTCTCGTGGAGTTCACCCGCCACCGCCGACCACCGTTGATGGTGGCGGTTGTCCCACCATTAGAAAGCTCTCATCAAGCTCATCAATATACCTAACTACACCCAAAACCAGAGGTGGCCGGAAACTATCGCGCCGCTGCCATCGACTCTGGAGGCGATTTCTGGGTCGTTGGAGCTCGAGTCAACGCGGATCAACCCGCTTTCCCGAAATGGCAAAAGTCCCCCTTCCAAAAATGAAAACTCGTATATATATACTCGCGTATTTCTCGACAAAACTTTTGTTGACCATAACTTATTCATCATAACTTTGATTACGGCATTCTACGCGTCTACGAACTCGACTCGGCAAATTCCATGACATTCACCCGAAGTCAACCAACTTTGATAATTTGACAAAAAGTCAACATTTTACTCTCGTCATTTACCAACGGTAAAAATAGATATTTACCTAACTACTAAATCGAACTCGAATTATTCATAAATGTTAACTACTAAATCTATTGAAAATATAAGGAACATTAGATTGTTCACCTAATGATCAGATTGAATCATATTGTGACTCTTATTGCTTTTATGATTTACACATAATTAGCTCTGATTCGTTTTCCTATTTTGAAGGTAATTGACATATTAAGCAGTCAAACAGGATACTTTCTTTATTTGATCATCACTCATAGATCAATCTCTGATTTCTAAAACTGAATATAAAGCAACAGGGTGAATGACTTTCCCAGTACTAGAAATATTGCCAAAAACTCTTGTCCAATAACATCTAACTCGAATTTAAAAAGTCATCGGCGTAATGAGAGTTAAACAGTAATTACACTTATTGGATTCACTATTTTCAGCAGTCATTTACTCAGTGCTTGTCAATCCTGTGATGATCAAGAGCAACTTATTTTGAAAAACCCTTTAGCGGCACACACACCGTGCAGAAGTAGTCCATGAGTTTCCCTTGTTTATCCACCTCTTGCAGCAGACGAATCCTCTCATGGCGAAGCTTAATGTGCATAGTCATATCCTCCTCTCTCACTGCAATGTTACATCTGGGACATTTTTGCCACCTACACACAGATAATGAGGAGTTAGAAAGTATAAACCAACACCAACCATATCAAATAGAAGAAAATAGAAATGCAAATATCAACAAGACACAGTACCGGCCAAGTGAGTACCGAAAATCAGAACCGATAATGCAGTTTAAAATTTTAGAATCATAATTACTTTAGCTTTAGTGATAAAACGTCACACACTTTATTGATATGAATTGAGACAATGGTGCTATAGTATTATGAATCATGTTTTGGTGGTTAGTGAGCGTGGTCAGTTGTGGTAAACTATCGCTAGATGCATTTAAAAGATGATATTAAATTATTTTTCAGTCATTTTTTAATTACCTACCATTAGATGTATATTTAACGACAATTTGACAACAATTGACCACAGATATCACTGACCACCAGAATATGACTTATTATTATATAGTATACAATAAATCGCCCGATATAAGAGTTAGGTTGCTCCCTAACTACGTGACTCATCTCATTAGACTTGTATTGAGTGTGATTCTGTCCAAAATTAATACCTAACATTTTCGTGTTCATTTCAAATCTATTAATTGCACATACAAACATGAACCTAGATTTTCAACATAAGTGTACTCGGGTGTAATATAAAACTACACTTCTGTTGATTCTACAGTAGTTATTGACTAGATTTTATATGAAGTATATGTAATTTTGGTCGTATGTTTTGCTTTTAAAATCTATATAAGATGCATTCATATGTAAATAACAACAAAATTGAATAACAAAATATCTTTTGTTCTCTTTGTTCAACAAACAACAAAACATTAGCACCCCATAATGATCAGAAACAAATGTATATAAACATCAACACTATGATAGCCGAAAGCAAATGTATAAAAATATCATTGAGTATTAGATGTTCAAACAAAGTAACACATCATATGCATGATAAGAGAAATAAACACAATTACAAACTTCAGTGCTCTCACTGGTTATATGTTTAGTGTTTTTTTTTACCAACTTTGTGTTGATCAAGATCACCTTGTTTGGAAACTCTTTTGGAGGACACATTCAGCAGAGAAGCAACTTATGATTTCCCCTTTGTTATCCAGATCTTGCTTCAGCTTGCTCCTCTCATGTCTAAGCTTCAAGTTAGTATCGAAGTTCTTTATTTTGAATGTATGGTTACATTTGGGGTATTTCTATGACCGACATAGATGAGAAGACAACATTTTTTTTGTCTACAGTAAAATAATAGATGAAAAGACAAAATATTTTCTCACTCTTACAACTCAATGTTTGCGGTTATCCAGATTGGTGTGTGATTACTCATCTTCATATGGGTTGCAGCTGTGTCACTTATTGTTGAAAAGTTTTTGGTGTCAATGCCATACACACCAAAATTTTGATGTCAATGCGTGCCAAAATCAATTCTTACGCCATCGCAATCATGAATGAAGTAAATGCGATTCGGCAAGCATCCTTCATACTCCGAAGCCAACACAAAGGTCGAAGAATCCTCCAAAAATAGAGTCACATCTCCCAAGTTGATTATCGCAGTCCACTTAAGCCCCTCAACATCATATTTGAAGATTTCAAATCCTTTTGTCAAGTGTCGGCCAATTACTCAACCTCGATTTGGTTAAAAAAACATATACCTCTTAAGCATCAATGGTTCTTTATAACCACTTACCTTCACCAGATATCTTTTGAATTTGTCATATTCCCACGAAAATGATGTAATGCTATTTATAGCAAATAACTTATCTCCGGTGGTGACAACCCAATTATAAAGTTGGTTAAGAATATCGACTGAATGGAGTTCATCCCCTTCTATGTGAGTGAATGAATCCCACCCCCTGAAGGGAGAATTTCCGAGGAGTCATTTTGAATTGTTGATTCAAAGTCGAAAAGTATAGAATGGATAAAATCTCCGAGTGTGAAAATGATGACAAAACTTGTAGTTTGATGACTAATGTTGATTCAGAGCTGAATACTGCTTCAGCTTTTGGCCAAAGATTAGAGACTGCTTCGTGGAGTTCCATCAACCAGATAATTCTCTCCGGGACTCTTTTGTTCTAAGCTATGAGTTCAGGGAAACTATAGAGAATGGCTACTCCTTCTTTGGTTATCTCATAGAAGCATGACTCTTTGATTGTCTCAGATGCTGAAAACACAAGATCACAAAGAATTTTCTCGCCTTAGATGTGTCATAAAATTCTTGATATGCTGGCACTAGATTCTGGGCTATTGACACCATTAAGTCATCTCGCAACTTCCCATCCTCTATGATCCAAGAGGGTTGTTTCCTAAATGCCTCTTCGAAAGTTATGTTGAACATTCTGAAATAGTCATTTGTCATCTCAGAAGATATATTGATTGTGTAGATGAAAAGATAAAGAGGCTTGACATTACTCTTCTTTATGGTGGTGAAAGTGTAGTATTGTCGACTAAATCAAAATGACGCTCCAGAATTAAGGTTGACGAAGAAGAGTTCAACATCTACTAGTTTTCGTTTGAAGGGAGTTATGTAGATGAGAAGTGTGAGTTCCCAATTGAGGAAGTTTGTTTTGAATTGTTTCCTTGGACTTGATTGACTTTGTTGATTGCAGTATTCATTGTCAAGACATTATATGAAGTATATGTAATGCTTGGTCAAACATTTAGGCATGGTCATTCACAAGATCTAATGTTTTGCTTTAGAAATTTATTTAAGACACATGCATATGTAAAGATTACGGATACTGAATATTTGAATGAAATGTCATTTGTTTGATCATACCATATGAACAAATTCTAAAACATCAGCACCACCATAAAAACCAGAAAAACATGTATGTAAAGCCGCCGAGAATCACTAATCGGCACCATGATGGCAGGAAACACACTGTCATAGAACAACGCACACAATTACAAATTGCAATCACTCACTGCTCCCATTGGTTATTTAGTCAATGTTTTTTGTACAATTTGTGTTGATCCAAAGCAGTTTGATTAGAGAAACCTGTAGGGGGAACATACTCAGCGTAGATGTAGCTTTTCACTTTTTCTTTGTTGTTCACATCTTGCTTGATCTAGATCCTCTTCTTATGGTCAAGCTTCATGTGAGTATTAATTCCTCAATCTTGAAGGTAAGCTAACATGTAGCGCATTTCTGTGATAGATTGAGACTTAGAGGTTAGCAAATACTATACAGTTGTAAGCCAATTACACAATCGAAAATCCAGTACCAAAAATTGGAAGAACCAACCAACTGATGATATGAAACATATATATCAACACAGTGAACACACTGCACAATAACAGTATGAAACTCAGAATAAACAAGCACTACATGAAATTCAGAATGAAATTGAAACTGGTTTTTATAATACTTAATCAAACAAGTTAAAGCAAGCGACTTTATCACATTCAAAAATTCTAAATGTACATCACAAATGAGATGTTGATTACACATACCAACATAGTAGCATGCAAATTACACACAAATCGGTTTCAAAAACTCAAACCACAACCAAATTGACAAGCAAATATATCAACATGATGAACTAAACCAGTAGCGGTACCGAAAATCAAGAAGTAGTATACAAATGAGCTAAAACGATTTCGAATTTGAAGTGAAATATCACGGAAGCAGTATACACATGAGCTTAAACGATTTCAAATTCTAAGTGAAATATCACGGAAGCAGTATACACATGAGCTTAAACGATTTCAAATTCGAAGTGAAATATCATGGAAGGAGTATAATGAGTATACACATGAGCTTGGACGATTTTGAATCTGAAGTGAATATCACGAATAAAAATGAAAAATTGAAATCAAAATCAAGTTCTGGTAAAGATTTCACAGTCATAGAAGCGAGTTTGAGCAATTCTGGCATCTTAGTCGGAGTCGGAGTAGTAGCCTTAGTAAGAGTCATGGCCGGACATGAGATTATTAAACATGAGACGAACTCTAATGTGCCCCTCCAAACTTAATTTTCACGTACAAAAAATACTGATTTTCATGTGGTTAAGTATTATCAACATAAAATTCATTATTTGATTTGGTGTTTTTTAACTTGGGTTTATTATTACGTTTTGCATTAATTCAGATAAATTTCTTAATAAATAAGAATTATGTGAACAAGTGTGTGATGAAATCAATATTTAGTGATTTTATTAAGAACGATACTTAGATCCAATTGTTTTACAAAATTCAAAAAGAAAACGATCTCCAATTTGATCTAATATTTAAATACATTATCCTTAAGTGGTAAATTATATTTTAACTAGTCATGATTATAAAAATTACAAAATTAAATTTTTTAATTTTAATAAATAGGAGCAGTTTGAATTGTTTCGTACAATTGACTTTTTGGGGCCTAAGGCCATTGCCTCATCAACCTTGTACAATTGAATTTTTGGGGCCTAAGGTCGTTGCCTCATCAACCTTCTATCAGATATAAGTCTGGTTGGAGTAGTGCTATTCTTCGAAGCCATAGGTGTCTTTGTTGCTCTATGCTTCTTTCATAGAGAGAGAGAGAGAGAGAGAGAGAGAGAGAGAGAGAGAGAGAGAGAGAGAGAGAGAGAGAGAGAGAGAGAGAGAGAGAGAGAGAGAGAGAGAGAGAGAGAGAGAGAGAGAGAGAGAGAGAGAGAGCAACCTCAGATGAGCCGATATTAAGAGCTGCAACAATCGTCTCGTCCTGTCGTGAGAAATTATTGTCCCTCTCTTTCTATACTTGACAGATCTTCCTCACGGTTTTCTTCATGGTGGATGCACATTCGCTCGCCCAAGATGAGCACAATTTTCCACCGAGACCTTCCCGCACTCAAAGAACCCCATTGGTTTTCTCAAAGAAGAGAGCCGAGCTTTTCTGAGAGAAGAGAGACCGATTTTATAGGGAAGTGATATTTGTACTCCTCTTTCTTCTCCAAATTACTATTCATACTCCTTTTTATACTTTAATCTAATTTATAAAAATTCAATTTGTCTCTATTGCATATTCTAATATATTTTTATTTGATTTATGTAAACTTCACATCATGTTTTTATTATTTGTGATACACTCAGCCAAGCAACTTCTGAGAACATGAACAAAACAAAAACAAAATATTACAAAATTTCTCGAAATTACTTCATAATTTTTTAACAAACTAATTAAGACGAATTAGTTTTCTCACTCAATATAATAGTTTGTATTATAACATGAGAGAGAGAGTTTTTGTTTCTGATTTTCAAATTTGAAATGAGAGGAGTATGAGTTGTCTGAGCAATTTGCCGAGGAGCGAATTCTGTTATTCCGTACATTTTCTCTCTCTATTTCGCGCACCCAATTCTTCTCCATTTCATTCGTTCAGATACCGACACGTGATGAAGAAGAATCAAACTTCTAAAACAATATTAAACCTCAGAAAATTAATATCTTCACCTACTCAGCACAAATTAATGGGGCAGATGAAAGTCTCTTGAGCAGCAAGGAGAAATTCTTTCATTAGATAATTTCAAGGCTTTTACATGTTTATAATCGTGGTATTAATAAAGATATGTCTACGGTAACAAAAATAATAATAGGTGAGAAATAAAAAAAGCTTCATTTTCTAGCATTCTTTACAACCTAATGTTTGCGGAAATCCAAATTGGTGTGCGATTTCTCAGCCTCATAAGGGTTGCAGCTGTGTCACATATTGTTGAAAACCTTTGTGTAATGATGTCAACACACCAAAATTTCGAGGTCCACGAGTGCGAAAATTATCTCTTATGTAATCCCGATCATGAATGAAGTAAATGTGATTCGGCAAGCATCTTTTATACTCCGAAGCCAACACAGAGGTTGAGGAATCCATTATAAAATGAGCAACATCTCCTATATTGTTTATCTCAGTCCACTTCAGCCCCTCATTATCATATTTGAAGATTTCAAATCCTTTTGTCAAGGGTCGGCCAATAATTCGACCTTGATTTGGTTTAATAAACATATACCTCTTAATCAATAATGACTCTTTATAACCACTTACCTCCACCGGATATATTTTGAAGTCAAAATCTTCCTGTAAATATCGTGTAATGTTATCTATATCAAATAACTTGCCTCTGGTAACTGCAAACTGAGCAAAATAATGAAGTTGGCTAAACAATCAACCGAATAGAGTCTGTCTTGGATATAAACAACGTCTCTCTTATCTAAAATCCCTTCTTTTATATAAGTCTATTCTAAGTCTTTGTGAGGTCTAATATAAGCCATACAACAATCACCCTCATGTATGACCAAGACAATGTAGTCGTCTGCATTTGAGAGACTGGATCTACCGAAATGGTTGCGTTGTAGGTATAACGGTCGCAGCATGTAGACCATAAGTTCCTATTTCTTTCATCATCCTCAAGAAGATTTAGTGGCGGAAGCTTAATGATTGAATTGTCTTTGGCTTTTCTCCCTTTAACTTTGGAGAATGGATCTATAAGGGTAACTGAGAAATTCTCATCCATAGTTATCAACCATTCTTTTGAAAACCAACAAAACCATTTGTTTGGCAATTTCAATTGCACATCGAGAACCTCGTCCTTCCTGATGTCACATAAATTCCATATTCCATAAATTCCAATTGAAAATCAACGCCATACATGCTGAGCAAAAGAACATGAAAAGAATAATGAGTCGAGTTTTCGGTGAACTGAAAGAGCAGAGCTGATAAACTGAGACCATAGGAATGCCTCGACGTTGAAGTTGATCATCTGTGGGCAGCGTATCATGGAGAAGATGCCAAAGAAGCATAGAGAACCTTGGTGGAATAAATTGCTTCCAAACTTGAGAATGCATATTATTTACTGGCATGTGTTTTCGAATGAGATTAAAACCTTCACTAAAAGAAAATAAACCATTACTTGCACCCTCCCAAATTAAACAATCATGAGGTTCAAGAGGAAGTGGGATGGCAGTATTATCCTTTGCAAGAGCAGGGAATATATTGATAAATATTTGAGGGAAACTCCACTGCATTTAGTATGATTTGGACTTGTTTTTTGTGCTCTTGACATCTCGATTCTCGACTAGTATTTACTGCATATTTGCAAAAATTGGTGTGTCACTACCCAAGTTATATATATTTTTGAAACCAAAGTTATATTTAGATAAACTGAAGTTGGTTCTGTGATGAAGAAGAATCAAACCTCTAAAATGATCTTAAACCTCAGAAAAGCCATATCTTCACCAACTCAGCACAGATTAATTGGGGCAGATGAAAGTCTCTTTTACTATTTCATTAGATAATTTCAAGGCTTTTTGCATGTTTATAATCGTGGTAATAACAAAGAGATGTCATACATACCAAAACTGAGATACTTGGTGATAATTTCCTCGGAGAGGATCCAAGTCCGTTAAGACATGCTAATTTTTCTAGAATTCACAAACCCGTTGAGATACAAGCAACCGAACCCACACGTTGAGAGAGAGAGAGAGAGAGAGAGAGAGAGAAGGGTTCAATAACGTTTTCTGGAAAATGTGGGGAGAGTCTTGGGACTTAATTAAATTGGTCCCTTCTCTTTTAATAACGTGCTACTGCGCCGCCCGCCTACAATTGGGAGTAATGCATATATCTATCTATCTTTATTAATTAAGGTAGAGGGGCTTATGGCAGTTGAGGAGTAGTTTGATGGTAGAACATTGTTAATGCCAAAATTTACCCTTTTCATCAGGTAATTTTATCATACAGTAAAAAAAATTGAGTAGGGATAAAATGTAACCAAGGCTGCAGTTACCAAACTACAAAGAATTTCCTAAGTGCCAGAACGGTTATCAACTGCCATAAGAACATTTCCCTTAATTAATAGAGAAGATAAAGATGATATCGGCAGTTTGACACAGTTTCATTCACAGGCTATTGAGGAAAGGTAAGGTAGTCATTTCATTATCGTTCTTTGTCATGGAATCACCAATAATGATCCTGATTTTTCTTCTCTTTTTCAGGATTTTCGAATTTGCTGTGTTAGTTCAGTGCTCTGCTTTGTATGTTAGCTGTGTGGGATCTTATATTTCAATTGGTATGGTCAACTTTGCAATCCAAAAGTTGTCACTACGCAGCAAAGGTACTTTCAATTACCCCATTCCAACACATTACTCAGGAAGGTTGTTTTTTTTCTGTTGATTATGGCGATGCCATGCATCAAATCTTAATGGTGAATGCAAACATGGGGAAAACGTTGACAATAGTAGGTGAAATGAGAATTTACTTTTAACCAAAAAATGTTGATCATGGTGAAAACACAAGCATGACATGATGTATGATACAACATTTAGGAACTTTGTCTTCTTCACGGATAAGCAACTCCCAATATTGAAGACAACTTTCACGTATCCGATCAGAAATTAAGGATTTTCAAAACTGATCGTGTAGTGGTCTACAAGATGCTGCTATAACCCCAACTTCTTTGAGAACCAATATGAAAGATTAGCAATTACAAATCATGCAAATACCTGCAAAATACCACACAAGCATCACAACCAATTCAAGGGTTTACAGAGGTACCTCTATCATGGGTTCTCTTCCGTGGTCTTTATAATGAATTGAATCTTTTCTTTACATACGTTTCGAACTAAGGTAATTCTCTGTTAATTGGATTCTTATTTTACTTTTCAAATTGGACTTTATTTCCCAGGTTTGAGAGGTTTTCTTCCCCGATAAATAGTCTTTCATCAAACCATTGTCATATAGTGTGTCACAATGTAATATATGTGTTTAGTCTTTCATCAAACCATTGTCATGTACTCTTCAAGTGTAGAGATACGGTTCATAATCAGTACAACCCCTAGACCCAGGATGAAGGGATCTGTATACGGCTAGAGTAGATTGTAATTTAGTTCAAGATTGGACATATGAAGCTCCAGGACGACAAAAAAGAGGTATGAGGACACTGCTTGGTCTATACATTTATGTTCTGTTGTTCATGATGATTTTTGTCTACTACTATTTGTTATTCCCATGTATCTGTTAAATATATGATTCAATTTTTGTTCACCGCTGTTATGATTCAATTTTTGTTTCATCCATGAAACTGTTTGAGTGTTCATGACTGTTATGTTTTTTATTTTCATGAGTTACTTTATGTTATTTTTTCCATGACGGTTTTTTGTCTACTACTGTTTGTTATCGCTTTGGTCTTACATTGAATTTGCTATAAACCGAGAGAATTAAAAACTTGCATTTTTTCTTTTTTTTTTGATATTGATGTGTGATAATGATTACTATTGATTTGTTGAGAATAAATCTTTTTTTTTAATTGATGCGACTTAATTTGTGTATGTGATTTGTGATTTTGTAGGTCTTTTAGCTTCTTTGTCATCTTCGTGTGCAATTGTAGTAAGGAAGAGGACATTGACAAATCGCCATATGCTAATGCTAATAGGAGGTGAGTAATTTGATCATACCTCAAAATATTTGCCAATCTAAAGTTTATGTGAGTCTTCCTCTGATTAGTTTGAAATTCGGTTTCCAGAGCTTTAAAAAGAACGTGCACTGCTTCTTTGGTCAGTCTGTTTGTCTTCCTGTTCAGCTTTCTCATGGTTCTACATATACTGTAGCAACCTATATGCTTTTTCTGCTACAATACATTATCTTGGAGATACATTATTTAGTCTGAGTTGCTGCTGTCCTGTTTCAATTTTTCAATGGTGAGTTATAGATCGATGATTTGCTTACAGTTATATGATACAATATGTCCTTTTTCCAAGATAAGCACATGTTAAGTATTTCATAACTTGCTGGCCAGGTTGTCTAAGTATTTTGTCCAAGATAAGCATGAACAGGTTGATTAACCGGCAGCATGAAAAACTCTAAAACAAGTTATTTTGCTACCTATTTCTATTGTTTTATTATGTAGGATAAGCAAGATGAAATAAATCATTGTTTTATTATGTAAGATGCAAGATGAAAGAAAGCATATTAGTTTTATGTTATGCATTCAATCCAATGTGTTTAAATATGTTCTTTCTTACTGTTCTATACGATGTCCATATGAGTTTCAAGATACTGTAATTGTTGTGTTCTTTTATGATAACTTATCAAACCTAATTGCAATGCAGTTTGCAGGGGGTTCATTGTTAAGCTCATCTAATTGCGATACTCAACTTTCCTTCCCTTGGTGCAGCTCCACTTATAAACCAAAGAAGAGCCTGACTGCTAGAGGTAGAACAAAATTCGCCAATTAGATGTATCTTTTGGGTTATATACTTGAATTTTAATATATGAGTTTGACATAAAATCTCTATTAATTAAAGAAATTTGATCCACTACGACATCTATCATGGCATATCGACGTCAACATAGTTAAAGCTTTTGCTATTTTTTTTATAGTTTCTATTCGTGTGTTTTTTGTTCAATTTTCATATGCACTGACACTGCATTTATTATCAGTGATTGATTATTTTTTACTGAGTGTTGACTTAATATGAAGTAGGCTAATATTATTTTAAAAAATTTATCATCAATCATTGGTAATTCTTCTCACATCTCAATTAGATCAGTGTTCGAATAATAGAGATCTCAATTAGATCAATGTTCGAATAATAGAGATAGGTCTGAAAGTGTCTAATAGTAGCTTTCAGTTGCAATGAGCTTGGGCAATTAAGTGCAGACGATATAATTGCACATTTTTAAGTATGCCACTGATAAATCGCACGCGCGAGCGCGACGCCTTTCGCACGCGCATATGCGTGTGCAGGAAGACTAGTACTATATATTAAAGAAACTCTCTGCTGCCAATCAAAACAGATTTTTTTTTATTTTACCCTTTTAAGTTAGAAATTGGTTAATTAAACATTTGTCAATGGGTAAATAAAAAAAATAAAACAGAAATAAATTAAAGAGAAAACAGTTAAAGAAAAACTGCTCAAAGCAGTTATTTTGTACAAGGAAAAAAAGAAGAGCAAACAAAGAAAAAATCCACGTTATTTGTAAAGAAAAAAAAAGGAAAAAAGAATCACCTTGGTTTTTCACGCCCATAGGGTGTGTGTTGCTCCCTAGTATAGTTTAGCCCGGCTTTTTAAGTTTTGCAACTCATAGTTAGCATGCATATGAAGTTGGTTTTTACATTGCAACTCTCTTAATTATCAAACACGTGCATATATATTCATCGAAAAGAAGTAATTAATCAAGAGATATTTCCTATAGCTATAAATAATACGAGAATCTTGAAAATCTTAAGGAGCAAGTATAAAACTTAAGAAAATTTAAACATGGTGGAGATCAATATCATTTCCAGGGACACCATCAAACCATCCATTGATTCCTCTTCACTGCGCCATCTAAGCCCTTTCAAACTTTCTATTTTAGACCAGCTCACTTCTGCAATATATGTGCCACTGATATTGTTCTACCCCATGAGTGGCCCCAAGTCATCAACCAATCTCCCCGAAACCCTAGCCCGCCTGAAAAGTTCCCTTTCCGAAACTCTCACTCTCTACTACCCGTTTTCCGGACGGGTGATGGACAACCATTATGTTCATGACTTTGATACCGGCATTCCCTTCCTCGAAGCCCATGTTAACTGTCGCATGCTCGAGTTTCTTAAGCTCCAAGATATCGAGGTGCTCAACCGGCTCCTTCCATTTCAACCCCTTTGCCGAGAAACTGGTGATGCTTCCCTGCTGCCTATATCATCATTTCAAGTGAGTGTATTTGCTTGTGGTGGAATAGCAATTGGTCAAACCGGTAATCACAAGATATGTGATGGGGAAACCTGCAACTCTTTCCTCCAGTCCTGGGTAGCTATTTTTTCTGGGAAGCATGACAAAGTAGTAATCCCTAATTTCACACAAGCGTCAGTTGTTTTTCCACCAAGAGATCTGTTGCCCAAAAAGTATTTGGATTTAGCCAACAGATTATGGTTTCCGAATAATAATAATGTTACTAGGAGATTTGTGTTCAGTGTCCAAGCCATAGCCACATTACAAGCAAATTCAAGAAGTGAAAGCGTGCCAAAGCCAACACGTACCCAGGCACTCACAAGCTTTATTTGGAAGCATGCAATGGCTGCATCTCGGGCATTATCACCAGCAGGTTTCCTCATTCTAGTTTATGTAATTCAAAATGACAGTATTCAATAGTTTCTTTTCTGATATTTCGGTGGTTTCGATTCGTGACTCGTTCTTTCGTACGTATTTATATATGTTTCTTAATACAGGTACTTCGAATTCTTCTCCAAGAACTTCCATGATGGGTCAGGCAGTGAACTTGAGGCCACGGATGAAACAGCAAATGCCATCAGGAAATTACTTGGGAAATTTCTTTTTGTCGGCGATGACAATTGCTGATTCGTCTAAGCTAAAAGAAGCGCAAGAGTTATGTGACTTGGTGAAATTGAGCAATGAATCTGTAAAGGGAGTTGATGCAAACTATATCGAGTCTCTTCAAGGAGATGACGGATTTGGAGCCCTTTGTGAGTACTATGATAAACTAGAACTGCTACTTTCCTCCAAACCACCACCAGACGTTTATTTTTTCTCTTCTTGGACTAGTCTTTTTAACGAATTGGATTTTGGATGGGGGAAGCCGTGTTGGCGAGGATTCATGGGGAAATCCTCGCCAGAATATTGTAATTCAACGGTGTTTATAGAAGCTCCAGGTGGTAAGGGAATTGAAGCATGGGTGACCCTGGAGGAAAACCATATGGCTATGCTCGAAAAAAACCCCAACTTTCTGGCATTTGCTTCTCCAAATCCTGGAATTTTTTAAGCATGTGACAGACCAACTTCGAAGTTCAAGCGTGCTTGGTTTTCAGATGAAATAATGAGTCAATATTAATACATAATTATTAGTGCATGTGGTACGTACGTTAATTTGTAATATATACGACATGCTTTCTTATCCTGGTATTACCGTTTAAGTTACATTCTATATATGTTTGGGTAAGAATAATGATGGGAAAATAAGGATGAAGCCAGGGTGGATGGTGAAATTATGTAGCTGATCGACTAGCTTTTGATCATCACCACTGTATGATTCGTACTGTTGTTTCATGGCCAAATAATGCTGTTCAATAATATTATAGCAATCCAAGAACAGATATCAAGAAGTTAAAAATTGACTACAAATATGTACATATGATTCTACGTACCTTTCAGATTTCTTGTGAGATCTCCTATTGATATCCATGCTCTATCTTTTCAATTGGCTTTGAATTTCTTTGTACGTAAGAGCTTCCAATCCAGGCTCTATAGCATACCTCATACTTGAAACCAACTATACAAATCCTTATGTCTTTCCAATCCAATTGTCGATTCGTCCCAGAATTGTTTGTACAAGGAGGGAGCGAGTCCCGTTAATTAGGTACCATTTCCAATGTCCTGAATTTGAAACATTGATCAATATATTATCAAAGTCTAAGTACTTAATTAGCGTATAATTAATCGAGCTGGATCGAATCACTTTAGTAAGCAGTAATAAAATTAGTAGCGTACGGCGAGCAAGCATCTTCAACATCTTGTGTCTGAAGGAATTATCACTAATAGTAATGAATAATTTATTATTTTGGTATCTAATTTTTGAAAACTATCACTTCGATATATCACACAGTCACATTCACATCCTTACTAAGGATCAGTATCTGCCGAAATGAGGTATCGAAGTGATAATTTACAATGTTCTTAAAGACAGGTACTGATCTTAATTAATTAGGTAGCTAAAAATTCAAAAGTAACGTACGTACGGAAGTGATAGTTGTCTCAGGAATCTTCTTGATTATATTGACAAGTTTCCTATGGGTCTTACATATATATCACAATATTTCTTTTAGGCTTGTGATTCATTATTTCCACCTTTTTTTTTGGAAGTGAGATTCATCATTTCCATGTAATTAGGCTCATTTGTTGTAAATTGTTAGTGTATGGCAGAAACATGATTCTTTTCAGGAGAAAAGATAATAATTGCAGAGAAACTATATTGTTAATGTGAATTTCTCGATTTCTCCCAATGACCTAAATGAATTTTTTTTTGGTTATCTCTTTTTGGCTAAACTCAATATTCATTTGAGATACTCCTAGCCTTCATTACCTCTTCAAATCTTGAATAATCCATAGGCCAAATCCATATATAACTTCAAATATGGACATTAGTTAACTTCGTTTCCCAAATAACAAAGCTTATTCTGGCCTCCTCTACGAAAAACACGTGTCAGATGGTCACATCATAGGGGTAAATTTGTAAATTTGAAATCTACACAATTTAAATAAGCAGTTTTTATTTTTCCTTTGTCTCTGTTAATTCTTTTATCGCCAAAACTGAGGCGCGAGACAAAAACTTCGCGACCTTACGCTGACGTGGACGCCGCCAATCTCCGAGCAATGGCGGGCCGGGCCGAGGGCTTCGGCCGGCTCTCCATCAGAGGCCTCCACGGCCCGTTCGACTTCGTCACCACTTTAGCAGGTCCGTCTCTCTTTGATTTATACATTATAGCCGTTTTTGCATGCAGTTGCTATATTTACAATGGGTTCATGTTAGTAATTGCATTCTTGTTACTTCGATTGGGTTTTTCTATTTGAGTAAAATCTAATCTGGGATTTGGAGAAATTTAGAGGTATGTTGTTAAAGTTTCAAGTTTTATGAAATCGAAAATGCAATAATACCCAATTAAGATTATGGTTTTGGCAGGACTATGTGGTAATGCATTGGAAATTTGGGAAAGATCAGAATGTTGTGTTTTTGGTGTTTTAGATGATGGTCCAGGCTCGCTGCGTAAGGGTATGCTGGAAGTAAGAATCGCTATAGATTGTTTTTAAGGTTTCATGCACCATTCACCTCTCTTCTTACTTGAGTGTCTTGTCTAATAAGACAATTGATGGCCGAGGGACTTAGGCTGAAGGAATGTCAAGACATAATCGAGTGCAATCTTGAGTTCGAAGGTGGTAGAGGAGGACATGATGTCGATGGAATTCAGATAAAACCGAATTTGAGCTAGACATATATGGATTGATCCATTGACCAGTGTAGCCTCTATGCTTATGATGATGGACTCATAGATTTTACTAGGCAAAGTACAGACAACTATTTCTAGGTAGGTTAACAATGTCGCATCTTAAGTAATAGCGTATAATGTGGTCAGTGGTGACTGAGATGAAGTTTATAATGGTTTCTGTGCTTCTGTTGGCACCAGATGCTGCTTCTAGCAACATGACAAGACGATGCTGATTGGAGCGAACCATTCAGACGTTGGTGATATGTGCATTGGGGTTACAATTTATTGTTGTTTCTTTGAGAAAACAAGGCAAAGTCGACCCCGGCATACTTCCCAATGGATTCAATCCTAATGCATTGGGAATTTGGAAAAGAGCTCAATGTTATGTTTTGATGTGTTTTAGATGATGGTCCAGGCTCGCTGTGTTTCTACCGGATTCCGTAAGGATTCCAGCAGAGGTATGGGTGGGGTCAATTCTGATGATTCGAGCTATCGCGCGTATATCGTCATTTACTTGCTGTTAAGAGTAATACACCAAACGGTCGTTAGAAGCCTTGACGGGTTGTTCCCACCTTCAACTCTCTGACGCTCAAGTTAGTGTATGAAGCGTAACAAATAGTATTGGTTGAGTAACGGGCGTGATATGGCGTACCTTGTAACTGTCATAAATGTGTTGTATATATTGGTGGTTGAGTATGAGGTCTTTCGTTGTTCTTCAATGTGGGATCTTACTTGTTTGTTCATGTTGTGTCCTGGTACCTTCCGTTTTCCGTTCCGAGCGCGTGGGCTTTCGGGTGGTGTTGCTTCCTTGTTTAAGTTGAAACCTGTGTTGCTGTCTTGCGTTTGGTCTAAGCTGTGTCGATCCGTTTGGAGTGACTAAGTGTGCGATAATTGTGTTTACTGGATCACGTACTAACACGCTACATGAAGGATGCCGGAAACAGGAACCACTATGGATTGTTTTCGAGGTTTCAGGCACCATTTACCTCTCGTCATACTTTAGTGTGTCCTCTTATAAGACAATTGATGGCCAGGGGAGGAGATCGAAGCTCACAGGCAAGGGGTTAGGTTGAAGGAATGCCAACACATAATCGTGTGCAACCCTCCCTCTCAGTGCCCATCCCAATCATCTTCCCCGATCGTAGGTCCTGCATAATACAAACGTGCCTCAGAAATATGGTTACATAGAATGAATCCCGAGCCAGTTTGCTAATAGATATCATGTTCATATAAAAGGAAGGAACACATAGAACATTCTCAAGATTTAATTAAGATGCAAATATCACTGTCCCAATGTGTGTAACTTGAGCAAATGAACCAGATGGGTTTTCACAGTATAATTCATGGCAAATCTTTTGGAAGTAAGGAATTCATCATTACACACAATATGATCACTGGCACCGCTATCTATAAGCCACGTTGGTGTATGACAACAATTATTTGCTAGGGAAGCAACCTTACCAAAGAGTTCCTCATAGTCACAAATTTTACTAGCTTGATTTTGAGCTTGATTGTTGTCCAAAAGTTCTCTCAAATGAGCACATTCTGCTTGTGAAAAAGGGAAGGAGGTAGACCCTTCATGAGCTGCCAAGATATGATTAACTCGGCCGGTTTCTTCCACGGATTGTGTTGCTTTTCTCTTTCTACAATCTGTATAGACATGTCCCTTGAGGTTACAATAGAAGCAGAGCAAGTGTTGCCGGCAGGTCTCGGCGGTGTGCCCTTTCCAGTCGCAAATTGTGCAACGTGGGTGAGCTTTGCAATTTTTGGTAGAGTGGTTTGTTCTATCACATTTGGTACAGCGCTGGTGCTTGTCGTCGATGTGTCCTGACTTGCGTGCATACCCCGCAAAGGGCTCACATGAGGAATCAGACCTGCGCGCGGCAGTGTCCCTGTGTTGCACTACAAGCAGCTCGGCAAGAGGCTCCTGGCTGCCACGCTACTGCTGTACATGGAATGCAGTGGACTTGGAAGGCTACATTATGGATTTGTTTGCAGCAACTGCCACTTGTTTTTCACGTTTGAGGCAAATGGAATACACTTTATTCAATGATGGTAGTGGATCCATGGCAATAATGTTGCTTCGTGTCGTAGCAAATTCATCTGTCAAACCCATCAAGAACTTCATGATCTTTTAAGTCTCAAAATACGTTTTCAATTCTTCTCCTGCCTCACTGACACAAGCAGGGATGTTGCAAAGAGCTTCCTTCTCATCCCAAAGGCTTTTGAGCTGAGTGAAGAAGGATGTGACAGATTGAGATCCCTGTGTACAATCATGAATCGAGTTCTGAATATGAACGAGTTGGACGGTATTTGTTTGTCCAAACCTTTCATGCAACTCAAACCAAACCATCCATGAATCTTTGCAGTCACTACCAGCATTTTCACTATAGCCGACGACATTATAAAAAATAGGCTGACGATATTTTAAATCGTCAGCTATAGTAGACTATAGCCGACGACAACACCAAAAATCGTCGACTATAGTACTATAGCAGACGATTTTTGCAACAAAAAGCGTCGGCTATACTTTTGCAGACGCTTTTTAGCCTATTCTATAGCCGACGATTTTTTTACGAAGTCGTCGGCTATAGTATAGCTGACGATTTTTGGTGTTATCGGAAAAAAAACGTCGGCAAAAGTATAGCCGACATTTTTTGTTGCAAAAATCGTCTGCTATAGTACTATAGCCAATGATTTTTGGTGTTGTCGTCGGCTATAGTCTACTATAGCCGACGATTTAAAATGTCGTCGGCTTGTTTTTTATAATATCGTTGGCTATAGTGAAAATGCTGGTAGTGAGTGTGAAATTTTTTTGCGAATTTCTTTGTTGGACATCGATGCTTTCAACCATGTTTTGACTAAGATATCGCATCAATTCCATTGATTCCGCTCGTCTGGGTTCTTCTTGGGCTTAGGTAGGGTTTCATCGACAAGCCCTATTTTATTTTTGATCCGAAGGGCCACATTCATGTTGTCTATCCTGAATTGAAGTTGTCTTCGGCCAGAGGTTGTGGAACCAAGATTGCTCCAGGTTGATCTGAATGGTGAATGTGCAAGCGATAATTGGAATTCTCCCATGCCGGGGATTTGTCTGAGGCTGTTGGTTTTTGATATTTTTCTTCTCTTCCTGCCATTGTTTCGACAAGGTTGTAGGTTTAGATTTTGTGTTTAGGTAATCGTGTTTGGTAGGTCCTCAAGAGCACGAATGCTCTGATACCATAATACATATTGATATTGGTGTAAAACTGAATTGTATTGATCTATGTTCGATGTACAACATTTATACAGCCTAGGAGTGATACTGACTCCATGATTCTAGCTACAAATAAGGAATAGAATAAACTAGAATATCAGTTACAGTAATAACAAGATTATCAAGCCTAACTACTTGGGATATCATCCCGTAGATGTCTCAATTTTCTCTATTCAATATTCCTCTCCGGCCGGATCGGAAAAGGAGTGCATGCATGCTATTATATTTATATTGCTACGTAAATATGTATATATAGGGATTGATGGTTTCGTATGTATCACTAGCTAGGACTGGAGTCTGGAGATGAAGATGGAAATGCAAATACAGATGTGGAGATCGAATGATTCCCTAGCCTGCAATTTGAATTTGATGGACCTACCTACAGAAATACTTATCGAAATCTTCAAGAGAGTGCCTGCAAAGTCAGTGTATCGTGTCGGTTGCGTCTCTAAGACCTTGTTGGCCATAGTCGACGCCCCTCTTTTGTCACACTACACACATCAGTCATCTCTCCACATGGTTCTCCTCCCCCTCAGCTCATTCTGCGCATGGTTCAATCACAATGTAGAATCAGTCGGGAACAACTAACGACCCTGCAATATATCACTCCACTACGACCAAGGTTCTCAACTTCTTCATGTCTCTCAGATGTTGCGGATATCCACACCTTATGGTGTACATTTTGGTTTCTGCAACCTGTTTTGCCTCAGACACCGACGCAGTGGTACGTACACCTGGTTTCATCATCAATCCTCTTCATGGAGAAGTTTCTAAGGCTCCCGCCGACTTAATTACAACAGTGTCAAACAGATTAATGGGGTGAGAGGTTTTGGGTCGACTGTGAGAGAATTTCGAGTCTAAGTGGGAGCTTGATTTCCTTAAAGAGTTACGCAAATATGGTCGGCGAAGAGGAACCCGCCACTTGTCGAAATTGGAGTGAAGGAGAAGCAAGCGGGTAGAACGTACTTCTTTTGTCTTACTAGGTAGCATGCACCTTGTTATCCTTGTACCTTATACATGTATCTTCCAAAGAAATGTAGTTTCTTACGATTCAATTTAAAAGGGGCGTCTCCAATGAAAGTTATGTGCACTAAACAAAGAAAAGAAAATACAAACGGATCTATGAAATCTAAGAGCTCAGAGCATCTAATATGTTGATATATGCCAATATTATACGTACTTCACAAAAATTGCTGCTACAAAACTACGTTATGACAAGCTTACACTAAAATCTCAACAAAATGCTAAACGGATCATCCCTACAACATTCCATCACCAAAGATTATGATTCAAATCAAGCCGCCATGACAGGTTTACTTTTATCCTGGCATGAAAATAATAACCATTAGAATAATCACCTGCATCATTAGAGATAGCCAACTGAAGTTGGACGAAATGTACTTGTGTAACATAGGAACTGGAATCCATCCAAATTAGGAACAATGAAATTACATATTGCAATCCGTGGTGAAGTACCTTTTCTCTTGTTGGATCTGAGTAGTGTCATGAGTTTGGTTCCAACTGGCCATGATTACCTCTCCAGTAACCCACTCTCCTTCCTCTTCAGAATGTGATCAACAAAAAAGAATATTAGGAGAAAAAAAAGGAAAAAAAAAACAGAATGCTAATGTAGTAATGTATCTATCAATGCTTGGTTGTTGCAGAAGTCAATTTTTGCCAACAGTGAATGAGTCTATTGCAATGCTCCTCAACATATTAGACCAATTAACACAGTTGAATGATTAACTTCAAAAAAAAAAAAACAGTTGAATGATTGATTTCTACTGGTTAAACTTCTATAAATTAATAATTTCGAGACCGAGAAAATCAATTAATTTAACGATATATTAATTAATCGATAAAATAATAATTTATTAATTTATTAGTTAACTAATAATTTATTAATTTAAAAAACTATTCGAGAATTTCAATCGAGGTCATATTATGAGTTCAATATTAGATTCAGTCCTGTCAATTATTTCTTTTAATTGAGATCATTCGATTAATTATACTGTCCAATTTGCCCTTTGAGGTAAAAGAAATGAAACAATTTTAATTCCAAAAATTGTGCTTTATCATTAACTTTAAATTTGAATTCAAAATCAAATTTGAATTGCTCTAATTTTAAATTTGAATCTTCACCTCTAAATCTTTAACCATTTTGAAAATGTAAAAATATAAATAAAATTAAATAAAAGATACCAAATGAAGAACATCAAGTAAACCTAATCACCAAGTAAAAATTTAAAATGAAAAGATATACCTAATCAAAAGATAAAGAATGAAAACCATCAAGTCCACCTAACCACAAGGTATAGTATTTTATCCTCAAATATATGTATGAATATCTATGTCTACGTGTATATATATATATATATATGTATGTTTGAAAGAAAGATAATACTATTGTTTACGTCTAAAAAAAAGGTAGAAGGAGTGAAGATAAATATTGTGGGTTTGACCTAATATGGAGGTAAATATTTGTTAGTATGTTGTGACAACCCGAACTGTAATCATGCAGTTATCGATTTGTGTTACGCATTATTGCAGATTAGTCGCATAATTGGGTTTGTTAACGACTATTTCACCAGGCGAGAATTTGGGTTGACTTCCTTCACAATAATTGTAGAGAATTTAATTTTGAGCTCATGAGAATTTTCGGAGAATTTTTCGGATAAACGAGCAATGTTTTATTGAGTTTTGAAGTCAGTTGGTGAATATATATATATATATATAAGTGTTACTTTTATTATTGATTTAATCGTGACCGTCCGATTTTGATCAGATTGAACCGTAGCCATTAATTTGGGCTGTATGTGTACGGGTATATATACGGTATAATTATGAGATAATTTTGGGAAAGTTTCCATTTTGGGATTTCTGGGTTTGACCGAGTTGACCACGAGTTAAACCGACCCGTTTTGTACTGTGAGATTATTGCCCGGGGTGAGCTCTTTTTCGACCACCTCTGGCCGTTTTCTTTGGTGGGTTAAGTTGGGCTCAACCTCCTCTTCAATTTGATAGGTGTATCACCAAGGTTGGTGGCAGGAGGAGGAGGAATCAACGTGATGAAATTCGGCTGGAATTGGTGGTTTTTTGCTGGTGATGGAGGCGGGACGAACAGCAGCGTTGGGGGATGCAACCATAGGGGTTTTGTATCCCTTGTGATGGTGAATTGAACCCAAGTGGTTTCGGCCCTTGCCGTGGTCGGTGGTGGCAAAACAGAGGTAATGAAATTCCGGTGACTATTTTGGTTTTCTGGCAAATTGGAGGTTTTTCGGTTTGATTTTAGTTTTGTGATGTACTACAATTTTTTTGGGCTCGTTGAGATGAACATTTTTATGTATATGTTGCTCAAATTGATACCGGTGCGATTCTGGCGGCGGCGGTCTGCGGCCTGCGCGCCGCCGTTTTCAGCGGAGCTCTGTCGAGGTAGAATTTTCGATGAAGTTTTATGTTGTTTCGCTTGTTTTCGCGTGCCGAACGCAATTGTAAGGTTTATATTAAGATTTGAGTTTGATAAATTTGGGCGAGTATTTAATCGGACAATTATCAGTTTAATTCCCGACAATATTAAAGGACGCTTTGATTATCCATTTATTTGCGAGTCGTTTGATATTCGAGATTTGTTTGCAACTCTTTAAAAATGAGGGATTACAGGGAAATGAATTCAGAATTTGGTAGATTCAGTAATTTAACAAAAAGTACGTTGTTCGAGTATATGAGATTCTCGATGTTATTACTCACCAGATTATGATCTTAGCTATACAATGTGAACTCCAATGATCAGAAATTATTTTTATCGTGGTTTCATGATCTTGAGTTAGCAGGCATGTCAGATAAATAATTGTGCCGATCGACAAGGTTTCAGCTTTATGTTTATCCCGGCAACCTGTGAGTGGACACTTTGATTTTTACAGTTGATTTGCAAGTCTATGATTATGCTTTTACGATTATGCATTTACGAGTATGCATTTTATGAGCATACATTGGTTTGGAGGCACATATGATTTGCACAGAGTATGGTTATTATGGATGCATCGATGTTATGGCCTCTCAGCTGATTCCCGAGATGCTCCGGGAGGGTTATGACAAACACCTGACCCGTGATTACATAGCACCCAGGAGGGTTAGGACAAGCACCTGACCTGGGCATGTTTGTAACTTACGGAAAATGAACTCAAGTTACTGCTTCCACACATACACAATACCCAGGAGGGTTAGGACAAACACATGACCTGGGATTGTTTATTTTCAAACTACATTATTTTTATGTACATTATTTATGAAAGGCATATTATTTACAGTTTCAGTTAAAAAATGAATTATTATTTTCGTCCACTCACTCTAACAGTTTTTATGATTTTATGTGCCTTTTTCTTAGACTTTTTGGTTTTATTTGCCCAGATTGCAGTGTGTATCATGAGAGTGCTGGATATCATCGAGGGCGTCGAGTCAACCAGTCAATTCCTTCAGCAGTAGGTCATTGCTCACTGTCACTATGTCTCTTGTGTTATTGAAGTCACCTTGGATATTAGTTCTGTAGTATCTTCTTTGTGAGACTCTTGTGCTTAGGTTGTCACTCGTATAGTTGTCGAGTTGAGTTTCTTTGTTTATGAATCAGTGTATTTACTGGAGTTATGTTTTTGAATTCTGAATAATGTATTAGGTTTGATTTCAGTATATGTTGAGAAATCCGGATGGACATTGGTGGTCCACAGTATTGTTTGTGAGTTTATCTGCAGAGTGTCAGTTTTCCTTGCAGATTTTTTGTTGTCTCTTTTATAGGAAAAATTATGTCAAAATTTTCACAGAATTTCGTAGGGGCTTGATTCTAGATTACTAGTTAATCTAGGGTCGAGTCCTCTCATATGTACTCATATAAACCTAATCAAAAGATAGAATATGAAGAATATAATAGTTATCTATCCACAAGGTGTAATTAGCGAATTGAAAACAACATGCATAGCAAAAAATATATATATGAGTCTACTTTTGTCTTCTATATATCATGTATAAGAGAAAGGTAAGAAAAAAAACTCCACTATAAGATTACTTTTATGTCTGAAAGAAATGTATGTTTGGTCTCAAATTAGTCAAATATATGACTCGTACTATTTATTTCTACAATATAGGTAGAAACTTTATGATACTCCATTGATCGATACATACATGAACAAAACTTAGACTTGACTATCAACTAAACACCAATTAATTGAGAAAGAAAACTTATTATGCATGTACAAGAAAAATACAAAATAAAGACGAAATAAGTATATGAAGTGGAAGATTTTAGAAAACATATATATGCAATATGGAATGAAAATAAAGTACATGAATGATATATTATGAATTGGAGAAAAAAAAAAGTAGAAACGATACCTTAGTCAGAAGATGAGATCGAAGAAGAAGAAGAACAATAATTTTAAGAAATAGAAGATGAAGAAGTATCTAAACATTCGAAGAAGAAGAAGAAGAAGAAGAATGATAAATAAGGTGGATGATGATAAAGGAAACTAATAAATTTTATATTTGAATAAGGAATGAATTTAATATAATTTATGATTTGTTAATGAATTACAAAATAGTTACTTATCACCGATTATTTTTTAACTTCAATAATTAAACGAGCAATTAATATGAAAATAATTAATAGCCAACTTTTATAACAAGGGCATAAATGGTATGTAAAAAATATAAAATGAGTCAGCGTGATAAAAATGGAAACAAATCCGATGCGGCAGCTGACTCAAGGACTGCGATTGAAAGAATATATATGGCAGGACTAAACTTAAAATGTAAAGTGAAAATAGGACTTCAAATGAATTTTTCAAAACTATTATTGTTGCATCTTGTTCAATGTATATTATTTTTTAGGGCTCTAATTCAGTACGTTAATGTATCGATACAATAAAATTAAATGGTTTACTAATCGTACATTGTCGACTTCGCAAATTAAATAGACTAATCTCGTGAAATAAGTAGACTAAAATTATATGGTTTATTAATCATATGTAGTCAGTTTCGCAAAATAAGTAGACTGACATCGTGAAATAAGTAAACTAAAGTGGTAAAAATCAATTTACTTATTTCACAATGTCAATCTACTTATTTTATAAAGCAGATTACCTTGTGTTAGTAAACCATTCAATTTTAGTTTACTTGTTTTACGAGCCTAGTTTACTAGCTTATTTTGCGAAACTGACTATGTGCGATTTGTAAACCATCTAATTTTTTTGTATCAATGCGTTAATGCATGGAAGAGTTTGCCCATTTTTCAATTTATTGTGATACTTTAAAAAATATGTTATGAGAAGACAACACCAAAAACTCGTACTATATTAAGAAAAAATTAAGATGAGGTCCAAAATGACATCAATTTCAAGAAGCAACAAGTCACATTCTTCATGAAGTCATAATAAATGAATAATAATTATATATATTAAACGATTATTAATTTATATATTACATGAGATCTATATGAATTCTCGAATTTTTATTATTTTATAAATTTAGAGCATTATTAATTTAGCGCGTTGTCTTCAAGTCAGGACCGACAAAACTATTATTTTAGCAAAATAATTCATTAATCTGGTATTAAATTATTAAGGTTTTACTATACTTAGATATCCTATCTGACTAATGTTATTGATCGAGATAGCAGCAAATGAGATGTTTAATGACAGTAAAGCATATTAGAAACAGGGAAAAAACGTGTTTAGAATATCGCATGCAACTAGGATCATAATATCGTATGGTCACCTTACTCACCTCCTTGTAAAAATACTGAGGAATTGTGAATAGCAGTGACAATGCCTAATAGAGCTCTCTCATTCTTCAGTAGAGTAATAATCGTCGTCAAAGCCACCAGTTCCGCTCGTTGATGCTTCATCTGTTATGGTCCCAACTTGTTCATATGTTGATTTGTCAATGTTCCAAGAAGAGATATCTGGGGCATTGTGTAGAGAAACGGCACTGCTGGACTGGTTCATTTTGTTTATGATCTCTTCCATGTCGTGTTCGTACCATATAAACTAATATTTTGACATAATACCCACACACAAAAAACTAGAAATATTCCAATACTGTACACAAAAAGAAAACTGGTGTTAACGATATCAATGAAAAGAAAATAAGAAAAATTGTCTAAATTTCAAGTAAGATAAGCTGAAATGTAAGATATCTGGAGAAGCTGCCAACATATTGCTTTGAATCAGACTAGTGCATAATACGTTTGACTAAACAGAAAGACCTTGGCATGATGCACCTAGCACAGTAGAACGCTTTGAGCCGTCCCGTGAAGTCGTAGTCTAGCTTGATTTTTGAGCTCTCATGGCAATATTTGATATAAGCATGTCGATCCTCCTCGTTTTCAAACCAGAAGTTGCATCCAGGACACATCAAACTCATCTGTGATTTAAAACATAGTGATTAGATCTCGAATCTATACTGATCAGAAAACTCACTCACTGTGATTTTGAAATCAAACCTCAGACACTTTCGATTCATAATCACACTCATGTTAATTTGCAGATTACAACTCGAGATTTAGAGAAAAATCGAAATTGAAAACAAAAATCAGAAATTGAAATTGAAAACGAAAATAGAATAACCAACCACCTCTGCAGCAGTAGAAGAGGAAGCGACCTCGGTTAGCTCCTTTTTCTTCTTCTTCGTCTGGTTTCTCACCTTCTTCTTCGCCATGCCTCTCCCTCTCTCTCTTTCTCTCTCTCTGTAGCGACGTGCGGGTTCATGTGACAAAAAGTTTGACCATATAACTACCTTGAAACAAAATTGGTGCTCTCATTGTTCCGACATAAAACAATTAAAAAATATAAAGCCAACGACATTACAAATTTATATCACGTGTATTCAAACAATTAATATATGTAAACACAAGAAAAAATCGAAAACATATGTATGCGAACATTTATCTTAATTTTTCAATCACAAGACAAATACAGACCTATAATCAGGTACTTATAAACAAAACTAATATAAACTAATATTCTGGCATAATAAAAAAAATAAAAATATTCCAATACTGTACACACAAAGAAAACTGGTGTTCATAAAGATATCAATAAAAAAAATTAAAAAAATTGTCATGTCATAACTTATTTTCTCAAAAATTACACTATCTTACTATCTTACTATCAATAAATATTACTTCTTTTTTTAATATTTTAGGAGTAAAAACGACATGGCATATAATTACTCCTAATTACATGCCATGTCAAACAACATTTCAATGAAAAATCATATGGAAACCTCTCTTTGATACCAAAATGAAATTTAATTGACCGTTTTGAAAGATCAGTACCACTTAAATCGTTCCACATTATAGTTTGAATAAAAGCATTATAGTCATATCTTACTCGATCAGGTGTTACTTCTCTGTCAAAATCCATGACTTATAGAATTATGTCTCTATAATTCAATGGTGACTAGCTAGTGTTACCTGAATATATATTTTTCCTTGTTGTGATAGAAGTTGTCTTTCTATCGTCTTATAGATCCGGAAACATATGCAAAGATGAAAGATTTGAGAAAAAAGATGCTTCAACGTTGCAGTGGTTTACCATTAGCCATCACTGTGCTCGGAGGACTTCTAGCCAAAAAAGATAGTATCAATGAATGGAAAATGGTGTTGAAGAATGCTCCTAATTTCATAAAAAGAGGTAAAGGTCATGAAATAGAATACAGAGGTGCAATGCATGTGTTGGAATTGAGTTATGATGACTTGCCATATCACTTAAAACCATATTTTTTGTATCTTGGAAATTATCCTGAAGATTCTGAGATAGGAGTGAAAGAGTTGACTCGACTCTGGATAGCAGAAGGCTTCATTCCTCACGTAAATCAAAGACAAGGGTCAGCAGAGACAATGGAGGAAGTAGCACACAATTAGTTAAATGAATTGGTGGAGAGATGTATTGTCCAAATAGAGAAGCCAGGTTCGATTAGAAAAATTAAAACTTGCCATCTCCATAATCTTGTGCGGGATATGTGCTTGTTGAAAGCAGAAGAAGAGAATTTTCTTCATGTTATTAGTTTATGTGAAGACGAAGTTTATTCTTCCTTGGAAACCAACACAAAAGTGATGGGAAAAGGTTTAAGACTCGCCATACATGTGGACGAGAATGTTGATAATTTGGTTCCTCTTGATAAAATAAATGGTCATCAGTCATCACAGGTCTTTGCGGTCTCTGTTATACTTCCGGTTAGAATAGAACCTAGAAAACAATCGATTAATTCAATCTATGTTCAAGAATTTTAAATTCCTCTGAGTTTTTGAAATTTGAAGATATGCGTGGAGAATTGATGGAGTTGCCAAATGACATTTGGAAGATGGTTCACTTAATGTATCTAAGTTTGAGGAATAGCGACATAAGAAAGTTGCCAACTTCAGTAGCTAAGTTGACATGTTTGCAAACTTTAAATCTCGATGGAGCAAATTTGGAGCCAATCCCAAATTTGGTAAGGGAGATGAAGCTATTGAGGCACTTATACTTTGGGATTGATTAGGGAAACACTAATGATAAATAACAACTGTCTAGTTTTGGCAATTTGCAGACTCTACAAATTAAAAGTGGTGATTTTGAATGGAATGAGTTGACGGATTTGATAAGTCTTAGAAAATTGGGTATAAGATTGTCTAGACCCTTGGAGAATATGGAGAACTTTTGAAATCTACAAGCACCACTCTTAACCGTATTCAGTCCCTATTAGTGGTTAATAAACTTCCAGAGGACAAAAGTGCACAAGCTATGCAAATAGTGTTAAGATGTCCTCACATATACAAGCTTGAATTGTGGTATTCAACTATAAAGTTACCTTAAGACCCACAATACTATCCACACCTGACCAAGTTAGTCTTGTTCCACTGTCATTTGAACTACGACCAAATGGCAGTGTTAGAGAAGATGCCAAACCTAACAAAGGTTATCCTTGGAGAAGTGACTTTTAAGGAGAATAGGAAGTCACTGGTTTGCTCCAAATGAGGCTTTCCTCTTCTTCAAGTTCTAACCCTTGGTTTGATGAAATTAGATGACTGGAAGGTGAAGGAAGGCGCCATGCTAATCTCCGTGAGCTGTCGATTTTTGATAGTCCAGAATTGAGGAGACTTCCAGAGGGACTGAGATATATTAGTTCTCTCCAGAAAATCGAGATTGATGGGCTGCGTACAACAGACTGTTCCAGCTTTCAAGAAGGAGGAGAAGATTTCTACATAGTCCAACATGTACCTTCCCTTATATTTCATCACATTCGAGAAGTTGGTGAGTGAGGATATGTGTGCAAAGAGTATGAAAATGTTGTAAATATGCTGCTTAGTTTGTAAGTTTAAATTCATTAATCAACGTTTAAAATTTCAGGCATTTATGTTGTATTGGCCAAATTTGACCATATAACTACCTTAAAACAAAATTGGTGCTCCCATTGTTCCGACATAAAACAATTAAAGAATATAAAGCCAGTAATATTTCATCACAATACATAAAAATAATCCTCATATCATAACTTTTTTTCTCAAACGCATTATAAACTTATGTCACATGAGTATTTAAACTATTAATATAGGTAAACACAAGAAAAAATCTAAAACATACATATGCAAACATTTATGTTAATTTTCCATTCACAAGACAAATACAAACATATAATCAAGTACTTATAAACAAAACAAATATAAACTAATATTCTGACATAATAAAAAAATTAGAAATATTCTCATGCTATACACAAAAAGAAAATTAGTGTTCTTAATGATATCAATAAAAAGAAAATAAGAAAAATTGTCATGTCAAAACTTATTTTCTCAAAGATATCACTATATTACTATCTTATTATCAATAAATATTACTATCTTACTGTTTGTTAAAAAAAATTATATGAACAAAAAATTTAGAAGTTTTATATGCATGGCTAAGAAAATAAAATTGGGTTATCTAGAATTTTGGTGCTTAAGGTAGCTGTCTCCTTCGCCTCACCTCATGTCAAATATGGATCTCTCACACTACAAATTCAGTGTCTTGTGTTCAGTGCCCTGTTCTCGAGCCATTCTCGACTCAGCAAGGACTCACAGACCATAAGCTCACTAAGCACTTAGGGGTCTCAGGTGTTGGTAACTAATTTTCGATTTGTAGTGCCATTTCAATTAGCGCTTTCAGAATCTATTTTTGTGCAGTAGCTGATATGATACTCAATAGCTTACTTTCATTTCATTCCACAGTTACAAATTTACAATGATCTGAACAACAACAAGCTTCATACTATAAATGTAGAGAGTAGCTAGCATAGTCTTCATATTATGAATGACTAAGGGGGTGTATTCAATCTGGATTTTAAAGAATTTTTAAGGATTCTTTATAATCCATGAATTATTGTAAATTATTTAAAATCCACAGATTGTTTTAATTCCACATGAATTTGAAATGATTCTTTTGTATTGTTTTATAAGGATTTAGTTGGATTTCTAAGAATTGCTCAAACAATTAAAGTATAATAAAAAACTCAAATGTCAAAATACACTATCACATATTCAAAAACGAAATGCACTATTATTGATATTTCCAACATTATGATCAATCACACTCATAAGTCTTGAATTTTCATCATCATTGTATTTCTAATTCACGTTCTCATTATCTTGATTCTCTTTAATATTCATTGTTCCATTATCAAGTAATATTGTCATTTTCATAGAAAATGAAGTTTTTTATTGTTTGAAAACAAAAATTATAAACACTTCTATATGAGAAAATTTGTAAGTACTATAATGGATCACTCAATATTTTAAATTAGAAGAGACCGTTAGATGATGAAGACATCTCATTTCTATAAAATAAGATTTTGATAACTATTTTAATAATATTTATAAAGTCGTAGTAATTAGACCAAAGTTTATACCTATAGAAGTTAATTATTCAAAGTATAGTAGTTGTAGTCATTAATGAAATCAAACCATAAGGAAATAGTAATGAAAGCAAAGGTTAAAGACGTTATCTTTGTTGTGACACCAAGGTAAATGTTTTAAAGGCGTATGTAAAAAAAATTGAGGAAGAGAGAGAGAGAGAGAGAGAGAGAGAGAGAGAGATGTTCTATTTTGAAATCCATCAAAATCCATGGAAATCTCTTGGGTGGGAGGTTTGATTTCAAAAAGTTATTTTGTATGTAAACAATCCGTCAAAATCATTTAAAATCAATTATTTAATGAAATCCTTAAAAACAAAAAGTTATTTTGTGTGTAAACAATCCGTCAAAATCATTTAAAATCGATTATTTAATGAAATCCTTAAAAATTCGTGGATTGTTGAATACCACATGATTTTTATGGATTTTTTAAAATCTAAAATGAATACATCAAAATTTTTACGGCTTGTTTAAAATCTAAATTGAATACATCAAAAATTTAAGGAATTTCTGAAATACAAAACAATCCAACCAAATTCGTGGTTGAATACATCCCTTAAATTCTATTGCTGAGAAGTTTTTTTGATATCAAACGTGAATTCTATTGCTGAGAAGTTTTTTTGATATCAAACGTGACCTATTCGTTACGGGAATCGAACCCATGTCTTGGACATGAAAAGACGATATCCTTACCACCGGATGAAAGACGAGCAATATCATATCCCATATCTTATAATAGTATCAAATCATGTATTGTATACCTGTGTAGATTCCCAATGAAATTGTTGAGAGAGACTTCTGATCAAGAATATCAATTGCAACCAATCCGAGTAGGAGAGTCGGGACTATATACTAAATCATTCATTAACTGCTTGTGAAACATTCTATGAAAACAATCCTCTTCAAATGTCCAAAATAGTTATCTTCTCCATCTCATAAGTAACCTTATCTTCAGTATACCAAAAATGCATCTTCATCTTCAGTCTCTAATCTAGACATAGGATTTGCAGACATTAGCTTCCTATAGTAGAAAAGTATAGGTAAAAATATTTAAGTTCAGTAGAATGCGATACTTTCATTCATTCCTGAATTAGGTATTTATATAATTTTACTAGACATATTCCTAATAAGAAGAGATATCTACAATAAATAATAAATCAATTCTAAATACAATAAGAATCTATAATATCTCCAACTTCAATACTTGCCAAACAGGTATAAGCCTTTCCCTCATTGCCAATTCCTTCTCCTTTCAAATCTTCAACATACCTCACCGGAATAAACACCTGAGTACTCGGTATAATTCTTTGGCAAATGCCACAAATATTGCGAAGAGGCAGTGCCATGATGAAAGAAAACCGGAATGCAACCTTCGAGAATGGACTCGAAAACTTATCTCCTAGTAAATGAATCCCCAAATGGCTGCAAACAAAAAAATGAACCCTGCAACACCCTCATAACACTAGCCAGGTTGTCACGGTCTATCCCACCAGAACTACAATCTATCAACTTGCAAACAATTGTGTTTAAACACTGATCAATAATCTTCCCCCGTATTGAATATATATATATATATATATATATATCTTTCTTGTTCTGGCCTTGTTGCACCAACAAAAGTGATCGAACAAGTAAGGCCTGTCTAGTTTTCGCATTCTGTCCTGCCATTAATTTAGTACTTCCTATAGCAGGCTAGATGTTCAATTAGTTCAACATGTAGTGTTCATTTGCTAAGTATTGAATACCTAGCTTATATTTATAACTTTATAAGAAGCTTCGACCTCTACGTCGAAACTGAAGACTTGCCATGCACTCAATACCTCCGGCTCAAATTTCTCTATAGATTTCAATCATACTAGCTTGATAACAAGCACGTACCACTATGCAAATAGTCATATATGGATAAGAAATATCCGAAATCCTTCGATCAAACAAGGACTGCATAGATATATATGCATGACATTTTGAATCCCAATTGTATATGTATGCATTGATATTTCTAATCAAAAAGTACGTACAATCACTCCCACTTCCTACTCGTTTTGGAAATGAAGTGATAAGGTAATACTTATCTAGTTATCTTCAAGGAGAGATACGTAAGGCCTTGAATTGGCTAGCTAGCTTGCATATAATCTGTAAAGATCGTTCAAGAACTACAGTTGATCAATCAGTTTTCACTTTTCACATGCCAAAGATCGAGCATGCATCGAGGTAAAATCTGATGGAGAGCTCCCCGAGCTATATACCATTTGGCTTTTTTAGAACTGATATACATAATGTTATATCTGTCATTCTGTCCCTTGTGCTAAAGAGGAGGAACATATTGCAGACCAAGAATCTTCCGTACATTGTTTATATGATAGCTCGCTAGCTGGTTGCCTTTATTTTTGGTCGTCTACCTCGTTCTGATATTGTAATATATTTCTACCTATTATTTATAGTGGTTTAATTTGAAGCATGCATCCATTGAGCGATATATATTTGTATCTTATAATTTATGAGGAACTGATCATGATACACACTCAAGATATAGATATCGATCTGGCTAGGATTGATCCAAAGATGGAGAAAGCAGACGTCGGCACGCACCAAAATTCAAAATGTGAAAGTAAATAAGATTCCAATTCTGAAGTTTGTTTCGTGACCCCCACAGAAGTGAGGTATTTCAGTCTTTCTCCTATGCAAATGAATAGAAACAAGACAATTATAAGTTCAGTTAATTATAGCTTAGTGTTTAATACTACTTCTACGTACTTTCGACAGAAATCAAATAACCCTAATACTCTGATAGTGCACGTACATAAACACAGATGGAGTGTATAGTTAGGAGTTTATATATATATATATATGTATATATATATAAAGATCATCGGAAATGAGACCATAAGTATAAGTTTGGTAACGATGACCTACGATACGTACATGATTTTTTTTAAGATGGTGATAATTCATTGAATAATAACAGTACTATAGAGCTTCACTGGATTATTTGGCCTGATAAAAAGAAACCTTATAAGCATCACTGTTGTGAAGCACAGTTTGGTATACCTAGAACAACAAACCAGAGTAGCACCATACTAATTAAAAAAATTCGGGCGCACCCTCATTAATTGTCTAAGCACTATCTCTAGACAAGCGCAGCCGCTTGTATTCTCCAGACGTGCCACTTGGTTATAACGCATGATCCTCTTGCTTTGTATATAATTTTTTGTCGAAATTTAAATTTTGATATTTTTATTGTGGTGCGAGTTAGCTCCATAGATCTCCTCCAACCACATGATGCCATGCAATGCATGTATGGACAAATTTTGTAAGGATAAAGAAAACCTTACAACAAAACAGAAGAGAAAAAACATGGAAGCCTTTACTATCACATTCACAAACCCTAGCTCTGTTATATGTATCATCATCTATAAAAACAGTGTAAAGAACTTCGAAAAATACTTTTGTAAGTTATATGACAATAAACATATTGGGGCCAATGAGGGAGAGAGGGGATCGAGCTAGCTAGAGGGATTTGATCGAAATTGACATATGATGATGCCACTGTGGCATGTGACGTGGGCTTGTCTTCTTTGAGGGATTTGACTAGGTGATGGGACCTACACATCACGTGGACCAGAGGGGAGGTGCACTCTAGTGCCACTTGGAAACAAGACAAAGAAATGGTCATTTACAATCTCCCCTCATCTCCTCACGACCAATCTACCTCCCACGTGGGTCTAACCCCTCCTCTTCCCCACCCCACTCATCTTAAGCTCGATCGCTTCCTTCGTTTTTAACCTTACTTCTCTTTCTCATGTTCTTCAGTCTTCACTACCTCTCTCCCTTATTATTCTACTGCTTATGATCGATCTCCAGCATCATACACTCTCTCTCTCTCTCTGTTTGCATATACTGTTGCAACTCAAACAAAGATGTCTGGTCTTGATCATACACAGTTATCTCTCTCCCCAGCTGTTGTCCACCTCTCATATCTCGTTTAAATTACACCACGAGCGATCTCTGCTGATCATCAAGATCACCAGCTGCAACATGGGAGATTCTTCATCTGCTTCATACATACATATGGTAATTCACGACTAAGTGATCGCTATCATACCCGATCTAAGTTCTTGGTTGATCGTTTTCTTGTTTCAGCTAGGTTTTTATACGGTTGTGCATGACCTAATTAGCTGTGAGAATTGGAATTAACAGATGCAGAACCTGATAGAGAAGTGTCTGATCTTCAACATGAGCAAAGAAGAGTGCATGGAAGCTCTGTCTAAGCATGCAGATATCACACCTGTCATCACCACCACCGGTCAGTGTCTTCATCATTAGATTTCTCCGATCTTCTTTATCCCCTTCTAAGTCGATCATGGATCACATGCATGAATAAGATACACCACACAAATTGTTACTGTGCGACTATAGCTGCATGCGTAAGGCTGTAACTTTGATAGTTTGGAACTCAAAGATCAACAGTTCACGTAGCCCTACTGAACTGTGTGATCTCCCCCAAAACCTTCAAACTTTACAGCTGAACCGGCCAATCAATCTTCCATAGCAACTGAGCCTATCTGACTGTGATCTTACTTTTCATTATCGACCATAATTTACATATGTATGTCTTGTGAAGTTGTGATTAACCCTAGTCTGAATGATTGAGAAGAATACTAATGAATCCTAGTCTGGTTTTGTTGCTTATATTTGCAGTGTGGAATGAGCTAGAGAAAGAGAACAAGCATTTCTTCGAGGCCTACGCAGTTTCTCAGAACAAAAGAGATCAAATGTCTGAAGAAGAGACAAGTAAATTGATCCAAAAGATGATATCAGATTCTGCCAAAGATTCAGACGACTAATAACATGCTATCGATAGCGATCTCACCTTCGCTTCTGGTTGGTAGATACCCTTCAATATATCATTATATATATCTGGTATGTGAAGCCAAACTACGTACCACACCAGCTCCCAAGCAGCTAGATGGCCAATAAGATCAAGAGCAGAAGCATCGATCATATATTTGCATGAGGTCCCTACTCCATATTAATTTCATAATTTAACGAATGGAATTGAAACAGTAATACGGAAGCGCACGGATCTGTATATTCATTGGTTTGGTCCATCCCCCTTCTCTGATCTTCAAATAAGGCGTCGATGCCATTTGCCCACATGGCCCTTCTAGTTTAGCCTAAAAATATATGCATTGATTTATATGTACTTGCATAAACCAACCACGTACGTAGTGCACCTTGTTATACATATCATGTTGAATGTATATAAATCTTAGGGATCAAACAAGGGGGTCGACAAGGCTAGTTTGTTATCTCATTTGTTACTAAATAATACATGCAGAATTGAATGAATAACTTTGACATTATTGAGATGTGCTTTTGTTCTTTCTTAGCTAGATTAGTGTTAATTATCGATGTTGAAAAGTTCTGTGTTTTGTCTAGATTAATAATCATGAATTATATTCTACACGTGCGAACATATGAATTTGGATTGTGGTCGGATAAGATACTCCTACAATTAACAAAGTCTAACAAATTATCGGTGATAACCAGATCGACATGGTTGCATTCTTGATTTGGTTTTGGAGAAGATTAATTTGATGTGAAATACGTGATGCTACATACAATGTTGTACGTGCAATGTAGCATGCATATACGAATGTGTACGTACATTCTTTCTCGAAAGATTATGCATTTATCTGCATAATTAGTTTACTTATTGGACGAAAATTAATAACTTCCGATCATTTTAAGGTAACATAATACACCATTTTTATCGGAAAAAAAGGTACAGAATACACAACTCTGTATTAATTTTTGAATTTCGTTTGTTACGGAATATCTTATATATTGAGACATTTAACAAAACAAACAAGGACAACAACATGCATGTAATTCAATTCAATTTAGAGGAAGATCCTTAATTTATCCCTTAATTAATTAATGAGTAATACATTGAAATATTGTATGGTGTAACAACCTTGCTATAAGTAATGGTACATTGGTACATATTCGATCAGTGTATAGTAGAGAGTGCTTTTCATAGCTCTTTTTTGTGAAAATTATCGCGGAGTGCATGTGGGTCTAGCCCTAGAAAGTTCGCCTTCGACAAGAATGATTTGAATTGTCATCTTGCCTTGTCTTATAGTAAATTGTATATCTAATGTTATAAATGAAGCAAATAATGTGGGGACTCTGAGTTATGCTCTCGTCCTAATCATATGCTCTTATTTTCCTTGTTCTTGTTTGTTTGCTTTCTTGTTGTTTCCTCTATTTTCCTTTCTTTCTTTTCTTCTAAAAGAAAATATTAGCAAGTTGGTTTTTGATGGAAGAACAATGTAATCAAACCATTTTTTGCTCATCAACCTTGAAGGAAGAACGAACTGTCAATCTCTGGTGTGACAAAGAGTTTCGATCATCATATACAAATACTCTAATGAGAGACTTTATTGAGTTTTGTTTTAGTGGTCAATGAATTTTGTCATCAACTGTGATACTCTATTTGTAATTACGTATGCAGTTTTTGAGTTAAGCTGGTTTGCATCATTGCTTGAGAGAACATGTTCCATATACAGTGATGCATTTACAGTCTAGATGACATATTTTTATCGACTTATAGTTGACAAAAAATTAAAAAATTTGAATTAGAGATAATTAAATTCTTTTTACCTTATTTTTATAGACAGTTTTATAGACAACGCCATATATAGAATAATTTTCACGTTGCTTGGTGTGTATGATTCAGAGACGCCCTTAGAATAAAATCATAGCAACCATGGATGTCGATATGCACTCACTCATTGAGATATGATCTTTGAAAGCGCCTTAACAAAAAACATTTGAGGTTGATGGCCTTGGAAATTTGTTGGAAACAGAGACCAAAAGAGGCCACCACAGTACTATTTGGAACTCTTGCAGTCTTGCTAATCTTGGATTACCACTCTCTCGGGCCTTCAATCAAAACTTGTACATAACACAACCCAACAGTCCCTAACCTTGTTCAACTCTTCTTTACATCTCAGTACTACCCTCTTAATTCACAGTTCAGAAATAGGAGTAATCCATAGACATTGCAGTTTTAACCAAGTAAATACCAAACAGCATAGTTGATTATTGACTCAGAAGTAGTACATTTATTAGATGTTTGAGTTCACTCACGTCTAGATTAGTTCCCAGTCTCACTTCCATAAGCACAAGTCTCACACATTACATTACATAGGATAAACTAAACTTCAACACACCTTACAGTCGGACCTATTTCGGGTTGACTTTTGGTTCCCATCCTGCAATAACATATTTATCTTCGGTGATGGTCTTCTTAAAAGATTCCCTTGAGAACAGCAGCTGCAAATTGATAATAGAAACATGTCATTATGTATTAATAGACACCCAGGAGTCCAAATCGTCACGTTGACGAGATCTCAGAAAATAACACACAGATTTGAGATTCACAGACATGAAGAAATTATGTCGATTTTCATTATTTTATATGCCAATTAGTCACCGGGTCCTCTTATAAGCTTGACTTTATGCTCGAGGTCTATTTTCTATCTCAGGTATTGAACATTATTATATTTGATCTGTGAGTCTGCGAAAGATTTAGTTTGGTAAGGTCTATATTCATAATACGATCCAAAACATCAAAAATGAATAATCAAATGAGAAAGCCCAATCAACAAACTTTCAAACACACATGCCCACAGGCAGAGGGGAGGTAGTGTGATGAGGGAAGAGGACTGGTCTCTAATACAGAGTAACCAAATTTTATATCCTTTAAACTAGATTATGAAGAAAGTTATGAATTTAATCTCACAATTTTTTTTAAACTAGATTATGAAGAAAGTTATGAAAACAGAGCGAACACGTGAATAAACCACATTGCAATAATCCGTATCATTAGACACTAGTAATTCCAGGGAAGTAGAGTCTAAACAATCAAAGATCAAACAGAACAGTGGTCGTAGGGGTCCTGCTTCCATAAGAGAAATATCATGCTAGATAACACTTGTTATTCTAATTCCTAAAGTATAGACATCATACATTTCATAGAGCTAAACTGCATACCTCGGTGTACTTATGGTAATGGGTCAACTCTGCGGGAACACACCACTTCTTGAAATGGCCAAGAGCAACTTTGAGATGCCACAGCTTTGGTGCCAAGCTCAGATCGACAGCAGTGACCTTCTCCCCAGCAACGTATGGACCCTGGTTTAACCCAAAGCACATTAGCCCACAATCCAAGCAAATACAAGAACCAAATAGCACAAATATTTATTTTTAGTTTTGTCCTTTATCAAACAAACATACATGTGCCTTAAGATGCTCATCCAATGCATTCAGTTCAGCGAGCAAAGCCTGTTCCGATCCATCGCTAGGATCCTTGCTCTTCACAAATGTCACAAATGTCGAGAAAATCTTCGATCCCCTATAATTCACAGCATAAATTCCCAAAACAAAGTCAAGAACACTACTACATACGAAGATGACACAATGACATATCAATACCACTACTTTCTTATTCGACAGAAGTGATCTGATCAGTTGTTTATCATTACACATTGATTACTAATATGAATAGCAAGTAATTCCCAACATCAATAACATAAAATAACAGTTCCGAAACTGTGTAATAGAGAAAGAGGCATACACTGAAGCAAACTCAGGAGGAGTTTTGAGACAAGGTTCAGGGTACTTTTCCTCAAGAATCCCAACAAGCACATCAGAATCAGACACCCATTTATCATCGAATTTCACTACAGGGACCTTTCCCTCTGGATTCACAGAAGTAAACCTACAAACATAACAAACCCAATTCACCCAAACCATCCAAAAACCACAAATATGAATCAAAAGATTAAATCTTTAAGATATATATACCATTCGGGCTTGGCAGTGAGATTGATGAGATGGAGCTTGTAAGATACTTTCTTCTCCTCCAAAGTGAGAAGAACCCTTTGGCTAAAAGGGCCTGTATACAAACACCAAAGTTTCAATCTTTATCAAATCTTAACGAAACTTGATCAAAAACCCAGAAAGGAAATTACAAATTAGACAAAGGGGAGATTGAGGAATGTGAGAGCTTACAGTCCCCAAGAATCTCAGGAGCGCCAACAGCAGCCTTCACAGCGACCTCAAGAGCCATTGTTTTTGATATAGCAAATATAGAGAGAGTGAGAGTGTAGATTGGAACTGAAAATGATATGGAGTGATAGAGCTGTTGAGAATATGGGTATATTTATGGTGTTAATGTGAGTCGGTGTTGTGCCAAAACTTTATTCATATCCAAAATAATTGGTGACTAAATAGTAAATGAGTTATCTTTTACAGTAAAATATATTATGTAGCAAAATGGCATGCATGTTTTACATTTATTCTGTTTTTTTTGTTGTCTTTAATTTGACAATGACATTTGATATGTCCATTTTTGATGGTTATTTGTATTAGCAGTCAACCACACAATGTTAATGGAGTTTGGAGAACCTTCGAGAGCAAATTTGATCTCATTATCATATCATGAGTTCGAGACATACTATTTAAAAAAAATGGAAGGATGATGACATTCTATTCATACATTGGTAGATATGAATTTAATTAGAATCATAAATAATTAGTTATTTTTTTGAATAATTTAATAATGACTAGACTCGCTATAGATCCCCTTGAACATGGTCTTTATATTGGCTATGTTCAATTGTTCATATATGAATATACGGATGTGATTTCCTAAGAGATCTATTTGAGGGACAAAAAAGAATGGCAAATCAAAATCATAAATTTAATACTATTTCTTCATTTTAAAAAATAAGTGGATTCCACTTGAAGAATAGATGACTATGATTTGTTATCCCCTTTTGCAGGCCCGCTCTCCTGAGGGACAGAATTTGTGGGATAGAAATGGATGTGTTAACAGGAGTCGTCCATAGACTAAGGGCATGTTTGAGACTGTTTTATACATCTTTGGAAGTGCTTTTGAAATTTTATAAAAGTGCTTTTAAAATCAGGAAGCATATTTCATGTGGTTCTCAAATACTTTAAAGTGCTTCTAAAACTCAACCAAATCACTTTTTTTATTTTTTTTTCTATTTCTATTTAATTTTTCTTTGAAATTCAAAAGTGCTTTTAGGTAATATAAAAACAATCCCAAACATACCCTAAATCTAAGATCCTACAGTTAAAACTCTCTCTCTCTCAGGTAATATAAAAACAATCCCAAACATACCCTAAATCTAAGATCCTACAGTTAAAACTCTCTCTCTCTCTCTCTCTCTCTCTCTCTCTCTCTCTCTCTCTCTCTGCGGTGTTGGCCGCTCCCTCCAATCGTCGTCGCTCCAATGAAGAGCAATCATGCAATCACTCAATCATTCACAAACCCAATTCCAAACCCCAAATCAAAGCAATCATTTATTTCGTCCCCGACTTCTTATATAAGTTTATAATCGCTGAGATTGTAGATCTAGGTGTTGAAGACGAGGTCGTTGCTGCCATCGATGACGAGGAAAGCCGACGATGCACGAGCAAGAACCGACTGTGATGCGAGTGAGCAAAGGCCAAGGGAAGGCCAGGGTGGTGATTGACAGTTGGGACTGCTGCGACGTCGCGAAGTTGAGACTGTGGCAAAGCAGAGAGGGAGATTTCAGTTGTAGGGTCTTAATCAATGGACGGCTCCTATTATTCCATCATTTTCTATCCCGCAAATATTGTCCCTTAGGAGAGCGGACCTGTCCCCTTTTGTGACTTTTGTCCCTCAAATAGTATCCCTTAGATGATCAGACTTGGATGAATATATGATATGTAAATCTTCAACTGCTATATTCAGGGGTCATCATTTGGCTCATAGGCTCACAAAGCTCAAGCTCAGCCTGATCCGAAAAAGCTCAGCCCTATGGACTTAGGGCCGAGGTCTCAAAGCCCGCGGGCCTAAAAAAGTCCAGTCCGGCCCGTAGGGTCAAGACCATGAATTATATATATTATAAATTATCTTATCAATATATACCTATAAACTATCAAATTTATCTTAATATATATCATTTATTTATATACTAAATACCATTATTTTTAGTCATATAAATTATTAAGTGTATATAAGTGTTTATATATTGAATGATTAAACACTACTAAATTGTAAGTTTTATTTATTTAACACAAAAAAGTTCGGCCCGGCCCGAAAAACCCGTTAAGGCCCAGGGCCTAAAAAATCCGTAAGCTTCAAAATTTCAAAAACACCCCGCCCGACCCGCATTTTAGAGACATAACGAAAAGGTCCGGACTCGATGGACTTGGACTTGGGCTTGGGCAGCCCGAGCCCGGACCATTGATGACCCTTAACTACATTTATACAAAACGAGAGAAGAACCTTAACCTGCTACACGTAAGTATGACCATTTCGTGAAGTCTTGGTCTTTACATGATTCATTCTTAACTAAACATCCGTATTAGACACTAATTAACAGTACGGTGAGCATAACGTACAATATTAAGACTTAAGAGGAAACAAGTCTTATTAAATAAAAAATAAGAGGAAACAAGATCGAGTATGGTCTGCATCAGCAGCTACTGGATTGTTTCGTTTGTCATCATATTCAAAGGAATCTGCAATTCTATAAATACACCACATATTGTTCGATTTCCCCACAACATTATAAAGGCATGGCAAAAGAGAAGTCACCGAGAAAAATTGATATTCGATCTGCATAATTTCCTTGCTTCTTTTTTGTTGTTGTAATGGCCTGAAAACTCAGTGTCAAGGAACCAAACTTTATATCATGATCATTTTCATGATGTGTATGTTTCCCATTATCATATTTCTACTTGATCGATTTGTTTATGGCCTTTCATTTTCCAATTTCCAGCAACAAGAAGCACGCTTTGGCACCCCACTCACACCTAACAGCTACTATATGATGCTCCATGCATGGATTCCAGTCACTACGGACCCGATCTACTGGCAAGTCCAGGGCTCCAGGCTACGGATCCTTAAGGCAGCTCTGTTTGAACTTTTTGATTGATCGAGAATGACTGTGATTATGGCATATATTGCTGACTCGTCTTCGATCTAGCTAGCTAGCTTGGTTATATAATGCATGCTTGACCAATTGTTGTGAGTTGAATTCATGTTTATTACTCTCATAGTCGGTCTGATAGATCGATTGATCTATGGCAAAATAGCTTAAATGATCACTAATCTTTGCCCAAAACGACAGTTTGGTAACTATCGTATGACATATATCAAAATAGTCACTCCCGCTAAGGTTTCATTTTCAAATTGGTCATTCGAGCTCAAATGTCCGTTAAAAAAAGAATATTCCGTTCATTTTCAGGGGTATTTTTGTCTTTTTATCCTCATTTGGCAAAAAAATTATTTATTAATTACACTTCTTAGATTGAGTTAATCAGTCGCGGCAACTGAATTAGCCAGTCGCGGAAACTGAGTTTGCCACTCGCGTATTTACAACCCAATCTGAAAATTACTTTGGGTATTTACAACTCAATCTCCGACCGAAACCGAAGCGAACCACGGCCATAATTTTCCGGCGCTTGTCAAGTAAACCCTGCAAGAACTTGCCCATCCTCACCATCAAACTCACAATCTTCTTCTCCAATCCCGTTACATCCATCCACTGCAAACAACTCCACACCTTCCTTAATCACATCCTGCAAATAAAAGACACATGATTGGATACAACAATCGGGGCTGTAGCTCTGGGTGCAGGCTTCCCTTTCCGCCTTATCCAATGGTACCTGAAATCCAAAATTCCAGAGTCAAATTTTCAGCAGTAACAACAGCAATTCAAGCAGAGTAAAATTAAGTTTGCAGAGATTGAAATTGAAGGGAACTAGTTTTACCCAAAGGCGAAGAGAATACATCTGGTACAGAGGCTCGTGATCCACATGACACGGCAACGCCCAGAGTGGCATAGGATTCTGGCGGTCCTTCCATCCGAGCAAGGCGATCTTGGTGGCGACGAAACCTATGAGTAGCGAAGCGCCGAAGAGGAGGAGCCGAGCCGCCGCGATCGGAAGGCAGACGCCGATCTTCAACCACTCGTAAACGCCGGAAATTTCTCGAGTCTGGTTCTTGAACGGATCCGCGGTCGTGGATACGGGCACGGAGAACCTGCTCGACCCGAGAAACGCGAAGGGGTTGCGGAGCGACCGGACTTCATTATCGTTGTCGTGGACGGTGACGATTAAGTGGGGCTGGTGATCGGACGGTGGGGGTAGCAGAGGCGAGCTGAGGCCGTGGTCGCCCATTTTGGGTTTGAATGGAGGTTGAATGGAGGCGTCGATAGCGAGGATGTGCGTGCGTGTGTGTGTGTGAGCTGAGAGAGAGAGAGAGAGAGAGAGAAAGAGAGAGAGAGAGAGAGAGAGAGAGAGAGAGAGAGTAATAATGGTATTATTGTAAATAAAAGAATTTAACAAATAGAAAGACAAATTTATCCCTTAAAAGACATATATTTAAACGTCTCAGTTAACGGAGTGACCATTTTGATATACTTTGAGAAAATACGAGTGACTATTTTGATATATGTCATACGATAGTTACCAAACTGTCGTTTTGAGCAAAGATTAGTGACCATTTAAGCTATTTTGCCTTGATCTATTGGCAACTTCATGTAGCGCAACTGGTCGCTCTTGTTTCAATATCAAATCATCATCGTAAATTTGTAGACTAGCTTTCGAACATTTCTGAAAGTATCTACCTTTACGTTTAAAAAACGGATCTGTGTTTGACTTTTAATCGTTGAACGAAACACTAACTTACACATACAAAATTTGAACTTAATGGAGATTAGTAATTCAAATCTTATATGACTGTGTTACAATTAGTTAGTCATTAGTCTGAAGATACTATTTCTATTTCGGCATAAAAAAATTAAATTTGAAGTATGAATATACTTTTAATATACTTTTAATTGTTGAACGAAAAACTAACGTACACATACAAAATTTGAACTTAATGGAGCTTAGTAATTCAAATCTTATATGACTGTATTACAGTTGGTTAGTTATTAGTCTGAAGATACTATTTCAATTTCGGCATAAAAAATTTAAATTTGAAGTATGAATATACTTTTAATATACTTTTAATCGTTGAACGAAAAACTAACATAGACATACAAAATTTGAACTTAATGGAGATTAGTAATTCAAATCTTATATGACTATGTGTTACAATTAGTTAGTTATTAGTCTTAAGATATTATTTTTATTTCTGCATGAAAAAATTAAATTTGTAGACTAGCTTTCGAACCTTTCTAAAATATCTACCCTTGCGTTTAAAACACGGATATGTGTTTGACTTTTTACCATTGAACAAAAAATTAACGTACATACAAAATTAGAACTTAATGGAGATTAATAATTCAAATCTATATGTGTTACAATTAGTTAGTTATTAGACTGAAGATGGAGATTAGTAATTCAAATCTATTTCTGTTTCGGCATAAGAAATTTAAATTCGAAGTATTTGAACATACATTTTGATAGTGAGTAGTTTTTATAATAATAATTCCAGTCAAGAATAATAGTGAATGAATTAGAAAGAATGAAGAAGTAAGGAAATGAGACGACTCTTTATTGAACTATATCATAAACAGATTTTTTGTAGGTGCTTGAAACAATTTTGTCTTCTTCTTATTATTATATCTCTAGAGTCAATAATTTTATATGAGGAACTATTTTGATGAATCGACAAAGGTATTGAAGATGCCTGTCTCTAAACATTTGACTGGTACACAATATTTGATGGTTATGGTTAGTACCTTTGTTTGGCCCCCCAAATTCTCCGTGAGTTCGACGAAAGCACTCCCCTCTTCGAGCCCTTGCGCTAAGCTCATTCTCTACCATCACTATCTTCCGGATATCAGCCTAAAATTAAGACGGATTACTTTCAATTATCCGTCGAGGACAAAGAATCCATTTGCTGACGCATTGGCCACACTAGCTTCCATGATCAGTAGACGGTATTGATATCCGAGTCGACGAATCGGCCCTAGACAGTGAACAAGCGTTAACATGAAAAGATAGTAGGCTTGTGACTATCTAAACAATGACACGAAGAACTATTTCTCAAGAAGGCCTCGATAGCAAAACCTGATTTGCTCCAATAACCCAGGAACACCTCACCCCAGTTAAAGTCAAAATCAATCATTTATTTCGTCAAAACTCAAAAACAATCATACCAAATTAATATACACTCCAATACTATTCCCTCTATTTCCACTACCCTTTTCACCATACTGATATTGTTATCTATCAAGTCCGCTATTAAAAACCATATCCTCCTTGGCGGGAGTCACGCAAGCAAAGACAAAATAATTTATTGATCCACATTTCCTAAATCGACCCAAAAACAATATTTTGAAAATAACTAAAGTCTAAAACGAACCCACCTCTCACCAAATCCAAACCAAACCAACGCAACCTTTTGTCCCTCTCTCACAATTTCATTTCCCATTTACATTGATCATTTTCCATTTTTCATTTCTGCAAATACAAAAAGACTACTCTTTTTGATTCTCTTGCTTCAGTTTTTTTCCTTTAAGAAAAAAAAGACCCGAATTTTGTTGCTTCAAACCATTGACTTTGTTTGTTTTTCCTTTTATGTTTTGTTGACCAAGATTAGAGGCGTGTCATTTTCTCCTGGTTGGTTTTTTTAGAATCGAAGAGAAAACCAGAAAAATTAGTGATGAAGACCCAATAGTTAATCACTCTTTGGTATCTGAGATGAAGAAAGGTTTCTGCTTTTTGTGGAGTAATTGGATTATGGGTGCCTAATCATCCTTAAAGGTAAAGCCTTTAGCCCTCTTAAGTCTTAATGTGTTCTTAATATTTCTGGGTTTTGTTAATTTGATATGTCATATGAAGTAGAATGTTTGATATGCTTGTCGGGTTTTGATTTTTGACTTGTGTTTTCGTTAAAGGTGGATGCTTTTGTATCTAATGTGATTGTATTGAAAGTGCTTTTGGGTTGATGTAGTTGTACAAACTTGGTGTGATCATATTGAATTATGTCAGTCTGTGTATTTGAGGTGTATTTACTTGAGCTTGGTTCAATGATTGTATAGCAAAAAGGAGCTGTCTTCAATTATTTGGTCTCTGCTTAAGACTTGATTGTTCTGTATCTATTAGGTTTTACTTTGAACATCTCCAGTGGGTTTTGAATGATCATGTGATTTCATTGTGCTTATTTTTGGTTTCTGCAATGTGTATATTTCTTATATGTCTTCAGAAAATGGTGGAGAAATGAGAATGATTAGTTATTATTTTGATTATTCCAGGCTGAAGTGGAGGTGGTCCAGAAAGCTAGGAGTCCTCTAGCTTTGCCATTTCTTGAAGCAAGTGTTGATACATATTTGGGATATTCTAATCAAGAATCTTTGTGTGAAATGGAATCTAAAGCGGTTTCACCAAGTGTTGTATTGAAGTTAATGGGACTTGACGAATTGCCGCAGCAGCAGCCTGGCCAAAAACGAAGAAGAGTACTATCCGAAAATTACTTTCGCAGAGTTGCTTCAATTGGTGCAAGAGAGAAATGTTATTCGGTAAGGCTGGCAGTAGACCATAATTCATATAATGATGTCTGTGAAGATGTTAGTCCACTTACCGGTGATGATCACTCTAAACGGTCAGTTGATATGGGAAAAACATACTCAGGTCTGTCAGAATTGAAGATGGAAGCAAGGCAGGAGGAATTTCAAGTATCATCACCTATCATAGATTATGAGTATGTTAGTCTACCCGGAGAACTTGGCTTTTATGGCTCACATAAGTTTTCAACATCTTTTTTGGAGTCAAATGGAAAAGGATGCTCTATCAGAAATAATAGAACTGCTGTTTTGAAACCTAAGAATGGAAAGGCTGATCAATTTGTAAGTTATAATGCTTCAGATGAATCATATACAGTCCGGGAAGCCACGAAGAGTCTATCACAACAAGGGAAGATGACCAGAAAGTCTAAAGACTATGGAAGGGCCGACAAAGGCATTATCCTTGGGAACTTGCTTTCAAAGACTACCAATGAAACAGATTTAAGGAAATTGGATGACAAGCTCGGCAGGCATTATCGACCAAGAAAGAAGCCTGTTACGCATGATTTGAAAGACCTGGACCTCAGTAAGTTTAGGAAAGATCAAGATAAGTATGAAACTCTCTGTAGTAAGTGGTCTTTTAGGCGTAAACGATCTGTCAATTGGGCACAGAGTTGGTCAAGTGAATTTAAACTTAACCGGAGGGATAGTTCGAGTCCTTTGAAGTTGAGAGCTAGCGATAAGAAATACCAACATTTCTCTAGCCTGGAATTAGGGGGTAATTCTAAGGTGGTCCACAATGATCTGAAGAATGGATTAGAGGAGAAACACAGTGATGCTACAGATACTTCAGTTCCAGAGGTATGTAGTTTCCTGAAGATCCTTATATATCTGCAAAATGTACTTGAATTTTTCGTAGTTTTTTTCTTTATTATTCTTGTTACCAATACTGTTCTGCATAGCTTTCTAAATTGTGTAAAGCTACAGGAAACATCTCTGGAACTTGATGAAGAAAGCACCTCCTCTTTACAGTGCTTCACTACGTCAGATTGTACGGCAAGCTTGGAAGAAGTTTACCAGCCTAGTCCAGTCTCTGTTCTTGAACCACTCTTTACAGGAAATAATTCACCTTCGCCAGAACGCTTGGGACTGATCAATCTTGTTACCAGTGGTGAGTTTGAAGGCCTTGTCTCTGAAATATGGTTGTCATTTATATTCCAGCTTTTGTATTTATGTCTTCCATTTTCTCATAAGTTTGTCTATGCTACTTGCTTGTTTTGAATTAGAGTGCTCTGATACATACTCTGAAGGATCTGGAATCGTGTCGAGTGATGATGATACAAATGGAGGATTCATGAGTGACTATAAAGATAACAATCCAATGGGGCTAATCGAAGTTGAAGAAAGTAGAGACTTCTCATACCTCATTGATGTGTTATTGGAGGCAGGTTATTACAGTAGGGGCTTGGAAGTGGACTCTGAAATCTGGTGCTTTGAGGAATGTCCAATGAGTCTTTGTGTCTTTGATAGCCTGGAAAAGAAGTTTGCTGATCAGGTATCTTGGAATAGGTCAGACCGAAGGCTATTGTTTGATCGTATAAACGACAGGATAGTAGAGGTTCTGCAGCCATGTATTGGTAGGACAAAGCCTATTTCGAGAAGGATTAAATCCCAGCCCGGCCAAGAAATGGTAGAGGAAGATCTGTGGAGGTTGCTTGTTGCTCAAGAGAAGGAAGGAATGGAAGCTAGAAAGAACTTGAAAGAGAAGCTGCAAAGAAGCGAAATCGGGAGGTTAGATTTAGGAGATGATACTGAGTCTATTGGTATAGAAGTAGAGAGATTCTTGTTTGATGAGCTTGTAGAAGAGTTTGTTAGCAACTTAGCACAGAGAGTTTGAAACACCAGTGTTTTCTTCCTATTTTGGTTGAGATTACTAAACAGAAAATATATATTGGGGGTAGATGTAGCTACAGTTTTGATCAAGTGGAAGGCTTCAAAAGGATTTATGTGTAGACTCAACTGTTTGCATATGAGTGAAATCAGATTGCTTTTGATGACTTTCTGAAGTGTTCTTATTAATCAAATACATTCTGTTTAAGGCTGTGATGTGATCCTAGCTTATTGAAAGCAAGAGGGGATCTTCCTTAGTTGACCTAACCCTCTATACAAGTCAAACCATGATCATCTTTCAATTTCAACACCATTAGATCTCAATTCTTAAACACAAACTTAAGGTGCCTAACCATTACACTAAAATAGGAAAGAGTTGCACTAACTCCATTCGACCTACTCCTTTCAAAAACCTCAAGCTATATATATGCATCTACAGAAACACACCCTTTAGCCCCATTATCCACATCTCTAAAGATCAAAGCTTTCCAACTCCCAAAAGCTCAATTCTCTTCTCATAGTCACATTGAAGCTCACAAAATGTTGTTCATCAAAGCCACATCTTACTTACTACTAGTCCTCACCCTCACCGTTTTCTCTGCCACCTCGGCGCGAATTCTCGAGGAGCAGCCACCGGTTGTGTCCACCAATGCAGCTGACGATCATACCTTGGTGTTCTTCCTCCATGACATCCTCGGAGGATCGAATCCCTCGGCTCGAGCCATGACCGGAATAGTCAACAGCCCTGCAGCCAACGGTCAGGTACCATTTGCCAAACCAAACGGAGCAGTCCTACCCTTTAACAACGGTGTTCAACAGAACAACAACAACAATGGTATCCTGAGCAACAACAACATCCCTTTCCTCACCGGACTAAGTGGAGCCACACAGAACGTAGTAAGTAACAACAACAACAATAACAACAATTTCAACAATGGTGGACAGCTCTTTCCGGGAGGATCCACGCTCCAAAACCTCATGTTCGGTACGATGAGTGTTTTCGACGATGAATTAACCATAGGGCACGAGCTAGGTTCTGGCTTGGTCGGCAAGGCACAAGGTTTCTATGTGGTGAGCTCGGAAGATGGTACTAGTCAGGCCATGGCTTTCACGGCTATGTTTGAGAGTGGTGGCTATGCTGATAGTCTGTGCTTCTTCGGTGTCCATAGGGTGGCGGTTTCAGAGTCTCACTTGGCCATCATGGGTGGCACCGGAAAGTACGCCGGCGCTAAAGGGTTTGCGATTGTTAAGACGTTTCCGGGTAGTAATGAGCAACAAACTGATGGAGCAGAGACCCTGTTGCAGTTCACTGTTTATATCACGTAGTAATATTTGAATTTGTGTACGTATTTGATTTTCAAGTCTGAAGACAAGTGTCGATTAATTTGCATTATATGTGATTTGATTGAGAAATGAAACCATTCAAATATTTTCATGAGATGTCCGTGAGTATCAAAGTGCATGTATATCACGTACATCTGATTTCCATGCCATGAGATGTTAATTTCCATGATATTCATTCATATAAGCTACATGAAAGTGAACTCTATATTCTCGAGCTAAGAGAATGATCAGTTTTGTAATATCAAAGATCCAATAGAACATATATACATATATGTAGGTTTTCTTTTATTTCACCAAAAATCATGGTCATGCATGTTTCAGAACAACATGACGGGTATTGTGTGATATTGGATGAAACTAAATTTGGAGCGCAATAAGACCATGCACGCAAAAAAATCCGGTCTTCTCTTTGCTGACTTCTGAAAAACCAATACTTCTCTTTTGTGTTTGCTCATATCACTAGCTTTCCGGCTTGGTGCCATGTCAACATTTAAGGTCATTCAGCGTTGCTTATCTATCATTTTGTTACTTTTTGCTTGTATACTGTCCAGCTGTTTGTATATGAAACTAGCTAATAGTTTTGTTAAACACAAAATAAATTTTGATGAGTTGTGAAACTATTAGTTTTTTTGATGAGATGTGAAGCTATTAGTTACAAATGGGTTAGAGATCGCCCTCCTATGTAGCTAATCTTAGCATCTTGATTACTCGGATACTCGATCAATTTGTGACTTCATCACTAACCGGGGGCTTTAGAATTTAGATGGTGAATTGCTCAAACTATGTAAGGAGAAAAAATTAAACTCCGAACATCGGTTTATTTTTCACACCAACAGAAGAACAAAATAGAACATGATTATGTAGTTTATAGTAATATATAGTAAAACTAATGTGGCCTTAGTGTCTTAAGCGACAGGTGTACTTTGTTGAGCTAGCCTTGTCACATATTTGCTCGCCCATGCTTATCGCTAATGGTGAACTTAGCCTTGCATTATATTATGCAAATTTTGTCACATATGGCTTCGTGTAATTGGTACTTTATGTACGTATCCATATACTCAAAATACTCGTACATATCTATATTATAGTATGTCAGCCTTGCATTATATAATTCAAATTTTGGCACATATGGCTTCGTATATTTGGTATCTATATACTATTATATATTATTATAATAGAGAGAGGGTTTGTGTCCCACATTGTCCATTTCTTCCAAAATTAGGTATTTTGATTGTGTTAAATAAATAAAAGTTAATATTATAATAGACAAAATAGATATAAAAAATTTTAACAAAAAAAAATCTTGTTTTTTCTCCACTTTCTTTGCCACATCGATGTGCAGTTAACAAAGAAAAAAAATTGTAATTTATTTTTCTCTTTTCTTGTAATTTGTCAATAATTTTTTTGTGCTCAATTTTTTTTTTCTTTTATACACACACAACGTGTGTGTTTCTCCTCTAGTATTATATATATACCTCAACCCATTCAAATCTCTATTGTACGTGAAAAAAATACTGTAGAACGCCGACAGACGGAAATGTAGTCAACTTTGCCTTTGTGAAGTAGCCCTAGCCTGTAAAAACATAGCAGCTCTTGGGGTAGGGCCGTATTGACACCTGTCCTTACTGCTTTGTCAATGGAAGGGGGGATCACTACCACATTTGCCATTATTATCGGCGAGATCACCGGAGACAAGGCCGGCGACCGGAAAAGTCGCCGGTAATGTTCATCATTACCGGCGACTTACTCCGTCGCCGGTAATGTCGCCGGAAAATTGCCGGTAATGTTTCAAAACATTACCGGCGACTCCAACCGTCGCCGGCAATGTCAAGCCGAACATTTTCGGCGATTTTCCGGCCGGAATTTCGCCTGAAATGTGTGGCTCGACATTGCCGGCGACGGTTGGAGTCGCCGGTAACATTACCGGCGATTTTCCGGCGTAAAGTCGCCGGTAATGTCTTCATTTCCGACGACTTACTCCGTCGCCGGCAATGTCTCTTATATTAGATGCATCGATCATTCATTCATTTTGATCGAAAAAAATCCAGAGAAATCGAAAGAAGGAAAACGTACGCTCTGAAATCGATCCTTCGGTATATTGTCAAAATTAAGGCGCGCGTCGAAAACTCGATCACTCGGGAAGCTATATATAGGTACGTGTATATATACGTATATGTGTATGTATATATATATATATGTGTGTGTTGATCAAATCCAATTCGTGAGATATATATGAAATGTTGTTGATGTCACCGAAACGAGAAAACTGCTTGTAGTTAATCTTATCTTGTGTCTGAATCAACGACTGGTATTATCGTAGTGTTATCGGAGCCAGGCTTAACAGAGCCTCCTACCTAGTCAAATACGTTTTGAATTGAAAAAAGAAGAATACCATCATCGAGTACTGAATCGAATTCAGAGATTAGATCGATATATATATATATATGCATGCATGTGTTGATTTAATTAGAGTTGAATTGAGATATCGTGTCGATTATTAGTAGTGAATGTGTGTATATATATAATTAATACGTAAAATTGTTAGAATTTTCAGGATGGACAAGAGTTGGATGAGCCTCGAAAGATGGGATGTCAGATATCACCAGGGAATTAGGAGTTTTGTGGATTTTGTGGAGGCTAATTGTGGAGACACTACACTTCATTATTGCCCGTGTAAAGAATGTAAGTGTTTCAGCGATCGATTTCGTTTTCCCATTGATAAAGTCCAGAGGCACCTGAGTAAATACGGGTTTTGGGATAAGTACACTTGTTGGATTTATCACGGTGAAACATCGTTAGCGGGTCCGCATGATCATGGACAATTTGGTGAGAGGGCCAGTCCACGCTATGATCATGGACATTTTGCTGAGAGGGGCAGTTCATCCTATGATCCAACAGCGATGTTAATCAATGATATGTTTCCTCATGAGAGCGGTGTATTTGCTGATGAAGCACCAAATGTCCCTCTCGTCGTTGAGGGTTTCCCCCATATCGAGCCAGTCGAGCCATTACCTGGAGCTCATGTCAACACAAGTGGTATGGACAAGTACAACAACCTGATTGCATTGCAACAGACTCCGTTGTACGACGGTTGTAGTAAGACTATTCTTGAAAGTCTGATGGGAGTGATGCAGCTCAAAATGGAGAACAAAATGTATGTCAAAGCTGTTGATTCTTGGTTGAAGTGGACTGTTTCACTACTGCCACCCGGTCATCGTCTTCCTACCACTCATCATAAGGTGCGACATATCCTGAAAGATCTTGTGCTTTCCTACATCAAAATCCATGCATGCAGATATGATTGTATTCTCTTCTGGGGAAAAGATCTCGAAGACCTTGAAGCCTGCCCGGTATGTTTTACAGAAAGGTATAAGTTGACTCCCGCATGCAACAAGAAAGCTGTGAAGATACTTCGATATTTCCCGCTTATTGATAGGCTGGAGCGGTTGTTCATGTGTGCTTTCACGGCCGAGGCAATGAGATGGTGGGCTGAGAGGAACTTGCCTGACGATGACACCTTTATACACCCTTCCGACGGAGAGGCTTGGAAGCACATGGTGAGGGAGTTTGATCATTTTGCAGCAGAGGTCCGAAATGTTTGGCTAGGGCTCTCATCTGACGGATTCAACCCTTTTGGCAACATGAGTCTTCAATACAGTATATGGCCAGTTATTTTGGTACCGTACAACCTTCCACCATGGATGTGCATGAAGAAGGAATACAATATGCTCACTCTGTTAATTCCGGGCCCGGGTTATCCAGGCAAGTGTCTCGATGTGTATTTGAGGCCTTTGATTGAGGAGCTTAAGTACCTGAGTGAGTGTGGCCACCCCACTTACGATAGGTTCAAAAATGAGATGTTCCAGATGCATGCCATGCTTGTTGGTACCATCAGTGATTTTTCTGCCCGCGGTATGTTGTCGGGCAACGTTACTAGGGGTTACAGGGCTTGTTCAGAGTGCATGACGGTTGATTGTTGCAGTCCTCATTGCAGTAAAATTGTTCAGATGCGTCACCGTTGTTGGCTTCCATATGATCACCCATTTAGGCAGGATCCAGACGCGTTTGATGGGACTGTGGAAACAGGTGTGGCACCCAGGCGATGGACAGGGGAAGAAATTTTGGAAGTGTTGAATGAATATGATTTTGGCCAACTGAGCAATCATCCTGACATAGTCGCATCAATTCCAGACAAGCCCGAAAGGTATAAGTTTTGGACACACAAGAGCATATTCTGGGAACTGTCATACTGGCCCAGGTTGCCTATCAGACACTACCTATATGTCATGCACATAGAGAAGAATGTGTGTGAAAGTGTTGTGGGCACAGTTCTTAACTTGGAGGGGAAAACAAAAGACATCCCTAAGGCACGCATTGATCTGAAAGCAATGGGTCTGCGGAAACATTTGTGGTTAAGAGATGGTAAGAGAAAAATGCCGCAAGCTCCTTACACCGTAAAGCCGAAGCATAAGCATGAAATTTTTTGGTGGCTGAGTAATGTCAGGTATATATTCTTATGGCTACGCAGGAATTTGGCCTTAAATTTTTACCGGATTATGGTTATATGCGAGAAATATAATTGTTGCCTATGGATATATATATATATATATATATGCAGGTATCCTTATGGCTATGCAGGAAATATAAGCAGGTGTGTTAACTTCCGGGACAATAAGATGTACGGATTAAAGAGTCATGATTGCCATGTACTGCTTCAACGCCTTTTCCCTATTTTCATTCGAGGGTACCTGCCCAAAGAGGTGGTGGAGCCGTTGGTGGCCTTGTCAAGATTCTTTCAGAAGTTATGCACCAGGGAAGTTAAAAAATCAGACCTCGGGGAGATGCAAGATGACATCATTTTTATCATGTGCAAGCTTGAGAGGATATTTCCCCCAAATTTTTTCGACATCATGCCTCACCTGATGATCCATCTTCCCGAACAATTGTTGGTTACCGGTCCCGTACACTACACTTGGATGTATCCCATGGAAAGGTACAAATGATTCATACATTTGGTTTGCCTATGTTTTTATATGTAAATTCTTATTTTTTTAAGTAAGTTAACATGCACTTGTTAACTTGTAGACAATTGGGAGCCTACAAGGACTATGTGAAGAATAAATATGCACCTGAAGGGTGTATCGCTGAAGCATATGTTGCGCACGAGTGTGTAACGTACACCAAAGTGTACTTGGGAGCGCTTGAGGACCCCCAACAACAAATGCCAATAGATGAACCCCAATTCAACATTTATATCATCTCCAGTGACGTGGTAGTACAGGGAAGCTTGCCAAAGTCGTACAAGTTGGATGGAAATGAGGTAGCCATTGCCCACTGGTCGGTACTGATTAACTGTCAAGAAGTACAATATTGGAAAAACTATCATCTTCACTGCCCTGCTATTGCCGGAAATGTTGATTACCACAACAGGACGTTTGTAAACTACTTTGGTCAATGGGTAAGGGTATATGTGTATATGTCTATTTTTATATATATCCTTATATAGCATGTATGTATGTACGTGATTTTGTGGTTTCAAGATGACATAATTTCTTGTGTATGTATTACTGGACGTTTTCAGATGAACCATGTAGCAGATGATGGTTGCCTAGAGTGGTCAAACGAATTGAGGGTCCTGGCGATGAAACCGATAGCTTCAAAAGTTTACTCGATGTGTCAGGTCAATGGCGTGAAATTTATATGTGAAAATCGAGACGACCGACTGAAAACACAGAATTGTGGGGTGATGTTCCATTGTGGGCAGGATGGCGTTGACTATTACGGTGTCCTTCATTCAGTTGTTGAACTAATTTATGGGAACCGCATGAAAGTGCACTTGTTCAAGTGTAGATGGTTTGATACTAGCCCGGAGAACACAAGGACCGATCAGTACGGAACATTTTCGGTGAATACTGATACTAGCTGGTATGAAGATGACCCTTTCGTTCTTGCATCATCAGTAAAACAAGTGTTTTACCTTGATGATCTTATTAACAACGAGTTACCATGTAACTCGCCGGCAATGGTGGCGGTATTTCCAGAACATACAGCTCGAGCTGCTCCCCATTTCTTCCTCTCCTTCTTCCCTCTCAAACGCTAAAACTTCTCAAAATTCAAAACCTCTCAAACCCTAAAACCCCTCTCTCTTCATCTCAACCCTCTCCTCAATCCTCTCTTCCTCTCCTCCCCTCTCCTCCCCTCTCCCCTCCCCTCTCCTCCCCTCTCTCCTCCTCCCCTCTCTCCTCCTCTTCCTCCTCCCCTCACCTCCGTCGCCGGAAAACAGTTGGGTCGAGCTCCACCGTGGCAGATAATAGCTCACTCTCTCTCCCTCTCTCTCTCCCTCTCTCTCTCTCTCTCATTCCACATTTGATTTTTATGCATTTTGATTAATTAATTTTTGATAATTGTGGGATGTATGTATGCATGTGGAAAATATTTGGAAAATGTAATTAAGGTATGTTTGAAAATTGTGGGAAATTAATGTGGATAATTGTGGGGTGAAGGAGAAATATATGTGATGTATATATGTGAAAAATTAATTAATTTATATGGAATGTATATATAGACGTATGTTTAAAAAATGTGGAAAATTAATTAGCTAGGGTGATTTTGGATTAATATGTGATGTATATATATGTGTGTGAAAATTAGGTGAAATTAAGATGCATGATGTATACAAAGTGTATATGTGATGTATATATATGTGAAAAGTTTAAAGCCGGAAATGATGTATGTATATATGTTAAGTTAGGTGATATAGTTGTTAATTTAACGTATAATAGGTGAAAAATCGGCTTCGGAATTTAACGTATTTGGATTAAGGTGATATAGTTGTTAATTTAACGTATAAATTAAGGTGAAAAATCGGAATCGGAACAGTTTGGAACCACAACTGTTTGAAACCGGAACTGTTTGTAACCGGAACCGTTTGTAACATAACGGTTCCAGTTCCAAACGGTTCCAGGTTCAAACGGTTCCGGTTCCAAACTGTTCCGATTCCGATTTGTTATAGAACCGAAACGGTTTGGAACCGGAACGGTTTGGAACCGGAACTGTTTGTAACCAGAACCGTTATGTTACAAACGGTTCCGGTTACAAACAGTTCCGGTTTCAAACGGTTCCGGTTCCAAACCGTTCCGGTTCCGATTTGTTATAGAACCGAAACGGTTTGGAACCGGAACCGTTTGGAACCGGAACTGTTTGTAACCGGAACCGTTATGTTACAAACGGTTCTGGTTACAAAAAGTTCCGGTTTCAAACAGTTCCGGTTCCAAACCGTTCCGGTTCCGATTTGTTATAGAACCGAAACGGTTTGGAACCGGAACCGTTTGGAACCGGAACTGTTTGTGACCGGAACCGTTTGTAACATAACGGTTCCAGGTTCAAACGGTTCCGGTTCCAAACCGTTCCGGTTCCGATTTGTTATAGAACCGAATCCATGACTATTACGGTGTCCAGGAGGTTTTGCGGCTAATTGGCTTCGGAGAGGTTCCCGAAATAGTGGAGAGAACAGTAGTCAAGCTTCCTCCTCACCCGCAGTTAGCAACACGCCCAGTGGGCCAATGATGACTGTTCGCACGAGAGCCTTGCTAGAGGCGCGAGCTCAGGAGGAAGCTGCACGATCAAGAGCCGTGCAACCAGAAGTCGAGGCTCGAGCCTCAGTCTCCAGACGCTCAATAAACAGACGTCCCTCCGGTGGCAGAGCCTCAGACGAGCGACAGTCAACGGGGGCATCAGAAACTCCCTCAATCCGAATGCCCCATATTCGCCCGGTGCCTACTCCCGTTTCACGGGAATCATCTGAGACACATGGTGGTGCTGGCGCCTCATCGTCCAGACCTCGTCTATCTCCGCTGTCCGGTCTCTTCCTACCCGACGAGATTCCTGTGATCCCTGAATTCGATGATAGGGGGATGCCTGTTTATGTTGAAGGACGGCCGAAGTTCCTGGCCGTGGAGGAAGCGTATAACTTCCTCCCGTTCGACCCCGTGTATCTTTGGAGTGTGAGGTGCACCAACCAACAAACGGACGATGCAGGTAAATTTTATTTAACATCAGATTGATGACTTAATTATTACTTAAGACTTACGATAGGTTCAATTAATGATATGAATTTGTTGACATTGTATTATTATGCAATTTCGTTAATGGGACTGGAAAACGGAAAGGGGCTAGAGGCACCTGCACCGGGAAGAGACTTGAGCAGGCCACCGGCGGAAGGAAAACGCCCATAAGGGCCAATGAGGATGGCGAGTTGATCGAGGCATTCGACACCACGCGCAAATATGTCAGCATGGCCGGTGCGATCGTGCGGGACAAGGTCCCAATGCTTTGGCCAGATTGGGAATCTGTCCCTATCTACATGAAGATGCAAGTGCATAATGCACTCAGTGTGAGTAAAATCGTATTTTCATTACGTAAATTTTACATTATTAATTAAGTCCGAATAAATATATAATTTTACCTTTTATATATTCATATTGCAGGTGTGGTTTGACGTGGATGAAGTTCTTATTCACACGTGGGTAGAGCGTCAACTACATATGAGGTGATGTGCTTCGACTTATTTGAATATATATCGAGTTAGATTTTTGTTTATCAAGTGTTTTAATATCTCTAACTTTTTTTCCTTGTTTTAATATAGGTATAAAGAGTGGAAGAACGAGCTTTCTTCCCATTACACTGTATACAAGGAGCTAGGCCGAGGTTCTACCCCTAGCGAATTCCGGTTTAGGGAGTACGAGTGGCTGTGGCTGATAGCCCACTTCGAGCACCCCAAAGCTCAGGTATGCATCATGAATATATCTTACAAGCCTAATGTATCGTATCAGATTGAAATAGTTAGTTACTAATTTTTTTTCATATGTTTATCAAACAAGGCGATTTCGAAGACGAACCGGGCGAATAGATTGAAAAACACCATGGCCTATCATGCAGGTTCACTCAACTATATGGGTTGGTCGACTAAGGCGCAGCAACAACAAGATGTGAACCCGTTAGTGTATATTCATCAGAAGTTCTATCCGCAGTGCCCTGAAGAAGCGGTAAGTCTTTCGCCTCTCCATGTGTTAATAAAACTATTTTTCGATAGTAATAGATTTTGTTAGCTAATACGTTGTTCATTTTCGCTTTTTAATTAGGCGAGAGTGGAGGAGGCGACCGCAGAAGTGACCATGAGTATAGCTCGGACTAACCATCCTGACTGCTCCGAGGAAGAAGTCACCCAGTATGCCTCTCAGATCGATCCGCTTGATCCCCCGATAGCGGCTCAGATCATGGCAAAAGCGTGCGGGACTGGAAAGAATACCTACTACTGTAGGGGAATGGGCTCGGCGGGCGAAGGAGTATTGAAAAACACTTCAGAATACTCTACCGGGTCAAGAAGTTCAACTTCTAGTCGTAACCTCGCAGCGGAGCTTCAGAGGACGCAGAGGGAGTTGGAGGAGCAAAAGAGGCAGATGGCCGAGTACCAAAACATGGTCCAGCAGCAGACACAGATGCAGGCTCAGATGTACACATGGATGCAGACGATGTACGAGGCTCAGACTACCGGACAACCGTTCCCCACACCTCCCCCGGTCCCTCCGTTCCCTAGCTATCCACCACCACCACCGCACCAGTCAACACCAGAGCAAGACCAAGGTAGCCACCGGAATTCAAATGAGTACATGGATTACTTCGACCCTGACCCGCAAGTTCCTGGACCCTGACCTGTAGTTGTAGTTAATTTTCGTATCGTCGTTGCTATTTGTACTGTACGTTGGACATTTATGTGTACTGTTGAACTTGTATGATTGTACGGTTTATGTCTTTCAATGCAAGTTCTGGAATTGGGCCCAATCCAGAACCGCGTTTTTTTTTTCAAAATTTTTCCAGACATTGCCGGCGACATGGACCTAAGTCGCCGGCAATGTCTTACATTCCGGCCACGGCGGCGCTGACATTGCCGGCGACTTCCGTCGCCGGTAATGTCCTACACATCACCGGCGACTTGATGTCAAGACATTACCGACGACGTGAAACTCCGTCGCCGGCAATGTTAATACCGGCAGGGAATTTCCGGCGACGTTTCCGGCGAAAAAAAAAGACAAGGCCGGCGATGGCAAGTCGCCGGTAATGTCTCCATTTCTGGTAGTGGATGAAGGATATTTTTGGATTTTTGCAGGACATTTACAGGGGTATTTTGGGTATGAAATTTTGGTTCTTTAGCTTTTTATTGACCGGGCTTCATGGCCTTGTCACATTATTGACCCATTGGCGGACCTACAAAAGGCTTAGGGGGCCTGATGCCCCACTGAAATTTTAGCTGCATGTATTTTACTATGTAAACCTCGAATGAATTTGAAAAAAAAAATTGGTATATGCCCTCAGGCCATAAATTTGCCTAATTCTTTTGTATTTCTCCCCCACATAAATGAATTTTGGGTCCGCCACTGATTGGCCCTATATAATAATTGCTCGTAAAAACAAGAACCGTGTGTGCAAATGTACGTGGCTTTAAAAAAAAGATATCTATGTTAAAGAGTTGTCAATTCTTTAGGGTTTATAACCCATTAATTCATGATCACTTACGCAAACACTTGCAAATGAACCATAGATTATTCGATCATGATATATAACAACAGGCCCGCTCTCTTGCGGTAGTGATTATGAGGGATGAAAAGGGATGGGAGAATTACCCCGCCGTCCGATTTATTGGCTGCTCCATCAACCGTTGAATTATGATCTCTTGGTTACTCTACACCCGTCTGATCTATATCTAAAGGGTAGGATTAATTAGAATCTCTTTTTGTCCCTTAATTGTTCTCCCTCAGGAGAACAATCTCGTATATAACAATTAATCCTCATATTTTTCTTGAAAGATAATAGATTATTCCTATTTTAAAATGAGCCATCGCGCCTTAATCCGAATTAAGTAAGGACGAATATCATACCTAAAATGACACATGAAACAAAAATCCGAATTTTGTCAACTTTATAGTATTGTATTACTTCCTAGTTTTACGTACAGACTCCGTAATACATAAAAACCTTATTATCTTTTCACATTTTTCCTTGGAGAGAAAGGGTTTTCTCCTAATCCTTGTGGATAAAGGCTTTCTCCTTTTCCTATAGACCAACTACCAACACTACACGCTTCTTTATACAGCCACTAAAATATATATATAGCCATGTAATATATATGTTAATATATATAACTATATATTATCAGTTATTCCAGCATGTACAAGATGAAGAGGATTTTGAGGTGGTGCGAAGTGTTGCAAAGAGAAGTAGACGAGGGAGGTTACCCTCCTCCGGAATCAAAATCTACCAACTTGCAAATGAGACTAAAGGTTAGAAGTCATAGTGGAAATTTTGAGTTGGTGGCAGGTCATATGTGCTATATCTTTACTATACCAAAGGTCATACATAAATCAAATATTTGGATCGACTTCTCCCAAAAGCAACAAAGTGACACCGCTGCGAAGATCTATGATGCACTTTTTTACATGGGTCTTTTTACGTACTGAAGACTTGCAAGGCTTTGTTGAAGAAATATTGAAGGGAGTTGAAGAGAAGAAAGTTATTGATCCCCATCTGGCTATTGATCGACGTGACTGTAACGTACCTTAATGCTATCCTAACTAGTGATGTTAGGATTGTTGACGGCGATAATTGTATGTTCTTGTACAACGAAGCAAGAATTTGCTGGGATGAGTTCAAACGTGGGGCTGAAGTAAAACATGATATTAGTGACATGCCTCCATCATGTTCTATTTGTGTGGAGGAGTTGGAGGATTTTAGAGTCGAAGATGGTTTTCATGTAAAATCAGTTGCTCGATTACCTTGCCTGCATTACTTCCATAAACTATGCATTGCCACATGGGTGAAGTACGGTAACTCATGCCCCTTGTGCCGATGCCAGTTAGATATGGGCAAATTCATATCATGAAAGTACTAGTTCTATATGATATGGGTATTACATTAGACCCTCAATACCCTGATTGTCCGAAATTATCTTTGCAAAAATAAAATTTGTATTTTTTTTTGTCGTCACTTATGAACATCTTCAATTACTCATCTATAAAAAAAAATTAGCTATATTTGTAAAAAGTTAAATGTTTTTCTAACTCCAACACCTTTTTTTTTTTGACTAAAGATTTATCTAGTGCATATATTAAATTGGTCAGATACACCAAAAAAATACTTAGAATAACTCTGTTTTTTAGGAGAGGCAAAACTAAACTAGGCAATTATGTATTACAACAATTACGATTTTTTTCGATAAACCGATCGAGTACGATTAAGAATAGGCGGTCGAGTAGGTTAAGATTTGCCAAACCAAATGGAGCAGTCCCAATGGCGGAGCTAAGTGTTGGCTTACCTAGGCTTAAGCTCAGGTAAGATTTCAGAAAGTTAAAAAAAATCATACTTTATTTGGACCCAAAAAAAAAACTTCTCACAATAAACTTTTTTCTTTTTTATGTTGCTTTTTGTTATACATCATATTCATCGTGATATCGTCTTTCCAAAGTCATTGTCTATTTACTCTTCCTTAACAATATTGTATAAGTTTTTACGTAAACTCAAGAATTTAATACTTGTATAAGTCATATATCTTTTGTATATTCTATATTTGGTGTTTGCTCTGCTTCCTCTAGCCTTTTCAAGTTTAAAATTTAAAAATTTAGTGAATTATAGTTTGTAAGATTATGTCTTTTCCTCAATTTATTATTTTAAATTTCAACCAGTACACTAATCTATGGAAAAAAAAATGTGCACTGCACAGTATATTTCTCGGTTACAATTAGCCCAGGTAACATTTTGATCTTAACTCCACCACTGAGAAATCCTACTATAACAATGGTGTTCAACAGAACAACAACAACAATGGTATCCTAAGAAACAACACCCCTTTCCTCATTGGACTCAGTGGAACCACACAAAACGTAGTAAGTAACAACAACAACAATTTCGATCAATAATGGTGGACAGCTCTTTCCGGGAGGATCCACGCTCCAAAACCTCATGTTCGGGGCCATGAGTGTTTTCTATGACGAGTTAACCGTAAGGCATGAGCTAGGTTCTGGCTTGGTCAGCAAGCTAGGCACAAGGCTTCTATGTGGTGAGCTCGGAAGATGGTACTAGTCAGACCATGGCTTTCACAGCTATGTTTGAGAGTGGTGGATATGATGATAGTCTGTGCTTCTTCGGTGTCCATATGGTGGCGGTTTCAGAGTCTCACTTGGCCATCAGGGGTGGCACCGGAAAGTACGTTGATGGGAAAGGGTTTGCGAGTGTTAAGATGTTCCCGTGTAGTAATGAGCAACAAACTGATGGAGCAGAGACCCTGTTGGAGTTCACTGTTTATATCACGTGGTAATATTTAAATGTGTTTACTGTTTGGGCCTGAAATAAATATTTCATATTAGGCTTGAATGGTTGAAGTTTTGGCGAGCGGCCCAAGAATGGCTGAAGTCTTGGCGAGCGGCCTGTGAATTATAAGAGAGCTTGGCAAGCAGCCGAGTATAGGAAATAGAGTTCAGTTAGAACTGTGATTCATTAGTTAGCTGATTCCATGCAGCTTGGATGTCTATCATATCTGTTTTATCTCAGATAGGTTTTTTTGATAGAAGAGTTGTGATAATATTGAATATCTATAAGGATTAATTACCCGTGTGCTGGTGTTGGAATTATATTGGGATTCTAAGAGCAAGAACAGAGGAAGTTTAATAGAATTGAATGACTGCTGGTATGCGAGTATATAAGAAGAGTAAGAGCTTTGTAGAAAAGGTCCCCGATCAAATACATACATTTTCTATACGCAAGTACACCTAGACAGACATCTCGTCTTCGAGATTCTATCTTCTTGGCAACCAGAAGGTTAAAGTGCTTGTCACCTGTCGAGTGAGAGTATTGCGACTCCAAGGAAGCAAATTGCTACTGGAAAGTTGAAGAACTTGTCACCTGTGGGTTGAGAGTTTGGATACTCTAAGGAAGCGAGTGTTCTCAACACATCGTCAGAGAAATTGCTCTGCTTTGCACTGATAAGGGAGTGTGAGGTATCGATTTCGAAGGCTCTGCTAGAGACACATATCAAAGTCCTAGGTTACTAGGCAAGAAGGACCTATTCGGACGGGGTTCGTGCTCTCCTTGTCTAAATTGCTTTATATAGAAGTCAGGCGGCTGTAAACAGTCCATATTCCGTTGAAAAACGGTGGCACGCCAGCATACGAAGCACGCGATACAGGATAAACCGGTACCTGCGGTTAAAACTATCTGAACCTGTTAAAAGAGACTGCTTCGTGGAATAATCTCTCCGCGATAGATATTTTGCGCTCAAACATTTACGTATTTGATTTTCAAATCTGAAGACAAGTGTTGATTAATTTGCATTATATGTGATTTGATTGAGAAATGAAACCATTCAAATTTCATGAGATGTCCGTGAGTATCAAAGTGCATGTATATCACCTACATCTGATTTCCATGAGATGTTAAATTCCATGAGGATGATCATATAAGCTACATGAAAATGAACTCTATAATTTCGAGCTTGGCCCAGCTTCTAGGGCGGGTGGACTTAGGCTCATTAAAATTAGGATAAAATTTGGGTCATGTAAATGAAGCTCAGTCTAGTCTTTTTGAGGCCTAAAAACAAAGTCTAATTCAGTTCATTTTAGTTTTTTAAATCCGTCCCATTTTAACTCATTTTTATTAGAAAATGTTATAAAATATATGACTATTAATATGTTTTCTCCCAATCTCTAGCCATATCTTAGAGCTTATATGGTAAATTGCTTGCAAATCCTTCGATCGATTACCACTTTATCAATTAATTTTGATTCAATTGAATTTCTATTGTTAATATTGTGCTCCGATCGACTCACCACGACGTAAACACTGTGACATATATATGTAGCAATTCCAAATTTTTATCATCTATTTCTATATAGTATACCCAAGGGCCAAAGATTAATTCCACCAGGATTAAAGGAGCCTATAACACTCAAAACAATGCAATCTGCATGCTTATTAGGTAGTGATAGATAAGACATGCATATTTAATTTGTCTGTTTGTTCCTCGTTGTTCTACCAATGATTAATTTGAATCCTGCTAGCTAGTTGTCTGTATCATATATGGATACAAAAGGTTCATACATATACAACAAAATGAAGAACTTACGGACAACCAAGTAGTGGTGACAATCACCTTTTAATTAATTTGCCTATTAATGGAAAACTAGCTCTCTATTTTACCTGGTTCGACTAGGAATATGTTCACGAGTTCCGTCACCCCTGAAACTATCTAGAAATCATGATATAAATGTGGAAAAAAAAATTGGCACAAAATTTTGGAAACATAATTTTTTATAAATCACAAATTCAATGAAAATAATGTGTAAGTACTAAGTAGTGTCTGCGAGCTAGCTAGGCCGCGCGCAATTCACAGATGCATGACAGCCACATCCTAGCTCCCAAATATACACATGTAGTTTTGTAAAAATAAAATAAAAAATCAGACAAGACTCCCTACGCATTTACATCAATCAATAGAAGCTGCATTCCAGCTTAAGACTCCCTTGCGTACATACAGTCAAAGCTAGCTGCTAGGCATGTACATGTGTTACCAACTAGCTAGTTCAACTAGCAACAACAAAGTCCCTTTCCTCACCGGACTCAGTGGAACCACACAAAACGTAGTAAGCAACAACAACAACAATTTCATCAACTTTCAACAATGGTGGACAGCTCTTTCGGGGAGGATCCGCGATCCAAAACCTCATGTTCAGCACGATGAGTGTTTTCGACGACGAGTTAACCGTAGGGCACGAGCTAGGTTCTGGCTTGGTCGGCAAGGCACAAGGCTTCTATGTGGTGAGCTCCGAAGATGGTACTAGTCAGACCATGGCTTTCACGGCTATGTTTGAGAGTGGTGGATATGCTGATAGTCTGTGCTTCTTCGGTGTCCATAGGGTGGCGGTTTCGGAGTTTCACTTGGCCATCATGGGTGGCACTAGAAAGTAAGTCGACACGAAAGAGTTTATGATGAGTGAAAAATCACCTCTCAAATATACCTTATTCTTAATTAAGATATATCATTATAATAATCAATTATAAAGGTTATCAAACACAGTGAGTTAGTGAAACTAAATTCTAACACTAGACTAAAATACTAACAGACTCGACCATAGTATACTAATGACACTACAAATTTAAGCTAGACTATTCTAAAAGTTACTAAAATTTAACACAAAGTACTAGACTCAGTGGCGGACTATCACACCAAATTTGAGGATATTCAGAGTTGATTTGGTTGCCGAAATAATTCGGCGAATCTACAGCTAATGCAGAAAAATATAAATTTCAGAAAAGTAAATGTTGATGAAGATCAGATAGAAATGAAAGTTAGGAACTTCTCTCCATCCTAGATAACTATGGATGGCTGACTCCCACAATCGAGCCAATATCGGTAGGACATCGATTATATTACACTATCTTACTGGCCGTACTAAGCAAAATGTCGGTACTGTCTTAGCTTGATCTTTAACTAATAGGTTGGTACATGTCGGCGTCCTAACCTAGTTAATCAAAGTCATTAAGTTCTAAGAGTGTTTGAAAGTCAACAAACCTTCTAAGGTCGATATAGTGATCGCCTTAACGTCACTAAGGAATTGTTTCACACATGAGTATGTTCTGTCTCTATTGAACATGCATTGATATAGCGGTCAATCACACATCCTACACTCTAGATCATAAGCCATGCAACTAAGTTTGCAAACAAAGTAATATGAATATAGAAATCATCAATGGAAGAACAGTGAAACAAAACTCATCAAATAGTTACTAAGATCAAAAGGGGTTCGAAATCGTAAGCATGTCTAGAGCTTCGATCAACCCCTAACTAAAAGAGTTTAGCTACTCATAGTCATAAGAATATAATAGCAAAACATGATGGAGAAGGAGGAGTAAACCAAAAACCCTAGAATTTTTGACAGGGGAATTTCGACGGGTTGAAATCGTGCAGCTGATCTTCTCTTCTTAGGCTTCCTTTTTTGAAAACTAGCTAACGACCTTAATTTATTCTTCAAAATATGCTTATATAGATATGATCTTGGGTCATCTCCTTATCAACATAGGGTTAAATCATCGCTACATGAACTTGCCACATCACGGATCCTTTTTGGAATAAAATTCTATTTTTTGTTGCTCATTTTTATATTTTCATCCAAATAACTTAAATAAATATAAACATAATTAATTACCAAAAACTAAATAAATCAATCAAGTATTTTTAAAATAATTAACACAAAAAGTTACATATTTATGTAAGTATCAGTCTGCGATCGTTAAGACGTTCCCGCGTAGTAATGATCGAACAACAAACTGATGGAGCAGAGACCCTGTTGCAGTCCACTGTTTATATCACGTAGTAATATATATATTTTTCTGAAAGGATCACGTAGTAATATTTGAATTTGTGTACGTATTTGATTTTCAAGTCTGAAGGTGTTAATTACTTAATTTGCATTATATGTGATTTGATTGAGAAATGAAACCATTCAAATTTCATGAAATGTCCGTGAGTATCAAAGTGCATGTATATCACGTGCATCTGATTTCCATGAGATGTTAATAATGTCCATGAGGATGATCATATAAGCTACATGAAAATGAACTCTATATTCTCGAGCTAAGAGAATGATCAGTTTTGTGTAATCAAAGATCCAGGCCAATAGAACATATATACATATATGTAGGTTTTCTTTTATTTTACCAAAAATCCTGGTCATGCATGTTTCAAAACAACTTGACGGGTATTGTGATATTGGATGAAATTGAATTTAGAGCGCAATAAAGCCATGCACGCAAAATCAATTTGGAAATCAGCATCAGTGTTGACCAATCACCAAGGTGAAGACATGTAGATTTTCGGAGAGCCATGTTCAATAAGAAAATAGCTTGTTACAGTTGCACAGAATGGATTTTTTTGCCCAAGAAAATAGCTCGTTACATGTACACTTGTTATATCAATTTCTGTGTGTTAATGTAACACTGCTACGTTGCAAGTTGTATGGTACAGAAAAGGCTAACAACGTCTTTGGGTTCAAGCTCGACCTGCCCAATAGGCATGGCATTGTCATGATGGAAAATGAGCAACAAGTATCAGAGATGGTGGGGAAGCATAAAGTTGGCGAATTCAAGAAGTCAATGATTGCGTAGCAGTATCTCCTCTGAACCATGTCAAGACATTATACGCGAATTCTGTTTTCTTTCAGAAATTTTGTGTCTTATTGTTTCTAAATGCACTTCGTTCATTCGTGTAGCTACCTACATGCTACGTTATTTTTTTGAGCTAAGAGATGAATGATCAGTTTTCTATTATCAAAGATCCAATACAACATATATATAGTTTTCTTTTTCTTGACCAAAAATGCTGGTCATTCATGTTTTAGAACTAACGAGAATTGTGATATTGGATGAAACTGAATTGAATATGAAGTGCACCGGATTGGCAACGGATTGGCAATGTAGGCCAAACGGTTCCTCTCCAGGGACCAGCATCAACATTGAGTATGACCAATGCAACAATTACATTGCACGCTAGATTCCAAAAGCTGTAAAATTTTAGAGACTCCGAGGTTTTGAGTCTTAAAAGCTGCTGCTGTAAGAGATGAATGTTTAGAAAGAATACTATTGTATATATTAATATATATTTGTCAATTTTCTAGTTATTACTTCGTTCATAACAGTGCCAAACATACAAACTAAGTCTATAATTAATTTCATCCAATCTAATTTGGATTCTATATAAAGCTAGCATGAACGGATGAACCTTGTACGTCTTGTATATATATATACCAATTAACGTGTCAGAGGAGCTAGCTAGCAAGTACTCAGAAGCCAAAATACACAGTACTCTTATTACTCTATATACTACGTACCAACCTAAACTACAGTTCCATTGTTACGTTTTATGTTAAACGATTAGTTACGGTTAACTATAGTTTAATTATCGGACAACTTATAATTTCTTTTTGTGTTAGAGAATTCCGATTTCTTTTTGTGCAACGTAAGTAATATTATACAAAGTTGATACACCTTGATACGAACTTCAAAACAAATGTATGTTGGCATTCATTAATCAAGATCGACCTAGCTTGGTCTGCAACCGAGTCTGTGATTTTAATTTCATGCTCATTTTTAATTGAACTAATTAAGTTGAAACGGTATGAAAGTGCATGTATAAGTATGTGGAACTATGTTGTTAGATGGGAAACTTTACAACAAATAAGTATGTATATCAACCACAGAAGAAATCAAGTGTTGTGTGATATCATGGCCAGGGGCGGATCCAGGATTTCAATCTTGGATGGGCTGTAATTTATTGTGCAACGCACAATTTTTTTTGTTGAGGTTTGTAACCCATTGGGAGGCTCATCCTCACGCCTTTATTATTATATATAAGAAAAACATACATCGGAGGGAACATAAAATCAAACTCCGTGAATTAAAATATCTACATTATTACTAATTAAATCTCACCCTTCGAGGTCTACAAACTTCAAACTCATCAACAACCGAATCATTATCAATACTATCGGCATACTGTCTTTCAATATAGAGAACCATGCTATCATCAAGAAACTCTTTACACATCTTATTTCGAAGAGCATTTTTCAAGATCTTCATAGATGGAAATGATCTCTCTGTTGTTGCAGTAGACACAGGAAGAGTCAACACAAAACATATTAATTTATAGATCATCAGGAAGAATGCATACTTTCTTGTTTCTACCAACCGTCGACACAAGTCTGATAAAGATGATGTCATGTTGAATCGTACATCTCTCTGAATATCTTCAAGAAAATATCCACACTCCATCTCAAGAGAAAGTATATCAGTAGTCGTAAAATCTCCAGGATAAAACTTCACAGCAAGAGTACGAATATCTTCAACATTGAAAAATTGGAAATTATTACGAGGATCAAATGTTGCACTAAGAACAAGGAGCTCCAATGAAGTCTCTGTAAATCTAGTATCCAACTCTGCTAACTGAAAGTCTATCACAGCATTTAGAACACTAACTCGATAATAATGCTCATTTGTAATAAAAGACTTTTGTTGGCATGTTCTTGGGTTTGTACCTTCCGTGTAGGGAGCACACATATCTGGCATAACAATATCATGTTCTTCACAAAATAATATTACCTTTGCAATCAATTGATCCCAACCATTCTCTCTCATTGCCTGAAGTTTAGATTTTGTTAAACTGAGAAAGCTCAAAGCATTTAAAATGTCTATGGCTTTATGTTGCAATGCTTGACAAAGAAACTCAGTAATCTTCATGACATCATGCATCAACAATAAACAGAACACAAAATCAAAATTATGGGTTCAAATCATACATATGCAAGTGATGCAACCACTTAACCACTAACCATTATTCCATTACTCCAAGTTAATAAACCATTCATATCCTAAGAGCTAATTGAACCACTAATATCTATGCCATATTGATTTGAGACTGTGAGAATTACCTGGAACATATCTTCTCAAGAGTGTACACTACAAAACCTGCAAAAGGAAATTAAGACAAAATTTTAAGCTAAACTCAAGCAATACATATGTTTACCAAAATACTGTAATTGCCTAATTTTAAGCTAAACTCAAGCAATACATACACAATAACTCTCATATGCACAATGCTCCATATATAAGCTCCACCACATCTCCATCTTCTTCCTCACTCTCACTCTCACTCTCACTCTAGCTTACAAATACTCCAGAATAAACAAGGCCGATAGTGGGATAGCAGCTGGATTAGTGCGTATTACTAGTTAAGTATTTGCTGTGGTAATTAAGTAAGAGTGCAACTGTGTAAGACGTACAGGGGTTTTGATAATAGAAAAAATAGCTCTGCCTCCAACTATGTATACAGATATATTATCTCGATCAGGCAATTAGTTAATTGAGGTGTACGTTTATATAATCTTATAATCTGGGACCAGCTAGTTCAAGCTACCTGGGAGTTTCGGGGCTTTGAGTGTGGCAACATTAGAAGATCAATATCGATCCATTTATTTACGGAACTTTTACCCGAACCCACAGTTCAATAAGTTTACCTACGAAAATCTAAGTAGTGTAAGCATCATAGAAGAACTATACCGACATTAATCAAACTTCAGGTATTTCTGAATGAACCAACTCAATTGAACATGATATAGAAATCTACAGAAAATTCTTTGAAGCCCTCACTATTGGACGAGGGAATCGGGGTGACATAGAAAGGTGGTCGCCTCGGCTGGATATTACGTCGCCTCGAGTTCTTGTGACCAAAACTACGTCGCCTCGTCTTGTCGCTTCAGATTGATCACGCCACCATAGGGGCGACGTAGATCCAATCTACGTCGCTTTATTTCATTTCACGCGACGTAAATATTTTTACGTCGCTTCAACTTAAGCGACGTATATTGAGATCAATATACGTCGTGTCATTTTATTTATTGTTAATTTTTTTCTTTTTTTTAATACACGAGGCGACGTAGATTGATCAATCTACGTCGCTTCATTGTATTTAATATTTATTTTTTTTCTTTTTAAATAAACAAAGCGACGTAGATTGATCAATCTACGTCGCTTCATTGTATTTACTTTTTATTTTTTTTATTTTGGAATAAACAAAGCGACGTAGATTAAGAAATCTTAATCTACGTCGCTTCATTGTATTTAATATTTTTCTTTCTTTTTAAATAAACAAAGCGACGTAGATTGAGCAATCTACGTCGCTTTATTGTATTTACTTTTTATTTTTTTTATTTTGGAATAAACAAAGCTACGTAGATTGAGCAATCTACGTCGCTTCACTGTATTTAATATTTTTTTTTTTCTTTTTAAATAAACAAAGCGACGTAGATCGAGCAATCTACGTCGCTTTATTGTATTTACTTTTTATTTTTTTTATTTTGGAATAAACAAAGCGACGTAGATTGAGCAATCTACGTCGCTTCATTGTATTTAATATTTTTTTTTTCTTTTTAAATAAACAAAGCGACGTAGATTGCTCAATCTACGTCGCTTCATTGTATTTACTTTTTATTTTTTTTATTTTGGAATAAACAAAGCGACGTAGATTGAGCAATCTACGTCGCCGTAATGTATTTATTTTATATTTTTTTTCTTTATTTAGACAATGAGGCGACGTAGATTGCTCAATCTACGTCGCCTCATATATGCAAAAATAAAAAAAATAAAAATTAAATATTATTGTACCAAGTCACGACTTATCGCAATTTAGAAACACAAAAACGCATTCAACCACAAAAACGCATTCAATCACAAATCAAAACGTTAAAAGTTTATACAAATCAAGTTTACACAAATCAAGTTTTTTGGGAGCCTAGATACAGTTTACGAGCCAGGAGGTGGTTGAGGAGGTTGAGGTTGTTGACTCCCAGCCTGGAATGATCGCATCATGGCCTCCATTTTTTGCATCCTTTGGGCGAGCGCATTGTAATCCGCTATGGCCTTCTGCGCCACCTCGGTCGATCTGCGCGCCTCCTCGGTCGATCTGCGCGCCGCCTCTTTGGCTTCAGCGATCTCCTTTTGCATTAGGATTTGGCGTTCTTGTACCCGGGCCCCTCCTCTCGGTTTGGGGTCGCGTGTGAGAGCGCGATCCACCCCTGTAACGTCGAACAAGAACAAATATTAGTATACTCTATGGTAAAGAAAAATGTAAATCGACGAAGAACGACGGTGGTTTAGGAGATTTATTACCTCTTATAGAGGTCCCGTGCCTTGAACCCACCTCTTCCTCTATGATATTTATTTGTGTATCAAGAGGAAAAGGCTGGGGTTGGGAAACCTCTTCGCCGTCAACTGGGCCCGCAACACTATCTTGTTGCGACAAGACTTTATCGAGTCGACGCTTCACTGCCGCCTGCTCAATTAAAATAGATAAAATAAATAATATTACAATATAGTAAACAAAAATAATTGAAATAACGTAACGTGAACCTATTTGAGCTTACCACTTTCTCAGCCGCATTCCTCTCCGGCTGGTATACGTTAATCCACGTCTGGACGGCGGGCGCTCTATGACCCTCATTCTCCAACACCTCGCTTCGGTACGAGAGGGCGAGGGATCCCGAATGGTGGTTGAGCTGCTGCTCCTTGTTCTTGTTTCGGTTTCCTCGGTTCCGTTCGCACAATCGCTGCCACACACACACAAAAATCATTTTAAAATAAGAACAGATAAACATGCATATTGTTCGAATGTTGGCTACCAAAACTGTGCGGATAGTTTATGAAACTCACCAAGTAAGCAGGGTCTTCGAAGTGAGCTTTTAACCACGCCCATTGGTCTTCCCTCCCGAGAAACTCGGCCGGAGTCTCCTGGCTGACGTGGAGATAATGTTGATGGCAATCGTACTTCCAATCCTTATAGATTGTTTGCGCCGTCGCATCAATGAAGTTCCACATCTCCACATCAGTCGCCGGGATGTCGTAGTTCGTCTAGCACAACACATTTAAATTTCGTTATGTAAAAGTTATATTTACATTTACTACAAGTAGGTAAGTAAACTAAGGCCAGTAAGTATACCTCAAGACTGTTACTGACGATATCGCGATGCAAATCGCTAAGTCCCAAGAAGCTAGGTGCAAGCATTGGAACTTTTCCGCGGATGATGCTACCGATGTCTCTGCACATCAGACTCCTCATTTCCCTCGTCGCAGGCCCCGCATGCCTCGTAGAGTAAGCGACTTGTAGTCGCCTATTGTTGTTCATCCGGACGAGGTACTCCGTCTTCGTCCCGACAACGACTCCGCGCTGTTGCGTCGTCGGATCTCCGGTTGCCATGTCGACCATGTCGGGGAGTTTGGTCTTCTTGCACCGGATGCTGAGGGCGGGAGGGTGCTGTGATGCCGTAGTGGCGTCGCTTTCATCCACTTGAGGAATCGCATCCTCAAGTGGAGGGGCGGGCGTTAACATGGGAGCTTCTGGAATCGTCAGGGTCGCCGATTGTCCCGTGGGGCAACCCGACCCGGAAGGCCCATCTCGGCTGAATGCTCGCCACGCCGCCTCCGTAGCCTCCGCAGCTGCCGCCGCGGCCGCTTCACGACGCCGGATCGCCGCTTTCTTCCTCTTCTATCCAGTATCTCCGGGAGCCATTCTGTTAAAACTAAACTGTATTTAATTAATTAGATGATTTACTCGTAAACTATAGTTACCTAGGTTACGCATATTCTTGTTCAAGTATTTCCATTGGTGCAGTTAACCAAATTCTGACCATGTCACTATGTCTAGTTTTTCTCCATATGAAAAAAAGAAGAAGCATGTAGATGACTAAGAATAAACTGATCGAACAATACAGAAACATTCATGCTTATCATCACATATAGCAAGTCGCTTTTATTTTATTTTCAATATATCCTTATCATAACAAAACACAATACACATTCGGAATCATCATCATCATTTTCAATCACATTCGGAATCATCATTATCACAAAAGTAGTTCGGAATCATTATCACAAAACACATTCGAAATCATCATCATCACAAAACACAATACTTACATGAAAACAGATTGAAAACACATTCGGAATCATTATCACAATACACATTCGGCACAGTATAAAACACAAAGCTCCATACCTTCTCGAGTTGCCTCAAATCGTTTGCTTTAGCTACACGGAGTTGGCTCGGATTCGGTTGCTTTAGCTACACCGATGAAAACAGATTGACAACATATTAGCTACTTCAAATAACACATGCTAGCTTAATGTCACATATTCATTAAACTTCAAGAACAAAAGCTACTTCAAATAACACATGCTAGCTTGAGAATTTAATTTAAGCAAGCTAGGGAAACTGTCTAAAACCGATAGCAAATGTATTCTCTTTCTATGAACATATGAAAACCTTGACAAAGCTGTGCAGCAAACATGAACACACTAACTCATTATATTCATCATCATAAATCGCATGCCCCGAGTCTCTTTTACCAAATTTCACCAACACATGAACAATCTACGTATATGCATCTAACAAGCTAGTTAATTAATCAAGAGATCGAAAATTATAAAGAGAAAACAAATTAAGAATCAGAGAGTACAACCACAGAAGAGAAAGAAGAAGCTGAGCAACATTGATGTATGTGGTTGTCGGAGACATTTCATCGAACAGTTGGTGGGCAACATTGATAAACACTGTAAAGCCTAAACCACTGTAAATCCTAAATCACATCCCTGAAATTCCATACCAACTTCATTCCATATAATACACAAATCACATATAATTCCATATAAAACACAAATCACATTGAATGTGATGCTTACACAACACCACTGTGAAAACAGATTGAAAATTGAACGAGGTCGGATGCTTACAGTGTGATGGTTACACAGATTGATGGCCACAGATTGAGTCACGGTAGGTTCTAATGCGATTAGGGATATCTGGGATTAGGGAATCGACGATTAGGGATTTGGTGAGGTCGGGTCCGAGTTGAGATGGAGGGGATTTGGTGGAAGGGATTGAGATGGAGGGGATTTGGTGGAGGGGATTGAGATGGAGGGTTGAGATGGAGGGGTTTAGGGTTCAGCGAGGTCGATTAGGGGTTAGGGTTTTCTGGGTTCGGGATTTGGGGGCGCGAGGTCGAAGAGCAATACGGGAAGAAGTTTGCACGAAATGAAAAGAAGAAGAAACTGTGATTCTGGGATTATAAAGCCAACGAGGCGACGTAGATTGCAATCTTCGTCGCCTCATATGATTTCTTAATACGTTGAAGCGACGTATATTGCAATATACGTCGCTTGGATTAATCTGAAGCGACGTATATTTAAATATACGTCGCTTGGATTAATATGACGCGACGTATATTGAAATATACGTCGCTTTAATTTAATTTTTGTTTTTTTGTTTTTGAATAAAGAAGACGACGTAGATTGAACAATCTACGTCGCTTCATTGTATTTAATTTTTAATTTTGTTTCTTTTTTAATAAATGAGGCGACGTAGATTGATTAATCTACGTCGCTTCATTGTATTTAATTTTTAATTTTGTTTTTTTTAATAAATGAGGCGACGTAGATTGAACAATCTACGTCGCTTCATTGTATTTAATTTTTAATTTTGTTTTTTTTAATAAATGAGGCGACGTAGATTGATTAATCTACGTCGCTTCATTGTATTTAATTTTTAATTTTATTTTTTTAATAAATGAGGCGACGTAGAATGATCAATCTACGTCGCTTCCTTGTATTTTTAATTTTTAATTTTTTTTTAAATCAATGAGACGACGTAAATTTCTCAATCTACGTCGCTTCCTTAAATTTGGAGCTACTAAAAAAATTGAATTCTTTGTCGCATCAATTTATTTATGTTTTTTTTAAAAATGAACTGAATATGAAAGAAACGATGAAGTAATATTTAGGTTAAAGAAAATACGAATTTAGGTTTCAAATTCATAATAATATTAGTTTAGACTTCGTCTTCGTTCTCGTCCTCGTCCTCGTCTTCGTCCTCGTCCTCGTTATCGTCTTCGTCCTTGTCCTCGTCCTCCTCGTCCTCCTCGTCCTCCTCCTCGTCTCCTTCCTGATCCAAAAGTAGTTGAAAATCTGGGTAAAATTGTATCACCGTGGGAGTGTCCTCTTGGTAAGGCTCGAATATATGATCTCCTGTACGCGATATGTTTTCATCTATGGCCAGTACTTCGGCGCTGTAGACATTGCGGTGCGACATTTCTTGTACTACCTTCCAAGTACCACCCGCCTTTGGATCGTCTATGTAGAATACCTGTTTTGCTTTGGTTGCAATTATGAAGGGTGAATCCTCATAGTAACTGTTGTTTGTATTCACTGATATCAGTCCATGATCTTTTATAACGGTGTCAAGATCTTCAGGGTCCTCGGAGTTGTGCCATGTGCACTTAAACAACACCACTGGCATACGGCCTGCATATAATACTTCGACCACGTAGTTAACATGGCCGTAGAACTTGGATGAACCCATGTCTATCATGACACCGCTGTTTTGAGTCACGGTTCTTTGATCTCTATCAAACGATGTGAACTTGACACCGTTCATATAACACGACTTATAAACCCGACATTGCTGAGGTCCTTGAGCTAATGACTTTATTCCTGCAACCAAGCTCGGGTCCGAGTTTTTTTCTTTAAGGGACACCTAAGAGATAAGTGTTAAGAGAAGTTAGAGATAAGTGTTATAAACCCTCAAAGAACCTTACAAGAATTAATAGGCATATGTACCCATGTTAAGAACCATCGAAGAAAACTCCTCCGACGACGAAGCTCGTCGAAATCTTCACCATTTTTAGCCTCGAACCTTCTGAGATGTTCTTCTAGGTAAGGTTTGACTTCGTCTGTTTCCACCAAGACTTGCCAGTGAGCCTCAGCAGTCTCTGCCTCAGTCAACCTGGACTGGCGACGAGTCTCGATAATATCTGGTCTTACTAAGAGTGAAACACAGCTGATATTCCACTCAGCTATGGAAGTGTCGATATCTTCGTTGTCCATCCGTCTGAGATAAGACTTACAATACGTCACGGACTCATGTATAAGGTACTGTTCAACAATACTACCTTCCGGGTAACGTGTATTCCTCATTGACTTTTTATATTTTCCTAATTGCCTGCAAAAACACTACTCAAGATGAGTACAATATTTTCCTAATTGCCGACATATTACATAACGAACATAGGGTTAGCAAGAACAAAACATTTGACATTTCAATTGGATACATCCATGTATAGTGTACTGGACCTGTAAGGAATACTTGTTCGGGCAGATGAACCATGAGATGAACCATAGATGTAAAAAAATGTGGAGGAAATATGAGCTCCAAATTGCAGAGAATCATCACTATCTCAGTTTCCATGTCACGCACAACCTCATTCTTAAGCTCCCTACTGCATAGTTGACGAAACCAATTTGACAGTGCTATCAATGGCTTCACAACGTTTTCTGGCAGGAACCCTCTGATAACCACAGGAAGAAGACGTTGAAGCAAGACATGGCAATCATGCGTCTTCAATCCATAAAACTGTGACGGAGAACTTACTTTCACCTTACTTCTCAAACTACCTGCATAACCAAGAGGATACTTAACATCCCTGAACCACTGGAACACATCTTTTAGATCATCCTTTTTAACTAAAAAGGGTGCATGAGGAACTTTCCCCGTACCCAAGTCACCCGCTCTTTGCCACTGGTTTTTTCGCACATTCCTCTTCTTCAAAGCAGCGCGAGCTTTTGGACCATCCTTAGACTTCGATTCAATCGAAAAAATGGTTCCAAGGATGTTGTCACACACATTTTTTTCAATGTGCATGACATCTAGGCAATGTCTGATCTTCAATGATGACCAATACGGCAGCTTCCAAAATATGCTTTCGTGAGTCCAACACTGTCTGTTATTCGGATTGTACGGCACCTTCAAGTCTTCATGTTGGCTAAGAATAGGGTAAACGTTTGACCTAACGTCCTCCAAAATTTCATCTCCACTCTTACGATAGGGTCTTCCACCAAACTCCTCCTTCCCGTTAAATGCCTTGCTCAATCTCCAAGGGTGATCTTGGTGGAGCCATTTTCGATGACCTTCATAAACTATCCTCCCACATATATGCTCTGAAGTTAGCTCATCTAGACAGATTGGACATGCCTTGTACCCTTTCACAGTTGACCCCGCAAGCATCCATAAACCTGGAAAGTCGCTAATAGTCCACATTACCGCTGCCTTCATCAAGAATACCTCATTGTCTACTCGATCAAAAGTATGGACTCCAACGACCCATAAATGTATTAGCTCCTCGATCATCGGCTCAATGAGTACACTAAGGCACTTTCCGGGAGATTTAGGGCCTGGAATCAACACTGATAACATGTTATATTCCTTCTTCATGCACATTGATGGTGGTAGATTGTACGGCATCACAACAACGGGCCATGTACTATGCAAAGTTCCCATTGTTCCGAATGGATTGAAACCGTCTGTTGCTACTCCAAGGCGCACATTCCTGCAGTCCCGTGCAAAACCTGGAAAAGTTCTGTCAAAATGTTAAAACGCTTCTCCGTCAGCTGGGTGGCTGAGGCTACCAGCCACGCATATCCGCTCCCCCAGCCATCGCATATGCTTGGCAGTGTGTGGGGACATAAACAAGCGCTTCAACTTTGGTGTTAGAGGGAAGTTACGAATTATTTTTTTGGGAATATCATTCGTATTTGGCTTATATCTTTCTGAATAACACACTGGACAAATCCTCTCGTTTACAAGCGCCCCCCTGAACAACACACAGTTAAACTCACACGCATCAATTCTTTCGTAACCCAGTGAAAGATCACTCAAGATTTTTTTTATTCTCGAGTATGAACAGGGGAATGTGTGCCCTTTAGGAAGAAGTTTATTAATGTAAATACATAAAGAGTCAACACTTGTGTCCGACCATCCATTTTCATTTTTCATTTCCATTACATCTAATATGGCACTCAAAACAGTTTCCTCATTGCCTTCATATAATGGGGTCTGTGACTCCTTCAATAATCTATCGTACTTTTCATAATCATCGTCTACCATGTCATTGAAGTTCATGCCCGAATTATCTTCCACTAATTGTTGGGGTGCATCTGCATGGTATCCAGGATAATAGGGATATGCATCATGTAGAATCTCCAACTGCGGGTTTACTGAAGGACTGGCACCACTAGAAGGACCGACTCTGTCTTGAAGCCACTGTCTTCGTTGACTGAGCATTGCCGGTTCACCAGAAACTTCCCCGTGAAGGTGCCAGACTGTATAAGTAGGACTCAAACCACTGTGTGATAAGTGATGATACATGACATCCATAGTAACCTTGAACGAACCGTTCTTACAACGTTTTAACGGGCAGAAGTAATAATCGGCTCCGTTACTATGTAGCCGGGCAAAATTCATGAACTCGAATATGCCTGTGATGTACCTTGGATCAGCACGATGATATGTCATCCAAGTTTTGTCTGGGAGTCCGTCCATGTTTCCTGTAAACATAAACAATCAATATGAACAAAGTTACCACGCCACAGTTGCGATTCAACCAAAACCCCACACTTCTTCGCCTTATGCCTCCGGGTTGGGTCATATCCCCTTCAGGGGAACACGGCATTTGTCAACGCTTTTGCACCCATGCGTTTCAGCTCCAGTTTAGGGAAATTTCGGTAGCATCTCCCTACAGTTCCCCGAGTGCACACATATCTAAACAACCTAATTTGCACTCGGGGAACATTTAAAGGAGACACTGTCGAAACCATATCCCAAAACTGAAACTGAAATCACATGAATAGCAAAAGGATCAACAAAGTCATGTTCACCTAAAGTGTCCAAAAATGGGACAATTAGAGAATCAACAACTCAACTCGATCAACTAGATGAGTTGTTCATTCTCAAACGGGAGTTCTAAGTTGATAAACACCACAATTATATATAGCCATACGCTCGATTTCATGATTAACACTAATAACACTACTAATTAAGGCTCGAATACACATAATCTACATTAATCATCAATTAATTTCACTAAATTTAACCAAATTTCAAACATTAATCATGAACCCATAACATGATTTATCACAATTCAATGATTAAAACACTAAAACTACAACATAACACCAAATTCAATTCAACTTCAAACATTTCACCAAAACTTCAATTTCACTTCTAATCATCAATAAATTTCACTAAACTTAACCAAATTTCAAACATTATTCATGAACCCATAACATGATTTAACACAATTCAATGATTCAAACACTAAAACTACAACATAACACCAAATTCAATTCAACTTCAAACATTTCACCAAAACTTCAATTTCACTTCCAATTTAACATATTATGGTCATAAAGAGGGTTAAAGAGATACAAATCAAACTAACCTTACTCAAGAATCAAATCAATTGCAAGAACAACCTTATTTCTCAATTTCCTCTAATTTCTCCCCAAAATCGCCCAAAACAGCTGCAGAACGACGGAGAACTGTTTTTCTAAAATTCTAACTTTATGAACGGGTTGACTTTAAGAAGAAGAGTAGATCAAGATTTAAAAAAACGAGGCGACGTAGATTGATCAATCTACGTCGCCTCGATTTCATTCAAAGCGACCAAACTAATCTACGTCGCTTCGAATAAAATGTAGGCGACGTAGATTGCTCAATCTACGTTGCCTAGTTTTTAATCAAAGCGACGTAGATTAGTTTGGTCGCGACGAATGAAAAACTAGTCGCCTCAGTTTGTTGAAGCGACGTACTTCAATCTCCGTCGCCTCAATTTTTTGAAGCGACGTACTTTTTATCAAAGACAATGTACGTCGCCTCATCTAAAATCGGAGTGACGTAGAAATATAACTACGTCGCCTCGATTCCCTCCTCCAGTAGTGCCTCCAACTATGAAATAGATCTGGGTTTAATTACTTCAAAAAGCATGGAGGAAAACATGTGAAATTTACACAAAAACTTACCCAAAGATTTTAAAGATTCTAAGCAGGCTGCAGGCTGCAGACGTCCTATGGCAGGCTGTCTGGCGTCTATCTCTCTTCTTTCACCCTTTATAAAACTTAAAGCTATGTTTTATTTATAAAAAAGGAAAATAACCAACGCAGCCAAATGAAGAAACAGGCCAGGGCAAAGAACTCCACCCAGCAAAAAAAAAAAAATTCAGCCCAAAATATTGGGGTGAGCTACAGCCCATCCTGCCCTTGAGCTGGATCCGCCCCTGATCATGGCATGGTGTGTGACACCACTTTCACATGAAAGTAGCCTAGAAAGTAGAAAACCTCTATATATTCGAGCTAAGAAGAGAATTATATTATAGTGTTTAGTGTTTAGTTCATAACAAGTTTTGGCTCCGCCCTGTTCATGTTTCAAGACAACTTGACGGGAAATGTGATATTGGATCGATGAAACTGAATTTGTTTAGTCGCTCTATAAGTACATACGTGTCAAGATCAATATAAGATGCACAATATGGCTAATACAATTTTGTTGGTGTGGGAACTTAGACCTACCAACACAATTAAGGAGGAATAGTTCTCCATTTTGAGAAAGAGGCTGCTGATATGATACGAGACCTAACAATAAAATGCATTATGTATGTCGAAACGTTTCTATATAGGACCAGCTTTATTGATATATATATACACACACGTTTATTATATTGCAAAATGCCAAAATCAACTGTAAAAATTAAGAAACTCCAATGTACATATGTTTAGCCAGAGACGGAGCCAAGAATTGATATGAGGGGGGTTAAAATTATGTAAAAAAATACAAATAACTATGGAACAAACACATATATATAAATAAACAAAAAAAATTGAAGAAAAATAAAATAAAATAAAGAAAAATTTTTAATTTTGTTGGTACGTACACCGTAAAATAGAGCAACAAAACAACAAAAGTGAAGAAAAAAAATAAGAAGAATATTAACTTTTTTTTGTTTAGATATTGACTTTTTTCTTCTTCTATAAACTGTAAAAGAGAGCAAGAAAACAATAACAAAAAATAATAAAATTATTGTGACATAGTGTAGATTCGAACTGAAGACTTTCACAAATCTAGTTATAATTAAAGACTTTTTACTTGGAACAACATAAATTTTCATGTATCTCATACAAACGCCATCCCCTTCAAGTGGCTTCGCCACTGTGTTTAGCATACTTTGCCGAATTTATTTTCTATGTAAAGCACACAAACACATGTAATTGATGTTTCGGAGAGCTAGAAGCCCATTTCGATAACGTACACCTACATATGTTCTAATTATATATGTGATCAAAATATAAAATAAAACACAACATGAGATTTTTTTCATTCAATCAAAGATAAAAATGGATAGAAAATAGATACATCAAATCCAACATTGTCAAGTTTCGTTCACACAGCTAAATTTCAACGCACACATTATTTTTACTCGGAGAGGAAAACACTGATTTGCATGATGGTGTCGACGCCGTCCGTCGTGTGCTGGTCCACCTGTTGTAGGCTCTCGATGGTCGCATACCCACTTGCATTCTCGTACTTCCCGGTCCCACCGATCACGGCGATGTGTGACACCGGCGACGCCGTGCGGTGGACACCGAACAAGCTGATGGTGTCGTCCACGTCGTCGTGCACAGCGCCATGCATCAACACGGTGAAGGCCATGGTGTGGCTGTTCCCGTCGAGCGAGCTGGCCAGGTAGAAGCCCTGTGCACGGCCGAGGATGCCGGAACCGAGCTCCTGGCCCTCGGAGAGCTCGTCGTCGATGACGGTGACGGAGCCGAACATGAGCTTCTGGAGGGTGGCGCCGTTGGGGAGTTGGCCGGCGGTGACGAAGGGGTTGCCGCCTCCGCCGCTGACGACGTTGTTGTTGCCGGAGTTCTGGATGAAGGTGCTGCTCTGGGAGTTGGTGAGGCCGGTGGTGCCGGTGAGGCCGGCGATGGAAGGGAGGCTGTTGCGGTTGTTGTTGATGAAGCCGTTGAGGTTGTTGGTGTTCAATGGGGTCCCACCGCTGACGGGGAATATGTTGTTGTTGGGCTTGGAGAAGGGCACGTTGGCAACCGTGTTAGCAATGAGCCCCGTCACCACCCGGACCGAAGGGTGGGACCCGCCGAGGATGTCGTGCATGAAGAAGGCCAAATGCGGCCCTGCCGCCGCAGCGCCCGATGTCGTCGATGCCACCCCGGCCGCCACAACGGGCGTGGCAACCGGGAGAGGCACATTCGGTGTTGGGATTGGCGCTACAGGGATTGGTACAACGGGTGTCGGGATTGGAGCAACGGGTGTTGGGGTTGCTGCGACAGGTGTCGGTGTGATAGTGGCTACGGGAGCGACTATCGGTGATGCCACTTCAGCCGGTGGCGTGACGTCATTATCAATAGGTGCATCAGTGTTGGGAACTGGTGTCAAATCATCGTCCACCTCATCATCGACGGGTGTGGTGGCAGGGAATTGGCCACTTGGGAGCTCAGTTGTGGGGTTTACGGGGTTTGACACGACGACAGGTGTTGGAAACGGATTGATTACTTCATCAAGGATCCTAGCTGAGTTGGCACATCCAAGTGTGATGATGGCTAGGAATAGCACATAGTAGAGAGTGGCTTTGAGTGGCTTGGAGGCCATTTTTTGATAGTGATGAAATGAGCAGTACTTCTTGCTTTAGTAGACTCTTCAGAGACTTAGAAATGTGTGAGTTGTGTTTTGAGAAATGAAATTTTTTGTGTAGGTTTTATAGTTTTCTGAAATCTCCCAAGTGATGGAGTTGTTGTATCCTTTTTCTCTTTGCAGGGTGTCTTTGGTCTAGAACACCAACTCCCTAAAATGGATCTGGTACAGTACTTAATTTGAGTAGTTAAGATATGATGGCACCGGTATATGAGTATATATGATTAGTTTGCTGTCCACCACAGCCTGGTGTTTTGTATAACCTTATTGTGGGGCTAGAGCATTTGGAGTGAAAGTAATATCACATTTTGAATTACATAGGTATAAAATTACAGGAATAATGTGGCAGATAGAACTTTGTAAGTGAAGCAGTTGATACTATCTCATTCCATTTTTTTTGTTTCTGGTTTCTATCTTCCTAGCATTATAAACCTTTCAGGCCTCTCTTTCACCAGTGATGAACCATATTCTTAGATCCAGAGTGTGCATTGTGTTATAAGTAGTGATCAATTTCTATGTAGAGGAGTAAAAGTAAATTTGAAACAGTGAAATTTTCACCAAGAGTTGTTCAATCGCATTCCACCGAGTCATTCTGGTGTCATGATAGAACAGAAGCTCTGCAGACGTCCATTAATTTCATATTTTCATAGCATCTTGTGTTGTCATGTTTCAATAGATTTCTTAATCTCAAAGCATTTTGTTATTCCATTATCATAGTGCTGTTCATCATAGACTTCCCCAAGCTGGCCACTTCATCTGGTTCAATCTATCCCATTTGATTTTAGAAACTCTACAAAGATCACAACTATGAGTAACTTCATTCCTGTTTATAACTGGAATCATAATATAACCAGGAAATCTACTTTTAAAACAATGAGGTTCCTCTAGCTGAGATAAACATTGAGCCTTAACATCTTGTTGGCTGCCACTTCAGTTTTCACTGTCCTAACTGTTGCATAGCCATTTGCACCCACAAATTTCCCAATTCCACCAATAACAGCAACATGAGATTCATGATGCACATCTCTTCGATGAACCCCGAAAAGTCGCAATCCATCCTTGAATTCACCATCAGCAAAATGAGCTGTCATAGCCATCATGTGGCTACTCCCATCTTCGGAGCTTGCAACATACATCCCTTGCGCTTTTCCAACGACTAGTGAGCCAAATCCAGAAGTATAAGTATCGAAAATGTCCTCGTCGATCATGATCACTTCCCCAAACTCAAGTTCCTGCAGTGTAGCTCTAGCAGGAAGAAATAGTCCAATGCTGGATAAGTCAAGAGTCAGAGTACTAGAGAATCCGGTAGCTGGAGTAGCGGTAATCGTATGCATGGGGTTGATTTCCGAGACTGGGACAGCTCCATTCGGAGGAAATACGCCTAATGGTTTCGAGAATGGCAGCTGAGGACTAGTCACTGTGAAACTTGCTGGTTTGGACTTGGATGAGGCATGAGTCACATTCATGAGCACATCTCTCATTAGGAATGTAAGTTTGTGATGTTGTTGGCTGTGAGGGTATGATGGTGTAGTTGGACTGCTCAGGCTTCGCGCCGCGGCAATAGAAGAGTTTTTTGTGGTGGTGATGATGATCAGGATTAAGCTGCAAGCTATGACTATCATGGAGAGGCACTGCTTGGCCATGATTTGGCTCCTGAAAATGATCTCTGTGGCACTAGCTAGGCATATGCTGATATGCATGTTGTTTGTTTTAGTTTATTCATGTATAAGAGGCTTAGTAGTGGATTTGGTGTACCATATGTAGTATTAGGAATAGTAGTTAGCTGTAGATCTACTAAGCTTAACCATAAACAATACAAATTGCCTTTGTTCTTGGATCCAATGGCTTTGTTCTAAAGCGAATCCATGCCACAAATTTCGATACGCACGACTCCGATAACTTAACGCGATGCTATGCCACCCTATACGAAAAGCTTCACTAACGACTTCGAAGTTGTTTAGGACCATGACAAAAACAACACTACATCAAATCAGCACTGCCTGTATCAAATGGTTCAGTAGCATTTTACATTGCTTAGTAAATTTTAAAGTGTTGATAATCACACCGACCTAAAATGTATAAAATTGTTTAGTCAGGGCCAAAAGTATAGTTTTGTATAAATCTAAGGACCAATAGTGAAAAATTGACTAAAAGGATTAGAGCTCAGTAGCTCACCGTCTCTCCCACTCAAAATCTCCAAAACCCTAGAAAGGTTTTTAAAACCCCCAAATCCCTCACACATCTCCAAAACCCTAACCCTAACCCCAACACCAACACCATATCCAATGTACCTCTACAGCCTCACTCTCCAGCGCGCCACCGGCATAGTCGCCGCCATAAACGGAAACTTCTCCGGCGGCAAGGCGCAGGAGATCGCCGTCGCGCGCGGCAAAGTCCTCGACCTCCTCCGCCCCGACGACAACGGCAAGATCCAGACTCTCCTCTCCGTCGAAATCTTCGGCGCCATTCGCTCCTTAGCTCAGTTCCGCCTCACCGGCTCCTCAAAGGACTACATCGTCGTCGGCTCCGACTCCGGCCGGATCGTAATTCTCGAGTACAATAAGGACAAAAACGTCTTTGACAAAGTCCACCAGGAGACTTTCGGCAAATCCGGCTGCCGGAGAATCGTGCCCGGTCAGTACTTGGCGATTGACCCGAAAGGGAGGGCGGTTATGGTCGGAGCTTGCGAGAAGCAGAAGCTTGTGTATGTGTTGAACCGTGACACGGCGGCGAGGTTGACCATTTCGTCGCCGTTGGAGGCGCACAAGTCTCATACTTTAGTTTATTCGATTTGTGGAGTTGATTGTGGATTTGATAATCCGATTTTCGCTGCGATCGAGCTGGATTATTCGGAGGTGGAGCAGGATTCGAGTGGGAATGCGGAGGCACAGAAGCATTTGACGTTTTACGAGCTCGATTTGGGGCTTAACCATGTGTCAAGGAAGTGGTCTGATCAGGTCGATAACGGGGCGAATATGCTGGTGACTGTCCCCGGTGGAGGGGATGGGCCGAGTGGAGTGTTGGTCTGTGCTGAGAATTTTGTGATTTACAAGAATCAGGGGCAAGGGGATGTGAGGGCAGTGATTCCGAGGCGAAATGATCTTCCGGCAGAGCGCGGAGTGCTGATAGTTTCGGCGGCTGTGCATAAGCAGAAGTCTATGTTCTTTTTTCTTTTGCAGACTGAGTATGGTGATGTGTTCAAGGTGACGTTGGAGCACGATAATGACATTGTCTCGGAGCTGAAGATTAAGTATTTCGATACGATTCCTGTCACGACTTCGATGTGTGTGTTGAAGTCGGGGTTTCTGTTTGCGGCTTCGGAGTTTGGGAACCATTCGTTGTACCAGTTTCAGGCGATTGGGGAGGATCCTGATGTGGAGTCTTCCTCGGCTTCGTTGATGGAAACCGAAGAGGGTTTCCAGCCTGTGTATTTCCAGCCGAGGAAATTGAAAAATCTTGTGAGGATTGATCAAGTTGAGAGCTTGATGCCGATAATGGACATGAAGGTCAGTAATCTATTTGAGGAAGAGACACCTCAGATCTTTACGCTTTGTGGTCGTGGTCCTCGTTCGTCACTCAGGATACTGAGACCGGGGTTAGCTATTAGCGAGATGGCTGTGTCGCCGCTCCCTGGTGTACCAATTGCAGTGTGGACAGTGAAGAAGAACGTGGCCGATGAGTTTGACGCATACATTGTGGTGTCCTTTGCAAATGCTACACTTGTGCTTTCGATTGGTGAGACAGTTGAGGAAATTAGTGACAGTGGGTTTCTCGATACTACTCCATCACTCGCGGTGTCTCTGATTGGTGATGATTCTCTCATGCAAGTTCACCCGAATGGAATTAGGCACATCAGGGAAGATGGGCGTATCAATGAATGGAGAACTCCCGGAAAGAGGACGATTGTGAAAGTCGGCTCCAACAGACTTCAGGTGGTCATTGCTCTTAGTGGAGGTGAACTTATATACTTCGAGGTTGATATGACGGGGCAACTGATGGAGGTCGAGAAGCATGAAATGTCCGGAGATGTAGCGTGTCTGGACATTGCTCCGGTACCTGAAGGGAGACAGAGATCTCGTTTCCTTGCAGTCGGCTCTTATGACAACTCAATCCGTATATTGTCGTTGGATCCTGATGACTGTATGCAGATTCTGAGTGTGCAAAGTGTTTCCTCGGTTCCAGAATCTCTCCTGTTTCTCGAGGTTCAGGCATCAGTTGGCGGTGAGGATGGTGCTGATCATCCCGCCAACCTTTTCCTAAATGCCGGTTTACATACTGGGATTTTGTTCAGAACAGTGGTGGATATGGTGACAGGTCAGCTTTCTGATTCTCGTTCCCGATTCTTAGGACTGAGACCTCCAAAGCTATTCTCGATTAATATAAGAGGCAAGCATGCTATGCTCTGTTTGTCAAGTAGGCCCTGGCTTGGTTATATTCATCAAGGACATTTTCTGTTAACACCCTTATCGTATGAGACTCTTGAATATGCTGCTTCATTTTCATCTGATCAATGTGCGGAAGGTGTAGTATCTGTCGCTGGCAATGCTTTGAGGGTTTTTACTATTGAAAGATTGGGAGAAACATTTAATGAAACTGTGATTCCCCTGAGGTACACCCCTAGGAAGTTTGTTGTACAAGTGAAAAGAAAGCTTTTGGTAATCATTGAAAGTGATCAAGGGGCTTTCACAGCAGAAGAGCGTGAAGCTGCCAAAAAGGAGTGCTTTGAGGCTGCAGAGATGGGTGAAAATGGAACTGGTACTGTGGAGCAGATGGAAAATGGTGAAAATGAGGAAGATCCCCTCTCTGATGAGCATTATGGCTATCCTAAGGCAGAGTCTGACAAATGGGTTTCTTGCATTAGAGTTCTTGACCCGAAGACAGCAATTACCACTTGTTTGTTGGAGCTTATGGATAACGAAGCTGCATTCAGTGTATGTACAGTGAATTTTCATGATAAGGAATATGGTACGCTTCTAGCTGTAGGTACAGCAAAGGGACTTCAGTTTTGGCCCAAGAAAAGTATAACTGCTGGATACATTCATATATACCGATTTGTAGATGATGGGAAGTCCCTCGAACTGTTGCACAAGACACAAGTGGATGGTGTTCCTCTTGCTTTATGTCAGTTTCAGGGCAGATTACTAGCAGGGATAGGATCAGTGCTCAGACTATATGATTTGGGGAAGAAAAGATTGCTCAGGAAATGTGAGAATAAGCTGTTCCCCAATACTATTATGTCCATTCAAACCTATCGTGATCGTATTTACGTTGGTGACATTCAAGAGGTATGTTTTTCTTCTTTCTTAGTAGTTATAATCATCAGATATGGAATTTTATCTGGGTTGTTTGTTTTCGCCTCATACTGCATATTATGATTTTTTTTAGTACCTGCTCCTATATGAGTCACTATGATGGTGGTTATGGGTTCAAAAAAATTTTCTTTATAGTTTTCTTGCATATTGATTAGCTAAATTTCCACATTGTTTAGCCATTGAAGATAGACACGAAAAGTAAATAGATGCTTCGGATAATTAGTAGGCAGGAAATCTTCCGTGATGATTGAGTAGCTGAAAGCTGTGGGTTAAGTTCTTCTACAAGTTGGAATTAGTGATAATGTCTTGTACTGATATACTGGGTGCAGAGTCATTGTTACATGTGATGCCTCCTCATCTGCTTTAGTTTCCATTTTTTTTGTTAAGGTTCGGTGATTTTATTATCTGAAGTACATGTCTTCTAGTCTGCTTGCTTGCCATTCTCTATCCACACTATTGTTAACTAACTTTTTTGCTTACGATCAATTGTTTTCCAGTCATTCCACTACTGCAAGTATAGGCGAGATGAGAATCAGCTGTATATATTTGCTGATGATTGTGTTCCAAGATGGCTTACGGCATCATTCCATGTAGATTTTGACACCATGGCTGGCGCCGACAAATTTGGGAATGTCTACTTTGTGCGGTTGCCACAGGATGTATCAGATGAGATCGAAGAAGATCCCACTGGTGGGAGGATAAAGTGGGAGCAGGGCAAGCTGAATGGCGCCCCAAACAAAGTCGAGGAGATTGTTCAGTTCCACGTTGGTGATGTGGTCAGCTGCTTGCAGAAGGCATCTCTCATTCCAGGTGGTGGTGAGTGTATCATTTATGGGACAGTGATGGGTAGCTTGGGTGCATTACTTGCATTCACTTCCCGCGATGATGTTGACTTCTTTTCTCACCTGGAGATGTACATGAGGCAGGAACATCCACCCTTGTGTGGTAGAGATCACATGGCTTATAGATCGGCATATTTCCCTGTTAAGGTAATTCTCCCATTTCTACATTTTAAAGCAATAACGATGATGAATCTGGTGTTTTTCATCCCTATTTGCTATGCCAAGTTTTTCTATATATGGATTCATGTTCTAATGATCAATCCCCGCTGAATATTTGGCAGGATGTTATTGATGGAGATCTTTGTGAGCAGTATCCAACATTACCTATGGATCTACAGAGGAAAATTGCAGATGAGTTGGATAGAACTCCCGGAGAGATACTCAAGAAACTTGAGGAGATCCGAAATAAGATCATCTAAGGAAGAAGAGGAGCTGAAAGGTAGCCTCCTGATTTTTGTCATACCTTGTGGATTTGGCATGCGTCCCTTAACTATTAAATTTGCTGTGTTGGTCAAACATATGTTTGGTAATACCGTAATCAACGATTATTTGGTTCATGTGTGTGTTTTCACAGGGTCAGATTTGCTTGGATTGTTGCAGTCATAGCTACACTAACAATTTCCTCATTGCCGAGATGGGCAAACAATTTCCAGTTCAATTATTTTGACACAGATGGCGACCGGTTGAAACAGTTCACCGAGTGTATCGAAAAGAAGCATTGTGCATCTTACCTGTTGTAGACAGTATTCTCGGATGTTGTAATTAATCTGAATAGATTCTGTTTATGCTTATTTCAGTTTGACAATATGTTGGGTCAGATTGCTGCTAGTTGCTTTGCTACCTTTTCTTCAATGATAGTTTAAATTATTGGTGTAGAGTTTTGTAGTATTCTTGCGTTATGTAGACTTGTAGTGAAGTATACATATGGTGTATGGGATTTCTCTGCCCGTTTACTAGTTAATTTCCCAGCAATACAAGAAAACAGAACAAGCAATCCAACGAATAAATGTAATCTAATGTCTGTTATGAACTTCTAGCAACTTTGTTTGTCATTAGCCCTCTTTAACTCTCCTTCCAACCTTGCATTTCCATCTCCAACTCTCTCGTCCAACCAGTTGATGATGTCCGAAAACACAGTCTCAATGTTCTCAAGTGGCTCTCCATAGAGCAGACCGTGCCACATCTTGGGGTACAACTTGAGCGTCTTGTCGTAGCTCGACGCCACGTCGTGGAGCTGCTTACTAACCGACGTGTCGGTGACCTTATCGTCTTCTCCGTGGAGGACAATGAATGGCAACGTGACCTCCCCGAGCCTCTGCTCGAGTTCTGTGCTGACACGCAAGAGCTCGTACCCGGTCTGCAATCGGGGACGGCCCTTGTAGCAGTAGGGATTCTCCCTCACCTGTTTTCTAACCTCGGGTACTTTGAAGGCTACATCGATGATGTCATTTGTTGGGATTATTTTCCAAGTTGGTATCACCTTGCAAAGCTTTGTCAAGACACTGATCACAATAGGAGCTGGTCTCATATCATCTGCAATCTGTTAAAACAATAATCCATATCAGTAAAACAAACAATGAAGTGGTATTTGGCTACATGCTAAATTCTCTTTTGTGGACTGTTTCAAACTATTTGTGGCTCTAAACTTAGTGATGAACATAGTCTTCGATCTGATGGGCCAATTAAACTCAATTATCATTAAATTTGTATCTAACCGTAAATAATTAAAATTAAAGACTATTTAATTTAACGAGAGCACCGACTTGGACTCATAATCAACAAATGGATTTGGTCAAGATATACATTTTAATTTTAAAACATTATTTTTGGTGTGACATATACTACCTATAACGTGGGTTCCAAAAGCTCCAAAACTATAGTCCAATTGAAAACGTGTGGCAACAAGAGAGGAAGATGGAGTAGAAGACAGAGAAACATAAAGCAAACCAAAAGTTATGATAGTGCTTAATCACCTTACACATGGGAGCAACTAAGACCGCACCATCCCAATATTCTGGCTTTTTCCTATGAACAAGCAGAGCCACTGCTCCTCCCATTGACTCTCCCATCAGATACCTCATCTTCCCCTTGCCTTCTTTGCTCTCTGTTCCAATTCCAACTCCAACCATTAGTAATGATATAATCCACCAATATTAACCCAACAAAACAAAATTTTTTTATCATACTAACCGGAAATGTTTGTGAAGTGAGTTGTGCAGTCCTCAACAACATCATCAAAGCTTTTCACAAAGCCTGCAAGCCCTGCTGATTTTCCATGGCCTTCATAGTCTATTCCATGTATGGCAAACCCTGCTTTGGCCAATCTCACTGCAGTACCTATAAAACTGGAGAGTATTAAAACTCCGGAAAACTATAGAATTTTCGTCTTTTTATGTAAATGATTCATTCATTCAATTTAATTAATACTACTCACTGTTCATGGTGATGCTGCACTCCATGGCATATCCATGGCAGATAAAAACCAAGGCTTTGGGGGGTCTATTGTTTTCTGGGAGCCATTTGCATGTGAAAAGCTTCATCCCTCTTGAGTTTAATATGTACTCCTCTTCATATCTGACACCACTCATATCAATAGCCTGCACAGAATCAAGACCAAACATCAGAAAACAAATTCATATACCAAAAACCAACATGATCAGAATTAGAAAGAGAGAGAGAGGTAGAGAGAGAGAGGGTACCATGATGACAGAAAGAAGAAGCTAGTAGTGAAGGAGTGGGAGAATAAAGTGAAGAAAAAGATTGAGGATTCTGGAGATTAACAAAACGAGTGGGAGTGGATGGAGATTTTTGCATATGGAAAGTGGGAAGATTTACGTATATATAGTATATATGTAACCGATATTTATTGAGAAAATAATAACAATAGGGTCCCCCGGAAGGGAGTGTTTGTATTATGGTCAACTTGCACTCAGCTTCATATTTTGGACTTTTCAGAATTTCTGGAAGGAGTTGAATTTTTTTTAGTTATAAATTCGATGATAATGAATTGACATAAGTCACATAACTCAATAGGGGTCATTTTCTGCTCTCTTGTAATTTAAGATTGGAGTTGTTTTACAGGTCGTTGAAGAAGTAAAACCTAAGAACCAAAGTGTGAGATTAGAAGAAAGTAAAACAACTTGACACACACGCTATGTTTTATGGAGCTTCTGTGTTATAGTGGACTGGATGACTAATTTGGATATAATATGCTTGGAATAATTATAATATTATACTATATATCACACTTTGCTTAAGCCCCTAAACTTAGGATCTGGCATCTTTGAAAATCGGAGGATTTCAATAATAGAATAATAAAGATGGATAACTAACTATGTAATTGAAAATTAAAGGGTGCAAAGAATGTGGGGCGAGATTTGAGTAATTTAATTCGTGTGGTTCTTGCATTTGATAAGTTTAACTATTAGTTCTGAAATAATTTGAGATAAATCCAACAAAACAGTAAAACAGTTAAACAATATCTTAATTTTCGCTCATTCTAAATATTCATACTTCATCTTTATAAAATATCATAATTATATTCTAATTTTTTACCTCGACTTAAAAGTCATACATGATGTAAGATGAAATCAATAACAATAGATATATTTTTTGGACTGAGATAAAAAATTAAGCTCCTGTTTGATGAAATTTTCTGAGTTTTATGTACGTTAAAAATTAGATATATTATATGCTCCCTGAACACTGTTTAAGCAGCATGATTGAAATGTGTGAATCTAAATTTGTGGTTAGATAATAGGTCCTTATAGTACACTCTCCGACTTGGTCACATTTCTCTACAATATTGATGATGATCGTTCTTCGTCGACAATGTGTGCGTAGCCGCGTACGCAATGTGGGGCTTTCTAATAAGTAATGAGCTCTCATCCAATAAGGTTTGAGTTTTCTTTTCAGCTCATTTGGGACTCTAACTAGATAAGAAGGAAATGACCGGGAATTATTGATCGAGCAGATAACTCTTCCAATATTTGACGGGGAATTTTTTATTTTTATTTTTTGTAGTGATCGAGTTTAGGGCAGTTATAATTAGGGTATTTACCAATCATTTTCGAATGCTGTTCTGATTTTTCTCGCGTAAGAACACAAACACATAGAATCCAAATGACCATAAATTTGATTAGTAGTATGAATCGGAATCATAACAACATGAGTAAAATGTAAAATAACGATATATCAAAAGTTTTTACGATCAATAAATTCAATTCCTTCTTGAATGGATACAGCTGGGTAAATTGAGTTCAAAGTAAATTTAAGAGTTTTACTCACAAAACAAATGAGACCCGCTTGATGAAAAAAATATGTTCCACTTGTTTTATGAGTAAAACTCATCGGATTCTCCTTGAATCTAGTTTATAGGAGAATCTCCCTCTTGAATCGAGAAACATTACTTATTTATCTCGTCGAAATGGATCGATTAATAAACCCCTGTTAGTGAAGTTTTTAGATGAGATTAAAACGATTTTGAAGTATCAATTATAGAATCAAGCTCATGCACCTTGCATAGGACGGACATAAGACGGAGCATCATACATGGTCGTTTAATTTGTCTTAAATTTGGGACCAGGGGAATTCAAGCCTTAACTTCAACTACTTCCATTTTGCTTGACAATTCTGAATATGGATCACGTTCGTTCATATATAATGGACGGTGGCTTGACCAAGTACGCGTAAGCACGTGAACTTCGTGCATCAATTTAGTTTCTGAGGTCGACTTCATTTCACACATGCATATATATATATATATATATATATATATATATATATATATATATAAGGATGAACCAAAATATATATAGACACCTTTTATATATAGCAAGGACCCAAAGCAAACGTGCAGAAATTCCATACACATGGATGACATTGATTTCTGCTGGTTAATTGATTAGTTGTGGTCAATCGCCGTTAGATTTGTATCTAATATATGAGAATAAACTGTACTTTAACTGACTTGTGATTATCTATCGTTAGATAAATATCTAAGCAATCTACCGATGATTGACCACAAATGACCACAAATTCTATTGACCACTAGAAAATTACTCCAATTTACCTTTATGAGAGATGTATACACAATTTTCACAAGCTAGGTTTGTTAATTGAGTAAAAAAGTTGACAAAGAGGTCCTATGTGTGTATCTCTAACTGAATCACTGGTTTCTATACCGGAAAACCTGTAGCTTTATGTGCACATCGACAAGGTTTTCCGCTCATCTATTTGATTGATGAGATGACAAACTTGCTGATATAATGGGGCAGTTTCAATTCATTTGTTTCATATGATCGAGTTTAATTTGTTTGTTTCTCTCTAGCTATAGTTAGCTGATACATAAACAAAGGAAACTATAGTGTGTATGGCATTAGCCTGCATGTAACTTAGCTCTATTTGCTGTTCTTACCCGAGCTTATTCTGAGGCTATCTATTTGTTTCTATATCTAAAAAGGGGCTTTGAAATATGTCTTCATTAGTCATTACATGCAATAAATAGATCGGCACATAAAATATCTAGCCGGATGCATGGTCAAATCAGTTTAACATTCTAGGTACCAAAAATAACGTTTAAAATTAATCAGGGTAGTCAGTTTGGATGAAACTAGGTACCAACAGATGACATTGTTTACATATTAAGAGTTCCATAATTAGATGTCTTTTCCAATTAACTATAACTACTAATTAGTACAATTTAATAACATTCAATTATTAATTAAGGGTGTGTGTATATATATATATATATATTTTTTCTTATTGGCCGGGTGGCGTAGCTTAAAAGTTTATACAAAGTCGTAGTTTCCAAATCGATTTTCCCTTATCATGAGGGAGCTAGCATAATGATGTATTTGATGTGCTACGTACTTGCATTTGTATATCATTCTCACATATATAAATGGGCATATAGCCATCAACGTACGTAACTACTATATATATGAACCAGGTATAACTGTTTCATTTATAAATTGTGGTTTCTAATACACTAACATCGCACATTTTCATTACCGATTAAGAAAACTTTAGCTTTGATTAATTAAAACAATATCTATGTTTGAAACCTAAGAAGTTAGGAGCAGGTCGATCGGTACGTACGTTAGAGATAATATAGTCTAATAAGACTCTAAGATCGTCTTTATGTGGAGAAGTTTGGTCACCATTAAACTATTTTATTAGAACATGGCATAATTATTTTTGGAGGCTATTACTTTCATGGCTTTTGTTTAATTTATACGGCCACCACTACTAGATGGAAATTAAAAATAACATTAGACTAGGATTGGTGCCAATATTGCGAGTGTCAAATCAAACTTAATTAGCTCCAATTGGAAGCAAGGTGTGAAAATGTGGACGTTAACATGGCAAGTTTTCCTAGAAAAATATTGTAATATGATTAGTATATTGATCTATCCGATTCCTATGTGTATGCTGGTTTAGTGCTTCATAGGGAACTATATGTGTTGGAGATAGATTGATACTCTATGATGGGTAAATGCACCAAATATTATATATAGGTGAAGTTTGAGTCCTTGTTCTCATCTAACGTAAACGCATAAGCTCTATCCCATTGAGAGGCTGATTACAGAGAGAGAGAACTGAAGACACAAGTTGAAGAAACATGTCGATCACCATCAATGCAGCTGGTAAGTTCTTCTGAGTTTTGGTTATGGTTTTCATGTGTCTGAGTTCATGTGTTTATATGATGATTGAGATATCCTACAATTTTCAATTGGTATCATAGTAAAGGCTCTTTAATCATCATCTGAATCAATTAAGAACAAACTCAGATTGAAAAGCAATCAGAAATTTTGTGCTTTGAAACCTTAAACAACGTTAAGAGCATAAACGGGTCAATATAAGGTTTTCAGTATTGGCCCATAAGGATAACGATCTGGGCCTATGCCTTGTGTGACCCAATACCCAGTTAAAAGGTCAAAACCCTCTCTGAGATTTTTAGTGATCCTTGATTCTCAACGAACGGGTTTTTCTGGGCATTCTCTGATGAAGATTCTGGGAGGAACACACACGAATTCATATTACGAATTCGTTTAGGATTCAAACCTTGACTCGTTATCAGGTCAGGTTTAAGTTAAAACGCTTTCATATACCCTAGAGGTATCTCCCTGGTATGCCAATAAGATAAAGTACATGGTGACCGTAAGAAATTTAGGCGTGTTGCTCACTTTCTTGTGTTTTGATTGTGAGGTTTTATTGCTTGAATCCATGATTGTTGAATGTACGATTTCAATATGCTTCCGCTAACAATGCAGCGCTGTGAGCAGAGGCCAATGTGTGTTAATTGGGTGTTTAACAATTTCTTTTCAGAATCTGAGCATGTTGATTGAAAATCGGTTAACATCGATTGAAAGTTGAAATTGATATTTACATAAAGCAACTAATTAATATATTGAATTGATTATCTGTTTGTTATCTCAAGTTCAACATGTTAGATTTCTTTAAAATCTTTAAATTTGAAGTTAAGCTTCAATTAAGTACCAAGTTTTTATCTATGAGGTCTGATAGGGGAAGAAAATTTTATGGAAAGTACACTGAACAAGGGCAACAAATGGGACCATCATTTGCTGTCTACCTTCAAGTAAATGGGATTAAAGCTCAATATACCACTCCATACAATCCCTAACAGAATGGGGTAGTAGAAAGAAAGAATGGGACTCTCATGTGGATGGTAAGAAGCATGATGTGTACATCTGGTTTACCTAAGTACCTATGGGATGAAGCATTAATAACAACAAACTATATTTGAAATAGGCAGTACATGACACACCATTTGAGTTTTGGCGTGGTAGAAAACTAAGTGTACATTACTGCCACATTTGGGATTGTAAAACAGAAGCTAGGCTTTATAATCCAGACTTGGGAAAGCTTGATAATAGGTTTGTATCTTGTCATTTTGTTGGTTATTGTGAAAAGTCCAAATGTTATAAACTGTACTCAAGAAATCACTTACCTAGGATTTTTGAAACTCACCAAGTGAAGTTTTTAGGTGAGACAGTACATTAACACAAATTTTGAAGATTTATCTTCAGAATTTGATGAAGTTGTGGAGCCTCAAGACATGACTTGTATACTTCACTCAATTTCAGATCAAGAACAAGCTAACACTGGTGAAGTGGGGGGAAAATTGAACCTTGAGATACCAGGAATATCAGTAACTAACAAAGAGTTACCAGAGAATATTTTCTTGGATAACATAGCAAATTCTGCAGATGTATCCATTCAAGAAAATACAGCTACTATAGGTTCTATAGTACCTTCCATAACTCCAGCAAAATTAAACTTGGAAAACTTAAACACTAATCAGTCTACATTTAAACCTGTTCTAAGACCAGTTAGAGAGAGTGTGCCTACTTTTGGTGGGCAAAGTGATTATGTTTTATTTTCTCATGAAATAGAACAATCTCTCATTGAAGAGTCTGATCTTACACTGTACAATGAAGCTATGAACAGTATAGATGTAGTACAATGGGAAAAGGCCATGGATGCAGAAATAGAATCCATGGAACAAAACAAGGTCTGGACATTGGTCAAACCTGATGCAAATCAGAAGGTCATATGGTGTAAATGGGTGTTTAAAACCAAAAGAGATGCTAAGAGAAATATAGAAAGATTTAAGGCCTGACTAGTGGCTAAGGGATTCACTCAAACCGAATGTATAGATTTTACTTAAACATTTTCTCCAGTTTCAACTAAAGACTCATTCAGAATAATAATGGCTCTAGTAGCTCATTTTAATCTAGAACCGCATCAGATGGATGTTAAGACTGCTTTCCTAAATGGAGAACTTGAAGAAACCATCTATATGAAACAACCCGAAGGTATATTGAACCTGCAAAGGAAAATTTTGTCTGTAAATTGAACAAATCTATATAGTTTAAAACATGCATCAAGGCAATGGTATAAAAAGTTTGATTATTTGATCTTTAAGTTTGGATTTACAGAAAATATAGTAGATGAGTGTGTCTATCTCAAAACAGTAGGAGAAAATTTTATTTTTCTCATCTTGTATGTGGATGATGTTTTTTTAGCCTCAAGTACCTTGAATTTACTGAAGGATACTAAGAACTTTCTATCGAAGAACTTTGATATGAAGGATCTGGGGGAAGCATCCTATGTGCTTAGTATTGAGATTAAGAGGGACATAACTCATGGAGTGCTAGGGCTATCTCGAGCAGGTTACATTTCAAAAGTCTTGAAAAGGTTTGGGATGGAAATATGTGCTGCAGGAGAAGTTCCTATATCCAAGGGAGACACACTTATTAAGAATGTGATTCCAAAATCAGATACTAATAAGTCGGAGATGGAGTCTAAACCATATGCAAGGTTTGTACGTAGGCAATTTAATGTATGCACAAGTGTGTACTAGGCCTGATTTGACTTTCTCTGTAGATATGCTTTCTAGATTTCAGTCTAATCCATACATTCAACATTGGAATGCAGGTTAGAAAGTATTAAGATACTTGCAGAGAACCAAAAACCATATGTTAGTTTACAGAAAAGTGAAAAATCTTAAATTGGAGGGATATACTGATTCTGATTTAGCTGAAAATTATCCTAGCTTCCCAAAGTCAACGAGTGGTTATATTTTTATGCTTGCAGAAGGTGCTATAGCCTGGAAAACGATGAAAAAAACAATTACAGCTACTTCAATAATGCAAGATGAAGTTGTTGCATTGTATGAATGTGTTTGTGAGGCTGTCTGGATCAAAAATTTCATTTTAGGCACCAAGGTGCTGAGTGGTTTAGCTAAGGGAAGAATGACTGTATATTGTGACAATGGAGCTGCAGTATTTTTTTCCAAGAACAACAAGAGGTCTGTTCACTCTAAGAACCTGGATCTTAAGTATCACAGTATCAAGAAAAGAGTGAAAAATGGGGACCTGGAGATTGTGCATATCAGAACAGAACATCAATTGGTTGATCCTTTTACCAAGGCTTTAGCTGTTGGAGTATTTAAGGAACATTGTGCCAATATGGGTGTGGTTGATAAATTAGAAACCTAGAATTTGTGGGAGAAAACATGTAGTAAAGGAAAATTATTTTAGTCGTTTAGTTCTTGTGTTTTGGTTATTGAGGATTTTATTTTCTCAAATTCTTTATGCAAAGACATGATATTTTCTAATGGATTACTTTTCAGATTTTGAGTATATTGCAATCTTCTAGTTCAAATCTGAGCTTTGATTACCATTTTTATCTGGTTAAGAATGCATAGTTTTAGGTGGATGCTGTATACAACATTGTGTTGTATATTTAAGTCTTTTCATATGCAAACACTTATCCACTGGTGTAAAGTTGTGTTTGTGATTTTGAAGTTTTTGTTTAAAACCATTTGGTAGGACAGGAGAATTCTGACACTTGAGTTCAATATACATATCAGTAGCTCTCATTACTAAATCTGGAGTTCATGTGCATTGTGTTGCTTGTAGAGTAGCTCTTAGTTGACAGGTTTTGCTAAGCTTGTGCTATTCTGAGTTCTGTGGTAGAAAATGCAATGTGACAGAATTTTTTTGTTAAGATATGAGGTATGTTATGATTTATGGACACTTCAGTGATTGTGTAATTTAGTTAGCTAGAAAAAAATAGTGTGTTAAAATCCAGTGGGAGATTGAAAGTGTGGACGTTAACATTGCAGGTTTTTCTAGTTATATCAGAAAGCATCTATATGCTTTAATCACAATCAGAGTCATATGAAAATACTATTTAGATGTTGTAATACGATTAGTATATTGATCTATGCAATACATATCCTATGTGTATGCTGGTTTAGTGCTTCATAGGGAACTATATGTGTTGGAGATGGATTGATACTCTGTAATAGATAAAGGCACCAAACACTTTATATATAGGTGAAACTTGAGTCCATGTTCTCATCCAGTGTACAAGCATAAGCTCTATCCCATTAAAAGGCTGATTACAAAGAGAGAACAGAAGACACAAGCTGAAGAAACATGTCGATCACCATCAATGCACCTTGTAAGTTCTTTTGAGTTTTGGTTCTAGTTTTCATGTGTCTGAGTTCATGTGTTTATATGATGATTGAGATATCTACAGTTTTCAAGGTGTACGTTGACATTAAGGTAAAGAGAGAGAGAGGGAGTGAGATTTTCACAAGCAACATCGAAGATTTCAATACCATATATTGCATATCATTACATTAGGGAAGTTAATTTAGACTGGTTGGTTTATATCCTTGTCGATTGTAATTGGTATTCGATCTTAATTAATTTGTCACTTGTCAACTATAGCCTTCGTAGTTCTTTTATATCGGATGCAACGTTTCCTGCTAGCACAGTTTTGTGGGAGACAACTTCTTTCATGCAGTGATTGATAATCTTGAGAGAAACATCCAACCATAAAATCATAGTGATCAGCTCGGAAGGCAGCATCTGATATGATCCTTGTGACAGGGATATCGATAGCAAAAACATCACTAATTAATAGAGTAATAGTAACACACTAAAACATGATCTGTAGGATCTGTAGACGTTAAACTGAGATAGATTAGAAGAAACGAAGTAGAATTTAGATCAAACAGACCTGGCTTAATTGAAGAGGAATCGAGCCTGGTACGTGGTCTCCAGGGGCGGATTTACATAGGGGTTGTCCAATTCTTTGAGATATAGGTTTTGTGGTGTTAAATTGAATTTTTTTTTGCAGAAAACCAGAAGAAGTTGGGGGAAGACGATGAACAATACTTTATTTCTTTGGCAAAGTTATAAATTGAGTACGGCACGTTGTTTAACTAATAATAATAATTATTATTAAATGAAACGATGTCGTTCTATGACTTATATCTCAATCGAAAAAGTGGCCCATATTAAACCAACAAGGCCTGTAGTTATTCTAAACCTACTTACTGTTATCTCTCTCTCTCTCTAGTCTGACTTATCACAGAGACACAAACTCTTTGTTGGAAAGAGTCAAATCATCTTCTTTCTTTGCTCACATCAGTGAGATGAGCACTTGAGCAACAACTACTTTGCAACTTGCAAGGTATGAACTACTTAATTCAATTAAATCGATCACTTGATGTAGAGTTGTTGTTTATTTTTTTATATAAATTTTGATTTTATATTAGGTTAGTTTAATTTTTTTGTTTATGTTCATTAGTTTTATACTCGTTTGAATTGACTTAATAAGTTAATATTACTATTTTTATGCGTATTTTTGATTTATCAGTACATCAGTGAAGAGATATTTCAAACCGTTATCAAATTCAGATGAAGTTTCAACTTCTAAGAAGAAAGTTAAAGAGGAGGAGACCTTGAATAAATATGAGTTTGACTTAAAAAATCTTCCTTCTGATCCTTATTTTCTACCTCGTATTATGAATTACAATCCAAATATTCGTGATCAAATTCGAAGACATTATTTACTTCAGGGTCCTTGTCAGTCTCGAATTCATGACTTTCCTCAGAAGGATATGTATGGAGTAAAATAACGTTTTGTTCCTGCTTGGTTTGATGGTCATCGCGACTGATTGGAGTATAGTATAACTAAAGATGCCTTGTTTTATTTACATTGTTATCTCTTCAAACTCGATCATGGTGATCAAGGAGGTGGTGATACATTCACCGGTAAAGGTTACGATGATTGGAAGAACAAACAAGGATGGGAAAAGCATGTTGGAGGTGTAGGCAGTGCTCACCATCAAGCTTCACAGAATTGTCAAGCCTCAAAGAATCAGAAACAACATCTTGAAACTATTATCTGTCGTCAGGTGGAATCTGTGAAGAATAACTATTATACTTTATTGAATTCCTCGACTGACTGCATTTGTGTCTTGTTGCATCAAGGTCTTGCATTTCGTGGCCATGATGAATCAAAATCTTCTAGAAATAGAGGAAACTTTCTTGAGCTTTTAGAATTTCTTGTTGACCACAATGATAGTGTGAAAGCTGTTGCTTTTGAAAATGCTCCTAGAAACCTTCAGTTAACATCTCCTGTTATACAAAAAGATATCGTAAATGCAGCTGCAGTTGAAACTTTGAATGCAATCATATGTGATATTGGTGACTCATCATTCTCTATTTTGGTTGATGAAGCACGAGATAAATCAGTAAAAGAGCAAATGGCTATGGTTCTTCGATTTGTAGACACAAGAGGGAAAGTAATTGAAAAATTTGTTGGAACTGAACATGTCACAGTTACTGATGCACATTCATTAAAGTATGCAATTGATGAATTATTTTCACGAAATAAGTTGAGTATCTCAAAACTTCGAGGTTAAGGTTATGACAGGGCTAGTAATATGCGAGGTGAGTTTAACGGTCTCAAAACTTTGTGATCTTCTCAGAGAACAACAACAAATTGATGTGATGGAAGCTCTTTAAAATGATGATCTTCAAACTGGAAGATGATCGAATTAAGAAACTAGTATCAAACATCCTGGGGATACACATTGGGGTTAACATTACGGTACCTTATTAAGTATCATCACCATGTTTTCTTCTATTATTAAAGTGATTGAGATGATTATTGATGATGGAACATCTGCTGATAATCGAGGTGAAGCTGATCTTTTAGTAGCACAAATGCGTTCATTTGACTTCATATTTTGTCTTTTTTTAATGAGACAAGTACTAGGGGTCACGAACGATTTATCTCAAGCACTACAGAGAAAATATCAAGATATTGTGAATGCTATTGATTTCGTCAAAGCATGTAAGCAACAGCTGCAAACAATGAGGGAGGATGAATGCGAATGTGATGAGTTTCTTAACAAAGTTTATAAATTTTGTAGCAAGCATGATATTTGTATTCCCAGTATGGATGATGTCTTTGTGGCTAAAGGAAAATCACAACGTAAAGATGAAAAAGTAACAAACATTTATCATTATCGAGTTGAAGTGTTTTGTACTATGATCGACGGACAACTTTCAGAATTGAATGACTGTTTTAATGAGGTAAACTCTGAGCTTCTTCAATGTATTGCAAGTTTAAGTCCAGATGATTCCTTTATAGCTTTTGACAAGCAAAAGTTACACTACCACATATACACTCATTACCGGCGATTTTTGGAAAAACAAGGCCGGCGACCGGGAAAGTCGCCGGTAATGATCATCATTGCCGGCGACTTACTCCGTCGCCGGTAATGTGTCCGAAAATTCACCAGAATTTCGCCGGCAATGTCTCCATTTCCGGCGATTTAATGAATCACTGGCAATGCCTCTTATATTAGATGCAGATCGCAGCAGCTCATTCATTTGGATCGAAAAAAATCCAGTGAAATCGAAAGAAAGAAAACGCTCTGAAATCGATCTTTCGGTATTGTCAAAATTAAGGCGCGCGTCGAAAACTCGATCACTCGGGAAGCTATATATATATATATAGGTACGTATATATATACGTATATGTGTATGTATATATATGTGTGTGTTGATCGATCTAATTAGATCAATATATATATATATGCATGCATGTGTTGATTTAATTAGAGTTGAATTGAGATATCGCGTCGATTATTGGTTTGATACGCAAATAGAGTGGCTATATTGTTGCTTTCGAGTGATTGACTGTTGATTTTGAGTGGATTTGAGATTATTTCGATGAAAATATGTTAATTTGTGTATATATATGTATGGATCGATATAAAATGATTTTGTGAATATTAATTGTTAATATGTCTATATATATATACAGGTATGTTAATTTGTAATTGTGAATTGTTGGTATATATATATTTAATTTATATGCATGCATGGGTCGACTTTTGTTAATTAATCGGATGAATTCGAATGTAATTAATGAGGATTTATTTTATAATTAGTAGTGAATGTGTATATATATAGTACGTAATATTGTTAGAATTTTCAGAATGGACAAAAGTTGGATGAGCCTTGAAAGATGGGATGTGAGATATCACCAGGGAATTAGGAGTTTTGTGAATTTTGTGAAGGCTAATTGTGGAGACACTACACTTCATTATTGCCCGTGTAAAGAATGTAAGTGTCGCAGCGATCGATTTCGTTTTCCCATTGATAAAGTCCAGAAGCACCTGAGTAAATACGGGTTTTGGGATAAGTACACTTGTTGGATTTATCACGGTGAAACATCGTTAGCGGGTTCGCATGATCATGGACAATTTGGTGAGAGGGCCAGTCCACGCTATGATCATGGAGATTTTGCTGAGAGGGGCAGTCCATCCTATGATCCAACATCGATGTTAATCAATGATATGTTTCCTCATGAGAGCGGTGTATTTGCTGATGAAGCACCAAATGTCCCTCCCGTCGTTGAGGGTTTCTCCCATATTGAGCCAGTCGAGCCATTACCTGGAGCTCATGTCAACACAAGCGGTATGGACAAGTACAACAACCTGATTGCATTGCAACAGACTCCGTTGTACGACGGTTGTAGTAAGACTGTTCTTGAAAGTGTCATGGGAGTGATGCAGCTCAAAATGGAGAACAAAATATATGTCAAAGCTGTTGATTCTTGGCTGAAGTGGACTGCTTCACTACTGCCACCCGGTCATCGTCTTCCTACCACTCATCATAAGGTGCGACATATCCTGAAAGATCTTGGGCTTTCCTACATCAAAATCCATGCATGCAGATATGATTGTATTCTCTTCTGGGGAAAATATCTTGAAGACCTTGAAGCCTGCCCGGTATGTTTTACAGAAAGGTATAAGTTGACTCCTGCAGGTAACAAGAAAGCTGTGAAGATACTTCGATATTTCCCGCTTATTGATAGGCTGGAGCGGTTGTTCATGTGTGCTTTCACGGCCGAAGCTATGAGATGGTGGGCTGAGAGGAATTTGCCTGATGATGACACCCTTATACACCCTTCCAACGGAGAGGCTTGGAAGCACATGGTCAGGGAGTTTGATCATTTTGCAGTAGAGGTCCGAAATGTTTGGCTAGGGCTCTCATCTGACGGATCCAACCCTTTTGGCAACATGAGTCTTCAATACAGTATATGGCCAGTTATTTTGGTACCGTACAACCTTCCACCATAGATGTGCATGAAGAAGGAATACAATATGCTCACTCTGTTAGTTCCGGGCCCGGGTTATCCAGGAAAGTGTCTCGATGTGTATTTGAGGCCTTTGATTGAGGAGCTTAAGTACCTGAGTGAGTGTGGCCACCCCACTTATGATAGGTTCAAAAATGAGATGTTCCAGATGCATGCCATGCTTGTTGGCACCATCAGTGATTTTCCTGCCCGCGGTATGTTGTCGGGTAACGTTACCAGGGGTTACAGGGCTTGTTCAGAGTGCATGACCGTTGATTGTTGCAGTTCTCATTGCAGTAAAATTGTTCAGATGCGACACCGTTGTTGGCTTCCATATGATCGCCCATTTAGGCAGGATCCAGACGCGTTTGATGGGACTGTGGAAACAGGTGTGGCACCCAGGCCATGGACAGGGGATGAAATTTTGGAAGTGTTGAATGAATATGATTTTGGCCAGCTGAGCAATCATCCTGACATAGTGGCGTCAATTCCAGACAAGCCCGAAAGGTATAAGTTTTGGACACACAAGAGCATATTCTGGGAACTCCTCTACTGGCCCAGGTTGTCTATCAGACACTACCTAGATGTCATGCACATAGAGAAGAATGTGTGTGAAAGTGTGGTGGGTACAGTTCTTAACTTGGAGGGGAAAACAAAAGACATCCCTAAGGCACGCATTGATCTGAAAGCTATGGGACTGCGGAAACATTTGTGGTTAAGAGATGGTAAGAGAAAAATGCCGCAAGCTCCTTACACCGTAAAGCCGAAGCATCAGCATGAAATTTTTCGGTGGCTGAGTAATGTCAGGTATATATTCTTATGGCTATGCAGGAATTTGGCCTTAAATTTTTATGGGAACATGATTATATGCGAGAAATATAATTGTTGCCTATGGCTATATATATATATATATATATATATATATATATACAGGTATCCTTTTGGCTATGCAGGAAATATAAGCAGGTGTGTTAACTTCCGAGACAATAAGATGTACGGATTAAAGAGTCATGACTGCCATGTACTGCTTCAACGCCTTTTCCCTATTTTCATTCGAGGGTACCTGCCCAAAGAGGTGGTGGAGCCATTGGTGGCCTTGTCAAGATTCTTTCAGAAGTTATGCACCAGGGAAGTTAAAAAATCAGATCTCAGGGAGATGCAAGATGACATCATTTTTATCATGTGCAAGCTTGAGATGATATTTCCCCCAAATTTTTTCGACATCATGCCTCACCTGATGATCCATCTTCCCGAACAATTGTTGCTTACCGGTCCCGTACACTACACTTGGATGTATCCCATGGAAAGGTACAAATGATTCATACATTTGGTTTGCCTCTGTTTTTATATGTAAATTCTTATTTTTTACGTAAGTTAACATGCACTTGTTAACTTGTAGACAATTGGGAGCCTACAAGGACTATGTGAAGAATAAATATACACCTGAAGGGTGTATCGCTGAAGCATATGTTGCGCACGAGTGTGTAACGTACACCAAAGTGTATTTGGGAGCGCTTGAGGACCCCCAACAACAGATGCCGATAGATGAACCCCAGTTCAACCTTTATATCATCTCCAATGACGTGGTAGTACAGGGAAGCTTGCCAAAGTCGTACAAGTTGGATGGAAATGAGGTAGCCATTGCCCACTGGTCGGTACTGATTAACTGTGAAGAAGTACAATATTGGAAAAACTATCATCTTCACTGCCCTGCTATTGCCGGAAATGTTGATTACCACAACAAGACGTTTGCAAACTACTTTGGTCAATGAGTAAGGGTATATGTGTATATGTCTATTTTTTATATATATCCTTATATAGCATGTGTGTACGTACGTGGTTTTGTGGTTTCTATGTTCATAATTTCTTGTGTGGTTTCTTATCGTTTTCAGATGAACCATGTAGCAAATGATGGTTGCCCAGAGTGGTCAAACAAATTGAGGATCCTGGCGATGAAACCGATAGCTTCAAAAGTTTACTCGATGTGTCTGGTCAATGACGTGAAATTTATATGTGAAAATCGAGACGACAGACTAAAAACACAGAATTGTGGGGTGATGGTCCATGGTGGGCAAGATGGCGTTGACTATTATGGTGTCCTTCATTCAGTTGTTGAACTAATTTATGGGAACCACATGAAAGTGCACTTGTTCAAGTGTAGATGGTTTGATACTAGCCCGGAGAACACAAGGACCGATCAGTACGGAACATTTTCGGTGAATACTGCTACTAGCTGGTATGAAGAAGACCCTTTCGTTCTTGCCTCATCAGTAAAACAAGTGTTTTACCTTGACGATCTTCTTAACAAATTCCCGTGGAAGGTGGTTAACCATGTTGCTCATAGAAACATATATAGTGCTGCCACACTTGGTGAGACCGCAGATGATGAGGAAGTTACTGCATACCAAGAGCCGAACGCTTTTGACATTCCGGAATCATCTACGATTCGCCTTAATAATGTGAGATCTGGGAGTGTGGTTCAAATTACTGGAGCAGAACTTCTCGATGTTAATTCATATGAAGTTGACGCTGATTCAGATGACGAGGAGCGACACATATTGCCAGAGGTTACTTATGAAACCGAGTCAGACTCAAGTGATGAAGATGATTACGATTATCATCCTTAGTACGTTAATGATGTACGTATTTTAATTATAGTCGGAAATTCTAGTCGAAAATTATAGTCGAAAATCGTAGTCGGAAATTGTAGTCGAAAATCGTAATCGGAAATTGTGGTCGGAAATTGTGGTCGGAAATCGTAGTCGGAAATTGTGGTCGGAAATTGTAGTCGGAAATCGTAGTCGGAAATTGTGGTTGGAAATTCTAGTCGTAAATTGTAGTCGGAAATTGTAGTAGGAAATTGTAGTCGGAAATTGTAGTCGGAAATTGTTGTCGAAAATTGTAGTCGGAAATTATAGTCGGAAATTATAGTCGGAAATCGTAGTCGGAAATTGTAGTCGGAAATTGTAGTCGAAAATTGTAGTCGAAAATTGTAGTCGGAAATTATAGTCGGAAATCGTAATCGGAAATCGTAGTCGGAAATTGTAGTCGGAAATTGTAGTCGGAAATTCGATCTAGTCGGAAATTCGATCTAGTCGGAAATTGTAGTCGATCGATATATATGGTCGGAAATTATATAGTCGGAAATTGGTCAGAAATTATGGTTGGAAATAGGTCGGATATTGGTCGGATATTCTTCGGGAAATAATGACATTACCAACGAGTTGCAACTAACTCGCCGGTAATGGTTACTGAATAGATTGAACCTAGCTCGAGCTCGAGCTCATTTCTTCACAATCTCAACCCTAAAACTCCTCATCTCCTTCTCCCCAAACAGTTCCGCCTCCCTCTCCTCAAATCTCTCTTCCTCTCCTCCTCTCTCCCCTCCCCTCACCTCCTCTCCCTTCTACTCTCTCCGCACTAAAAAACCCCAATTCAAATTGAAATTTCCTCCCCCTCTCCTCCTCCCCTCCTCCTCTACCTCCTCCCCTCACCTCCGTCGCCGGAAAATCACCTCGAGCTCCACCATGGCAGGTGCATGCAAGCTCACTCTCTCTCCCTCCCTCTCTCTCCCTCTCTCTCTCTCTCAATTTTTATTTATTTTTATGCATATATATATATATACATATGTACGTATGTATAAAATTTATATGCAATGTATATGTATATATGTATGTGGAAATTAAATTTAATTACGGTGATTTGGATTAATTTATATGAAATGTATATATATATACGTATGTTTGAAAAATGTGGAAAATTAATTAGGGTGATTTAGATTAATATGTGATGTATATATATATGTGAAAATTAAATTTAATTAAGATGATGTATATATATGTGATGTATATATATATGTGGAAAATTTAATTAAGCTCATTCATACGTATATGTGATGTATATATATATATGTGAAAAATTTAATTTTGGAAATGATGTATGTATATATATATATATGTTAATTTAGGTGATATAGTTGTTAATTTTACGTATAATAGGTGAAAAATCGGAATCAAAATTTAACGTGTTTGGATTAAGGTGATATAGTTGTTAATTTAACGTATAATTTAAGGTAAAAAATCGGAATCGGAACGGTTTGGAACCAGAACGGTTTTAAACCGGAACCGTTTGGAACCGGAACTGTTTGTAACCGGAACCGTTTGAAACCGAACGGTTCCAGTTCCAAACGGTTCCGGGTTCAAACGGTTCCGGTTCCAAACGTTTCCGGTTCCGATTTGTTATAGAACCGAATCCATGACTATTACGGTGTCCAGGAGGTTTTGCGGCAAATTGGCTTGGAGGCATCAAACAGAGGGGTTCCCGAAATAGTGGAGGGAGCAGTAGTCAAGCTTCCTCCTCAGCCGCAGTCAGCAACACGCGCAGTGGGCCAATGATGAATGCTCGCACACAAATTTTGCTAGCTGCGCGAGAAGAGGAGGAAGCTGCACGATCCGGAGCCGTGCAACCGGAAGTCCAGCCTCGAGCCTCAGTCAGCAGACGCTCAGTCAGCAGACCCTCCGTCAGCAGACCCTCAGACGAGCGACAGTCAACGGGGGCATCAGAAACTCCCTCCATTCGAATGCCCCCTATTCGCCCGGTGCCTACTCCCGTTTCACGGGAATCATCAGAGGCAGATGGTGCTGGCGCCTCATCGTCCAGGCCTCGTCTATCTCCGCCGTCCGGTCTCTTCCTGCCCGACGAGATTCCTGTGATCCCTGAATTCGATGATAGGGGGATGCCTATTTATGTTGAAGGACGGCTGGAGTTCCTGAGCATGGAGGAAGCGTACAACTTCATCCCGTTCGACCCCGTGTATCTTTGGAGTGTGAGGTGCACCAACCAACAAACGGACGATGCAGGTAAATTTTATTTAACAAGATTGATTACTTAATATTACTTAAGACTTATGATAGGTTCAATTAATGATATCAATTTGTTGACATTGTATTATTAGGCAATTTCGTTAATGGTACTGGAAAACGGAAGGGGGCTAGAGGCACCTGCACCGGGAAGAGACTTGAGCAGGCCACCGGGGGAAGGAAAACGCCCATTAGGGCCAATGAGGATGGCGAGGTGATCGAGGCATTTGACACCACGCGAAAATATGTCAGCATGGCCGGGGCGATCGTGCGGGACAAGGTCCCAATGCTTTGGCCAGATTGGGAATCTGTGCCTATCTACGTGAAGATGCAAGTGCATAATGCACTGAGTGTGAGTTAAATCGTATTTTCATTACGTAAATTTTACATTTATTAATTAAGTCCGAATAAATATATAATTTTACCGTTTATATATTCATATTGCAGGTGTGGTTTAACGTGGATGAATGCCTTATTCACACGTGGGTAGAGCGTCAACTACATATGAGGTGATGTGCTTCGTGTTATTTGAGTATATATCGAGTTAGATTTTTGTTTATCAAGTGTTTTAATATCTCTAACTTTTTTTTTCTGGTGTTAATATAGATATAAAGAGTGGAAGAACGAGCTTTCTTCACATTACACTGTATACAAGGAGTTAGGCCGAGGTTCTACCCCTAGCGAATTCCGGTTTAGGGAATACGAGTGGCTGTGGCTGATAGCCCACTTCGAGCACCCCAAAGCGAAGGTATGCATCCTGAATATATCTTACAAGCCTAATGTATCATATCACATTGAAATAGTTAGTTACTAATTTTTTTACATATGTTTATCAAACAAGGCGATTTCGAAGACGAACCGAGCGAATAGATTGAAAAACACCAGGGCCCATCATGCAGGTTCACTCAACTATTTGGGTTGGTCGAATAAGGCGCAGCAACAACAAGAAGTGAACCCGTTGGTGTATATTCATCAGAAGTTCTATCCGCAGTGCCCTGAAGAAGCGGCAAGTCTTTCGCATCTGCATGTGTTAATCAAACTATTTTTCGATATTAATTTATTTTGTAAAATGGAACGTTATTCATATTCGCTTTTCAATTAGGCGAGAGTGGAGGAGGCGACCACAGAAGTGACCATGAATATAGCTCGGAATAACCATCCTGACTGCTTCGAGGAAGAAGTCACCCGGTATATCTCTCAGATCGATCCGCTTGATCGCCCTATAGCGGCTCAGATCATGGCAAAAGCGTGCGGGACTGGAAAGAATACCTACTACTGCAGGGGAATGGGCTCGGCGGGCGAAGGAGTATTGAAGAACACTTCAGAATACTCTACTGGGTCAAGAAGTTCAACTTCTAGTCGTAACCTCGCAGCGGAGCTTCAGAGGACGCAGAGGGAGTTGGAGGAGCAAAGGAGGCAGATGGAGGAGATGAGGCAGATGGCCGAGCAGCAGGCAGTCAGAGATGCCGAGTACCGGGGGATGATCGAGCAACACCGATTCATGGTCCAGCAGCAGACACAAATGTTCACCTGAATGCAGACGATGTACGCGGCTCAGACTACCGGACAACCGCTCCCCACACCTCCCCCGGTCCCTGTGTTCCCCAGTTATCCACCACCACCACCGCACCAGTCACCGCCACAGTAAGACCAGGGTAGCCACCGGAGTTCAAATGAGTACATGAATTTCTTCGACCCTGACCCGCAAGTTCCTCGACCCTGACGTGTAGTTGTAGTTTATTTTCGTATCGTTACTATTTGTACTGTACGTTGGACATTTATGTGTGTACTGTTGAACTTGTATTTGTACGGTTTATGTCTTTCAATACAGGTTCTGGAATTGGGCCCAATCCAGAACCGGCTTTTTTTTTCAAAAAAGACATTACCGGCGACTTAAATGTAGTCGCCGGCAATGTTTTTTTTTAACCTATTGCCGGCGATTTTTAAATCGCCGGCAATGTTTTTTAACATTACCGGCGATTTTTGCCGGAAAAATCGCCGGCAATGTCTTTTTTTTTTTAATTACCGGCGGGACATTACCGGCGACTTACATTTAAGTCGCCGGTAATGTTAAAAAAAAAAAAGACATTACCGGCGATTTTTCCGGCAAAAATCGCCGGCAATGGGTTAAAATGTGGTAGTGATAGTACATTCATCAATTTACAAGCTATTAACTTTGACTTTAGTTTTACCAATTGTGACTGCTTCAGTGGAGAGAATATTTTCAGCTATGAATATTGTGAAGAGTCTACTTCGTAACAAAATAGGAGATCAATGGATGAGTGACAGTTTGTTGGTATACATTGAGAAAAATATATTTAATAGCATTGTATTATGCAACGTTTTCAAAATATAAAGATACGACGTAGACAGTTACCATCTCGTAGATAATTGAGTATGACGTGTCTAATTTGTTGTTCTTTTCTTTTTTGGAATACTCTAATTTGTAGACAATTTTCAAAGATTTGCTGATTACAAGTGATTATTGTTTTTTACATTTATAACATTCTTTTTGTTGCTTTTATTGTAATATTATGTGTTGTCAATTTAATTTTAGTCTTGCTCAACCTAAATATTTTTTCTGGATCTGCCACCGGTGGTCTCAATCTTACTAATATTAGGTGAAATGTGTAGCTACCTAAAAGTCGAGCTCTTCATTAATTTGATCGGGACGACTTGGAAAAAAAATGTTTCAACTCCAAATTCAACTAAGCTCAGCTGCGGGATAAGTGTTTAACTCTCGATCAAGTTCTAGCAGCAAACCCCAATATGCATGAGTAGGTTTGAAGCGCGCTTATATTAGCATTTCTTAGTAGCAAATCGGAAATTCCCATGACACATCCGTAATAAGATCGTGAGTTTTCGATGGCGTGTGTCTAGGGTGATAATCTAGAGTGATAACTCGTGGACCTTAGAAACTAACTCGGAGGAAGGTTTATTGTTATATTATGAAGTATATTTGATTCATAATTAGTAGAGACTACACAACATGTTAGACTATGTGTAAGAGTTTTAGGCAACTCACCTCAAACCGTTCATAAAGAAATGATTTTGCAAATTTTGTAATATATTGGGCTTGGGGCATACAATTATTTAAATAGCCAAATGTGTATTTTTAGATTGTCACAAAGGAAATTTGTAAAAATAGACTTTTTACTGGCAAATTAATTTTACAGAACTTCGTCACAAGACACGTACTCCATATATATAAACCCTAAATCCAAACCTCACAAGTCTCATTTATCATTCCTTCATCAGCTTCATGTACTGAATTCATAGCTCACACGCGACATTGCAAAACTCCTCACACAACACCATCAATTGACATTGATCTCACTAATCATATGAGCCCGATATTTAGTTTCTTCCAACATCTAATTTAAATAAGATACATTAATCTATATATTTATACCAAATGATTATATTGATTCGAACCCATTGCCAAAAGGAATTGAAACCACGTACTAAAACAAAATTTATCATAAACAAGTGATGATGGCTTACGTTCCATGCTAACTATATGTCCATCATATATCACGTACATTAATCCCTCGTACTAATCCTGGTAGATCGAATTGGTATTGATCTTGCATGCATTCCTCACTCTTCTTAAACATGAGATTGTGACTTTGCGAGTAATGGATGTTAAGACTAGTCTCTACGACATGTAGTTTCTTAGACTAGTAAAAATAGCTATATTACTGTAATTGTAATTCATTCAAATCAATCAATAGATGCAGAATGCTTTTTTTCTCTTTTACTCTTTCGTTCTCTTTGTTCATATTCTCTAGTCTGAGCTCATATACAGAAAGCTAACATGGTATCATCGTCAAGGTTTTGAGATCCAGAGCCTCAAAACTTGTCTTCCGCTGCATATTCCGGCCACCACTATTATATTCCGGTCATCATCTTTTATGCTTCTTAAGCGTTCATCAGCTAAGCTCCATGTTCTCTCATTTGTTCGTCTTTGATTTTGAGACGTGATTTTATACTGTACTGCATATCTGTTATTGTGTTCTCTATCGAAGTTTTGGTTTTGATATACAAGTCGTCGTCTGAAGTTGAATTGAGATGTTGAGCTGTGTTTGGGAATTCTCTGCGTGAAGCCCTAATTTTTTTTTTTTTGATTTAGGGTTTTCTAATTGAGCTGATTTAGGGTTTTCGAATTGAGCTCAAGGATTTTCTCAAGGAATTTATGCTTCATATTTGTTTTTCTTCACGAATCTTTGTACTAGTCTAAGCAAAAGGAGGGAGCTTTGCTACTGTAATTGCACAATTGCAGATTGATAAGTTGGAATGTTTGAGGATTAAATTTGTTTTGGTTGAGAAATTATTGATTATTGCCTTGCATCAAAAAATTAGAATTTGCAAGTTGATTTGGGATTTGCACCTGCTTGTGGTTTCATCGATTGAAGTTTTGGATTGATCTCAATTTCAGTGGTGCTTAGCTTGTTGTTAGGAGTTTATTCATCAGTAAATTTCAATGCAATCTGACATAACTTCTCCATCGTATATTCCTTCAACTCCACTTTTCCTTCCAAATATCATGTTAGATTCTACAAATTATCATGTATGGTTGTTTCAACTTAAGGCTTTTCTTACAAGTCAAAACCTTTATGGCTTTGTGGATGGCTCCAATACTTGTCCACCAAAACTTGTTCTTGGTTTTGAGGGAACCCTTGTGCCTAATGATGCCTACTCAGCTTGGGTTATTAAGGATCATTACACCATCCATATGGTATGTCAGACTTTGAGTTTCATGCCTATGAAGTGTGTGCTTGGTTGTTGTAGTTCTCAAGAGGTTTTGACCAAATTGCATCTCAAGTATGCATCTCCAAGTAGGATAAATGTACTCGGACTGAAGGAAAAATTTCACCTTATCAAGAAAGGATTTGACTCTATTGAAACTTTTCTGGATCTCATCAAGGAAGCTAGTGATGTCCTTGAAACTTTTGGAGTAGTTCTTCCTGATGAAGTCGTTGTGGATCAAATTCTTCATGGTCTTCCCAAGCTTTACAATCCTACAAAGTCTCTGGTGAGACTAACTTGTCCTAGTGCTTCTATCAACAAGCTCAAAGTGATATTACAAGATGTTAAGGCTGATCTTTCAGTTGATGTTGAAGATGTTTCTTCTGGTCCTACTCCTACTATGCTAGCTAAAAATGGTTATCCTTACAGATTTGATCCTCTTCAGTTCAGTAATGGTGGTACAACGCCTAACAACTCTGTTTTCCAAACCACTGCCTATGGCCTTAGTCATTCTCGTACTCAGGGCACCTATGTGCTTTGTCAATTATGTGGCAACTCTGGTCATGGTGCATGGACTTGTCCTCAATTTCAGAAAGTTCAGGAGTCTGTTATGCCACAACTTGCAATGGAATGTCGTATATCTAGAGAGATGATATAGAAGTTGGAAAGTGAAGGTAAAGCTCTGAACTCACCAGCTGAAATTCATCCACAAATCTGTCCATCTCCAACTCAATCTATTTCTAATATTAAAGCAATATCGGATACTTCTTTTGGGTTCAATAACACACCAGTACACTTAAACCATGGAAGTTATGTTCCTAGTCCAAGCTATCGGCATCTTGTTGGCAAAAATGTAGGCATTTCTTAAGATCTAGATGATCTCTCACGACAAACCAGTAGCCTTTCGAACAAAAATATAAACCTTTGTCAAGCTTTTGGAGGCAGATCAGTACAAAATCATTATGGCTATTTCCTAAACTCAGGACATCAAACCTCAAATAGTGGGACTAAGCATTGCCTCTCCAATGTTTTACATCAAATGGAGGTTCAAAAAAGTAGTAATCCTGCATTCTATGGAGATGTTCATCGAAGCAAACCTCATTTTCATGGTTCTAAACTTGGTGGAATTGGTCCGTTTGGACAAGTTGGTGTTCTTGATGATAAACCAACTTAAGTTGCTCACCACAGTAGCTCTCAAAGTGTTCTCTTTCCAGGTATTATATGTCAAATTTGCTACAATCTTGGTCACATTGCTGAGACTTGTCCTCAGAGATCTGCACCTATGTATGTTATTGCTTTTGGATCTTACATGAAGTCTCACATTTATCTCAAGGATGGTCATAGTGCAACTGAGTGTTTTCAAAGACATCATTATGCACTTCAAGTTGGTATTCTACGGTTTGCTTTCTGTTCAATTTTCTTATTGTAATATCTTTATTTTGTATAGCATGTTGATGTTAGCATCCTACCGGTTGAGGGGAAGTGTTAAGACTAGTCTCTATGACATGTGGTTTCCTAGACTAATATAAAATAGCTACATTTATTGTAATTGTAATTCATTCAGATCCATCAATTGATACAGAACTTGAAGTGCGTAATGATGTCTTTGGAAACATGGCGACTTCACAATGGATGGTGTGTCTAGTCCGTCCAAAGATGATGAACGCCGGCCATATAAGTTATAATTCGAGAGTCTTAGAACTAACTCGGAAGAAAGTTAATTTATTTTATGACATACATTTGATCTGTAATTAATAGAAACTATACAAGATGTAAAATATGAAAAAATCGAGGTTATAACAATAGCTTTATAAATTAATTACAAACTCCCATCCTCACATTTACGAAACCTTTTTTTTTCAATGACTTTTTAGAGTTTTAGGTGACGTACTTCAAAGAGCAACAATCCTAATTTAAACTGTTTGGTTTATATACTTGTCGATTGTAATTAGCATTACATCTTAATTTAATTTGTCACTTGTCAACGTACTGTATAGCCTTCGGAGTTCTTACATACATAGGAGGCAAAGTTTTCTGCTAGCACAGTTTTGTAGGAGAGACACAACTTCATGCTGTGATTGATACTTAATCTTGAGAGAAACATCCAACCATAAAATCATAGTGATCAGCTCGGAAGGCAGCATCTGATATGATCTTTGTGACAGGGATAACCTGCTAATTTACTAAAACATCTGCAGCCTAGTTAGTTATGACTTAACTACGTACATATTAACTATACTTACGAGTTACAACTTAATAATCACTAAAATCGTAAGACACAAAAACGTTAACTATAAGATTGTTAGTTTTCGATGACGCGCGTCTAGAATGATAATTAATTTGTGGACCTTAGAATCTAACACGGAAGAAGGTTATTGTTCTATTCTAACTTACATTTGATTCATAATTAGTAAAAATTACACAAGATATTAATTAAGCGACTGTATAAAATTGTTCTTTTATGTAAAATTTGTAAAATTGTTCCTTTACTAGCAAATTTTACATAAATTGATCATAAGACACTTTATATACTGAAATCATAGCTCACATATCGTACACTAGGTTTCATTCCTTCACTAAAGCTTAAAGACGGTGAGCCTTGCCATTCCAGATTCCATAACTCATCTCACAACACCACCAATTAGCAGTAATCAGTTATTACTTGTCTCAAGTAATTGATCGAGTTCGATAATCAGTTTCTTCCAATATCTAATTTAGTTAAGAGATACATTAATCTATATATTATATTTATACCAAATGATTATATTGATTCAACCCATGCATTGCCAACAGGCCAGGAATTGAAACCACGAACTAAAATCAAATTTATCAAAAACATGCGATGATGGCTTACTTCCATGCTAACTATCTGCCCATCATATATCACGAAGATCAATTCCAGCCTCATACAAATCTTGGTAGATCGAATTGGTATTCAATTTCGCATGTTCTCGAGTGAGATTTCCAAAAGCTAGCGTGCAACATCGAAGATATCAATATACCATATATTGCATATCATTACGTTAGGGAGGCTTATTTATATTGTTTGGTTTATATACTTGTCGATTGTAATTGGTATTCCATCTTAATTTGATTTGTCACTTGGTCAACTTCGTAACAGGCACAGTTTTCTTCTAGCTAACACAGTTTTGTAGGAGAGACACAACTTCTTCATGCTGTGATTGATACTTAATATTGAGAGAAACATCCAACCATAATAGAGTAACATCACTAATAGAGTAATAGTAACACATGCACTAAAACATGAACTGTATACGTTAAACTGAGATATATAGATTAGAAGAAATGAAGTACAATTAAGATCGATGAGACGTAACTTAATTGAAAAGAGGAGCAGGGTCTGGTACGTGGTCTCAGTCTCATCAATATTAGGTGAAATGTGTACGTAGCTAGCTAAAGTCCACCACTTAATTTGATTAAGACGGCTTAGAAAACAAAATGTTTCAACTCCAAGCTTATATTAGCATTTCTTAGTGGCAAATAAAAAATTCCCATGCCACATCCATAATAAGATTATGAGTATTGGATGGTGTGTTTAGTCAACTAATTCGGAAGAAGGTTTATTTTCTGACATACATTTGATTCGTAATTAATAGAAACTATACAAGTAAAAAATGAGCTAGGGAGACGTTATAACAATAGCTTATAAATTAATTACAAACTTATATCCTTGCATATACTAAAACACAATTTTTCTCCATGATTTTTTTAGAGTTTTAGGCAACTTACTTCAAAGAGGAACAATTTCACAAATTTCACAAATTATTCTAATAGCCAAAGGTACGGTATATTGTTGCGCAATGCAGTACTTTTACTACATATATATATAAACCCTCTGCGAGACTGTCTTCATAATGAATCAGCTTTAGGTTATCATTTTTTCACGTACTCAACTTGATCATAGCGCTTAAGATTTAGGATTTTGATTCCCTCTCAAAAGTTCTGTCAGACTTTTATTTCCTTACTGTATCTCAAAAAAATGGAGACTTGCATTTCCTTACTGTATCTCAAAAAAATGGAGACTTGCCGTTCACCACAATACACCATTAATGGGTACCTTGTCTCATCAATAAAACAAGGCCGATAATTAATTTCTTCCAATATCTAATTTAGTTAAGATTCATCAATATCTGTCTAGTTATACTAAATGATTATATTGATTCGAACCCATTGCCAACAAGAATTGAAACCGCATACTAAAATCAAATCTATCATAAACATGCCATGATGGCTATATGTCCATCTTATATCACGTAGATCAATCCCTCATACGTACTAATCCTGGTAGATCGAATTGGTATAAGATTTTGCATGCATTCCTCGAATTCCTAATCTACATCTATGTAAATGGGCTGATCTAATCATACTACAATTCATACAAAACAAATTGCACAAAAAGTTTCTAAACCAGCAGCTCAGCTTACCATATATATATATACCAAACACAAATTAACTTATTAGGAGCTTCAAACATAAGATTGTGAGTATTGGATGGTGTGTCTAGTCCGTAGAAAGATGATGAAGGCCGGCCATAAAAGTAAATAATTCGTTGGTCTTAGAACTAACTCGGAAGATGGTTTATTATTCTATTCCGACATACATTTGATTCATAATTAGCAAAAAGTACACACTATGTAAGAGATGGCCGAGACGTTATACCACTAGATTTATAATCTTCCATCCTCACTTTACTTAAAAACAGTTTGTTGACATACATTTGATTCGTAGTTAATAGAAACTACACAAGATGTAAAAGATGAGCAGACGTTATAACTATATATAGCTTTTATAAATTAGGAAAAATGATTTAGATGGTCACTTAAGTATGACGCGTTCTAAATTTTATTTGGGCTGAATTGAGGCTCACAAGGAAGAAAGCAACAATGTCCAATAGGTTTCTTTGGCCAATTATAACTCGAATTCAAAACTCCAAATTTTCAAAATCCGGAGTGATTAAAGTGAGTAAAAATATAATTCGATAATGAATAAAGTGATATTTGTCATACATGAGTAAACAAAGTCTAGAACATTCTATATTTGAATGACATTTTAAACTATTTTCCCTAATAAAAAATACGCAAGATGTAAAAGACGAGCAAACGTTATAACAATAGCATTATAAATTAATTACAAACTCCCATCCTCACATTTACTTAAAAACTCTTTTTCTCGATGACTTTTTAGAGTTTAGGCGACTTACGTCATTGGAAGGTCACAAGGCAAATTTTAAAAATGGAATTTTAGAAACGATTATATAACTCCAATCACAATACATTTTACGAGCTTTAGGCTATCATTCCTTTAATTAGGTACTGAACCTCATAGCACACGAGATCTTCGATTAGAGTTTCATTCTTTTGCATAAGCTCCGTTAGCTGCGCGCTTCTTTGTCTACCGCTTCCAATTAGGGTTTCATTCTTTCAAAACAGTTCTGCTAGACTTTTAATCCTTTACAGTAGCTCAGATACAAAGAGATTTGAAATCGCCGCACAACACCATCAATGGGTACTTGTCTCATCAATAAAAGAAGCCCCATTATCAGTTTCTTCCAATATTTAATTTAGTTGAGATACATATCAATCTATCTATTTAAAGTTTTATATCGAATGATTATATTGATTCGAACCCATTGCCAACAAACCACTTACTAAAATCAAATTTATCATAAACATGCCATGATGCATGGCTTTACTTCTTCCATGCTAACTATATGTCCATCATATATCACGTAGATCAATCCCTCATACTAATCCTGGTAGATCGAATTGGTATTCGATTTTGCATGCATTCCTCAAATTCCTAATCTGTTAACCATGTAAGGGTAAAATAAGTTTTACCTTAGCTATATAAACCCCAAAATGTACACTGTTCACGGTGAATGAAAAAGAACAAGATGTAGTCCCTAAAGTTTCTCTGTTTTTCTTTACGTTTTTAGCTCTTTCTTCTTCAATAAGCCATTTCCTAACATGGTATCAGAGCCCATGGTATCCGATCTGGTACCTTGCGGCTTCTGTGTCTAGTTTTGTTTTCGCATAGTTTCGATTGTTTAGATTCGGTGGTTTTCAATTTTAGCCCCAATTTCAAACCCTAACCCCACATTGAGTTTTTGCTCCTCCTCTCAGCCGCTGCTCTTGCATCGTTCTCAACTCGTCGATCTCACTACCCGGAGCCGTAGCTCTTCGCCAATCTCCACAGTTCGATCCCAGTCGCATTGAAGAGTACCAAGTCCTCGTCGATCTGCTACCTGGTGATGTCATTAACTACAGTCCCGAACCGAACCGAGCTGTGAGGACACATGTTCCCACCGGAGGCGGAGGAGGAAATTGAGGCACATCAAGAGCGGTGTGCAGCAGCACGTTACGGCGACCGAGCTACCTCATCACCGTGACTCAATACGAGTCGATTTCCAAGGCTTCGAGTCCCGAACTCAGTAACTCGACATCTCGCTTCAACAACTCAGCGACTCAACTCAGCCATCTTACTCGGTCGAGTCCACTCGTCAGCACCACTCAGTCCTGCGAAACGATCTGCTTCAACACACCTTTGTTGCATCAACATCTTCGATCTGCTATTTTTCTATCGCTGTTAAAGCCTAGCCCCGATTGACTGAGACGAGAGGATAGAAAATCCCGCTGGCGGCGAAGGAGGGAAACGTCGGAGGCCAGTGGTGTCGACCATGGAGATGTTTATGTCGATCGATGTGCGTCTGAGTACGATTTCTATGGAGGATTTGGTAATCTCTTTCCAACTTTGACATCTTGATGAATTGTGAAATTGGTGTGTGTCTCGTTTATGCTATTTGGATTCATCAGTTATCTTCGAATGAAGTCAAGTTTGCAGAATTGCAGAATGTTTCTATTTGTTTCTTGGACTGGTTATTCTAGCTTATCAAGGTGGATTATGGATTGGTTGCTTGAATCAGTGTGCCTGTTGCGTGATGTTGGGAGATATTTCTATATTCCTGTGGAATTGTTGTGTTTACTGTGGTGTTAGTATTGTACTGCTGATGATATGCTGGTAGGCTACTGATCATATACAAGTACATATTCAGGCAATCTTTCAGTAGTGTGTGCAAAGGTGTTTGAGATCTTGTGTGCTCTTCCTTGGTTGCTCTGCTCAGGTTTTCCATCCATTCAATTTATCTTGTCAAATGGTTGTATATACATTTGCAGAAGTACTTGATTTCTACACCAAATTGGTGATGATTCAGCATGAATTTCTCTCTCTCAAACAAAATTCTTCTCTCTCAAACAGATATTCTCTCTCTCTCAAATAGATATTCTCTCCCACAAGCAAATTTCTCAAATTTCTCTCCCAGCTCTCTCCAAAGTTCTCTCTCAAACAAATTTCTTCTCTCTCAAACAGAAATTCTCTCTCAAAAAAAAAATTCTCAATTTTCTCTCTCAAATCAAAGTGGATTTGTCCATCTCTCCTTCTCTTTGCAACTAAATTTGTTGCCGATTGCAGTATGCAAATCTTTCTATGTCTCTATCTGAAAACAGTTCTCTCTTCTTCAAACAAATTTTCTTTGGATGGATGGATCTGGCAGTGTGAGCAATACATAACTGTTATTTGGTAATTCTCCATTTAAGAGTTGATGGCATACACATGTGGTGCAAGATTATAAAGGTTCTGGCCAGGTTATGCTATATCGAGGGAGAATTGATATGTGGACATAGTCATGGACCTACTGTTTGCTGTCTTGTTGCTACTGGTTTGCCTATATGCAATTAGACCTACTTCTCAAGCAGCAAGATCATGCCAAGTTGAACACCATTCTGTATGCATCGGTTCTCATCAAGGGTTTCACAAGATGCTTCCTTTTTCTGTATGGGTTTAGGTGTTTTGATTTGGGATGCTATTTTAGTTTTTGGTTCTACATCATGTAATTTGAATTGGTTACAATTGTGTATTTTGTTCCAACCATTATGCTTGTTACCAAGCATATGGTTGAGGGAGGGTGTTAACCATGTAAGGGTAAAATAAGTTTTACCTTAGCTATATAAACCCCAAAATGTACACTGTTCACGGTGAATGAAAAAGAACAAGATGTAGTCCCTAAAGTTTCTCTGTTTTTCTTTACGTTTTTAGCTCTTTCTTCTTCAATAAGCCATTTCCTAACATAATCAACATCTATGTAATTGGGATGATCTATTTATGATACAATTCATTAAAACAAATTGCACACAGCAAATTGAGATGGTGTCTCTAGTCCGTCGAAAAATGATGAAGGCCGACCTTATAATTAATAATTTGTGGGTCTTAGAACTAACTCGGAAAATGGTTATTGTATCTAGAGTTTAAATAAGACTCTAAGATCGTCTTTAGAGTTTTTAGTTAGCATGCATGCTAACGGTGGAGATATTTGGTCACCATTAAACTATTTTATTAGATCACAATCCTCGACTTCACACAATTAGTTTTGGAGGCTACTACTTTCATGGCTAGCATTGTTTAATTTATACGGCCACTCTTAAATGGAAAAATAACATTATACTGGATTGGTGTCAATGCAAGTGTCACAGCTTGCAAATCAAACTTAATTAGCTCCAATTGGAAGCAAGATATCAATAGTTGAATACCCATATATATATTGCATATCATTACGTTAGGGAGGTTAATTTAGACTGTTTGGTAACTTGGTTTATATCCTTCAAATCTTTGTCGATTGTAATTGGTATTCGATCATAATTAGTTTGTCACATGTCAACCATATAGTCTTCGTAGTTCTTACATCGGAGGCAACTTTTTCAGCTAGCACAGTTTTAATCGTAGGAGACTAACTTCTTTCATGCAGTGATTGATCCAACCATAAAATCATAGTTCAGCTCGGGAGGCAGCATCTCTGATATGATCCTTGTGACAGGGCCGGGATAACAAATACATCACTAATAGACACATGCACTAAAACATGATCTGTAGACGTTAAACTCAGATAGATTAATTAGAAGAAACGAAGTAGAATTATTTAAGATCAGACAGACCTAACTTAATTGAAGAGGAGCCGGGCCTTAGGTGAAATGTGTACGTTGCTGGACTTTACATTTGATCGAACGACTTAGAAAACAAAATGTTTCAACTCCAAGATTAAATAATTAAGCTCAGCTGCCGGATAAGTGTCGATTCTCGATCAAGATCGATCTAGCAGCAAACCCCAATATGCATGATTAATTATGTTTGAAGAGCGCTTAGCATTTCTTAGTAGCAAATTGAAAATTCCCAAGCCAAATTCTTAATAAGATGATGAACATCGGCCATATATATATATATATATATGTATGTAAGTTATCATCCGCGTGTCTTCGAAGGTTTATTGCTCTATTCTGACACACATTTGATTCATAATTAATAGAAATTACACAAAATGTTAGGCGACTCTTTTAGAATTTTCCGCGACTCAATTCAAAAAGTTCACAAAGGAACAATTGTGCAAGTTTCGTAATATATTGCGCTGGCCACATTGGTAATTTTTACTATTATGGGTAAAAAGTTCAATCACACCTAAACCTAGTCCACAAGATCGACGCTTTATGATACATATAAATCCTCCAAACCGATATGCCTCTCTTCGCCTCTCTTCGTAGCTTTAGTCTCTTATTCTTTCTGAACCTCACAACAACCCCACAGTAGACTTTCATTTTAGGGTTTCATTCTTTTACAAAAGCTCAAATCCATAGACACTGTCGTTGTAGAAATCATCATACAACACCATCAATGGGTACTTGTCTCATCAATAAAACAAGTTCGATAATCAGTTTCTTCCAATATCTAATTTAGTTCAGAGATAGATTAATCTATTTATACCACACCAAATTATTATATTGATTCGAACACATTGCCAACAAGAATTGAAACCGCATACTAAAATCAAATGTATCATAAACATACCATGATGGCTTACTTCCATGATAACTATATGTCCATCACATATCACGTAGATCAATTCCAGCCTCATACAAATCTTGGTATACGTAGATCGAATTGGTATTCAGTTTCGCATGCATTCTCGAGTGAGATTTTCAGAAGCTAGCAACATCGAAGATATCAATACCATATATTGCATATCATTACGTTAGGGAGGTTAATTTAGACTGTTTGGTTTATATATCCTTGTCGATTGTAATTGGTATTCCATCTTAGTTTAAATTGTCACTCGTCAACTATAGCCTTCGTACGTAGGAGGCAAAGTTTTCTGCTAGCTAGCACAAGTTTTGTAGGAGAGACACAACTTCTTCATGCTGTGAATGATACTTAGTCCTGAGAGAAACATCCAACCGAAAAATCATAGTTCAGCTCGAGAGGCAGCATCTGATATGATCCTTGTGACAGAGATAACAAAAACATCACTAATAGAGTAATAGTAACACATGCACTAAAACATGAACTGTAGACGTTAAACTGATATATATATAGATATATATATATATATAGAGAGAGAGAGAGAGAGAGAGAGAGAGAGAGAGAAAGAGAGAGAGATTAGAAGAAATGAAGTACAATTAAGATCGATAAGAAGTAACTCAATTGAAAAGAGGAGCAGGGCCTGGTACGGAGTCTCAATCTCACCATTAGGTGAAATGTGTACGTAGCTAGCTAAAATCCACCACTTCATTTGATCAAAACGACTTAGAAAATAGAAATTAAACAAAATGTTTCAACTCCAAACTTATATTAGCATTTCTTAGTGGCAAATAAAAAATTCCCATGCGACATCCATAATAAGATTATGAGTATTGTGTGGTGTGTGGTGTGTTTAGTCAACTAATTCGGAAGACGGTTATTTTCTGACACATTTTTTTTTCAAGTGAAACAACCTTCCGGAGAATCGGAAGTAATTTTATTATTTAATACGACTACAGTCGTAAGAAATGGCATCCAAAACATACTTTGGAGTAGATGTGACACATTCATAAAGAATATCACAGTCATGACTAATGTGTGCTATACTATTACAGTACCTAGCAATATACTTTAAATTCATAGAGCTTGACAAAGATAAACATATATGTACCGCAAATGACTCGCGAGAAACATAAAAAACTAGAGATAACTATACCTATGAGCACGCAATTGTGGTAGGTATGTCATCTCTAATGAATCTCGCCAGCCACGTGAGATACACATACGTTATTAACATGAAATCTAAGAATATTCTCAAAACTTTACCAAACAAGTCCCATGTGAAAGACTCACCCGGATCCCAAATCAGAATTTGCCACTGGAACTGTAGCTGTCCCAGCCCACAAAGTTCAGGCCCAGGAATCATGTTTGAAAGGGAGGCCCAAAGTGGCCTAGCCCACTTCTTACGCAACACAAGGTCGACTTGCCTCATCAGAAATTCATCTATGGACAGTCGCCGCCTGACCAGCTTCACGACCTCTAGCCTCGCTGCAACCAAAGATGTGCGACCACCGCCGACCCCAGCTGTAGCCCGGTAACACCGACGCTCACCCCATCGCCGACCTTAGTTGAAACCAAACTGTGCCCCATGATAGGTAAAGATCCGCCGTCAGATCCACGGAGTGAAAAGCTTCACATTGTCGGCTTTCGTCGCACCACTAGGAGCCCGCATTATTCTTGCTAGAAACTTCAATCTCGCTCGTGTCGGGCGAACGTGGAGATCCGATCCAAAACCAATCTCAAAGTCAGTGTTGCCTCGGAGAATATCCATCTCGAATTTAGAAAATTCTTGGTGAGAAGAGGAGGGGAGACCGATGCCGAGCAAGGACGCCCTAAAGGCAACACCGGAGAGAAATGGTATTGCAATGAGATCACAAAGTGGACGCGATATGGCTTTCCCGGCAGCTTGAAAGAACCCTAACATACCTTAGTCTTGTAAAAACGGTATGAATTATTTATCACGACATACATTTGATTTGTAATTAATAGAAACTATACAAGATGTAGAAAATGAGGGGAGACGTTATAAAAATTGCTTTATAAATTAGTTACAAACTCCTAACCTTGCATTTACTAAAAAAAAAATTCTCGATGACTTTTTAGAGTTTTAAGCGACTTACTTCAAAAAAAAAACCATTTCACAAATTTCATAATATATTAGGTTTGGCCATATAATTATTCTAATAGCCAAAGGTATATTGTTGGGGCATACAATACTTTTACAGCATATAATCATACTTAAACCCTCTGAATCTACGAGACTATTTGCATAAGGATTAAATTCATCCATGATGCCTAGAATTATCTAAAAATATCTAAGTGATGCCTAAATTTTAAAAAAAATCAAAGTGATGCCTGAAAATTCAAAACGCTATCTAAGGGGTGTCCTGATCGGCTGAGCTCCCGGTCTCTGGTAAAGTTACTATCGTGGCACTGGTAATTGGTAAAAATGACATGTTTGCCCCCAGTAATAAAAGACCCGCCAGAACTCTCCTTTGTTACCATTTTTTGGCGCCAAATCATGGGAAATGTCAACAATGCCCTCACTATATTTTCTGGGTTATTGGGGATCGAAACCCATTTGGGATTTAGGAATTTTTGAGAGCAAGGGATTTTTCAGAGCGAGAGAGATGTTGAGACTGAGCTTGAACAGTGGAAATCTTTTTGCCGATGTCGGAAGAGAGTTGAGTTGTTCGCATGGGCTGCACACGATGATACGACCAAAACATGCATCAAATAAACACTTAACACATAATTCAACCATATGCAATTTAAACCCTTTTTGTGTAGATGTAGCATTGATAAGTAGGGTATCGTTCTAAACCGGGGATTGAAGGGTGCATGCAATATTTGTGTAGTAAAAAGGGGGGTATAAAAGAGTTGTTTAATTACCTAAATTTTCTATCTAATTACTACCTAAAACATCGAAACATATAGCAAGAAACCGTAGGAAACTAATATGCATTGACTCATAGACAAACAAATACATAAAAAGAACCCAAAAACCCTTACCATATTTTCAACAAAAACAAACCTAAATTAATTATTTACATGTGATCATCCCATCCCACATACTTTGCAATTACACAAATAATCTCATTTAATTACCTACGAAATCTACAGGTTTTAGTTCCGGATTACATGCCATGACTTTGAATTAAAGTGCAACTGCGTCTAAACACTATAATCTCGACTCCATTGATTTACGGTAAAAAGCGATTGACTAAGCGTTTCATCTTTAAACCCAACCAAAGCATTAAGAATGACACACAACATGCAATCAAGACTCGAAACTCATAAACACATAGAAGATAAATTAAACTCAAAAATAGTATAAAACCAAAATAAACATTTATTCTTCACAAACAAAATAAAACAAATACAAGGAGAGTTACGGAGCAAAGGTTCCATGTTTATACTTTTTGATTTCCAATAAGCCTTGCAAAATCTTGAGTGGACGGAGCCTAAGGTGGAAGCTACACACCTTCTAAAGGGACTAAGCGTATTTAGAAGAAATGAGATGAAAATTTTAGGGTGGTGGTGATGTAACTTCGGCCTAGCACTTGAAGAACTTCATGGTGGAGCTTCTTTGTGTATTTTGGTAGCAAGAGGACATAGAATAGGTGATGATCTGCTTTGAGGCTGAGCCTCTTGTATTTATAGGCCTTACAAGAATCATTCTCCTCCTAAAATTAGGTTTTCCTTCTATTCTCGGGCAGATCTGACAGTATGTAAAGATTTGCACTTTACCGGAGTTGTAGATCTCCAAAAATTATGATTTTGGTGTCGTTGGAAAGAAGACTCAAATATATTTCCAACCATAGGTTGATCGCATCTTAACTCCTTCTGATTCGTTCCCAATTGTCGTTTGAAGTTGGCCCATCTGCACAGGTAGATTCTGCTTTCCTTATTCTTCATGATTTCCTTCTTCTTTTGACTTTGAGAATAATTTTCCTACCAAATCTTGATCTCCATGAAATTGGCTGATTGGATCTTCATATTTGAGATAACTAAATGGTCTTCTAATTAATTGGACCCATTTTCATTTGTTCTTCTTCAAAATCCTTCCGGAAGCTTTCAAATCCTAGTCAACATAGGAAAGGTTTTCCTAGTCAAAAAATGATTTCTTTTTCTCTTCAATTTTTCTTCTTTCTTCCTAGCTTGGAATTTCGAACCAATTTCTTGTCTCCATTATTTTGCTGCATTTTGCATGCTTGTAGACTCCTTTACTCCGTCTCTTTTGGTCAACATCTGAAATTAACAAAATAAGTTAAAACTAAGCAATTATCAAAGTAAAAATATAGAGAAAATATATTAATTAATACGCCTAAAATGCGTAGATCACACAACGACAACTACAGGAGGCAATACTGATAGTTGCATAATTATGCAACGCTTATGTGCTTAACCAAACCTTATATTTAGTTTTTTTGTTACGTTTTTAAGTAAATTAATATTATTATTTGTTTTGTAGGAAATTGGATAAAAATGAATAAAAGATGTGTAATTGAGCTTTCCTAGTCCAACGAGGAGAAGAAATGGGTTGTCAAGGGATGAATGAGCCAAGTCCAACATGAAGATGGATTACTAAGGCCTTATGAAATGTGGATTCAGCCCATTGGGAATAAATAACCCAAACCAAATCAGCTTTTTGGTTTAAATGAAGAGAAAGACTAAATCAAAGGAAAAAAATCAGATTTCACGTGAGGAAGAAAATGGAGAGACATGAAAGAGAGAGGAGAAACGTGGGCAAGAGAAGGAGGAAGACCAACCATGAGAAGAGGAGAGGAAGACGTGAAAAATAAGAAGAATAAAAGAGGAAGAAAAACGTGAAGATGAGGGGCACCATTCCATACTGTAATTTTCTTCTTCTCTCTAAACTCTTATGGCTTCCATGAGGAGCTAACTCCATTGTTAATGGGCTGTTTTGAAGCCCCGTTCATGTTTTCTAGATTACTTATGTTTGTTGATTGAAGATTGTTTATGTTATTCGAATGAGGTTTCTTTATTGCTTATACGTTGATGATTCTTATTTGTATATGCTTTGAGTGCACGCTTAGTATGCATGTTTATGAATCTAATTCTAAGAAAATTGATGGCTGTTGGTGATCATTACATTCCTCAAGTTTCAATCGTAGAACCCATACATGCTTGGTATAAGAAGCCCTAGGTCTAGCAAGACACGACCGTAGTGTACTTGTAAAGCCTTGTAGATTCTCAAACCCTTTCTAAATCTTAATGCTTTTCTCTTGGTAAATTCAGGTCCTTGACTTCGGGTTCTTTGAGGGATAGACAATATTGATAAGCAGACCTTCAATGTTGTAGACGTAAGAATTGGGTAATAGGTTGTGTTCATAGCTTTGAATCTTCCTGAGAACTTTCATTCATGACATTAACATGATTTTGGTTCTGAATTTGTGGTCTAGATGATGTGACGGTGGTGGATAGCACTTCCCCTTAACCATTTTACTATTGAATTCTCGTTTTACTCATAATCTGTCTACTGTTTCAGTTTCGTAATCTATTTTGCAGGATTTTATTCGGCAACTAAAACAACTTCGATTAAATTGATATTTTGTGTGGTAGTCCACCACTGTGTCTATAGTTCTCTGTATAAATTTCGTGATTTTAGGTTGAGTCTAGATATTTTTATTAATTACGTTAGTGTCAGTTGTCGAATCTATCAGATTTCTGAATTTCACTACTGTTTTAGTTTCGTAATCTGTATTGTACGATTTTATTTGGCAACTAAACTAACTCCGATTACATTGATATTTTGTGTGGTATTCCACCACTGTATCTATAGTATTTTTTATAAATTTAGTAATTTTAGGTTGAGTCTAGCTATTTTTATTAATTACGTTAGTGTCAGTTGTCGAGTCTGTCAGGTTTCTGAATTTCGCTACTGTTTTAGTTTCATAATCTAGATTATAGAATATATTTAGACTATCAAAACAACTCATATTATATTGATATTTTTTGTGGTTGTCCGTCACTGTTTCTAGTATGTCCAGTATAAATTTCGTGATTTTTGGTTTAGTCTAAGTATTTTAGTTAATTGTGTTTTTATCCAGTGGTCGAGTCTGTCAGATTTCTGACTTTCGCGTCTGTTCGTAGTTTAGAATATTGAGTCTCATTTTTCCCTGTGGATTGACCCCTATACTATTGTACTACATTGACAAACATATTGATTTCATTATAGGGTAACTTTGAGGGTGGTTAAACATCGATCAAATACTAGGGTTGTGGTCTTATGAAATTAGAGGTATGCTTTGGGACTTTATTTGGGTTAAATCTATTTGATTGTGTGTGTGTGCTAGCTGTGATTGAAACAGCGTTTGGTTATTGTTTGTGTGTAGGGGCGGTGTGGATTTCAATTCTGGGTTGACTCTCCATATAACGAAGAAGCTCGAAAAGTGATTAGGGATTTGTTGTGGGAGAAAATGGAGCTGGTGCAGAGCTGTCGAAGAATTAGAGAATAGTTTGAGTTGAAGAGGAAGAAAATAAACCTTAAAATGACGGCACTTGTACTTGTGCTAATGGTTCGGCAAATGAGGATGGAAGAGGACGTTAATGATGCAATCTGTTTAGGGGCTTATTCACAGTACAATAGATGAAGTGACTTCGGTTGGGCGTTCTCCAAGGCTTAACCCTAGCCTTTCAAGTTCAATTTCTTAATCTGTAGGTCCATCCGAAAGGGCTCGAAGCCCTCGACGCAGGAAGTGTCAGCACTCCTTTCATTATCACCTTGGAGCAATGGAGAAGAGAGTGATGGAGAGAATCTCTGTGGCGAAGCATCGCACGAAGACCCAAAGGCTCAACATCAAATACAGCATCCACTGTCTTCGTCAGCGAATTTAGGAGCTCTCCGCCGGGTTGGGCACCATTCCTTTCAATGCGGAACTCGTGAACGCAGGAGGTGGTGCTGCTGGTGGGGGCCAAAGAGAGGCTGGGGGCCAAGGTGTTGTTGTTGGGGACAAGGTCTGGTATGGAGTTGGTTGAGGTGGTTTCTACTAATTCGGACACAATTGATTCAGAATCTGGCTCGTCTGTTTATTGATGTTTTCTGATGCTTTGTTTATGTTATGTATTTTCAATCGGTTTGTTTTGTAGTTAATTTTCATTCTGTTCTAAGACACTTTTAGTTTTTTGGTTGATTCTCAATTGGATTCATGGACAGGTCTAGCTTGGTTGCCACCAATGAATTATTTTTGTTGGATGCAATCAAGTAAGATATTTTGTATTGTTTATGTCCCATGATTTTCTGATTTTGTGTAGTTTAAGCTTATGTAGTATGTCTGTTTAATGGAAATCGGTTAATTATTAATGATGTGTTTAATTGGATTGTGATATGGATTGAATTGAATTGAGTTGTGTCCCATGATCAAGCTGTTTGTTAAGGGGGAAATGCAAAAATAAACTGTTGCATGGGTTGAACACAATGCAAACCCAGTTCATAACAAAATGAACCGTTTTGATGTGGATTCAAGTGAATTGAGTTGAATGAAGTTTGGTTGACGAAATTTAGATGGATTTTGTTGAGCTGATTTGGATTGAATCAACCTGTTCTTTAAGGGGGAAAGCAAAACATATTGTTATAGACATTGGAAAAATTCCAAGCATCAATTTGATATGGTTTTAAACATGTAGGCATCACTTTGATAGTTTCATAGTTCATATCACACCCAGTTCATAAGAACACAATGACAATTCATAACAAAAGGGGTTGTTCAGATGCTACATTCATAGGCAAATGAACCTTTTTAACAACAGAAAATCAATGTTCAACATGCTACCACTGTTCAACAATGTAAAATACAACATACATCAACATAGTACATTACATATCATACAAATTGATCCAATGATCACTGTTCAACAACCTAAAGATGTCACTGTTCAACAACCTAAAATTCAACATACATCAACATAGTACATTACATATTATTCAACCTAAAATCTATTTGATTCTGGTTTTAATTTTTTGGGTTAAAGGTTTCCCGATGGTCAAAATGTCTAGAATACCCCTTATTTTCAAAAATCAGGATGTCATGTCAGCAATTTTATCGGAGATCGGAAACTTATCCGGTCAGTGCACCCCTTAGATAGCGTTTTGAATTTTCAAGTATCACTTTAATATTTTTAAAATTTAGGCTTCACTTTGATAATTTCCCACACGTGAATTTAAACATTTTCATAATGAATTATGGCTGTAGTTATCATTTCTGCACGTACTCAACTCTATCAGAACGCTTAAGATTTAGGGTTTTCATTCTGTCACGAAAGTTCTGTCAGACTTTTGTTTCCTTACTGTAGCTCAGATAAAGACATAATACACCATTAATGGGTATTTGTCTGATCAATAAAAGAAGGCATAATTAATTTCTTCCAATATCTAATTTAGTTAAGATTCATCAATATCTGTCTAGTTATACCAAATGATTATATTGATTCGAACCTATTGCCAACAAGAATTGAAACCGCATACTAAAATCAAATCTATCATAAACATGCCATGATGGCTTATATATTTCCATGCTAACTATATGTCTATCATATATCACGTACGTAGATCAATCCCTCATATTGATCCTGGTAGGTCGATCGAATTGGTATTCGATTTTTGCATGCATTCCTCGTATTCATTTCATAACCAACGTCTATGTAATTAGGCTGATCCGATCTATTTACGATACAATTCATACAAAATTAACAAATTGCACACAGCAATAAGTTTTAAAACAAGCGGCTCGACTGACCAGAAGATGGAGTCTCTAGGCCGTCAGAAAGATGATGAACGCCGGCCATATAAGTAATAATTCGTGGGTCTTAGAACTAACTCGGAAGATGGTTTATTGTATCTAGAGTTTAAATAAGACGCTAATATCGTCTGTAGAGTTTTTAATTAGCATGCATGCTAACGGTTGAGAAATATGGTCACCATGCATTAAACTATTTTAATAGATATCACGATCCTTGACACAATTATTTTTGGAGGCTACTACTAAATGGAAAAATAACATTATACAGCTGGATTGGTGTCAATGCAAGTGTCACAGCTTGCAAATCAAACTTAATTAGCTCTAATTGGAAGCAAGGTGTACGTTGACATATAGAGTAATATGATCCTTGTGACAGAGATAACAAAAGCATCACTAATATTAGAGTAATAGTAACACATGCACTAAAACACGAACCGTAGATGTTAAATTGAGATATATAGATTAGAAGAAACGAAGTACAATTAAGATCAAACAGACCTAATTAACTTAATTAAACAGGAGCCGGACCGGGTACGTGGTCTCAAGACTCACCAATATTAGGTGAATGTGTACGTAGCTAGCTTAACTCTAACTCTCCATTTGATCGATCAAGACGACTCGGAAAACATATATATGCTTCAACTTGAGCTCAATTAAGCTCAGCTATATATGCACGTACGAACGAGTACGTAAGAGCGCTTAGCATTTCTTAGTAGCAAATTGAAAATTCCCAAGCCAAATTCATAATAAGATTGAAAGTGTTGGGTAGTGTAGTGTCAAATATCAGTCCCAATGGAAAGTCCATAAAATGTCTTTAATTAGTTGTGCGCCTTAGAAATAAGCATAAATTCAAAAGAAGAAAATACAATAAGCATAAATTCGAAATATATTTTATTCGTAATTAGTAAAAACTACACGATATGCGAAAACTCGATAATTAAGAAGTTATATCAATAACTTTATAATTAATTACAAACTCGCATTCTCACATTTAATTAAAAATTCTTATTCCTCTAACACTTTTTTGAGTTCTTGGCGACTTCAGAATGAAAGAAAGAAACAATTTTGTTGCAAGGGAATATGTAAATTTAATCACACTTCATTCATAAAACCCTTTACTATATATAAACCTTTGAACCACACGAGCTTCCATTACGAAGTTTCATTTTGTCATTGAAACTATATATGTGAGGGTTTCAATTCTTCCACTAAATAGAGAACTTGCGTTGTGGAACTCAGCACACAACACCATCAATGTTTGATTGTGTTCTCGCTAGAACAAGCTCCATAATCAGTTTTTTCCAATATCTAATTAATTTAGTTAAGAGATACATTAATCTTCTATCTATTTAAACCAAATTATTATATTGATTCGAATCCATTGCCAACAAGAATTGAAACGGCATACTAAAATGAAAATTATCATAAACATGCCATGATGTCTTACTTGCATGCTAACTACATGTCCATCATATATCACACAGATCAATTCCAGCCTCATACAAATCCTGCAGGTAGATCGAATTGGACAATTGGTATTAGATTTTGCATACATTCCTCAAATTCCTAATCAACATCTATGTAAGAACGAATAAAGGTACCTGTAGAAAATCATAGCGAAACAAGAAGCTGAAGATTGTATTGTTAAATGTATATGAGAGTATTACAAGGACAGTATATATATTGTACAATGGGAGAGAGAACCTAACAGATATAACCCGTTCTAGAACCACTACAAACCAGTGGAACCGACAGAAAAGAAAGTAGAACTCAGATAGGTACAACAGAGACCAAGAGCAGGCGATATAAGTCAACTGGTCTTGGGATACACAATCTCAGACAGACCCACGAGCACTTCGCCAAACGTAAGTAGAACCTCATGTGTAACTCACGTGATACATGCGAGTGCTCGCCAAGAGTAGAAGGAAGAGGTCTTGCGAGTAGTGAGTGAGCTCGCGAGAAGAGCGCTCGCGAGGAGTGCGCATGCGAGCACTTTCAACAGCCCCCTTCAAGCTGGATCCAGAAGGTTGATGGAACCAAGCTTGGACAAGATTTGCAACAAAGAGGAGGTTGGTAAGGCTTTGGTGAAAATGTCAGCCAACTGATTTTGACTTCGAGTGTATACTGTTTGAATGATCTTGTTTTGCACTTGATTCCGGATGTAATGACAATCCACTTTAATGTGTTTCGTTCTCTCATGGAACACAGGGTTGGATGCAATATGCATAGCAGCTTGGTTATCACAGTGAAGAGACACAGAATGAGAGTTTTTTAGGCCAAGGTCCTCTAGCAATCCTCTAAGCCATATTAATTCACAAGCAGCAGTAGCCATTGCCCTGTACTCAGCTTCAGCACTGGATCTAGCAACCACAGTCTGTTTTTTACTCTTCCAAGAAACAAGATTGCCTCCAACAAATGTACAAAAACCAGTAGTGCTCTTCCTGTCAAGAGTATTTCCAGCCCAATCAGCATCCACATAGCCAACAAGACCAGTGCTTCCATTAGGCTTAAACAGCAGACCTCTACCAATTGAGCCCTTCAAGTATCTCAATATTCTTCTAACAATGCTCAAGTGATCTATAGTAGGGGGATGCATGAATTGGCTAACAATGCTTACACTATAAGAGATATCAGGCCTTGTAATAGTGAGATATATTAACTTTCCAACTAACCTTTGATAGTAACTTATGTCTGGTAGTAGGGGACCTGCAGAATTGAGCTGAAGCTTGCTGCATAAGGGACTGCTTGCAGGTTTGCAATCCAACAAGTTAGATTCCTTTAAAAGATCAAGAATATATCTTCTTTGGTTTAGAAATAGGCCTCTGTGAGACGATGCCATTTCTATTCCGAGGAAATACTTCAGACTGCCTAAATCCTTGATTGCAAACTTTTTATGTAGAGCAAGTTTCAAGGTGGAGATTGCTGCTAAATTGTCTCCAGTTATAATCAGATTATCAACATAAATTAGAACAACTAAGTTACCTTGACTTCCAGTTTTAACAAATAGAGAGGAATCAGCATTGCTCCTTGAAAAATTTATTTCCTCCAGCACTGAGCTCAACTTGGCATACCAAGCACGAGGTAATTGTTTTAGGCCATAAATAGCCTTATGCAATCGGCAGACCTTGTTTGGATTTGCTGATTCAATGTGACCAAGAGGTAGCTTCATATAAACTTCTTCTTCCTACTCACCATGTAGAAATGCATTTTTGACATCTATTTGGTGTAAACTCCAGTCCTTGTTGACTGCAACAGAGAGAAGAACTCGAACAGTGCTCATTTTTGCAACTAGCGCAAAGGTTTCCTTGTAGTCTACACCATATGTCTGAGTGAATCCTCTGGCAACTAGGCGAGCTTTCTTTCTCTCAATTCTACCATCAGAGTGAAGTTTGGTTTTGAATATCCATCTGCACCCAACAGCCCTTTTTCCAGTAGGTAAGTTGACAATGGACCAAGTGTTATTGCTGTGAAGAGCTGACAGTTCATCATCCATAGCGGCTCTCCACTCGGGCTGTGAGTTAGCTTCTTCAAAAGATTGGGGTTCAGAGATATCATCAAGGCTGTTCAGAAAAGCAGTATGCTTGAGGGAAAATCTTTTGAAGGAGCAGTGACTGGCCATGTTGTGCTTAGAAGTCATAAGCACATAGTCATTTAGCCTTGTAGGTTTTCTCCTATCTCGACTAGGATTACGTCGAGGATGAACATCACCCACTGTATCTGCATTTTCAACAGCAGTAACAGGTTCTTCAATAGTAACAGAACTATCATGATTGTCATCAGCAACTATTCCAGGGTCTACAACATTAACTTCTGGAGCTTGAGTTATTTCAACCGTGTCTCTATCAGTAGGTACATTAGACCCTGGGACATCAGTTTCATCACTGTTCTTACTCTCATATACAGGCATTTCAAAACATGAGGTTAGATCATTATATGACTCCACAGTTCTACTAACTCCATCTTGTACATTGAAGTAGGGTAGACTTTCATCAAATCTGACATCCCTTGACACAATAATCTTCTTGGTAGCAAAATTGTAGCATCTATAGCCCTTTTGAGTGGAAGAATATCCTAGGAGCATGCATTTAATTGCTCTAGGTTCCAACTTGTCTCTATGGTTGGACTGAATGTGAACATAACAGGAGCAGCCAAAAATTCTGAGATGGGAGATATCAATTTTCCTGCCTTTCAGAACCTCCAATGGAGATTTAAACCCCAAAAGTCTACTAGGAAGTCTGTTAATCAAGTAAGTTGCAGATAAGACAGCATATGACCAGTATTGTTTTGGAACATTCATCTGAAACATAAGGGCCCTAGCTTTTTCCAAGATGTCTCTATTTTTTCTCTCAGCAATGCCATTCTGTTGAGGTGTACCAACACAACTGGTCTGATGGAGCACTCCATGATTACTCAGAAAATTTTTCATCTTGTTAGACAAATATTCAGATCCATTATCTGATCTCAGAGTCTGTATGTTTGAAGAGAAATGATTCTTGACTAGATTATAAAAGTCAAGGAACATGTCAAACAACTCACTTTTTGATTTTAAGACATATACCCAAGTAATCCTTGTAAAATCATCAACAAAGGTTACAAAATACTTGAATTCATCAACAGATTTCAAGACAGGCCCCCAAATATCTGAGTGGATGATTTCAAATGGATAACTAGCTCTAGACAAGGATTGAGCAAAAGGAAGTCTGGTAGACTTAGAGTATTGACATACATCACAATGAGTGTTGTCATTACAAGAGTTTGGAAATAAAATGGATAGAACTTTGTCTGATGGATGAGCAAGTCTCCTGTGCCAGAGAGGTGAATCAGAGGGTGGACTGGAACTAACATGAAACACATTGGATGCAGAGGGCTTCATGAGGAAGTAATAGAGTCCATTCCTAAACACCCCTTCACCAATCATCTTCTTGGTGGTGATATCCTGAAAGAATACTTTATCAGGAGTGAAAATGACAAAGCAGTTCAATGAGGTTGTAAGTTGGCTAACCGATAAAAGTTTGAAAGGAAATGATGGCACAAACAAGGCACTGGACTGTATGGTGTTTGATATAATCCTAATTTTTCCTTTCCCACTAACAGTAGCCCCCTTACCATTGGCAACAGACACAGTGGAATTAAAGATCTCAAAGTAGTTTAGGTTATTCGACTTGTTAGTCATGTGATCTGTGGCTCCAGAGTCCACAATCTAGCAATCAAGTTTATCATTCATATCCAGTGCAGTGGCAAACGCATTGAGAGTACCTGGTTTATCAGAGATAGGTTGATGATCAGCATCAGCAAGGAACCCTGCAAACTGACTCATCATAGCTGAATGATTCCCAGATGAGAGACAAGTCTCATCATTTTGTTGCTTGTGTTGCAGAAACTTGGCAAACTCATTGATGAGTGCTGTAGGGTTGGCAGTGAAGTCGGTCATCTCAGACTGGGGTGTAGATGAGGTGACCATTTTTGCCTTGAACCCTTCATTGGAGTTTGATCTTCCCTTGTTTCTCATCTCCCTATCCCTCTTGAATTTTGCCTTGAGTTCTGGATGTAGGCCCCAACAGGTTTCAACAGCATGAGTGGTGGAACCACAATGGTCACACAACAAGTTGACCTTCTTCCCCTTGTAGCCTCTAGGTTCAGATTGGTAGTTTGAGACACATGCTCTCACTTTTGGATTGGTGCTTTTTACCTCTAGATTCATGACTTTCCTCCTAGTTTCCTCCTGTTGGATAGTGGCACACACACTTGTATAGGAAGGGAGAGTAGCACTCATGAGAATGATACTTCTCATATCTTCATAGTCTGAGTTTAGACTTGCAAGAAGTTGAAAAATTATATCTTCCTCTGCACGTTTGCGTAGAATGGAGAGCTCAGTAGTGAGAGGTCTGAACTGATTTAGTTCATTCCATAAGGTGGTGAGTGCTCCCAAATGTACAGAGAACGATTTTTCATCTTGTTGCAAATCATTAATCTCCTTTTGAAGTTGGAAGACTCTAGCTGCATTGTTCTGATTTCCATACATCTCCTTTACAGCCTTCCACAGATCAGTGGCAGATTCGGAGTAGTTGAAGATTTGAGCAATATGAGGAACCATGGAATTGTAGAGCCATGACATAACTTGATGATCCTTTGCGAGCCATGAATCGTAACCTTCAGACAGAGGTTCAGGAACACTGATGAAGTCATTGATGAATCCTAATCTAGACTTTCCACCTAGAGCAAGTGTGATATCTCTAGACCATGAATGGAAATTGACACCATCGAACAAAGTGGATGTTAAGCGCTGGTTTGTATTGATATCAGCATCAGAGTGAGTAGTAGCGGAATTGGATGTGTTATTCATGGTTAGGATTCTTGATTCAGTCATGATAAGACTGATCAGAGTAACCAGAATAATGAAGGGATTTTGGAATGAACAGAAGCAGGCGATTAATCGTCCTGCTCTGATACCATGTAGAAAATCATAGCCAAACAAGAAGCTGAAGATGTATTGTTAAATGTATATGAGAGTATTACAAGGACAATATATATATATTGTACAATGGGAGAGAGAACCTAACGGATATAAGTCGTTCTAGAACCACTACAAACCAGTGGAACCGACAGAAAAGAAAGTAGAACTCAGATAGGTACAACAGAGACCAAGAGCAGGCGATATAAGTCAACTGGTCTTGGGATACACAATCTCAGACAAACTCACGAGCACTTCGCCAAGCGTAAGTAGAACCTCATGTGTAACTCACGTGATACACGCGAGTGCTCGCCAAGAGTAGAAGGAAGAAGTCTTACGAGTAGTGAGTGAGCTCGCGAGAAGAACGCTCACGAGGAGTGCGCATGCGAGCACTCTCAACAGTAACCATTCCCTTAGACAAAGGAATGCATGCAAAATCTAATTCAACAATAACCGATCGAGCCTGGTACGTGGTCTCAGTCTCACCAATATTAATTAGGTGAATGTGTACGTAGCTAGCTTATGTCCACCTCTTCATTTTGATCAAGACGACTTTGAAAAACATATGTTTCGACTTTCAACTCGAGCGATCAATTGAGTTCAGCCACATCCATAATAAGATCGTGTTTTAATTTCGATGGTGTATGTCTAGTTGGTCTATAATCAAAAAGATGAGCGTAGAACTAAATAGGTGATAATTCATATAATTCAGAAGCATATACCCCGTAAATCAATCCCAGCCTCATACAAACCCTGGCATGGTAGATCGAATTAGTATTCGATTTTGCATGCATTCTCGAATTCCTAATCAATATGACGGGGTTTTTCCTCAAAATTCAAGAAAAAAATTTAAATTTTTTTCCTAATCAATATTACGAGGTCTTTCCTCAAAAGATTCAAAATTCTCATTAGTCCACTAATTAGATAAAAAGATTAGTCTACCATCATTTTAATTAATGAATTACCCAATACCATTACTCTCTTATCACCTCTTCATTGATTGTTGACTTGACTCCGGGGACGTTGACCGTTGACCATTGACCGGTCACCAGATTTCGACGACTTTGACCGTTGACCGTTGTCTTTGACTATTGACCAGTTGACTTTAACCATTGACTGTTTATCCTCAACTAAGAATCAGTTTATCCTAAACAAATAAATATTCAGTTGACACTAAACTGATACTCATTTGACGTTTAACTAATATATACTCAGTTGAGTGTCAACTGATATTTAGTTGAGGGTCAACTGATATTTAGTTGAAGGTCAGCTGACACTCAACTGAGTTGACGTTCAACTGATACTCAGTTGACATTCAACTCATACTCAGTTGAGGTTGGTTCAATGATACTCAATTGAGAGTCATCTAATACTCAGTTAAGGGTCAACTGATACCCAATTGACGTTCAACTAAGTGTTAATTTAGGTTTTAATAACATACCAAACACACCTTCATTTCTAAAAAAGGCATTCCATACTCGGAGTAAATCTCTTGATATCAAACAAGAGCTTTTCTTTTGAAAGTTGAAACAACACAATAATTCAAAAGACGCATACTATAAAGAGCTCAAGTAACAACACAATGAACATTCAATATGCTAGATGGTAGTCCGAAAGGTCACCTGCTTAAGATTCCAGCTTTATATCAAAGCTGCCATCAGGTATATATGCATTCTGTATAAATTAATCGGAGCAAGCCCTCAGCTAGACAAATGTCATTTGAATATGAAGTAGATTGGCTCAAATTAGGGAAAATATAGAGTAGCAAAAACTGAAGCAAGATCAATCTACCCTATGGGATTAACGAAATCGGTTTGAGATTGGCTCTGATATGAAGCTGTAACAATGGCCAGCTATGGACATGTTACAGTGTTACTGAAGCACAGACTGAACTCACCGAAGACGAATATGTCGAGCTCTCACAACAGTAAGCAGGCACATTTCATTAATGAAGAAAAAATAAGACATAAGATTCAATATAAGGTAAGGCAAGAAAATGTAAATTGATTATATATGCCACTGTATAACTACACCAACTGAAAGGCATGGGAATTCTCATACCTTAACCAAAGAGACGAAAGGAATCAAAAACAATAAGTATTTTTTAAAACAATAGTGCCAGTCCTCAAACATTAGTAATTCTCTTTCTCGTATAACAAAGTTTACACTTCAATATATTAACAAGCACCCTACATGGCTACATAACAATAATCAAGCCTATATCTAAAGGCAACCTAATCAATTTCATCTAAGAACTCTCGCTGAATTAACCACTTATTTCATCTCACAATACTTCAAAACTCAGTCACATGGAGGGAATTAAATTTCATGTAGTGTTAAAGAATTGCTTCAAAATACTGAACCTTCACTAATTTGGGCCCCTAAACTGATACTCACCTCCACCAACTTCGATTTCTCTACTGACTTATTACTCTACTGCATCATCATCATCATCTAGATTTGCTTCAGGATCCGAACCAACTGCATCACTTGATCCTTTAGCTTCTCGATTACTTGATCGCATGCCACCGCCGCTTTGGTGGCATAGATCTCCATCTTCGCAATCAATATGAGGTTCTATCAACATAGAATAATACATTATATATGTCATCCTACAACTGTATCTTCCAAGTGCAACTCAACAAGGCCAAATAAATAATGAGCACATATAGTTGAAGCTCCATCTTGTATCTGGCCAAAGAGGCTAAACAAGTAAATACATATGGGCACCCAATACAAATGAATATATAGCCAACATAACTCTGAGAAGCTCCTCAAGTTGGGACTTAACTTTCCAAATTACAAGTTTGCAATAAGGGTCTCTAGACTATAGGTTCATCAACTGATACTCAGTTGTGAGTCAACTGATAATCAGTTGACGTTCAATTAAGTGTCAATTAAGAGTCAACTGAGTGTCAATTGATGTTCAACATATTAGAGACTGATCTTCACTAGATATTGACCAATTCATACTAAATACATAAAGAAGAAAATTACCAAATGCACATCCAAAGGAAGATCTGTCACGGGGCACAAAGCATCAACCACGAGTGGTCCAATGGTAATGTTTGGAACAAAACGATCGTCCATTACATCAACATGAATCGGTCGGTGTTTAACCACCCTCAAAAGTACCCTATAATGAACTTAATATGCTTGTCAATGCAGTACAATAGTATAGGGGTCAATCCACAGGGAAAGATGAGACTCAATACTCTAAACTACAAACAGACGCGAAAGTCAGAAATCTGACAGACTCGACCACTGGACACTAACGTAATTAATTAAAATATCTAGACTCAACCTAAAATCACGAAATTAATACAGGACACTATAGACACAGTGGCGGACTACCACACAAATTTTCAATTCAATCGGAGTTTGTTTGGTTATTGAAATAAATTCTACAAACTAGATTACGAAACTGAAACAGAAAAACAGATTAAGAGTAAAACGAGAATTCAATAATAAAATAGGTTAAGGGAAGTGCTATCCACCACCGTCACTCCATCTAGACGACAAATGCTTAACTAAGCAATGCAAATGTTATGAATGAAAGATTCCCAGGAAGGTCCCGAGCTGTGAACACAACCTATTACCCAATCCTTATGTTTACAATGTCGAAGGTTTGCTTATCAACATTGTCTATCCCTCAAAGAACCCGAAGTCACGGACTCGAATTTACCAAGAGAAAAGCATTACGATCTAGAAAGGGTTTGAGAATCTACAAGGCTTCATAAGTACACTACGGTCGTGTCTTACTAGACCTAGGGTTTCTTATACCAAGCATGTATGGGTTCTACGATTGAAACTTGAGGAAGGTAATAATCACCAACAGCCATCAATTTTCTTAGAATTAGATTCCTAAACATGCATACTAAGCGTGCACTCAAAGCATACATAATCAAGAATCATCACGGTATAAATAACAAAGAAACCTCATTCAAATAACAAAAGCAAAACTTAATTAACGTGCATAAACAATCTAGATATCATGAACGGGGCTTCAAAACAGCCCCTTAACAATAGAGTTTTAGCTCCTCATAAGATCCATAAAAATTTAGAAAGAAGAAGAAAATTGATACAAACTCATAAAGGAGAAGCTTCTCTTCCTCCCCTCTCCGTGCGTCTGCTCTTGTTTGTCTCTTCAAAGAAAACTCTTCTCTTTCCAAACTGTCGACTCCCCCTCTGTTTTCTCTCCTCTGGCTATATATATCAAGCTAGAGTCCAAGCCGTCTTTTTTTCTCTTCAGTTTCACGTCTCTTCATCCTAATCAATCACTCACTTCTCTCTTCTCTCCATCCCGTACGTATCCTTCCTTTTTTTTTAGCTAGCTAAGGTTAATATATATAGCATGCAGCAATCATCACGTCTCAGCCAAAGCTCACGTGCTCTATTTCAATTCTTCATGGATTAGAAGACCTTCGTACGTATGTCTCCTGTCTTCATTCAATCTCATATACTAGTTAATCAACTAGTTCATCACGTACACCATGTCTCCAAGTTGGATTATGATTCCCACTTTGGAATAATTAGGCACATCTTCTCCTTGTTGCACTAGGAAAGTTCAATAACACATCTTTAATTCATTTTTCTCCAAATTCCTACAAAACAAATAATAATAATAAATAAACCGAAAACATCACAATAAAACTAAACATCGGGTAGAATTAAGCATAATTACGTTGCACATTCATGCAACTATCAAAATACCCCACACTTAGCTTTTGCTAGTCCTCGAGCAAAACACTAAACTATGACTCTAAAACAATGAAGTAATTTACAAACACTACTCTAATGCCCTTAACAAATTTGTCTCAGCAATCTTCCAAAAACTGTAACACCAAGTCTCATATGTACAAACAAGTTACCAGAGATGACTCTAACATATAACACACATGCAACATGTAGGACAAAGACATAATCATGGTGAAAAAGCTGTAGCATGCATAAACAAATCAAGATTCAACCTCACATTGACATGCTCTCAAAGTGTATCACTCATATGTGTTTAAGGTTAACGCTCAATTCAACTACTTGCCAAATGGACCAAACCATATGCTTACTCTTGTAACTAATCTCCACAGATCAAAGGCTGCCATCTTGAGGATCAAAAGGACTTTCATGGGTTGTAATGGGTCTAAGCTCATTAGGTGTAAGAAAACAAGGATATGGAATTCGAAAACAAATTCTAGAACCTAGTAGAGCACCGAATAAGAGACTTTTCTCGGGTCTTGCAACCATGGAATTTCTTACTCCTGTGGCCGGATTTCATTTTGTTGGGCCTTCACATCATTCTTTTCATCAACAGTTAACTCGGGTATCAAGCTAAACATCATAATTTTTTTTTCTTTTGCTCTTTTCTTCTTTTTCTTTTTCTTTTTCACAAATAGCTTGATACCCCACACTTGTTTCTTTGCATCACATTTCGACATTGTCGCCGTCTTCACATACCTGTCTCATGTATAGCTCTACCAAGTCCTAGAACAAGGGTAAAGAAATAACTAATCTAAGGTTTAAGGTTAGAGATATGTGGGTGATAACAAAAAGTTTAAACATGTAAGCTCAAAGTGGTTAACTAAGGGGGTGCACATCTTGTGTACACAAAGTCGGGACACAGGCTTATATGGCAATGGTGGTATCCCCTAAATGCCTTTATCACTTCCTCAATCAGAACATGTATTGACAATAAGTTTCGAAAAGTACAAGAGCAAGTTCTAGTAAACTCTAGAGTCCATTAACTTAATCTGTGGCAAGCAATTGACACTCAATCAAAGAAAACATGTATTTCTCATAAAGGCTCAATAGCTCACGGGTTAAATGAATCTCAACAAAGTTTAAGCATGCCGAAAATCTGTACCATGTTAACTTGTTTCTATATCCACTACATGTCCACATATGTAACATATATCAAAATCATCCAAAGAAACTTGAATAACATAATAAACTCTTAATCACAAATTGGAAAGATATAGAATCATCATTGACTTTGTTACGGGCATCCTAAGACTTTTTTTTTTTTTTTTTTTTTTTTTGATATTTTCTTGACACTTTTTACTTTTGTAATTTTTTAAAAAAAAAAAAAAATTTATTTATTTTTTATCAATAAGGACTCAAAAACACACAAGAAAAAATCAAAAATACCAAACTTTGGCGAAAACCGAAATAACGAAAAATTATACATAGACGCTAAGGATATGATATAAATCCCACCCCACACTTGAAATTTGCATTGTCCTCAATGTAAAACAAAACTAAAACATACAATACATCAAACAAGCATGGAATAAGACTCATAACACATCACAAATCACATTAACATGGAGAAAAATAAAGAAAAAGATAAGGGATAAGAATTCAAATCTGGCAGCCAAGCTTCTCCATCCACATGGGTTGCCTCCCAAGTAGCGCTAAGTTTAACGTCTTCAGCCAGACGGTACCAAGTATCACTCTTTATCTTGTGGCACATCCTCGAGAGGTACTTGCTCAACAGTGTGCTCCATCATCAACTCGTGAAACGGCTTCAATCGATGTCCATTGACTTTGAAAACTTTTCCTGTTTTGTCACTTTTCACAACTACAGCACCACTAGGAAAGACATTAGTAACCACAAATGGACCAATCCATCTAGACTGAAGCTTACCTGGAAATAGTTTCAACCTCGAGTTGAACACCAAGACCTTTTGTCCTACCACAAAAGTCTTGCTCCTGATATTTTGATCATGAAAAGCCTTAGCTTTCTCCTTGTAAATACTGCTGGATTCGTATGCATTGTTCCTGATTTCTGCCAGCTCATTCAGCTGCAATCTCCTGTGAATCCCAGCCTCATCAATATCAAAATTGAACTGTTTGACCGCCCAATAAGCTTTGTGCTCAAGCTCGACCGGCAGATGACAAGCTTTGCCAAAAACAAGCCTGTAAGGAGACATCCCTATAGGTGTTTTGTAAGCTGTACGGTAAGCCCACAAGGCTTCATCTAATCGCTGACTCCAATCCTTTCTGGTAGGGCCTACGGTCTTTTCAAGGATCTTCTTTATTTCACGGTTTGACACCTCCACTTGTCCACTGGTCTGAGGATGATAAGGTGTCGCCACCTTGTGTTGGACATTGTATTTTCTCAAGAGCGCAGCAAACGTGCGGTTGCAAAAGTGAGAGCCTCCATCACTAATGATGTACCTGGGTGTGCCAAATCTAGCAAATATGGATTTTAAAAACCTGAGCACAACAGCAGAATCGTTAGTTCGGGTGGCAACTGCCTCCACCCACTTAGACACATAATCAACTGCTAATAGTATGTACACATTAGAATGAGAAGAAGGGAAAGGACCCATGAAATCAATACCCCACACATCGAAAATTTCAACCACAAGAATTGGGTGTTGAGGCATTTGATCCCTAGGACCTATGTTACCTGTCATCTGACATCTTGGACATGCCTTGTAGAATTCATGAGCATCCTTAAAGATGCTAGGCCAATAAAATCCACATTCCAACACCTTGAGTGCAGTTTTCTTTCCCCCGAAATGTCCTCCACCTACATGTGAATGACAAAAAGAAAGAATTGAATAAATTTCAGATTCGGGAACACACCTTCTGATGATGGAATCTGGGCAATGTTTCCATAAGTATGGATCATCCCACACATAATATCTGGCCTCCTTCTTCAATTTGTCCTTCTGAGCACGGGTATAGTCAGTAGGTACCAGTTTTGAAACCTGGTAGTTGACAATATCCGCATACCACGGCTCAGACTCCTGGATAGCAAAAAGTTGCTCATCTGGAAAACTCTCATGCAAAGGGAGTTTATCCTCCTCCGCATTGGACCCATGTGTCAACCGACTCAAATGGTCTGCAACTACATTCTCTGTTCCTTTCTTATCTTTGATTTCCACATCGAACTCCTGAAGGAGTAGTAACCACCTGATCAGCCTCGGCTTTGCATCCTGCTTTGTCATAAGATATCTCAATGCAGCATGGTCAGAGAAAATAATCACTTTAGTTCCTAACAAATAAGATCTAAATTTCTCTAAAGCAAAGACAACAGCCAAAAGTTCCTTCTCAGTTGTTGAATAGTTTAACTGAGCATCATTAAGGGTTCGAGAAGCATAATAAATCACATGTGGTAACCTCTCAACCCGTTGTCCCAACACAGCACCTACAGCATATTTCGATGCATCACACATCAATTCGAACGGAAGGTTCCAGTCTGGTGCTTGGATGATTGGGGCGGTGATCAACAGCTCCTTGAGCTTGTTGAAAGCAGCAAGACAATCTTCAGTAAAATCAAACGTCACACTCTTCTGGAGCAATGCACTGAGAGGTCGGGCTATCTTGGAGAAGTCCTTGATAAACCTGCGATAGAAACCTGCATGTCCAAGAAAAGAGCGCACCTCTCTCACAGTAGTGGGAGGTGGTAAAGTACGTATAACATCAACCTTAGCCTTGTCTACCTCAATACCTTTTTCAGAAATTACATGTCCCAAAACAATACCTTGTTCAACCATGAAATGACATTTTTCCCAATTTAACACAAGGTTCTTTTCTACACATCTCTCTAGAACTAGGGACAGATTATTCAAACATGTATCAAAAGAATCACCAAAAACGGAAAAATCATCCATGAATACCTCGATGATCTTCTCCACCATGTCTGAAAAAATGCTCATCATGCATCTCTGGAAAGTAGCTGGTGCATTGCACAACCCAAATGGCATCCTCCTATAAGCAAATGTGCCAAAGGGGCACGTGAAGGTTGTCTTTTCCTGGTCCTCTCTGTCAATGGCAATCTGGTTGTAGCCAGAATAGCCATCTAGAAAGCAATAATACGCATGACCTGCAAGACGCTCCAACATTTGGTCAATAAAAGGAAGAGGAAAGTGATCCTTACGGGTTGTGGCATTAAGCCTGCGGTAGTCAATACAGACTCTCCATCCTGTTTGAACTCTCTTTGGCACCAGCAGATCCTCATCATTTTTAATCACTGTGATGCCTGACTTCTTGGGTACTACCTGCACAGGACTCACCCACTTGCTATCAGATATTGCATAAATAATACCTGCATCTAGAAGTTTGATAACCTCATTCTTCACCACATCCATCATAGGTGGGTTAAGTCTCCGTTGTGGTTCTCTCGTTGGCTTTGCTCCATCTTCAAGGAATATCCTATGAGTACATAATGTTGGATCTATTCCTTTAATGTCTGCAATTGTCCAGCCAATAGCCTCCTTGTACTCCCTGAGTACAGTGATTAGCTTCTCCTCCTGTAACACTGTTAGTTTTGAAGATAAAATGACTGGTAAAGTCTCACCAGTTCCAAGGAATGCATACTTCAAATGCTCAGGCAAAGGCTTGAGCTCAAGCTTTGGTGCTGTTACAATGGAAGGAAGAAGCGTGTCATTAGTAATAGGAAGAGGAAGAGATTTTGAACTACCTCTTATGTATGGCAATGACTCAAGGGCTGCCACAACATCATCGTACTCTTCTCCCATCACTAACTCTTCAGCTGAGTTGATTCTCATTGTTTCATCTTCTTCATCCATGGATCGAACTTGGGTGATCAAATCCTCAAGTTCATCCCACACTTTAGAACATGGGGAGGTTTCAGATTTCTTCCCCCCCTCTTCAATCGCTTTCTTCAACGCATCCTCATTCTCATTCATTGAGTGCTGCATAAATTCCTGCATGAAATTATCAAATGTATCAATAGAAAAACAGGAATACAAATCATTATCACTAGGATGCCTCATTGCGTCGAAGATGTTGAAGCGGATCTTCTCTTCGTCTACTTTCATGGAGAGAGTACCATTGAAACAATCTATCTTGGTCCTAGCGGTCCGTAAGAATGGACGACCAAGTATCAGTGGTAGCTCTGATGGTTGAGGCTCTACCTCCATCTCTAACACGAAGAAATCAGCTGGGAAGATCAACTTACCTACCTGCACCAAAACATCCTCAACATAACCTCTGGGGTAGCAGTTAGATCGATCAGCTAATTTAATTGTAACACCAGTTTGTTGTAATGCACCAATATTCAAAGTTTTATACACAGAGTAAGGCATTAAGTTTATTGATGCACCCAAATCAAGTAAAGCTCCAGTAAAGTTCGTGTTACCAATTGTACATGGGACGGTGAATCGTCCAGGATCACCCATCTTGGGTGGTAGTTTCCTCTGAAGTACCGCTGACACTTTCTCACTCAAGGCCACGGTCTCGGTCCCTGTGAACTTCCTCTTCATTGTACAAAGTTCCTTAAGAAACTTTGCATACTTCGGTATTTGCTTAATCGCATCAAGCAACGGAATGTTCACTTCCACCTTTCGAAATGTATCTAGAATCTCTTGCTCCAACTCATCCTTCTTCTTGTTTTTCAACCTGCCAGGAAAAGGAACACGTAAAGGAATTGAAGGAGAAGGTTCAGAAATTGACTTACCTGATTTTTCATTTGATGAATTTTTCTGTCCAGGTGCACTCTTCTCTCCCTGATCCTGCAGTAGTGGTGGAAATGGTAGCACCTGTTCTAGAACCGGTTCATCTGCTTCTAAAGACTTTTTTGTAGGCTTTTCAACCTCTTCAATCACCCTTCCACTTCTCAATGCAATCACATTTGCCTCATGAGTGGTTCTTGGGTTCTTAACCACATTGCTTGGAAGAGTACCTTGTTCTCTTGTTGACACTTGTTGCTGCAAGCTGTTTAGCTGCTTCTCCATAAGCTCGAATGCCTTGCTAGAGTTCTTGTTTTGCATCTCAATCCCCTCTAGCCTAGCCAATATTGCTGCCATGATAGGATCAGGAGCTGGAGCTGCAACCGGCTGTTGTACCTGCTGAAATTCAGGTCTTACCTTGAATCCGGTGGGTGGGTTCAGCACATTGTTTGTGTTTCCATAGCTGAAATTGGGATGATTCCTCCACCCCGGATTATATGTGTTTGAGTAGGGATCATTTCTTGATGCACGTTGTTGCACAAAATTCACCTGCTCTTCTTCAGGAATAAAAGGACAAGATTCATTAGTGTGATCCGACATAGAGCAAACAGAACATACCTGAGAAACAGATGATGATGATGTCGTTTGGCTCTTGATGGCAGTAGCAATGGAATCCAACTTCTTCTCCATTGCTTTCATTCTCTTGTCCATGTCTGGGTTGGTGGCAACCTCAAATACAGCTTGCTGTTTCTTGCTCGCCAACGTTCTCTCTCTTGTATAGAACTGTTTGGTGTTCTCAGCCAATTTCTCTATGGTATCATGAGCTTGCTGACCTGTTTGGTACATAAACATACCTCCACATGCAGAATCCACTCTTGTCTTGTTGGCTGGCTCCAGACCTTCATAAAAGAAAGTCATCCTGTCCTCTAAATCATACCCATGATGTGGGCATTTCCTCAACAGCTCCTTGAAATGACTCCATGCCTCATGAAGCATGTCACCATCTTTTTGTATGAAGCTATTAATCTCCTTCTTCAACTGCTTAGTCTTCTGGGCTGAGAAATACTCTTTCATGAACGTCACCTTCATCTCATCCCAAGATTGTATAGACCTAGGAGCCAAAGAATTGAACCACATCTTCGCTCCTTCCTTCACAGAAAAAGGAAATAAAATTAGTTTCAACACGTTAGATTCAACATTTTGTAAATTTTGTGTTGATGCTAAAGCTTCAATCTCAGCCAAATGTTGCTGAGGATCCTCTGAAAATACCCCCCTATAATGAGGTAGGGCTGATAGTAAAGCAGGAGGTACTGAATAAGTCCCAAGAGCCGGCAACACTATTGGTGATGAATTCCCCTGAGCACTAGGCACAAAAGAATTCATCAACGTTCTTGGTTGTTCTCCCATTGCTGCTCTTTGTGGTGGCGATTGAGGAACTTCTTCTTCTGAATCTGAACTTGTTTCCACCTCAACCTCAGGTTCTGCCACTGTGCCACTCGTGTTTCCAACCTCCAGTTCTGCTTGCCTCTTCTGCTTCCTGTTTTGCTTAGCTGAGCGCTCAATCTCTAAATCAAGCAATAAATGCTCAGTTCTCCTTGACCTTCGAGTATGCATGCACTAAGTACCTGCACACAAGAAACACGTTACACTATAAAAGAAATGAAAGAAAACAAAACAAAACTGAAACAAAAGACACGTTAGAATATAAAGACTAGATCTTTCCCTGGCAACGGCGCCAAAATTTGGTCGGTGTTTAACCACCCTCAAAAGTACCCTATAATGAACTTAATATGCTTGTCAATGCAGTACAATAGTATAGGGGTCAATCCACAGGGAAAGATGAGACTCAATACTCTAAACTACAAACAGACGCGAAAGTCAGAAATCTGACAGACTCGACCACTGGACACTAACGTAATTAATTAAAATATCTAGACTCAACCTAAAATCACGAAATTAATACAGGACACTATAGACACAGTGGCGGACTACCACACAAATTTTCAATTCAATCGGAGTTTGTTTGGTTATTGAAATAAATTCTACAAACTAGATTACGAAACTGAAACAGAAAAACAGATTAAGAGTAAAACGAGAATTCAATAATAAAATAGGTTAAGGGAAGTGCTATCCACCACCGTCACTCCATCTAGACGACAAATGCTTAACTAAGCAATGCAAATGTTATGAATGAAAGATTCCCAGGAAGGTCCCGAGCTGTGAACACAACCTATTACCCAATCCTTATGTTTACAATGTCGAAGGTTTGCTTATCAACATTGTCTATCCCTCAAAGAACCCGAAGTCACGGACTCGAATTTACCAAGAGAAAAGCATTACGATCTAGAAAGGGTTTGAGAATCTACAAGGCTTCATAAGTACACTACGGTCGTGTCTTACTAGACCTAGGGTTTCTTATACCAAGCATGTATGGGTTCTACGATTGAAACTTGAGGAAGGTAATAATCACCAACAGCCATCAATTTTCTTAGAATTAGATTCCTAAACATGCATACTAAGCGTGCACTCAAAGCATACATAATCAAGAATCATCACGGTATAAATAACAAAGAAACCTCATTCAAATAACAAAAGCAAAACTTAATTAACGTGCATAAACAATCTAGATATCATGAACGGGGCTTCAAAACAGCCCCTTAACAATAGAGTTTTAGCTCCTCATAAGATCCATAAAAATTTAGAAAGAAGAAGAAAATTGATACAAACTCATAAAGGAGAAGCTTCTCTTCCTCCCCTCTCCGTGCGTCTGCTCTTGTTTGTCTCTTCAAAGAAAACTCTTCTCTTTCCAAACTGTCGACTCCCCCTCTGTTTTCTCTCCTCTGGCTATATATATCAAGCTAGAGTCCAAGCCGTCTTTTTTTCTCTTCAGTTTCACGTCTCTTCATCCTAATCAATCACTCACTTCTCTCTTCTCTCCATCCCGTACGTATCCTTCCTTTTTTTTTAGCTAGCTAAGGTTAATATATATAGCATGCAGCAATCATCACGTCTCAGCCAAAGCTCACGTGCTCTATTTCAATTCTTCATGGATTAGAAGACCTTCGTACGTATGTCTCCTGTCTTCATTCAATCTCATATACTAGTTAATCAACTAGTTCATCACGTACACCATGTCTCCAAGTTGGATTATGATTCCCACTTTGGAATAATTAGGCACATCTTCTCCTTGTTGCACTAGGAAAGTTCAATAACACATCTTTAATTCATTTTTCTCCAAATTCCTACAAAACAAATAATAATAATAAATAAACCGAAAACATCACAATAAAACTAAACATCGGGTAGAATTAAGCATAATTACGTTGCACATTCATGCAACTATCACATGAATCCAGTCACAGTTAGCCAACTCGACAGCTTTTACCTACATAAAAGTACAATTCAAACTCTCATTCCAACTTTGGTACGAAAGTGTCACAGAACTGATTACATAACATAACAGAATAAAACCCGTTCTATTAACTTTGCAAAGTTTGCAGAAAGAATTGATGGAGAGACAATGATATCACTTTTCAAGAACTTATCAACTCGAGATGTAGCCTTCACCACACTTTCCTCCTGAAATCAAACAACAGCAGAAGCACTTTCGGATGAGCAAACTCATCAGCCATTTCCTATTAAATGAACCATTTCCAATCCATTTTCACCAATCATAACTTTAAAAATGCAAAGCTCAACTATCACAATTCCCGCTGACTAATACTCAACACCACAATATATATCAATTACCTCAACTCTCACGTATCAAGTACCTCACCAGCTATATATGAGTCCATGTATCTTACTGATTTGAACTTCATCCAGCTCAACATAACCAATAAAAACTAATCATCACCTACTTCTTTTTTGAAAGGAAAGTTGCCTACTTTATTTGTCTTCAATCTCCACATAAATGCACCACACCGTTTCCATAGTTTTCAATGTTTAACCTCATTTTATATTTCTTGGGTTTTGGCTAAAATAAAAATGGATTCGTCCAACCCAGGATTAAGAAAGAGAACAATAATAGTTCAAACTAAATGGGTTTAGGGAAAGATAGAGAGAGGCTTACGAATCTAGATGGTTGAAGTGGAACGGGACCTGTTGAATCTCCTTGAGAATGTGCTGTTCCCCAGCGATCTAGAGGTTACCGCTGACGAAGGCGAGCATGCCGCTGCCATTGTCAGGCTGAGGGAAGTGAGCTCGGATGTCGAGCAAATCTATCGCGGAGGAAGAGCGGCGGTTATTGTCGGGCGGCGCGGAGGCTGAAGCCGCCATTTTGAGCGACGTGACTTTGGTGAGCGTTAGGCGGCACGGCGGAGAGTAAGGCTCGGACATCGGCGAGCATGATCGGAAATACGGAGGAGACGACGAGGTTGGAAATGGCGGAGTCGTTGCTGCTACTGTTTTTGGTCTCTGCCGAAGTGCCGAGAGAGAAAGAATATGACAGATCATGTGACCTTGGGTGATGGGAAAGAATAAGAAAAAAATTCTTAGAATTAGTTAACCGATAGTAATATTGTAATCCTATTTAATTTTCTAAAATTAAGACCCATGGGAAAAACTTCCAATATGACAACATCGATCTAATTAGGCTGATGTAATTACGATACAAATTCATACAAAACAAATTGTAGCACGTGGTAGATCAAACAGACCTAGATTCCAATATCTAATTTAGATAAGATACATTAATCTATATATTAATACCAAATGATTATATTGATTCGAATCCATTCCCAACAGGAATTGAAACCACGAACTAAAATCAAATTTATCATAAACTTGCTATGATGGCTTGCTTCCATGCTAACTATATGTCCATCATATATCACGTAGATCAATTCCAGCCTCATGCAAATCTTGGTAGATCGAATTGGTATTCAATTTCGCATGCATTCTCGACTGAGATTTCCAGAAGCTAGCAACATCGAAGATATCAATACCATATAATGCATATCATTACGTTAGGGAGGCTAATTTGAATTGGTTTATATACTTGTCGATTGTAATTGGTATTCCATCTTAATTTAATTTGTAACTTGTCAACTTCGAAGTTCTTACATAGAAGGCACAGTTTTTTCTACTAGCACAGTTTTGAGTGTTGAAGTGAGTCACACTTTTTATATATAAAAAATATATATTCTGTAATTAAGTAGGATTCGATAATTAATTAGGTTTCTTTTTTGACCTGTAAGTGTGCTTGTATATGTACCCAATTCAGAATTGATCAATACTAGGTTGAAAGCCCGCGCGCGAGGCGCGGTTATGTAATAAGTAAAACAATGTATATGCTGTATGAATTGAAAAGCAAGATCAACACGCATGCAAAAATAAAATCATAAGAGTAACATAACATGAACCATAGTACAAAAGCAAAGCTTTCAATAAACATAAATAGATACATAGTCTCAGATGAAATTTGAGTTACATAAAGGAAAGCTGATATATTGTAAAACAGATAGTATAACCCAAGCAAACAACGTATCTTACTCATGCAGTCTGGCAACGAAGGAGGAAGCGGAGGCGGTAGTAGATTCTGAAATCGAATAGAAAATCGAAGACTTTAATGGCAAGCTATACCGGAAACGACAACATAATTAAACAAATTCTTCAGTCATAATATTCAAGAAGCCACAGATAAGTTGATGATTACATAAGTAAGGCTTATCTTAACCACCTATGATACTTGGCATGGAAATTGAGTAAAGATCTAATATATCAACTATGATATAACGATCTTAACCACCTATTTATATGAGCATTATCTGTGGAGTTGAGCACTGGTTATTTACTGTATCTATCATCTTGGTTTGAGACCAAGCGAAACGTTGCAGCTACATTTTGCCATAAACATGTCTCAACTCGACAAACTCAAAGGCCTGCTACTTGGCCAGTATTCCTTTCAGCAACATGCAGCTAATTTATATCCATAGAATTGGAAAGTAACCCTGAGACAGATAGAAGCAGACTTCCAAATGCAATAGTGCAGTTCTGAGTACATTATATCATAAATCTAAAAAATGGATAAGAGAAAAGGGTAAAGAACAGAAAGAAAAAATAAATTTGATGGCAATACTTCTATTCTATCAAAATGAGCAAAAGCAACAGCAGTTTCTTCGAAACTTACGTTGATGTCTAAGTACTGCATACAATTACTTGTACATGGATCAAAACAATGTTTACAACGCTGATGAGTTGAGGAAAACACAGGTTCTGACACGCAATGGAGAAAGGAAAATAACTCCAAGACAAACATGGACAAACACAGGGCTATGACCCCCTTCTCTAGGCCGTTAGGATGATCGGATTCACGAAGTTCATTGAAAGTGTAAGTATGCTACTGTTGCTTCTCTCGCACACACCTATATTAACAACTCGCTCACAGGGATATGCCGAGGTAGCCCTATATATTTATTTGTTAGAAATAAACACACACAGGAGAAACATTACTTATTTTCATTTTATCAAAAGTTGGCTCAGATGTAAAGGTCTGTTTACTCTCAGCGTGCTATACTGAATATATAGCCAGTAAACTATTTATTGATTGTAGTAACACCTAGTTTGCACTACAATCTTATTAGTTTTTGAATAAATAAAAACAAACAACTGCAATCAAAAGTTGATCGATTACCCATTCCTCTACACCAATTGATCACAAACAGAACCCAAAATGCAGATGATTGAGAATTAATCCAAAGACAAACCCAAAATTAATACTACAATCTTATTAGTCTTTGAATCAATCAAAAGAAACAACTGCAATCAAAAGTTGATCGATTACCCATTCCTCTACACCAATTTATCACAAACAGAACCAAAAATGCAGATGATTGAGAATGAATCCAAAGACAAACCCAAAAGTAATAGAAAATATAAGTTGAAGGAATACTTATAGATAAAGAGTGGAGAAGAGTTTGGCTTGGAGACGATTTAAGAGGTGGCTCGGAGTTTGATCGATTGAGAGATGAGCGTTTGATCGAGAGGATGAGAGAGGAGACCGGAGAGAACGACGTGCTTGGATGAGATGGTAGCGTGAATCTGGTTATATTAGTCTCAAACTCTCCACCTGAAAATCAAATAATCCAACCAGAAATTCCAATAAGAAGCATTAAAACATAGCAACACTACACATAGACAGTCATCAATTCTTTCTTTTAATTCGAACAATCCATGTCATTCAAACATTTCGCACATTGAAATCAAATCTACCGAATCCAATTTGACAAATCCAAAACCCTAGGGGTTGAAATCCCCGATTTCTACAAATCATCGTGTAAAATTTAGCGGGAAATGGAAGGAGATTACTGACCGGGGAACTTGTAGAGCTTGACGGAGTGGTCGACGGAGCCGGAGGCGAGGCAGGTGGCGTTGGGGCTCATGGCGATGGCGGTGACGCCGTCGCGGTGGTTACGGAGGAGCTTCGGCGGACACGTCAAGAGGAGAGCGTTGTGGACGGCGATGGAAGGGTCGGAGGAGGAGGCGGCCGGTGACAGAATGGAACCCTTGCTGGTCCCACACGACGGAGCAGAACGACGGCTTTCCGGCGCTGGTGGTCGCCGACTTGTGGATCTCACGGAGCTTGACTTGCCGGACCTTCATGATGAGGGGCTTGTGTGTGGATCTGTAATGTTATATAGGTAATTAGAGGAATCGTTGCAGTGTGCGATGAGAGTAAGAGTGAGACTTTCCTTTCTTTGACTTTCCTTTCTTTGATCGGATAACAGTGAGGCTATGAGGGGCTGCTGCATTGAGTGGTCAGAGAGAGCGATGCGAGAGAGAGATTTTCGCACACATCGCACACTCAGAAACAGTAAAATGAATAGTGTATAACAATGAACAGTAAAATACAATGAACAGTGTTAAAGGATCAACTTTGTTATATTTGAAATATCTATAATTTTTCTAAACACTTGTGTTCTATTTGACTTGGCATCAAAGTCTAGGTTTGATTCTGGAAAACTTGAAGACCTGACCTGATCCTGTTTTCGATGCAAATATGTTATTATCCTTGTTTGATCTGTTTCTTGACCTATTAATCCTGAAAATCTTGAAGACCTGACCTTGTTTTTGCTGTGAAACTGTCCTTGTTTCTTGTCTTGCCTAAATCTGTCTTATGCAACTGAAGAATTTATCATGGCTTTGGATATTTTGATGTTTGAAGAACATGTTATCTGTGGCATGGAGAGCCAAGAGCATATGGAGAATAATTTTTCTCTCACTGAGAAACATCAAGGTAAAATTGGCATTGCTTTGAAAGTTTTTGACTTTACTAATGGTGATATATGGATAATTGATTCTGGTGCGTCTGATCATATGACATTTGATAAAACCTTATTTTTGAGTCTGTCACCTTCTCCTATACTTGAAGTGTCTAATGTAAATGGTGTATCTTTTCTAATCTTAGGTATTGGGTCAATCCAAGTTACTTCATCTCTTGTGTTACATAATGTTCTTTATGTTCCCTCTTTATCTCATCATCTGTTGTCAGTGTCTAAGTTGAATTGCCAAAATAAATGCTCTGTTACTTTTTATCCTATGTATGTAGTATTTCAGGATCTATGTACTCATGCAATAATAGGCAAGGGAGATCGGAGGGGGAGACTGTTTCACTTGGATTGTATGTATAGCGGGGAGACACAAGCGTCATCCAGACTTGTTGCTTTGACATTAAATTTTGATCGAGTTAAGGAAATTTAGTTATGGCATCGCTGGTTGGGTCATCCGTCCTTTGGTGTCATGAAGAAGTCTATGCCATCCTTGTTCATGGGAATAAAAGAATCTAGTCTCCATTGTGAAACTTATGTGTTCGCTAAAAGTCATAACTCCAGTTACACTCCTAGTTCTCATTCTAGTTCAGCACCATTTAAGTTGATCCATTCTGATGTTTGGGGGCTGTCGAAGAATCCAACCTTGACAGGAATGAGATACTTTGTTCTGTTCATTGATGATTTTACAAGACTGACATGGGTTGTGTTGTTGAAAAAGAAGAATGTTGTGTTTTCTGCCTTTACTACGTTTCATAATCTGATTCGAACTCAGTATAATGCTTGTGTGAAAGTCTTTCGATCTGACAATGGAGGGGAGTTTATCAATCATTTTTTTCAAGATTATTTTCAGCAGTATGGGATTATTCACCAGACTACTTATCCACGGACCCCAGAGCAAAATGAAGTTTCTGAAAGAAAGAATCGTCATCTTCTAGAGATAAGAAGAGCCATCATACTCAGTGCCAACATGCCAATTTTACGAGCTGAAATTGGAACTAGCTGAAAATTTACGAGCAAAGACTAGACACATATACAAATACTTCATAAAAGTTTCAGAATTTTCTAAGACATGTAACTACGTCAGATAAATCACACAAAACAGCTTATTTTTCAGCTCCGATTTTTATACTAAGCACATGAAAACACACATGACAATGTACTAGAAACATTAATGCACATGATATATAAAAAGAATGAATGTAAGTGATGCAAAAATATGAAGCCAACAAAAATTATATATACATAGCTAAGTTAGAATTGTTTCACACGTTGGAATCACAAGATTGAACATGTTGAGGCACTTTTCATACAATGGCACACTTTGATTCATCATGGATCACACATTTATTTAATCAGAAATTTACTAAATGCATCAAACAAGATCAACCAAAATGAAATGATAAAATAGTGTGAATACATAAGAGAAAATTGGTTAGAACCTGCAGAAAACATCCAAGTTACATGAACAATTATGAATAGAATGACTCATCTTTTGGTCTCATATCTCTAACTTTACTTAGGTTAGGGTACTCGGTGATGAAATCAGAGCATCATAAAACCTTAAAACCACAGGGGAGTTAATGCAACCAGTCATAACCTGTTCTAGTCACCATGTCCGACATTCAGCCAAACTTTCAAAAATTCACACTCCCTCATAGTTCTTATAGACTCCGCCATCAACCTTATGTGTAAAACATAAGGGGTTAAGGAGATAAACAAGAAAAATAGACACCATATATTCCAAGGAGTGAGACCTAATTAATCAAGCATGTAATCAAAGTAAATTTAAGACTATATGTTAACATGCTTAACAATTATTAGATATATATATACAAACACCGGATAATAAAAAAATTAAAATTTACACTAATATTTATTCATATGTATTATTTACGAAAAATTAAATCAATTAGGGTACATATACAATTTACATATAAACACAAAAAAATCACAAACAATTAACAATCCCCGGCAACGGCGCCAAAAATTGATATGACCAAAACATGCATCAAATTAGCACTTAACACATAAATCAATGATACAATTTAAAACTCTATAGATGTAGTATTTTAAGTAAGTAGGGATCGTTCTAACCGGGGATTGAAGGGTGCATGCAATTATTATGTAAATAAGGGGGTATAAAAAGATCGATTAATTACCTAAATTTTCTATCTAATTACTACCTAGAAATGTCACAAGCAAGAAAATGAATTCCTAAGACTCTAGCATGCATAAACTCATAGATAAGCAACAGATATAAAACCCCTAAAAACTCTAATTCATGTTATGACAAAAATAAATCTAATTTACTATTTACAAGTGATCATCTTATTCCTTACCTTCACTCAAACATGGCATATATTCATCTCTCAACAACCTATGAAATTCTATCACTCAAACTCTCAAAACACATGCATATTTCATATTTTGTGCTCGGAATCTCCTATACACCATTGATTTAGACTCGAAATCCCCTATATCTAAGATCAAAGCATTAAGAACCAAATACACATGCACGTTTCTAATAAAAGTAAAACACATGAAAGATTTATTGAAAGACATATAATTCATGAAACCAAATAAAATCATCCGAAACACACAACCAAGTTTGATACACAAAAAGAGATTACGGAGTAAAGAGATCATGGTTATACTTTTACAGCTTCAGAATCCCCTAAGGTTACTAAAGAGCACTAGATTCCTTTGGTGAAAGACGCTCGGAATCCCCTATACGTCGGTGGAAGAAGAGATGTGGCGTTATGATGGTGTAGTCGGCTTCTTGAGAATGCTAGCTTAGTTTGTGGGGAAGAGAAGAGTGTTTGGCAGAGCTTGGGCATAGGAATGAGTAATGATCTGCTTTGAGGTCGAGCTCCCATTTATATAGGAGAAGTGTAGGTTGTTTCCTACCATAACAAGAAGTCCACATTAATTTTGGAGAAATCTGACCTCTTGTAGTAAAATGCGATTTTCCTGAGTTATACATATCCGAATTGCGTGATTCTTGTGGCATTGGAAAGCTCTTTCTGAAGGCTATAAAATATCTTCCTTGATCACCTCAATAAAAGTTGATACGTGTTTTCTAAAGCTTGTCTAAGTTTGCTGACCTGTAGCTTCAGATCTTCTTCCTTTTTAAGTATTAGGAATCCTAATCTCATCAAATCTTGGATTTCTTGCTCTCCGATTCTTCTTGCCCGAAATTACCAAGTAACTCCACATATTTTGGACTCCAATCTTGACCCATAGCATCTTGGAATATTCTCTATAATATTTAGCCCAATAATCTTCGTAATTTCGGCAAGATCTCTTTTTCTGGCTCCTCCAGGAGAAATGTCTTCTTCTTTAATTGCTCTATTTTCATTTGTCACATGGCTTCTAATTCTTGATGTCTCTTGATAATACATTTTAGAAACCATTTGAAGACCATTTCTTCTTGTGATTTTACATGCTTGTAGGCTCCTTTACTCCATCTCTTTTAGTCAACACCTGAAAATATCAAAAATAAGTAAAACTATTAAAATTAACAATACTAAGCAATTAACAAGGTACGAATATAGGAAAATAAATACTATGCGTAGATCAAATGCCTTGTGTTTCGTAAGCATGGAGATTTAGAAACTAGTGGGTATACTGATGCAGACTGGGCAGGTAATATCATTGACAAGTGTTCTACTTCTGGCTACTTTACATTTGTTGGTAGAACTCTTGTTACTTAGAGGAGCAAGAAGCAGAATGTGGTGGCTCGTTCTAATGCAGAAGTTGAGTACAGAGGCATGTCTTAAGGTGTCTGTGTGATATTATGGTTGAAGTATTTGCTTTGTGATTTGAGTTTCAAGCAGAAGCGGTCAATGCCTCTTTATAGTGACATTTTTGTTGTAGTAGAAATTGCACATAATCCTGTTCAACATGATCGGACAAAGCATGTGGAAATCGATAGACACATCATCAAGGAGAAGCTAGATGCCCATATTATCTCATTCCCATTTGTTCATTCCGAGGAGCAATTAGCTTACATCCTTACTAAAGTTGTTTCATCCAAAACTTTCAGTGACTCACTTGATATTAAAGTGATGTTTGTTTTAAACATAGTGACTAAAGTGATATATAGACAATTAGTTCAATGACTATAGTGATATTTTGAAAAGTAGAGTGATTAAAGTGTCAAACGTGACAAAATGTCACTAACAATCACATAACTTGTGATGGCCTGTCACAAAGAGACGTGAAAAGCCCAATCCAAGCTGTTAGACAGCCCACAGCAAATTTCAATATTCTTACCAAGGTACTAATCCAAATTACAAATGGACTTTTGCCTCCAAATTTTACATAAAGTCCAATCACCTAAGCCCACTAGACTCTTACCTATATACCTATATATAAAAACTCTCTAAACCCTCCATAGTTGTTTTTAGGGTTCCCATTCTTTCATTGAAGCTCACAAAGAGAGAGAGCAGCCGCCGTAGCAGAAAGTCACACCCAAACACCACCAATGGGTACACTCATACATCTCTCATCGATTTCGCTTCTTTTTCTATTAACCCATCTCTAATCTTATTAGCTTCTGAATGTTTTCACAGCCAGAATCAAGGTTCACGAGCTCAGGCAGAAGTCTAAGGCCGATCTCTTGGCTCAGCTCAAGGATCTCAAGGCCGAGCTAGCCCTACTCCGCGTCGCTAAGGTCACCGGTGGCGCACCCAACAAGCTCTCCAAGATGTAAGCCATCTCCACAACCCAAAGTTCCAATTTTTTTTTTTGGTGCTTTTTTTGACAATGAAAAATGTGAGCTTTGGTTTTGATTTGTGGTGGGTTTTGTTTTGTGTGTGTTGTAGCAAGGTTGTGAGGCTTGGGATTGCTCAGGTGTTGACTGTGATCTCACAGAAGCAGAAGGCTGCGCTCAGAGAAGTGTACAAGAACAAGAAGCTTTTGCCTCTTGATCTTCGTCCCAAGAAGACTAGGGCTATCCGCAGGAGGCTCACCAAGCACCAGGTACTGTTTTCTGTTTTATTTTTCTGAGGGCCCAATTTGAAAATGTTGAAACTTTGATGCAATGTGTTATTGTAAATTATGGACTGTGTATGTGCTTTAGTTAACTCAGTGTTGGGTAGTGAGTAATCATTGAGACGCTAGCTGGCCCAGTTGTGTATCTAGTTTGTTTTGGCTGTGATATTAGTAGTCGAAGAGATAATGTTGATGTTTTGTATGTGTTGGTGTAAGACTACACATTCATGAGAAGGCCTAGCTGCGTATGTTACACATTCATTGGATGGCTTGTGTTTTTATTTATAGTGAAAAGTGCATTTGATAATTAGGGTGATGATGAACTAGTGCATGTGTTGATTGGATTTCGGTGTTTACTTGTGCAGGTCTCTTTGAAGACTGAACGTGAGAAGAAGAAGGAGATGTACTACCCCCTCAGGAAGTATGCTATCAAGGCCTAGAGTTTTGGATTGCTTAAAGTTAGATCATCTTTCTATCACTGTAATAGAATCTTCTGTGAACAAGTTTTGGATTTGAGTTGATGTTATTTGACATGAGTTTTTGGAATTTAATCAAACCTTTGTAGTTTGGGGGAGACATTCATCACCTGAACCAATTAAGTATGTCCCTGTTGCAATGATAGTTTAATTTTCTTGGTAGTTCCTGATTAATTTCTTCATTTAGTGATATCCTTGTTTCTTGTTAGATCAAATCTCATCTTGAATTCTAAGCTTATAGTTCCATGCATGTATGGTTGATTCTCAATACAAGTGTATGATGCAATGTGATTGTTATGCTTGGAAACTTTCATTAGATAAATTAGTTGATAAGTTGGGTACGAGAAAGTTGTGGCATGGCCAATGCTTTCGGTTTTAACAAAGGATTGGCCACAAGATCAACTCTCTTGCATCTGGTTTACCCCCTATATCTTCACAGCTCATTTTAGTCTACCCTATCGCTTATGCATATTAATTGCAGAACTGCGCATGTGCCTCTCTGGCTTTGAGTTAACATCAGTTGGATCATGACTCATGATCCATCTCGTTACATTCTATGTGGGTTAATATTTTGGTTGTGTTTTTGTTATTGTCTTTAGTATGGTCTGGTATACGCCTTTCATTCAACTACCAAGTAAGTGTTAACTCCCCAGCCATGTTCATTGTATGCCTTTGAGTTGTTGACAACTTCAAATGAGCAATGTGTTGGAAATTCATTCGGCCAAAACAAAGATGTTGGAAACTCTCCTAATCTTTCTAGGTAAATAAACCTGATTGTGAAAAAACTGTAATGCAGCACAGGAAGCCAACAAAGAGGTCAATACAGCCTCACAATGTAATGAAAATCAAGTTAAACTACAGAAGAATGAGAGATTCAAAGAGCTGAAGACCTTGTTTTGTAGTACCTAGCGCCCAGAACACAAATATGCAAGGAGTAATATATGGTCTAGTTTTTCTCATGTATTATTCATCCAAGTTTAACGCAGTTAAAATTATGACAAGTGTTCCATACACTTGTGTTCCGCACACTATAGGTGCACTCATTTGTGTAGATACAGGTTCGTATGTACTACCAAGTTCATACATTCAAAACCGTTATGTTCTGTGTTTTGTGGTCTCGTTCAAACAAAAACACAGCCGGCTTAGATTATTATGTGCTTCTGGTTAGTATCTCTGTAATTGAATTGGTCATTTGGAAATCTTGTTTTGTGATAGGTGCGTATATCTATAGTCAACAAAACTGTCTCTTGCATGTGGAGAGCAAATAGTATCTCAATTGTAAGGTATTGGACGATCATCACTGCGTCTCAAAATTTCAAATAATTACAGAGAGAGCTAACAATGCATATCAGACTAAACATGTGTTTAGTTAACACATTTGAATGGATAACTTTGCATATACTTATCTGAGTAGTGAAGAATTCTGGAATACTAAATCCCCAATGGCCTCAATGGCCTCATATATAGTGTTGAAAGTGCACATGTTTAACACATCTTGTTGATACATGCCGCCGTTAATTATTGGTTTAATAGGTCTGCATAGCCAGAACTGATCAGAACAATGAATTGTGCATGCATGTATCCTTCACATTTCAGTATGCAGATCATCGTTATCAATCTTATCATCTATATGTTATAGCCTCTCAGATGCTACTTGCTCTTCTGTTGACTTGTTCATCATCTATATAATTCGATTTGTTGCTTCTGCGACAACTTATACTATCAAGACAAAATGAACAGCATCTTTTTATGCCGGATCGACATGACAGGTTTCATATCTAATTAAAACCCTAGCTCATCCTTCAACAACTACTATGGTTATATATGTTTTTATATGGTTTTGATTTGAAAGTTTCTTGAGGACCAAGCAGACGAGCTAGAATGCTAGATATATACATAATAGTGTTCTCCATCTCTTATTATATTCTGCGAATTTGCTTGCTTAGGATTTTATGACATTCTGATATAAGTTAGAACTGGTCGTAGATTGCAACTTCTTGTTATTATACACGGCTGATTCCCATAGTCAACCAGAGCTGTCATTTTCTCATATTCTTGCTGTATATATGAAGATGTCTACAGCTTGCTAGCTAGCTAGGTAATAGAACTTGTTAACAGCATTGTTCATATATCTGATTTCCGCCATGGTTACTTGGGATTGAAGCAAACGTATATATACGCATGATGTTTGATACTCCATACTTTCTTCATAAAATATGATAACTTATATATAGAGTTTTCTACAGCGGCGTTTCAATGCTGCAGTTTTGGTCGAGTGCTTGACCATGCATCAGTTCAAAGGGATTTGATAAATCCAGGAAAATACCATGCATATATTCTTGACCAAGCAAATCACAGATATACTTTCTTATAAAATCTATGATTAATGGTCGTTATCCTCAAGTCTTCATACCAAATGTACACGTAGACTGAGATTAATGGTGATCAACAGTCAGTCGAGTCCCAAGGAACAACTCAAATGCACCTACCTCAATTGGGAACTCAACACTTCTCTTCTATATAAACCACTTTCAAAGTTCAGACCAAAACTAAAAAACCAACAAGAAGCATAACCAGTAACTGCTGAACTCTTCTTCCCTAACCTCATTTTATAAGCCTCATTCGGATTTAGTCGACAATGCTAGTCTCAGAGACCCCGAAAAGAGGAATGTCAAGTCTCTTCTTCTCATCTAACAAAACCCTTTCTTCTTCTAATGACTCAGTTTCAAGCTCTCGTGTTGGTACTACCCCCGGCCACACCTTCTCCCTGTCGGCAATGGAAGAGAGCGTCGAAAAAGCTGAGGCCATCATCACCAAATGGGATCCGAGCTCTTCGTCCTACACGACAGGCACCTTTGTGTTCCAGCAGGGGAGGAAAGAAGCCAAAGAGTTCCTCAGAGCTGTGAAGCACTTGCGTAATGCAATGCATGCTCTACTCAACGAGGGCTTGAGATCCGGCAAGCTTGTGATCGCTCAAAAGCTAATGCAAATTGCAATGAAGAGACTTGAGGTAGAGTTTTACCAGATATTGTTTGTAAGCCGAAATGAACTTGACCCCGAATCAATTTCAAGCCGATCCTCGCCAAGATCATGCAAGTTTTATGATGATGAAGCTGAGGCCGAATCAGAAGAGCTGGAAATTGCTGGATAGTCGATCACAGAGGTTGAGAGAGTCTCAGTTCTTGCCATGTCTGATCTCAAGTCAATAGCTGATTGTATGATCAGCTCTGGCTATGGCAAGGAGTGTGCCAAGACATACAGGGTTATCCGAAAGTCAATCATCGACGAGGGACTATACCACCTTGGAATTAAACGTCTAAAGTCTTCAAAGATTCATAAGATGGACTCTGACGCACTTCAAAATGAAATCAAGAAGTGGATGAAAGCTGCAAAATTCGCTGTCAAGACACTTTTTCAAGGCGAGAAAAATCTCTGTGATCATGTGTTTTCAGCATCCGAGACAATCAAAGAGTCATGCTTCTATGAGATAACCAAAGAAGGAGCAGCCATCCTCTACAGTTACCCTGAACTCATAGCAAAGAACAAAAGAGTCCCAGAGAGAATTTTCGGACTAATGGAACTCCACGAAGCAGTCTCTGATCTTTGGCCAGTAACTGAATCAATATTTAGCTCTGAGTCAACATCAGTCATCAAACTACAAGCCCTGTCATCATTGCTCACACTCGGAGATTCTATCCGTTCTATACTTTCCGACTTTGAATCAACAATTCAAAAGGACTCCACAAAAGTTCTTCCCTACGGGGGTGGGATTCATCCACTCACACAGAAGGTGATGAACTATGTAACTTCACTAGCAGACTACAGAATAATTCTATGTGATATCCTTGCCGAATATCCACCAGCAGTAAATTCATTATTCCATGAGACCTCATTCAAGAGCCTGATGTCAGATGACGGTTCAACACCAGCAGTATCAGTCCATCTAGCTTGGCTCGTATTAGTTCTTATGTGCAAGCTTGATATCAAAGCTGAGAATTACAAAGATGTGAGTTTGGCATATCTCTTCCTTGCCAACAATCTTCACTTCATTGTTGAAAAGGTGCACCAATCATCCAACCTGAAGCTCCTCCTCGGCGAAGATTGGGTAGCAGAACACATGAAGAAGGTTAAACTATATGCTTCAAACTATGAAACAGTAGCCTGGACAAAAGTGTTATCATCATTACCAGAGACGTCCATCGAAATATCTTCTGAGATGGCAAAGGAGTGTTTTAGAAGGTTCAACATAGCTTTCGAAGAGGAATGTAGGAGACAAGCATCCTGGATCATAAAGGATGAGAAGTTGCGAGATGACTTGAAGATGTCAATAGCAAAGAATCTAGTGCCAGCATATCAAGAATTTTACGACACATACTTGGCGACACTGAGAGAGGAAAGAAATTTGGATTTGCTAGTAAGGTTTTCACCTGATGACTTGGGTAACTACTTGTCCGATTTGTTCCATGGGACTTCAACCTCGGTCAAATCTACAACAACTTCAGCGCTACATTCACAAAGATGCCTCCCTGTCTAAGATGATTACAATACAATCTGTACCTTATGATGACTGGTTGATGGAGTGGAACTAACAGAAGGCAACTTTATCAACCTTCAAACATCATTGTATGATTCAACATTCCAATTGAGCACAGAAAACGAATGACATCAATTAGCAATACAACACCATCAGTTTTCAGATCCACCTGTATTTGTCACCATGTTGTTTCATATTCACTTGGAAACCAAACAGTGAGTTACAGTAATTTAAGAGTGATGATGATCAAATAAATGAAATATTCTGTTTGAAATCTTAATATTTGAAACTAGCAAAATAAATAAGAGCTTGTTATGTTTAAATCATAATTCATAAAGGTAATAAGATCCACGATACAATTCAATCCGGTCTTTAGCTTCTACTCAATGTATACATATATACTTCGGTCTTTAGCTTCTACTCATTGTATACATATACTTCTTTGTTACACAAATTTAACAAATAAGAATATGCTACCCATATCTGCACAAATGAACATGCATCATTAACTAAATACAATGTGCATGACTATTATGTAATAGCTTCATAATTAATTGGTTCCCACTTTGAGTATGATCATAAATGATAGGTCTCAGAATTAAGGAAAATTTGACAGCATTGTGAATATTACAGGGGAAAGTAGAATACTTCATGCTTTATATAGACCGCTATTATGTTATACAAACAACAGTAGCAAACTTATGAAAGAGAGTTATGCAGTTACCACCTGATCTGCTGGCATCCCAATGGATTGCCAACCCGTAAGAATGTGGAGAACAGATTTAAGAGAATCCGAGGCTGCTTCCATAGTCCAAGCTGGATAAAACTCACTTGGATGGAACATGCATTCTTCAGTGGACCCTGTTAATGTGCAAGGTTGAGCTCCATTCAGGAATAAATCCCCCTCTGATTTTATGAAGCCAGACTTTGCCTCTAGTCTATCTGCTGCCTAAGGGAAGATTATTGGTGTTCACAGTCAATTACATGAAGACGTTTTACACTAATATAATCTGGAGAGAAAGATCACTAATGCATGTATGAGCATAGATGGTCATGTACCTTTTCTGTATAATATTCAAAAGTCTTCTTCTTCGTTCCTGCTTCATATATGTTGCATTGAGAGTATATCTGATAGATGCACATAAAATATTTAGAATCTGCAACTGATATAAATTCTACATATTGACGTTAAATTTAGAAGAAATGAGAAACTATGAAAGCCTTGTTCACCTGCGATTCTACGCTGGCACAAACAGCATATATACCCCAGTTATGAGTGTAATTGTTGTAAAGGTGAACTTTCCCAAATCTAACACGAGGTTGCCTTTGCCTTGTCCCGTCAAAGAAACAATGGTGAATTGTAACCCGAATGCACCTATCACCAACGTGTGAAGGGTCCGCTCCAATTAGCATCGTCTTGTCATGTTGCTGGAAGTAACATCTGGTGCCAACAGAAGCACAGAAACCATTATAGACTTTATCTCAGTCACCACATTATACGCTATTAAGATGCAACACACTTAACCAACCTAGAAATAGTGATGTCTGTACTTTGTCTGGTGATATCTATGAGTCCATCATCATAATCACGGAGGCTGCACCGGTCTATCCATATATGCCTCGAATTCGGTTTTATCTGAATGCCATCAACATCATGCCCTCTACCACCTTCAAACTCAAGGTTGCACACTATTATGTGCTGACATTCCTTCAGCCTCAGTCCCTTGCCCGTCAGCTTCACTCTCCGCCCTCGGCCATCAATTGTCTTATAAGACGAGACACTCAAGTACGACGAGAGGTTAATGGTGCCTGAAACCTCGAAAACAATCCATAGCGGTTCCTGTTTCCGGCATCCTTCACGCAGCGAGCCTGGACCATCATCTAAAACACACCAAAACACAACACTCTCTATTTCAATTCCCAATGCATTACAACATTCCTTCTTACCCAAAAACAACAAAATCATGCCAAAGCTATAATCTTTGCTTCTCACTTCCTCTAAAGTTTCAATCTTTATTGCCTCAATAGGCATAAAGATAAAAACTTCAACAACATATCACTAAAATTCCCTAGTTTTCTTCAAATCCCAGATCAGATTTTACTCGAATCAAAAAACCCAATTGAATTAACAAGCATGCAATTACAAACATGAACACATTGAAAATATAGAAACTGCAAAAATCAGCTACAATGTGAAAATCTAAGAGAGGCGGACCTGCCAAAGTGGTGACGAAGTAAACCGGGCCGTGGAGGCCACCGATGGAGTGCCGGCCGAAGCCCTCGGCCCGGCCCGCCATCGCTCGGAGATCGGAGTCCACGTCAGCGTATGGTAGCGAAGCCATTTTTTCCGTCTGCTCTGTTTTTTTGTATCGCAGCTCAATTTTTGGCGGTTACGGAATTAACAGAAAGAAAACAGAAATGGGTAAAGTAAACATAATTGGATAGTTTGTAAATTTCGAAAATTACGAAATTTACCGATGGTAGTAAAAAGGTAGAAATGATGTGACCAGCTGACACGTGTCTTTCATACTCGAAGGTATAAGTACGCAGAGATGAGAAAGCTGTTTGAATTTGGCTCAATGTTCTAGCATTTTCATAAGCTAGGCTGTTCTACAAGCAACTATATATGACAAAAGAAAGCCAACACAACTCATGCTTTCTTCAAGTGCATTTCTAATTTTCTTCAGAATTGTTGCTGTTGAGGAGCAGTAGATTAGTGTTTGATGCCAGTACGTGTTAATTTCCTCTCAAATGTCTCAATAATTTGAGTTGGTATGGTAGCCTTTGTCATGTAAGCTCAAGTTTTGTACTCATGGCTTACCTTATCTACATTAATGGTTGTGCCTTTCACCTTACCTAAAATCTTAAATCACCACTAAGTGAAATGTAATCCCACCATTTTTACTTAAAGAGAGATTTATACACAGGGGCGGAGCCAGCCACGGGCTCCCCCAGGCTCAAGCTCTAACAAGATTTTTGGTAGAAAAAAAATATTAAATTTAATTTCTAAAAAAGAAAATTATATATATACTTGTATGTCAAGTTTTTAATACTAGCTATATCAAGTCTCGCTCATTATTTTACCCAAAATTAGCGAGGATATGCACCATATCATATATGTAATTTCTTATTTCAGAAGCTACTTTATGCGAGAATTTTTTCTCTCTTCCATTCATGCATTTTACTTCTTCTTGATACTGCCCACCCTCACACGGTGACCACCTGTTCTTCCTCACCAAAATTATACGAGTTTTTTTACAAATTTAAAGATTTAATTAGTATTTATACAAAACAATCTATCTTTGACTTTGATCATGTCTTTGGTGTTTGTTTTGCTCCCTTTTGTCTTTTGAGTTTAAAGCTTAAACTTTTGATGAGTTGTGTTTGTAAAATTCTGTCTTTATTTTTTCGATCTTCTCAATTTACTATTTTAAAATTCAACTATTGTGGTAAAGTAACAAAATATAGAAATTTTTTTTGTGTGTTACACAATACTGCTAACTTTCAATTAACTCAAATAGCAATTACTTTCTGTTCCGCCACTGTATATATAAATTGTAAACGTGCAAGAACATAATTGTTAAAGGGCCATGGAGTTATTCTCGTCACCATGCATGTATAGTCTCACTTATCTTTGGTTTTTGCATTCTGTGCAGGTTACTGCTCCAAATTGAGAGACCAGTACTGCTATCTGCTGGCTTATGAGTGCTACAAGCCAAACGTAGGCTTAAGAAGGGTGACAGGCTTCTTATGATTGGATTAGGATCAGGTTTCAAGTGCAATAGTATTGCCTGGGAAGTAGTAAGGGACATGGAGGATGCCAATGTCTGGGAAAGCTGCATACATAGTTACCCTCCAGATAAACTGACTAATCTTTTCGCGGAGAAGTGTGGTTGGTTGAATGATGAATCTCTAAGCTTCGCAAGAATTGACTGGTCTCAACTATTTGCTTAAGTAAATGAAGTTAGGTAGTCAATCTTTTCCCTATGTAAAAAAGAGTGGAGGGATTTGAGAGCCTAAGTAAAGCCTTGTATTCACCTCTTCTGGGATGTGAGAGTAAATTCTTCTTCTTTTTTTCCTTCCTGCATTTCTATTCTTTTATAGTTCAGTACTTTTTCTTTCTTTGGAGAAATTTAAAAAAAAAATCGGACCGCCAATTCTATTGATAATGATAAATAATATTACAAACAATGACTCGCTCAAAAAGCATCTCCTAAAAATGTCACTGTCTACCTAATCAAGATCACCTATGAATGTTACACAAGTTAACTCAAAGTAATCCAACACGACTAATTTAGAATTTAAATCATGTTAAATTAAGGCAGTTTTGGGAGTTCGCATAAATTGGGTCATGAATGATACGATTATAAATATTTTCATTATGTTTTATATGAATTATATTTACATTTTATGATATCCTCATAAACATGGTAGATGTAAAAGGTTTCAGGTTGGGCAATTTCTATGTAGCAACAACAAAAGGAACTATACATATAGCCATTCAAAACCAACCGGAAAAATTATTCAAATGATTACTCAATTTTGTCACATTCGACACTTTAATCACTTTATTTTCAGAATATCAATTTGATCATTCAACTATATTTCTATTTATCACTTTGGTCACGCAGTCTATTTCATTTCATATAGTATAGGCAAAGAGTTAAGGTCTAATTCAAACATAGAGACTAAAGTGATATATAGGTAAATAGTTCAGTGACTAAAATGATATTTTAAAAAATAGAGTGATTAAAATATTAAACGTGACAAAAATGAATAATCATTTCGATAATTTTTTCAAACCAACCGTAAGTAATTAAGTTGTACTCAACAAGTGATCTAATATAGATAAAAATGAAGAAGTTGACAAGTGATCGAATATAGCTAGCACTCCCACCATCAATAACTAGGATCAATAAGTAGTCCTGGCCTCAAGCCAAGAAGCACAAAGCACCATGTATCTATACTCCAATACTTCACCCCAACGTTCAACACATAACCATCGAGATCTCCAACGTATGGATGCCCCATACAGATCCCATGCATAACCCCATGCATGCAAGTCCGATCCATGCACAGATCATACTAGTCCCACGCCGTGACCAGCCAAAACACCGAGCACGTACATCTGCACATGTACAATTGAAACCAGCCATACTCTTCCCCTAGAGATTTGAAGATCACAACAACTAACAGCTAGTATACAACTTCAGTTTTTGGGGGCCATAGTATTGGTATGTACGTATGTACCACAGTCATTAAGTTCTATTCTTAATTATGTGGTGTCGACGATCTTCAAATCAGAATTTAAATTTAGGGTTCCAATATAAAGATCCAAAATCCCGCGGTAATTTTCACCAAGCAGAAGAGAAAGGTTCCATTCACGTTCATCAATTCATTTCATTTGCATTACAGATTTGCAGCCACACCCACATCTTCAAAACTCATAACTCACGTACAAGTGTAATTAAACCAATTGGCCATTAAGAAATAAGAACCCAAACGTACGTACGCCTTGGCCATTGGCCATTATGAACCATTGGTTTTGGCCATCGATCAGTGACTGCCATTGCTGCATGCCCCAGTGTCTGCACACTATTATCCTTGGCTCTTCAGGCTTTTACTCTCATTCATAAGCTCAGGCTCTACTAGAAGAACCTACAAACTTCAACCACACCACACCAAACCCTCTCGATCATTACAGGATGGATAGATTTCTTTTCGATCTACCTTCCTCCAGAAAACAGACCTTAATTCAGTTAATTGTTTCAGGTTACCATGGCCTTCAAGTACACCTAATTTCGTATATTCACGTACGACTTATTGTTACACGAAATTAAAATAACTCAAAACAATAAAAGGTCGATAATGTATGTCAAAACCTAAAATCATATAATCGTTTGATCTATTTTAACGTTGTATATCCATCCACTACTGGAGGAAGGAATCGGGGCGACGTAGAAAGGTGGTCGCCTCGTATCAATTTTACGTCGCCTCGATTTATTGTGACCAAAACGACGTCGCCTCGTCTTGTCGCTTCAGATTCATCACGCCACTATTGGGGCGACGTAGATACAATCTATGTCGCTTCGTTTCATTTCACGTGACATAAATAATGTTACGTCGCTTCAATTGAAGCGACGTAGATTGATCACGTCGCTTGCACTGACGCGACGTAGATTGATCAATCTACGTCGCTTCATTTTATTTATTTTTAATTTATTTTTCTTTTTTAAATCCATTTAGGCGACGTACATTGATCAATGTACGTCGCCTCCATTTATTTAATATTTATTTTATTTTATTTTTTAATAAATAGGGCGACGTACATTGATCAATGTACGTCGCTTCAATTGATTTAATATTTATTTTATTTTATTTTTTAATAATTGAGGCGACGTAGATTGATCAATGTACGTCGCCTCAATTTATTTAATATTTATTTTATTTTATTTTTTAATAAATTGAGGCGACGTACATTGATCAATCTACGTCGCCTCAATTTATTTAATTTTTATTTTTTTATTTTTTAATAATTGAGGCGACGTACATTGATCAATGTACGTCGCCTAAATTTATTTAATAATTTTTTTTTTATTTTTTAATAAATGAGGCGACGTACATTGATCAATGTACGTCGCCTCAATTATTAAAAAATAAAAAAATAAAAATTAAATATTATTGTACCAAGTCACGACCTATCGCAATTTACAAACACAAAAACGCATTCAAAATTGCAGATACGCATTCAACCACAAAAACGCATTCAATCACAAATCAAAACGCCTCATTTATACAAATCAAGTTTACACAAATCAAGTTTATACAAATCCTATATACAGTTTACGAGCCGGGAGGTGGTGGAGGAGCTTGAGGTTGTTGACTCGCAGCGAGATATGATCGCATCAAGGCCTCCATTTCTTGCATCCTTTGGGCGAGCGCACTCGCTTCCGATATGGCCTTCTGCGCCACCTCGCTCGATCTGCGCGCCGCCTCTTTGGCTTCATCGATCTCCTTTTGCATTTGAATTTGGCGTTCCTGGTTTACCCGGGCCCCTCCTCTCGGTTTGGGGTCACGTGTGAGAGCGCGCCCCACCCCTGTAACGTCGAACAAGAACAAATATTAGTAAACTATATCGTAAACCAAAATAAAGCAAAACGTAAATCGAGATATGCATCGACGGAATCGTTTTGGAGATTTATTACCTCTTATAGAGGTCCCGTGCCTTGAACCCACCTCTTCCTCTATGATATTTATTTGTGTATCAAGAGGAAGAGGCTGGGGTTGGGAAACCTCTTCGCCGTGAACTGGGTTCGCAGCACTATTTTGTTGCGACAAGACTTCATCGAGTCGACGCTTCACTGCCGCCTGCTCAATTAAAATAGATAAAATAAATAATATTACAATTTAGTAGACAAAAATAATTGAAATAACGTAACGTGAACCTATTTGAGCTTACCACTTTCTCAGCCGCATTCCTCTCCGACTGGTATACGTTAATCCATGTCTGGACGGCAGGCGCTCTATGACCCTCCTTCTCCAACACCTCGCTTCGGTACGAGAGGGCGAGGGATCCCGAATGGTGGTTGAGCTGCTGCTCCTTGTTCTTGTTTCGATTCCCTCGGTTCCGTTCGCACAATCGCTGTCACACACACACAAAAATCATTTTAAAATAAGAACAGATAAACATGCATATTGTTCGAATGTTGGCTACCAAAACTGTAGGTTCGTTTATGAAACTCACCAAGTAAGCAGGGTCTTCGAAGTGGGTTTTTAACCACACCCATTGGTCTGCCCTCCCGAGAAACTCGGCCGGAGTCTCCTGGCTAACGTGGAGATAATGTTGATGGCAATCGTACTTCCAATCCTTATAGATTGTTTGCGCCGTCCTATCAATGAAGTTCCACATCTCCACATCAGTCGCCGGGATGTCGTAGTTCGTCTAGCACAACACATTTAAATTCCGTTATGTAAAAATTATATTTACATTTACTACAAGTATGTAAGTAAGCTCGGAGTCCAGCAAGTATACCTCAAGACTCCGGCCGACGATATCGCGATGCAAATCGCTAAGTCCCAAGAAGCTAGATGCAAGCATTGGAACTTTTCCGCGGATGATGCTACCGATGTCTCGGCACATCAGACTCCGCATTTCCCTCGTCGCCGGCCCCGCATGCCTCGTAGAGTAAGCGACTTGTAGTCGCCTATTGTTGTTCATCCGGACGAGGTACTCCGTCTTCGTCCCGACAACGACTCCGCGCTGTTCCGTCGTCGGGTCTCCGGTTGCCATGTCGACCATGTCGGGGAGTTTGGTCTTCTTGCACCGGATGCTGAGGGCGGGAGACTGCTGTGACGCCGTAGTGGCGTCGCTGCTGTCATCCTGTCCTTGCGGAATCGCATCCTCAAGCTCAGGGGCGGGCGTTAACTGCGGAGCTTCTGGATTCGACCCGTTCACCGATTGTCCCGTGGGGCAACCAGACCCGGAAGCCCCATCTCGGCTGAATGCTCGCCACCCCGCCTCCGCCGCTTCCGCTTCACGACGCTGCTTCAACGCTTTCCTCCTCTTGTATGCAGTCTCTCCGGGAGCCATTCTTTTATTACTAAACTGTTATTTTTAATTAGATGTTAAAACTAAACTATTCTGTTTAGGATTCAATAGAGTAAACCAGAAAATGATCTTCATATATAGAACTAATTTATTTAACTAAACTAAAATCTACAAATGACTATTTATTTAACTAACATTCTTTTATACATGCAGGCAATATTGAACTGTCAAGTACTAGTAACACATGCTCTTTCATCAATCCTAATATCCCAGAAATAGCAGCTAACAAACAAAAGTAAGAATTAGTATAAAACACAAACCCTTAATCATTACGCATATGTTTTCATTTAACCAAACCCTTAATCATTATCACAAAACACATTAGACTTCATCATCATCACAAAACACATTACTTACATGAAAACATATTGAAAACACATTCGGAATCATTATCACAATACACATTCGGCCATGTATAAAACACAAAGCTCAGTACCTTCTCGAGTTGCCTCAAATCGTTTGCTTTAGCTACCCGGAGTTGGCTCGGATTCGGTTGCTTTAGCTACTGGAGGAGGAAAACAGATTTACAACATATTAGCTACTTCAAATAACACATGCTAGCTTAATGTCACATATTCATTAAACTTCAAGAACAAAAGCCCCGAGTCTCTTTTACCAAATTTGACCAACACATGAACAATCTATAAATCCAACATGCAACCAACAGTGTAATCCAACATGAACAACATGCAACCAACAATCTATATAATGCTACTAAACTGCCTAACATCTCATAAAAAAGCAGCCATAAAAAAAGGAGACTGACTAACATCTCATAACTCCACCATTATAGTATTAGTGCTACTAAACTGCCTCATGGCACTGTAAGTACTAAACACACTGACTAAGCAATAGTTAAGGTAACGTTACTAACATTTATATGATGCCTATTTCTTAAAGACATTTACAATGAAGCATGTTAGGAGACAAATCCATCGGTGAGGATAACCCATACTCGCAAAATGACCAAATTAAGGCATGATTAGAAGACATGGCTTCATCATCTGTTCAATCAAATCAAAAACATTCTACAATTGCCCCTTCCTATGTACTGATATCACATCACTACAAACAAAGTACAGAATAATTGTGTCGCATTTCTTTTCTTCTTCATTAACCACCAAATAACCAAACTGAGAACAAATAACACTAAGGAATATAAACAAGAAAACTCGATGATCAGAATATGTTCTGATGAAATTTGTTTCCCAAATTTCAGCATTATAACATCAGAATGCATGTAGCATAACATAACTAGTAATCCGAAATCCGATTTAACGAACTAGCACAAAATATCTCTCAGAGATTCACATTTTAACACAATCAACATCCAACAAAAGAAAACTAACATACCGAGCCGGATGAACTCAGCGACTCACTCCTCGTTCTTCAACCTCGGGCAGATTGTTATTGAATGGATTGGATACCCTCGAATTTGGGATTAGGGTTTCTGGAATCGACGGTGAGGGAGGGGGAGGAAGAACTCCGTCTTCGGGTTTGGTGGAGGAAGAGGTTGGTTTCGGGTTTGGTGGAGGAAGAGGTTGGTTTCGGGTTTGGTGGAGGAAGACGACGTTGAAGCTTTTGGGTTTCGGGAGGACGATTTGGTCTCAATCGATTTCACTTTAGGGTTTGGGGCGAGGTCGAACAAAGGCTGCGTTAGTGAGAGAGAAGTGAAATGAGAAGAAGAAGAAAGCCACTGTGTTCCTGGAATTATAAACGCAACGAGGCGACGTAGATTTATTTCTACGTCGCTTCAATATGATTTAATAACTGAAGCGACGTAGATTGATCAATCTACGTCGCCTCATTTATTCCAAAAAAAAAAAATTAAATATAAGGAAGCGACGTAGATTGATCAATATACGTCGCCTTATTTATTCCAAAAAAAATAAATTAAACCGAAGGAAGCGACGTAGATTGTTCAATATACGTCGCCTCATTTACCCCAAAAAAAAATAAAAAATTAAATATAAGGAAGCGACGTAGATTGATCCATCTACGTCGCCTCATTTATTCAAAAAAAAAAAAATTAAACAGAAGGAAGCGACGTAGATTGATCAATCTACGTCGCCTCATTTATTCCAATAATGAAAATAAAAAATTAAATAGAAGGAAGCGACGTAGATTGATCAATCTACGTCGCCTTAACATATTTATTTTTTATGTTATTTTAGGGTTTACACACATCCATACAAAATTTATACACAAACATTTTTCCCCTTACTGTTTCTTACTGTTTCTGAGTCTGCAAACTGTTTCCTACTACTTTTTTATAGGGAATCACGGGGTATGAGGAATTTTTTCCCTTACTGTTTCTTACTGTTTCTGAGCCATGCAAACTCATCTTGGTTATATGATTCATCATGATTCACCATGATTTAAATGAATTCACCATGATTCACCATGATTCACCATGATTCATCATGATTCACCATGATTCACCATGATTCATCATGATTCACCATGATTCACCACGATTCACCATAAATTATACTTTAAAGAAAATACGAATTTAGGTTTCAAATTCATAATAAAATTAGTTTAGTCCTCGTCTTCGTCATCCTCCTCCTCCTCCTCCTCCTCCTCCTCCTCCTCCTCCTCCTCGGCTTCGTCCTCGTCCTCCTCCTCTTCGTCTTCGTCTTCGTCCTCGTCCTCGTCCTCGTCCTCGTCCTCTTCCTCGTCCTCGTCATCGTCTCCTTCTTCGTCCAAAAGTAGTTGAAAATCTGGGTAAAATTGTATCACCGTGGGAGTGTCCTCTTGGTAAGGCTCGAATATATGATCTCCTGTACGGGCTATGTTTTCATCTATGGCCAGAACTTCGACGCTGTAGACATTGCGGTGCGACATCTCTTGTACTACCTTCCAAGTACCACCAGCCTTTGGATCGTCTATGTAGAATACCTGTTTTGCTTTGGTTGCAATTATGAAGGGTGAATCCTCATAGTAACTGTTGTTTGTATTCACTGATATCAGTCCATGATCTTTTATAAGGGTGTCAAGATCTTCAGGGTTCTCGGAGTTGTGCCATGTGCACTTAAACAACACCACTGGCATACGGCCTGCATATAATACTTCGACCACGTAGTTAACATGGCCGTAGAACTTGGATGAACCCATGTCTATCATGACACCGCTGTTTTGAGTCACGGTTCTTTGATCTCTATCAAACGATGTGAACTTGACACCGTTCACATAACACGACTTATAAACCCGACATTGCTGAAGTCCTTGAGCTAATGACTTTATTCCTGCAACCAAGCTCGGGTCCGAGTTTTTTTCTTTAAGCGACACCTGAGAGATAAGTGTTAAGAGGAGTTAAAGATAAGTGTTATAAACCCTCAAAGAACCTTACAAGAATTAATAGGCATATGTACCCATATTAAGAACCATCGAAGAAAACTCCTCCTCCGCTGCCGCTCGTCGAAATCTTCACCATTTTTAGCCTCGAACCTTCTGAGATGTTCTTCTAGGTAAGGTTTGACTTCGTCTGTTTCCACCAAGACTTGCCAGTGAGCCTCAGTAGTCTCTGACTCAATCAACCTGAACTGGCGACGAGTCTCGATAATATCTGGTCTTACTAAGAGTGAAACACAGCTGACATTCCACCCAGATATGGAAGTGTCGATATCTTCGTTGTCCATCCGTCTGAGATAAGCCTTACAATACGTCACCGACTCATGTACGAGGTACTGTTCAGCAATACTACCTTCCGGGTAACGTGTATTCCTCATTGACTTTTTATATTTTCCTAATTGCCTGCAAAAACACCACTCAAGATTAGTACAATATTTTCCTAATTGCCGACATATTACACAAGATTAGTAGGAATCAATATTAGTACAAACATAATTTCCTAATATTAGCAATAACAAAAATTTTTACCTTTCAATCGGATACATCCATGTATAGTGTACTGGACCTGTAAGGAATACTTGTTCGGGCAGATGAACCATGAGATGAACCATATATGTGAAAAAATGTGGAGGAAATATGAGCTCCAAATTGCAGAGAATCATCACTATCTCAGTTTCCATGTCACGCACAACCTCCTTCTTAAGCTCCCTACTGCATAGTTGACGAAACCAATTTGACAGTGCTATCAATGGCTTGACAACGTTTTCTGGCAGGAACCCTCTTATAACCACAGTCAGAAGACGTTGAAGCAAGACATGGCAATCATGCGTCTTCAATCCATAAAACTGTGACTGAGAACTTATTTTCACCTTACTTCTCAAACTACCTGCATAACCAAGAGGATACTTAACATCCCTGAACCACTGGAACACATCTTCTAGATCATCCTTTTTAACTAAAAAAGGTGCATGAGGAACTTTCCCCGTAGCCAAGTCACCCGCTCTTTGCCACTGGTTTTTTCGCACATTCCTCTTCTTCAAAGCAGCGCGAGCTTTTGGACCATCCTTAGACTTCGATTCAATCGAAAAAATGGTTCCAAGGATGTTGTCACACACATTTTTTTCAATGTGCATGACATCTAGGCAATGTCTGATCTTCAATGATGACCAATACGGCAGCTTCCAAAATATGCTTTCGTGAGTCCAACACTGTCTGTTATTCGGATTGTACGGCACCTTCAAGTCTTCATGTTGGCTAAGAATAGGGTAAACGTTTGACCTAACGTCCTCCAAAATTTCATCTCCACTCTTACGATAGGGTCTTCCGCCAAACTCCTCCTTCCCGTTAAATGCCTTGCTCAATCTCCAAGGGTGATCCTGGTGGAGCCAATTTCGATGACCTTCATAAACTATCCTCCCACATATATGCTCTGAAGTTAGCTCATCTAGACAGATTGGACATGCCTTGTACCCTTTCACAGTTGACCCCGCAAGCATCCCTAAACCTGGAAAGTCGCTAATAGTCCACATTACCGCTGCCTTCATCAAGAATACCTCATTGTCTACTCGATCAAAAGTATGGACTCCAACGACCCATAAATGTATTAGCTCCTCGATCATCGGCTCAATGAGTACACTAAGGCACTTTCCGGGAGATTTAGGGCCTGGAATCAACACTGATAACATGTTATATTCCTTCTTCATGCACATTGATGGTGGTAGATTGTACGGCATCACAACAACGGGCCATGTACTATGCAAAGTTCCCATTGTTCCGAATGGATTGAAACCGTCTGTTGCTACTCCAAGGCGCACATTCCTGCAGTCCCGTGCAAAATCTGGAAAAGTTCTGTCAAAATGTTGAAACGCTTCTCCGTCAGCTGGGTGGCTGAGACTACCAGCCACGCATATCCGCTCCCCCAGCCATCGCATATGCTTGGCAGTGTGTGGGGACATAAACAAGCGCTTCAACCTTGGTGTTAGAGGAAAGTTACGAATTATTTTTTTGGGAATATCATTCGTATTTGGCTTATATCTTTCTGAATAACACACTGGACAAATCCTCTCGTTTACAAGCGCCCCCCTGAACAACACACAGTTAAACTCACACGCATCAATTCTTTCGTAACCCAGTGAAAGATCACTCAAGATTTTTTTTATTCTCGAGTATGAACAGGGGAATGTGTGCCCTTTAGGAAGAAGTTTATTAATGTAAATACATAAAGAGTCAACACTTGTGTCCGACCATCCATTTTCATTTTTCATTTCCATTGCATCTAATATGGCACTCAAAACAGTTTCCTCACTGCCTTCATATAATGGGGTCTGTGACTCCTTCAATAATCTATCGTACTTTTCATAATCATCGTCTACCATGTCATTGAAGTTCATGCCCGAATTATCTTCCACAAATTGTTGGGGTGCATTTGCATGGTATCCAGGATAATAGGGATATGCATCATGTAGAATATCCAATTGCGGGTTCACTGAAGGACCGACACCACTAGAAGGACCGACTCTGTCTTGAAGCCACTGTCTTCGTTGACTGAGCATTGCCGGTTCACCAGAAACTTCCCCGTGAAGGTGCCAGACTGTATAAGTAGGACTCATACCACTGTGTGATAAGTGATGATACATGACATCCATAGTAACCTTGAACGGACCGTTCTTACAACGTTTGCACGGGCAGAAGTAATAATCGGCTCCGTTACTATGTAGCCGGGCAAAATTCATGAACTCGAATATGCCGTTGATGTACCTTGGATCAGCACGATGATATGTCATCCAAGTTTTGTCTGAGAGTCCGTCCATGTTTCCTGTCAACATAAACAATCAATATGAACAAAGTTACCACGCCATAGTTGCGATCGATTCAACCATCTTCGCCTTATGCCTCCGGGTTGGGTCCTATCCCCTTCAGGGGAACACGACATTTGTCAACACTTTTGCACCCATGCGTTTCAGCTCCAGTTTAGGGAAATTTTGGCAGCATCTCCCTACAGTTCCCCGAGTGCACACATATCTAAACAACCTAATTTGCACTCGGGGAACATTTAAAGGAGACACTGTCGAAACCATATCCCAAAACTGAAACTGAAATCACACGAATAGCAAAAGGATCAACAAAGTCATGTTCACCTAAAGTGTCCAAAAATGGGACAATTCGAGAATCAACAACTCAACTCGATCAACTAGATGAGTTGTTAATTCTCAAACGGGAGTTCTAAGTTGATAAACACCACAATTATATATAGTCATAATACTAATAACACTACTAATTAAGGCTCGAATACACATAATCTACACTAATCATCAATTAATTTCACTAAATTTAACCAAATTTCAAACATTAATCATGAACCCATAACATGATTTATCACAATTCAATGCTTAACACACTAAAACTACAACATAACACCAAATTCAATTCAACTTCAAACATTTCACCAAAACTTCAATTTCACTTCTAATTTAACATATTATGGTCATAAAGAGGGTTAAAGAGATACAAATCAAACTAACCTTACTCAAGAATCAAATCAATGGCAAGAACAACCTTCTTTCTCAATTTCCTCTAATTTCTCCCCAAAATCGCCCAAAACAGCTGCAGAACGAAATGAAACTGTTTTTCTAAACTTTTCACTTTATGAACGGGTTGACTTTAAGAAGAAGAGTAGATCCAGATTTTAAAAAAACGAGGCGACGTAGATTGATCAATCTACGTCGCCTCGTTTTCTTTCCAAGTGACCAAACTAATCTACGTCGCTTCGATTCAAAACGAGGCGACGTAGATCAATCTACGTCGCCTCGTTTTGAATCGAAGCGACGTAGATTAGTTTGGTCACTTGGAAAGAAAAACTAGTCGCCTCAGTTTTTTGAAGCGACGTACTTCAATATACGTCGCCTCAATTTTTTGAAGCGACGTAATTTTTGTCAAAGGTATTTTACGTCGCCTCGTTGAAAATCGGAGCGACGTAGAAATGTAACTACGTCGCCCCGATTCCTTCCTCCAGTAGTGATCTTAATTAAGAGTTTTCATCAACAAGAGATTAATCAACTTTTGAAATTTAATATATATTTGAATTAAGTACAATGGTCGCAACGTGGATATATATGTAATCTAAGATCGTAAGAAAAGCTCTAATTGAATACACAAAATCTGGCTTTAAAATCTCTATAAATCAGAGACTGAAAGTTAAGAACATACAGAAGCATAGACCAACATTTTCATATTTCTCTCCCCAAGCTAAATATCCATGGAGCTCTTCCTGGTGATGTGTTTACTTCCTCTATTCTATGCTTTATTCTGCCTTTGTAAGCTAGTTTCTCATTTGAGAGACCAATGCTGCTACTTGTTGGCCTATGAGTGTTACATGGCCACAGACCACCGGAGGCTCAACACCGAATCCTGCCTCAAAATCGTTCAACGAAACAAAAACCTCGGCCTAGAAGAGTACCGTTTTCTCCTAAAGACCATGGTCAATTCCGGCCTCGGCGAGGAAACTTATTGTCCAAGAAATATCATGGCCGGCCGCGAAGACTGCCCTAGTTTGGGAGATGCACTGTTGGAAATGGACGGGATTTTCTTCGCCACCCTCGACGATCTCTTCAAAAGAACCGGAGTTTCGCCCTCGGAGATCGACACACTCGTTGTCAACGTGTCATTGTTCTCTCCATCACCTTCTCTGACGTCAAGGATCGTAAACCGGTACAAGATGAAGAGTAGCATCAAGGCCTTCAACCTCTCGGGGATGGGATGCAGCGGAAGCCTTGTTGCCATTGATCTCGTCAAAAACTTGTTCAAGAAGTATAAGAACGTGTATGCCATTGTTGTGAGCACCGAATCTTGAGCCAGAATTGGTACCGGGGCCAAATCAAGCCTATGATTCTTGCTAATTGTCTATACCGTTCGGGAGGGTGCTCTATGCTTCTCACAAACAAGAGAGATGTCAAGCATTTGGCTCTCTTGAAGTTGAAGTGCATAGTTCGAACACATCTAGGTTTCAGTGACGAAGGTTATGGCTGCTCAATTCAAGTAGAAGACAAGCATGGCTATAGGGGATTCAACCTCAGCAAAAGCATAGCAAAGGTTTCTGCTAGAGCTCTTACTATGAACCTTAGAGTGCTGGCACTCAAAGCACTTCCTATTACAGAGTTAGTCCGCTACGTGATCCTTTCTATAGCTCGTCGTCGAAGCAAAGCCGTTGCTAAAGAAGTAAGTATAGGTCTAAATCTCAAGGCTGGACTCGACCATTTCTGTATACCCCCAACTGAAGCTGCAGTTGTTAATAGCATTGGGAAGAGACTGGCACTCAACGACTATGATCTAGAGCCTTCGAGAATGGCGCTTCATCGATTCGGTAACACATCCTCCGGCGGCCTTTGGTATGTTTTGGGTTACATGGAGGCTAAGAAGAGGCTTAAGAAAGGTGACAAGATTCTGATGGTGAGCTTTGGGGCTGGTTATGAATGCAACAACTGTGTTTGGAAGGTGATGAGGGATTTGGATGATGCTAATGTTTGGAAAGACTGCATAGAGAGGTACCCTCCAACAAGCTTGATCAACCCGTTCATGCAGAGGTATAGTTGGCTCAACTATGAATTTCTAAGCTTTATCAGATTTGATGAGGTTATGAATGCAATGGCTCAGTGTGGCTGATGACCGATGGTGGCCGGAGACTTTATAATGACTTTCCGGCCGGCCACTATTTCAGTTAGAGATATCAGTAGCATGTTTAAATCTTTAATCTACTGCTTAAAGGTCGTTGTGATATCCATAGACACATTGGTCCGAGAAAATGCATTTTTCATGTTTGTTCTTACTATTAATTTATCTCAACATTAATTTAGAGCGCACACATCAATTGTCTAACGTTGGGACAGTACGTTGTGAGGGTTTTAACTTAGGACGCCCTTTAACTTATTCATAAGATCAATTAATAACTTCATAAACCCTATTCTTGAGGTACGTGCATGCATGGACATGGTACTTAACTATTACTTAATTATGCATGCATGCTTTTAATCTAAACCAAAATTTGGGATGCAATGAAATGGGTCCTTGATGCTTGAAAGTCAATTATATGGAAATATATATAAGTATCATTTTTATTTTTTTGAGCTAGCTAGCCAGGTTGTATTTCCGTATCAGGAATAACAATATCCAGTCATGATCCATATCATAAGTTCATAATTTTCTTCGGAAAATTTGACAAAACAATTCTCTCATGTTTCATCAACTACTTCTCATTAATTCAGTACCTCTTAATTATTTGCACGTCATATATATAGTCTATTCCGATCTGAAAATCTTTCTGATCGATATGATATATATATATACCAGAATGACACAACACTACCACATTTCTTCCTATTGCCAACGAAATGGCAAAAAAGGTCGACGATATATGATATCGTCGGCAATAATACTCATTGCCAACGAAATGGAAAATCGCCGGCAATAGTTTTGCCTCCTCGCCGGCAATGAGATTATTGCCGACGAGTCGTCGGTAATGGCTTCCTCGTCGCCGGCAATTAGGGGAAAGTATTGTCGGCGATGGAGAATTTTGTTGGCAATAATTTTCCCTAATTGCCGGCGATGTTTTGGCCGGAATATCGTCGGCAATTACTCCATAGCCGACGATTTAATGAATAGTCGACAATAACTCTTATATCAGATCTCCGCCGCAGCAGCTCATTCATTTTACAAATATCCGGTGAGAAAGAAGGAAAACGCTCTAAAATCGTTGGGTATTGTCAAAAGGCGTCCAAAACCCGCTCGGGAAGCTCTATAGCTAGGTACGTATGTATATATATGTGGATCGATGTATATGTGTGTTGATTTAGATATATGCATGTGTTGATTTAGAGTTGAGATTAATGGTTTGATATGCAAATAGAGTTGATATATTGTTGATTTTGAGTGATTGACCGTTGATTTTGAGTTGATTTGAGATGATTTCGATGAAAATATATATGTTTGTGTGTATATATATGTATATAAATTTATGAAGTGATTAATTGTTAATATGTATATATATACATGTTAATTTGTAATTGTGAATTGTTGATATATATATATATATATATATGCATGTCAACTTTTGTTAATTAATGGGATGCATGCATGTAATTAATGATGATTTTTTAATTAATTAATTAGTAGTGAATTAATGTATGTATATATACATAAATATATAGTACTGTTAGAATTTTCAGGATGGACAAGAGTTGGATGAGCCTTGAAATATAGGATGTGAGATATCACCATGGAATTAAGAGTTTTGTGAATTTTGTGAAGGCTAATTGTGGAGACACTACACTTCATTATTGCCCGTGTAAAGAATGTAAGTGTCGCAGCGATCGATTTCGTTTTCCCATTGATAAAGTCCAGAAGCACCTAACTAAATACGGGTTTTGGGATAAGTACACTTGTTGGATTTATCACGGTGAAACATCGTTAGCGGGTCCGCATGATTATGGACAATTTGCTGAGAGGGCCAGTCCATCCTATGATCCAACAACGATGTTGATCAATGATATGTTTCCTCATGAGAGCGATGTATTTGCTGATGAAGCATCAAATGTCCCTCCCGTCGTTGAGGGTTTCCCCCATATTGAGCCAGTCGAGCCATTACCTGGAGCTCATGTCAACACAAGCGGTACAGACAAGTACAACAACCTGATTGCATTGCAACAGACTCCATTGTACGACGGTTGTAGGAAGACTGTTCTTGGAAGTGTCATGGGAGTGATGCAACTCAAAATGGAGAACAAAATGTCTGTCAAAGCTGCTGATTCTTGGCTAAAGTGGACTGCTTCGCTAATTCCACTCGGTCATCGCCTTCCTACCACTCATCATAAGGTGCGACATATCCTGAAAGATCTTGGGCTTTCCTACATCAAAATCCATGCATGCAGATATGATTGTATTCTTTTCTGGGGGAAAGATCTTGAAGACCATGAAGCCTGCCCGGTATGTTTTACAGAAAGGTATAAGTTGACTCTTGCAGGCAACAAGAAAGCTGTGAAGATACTTTGATATTTCTCGCTGATTGATAGGCTGGAGCGGTTTTTCATGTGTGCTTTCACGACCGAAGCTATGAGATGGTGGGCTGAAAGGAATTTGCGTGACGATGACACCCTTATACACCCTGCTGACGGAGAGGCTTGGAAGCACATGGTCAGGGAGTTTGATCATTTTGCAGCAGAGGTCTGAAATGTTTGACTATGGCTCTCATCTGACGGATTTCAACCATTTTGGCAACATGAGTCTTCAATACAGTATATGGCCAGTTATTTTGGTACCGTACAACCTTCCACCATGGATGTGCATAAAGAAGGAATACAATATGCTCACTCTGTTAATTCCAGGCCCGGGTTATCCAGGAAAGTGTCTCGATGTGTATTTGAGGCTTTTGATTGAGGAGCTTAAGTACCTGATTGAGTATGGCCACCCCACTTACGATAGGTTCAAAAATGAGATGTTCCAGAGGCATGCCATGCTTGTTGGCACTATCAGTGATTTTCCTGCCCGCAGTATGTTGTCGGGCAACGTTACCAGGGATTACAGGGCTTATTCAGAGTGCATGACTGTTGATTGTTGCAGTCCTCATTGCAGTAAAATTGTTCAGATGCGTCACCGTTGTTGGCTTCCAAATGATCACCCATTTATGCAGGATTAAGTCGTTTTTGATGGGACTGTGGAAACGGGTGTGGCACCCAGGCGATGGACATGGGATGAAATTTTAGAAGTGTTGAATGAATATGATTTTGGCCAGCTGATCAACCATCCTGAGATAGTGTTGTCAATTCCAGACAAGCCTGAAAGGTATAAGTTTTGGACACACAAGAGCATATTCTGGGAACTCCCCTACTGGCCCAGTTTGCCTATCAGACACTACCTAGATGTCATGCACATAGAGAAGAATATGTGTGAAAGTGTGGTGGGCACAGTTCTGAATTTGGAGGGGAAAACAAAAGACATCCCTAAGGCACACATTGATCTGAAAGCTATGGGACTGCGAAAACATTTGTGGTTAAGAGATGGTAAGAAAAAAATGCCCCAAGTTCCTTACACCGTCAAGCCGAAGTAGAAGCATGAAATTTTTGGGTGGATGAGTAATGTCAGGTATTCTTATGGCTATGCAGGAAATTAATATAAGTTTTGCTTATGGTTATATGCAAGAAATATAATTGTTGCTTATGGCTATATATATATATATATATATATATATGCAGGTATCCTTATGGCTATGCAGGAAATATAAGCAAGTGTGTTAACTTCCGGGACAATAAGATGTACGGATTAAAGAGTCATGACTGCCATATACTGCTTCAACGCCTTTTCCCTATTTTCATTCGAGGGTACCTGCCCAAAGAGGTGGTGGAGCCGTTGGTGGCCTTGTCAAGATTCTTTCAGAAGTTATGCACCAGAGAAGTTAAAAAATCAGACCTCAAGGAGATGCAAGATGACATCATTTTTATCATGTGCAAGCTTGAGAGGATATTTCCCCCAAATTTTTTCGACATCATGCCTCACCTGATGATCCATCTTCCCGAACAATTGTTGTTTACCGGTCCGGTACACTACACTTGAATGTATCCCATGGAAATGTACAAATGATTCATACATTTGTGTTTGCCTCTGTTTTTATATGTAAATTATTATTTTTTAAGTATCATAACATGCACTTGTTAACTTGTAGACAATTGGGAGCCTACAAGGACTATGTGAAGAATAAATCTGCACCTGAAGGGTGTATCACTGAAGTATATCATGCGCACGAGTGTGTAACGTACACCAAGTTGTACTTGGGAGCGCTGGAGGACCCCCAACAACATATGCCGATAGATGAACCCAAGTTCCACCTTTCTATCATCTCCAATGACGTGGTAGTACATGGAACCTTGCCAAAGTCGTACAAGTTGGATGGAAATGAGGTAGTCATTGCCCACTGGTCGGTACTGATTAACTGTCCAGAAGTTTAATATTGGAAAAACTATCATCTTCACTGCCCTGCTATTGCCGATGATGTTGACTACCACAACAGGACGTTTGCAAACTACTTTAGTCAATGGGTAAGGGTATATGTGTATATATATAGTTTTTATATCCTTAGATAGCATGTGTGTACGTGGTTTTATTTTTCTATGTTCATAATTGCTTGTGTGGTTTCTTATCTTTTTTAGATGAACCATGTAGCAAATGATGGTTACCCAGAGTGGTCAAACGAATTGAGGCTCTTGGCGATGAAACCGATAGCTTTAAAAGTTTACTCGATGTGTCAGGTCAATGGCGTGAAATTTATATGTGAAAATAGAGACGACCGACTGAAAACACAGAATTGTGGGGTGATGGTCCATAGTGGGCAGGATGGCGTTGACTATTACAGTGTCATTCATTCAGTTGTTGAACTAATTTATGGGAACCGCATGAAAGTGCACTTGTTCAAGTGTAGATGGTTTGATACTAGCCTGGAGAACACAAGGACTGATCAGTACAGAATATTTTCGGTGAATACTGCTACAAGCTGGTATAAAGAAGACCCTTTCGTTCTTGCCACATCAGTAAAACAAGTGTTTTACCTTGATGATCTTATGAACAAAGTCCCGTGGAAGGTGGTTAACCATGTTGCTCATAGAAACATATACAGTGCTGCCACACTTGGTGAGACCACAAATGATGAAGAAGTTACTGCATACCAAGAGCCGAACGCTTTTGACATTCCGGAATCCTCTACGATTCGCCTTAATAATGTGTGATCTGGGAGTGTGGTTCGAATTACTGGAGCAGAACTTCTTGATGTTAATCCAAATGAAGTAGACGATGATTCAGATGACGAGGAGCGGCACATATTGTTAGAGGTTACCTATGAAACCGAGTCAGACTCAAGTGATGAAGATGATTATGATTATCATCCTTAGTACGTTAATGACGTACGTATTTTAGTATATATAAACGTGCATGTATGTTTGTTATGACTGACGAGTCGGAAATACTATCACCGAAATAGAAGAACTCGCACAGTTTCGTAATTAAATTACAAAAAGGTGGCCAACGTCTACATTAGACTTGAAATGGAAAATTAACACGGAGCCTTCGTCGATAATTAATGGTGTTAATTATTTGTTGCCAAAAAATGGGAATGAAACTATCACCGAAGAGTTGACTCGTTGGTGATAGTATCACCAACGAGTTACTCACTAACTCGTCGGTGATACTATCACCAACGAGTTGCTTATTAACTCGTCGGTGATACTATTACCAACGAGTTAACGCAACTCGTTGGTGATACTTCCCTTTATATCCTAGCCCGCTACGGGCAGTGACAATTTCCCTCTTCACTACCCAAAAAAAAACCCTAAAATTTCGCTCCTCCCCTCTCCCCTCCTCTCCTCCCCTACCTCCTCCCCTCACTAACTCGCCGGAATTCGAGCACCACCGCCGCCATCTCTCTCAACCTGAAGAATGACAGGTCCCCTCCCCCCCTCTCTCTCTCAATTTGATTTTATGTGTATATGTTAGCATTTTATGTAATTATGTAATTATGTTTGCATTAATTTAAGTTGGTGTAAAATTAATCTTCAATTTTAATTAAGTTGGTGTAAAATTATGTGTATATGTTAAGTTGATATTTTAAGTAGTGTAAAATTATGTGTAAAATTAAGTTGATATTTTAAGTAGTGTAAAATTATGTGTAAAATTAAGTTGATATTTTAATTAAGTTGATATTTTAAGTAGTGTAAAATTATGTGTAAAATTATGTGTATATGTAAAATTATGTATATATATATGTTAAGTTGATATTTTGTACGCATTATAATTATTAAGTTGGTTTATGCATTTTAATTATGTATATATGTTAAGTTGATATTTTTGTGTATATATATAGAATATATGTAGAATATATGTAGGACATTTTGTGTATATATGTAGAATATATTTTTGCAAAATTATTTTTGTTTTGGTTAATTAAGATTTGGGTTAATTGATATTTTTGGTGATTTGGTTAATTGATATTTTTGATAATTATATTGGTAATGATATTTTTGATAATGATTTTGGTAATGATATTTTTGATTTTTTGGTTAATTGATATTTTGGTAATGATATGTAGGATATTTTGTGTATATATTTTTGTGTTGGTTATTTTTGACATATAGAATATTTTTTTGGCTGTTCTGTTTAATTGTTGGATATGCATGAGGTTTTGCGGCAAATTGGCTTGGGGGCATCAAACGGAGAGGGACTAGATCCAGTGGAGGGAGCAGTAGTCAAGCATCCTCATCCGCAATCAGCAACATGCGCAGCGGCCCTATTATGAATGCTCGCACACAAATTTTGCTACGTGCGCGAGAACAAGAGGAAGCTGCACGATCCGGATTCATGCAACCCTCTGATCGATGTTTAAACACCCTCAAAGTTACCCTACAATGAAATAAATATGCTTGTCAATGCAGTACAATAGTATAGGGGTCAATCCACAGGGAAAGATGAGACTTAATATTCTAAACTACAAACAGACACGAAAGTCAGAAACCTGACAGCCTCGACCACTGAACACTAACGTAATTAATTAAAATATCTAGACTCAACCTAAAATCACGAAATTAATACAGGACACTATAGACACAGTGGTGGACTACCACAAAAAATTTCAATACAATCGGAGTTTTTTTGGTTGTTGAAATAAATTCTACAAACTAGATTACGAAACTGAAACTGAAAACAGAGTAAGAGTAAAACGAGAATTCAATAATAAAATGGGTTAAGGGAAGTGCTATTCACCACCGTCACTCCATCTAGACGACAAATGCTTAACTAAACAAAGCAAATGTTATGAATGAAAGACTCCCAGGAAGGTCCCGAGCTGTGAACACAACCTATTACCCAATCCTTATGTTTACAATGTTGAAGGTTTGCTTATCAACATTGTCTATCCCTCAAAGAACCCGAAGTCATGGATTCGAATTTACCAAGAGAAAAATATTACGATCTTGAAAGGGTTTGAGAATCTACAAGGCTTCATAAGTACATTACGGTCGTGTCTTACTAGACCTATGGTTTCTTATACCAAGCATGTATGAGTTCTACGATTAAAACTTGAGGAAGGTAATGATTACCAACAGCCATCAATTTTCTTAGAATTAGATTCCTAAACATGCATACTAAGCGTGCACTCAAAGCATACATAATCAAGAATCATCATGGTATAAATAACAAAGAAACCTCATTCAAATAACAAAAGCAAAACTTAATTAACGTGCATAAACAATCTAGATATCATGAATGGGGCTTCAAAACAACTCCTTAACAATGGAGTTTAGCTCCTCATAGAATCCATAAAAATTTAGAGAGAAGAAGAAAATTGAAACAAACTCATAATGGATGAAGCTTTTTTTTTTTTCTTCCTTCCGTCTTCTTCCTGTTCCTCTTCTTCTGTTCGTCCACTTCCTTTTTTTTTCCCAGCTAGCTACCAGCCAATCTATATATCTGCATCCGCCTCCTTTTGTTTCACTAGCTATGTATATATAGCTAGCGTCCTGTACGTCTGCATGAGTTCATCTTCAAATGGACTTCCCCTCCAAAGTCCAACTCCCACCTGTCTCTTTGGCTAGTAAAATGTATATATACTAGGTGTGGTACCCGCGCTTCGCGCGGGTTATACAATATATTTGCGTACTTTTTTTTAAAGATTTAATTGCACACTTACAATTATATTGTGGTTGCATATTACAAATTAATATAGTTTTTGTTTGAATGTAGTTGTTGCATATTACAAAATTAATGTAGTCGCGAGAATGAAAATCAGCATGAGGCATAGATGATATATAATGATAGAATTCAAGCAATTTAAGCATAAAAGAAAACTACATTTGTTCAAATAAATTTGCAATTAATTTATTGCAGAAGGCAAGAAATAGCTTTGAAACTTTAAACATAAGGCTAGAGACAACCATACTAATTGAGTGATGAATCACTGGCTAGGGTTTGAGATAGTCTGGTGACAGAAGCCAAATTCATTATGCTGAATGTAAGATATTTGAAAGTTCGGTTCCGTTAATTGTTCGGATCGTTTATAAGTTTTCACAATATATTTGGAGTAAACATTATACATTCGATGATATAGACACTTGGTATAGAGAGAGAAAAAACTTTGGAAAAATATGTTTTATTTAGTGTCATAAATTGGTCGATCACGATGTTTGCAGTCCCAAAAACATACTACCTAATTGTTAAAAAGTTTCACCATGAATCCATAATACTTCCATATTCATAGCTTCCAATTTTGGAAAAGTAAAAACAGTTGAATGTTCTTCCTAACTGTTGAAAAGCTTCATATTTATATGAGAGAATATGAAATCACTCATAATAAGCAAAACAAAGTATCAAATTTTGGGAAAGAATGTACCTTCTTGTCTCTTAGGAGAGCACAACCAGTGTAACACCACTCAATCCAACAGCACGGAAAATAACCTTGTCGCTAAAGCACCAACACTACCTCCAACAAAAACCAGCTACAACAAAAAACGTAATATAAGTCCACACCAAGTATATACCATGTAGTATCCACATTGCCATGCACCAAGACTTAAAGTTCCCCTTTCATTTGATAATAAAAAAACCAAAAAAATTCCCTGAATTTTAATCTCAATGATCAAATATCAACAAACCAACTTCAACAGAATCACATTCATGCAAAACTCAACCTTATAGCGTTCCACAAACTAAAAATCATATAATCACATATCTAATATCAAAGCAACCATATACGCTAATATATATGTAGTCATTTGGAATTAGATTTCTTCATCTATTGGTACCACATTTTTGCTTCTCGCAAGCCACATCTCAAGTGAGAAAACCAGTCAACTACCTAAAGTTAGGGAAGTTCTGCAATGAGCAAACCAATAGTGTGCAGCGCGGGGGGATGATTTTGCCGCAGCTACACCACTCAGGTGCATTGATAATCAGGCTGCTGTCCCCGACTATTGTGGAGATGCCAAGAAGTTCTTGCTTGGTGGAGGTGATGATGCACAATGGGTTTGTGCCAAATGCAAAGGCTACAGGGCTGATGCTTTGCTTCATAGATGTGATGCCAGCAGCTTCAGGATTAAGGATGTTTCAAATATGGGGTAGCTAATTAGCGTAGAAAATCATGTTGGCTTCCTAAAATAATGGCATAGTAAATCATTTTGAATATTGGTCATAACAATGCCTTAGTTTTTCTTTTGATGACTGTTACCATCATCTTATCGTATAACTACGCAATGCACGGGGAGTCACATAGTTTATACCATTCATGAGACACCTACCTGCACCACCCGCCAAGGACCAACTCATTTCCACTAAATAACATACATCAGCTCCCTGCAGATAATGGTCAACCTCCAAAATGGCTCTACTCTATAAGGTAATCAATCAATTCAACATCCAAAATGTCCCGTAAAAAACATGTTCAAGCATAACAAAGCAATCTACTTACGATCAACGGATCAAATAGGCAAATAGGCAAGTAGACAAATTGAAACGGGGTGGCCCAGGGAAAAACCTGTTCGAAATCATCTGAACTCTTTTACTTCCCCTACTAAGTGAACAATTGGGCACAAAACCACTACTTTCCAGCATAATAAGCAAACTATTTTAGTACTTTACAGTAAAATCAAAGAGGTGTCAGTGATCACTGAATACCCTGTGAGCCAATGTTCAGAGTGGGATACACGGTACATACCAACACACAAAACTTTCATTTCGATATAATTATACTTGACACAGATCATGAACAGTAGCAAGGGAACAACTATTAACTACATCCTCTATATCTCATTAATCATCATCAATTGTAGCTCTCAAAAGAACATCAAAGGGTCCATTCCAAATAGCTTTATTGTCTACATTAGTCGATCAATAAGCATGGACTACATTTCTTACAGTAATGTTGATAACAGAACAACTATAGGAAAAGCAATGTATAATAAGCCTATTCAAACTCCACTAATATACTGTTGGCTGCCATAACTGAAGTGATCAGGCGGGTATAAGCTCTAAATATGAACTACTTTACAGTAAGATTGCCAAGGTGTCAATGCTCAATGAATTTTGTTTACCACAGGGATAAAGGACAACATTTGCATTGGACACGTTCCTAATGCTATACACATGATACCTACCTCGCCACACCTTTAATCTTTCATTTTGGTACAAACATTTTTAATTATTATATCCTATAGTGAAGATGTAAGGTTGTTACAGATTAGATATAAAGCATGAAGGTGAACTGCTAACATATCTTGCATCTGTATTCATCAATCCTCAACAGCCTCATACAACCAGCCCCCAATCTCAAACACAGTCCCATCAAATTAAACACTCCGCAAAAGAATCTATCAGTTAGGTATGATTGAACTCGTGGACAAAAAATCAAAGAAAGAGAGACATACAGGAACAAAAGCTTAATTTGGTTCCTCTCCTTGGGTGGTTTTCCTCTAAAACTTCATTGTCACTTATAGGAGCCTATGAATCCAATTCAATCCAATCGTATATATCAGGTACCTACACACCCGACTTCAGTCTGCTGCACCATTGAGTTCAAGTTGCTGTAATTCATCAATAAACCCAATACTGAGCACGCAAATACTATGAGCAAATCAAATAACTTTGAAGAGCGTAGCGAATAATTGAATTAGACTCCAGGTCGAATTAGATGTCATACCTGACATCTTCACCTTCACTTTCTTTGTCTTTCTTTCAAATCGCCAAATAGCCGAATGAGGTATACTATTTTCCTATTTCTTTGAGATGGGTGAGAAATGACTGTAAACAACATAGAGACCAAGTTCAAACAATTCAGAAGAATATCGGGAAATTGAGAACGCGAATTGAATTATAACATGACAACAAATTGGGAAAATGGAATTACCAATGGGTGTTTTGAATTTGTTACCTGGGCACTGAAGTTGGATTGAAGAACAACGAAGAGCAAGGTCTCGTCGTCCACACAAAGAGAAACAGACTTTGAAACACAGTAAGTAGAAGCCAAACCTAACGAACCCAGACGATGCAACAAACCCTGAGCAAGCAAGACCAGATCCAAACCTATACGAACCCAGACAATGCAAAAGACATAAAGATTGAACTGAGAGAATGATAGATCACAACGTGAGAGAGAGGGCTAGATAAGAGAAAGAAAGGATAAGAAGAAAGAGAGGTTGACCCAGGGAAAGAAAGTTGTGATCGAGAGGGCTAGATAAGAGAAAGAAAGGATCAGAAGAAAGAGAGGTAGACCCAGGGAAAGAAAGGAGAAGGCACGGTTTGCACGCCGAAGAATAGTGAATAGGGTTCTTAGCTACAGTTGTTTCATGAATGTTATATAGGTAACACTACAACATTTTTGCCCATTACCGGCGAGATCACCGGAGACAAGGCCGGCGACCGGAAAAGTCGCCGGTAATGTTCAACATTACCGGCGACTTAGCCCGTCGCCGGTAATGTCGCCGGAATCTCGCCGGTAATGTTGCAAAACATTACCGGCGACTCCAACCGTCGCCGGCAATGTCTAGGGAGACATTTCCGGCGATTTTCCGGCGGGAATTTCGCCAGAAATGTCTCCCTAGACATTGCCGGCGACGGTTGGAGTCGCCGGTAATGTTTTGCAACATTACCGGCGAGATTCCGGCGTAAAGTCGCCGGTAATATCTTCATTTCCGGCGACTTACTCCGTCGCCGGCAATGTGTCTTATATTAGATGCCGGATCGGGCAGCTCGATCATTCAATCATTTTGAGCGAAAAAAATCCAGAGAAATCGAAAGAAGGAAAACGTACACTCTGAAATCGATCATTCGGTATATTGTCAAAATTAAGGCGGGCGTCGAAAACTCGATCACTCGGGAAGCTATATATATAGGTACGTAGGTGTATATATACGTATATGTGGTATATATATGTGTGTGTGTGTGTTGATCAAATCCAATTCGTGAGATATATATATATATATATATATATGAAATGTTGTTGATGTACGGTCACCGAAACGAGAAAACAGCTTGTAGTTAATCTTGTGTCTGAATCAATGACTGGTATTATCGTATTGTTATCGGAGCCAGGCTTAACAGAGCCTCCTCCTATATACCCAGTCAAATACGTTTTGAATTGAAAAAAGGAGAATACTATCATCGAGTACTGAATCGAATTCAGAGATTAGATCGATATATATACATATGCATGCATGTGTTGATTTAATTAGAGTTGAATTGAGAGATCACGTCGATTATTAGTAGTGAATGTGTGTATATATATATAATTAATACGTAAAATTGTTAGAATTTTCAGGATGGACAAGAGTTGGATGAGCCTCGAAAGATGGGATGTCAGATATCACGAGGGAATTAGGAGTTTTGTGGATTTTGTGAAGGCTAATTGTGGAGACACTGCACTTCATTATTGCCCGTGTAAAGAATGTAAGTGTTTCAGCGATCGATTTCGATTTCCCATTGATAAAGTCCAGAGGCACCTGAGTAAATACGGGTTTTGGGATAAGTACACTTGTTGGATTTATCACGGTGAAACATCGGTAGCGGGTCCGCATGATCATGGACAATTTGGTGAGAGGGCCAGTCCACGCTATGATTATGGAGATTTTGCTGAGAGGGGCAGTTCATCCTATGATCCAACATCGATGTTAATCAATGATATGTTTCCTCATGAGAGCGGTGTATTTGCTGATGAAGCACCAAATGTCCCTCCCGTCGTTGAGGGTTTCCCCTATATCGAGCCAGTCGAACCATTACCTGGAGGTCATGCCAACACAAGCGGTATGGACAAGTACAACAACCTGATTGCATTGCAACAGACTCCGTTGTACGACGGTTGTAGTAAGACTGTTCTTGAAAGTCTGATGGGAGTGATGCAGCTAAAAATGGAGAACAAAATGTCTGTCAAAGCTGTTGATTCTTGGTTGAAGTGGACTGCTTCGCTACTGCCACCCGGTCATCGTCTTCCTACCACTCATCATAAGGTGCGACATATCCTGAAAGATCTTGGGCTTTCCTACATCAAAATCCATGCATGCAGATATGATTGTATTCTCTTCTGGGGAAAAGATCTCGAAGACCTTGAAGCCTGCCCGGTATGTTTTACAGAAAGGTATAAGTTGACTCCTGCAGGCAACAAGAAAGCTGTGAAGATACTTCGATATTTCCCGCTTATTGATAGGCTGGAGCGGTTGTTCATGTGTGCTTTCACGGCCGAGGCAATGAGATGGTGGGCTGAGAGGAACTTGCCTGACGATGACACCCTTATACACCCTTCCGACGGAGAGGCTTGGAAGCACATGGTCAGGGAGTTTGATCATTTTGCAGCAGAGGTCCGAAATGTTTGGCTAGGGCTCTCATCTGACGGATTCAACCCTTTTGGCAACATGAGTCTTCAATACAGTATATGGCCAGTTATTTTGGTACCGTACAACCTTCCACCATGGATGTGCATGAAGAAGGAATACAATATGCTCACTCTGTTAATTCCGGGCCCGGGTTATCCAGGAAAGTGTCTCGATGTGTATTTGAGGCCTTTGATTGAGGAGCTTAAGTACCTGAGTGAGTGTGGCCACCCCACTTACGATAGGTTCAAAAAGGAGATGTTCCAGATGCATGCCATGCTTGTTGGCACCATCAGTGATTTTCCTGCCCGCGGTATGTTGTCGGGCAACGTTACCAGGGGTTACAGGGCTTGTTCAGAGTGCATGACGGTTGATTGTTGCAGTCCTCATTGCAGTAAAATTGTCTCGATGCGTCACCGTTGTTGGCTTCCATATGATCACCCATTTAGGCAGGATCCAGACGCGTTTGATGGGACTGTTGAAACTGGTGTGGCACCCAGGCGATGGACAGGGGACGAAATTTTGGAAGTGTTGAATGAATACGATTTTGGCCAGCTGAGCAATCATCCTGACATAGTGGCGTCAATTCCAGAAAAGCCCGAAAGGTATAAGTTTTGGACACACAAGAGCATATTCTGGGAACTCTCCTACTGGCCCAGGTTGCCTATCAGACATTACCTAGATGTCATGCACATAGAGAAGAATGTGTGTGAAAGTGTGGTGGGCACAGTTCTTAACTTGGAGGGGAAAACAAAAGACATCCATAAGGCACGCATTGATCTTAAAGCAATGGGTGTGCGGAAACATTTGTGGTTAAGAGATGGTAAGAGAAAAATGCCGCAAGCTCCGTACACCGTAAAGCCGAAGCATAAGCATGAAATTTTTCGGTGGCTGAGTAATGTCAGGTATATATTCTTATGGCTATGTATGAATTTGTCCTTAAATTTTTAGCGGAGTATATATGGTTATATGCGAGAAATATAATTGGTCCATATATATGGCTTCATCTATATATATATATGCAGGTATCCTTATGGCTATGCAGGAAATATAAGCAGGTGTGTTAACTTCCGGGACAATAAGATGTACGGATTAAAGAGTCATGACTGCCATGTACTGCTTCAACGCCTTTTCCCTATTTTCATTCGAGGGTACATGCCCAAAGAGGTGGTGGAGCCGTTGGTGGCCTTGTCAAGATTCTTTCAGAAGTTATGCACCAGGGAAGTTAAAAAAGCAGACCTGAGGGAGATGCAAGATGACATCATTTTTATCATGTGCAAGCTTGAGAGGATATTTCCCCCAAATTTTTTCGACATCATGCCGCATCTGATGATCCATCTTCCCGAACAATTGTTGCTTACCGGTCCCGTACACTACACTTGGATGTATCCCATGGAAAGGTACAAATGATTCATAAATTTGGTTTGCCTATGGTTTTTATATGTAATGACTTCTGGTTAAGTAAGTTAACATGTACTTGTTAACTTGTAGACAATTGGGAGCCTACAAGGACTATGTGAAGAATAAATATGCACCTGAAGGGTGTATCGCTGAAGCATATCTTGCGCACGAGTGTGTAACGTACACCAAAGTGTACCTCGAAAATGTAGAGGACCCCCAACAACATATGCCGATAGATGAACCCCAGTTCAACCTTTCTATCATCTCCAGTGACGTGGTAGTACAGGGAAGCTTGCCAAAGTCGTACAAGTTGGATGGAAATGAGGTAGCCATTGCCCACTGGTCGGTACTGATTAACTGTCAAGAAGTACAATATTGGAAAAACTATCATCTTCACTGCCCTGCTATTGCCGGAAATGTTGATTACCACAACAAGACGTTTGCAAACTACTTTGGTCAATGGGTAAGTATATGTGTATATGTCTATTTTTATATATATATCCTTACATAGCATGTATGTATGTACGTGCTTTTGTGGTTTCAAGATGACATAATTTATTCTGTACGTATTAATATATGGACGTTTTCAGATGAACCATGTAGCAGATGATGGTTGCCCAGAGTGGTCAAACGAATTGAGGGTCCTGGCGATGAAACCGATTGCTTCAAAAGTTTACTCGATGTGTCAGGTCAATGGCGTGAAATTTATATGTGAAAATCGAGACGACCGACTGAAAACACAGAATTGTGGGGTGATGGTCCATGGTGGGCAGGATGGCGTTGACTATTACGGTGTCCTTCATTCAGTTGTTGAACTAATTTATGGGAACCGCATGAAAGTGCACTTGTTCAAGTGTAGATGGTTTGATACTAGCCCGGAGAACACAAGGACCGATCAGTACGGAACATTTTCGGTGAATACTGCTACTACCTGGTATGAAGATGACCCTTTCGTTCTTGCCTCATCAGTAAAACAAGTGTTTTACCTGGACGATCTTCTTAACAAAGTCCCGTGGAAGGTGGTTAACCATGTTGCTCATAGAAACATATACAGTGCTGCCACACTTGGTGATACCGCAGATGATGAGGAAGTTACTGCATACCAAGAGCCGAACGCTTTTGACATTCCGGAATCATCTACGATTCGCCTTAATAATGTGAGATCTGGGAGTGTGGTTCGAATTACTGGAGCAGAACTTCTCGATGTTAATCCATATGAAGTTGACGCTGATTCAGATGACGAGGAGCGGCACATATTGCCAGAGGTTACCTATGAAACCGAGTCAGACTCAAGTGATGAAGATGATTACGATTATCATCCTTAGTACGTTGGAAATTGTAGTCGGAAATTGTAGTCGGAAATCGTACGTAGTCGGAAAATGTAGTCGAAATTGTAGTCGGAAATTGTAGTCGTTAATCGTACGTATACGGAAATTGATAATCGAAATTTTAGTCGGAAAATGTAGACGGAAATTGTAGTCGTTAATCGTAGACGGAAATTGATCATGGAAATTGTAGTCGGAAAATGTGCATAGCTGGAAATGGTACGTACGTATACGGAAAATGTAGTCGTTAATCGTACGTATACGAAAATTGATAATCGAAAATGTAGTCGGAAAATGTAGTCGTTAATCGTACGTATACGGAAATTGATAATCGAAATTTTAGTCGGAAAATGTAGCCGGAAATCGTAGACGGAAAATGTAGTCGTTAATCGTACGTATACGGAAATCGTAGTCGTTAATCGTAGTCGTTAATCGTACGTATACGGAAAATGTAGTCGTTAATCGTACATATACGGAAAATGTAGTCGTTAATCGTACGTATACGGAAATCATTAATCGAAAATGTAGACGGAAAATGTAGTCATTAATCGTACGGATACGGAAATTGATAATCGAAATTGTAGTCGGAAAATGTAGCCGGAAATCGTAGACGGAAAATGTTGTCGGATATTCTTCGGGAAATAATGACATTACCAACGAGTTGAAGTCGTTGGTAATGACATTACCAACGAGTTATAAGCAACTCGCCGGTAATGTTTTCTGGTTTCCCCCATATCGAGCCCGAGCCTTTCATTTCTCCTCCTCTCCCTCTCCTCCTCCTCTCCCTCTCCTCCTCCCAAATCGGTCCGGTGAGTGTATGTGCTCCTCCTCCTCCTCTCCCACTCCTCCTCCTTATCCTCTACTCCTCCTCTCCCTCTCCTCCTCTCCACCGATCCCCTCTCCTCTCCTCCTCCGAAAATCTCCTCCTCCCCTCCTCCCCTCCTCCCCTCCTCTCCTCCCCTCACCATTGTAGGTGGAAATTCATGGCAGGTCCGATCCTCTCTCTCTCCCTCTCTCTCTCTCTCTCAATTTTTAATTATTTTTTTGCATGTGTATGTGTATGTGTATGTGTATGTGTATGTGTATGTGTATGTGTATGTGTATGTGTATGTGTATGTGTATGTGTATGTGCATGTGTATGTGTATGTGTATGTGTAAATTAATTAGGGTGCTAAGTTGGAAATTAGGGTGATAAGTTCTAAATTAGCATGTATGTATATATGTGATGTATATATATATTTAGGTATGTGAATATGAAGTGATGTATATATATATGTGAAAATTATGTATAAATGTGGTTTGGATGAATATGTGATGTATATATATGTGGAAATTAAACCTAATTAAGATGCATGATATATATATATATGTGTGAAAAATGTGGAAAATTAATTAGGGTTTGTGATTTGGATGAATATGTGATGGATAAATTTAATTAAGATGCATGATGTATATATATATACACATCGAATATGTATAGTCGTTAATTTAGGTGATATAGTTGTTAATTAATCGTATAAATGAAGGTGGAAATCGGGATCGGGACGGTTTAGAACAAGAACGGTTTTAAACCGGAACGGTTTGGAACCGGAACGGTTTGGAACCGGAACTTATTGTAACTGGAACCGTTATGTTACAAACGGTTCCGGTTACAAACAGTTCCGGTTTCAAACGGTTCCGGTTCCAAACCGTTCCGGTTCCGATTTGTTATAAAACCGAAACGGTTTGGAACCGGAACTTATTGTAACTGGAACCGTTATGTTACAAATGGTTCCGGTTCCAAACAGTTCCGGTTTCAAACGGTTCCAGTTCCAAACCGTTCCGGTTCCGATTTGTTATAGAACCGAAACGGTTTGGAACCGGAACGGTTTGGAATCGGAACTGTTTGTAACCGGAACCGTTATGTTAGAAACGGTTCCGGTTTCAAACGGTTCCGGTTTCAAACGGTTCCGGTTCCAAACCGTTCCGGTTCCGATTTGTTATAGAACCGAAACGGTTTGGAACCGGAACGGTTTGGAACCGGAACTGTTTGTAACCGGAACCGTTATGTTAGAAACGGTTCCGGTTTCAAACGGTTCCGGTTCCAAACCGTTCCGGTTCCGATTTGTTATAGAACCGAAACGGTTTGGAACCGGAACTTATTGTAACTGGAACCGTTATGTTACAAACGGTTCCGGTTCCAAACAGTTCCGGTTTTAAACGGTTCCGATTTGTTATAGAACCGAAACAGTGTGGAACCGGAACTGTTTGTAACCGGAACCGTTATGTTACAAACGGTTCCGGTTACAAACAGTTCCGGTTTCAAACGGTTCCGGTTCCACACCGTTCCGGTTTCGATTTGTTATTGAACCGAATCCATGACTATTACGATGTCCAGGAGGTTTTGCGGCTAATTGGCTTCGGAGAGGTTCCCGAAATAGTGGAGGGAACAGTAGTCAAGCTTCCTCCTCGCCCGCAGTTAGCAACACGCCCAGTGGGCCAATGATGACTGCTCGCACGAGAGCCTTGCTAGAGGCGCGAGCTGAGGAGGAAGCTGCACGATCAAGAGCCGTGGAACCGGAATTCGAGGCTCGAGCCTCAGTCTCTAGACGCTCAATCAGCAGACGTCCCTCCGGTGGCAGAGCCTCAGACGAGCGACAGTCAACGGGGGCATCAGAAACTCCCTCAATCCGAATGCCCCATATTCGGATGGTGCCTACTCCCGTTTCACGGGAATCATCTGAGGCACATGGTGGTGCTGGCGCCTCATCGTCCAGGCCTCGTCTATCTCCGCCGTCCGGTCTCTTCCTACCCGACGAGATTCCTGTCATCCCTGAATTCGATGATAGGGGGATGCCTGTTTATATTGAAGGACGGCCGGATTTCCTGACCGTGGAGGAAGCGTATAACTTCCTCCCGTTCGACCCCGTGTATCTTTGGAGTGTGAGGTGCACCAACCAACAAACGGACGATGCAGGTAAATTTTATTTAACATCAGATTGATTACTTAATTATTACTTAAGACTTGCGATTGGTTCAATTAATGATATCAATTTGTTGACATTGTTTTATTAGGCAATTTCGTTAATGGGACTGGAAAACGGAAAGGGGCTAGAGGCACATGCACCGGGAAGAGACTTGAGCAGGCCACCGGCGGAAGGAAAACGCCCATAAGGGCCAATGAGGATGGCGAGGTGATCGAGGCATTCGACACCACGCGCAAATATGTCAGCATGGCCGGTGCGATCGTGCGGGACAAGGTCCCAATGCTTTGGCCAGATTGGGAATCTGTGCCTATCTACGTGAAGATGCAAGTGCATAATGCACTCAGTGTGAGTAAAATCGTATTTTCATTACGTAAATTTTACATTTATTAATTAAGTCCACTTAAATATATAATTTTACCTTTTATATATTCATATTGCAGGTGTGGTTTGACGTGGATGAAGTTCTTATTCACACGTGGGTAGAGCGTCAACTACATAATCGGTGATGTGCTTCGACTTATTTGAATATATATCGAGTTAGATTTTTGTTTATCAACTGTTTTAATATCTCTAACTTTTTTTCCTTGTTTTAATATAGGTATAAAGAGTGGAAGAACGAGCTTTCTTCCCATTACACTGTATACAAGGAGCTAGGCCGAGGTTCTACCCCTAGCGAATTCCGGTTTAGGGAGTACGAGTGGCTGTGGCTGATAGCCCACTTCGAGCACCCCAAAGCTCAGGTATGCATCCTTAATATATCTTACAAGCCTAATGTATCGTATCAGATTGCAATAGTGTGAGATCTAATTTTTTTCCATATGTTTATCAAACAAGGCGATTTCGAAGACGAACCGGGCGAATAGATTGAAAAACACCAGGGCCCATCATGCAGGTTCACTCAACTACATGGGTTGGTCGACTAAGGCGCAGCAACAACAAGAAGTGAACCCCTTGGTGTATATTCATCAGAAGTTCTATCCGCAGTGCCCTGACGAAGCGGTAAGTCTTTCGCCTCTCCATGTGTTAATAAAACTATTTTTCGATATTAATAGATGTTGTTAGTTAATACGTTGTTCATTTTCGCTTTTCAATTAGGCGAGAGTGGAGGAGGCGACCGCAGAAGTGACCATGAGTATAGCTCGGACTAACCATCCTGACTGCTCTGAGGAAGAAGTCACCCAGTATGCCTCTCAGATCGATCCGCTTGATCCCCCGATAGCGGCTCAGATCATGGCAAAAGCGTGCGGGACTGGAAAGAATACCTACTACTATAGGGGAATGGGCTCGGCGGGCGAAGTAGTATTGAAAACCACTTCACAATACTCTACCGGGTCAAGAAGTTCAAATTCTAGTCGTAACCTCGCATCGGAGCTTCAGAGGACACAGAGAGAGTTGGAGGAGCAAAAGAGGCAGATGGCCGAGTACCAAATGCAGCAGACACAGGTGCAGGCTCAGATGTACACATGGATGCGGACGATGTACGAGGCTCACACTACCGGACAACCGTTCCCCACACCTCCACCGGTCCCGGTCCCTCCGTTCCCTAGCTATCCACCACCACCACCGCACCAGTCAACGCCAGAGCAAGACCAAGGAAGCCACCGGAATTCAAATGAGTACATGGATTACTTCGACCCTGACCCGCAAGTTCCTGGACCCTGACCTGTAGTTGTAGTTAATTTTCGTATCGTCGTTGCTATTTGTACTGTACGTTGGACATTTATGTGTACTGTTGAACTTGTATGATTGTACGGTTTATGTCTTTCAATGCAGGTTCTGGAATTGGGCCCAATCCAGAACCGCGTTTTTTTTTCAAATTTTTTTCAGACATTGCCGGTGACATGGACCTCAGTCGCCGGCAATGTCACAAATTTCGGCCACGGCGGCGGAACCATTGCCGGCGACGGCGTCGCCGGCAATGTTAACACCGGCGGGAGATTTCCGGCGACGTCATTGCCGGCGACTCGTCGCCGGGAATGACATTTCCGGCGAAAAAAAAAGACAAGGCCGGCGACCTCCCGTCGCCGGTAATGTCTCCTTTTCTTGTAGTGTAATATAGCTAGAGTCAGGTCATCCAACTCTCTCACGTCTCTCTCCCTCCTTATTAGCTATATATATATATATGTAACCTAGCTAGCCCACCTGCTAGACAATTCAAATCCTATCGCAAATGAACTTCTCGTTTCCTTTCTTTTAATCCAAGTCTAAGTCTTCTTCTCTCTTCAATTGCTAGCCCAATTTTCTCCTTGTTACACTAGGAAAGCTCCTTTTAATTCATTTTTCTTTATTTTCTCCATAAACCTATAACACAAATAAACATAATTAATTTACTTGAAAACGTAACGAAAGAACTAAATATAAGGTAATATTATACATAGAAACGTTGCATAACTATGCACCTATCACCCTCAGTCCAGCCTCGACTCTCAGGCAGCAGACACTCAGGCGAGCGACACTCAACGAGCGCATCAGAAACTCCCTCCATCCAAATGCCATCTATTGGCCCGGTGCCTACTCCATTTTCACGGGAATCATCTGATGCAGATGGTGCAGGTTGCTCATCGTCCAGGCCTCGTCTATCTCCGTCGTCCGGTCTCTTCGTGCCCGACGAGATTCCTGTCATCCATCAATTCGATGCTAGGGGAAGGGTTATTTATATTGAAGGACGGCCGGACTTCCTGACTGTGGAGGAAGCGTACAAGTTCTTCCCGTTCGACCCCGTGTATCTTTGGAGTGCGAGGTGCATGAACCAGCAAACGGACGATGCAGGTAAATTTTATTTAACAAGATTGATTACTTAATTATTAATTAAGACTATAAATAGTGTCAATTAATAATTTCCATTTTTTGACATTGTATTATTAGGCAATATCGTTAATGGCAACGGAAAACGAAAGACTAGAGGCCCCTGCACCGAGAAGAATCTTGAGCAGGCCACCGAGGGAAGGAAAACGATCATTAAGGCTAATGAGCATGGTGAGGTGATCGAGACAGAAAACACCACGCGAAAGTATGCCAGCATGGCCGGGGCCGTCGTGCGGGACAAGGTCCCAATGTTGTTGCCAGATTGGGGTGCTGTGCCTCGCTACGTGAAGTTGCAAGTGCATAATGCACTGACTGTGAGTTAAATCGTATTTTCATTACGTAAATTTTACATTTCTTAATTAAGTCCGAAGAAATATATAATTTTACCATTTAAATATTCATCTTGCAGCTGTGGTTTGATGTGGATGAATGCCTTATTGAGACGTGGCAGAGCGTCAACTACATATCAGGTGATGTGATTCGAGTTATTTGAGTATATATCGAGTTAGATTTTCACTTTATCAAGTGTTTTAATATCTCTAACATTTGTTTCTGGTGTTAATATAGGTATAAAGAGTGGAAGAACGAGCTTTCAAAACATTACACACAGTACAAGGATCTAGGCCGAGGTTCTACCCCTAGCGAATTCCGGTTTATGGAGTATGAGTGGCTGTGGCTGGTAGCCCACTTCGAGCACCCCAAAGTGAAGGTATGCATTCTGAATATATTTTACAACCCTAATGTATCGTATCACATTGAAATAGTTAGTTACTAATTTTTTGACATATGTTTATCAAACAAGGCGATTTCCAAGACGAACAGGGAGAACAGATTGAAAAACACCAAGTCCCATCATGCTTGTTCACTCAACTATTTGGGTTGGTCGGGTAGGGCGCAGAAACAACAAAAAGTCAACCCGTTGGTGTTTGTTTATCAGAAGTTCTATCCGCAGTGCCCTGAAGAAGCGGTAAGTCTTTGGCCTCATTATTTTGTAGTTCACATATGCTATATTAATGTTAATAAAACTATTTTTCTCTATTAATAATACGTTATTCATATTCGCTTTTCAATTAGGTGAGAGTGGAGGATGCGATCACAGAGGTCACCATGAATATAGCCCGAAACGACCATCCTGACTGCTCGGAGGAAGAAGTGACCAAGTATGCCTCTTAGATCGATACGCTTGATCGCCCTATAATGGCTTAGATCATGGCAAAAGCATGCGGGACTGGGAAGAATATCCACTACTGCAGGGGAATGGGCTCGGCGGGCGAATGAGTATTGAAGAACACTTCGGAATACTCTAGCGGGTCAAGAACTTCTTCTAGGAACTCTAACCTAGCAGCGGAGCTTCAAAGGACACAGAGGGAGTTGGAGGAGCAAAGGAGGGTGGTGGAGGAGATGCGGCAATTGGCCGAGCAGCAGGCAGTCAGAGATGCCGAGCACCGGGTGATGGTCGAGCAACACCGAATTATGGTCCAGCAGCAGACACAAATGTTCACATGGATGCAGACGATGTACGCGTGCCAGACTACAGGACAACCGCTCCCCACACCTCCACCGATACCTGTGTTTCATAGTGTTCCACAACCGCAGTCGTCGCCGTCGCCGTCACAGCAAGACCAGGGTAGCCGCCGCAGTTCAAATGATTTCATCAACATGGATTTCGTCGACCCTTAGTGTAGTTGAATTTTATTTTCGTATTGTTGTTGTTTGTACTGTTGGACAATTATGTGTGTACTGTTGAATGTGTATTTGGACGGTTTCTGTTTTTCGGTGCAGGTTCTGGAATTGGGCCCAATCCAGAACCTGTATTTTTTTGTAAAATGTAACCGGGTATTGCCGACGAGATGGACCTATCTCATCGGCAATAACTCCAATTTCCGGCGAGTCCCACCGAGAAATGGTGGCGGCGTTGGCCCACTGGGATATCATCACCGACGACTAAGTCGTTGGTGATACCGTTAGTTATTACCGGCGACTTAGGTCGCCGGTGATACCATTTGATATTACCGGCGACCTAAAGTCGTTGGTGATACTTCAAAGGTATCACCGACGACTGTCACAATTTTTCGTCGGTGATAGTATCACCTACGGGTTGCCACCGGCGACCTTATTACCAGAGACAATTCGCCGATAATAATGATCACCGACGATTTAAAGAGAAAGGCGGACGACTTTAAGTCGTGAGCAATAATTAAAAATGTGGTAAAAAAAGTGGACTTTCTAGTGGCTTAGCTAGCTAGTTATTCACACGTACTTTAGAGAAAATTAAGATGTCAATAATTGGTCTTTGTTGTCTTTATTTGAAAGTGACTCTTATTAGATAGTCGTTACACTTAGTCATCACACTTAATGTTTATTTAAGTTCTTTGACTTCTTTGGCTCTCCCGTGATCATGTAATATACATATAACTTACCCGCCAGAATTAATTCGACTTAGAATCCAACAATATGGAGTGAAATCTCATCTTCAAGCCGACATAGCAAGATATATATACAGTGGATCCATGAGAGCAATTCGGAAGAATATTGCTACCCTCCTTATTACCTATACCTTGACCCTGCATGAAGAGATTAGAGGGTGAAAATGAAACCTGAAGTTTACAGTTCGATGCCGACAGTATGCGTTGTTATTTCTTACGTACCTTCATTTCTGGTCATTACTTTTGTTTCTGATACTACTTCAACTACTTGGAGAGGTTGCATTGATCATTCTTCAATAGATAGAGAGCACGCACGTTGTCTCGATCTGTTCATATCTCTTGATTTACATTTTGGACCACTGAGAACTCAAATCCATTCGGTAAGATGAAGCTGTCAAGTCTTACCATCCCTCGTCGCTCTCTGTCTAGCTCTCTGTTTCTATGACCCTATCTATGCTGTAGGCATTTCAAATCTAGTTCGAATCACTCTTAATTATCTATGCTCTAGGCATTTCAGATCACATGTAAATAGGTATAGCATAATGGATTCGATGAGCTTGGTTCAAGACTTCAAGCTTATGCAGCTTAAATTTGAAGGTTTTTTTTTAATACGTAGATTATTATCAAATAATCCAAAATACAAAATCCAAAAGAAAAATGGAAAAAGCAAAGTTAAATTTGAAGTTAGGCTGGTTGATGTGTTTGCTAAACTAAATGAGCTCTAGCTTATTCTAAAAATTGTCCACAAAACCACAAGTTACAACAGCTAAAATTTGCAATATGTAGCTTTCAAAAGCTATAAGCTAGAAGCCACAACCGACTATTTCCATAGCTCTCCCAAACTAGACTTTAAGTTTAACCTTAATAGGGTTGTCCATCTACATGAGCTTGAACTAGCTCAAACTGATCGACTCGATTCCATGCAACGACTAGATTTGCAACCCTACATTGAGATGATCGAGCACATACATATATCTTGCATGAATATACAAGTCCTCATATGTGCAAGGTGGCCATGACAAGGCCGATCCCTAATGTGTGCAAAGGCCAAGAGTTAATGTGCCATGCATGTGCATCAGATAAGTCTCAGTGATGACTCAAAATAGCAGATGGATTTGCATGAGCAGATAGAAACTGCATACAAGAAGTTCGGTGGTAATTGCTAGCAGAAACTGGTAGCATAGGCCAAGTGGTACTGTCTAATTTATTTCAGCTGTCCTACCTTTTTTTTTCTTGTGTAGACTTAGTTTTTGAGACCAATTAAGTAATCGTTAGTGTTAATTAGTTGGGGAACTCTGAATTAGGCAATTGGGGAACAAAACTAAACCCTAATATATATGATGACTTGGGAAAATTTTATTATGTTTTAACACATACATCACCTTATAGACGGTACAATATTTCTCTATTATGTATATAGGATTTGTAAGTTTATTTTTTCCGAGTATACTTAGGATATGATATAGATTAAAATTATTTCTACACGTAAATTAAATAATTTGATGTTACGTATATGCCTAGATCACTAAAATCTTGACTTGAAAACCAACTCAATTCGATGGTTAATTGTTCCTAGCTGCTGCCTAACAATTTCCCAACTAATTCTCATAAGTTTCTAAACATGTGTTACGTGCTTTACATAATTGATAATCACTACTATGCATTTCGCTATTTATAAGAAGCTACATGGGGCAATGTATGTCAGAGCAACAGAATACCTGAAGTTGCTAGCTAGTTACATGCAAACTAATTATACATTCAATAATTCATCACTTCTAATCTGTCTCAGTTCTCTTTCATCACCTCTCTCTCTTCTCATATACACACTGAGCTAGAGAGAGCTCAAGATCATGGACATGCTCATGTCATTGTGTGTGGTTTCACTTTTCTTCAGTCTTTGCTGCCTTGTCAAGTCTGTTCTCCAGAAGAGAGACCAGTCATGCTATCTTTTGGCATATGAGTGCTACAAGGCCCCAGAGGACATGAAGCTCCAAACTGATTCAAGCGTGAAAGTCGTCATGCGTAACAAGAATCTGGGGCTGGATGAGTTCAGGTTTCTCTTGAAAACCATCGTCAATTCGGGGATCGGCGAGGAGACTTCATGCCCTAGAAACATCCTCCAAGGCCGTGAAGAGAATACAACCCTAGCTGACTCACTCTCCGAGATGGACGATACCATTTTCGACACACTCGACAACCTTTTCGTTAAAAACACTTCAGTCTCTCCTTCAGATATCGACATCCTCGTCGTCAATGTCTCCATGTTCTCACCCGCACCATCCCTCACCTCACGAATAGTGAACCGTTACAAGATGAGGGAGGACGTCAAGACCTTCAACCTATCCGGAATGGGCTGCAGCGCGAGCCTGGTCGCCGTCGACGTCGTCCAGGGCTTGTTCAAGTCGTACAAGAACACGTACGCTGTTGTAGTCAGCACAGAATCCATGGCGCCTAACTGGTACTGCGGCAAAGACAAGTCCATGATGCTCACCAACTGTCTGTTCCGGTCAGGAGGCTGTTCTATGCTGTTCACTAACAAAAGAAACCTTAGGCACCAAGCTATCTTGAAGCTCAAGACTTTGGTAAGAACGCATATTGGTTCCAGTGATGATGCTTATAACTGTTGCATACAGGTCGAAGATGATGATGGATACCCTGGTTTTAAGCTTACCAAACACCTCACCAAAGCAGCAGCTCTTGCTCTCACTATCAACCTGCAAATTCTAGTGCCAAAAGTGCTTCCACTTAGGGAACTACTTCGGTACTTGGTGGCTTCTAGGCTTAAGAAAAGTGGTACCAAAAGCATAAAACTAGAAGGGGTTGGAGTTGGTTTGAATATGAAGACCGGAATAGAGCACTTTTGTATCCACCCTGGTGGAAGAGCAATCATTGATGGTATTGGCAAGAGCTTAGCCTTAAGCGATTATGATCTCGAGCCATCTAGAATGGCGCTTTATCGCTTTGGTAACACATCGGCAGCTGGATTTTGGTATGCTTTGGGGTACATGGAAGCTAAAAAGAGGCTTAAGAAAGGTGATAGGATTCTTATGAGTGGATTTGGGGCCGGTTTTAAGTGCAACAATATTGTTTGGGAAGTAGTGAGGGACTTGGATGATGGCAATGTTTGGAAGAGCTGCATAGATAGTTACCCTCCAGATAAAACAGTCAATCCTTACAGGGAGAAGTTTAGTTGGATCAATGATGAATGCCTAAACTTCGTCAGGACTGATTTCTCAACACTTTTCGCTTAAGTTTTCGATACTTGGCTTCAAGTTTGCTACTAGTATTTGTGTTGTTTGTTCATTCAGATTGGGTTATATATATGATTGTTTGAAATGGCTCATGTAAAGAGAATAATGTATGTACCTCATTTTGTTTCTATACTTTGTATTACCAAATCAATAATTCAGTTATCAGCCTCATGTTTCTACTGTGTAACTCATGGTCCAAGTCCAACAAGTCTTTACTAAAGCAATAACTGATAAGATCCATCTAACCAATTGGTATATTAATGATGCCTACTGGCATATCTAGTGAAATTTGATACCAGTGATCAAAAGTGTTGTGTACTGACCGGTAGGTTTCCATTTCTTATGACAGTCATTGATGCAAATACAGGTACTGTCAGCTTCTTTGTTTCTTGCAATTCAATCTCTCATGAACTCTGAAATAAATATGAAGCAGTAATAAACAGAATGAGATCTATCATAAGCATCTTGGGTGTCTGTTAAAATTTACTACAGATAGAATTGCCAAAAGAAGAAAATTACTGAGGATAGACAAATAGCGGCGATGAATATAATGAAGAACTTCCTCACATCATGAAACTTGGGCCAAGAACAACTCTTTATTGGGAGATTTCATTTCATTGAATGTGAATCTTGTAGGACTAGCTACTGTTCTAAAATTGTGTAGTGTTAGATGGAAATGTAAATTGCAAATGCGCCTTCTTGAATGTGCCAGACTGCAGTGTCTCTTCATAGACAATAAATTTGGCTATGGATTTAATGGCAAAAAGTTCTCTCCCCATGTGTTGGTGCAGCACTAGCATAGTAGCATACACAAGTTATTAGCCAAATGCTTGTTGTCCGTTCCAGTTACCATTCAGAGTAACAGGCCAAGTGATCCAAGTGGGATGGTCAGTGCAGCTGAGCTGAGCTGTGCTGAGACCACTTTATATAGACAGTATACACTATCTAGTGATTATACTGATGAATAATACACATACATCTATGGTCCAGAAAGTTTACATCATAGTGAAAAGTTAAAAAGATGTATTAGATAGTTTGTGACATTTTCACATGGCGCGGCATTCACTTTGATTAGTTTTGAAATTGGCAAAGTAAATGAGTAGAAGGTGTATAAGGGTATAAGCATCATCCATTATTATAGGACATCAAAGCATTTTCCACAAGCTTTCATCGATTACATACTTAAGATCTTAATTATTTATATATTCTAGATTTAGAGCATCTCCAACAACATTACTTAAAATGTTGTCAGTTTGCTCAAAATAAAGCTCAAAGATATTTTAGGAATGAGGGTTGACTATTTAAGGAACCTCAAAGAATATTTCTATATTCTCATTTTTCGGCATAAGAATAAATGATGAAAATGAAGAATTTAAGGATTCTCCAAAATAGAGATGGAGATAGGGGATCTGCCGGAGCCTATATTTGCTAAAAATTCTAGGTCACTACTAAGCTGGACGCCCCCACTTAATAGCACATGCCCTTAAATCTTTTCATTAAGTTGACATGCTAATATCTAAATGCTCAGCTGCTTCATCTTGAGTTATGCCGAGACCTCTTCTCGAAGTGTTGATGTTTCGTTGCCACTGAGAAACCTCAAGGCCCAGAGAAACCTCGAGATTGGCCCAATCATATAAATTAACGCAGGCCCAGAGAATCTCATGATTGGCCCAATCATGCAAACTAACAAGGTATTTTCGCGGCAACTACCAGGTAAGACTAAAAGAGTGACCGCGAGAATGACGACGTAGAAAGTCGGACTTGTTTTGTGTGGAGTCTCTAGCCGTCACTCAACGACTCACTGTACTAGACAACAAAAGACTAGTGCTTTTCCCAGCACTCTTTTAGTCCCTCTGTTCCATTATCATCTCCACTTTCCCAATCTCATCTCTACATGAAAAACTCGTCGCCATAGCTCTCCCCCACACCGCTCTCGCCAGCCATGGCTACTTCCGCAATTCAAGGTACTTAGCTTTTACTTTCTCCTCTGAGAAATCGATCTGCCTCATCGGACTAAAGTGCTTGCATAATTGTCTGTATTAGTTTGATCGGAGATATTAAAATTTAAAATTCGATGTTGGAAAGGATCGGTAGTGATGACGTCAGCAGGGTCGGAGCCGACGACGCCGGCGCTGGTGCTGTCGAATTCAGGGAAGAGGATGGACCAGGCGGGGAAGAAGAAGTACGTGAAGCAGGTGACGGGGCGGCACAACGACACCGAGCTCCACCTGGCGGCGCAGAAGGGCGATCTGGCCGCCGTGGAGCAGATTCTCCGTGACATCGACTCCCAGATGGTGGGGACGGTCAGCGGCGCCGAATTCGACTCCGAGGTTGCCGAGGTCAGGGCCGCCGTGGTCAACGAGGTCAACGAGCTCGGGGAGACCGCGCTCTTCACCGCCGCCGACAGAGGGCATCTGGAGGTTGTGAAAGAGTTGCTCAAGTATTCGAATAGGGAGTGTGTGCTTAAGAAGAATTGCTCCGGGTTTAGTCCCTTGCATATTGCTGCAGCTCACGGCCACCATGGTAAAGGAAATGGAATCATCATCTCTACAATTTCGTAATTGTGTTGTCACTTGTCAAGTACAATTTTGGCCATGTCTTCATTATTGTACTCTGTTTTTGTTGATGCAGCCATTGTTCAGGTACTACTAGATCATGACCCTGCGCTAAGCAAAACAACTGGGCCGTCGAATGCGACCCCACTGATATCTGCAGCGCAGAGAGGGCATATCGCTGTGGTTAATGAATTGTTGTCTAAAGATTCTACCTTGTTGGAGAATCCAAAAGCGAATGGGAAGAATGCGTTGCATCTAGCTGCAAGGCCGGGGCATGTGGAGATTGTGAGAGCGTTGCTGAGTCGGGATCCGCAGTTGGCGAGGAGGACTGACAAGAAAGGACAGACTGCGCTGCATATGGCTGTCAAAGGGACGAGTTGTGAGGTGGTGAAGTTGCTTCTTGATGCAGATGCCGCTATTGTGATGCTTCCTGACAAATTCGGTAACACGGCTTTGCATGTAGCGACCAGGAAAAAGCGAGCAGAGGTACTTTATTATAGCTGTTCTATGCTATGCCTTTTTGTTTATCGTTGAATCTTCTGAATGGTAAAAGTAGTAATCTTTTTGTCAACACAACATCACATATCATAAGGCGGTGGGAGTCTTGCAAACTGCAAGCACTTCTTGCAAAGCCAAATTTAAGTATTTTACTAACTTTCACATGGATCATATGTTTTTCCTTGAGCTAGAATCATATGCATTAGTTGATAGAGTACGTATTGAGATATGTCAATTGGTCTTTCCAAGAAATACTGTCTCAAATAAACTTGGTTTATTTGCTGGTGTAAGAAAAAACTAATTAAGTTGGCAGAGAATTGGCATCATTGTTATGTTTATATTTGGCTCTGTTACTTAATAGTATCTGCTGCATATTTGAGCTTCAGGGCTTCAGTCCAAGGAAACCAGCATAAATTAAATAGCTTCAGTCGAAAAAATTCCAGTTTGTTCAAAATTTATTCTCTCTTTCAAATTTGATACCTTCAAGGTCTATGTTATGTGATTGAATACACAATTCCTTGGAGTTGTGTAAGCACATCTCTATCCAAATGACAGGTTTGACTTCATTATACCAACTAATGTTTTCCTTTCCTTGCAGATAGTAAACGAGTTGTTATCCCTCCCAGACAGCAATGTTAATGCACTGAACAGGGACCACAAAACGGCTCTTGACATTGCTGAAGAACTTCCACTGTCCGAAGAATCCACAGACGTGAGGGCTTGCCTTTATAAATATGGTGCTGTTAGAGCTAATGAGCTGAACCAACCAAGGGATGAATTGAGGAAAACAGTGACTCAGATCAAGAATGATGTTCATATCCAGCTTGAACAAACAAAGAAAACCAATAAAAATGTTCAGAATATTTCGAAAGACCTTAGGAAGCTCCATAGGGAAGGAATCAACAATGCCACCAATTCAGTCACTGTGGTGGCTGTTCTATTCGCTACTGTTGCCTTTGCAGCTATCTTTACTGTACCTGGTGGTGATAATGATGATGGGACGGCTGTGGTAGTGAAAACTCCTCCATTCAAAATCTTCTTCATTTTCAATGCCATCGCTCTTTTTACATCTTTGGCTGTTGTGGTGGTTCAAATTACATTGGTCAGAGGCGAGACAAAAGCAGAGAAAAAGGTTGTGGTGATTATAAACAAATTGATGTGGCTTGCTTCAGCGTGCACTTCAGTAGCATTCATGGCCTCCTCTTATATTGTAGTTGGCCGGCGGCATAAGTGGGCTGCAATTCTGGTCACAGTTGTTGGGGGAATGATAATGACAGCGGTCCTTGGCACCATGACGTATTTCGTGTTTAAGTCGAATCAGATCCGAGCCTCAAGGAAGAAGGATAAGGGCGCAAGAAGGAGTGCGTCCAACTCGTGGATGCCCTCAGACTACTCGAATTCAGAAATTGATCGAATTTATGCCCTTTGAGATCTGATGTGTAGGATCCTTTGCGGAATTTGTAGGCTTATGGAGACTGAAACCATAACAATAGATGCTCAAATACTTGAATAGGTGCAGAGGTGATTGGAGATATCAGATCCTGAAGTTATTGTTTCAGTTATTCTCTGCTTCCTCTCTTCTCTAGCTGTTGGAGGTTATCATAACACCTGCAATGTGTATATATTTGTGAAGTCACAAATCAACTTTTGTTTCATCTTACTTGGCATTTGAAGTCTAAGATTTGATAAATTCTGTTGAAGGTTCGACTTCATGGCATTCTCCATGTACAAGAAAACATTTACAAATTTTGAGTACTAGTATACACATTTTTCTATTTCATGCATCTTTCCGAGGCCACAAATGAAGTTAAGCTCAAGAAGCCTGGCATTTGTTTAGTTCCTAATGATTAAAAACTGCACTTGAAATATGAATTTCTTCACACAAAGAGAAAGAAAAGATGAAAGGGATTGTAAAGTTTTGATGAAGAACTTAAAGCAGGTGAGATCCTTTATAAGAAGTTCCTCAACTTCTGCATAGCAATCTCATCCTTGGTAGAGATGTCTCTTAGTTACTCTAAAGAGGCAACAACACAGTTAGTCAAAACTCACTATTTAATTATTGGCTGAGACATAATTATAGTGATCTTTGGACAATCTAAGATTACTTTGAAGTTAGATATTCATCATGCAAATTATTCAGCCGGCTGGCTCTTAGAAGTGATGACTTCTTGCACAAAACTTGTTATTTCTTAGTATATGATGGAGCTTACCTCACTAATATGGGTATCATTCTGTCCCTAGCTTTGTTAGTACAGCTCTTCTCCATGATCAGCTTGGGTTTGGCTGCCTTCGGGACGCCTCTATGTAATTATTTTCCCTTTTTATCAAAATAAATAAATTAATAAGGTATGATAGTGTAGTAGTACAGTACTTTTGCTAGACCCTGTAATCTTTCCTTTAAGCAGTTGTTATGATCTGCTTAACGTCATTTGTAAGCTTTTAAAGATGGAATAAGGGGACACAAATACATAATCAATTTAAGTTCTACTCTTTAGTGATAAAAATTATAAATGTTATGATGAGATTTTTTTGTTCTTTTTGATAAGGATGAGATGTTTTCTTAAGTAATTCAAATGGTTTCGGAGTATACATTATTTATTTTTTCCTTGAATGATTGGAAAGAGTCTAGAGTAATGTTTGGAATTGTCCGAGTGAAATGAAAATGAGGAAAAGAAGGAACATAAATCTTGTCAATTAGGAAAAGCTTGATGTATTCACAGAGAAAATTGTTAACTAAAAAATTGAAACCAGATGAATCACTCAAAATTGTTCAATGCTTTTTGATTTCAAGGTTCTACACTTGAGAGAAGCAAATGAAGAACACATCATTACCAACGGAAGCTCTTCGTTTTCGAATTCTCAACCCCTGCAAAGGTCTGGCCCTTCTTTGTCCTCACAAGCTGATATTGAAGCTGACAATGAGTAACTCGCATTCTTTGTTGAACTAAAAGGCTGCTGAGATTGCTTGCAATGTGCAATGGCCCCCTGAATTGAACTCTCCATTTCTGAAGTTGCACTGTTGCATCTCTTTAGATACTTCTGCTGAGTCCCATTTGAACATGAAGATGAAGAAGAAGAAGCAGATGATGAAGACGACGACGACGACGATGGTGAAGTAGAGTTCTTTGTCGAATGTCGCTTGATGGCCAAAGAAAATGACCTCCTGTGAAGACCAGCACCATTTTCAGTGATCTTATTGTCTTTGTTGAAGCTCCTGATCATGCCAGAAGTAGACATTCTATATCTATCTTTCTTCCCTGTCTTAGCGTACTTACTCAAGTCCTCGGATTTCATAACCATTGATGCATCTGCATTCTTAGCAGCAGTTAAAGCACTGGACTCACTAGAGCAACCAGTTTTGCCAAACAAAGACTTGAGATAAGCCCTTGAGGCCTTGAGCTTATTAGACCCAAGTGAGGAGTACTGCTTCAACTTTTTTGTCCAAGACTTTTTGCCGCTTCCATTCACGTATCCAAACTCACTCCCTTGAGTTGCATACTCTACAATGTACTCATCCCGGCTCAGCTCTCTGCTAACTTGACAAGACTCCGAAGGGGAGATGTTGCAGGACTCAAATGGGGTACTCAGTGTTGTTGGAGTTGTTGTGGCAGTGGTGGCTAATGGGGTGCTATAGAACTCTTCGAATATATCCTTGGGGCAATGATCAAAGCAGGAAGTGGAGTTCTTTAGTAGCTTTTCGACCATTTGTAAACGCGGTGGGAGGTGAAGAGGGAGAAGCTTTCCTTTGTAGAAAAGCTCATCGGCTGGTGAAGTAGTCGAGGTGTCTAGTTCTAGTGAGCTTGATGACATTTGAAACTCAAACTCTCTTGGGTGTGGAGGAGAGCGCATAGAGTGGGAGAGGAGGGTGGAGGAGAATGAACCGACTTCCATGTCAATGAAGTCATCTTCTGAAGGGTCATAGGATAAGTGTTCAACAGACTCAACAGCCATCTCCATTAAGACAAAGGCTTAATTTGCAGTTTGAACTTGGAGAGTAGTAGTAGTTCAGAAGAAGCTAAGCTTTGTGAGGCTTTTGAAGAGGCTTATGCACTCATGCAGCCTTTAAAAGGATCCAAAAGATATATTTTTTTCATGAATTGTTCCCACTTTCCAAATGCACAATTCCAAACATATGTTTTGTGTGGAACTTCTTCTGTTGGACAATTTCTTTGTTCTTTTACCTTGGAAAAAAGAAGTAGGCAACTATATAAAGCTAGCATTAAGAAGCATATGATGTAAGAATTGTGTCCCTTTTGTTGCTTCAAGCCCTTGAATCATCAATTCGGCTTTTGATCACATAAAAAATAATTTGGATTCACTTGAGAAAGATAATATATTTAGATATGTGGGACTCTAGTGTTAATAGCATAGCAGAACAGTAGTGAGTAGCCTAATTACTATAACTTATCCCCAAACCCTTTAAGCTAAGTTCAAACGGGGAAACAACTCACTTCATAAAACCTGGCTTTTCTGCACTCTACCAATATTAAAGTCTCACTCTTTAAGAAAAACACTCCTACAAGGAATAGAGTAATGCTTAGAGCTAACGATTCACTTTATACTAGCTCACCTGATGATCTGCTACTTTTACTGGATTCCTGGGTTTTTTTTTTCACTTTCATTCTCAATGACCATGCATGATAGCCAAAAACAAACTAATCTGAGTTGTTTTTTTTACAGGTTATAATCAGTACGTGCACATAGTTCTTTGATGCTTTTAGATCTTCATAAACTTGGTTTTCTTTCTTTATTTCCTAGCTATATATTAAGAGAAAAAGACTCTACTAAGATTTTTGTTGTGAAGAAGTGTGGAGCTGATCAAAAGACAAAACAGAATCCGACATGAAGTGGTGGGAAATGGAAATTCCGGATGCGATGCCCTGTGAAGCTCGAGACTTTAAAATTTGTCTTCTCCTTTTTAACATACTCCCCATCTTTACGTACGTTGTATCGTTTTCTAATCTGTTTTATGTTTTCAACTCAAACCACTAAACAATGTCATGGGATTCCCCCATGCTTTAAACAAAGTCCATATGGTTGGTTATGGCTAGCTCTTCTCCGAGAAGCTAGTCACATATTTAGAGATGGAGAAAACAATGAATGGTACGAAAATACGTCATCCAAACACACTGTAAGCTTCTTTTACGAGTGTTTTAAACGAACTCAGAGCTGAAATAACTTGGCTTATATAAAATTGTTTGGTTCTCTTATCTTTTCTTAGACAAACAGCATTGGTAGGATGCACAATTGTCCTCCTATAGCGAGCACCAAAGAAAGGGCCTCTTTTTAACCATGGACCCTCCTGCCTGGACTCAATGTTGAACTCTTGGCATCACCAAATATAGGTCACTCACCAACACACTGCTTTCAACAAAAATGCTGGGACAAAGTCACATTGCAAGTAAGTCGAGCAAAGAGGAGCCACAAATTCTACACAAGAACACACAACCCTGAATTGAGGAAGCATTGTAGAGCCTCTCCGATAGGGTTGAAGAATTGCAACAAAAGGTAAACAGTGCTGAGCAACATCTCTTAGACGTCGTTTTTGAGACCCAGGCCACTAGCTTCTGTACCCTGATGCTGAAATCATAGGAGGACCTGCATAATCATTCTGTTCCTGAAAGATAGAAACAAAACTTGTACTTGTTTTATCAGGAAACCTTTACATAACTACATAAATAAAAGATCCAAAACCCACGTTTTCAAAAAAAAAACAAAACAAAAAATACCCAAACCCACCCACATCCTCTTCTGGGCTCCTCCATTAGAACCATTACTTGAGAGAAGAAATGTGAAAGGCTCGCTTAAACATCAAAAATATCATCTGCCAATACCACCATGTACAACAAAGATTGTGCAATCCAGATTACACCCTTTCATTCAAATTGTTTTCATCAATACTCCACATTACAACAGACAGGTTCAACAATTCAAACAAGAGTTAATAGTAAAACACTAAAATAAGGTTGTAACAATGCAATTACAAAGAAAAATATGTAATGCTTTTTGGGAGGTCAGGATTCTAAATTACTTTATACAGAGGATATCTTTTCAAGCTTGAATAATGGTGGTAACCTGTAGGTCTATTTGGTTGTTGATGAGTCGCCAGATCTTAGTTCCCTTTCAAGCTCATCAAATTCCCACTCGCCAACCTCCTCTGTCGAGTACTCCTGACCAACCTTCCCAAACTCGGATTCCAGCTTTGCTAGGTCATCTTCAGGATCAAGCGCGTGTTCTACCTTGACTGCACTTGACTCTGGATGCTTCACTGTCTCAGCTTTATGTGCTACTGTAACCTCTGCCGAGGGATGAGATTGAGTATTCTGTAGCTTGTCATCAGACGGAGTTTCGGCTCGGGGAGATTTGGTTTGGGGAATTGGAGTTTCGATTTGAAGAATCGGTCTCTCAACAGCTTCAAATTGCACTCTTAATTTATCAAAATGCTCAAACAGCTCCTTAACACCTGGGTTATCCTTCCTATAATAGATAGAATGAAAACCCAAATCACATTTAAAGTTTGGTCAAATGCATTTTCATGTGTATTGTTGAGAGAAAAAAGTGACTACACCACTCAGGAAATCATACCTAGAAGTTTTAGCTCGATCTGAATAGAACTGTTCCTTTATGTTATCTATTACACTGAAGGTGGTAATAATCTGAAACACAACAAAGAAAATAATTGAATGCATTTCTACAGTTAAACGCGCCGGTATGTATATTTTGAAGCAGTCCTAATACAGTCCTTGCAAAAGAAAAGTATACTTGTACACAGAATGATGTGCAAACTTTGAATGGAAACAACTCTTAGATGTTCAAACTAAATTAGCACACGTCCAATTTATTGTTCTTTAAGAATTTGAATGCATGAAATAAAGAATGACACCCCTATAAAGTCCTTATCTATGCACCTAGAATTCTTTACCTTGGTTTCGTGGTCCAAATATTCTTCCTCGAGATTTCTTATTGGATTTAATAATTTATCTTCCTCATTCCCTGTGCCAGATTCCATCTGTGACCTGTTTCATCAGGCCAAAAGACATTACAAAACCAGTGTTATCAGAATGAAGGCACATATATAACAGTGCAACAAAGAACATTACCCCTTGCTCAACTTCTTCAGATTCTCCACAAATTTCCCTATACGGCTGATAGATGGCCCCAACTCTTTCTGCATTAGAACATGGCATGGTTAATTGAAGAATAGGACAGATGGAAAGAAGAGAGATAGGGGTAAAGAGAGTGTCAATACCTTGTAGGCAGAGAGAAGATCAATGGCAAATTTCACAAAATAATCCTCATGTTTCTCCAATTCATCACTTGAAAATGTACAAAAGTAAAAACATTTTAGATAATAATATATAGATCACAGAGAGCATGAACCAAATTTACAAGTACGTTGTCAGTTATTAATTTGAGGGATTAAAGATGATTATGGAACAATCATAAACGAGAATTTGCGTAGACTCGAAGCACATACTTGACTTGCTTCTCCTTAGTTTCTGCATATGAGCGCTTGAGAACCCAAGTATCTTCCAAAAAATTTATCCATGTATGTATAACATCTGCTTCTACCTTAGATGAGGCAATGGATTTTGATAGTTCATCTTCCTGTCAAAAGATTTAACCTCATGAGTAAAAATAAAAAAGTAGTTCAGAACATTGGGGTAGGAAGGAAGATATCCAGAAAATAATCAAAACCTTTGTTTCCAAGTGAGCAACAATCTTCTTATTAGCTTCCTCAAATTGGTCCCTCTCTTCCCTGGTATTGCGAAGGCGAGCATTAGCTGCAGCTAAGGAGATATTAACCTGTACCAAATGGGCCAGACTCTTAGATATTCACAATCAATGACAACACACAAGGAATTCTTTGAGCGAAATAGAAAGAAAAAAAATGAGAGAAAAACCTTTTTCAGCTGAGCCTCAAGATCATCCCTTTGCTTTTCAAGCTCTGTAACCTCAGCTTCAATTTCCTGAAAATGGCCATCAAGACAGAATCTAACATTTCCCTCCCAACACTTATGAAGCAAGTACTGCCTCTCCACCACATCTATGACATGGACTATAAAGAGAAAATAGATGGAAGAATAGAGACTTGCCCATGAGAGGGGAAAATAAACTATAAAGAGAAAATAGATGGAAGAATACAATAGCTATCAAAGTCTAAGCTGCTGAACTATGTGAGAAACCATATTGAAAGTATGCAGACATTGCAATGAACAAAATTTAACTGGATGTTGAATGCAAATGATCAAAACTCAAAAAGATAAACGGGACTACACTGTCTTCCCCATGACCTCCTAATTGATTTTTGAACAATAAATGAAATACCACATCAATTGAGAAATTTTTGTATGTTTTCATGATAATGGAAGGAGCATTATCAACCAAGAATATCTTCAGAATGTGTTTTCCACTGTAATGTTAGTGCATGTACCTTCTCTCTTTCACCAACTTCACTGGCTTTGGACACACGAACTTTTAGTGCCTCCTCTTTTTGAAGTCTATCATATATAAGAAACATAAAGTTAAATTGATTTCTATAAGCAGAAATTCTTAGAATCCTCGTAACTAAGAGCAGACAACATATTGACCAAATACAGAAGCGCACACTGCATGACATTATGATTAAATCAAAACAGTATAGCTGCAAGGATGAGCCAAGGATTCTACAATTAATTCATTAAAGGTCCCCTTGATGTTAGTAGTGTGGCATTACTGTTTTCCTTTCTCTCATGAGGATGTACATGTAATGCAAGGGTGAATGTTGTAGAGAACCCTGCCACAACAGCTAATATTCTGAGTCTTAAATTACTATAGTCTAGACAAGTTACGGCAGGCAGATGACAGATTAATATAGAGTTTTGCCGACACTAGGTGAGTAAGAAATTTGTGGTCACTCACCATTGGATCAAAATCCAACAGTGACAAATAGCTAGAAGTAAAAAAGTGAAACCCCTGAATAGTTCACAATTACATTGGTCTACCTGTTATCTGAGATACGATTTTCAGCTTTTGCAGAAGAGCTAGCAAGAGACTCCGATAAAACCTTCAATTTGTCGACCTGCTTATACAACCGATATTATATTGGATGCATTAAAATGGGTGTATAAGCAACAAAATAAAAGATTAAGTTGCACATGATGAAAAGTTGAATATATAAGGGAAAGCAGAAACAAATTTATGAAGTCCAAGATTTCATCATAACATCACGGAAATGAATTAGCTGCAACATAACTTTCTAATCAAACCTGTAAGGAAGATATTAATGCTTATGCATGCATCATATAAGACACCAAGCACCAGATAAGCTCCCAGCCAAGTACAAACGTATCTAATTTCTCCATATCAGACCAACTGCATCATCTAGCAAACTTCCCAGTGTCCTTTTTAACATATTCTTGTCTATATACAGACTACATATTGACGGCCACAAGGACCACAACCATCAGTCTAAGCAGCATAGATGTCACAGGGGAGAACATAGTTATCAGATTTTGAAGCTATGCTTTCAGATAAGTAACCAACTGAAGATAGAGAAGACAAACAAAGACATACTTTCTGAGCATGGATCTCTGAAGAATCCCCATTGTTCAGAAGTTTCTTCTTTAGTAAAAGCCCTTCTAATCTGGAACAAGCTCGAATCTGTGCAAGTGCCTCTCTCAATGCCTACAAGATGTGTAGGGAAATTAGTATTACATTTCCAGACCTTTCATGCTTTAAAAAATACTAGCCAATGTAAAATTTTGAGCACGGCCTCAAACCTGGCCTCAAAAAACAAACAAAAAATAGTTCATTATATTTGCTGCAGGATGTTTCACAAAAAATTTGCAACATTGTGTCTTGTCTTTATGGCACAGAATAATGCAATTGGATTCACTTGCTCTATTTCTAGAGTATCTTCAATTTACATCCACAATTTTCGGTGGGAACTCGGAGTTGACATATATTACGGTTACTGATTTAGTGAGAAGCCATTAGGTTCAATTGATCATAAGTTGGCATCACTTTAAGGTGTTAAAGGACAATGTAAGGACATAAATATTCCATTTCGCGGCATTTACATATAGGAACTCAAACATAATTATACAAAAAGACACCAGAAACCTTATAATATTAGCCAAGTTTACCTCTATTGTTTCCAATTTTGTTTCTTCTAATGCTTTTTCTTGACCTTCAGTTGATGGAGACTTTAGCCGTGGTGTCAGTCCTTCAATCTTCTTCTTCAGGCTAGTGGTCTCCTCATCTATTCTGTATAGGTAGGAAAAATGTTTACCATGGGCCCGACTTCACCCTTTAGCACATGAATACGGTTATCAAATGAGAGATTAATGAGCCGAAGATCAAATTTTCTCATGATCAATAATCAACTGACTCAGATATAGCTCAACTTAACATTCATTGTTTGAGTAAATGTGTTGGGTAATCAACAGTTGATACATATGAGTAATTGAAATTTCAAATAGTATTCTACAGTTAAGTACTGATAAAAAAATATTAACTTGACAACTCTCAATCGCATAAATTTGAACCAAAAGGGATAAAAAGAAGAAAAACATACCTTCCAAGATCAGCATTAATCTTCAACCCCGTAATTGCACCTTGTGCAAACTGAAGCAGTTCTTCTCGTTTTACCTGTATACAAAAAAAGAATATGAGGAACTACCATGCTTTTCTTAAGCAAATAGAGAAAAAAAATTCTTGCATGAATTGAATTTAGCTAAAAAAAGTAAGAGTTTTCTGAAGGGGAATTGGCTCAAGACCTTTTCTAAACTACTATAAATAAAAGACACTATGTTCCACTATGAATCGCCTGTTATAAGCATGAGAATGAACTATAACTACACTTCTCAAGAAACCAGTTTCCGAAGAAGACACTAATGCTGCTGTTATCTTGTATCGTAGTTTTAAGTACTTACCAGTACTTCATCTTCATAGCCTGAAAAAGCTTTTGCCAAGTCCTGTATGCTGCTCACTATAGCATTATGAACTTCTTGCCCTCCAGTAAGACAGAGCCTACAGATTATAAATACTCTAAATTAGAAGAAAACAAAAAAGGGGCACTTTATGCTAAGCCAACACAGTTTGATTGTGTTGTGTTCTCACTTGAACATCTCCGAGAGCAAAGAAACCTCTTCATCATTTGGTGCTTCAAGAATCTGAATCATAGAAAAGATTTAACCTGCGGTTAACTTCCATAATCAGCAATTTAGAATCACATCCTTTTTTTTGGTTATTAGGTCTTTATATGGATGATCATCAAACTATCAATTTACCTATTATCGTATCTTTTACCAATTTCAGAGAACAGACTTCACACCAAATGACAACGAGGCAATACTCAAGCAACAAATAGCAGCTGTCACAACACTCAATCACTTACTAACTTACTATTCTAGCATTCATTTGGTGTAAAGCATTAGTTCATTCATCTCTACATCATTCATTGCTAACTACTCCTCCAATCCACTCGGCATTTAATTCCTTATGCAAAATTCCATACATAATTTCAGCCACATTTTGCAGAAACTCAATTTTTAAACACATACCATAGACAGTGTAATGCCTTCCAGCGCCTGACTTTGAAGAAACAGGTCACGGAAATTCATCGGTTCTCCACCAACATCCGAGTCGTAATACAAAACCTATATTCCACCGCAACCAAAAAACACAACAACACTCCATAAGATATACTAAACCTTCAGCTCTCAAAACTACAACACTTAATCAACAACAAGTCAACAACAATAAGACTAAGACTAAGAAATCCAACCGTTGAAATCTTTCTCCGAATATCGTTAACCTCTTCGGAACTACTCTGCTCCGGCGCATATTCCTTCTCCTCCACCTGAGATAGCTTCAGCCTCTCAATCTCTTTGAGCAAAACCACCCACCTCTTCAGTATCTCAGCTCTCTCCGGTCCTCGACACGTCACAGCTGCTTCCTCTAACCTCTGTATACTCTTCTTCACGCTCCGAAAGCTCCGAGATCCCTATCAAATCATCAATGTCTCATCTCAGCACAACGCTTTTCAATTTCTTCAATTTCAATTTCAAATTATTTAGTAAAAAATCAGAAAAAAATTACCAGTCGATCCTGGAAGCGCTTGGCGCCTTCGGCGACGGCTTGGCCGGCGTGGTGGACGACGGAGTCTGCGTAGTTCTTGACGGTGCGGGTGAGGTTGTTTTTGTTTCCGACCTCCACGGCTTTGTTCACCGCCGATCTCAGCCACGACATTTTTGCTCCGACGCTTTTTTTTTGCGAAGCCAAAACAGGCAGACAGACACAAATTCTAGATTTCTAGGTCAAATAAGGAAGGTTTGGGGTTTTAGTGAGATTGGGGGAAGAGTTTCAGTGTTGGATTGAGAGAAGAAGAAGAAGAAGAAGAAGAGCCCCCATTGTCAGTTGTGTGCGCAAAAGATGAAGCAAGTCAGTCAGCGTTTTCAATTCGTTGCCACGTTTTTCCTCAGAATGAAACGGCGTCGTTTTGTTTGGAGGGGTTCTGAGCTAATAGTCTTCTACTTCACGCAGCTTTAACTGGATGAGTGCTTGGGCTTCAAATAATAGAAATTTGGGCTTCAGATCTCTGAATCGAGGATATGGAAAAGCATAGCCCAATACATTTGAATCACTCATCCAAAATGAGGCCCAACTATGTGAACAAAACAAAGTCCATTTCTATTTTCTAAGCGGTGATTAGCCGTCGGACTAGGAAAAATCATCTCGAATATGGGTTTAGATAGTTAACTTTCAGATATTAACTGCATGTAAATATTTCAAGTTATCCTTACGCAATTTATGAAATCTTTGTATATGAACACATGGAAAATCACTCCTCGTATCTTTTCACCGCCCAAATTAACACAAATGGCAACTATTTCTCATAACAAATATAGAGTAAAATTTTGATAACTTAATACTCGATTAATTAATAATCTCGTTAAAATAATATTTTTTGTCGGTCTCAATATGGAACTTGAGTATTAATTTAATACTCGATTAATTAAAATCCTCATTAAATTAATAAATTTTGTCAATCCCGAGATTATTAATTTATCAAGATTTTACTGTATTTACCAACGTTTCACATGCCAATACAACTTATCCGCCCCAAAATTCTCTCGCATATTCAACATTAACAACACCTTATTTATCCAAATTCTAATCTCCTTTTAAAAATATATATATCTACACAATACATTTTTCCTTTTACAAAAATTCAGTTCGCCCGGAAATCAGTTTTATGGGAAGTCAAACTCTTGACCTCTCAGCATATGAGAGTAATATTAAGGTGGTCAGCCACTGCACTACCAACACCTAATTAATCCAAATTTTTTGATCGCCACATCTAAACCTTACATCTAGGGGTTGTCAATGGGTCGGGCTAGGTTTTTTTGTCATGTCTCTAAAATGAGGGCAGGGCAGACCAATTTTTTAAAATTTGTTTTTGAAGCCCACGGACTTTTTAGGCCTTAGTGGGCCTTTTCGGGCTAGGCTGGGCTAAGCCCACATGGTAGGGACGGGCCAGACTTTTTTTGTACTAAATAAAAAATCTTAGAATTTAATAGTGTTTAATCATCCAATATATCAACAATTATATAATCTAAATAATGTATAGACAAAAAAAAAGGTATTTAATATATGAATGAATGATAGCTAGATAAATTTGAGAGTTTATAGGTATATATTGATAAAATAATCTATAATCTATAAAATTGATAAACTTGACGGGCTGGACTTTTTTAGGCCCATAGGCTTTGGGACTTCGGCCTGAGCCTGACCCTAAACTCATAGGGCCGGAATTTTTCAAGTCTAAATTCAGGCCAGCCCGAGCTTGAACTTTTCAGACCTCGGACCTCCCGTGCACTTTTCGAACCTATGGACCAAACAGTGACCACTACTTACATCCATCCATTCAGAAGCTAGGGCTAGTCCCCGTAAACAAAACTAATTTTACCTTCGTGATAACGCCATTGCTATTTGGACCTTGGGCATGTCAATATCATATCTCAACCCATCATAGTACCATACGATTTTCCATAAAATAAAAATAAACAAAAATGGAAAATATCTAATATCGTTTTGGTAGTTGGCAGCTACGGTCACAATTTTCCCTCCTTTTATTGATCGACCGGTAAAGCTTCCCTCCACGTTTTAAATCCCTTACCTTCCCCCCTACTCACGCGCAAACCACGTGCCATCTACCCTTACCAAACCGTCATCTAATGCTCATTAAAACCGTCCCCGCAAAACCGTCAATCACGGTAAAGACAACGCTCACCGGCTCACTAGCGCGCTCTCTCTCTCTCTCTCTCTCTCTCTCTCTCTCAATCTCAAATGGCTCCTCCTGTCACCGCAATTCAAGTCGAAGCGGCGTCGTTTCCTCCTTCCGTCAAGCCACCCGGCTCCTCATGCAACAACGCTCTCTTCCTCGCCGGCGCTGGTACCACTTTAACAGTTTCGCATTCACACGACGGAATTTATCAGCTAATTAATATTTTGAGTTTTATGTATTTGAATTTGGGATGTGATTTGTTTTTGTTGATGCAGGGGCGAGGGGGCTGGAGATACAGGGGAAGTTCGTCAAGTTTACGGCGATCGGAGTCTACTTGGAGGAGAAGTCGGTGGCGGAGCTCGCCGTGAAGTGGAAGGGGAAGACGGCGGAGGAGTTGGATGAGTCTGTTGAGTTCTTCAGGGAAGTTGTCACAGGTAAAAATGACTTGGCTTTGAAGGTTATTGATAATTAAAGAAACAATATTGAAATCATTAGACTAAAAATAGTTGGTCTTAGATTATTACTAACTTGTAGATCTTTATGATTTTGTACAATGTGCTTGGTACTATTGGAATTTTAACTTAATTTTGACCATAATGACAGAGGTAATGTTTCTATCATTATATGAGACTTGAGATTGGAGGATCAAATCTTATAGAAGTTATAGAAAGCTTTGTGCTAACCGAGTTGGTACCGCGCATAACTCTTCATAAACTGGGACAAATTGAAGTGATAACTAACTGTTTGGCTTGTTTAGCTGGTAAACTAAGTTAGTGCAGTAGATTACATTTGAGCTGTTTTCAAATGTATGTCTAAACCTGTTTACATTTTCTTTTTGGTGAATTGATCTAGTTTTCGACATCACTGATGCCTTCGGAAGATTAAAGACATTTTGTCATTTCTATCTATATAGCACTGTGGTAGCAATCTAGCCTGGAATTTCCAGTCCTAATGAACTTCTCGTACTATAGTTTATTTGCTGTTGATACGTATGTGATAAGGTCATAGCATGATTTTAAACTTTGACATAACTTCTGCAGGGCCGTTTGAGAAATGCACACAGGTGACAATGATACTACCACTGACAGGCCAGCAATACTCGGAGAAGGTTGCCGAGAATTGTGTTGCCATATGGAAGAAATTCGGTATTTACACCGATGCAGAAGCCAAAGCCATTGACAAGTTCATTGAGGTCTTTAAAGATCAGACCTTTCCACCGGGGGCTTCTATTCTCTTCACAACTTCACCAAATGGATCATTGACTGTAAGTCCCCACATCAATTCACAATTTCACATTCACATTTGTATTTGTACATATTTGTTCAACATTTCTTTCAATACAGATTGGCTTCTCCAAAGACGGTTCTGTGCCTGAAGTTGGTAGCACAGTGATCGAAAACAAGTTACTTTCCGAATCGGTTATTGAGTCTATCATCGGAAAGCAAGGTGTTTCTCCTGAAGCGAGGAAGAGTGTGGCCGCAAGGCTATCGGAATTGTTGAAAGAGAGTGATAAGTGCGTGGCCGGAAATGGGAAAGTGGAAGAAGAGTACTCAGAGGAAGCAGAAGTTAAGGCATGAAACTGAGAGGTTAATGAACTTGGTGAAAGTGATTAAGTGATCACAATGATCTTCATTCTGTATTTGAAGGCATGCCTTTGTTTGTGATCTATTCCCACCTAACTCTTCGTTGTCCATATCAGAAATAATCAAGCATGTTGTGTTTCCCCGTGATAAAGACAATTGTGGATCCGTTTCTTTTATAGTATCAAATTTTGACCAAAGGAAAAATAAGGGTGATAAAGCACATCAACAATGAGCATATCTTACTTTGACCGGACAAAAAATCTCACTCCAATTTCTCAATAACACATTTTGAGCTGCAAACGTGCAAAATAAGCTACTCATCGCCAAGTACGTTGTAACCACGAGCACATCATTTCGGAAAATTCACGTATGGATCATGTTCACTTTGAACTAAGATAAAATTTTAAAAAATAACTAAAATCATCGACCGTCAATGTGATATGATGGTGAGATTGAAGATGGTTCAGTTTTGAACTAAATTCACCCTAGTCGTACCTCATAATTTCGCCTAAATTCTATACTTTTCTCCTTTGATGTTATTATCTCAATTGCATAAGCCAAAAAAATATCATACTAATTTGAAAAAGAAAAAAATTAAAAACAAAGATAAGTCTCTATTTGGGCCTCCCAGATCCAAATGTTTAAGATGAAGAGTTCCTATATGGGCCTTAAGATAAACCCTACTCGGTACACGAAATCCCACCGAAAATCCTCTCTGTGTGCCCCCATCTCTTTCTCACTAGCAAACACACTGCCTCCTCCTTCCATGAGTGGTTATGGAAAACGCGTACTTTGCTCTTGCCAGCTGACAACGACAATGATAGAAGATCACCGTGTGTATTCTATTCTTCCCAACAAATATATATTCCCCTTTCAGAACCGATCTCGCTACACGTCACTTTTAACAGTCTTACACGACCAAACGTATAAACTAATCAAACAATTCTCGCCATCCATGATAGCTGTAACCCAATCGCACCAATTATGTAATCGATTTTCTAACAGTCTCCGACGACCCTTTTATCCTTATCTCCTGAACTCGTCAAAAGACCAACACTTTGAGATATTATTGATATTCAAGTACACAGTTTGTTGTGTTAGTCAATGCAGGTCTCATTGTCCCACATTGTTTCGAGTTTGAATGAACTTCATATTTACCAAGCAAGTAAGTAACCTCATTTCAAACCAAAGCACTTGCTCTCTCTCTCTCTCTCTCTCCTCACTTTGCAAGAATCTTCGTTTGGTTGTTTAAGGTGAACTAACTTCCATCTCATCCTTGTTTTGCTTTTAGTTTATTGAGTTCTGTTTTGTTGTGTTCTTCTTTGTTGTCTCCCTTCCTAGTTCTCAAGCCAACTTTGTTTCTCTTTATGATATGAACAAGTTGCAGCAGACTTTGTGAGTTTGCAATATTCTGTTTGTGTTCTTTAGCAAAGTTCTTTCCTTTTTTGCTTCAAGATCACTTCTTTTTGTCTCAAGATCATGATGAAGAGAGTGAACATTAGATTGCTCATATGGGTTTCTTCAGCTTTGTGTATGATATTTGGTTCCTTAGGATACGATCCTGTAGATAATTTTCTCATCGATTGTGGATCATCGACCAATCAAACAGTTGGTGATCGTGTGTTTCTAGCTGATAAGTCTGAAGAAACCTCCATTCTTTCCACTACCTCTGAGAAAATCTTAGCCAACACAGCTTCAAATTTCAGTTCTTCCTCCATTGATGTACCTCTTTATCAAACAGCTCGAATATTTACGAAACCCTCACGTTACACATTTCCTATAAGAAAGCGAGGGATTCATCGGATCCGCCTCTATTTCGCTCCTTTTGTTCACAACAGCTACAACATGAGCGAAGCCAAGTTTTCGGTTTCTGCTCAGGGATTCACTCTTTTGAAGGATTATCAAGTAGTAGAGAGTGGTGTTCTTGTCAAGGAGTACATTTTGAATGTGACTTCTAGTAGTTTGGTTTTAGATTTTAGTCCTTCTTTGGATTCGTTTGCTTTCGTGAATGCGTTGGAGGTTGTTTCGCTACCGGATGAGCTGATCCCGGAGAATGCAAGAAGTATTGGTTCGGAGGAGAGTGACCGGAGTTTGAGTAACAAAGCGTTGGAGACACTTGCGAGGGTGAACATGGGAAATGAAACAGTGTTACCTCAGAATGATACTTTGTGGCGGTTATGGGATTCGGATTTTCATTACATCATGAACTACGGTGCTGCTACATATGTGACGAACACGACAGTTGTCGCGTTCTCTAAGACCCCGATGAGGTACATTGCCCCGGCTGATGTCTATGGTACCGCGACTGTGATGGACACATCGAAGGAGCCTAGAATGGTGGCCAATTTGACATGGTGTTTCTATGTTGATCCTGGTTTTGAGTATCTTGTTCGGTTTCACTTCTGCGACTTGATCAGTAACGCAATAGAGATCATGCTTAAAGTTTACATAAACTCCTTGTCCGTGTCAGACAGTCTTAATCTCAAGAATCTGACTTCAAGTGTCTTAGGCCGCCCTTATTATATGGATGTCATCATGACAGCAACTGAGAGTTCTCAGATGAATGTAAGTGTTGGCTCTTACAGCATAGATGGAAATTATTTGTACCCGATTATCTTTCTTAATGGCCTCGAGATCATGAAGATTAGTAACTCTAGGAGAAGCCTCGATATCTCCTTGTCGTCGAGCAGTAATTCTAAGATGAAAGTTGTTGTTATAGTGAGCTCGGCTGTTGGTCTATTTCTCGGTCTTGTTTTGGCTGTTGTTTTGTTCTTGATATACAGAAGAAGAAGACTAGTACATGCTATACATTCAAAGACTGATGAGGATGACACGGTGAATGCAGTAGAAGATAAACAGCACGATGGCACGGAGATGATGTTTTCTGTCTCGAAAATTGGGTATCGCTTTCCATTAGCAGCTGTTAAGGAGGCTACTGAGAATTTCAGTGAGACTTTGCTCATTGGAGTTGGTGGTTTTGGCAAGGTTTACAAGGGAGTTTTGAGGGACAGTACTAAAGTGGCTGTTAAGAGAGGAGCTCCTCAATCGAAGCAAGGACTTGCTGAGTTTCGGACTGAGATTGAAATGTTGTCTCAGTTTCGTCATCGCCATTTGGTGTCTTTGATTGGATATTGTGATGAGAAAGATGAGCTGATTATTATTTATGAGTACATGGAAAATGGGAGCCTGAAAGATCATCTTTACGGCTCGGAGATTTCACGCTTGAACTGGAGGAAGAGGCTTGAAATCTGCGTCGGAGCTGCCAAAGGACTTCACTATCTTCATACCAGCTCGGAGAAGACGATCATACACCGCGATGTTAAGTCTGCGAATATACTGCTGGATGAGAATTTTATGGCCAAGGTTGCTGATTTCGGGCTCTCAAAGAATGGCCCCGAGATTGATCAGACACATGTGAGCACAGCGGTGAAAGGCAGCTTCGGATATCTTGATCCTGAGTACTTGACAAGGCAACAGCTGACGGAGAAATCAGATGTGTACTCATTCGGAGTGGTAATGCTTGAAGTCCTTTGCGGAAGGGCTGTCATCGATCCATCACTTCCGAGGGAAGAGGTGAGTTTGGTCGAATGGGCAATGAAGCGGCTGCGAAGAGGGCAGCTGGAGGAGATTGTGGATCCTAGTCTTGCGGGGCAAGTAAAGGCAGATTCGCTGAGCAAGTTTGGAGACGTAGCTGCGAAATGCTTGGCAGAACGCGGTGTTGATCGACCGACTGTGGGAGATGTGCTGTGGAATTTGGAATCTGTGCTCCAACTAGAAGGAAACGATGGAAGATCTGATCATGCCAGTCCTGTTAACCATTTGGACACCAGCACAGTATCAACTGCTGAATATAGCTTGGGAAGTGTAGGGGACATAGATGGTGTCTCAATGAGCAAGGTCTTTGCCCAAATGGTGAGAGAGGACATGTAGATTTCATTGAAAAGCTTCAAGATTGTTTCTTTTGTTTGTTTTTGTTGTATGTAAGAGTAATGTACAAAAAAAAAATACAGAATCTGGTGTAAGATTTTCAAGTCAGTTTTCAGAGTCTAAGGATGCACAAAAGCATCTGTCATTCCTCTATGCTATATACTTTAAGTTTTGAGTCTGCTACCAAATGCCCCATACTATTAAAAACCAAAAAGACATGTTTGAATATCACAAGCATGGAGAGCAGGCTTTATACTGCAATATATGAAGGACAAGCAAAGACCATCAATTGCATCCTGAGATCGTCGAAATCAAAAGCAAGACATTGTAAGTTACAAGATGGGAAGCCAGACATATCTGTTAGACAAAAAAAATGACATGATGGTATGCACAACCGAACCAGCAAAATGTGTCTGCTCCAAGTTCTTGATTAATTCGCAAACAGAAGTGAAGACGCATCACCGAGGCTTCCATTCACCTGACATAAGTAAAATGAATTAGAAAGTATCAAATGATTTCTAATGTATTGTGTTATCAGTCTTAGTTTTCCATGAGAAATTATTGTTTCGTAACTCATCTGATATTCTCGACTCCCAGGGATCTTCTGTCACTTTTGATTGTGATCTCTTCCTTCTGACCAGCGGATAAACACTCAGCAGACACACTCAGGATACCATTTGCATCAATACTGAAGCAGACTTGGCATCGACAGACACCCTTGGGTGCTGGAGGAAGGCCACGGAGACTAAATTGACCCAAAAGGTTATTATGTAGCGTTATAGTGCTCACCCTCAAAAACAGGGAGAATCATGGAAGTTTGGTCGTCCTGTGTAGTGATAAGATTTGTCTCCTTCTTGATGGGAATTCTGGTGTTTTTAGGAATCACAAATTTCATGATATTCTCGGTACCATCTTTAACAATATCCACCCCAAGTGATAGAGGCGTGACTTTCAAAAGAGTGAACTCTTGAAATTTCCCATTACCACTACCATTCCCACTCAGCATTGCAGCTTGAACAGCAGCACCATATGCCACTGCCTCATCAGGATTAAGGCTCTTACACAGCTCCTTCCCTTTGAACACATCTTTCAGTAGTTCTTGCACCTTTGGAATTCTGGAGGAGCCTCCGACAAGAATAACATCATGGACACTGCTTATGTCAATTTTAGCATCCTTCAAGCAATTATTCACAGGCTCCATACATTTGTTGAACAAATCCATGTTGAGACTTTCAAATTTCGCATGCGTAAAGATTTGATAGAAGTCGGTATTCTGATCTAAACAATCAATTTCAATGTCTGTTGTTGACATGAATGAAAGTCTTCTCATTGCCTTCTCACATGCAGTTCTCAGCCTCCTAGGAGCTCTGGCGTTTCCACTAATGTCCGACTTATGCTTCTTCTTGAATTGCTCTGCACCATAATCGACAATTCTGTTGACAAAATCTTCACCGCCAAGGTGAGTGTCTCCAGCGGTGGCCTTCACTTCAAAGACACCATCGCCTATGGTAAGTAGCGACACATCCAAAGTACCTCCACCCAAATCAAATACCATCACATTTCTCTTGCTATACCAACCAGCCTTCTTTTCAAGTCCATAAGCGATAGCTGCAGCTGTCGGCTCATTGATGATACACATCACATCTAGGCCAGCGGAAAGACTGGCATTCCTTGTAGCCTGACGCTGCAAGTTATTGAAGTAAGCAGGAACGGTGATAACTGCATTTTTAACAGTTGAGGAAAGAAAGGCCTCGGCGATCTCCCTCATTTTCACAAGATCCATAGATGATATTTCTTCAGCACCAAACTGTTTCTCTTGGCCCTTGTAGGTAACCACAATCATAGGCTTGTCCTCTGGTCCTTCAATGACCTTGAATGGCCAGAGCTTCACATCACTTTGAACAGAAGCATCACTAAATCTTCTACCAATTAACTGTTTCTACCGAATTACGCACGGGGACGTAATCTGGCAAAACAGTACGAGTACTCCTTCTTCCTTCGTCCGAACGCTCAGGCTGTTCGTATGGTCAGGCATTCTTCTCTCTCTTCGGGTGCACGGGCTCTCTCTTCCGACGGTTGCCTCTTCTTTCGGACGCTTCCTCTTCTCTCGGGTGATCGGGTATGCGTGTTCGCGTGCGGCTGTTAGAAGAATACAACAATGAACAGGCGGTCAGGGGTCAAGACAGGGTGGCCCGCCTTCAACGCTCCGATGCCTAAGTCAGATGGTGTATTGGATATAACAGTCAAGCGAACGTGCGGATGGTATTTAATGCTTGGATCAGAATGAATTCAATGTTCTTACCTGCCATAACTACCTTACATATATAGGTGGTTGAGATTGGTGCTCACTTGTGCTCTTCGATGTGGGACTAGTGTGGTTCTGCTGGTGCGTGATCCGTGCGTTCGTGCGTACGCCCCATGGGCGCGTGTGCGCTCGGATGGGGTGGGTCTTGCGAGTGAAGTTGGAGCCTCCTTGGTGGTCTTGCGGGCGGTCGGGTAGGTGTTGCTTTCCTGCTTAAGCGGATAAGTATATTAATCGGACAACTCATGCTATACAAACAAGTCCCCCAAGTCCCCAAGTCAAAGAGAACTTTCTTGACTGGAGAGTTGAAAAAAGGGTTCATGCGTTTAGACAAAAAATACTTATCCGGTTGAGCGATGGTGCGTGGTCCTCTAACCCCCAAGTCCCCCAACTCTCCGGTCAAGGAAGGGCTCGCCTGACGTAGTGGGTACCTGGGCGGTTGATCGTGTACCTGTTCGTGTGGTCCTGTACTTGAGGGCCCGGCGTCCAAACGGATATTGCTATTTGGACCCGCGCGCCCGTGGAGTGTTACCTGGTGAAATACGAATAAGGGCAATCATAGACAGTAAGTGTGTGAATGTATGGTATGATGTGTGGTATGATGTGTGGTATGATGTGTGAAATGTGAATGTTTTTCGTGACACAAGCGCTGGGGTGCCGCTGTGCACCGCGTACGTCAACGGGGAGACAGTCGCGTACGGTGTAGCGTCAACGGAGTGATCAAGATCGCGACGTACAAAACACGTACAGAGGGGACGGACCCCGTACCCGTACCGTCTTCGGTCTTAGTGCGCGCAACAGAGGGGACAGACCGCATGCCTTTGCCGCCTAATCCGGCTTGCCTTCAACGCCCGAGGAGGGCGGGACCAATGTCCGCGACGTTCCTCGGTTTCGGCACGATCAAGGGGGGACGGACCACACACCCAAGCCATGACGAGTCGGCTTATCGATCGTTAACGTTACGCTCACGGAGAGGGCGGATGCCGCACCCCGTGCCGCCCATCGGTCTTAGCGCGCGCAACAGAGGGACGGACCACATGCCTTTGCCGCCTAATCCGGCTTGCCTTCGGCTCCCGGGGAGGGCGCACCCTAGCCCGCCACGCTCATCGGTCTCGGTACGATCAAGGGGGGACGGACCGCACACCCAAGCCATCCGAGTCGGCTTATCGTTCGTTAACGTTGCGCTCACACGGAGGGGATAAACCCCACGCCCGTGCCGCCCATCGGCTTAGCACCCTCAGAGAGGGGACGGACCCCATGTCTCCGTTATGACAGCCGGTTTTCTCTTCAATCATGTAACGGTGCGCTCACGGAGAGGACGGACCCCACACCCGTGCCGCCCATCGGTCTCAGCGCACGCAAAGAGGGGACGGACCCCATGCCTCTGCCGCCTGACCCGGCTTGCAGTCTAACGTTTACGCGTACGGAGAGGAAGAACCTCATGCGCGTACGGCGTAAGTTTTTCATTCGGCGCGCGTTCAAAAAGGGAACTCAGGCGTTCATCCTCTTTTCGAAGCGCCCAAATGGTGTTGTGCTAACCTGACTTTATCATGCAGACGTTTGGATGCTAAGCGCGCCAGCCTAGGAGGCGTGACGTGGTCTGCCTCGGATGGGGTGATTCCGTTTGATGTGACATTATTTTTGACTTCTCCTTGGGAACCGTTGTGTAATAAATGCGAGTCGTCGTATTTAATGCTGGCGTGCCCTGGCATTAAACGCTGCCGTCGTCATGATTGCTCCAAGGGCAGACGTCACGCGCGTGGGAGCGTGGGAGTGGTGCATGGGCGCCACGTGTCGGTCAGTGGGAGACCGTGCTAGGGTTTGAAATCAAGGCGGGAAGCAGAAGAGTTGGCGCGGTTACTTAGGAGGGCAAGTAAACCGCCCTGGTCCACGGGTCACGATCCGAAGGTGGACACACGAAAATGGACGGCTGGCGTTCGTTCGCGTGTTCCGTCTGATCAGTATAAATAGTGTGGTTGGTGTCATCTTCCTCATCACTCTTTGCATTTTACCAAAACGCTGCAGAAATTATTTCGCTTACTATTTCCTTCTGATCTGTGTGTTCTTTGCTCCTTGCCGGGATTCTTCATCGACGTTCATCCTTCCAACTCCCAATCTCGATTTGGTGAGGCTCTCAACCTGTTTTGTTTTGCTCTGTATTTGGTTTTTCTGGTTTCTGTTTGCTTTTCTCCCCCACGGTTTCCGGGTATATATTTTTTTGGCTTTTTCTGGGTTTGCGTCTCAAGAACAAGGCGTGTTCTTGAGGTGTGCCAGGTTTTGATCTTTGTTTGGGGTAGGTTTTTGGTGTTTCTGGTAGTTTTGTTGTTTTTTGATAAGTGTGGGTTTACGCGTGCGTTCGCCTAGGAATGGAGCCAATAGAGATATCAAGCGGGCAATCGCGTGAGCGTATATACATACCGGGGGTGGGTTGGTTAAGTTGTGGGTCGGGCACGAGTGGGTCGAGTTCGGCGTCGTGCGAGTCCGTGATGAGTGTGACTCCTCTGCGATTCCTCCCTAACGCTTCTCCTGTCGTGCAGCAAATGGATCCCCAAGAAGCGCTTGCTGCCGCAGGGTTAGGTGGGTTGTCGGACAAATCCTCATCGTCCGGGCCGTGGGGTGACGAGGCCGCACAACAGGAACATCCGGTGACTCAATTTCTGGAGGGCGGGCGAGTCCTCTGGGTGCTTCCTGACGGAGTGCCAGTGCAGGAGCCTGAGCGGGCGCCGAGTGTGAAGGAGATGGCACGGTGGGCGAAGGATTACTACATTCCGTCGTCTGTGAGGCTGAAGATACTGGGGGGCGAGACGTTCACTCGACCTCCTGCTGGCCACGTGTGCGTCAGCGAGTTTCATCTGAAGGCGGGGATAAAGCTGCCTCTTCACCCGTTCTTCCAGTATATGCTGGCGCTCCTGAAGGTATCCCTTGGTCAGTGTGGGCCTACACTGACCCGAACGTTGGTGGCGTTCTTCAACATCTTCCGTTCGAGCGGGTTGGACCATCCCACACAGGCGGAGTTCCTCCACTTCTTCCGGTTGAGGTATTCCTCCCGTCGGCGAGACTCTGGCACCTTCACCGTGGAGCCGAGGGTGAAGTGGTGGCTTATCGATCCTCCGAGTTCCTCCACCAGCTGGCGTACGATCAACTGCCTGGTCGGGGGAAACTGGGAGTTTGGCGCGTGTTCGCCTGAGCTTGCCGCCAACGTTCATCTTGTCCACCGAGTCCCCCAGCGCTTCCACTGGTTGGATACGCGCGAGTTCCCTCTGACGCCCGAGGAGGAGGGTAGGATAGCTCGCCTGAAGTTCGTCTTTGACCCTAGGCCCGAGGCGAGAAACTTCTGGGCCGCGTGTTACTGGGATTTGACCGAGAAGAACAACCTCGCCCGCATGCCTGGTCTGTCGGGTGGTGCTTACCTGTAATGTAGATAGTATAGTGTAGTGTAATTTTATCGATTGTTGCTAACCCGTGCGTTTTCTGTTTTGTAGTGAAAATGTCCAAGTCAAAGGCGGGCAACCGGGATGCCGAGCATCTGCACCGGATGCAGAGGCTGCTGGAGGGCGTCGAGACCGTTCGCCGGGTTGTGGTGGACAGTTCGGGCGGAATGCGTGTGGGTGAGGAGGCTCAGCCCACCATGCGTGCGCCACCAGTGAATGCGCATGCCTCTCCTATCCGGCAACGGGCGCTGGCCCATCTGTTTCCACTGCTGCTAACGCTGAGCGGCCAGCGCCTGGTACTGTTCTACCTCCTCCTCCTTCTCAGTCAGGCAGTCGGGGCTCGAGTCGGTCCGATCGGGACAACCGGCAACGGGAGAAGGAGCAGCGCCACGCAGATCGTGATCAACGCCGGTCCGATCTGGTGGAGCTGAGAGACCGTCGTGATGCCGCCCGCCCGCCTCCATCTTCAAGTCTACCTTCAAGTCCTCAACAATCTCTCGATCAGGGGGCGAGTGGGGAACCTGCGCAGAAGCGTCAACGGACTGAAGATTCCTCTCCCGGCCCCACACCTGGGTCGAATGCTGGTGCCCTCGACACCCTGCGCCGCGCGCTGGTGGATGGTGTTGCTGCTCTAGCGCATGAAGTGCAGTCGATGGACAACGCCGCCCCTGACGGGCTGGACAGTGCGTTTGTTGCCTGCACTCGGCTGCTGCATCAGCTCTTCCACGTCCGCTCGCGGGAGAACATGGAGTTGGCTCGCCTCCGGTCTGAGGCGCTGAAGCATCGGCTGATTGTGGAGCGGATGACGCGCAGCGTCGACAAGGCCAACGAACTGGTCCACCGGTACACGGCTCATGCCGAGGAGGAGGTCGCTCGGACCATGGAGGCTAAGACAGAGCGCGATCAGGCGGTGGCCGCGGTGGAACGGTTGCGCGCCGATCTGGAGCATGTCTGTGCTGAAGCAGCCGCCCGGGAGGCCCTGGCTGAGTCCCGGCTGAAGGAGGCGGACCGTGTTGCTCGCACGGACGCTGTGGCAACGTTCAAGGAGTCTGACGAGCTCCGCGAATTGATCAGGGCTGAAGTGGATGAGCAGGTGGCTGCCTTCCAGGAAGCGGTGACTCCCTTCATCAAGTTGGAGGAGTACCGGGCGTTCGTGCAGTCGGAAACTGAGAGACTGGCGGGCGATCGGGTTCCTTCTTCTGAGGAGGTGGTAGTGCCCTCTGATGGGGCTGCTGGGGCGGAGCTGGAGCCGGTGATCAGGCAGGTAGAGCCGGGTGAGCAGGTGGAGCAGGCGGAGCCGGGGTCGTCTGATGGGGTCGAGGAGTTGGAGGTGGATACGGGGGCGTAGTTGTAGGATTTGCTTTTCTTTTTCTTTTCTTTCTTTTGTAGTAGCTTTTGTGATCGGGCCTTCGTGCCTTTGATGCCGCCAGTTTGTTTTTTGTAAGCGAGCGATTGAATGAAGTTTCTTTTTCCTTTCCGTTTATGTGCCTTGTATTTTTACTGAATTTTGTTTGGCATCTTTTGAGCAACGCAAACGAACGCGCGCTTGCTCCTTAACTGGAATCTGACTAAGTGTTACAACTTTGCGAGTAGCCTATCCCCAGTCCCCCGAGTATGTGGGCGGGCGGGGTAAGGACAAACAAACGCAACAATGATTTATACTTAAGTACAACATAGCAAGATCTAATGAAAGTACTTCCTTAAGTGCTGGATGTTCCACGGGTGGCGTAGTCGTTGACCCTGCATGTCTCTGAGGTAGAAAGTGTTGTCGCTTATTACCTCGTCAACGACGTACGGGCCTTCCCACAACGGGCGAAGCGCCTTCACCTTCTGCTGGATTGCCTTCATTACCCAGTCCCCCAATTGGATTGGGCGGGTCCGTATACGCTGATTGTACAATCGGGCGATCCTCTGCTTGTTCGCGACATCGTGGAGATACGCTGTGTCTCTTCGTTCCTCCAACAGGTCGTTGTTGAGCCGCAGCCCCTCATTGTTCATGCGTGGATCGTACCCCTCGATCCGCGGGCTTTGGTGGGTGATCTCCAGGGGTAGCACAGCTTCCGTCCCGAACGTCAGACTGAACGGGGTCTCGCCTGTAGCTGCGTTGGCGGTCGTTCGGATGGACCACAGAATTTCTGGAATGACCTCGGGCCAGTGCCCGTATCCCGCATCCCCGGGTTCGATGTCCTCAATCTTTCTCTTGATCCCAGACTTGATGATTTTGTTCGCTGCTTCCACCTGTCCGTTCGTCTGGGGGTGCGCTGGCGACGCGAAGATGAGGTCCGTTCCCTGGCGCTTGCAGAAGGCTATCAGCCTGGGGTTGTTGAACTGTGGCCCGTTGTCCGTGATGATGCTGATCGGCGTCCCATAGCGACAGAAAAGGAAGCGCCAGAGGAAGCGTTTTACCTTCTCCGTGGTGATCTTCGCCATGGGCTGGGCTTCGATGAACTTCGTGTGGTAGTCGATGATGACGATCAGATATCTATACTGCCCTTTCGACTTCGGAAGCTCTCCGATCAGGTCCAGTCCCCACTGTGTGAATGGAACGGGCGATGGGAGGATGGACAATGGGACGGCGGGCGCATGGTGGTGATGTGCGTGCAGCTGGCATTGGTGGCACTTGCTCGTCAGTGCCGTGGCGTCCGCATGGATGGTGGGCCACCAGAAACCATGCCGAAGGGCCTTGTGTGCGATTGATCTGGCGCCCGCATGATGGCTGCACGTGCCCGAATGGATTTCCTTTAAGATCGAGTTGCCCTTCGTTGGAGTGACGCACTTGAGGCTTGCCCAAGTCCTCCCTTGTCGATAAAGTGCCCCATCCCGTACGCTGAAGTTGGCCGCCCGTGCGACGATGGTTCTGGCCTCTCGCTTATCTCCTGGTAGCTCTCCCCTCGTCTTGTAAGCAATGAGCACGTCCATGTAGCTATGCTCGTGTGGTTCGATTGCCAGAACCTGCTCCGCTCCTAAGATGCTCGGTCGTCGCAGTACCTCGACGATACGCTGCCCTGGCCCCGTGTGCACGGGCGCCGTGGCCAATCTGGCCAACTTGTCTGCCTTCGCGTTGAATCCCCGGCGTATATGGTTGATGTTGACGTATTTGAATCCCTTGATCAGCGCCTGCACATGCTTCAGATAGGCGATCATGAACTCCCCCTTCGCCTGGAAATCTCCTCCGACCTGGCTCACCACCAACTGTGAGTCGCTAAATATGTTGAGGTCGGGCGCCTCTGAATTCTTGGCCAGTTGCAGGCCCGCGATGAGCGCCTCGTACTCGGCCTCGTTGTTTGTCGCCTTGAATTCGAATTTGAGGGCGTACTCCGCGTTTACCCCTCCTGGCCCGGTTAAGATTATACCGGCGCCGCTCACCTTCTTTGTGCTGGACCCATCGACGTAGAGGTTCCACTCCGACAACGGTCGCTCCTCGACCTCTGGGTTGTCGGACGCCTCTACCGTCGGACCATCGGGCGCTTGGGCCGGCGCCTCTTCTGCCTCCGTATACTCGGTGATAAAGTCCGCCACGGCCTGTCCCTTGATTGCCGTGCGGGGTTTGTACTCGAGGTCGAACTCGCTAAGTTCGATGGCCCACTTCGCCAGGCAGCCGCTATGATCGGGCGATTGGAGTATCTGGCGCAAGGGTACGTTGGTGAGGACGTGGATGCTGTGCGCCTGGAAGTACTGCATCAACCGTCGGGCAGCGGTTACGAGCGCGAGCGCCATCTTCTCGATCGTCGGATATCGTGTCTCAGCGCCCTTCATGTCCTTCCCTGAGAAGAAAACGGGTAACTCCGTGCAGTCCTCCCTGCGGACGAGGGCGGAACTAACGGCCGTGAGGGAAGCAGCCAGGTAGACGTATAACACTTCCCCTCGGACGGGCCTGGAGAGGAGCGGGATGGACGCCAGGTACTCCTTGATCTGAAGGAAAGATTCCTCACACTCGGGCGTCCACACAACCTCACGCTTGTTCGTGGTTCTTAGGGCTTTGAAGAACGGGGCACACCTGTCCGAGTACCGGGAGATGAATCGGTTCAGGGATGCGAGCTTTCCCGTGAGGCTCTGCAGGTCCACCCTCTTGACGGGCGGCCTCATGTCGATGATCGCTTTGACCTTGGCGGGCGCGGCTTCGATCCCCCGCTGGCTGACAATGTACCCCAGAAACTTGCTGTTGGTGACTCTGAAGGTGCACTTGGCGGGGTTCAGCCTCATGCCGTTCTTGATGAGGACGTCGAGCACAGTCCCCAAGTTCTGGACGTGGTCGACCGCCTGGACGCTCTTCACCAGTATGTCGTCTACGTACACGTCTACGATGTCGCCGATCAGGCCATGAAACATCGCGTTCATGAGCCTCTGGTACGTGGAGCCGGCGTTCTTCAGCCCGAAAGGCATGACAACGTAGCAATAAAGGCCCTTGTCCGTGACAAACGTTGTCGCCTCCTGGTCCACGGGGTCCATGAAGATCTGGTTGTAGCCCGAGTATGCGTCCATCATCGACAGAAGTTCGTGCCCCGCTGTCGCGTCCACTAGCTGGTCGATCCTCGGCAGCGGGAAGCTGTCCTTCGGGCACGCCTTGTTGAGATCACTGTAATCGATGCACATTCTCCACTTCTTGTTGCTCTTCTGCACCATTACAGCGTTGGAAATCCACTTGGGATAATCCACCTTCCGGATGAACCCGATGCCCAGTAATCGGTCCACCTCCTCGTGCATTGCCGCGTAATGCTCCGCCTTGTACGCCCGCCTCTTCTGCTTCACCGCCCGGGCGCTGGCGCTGACGCTCAGCCGATGGGATATGATGTTCGTGCTGACCCCGGGGATGTATTTATACGACCAGGCGAACACCTCCTGCTTCTCCTTCAGTAGCGCGATCAGCCGTTCGGCTATCGCGGGAGCCAACGATGCTCCGATCTGGACCGTTCTCTCCGGGTGTTTGGAGGATAGCTGGATCGTCCTCAGCTCTTCGTGCTCGGGGACAGGCGACACGGCCATCAGCCCGTCGCGTGGGTCATCCGGTACTTCCGATCCTGGCGCGGGTTCCAGGGCGAGGACCTTATGCCTGTCCCGGGGTTTCGCTGCCTCCTCGCTGTTGTATCCTCAGACATATCCGACCCCATGCTCGGTTGGGAATCGTCCTAGGAGCATGTGTCCCGCGATGATTATCTTCAACTTGCAGATCCCTGGCCTCCCGAGTATGGCGTTGTAGGGGGAGGGGGTGTCCATGACTATGAAATCCGTCCGGACCTCGCTGTGTGGGGAGTCGGGTGCGCCAATCTCGACCCGGAGGCTGTCACTCCCGATCGAATACGATGTCTCGCCCGTGAAGCTGGCGACGCACTCATGATCCTGCGTCATCTTATGTGCGGGCCTACCGAGCACCATGTACGCGTCAAAGTAGATCACGTTCATGGACGCCCCACTGTCGATCAGCACCCTCTTCACGAGGAATCGGTCGATGATCGCGTCGACCACGAATGGCAAGGTGCTATCCTTCGGGCTCCTCTCCTCGTCCTCTGCCGTGAAGCTAATGGTGGGCGTCTCCTTCCTTCCTGCCTTGGGCGCTCTCCTTGCCCCGATCGTCAGCACTTCCCTGCTCGAGCGATCGGGCGTCGATATTCCCTCTTTGCGCTTACCCCCGGATATCGTGCTGATAGTCCCACGGGTCCCGGCGTTCGCCTGGCGCTGTTGTCCTTCCGCCCTGGGAGGAGCGGGATGATCGTCCTTCCTCATGTCCTCGAGGGCCTTCTTTAGCATGAGGCATTCGTTGGTGTGGTAGGTGGCGGCATAGTGGAATTCGCACCAGATGGTCGGTATTCGGCCGGTCGGGGGCCTTGTTACTGTCATGTTGTTCGGTGGTGGAAGCCGGTGTCGATGCAGGCGGAGAAGCTGCTCGTTCGACTGCTGGTCGACCGCAAAGACCTCCTGTCCCGCGGGTTGATAGCGTGGTGCTAGTGGTAAGCGGGCGCCTTGCTGCGCCGGTTCCCTCGGCCGGTTGTAGTGGTTGCCCTGGTGGTTGCGGAAGAACGGCCTTTGATGGTTCTGTCTCTGTGCGTCCTGGTTCCTCTTGTGTCCTCCGGTTGGTGCCCCTCCGTCGTCCGAGGGCCGTCGAGGCTGAGCGTTCTCCTCCAGTCTGTTGGTGCTAGACTCGGAGGCGGACCCGTACACTCGCGTCTCCACCAACGCCTTCTGTACGACCAGGTCCATGATCTCGTCGTAGTCGAGATGCTCCTTCCTTACTAGTTTTTCTACGAATAGGGTGGCGAGCAAATTATCCATCAGGGCCACCTTGGCTACCCGCTTATCAAGGTCCCTGCATGTGCTTGCGAGCGCCCTCCATCGATTAATGTAGCTCGACAAGCTCTCGTCCATTCCCTGGCGGACTTTGAGGAGGATGCCCGTGGTGTTGTACTTGCCCTGGAGTCGATAACGCTTCTGGAAGCTCTCCGCCAGCTCGATGAATGAATGGATGGACCCTGGCGGAATCTCGTAGAACCAGCTCCTTGCTTCCTCTGCCAGCGTCTCCTGGAACAAGAAACATAGGGTTGGGTCCGAGTACCGGGTTCCGTCCGTGGTGGATCGAAACTCGTTCACGTGCGCGCGTGGATCTCCGCTCCCGTCGAACCGAGCGATCTTTGTTATCTTCGCATGAGGGTCCCTTCCCTTTTCCAGTATATGCGCTGAGAACGGGCTGACCCGGGGGGCGAACGACCCGCCCTGACCGGCCAGCTTTTCCTTGCGCAGGCGCGATACCTCCTCCGCCAGCTCTTCCATCATCCAGAGGATCAGAGTGTTGTTCGTCGGGGGCGCCGACTCTTCCACGGGTGAGGACGCCCGGGTCGCCCGTGCGCTAATCCCGCCGAACAAGTATCGCTCCTCGCTGGCGGTCTCCTGGGTCCCCTCGTGCTGCCCCAGCTGCTGGCTGACGAGCGCATCTAGCCGCTCCTCCAGCCTCTGGCGGATTTGGCGCTCCTCTGCCCTCTCGAGCGCTGCCTCCCGTAACTCCTGGACCAGGCTGCTGATGCGTTCCTCGCAGTCGTTCCTGTCGGGCGCTAATACGTACCGCCCTCGTGAGTCTGGCGACGTCTCCCCGTCGGGCGTGTTGCTGTCGTTAGTCACCGGGTTGAGCATGTGGACTTTTGGTTTTTGTGGTGTTTATACGAGGTTTGCAATTTGTAAGGTTCCCACAGACGGCCAACTGTTTCTACCGAATTACGCACGGGGACGTAATCTAGCAAAACAGTACGAGTACTCCTTCTTCCTTCGTCCGAACGCTCGGGCTGTTCGTATGGTCGGGCATTCTTCTCTCTCTTCGGGTGCGCGGGCTCTCTCTTCCAACGGTTGCCTCTTCTTTCAGACGCTTCCTCTTCTCTCGGGTGATCGGGTATGCGTGTTCGCGTGCGGCTGTTAGAAGAATACAACAATGAACAGGCGGTCAGGGGTCAAGACGGGGTGGCCCGCCTTCAACGCTCCGATGCCTAAGTCAGATGGTGTATTGGATATAACAGTCAAGTGAACGTGCGGATGGTATTTAATGCTTGGATCAGAATGAATTCAATGTTCTTACCTGCCATAACTACCTTACCTATATAGGTGGTTGAGATTGGTGCTCACTTGTACTCTTCGATGTGGGACTGGTGTGGTTCTGCTGGTGCGTGATCCGTGCGTTCGTGCGTACGCCCCACGGGCGCTTGTGCGCTCGGATGGGGTGGGTCTTGCGAGTGAAGTTGGAGCCTCCTTGGTGGTCTTGCGGGCGGTCGGGTAGGTATTGCTTTCCTGCTTAAGTGGATAAGTATATTAATCGGACAACTCATGCTATACAAACATTAACCTCTTCGCATCTGCAATTTGCGACAACTCAAGAAACCCAATCCAAGAAAGAACAATAGTATATCCATACAATGAATAATGGCCCTAGTCAATTTCAGCCTCACTAGTAGAGAAGAGAAAGTAAAAGATCAAAACTTTAAAGCACCAGAAACCTAAAAAACACACAAATTTGAGAAGAAGAAGATGAGAGAGCTAGCAAAGTTACCAAAGATTGAGTTTGATGGGTTTCTAATAAGCTGGTTAGTGGCTGTATCACCGATCAACTGCTCAGTGTCGGTGAAGGCAACACAAAAAAGAGTGGTTCTATTTCCTTGTTCGTTGGCTATGATTTCTACATGGTCCTGCTGCCACACTGCTACACACGAATAAGTTGTGCCAAGATCAATCCCTATTGCATGCTCTTCTTCTCTGCTCTCCATTGACACAACAACAACTTTGAAGTACTGAAAGGGGCTTTTTGGGTTACAAAGCAACAAAGAGCCTATTCCATTTCGTATGTGCATTGGTTTATGTGTGGCTCTATTATATATAAATCATCTATCCCCGACCTAGAAATTCAGCAGAGCCTGTAGCGCCATGGGTGTCACTGAAGCAGGCTATAGAAGAATGTCCCACTCAATATCGTTGCCCCTCGGACTTCGACCACCGGCCAGGCATCATGAGTCGAAAAGAATAAGAAGAAGAAGAAAAAGAAGATTTTCAACACCGGCCGTGGATCATGGGACGAAAAGATCAAGAAGAAGAAGAAGAAGAAGAAGAAGAAGAAGAAGAAGAAGAAGAAGAAGAAGAAGAATGATGGTATCAAGACAAACTTTGATTGATGATCTCCCTGACGACGTATTGATCAACATACTCTGTCGACTCGATGGCTATTATTTCATTCGTAAGATAAAGACCGTGTGCAAACGTTGGAGAAACATCATCTCCGAACCCTACTTCATTGGCCGCTTTTTACTTGGCCAATTCTGGTAAACGCAACCGGGGATGTCTTCTTTTTACCACGAGTGCAAGAAACCAAATATGTAACTTGGTTTTTGACAAGAGTGATGAGTTCACTTGGTCTGGAGAAAGAGCCCGTTATAGTTGGGGCATGCAATGACTTACTCTTGTGTTGCGCAACCGAGTCTTTTCAACGTGATTACTTTATATGTAACCCCCGTTGGCATTGGCTTGCTCTTCCTCCTCCTCACGCTCGAGTCTCACTTGATCACGTACTAGTTGGATTCATATGTGATCCCTTTTCGACGTATCATAACAAAGATGTTATAGACGATATGTCTGATCGGAGAAAACAAAGTGCCAAATGTGCTACCGTTGGTGACGGCCGGGGGCGCCTAGTTACTATAAATGCTGATTACAGGTGCAAGGTTGTGAGACTTCTCCCTTACGACGAGACGTGTTTCGATCAGCTTTGCTCTAAATTGAAAGTAGAGATGTTTTCTTTCGAGCTTGGCGAATGGAGAGAATCGATCGTGACGTTCCCTCGAGGATTCAGATATTCACTCGGATGTTCACTTTGCTCACAAGGGAACGTTGTACTGGTGTAGCAAATGGGGTGTTGCACATACCAACTGTCTAATAGGGATAGATCCGTTTGCGATGAGTGACGATAGTAATCATGAGGATAATTACTATGAAGGTCGTTTCATTGAATTGCTAGTTGAACAAAGAAACGATGACGATGATGAAGGCGATCCTCCGTTGATGTACAACCCCAACGATCGTAGCTATCAAATGCAGGGCCTAGTTGTAAATGGGCATCTACGAATTTGTGTCTTGGACAAATTCTACAATAAAGCATGGATTTGGAAGTTAAAGCAATTTGAAGAAGATGTGATAGTGGCTGAAGATGGAGCTGGAATATTGTTTTCAAGAGGGCAATGTCGCATGAACTATGCGGATGAAGTGAAGCCGTTGAGTTTTCACGACATGCATGAGGATTTCTTGTACGCAAGACTTTAGACTTAATGGAGTTCATGACATCCAAAGAACCAGCAGTATTATTCTCATGGCCGACATTTGCGATCGTAATGGTATTCTTCACGGGCCTGAAGAAGTAGACGAAAATTTGCCATGTTTAACTAGTACTCATTCTTACTATTTCCCTACAATAACTTATCCACACTGGCCGACACCACTTCCTACTCTACCACCACCGCGAGATTGAGCCACCTTGGCTTCGGTTGTGAAGATTTTTCATGTATCAATAGTGAGTCATTGTATGGTGTGCGGAAGTGGAACACAATTGTGCTAGACGGAATCTAAAAATTCTCCTTAAGGTGGGTCCCCATCTCTCTTTGTTGAGATTATGACAGGTGTCTGTGCACATTTGTGCTCTGCTGACGATAGGTGCACTCATTAATAGTAGGAACTAGGTGGACGCCCGCCCCGTTGGGGCGGTGTTACCACTATTGTTTCGATGAGTAATAGTACATCAATGCAGACAATAAATGAGATAAAAGAAGGCATAAGAGATCTCAATCTAAATAAGCTTAATAAGAACCGAGACTTCAACTTTATTTGCCAACATAAGCAATTGGTTCTATTACATGAACTTTCATTTAAATTTGTTAGAGCAAGTAAAAGAAAAATATATATACAGACTTACGTAATGTATCATAGGAGACAACATGTGGGAAAACACCGACATTGCTAAATTTCTATGCCAAACCCTGCAGAACAGAAATCTATGTCAATAACCATTTTAATGCAATACTGAAACTAACTATTAGGCTCTAATTTATCTTTCATATAGCTTGGGACCTTAACTTTTTCGAAGTAGTGTAATGCAATCAATTTTCATATAATGAAGAGAGCAGCAATAGGTTTAGTAGATAAAACAAAGATTACTTAAAAGAAAAAGAAAACATGAGAGTCTGCCAGCACCTAATGGTTATCATCTTCAATCTATGATCTTGTGTTTGAAAAGTCTTCCTTGTTGCCATTTCAATCCCACTATAAGAAAAATTTAAAACCCATCAACTAACACATCAAACTCAAATTTCGCAAACCCAAAACATACACACAAATTCAGCATCTGAAGAAAAGCCTTCAAAACAACCATGAGAACTTCTTCTCATAGCTGACGACAATAGTCTGCAGCTCCTCAACTCAACCATCGACACACTTCTTGAGCCTTATGAAATCCGCAATTGAATTACTCTATTATGTCATTATAATGCAAACACTCTATTCCTTTGCATACATCAATTGCATACCTGAGCAATTCGTGAAACTTGAAGACATTACGACTCTTCTGCAAATTATCATGGAGACTTCCTTCTACTGGGCATGTACTCTGCCAATAATAATGAATAAGGTTTCATAATCAACAAAGCAAACGCACAAACAATAGAAAAATCAAAAGTAGTATGCTCCAGTAATGAGCCAAATTAAAAGTATATCACTTCTCAAGGAAAAATCCAAACAACTTATTCATATAGATAGGAAAGAGGACCCCAAACCTAGCTAAATTGTTCGTGTACTAATCAGAACCCAGACTTTACCCTATAAAACAAATTCAACCCAAATGTGTAAAGCGAAAGAGTGAGGCAGAGAAATAGAACCCATACCATTCCCTCTATGAAATAACTGACACAACGAAGACCATCACGCGGAAGTCGCGAGGATCTACAAGAAGATAGAAGTCAACACATAGTTGATCTCAGAGGTGTGAGGATCGTCGAATAAGAATTCGCGAGACTGGGGAAGGATGCAATGAAATTAGATTAGAATCGTCATCGCAAATCCACTATATGCAAGAGAAAGCAAACTGACACAAACAAAATCAGATCGGAGAGTCTGACCGTACATCTCGAAGATGGGGTTGGCAAGCTTGATCTCCTCGAACGTTGTGTTTGTTCTCCACTTTCGACGTCATCGGAGAAGAAAAGGCTTGATGTTGGCAGCGATGAGAGTGAGGGAAAGTCTATGTCTGAGTTTGCAATGAGAGAGAGAGAGAGAGAGAGAGAGAGAGAGAGAGAGAGAGAGAGAGAGAGAGAGAGAGAGAGAGAGAGAGAGTACTGGTGATACTGTTTAGTGAAAGTTGGAACTCACCTTGTGATCATCTCCAGGGAAGGATCAGAACCACTAAAGAAGTGATTGATGTGCCAACAAAATGGTCAGCCACGATGTCATCAACATGATCCAAATAGTTCAATCACAAAAGTCAACCTTCAATATTTTGTAAGTTTTGTAGCATCAAAATCCAATTATTTAACAAAAAACTTTGTGACTGTATGTATACATAGCGAAATTGTGAATCAAATAATTTTCTAGCAATCAATTTATACGAAATGTGAATGTATGTATACATGGCCGAAATTGATTTTGAAAAAATGTAGGTGAGTATAATGAAAATGTATATGTAATGTATCAGAAATTTACAATTATATATCTTGCAACACATCTTTATAGACAATATTTTTCGTACAATTATTAGGGATGTCACCGTTATTTATAAAAAATTTAAGACCTTTCTTTGACGTAACTCTAGATAGTGCTACATATAATTGTCCATGAGTAAAAACTGGTTCAGACAAATATATTCCTACTTGGTTCAATGACTGGCCTTGACTCTTATTTATCGTCATTGCATAACATGGTCTGACAGGAAACTGACGTCTTTTAAACGTAAACGGCCATTTAGTTTCCATTGCATATAATACTATCCTTGGAATATAAACCTTTTCTCCCATGTTGTTTCCTGTAAGTATTTTTGCTTCAATTAGTCTTTCAAACAATTTTGTCACAATCAACCTCGTACCATTACACAAACCACGCATCTGATCTAAATTTCTTAACAACATAATAGGCATGCCAACTTTCATAATAAGTTCATGCGTAGGCAATCCGCTAAATTCAAGCTTATTCAAAAATTCCATGGGATATAAAATATTAATATTATCGCTATTACCTGAATTGTATGAAATTGAATCCGAACTAAAATATGATTTATTATCTCCGGGTAATAATTTAACTGCATAATTATTTATTTCATGTACAATTACATTTTTTGGAGTCACTATAACACGTTCTCTTAAATAATTTGTATCACTATATTTGGTTAAAAAATTAGGATAGGTTGCTTGAAAAATTGATTCTATAGGATGAATAGTAGGATCAGTAAGTAATTCTTCTGGTATATCAATCCAGCTTACATCGGGATCACCTGTAGGAAATTTCGATTCTAATTGACATTCTCCTATTTGTAGTATCCATTCAGCAAAATCTTTAATTTCATTTTTTTCTACACTGCTTAAACCAACTGTCGACAATCTCATATTTTCAGTTAAATGAAACACTGTAATGGTAGGCCACAAATAGAATTATTAAATGATGCCTGAATGACTTGTTCTTTGCTACCACCTTGTATGACTGGCAACGTCTGTCTAAAATCTCCACCGAATAGAATAGTCTTTCCTCCAAATGGTGCTTCTTTTTTTGACAAAATATCACGCAATGTTCTATCTACTGATTCAATACACCATTTATTGCACATAGGAGCTTCATCCCAAACGATTAATTCAGCCTTTTCAATTAAATTAGAAAGATTGGTTTGTTTATTTATATTACAATTTGAATCTTTATCTATAATTGGTTTTATTTTGAAACGTGAATGAGCTGTTCTGCCTATCGGAAGTAATAATGAAGCAATGCCTGATGAAGCAACCGCCAAAACAATTTTGCCTTCAGATCTCAATTTAAAAATTATAGTATTCCATAAAAAAGTTTTTCTTGTACCTCCGCTACCATAAACAAAGAATGATCTTGGGTTCTTTTGTTCGACGGCTTTGATCACCTCATTGTATATCATTTTTTGACTACTATTTAGTTTAGTGATTAGGTCGGAATGTTTTTGTTTTAACACCTCACAATCAAAATCTAGTTCTTCTCTAATGAGCCTATTATCAAGTTGATGTGTATGTTGTGTCTTTGACATTGGTAATTGATGATCTTTTAAAGTACTGGACGACATGTTAAACAATTTTTCGAGTTCACATAAAACAACATTTTTTAATTCATCATTAGGTATGGTAAGATTTGGCATATTAAAATTTAATTTCATTTTGTGTACTATATCATCAGACATGCTAATCCAATATGTATCAAGTAAAGCTCGAGGATCTGAGACATTACAAAATAAAATAATCGTAACGAATAAATAACGAATCTGAGAAGAAGTGGCAGTATAAGTAGATTACAACAATGCTTCTATCCATTCTTTATCATCACCTAGAAATCCTAAGGCTCGACATGCTTCTTGATACGTAGAGTATATTACACCATTCACTGTTTTTATTGAATCAAAATTGGTACATCCTTTTTGAATATTTAAAAGTATTATAAGATAATACAATTCACCTGCAATTGGTGGCACGTGAGCTATTCTACCGAGTACACAATATTGTTTCCTTAAGGTCCATAATTTCTTATTATCATTCCAAACAAATTTAGTAGGAAATTGAGTATATGTTAATTTCTTTGCCTTCTTATAAGTCTTGTTTGCTTGAAACCAAGCAGTTAGCATAGTAGTTTCTATATTCGGATCATTTAACACATTTTCAAGAGAATTAGTTTGATGAAAACAAATAGTTTGTTCTTTGGGCAAATGAATTTTTAAATATTGAACTGCAGGAAATCTAGAATGAATGGAAAATTCAAATAAACGCCATACAGACTCATGAGGAGTTAAATATCGACAATTGAGATAATTTTGTATCTCATCATTTATATTGTCACGAACTAACACGCGGGCTCTATTAGGTTCTTTATTTATATACTTGAATAGATATTTAATTAACATCGATTGAGAACACGATTCAACATTTATATGAGCATTATATCTCATCAACAAATTAGCATTGTAAGGAACAACATAATTATTACCAACATGAACTCCTTTTTTAACTACAAAACGTGATTCATCATCACGACGTCTATACTCAGGAGTCTTAATTGCTTGAAAAATCGTGTTTGTAATAAATGGTTTTGGAAAATGTTTTGTACATTGTTTGTCTCGCATACATGGAGAATTCGAATTAAGTCGACCGCAAGGACCATGAATCATGAATTAACTAACTATTTCAAATAATTGTGGGTTAACATTTTTATCGGATAATTCTGCTGATATTATGGAATCTATATCATTTGCTGTATAACATTTGTATTTATGTTTAAGCCAAAATAATATATGAGCATGGGGCAACCCTCGCTTTTGGAATTCAATTGTACACACGTGAGCATCCACTTCTCCAAAGGGTTTTCCTGTTTTAATATAAGCAATCATATCATCCACTTTTATTTTAAAAATTCGACAAACAATATCAGGACGATCTTCTGGTTTGTATCCTGATTTTTTTTCAAAATATCTCAAAATTTCTGGCCACTTCACATTGCAAGTGAAAGTAATGAACAAATCGGGATTACCGTACTCTCTACAAATTGCCATTGCATCTTGATAATTATTTATCATATCTCTTGGACTGCCCGTGTGAGAACCAGGAAGAAAAACTTTTTTTCCAATATCTGAGCCTTGGATAATTCCATTTGAAACAAATGTAGATATATTATTCCATGTTTCACACCTCAGTTCTGGTTGATGATTTCTTATATATTCTAATCGATTTTCTTCGACCGTTGCATATGTATCAACTAAATACTGTTGAAATAATCTTCCACCTTTCAACAAAGTACTCGATTGATTTTCTCTATCATGAATTTGGTAACATACAAATTTTTTCATTGTCAATTTTCTATCTTTATTGTCACTTTTTTCCGCAATTTTTTTTAATTTCATATTTATTTTAAATCCATCTTCTCCATATGGAAAAAGAAGCGGATATTGTAATGACATCAATTTTGGATGAATTTTAGATATTCGTTTCAGCGGTCCATCGTTTGATCGAATAATTATGTCTCTATTGGAATTAAATTCACCTATATCACCCACAATCAATCCACCAATTTCAGAAGCAGAAGGTAATTCGTATTGCTTGCTATCAGTTTTTTCACGATCAAGTATAGTGAAATCAAAATTGGGAAACGAATGATTCTCAAAATCATCTCTGACAGATCGATATGTTTTGGTTAATTCATTACACCCATCCAACAATTCTACTAATCCTTTAACAATATTAGCATCAATATTGTTGTTTGCATTATTTGGATCAATAGCAGTTATACGATTTGAAATTTCATTCCGAGTGTCATAAACATATAGTTGAGCATATTTAGGATTTTCTCCTTCGAAAGGTAAAACTGAACCCATTAAATGATGTACTTGTCCACATATTTTAAATACATAAGGAGCTGTTCTATTATTTATATGATATTCAATTTTAGCCCCCATAGAAGTAAAAGCAAACATGGAATTATAAACTCTAATATTTTCACGAAATAACACACTTTTTCGACCATTAATTGGATTTAACAGTTCATCAAGAAAAGATGGAGTCGGACATGATATCGGAAGTTTGACTTGTCCTTTTTTACAACAATGAGTATAAATCAATCGGTTATTTTTTTTCTTTTGTAGTGCTTCATCTAACCAAAAGAGGGCAGCACAGTGTTCACATGTATAAACATCATCACCAGAGTCATTATAATCCATAATGACTCCTGTGATTACATCATAAAAATATAAATTAGATAACTAATTATTGATAATGAAGTTTTACTAATTGATAATTGATATTGAAGTTTGTTCTCACCTGCATGGCTTCGTTGATACGATGCTTGCCCATAAATTGTTCCATCGAGACCTGTGGTTTACAGAAAAGAACCATGATTAGATTGAATCAAATAATCGTCTGAAAGATCATACAACCTAATAAACCAAATGGAACCATGAATCAGATTGTAGCATAGGTCTAGTAGAGAAAGGCACCAATATTTTGAACAATGAGAATGAAACAATCAAGTGTCAAAACACCTACTATACTTAATAAACTACTTTATGTACACATTACCTGGCACAAATTGGTGATCATCTTCATCATCGCCACTCTCCTCGCCTGTAAAAGATTCTGTAGACTCAAAAAAAAGTCGTCTTTTGCTCGTGCGTTGTCTTTTTTCTCTGGTTGATCTTGCAAAAATGACAGATAACAAAATTATTCCTTAACTTATCATTAAATTGTGTTATTAAGAAACATTATACTGGTAAAGATAATGACAGCAAATAGTTTTATTTTATAAGGACAAAATGATGCTTAATTTGATTTAAAAGTAAGAACTACTAACCCAGGCAGTCACTCTCCTCGATTGCTGTTGTGTAATTCACTGATACTCTTGTCTCATGGCATATTGAGGATTCTGGAGATTGAAAAAAACATTGTCCTTTGTCTGACAGTGCTCCTAAAATTGACCCTTGATTTTGATAGTTAATACTCCTTTTGCGCACCATACCTAAGAAGATAATTTAAGTAATAAAAATCAATTTCACTAAGAATACAATCATTTGTAACAATCATAAACAACAAAAGTCATTGATAAAATATTGCTTAAATCATTTATTACATGATAACCAACCAACATGTAGTCAAAATCATTTTTCTTTTTACTGATACATTATGCAAGACATCATAAATCACATAACTACATACCTGAGAGTTGTTGACTAACTGTAGAACACGACAACAATTGCCAGAGGAACAACAACACTACAAAATAGCGGAGTACAATTCGCATATAACCTACAATTCCTGTTGAATAAACAAAAGTTATTAAAAATTTAAAAAATAAATTACTATCGCACAGTAAACAACAACAATCCACAAATCAAAAAGAACACAGTAAACAAAATCCATCTCCAGTACATGCCATTCTATATGACCATTCTTACCTAAAAAAACTAACCAATACAAATCACGGCTAAACCAAGCAGACTGTGTGTCAACAAAAATATAGCTTAATATTCAAATGGTAAGTAATATTTTCCAATATATTTAAGCTCAGATATTTTAGAGCTTCTAAGCCTGGGTCGATAAGGCAAAGTATTGAGGGGTGTAAAAAAAACAACATAATTATCACACCTACAGTTATTCCAAAGAGAGAAGCACTGCATAAAGGAGAAAAAATATTTGATCTATTCGTTGATTTCGTGCAGCAAAAAATCAAGTGTTGGCAAAAACATGCTTAAAAGAGGTAGATTCAGCTTAACCTCTTATAGCTCCGTGTTTCAAACCGCATAACTCAAACTGAGGTCCCTTGCAAAATATCCTTCAAATTCTAATCCAAACGCACAAAAACCTAAAAACTCGAGATAAGTGAGATGATCCAGTTTTTTTCCTTTTCTTCTTGTTTTTTCGTTAGTTGTCTTCATCAAATTCAATCCGAGGAGATCTTGTGCCTCAAACGTGAAAAGTGTGTCGTCGCTCCATATAGTGATGGCTCATGACAAAGCAATTAAATATACCCATCTATCATAGCAAAAACAAAGACTCATAAAACACGGGGAAAAAAACCAACTTGGGACTTCACAACTTTCCAAGCAAACATGAAAATCTGGTGCCTTAATACTCGCACTCAGATTTTTCATCCTGAATGATCCAAAAATGGATATCAATCAAGTCCTCAACCAGCATCACCAAGATGGCATTATGATCTATCAAACCACCAATAGCGATTAAAAGCAGAAATCGAAGGCATAAATACAACAACCTAACAATTTATCTAATCCTTGTGTAAGCTCCCCATGTCTTTTATTTCTAAAAAGAAAAAACTTCATGGCTTTAGCAACCTACTCACTTTTGTCTCATATAGACAATTTGAAACAGTTAGTTCTAATTCTAAAATAAATTGGAAATTAAAATCCAAATCAAATGGAAACACAAAAAAATTTACATCCAAATTCAATGAAAATTAAAATTCTGTATCAAATGAAAAACTAACTTTAGCAACTTACTGTGCAATAAGTAGATACCAAAAAATAATTGAAGCCAATCAATTAAAGCAATTAAAGAATGTCAATTTATAAATCAAACTCATTCTTATATACTCATGTTACTCTACGTTAATATGACAGAGTAGTATTTGATGGAATTGATGAGTATATCTGAGTTAATTGTTACTCATTCTATAATTACTATCATAGTAGATAAAGAAATATCTTTATCTGGTGTAAAAATAGCTTTTCCTAACTGAGTGAAAATACTCAGTTAAATTCAAGGCGCTCATCCAATATTAGAATAAACCTATTCTCTTTGTCAGACTGCATATTGATTTCTTTGGAACACACTATTATGAGTAATCTAAGTGTTAGACTACATAGAACAATTTTCGTCTTTGATTTGTTATCTGCATATTTTCACCCTTATAGTGCTAATAGTGTGTTCCATATCACTTTTGGCACGGTATTGTAATCTAGGTGGCATAGCTAGATTCTCTGTATACAAAGAAGCCTAATTGCAAGACTAAAAATTAGCACACTGAGTTAATATGCAATCTTTCATCACGCTTCAGTGCTTCTGCACGTCGTTAATAGTCTTCAAACCATACAGATGCACATGTATTCAAACAACTGATATCCTATGTATATTTGAGATCTCTAGCCCTCAAAAATTTCTTTCCACCACAATATAAGAATACAATACACGGTTCTTAAATGAAGACGAATTTTAACAGATAACACATCAGATCGAAACCTCTATAAACATGATTCAAAACAAAAGTTCGCAGAAAAGGGCTGACCAGATTCAAATTTGAGATCTAAAGGACTTGTTTCCGACTGAGGTGGCGGAGAAGACGGTGCAACTGGCGTTAGAGCGCGTGGAGGAAGATCCAGATAAGAAATCAGAGATCGATTCTCAATCTCAACAAATTGTGCACTAACTCCGATTTTTAGCAATCTGCAACAAAATCAAAAAGAAAATTTAGCACCGATTGGATTTATATATAGAGAGAGAAAACAAAACCCATTTCGCTGGAAAATCTGAAATCACTTTTTGGCACAGATTGTATAGAGAGAGAGAAAACAAATTGATGTATAGGTCTACCCGTGGGTTTATTTTTTGTGGAGCAACATAACAATTGAGTTCCAAAGCCACTAACTTGTTAGAAACTTCAGTCTCATTTTGGAGCTCTGATCCGCAAAGCAAGTTTAGAAGAAATCTAACTCAAGCAAAACTAAAGTAGGAAACACCAATGGCAGTTAAATTTTGAGATCAGCAGAGATGGCGTGCCAGAAATTACAGCCTGATGAGAAGTATCATATTACAGTGCTTTAGTACTTGGAAAGCATACGTCCACTCTTTAGATATGCAGAAAAATGTTAAAACCGTAATATATCAGGCCTTGTAAAAAAATCCTCTATGAGCTGGATGTAGCTACTATGTATCCAGCAAGGACTGATAATAAAAAACTTACAGTTCTCATATATGAAGAACAAAGCACTAAGGATTAGTTAAAGAGGACAGAATATCGAAACCCGAATTAGAAAAATGATGAGGCCATGAATGATACAGTACTTAGACAGCATATATTGTTGATATGACAAAGAGGAGGTCGACACTTTAGCATGTAGTAAGATTTGCAGTGGTCCAAATTGTTCTCTCTCTCTCTCTTTTCATAAAGGAGCCATTCTTTTCTATATGAAAAAGATAACAAATTTTGATTTTGAATCCCAATCTCGTTGGACCTCAAACCTAACCCCACATTGATCAATTCAAAATTTGAAGACATCATTGCAGCTAAGATAGTAAGTATCAACCAACAAATATTGCCTAAAGCACAGCTACCAACTAAACTCTGAATTTCAGAAATTACACCAAAAGGCCTGTGAACTTCCTTTTTCAGCATCCATTTTTTGGCTCAAAGCGCCAAGCATCTCAGCCACTGCAAAATGAATCTATTCCTATATGTGCTGTCCCCTCTAAAGGTTAAACAGCTGAGACAGAGTTTCTTAATTTTCTTTGTTTTTTTTTTCTCAAGGGACATTGAACAGAGAATTTGGCATTAAGGAGACAAAGGAATACCTCAGATAGCTCAGGGTTCCTAGAGATCTCAGATTTCCAATGATCAAAGATAAGCGTTGTTGTCCTTGGAGCTACGACTGCATCACGGTAGAAGAAGTGAATTGCAAGAGCTGAAAGAAGAATAAGAATTTCAAAACACAAACCCTAAAGAGATAGGAGAGAAATCAAAAGGAAGAAACTCACCAGAATTTAAATGAGGCTGTGATGGACTCTCCACGTTTTTTTCTTTTTCTTGCTATGGGTTTCAGATTGATCGAGATCGAGAAAGAAAGATCGGAATCGCAAGAGAATTGCAGTTGGGTTTCGTAGATGGGTAAGCAAAGCTTCCGTGTGATGGCAAGAGAATGGCAGCTGGGTTTCGTAGATGGGTAAGCAAAGGAAAAGAGGCAGATTGGGAAGTTGCAGATCGAAATAGAGAATAGGAACGGAGGGAGGCTGGTGTTTATGCAAAAGACATAAATACTCCGTCATGAACAGTGCCTTAGGAACAGTATTCTGTGTGTATTTTGAGGGAAACCCACGATTGTTATATAGGAAATGTATGTATTAATCGTAGAAATATATATGTTGCACCACCTATATCTTGGTAACAAAATGTTATTACCTTACTCTTACGTACACACAATTGATCTGTGTAATATTTACACTTCATCCATGCTTTGTAGCCTATATAATTTTGAATAAACTCATCATCAGATGCTGTAAATTGTAATTAGAGCGAGAACTGAGAACCCATCTCCACAGTCTCATCTTTGTCCATGACAACAATGACATCTGATGTTACCAGCCTGTCATCTAACGACAGTTGACCATGCTGACCACATATACCAGATCAGGACTCGTGATGTTACTACCGTGGAAAGTCTGCGTGTAACTGTAATTTGTGTGGTTTAATTTTCGACAGCATGAGCCTATTTGTAAGTAGTGAGCAAAGGCTTTTTAATCAAACTTTTTTATACATGAATCAGTTATCGTTAATAAAGTTATAATATGGAAAAGAGCTGTGAACATTCGATTGCATCGAGATCATAGAACTTGAAAACAAGGTTTGTTTCAAACGCTATAGTAACCAACCTGCAGGCATCATAACCAAAACTAACAGTGCAGGTCTCCATAGCAAAAGTGGTGAGCCCGGCATCTAATGAACAAAAACGACTATGCATGAAACCATCCAGCAAGAAAAGTCTCCGTCTACATATTTGAATCTTCATCAAACAACGCAATCCACGACTCATCAGAGGCTTCTAATCACTTGACATAAGTATTTTCTCAAACTTGTTAGCATCTAATTGCTTTTTCTAATATAAACTACTTTAGTCTTAGTATGATGGGAATGATGATCATTTCTTACCTCTTTCTCTTACTGCCCAAATTTCTTCCATCACTTCTGATAGTAATCTCTTTCTTCTGGCCGGTGGACATGTCCTCGGCAGACACATTCAAGATACCATTCGAGTCATTACTAAGGCAGACATTGAACTGAGGGGCACCACGAGGAGCTGGAGTGATATCAATGAGGCGAAATTCCCAAGTAGTTTTTGTCTAGGGTTCTAGTGCTCTCACTCTCATAAATAGCAAATATCACCGCTGGTTGGTTGTTATATGATGTGGTAAAAGTACAGTTCTTTTTTACCGGTATCCTTGTGTTTCTAGGAATCACAACATTCATAAAACGTTTATCACCAGTATTGAGAACATATTTCTCTACCCCGAGTGACATGGGGGTGACATCCAAGAGCCTGAAGTCCCGAATCTTTTCGGCACAATTCCAATTTCCATTCAATATTGCAGCTTCAACAGCGGCACCATATGCTACGCCTTCATCCAGATTAATACCCTGGCACAACTCCTTCCCTCTGAACACATCCCTGAGTAGTTGTTGCACCTTCGGAATTCTAGAAGATCCACCCACAAGAACAACTTCTTGGACATTGCTCGCGTCTATCTTAGCATCAACCAAACAATTTTTGACATGCTCCATACACCTGATAAATAAATCCATGTTGAGGCTTTCAAATTTTGCTTGTGTAATAGTTAGATAGAAATCGGTGTTCTGGTATAAACAATCAATTTCAATGTCTGTTGTTGACATGAATGAAAGTCGTCTCTTTGCCTTCTCACACTCATTTCTCAATCTCCTGAGAGCTCTGGAGTTTCCACTGATGTCCAGCTTATGCTTTTTCTTGAATTGCTCCACATCATAATTAACAATCCTATTGACAAAGTCTTCACCTCCAAGGTGAGTGTTTCCAGCTACGGCTCACTTCAAACACATTATCCCCTACGGTAAGTAGGGACACATCTAAAGTACCGCCACCTAAATCAAACACCATCACATTTCTCTTGCCATAGGAAACAACTTTCTTGTCAAGTCCATAAGCAATGGCTGCAGCAGTTGGTTCGTTAATGATTGCCATCACATTCAGTCCAGCAGTCACACCAGCACATTTTGTTGCCTGACATTGTGAGTCACTGAAGTAAGCAGGCACTGTGATAACTGCATTTTTCACGGGTGAGCCAATATAGGCCTCAGCGATCTCCTGCATCTTTGCAAGAATCAGAGATGAGATCTCTTCAGCACCAAACTGTTTCACTCGACCCTTGTAGGTAACCACGATCAGAGGCTTGTCATGAGGACCTTCAATGACCTTGAATGGCCAGAGCTTCACATCACCTTGAACGTAACCATCACTAAATCTCCTAGCAATTAGCCGCTTAGCATCTGGAAAATGACAACAACTCTACAAACCCAGTCCAACAAAGAAAAATAGTATATGTAAATATGCAACATTTTTGTTACGTAAGGTTCTCTGTGGCAAACTAGAGTATTGGTTCTTGTCAATGTCAACTTAATTTCTTCGGAGCTGCATCACTATACATCATCCATACTTAAAATGATACATGTTACCCACACTAATAATGGAAAAACTAAAATAAGCTAAAATTGTAATTTAGAAGAATCAGAAAAGAGAGGGAGCAACTCATATACAACACAACCCTCAACCTATTTGACTCATTATCCAACTCATTATTCATATTTACAATAACACATGTCACCGAAACTAATTCAAATGCGCTAAAACTGTTATTTAGAAAAATCTGGAAAATGGGAGCAACTCTGATTCAACATAGCCCTCAGACCCTCACCCTATTCAGTTCATTATTCATATTTACAATGATACATGTTACCTAAACAAAAACGGAAAATCGAAATAAGCTAAATTTGTTATTTAGAAGAATCGGGAAAGAACAAGCAACTCAGATTCACATCCCTCACCCTGTTCAAAGTTTTTAAGAGAATCATTCCTCTCCATCTCTTGCTTCCCTTTGTCTCACTGTTTTTAACCTAACATGTCCAAAATAAACATCAGCCAAGAAAATTACCCCATTGACATGTTTTCTTGTATTTCATAGAAAGAACAGATCTTTATCTCGTAATTCATGGTAGAAACAATAAGCATGTGAATTGCAATCCACATTAATTGGGTATGTGCAGTTTGTTAATAAAGAGTCAGTGTTTAACTATAAAGTATAAACCTTTTACTATCCAAGCCCCAAAATTCAAATCAACAATATTTTCAACTTCACTAAAATTACAGAACAAAGAAAAAGCTAAAACCTTTAAAGCAGAACCTAACAAACAAACTGGACATGCATGAAGAATATGAGAGGTAGCAAATTTACCAAAGATGGAGTTTGTGGGATTTCTGATGAGTTGGTTCATGGCGGCATCACCAATCAACTGGTTAGTATCAGTAAAAGCAGCACAGGCAGGAGTTGTCCTGTTGCCTTGATCATTAGCTATGATTTCAACATGTCCATCTCTACACACTGCTACACAGGAGTAGGTTGTCCCCAGATCAATCCCAATCGCATATCCATGATGTTTTTGGCTCTTCTCCATTGACACGCACAGTTGAGAGAGTTCAGAGTAAAACCCAACAACAGTGAACCTTCCTAAATCTCAATGAAAAAAGAAGAAGAAATAAACTTAATAGTGAAGGTTTCTTGGGAGATGTACTGTAAACCCACTTTCTTTAAGTGAGGTTCTAACGATGATTTGACCACTCTAACAGTAGGTGCAGTAGTCCTAATAGCAAAGAAGACCTAGGCTTGAATCATTGTTTTGCTCCTTCTATGTGTTGTTTGAGCGGTTAGTGCAATCCCTTGATACTAGAAAACCGCCCCACAACTATATGCATGTACACAAGTCAGATTCTTTTATTTTAGTATGGAGAATGTGAAAAAAAAGACAAGAAGAAATTGTGTTATTTATTTTAGTCTTGTATTCTCAACTTTTGACATGAAAAAGAGGGATTTCTCATTTCAAAAAAAGAGAAAAGAAAGAAAGAGGGATTTCTAGCATTAGAGTGTATACATTCATCTTGAATCTCTCTATTTTTACACACAAATTAGGTGAAAATTTTACAAAAACAACTCGTCCTTATTTCTTGTCTTGTGTGTGTAAATTAGGAGGTTCAAGAATTTGTTCAGCAAATAAGTTTTGCATTACAGGTTGTACGTATGAGTGTTTGTAATTGTATTAGAGCATGTTTATGGTCTATCCAAACTTTTATATATGTTTTTAGATTCAGGGAAAAATAAAGAAAGAAATCCCATTCTTAAATTTATGAAGCTTTTGAAAATCGTTTTGGAAAAAAAAAATTCAAAAATTAAACCCTTTGAAAAGCAGTCCAAGCCCATACTATTGTTTGGGCTTTTCATCCAAAAAGCTAGACCATAAAAATGGTTGCACAAATGGAGGCCCAGCCCAGTCAATTCCACTGTTCGTTAGGATAAAGAGGATTATAAATTTTGGAGATGACTGCTATAAATCATTAAAACCTTGTGTTTTGGGGACTAGGGTTCAAAAATCTGGAATTGAGATAGAGTATGGAGAAAGACAAATCCAGCAAGCGCTCCCGAGACGAACGCGACCATCGAGACCGAGACCACCACAAGCACCACCGCAGCAGTCGCGACGCCGCCGCCGCCGACGACGACCGCCACCACGTCATCTCCAGATCCGACCGCGACTCCAAGCACAGATCTCGCCGTGACCGGTCGCCGCCGGAGGACCGCCGTGAGCAGAGAGAAGGGAGCAGAGAGAGGTCCCGGAGCCACCGCGAAGCGAAGGAGGAGGACGATGACGTGGCGGAGAGGAGACATAAGAGGAAAGAGAGGGAGAGAAGTGAGACGAGAGACGGCGGCGATAATGATAATGAGGATAGCAAGAGAGCTAGGGTTTCGGACGAGAAGAAGAGAGAGAGGAGGCGATTCGATAATGTAAGTTCGAGTGAGGTTAAGAAAGAAGGATTGGATGATGATGGTGATAATGATGATGTTAAGGTTCAGAGCAGCGTTGCCGCCACTCAAAATGGGGGTGCTCCGGTGGGTAATGTGAGTTCTATCTTCAAGTTTTTATATCTGTTTACTATTGTGCATTTGATAATTGTGAGCTGATGAGCTTATATGGTTGCATGTATAAACTTGTGAACACATTTAGGCTTGCATTCGTAACTCTCTGATTAGTTTAAGCCGACGACGAGTGATGAATAGACTGATAAAGAGTTTAAATTTTCGACTTCGGTAAATGGATTCAGACTGTTAATGGAATGCACCAAGTGATTGTTAGTTGTAGTCTGCGGTATGCCTCTAGTGTGATATTAGTTTGAATGATCTAAGTGAGATAAACAGAACTTGGTGTCGGTTACGTTACTTGCTATATACTCTTTAGGTTTGAAGTCTTGGATGGTTTAAGTGGTATCTACAACAATTTTGTTGAAGTGTTACCTTCCTGGGAATGTTGCTGCCATTTTAGAATTTTTGTAAGGAATCTGGTTTTGTCTTCCGATGCTTATGTGCTATTATTAGGCTGTTTAGAAATCAAAATTGCTCTCATTCCTGCATGCTTGATTTCCACTGGTTCGTCATCTCTTCGTAGTTGATTTGTAAATATTGTGGAACTTATTATCTTCTTCATTGTTTGATTTGAATGCTTGCGTTAAACCACTGCTATTGAGCTGTCCTGAGTATGCAGAGTGACTATGTTTAACTTTTTTGCACTTGCAGGGTGCCAGTCTGGATTCTACTATGGCATCAAGGCCTGTGCCTGAGACCTCTTTCCCACCTAGTCATCCCCTTCCTACCAAGGTATATTTGATTTCTACCACAAATGAAAATAAGGGAGTTAGTATTGCCAGATCTCATGAGGTTCATGGAAACTCTAGTACAGATGGGACGTCTTCAACTGCTGGAAAAACTGGAAATCCTCCTGCTGTTGATGTAGATAAAATGAAGAGTTTAATTCAGAAACAAAAGTCATTGACTGAGAAGTTGAAGAAAAAACTGGTAAGACATTCACATAATCTGTTTTCATCTCTGCGCAATATTGGTTTATAATTGTAGAAATTCATTACTATTCATTCATGTCTTGCAGTCGGACCAAACAGCCAATGCTAGTTCAGATGCTACCGCAAAATCAAAGGATGGGATGAAACCTCCACCTGCCAGTTCAGGTATGGGGCATCCCCCAGTGCCCTTAACAACAGGTGGTTTGAGTGGAATTACTGCTCCTACTGGTGTTTCAGCTGTTCCAAACTATGAAGCTGTGAAACGTGCACAGGAGATGGCTGCCAGGATGGGGTTCCGTCAGGACCCAGAATTCGCTCCTGTTATAAACTTGTTCCCAGGACAAATGACAGCAGATGTTGCTCCCCCTCAGAAGCCTTCCAAGGCTCCTATTCTTCGCCTTGATGCCCAAGGAAGGGAAATTGATGAACATGGGAATCTAGTCAATATCACTAAACCAAACAATCTCAGCACTCTAAAGGTGTGTAACTATCTCACCTGTCAGTTCTCTGTTTCGTGTTATGCAGAGATTGTTTATCTTAACTTTTTGTTTTTTCATGTGTTTCAGGTCAACATCAATAAACAGAAGAAAGATGCGTTCCAGATTGTTTCACCCGTAGTGGATATGGACCCTGAAACAAATCCATTCTTTGACAAGAAGATGGGCATTAACATGTCTAAGATTTATAGGCCAAAGAGGATGAACTTCCAGTTTGTTGAGGAAGGGAAATGGTCAAAAGAAGCTGAGCAAATGAAGATAAAGGTACCTATTCAATTCTCCACCTAAACTTCTTAGTCATTTCAGAATTATCTGTACCAATGGTTTACTTGATTGTTTTCTCTGTCCTCTATGCAGAGTAAATTTGGAGAATTGCAAGCCAAAGAGCATAAGGCAAAACAGGCACAGCTAGCTAAGGCAAAGGCAGCACCTGATACAAATCCAAATTTGATAGAGGTTGGTGAAAGAGTCATCACTAAAGAAAAACCGAAGGATCCAATTCCTGAAGTTGAGTAGTGGTAAGTTGATAACTACTTGCTCCGTTGCTGTCATTTGCTGTGTGATTTTCTTATTAGGTGTTTTACTTTGGATTGCTCGCATTGCATATATTGAAGACTGATATCGTTTTCCTCATAAATTTAGACCTTGATATTCTAACTGGTTTGGGATTACTGCTAAAATGCCTTTTGGTTCTTCTTAACTCTTGTGTAGTGTTTTGAATTTTACTATCTTGTTCTGTTGGTCAGAAGTTTCGTTCAATTTCATATGCATAATATATTTGCATTTGTTAAGGAAGTTTATATTACTCTTTTAATGATGTTTTCTGATATGATGCAAAATATTTTCAGGGATGTGACCTTATTGCAGTCTGGTACTTATGGTGAAGTAGTTGATGGTGGAATACCTGAAGACAGAATAAGGTTGGACAAAATCAACATCTATGTTGAACATCCTAAGCCCATTGAGCCCCCTGCAGAACCAGCTCCTCCACCCCCTCAACCATTGAAATTGACCAAGAAAGAGCAGAAAAAATTACGTACACAGAAGCGACTTGCTAGAGAGAAAGATAAGCAGGAGATGATTAGACAAGGAATCATTGAACCCCCAAAGCCGAAAGTTAAAATGAGTAATTTGATGAATGTTCTTGGTGCGGAAGCAACCCAAGATCCAACCAGAATGGAAAGGGAGATCCGAAGTGCAGCTCATGAACGTGAACAAGCTCATATAGACAGGAATATTGCTCGCAAGCTTACCCCTGCTGAGCGCCGTGAGAAAAAAGAGAGAAAGCTCTTTGATGATCCAAATGCTGTTGAAACGATAGTCTCAGTATATAAAATCAACGACGTATCTCATCCGAAGGCACGTTACAAGATTGATGTTAATGCCAAACAGAACCGGTTGACTGGATGTGCCGTGCTCTTAGACGGTCTGAATGTTGTGGCAGTCGAAGGTGGAAGCAAATCTATCAAGAGGTATGCGAAGGTCATGCTTCGGCGCATAAACTGGGCTGAAGCTGTTAAAGAGGAAGAAGATGAAGACGACAATGATGATAAGCCTCCTAACAAGTGTGTGCTGGTGTGGCAAGGAAGTGTTGCCAGGCCTAGCTTCAACAGATTCTTTGTTCACGAATGCATGACTGAAGCTGCTGGTCGGAAGTACTTTGCTGATGCTGGCGTTGCACATTACTGGGATCTTGCTGTCAACTTTGCGGATGACGATTAGTAATTGGATGGAAGCGCTTTTGGATTGTTTTCACTCGAGAATGTTATCAATAATTAGTAGCTTTCTCAATTGTCTCATCTACTGTGTTTGCATGCTTCTGAACCGTTCTATCCATGCTGTATTAGGCGCAATTTGTATTGGCCGCGGTTATTGTTGGATGTTGTGAATCAGCTATGTAGAAACATGAATTTGGGTATCTCCATAATGCTTTCTTACTTTGGCATTTCCTCTTCATCTTTCGTAGATATTTTAGTACCAAACCTAGCTTTACTGAGATACATTGTATGCCGGATGTTTACAGCCATCCCATGAATTGTAGGTTCGACAGTGATCTTTAGTTGGAAGATGCCATTGCGCATAAATCTCTCGAAGTCGGCTAAATCTCTCGAAGCCTGGGGGAGCTACGTAATGCTTTATTACTTTGGCATTACCTCTTCATCTTTTGTAGATATTTTAGTACCAAATCTAGCTTTACTGAAATACATTGTTTGCCTGATGCTTACAGCCATCCCATGAATTGTAGGTTTGACAGTGATCTTTAGTTAGAAGATGCCATTGCGGCAAACCTCTCGAGGTCGGCAATGCCGATCAGTACTAGACCCAGAGGGACCATAGGAGCATGATGAACGAGAATAAGAACCAGTTGAGATCTCTATGGGCAAAGATGTAGATAGGTAAGATGGCTATAGATGCTGTTTAATATGACTGCATCCTGCAGCCATATTAGCTAAAGCTTTGGACCCAGTTACATTTAAGCCTTGGCATTCCCAGGAGTTTCTGCACCGTAGAACTTTATTGCTTCTGAATCTAATGACCCAAAGACCATAAAGACCAAAGCCACAGTAACAATCTCCAGACCACAAGACGGTGATAGCAAAGGCAAAGTAATAATGCCAGAGTGATTGTGGGAGACTAAATTAGTAGAAGAAAAGGGAAAATTTGACTAAAGCTGGCGATCTAGAATGGGTATCCTCTTTGCCCCCCATGCTCATGCACACGATGAGTTTTTTTTTATAAATTTCTGTTTTGACTTTGGGGACTTCCACACCTCACAGCAGCCCTTCCTTTCTGTTTATAGGTTGGAGTTAGCTTGTGATTCGGTGTGAGATTGGTAGCCTAAGCTGTGTATTTATCTACCCAAAAGGCTTCTAATGATGCATGTATATACCATAAAATAGATAATATCTTACAATGTTTGGTCCATAATCTATATCTTTGACGATTACTTTGTGTGTGTTAGCTGGGGAACTCACATGAGAAACAACATGATAGTTTTAAAGAGCAACTCTAATAATGTCACATAAAATTTGTTTATTGTGTTCAAAAATAGAGCTCAAACTTATTTTAGTTAAAGGAATCACTTTTGTAAATTTACTCTAATATTTATTGCATTTGTAATCTAGAGGCAAAAAATTAATTACAGTACTGAATATTTCGTTATCTATAATTCATTTTTTTGATATAAGAATAGTGGATAAAAACATAAAATATAGATAATCTCTAAATTGGCTAATAAGATATGAGAGCTGCTGGAGTGATCGAATTTTAAGAGAGAATTTATATTTTAACTAAAGTTATAAGGATCTACTGAAGTTACTCTAATAAAAATAATTTTGGAACAGATCGAAATGATCTCGTGTAAAAGCTAGCTATTTTCATCTGAAAATAATAGCTGTGTTAATTTTTATTTCTTTGTTTTGTCTAAGGTTATGGTGAGGGATGTGATATATATAGAAAGAAACGCAAAGACAGACACAATGCTTTGCCAATCACATCACTTAGCTTACCCAATTCTCAGATTTTTTAGAACGAATGAGCTAGACAAATTGCTAAAGTAATCCTGCAATTTTGATCAATTGAAAACTTGGCTTTTGACTTATTTAAGTTATTGTAATGCCCCAAGTGGAAACTGCATATTAAACCCCAGAAGATGGTAGATTTTGACACCAAAAGGACTTGTTAGTCCAAATTAAGTTCAAATAATTAGTGCATATGTCTCTCTGTGGATAGAAATATCTACTACCAACCCAAACTATAGTTCCAACTTACCACCTTTTCTCTTTGATTATGTAAATATGAACAGTGTATGATCTACTCCAGGAAGCACAAAGTATCATCGAAGATATTAAATGGTTAACTTCTTAACTTGGTCATATTACTTTTTTCTTCTCTTCTATATATATGAAGCTAACTTTGTTGATCGTTGATGGTTTTGACTAATCATATAGCTAGAAGCTTCGCCCTACCTCTCAATTATGTACTAATTGGCCTACAAACCCTGTTTTAGTTTGTTTATTTCGGTTTGTTATATATAGATGTCTTTGTACATTTTCAAGATACTTAACGTGATGAAGATAATTGATCTTAACGTTTGGACGGCTCCTAAGACACATTTCACTCATCGGACCGACCATGCATGTATCGCAATTTTAATAATTAATAACAAAGAGAAAATGTCATTAAGCACGTAGTCTCTTCCAATTTAGTTGTGCCCCACAAAAGTGCCTTGTGTAATTATGTAGCTCAAAACTATAACAACGCTAACCAATTAACCAACCAATAACTAGGCAGGCTTGAGAAATCGAAACTAGATAGCTTAGTACTTAAACAAAGAGGTCGATCAACTTCATCTAATTTAATCTTACCAATGCCTTAACCTACCTCTAATAAATTTTGACCCCAAGAAGCATAATATAATAGCCTCCAAATGCAATTAAAACCCATGGACCAAAATTTTACAATAATTAAGTAAATCAACCCATCCCTAAACATGCACACACACCCTGAGTTGCTTACGCAGAGTTCCATCAACATTCAACCTAATTCCCAATGGAAAATGGAAACCCATCACGCCAATGTGTCACTCTCCTCCATCCAATCATCAACTTCCACGTGTGATTCAAGAAGCTTGTGGCTTAAGAAATAGGGGAAAACGTATGGAGATGGGTATATTAGGCGTTGTAGGTCACCTCTCTCTCACCTCTCACCACTCCAAAAAAAAACAGTGAGAAAAAAAAACCCTAACAGTAAAACCCTCACACACAACACGACCTCACCATTTGGTTATATTTCTATATATTGAAAAACCCTACTCCATTACTCAATAAAGCCAAAGACCCAAACCCACACGCACCTTCATTTCACAACTCTCTCGACATCGAGAGCGAGACCCTGAAAGAGAGATAGAGATAGAGATAGAGAGAGTTTGCACCTTGTTTCGCTTTCGGTTTGATTAATGCGTTATTAAGGCCGTAAGGGAGTTTTATTCTTTTGTATCCAAACAGGGTGTTAAAGAGTGTAACAGAATTTCCTATATATAAGGGCGCGAATATGTCGTCTCGAGTAGCGGCAGAGAATCACCATCATCACCATCATCGCCATCAGAACAATAATACGTCGCCGTTTTTCACTATGGAGCTCGACGAATATCCACCACCGCTACCACGCGCCGGAAAAGGCGCGTCGCCGTCACTCGGCCAGCTGCTGAAACACGTCGGCGACGTACGTAAAGAAGCCACCGGAGACGGCGGCGAGACTCCTCTCCACCACCACCACCAAGTCATCGACCTCGGCGTCAACGATCTCCCGCCGTCATCGTCTCTGCCGTTCGTTCTCTCCTTCACTAACCTCACTTACAGTGTCAAGATCCGCCGCAAGTTCAGCCTCTTCTCCGGCGGCGGCGCTAACAACAAAAACAACCGCAACCGCCTCGCCACGTCGCTGACGTCATCAGATCCAGTCATCGGTACCGGAGAGAGCTTGTTCACTCGAACCAAGACTTTACTGAACGACATCTCCGGCGAAGCTCGCGAAGGAGAGGTTCTCGCGGTGCTCGGGGCATCCGGGTCGGGTAAATCAACCCTAATCGACGCCCTGGCGAACCGAATAGCCAAAGGCTCTCTCAAAGGCAAAGTCTCGCTCAACGGCGACGTCCTCGAGTCTCGCCTCCTGAAAGTGATCTCAGCTTACGTCATGCAGGACGATCTCCTCTTCCCGATGCTCACGGTGGAGGAGACCCTCACCTTCGCCGCCGAGTTCCGCCTCCCGAGGTCGCTGTCGAAGTCCAAGAAGAAAATGCGGGTCCAGCAACTCATCGACCAGCTCGGCCTCCGCAACGCCGCCGCCACCATCATCGGCGACGAGGGGAACCGCGGCGTCTCCGGCGGCGAGAGGCGGCGCGTGTCCATCGGGATCGATATAATCCACGACCCGATCATACTCTTCCTCGACGAGCCGACCTCGGGACTCGACTCCACGTCTGCTTTCATGGTGGTGAAGGTCCTACAGAGAATCGCACAGAGCGGAAGCATAGTATTGATGTCTGTTCATCAACCTAGCTACAGAATCTTGGGGCTACTCGACCGGCTCATATTCCTCAGCCGCGGACAAACCGTCTTCAGTGGGTCCCCTACTCAGCTCCCTCCTTATTTCTCGGACTTCGGGCGGCCCATACCCGACTCCGAAAACAAGACCGAGTTCGCTCTCGACCTAATCCGCGAGCTCGAAGGCTCTCCGGGAGGGACCAAATCGCTAGTCGAATTCAACAAATCTTGGCAAACAACAAAGAACCACCACCGCACTACCGACATACGGCACGTCGTCCCTTTACAAGAGGCGATCTCGGCTTCTATCTCACGCGGGAAACTCGTCTCGGGTGAAGGGCAGCACTCATCTACCATGGTCCCCACTTTCGCCAACCCCTTTTATATCGAGATGGCGGTCCTGGCCCGCCGCGCGATGCTGAACGCACGGCGGCAGCCAGAGCTCTTCGGCATCCGTCTCGGGGCTGTCATGGTGACGGGGTTGATCCTGGCCACCATGTTTTGGAAACTGGATGATACCCCGAAGGGCGTCCAGGAGAGACTAGGGTTCATCGCTTTCGCGATGTCCACTACCTTCTACACCTGCGCCGACGCCCTTCCGGTGTTCCTCCAGGAGCGTTACATATTCATGAGAGAGACTGCCTATAATGCATATCGCCGATCCTCCTACGTCCTCTCACACTCCTTAGTCGCACTCCCTTCCCTAATCTTCCTCTCCGCCGCCTTCTCCGCCACCACATTTTGGGCCGTGGGCCTCGACGGTGGGCTTTCCGGGTTCCTATTCTACTTCCTCATCATCTTCGCCTCGTTCTGGGCCGGAAGCTCATTCGTCACGTTCCTCTCCGGCGTCGTCCCTCACGTCATGTTAGGCTACACTATCGTCGTCGCCATTCTCGCCTACTTCCTCCTCTTCAGCGGCTTCTTCATCAACCGCGATCGCATCCCTGCCTACTGGATTTGGTTCCACTACTTGTCTTTGGTCAAGTACCCTTACGAAGGCGTTTTACAAAACGAGTTCCAGGACGCGACCAAGTGTTTCGTGAGGGGTGTGCAGATATTCGACAGCACTCCGTTGGCGTCGGTTCCCTCAGCGTTGAAGCTGAAGCTGCTGGACAGTATGAGCGAAACTCTGGGGACGAGGATTACGAGGACGACTTGCTTGACTACTGGGAGTGATATACTGACGCAGCAAGGTGTGACGCAGTTGAGCAAGTGGAACTGTCTTTGGATCACCGTGGCGTGGGGGTTTCTGTTTCGGATTCTCTTCTATTTTTTGCTGCTGATTGGGAGCAAGAACAAGAGGACGTAGTAGATCAACATGAAGCTAGTTTGATCGATCGAGCTTATACCTATCTCTCTCTCTCTCTCTCTCTCTCTCTCTCTCTCTCTCTCTCTCGGTGTTTGTTTGGCGGGAGGTTGTTGAAGATTTGTAATGTTTTTTTCTTCTAAATGTTCAGTATTATTTCTTTGGTTTATGAACGTTTTGGTGGGTGGCTTGTACAAGGTACGTTACACAGTGTTACATATATACTTCGCAAATTCTAACTAATAAGAAACTAGTTCATTCATTTCATATAGTATTCTAATATGATATATGTTCTTATATTGTATACACGAGATATGCATGCACGTACATCTATTTATACGTATGAATTTTTATGGTTGACACAAAGATCTAAGAGGAATTGAGATTACGACAGGACCTCTGTGAATTTTTCTCTTGGAGTCTTGTAGTTAATAACCGAAACCGTCGAGTCTATTTCTTACCCTCGATTGTGATCATCAAGTATAATCTTGTAGTAAAATAGATCATCCATTCTAAAAAATCTGCCAAAATAAGTGAACTAAACCCTACAGGAATGCTTTCTCGGTCATTCTTTTGGACTTACGTTCTTTCTATCCCTTTCTTACTTGAATACAAAAAAGATGGAACCATCTCTCTCTTTGGTTACAAATATGGACAGGCACGTTCATTTTGTGCGCATGTAATGGTCAATTTTAAGAAGCTCGAGATAACCAAACTTTTGTGCCTAACTAATTTCTGGTAGTGAGTTATGTATAATGGGATCATTAAATGTACATAATGCATGCTCATGTGTACGTACTTATTTCAATCGGCCGCAAAAACCGACTTTTATAGTTGGTTAAGGGATTCAAACCCTAATTAGTTGGTAACACATCAACTGTCACATTACGTATTTAACTAACTAATCATCTTCTATATAGCTCATTTCTCATTTGATCGAGTACATTATACTCCCTTGAAATCGATGTGCAATATTCAGAACTAGCTAGCTAGATCGATCGAGTTGTTGGGGAATTCAATTCGAGGCACATAGTGAACACAAGTTTAGTTTCTTAGCTCTATTGTTATATGTGCATGTGATCGATGCCTTGTCGATCTTCTTTCATTTATGTGAAAAGTTGCTGAGATCTCATTCAATTTTGCTGTATGTGATGGACAAGCGCCTTTCTGGAAGGGCAAACTTGGGACATCACTCATCAGTATTCACCAGAATTATTATTATTATTATTATTGGCAATTATTTTGGAATTTCAAACTTGACTCACAGTGGTAGGTTGAGAATTCATATACGTAGTGTTCATTTCCAACTGCAAAGATCGATCCAGAGCTAGCAACAATTAAATTTGCTTGCCAAACTTTGTACAAGTTAATTAAAGTTTTTCCAGCTTTGTCTATCTTCTACCTTCCTCTTCGATCCACAGTTCCACATGCGATCATCTTCATATAGTTTAATCTGAAACAACTATTGCATGTATATGTCACTTATTTGTTTCACACAGTACGCATGAGATCAGTACGTCATACAATTGTTATGCGATAAAATCTAACCCGTAACGTAGAGATATATATATATATATATATATATGCATGTAAAAAAGTAGTCTTATTTTCAGAAACAAGATGGGCGGAGATCGGGACGCCAAATTTGATGGCATGGGGTTAACTAATTAAATAGCTACAAAAACTTGCATGTTGTGTTTCCTACTTACTAAACCTCGCACGCATAGAAGTGTCATGGACATTTCAAAACAATTAAGACGTAACTAAAATCTAGCATATCGATCAACGTCCTCTTCTTTTTTATATTGATTGACATGTACATTTGTAATGATGTAAATGTAGAATCCAGGCTATTCATGCCCTAATCTTAACGATGTAGTTCCTCTGGAATTCATTGAACAACATCGATTGATCGATCAATCCGGTTATAAATTTGTGGCAACTCGTATAAAATGTAACAATTGTGCAACTCGAGATATAATGAAATCTAGATTATATTATTTGTTTCTTAATAATATTTCTTCTTTTTTTAAGTTAAAAGAATCAGAAATATCAATCAATTTTGACTTTCATTCAGTTGATATAAGTTTTTAAATCATGTTTATTCAAAAAAAAAGGTTTTTAAATTATGATGTTTCCCGCCAGCCCACTTACAATCCCAAAAGCCCAAACCCAACACAACTTATAATTTAAATTTAAAAACAAAAAAGAAAGAAATAAAACTAGGCACATTTTCACGGCGCCTTATCCAAAAACAAAACCAGTGAGAGAGAGAGCTCTAGCGCTCACAGAATCGAAGCACCCACACAAAAATGGCGACCATTTCATCTTTACGTCTCCCAAACCCATTCCCACTCCCCAAACCCCACGCGCCCACCAAACCCCTCCCTTCCTTCGCCACACGCGCCACCACCGATTCCGAAACTCCCACCTCCGACGAATCCGCACCCTCCTCCGATTCCGACCCGAACGACTTCGACAACCGCCTCAGCCAGGTACGACTCCGCTACCGCAGCGGCACCGGGAAAAAAGCCGAGGCCCGGAAAGCAAAAAAGTCCGGGTCGAGTTCCGGGTCCGGGTCCGGGTCCGGGTCCGGGTCGAGCGTTCTCTTGCCGCCGGTGCCTCTGAAGGAGCCGGTGTCGGGCGGGTTGAAAGTCGACTTCGGGTTCAGCCCATATAGCGAGCGGGTCAACGGTCGGGTCGCGCTGTTGGGGTTGACGGCTTTGCTGCTGGTGGAGCTGGCGACGGGGAAGAGTGTGTTCAAGTATCATACGCCGTCGGTGGTGCTGACTCAGATATACTTCGTGGCGGCGGTTACGGCGGTTTATGTTAAGTCTGAGAAAGAAAAGGTCAGTGTTTGGCCTAAAGATTGAGGCTTTAATTATCTATATATATCTGAAGCAAATGTGTGCGTATATATATGCAAAGTGTTTTGCTTTGTATTCTTTTGAGATTTTTTAACAGAGGAAAACTTCACAATGTACTATTGCTACTTTGCCAATTCTATATATTGAATTAGATGTTTTGAGTTTTAGATTTGATTTGTTCCATTAGCAGAAGCCAAAACCAATTCACAGTCTAGTGATGAGTGATGGTTCACAAGATTAATGTGCATTTTGGGAAACTACTGTGAATGCGACATCATACTTTATACGTCCATATGTGTTAAGGTAGCCAACCATCTTCAAAGAGAGAGCAAGTCTATTACTGTCATGGTGATCTCTTAAATCAGTTTTGATGTGATTTAAGATATTAAAGGAAATTAAAAAGTGATTTTAATATGTACGAAATAAAAAATTCGGACTTTAATATCAGTTTTGTGTGTGTTAGAGTTACAAATAATAACTTCTATGTGTAAGTGTGTGATTCTCTAAAATTATGAGATACGTCGAAATCAGATAGGTGAATATTAGGATTTTAATGCCTCCAACCAAAATCTGGGAATTTTAGGATTGATGGTTTCTGTTTGAATAAGAACTCAATGTGGTTCATTAACAGTTTCATCAATTTTGGTGGTTACATTTAGTACTCAAATTGGTTGTTACATTCTTGGACTTTGTTACAAAAGTGACTGAATAATAATGGGATCAATTTGGTTAATACTTTTGCCAACTTGGAATAAGCGACTTAATACTTCAACAATAATGAATGGTTTGATATACACGACAAAGATTAGATTTTTCTTCTTCTAGACTGTGAATGACACATTTAAGGCACCACACATTTCCATGGAATTAGGATTCTTGTCCATATTCCATATACCAGTTTATACATCAGGTGATCTATCTCTCTATTGTTACAAAGAAACCCAGAGTTCAGTATCAGTGGCTTTGTTCTGCAATATTAACCCGAAGTGTTTTGCTTTGAATTCTTGAGATTTTTATCAGAGGAAAGTTCACACTGTACAAGAATGGGATATGTTCTATTGCTACTTTGCTAATTAGATCTTTTCACTTCTAAACTTGATTGTTTATTAGCAGAAGCCAAAACCATTTCACAATTTAGTGATGAGTTTTGGTTCACAAGATTAATGTGCTTATTCTGGAAATGATGTTTTGGGCGTGAAGGGGATGATCAAGCGACTAATGTGAATGATATATCATTCTTTATACGTCCATATATGCTTGTTTTAAGGTAGTTATCGTCAAAGAGAGAGCAAGTTCATTATGGTCGCAGGAACCATTTGATCTCTTAATCAGTTTTGATGTGATCTAAAATATTGGAGGAAATTAAATAGTAATTTCAATATGTTTGAACTCAAACAATTAGAAGCCTTCATATTAGTTGGAATTACAAATTCATCGAGGTTCTATGAAATGATGAGAATATGTAAAAGAATGATTAAGATTTCCAATATCACATTCTTTTCCTTAGATATGTATAAAATGATGAGAATATGTAGAAGAATTATTACGATTACACACATATCGTATTACTGATTTGCTTAAAGATGTAAAGGCTAGACGCCACTAAAGAATCAAATATATGAATGATAAGATTTTGACACTTGTGATTCTCGTGAATTATATTTATTGTTATCATAAGCATAAAATAACTCGACAGTGTCCATAACAATTTTGATCAATTTGGTTAATATAATTAGCACTTAGAACAATCGATTTGTTCAATATAATTAGCACGTCAAACAAGAACAATGTCCAATTATAATTTGATCAATTTAGTAATACAATTGGCACTTAGAACGAGTGACAGAAACAGCAAAATAAAAAAATTGGGTGTTTAGTTCCAAGAAGCCGACTTTTCTAAGAAAGTATAGAATAGATCTTTTAAGTTTTGGATTTGATTGTTCATTAGTAGAAGCCAAACCATTTCACAATCTAGTGGTGAGTGTTGGTTCACAGGATTAATGTTCATCGTGGAAACAATGTGTTGGGCGTGATTGGCTGATCGAGCGACTAATGTGAATGACATATCATGCTTTCTACATCCGTTAATGTGTTCTTAACACAACCATCGTCAAAGAGAGAGACAGAGAGCAGCTGAGCAGGTCCATTACGGTGTTAGAAACAATGTCACTCATAGATAAACAAGGCATTTTGATCTACTAACCAGTTTATGTTTGAACTCAAGAATTGGGAAACATTTCTCAGAAGCATTTCGTGTCAAAAGATATTCCAAGTTATATCCCTATAGTTAAAGTCTTAAGTAAATAAATATAGAAAAGTGCTGGACATGAGAAATTGTAAGCAAGCATAGTAGATGATTGATATGACTGCCACAAATGCAATCTGAACCTATTATTTCTCCAATTTCCGACCACGTTTGTTTTATTTTCCGACCATGTTGACACAACAAGCAATGGTTTATTACTTCAACAAACATGTAGATGACAATTGCATACTATGGTAGACTTCGAAAAAGAACTCAACAATGTCTAATAATTTGACCAAACGAAGATTGCTAAGGCGCCAAGCCTGATGATTATTAGTGGTTCAAAATTTTGGGTGACTAATTAGAAGTAATATATGAGACCATACCTACATCGGTGAGAATAGATCAAGAATAGATAGCTTGAGATACACGAAACTCTCTTCTTCTAGGCTGTGAATGATATTCGATATTAGATACTGGATAGTTGATACTAACTGCTGCCCAAGCCCCAAGACATTCAAGGCAAAACACATTTCCAGGGGAATTTGGAATCATTTTTCCATATTCCATATACCAGTTTATACATCAGTGATCTATCTCTCTATTGGTTCTACATCATGATCTTCATCTGATTTTCAAATCTCAAACTAAATGTGACAAACAATCTGACTTTTACGAAGGTGTCCGTGTAAAAAAATCATTAACAGCTAGATTGGCATCTCCATGGGACACGGCATCAGTCTCCGGCATGTATAGACTAGAAGAAGTCGACTGCACATCAAACATACACATCTCATCAAAAAAAATATCTAAATACTGTGAAGAGCAGCCACTACATTCTTAACAAAAGATCTTCATTTGAAGAATCATGAGGTTCATACAACTTAATGTCGTTCAAGTATCAGATCATACGTACCTTCGCATCAAGCTGCAATTCCCCATTGTTATCTGCAACAGGGCATGCACCATGCAGTTTCAACCACTCAATGCATTCCTCCAGTCCTTCTGTATCCTTCTCCTCGCTTTCCTCACTTGCGGATGTAAACCCCAGAATTTGAGCCACGTATGAAACAGGTATTGTCGGCCGATATGATCGGCACATGCAGGTCACTGCCTTGAACCTCATCTTTTCAACATAAAGATCTGCGGAAATGTGAAAATACAATGAACTTAACACTTCTTTAATATTATTATATTCCTAAAAACAAACACTATTCCACAGGAGAGGCTCACCCATAAGGCAGGTACTTAAGTTGGGAGCTGTCTTGTAGAGCCTGAAAAATCTAACATAATTTCCCGAAGTGACAGCTGCTCGAACCGCAAGAGCATGTTTGACGACTTCATGCCTTCTTGTTTCAACCGACAAGCTACAAGACATGCCACATTACACATTTATCCCAAGGTTGAAACACACAAGATCTGAAATAGTCATCTTTCTAATTTTACTGACCTTGACATTGATGATAACAAATCCCTGTTATTATTTGAGTGAAGGATAGCACAAAGTAAGTTGTAAGCGGAGAACTCCATATGGCATCCCTCAATACCTTCAGCATAGAGTGATTTCAACTGTGACTGGCACTGTACCACGTGAAAGACAATCAATTGATAGCACAGATCATGAAAGGATTCCCAACTTCCAGAATTACAACTAGTCCAATATTAGTTTTGGTTTCCGAACACAATGAACACTAACCTGGTTATATTCCGGTAGGTCTCCAACTTCCAATGCTATCCGTGCATGAGTTTCATACACCTGAAGACGCAGAACATGAGAAATGAATGATATAAAGTAATGTGAACAGAAATCTAAAGAGTTTGTTGGGTTGTATTTGGCCTTTTGGGCAAAAAGATAACGCCTTACAGATAGCAGAACTTTAAAAATACCTTTACTGTTAGCTGATTTCGAATTCGTTGCACAGTTAAATCCTGGCGAATGGACTTCAACTGATCACATTTAAATAGGTAATTCTTCTGGGAATTTTTTACCATAAGCAATGCATTTTCAAGAACATCCTCCGGCCTTACCTGTTAAACAGTTCAGATACTTAAGCTGAGAAGTATACCTCTTGAAAAAAGACCAGCTAATGTGAATAAAATAAACTCAGTGTCTATATATAAAAGATCAAAACAGTTATATAGAGAATTACAGTGGCAGGATCAGGTGCAGAAGTGAGGCGCAAGTAACGTTTCTCAATTTCTTGGCAGGTTCCCTTGACAGTAAGAGAATCCCAGTCAATGTCCTCAACAGCCCTGTCGGCACCATCTTCAAATTTATTGCTGATCGCTAAAGCATTAGCTCTTCTAGTATACATATTTTGAGCACCAGCATTTTTAGGTTTGAAGTGATTGTTTTGTCCTCGATGTCCTTGCACTTTTTCAAAACGCTTAGAGCGATGTTCACGTCTCTTCCTCTCCTCTGGTGAATCTGCAAGAGCTATCGCTCCTGTGTAATAGGCTGCTAAACCTTGTTCTGTATCACTATCACTAGATGCATGACCATTCTCAGTAGCATCTACACCATCAGAAAGCCGCTGCTTCTTAAATGGCTTTTGGTTAAACCTGCCAGCACTCTTCTGCTCCAGTGAAGGAAACTTTGCATTACTCATATTTCCATTCTTACTCCCAACATTCCACACAAAAGGCTACATAAATGAAGAGTGTCAACGCTAGGCTTTGGACTTCATAAACTTACTCCATTCCAGGATAGTTCAATATATATATATATATGCATGTACAGGATTCTCATGGTCTTTAGGGGACAACACAATGCAGCGCACTTAATATGTGTGTGTGTGTTTACATATAGATAGGATTCTCCTGGTCACCGGATGACAGCATAATCTTTACTCACTCCGTGTGTGTGTGAGAAGTATTGCTATTTAAAACTGATCTAACTCCAGCTTTGAAAAAGAAACTAATTGATTACCTTTCTTTCCTTATTGCTAACATGTCCCCAAGCACCATTATTTTGACTACCGCCATTCCAAGATGCTGGCCTCTCAACCGACTTTTCTGACTTCTCCTCTGATAGTGGTTCCCATCTACTCTTGGATCGTCTAGTTGGACTTCTTTTGTTTAACAATGAAGGAACAAGGTTTGAAGAACTTAACCTGCTAAAAACCAACATGCTTAACGATCAATGCCCATAAGCTAAGATATGTAAAGGTAGGGTTCACATATGCATCCCATGTTATGAATATGATGATTTTTTTTTTTATTTACAAAAACTCAAGATACAAGAGAAATATATGGAATTTGAAACAGAAGGCCAGTAACCCCAGAGAGATGTACTATGAACAAACAGTCCGAGAGAGAGAGAGAGAGAGAGAGAGAGAGAGAGAGAGAGAGAGAGAGAGAGCAGGAGGTTTACTCTTTAATTGTCGCATCTTCCTTTGGGAGTGGGAAAAGAGGCTCGGTATCCCAGTCCCGTGTGTAAAGTGTACTATCAGCTGTTGCCTTGGTGATGATCTGACAAGAATGTTAATGACAGTTAAAAACACACACAGCTTTTTTAAAAATATGTACAAACGCAGACATATAAACTGCTGCATACATTGCACTGGTGAAACTAAGACAGATTCAAGAAACTTAAAGCCCAACAGACAATTTCAATATTCATAAAGACTCGAAACCTACAGGTTTCCTTAAACCATGGACATTAAACTGCTTTCCAAGTTCACAGTATTAACTGAAAAGTTGTGTTAAACCGAAGCTCAAACTAGACTAAAAATCAGTTATCCTGTGTACAAACTTAGTCAGAATCAAGTTAGAATCTTGCAGGGCAGAAAAGAAAACAGTTACATATGATTGCACAGTGGACATTGCATAAACTCTAGTCCTGGCTTTACCTCCTTCATGAGAACCTGAGACGCAGCCATCTGAGTATCATCTTTACAGCGAGCCAAAGCCCTCTCAACATAACCACGCAGTGACTTAGGGAACATGCCAGACTGCAGATGACCCAAAAAAACCCATCACTAGTCGTAGTACAAAGCATCAACTCAATACCAGTAAAGCCTTTGATATGCTATCCATCACTAGATAAATAATACGTTAATCCATTACTATTAAAAACCTTTATGCAAAGCCTTGGAAACCATCTCAGGTTATTTCTGAGTAGGCAAACTACTACTATTCATATTACTATTCACATATTATGGTTTCAATCAAATCCTTATTTTCTTGGTTCAAGTAATAAGAGAATCTTGCCCCTATGAAACAGGTAGGTAGCAGGAAAAGGAAATTAACTTATTGCAAAATAACTATGCAATTAGATGACAATGATTTGAGAACCAATTTACAAGCATTTTAAGTTTTCAACATGGCGAATAAATACTCTACATGTATATCTCCCTATGTGCTTTCTTAGTCAATACCTTAAGTAGAGAATCAGAACTAGAACTAGATGCCTTGTCCACCGGTTTTGGCAGTGAAACACCAATGTAGGCAGGTTTTGCTGCTGGGCTCGCTGAAGAGATATCCTTGTCAGCTTTTAGTAAACCAAAAGTCACATTTGAAGTGAATCTAGGGTTTGCTGGAATCTGCACTTTGTGTACACGTCGTGTATCTACAGAGGGAACAGCTTGTGAAGGTGTTTGGTAAGTATGAGATACATACGGCACCTGCTGAGAAGCAGGATACTGAACGCTGGAGGGTTGAGAATATGCCGTTTTCTGTTGATCCTGAAAGCTATCGTAAGAGGAATTGTGATCAAAAGGCTTTTGAACTAGTGGTTGCATAGGGGGAATATGGTGATTTTGAGGTTGCGATGCAGGAGCCACATGATTCCAGTAAGCATCATGTGCACCATTAACTGCAGCACCAGACTGAAACCAGAAAATCACATAACAGTCAAGGATAACTACATCTTACCAATCAGGAAAAGAGATATCTTTAAATCAAAATAAAACCAGATCTATCACATTAGATGCACCATTAAAGGCCGTGACAGCGATTCTTGTGAAAAGAATCAAATCTTGAGAAAAGAAAAAAAAACTATATGTTTGTTTGAAACATATAAAACAGAAAATCAAAAGTTCAACAGTGAACAACCAGTAGATCAAATATATGGTACCAAATTGGGTAAAGAGACCTATTGCGAAGTGGATAACACAAGACAGAATGTAACTAAACATGCTAGCCACATCATTAATATCAAGCAAAATACTTGGACGAATTTTCTAACCCTCATGAAAAGATATGCAAACCTGCACCGATGGTAATTCAGAAGAACTAGATTCTGCCCTCCATGAAGGAGCGTATGAGGGAAGAGGTGGGGGTGGCGGCAGACTGACTGAGGTTTGATACCCAGTGGTCACACCTGGAACTGGACATCCCACATTTTGTGTACTAGTCACAGACAAGTTTTCAGTCCCAGGAGCACAGCTGACTTCTGTTTGATTGTAATAATCTGCCCATTGCTGCTGATAAGTTTGCGGGGTTGAAGTTGCGGCAGCAGGAGTATATACACCTGGAGCTTCCGGAGTGTAGGGCGGCCCATACTGTTGAGACGTATAATTTGGATAATTTCCACCATTCCAAGCGGTGGTCTGATTAGTGTAACTGCTACTAGCGTAGCCTCCAGCAGTCTGATAATCAGCAGGATTGTAGTAAGTGCTTGAATAACTTGCAGATCCAGCATAAGACCCTGAATTCTGAAACGTAGAAATAGGCTGGTAAGGAGCACCTGTATTTTGATACGCTCCTCCTCTTACAGGTTGCGTATATGATTGATTATTCAGTTGCTGCTGCTGCTGCGGATAGTTGTTATAGTAACCTTGGTACCCCGCACTTCCATAACCATACGGATCAGCAGGGTTTTGGTACGATGACGCGGCGTAGCTACTGTAATCTTGCAGCGGATTCACTGTTCCATTCAAACTAGACGCGCTACTCGCGGGCGGCGGCTGTGATGCTGCTGTCTGATCGTATTGATAAGTCGGGGGGTGAGAATGAACCCCGTTATCCGTGGAGCTATTCTCCACCCGATGAGTCTGCTGCCATGTCGATGCTTCTGTCCCAGTAGTCGAAGGATAATACGACGACGCTTGTCCTTGGTTTCCACCAACCATATGCCGATTCTAAAACACACAAAATAAACAAAATCCCTGTTACTTCACATTAATCAACTAACACCAACACATTACATTACAACAGCAACAAATGAGCTCAAAACAGCACTCGAAATTTAACTGATACAATATCGTAGCTGCTTACGAAAAACAAAACCTTTCAAACTTAAAGAGCTCAAATTTGTACACAAAAATCAAGTAAATTTATTACCTCGAGCGAAATAGGATCGACTGCAGCAATGGTCTGAGTATTGCTTCCTCCTTGGTTCATCATCATCTTCTTAACATCTACTACACAACAAACCAGACACTATTAAATCCATAAACCACAACACAAAACCCTAATTATTCACACAGCAAATTCAAATTTCCAATCCTCACCTTTCAATCGAAGCAGCTTCAAATTCGAAGCTCAATCCGATTCAAGAGATCGTAGAACGAAAAACGAGAGTGGAGAATGAAGAACTGAGATTAACAACAACAAAGCGAACACAGAGAGAGAGAGAGAAGAGCGAAGAACGAATCTTTGGTATAGAGCTAACAGAAATTGTTATTGAATTTTAAGAAAAGAGGTAAAAATTTAAGAGATAAAAAATTAGAGAGAGAGCGAGAGAATAGCGATGGAGATGAGATTTCTGATATTGCAGAAAGAACAAGGAAGATTGGACGAAGAAGAAGAAGAAGGATTTGGGTCTGGTGGGTCGCTGGGTCTTTGGTCGGTCGGGTCGTGTTTGCCGGGTTTTAAGAGACTTGGGATTGTTGTTGGTGGTAGATAATTTACTTTGTCAACAGTAATTAACCCAACTTGGACTTTTTTTCACCGGTGTAAATTTATGATCGATCTCACCAACTTAGGCTTTTTTCTCTTTTGATTTTTTTAACCTCGAAAGAAAGTGTTTTTTTCTTAATGTTAATCCCGAAACTTAGACTCAAATCGTTCTTGTTTCGGATTTTAATATCTGAGATTATTTTTGTGATTGAAGTCAGATGATCGATACACCAATAATAATGGTTATAAATCGAGAGTAAATGATACAAACTTTTCTTATTTGCTTTTAATAGTCGAGTGATTATTATGATCAGTGTTTGGCAATTCATTTGTATGATTTTTCTGAAATTAATATAAACATTATTGTCCATATGATTTATTCTACATGTCAACCATGTCAACACATTTGTGCATTGTATATTTGCAAAGCATTTACTACCAATTTGGGTACATTTGTTTTGAAAGGGGTCAATAATTCAATACCAATAAGGCTATGTATAATTCAAGAATTCAGTACCTCTCTTAGAGCGCACACTCGTGGAAAATAAATCCATTTATATTAGAGCAATTTCAGCAGATTCCCTAAAAATCAATTTTATCTATAATATGAGATTTTTGTTTTAAAATCAGCTCCAAGAGATCCCCTATCACATTAGCTATTTTAGGGATTCCCTATATTTCATGTTTTCATCCCCTATCCCCATACCTAAAACTTGAATTTTAGGTGATGTAAAAGTCAACATTGTAATTAATTGTTTCCTAAAAGGTTGTAAATGTAATCAATTTCTAAGTTAATAAATGTTAATTATTTTTATTAACCAATCAAAACAAAGTATTTATTCATATTTAGCTAAATTATGAGTAATATTGTTGGAGTAAATTTTTACAAATGTTTAGCTAAAATAGGTTTGAGCTATATTTTGGAACAAAATAGGAAAATTTTAAGTGACATTGTTGGAGATGCTCTTAGTAAGGAAGACAACTCTAACCACCATCATAGTCATCATATTGCTATTAAGCAACCAATAATTATACCAAAGCATCTTCACCATATCCCAAACCGATACCAAGTTCTTATTCTACTTCCTTCAGTACTGCACATTTTCAGTTTCAGTAACCCTTTTACAACAGAGCCAACAAATCCACATTAAACAAGTAATGCTGCACAAAGAGCGCAACCTGTCTCCCACTGTTCTTTATTTAATTTTGCAACAACACATTAGCATGTTCAAATATTCAAGCAAAACTAAGAACATATTGAGTAAAACATACTCCAACGCTGCATTATTTCATCATATATTTCATTACTCCATGAACATTTCAGGAGTAAAATAGCCAAGAGTTAATCCACTGAAAAGATTTGAAGGGCAGTACCAGAGCTTCATGGCTTAACTCCATGTCAGATTGGAACTGAAGAAATACATGGATCTATAATTGTTCTGATTTCAGTGTACCGTAAGAAAGTACAACCTTACAATGCTCGGGGCCACAGTTCAAATCTATTTGCAAGCTCCAAAATTTCTAAGCCAGAATCCCAATCATTGATCAGAATCAGGATTCGCTTGGAGTATTCAGCAGCAGGGACAAACTATATCGACAGGCTGCTTGGTTCAGGTCACAAGGATAGGTAGGGCAGGGCAAGATGTTAATAGGAGCAAATAGTACTGGAGCTTGATGGTATAAATATTAGTTAAGAAGTCACAGATTCCAGCAGCATGGATCTCCCTCCACGGAAGCATTTGGATAACTAACTCCACAAGAATAACTATAGAACATTAGTTGCACGTGTGCAACCGAGACCATAAGACAGTACAAACTTGCTAATGAAACTTGGGCACTATGGGGAGGCTCACGAAGAATTACTCACCAAAATACCAGGTGCAGTCTATTTACATCGTGGACATTAAGCAAGTTGTATTTATCCAGTCCTCGACAACATAGAATCACGCATGGAACACATCATCACATGCGAGACATGGTCTGTTCGTTGAGCACATGTCCCTGACTAGACTAATCTGTGTGCTGAATCCAAAGGTCATATAAGAAACAATATCAAAACCTTTTTCTCTTCACCCGATCATCAAACCCACCATCATTCCATGGCTGTCCATCATTCCTAAAACTTCCTTCTTGATCTTCAATGCTTCTCATTCGTCTAGGCGGATTTCCAGGCCGACTCTTTATTCTTCTGTCAAAGTCCCTTCCCCTTAAATTGCCTCTTTCTTGAAACTCGGTTTCACCATCTGGGCAGAACCTGAAAGGCCTAGCACCATCCTCTGTGTCAAGATGAAATGTCTCACCATCAGTACTGTTGCTATAAGGAGGCCTAAATGTACGGACAGGGCCCCGTCTCTCAACAAACCTTCTCCTTTCTTCACTATTTCCATCACTACCAAGCTCCTGCAACCGACCAGAATCCATAGGCACCCCACCCGCAAAGAACTCATTATTGTCTTGCCTTTCTCTAGGATCTATGACATCAAATCTTCTATTTCTAAGTAGATTGCGGGAAGGGCTCCTATTATGAATCACAGACCTTTGATGACCATGGTCTTTTCCAGTTTCCATGTCCCTCAACTCATTTGATGAATTTCTTCTTACTACCATCTCTCCACCAAAAGATGCTCCATCGGGGGATCTAAACCTCTCCATCCTGTGATTTGGTGGAGATCTTCGATGAATTAATCCTCCACGCCCTCTGAACCCATCAGGTGATTTTCTTCTCGGAGATGACCATGGCCCAGGAGAACGAGTTCTGGACCTTATCGGTGGTGACTTTGAACGAACTCGAAATCCTCTTCTCTGCACAAAAGAAAAGGTTCTATTTCCTCGGCCTCTTCCAAACTGACTATCTCTCTCGTATGAAGGTCGTGTACGATTGAACATGGATCCTACAGAATCATCGGGAAATCTCCTTATAAACTTCTCATCATGCCTCATCCCAACCAGATCTGAAGGATCTTCACCAATGCACCTACGAGGGCTAACATTCCTTGGATTTCTGCAAGGAAGGTGAATGAGCTGGTCCCCAACAGGAGACCGTCTCCTTAAGGGTATACGGTGGTCAAATGGTCCATCATCTGAGATTTTCCTTCCTCCTCGGCCTGTAGCCACAAATGCACCATCTGAAGCCATATTATAGTTATTAAATTCAGGGTCGCCGTCACAAACATCATTTACATATTTATGTCTTGGAACATGGTACTTTGTTTGACTATAATGATACTCTGATTGATAATAACGTTCTGAACCCCAATCACCACGGCCATTAAACCTCCCTCTACCACGTCTAAAATTCATTCTAGAATTCCTCCACGATTGATCTTGATACCGCTCCCTTGGGAATCTGTAGGTATCGTCAACATATGTTTCACCTCTGGAAGAAGTTAAGAGTCACAAAAAGTTAGATTACAATAAAACTAATAAAGCAGTAAAACTATTAACCCTCAATATGAAATAAGAGGGTAAGTAGAAATTGAGGGAAAAATTATCACCTCCCTCGAGGATGTAGTTTTTCATCTGGGGTAACATCACGTAATATTCCTCCTCCATCTCTTGATGGAAATGACTGGCCTATTGATCTAGATCTAGTAGGTGAATCATTAGAAGACCGAGGCAAAGTAATGATCCGACTCCGTTGTCCTCCATTACTGGTATCTTTAGTTGCATTATCACCACTGCCAGAAGTTTTGGACAAAGTTGAATCACTCGTTAGTACTGGTTCCACTTTATCTGTATCCTGAGGAAAAGGCACTATAGTTCCCTGGCTTCCAGTAATGACTTGGTACATGGATAATCCTGCGTCCTCACACTTCGGCGAATCTCTCTTCCCACACTGGTCATCAAGTGGTTCTGTTGTCCCGGTGTTGATGGACCCTTCCAGGCCAGCAGAGCTGGTTAGCTTCTCAACAGCCAATATTTCTGGAAATAACACATCTTTATCAGAGTCCTTGGCAGATATACTATTAAGATTTAAATCAGAAGAGTCTTTAAGATCGTTGTTACTTGTTTCAGCATGGTTGACTGATTTATTGTCTTTTGCCTCATCATGGAATGAAGTATGATGAGCATTTCTCGGGGGTCCTTCAAACTCTGTCCTTTTATTTTCAGAATCATCATGATTGGCATGTTCCATTTGTCTTGTCTCACATATGAGCTCGCCCTGGACTGCAGTATCCACAAGTGGATCTCTGACCTCGCCATCTTCAAAGTCATCATCTTTAACTTGTTTAGTCTTCATAGTTGTATCTAAAGCATGATTACCATCTGATTCATAATCAGTACCATCAGAATCTTCCGGCATATCTATAGATATATTGATCTTCTCCTCATCACTGGCACAACCCTCACCACATACGCGCAAATTAAGGGGTTGATTGTTCGTCAACTTCAATCTACAACTCTGAGTATCAACTTTATCATCTTCATTTTGAATGCTGTTAACCTTGCTATCAACACCCAGGGTCATAGCAACTTTTTCATTGTTCTGACAAACTACACTAGGCAGCTTTTCATTAATGTCTCCGGAACAGTTTGTCACATCCCGCCTCATAGTCAACTCAGTTGAACAAGAAGGCTTCCCAGTCATCTCTGAACAAGAAGGTTTCCGGGTCAATTCTGTCAAAGGCGCAGGCTTTATTGCAACCTGAGGTATCTCTGCAGCCACAGGCAATTTCATCATAGGCTTTATCACTTGTTGATCCAGTTGAACTGCTTTCCCTTTGGTTGAATTGCTTGTATCATTACACTCAATAGCTGGTTCAGATTTTATAGAATTAGGATCGACTAACTTTTGAGTGCTCACACTTGAAGACTTAACAGATGCAACTGTGAAACGCTCTGTAATTCCATGCCTCCCTGCTTCACTATCTAATGTTCCCATATAACAGGGTTCCTGTTTAACTTTCACCCTCTCATCAATTGGCTCTGGTTTTACAGTTCTCTGATTGACAACGTTCAGATTACTAGATGGCACATTCACCCTAGCCAAGTTCAAAGCAGAACTAACCTGATCAGATCCCATGGAAGAACTAGACGGTCTTTGACCCAGGTTCGACGGTGAGCACGATGAACTAAGACGTAAAAGAAGAGAGTCAGTGGAGTTATACTGCTGGCTATCAAGTTTGGACAGCACAGTGACATTAGTTCCTTTCTGGCTGTCAACATTACTCGGCTTTTCTGAATTAACAACACCTCCAACCATCCCAATTGAGCTAGTGGCATGTGCACCACTTTTTGTACTTGTCTGATCTACAGATACCGAAGCATCATTAACATAATCTCCCCATGCATCCAGTGGTGTATTCAAATCCCAGAGTGCCCGAGAAACTTGTATTTGAGAACCATGATCATTCAAGTGTCTGTCCTTACCTTTGCTCTGGCTACTGTTGCTCTCTTCAGTTAAAGACAAACTCAGGGAAATAGACTCTGACTTATCCTGATTCAGACTACTCACACCACCATCACTCTTTTGGCCTTTCAGAGCTGTAGAAAGACGTTCCTTCAAACCTAATGCTAATCCAGTACTCTCAGCATCACCAGCCACCTCTTCCTTACATTTCACTTCTGGTCTGTGGTTACTATGCATAATCTCCTTACCTACACTAGATCCAAGAGTCGAACTCGATCCTAAACTCAACTCACTTCTCCCTAAAGTCATCTGTGGTACAGGATTATCACCCAGAACAAGCTTGCCTTTCCTCTGCATATCATAAGAAGAACCCATCTGAACTGTGAGACTAGGCTGTTCTAATTTCACTCTAGCAAGATTACCACTGCCTTGAACAACATTGACATTATTAACATCAGATCTTCCCATTCTATCATCAGACTCCAAAATTTTGGGTGCATCAGGAATTTCAGAACTAGTCGAAACACTAGCTTGGGAAACAGTCGAGGCCTGAGATTGGCTACTAAGCTGTTCCTTCTGTACCGATTCCGTTTTCAAAACAAGAAAAGATGGTTCCTCCTCGGGTGGAGGTGAAGGAGGCCTCATCATCGGAAACCTCCTCTTCTTAATAGGAACACCTGCAATATAATCACTATATTTCCAGCTGACGACGGGTTTAACCCCAGTCTGCCAATCAAACACATAATCAAATCAATACTCTAACATAACAAAAATTTAAACCCGAAAAGCTACTCTAATTCATCGTAGAGAGAAAACAACACCTCTTCATTTCCTGATACCGGCATGACTCCACCGAGCTTAATACAAAGCCCGAACTGCAAAGATTTCACTACGATTATGTGCAGAAGCTACACTCCTAAATTTCTACTGCCGCTTTCCTCGAAATCATACAGTTTTCGTAGTATATCCCTTAGCTAATTACACTCCACCTAACAATCAAACATAGAACATTTTCAAAGTCAATTCAACAATTATAACTCGGTCAACAGATACATAAAACCTTCAATGGAGACCAAATCTTCACATAATCTGATCGAATCCGATTCGATAAACACGATCAACAACACAGAATTGAAAACAGTGATTTTTCCAAAACCCCCAAAACAGTTAATTCAGTTAAAAAAAAAGAAGCTTTTCTCTTCTGCAATTAATGCAAATTGAAAACGGTTCAAATACAAGCTATTTGAATATGCAGAAACCGATCGCCGACTACGGCGAACCAGATCTGCTTAATTGAACACAAAAATCCACAGCGAGATTGCAAAAAAATAAAAAATTACACAGAGAAAGTTCGAAGCAATACCTGAAGCATAAGCAGAGCGATTTCACAGAGAGAGAGAGAGAGAGAGAGAGAGAGAGAGAGATTGGAAACGAAGAAGAAACTTCTGCTTCTGAAACAAAGTCAAGCTTTGGCTGAAGAAGAAGAAGAAGATGAAGCTGAGAGAGAGAGAGAGAGAGATACAATAATGGAGGCGGTTGTTGAGGTTTAAAGAGAATCTGATGTTTTCCCCAATTGTGTTTAAAGACTAGTGCTTTTTTTATTCTGAAATCAATTGTGGTAATTTAAGATTTTACTTTTCTGATGATGGACCCAAGACTTTGTTTGGTTCTTTGTCCAGTTTCTCTCTCAACGAGTGTTATTATATGTTTTCCTTTCATACTTTGCTCTGGCATTTTCCTCCTTGGAAAGTTGGTTAAAGCATCAAACTTCAAAATAAAATAAAAAAGATAAAGAATAATAGAAAATGCTGTGGTATTGCTTGAAAAGATTATCTAATTTTATTCTCTCTTTTTTCTTCTAGAAAATGTATGTGATGGTGATATCGTCATTTGTATTAAAAGGATGAGAAATGTGAGATCACCATCCATTTGAGGCTCTGAGCATATATCTAATGTGGGGATAAGGCTATATACTATATACTATGTTCAATGTTGTGATTGAATTTGTTGTTACACTCAAACTAGTTGAGGGTGTGAACAAGTTTCGATTCAGTATACCTATCAGAGTTTTTAATATCATTATGTTCATTCTTAACTTAATATTATACAAATGAAAAAATAGTAAGAGAAGTTATTCTTAACTCGGTCAATCATTTATATTTCTTTGTAAACAAAAAATTGTGTCACGTAAATTCAAAGATCGGGATAATTCCAAGAAACAAAAAATGGCACACAAACAAACGGTGTAAACACTAATGAGAAGTCAAGATAGACTCTCTTTTTTTAAGTAGAGATTGACTACGTTTATAACAAGATGGAAGTCCCGTGAAAGTAAGGATGTCCGACTTTGCACCAAATGTGACTTGGACCTTAGGAGAGTACAACAAAGTCATCACTTGAATTATTCATGGGGACACATCACATGCCACATTTTTAAACCTAGAGCTATAGTCACAATCGGCTGTCACTTACACGTTGCAATTGCAATAATAAACAACGCCAACAGATAAATAAAAATAATAATTAGCGCTGTTGGTTCAACATCATCATACCCCATAAGATAAGGCCGAAACCCATTCCGACTCTAAAAACCCAAAACCAAGCCCAATATTAGAGTGATCAACTCATCAAAGTTAGGGCTATAATAGATTTGGAATAGCCCAGCTAGGGTTTCAACATTCAACTAAGCAGCCAACACCATGTCAACAAGGCAGAGAAAGAGGAAGCATCAAGAATCCTCGTCAGCGGTTTTTTTATCTCGGCCGACGAGCCACCGCGACGTCGCAACAACAACAACAACAAGACGAAGGAGAAGAACAAGAAGATGGGAAGATTTAGACATGAACTGCTTGACGAACGTGTTTGCCAGAGTAGGAATGGAGTCACTAATCTTAAACGTGCCTTTCGTATGCAAGTCATGGCACAAAGCAACGCTCAACCCTCTATGCTGGCAGTTTCTCTATTTTCCAACTTCAGACCAAAAAAATTTCGTACACAATATGTTGATGAATGGCATTTTCGCAAGACCCCGGATTCTTTTTCAGGTGTGGTACGTTTTATGATGATTATATAGAAGCATACAAGATTGACAAGGGTTGTTTCACTATCACTACTTTTGTAAAGTTGGTAGTTGGTTTTAGTAAGGGAAGTGCTCTCGAGCTCAAGATGCCTAAGTTTCGTACTGAAGAAGCATTAAGGTATGTATCAGTTGCATGCCCACGCATTAGGGTTTTGAGCTTGCCGGATGACTTGATTTTTCTCAAGCATTCCCATATCATTCCAGAACTAATTGGAAACTGGAAGTATTTGGAGGAACTAGAATTAGGTGGCAGCCTCGAGGATATAACTGATATGGTAAGTGAAAATATGTCAATCTTATTTGAAGATACTCGAGTGTCCAAAGAGTTTAAAGAATTGCTGACATTAGACACACTCATTCCTTTTAAAGTTCTTGACCAACCCTTGGAGGAGGTCGCGATCGGCACACATTATAAGCATATTAGGTTTAAAGCCCACACGGGAGACACGGTTATGCATCCACAATGAACCAAATATGATCAGTTTCCAAATAAGATGTTTAGACCTTTAATCTATTCAATAAAGAGATTATTAGGATATCAGTTAATAGACAAACTACTAACCAAAATTGCCAAAACTCTAAGCAGACTGTAAAATCATATGCATATTACCAATCAAGCAGCAACTGAATTTAACTAAAGACACTAACCAAAACTGCCTAAATCAGAAGCATATTGCCAATCAAGGAGCAACTAAATTTAACTAAAGACATTAATAAGAAGCATATATCCGATCAGAGTTTCCAAACAGCAAAGAACACACACATTTGCCTTATGAATGAAGAAATGTCTCCAAATAAAAGCATCAGAGTTTACAAACAGGAGAAGCAGAATATTACAATACATAATGCAAAGGAGTCGGATCCCAAGAGTTTACAATACATAAGTAAAAACTGATACATCGAATAAAAACTACTATATGAGAAGAGTCTGATTTGGAGTTCACACAAAAAAAATAGATTAGTGCCACACAAAACTCCAGTCCAGACTCTATGACCTATCATTGAGCCACAAAAGACAATTCAGATAGTAGAAGATTGATCTAAGGGTGCTAGTTAATGAAAAGTTACTGAAAACATTGTCGTGTGATTGAAGCTAGATCAATCTTTTTTTTTTCCTTCTCCTGCTCACTTTTCTTCTCCTGGTCCTGCTTGACTGGTGGCACTGGTGCTTCAATTCCTGGTTTCTTGTAGACCTCCAAATTCTGTCTTGGTGGTGGTATTGCCTATGATTATGGTGTCCCTTATCTCCACTTTATACACATATGTAAACGTTAGACGCATAGGCCAAAAATTGTTTCGAATTAAACTTAATCAATATCTAGAGATCGAAATCAAGGACTATCAAAACTGAGCCAACAATATTTAAGGCATGCCTCTCCGATACACATATCCCCTCCTCCATTCCCACAGAAACCTTAATAAAGAATATACACATAATTTCACTACTCCATATATATTAGGTCAATCATACATCATATTCGATGGTATTGAAGTCTGGTTCCGAATTATCAAAACATTTTTTTTCTCTCTCTCTCTCTCTCTCTATCTATATATATATAGATATAAATATATACACACACACACACTCTTTCTAATCTCCTGACTTTTCTTCATATTGCAACTCTCCCGGCTCATGGTAATGTTGTGACTCATCAGCCTCTTTCTGTATTTGTTTGATTGCATATAGTATTTTAGTCTAGCTTGCCTAAGATAATAACCTTCTGTTTTCCTTGTATAAATCTCATGTAAATAGATGAGGTGAGGCCCAAATTGTATATATACTTTAAGTCACAAAATCAACATAATAGCCACAACATATTAAGTAGTTAGCTAGGTAAACCTAAAATTAAATTATACTTTTAATTAGATTTCTAATCTTTATAGTGCAGATATGGGTTTACACTCCATACTATAAAAGATAAAAATTGCTATCAACCACTGCGCTCTGTTCCATACTTGATACCATCACTACAACATTTTTGCCCATTACCGGCGAGATCACCGGAGACAAGGCCGGCGACCGGAAAAGTCGCCGGTAATGTTCAACATTACCGGTGACTTAGCCCGTCGCCGGTAATGTCGTCGGAATCTCGCCGGTAATGTTGCAAAACATTACCGGCGACTCCAACCGTTGCCGGCAATGTCTAGGGAGACATTTCCGGCGATTTTCCGGCGGGAATTTCGCCGGAAATGTCTCCCTAGACATTGCCGGCGACGGTTGGAGTCGCCGGTAATGTTTTGCAACATTACCGGCGAGATTCCGGCGTAAAGTCGCCGGTAATGTCTTCATTTCCGGCGACTTACTCCGTCGCCGGCAATGTGTCTTATATTAGATGCCGGATCGGGCAGCTCGATCATTCAATCATTTTGAGCGAAAAAAATCCAGAGAAATCGAAAGAAGGAAAACGTACGCTTTGAAATCGATCATTCGGTATATTGTCAAAATTAAGGCGGGCGTCGAAAACTCGATCACTCGGGAAGCTATATATATAGGTACGTAGGTGTATATATACGTATATGTGGTATATATATATGTGTGTGTGTGTGTTGATCAAATCCAATTCGTGAGATATATATATATATATATATATATGAAATGTTGTTGATGTACGGTCACCGAAACGAGAAAACAGCTTGTAGTTAATCTTGTGTCTGAATCAATGACTGGTATTATCGTATTGTTATCGGAGCCAGGCTTAACAGAGCCTCCTCCTATATACCCAGTCAAATACGTTTTGAATTGAAAAAAGGAGAATACTATCATCGAGTACTGAATCGAATTCAGAGATTAGATCGATATATATACATATGCATGCATGTGTTGATTTAATTAGAGTTGAATTGAGAGATCACGTCGATTATTAGTAGTGAATGTGTGTATATATATATAATTAATACGTAAAATTGTTAGAATTTTCAGGATGGACAAGAGTTGGATGAGCCTCGAAAGATGGGATGTCAGATATCACGAGGGAATTAGGAGTTTTGTGGATTTTGTGAAGGCTAATTGTGGAGACACTACACTTCATTATTGCCCGTGTAAAGAATGTAAGTGTTTCAGCGATCGATTTCGATTTCCCATTGATAAAGTGCAGAGGCACCTGAGTAAATACGGGTTTTGGGATAAGTACACTTGTTGGATTTATCACGGTGAAACATCGGTAGCGGGTCCGCATGATCATGGACAATTTGGTGAGAGGGCCAGTCCACGCTATGATTATGGAGATTTTGCTGAGAGGGGCAGTTCATCCTATGATCCAACATCGATGTTAATCAATGATATGTTTCCTCATGAGAGCGGTGTATTTGCTGATGAAGCACCAAATGTCCCTCCCGTCGTTGAGGGTTTCCCCCATATCGAGCCAGTCGAACCATTACCTGGAGGTCATGCCAACACAAGCGGTATGGACAAGTACAACAACCTGATTGCATTGCAACAGACTCCGTTGTACGACGGTTGTAGTAAGACTGTTCTTGAAAGTCTGATGGGAGTGATGCAGCTAAAAATGGAGAACAAAATGTCTGTCAAAGCTGTTGATTCTTGGTTGAAGTGGACTGCTTCGCTACTGCCACCCGGTCATCGTCTTCCTACCACTCATCATAAGGTGCGACATATCCTGAAAGATCTTGGGCTTTCCTACATCAAAATCCATGCATGCAGATATGATTGTATTCTCTTCTGGGGAAAAGATCTCGAAGACCTTGAAGCCTGCCCGGTATGTTTTACAGAAAGGTATAAGTTGACTCCTGCAGGCAACAAGAAAGCTGTGAAGATACTTCGATATTTCCCGCTTATTGATAGGCTGGAGCGGTTGTTCATGTGTGCTTTCACGGCCGAGGCAATGAGATGGTGGGCTGAGAGGAACTTGCCTGACGATGACACCCTTATACACCCTTCCGACGGAGAGGCTTGGAAGCACATGGTCAGGGAGTTTGATCATTTTGCAGCAGAGGTCCGAAATGTTTGGCTAGGGCTCTCATCTGACGGATTCAACCCTTTTGGCAACATGAGTCTTCAATACAGTATATGGCCAGTTATTTTGGTACCGTACAACCTTCCACCATGGATGTGCATGAAGAAGGAATACAATATGCTCACTCTGTTAATTCCGGGCCCGGGTTATCCAGGAAAGTGTCTCGATGTGTATTTGAGGCCTTTGATTGAGGAGCTTAAGTACCTGAGTGAGTGTGGCCACCCCACTTACGATAGGTTCAAAAAGGAGATGTTCCAGATGCATGCCATGCTTGTTGGCACCATCAGTGATTTTCCTGCCCGCGGTATGTTGTCGGGCAACGTTACCAGGGGTTACAGGGCTTGTTCAGAGTGCATGACGGTTGATTGTTGCAGTCCTCATTGCAGTAAAATTGTCTCGATGCGTCACCGTTGTTGGCTTCCATATGATCACCCATTTAGGCAGGATCCAGACGCGTTTGATGGGACTGTTGAAACTGGTGTGGCACCCAGGCGATGGACAGGGGACGAAATTTTGGAAGTGTTGAATGAATACGATTTTGGCCAGCTGAGCAATCATCCTGACATAGTGGCGTCAATTCCAGACAAGCCCGAAAGGTATAAGTTTTGGACACACAAGAGCATATTCTGGGAACTCTCCTACTGGCCCAGGTTGCTTATCAGACATTACCTAGATGTCATGCACATAGAGAAGAATGTGTGTGAAAGTGTGGTGGGCACAGTTCTTAACTTGGAGGGGAAAACAAAAGACATCCCTAAGGCACGCATTGATCTTAAAGCAATGGGTGTGCGGAAACATTTGTGGTTAAGAGATGGTAAGAGAAAAATGCCGCAAGCTCCGTACACCGTAAAGCCGAAGCATAAGCATGAAATTTTTCGGTGGCTGAGTAATGTCAGGTATATATTCTTATGGCTATGTATGAATTTGTCCTTAAATTTTTAGCGGAGTATATATGGTTATATGCGAGAAATATAATTGGTCCATATATATGGCTTCATCTATATATATATATGCAGGTATCCTTATGGCTATGCAGGAAATATAAGCAGGTGTGTTAACTTCCGGGACAATAAGATGTACGGATTAAAGAGTCATGACTGCCATGTACTGCTTCAACGCGTTTTCCCTATTTTCATTCGAGGGTACATGCCCAAAGAGGTGGTGGAGCCGTTGGTGGCCTTGTCAAGATTCTTTCAGAAGTTATGCACCAGGGAAGTTAAAAAAGCAGACCTGAGGGAGATGCAAGATGACATCATTTTTGTCATGTGCAAGCTTGAGAGGATATTTCCCCCAAATTTTTTCGACATAATGCCGCACCTGATGATCCATCTTCCCGAACAATTGTTGCTTACCGGTCCCGTACACTACACTTGGATGTATCCCATGGAAAGGTACAAATGATTCATAAATTTGGTTTGCCTATGGTTTTTATATGTAATGACTTCTGGTTAAGTAAGTTAACATGCACTTGTTAACTTGTAGACAATTGGGAGCCTACAAGGACTATGTGAAGAATAAATATGCACCTGAAGGGTGTATCGCTGAAGCATATCTTGCGCACGAGTGTGTAACGTACACCAAAGTCTACCTCGAAAATGTAGAGGACCCCCAACAACATATGCCGATAGATGAACCCCAGTTCAACCTTTCTATCATCTCCAGTGACGTGGTAGTACAGGGAAGCTTGCCAAAGTCGTACAAGTTGGATGGAAATGAGGTAGCCATTGCCCACTGGTCGGTACTGATTAACTGTCAAGAAGTACAATATTGGAAAAACTATCATCTTCACTGCCCTGCTATTGCCGGAAATGTTGATTACCACAACAAGACGTTTGCAAACTACTTTGGTCAATGGGTAAGTATATGTGTATATGTCTATTTTTATATATATATCCTTACATAGCATGTATGTATGTACGTGCTTTTGTGGTTTCAAGATGACATAATTTCTTCTGTACGTATTAATATATGGACGTTTTCAGATGAACCATGTAGCAGATGATGGTTGCCCAGAGTGGTCAAACGAATTGAGGGTCCTGGCGATGAAACCGATTGCTTCAAAAGTTTACTCGATGTGTCAGGTCAATGGCGTGAAATTTATATGTGAAAATCGAGACGACCGACTGAAAACACAGAATTGTGGGGTGATGGTCCATGGTGGGCAGGATGGCGTTGACTATTACGGTGTCCTTCATTCAGTTGTTGAACTAATTTATGGGAACCGCATGAAAGTGCACTTGTTCAAGTGTAGATGGTTTGATACTACCCCGGAGAACACAAGGACCGATCAGTACGGAACATTTTCGGTGAATACTGCTACTACCTGGTATGAAGATGACCCTTTCGTTCTTGCCTCATCAGTAAAACAAGTGTTTTACCTGGACGATCTTCTTAACAAAGTCTCGTGGAAGGTGGTTAACCATGTTGCTCATAGAAACATATACAGTGCTGCCACACTTGGTGATACCGCAGATGATGAGGAAGTTACTGCATACCAAGAGCCGAACGCTTTTGACATTCCGGAATCATCTACGATTCGCCTTAATAATGTGAGATCTGGGAATGTGGTTCGAATTACTGGAGCAGAACTTCTCGATGTTAATCCATATGAAGTTGACGCTGATTCAGATGACGAGGAGCGGCACATATTGCCAGAGGTTACCTATGAAACCGAGTCAGACTCAAGTGATGAAGATGATTACGATTATCATCCTTAGTACGTTGGAAATTGTAGTCGGAAATTGTAGTCGGAAATCGTACGTAGTCGGAAAATGTAGTCGAAATTGTAGTCGAAAATTGTAGGGCTGAGAAATGCATAAGAGGATAATCAACTTCTGCATTATATCTTCTCACAGCGGGAATTCATTTTGAATTGTTGATTACTTGATTGTTTGTGGTTTAGTCACTTTAATGCTATCTTATTAATTTATTTTGAAGCATTGATTACAAATCTGTTGAAGCATTGATTGTTAGACACTTAAGACTGGGTACTAATGTTAGATAACTTAGTTTCTAGTGATATGAATTCTGCAAAACTCATGTTAAGAACATCTGTGTTTATAGAATGAAAACAAATAGAACTTACAGGGACTGAATCAATGTGAACCAATGTGAACCAATGTGAACCAATGCATCAGTGTGAACCAATGTGAACCAATGTGAACCAATGTGAACCAATGTGAACCAATGCATCAGTGTAAACCAATGTGAACCAATGCATCTGTGTTCAGAAACTGATCTGAACAATGTGAACCAATGCATCAGTTCATGGACTGAATCAATGTGAACCAATGTGAACCAATGTGAACCAATGCATCAGTTCTGTTGAACTGATGTGCCTTTTGAAGTTACTGCAATATATACACAGATATAACTATGTATTCGAAAACATAGATTGGTCTATGACAGATCCTCATTGAATTCCTATACGGAAATTGTAGTCGTTAATCGTAGACGGAAATTGATAATCGAAATTGTAGTCGGAAAATGTGCATAGCTGGAAATGGTACGTACGTATACGGAAAATGTAGTCGTTAATCGTACGTATACAAAAATTGATAATCGAAAATGTAGTCGGAAAATGTAGTCGTTAATCGTACGTATACGGAAATTGATAATCGAAATTGTAGTCGGAAAATGTAGCCGGATATCGTAGACGGAAAATGTAGTCGTTAATCGTACGTATACGGAAATCGTAGTCGTTAATCGTACGTATACGGAAATCGTAGTCGTTAATCGTAGTCTTTAATCGTACGTATACGGAAAATGTAGTCGTTAATCGGACGTATACGGAAAATGTAGTCGTTAATCGTACGTATACGGAAATCATTAATCGAAAATGTAGACGGAAAATGTAGTCATTAATCGTACGGATACGGAAATTGATAATCGAAAATGTAGTCGGAAAATGTAGCCAGAAATCGTAGACGGAAAATGTTGTCGGATATTCTTCGGGAAATAATGACATTACCAACGAGTTGAAGTCGTTGGTAATGACATTACCAACGAGTTATAATCAACTTGTTGGTAATGACATTACCCACGAGTTAACTCGTCGTTGGTAATGTCATTACCAACGAGTTGCTTATAACTCGTTGGTAATGTCATTACCAACGAGTTAACTCGTTGGTAATGTCATTACCAACGAGTTGAAGTCGTTGGTAATGACATTACCAACGAGTTATAAGCAACTCGCCGACAATGTCTTCTGGATAGAAACCCAGTCGAGCCCGAGCCTTTCATTTCTCCTCCTCTTCCTCTCCTCCTCCTCTCCCTCTCCTCTCCCTCTCCTCCTCCCAAATCGGTCCGGTGAGTGTATGTGCTCCTCCTCCTCCTCTCCCACTCCTCCTCCTCTCCCTCTACTCCTCCTCTCCCTCTCCTCCTCTCCACTGATCCCCTCTCCTCTCCTCCTCCGAAAATCTCCTCCTCCCCTCCTCCCCTCCTCTCCTCCCCTCACCATTGTAGGTGGAAATTCATGGCAGGTCCGATCCTCTCTCTCTCCCTCTCTCTCTCTCTCTCTCAATTTTTAATTATTTTTTTGCATGTGTATGTGTATGTGTATGTGTATGTGTATGTGTATGTGTATGTGTATGTGCATGTGCATGTGTATGTGTATGTGTATGTGTAAATTAATTAGGGTGCTAAGTTGGAAATTAGGGTGATAAGTTCTAAATTAGCATGTATGTATATATGTGATGTATATATATATTTAGGTATGTGAATATGAAGTGATGTATATATATATGTGAAAATTATGTATAAATGTGGTTTTGATGAATATGTGATGTATATATATGTGGAAATTAAACCTAATTAAGATGCATGATATATATATGTGTGAAAAATGTGGAAAATTAATTAGGGTTTGTGATTTGGATGAATATGTGATGGATAAATTTAATTAAGATGCATGATGTATATATATATACACATCGAATATGTATAGTCGTTAATTTAGGTGATATAGTTGTTAATTAATCGTATAAATGAAGGTGGAAATCGGGATCGGGACGGTTTGGAACCGGAACGGTTTGGAACCGGAACTTATTGTAACTGGAACCGTTATGTTACAAACGGTTCCGGTTACAAACGGTTCCGGTTTCAAACGGTTCCGGTACCAAACCGTTCCGGTTCCGATTTGTTATAGAACCGAAACGGTGTGGAACCGGAACGGTTTGGAACCGGAACTGTTTGTAACCGGAACCGTTATGTTACAAACGGTTCCGGTTACAAACAGTTCCGGTTTCAAACGGTTCCGGTTCCACACCGTTCCGGTTCCGATTTGTTATAGAACCGGAACGGTTTGGAACCGGAACTGTTTGTAACCGGAACCGTTATGTTACAAACGGTTCCGGTTACAAACAGTTCCGGTTTCAAACGGTTCCGATTCCACACCGTTCCGGTTCCGATTTGTTATAGAACCGGAACGGTGTGGAACCGGAACGGTTTGGAACCGGAACTGTTTGTAACCGGAACCGTTATGTTACAAACGGTTCCGGTTACAAACAGTTCCGGTTTCAAACGGTTCCGGTTCCACACCGTTCCGGTCCCGATTTGTTATTGAACCGAATCCATGACTATTACGATGTCCAGGAGGTTTTGCGGCTAATTGGCTTCGGAGAGGTTCCCGAAATAGTGGAGGGAACAGTAGTCAAGCTTCCTCCTCGCCCGCAGTTAGCAACACGCCCAGTGGGCCAATGATGACTGCTCGCACGAGAGCCTTGCTAGAGGCGCGAGCTGAGGAGGAAGCTGCACGATCAAGAGCCGTGGAACCGGAATTCGAGGCTCGAGCCTCAGTCTCTAGACGCTCAATCAGCAGACGTCCCTCCGGTGGCAGAGCCTCAGACGAGCGACAGTCAACGGGGGCATCAGAAACTCCCTCAATCCGAATGCCCCATATTCGGATGGTGCCTACTCCCGTTTCACGGGAATCATCTGAGGCACATGGTGGTTCTGGCGCCTCATCGTCCAGGCCTCGTCTATCTCCGCCGTCCGGTCTCTTCCTACCCGACGAGATTCCTGTCATCCCTGAATTCGATGATAGGGGGATGCCTGTTTATATTGAAGGACGACCGGATTTCCTGACCGTGGAGGAAGCGTATAACTTCCTCCCGTTCGACCCCGTGTATCTTTGGAGTATGAGGTGCACCAACCAACAAACGGACGATGCAGGTAAATTTTATTTAACATCAGATTGATTACTTAATTATTACTTAAGACTTGCGATTGGTTCAATTAATGATATCAATTTGTTGACATTGTTTTATTAGGCAATTTCGTTAATGGGACTGGAAAACAGAAAGGGGCTAGAGGCACCTGCACCGGGAAGAGACTTGAGCAGGCCACCGGCGGAAGGAAAACGCCCATAAGGGCCAATGAGGATGGCGAGGTGATCGAGGCATTCGACACCACGCGCAAATATGTCAGCATGGCCGGTGCGATCGTGCGGGACAAGGTCCCAATGCTTTGGCCAGATTGGGAATCTGTGCCTATCTACGTGAAGATGCAAGTGCATAATGCACTCAGTGTGAGTAAAATCGTATTTTCATTACGTAAATTTTACATTTATTAATTAAGTCCACTTAAATATATAATTTTACCTTTTATATATTCATATTGCAGGTGTGGTTTGACGTGGATGAAGTTCTTATTCACACGTGGGTAGAGCGTCAACTACATAATCGGTGATGTGCTTCGACTTATTTGAATATATATCGAGTTAGATTTTTGTTTATCAACTGTTTTAATATCTCTAACTTTTTTTCCTTGTTTTAATATAGGTATAAAGAGTGGAAGAACGAGCTTTCTTCCCATTACACTGTATACAAGGAGCTAGGCCGAGGTTCTACCCCTAGCGAATTCCGGTTTAGGGAGTACGAGTGGCTGTGGCTGATAGCCCACTTCGAGCACCCCAAAGCTCAGGTATGCATCCTTAATATATCTTACAAGCCTAATGTATCGTATCAGATTGAAATAGTTTGAGATCTAATTTTTTTCCATATGTTTATCAAACAAGGCGATTTCGAAGACGAACCGGGCGAATAGATTGAAAAACACCAGGGCCCATCATGCAGGTTCACTCAACTACATGGGTTGGTCGACTAAGGCGCAGCAACAACAAGAAGTGAACCCCTTGGTGTATATTCATCAGAAGTTCTATCCGCAGTGCCCTGACGAAGCGGTAAGTCTTTCGCCTCTCCATGTGTTAATAAAACTATTTTTCGATATTAATAGATGTTGTTAGTTAATACGTTGTTCATTTTCGCTTTTCAATTAGGCGAGAGTGGAGGAGGTGACCGCAGAAGTGACCATGAGTATAGCTCGGACTAACCATCCTGACTGCTCCGAGGAAGAAGTCACCCAGTATGCCTCTCAGATCGATCCGCTTGATCCCCCGATAGCGGCTCAGATCATGGCAAAAGCGTGCGGGACTGGAAAGAATACCTACTACTGTAGGGGAATGGGCTCGGCGGGCGAAGGAGTACTGAAAACCACTTCACAATACTCTACCGGGTCAAGAAGTTCAACTTCTAGTCGTAACCTCGCGGCGGAGCTTCATAGGACGCAGAGGGAGTTGGAGGAGCAAAAGAGGCAGATGGCCGAGTACCAAATGCAGCAGACACAGGTGCAGGCTCAGATGTACACATGGATGCGGACGATGTACGAGGCTCAGACTACCGGACAACCGTTCCCCACACCTCCCCTGGTCCCGGTCCCTCCGTTCCCTAGCTATCCACCACCACCACCGCACCAGTCAACGCCAGAGCAAGACCAAGGTAGCCACCGGAATTCAAATGAGTACTTTGATTACTTCGACCCTGACCCGCAAGTTCCTCGACCCTGACCTGTAGTTGTAGTTAATTTTCGTATCGTCGTTGCTATTTGTACTGTACGTTGGACATTTATGTGTACTGTTGAACTTGTATGATTGTACGGTTTATGTCTTTCAATGCAGGTTCTGGAATTGGGCCCAATCCAGAACCGCGTTTTTTTTTCAAAATTTTTTCAGACATTGCCGGCGACATGGACCTCAGTCGCCGGCAATGTCACAAATTCCGGCCACGGTGGCGGAACCATTGCCGGCGACGGTGTCGCCGGTAATGTCGGAGACATTGCCGGCGACTCGAGTCGCCGGTAATGTCGGAGACATTGCCGGCGACTCAAGTCGCCGGTGATGTCTCCGACATTACCGGCGACGCCGTTTCCCGTCGCCGGCAATGTTAACACCGGCGGGAGATTTCCGGCGACGTCATTGCCGGCGATTCGTCGCCGGGAATGACATTTCCGGCGAAAAAAAAGACAAGGCCGGCGACCTCCCGTCGCCGGTAATGTCTCCTTTTCTTGTAGTGCATTTAAAGATCGGAGAAAGCTAACCATACAGTGACTTTTTTTCTAACCTTTATAGTGCAGATCGGAGAATTGCCTCAATAAGGGCTAACTATATCTCAATGATTTCTAACCTTTATAGTCCAATATTGGTAATCCATACAGTGTTTCTGCCAAATTCTGTAAGGGTCTTTAGCAGAATAGCGGATGGAGCTATTTCGGGTTGATCTGGTCTATTACGTGTATGTCGTCATTTACCTGCTGTTAAGAACAATACACCAAACAGGCGATAGGAGTCTTCACGAGGTGTTCCCTCCTTCGATTCTCCGACTCTCTAGTTAGAATGTATGGAGTGTAATAGTAGTATTGGTAGAATAACGGGCGTACCTTGTATCTGTCATAAATGTGTTACTTATATTGCTGATTGAGTATGGAGCCTTTTATTTGTTCTTCGATGTGGGATCCTGTTTTTTGTACATGGTCTATCCTGGTACTTTCCGTTTGCCGTACCAAATGCGTGGACGTTTGGATGGTGTTGGTTCCTTGTTTAAAGTTGAAGCTTGCATTGCTGCCTTACGTTTGGTCTAAGTTGTGTTGACTCATTTGTAGTGACTAAGTGTGCGGTAATTTGTGTGTTACGGGATCACACATTAACACACGGGGACCATTTTTTACATATTTTGCAGTAAGAATGCTCCTATAGAGGTTATACCTCACTACACAGTATTTATGTTATTCTTTGACAATGCAACCAAAAACTCTCTTTCGCACCCTAGTATATACAATCACTTCTCATATTTCTTATACACACGTCTTGAGGGTTTTACTTCATTTCCTTATCTTCTTTCAATTCGTGATATGGTATAATCTCTCTCATTTAAACAGTACATATGGTATACCTGTGGTGTTGAGTCACAATCAAGTTTTGATCATAATCTCAATCTGGATGCTAGTGGAACTCTTGATTCGGGAGAACTGAAACCAGCTCTTGATAATGAAAATGGAGATTTTTTAGTGGAGCTGCTTCAAACGATATGGATACTTCTACTACACCTGGACCGCAAGCCAATCTCGACTTAATCCCAGTAATTCTTCCTTAGGTGCCAATGGTCAATTAAGTCGATATGTGTGGGTTTTCCTACTTGCCCATATCTAAAATTGCAAAAATTGGGGTGAACTCCTTGAGAGCCTCTTCAGAGACGATGGTTTTCGTCCAGAGACTGAGATATGGCAATTGAGAAAGCATACACAAAAATCAAAATCGAGATTGAGAGATCGATTAAAGATTGAGAGATTGAAGAGTGGAGAGTTCGACAAAGTGGAAATAAGAGAGAGAGAGAGAGAGAGAGAGAGAGAGAGAGAGAGAGAACTTGCTGGAGGCGGAGAGAATGGGAGATGAGAACGTGGAAAAATCCATTATGCCTCAAGTATGTGAACAGTAGGTGAACAATAGGTGAAGGGAAAAATGGGTTCAACTTTGTTATAATTGAAATTATTAAGGAACTAGAAATTAGAAATTCTATATTCAGAGAATGCGAGGCGTCAACGATAAAGCGATTGTTTCCAAACCTCAAGAGCTTGAAGATACAGAGGGATATGAGAGCTAAGTCTCCACGCCAGTTTCATGCATGCATGCATGAACATAGATTTTGGAGAGACGAGTTATTAAACTCAAATTCACGGCTTCGTGCTTTCTCTTTGATATGTTTTTAGACATTATTTTGTTATCTGATTTAACCGTCAGTTTAAAATATGTGTTCCTCCAAAATTAATGTTCACTTAAAAAAAATACTGATTTTCATGCGGTCAAAGTATTATCAACATAAAAATTATAATTTGATTTAGTATTTTTTAACGTTGGTTTGTTATTACATTTTTCATCAATCGGTTAAATTTCTTAAAGTATAAGAATTATGTGAACAAGTGTATGATGAAATTGATATTTAGTGATTTTATTAAGAACAATACTTAGAACCAATTGATTTACAAAATTTAATAAGAAAAGGATCTCCCATTTGATCCAATATTTAAATACATTACCCTTAAGTGATCAATTATATCTTCAGTAGTCTTGATTTATAAAAATTAGGCTCATTATCCTGAAGATTCTGGGAGAAGAGTGAAAGAGTTGACTCAACTTTGGATAGTAGAAGGTTCAGTGGTGACAATGGAAGAAGTAGCATACAATTGGTTAAATGAGTTGGTAGATAGGTATCTTGTCCTAGTAGAGGAGCAATGCTCGACTAGAAAAATTCAAACAAGTTTATCATCATAGAGAGGTTATGAGTTAGTTTGATTGCTCTGCTTGGATGTGTATTTCTCAACAATGTAACGCAAGAAAAGTGTGGGTTGTCATTCTTCAAAAGCTCATTTTAGCTACAAAGGAACAAAGGGAGGAGATTGGAAACATGCAAGATGATGAGATAGCTAAGAAGATTTATCTTCTACAACAGGAAAGAAGATGTTTGGTGGTCCTCGATGATATTTGGAGACTTAATACATGAGAGTCTTTGAAAGCTGTATTTCCATTGAATGAGAAATTGAAAAGCAGAATGGTACTCACCACTCGCAAGAAATAAGTAGCTTTACATTCAGATAGAAATGGAATCCTCCACCAACCTTGGCCCCTAAATGACGATGAAAGTTGGAAATTGCTTAAAAAGATGGCAATTACTAGATGAGGTCAAATATTTACAAATATCTCTCACCCAATTCTTTTTCTTCATTCTTTATATTTATCGAGACTATAGAATATATAATATATTCTAAGATAAATAATGCGTATAAATGTCTAAATTTTACTAAGACGGTCTAAGTGGCACATGACCTTTTAAAATGGTCAAATTAGATTCTCAAGTCTTATTTTCGTACCAAAAAATCTCTCCGTCTAATTTTCCGTTAAAATATCATTTGTTGTTGACATGGCATGATAATATTTTAATGGAGAATCAGAAGGAGGCCTCTCTTTGATACAAAAAATGAAAGTTATTTAACCATTTGGAAAGGCCAGGTACCACTTAAACCGTCCCAATAAAATTGAGACACTGTACGTAAATTTTATCCTAGATTCCACTCGACACATTATAGTTTAGTTTAAATGAAAGTATTCTAGTTATTCCTTACTCAAGTGTTACTTCTCTGTGAAAATGCATGACTTCTAGAATCGTGTCTCTAGAATTCAATGATGACTAGCTAGTTGAGTATACGTCTTTCCTTATTGTGATAAGAGTTGTTTTTCTATTGTCTTACAGATCCGGAAACATATTCAAAGATGAAAGATTTGGGAAAAAATATGCTTCAATGTTGCAGCAATTTACCATTAGCCATCATTGTGCTCGGAGGACTTCTAGCCAGAAAAGATAGTATCAATGAATGAGAAATGGTGTGGAAGAATATCCTTGAATTCATTAGAAAAGGTAAAGGTCATGGAACATAATATGGAGGTACATAATATGGAGGTGCAATGCAGGTGTTGGAATTGAGTTATAATGACTTACCATATCACTTAAAGCCATGTTTTTTGTATCTTGGCAATTATCCTGAAGATTCTGAGATAAGAGTGAAACAGTTCACTCGACTATGGATAACATAAGGTTTCATTCCTTAGGCAAATCAAAGACAATGTTCAGTGGAGACAATGAAGGAAGTAGCATACAATTGGTTAAATGAGTTGGTAGAGAGGTGTCTTGTCCAAGTAGGAGAGCAAGGTTCGATTAGAAAATCTAAAACTTTCCATCTCCATGATCTTGTGCGAGACATGTGCTTGTTGAAGGCACAAGAAGAGAATTTTCTTCAAGTTATTAGTTTACGTGAAGACGGGGTTTATTCTTCCATGGAAATCAACACAAAAATGATGGGTAAAGTTCGAAGACTGGCCATACATGTGGATGATAATGTTGATAATTTGGTTTCTCGTGATAAAATAAATGGTCTTCTTTGCTATCTGAGGTCTTTGTAATACTTCAGCCGATCAGAATGGAAACCATAAAGCAAAAGATTAATGCAATCTATGTTCAAGGATATCAAATTCCTCCGAGTGTTGAAATGTGAATTTATGCATGGAGAAGTAGAGTTGCCAAATGACATTGGGAAGATGGTTCACTTGAGGTATCTAAGTCTGTGGGATAGCAACATAAGAAAGTTGCCATCTTCAGTAGTTAAATTAACATGTTTGCAAACTTTGAATCTCAGGGAACAGATTTGGAGCCAATCCCAAATTTGATAAGAAAGATGAAGCAACTGAGGCACTTATACTTTCCGATCAATTGGGGGAGGATTGTTGGTAAACAACAACTCTCTAGTCTTGACAATTTGTAGACTCTGCAAATTAGTAATGAAGATTTTTAATAGAATGAGTTGGTGGATTTGATCAATCTTAGATAATTGAGTCTAAGATTGTCAAGCCCTTTGAAGAATATGGAGCAACTGTTGAAATCTACAAGCAACATTCTTAATCGTATTCAATCTCTATTAGTGTAGGATGAACTTCCAAATGACAACAATGCACAGGCTACGCAAATAAATTAAGATGTCCTCACATAGACAAGCTTATATTGTGAAAATTAACAAAAGAGTTACCTCAAGACCCACAGTACTATCCACACCAGACCAAGTTATTCTTGGGCGGCTGTGATTTGAAGGACGACCAAATGGCAGTGTTGGAGAAGTTGCCAAACCTAACAAAGGTTACCCTTACAAGTGTGACTGTTGAGTAGAATAGGATGTCACTGGTTTGCGACACATGTACTATGCGATATGATACTTGTCGCTCATTTGATAGTTGAACGGCAAGGATGTTCGACCTATCATAATTTTGGTCAAACCAGCAACATCAAGTTTGAGACAGATGGGCGGTTCCAAAAGTAGTGACTTCAGAATGCATACGTGATTGACGAACGACGGGAATTGTTTGGTCTTTCACTATCATGATCGGACAAGCCCTATGAGTTTGATACATGAATGCGTTTTCAAGACAGGTGTTTCTACCGGATTACGCGGGACGTAATCTAGCAGAAGCAAGTACGAGTAATCCTCTCGCTTCCGAACGTTCGGGCTGTTCGGATGATCGGGTGCTTCCTCTCTCTCTTCGGGCGTTCGCGTGTTCGGCTTCCAGTGTTAGAAGAATACAACAACAAACGGGCAGTCAGATGGTCGAGACAAGGGTGGCCTGCCTTCAACGCTCCGATGCCTAAGTTAGAAGATGTATTAGATATAACAGTCAAGCGAACGTGTAAGAAAGTAGGTTGGGGTGTTTAATGCTAGAATCGAATATCCTTACCTGTAGTAAATGCCTTACATATATAGGTGGTTGAGATTGTTGCTTGCTTGTGTTCTTCGATGTGGGATGGAGCTGTTTTGTTGTCATGTGGAACAAACATTTGGATGTGCGCCTATCGGGCGCGTGCGCGCTCGAATGGGGTCGGTCTTATGGGCGAAGTTGTAGCCTGCCTGGTGGTCTTTCGAGTGGTCGGGTAGGTGTTGATCACCTGCTTAATTGGGTAAGTGTGTTTAATTAACGAACTAATGCTGCTATAATAATAAGTCCCCCAAGTCCCCAAGTCAAAGAGATCTTTCTTGATTGGGGAGTTGAAAAAGGGTTCATGCGATTAAACAAAATACTAATCCGATTGAGCAGCGATGCGTGATCCTGTAACCCCCAAGTCCCCCAACTCTCCGGTCAAGAAAGGGCTCGCTTGACTGAGTGGGTACCTGTGTGCATGTTCGGGTGTGTGTCTTGTGGCTGACTGTGTACCTGTTCGTGCGGTCGTGTATCTGGGGCCCGACCTCCCAAACGAATCTTGCTGTTTGGAGCCGCGCGCCCTGTGGAGCTGTTCGGGGGAATATGGATGCGGATGTATGTCAGTCATAGGGTGAATGAGTGCGAATGTGTGTTGTGGATGCGTGTTAGTATGTAGAATAAATCATGCGGATGTTTATGGTACAGATACAAGTATGTATGGGTGAATGGGTATGCCGGTGTATGTATAAGTAAATGAGTATGCAGATGTTTATATGTATGTGTATATGCATGATGATATGGGTGTTGATGTATGCGTGATTGTGGATGTATGCGTGTATGCGGATGTATGGATGGTTCCGAGCCGCTTATCCGGCCCCGCGACGAATCGTGCTGTCCGGAGTCCGCCAAGGATGGGCCTCGGAACGGCCTTTATTGGATGCTTGGATGGTTCCGAGCCGCTTACCCGGCCCCCGCGACAAATCGTGCTGTCCGGAGTCCGCCAAGGATGGGCCTCGGAACGGCCTTTATTGGATGCTTGGATGGTTCCGAGCCGCTTACCCGGCTCCGCGACAAATCGTGTTGTCCGTAGTCCGCCAAGGATGAGCCTCGGAACGGCCGTTCTTGATGCATGATGGTTCCGAGCCGCTTGGGTGCCACTCCCGAACGAATCTTGCTGTTCGGAGCCCGCCAAGAATAGGCCTCGGAACGGCCGAGCTTAGGTGCCCGAGAGGAGATCCTCGACTCATCGGCGCCAACCTAACGTAGTGTCAACAGTGGGGCCCCTACTGTTACGTACATGTGTTGCAGCGCGCACGGAGGGGACGGACCGCATGCCCGTGCCGCTCATCGATTTTAGCGCGCGCCCCGATAGGTTCTTGCCACTATCGTGCCACCTAACCCGACGAATGTTAACGTTACGCCCTCGGAAGAAATGGGGCCACTCCCGAGTCGCCCATCACTCGACACGTGCTCCGAAAGGTGCGGGCCGCTTTCGAGCCGCCCGAATGGTCCTGTAATTGTGCGCGCCCCGGAAGGTAACGAGTGACGCTAGCCGCTTCCGTGCCGCGTAGTCCGAACGGTAAGTTACCTCTTACTGGGTGTCTAGGCGCGGAGTCGCAAGCGGTCGCTTGTGCTCCGGCTTCGTTAACAGAGCCAGGGAGATGATATCACGTGCCGTTTACTGTACCTTATAGCGCGCACGCCGAAAAGGGAACGCGGACCGTTAGCCTCTTTCGGGTCGCCTAAAAGGGCCTTGCTTTGAGCGCGCACACGCCGGAAGAAAACGCGTGATGTTGACCTCTTTTGGGGCGCCTCAATGGTCTTGCACTAACCTGGTGGGGTGGCGTTTACTTGCCTGTGACATTTCTCGGGCGCTTGGTCATGCGGGTGGTGTGTGTGCCAGTCCGAATGGCGGGATTCGTGACGTGTGTTTTCTTATCTTGGGTGGGGTGATATTTTGTCTGACGAGACGCTTGAGGTGACATTCCTTTTGACTTCTTCTTGGGAACCGTTGTGTAATAAATGCTGGCTGGCGCAATTAATGCTGGCGTGTCGTGTGTAATAAATGCTGATGACGTAGTAACTGCTCGGAGGTCAGGCATCAGGCACGTGGGAGTGTGGGGTGCTGCATGGCTGACACGTGGCGAGTCGTGGGAGATCGTGCTAGGGTTTGAAAATGAGGCAGGAAGCCGAAGGGTGAGTGCGGTTACTTAGGTGGGTAAGTAAACTGCCTTGTGGACACGTGTCACCATCTGACGGTGGGCACGAGAAAATTGGATGGCTAGCGTTCGCTCGCGTGTGCCATTGGGTCAGTATAAATAGGCCTTCGTGGTGTCGTCTTCCTCACTACTTTCACATTTACTGAAACTCTGGAGATTTTACCCTGTATACTGCTTCAAGTCGTTCTTGTTTTCTGTTCGTGTTCTTTGCCGGAGTTCGTCGTCGTCGTCCATCTTTCAAGTCTCAATCTTCAATTTCTGGTGAGTTTCCCCAATTATGCTCTTGTAGTTTCTTGTTGTTTTGCTTTTTCCGGTGTCTTCTCCGTTCACGGCTTCTGGGTTTTTTCTTTTTCTGGGTTTGCGTCTTAGGAACAAGGCGTGTTCTTGAGGTGTGCCTGGTTTGATCTGTTTGGGGTAGATTTTCTAGATTTTTATTGTTTCTGGCTTTGCTTCTTTCTCTTCTTTTTTCTTCTTCTAAGTGTTGGGCATCTTGCGTGTGTGCGTATTGTCTAGGAGATGGAACCGATAGAAGTATCGAGCGATATGTCGTGTGAACGGGTGTACGTTCCGGGGGCGGGGTGGTTTAGCTGTAGTCCATGCACGAGCGGGTCGGGCTCATCGTCCGATTCCGTGATGAGTGTAACGCCTTTACGGTGCATCCCTAACGATTCTCCTGTCGTGCAGCCGATGGATCAAGAACGAGCGCTCGCTGCCGCAGGGTTAGGGGAGTCGTCGGGGTCGTCAGGTGGGTCTTCATCCTCTTCTGGGCTATGGGGTAATGAGCAAGTACAACGGGAGTCGCCCGTGCCCCAGTTCGTGGAAGGTGGTCGCGTACACTGGGTGCTCCCTGATGGTGCCCCGATTAATGTTCACTTAAAAAAAATACTGATTTTCATGCGGTCAAAGTATTATCAACATAAAAATTATAATTTGATTTAGTATTTTTTAACGTTGGTTTGTTATTACATTTTTCATCAATCGGTTAAATTTCTTAAAGTATAAGAATTATGTGAACAAGTGTGTGATGAAATTGATATTTAGTGATTTTATTAAGAACAATACTTAGAACCAATTGATTTACAAAATTTAATAAGAAAAGGATCTCCCATTTGATCCAATATTTAAATACATTATCCTTAAGTGATCAATTATATCTTCAGTAGTCTTGATTTATAAAAATTAGGCTCATTATCCTGAAGATTCTGGGAGAAGAGTGAAAGAGTTGACTCAACTTCTTCAAGTTCTAAGCCTTGAATATATAGAATTAGAGTATTGGAAGGTGGAGGAAGGCGCCATGCCTAATCTCTGTGAGATATCTATTTTTTATTGTAACGAACTGAGAGACTTCCAGAAGGACTGAGATATATTAATACTCTCTATAAAATCATGATTATTTGGATGCATACAGTTGACCGTTCCAAGCTTCAAAAAGGAGGAGAAGATTTTTGCATAGTCCAACATACATTTCCTTGTGTTTCAAAAGACATGCGAGAAGATGAGTGAGGATATGTCTGCAAAGAGTATGAAAATGCTATAAATATGCTGCTTTGCTTGTATGTTTAAATTCATTAATCAACGTTTAAATTTCCAAGCATACCTAATAGGAGGCTAATAAGGCAATGACCTCAAGCCCAAAAATTTTAAGACACATTTTTAATATATATGAAAGTACACTATATAATAAAATAATAAAAGAAAATTTTAAGTCCAAAGTCAATGTATAAAACTCATCCAAACTATTCTTATTTATATATTTTGGACCAAAGTATTTTCTATAATAAAAACACTAAACATTAATTTCATCACACTCTTACGAATTAATGAGCTTCTGGTTCAAATCTTTATCATGTATATTTCATGGTACATAGTTATCTTTGTGACATGACTAAAAACAAAGTTCCATAAGTAATTAAATCTTAAATCATTGAGTTACATTTTTTGTTGTTAATGTTTTGACCACATGAAACAGTACCTTTATCTTTTTATGTGAACATTAAATTTGGATTGGCATATCTTTTAGAGTTCGCCTCAGGACTGATAAACTCAGGTCCAATCATGAACAAAAATCGATCGGATAAAGTAATTAAGTGATTGAGTAGTTTCAAGATCGAAGGCAAATTTACCTTGTCCTCTCATAGCCGAGGCCTTGTTGTCCATCACCTTCCGTTGACTGCCGTCGCCATCACCGACTCCACCATTGTTGCCCAGAATGAATCTTTTGTCTGCTCAGAGAAAATGTGTGGTTAGTTATTGGGTGTGAATGACGTATGAAATATAGAAAGTGACAGTCTAGAGTTTTACCCATTTGAAATCTACTGATTGATTTGGGGGACAAAGATTTAGGTCAGAGAAGGTTAGAGAGCAAAAATAGAGACTAGCAAGAAAGAGACAAAATGAGAAAGCTGACATTTTCCTTTATAAAGCTGATGATGAGAATCATTTAACCTAGATTGAATTCAGCCGCCACGTGTCTTTTTGTTTGTCTTAAAGTGCACTTTTCACACACATCTTTTTGGTGTGATTTTTCTTCCTTTTAATGATCTACCAATTTTTGGGATGATTCTCAGGTGAACAATTTTCAGCTTGAACCCAACACAAATACCCCCACCCTCCTCCTGCTAAGCAGCACGTGTTCCCCCATTTGTGAAGGAAACAGTCTGGGTTTAGCGTCAACCCAGTTGACACCAGACATACCATAATTTTTTATCGAAACTTATGCTATTTTTCTTTCGAGTAGATTAGAAATATCTCATTTCGAGTAGATAAGAAATATCTCATTTCGAGTAGATAAGAAACCCAACTTTCCTTCATTTGCCTTAACAAACCCTAGCCGCCGCCAGGGCTAGTTCTAATTGCTAGCGATCCCAATCCCAAATCGATCATCACCAAACTCTTCCTCCTCCTCTCCTATTTCCAGTCATATATTTGCTTGTAGGTTTCTGCCCTTTCTTTCTCCATCCGTTTCAACCCAGCCCGTCATTCTCTTCTCTCGGCTCCATTCAATTTCGATCGAGCGACTCAATCCGAACTTTAAATTTTGGTCTCTCTCTCTCTCCCCCCTATTATTCCATCCCCTCAATCCAAAATTCAAGTCAATCTAAATGGAGATCAAATATTTGGATGATAACCAACATCTTCGTTCCCCGAATCCATAACTTTTGGTGCCACAACTCTTGGCGGTGGCTCTCGGCGAGGTGAATCTTGCAACGGCAGAGGACGAGGAACAAGCTTGATTTTTTCGCTGTAGCTTGCATATTTTCGTTGGATCCTATTGCAGATGATCTGGTCCAGGCTTTCAAGATGCGAATGATTTCGTTGTGGCATCATGTAACTGGATCGGGTACTATTCGTTTCACCTGAGTTGATACCGATCAGTTTATCTGTAAGTTTCATTCTCTGGCGGATCGCCGTCGAGCAATCACTAGTGGTCCCTGGTTTTATCTGTCACGTACTGTGGTTGTCTAGGCTATGGGAGAGTTTGATGACCCCTTTGTGATCCCAGAAAATCGTGGCCGTATGTGGACAGTGGTTCATCCTAAGCAGGATAGGTTTACGGAGGGAGTGTTATGGGATAAGGGGTGTCGACGGATCAGTAATGTCATTGGCCGATACTTGGAGTTTAATTGACATGCAATGTTTTATTGCTCGGAGATGAAGCTTTGAGTGGAGATGGATTTGGACAAGCCCCATGTGGTAAGCACTCGTATCCACTTTTATGAATCACATGACATGGACGTTGAGTTTTTGTATGAAAATGTTCGTGGATTTTGCGGAGTTTGTGGTGCCTTCACGCATGGTGCAGAAGGTTGTATTTTTGCTTCAGATGCAGGTTCTAGGGAAGAGGGAATGCCTACTTGGCCATCTGTCGGTCGGGCCTCTTCTCTTGGGGGACATGTCCTCTCTGGTGGGGTCAGGTCGAAGTTGGTCATCTGGTCTAATTCCAGGGGATATCAGGTCAACTACTGGAATCAATTTACTATTAGGAAACCCTTTACCGATGCCACCTGGGTATACAACCTTTATGCAGCCACTTTTGCAGTTTGTCCAACGGGGGGTCTTGCCGTTATAGACTGATTCTGAGCGGGGTGATTTGTCTATGGGAGTGAACATTGGCCCGATTGACAAGCAGACTATAGTCACAGCCACGGTTCTATCGACTGGGAAGGTTACTGAGCTTATGAAGGACAATCCCCTCTTTGGGGAGAGATCCCACTAACCCAGTTATTTTCTTGCAGATGGAGCCTTCATGGCAGATTCCAATTTCATTATCCTATGGTCGAGCCATTACTCCAAGAGCTCGTTTGGAGGGTGCTCAGGGTGTCCAGCGTTCCACTATGACATCAAGGGTAGACCAGTTAAGTGTGTCTACCGCTCCACCTACTGGGTCCATATCTGATCTAACAGTGATTGCGCCTACTCCAGAGGACAACTTGGATCAATCAATGGAGTAGACCACAAGTCAACAGCCAGGAGTGCATATAGGAGCTAATGAGGGAGTAATGCAAAAAGTTGTGGAACTGTCTCCTAGTTCGTTAGGGAGTCTGGCAGGCTGACGTTGCAGACTAGAGGAGAAGAAGAAGGAGCAGGTGAAGTCCAAGTTTGGCCGAGTGACCACCTCTACCAAAAAGGTTTCGCCACAGAAGGAGGCGATATTTCTCCCTGTGGGGATGACTGTTGAAGACCTTCGACAGTCAGCCGTCAAGTCTTGCCTCTTAATTTCTGGTTGTATTTTTAGGGTTTTCGTATTTTTATGATGAACATCACAACTCACAAAGTAGATCGAATAGGACAACTCACAAAGAATGAGACTCCGCAAATGTAAGCTATTCAATTGGTTCGACATGTACATGGCTAAGTATTGGTTTATATAACAACTCGGTTTCTATCAATTTTAATCCTCCAAAGCATTTTATAAACCTTCAAGGCATTACAATACAATGAATATACATGCATGTAGAATATGTTAGGTGCCAATTATCTATACTTGGGTGCTCTAGAATGCTAAGTTCTATTAAAACTTCAAAAAATGTAAGCTAGCCAATCACACATATATCATATGCATGTATCTTTTTTGTTTGGAAATATCATATGCATGTATCAGTTGTTCATTACCTGTACTCCTTCGAACTCCAACCAGCGAGATTAGCCACTTTTGTTAAGGCATCTCACCATCCTTCCACTTCTTGATTGCCTTCTCCATACTCATCATCATGTTTAGAAAACGCTTCAGCAAAGCTTTCCCTTTGATGTCTCACGTGAGAAGGCTCCACTTCATAAAAAACAGGCAGAATTTTCCCTCTTTCGTCCATGCATTCAATGATCTTGCACAGTTCAAGCAAGCACCATGTTGAAGAAGCATAGTTCTTTGAAGGAACAACGATCGCGAACCTTGATTGCTCGATTGCTTGAAGTAGCTCCGGAGAGATGGAAGTTCCTCTTTCCAGTTGTGGGTCGTTTCTGAATGTCTTGATTCCTTGCCACTGTAGCTTGGCGTGGAGATGATCTGTGAAGCCCTTTCGAGTGTCTTCACCTCTGAAGCTTAAAAACACGTCGTATTTCCAGGGCAGAGATGAACTAGCAGACCCTATTTCTTTGCTCAACGCCATTGAAGAGGAATCAAGATTTTTGAAAGTGTCAAGACTCGACTCAAGAGTCCAGAGAAAGAAAGAGAGAGACCAAGGAGTCGAGGGGACGAGACGACTTTGATTCCCTAGAGAGGCCGGTGCATGTTTCCCTACCACTATATAAAGGGAACATTACTTCAAACGTCCAATGGCCAATGTACTCCGGAAATGAGTACTAATACTTCGAAAGGGCCAGAGGGGCAGCTGGAAAGTAATTAGGATATGATCTACTCCATTTCTGAAATCTAACTTTCTCCGAAAGGAGGGGGAAAAAATGCTTTTCCCATACACTGTTCCTAGTTAAGATACACTTTTTCCATACCTATCATGTTGCTTCAATCTTGTTTAGCTTAATTTGCAATTATTTCGATCAGCTGCGTTAGATTCCATTAATTTTCTGTACCAAATTAAAGTAACATTACCATGCCAGTAGTAAAAGCAATGTAAAGTAGCAACTTTTCTACGAAAAGAACATCACTTGACCCCGCAGGCAAAGAAATTCAATTCAAGATTAGTACTGATATTAAAAGAATGAGCGTATAGTAGCTGGCCGGCTAGGCTAGTACAAAAACGATCACGTATCAATTAGAAACTTTAAGATCTCAAAGGATTAGTTCATTCATTTAGGAAAGTTCAATTCTAGGTCAAGTTTCTCTACTCAATATTCCTCTCCTGATCGGAAAAGGAGTACGTGCATGCTATTGCTATGAAATTATGTGTATATATATATAGGGAATTAGGGATCGATGGTTTCGTATGTGTATCACCTACAAGATTCTTCGTGTTTCTTCGTTTGTCATGGTTAAAGACACTCCTTGCATTGAATCCCATGGACGTACAACTACAACAACGTTCTTTTTGGATCTAAGACATACACCACCTGTGGTTGCCAAACATGTCATCGGTGGGAGTGAGAGGTTTTTGGGTCGACTGTGGGAGAATTTTGAGTCTAATTGGGAGCTTGATTTCCTTGAAGAGTTACACAAATTTGGTCGGAGAAGAGGAACCCGCCACTTATCGAAATTGGAGTGAAGGAGAAGCAAGCGGGAAGAACTTCTTTTATCTTAAAGGTAGCATGCACCTTGTACTTATACATGTATTGGAGTCCGAGATGGTGTAACAAACATGCTCGTAGTTTCTTAAGATTCAAATCAGATGGGTTGTCTCCAATCGAAGTTATGTACATGCACTAAACAAGAAAAGAAAATACAAACGGGTCTATGAAATCCAAGAGTTTAGAGCATCTGATATGTTGAAAGCTCAAGGCCTCAAGCAAACGGTACATAGGTTTTAGGGGGAGAGAGCCTGAATTTGATTGTGTACTAAATTGAGCTCCAGCTTATGGTGTGTATTTGCTCAAAATAATTCACATTTAACTAACTAGACATACTGAACTTCATCCTAGAGGTCTAGAGCTAAGATAACATAAGAATATCAGATGCTGCCCAACAATGTATACAAAATGTTCAAATATGGCAATGTGTATGGAAGCTTCAGAGCGCAAATAGCCAAAGATTATGATCCAAATCAAGCCGTCTGTCATGAGAGGTTTACTTCTATTCTGGGGATGAAAATAAAAACCATTAGAACAGTCACCTGAATCATAGCCAGCTAAAGTGATAGACGAAATGTACTTGTATACGATAGGAACTAAAATCCAACCAAATTAGGGACAATGAAATTACAGATCCTCAAAATTTTCACCGCGATTGGAATCCGTGGTGAAGTAACTACCTTTTTCTTGTTTGATCTGAGTAGAGTTATGCGTCCGCCTCCAATTGCCCATGATTGGCCTGCAATGCATCTCTCCATTAACCCACTCTCCTTCCCCTTCAGAATGTGATTAACAAAGTAGAGTATTAGAAAATGTACAAAAAAGCAGAATGCTAATGCATCTATTAATGCTTGGTTGTAGCAGAAGTCAATTTTGTTAACAGTGACACTTCAAGCTGCACGAGTCAAAAGCATGCATGCAGGTCTATTGCAGTGCTCCTTTAACATATTAGATTGATTAGCAAAGTGGAGTGACAATTTTAGCTTTAAGAAACCGTCCTTTAATACAGAACTGAATATATAAATGATTGATTTCTACAATTAGATATCCTATCTGACTAATGTTATTGATCTAGATGGCAGAAAATGAGATGTTTAATGACAGTAAAGCATATTAGAGACAGAGAGAAACATGTTTAGAATATCGCATGCAACTTGGATCATAATGTCAGATGGTTACGTACTTTTGTAAAAGTACCGAGGAAGTGTGAGTACCAGTGTCAAATAGAGCTCTTTCATTCTTCTTCAGCAGAGTAATAATCGTCGTCGAAGCCACCAATTCCGTTTGTTGATGCTTCATCCGTTATGGTACCAACTTGTTCATATGCTGATTTGCCAATGTCCCAAGAGGAGATATCTGTGGCATTGTGTAGAGAAATGGCACTGCTGGACTGGTTCATTTTGCTGATGATCTCTTCCACATCGTGTTCGTACCCCACATTCCTTCACCTTCACAAATCTGGGGTAGTCTGCAAATTGCCCATTTTGATGAAGACGTTGACTGCATTGATGCCCATCTTGACTGCATTCAAAAACATGCTTACGTTGTATCCAATTGTCGTAATTGTCAGCCCAGTATTCACTAGACATAAGAGCTATCAAAAGGTGATCTGACACAATCTTGGTTGGGCAGAGATTAAAAAATGAATGTACATCACCAGACTCTCGCCAGGTCGAAATAGAATCAAGCACCCTTCCATCTTTACTTGCACCCAGTTCTTACTCAAAGGCAGATAGATTATCTAAAGGAACGATGAGAAAACATACGGCAAGGCCAACCCACTTGCTATCACGTGCAACAACTTCAGTTACAGAGTTTTCCGCACTTATATTACTGAACCACTCAGGAATTTCCCTTCCAGGAATTGTAACAACGAGAAAACGAGAAAGAGGGTTTTCCGGTGGATTGACAATAGATTCCCATTCCCTACTAGGGGCAGAGGCAAGGGACGGAGGGTGGGACAAGAGTCTCAAGCCACTGATTTAGCACTGAATAAAAGCTGTGACTAGAATCTTGTATGCCAACCATACTGACGCAATTGGTGCAGCTGAACCAAAACCGCTCTTTTCTGCACAATCTGATAGATCTGGAAACATCTTTAAGGAAGTACAATTGCCCGTATTTACACCTAATGAATAATTTATTGGAAGGTCTGGAAATTTTTGAAGCATCGGACAATCCTCCAAGTTAATATAATGAAGACGAGAAAGCATATGAATGTTTCCAGGAAGGGTAACAAAATTGTTTCGTGCTAAATGTAATTCTCTTAAGGAGGACAGACTACCAATATCACTAGGAAGCTCTCCTTCACAAATATTACAGTCATTCAGATTTAATTCTCTCATTGAAGAGAACTGCTTCAGAGAAGCTAGCACAGGAATAAGAGGGTGAGGGGTTATTTTTGAAAATAAGCCTGATGGTAGAAAGGAGTACCATGATCTTGGGGGTTGCCCACTGCTTCCCCAAATAGATGATTAATTGAGATTTTGCTTGAGAAAAAAGGAGTATGGCAGCTCTCTTAAAACAATGCCACTCAAATCAAGCTCCTCTAAACTCTCACAAAAGCGCTCAATTGATGAAGGCAGGTATTCAATAGTAGTCCCACCTAGATAAAGCTTTATTAACTTGTTCATTTGTCCCCCCAAAGCTGGAATCACTTTCAGTTTTAAATGGGATATAGTGTTTAAGAATGTTCTTGAATTCATAAGAAGGGGTAAAGGTCATGAAACAAAATATAAATTGCAATACGGGTGTTGAAATTGAGTTATGATGACTTATCATATCATTTAAAATCATGTTTTTTGTATCTTGACCATTATCCTGAAGATTCTGAGATAGGAGTGAAAGAGTTGACTCGACTTTGGACAACAGAATGTTTCATACCTCATGCAAATCAAAGACAAGGCTCAATGGAGACATACAATTGAGGAAGTAGCATATAATTTGTTAAATGAGTTGGTAGAGAAGTGTCTTGTCCAAATAGAGAAGCAAGGTTCGATTAGAAAAATTAAAACTTGCCGTCTCTATCATCTTGTGTGGGACATGTGCTTGTTGAAAGTAGAAGAAGATAATTTTCTTCAGATTATTAGTTTACATGAAGACGGGGTTTATTGTTCCATGGAAACCAACACAATAGTGATGGGTAAAGTTCGAAGACTGACCATACATCTGGATACAATGTTGATAATTTGGTTTCTCGTGATGAAACAAATGGTCATCACAAGTCTCTGAGGTCTCTGTTATACTTCGGCCGATCAGTATGGAAACCAGAAAGCAAGTTTATTGCAATCTATGTTCAAGGATTTCAAATTCCACCGAGTGTTGAAATTTGAACGTATGGATGGAGAAGTGGAGTTTCAAAATGAGATTGGGAAGATGGTTCACTTGAGGTATCTAAGTCTGATGGATAGCAACATAAGAAAGTTGCCATCTTCAGTAGCTAAATTGACATGTTTGCAAACTTTAAGGGGCTAACTGATGCGATGCTTTCAGAGCAGGCAAACCACTTCCATCTTCGGATCGCTTCCAAGGTGTCGAAAATAAAGTAGTAGTCGTCTGTTCGGAAGCAGACCACGAAGAAGAAGCGGTGAGGCTTATCGAGGTGCTCGGAGCCTGTAACAAGGCCGACTTTGTTCTCCAACAGTGGAGATTGCCGTGCCGCCAGAGCAAGGAGAAGTTTAGCCTTAACCCTAGTAGAGCCTCCATATATGGGTCTACTTGCTTAATTTGTTTCTTTGTTTAGGTTCACATAATGAAGCCATCCATACTTTTTAAGTTTGCCAATATATACCAACAAAAAATATTAAAATATGCCGTATTTAATTGTGATTGATTCATTGTTATTTAGATACGTAAATTCTAGAAAAGTTTAGATAACCTTATACATTTTTCCTTAGTTTTTTTGATACAAAATATGTATTTCCTTATGTTGTATGCACTATGATTTTTTTTTTAAGTAAGGGCTTGCGGCTACCCTTAAATCTCGATTGATGAAATGTTTAAATATAAGGGGGGGTGGGGGGGGGGGGGGGGGGGGGGGGTGGAACATAAAGCCAAAACCCCGTAAGAAGAGACCCCAAAATACTATATGGCCACTCGACTACAATCTTGCATCTTAAACTTCACTATTTAGCAAAAAGTACAACATTGGCTTCTCCATTTGCTTTACAATAAAGACGACATAGTATCGGAAATATAACGCGACTAAGGCGACACATCAATTCTCTCGAAATAGCTTCCCAACTATGCTGTCGACAAGACTCACTGTCGACACTACATCTCATCCTGCTACTAGGAGGGTGCACCCATGCGACGAACCAGTGAACATCACGACATAGAGCAGACAAGGCATCTAAGATGCATAACACGGGATAAATCCCACTTCTGCCAATCTCATATTGGTATTGGCTTATTTTCGACAAAACAAACATAAATAACTAATATAAAAATTACTTAAACAAACATAAAATGGGTTGATAGTTTTATTCCAGGCCCAACTTTGGAGCTCGACACCCAGCAGCCACCCAATCTAGCTCACACCGTCATCGACCAACCTCCTACCTCCAAACCACATCCTACCACCAGATCCACCCTCTACTGTTGGTTGACCACCATCATCAATCTCAGATTGGATCTGCCATACAATTCAAATCCTCACCGCCTCGCCCCGGTCATCCTTCTACATAAGCCCTTGGTTCCCGCGAAGCCGAGTCGACGAAAACACAATTCGACTAACTCTAGACCCCATTGGAAAAGCCTTCATCATCAATGACGCTTGACTGGAATCGTAGATCTGAGATAACTGCCAGCAGCCTACCTCTCTCCACTTCCCACAAACCTGTCCTCCAATCTCACTACTTATATCCCTCTAATCAGATGAACACGAGCAAAATTGGTCACCATGGCATACTAGGCTCCGATCTCCTTTGTCGACTGTCAACGGGTCGAGGAGCAGACCCGTCCGGCAGCTCCCCATAGTGCGCGCCGACGAAGCCATAGGTCACCGCCAACGTGACTAGAGGCCGCCGGACGAGAAAAGACTACTAACTAGGTTTTTGGTATCTCACGGCTAGAGAGCTTTTCCTGTGCTAGGGGTTTTTTACGTATTATGATTCTATGTACTCTAAGTTCTCTCTCTCTCTCTCTCTCTCTCTCTCTCTCTCTCTCTCTCTCTCTCTCTCTCTCTCTCTCTCTCTCTCTCTCTCTCTCTCTCTCTCTCTCTCTCTCTCTCTCTCTCTCTCTCTCTGGAGCTCATCGATCACAAAAATGGAAGACAGAGAAAGAGAAAGTATGAAGGTGATTGAAGGGTCCTATTCGGCTAATCCTTTATCTCAACCAAAAAGCCACTATGTTGTCACAGAACCAAGGCACGTCGCGCACAATATCTAAGGTATCGAAGAAAGAAGAAGATGGGAGGATTTAGACATGGATTGCTTGACGAATGTGTTGGCCAGAGTAGGAATGGAGTCACTAATACTAAACGTGCATTTCGTATGCAAGACATGGTACAAAGCGACGCTCAATCCTCTATGCTGGCAGTTTCTACAATTCCCCAACTTCACGCCAAACTATTTTTTAACACAACATCTTGGGCAAGGTTTTCACGAGACCCCGGTTTCTGAAAGAAGGTATGGTTCGTTCTACGACGAGTATATAGAAGATTACAAGATTGATAGGGGTCGTTTCACTATTACCAGTTTTGTAAGATTGGTAGTTGGTCGTAGCAAAGGAAGTGCTCTCGAGCTCAAGATGCCTAAGTTTTGAACTGAAGAAGCATTGAGATATGTATCAGTTGCATGCCCTCATCTTAGGGTTTTGAGTTTGCTGGATGACTTGATTTTTTTCAAGCATTCCCTTATCATCCCGGAACTAATCAAAAACTGGAAATATTTGGAGGAATTGGAATTAGGTGGTAGCCTCGAGGATATTACTGAAATGGTAGGTAGAGATATGTCAATCTTATTTGAAGATTCTCGAGTGTCCAAAGAGTTTAAGGAATTGCTGGCATTAGACACACTCATTCCTTTTAAACTTCTTGACCAAATCCTGGTGCAGGTCGGCACATAAGCATATTAAGGGACTAGAAATTCTATATTCCGACAACGCGAGACGTCCACGATAATGCGGCTGCTTCCAAATCTCAAGAGCTTGAAGTTGATAGACTCATCCGTCGACATAGAAAGTTTTTTACACTACTAAAGGGATGTGAAGTGCTAAATACACAACTAATTGAATGTAAATATTTCAAACAAAAAGATACGGAGGTATAGGAGAGCCAAGTCCCTACGTCAGTTTCGTGCATGACCTGATGACCAGAGAGACGGCTTCGTGCTTTCTCTATTTGATATGGTTTTTAGACATTATTTTGTCATAAATCTGATTTGGGAATGTATGGTAGTTTCTCTTTGATGCAGTATCTACAATTTCTTTGTCATGCCTCGTTTCTGTTCTAAAGGTCCTAGAGGGGGGGTGAATAGGCCTTTACCACTTTTTCGTTCAAACTGTTCTCGGGATAGCAAGAGATAGATCTATCCCGAAGCACAGATACGATTACTGAAAAGTAAAACAGTAAGTAAAGTGACACAAAATGTTTTTGATAATGCAGAAATCCTACAACCAGGATCAAAAACTGCGTGCCCCTAACTCTTGAGGGACAAACCTTTCCACTACTTTGTAACACACACAATTACAAGTTTCTGGCACTCTGGGATACATAACCCGTATGCTATCCTGACTAGTCTACCCACCAGTACAAACAGAGCTACACTACCTTAATCTATGTGCTTACTCTTTGGAAATTTACAGAACTATCAACTCAGATCTTAACTACACGTAAGTTAAATCTTCTTGATTAACTTCTTGGGTTGGGCATCTCCACACTTTATCTCAATGGAATGCACAATGCACAAATGCATATGAGTTTTGAAAACAGTTTTTATGCTTTAGAAATCCATGTCTATTATGCACATACTCGGCAACCAGAAGACATGGAAAGGGAAGAGAAGAGATAAGAGAAGCTACACTCGAAAGTGCTCTCAAAGAGTGACCAAAACAGAATAACCAAACCCCAAGTGTTTTCACTCAGCCAACCAAAGATCCAAGACAGCTTGGGTCTCCTTATATAGGGCAGGTTATTCAAGGGTCAAAGACAGCAAGTAACCACGTGAAACACAGCAGCCAAGAAGCCTAAATGCAGACCTAAACGCTGTCCAAATGCAGACCTAAACGCTGTCCAAATGCAGACCTAAACAATGATCGATGTAGGCCCAAACACAACAGCTACCGAGGTGACACAGCAAGCAAAACAGGGAGGGAAACCGAGGCTGCTAGAGGTCTTACCTTAATGAGCTAAGGTTCTCTAAACAAGGTAAAAAGAGTCCTTTGTACTTGTACAAGAATAGCCATATCAGTTTTCAAGGGAAGAGCACGTTTCAAGACAGCAAAGATGAAGCCCAGAAAAACAGAGTCAAAAAGCATTTTGACAAGCAGAAAAAGACAAACCAGTTTTCAAGAAGTCACATGTGAACATTAGTCAATTTCCCTAGGGATCCTCATTAACTAAGTCAGTTTCTTCACAGTCAAAGATCAACTAGATTAATCACAAGTAAACTGAAATTTTAGAAGTGATTAAAGCCATGAAATATCACACCAGAAAACTGTTCCAGAATGTCTGGGATACATGCTCAGTGTTCTATCCTAGATGGAAAACATGTATGCAATGAATGTTATACCTGTTTGTCCAAAGAGATAAAATGTGTAATGCCACTTAAACATTGAAAATCTTCCATTGCTGTGTTTTGTCATAGCACAGGAAATAGCCAACACAAGTGTATGCCTTCATGTTCACATGTAGAACCAAGCCATTATTCCAATCTAGGCACGCTGGGGTAAGATTTCCATGCACCCTTGTTTATTTTGACGACTTATCTATTTACTTACATTAGTTACATACATACTACATAGCAACAAGAACATGTACAACAAATTAAACTCCTGCCATTAACCATTTCATGACAGCAAGACTTGTAACTTGTAAGAGTCCCCCAAAACCTCAACTCAACCAAACTCACAATCGGCTGTCTAAACAAAGCAAAATTCGAAAAAGAAAATAAGCTAGGGTGTGTTACCAAAAATAATAATAATGGTGTTAGTTCGAATGCTCAATATCGTCGTAACCATAAAATATCGACTATCAAACCCAAAGGCCCAAACCCATGATTAGAGTGATCAACAAGTTAGGGTTGTTTTATTAGATTTGGAATAGCTTGGCAGGGTCGTCGACATAGGCTAGGGTTTAAACTAAGCAGCCAACACCATGTCCACAAGGCAAAGAAAGAGGAAGCATCAAGAACCCTCTTCGGAGGATACATTATCTCCACCGACGAGCCACCGTGCCGTCACAGAATCGAGGCACGTCGCATACAATATGGAGGGTACAACAACAACAACAAGAAGATGGGAGGATATAGACATGGACTGCTTGACGAACGTGTTTGCAAGAATAGATATGGAGTCACTAATTTTAAACGTGGCTTTCGTATGCAAGTCATGGTACAAAGCAACGCTAGATCCTCTATGCTGGCAGTATCTCTATTTCCCCAACTCAGAGCCAATTTATATATTTTGTGGCCTGAAGTATAGGCCTTTTCGCGAGACACCTCTTTCTGAAAGTTTTCGGAGGTATAGTAAGTTCTATGAAAAGTATATACAAACATACAAGATTGATAGGGGTCGTTTCACTATCACTAATTTTGTAAAAATGGTCGTAGCAAAGGAAGTGCTCTCAAGCTCAAGATGCCTCAGTTTTGTTGTGAAGAAGCTTTGAAGTATGTTTCGGGTGCATGCCCTCGTCTTAGGGTTTTGATTCTGAGGGAAGCCACGCATTCCCTAATCATTTCGGAACTAATTGGAAACTGGAAATATTTGGAGGTACGGTACTGGAAATAGGTCCAAATGGGTTAACAGTGGAACATTTTACGGGATTAGAAGTTAAATTTTGTAAATTTAATTTACAGACTCCTACGTTGAAATGGAAAGCATTCGGAAGACGCAGCTGACTGTTTGATGTGTTCTTCTAAATTATTGAGAAATTTATATATTGTACTCTTTGATTGCAACATTTACAATTTATTTGTCATGCCTTCGTAATATGGTATACCATACAAAGAGTAACCAAAGACATATATGGTACCTTTTTTTTCTTTGTAATACATAGAGTACCAACATTTACAATTATTGAGAAATTTATATATGGTACTCTTTGATTTCCATCTTCTTTCAAAATGGTGATTGTTAACCGGGTACTCTAAGCATTACGAACCATGATCGATGCTATATATCTCTAGCTAGCTTAATTATCAGAAGAGCAAATTGTATATGCCGTATACTAGGCTGCACACAGAGATTCGTTGGATCTCTATTATGAACATGTAAAAGTAGTGTGATTGCTTTCCAGCTATAATCTCCACTTTGATCGATCTCTTACGTTAAAGGGTACAGTTGGTCTCAATAATTGAAGAGATTATTGATCGAAGAAGATTAGTTATTTGTGGATTGTATTCAATGGCGAAAGTAGAACGACAAAGTCGACGTCCTACGCAAAGAAGAAAAGTATACATCAGATCATCAGGTAACCTCTTTATTAAAGTTTTTTTTTTTGGGACAACCTCTTTATTAAAGTTCGAATATATTCATTGGTGAATAAAGCAAGAAAAAGGATTACTACCATATATTTTCTTCTCGGGAATATTTCTGCTTTGATATCTGTCATCTGTGAGAGATACAGAGAAGAAGAGATAAAGAACTAGCTTGTTTTCCCTCTGGTGAGTACCAGAAAATGGCTGAAGCTGTTGTTTCGTTTGTGATGGAGAGGCTCGGAGACTTTGCAATTCAGGAAGCCAAGTTCTTGTTTGGAGTCGGAAATCAAGTGAAGGCTGCTGAACTGGAGCTACGGTTGATGAAGGGTTTTCTGAGGGATGCAGATGTCAGACAGAGAAATGAGGAAAGAGTGCGGATTTTGGTTGAAGAGATAAGAGATGCTGCTTATGACTTGGAGGATGTCATTGAAGTTTATGCACTCAAGGTGGCTTTCAAGAGGAGAAGGGGAGGGTTTAAGTATGCTGTGAAAGGATTTGCTTGCATCCTCAAGAGAGGAGTTCATCTCTACAAGATTGGTTCAGAGATCAAGAGTATCACAACCAAGCTCACTAATTTGAGGTCGAGCATGCAAACTTATAACATAAGGGAGATAAGGGAGATCAGAGATGTCACTTCTAGTTCTATGCAACAAAACCTCAGGCGAACTTATTCTCATGTTATCGGAGGTGATGTTGTTGGGCTAGAGGATGATGTAAACCAAGTTGTTATGCATTTGGTTAATGATGATACAAGCTGTTACCAAGTTGTTTCGATTTGGGGGATGGGGGGCTCGGGGAAGACCACTCTTGCAAAACAAGTTTATCATCATAGACAGGTTAGAAGTAAGTTTGATTGTTGTGCTTGGATGTGTATTTCTCAACAATGTAATGTAAGAGAAGTGTGGATAAGCATTCTTCTCAAGCTTCTTTCCCCTACAAAGGACCAAAGGGAGGAGATTGGAAACATGCAAGATGGTGAGATAGCTAAGAAACTTTATCTTCTACAACATGAAAGAAGATGTTTGGTGGTGCTCGATGATATTTGGAGAACTGATACATGGGATTCTTTGAAAGCTGCATTTCCGTTGAATGTGGAATCAAAAAGCAAGATGTTACTCACTACTCGCAATAGAGATGTAGCTTTATATTCGGATAGAAATGGAATTCTCCACCAACCTCGGCCACTAAATGACGATGAAAGTTGGAAATTGCTTGAGAAGATGGCATTTACTGGACGAGGTCAAATAGGTACATGTATCTCTCATGCAACTCTTGCTCCCATTCTTTATGTTTAATTCAATTAATTGTTTATTGAGACTATAGAATATATCGTAAATTCTAGAATAAATAATGTGTATAAATGTCTGAATTTTACTGAGAATCTGTGATGGTCTAAGTGGCACCTTATCTAGCTTTTTAAAACGGTCAAATTAGATTCTCAAGTCTAATTTTTGTACCAAAATATGTCTGTCAAATTTTTCGTTAAAATGTCAATTTGTTGCTGACATGACATGTAATTAGGAGTAATAACGACATGGTATCACGACATTTTAATGTAAAATCAGAAGGAGACATCTCTTTGGTACAAAAGTGAAATTTATTTGATCATATTAAAAGGATAGCAACTCTTTTTGGTAAAAAATGATTGTACGTATATTTTTCCCTAGAATAAGTAGAATCTACTTGGCACATTATAGTTTAGTTTGAACGAAAGCATTCTAGTTATTCCTTACTTAAGAGTTACGTCTCTGTGAAGTAGAGAAGAGAAAATGCATTTTAATCGATTGTTGATCAATAAAATGTTTCCTTCTCAAAAAAGAAAAAAAAAGGGTTACTTCTGTGTGAAAATGCATCACTTCTAGAATCGTGTCTCTAGAATTCAATGGTGACTAGCTAGTGTTACTTGAGCATATGCATTTCCTTGTTGTGATAGGAGTCGTCTTTCTATTGTCTTACAGATTCGGAAACATATTCAAAGATGAAATATTTGGGAAAAAAAATGCTTCAACGTTGCAAGGGTTTACCATTAGCCATCACTGTGCTCGGAGGACTTCTAACTAGAAAAGTTAGTATCAGTGAATGGGAAATGGTGATGAAGAATGTTCTTGAATTCATTAGAAGGGGTAAAGGTCATGAAACAGAATATGGAGGTGCAATGCAGGTGTTGGAATTGAGTTATGATGATTTATCGTATCACTTAAAACCATGTTTTTTGTATCTTGGCCATTATCCTGAAGATTCAGAGATAGAAGTGAAAGAGTTGACTCTACTCTGGACAGCAGAAGGTTTCATTCCTAATGCAAATCAAAGACAAGGATCAGTGGAGACAATGGAGGAAGTAGCATACAATTGGTTAAATGAGTTAGTGGAGAGGTGTCTTGTCCAAGTCGGGAAGCAAGGTTCGATTAGAAAAATTAAAACTTGTCGTCTCCATGATCTTGTACGAGACATGTGCTTGTTGAAAGCAAAAGAAGAAAATTTTCTTCAGGTTATTAGTTTACGTGAAGACGGGGTTAATTCTTCCATGGAAACCAACACAAAAGTAATGGGTAAAGTTCGAAGACTAGCCATACATGTGGATTACAATGTTGATAATTTGGTTTCTCGTGATAAAATAAATGGTCATCACATGTTTTTGAGGTCTGTGTTATACTTCGGTGGATCAGAATGGAAACCAGAAAGCAAAAGATTAATGCAATCTATGTTCAAGGATTTCAAATTCCTCCGAGTGTTGAAATTTGAAGATATGAAAGGAGAAGTAGAGTTGCCAAATGACATTGGGAAGATGGTTCACTTGAGGTATCTAAGTTTGATGAATAGCAATGTAAAAAAGTTGCCATCTTCAGTAGCTAAATTGACATGTTTGCAAACTTTAGATCTCAGGAGAACAGGATTGGAGCCAATCCCAAATTTGGTAAGGGAGATGAAACAACTGAGGCACTTATACTTTCCAGTTTGGGGGAGCACTATTGGTAAACAACAACTCTCTAGTCTTGGCAATTTGCAGACTCTGCAAATTGATAGTGATGATCTTGAATGGAATGAGTTGGCGGATTTGATCGGTCTTAGAAAATTGTGTCTAAGATTGTTAAGACTCTTAAATAATATGGAGCAACTGTTGAAATCTACAAGCAGCACTCTTAACCGTATTCAGTCTCTAACAGTGTTTAATAATGTTCCAGATGACAACGGTGCACAGGCTATGCAAATAGTATTAAGTTGTCCTCACTTATACAAGCTCGATTTGTCTCACTCAATAGTAGAGTTACCTCAAGACCTACAGTACTATCCATACTTGACGAAGTTAGTCTTGTACCTCTGTCATTTGAAAGACGACCAAATGGCAGTGTTGGAGAAGCTGCCAAACCTAACAAATGTTACCCTTGAAGATGTGACTTTTGAGGATAACAAAAAGTCACTGGTTTGCTCCAAAGGTAGCTTTCCTCGTCTTCAAGTTCTAAGCCTTTTGGACATGGCATTAGATGACTGGAAGGTGGAGGAAGGTGCAATGGCTAATCTCCGTGTGCTGGTGATTGCTTATTGTAAAGAACTGAGGAGACTTCCACAGGGGCTGAGATATATTAATACTCTCCAAGAAATCGAGATTATGGGGATGCGTACAGAAGATTGTTTCAGACTTCAAAAAGGAGGAGAAGATTTCTACATTGTCCAACATGTACCTTCCCTGATATTTGAAGACATTCAAGAAGAAGATGAGTGAGGATATGTCTACAAAGAGTCAGAAAATGCTGTAAATATGTTACTTTGTTTGTAAGTTTGAATTCATTAATCAACGCTTAAATTTCCGAGCATATATGTTGTATGGCATATATGTTCTACATTAAATTGCTTATATTTGTTTAGATCACAAATATGTTGATTCTGATCCAGCGCCACAGACTACGAAATATGTTCCAATGAAGAGAAAAACGTCATGATATACTCCACTATGGACAAACGAATTTGGCAAAATGGTTTTGATGGATGTACTAATTAATATCCGGGCTTCCCCAACTCAGATTAAGTAATTGAACACATTAACAAGTCTCTAGTCATGCCTCTTACAATGATTTTCAATTACAAAGATATTCCAAACTAACATTTCAGTAGAGCCAATATAGAAAAACTTGCATAAACTAGATATGTGATCCTACTTTGCACGATTTCTTCAAGATAGCCAGCAAGGGCATTTAAAGGTGGGAAAACATAATCAATCTAAGATTCAACAGTCACTCTTCGGAAGACACACTTTCAAGAGCTGGCGTCCTGCGGAAGCGTGAAAAGTACCGAGGATATGAAACTTCACTTCTGTTTGACACTTCTGATCTCTTCTGCCTTGCTGAAAAACCTTTCCCGGAAAGTGAATCAACAAATCACCCAGGTTCATCTCTTTCCTGACTTCACCACTTTCTTCAAGAAGACTGGAAATTTATAACCATATATATCAGAATGATAATTACTATACACCAAAGTACGTCTGCATAAGCAAATTACCTATGACTGTCAAAAGAAGGGAATCCGATAAATGGAGAAAGCATACCGCTGGCGGATAACCTTAAAAGCTTCCTTTGTTGCGTAAGGTAGCCCTGTCTTTCGATCACGGTACCTACAACATGGAAGCTGCTCAAACAGGTTGGGATATAGAGTAAAGTTCATATCACATCCTCTTCTCTTCACCTTTCTTCTCTCTCTTTATCGGCTAATGCAAAATACCTCATAGTTGCTTGCAAATTGAGCACCACAATTAGCTTCGATTCTCTCTCAGCTTGCCTAACAACCACCGCAGTCCTCGTCGATTTCCTCACACTCCTCTCTTAATATCACGCAAATGACATAAACAGTATGAGATTCTTACTTCGTTCAATCTTTTACAATCTCGACTACTTCTCTTTGTAAACAATAGATTGTGTCACGTAAATTCAAAAATCGAGATAACTAAGAAAGAAAAAAACAGAGTGAACACTAAATAACTATGTCCGACTTTGCACCAATTGTGACTTTGGACCTTGGAAGAACACAACAAAGTCATCACTTGAATTATTCATCGGGGCACATCACATGCCACATTTTTCAAACCTTAATGCTATAGTCACAATCGGCTGTCACTTACACGTTTGCAATAATAAACAAAGCCAACAAATAAAAATAAAAATAATAATAGGGTGGTTGATTCAATCAGCGTAGTCCTAAAGATAAACCCACTCCAAAACCCAGAACCTCAAACCCAAATATTGGAGTGATCAACAAATTAGGGCCTAGATTTGGAATAGCTAAAGCAAAGTTAAATAGCTAGGCTAGAGTTTCGACTAAGCAGCCAGCACCATGCCGACAAGGAAGAGAAAGAGGAAGAACAAAGGATCTTTGTCGACGACGGATCCGTTATCTCAGCCGCTGAACCACCGCCTTGTCACGGAATCGACGCACGTCGCATACAATATACATCGAACGTGTTTGTCAGAGTAGGAATGGAATCACTCATTTTAAATATGCCTTTCGTATGCAAGACATGGCACAACCCTCTATATATGCTGGCAGTTTCTCTATTTCCCCAACTTCAGACCTAATTTTTTTTCTTACGCAATATGTTGTTGAATGGCATTTTCGTGAGACCCCGGTTTCTGAAAGAAGGTACGGTACGTTTTATGATGAGTATATAGAAGCATACAAGATTGACAGGGGTCGTTTCACTATCACTACTTTTGTAAAAATGGTAGTTGGTTTTAGTAATGGAAGTGCTCTCGAGCTCAAGATGCCTAAGTTTTGTACTGAAGAAGCATTGAGGTATGTATCAGTTGCATGCCCACGTATTAGGGTTTTGACTTTGCCGGATGACTTGATTTTTCTCAAGCATTCCCATATCATTCCAGAACTAATTGAAACTGGAAGTATTTGGAGGAATTGGAATTAGGTTGCAGCCTCGAGGATATTACTGAAGGGCTCTCGACTCAACAGTCACCTAGAACTCTAAAATATACCCAAAAGTCATCCACACTTAAAAATTGACCCAAAAATCACATTATTTGAAAATACGCCAAAATTCTCCTTGAATTTTGAGTTATTTATGCGCTACCATAGATTAAAAATTCTCCAAAATTATGTTTTCTGCCACTGGCAGAAAACGCTGCACCCGCACTCCAAAATCACTCGTCGGAACTCTCTCTCTCTCTCTCTCTCTCTCTCTCTCTCTATCTCTCTCTCTCTCTCTCTCTCTCTCTCTCTCTCTCTCTCGGTGGTGTCAAGAAGCCAGGTCGACTGACCTCTGCCGAGCTCGATCTGGATCTCTCCTGATCACATAACAAGGCAAGGCCCGTCGTCCGGATCTCACCGGGCTCGCCGCATCGTCCCTTACCGGCGATGACATCTCGACTCTGGCGACATCTCTTGGCTCCAATCGGTGTTGGGTGTGGACGCGTCGGTGCCCTAGCAAATTCTGAAATTTCTTTTTACTGTTTAAAATACATGGTACATTAATTGAACTAAAATTGTACATTTAAGTGACTTTTTGTGTGGTTTTTTATTTTATAAAACAATATGGTATCTTTAATATAGCAAGTTAGTATATTTACTTAACTTGGATCTTGGATGGTATGTTTAATAAGCATTAACAGTAGTTTTAGAAAGTGGAAATTAATTTATGAATGTTGGTGTACGTATTTGGTAAATCTAGATGCATGGTATATTTAGAAACTGTGGAGAGTATATTTAATAATCGTAGATGGTATACTTAGTAAATGTAAATGGTATATTTAGTAATCTTAGATGGTATGCTTGTTTTGGAAGCTTGGTATATTTATAACATTGGGATGGTATATTTATAACACTGAGATGGTATACTTATAACACTGGGATGGTATGTTTGTAACTCTGAGATGGTAACTTTAAGAATACTATCACAATGCCGTAAGTATACCATCACAGAGTCCTAATTAAGTATACCATCATAGAGTCCTAAGTATACCATCACAGCATCGTAAGGGTATACTTATGCAACTGTGATGGTATGCTTATTTTGGAAGGTTGGTATACATTATACTTATGCAAGTGTGATGGTATGTTTATTTGGAATCATATCATCACAACGTCCTAAGTATACCATTACAGTGTTGTAAGGGTACTATCACAATGTCCTAAGTATACCATCACAACATCTTAAAGGTACTGTCAGTGTCTAAAGTATACAATCACATTGTCGTAAGGGTACTGTCACAATGTGATTTAGGGTTTAAGGTTTAGAGTTTAGTCCCTAAACCCTTAAACCCTAAATCCTACACCGACAACCTAGTACCCTAAACTTTTATACCTTATACCCTAAAATCTTATACCCTATACCCTAAACCCATATACCTTATACCCTAAAACCCTATACCTTATACCCTAAAACCTTATACCATATACCCTAACATTATACCCTAAACCCTACACCCGACACCCTAAACCATATACGTACCATTCTCTCTCTCTCTCATATCATGGTATCCCATGAACGCGACATAGTATGCTTGTTGATTGAGTTTGTGTTTAGTCGTGAAGAAAAAAAATAAAAAATAAGGCATGATATCTTTACGAACTTGAGTTGGTATATATATGAACTACAGTTAATATAATTATATACCGGGATTGGTATCCTTATTTTTTGAGTTTGTGTTTAGTCGTGAAGCACAATGAAAAACATTTTTTTTTCGAAAAAAAAATGTGGGCAAAAAAAGGAGGATAAAATGTTTTTTTTTAAAAAAAAAATTGGACAAAAAAAAAGAGAATAAAAAATTTGGAAAAAAAAGTTTGTTTTGGACAAAAAATATAAAAGGTAAAGGAGTGCGCAGAAAATATTTTTATTTCAAAATATAAACTAAAAGTGACTTTTTGGTCACTAAACTCATAATTTAGTGACTTATGAGTACTTTGTAAAATAAAATGACTTTCATGGTAGAAAATAACTTATGAGTAATTTGTCTATTACTGAAATAGTGGGTGAAAATATGTCAATCTTATTTGAAGATTCTCGAGTGTCCCAAGAGTTTGAGGAATTGCTGGCATTAGACACACTCGTTGCTTTTAAACTATATATTTGCAACCTCGTGGAGGAGGTCGGCACACACTATAAGCATATTATCAAGTAGGCACTAGAAATTAGAAATTCTGTATTCCTAGAGCCATTGCTTCCAAATCTCAAGAGCTTGAAGAGACGGTGGAATATGAGAGTTAAGTCCCCACGTCAGGTTCAGGCATGCATGACCAGAGATTTTGGAGAGACGAGTTATTGAACTCAAATTCACTGCTTTTTCTATTTGATATATTTTTTAGACATTATTTTGCTATCTCATTTAACCGCCATTTTGTTATGATCATATAATTGCAAGGTATTTAGGATATTCAATCATTGGAAATCAGGGTTTAGGGTGCAGGGGTACTATTTGATTGCAGATATTTTGACATGTACGTGTGGATTAGGAACCACGTACTGGACACAATGCACTACATGCCTTAATCACTGGTGTGAGGCCAGAAGGGTTTATAATGCTAGGAAGATAGAAACCGGAAACTAAAGAACGGAATGGTTTTTTTAATTTTTTTATGGAATGATGGTAGTTTATTGATGAAATTAGTAGATCATAGACAGCTCAGCGGTTCATCAGCCTGATCAAAAGAATTCCTTATATAATTTACACAATAACCAATTCAAACTGGTACCTTAACATTGTTAAACGTGTTAGAAATAGGAAAAAAAAACTATAAAAAATCTGAACCCTACTTCCTATCTAACTATATCACCTCGGCACTTCCATCTCCTGTTGATCAATCTTCAGAATGCTTCACGGTCACAAGCTAACTTCTTTTAAGGGATTCCATCTTGTGTATCCCTTTTGGCCGGCTCCTCTCTCCTTGTTGCATCCTCTCCCTAAACCCTAAATCTTAAAGAACGGAATGAGATAGTTACGAGTTTCAACGTACTGCTTCGAATTCACTTACAAGTTTTAATTATCGATCTGCCACATTATTCCTGTAATCTATTTTCTATACCTATGTAATTCATGATGTGGTATTACTTTCACTACAAATGCTCTCATAGGTTACTCTTCACTAGTCTCACAATAAGGTTATGTCAAAACACCAGGGCCGGCTGTGGTGGACAGCACCATATCATATATACTCATATACCAATGCCATCTTAATTAACTAATCGATGAAACTGAGTACTAGCTAGTTCCAATTTAATTAGGGGAGTTAGTTAGTACTCCCTCAAATTCTCAATTTCTCTTGATTTTGTTCTATCAGCTTTGCCTGATCGACTTGGATGTTCTCTGTGACTCGTTTTTTTATCTACTGCAGGATACACGCCTTGTCCACGTACACGCATATTGCAATTTTGTACTTCGTTTTTGTTTTCCATAGTACGGGATGAGAACGAGCTTGCCATGCATGCTTGACTTGATACAAAAGGTAATTAAGTAGCATCATCATCAGATTATTATATATGTTTGGAAGATATGATACCTTTGATATATTCTCTACAAGAGAAAAAGGGTGCAAATTGACAATATTACATGCACATTAGATGATTAGAACATTAGAACATGTACATGCATTACGTTGAGAAATTATATTGTACGTAGTAATTAACATCAGTACGTGAAGAAGATTTACTTGAAATTAAATGATGAGAGAAGAGATTAAAAAGGGGCATTGATTGTTCGATCTTAGTAGAAATGGGACCATTAATAAATTATACGTGGTTAAACGTAATATACTGTATATACATGTAATGTTTGACATTAATACAAATGGATTGTTCTTCACTTAATTTTCTATATAATGTACGTTTGACGTTTTGATGATCAGGTTCGCCATTAGAAAAGACATGCAAATAGAGATGTACTAGTTTTCTACGTAAGCTAGCTTATTATTACATACACAAAGGTTAATTTCCTTTAATGCAGGCGCCATCCAATATATGGTATTCCTCCAGTTTTGTTCAGCAATGTCGTCCGGAAAAATGGGAGTTGAAAAGCAAAGTTTCCTCAGATATGAAAATATCGATGAAGCAGACATTAATGTCTTTCTGATATCTTCTGGAAACATGAAAACTTCAACATCATGAACATAAATAATCATATGTTTGCAGATATTGAATTCTTGTAGAAAGTCTTTCAGGTCACTAAAATGTTTGCATGGAGCATCGGTGAGGGTATTGTTCCAGAGTTCGAAACGGCCACCATATAAACTTGGAGATTTCAAGGAAATGTTCGATGCAAAAATATATTTTGCGGAGAGATCCTTTCACGAAGCAGTTTCTTTTATTGGTCTCGGATAGTTTGACCGCAGATATCGGTTTATCCTGTATGTGTTTCGTATGCTGGCGTGACACCGTTCTTCAACGGAATATGGAATGTAAAGTCGCCTGACTTCTTGATAAGCGATTAAGACAAGGAGAGCACCAACCCTGTCTGAATAAGTCATTCTCGCCTAGTAACCTAGGACTTTGATATGTGTCTCTAGCAGAGCCTTCGAAATCGATACCTCACACTCCCTTATCAGTGCAAAGCAGAGCAATCTCTCTGACGATGTGTTGAGAATACTGTTTCCTTTGAGTATCCAAACTCTCACTCGATAGGTGACAAGCCCTTCAACCGTCCAGTCGCAATTGCTTCCTTCTGATCGTAATACTCTCACTCGATAGGTGGCAAGCACTTTGATCTGCTGGTTGTAAAGAAGATAGAATCTCTTGATGAGATGTCTGTCTAAGTGTACTTGCGTATAGAAAATGTATGTATTTGATCGGGCGGGGGCAATTGCGACTGGATGGTTGAAGGGTTTGTCACCTATCGAGTGAGAGTTTGGATACTCAAAGGAAGCAGTGTTCTCAACACATCGTCAGAGAGATTTCTCTGCTTTGCACTGATAAGAGAGTGTGAGGTATCGATTTCGAAGGCTTTGCTAGAGACACATATCAAAGTCCTAGGTTACTAGGCGAGAAGGACCTATTCAGACAGGGTTGGTGCTCTCCTTGTCTTAATCGCTTATCAAGAAGTCAGGCGGCTTTACATTCTATATTCCGTTGAAGAATGGTGGCACGCCAGCATACGAAGCACATACAGGATAAACCGATATCTGCGGTCAAACTATCCGAGGCCAATAAAAAAGACTGCTTCGCGGAAGGATCTCTCCGCGGGAGATATTTTTGCATCGAACATTTTGGCACGCCAGCATATAAAGTACATACAGGATAAACTAATATCTGCGGTCAAACTATCTGAGGCCAATAAAAAAAACTGCTTCGCGGAAGGATATTTCTGCGGGAGATATTTTTGCATCGACCAGCTTGGACTGTAGATAACCGTTGAAATGGAAATACTTGAGAGTTGGAACACCGATTACACCCTCATCATTAGTGATATAATCTTCTGATTCTAATATAAACTGTCTCAAGTACTGAGCCGATATATTCATGTACTTTAACTTCCTGCACCTTTGTATGACCAAGTCAACCAATGGATTTGGGAACTCTGAGCAGACGATTGTAAGTGATTCGAGTTCTTCGACAAGAAGCAGGGCTGACTCAGACTTACAATGCTTAATTTCCAAGGATTTGAGAGTGGTACTTACAACTCGGATCTCAGTAGACTCAAAGTTATATGAGATTATATTGGCATAAGATAATTGGCAATCTCTCAAAAACATGGATGATTTGCACAAAGCAACATTAACAAGCTAATGCAATGGACTTGATCTAATTAACCATTATGAAAGGTAAATCATGCATCATTAGCATTTACACATTGCTTGTGTTTTCATCCAAAAAACTTTTCTGATGGGAGTTGGTAAAGACTTTGACTACAAACTTTACCTTTTCACAAACCCTTTCTCTCATCTTACCGGTTGGTAAAGGAGTAGGTATCTCTCCTTTTGCATAGAAGCAAAAACCCCTAGCTCACTTGCATGTCCCGGTTGGACAAAACAAGTAAAAAGCTTCACCTTCCCACTTTGGGGCAGGTCTCTCACATTGATAAAATGGAGTCAGCTTTTCAGCTTTTTCACTCTCCTTGCCTTACCGGTTGGTATGGCTCAGCATGCTCTTTGCTGTTTTCAGTAGTTGGTTTCAGCATGTTTTTCCCCTAAGTTAAGGAGAGCCTTTGATTCAGCTTTTGATGAAGGGCTGAGATCATTCTTTGAAGCTCAGCTTGCATTACCGATTGGCTATAAATACCACAATGTGTGAAGCCATTCGGTGCTTGAAATTTTAGGAAGAGTTAGGGTGTTTCTCTCTTCTTTCAAGTCAGTTTTTAAATCTCTTGTATGTGCAAGAGTAGTCTTGTTTTCCAAAGAGGTTTTTCAGTTTATCTAAACTTGTCTAAAAACTCTCTTTTGTTCCTACATGTGTTAGGAAGTTTATAAAACAAGATTTTGCTTTCCTGGCATTTTATGTCTTCATAGGAAAGTCTGTCATACCATCTTTCAATCTTGCATATTGTCATATTGCATATCATAGGTGAGATGATGGTGCAATTTCGTTGGAAGCATTCTAGAGAGAATTAGTCGGTGTGTACTAAGTTCTGAGAGAAGCTTCACAGCCACTGTAATTGTAATCACTTTGTCTTGTGAGAAGATAGTTGGATTTTCAATCTGGTTGCGTGAATACCAGTAAGGATAGATATGTGTCTTTGTATCCTGAGGGCTACTGTCTTGTAAAAAACCGTGTATTACATAGGGATTGTAAGCACTTGTTCTGGCGAGGAGATAGTTAGGTCTTAGTCTAGTTGCGTGAATACTAGCAAGGATAGGAGAGCGTATTTGTATCCTGTGAAGATGCTGTCTTGTAAAAGTGTTTTTACATAGTGGAAGGTTTGTCCCTCAGTTAGGGACACGCTGTTTTTTTCCCTGTTGTAGGGTTTTCTGCGTTATCAAAAATATCGAGGTGTTGTCCATCACTTCTCTTTTCATTGCATTTTATTAAGTTCGTTACTGGTTATTGGAGGATAGAAACACTCCCTGCTATCCTCGAATTAACTTTACAATGCAAATTTTTATAAAAGGTCCATTCATCCTCCCTCTGGGACCTTCAGATTAACGAAAGATCCTCGATGAAAGGGCACTCAAAAACTAAGGATAGAAGAGCATCATCATCAAATTGAACGTTTTTGAGAGTCATAGTTCTTAAAGAAGGAAGAAGACGCAGAGAGATGGAGTAGACAATGAGAAAGATACCGCTATACATGTGCTTCATTCTAACACACTCCAAATTCAGAGTAGTTAAATATTTTGCATTGATCAAGTTCGACCGACAAAAGTAGTAGTAGCTTGTCACATCATTATTACCACCTCTTAGGTTGATATCCAAATCTCTCACACCTCTGTCGAATGCACAAGTCAATAATTTAGAAACCATATTGGCGTCTCCTCCTCCTCCTCCTATGAGTATCTTGTCATGTGAAGTCTCAATCTCTTTAACGAATGAGATGTTTTTGTTGCTTTTTTATCTTTCTCACATACCTCCAAATACTTTTGCACGATGGTGATCAACTTGTTGTGTTGAACAAAGGTGTCGTCTTCGTCGTCAAATTGATTACCGCATTCATCGAATTCTACGGTAGGAAGTGAAGACCACTTTAACATGTCTTCCCATTCCTTGCAAAGAAAGCTCATACGAATGGCGACTCTAGTTTGTAGCAAGTCGGAATATTTTGTTAATAACCAGGTCGGGTAAGTGAGGCAGCTTTAGTGGGATGTCGACGCTGAAGGTGGCCATGCATGGCGTTTTTGGTACGTTGACCCTAACGAGCTATATGTTTGGCAGTATGTAATGTGTGTTTTGGTTGCTGCGTACTTGCTGATCCATTGCTATATATACATGCTAGCTTTAGATAGAATCCAAATTGGAGTAGTAATCTTATTCCTAACCGTACTTGCATCAGTGCATGTACTAAACATATTCCTAGTTGTGTTTCTACCGAATTAAGCGCGGAAGCGTAATGGGGCAGAAGCAACAAGAATAAGCTTCCTCTTCCTTCCTCGATCGTGCGGTGGACCTCCCCTCCTTGGTGCGTCCGAACGGTGGGGCTGTTCGGATGGGCGGACTCTCCTCTCCTTCCTTCTCTTCGTGCGTGCGGGCTCTTCTTGCGGGTGCCTCCTTCCTCGGGCGTTCGGGAGCAACTGTTAGAAGAATACAACAATGAAGCAGGCGGTCAGGGGTCAAGACGGGGTGGCCCGCCTTCAACGCTCCGATGCCTAAGTCAGAATATGTATCGGATATAACAGTCAAGCGAACGTGCGAGTGGTGTGGTGTGAATAGATAGCGATGGGTTCGAGTCGAATCAATGGGATGTAAATTAGTCCGAATGGGATCTAATGGAGTGTGAATGAGTGTCTTACCTGTAATAAATACCTGGTATATATAGGTGGTCGAGTTTGGAACCTGGTGTTCTTCTTCGATGTGGGACTGATGGTTCCTGCTGGTGTGTGATCCGCATGTTCGGGCGCGCCCCCCACGGGCGCGTGCGCGCTCGGAAGGGGTGGGTCCGGTGAGTGAAGTTGGTGCTTCCTTGGTGGTCTTGCATGTGGTTGAGTAGGTGTTGCTAATCTGCTTAAGTGGATAAGTATGTTAATCGTACAACTAATTATGCAATACTAACAAGTCCCCCAATTCCCCAAGTCAAAGAGAACTTTCTTGACTGGGGAGTTGAAAAAGGGTGGGCGATTAACAAGAATACTTATCCGGTTGAGCAGTGGTCACGATCCTGTGACCCCCCCAAGTCCCCCAACTCTCCGGTCAAGAAAGGGATCGCATGACGGAGCGGGACCGGGGTGCCCGAGTGTGTACCTGTTCGTGCGGAGGTGTACCTGTGCATGTTCTGGGCTCGGCGTCCCAACTGATCTTGCTAGTCTGGGACCCGCATGCCTGTGGGTTGTTACCTGTTGGTGTGGGGGTGTACCTATGGGCCCGGCCCCCAAGCAGGACGTGCTATATATGCTTGGGAGCCGCACGCCCAGATGGGGTGGTTTGCTCGTGCGTTTGGACTGGCGAACATACAATCATGACAGATGCAGATATACAAGTATGTAGGATATGATGTATGAATGTATGGTATGATGTGTGTGAATGTTTTGTTTGTGTGATGCCAGCGCTGGAATGGTGTGGTGCACCGCGTACGTAAACGGGGATGCCGTTCCGTACGGTATAGCATCGACGGAGGGATCAAGACCGCGACCTATAAGTAACGCGCTACGGAGGGAGCGAACACCGTGCCCGTGCCGTTCTTCGGATTTAGCGCGCGCAAAGAGGGGACGTGCCGCATGCCTTTGCCGCCTAACCCGGTGTTGCTGTCGGCGTCCGGGGGGAAAATCCAACTCCCGCGACGTCCATCGGTCATCGGTACGATCAAGGGGGGAAACAGGACACCCCCAAGCTGTCCGAGTCGGCTTGTCGTTCGGTAACGGTGCGCTCACGGAGGGGAACACTAGACCCCACACCCGCGCCGCCCATCGGTCTTAGCGGAGAGAGAGGACCACTCGACCCCATGCCTCTGCCGCCCAAGCCGGCTTGCGTATCGTTATCGTTACGCACACGGAGGGGAAGAACCCCGCGCCCGTGCCGCCCATCGAGCTTAGCCCCGCTAAGTCGGCTTTCGTTGTTGCGATCGTCGAATGAGGAGCGTACTCTCCATTCGCGTCGTTTGTGTTGCCTATAGGGGGGGGGCGGACCTCACGTCCCTACTAGGACTTCAGTTGGCACGGAGGGGAAGAACCCCACGCCCGTGTTTTGCCAATCAAATGTCGTCAGGAGAGGGGACGTATCCCATTCCTCTGCTAGGAATGAGCCGTCGCACGGAGGGGAAGAACCCCACGCCCGTGGCGCCCATCAAACTGTGGAATACTCAGAGAGAGGGCGGACCCCATGCCTCTGCTTTGGAATGAACTGGTGAACGGGGAGAAAGAACCCCACGCCCGTGGCGCCCTTGGCGCGCGCAAGAGAGGGGTCGGGACCCCATGCCTTTTGCCGCCCATTTGTTGCCTGGGACACAGAGAGAGGGCGGACCTCATGCCTCTGTTGTTTATCCGACCTGCGATATGTGCGAACGGAGGGGACGTGCCCCACACCCGTCGCCCGTTGGTTCCAGGGACTGCAAGGGGAGGACGGACCCCTTGCCCTTTCGTATAGGCAACCTGTATCTCTGCGTACGGGGGGGACGTACCCCGCGCCCGGCGCCCGTTTACCCTCGGCGCCTGCAACCTGCCAGGGCCGAGCTGGTGTGTGCGTGTAGTGGCGTTTACCTTGTTTGGACGTGTGCGTTGTGATCTGTCTCTACCGGTCGTGCGGGTGGTGTGTCTTGCCTTGGGTTTTGGTGGTGTGCTGGTGATGAAACGGTTTTGAGATGACATTGCCTTTTCCCTTGGGAACCGTTGTGACGAATGCTGGCCGTCGTATTTGATGCTGGCGTGGGCCAGGCATTAAATACCGCTTTCGCTGTGATTGCCTGAAGGGCAGGCGTCGCGCGCGTGAGGTGGGGCATGGGTGCCACTTGTCGAACCGTTGGGAGTCGTGCTAGGGTTGTGTTTTTTTTTTTTTTAGGTGGGGAGATGATGGGCTGGCACGGTTGCTGAGAAGGGCAAGTGAACCGGGTGGTGCCATGCGTCCCAATCCTACGGTGGGCATGATGGATCGGACGGCTGGCGCCGACTGGCCGATATCGACCGATTAGTATAAATAGGGGTATGGGTGGTCTGTTCTTAGGCTTCCATGGTTCGCAAAAAGCCCTGAAAAAAAAAAAATCTTCCTGTGGTCTGCTCCCCGAGATTTCCTTCATTTGCGTCCACTGTTGCCGAAATACGTGCCCGTCGGTTGTACTCTGTCGTGCCATCCCGAGCTGGTGAGTCCCCCAGTCCTGGTTGCCTGTGTATCCCTCTCTAGTTTGTGTTGCTTCTGGGTTGTTTCTGGATTTTTCTGGATTTTTCTTGTTGGTTTTGCTCAAGAACAGGGTTGGTTCTTGAGGTGGGGTGGGTTAGATCTGATTTGGGTGATGTTTGGTGGGCTTTGGTGTTTCTGGTGTGCTTTTTCTCTGTTGCTAAGTGTTAGGCTCGGTCGCCCAATGGGGCTACATGGGCGGAAGTCCCCCAGTGTACATGCGCGCGCCCAGTGTGGGCGTGGCAGTAAGTAGAATTCAAATGTTGCGAAAGTGTTATCTGGTTTGCTAACCTGTCTGCGCGTGCGTTTGCAGCGAAGAAGATGGATGGGGTGAGCAAGCGTCGAATGCTGAGGTTGCTGGGTGCCGGAGCGAAGGTCCGCGCGGTGACAGATGATGCCAAACGTGCGCCCCCGGTGGGCGGTGTGGGTGCCCCTGTTCCATGCGTTCAAGTGCCACAAGCGGATGCTCCTCTTCTGCGGGCGGGCGATGTTGCTGGAGCCAAGGCGCAGGTCGAGGCAGAACGTGAGCAACAGCTGGTCGTGCGGAGTGGTGGTACGAGTAGGCGGGAGGGTGGTCCTGCGCTGGCACCGGTGAGTCGTGCGCTTGTTGTGGGGCCGTCTCCAAGTCGGGCGGTTGTCCCAGATCGGTCCCCGAGTCCTCCCCAGACTTCTTGTTTTCCAGATCCTCCTCCTCTGGCTTTGGAGGCGCCAAAGTCTCTCCCGCACGGGAAGAGTGGAAAACGTGCGCGGAAGAGGGCGCGGGCGGAGGACGCTTCTCCTGGCCCCGCCTCTGGGTCGGGCGAGGATGCTGTGGAGAGAGTGCGCCAGTCCCTGGAGGATGATGCTGCTGCGCTCGCGGTTGCGCTGCCGTCGGTGGAGGAGGCTCCTGCTGATGGGCTGGATGGGGTCTTTGGTTCATGCGCCCGTCTGATGCAGCAGGTCTTCCGCTACCGTTCTCGGGAGATTGCGGAACTTGCACGCCTCAGGGAGGGCGCGCTGGAGCACCAGAGGGCGATGGACGTGGTGGTGACCGCCAGGGAGAAGGCCGTCGATCTGATGCGGCGGTACGTTGCTCGTGTGAACGAGGCGGATATCCGGGCGGGAGAAGCTGCTGCCAGTGAAACTCTGGCCAAGATTGACAGAGATAAGGCCGTGGCCGAGGCGGAGTGTCTGCGAGGTGAGCTGAAGCGTGTTCGTGCTGAAGCGACCGCCCGGGTGGCGTTCCTGGAGTCTGAAGTCGAGAGGCTGTCGGGCGTCGAAGTTCCTTCGTACGAGAGAGTGGCGGGGCCTTCCAGGGGACGTGCCGAGGCTGAGCTGGAGCCAGTGGTCAGGCGGGTGGGGCCGGGCGAACAGGCGGAAGCTGAAGTTGCGGTGACATCGGATGAGGGTGAGGAGTTGGATGTGGAGATGGGGGCGGAGTAGTTGTTTCTTTGTTTGTAATAGAGTAGGTGTTGTAATTTTTGGACTGAATGGAACTGCTTTGCCTTTCGCCTGTGCGGCTCTGTTTTTTTTTTGTTTTTTTGTTTTTGTTTTTTTTTTTGGCGCCTCTTTAAATAACTTGTGCGAGAATGTAAAGCAGTGCCTTCATTCGGTGGCCTATCCCCAGTCCCCCAGTCCCCCGAGTTCATGGGCGGGCGGGTCAAGGGCAAACGAATGCGCAAATATAGGCTAACGGAAAGAGTAAGAAGTATAATGACTGACAGCAACAACACTTCTCCAAATGTTGGGCGTTCCGTGGGCGGGGCGTACCCCAGTTTGGACGCGCCCGTCCGGATGATCGGGTGGTCCGTTTCCTCGCCCCTAGTAGATTACTCGTGGTGTTGCCTTGCGCCGCCCGTGTGTGGATCGTGTCTCCAGATCCGTGGGTCCTAAGGTAAGGACCTCCTGCCTGCCTTGAGTCTCCGTGGTTTCCTGCTGGTTGTATCCTTGGACGTGGCCGATCCCATGCTCGGTTGGGAATCTTCCCAAGAGCAGGTGTCCTGCGATGATCAATTTTAATTTGCAGATTCCAGGCCTCCCGAGTATGGCGTTGTAGGGGGAGGGGGTGTCCATGATGATAAAGTCCGTCCAGATCTTGCCGTGCGGGGAGTTGGGCGCGCCAATCTCGACCCGCAGGTTGTCACTCCCGATAGGATATGAGGTCTCGCCCGTGAAGCTGGAGATGCATTCATGGTCCTGCGTCATCTTGCTGGCGGGTCGGCCGAGCGCCGCGTATGCGTCCAAGTAGATTATGTTGACAGACGCCCCGTTGTCGACTAGTACCCTCTTCACAAGGAATTGATCGATGATTGCGTCGATCACGAATGGTAGGGTGCTGTCCCTTGGATTTTCCTCCTCGTCCCCTGCTGTGAAGCTGATGGTGGGCGCCTCCTTTCGTCGTGCCCCGGGCGCTCTCCTTGCCCCGATCGCTAGCACATCCCTGCTCGGGCGATCAAGCGACGATGCTTTCCCCTTGCGCTTGCCCCCGGATATTGTGTTGATGGTCCCGCGGGTCCTGGCGCCCGCCTGGTGCTGCTGTCCATCCGCCCTGGGGGTATTCGTCCGTTCGTCCTCCATGTCCTCGAGGGCTTTCTTCAACATGATGCAGCTGTTGGTACGGTGGGTGGTGGCGTTGTGGAACTCGCACCATACGTCCGGTAGCTGGCCGGCCGGTATCCCCGCCTTCGCCATGTTGTTCAGCGGCGGTATTCGGTGTCGGTTCAGGCGGAGCAGGTGCTCGGGTGACTGCCCGTCGATTGTGAAGACCTCCTGTGCCGCCGGTCGATAGCGTGGGGCTGGCGGAAAACGGGCATCCTGCGCCTGGTTGTAATTGTTGCCCTGATATCCGCGGAAGACGGGCCTTTGGTAATTCTGCCTGTATGTATCCCGGTTCCTCTTGAAGCCCCCGGTTGGTCTCCCGCTGTCCGTCAGCTGTTGCGGTTGAGCGTCCGTTGCCTCGGGTCTGATGGAACTAGGTTCGGAGGCGGCTCCGTACACCCGCGTTTCCACCAGTGCCTTCTGCACAATCAGGTCCATGATCTCGTCGTAGTCGAGATGCTCCTTCCTCACGAGTTTCTCTACGAAGGGGGTAGCGAGCAGGTTGTCCATCAGGGCGACCTTGGCCACTCGTTTGTCAAGGTCCCTGCATGTGCTTGCGAGCGTCCTCCATCGATTAATGTAGCTTGACAAACTCTCGTCCCTCTCCTGGCGGACCTTCAGGAGGATGCCCGTGGTGTTATACTTCCCCTGGAGCCGATAGCGCCGCTGAAAACTTTCCGCCAACTCGAGGAACGAGTGGATGGACCCCGGCGGGATTTCGTAGAACCAGCTCCGTGCCTCCTCCGCCAGTGTTTCCTGGAACAGGAAACACAACGTTGGGTCCGAATATCGGGTCCCGTCCGTGGTGGACCGAAACTCGTCCACGTGCGCTCGTGGATCCCCGCTCCCGTCAAACCGGGCAATCTTCGTTATCTTGGCGTGGGGATCCCTTCCTCTTTCCAGTATGTGCGCCGAGAACGGGCTGACCCGGGGGGCGAACGTCCCGCCCTGACCGGCCAGCTTGTCCTTGCGCAAGCGTGATACTTCCTCCGCCAGCTCCTCCATCCTCCGTAGGATCAGGTTGTTGTTTGTCGGGGGTGATGACTCCTCCGGTGAGGGCGCTCGGGCGTTGGTTCTGGCGAACAGAGGGCGTACCTCGCTGGCGGTCTCCTGCGTTTCTTCGTGCTGCCCTATCTGCCGGCCGGTGAGCGCCTCCAGCCGTTCCTCCATCCTTTGGCGGATTTGGCGCTCCTCCGCTCTCTCGAGTGCTGCCTCCCGCAACTCCTGGGCCATGCCGTTGATGCGCCTGTCGGTTGCCTGTGCGTTCCGCCCTATCGACCCTGGCGGAGTCCCTCCTTCAGGTGTGTTGCTGTCGTTAGTCGCCGGGTTGAGCATGTGGACCTTTGGTTTTGGTGGTGTTTATACGAGGTTTGCAATTTGTAAGTTTCCCACAGACGGCGCCAGATGTTTCTACCGAATTACGCGCGGAGGCGTAATGGGGCAGAAGCAACAAGAATAAGCTTCCTCTTCCTTCCTCGATCGTGCGGTGGACCTCCCCTCCTTGGTGCGTCCGAACGGTGGGGCTGTTCGGATGGGCGGACTCTCCTCTCCTTCCTTCTCTTCGTGCGTGCGGGCTCTTCTTGCGGGTGCCTCCTTCCTCGGGCGTTCGGGAGCAACTGTTAGAAGAATACAACAATGAAGCAGGCGGTCAGGGGTCAAGACGGGGTGGCCCGCCTTCAACGCTCCGATGCCTAAGTCAGAATATGTATCGGATATAACAGTCAAGCGAACGTGCGAGTGGTGTGGTGTGAATAGATAGCGATGGGTTCGAGTCGAATCAATGGGATGTAAATTAGTCCGAATGGGATCTAATGGAGTGTGAATGAGTGTCTTACCTGTAATAAATACCTGGTATATATAGGTGGTCGAGTTTGGAACCTGGTGTTCTTCTTCGATGTGGGACTGATGGTTCCTGCTGGTGTGTGATCCGCATGTTCGGGCGCGTGCGCGCTCGGAAGGGGTGGGTCCGGTGAGTGAAGTTGGTGCTTCCTTGGTGGTCTTGCATGTGGTTGAGTAGGTGTTGCTAATCTGCTTAAGTGGATAAGTATGTTAATCGTACAACTAATTATGCAATACTAACAAGTTGTACTCGGTGTACCGACAGAACCTTTGATTGCATGGCATGGTACTCTTTGATTGCAATTGCAAGACTTGTAAGAGTCCCCCAAAACCTAAACTCAAGCAAACTCAAAATCTCTTGCAATGTTCAACAATAAACAAAGCAGGAAAAAAAGAAAAAAGAAGAAAAAGAAGGAAAAAAAAGGTGTTGGTTCAAATGTTCAATCGTCGTAGCCCAAAACACAAGGCTCAAAAGGCCAAATATATTAGATTTGGAATAGCTTGGCAGCGGGTGGAAGTCGGTCGACATAGGCTAGGGTTTCAACTAATTAAGCAGCTAGCACCATGTTGACATGGCAGAGAAAGAGAAAGAACGAAGGGTCCTCGTCGACAGATCTGTTATCTTAGCCGATGAGCCACCGTGCTCACTACTGGAGGAGGGCATCGGGGCGACGTATTTATGTTTCTACGTCGCTCTGATTTTAGATGAGGCGACGTACTTTGGCTTTGATAAAAAGTACGTTGCTTCAAAAAATTCAGGCGACGTAGATTGAAGTACGTGGCTTCAAAAAACTGAGGCGGCTAGTTTTTCATTCGAAGCGATCAAACTAATCTACGTCGCTTCGAATAAAATCGAGGCGACGTAGATTGCTCAATCTACGTCACCTCGATTTTATTCGAAGCGACGTAGATTAGTTTGGTCGCTTCGAATAAAATCGAGGCGACGTAGATTGAGCAATCTACGTCGCCTCGATTTTTTAAAATCTGGATCTACTCTTCTTCTTAAAGTCAACCCTTTCATAAATGTGGTATTTTAGAAAAACAGTTTCCCCGAGCTCTGCAGCTGTTTTGGGCGATTTTGGGGAGAAATTAGAGGAAATTGAGAAAGAAGGTTGTTCTTGCCATTGATTTGATTCTTGAGTAAGGTTAGTTTGATTTGTACCTCTTTAACCCTCTTTATGACCATAATATGTTAAATTAGAAGTGAAAATGAAGTTTTGGTGAAATGTTTGAAGTTGAATTGAATTTGGTGTTATGTTGTAGTTTTAGTGTTTGAATCATTGAATTGTGTTAAATCATGTTATGGGTTCATGAATAATGTTTGAAATTTGGTTAAGTTTAGTGAAATTTATTGATGATTAGAAGTGAAATTGAAGTTTTGGTGAAATGTTTGAAGTTGAATTGAATTTGGTGTTATGTTGTAGTTTTAGTGTTTGAATCATTGAATTGTGATAAATCATGTTATGAGTTCATGATTAATGTTTGAAATTTGGTTAAATTTAGTGAAATTAAGTTAAATTTAGTGAAATTAATTGATGATTAGTGTAGATTATGTGTATTCGAGCCTTAATTAGTAGTGTTATTAGTGTTAATAATGATTTTGAGCGTATGGCTATATATAATTGTGGTGTTTATCAACTTAGAACTCCCGTTTGAGAATTAACAACTCATCTAGTTGATCGAGTTGAGTTGTTGATTCTCGAATTGTCCCATTTTTGGACACTTTAGGTGAACATGACTTTGTTGATCCTTTTGCTATTCGTGTGATTTCAGTTTCAGTTTTGGGATATGGTTTCGACAGTGTCTCCTTTAAATGTTCCCCGAGTGCAAATTAGGTTGTTTAGATATGCGTGCACTCGGGGAACTGTAGGGAGATGCTGCCGAAATTTCCCTAAACTGGAGCTGAAACGCATGGGTGCAAAAGCGTTGACAAATGTCGTGTTCCCCTGAAGGGGATAGGACCCAACCCGGAGGAATAAGGCGAAGAAGTGTGGGGTTTTGGTTGAATCGCAACTGTGGCGTGGTAACTTTGTTCATATTGATTGTTTATGTTGACAGGAAACATGGACGGACTCCCAGACAAAACTTGGATGACATATCATCGTGCTGATCCAAGGTACATCAACGGCATATTCGAGTTCATGAATTTTGCCCTGCTACATAGTAACGGAGCCGATTATCACTACTGCCCGTGCAAACGTTGTAAGAACGGTCCGTTCAAGGTTACTATGGATCAGATGTATCATCACTTATCACACAGTGGTATGAGTCCTACTTATACAGTCTGGCACCTTCACGGGGAAGTTTCTGGTGAACCGGCAATGCTCAGTCAACGAAGACAGTGGCTTCAAGACAGAGTCGGTCCTTCTAGTGGTGCCGGTCCTTCAGTGAACCCGCAGTTGGAGATTCTACATGATGCATATCCCTATTATCCTGGATACCATGCAGATGCACCCCAACAATTTGTGGAAGATAATTCGGGCATGAACTTCAATGACATGGTAGACGATGATTATGAAAAGTACGATAGATTATTGAAGGAGTCACAGACCCCATTATATGAAGGCAGTGAGGAAACTGTTTTGAGTGCCATATTAGATGCAATGGAAATGAAAAATGAAAATGGATGGTCGGACACAAGTGTTGACTCTTTATGTATTTACATTAATAAACTTCTTCCTAAAGGGCACACATTCCCCTGTTCATACTCGAGAATAAAAAAAATCTTGAGTGATCTTTCACTGGGTTACGAAAGAATTCATGCGTGTGAGTTTAACTGTGTGTTGTTCAGGGGGGCGCTCGTAAACGAGAGGATTTGTCCAGTGTGTTATTCTGAAAGATATAAGCCAAATACGAATGATATTCCCAAAAAAATAATTCGTAACTTCCCTCTAACACCAAGGTTGAAGCGCTTGTTTATGTCCCCACACACTGCCAAGCATATGCTATGGCTGGGGGAGCGGATATGCATGGCTGGTAGCCTCAGCCACCCAGCTGACGGAGAAGCGTTTCAACATTTTGACAGAACTTTTCCAGGATTTGCACGGGACTGCAGGAATGTGCGCCTTGGAGTAGCAACAGACGGTTTCAATCCATTCGGAACAATGGGAACTTTGCATAGTACATGGCCCGTTGTTGTGATGCCGTACAATCTACCACCATCAATGTGCATGAAGAAGGAATATAACATGTTATCAGTGTTGATTCCAGGCCCTAAATCTCCCGGAAAGTGCCTTAGTGTACTCATTGAGCCGATGATCGAGGAGCTAATACATTTATGGGTCGTTGGAGTCCATACTTTTGATCGAGTAGACAATGAGGTATTCTTGATGAAGGCAGCGGTAATGTGGACTATTAGCGACTTTCCAGGTTTAGGGATGCTTGCGGGGTCAACCGTGAAAGGGTACAAGGCATGTCCAATCTGTCTAGATGAGCTAACTTCAGAGCATATATGTGGGAGGATAGTTTATGAAGGTCATCGAAAATGGCTCCACCAGGATCACCCTTGGAGATTGAGCAAGGTATTTAACGGGAAGGAGGAGTTTGGCGGAAGACCCTATCGTAAGAGTGGAGATGAAATTTTGGAGGACGTTAGGTCAAACGTTTACCCTATTCTTAGCCAACATGAAGACTTGAAGGTGCCGTACAATCCGAATAACAGACAGTGTTGGACTCACGAAAGCATATTTTGGAAGCTGCCGTATTGGTCATCATTGAAGATCAAACATTGCCTAGATGTCATGCACATTGAAAAAAATGTGTGTGACAACATCCTTGGAACCATTTTTTCGATTGAATCGAAGTCTAAGGATGGTTCAAAAGCTCGCGCTGCTTTGAAGAAGAGGAATGTGCGAAAAAACCAGTGGCAAAGAGCGGGTGACTTGGCTACGGGGAAAGTTCCTCATGCACCTTTTTTAGTTAAAAAGGATGATCTAGAAGATGTGTTCCAGTGGTTCAGGGATGTTAAGTATCCTCTTGGTTATGCAGGTAGTTTGAGAAGTAAGGTGAAAATAAGTTCCCAGTCACAGTTTTATGGATTGAAGACGCATGATTGCCATGTCTTGCTTCAACGTCTTCTTCCTGTGGTTATAAGAGGGCTCCTGCCAGAAAACGTTGTCAAGCCATTGATAGCACTGTCAAATTGGTTTCGTCAACTATGCAGTAGGGAGCTTAAGAAGGAGGTTGTGCGTGACATGGAAACTGAGATAGTGATGATTCTCTGCAATTTGGAGCTCATATTTCCTCCACATTTTTTTACATCTATGGTTCATCTCATGGTTCATCTGCCCGAACAAGTATTCCTTACAGGTCCAGTCCACTATACATGGATGTATCCAATTGAAAGGTAAAATTTTTTGTTATTGCTAATATTAGGAAAATATGTTTGTACTAATATTATTGCATGTACTAATCTTGTGTAATATGTCGGCAATTAGGAAAATATTGTACTAATCTTGAGTGGTATTTTTGCAGGCAATTAGGAAAATATAAAAAGTCAATTGCTGAACAGTACCTCGTACATGAGTCGGTGACGTATTGTAAGGCTTATCTCAGACGGATGGACAACGAAGATATCGACACTTCCATATCTGGGTGGAATGTCAGCTGTGTTTCACTCTTAGTAAGACCAGATATTATCGAGACTCGTCGCTAGTTCAGGTTGACTGAGTCAGAGACTGCTGAGGCTCACTGGCAAGTCTTGGTGGAAACAGACGAAGTCAAACCTTACCTAGAAGAACATCTCAGAAAGTTCGAGGCTAAAAATGGTGAAGATTTCGACGAGCGGCAGCGGAGGAGGAGTTTTCTTCGATGGTTCTTAACATGGGTACATATGCCTATTAATTTTTGTAAGGTTCTTTGAGGGTTTATAACACTTATCTTTAACTCCTCTTAACACTTATCTCTCAGGTGTCCCTTAAAGAAAAAAACTCGGACCCGAGCTTGGTTGCAGGAATAAAGTCATTAGCTCAAGGACCTCAGCAATGTCGGGTTTATAAGTCGTGTTATGTGAACGGTGTCAAGTTCACATCGTTTGATAGAGATCAAAGAACCGTGACTCAAAACAGCGGTGTCATGATAGACATGGGTTCATCCAAGTTCTACGGCCATGTTAACTACGTGGTCGAAGTATTATATGCAGGCCGTATGCCAGTGGTGTTGTTTAAGTGCACATGGCACAACTCTGAGGACCCTGAAGATCTTGACACCCTTATAAAAGATCATGGACTGATATCAGTGAATACAAACAACAGTTACTATGAGGATTCACCCTTCATAATTGCAACCAAAGCAAAACAGGTATTCTACATAGACGATCCAAAGGCTGGTGGTACTTGGAAGGTAGTACAAGAGATGTCGCACCGCAATGTCTACAGCGCCGAAGTTCTGGCCATAGATGAAAACATAGCGCGTACAGGAGATCATATATTCGAGCCTTACCAAGAGGACACTCCCACGGTGATACAATTTTACCCAGATTTTCAACTACTTTTGGACGAAGAAGGAGACGATGACGAGGACGAGGAAGAGGACGAGGACGAGGACGAAGACGGAGAGGAGGACGAGGACGAGGACGAGGACGAGGACGAGGACGAGGACGAGGACGAGGACGAGGACGAGGACGAGGACGAAGACGAAGACGGAGAGGAGGACGAGGACGAGGACGAGGACGAGGACGAGGACGAGGACGAGGACGAGGACGAGGAGGACGAAGACGAGGACTAAACTAATTTTATTATGAATTTGAAACCTAAATTCGTATTTTCTTTAAAGCATAATTTATGTATACGAGAAAACATTAGTAACTTTATAATTCTAAACTTCATTTATTAAAAAAAAAACAAAATCAAAAATTAAATAGAAGGAAGCGACGTAGATTGATCAATCTACGTCGCCTCATTTATTCCAAAAATGAAAATAAAAAATTAAATAGAAGGAAGCGACGTAGATTGATCAATCTACGTCGCCTCATTTATTCCAAAAAAAAAACAAAATAAACAATTAAATAGAAGGAAGCGACGTATATTTATCAAAATTAAAAATTAAATCTAAGCGACGTATATTGATTCCTATGTCGCCTCATTTATCCAAAAATTAAAAATTAAAAATAGAAGGAAGCGACGTAGATTGACAATTCTACGTCGCGTAGATTAATAAAATGAAACCACGCGACGAAGAATGCAAAATACGTCGCCTCGTTTGGTATATGTATTCCAGATTTACAGTGTCTTTCTTCACTTCCTCATTTCGGATCAAACTTCCTAAACCAATCGGCCCCAAATCCCTAACGGAATCCTCCACCAATCGGCCTCCCCTCCATCACCAATCGACCTCCCCTCCACCAAATCCCTCATCGTCGATTCTAAACAAAATCCCAGAAATCCCTAATCCCTCCACCAGGCTCGATCGGAAACCGCTCACCGCCGCACTCCAAGGTATCAACATCTTACTTTTCAATTCTAAAGTTATCTTTCACCGAATTGAAAAATCCCCAATTGTAAAAAAACCTAGATTGAAACGCAATGATTATTTACTACAAGGTTTAGTTAGATACTTTAGGCAACTAAGATTTCGGACTGTAAATGGCTGGGAGGAAGAGGTAGCAGAAACTGTAAGATTTGATCTTTGCGTTATCAACATTTGTCATCTGCATGTCTCAGCTTATTGTATTTACACTGCGATTTGTATAGAATACCCAATTAAATAGAAGGAAGCGACGTAGATTAATCAATATACGTCGCCTCATTTATTCATAAAAACAACAAAATTAAAAAATAAATACAAGGAAGCGACGTAGATTGATCAATCTACATCGCCTCATTTATTAAAAAAAACAAAATTAAAAATTAAATCCAAGCGACGTAGATTGATCAATCTACGTCGCCTCATTTATTAAAAAAAATAAAATTAAAAATTAAATCCAAGCGACGTAGATTGATAAATCTACGTCGCCTCATTTATTCCAAAAAACAAAACAAAACAAACAATTAAATAGAAGGAAGCGACGTAGATTGATAAATCTACGTCGCCTTAACATATTTATTTTTTATGTTATTTTAAGTATAAATTAAATAGTGAAGCGACGTAGATTGATCAATCTACGTCGCTTCAGTTATTAAAACATATTGAAGCGACGTAGAAATCAATCTACGTCGCCTCGTTGCGTTTATAATTCCAGGAACAAAGTGGCTTTCTTCTTCTTCTCATTTCACTTCTCTCTACACAGCAACGAAGCCGACCTCGCCCCAAACCCTAATCCCAAATCGGTTAAGAGTGATTCGAATCCCGAAACCCAAAACCCACCGTCCTCTTCCTCCACCAAACCCGGAAACCAAAACCCACCGTCGTCTTCCTCCACCAAACCCGAAACCCAAAACCCACCGTCGTCTTCCTCCACCAAACCCGGAAACCAAATCGGCCTCCCCTCCATCGAACTCCAACCCCGAAACCAAACTAAACGACCCCTCCATCTTCGAAGCCGTTCACCCCATCTTGCATTGCAAAATTTGTAAGCACCTTCTTCTTAGGTTTCAATTTTCAAACCTAGGTTAAATTTGATACAATTGATTCGGGTACTTGGGAAGTCAAACCTATCTTCTTATCCAATTTCTATCAATACTTGTGATTTCAGAAAGAAGAACAGTTCCCCGTCCGGATTTCCGTCTCTCTCATTCTCTAGTACTCTCTAAGCAATATGTAAGTTTTTTTCTCATTCTCTAGTGGGTTATATGCTTGTTCACTTGTAGTTGCTGTGTAGTTACAATGTAGGTGGGTATATGTAATCTGTTCATGTGTGAAATTGCTGTGAAATGCAATTTGAAACTGTGGATTGTGATTTTGTGTAGTCTTCAAAGTCCATTTGTGTGGGAAAACGTTTGAGAGAAAGATTGTTGCATGAAATGCAAGAGTACTGTCAGCAGACTTATGCGCTTCATTTGATGGTGAAAATTTGGATTAGCAAGATAATTTCATATGTTGAACAGTTTGGATTAGCATGCATTTTGTAATTTGTATGAAATGTTAGGAGTGCTATTGAACACTTTATTATTATGTCAAGAATGCTAGTATGTGTAATGTGTAATCTGTCATGCCATCCGAAAAAACCATTTCAGTAAACTGTTCAGCAAAACTGCCTTCACAAGTTTGTGTATATTGCAAAGTGGCAGATTTTAACTTCTCCTGTTAAAAGATTGTGATACAACAAGTACATACATATCTGCTTAACTGTGTCACAAGGGTAAGGCTCAATGAGTGTAAACAGCAAAAAAGAACACATCAACTTTCTTATTGTATTTATTGGGTGAAAGAACATTATACTCCAAAAACAAACATTCAGAAAGGGGAGAATTGCAACTCAAAGGGGTGTTTATTGATTATAAAGTATTTCCATAATCGGTTAAGAGTGAGTAACATGGACAAGCTCTTATTTCAACTTCAGATAACTGTTTAGGAGCATGTCAAGCTTCGGATTTATGGGATTAGTTTGAATATTCAGTTTGCATATGTAAATAGATGTGGATGGTAGTATTGTGTCATTTGAATTGGTGACAAGCTGATGCATTTGAGTTTCATTTTGATTGTTTAGTTGCTGAATGTTCATGTTTAGTTGGTTTTCATGTTTAGTCTTTCATGTCTATAATCATTTTAGAGCGTCTTATTCCATATCTAGTTGCTTTTTAATCTGCAGAGTTAATGTTTTGTATCTACCTATTTATTAGCTTGCTTAAATTAATTTCTCAAGCTAGCATGGGTTATTTGAAGTAGCTTTTGTTCTTGAAGTTTAATGAATATGTGACATTAAGGATTAAGGGTTTGGTTAAATGAAAACATATGCGTAATGATTAAGGGTTTGGTTAAATGAAAACATATGCGTAATGATTGTAGTATTCTCGGGATTAAGGATTAAGGGTTTGGTTAAATGAAAACATATGAATGTGATTCTTCCTCTGCGAATGCGATAAGCTATATGTGTTTTGTGATGATAACTATAGCATTATAGAAGTACAAACGAGTAAATCTTCAATCTAATTAAAAATAACAGTTTAGTTTTAATAGAATGGCTCCCGGAGATACTGCATACAAGAGGAGGAAAGCGTTGATGCAGCGTCGTGAAGCGAAAGTGGCGGCCGCGGCGGCAGCTGCGGAGGCGGCGGAGGCGAGGTGGCGAGCATTCAGCCGAGATGGGGCTTCCGGGTCTGGTTGCCCCACGGGACAATCGGCGACCCCGTCGATTGCAGAAGCTCCGCAGTTAACGCCCGCCCCTCCACTTGAGGATGCGATTCCGCAAGGACCGGATGACAGCAGTGACGCCACTACGACGTCACAGCACCCTCCCGCCCTCAGCATCCAGTGCAAGAAGACCAAACTCCCCGACATGGTCGACATGGCAACCGGAGACCCGACGACGGAACAGCGCGGAGTCGTTGTCGGGACGAAGACGGAGTACCTCGTCCGGATGAACAACAATAGGCGACTACAAGTCGCTTACTCTACGAGGCATACGGGGCCGGCGACGAGGGAAATGCGGAGTCTGATGTGCCGAGACATCGGTAGCATCATCCGCGGAAAAGTTCCAATGCTTGCATCTAGCTTCTTGGGACTTAGCGATTTGCATCGCGATATCGTCGGCCGGAGTGTTGAGGTATACTTGCTGGACTCCGAGCTTACTTACATACTTGTAGTAAATGTAAATATAACTTTTACATAACGAAATTTAAATGTGTTGTGCTAGACGAACTACGACATCCCGGCGACTGATGTGGAGATGTGGAACTTCATTGATAGGACGGCGCAAACAATCTATAAGGATTGGAAGTACGATTGCCATCAACATTATCTCCACGTCAGCCAGGAGACTCCGGCCGAGTTTCTCGGGAGGGCAGACCAATGGGCGTGGTTAAAAGCCCACTTCGAAGACCCTGCTTACTTGGTGAGTTTCATAAACGAACCTACAGTTTTGGTAGCCAACATTCGAACAATATGCATGTTTATCTGTTCTTATTTTAAAATGATTTTTGTGTGTGTGTGACAGCGATTGTGCGAACGGAACCGAGGGAACCGAAACAAGAACAAGGAGCAGCAGCTCAACCACCATTCGGGATCCCTCGCCCTCTCGTACCGAAGCGAGGTGTTGGAGAAGGAGGGTCATAGAGCGCCTGCCGTCCAGACGTGGATTAACGTATACCAGCCGGAGAGGAATGCGGCTGAGAAAGTGGTAAGCTCAAATAGGTTCACGTTACGTTATTTCAATTATTTTTGTCTACTAAATTGTAATATTATTTATTTTATCTATTTTAATTGAGCAGGCGGCAGTGAAGCGTCGACTCGATGAAGTCTTGTCGCAACAAGATAGTGCTGCGGGCCCAGTTGACGGCGAAGAGGTTTCCCAACCCCAGCCTCTTCCTCTTGATACACAAATAAATATCATAGAGGAAGAGGTGGGTTCAAGGCACGGGACCTCTATAAGAGGTAATAAATCTCCAAAACGATTCCGTCGATGCATATCTCGATTTACGTTTTGCTTTATTTTGGTTTACGATATAGTTTACTAATATTTGTTCTTGTTCGACGTTACAGGGGTGGGGCGCGCTCTCACACGCGACCCCAAACCGAGAGGAGGGGCCCGGGTAAACCAGGAACGCGAAATTCAAATGCAAAAGGAGATCGATGAAGCCAAAGAGGCGGCGCGCAGATCGAGCGAGGTGGTGCAGAAGGCCATAGCGGAAGCGAGTGCGCTCGCCCAAAGGATGCAAGAAATGGAGGCCATGATGCGATCATTCCAGGCTGCGAGTCAACAACCGCAAGCTCCTCCACCACCTCCCGGCTCGTAAACTGTATATAGGATTTGTATAAACTTGATTTGTGTCAACTTGATTTGTATAAACTTTTAACGTTTTGATTTGTGATTGAATGCGTTTTTTTGGTTGAATGCGTATCTGCAATTTGAATGCGTTTTTGTGTTTGTAAATTGCGATAGGTCGTGACTTGGTACAATAATATTTATTTTTTATTTTTTTTTATTTTTTAATAAATGAGGCGACGTAGATAGAACAATCTACGTCGCCTCATTTATTTCTAAATAAAAAATAAATAAATATTAAATACGTTGAGGTGACGTATATTGTTCTATATACGTCGCCTCATTTATTACAAAAATAAAAAAATTAAAATTTTTAATAAATGAGGCGACGTACATTGATCAATATACGTCGCCTCAATGTATTTAATATTTATTTATTTTTTATTTAAAAATAAATGAGGCGACGTAGATTGTTTAATATACGTCGCCTCAATGTATTTAATATTTATTTATTTTTTATTTAGAAATAAATGAGGCGACGTAGATTGTTCTATCTACGTCGCCTCATTTATTAAAAATTATAAAAAAATAAAAATTAAATCAATTTAGGCGACGTATATTAAACAATCTACGTCGCCTCATTTATTATAAAATAAAATAAAATAAATATTAAATAAATGGAGGCGACGTATATTGATTAATGTACGTCGCCTCATTTATTAAAAAATAAAATAAAATAAATATTAAATAAATCTAGGCGACGTATATTGAGCAATGTACGTCGCCTTAATGGATTAAAAAAAGAAAAATAAATTAAAAATAAATAAAATGAAGCGGCTTATATTGATCAATCTACGTCACGTCAGTTCAAGCGACGTGATCAATCTACGTCGCTTCAATTGAAGCGACGTAACATTATTTACGTCACGTGAAATGAAACGAAGCGACGTATATTGTATCTACGTCGCCCCAATGGTGGCGTGATGAATCTGAAGCGACAAGACGAGGCGACGTCGTTTTGGTCACAAGAAATCGAGGCGACGTAAAATTCATACGAGGCGACCACATTTCTACGTCGCCCCGATTTCCTCCTCCAGTAGTGGCTGCCGTCACAAAAACTAGTCACGTTGCTTACAATATCCAAGGTACAGAAACAACAAGAAGAAAATGGGAGGATTTAGACATGGACTGCTTGACAAACGTGTTTTCCAGAGTAGGAATGGAGTCACTAATTTTAAACGTTCCTTTCGTATGCAAGTCATGCATGGCACAAAGCAACGCTCAATCCTCTATGCTGACAATTTCTCTATTTCCCCAATTTCACCCCGAAAATTATTTCTCTACACTATATTTTGGACAAGGGGATGGAAAACCAGAAGATACAAGGTATTATACATATTTACAAGATCCCGGTGTTTTTCAAAGAAGGTATGGTACTTTTTACGATAAGTATATAGACGATAACAAGATTGATAGGGGTCGTTTCTTCATCACTAGTTTCGTAAAATTGGTAGTTGCTCGTAGCAACGGAATTGCTCTCGAGCTCAAGATGCCTAAGTTTTGTACTGCAGAAGCCTTTAAGTATGTTTCTGTTGCATGCCCTCGTCTTAGGGTTTTGAGTTTGCCGGAAGACTTGATGTTTTTCAGGCATTATCTATTCCTTGGGAAAGTCATTGGAAACTGGAAATATTTGGAGGAATTGAAATTAGGTTGGGGTATCCTTACTAAAAAACCACATATTTGTGATTGGAATATCCAAAATTTCTAGTACATTGCCGGCATCGAACAGTCCAATTAATATCACCTCTGGTGCTTCCATATTATCTTCAATATTTCGAGATAGTTTGGAGACCAGATATTAAACGTAGAGACTGTTTAATATGTTCTTAATAAGATATAATTGAGAAACTTTTATATGTTACTCTTTGATTGCAACATTTACAATTTATTTGTCATGTTTAGTATGTTTAATTTTAAACGTCGTCCATATCATCTTATTCTATATATTACAATTTTTACAATTTATTTGTCATTTTTATATGTTACTCTTTGATTGCAATATAAACGTGATGGTCTATATTATTCGAAGGCGTTAGTGACAGAGAAGACTATATCCAACCCACTCAATCAACCAACTTGTCACTTCATCATGTTACCAACAAACATTTGACATCGTCGTTTGGGTCACGTATCATCTCGTCCTCTAGATAACATTACCAAGCCTTTTTTAAATATCTCTATTCAATCCAACCATGATTGTGATGTGTGTCTGTTAGCAAACCAAAGTCGTCTCTCCTTCAGTACTAGTTCTATATCATCTGTCAAACCTTTTGGTCTCATTCACGGTGAGAGTCCTTTTAAAACTTCTTCTCTTACCGGTGCTCATTATTTTCTCACCATTGTGGATGATTAATCGCATTTTACTTGGGTATTTTTAATGAAACATAAACATGAAACTCAAATTTTGATGAAAGAATTTTTCTCTTCTGCATCCACACAATTCGGTTCTAAAATTAAAATTGTTTGTAGTGATAATGGGCTTGAATTTCTTTTTCTTCAGATTTTTTTTAAAGATAAAGGAGTTGTTTTTCAATACACTTGTGTTTACACTCCCCAACAAAATAGGGTGGTGGAACGCAAGCATTGTCATATTCTTCAGGTTGTACGCACTTTTCATTTTCAAGCTCACTTTCCTCTTAAATTTTGGGGGGAGTGTGTCCTTACTTCTGTAATGTAATTAATTGTCTTCCCACTCCACTTCTCTCATTTCAAACACATATTGAACCTCTCTATTCTAAACTTCCTCCTTTCCATCACCTTCATGTCTTTGGGTGTCTCACTTATGCTACAAATGTCCATGTTACACATAAGCTTGCATTTAGAGCAATCAAGTGTATTTTTATTGGCTATCTAATTGGTCATAAGGCGTATAAATTATATGATCTCTCCACCCATAAAGTTTTTACTAGTCGCCATGTTATTTTTCATGAGACGTGTTTTTCCTATGATCCCTCCTCTGTTGAGCCCAGTTCTGATCAATGTAGCTCTCCAGCCCAAATCACTCCATCTCCTCTCACTTATGCCAACCCAATTCACCTTGCTAGCCCTAATACCTCACCAGGTCCGATAGTCTAACCAAGTCAAAATTCCACTTATTCGCTCTAAAACGCGTCGTCCTCATCCTAAAATTCACTTTCATCGACGTAATCGACGTCAACCTCAACCAGTTCCGACATCACTCCGCTTCTCCTAACCTCGACGCCACTAACTCAACTTGACCCACCACCTTCCCAAAACGATTCCACGTCGCACTCTGATTCTGACCCTCCGGCGTCGCGGGCCCAACCCTCTGCCATCCGCACCTATCACTGGTGCCAAAAGCCTTCATCCTTACCTTTCTCTTCGGTCTCCACACAGTTATCCTCACCAAATCAAGTTCCAGAATCGTCCATTCCGGACACAACCCAGACCTTACTGGCCACGCCCCTTACTCTGATCCCCAAATCTGTCACGACGACATCACCTGCCATCGTCGACGTTCCAACATCTCAGCTAGTAATCCCGGCATTTATGCCCGACATTGCTCCTCCACCAGAACCCGTTTCTGATCCTCAGCCTCTACGTCGCTCCAGCCAAAAAAAATCAGTGCCTTCAGTGCTATTATGCAATTTTGTATGTTCGACTGTCTAATCCAAATCCCCAAACTCATCGGCTTCTTCAACTTCAGGTTCTCGCAAAGGTACGAGATATCCATTATGCAATTATGTCTCTTATCATCGTTGCATAGATTAGTACTGATGTTGAACCCTGCTCTTATTTTGAAGTTGTTACTGATCCCAACTAGCAACAAGCAATGCAGTCTGAGTTACAGGCTTTACAAGACAATGGTACTTGGACACTTACATCCATTCCGGCTAGAAAAAGTCTCATCGGTAGTCGATGGGTATATAAGATAAAGCGCAGGTCTGATGGGTCGATAGAGCGGTACAAGGCGGGACTTGTGGCAAAAGGTTTCACTCAATTAGAGGGAGTAGACTATCAGGATACTTTTTCTCCCACTGCCAAAATTATCATTGTATGCTCTGTATTAGCCTTAGCAGCTCCTGTGGATGGACCCTGTATCAGCTTGATGTGAGTAATGCTTTCCTTCATGGTGATCTTGATGAAGAAATTTATATGTCTCCGTCGCTAGGACTTCGGCGACATGCGGAGGAACATTTGGTTTGTCGCATACACAAGTCATTACATGGGTTGAAACAAGCATCTCGTCAGTGGTTTGCTAAGTTTTGCATCTCGTCAGTGGTTTGCTAAGTTTTCTGAAGTCATCCGCTCTGCAGGGTATGTGCAATCGAAAGCTGATTACTCTTGAATTACCAGAAAACAAGGCAAGTCATTCACTTTTATTTTGATATATCACTACAAGAACAACACTATAGCCGACGAATTTAAAAAAATAGGCCAACGACACATTTTTTCGTTGCCTATACTGTACTTTAGCCGACGACGAAAAAATTCGTTAGCTAAAGTACTTAAGCCGACAAAAAAAAAATCATCGGCTTTAGCTGAAAAAAATCATCAACCATAGTGTTAACTATAGCCAACTATGTATAAAGTCGTCGGCTATATGATGACGAAATAACGATGTATTTTTGTCGAGTATACTATAGTCGACGTGATTATACATCGTCGGCTATAGTTATCTGGTTTATATTTCCAAACTGCCGCTCTCCTCTCTCAAAAACCCTAACATTCTCTCTCTCTCTCTCTCTCTCTCTCTCTCTCTCTCTCTCTCTATGATACCTCCGTCGTCGCCGCCTCGCCCTCTCCGCTAAAAAAAACCCTAATATTGTGATTATGGTTTGAATTTTTTAGTATATTGTAATTTTGTGAAATATAATTTGGTGAAATTATGGTTTAGTGAAGGATCTGGATGGTGAAGGAATTGCAGATCTAGATTTATGGGAATAGGCTAGAAATCCAGATCTGCAATTTTTTTTTCAGATCTGGGACTATAGCCGACGACATGCTTCCATATTTTTTGTCGGCTATAGTCTGATTATGGTCATTTTTTTGACCACCGGGGAAGGTTTGACCGACGAATTATCGTCGGTAAAAGTGAACTATAGCCGACGATAACCACTAAATTTTGTCGGCTATAGTTATCGTCGACGATCTTTTGCCAATGACACTATAGCCGATGAAATTTTCTAAAAGACCGACGAATTTACGTTGTCAGCTATAGTACTTTTGTTGGTAGTGTATGTGGATGATATTTTAATTACTGGCAATGATCCTAAAAGCATAGTTGATATCAAGAGATTCATGCATAATAAATTTTGTCTTAAAGACCTTGGTGACTTAAAATATTTCCTTGGCATTGAGATTTCCACATCTAGGAATGGGACTTATATTTCCCAGCGTAAATATGCTTTAGAGATTATCAAGGATACAGGTTTATTAGGTGCTGCTCTAGTTAACACTCCCATGGAACGTGGTTCAAAATTATGTGACAAGAGCGAGCCACTCAAAGATCTAGGAAAGTACTGGAGATTAGTTGGGAGATTAATATATCTCACAGTTTCAAGACCATATATTACATATGTTGTCCATGTATTGAGCATGTTCATGCACGAGCCTCGAAAAGATCATTGGGAGGCAGCCTTACGAGTTGTACGTTACTTGAAAGGTGCCCCAGGCCAAGGTCTATTCCTCTCCTCAAATAGTGATCTTTGACTTAGAGCCTATTGTGATTCAGATTGGGCAGGATGTCCACTTACTAGAAGATCTACTACGGGATACTGTGTATTTTTGGGTCCTTCTCTGGTCTCATGGAAGTCTCGCTTTCTTCAGCTGAAGCAGAATATTGAGCGATGAAAGGAGCTTGTTGTGAATTAACTTGGCTTCTATGTCTTCTCAAAGACTTAAGAGTAACACATCAAGAACCTGCCTTATTGTATTGTGACAACAAGGCAACACTACATATTGTAGCCAATCCTGATTTCCATGAGCGCACTCGACATGTCGAGATGAATTATCATTATATTAGAGATAAAATTCTAGATGGATATGTTGCTACAAAATTTTTCGGTACAACAAATCAATTGGCTGATACTCTTACTAAGGTTTTGGGAAAAGAAGCTTTCCAATCAATGATTTGCAAGTTAGAAGTTCGAGACATCCACTCTCCAACTTGAGGTGGAGTGTAAAGAAATTGATCTTGTATATCGTACCAAATAGGAATGTATAGGTCTGCTTCTATTCATATTGATATTTGTTTATATGTTTCCTATTGTAATCTAGTTTCCTTGTATAGGTAGTCACTGTCCCTATATGTAATCTGACCAGTATCAATGAAATATATCATTCCAGCCAATATACTCTACTGTCTCACATTCATCTTTTCTTTTATTCATCTTTTTAGAGAGTATATAGAAGGATCCACTATCATTGTGAGCTCATCGGCTTCTCATTTCTCAGCCATTTTAGTCTCTTCAATGAGTTGTTGCTTTTGTGCAAACTCATGCTCACGTAAGTTGTTCAATCTTTGCATTTGAACTTGAATGCTCATTCCCACATCATCGCTCTTCTTCTTTTTTGGGTCGCCTTAGCCGCTTTATATTAGTTTTCCCATTGGGCGAGCTTCTTTGGGTGGTGCACTTGGAGTTGATTCATTGTCGGGTGTGTAGTCGTCATCATCCGAGTCAATAGGCGGCTCAAATTCAGTACTAAAATCCATACTGGGAGGATTCACATATTTTTTAAATGTCTTCAATATCTCCCAACAACAGAAAAACGTGAAAGCCTCTCTTTTTGACAATTTTTGATAATGATCTTTAGCATATAACATCTACATAATTAAGCCATAAAAAAGTAAATTAGAGGTTAATTATTTCTAAGCATTTGATCAATATATTGTTCAATGTCATAAGCAAACAATTGAAATATTTATATGCATAATTTAAATTAAATACTTACTTCATCGGCTTCATTTTGACCACTACCATAAGCTTTGATTGCGTGGTTGAGACTTTGATGTCATCTCATACATGCGAGACTAATCTTTTTTCAACGACCCAACCAGCTAGACCCGGTTCGCGAACATGCTTCGGGTGGCTTCGTGGTTTCATACACCACATTAATACACTCTCATAAAAGTTGGCACTTTTAGTTTGTACCCGTGCAAGGATCCTCACTAATACTCATAGTGACATGACACAACACTTCTTCTTCTTCTTCATTTTTCTAATTTGTGTGCCTTTGCTCTCTTGGATTTGGTGGCATGATGCTACAAAAAGAAAATTAAAAGCTAGAGGAGGAGAAAACTTGCTCTTGAGAGAAAGTGACAAATTTTGGGGTAGAAATAATGAGATTTAGTGTTGGTATTTATAGAGATGGTAGAAAATTACTATTCCAACAGGCCATTTTTTTTTGTTAATTTCATTTTTTAATTTTTTTTTCAATAAGAATGAATAGAATTTCATTGTGTGTTGCAAAGAGCTGTTTCAGCTAGAATAATAGCCGTTGGGCTTCAGAGAGCCTTTGGCCTCAAATGATAATTTTGGTCTAAGCTGCCTCACACATGTGTCATCCCAAGCGCACAAGGCGCCCAGCACAAGCGTGCCCCCCCCCCCCCCCCCCCATATTTCCTCTCTCTCCGCGTCTCTCTCACACCGTTTCTCCAGCTTTTGTCTAATTCAAATGGTCTTCTCTCTCTTCCAATTTTGCCGAACCCCGCATGGCCCCGCCAAATCAAAGAAGCTTAAAACTCATATTGAGTTCTATTTAAACCTTTCTTTTGAGGTATGAACTTGCTTATATAAGGTATAGGTTTCAAAATTTTCACCATTGAATAGAACAAAGCTTATAAAAGCTGATTTTAAGGTATAGACTCTATTATGGTTGGAGATGGTCTAAATGAACTATTTATTAGGCAAAAAATCCATTATGTGCAAGTGTTACAAGCTATTACCTGCACTTGGAACACTAATGGTTCCGATTGCCCTTTCCGGAAGTTAATTAGTGAGGATCCTTGCACGGGTACGAACCAAAAGAGTTAACTTTTATGAGAGTGTATTAATGCGGTGTATGAAACCACGAAGTCACCCGAAGCATGTTCACGAACCGGGTCTAGTTGCTTGGGTCGTTGAAAAAAGATTAAGTACACTAGAAATTGTATATTATGTGGTTTTATCGTATTTTCAGTGTGGTTTTTATTTAAATTTCTGAACTAAGGTCTGTATTGATCATGCATGGAGTGTTTTTTATAAAAAAAATCTGCCACTTATGATTAAGTCTTTATCTATAATGCCTAGGCTTCCTCTCCGAGAGGGATCAATAATAGGCTGTACGTGCAAATTTTTTACCATTGTGTAATATTACAAGGTAAATTATGTGAACATAATAGGTAAATAAATTACATTAGTGGATACAATAAGTAAATCATCTAAATATTATAATAGGTAAATTAATTATATATGAATTTTTATAGGTAAATTTACATAACTATGTATACTATTATTAAGCCAATACATTATGTTTCCTAATTTTGTCAAAATGTACACATATTATTACCCTTTTCATTTAGGTTAATCTTAATTATTAAGGGATATTATAGTAAAAAATAAATTAACAGAAAAAAACAGCCCACTATAAATAACTAATAATATTCCATCATTTTTCTCACTTTAACACTTGTTAGGGTATTTTTTTTTAATTAACACACATCGTGAATAACTAGTTTTACATTGGTGTAGGTCTTTTACTTCGATATGATGATATATCGGTACGTAAATCACCTATTGTAAATGGAAGTTCACTGATTTATTAATTATATATTATACCATCGAACGAATGCAATATAACGTTAAAAATTCCATTGTAAGAATTGACTGCTAAATAGGTCAAAGGATATACATGGCATATCATAATTTATTTAGTAAGACTCATCATTCTTAAGATGGTAGTTTTTAAATTAAATTCATTAATTAAAAATGAATGGATAATTTTCAAAACATTTAAATGTTGCAAATCCCCCCCCCCTCCCCCCCGGTCTTGACAGTCTTCTTCAACCTATTTTTCTTCTCCTTAAAGTTCTTATTTTGATAAGTTCTTGTTGATCTTTATTTTGGATAAGATTGTTGATCTTTTTTTTCTACAAATGAATGTGTTGTGCTTCTCATTAAATCGTTTCTCAAAAGATTCTTCGGGTTGATCATTACATGTCAAAAGAAAGGGAAAATTATCCAAATGATCACTCATCTTTGTTATGTTCGACACTTTAGTCACTCAACTTTTCAAAACATAACTTTAGTCACTCAACTTTACTTCCGTGTATCACTTTAGTCACTATATTTAAAATAAATATCACTTTAGTCACTGAACTAATTGTTTATATATCACTTTAGTCATTGTATTTCCCCTCATATAAATCAAAAATTTTATGTATAAAACTGACGAATGACCAAAGTGATACACGAAAGTAAAGTTGAGTGACCAAAATGATATTTTGGAAAGTAAAGTGACTAAAGTGTCGAACGTGACAAAAATGAGTGATCATTTGGATAATTTTTTCCAAAAGAAAATGCATAAGCGCTTTGGTAAAGTCTGCTATTTAATTTGGTAATCACCATGTGGAGTCTATTTTACAGAATATTGTTTGCTTTTTGGGAATCAAATATTGGTTTCATACACATAATGGGTTTTTTTGCCTAAAATCGGTACTAAAATTCATACCGGGAGGATTCACATATTTTTTAAATGTCTTTAATATCTCCTAACAATGGAAAAACTTGAAAGCCTCTCCTTTTGACAATTTATGATAATGATCTTTAACATATAAAATCTACATAATCAAGCCATAAAAAAGTAAATTAGAGGTTAATTATTTCTAAGAATTTGATCAATATATTTTTCAATTTCATAAGCAAACAATTGAAATATTTATATGCATAATTTAAATTAAACACTTACTTCGTCGGCTTCATTTTGACCACACCATGAGCCTTAATTGCGTGGTTGAGACTTTGACGTCATCTCATACATGCGGGACTAATATCTTCAAGCAATTTATTCAGATTCAAGTCATCCAACCTTCTCCGTTTGAATTCCATTGTGGGAAGCTCATTCATGTCTATCTTAGTCCCTCCAGAACTCCCTCTTGCAGAAGCTGGAATCCCTCTTGAAGAAGCTTCTGAACCACCCATTTGTGAGGGTTTTTAGGTTGTTAATCACATAGGGTTTAAGGACAAAGCAAAGTAATAAAGTCAAAGTCTTACCCTCTTCTTCTTCGACTTTCGGCGGTTCTGAAACCACCAGTAGACACTTATCGTGTCTGGGATCTTATCTTCATCACTACTGGTTCCCATTTCTCGAAGGTCCTCAAATATTTTTGTGCGTTTGGCTGCATCTGGGTTTTGTCAACCCCTCCTGAAAGATTTTCTTGAGATCCTAATTGATCGTGGCTAGGATTCCATCGTTTGCTTACTTTGCTCTGATCAGGCTTCTCCATGATATAGTTGAAAGCTAGTGTTGCAGAATACCTTGAAATTAGAGAGTGTGCAGGCTATATAATTATAGAGAAGCTTTACAGAGTCTTTAGCTAATAAGACTGATATACTTTTTCGTATATTTTACGTTTCCCAACGTGCATCTATTATCTGTCTGAGCAAAAGCAAAGTATTCCACTACGAGATTAAGACGTCGCAAAAGTAAGATTATGACATCGGTATGCACTAAGATCTAAGACCTAGATTTCAATTATTTACTCATACTGGTTACTATTATTGGAAAATGGAAACCACAATGGACAATCAGAATATTAAAACACGATAATACTTATATGGGATCCCTATAGGGAGTAGTTATTGTATAGGAAAAATGACGTGGAAAGGCCATAAGGCCTAGCCAATAGAAAACTGAAGAACCAAAACTCCATCCTCAAATTAGCCCTACAAATGCCCTGCAAAAATTCAAAAATACCCTTCAACCTCCTCTTATTGGATTAGCCGTAAGGACAGGTAGCAGGGCGACCCTACCTAAGAACTGCTCCCCTATAGGCTATAGATATTATACCCTAACCATGTTGTCCTCTGAGCGTCGCAGTTTCCAAGTCAGCAGGTCCAGTATTGATTGCACAACCGTTTGGCACCACACTCCTCTTGGCTGCGAAAAAGTTGGATTTATAAAAACACTTAAAAAAATTAAGGGGCACACAGTTCAAAGATTTAGAGAAAACGACATAATCACCTATCTTTAATTATCTTTACCTCTCGGCAAGGCAGCCCAGAATCCATCTTAACACGTTCGGCGTCGTTGCCACTGTCGTCGACCCCTCTATTCCTGGGTACCACACTCAACGCTTTTGTTGACAAAGTTCACATCCTCATTGTTAGATTCACGATATAAATGAAATTAAAGAAAACACAAAACGATTTGGAGGCAATTAAGTAATTGAGCCAGTACGCATGGCCGGACCTGAGATTATTAAACCTAAGGCGAGCTCTAAATATGTGCCCCTCCAAACTTAATGTTCATGTAAATTTTATGTGGTCAAAGTATTATCAACATAAAATTCATTCTTTGATTTGGTATTTTTTTTACTTTGGTTTGTTATTACGTGCTTCATTAATCGGTTAAATTTCTTAATAAATAAGAATTATGTTAACAACCATCAAAGTGGCCAGACACTGTGCTGCAATGCACAGTTGGACAATTTCATATGGCCGAGGGATCTGTTCCGGACCTAGGAAGTCTTTGGGGTACCCTTGACAAAGTAAAAAAAAGAATTATGTGAATAAGTGTGTAATGAAATTAATATTTAGTGATTTTACTAAGAAAATACTTAGATTCAATTTTTTTACAAAATTTAATAAAAAAAGATCTCTGATTTAATCTAATATTTAAGTACATTATCCTTCAGTGGTAAATGTGGGTTTAGTTAATGGGTGTGAATGACATATGAAATAAGAAAGTGAAGATATCGAGTATTACTCATTTCAAATCTATTGACGATTTGGGGAACCGAGATTAGGTCAGAGAATAGAGACTAGCAGTAAGAAAGAGACGAAGGAGAAAGGTGACGTTTCCAGCTTTTATAAGCGGATGAGAATTATTTAACCTGTACATTAAGCCGCCACTTGTACAGGTCTTTCTTGTTTGTCCTAAAATGCGTTTTTCACACACGCCCATTTGGTCCTAAAATGTTCTAAAAGGATATGCACTAAGATTCTATGTAGTCTAAAGTTGTAAAGAGCTAATGCTTATTAGTTAAAGGGTCAAACAAGTAGATAGGGAGGGTGGCAGAGCCAGCATATACAGGGGGTGGGGCACCCAAAAATTTGGAGGAAATATAGAAGAGAAAAGAACACAACATCACCTAAAGCATGGTGTAAAAATAGAAGAGAAACAATAAAAATAGTTTAAAGATGCTGAGAAGGTTCGTACCCAGGCCTCCTAGGTAATAAAGATGACAAAATACCGCTATGTTATACATGTCCATGTGTATTCTGTGAAAAAAAAAGGTATATATATAATTCTCAGGGGGGCATGGCCTGGCCTCACCCAAACATGGCTCCTCCCCTGCGGAGGAATATGAGAGCTAAATATACATTTCTGCATGACCCTCCACATCAGTTTCATGCATGCATCACCAGAGATTTTGGAGAGACGAGTTATTACTAAAATTCACGGCTTCTGCTTTCTCTATTTTGATGTATTTTCTAGACATTATTTTGTTATCATATAATCACATTTTGTTCTCTATTTTAATGTGTTTTCTTAACATTTGATGATTGCTTCTTCATCAGAGTAGGAGATGACCGATCCTACAGGTTCTCAGCTAATGATGGTGCCCAAACAAGTTCATCTAACAATTCCTTACAAGGCACCAATTTTTGGAGCTAAGAGGGCATCTTGTGAGGAAAAGTCCAGACAGAGGGTGAACAAAGGCGAGTGGAGCCGACCTAAGGGGGTGCACAAGATGGAATCCCCCCATAAGAAGCTAGCTTGCGATCCTGCAACTCTTCAGAAGATCCAACAGGAAAAGAAAACTCAGAGGCTGACGCTCATGTAGGCGAGGTGACATAGTTAGATAGTATGTGAGACCCATTTTTTAATAGCTTTTACCCTACATCTAGCACGTTTAACTATGTTAATGTACTACTTTGAATTGTATTAGTGTAGGTTATATATGAAGTTCTTTTGATCATGTCGGTGAATCGGTGAATTTCTTGTATCTACCAGTTTCCTCAATAGACTATCATCACCGTTTCGTAAAAAAAAACCGCATTTTGTAAAGATCATATTAATTGCAAGGTATTTATGATATTTAATCATCAGAAATGAGGGTCCAAATCTGTTGTGAAACATGTCACGAGATTAGAAATTAAGTTTTCTAATTTAATCGATAAACTTCTATGTCGACAAGGAAAGAATTCGGAAGACGCAGCCGCAGTTTGACATGTTTTTAATTACAAATTATTGAGAAATGGTATATGGTATTTCTACCAATTTTCGGGTGGTCCGGGTGGTCGTTGATAGAAGAAATGATAAAGTAAATGCGATAAAGTAAAGTGCGATAAGTAGAAGAGTCGACATAAAATGTATAGTGGTTCATCAAATTCGGCTAGTCCATTGGATTTTCACTAGGGGTCTCGGGCCTCGATGGAGGCCCAAGGTGAGATTACAATAAAGTAGTAGATGTACTGAGATGGGATTGAAGGAGTATGAAGTGTGAGTGAGCCCATGTTTTATAGGGCAATGTGAGGCTTTCTATCTCTATTTCTTCGATGTGGGATGAGGCTCATCCTCTTCTTCTCTTCATTTCTCCTTGTTATGATGTATAAAGGGCTTTACGTGGTGCATCAGTATGAGACGAGCATATAAAGTGTATGAGTAAAGTAGATGCATTGTTTGGTGTTGCTTTGTTATATCGAGTGAACTCTGAAACAATGTTGCTTGTTTAAAGTCGCTTTGTTGGTCGGGTGGACTCCGAAATGATGTTGCTGTCTGGAGCCGCTTATATGGTTCAAACCTGATGTTGTTGGTTTGACCTTGATAGTCCGAGCATCCTTGCCGTTCAGCTATCAAATGCTCTTCGAAATGTACTTTCTTGTTTCGAAAGCATCCCCATGTGTTGAATAGGCGTGATCAGTTCAGTCATGTTGTGAGCGTCCGAACATTCCTGGCGTTCGTCAATCACATGCTTTCTCGAGATGATATTGCCTGTCTCGAAAGCGCATTCATGTATCGAACCCATGGGGCTTGTTCGATCATGGTCAAGAAAGTCCAAACAATTCTTGCCGTTCATCTAACTCATGCCTTCTCGAGATGACATTGCCTTCCTGGAAAGCGCATTCATGTATCAAACCCATGGGGCTCGTCCGATCATGGTTGAGAAAGTCCGAATAATTCTTGTTGTTCGTCTAACCCATGCCTTCTCGAGATGATATTGCCTGTCTTGAAAACGCATTCATGTATCAAACTCATAGGGCTTGTCCGATCATGATAGTGAAAAACCAAACAATTCCTGTCGTTCGTCAATCACGTACGCATTCTGAAGTCACTATTTTTGGAACCGCTCATCTGGCTCAAACTTGATGTTGCTGGTTTGACCAAAATTATGATAGCTCGAACATCCTTGCCGTTCGACTATCAAATGAGCGACAAGTATCATATCGCATAGTACATGTGTCTAAGACGAGCACATGTTGATTAACTTAAAGAAAATTATCACGTAATTTCGTGAGCATGCGTAGTTAATTATGTGTTTAAAGCATGACAAGCATACATGCATAATTTTGATCAAGTAGTCACATACTTTGTATGAATGTGGAGTAAACTAGCTACTACGAACATGCTTTGATTTGTGTAAAGTTGTTCATTTTAGCTATGATAACATGTTTGAGTCGAATATGTTTAAACATGCGAAAGCTTTAAACAGTAGTAAGCGTGCATTTTGAACATAGGATTGTGTCCAGTATTTCGTACATATAGTCTAACATGCGTTAAGAGCTATTGTGTGCATGCATATAAATACATCAAGTAGCTAGTCACACAAATGGAGCATGTGTCGAGTAATTGTATACATGCGTTAGGTTTTTGATTTGTTTATTGCAGATATGCTCGAGTGATAGTGAAGTGAGTAAAAAACTTATCTTGTTTGCGTGCTCTTTCGGAATATAAGTATGAGTTGTATAGAGGGTGGCGTTGGAGGCTCAATGATAAGGCTACTCGCTTGGTCCGAATACGCATGCCATTTAATTTGCTGACACTGCCAGTCTAAATAAGGGCAGTGGCATTGATGACAATATGCAAGCTAGATATTCTGATGTTCCGTGCTCGACATAGAGTTCATTTTCGTGATGCAGAAGTTTTTAATGGAACAAATGGCATAGGTGCAATATCTAATGCAATGCATGGCACCTATGTGATCAATCTCTATACCTAACGTAAACACAAAGAAATACTTATCTTTCTCAAAGCGTGTTGCTTCTAACTTGAAACAAGTCGTTCTCGGCTTGGCGGGGGCGAGTAGAGACTTGGTGAGACTCGAAGTGGGGAGTAACGTAGCAACAAGAACACGAAAAACAAACTAAACCCCTGCCACTAAATAAGAGTTACAAGACCATTAACCATCTCTTGACAGCAAGCTAGACTTGTAAGAGTCCCCAAACCTAACCTCTAGCAAACTCACAAAAGGCAAACAAGAACACTCGTCAGCGGATACATTATCTCCACCAACGAGCCACCGCGTTGTCACGGAATCGAGGCACGTTGCATACAAAATCGAAGGTACAACAACAAAAAGAAGCAGAAGATGGGATGGTTTAAACATGGACTGCTTGACGAACGTGTTTGCAAGCAATAGGGGTCAACGGGGCCATGGCACCCCCATAACTTTTGTCGGATCCTAAACTAAATATATCATCCTGTTTTAATTATGAAGAGTCGAAGACTCAACCATTTTCTATAAAACAATGTATTTAGTCACATGTTTCTTTTGAAATTTATTATATTATTTAATTATCTCAATATTTTTCTTATAATTTTTTAGTTTCGTACGTATGTACTATATAGTTTTATTTTTGGTTTAGCCGTTTAGGATTTCAATTCTTAACCTCAGTTATACAGTGTATTAATCATAATTCTTAATTTATTAATTAAATTAGGATGTAGTATAAATCTCTATATATAAATTTGTATATACATACTAGCAACATCGATCGAAATTCAAAAACATAATGCGGAAAACTTTTTTTTCAAAGAGATGAAAAAATAATCAATACATGGTCAAAACTAGGTTTTAGAAAAAAATAGAAGATGACTTTCATAAAGAAATCTAATCAAGAAAGACTAGCTAGTACCGTTTTGAAGATTTAGTATGTAAATTGTTATTTGTTATGTTTTTAATATCGTGATATTATTTTATGAACTTTTTATTAATTTTTTATATTATGTACGATATATTTATATGGACATATTTCGACATCCTCCAAAATATTTTCCTGGCTCCGCCACTATTTGCAAGATTAGATATAGTCACTAATTTTAAACGTGCCTTTCGTATCCAAGTCACGGTACGAAGCAACGCTAGATCCTGTATGCTAGCAATTTCCCTATTTTCTCAACTCACCACCAATTTGTTTATATAGTTACCGGAGGCCTGGCCGGAGGTAGAGACGTTTCGGCGAGACCCCTCTTTCTGAAAGAAGGTATAGTCCCTTTTATGAAAAGTATATAAAAGCATACAAGATTGATACGGGTCGTTTCTCTGTAACCAGTTTTGTAAAATTGGTAGTTGATCGTACGAGTAGCAAGGGAAGTGCTCTAGTGAAGAAGGTTTGAAGTATCTTGGTCTCATGCCCTCGTCTTAGGGTTTTGATTTTGAAGATGCCACGCATTCCCAAATCATTTCGGAACTTTTTACGGGATTAGAATTTAAATCTTCTGATTTAAATGACAGACTCCTAGGTTGACAAAGAAAGTATTCGGAAGACGCAGCTGACTGCTCGGTATGTTCTAAGATATGTCATGCCTTGTTATACGGTACCATGCATATTGCAAGGAGTAAACCAAACTACCAAAGGCATATATAGTACCATCTTTTCTTTGTAAGATCATTCGCAGCGGAAGCATCTTCTCGGAGGAATTCCTTCAAAAAAATGGGATCCCGCAGGAAAATAGGAATTCCGGGGCTATGGGGAAGTGCAGTGGTGACTTTGGGCTGGATTGACCAATCGGCGACTCGGAGGAATTCCTTCTTGCCGTTCGATTTGAGGAACCGAGAGAGAACTTCCCCCTGGCGGAGCCCACACACGTGGGTGACGTCAGGCGGGAAGGAAATTTTTTTGAATCTAGCGCGTGTAATACACGTGCCGGTAAAAATATATATTTTTTAACTGGTTTAATGAGCCAATGACATCCCGCCACGTGGAAGGTTGTTGGCCCGCATGGTAGCCAACAGCTACTTCAATCTGGACGGCTCAAATTCAAATAGGTAGGCAATTAGACGGATAGTATTCAAATGCAACGGCTACTGTTGGTTCTGAAAATTTCAAAATGAATACTACCAAAAATACTCCGAAAAAAACCCCAAAAAATTTCTAATAACCCCCTACTATTTTTCTATAAATACTACATTCATTTTTCTACACACTTCACACCAATTTGTGCACAACAAATTATCCTCCTCCTCCCTCTCTTCCCTCTCTCTCTCTCTCACAATATCTTTGGTTTTTTTGCAAAAGATGTCCACCAATTGGCTCATTTTCGAAGATGTACAATTGTGCATATCATATTGTCGTCATAGTGTGTGCTCTATCTTCGATAACAAGCAAAAGGTTGACAAATTGTGGGAAAAAATCTATGCTGGTTACCAACAAAATTGGGTGATGGGTCAAGGTGAAGTGAGGGCGGAACCTAGGACCCAAAATGTACTTACCTCTTGTTTTGCTAAGTTGAAGCCAAACTTGTCACAATGGAAAGCGGCGCATGCATACGCAAGAAGGAATCCGAAATTCGGTGGAAATTTGCATGATGAGGTAATGATTTATTTATGTTGTTCCTCTCAATTTTAATTAATTTTATGAAATATAAAATGTGAAATATTAATTCGTTACTTATATTTTTTTTTGTAGTTAAGGAAAACTCAAACGTTTTATGTTGGAAAAAAGAAGAAAGAGTTTATGCACTTTGCGTGTTGGGAAGCGGTCATGAATCATCCTACTTTTAGAGTTGTCGAAACTAGCACTCCACCTTCTTACCATTCCAACTTCGAAGCTACTCCTTCCGTTAGTGAAGTGTCTCTTATCGTCAACTTGGATGAAGATGAAGTGATTTCAACATCACAAATCAACCTTCAAGGTACCTTGAGTCTGCCTAGACCTCAAGGAGTGAAGGCAGTCAATGAAGCAAAAAGAAAGGGAAAGAAGTCCATGACACCTATGAATGAGGTTAGAGATGAGACTTTAAAGAGCATTGCGGCTAATCAAAAAATATTCACCGATTCGCAAAAGGCAAATGAAGAAAATCAATGAATGCTTGATGAGAAAAACTACAAATTGAGGGCACGAGAGGAAGAAACAAGGATTATAACAATGAATTTCGAGGCTATGACCCGCTTCAAAGAGGTACTTCGTGAAGAGGAAAGAGGAGATCCTTAAGCAAGTAGATGACGATGAAGAAGAAGTTGGCGATGCAAGGTTTACAAATTGATATCATCCCCGCAACCTTAATTTTAGTGATTAGTTTAGTTTGTCTTAAAAATAAATCTATGATTGACATGTCATTATGTAATTTAAAATTTCAAGAAATAAAAATACACTTTATCTAAATCATAATTAAATGCAAACACACAAGATTAATTTCAAACTTAGTGAGGCCCCAGTATGCTACCGGCATACAAACATTATTGGATGAACATATTACTAATAATTAAATAAAATAAATTTTTTATAATTGATGAATAGTAATAATTTTTTTTATTTGTTACATCGTACAAAAAACATGAATAAAACATCTTATTTGATGAATAGTGACATGATTCTTAATACATGATCAAGAGAACCAGCATTTACAATTATTGAGAATTTTTATATATGGTACGTACTCTTTGATTTTCATCTTCTCTGAAAATGGTGATTGATCGATATATAATCGAGTACTCTAATCATTACGAATCATGATCGATGCTATATATCTCTAGCTAGCATTTTCAGAAAAGCAAAATGCATATGGACACCGAGATTCGTTGGATCTGTGTTATGAATACCGCTTATAAGTAATGTGATTGCTTTCCACTTTGATCTCCACTTTGATCTCTTACGTTAAAGTGAGACTAATACACATGGTCTCAATAATTAAAGAGGATATTAGTCGAAAGCAGATTAGTTATTAGTGGAAGAGAAATTTTCTCTTAGTGGAATGTGTTCAAATGTGAAAGTAAAACGACAAAGTCGACCTACCGACAGAAGAAAGGTAACATCAGATCATCATCAGGTAACTTCTTTATTAAAGTTCAAATATATTATTTGTTGAATAGAGCAAGATAAATATTACTACCATATATTTTCTTCTGAGAAATATTTGTGCTTTGATATCTGTCACTTCGCGAGAGATATAGAGATAAGAATTTGCTTGTCAACTTTGGTAGAATCCAGAAAATGGCTGAGGCTGTTGTTTCGTTTGTGGTGGAGAGGCTCGGAGACTTTGCAATTCAGGAAGCTAGCCAAGTTCTTGTTTGGAGCCGGAAATCAAATTAAAGCAGCTGAACTGGAGCTACGATTGATGAAGGGCTTTCTGAGGGATGCTGATGTTAGACAGAGAAATGAGGAAACAGTGCGGATTTGGGATCAGAGATGATGCTTATGACTTGGAGGATCTCATTGAAGTTTAGGCACTTAAGGTGGCTTTCAGGAGTAGAGGAGGTTTTAAGTATGCTGGGGGTAAAAGGATTTGCTTGCATCCTCAAGAAAAGAGTTCATCTCTACCAGATCGGTTCAGAGATCAAGAGTATCACAGCCAAGCTTACTAATTTGAGGTCGAGCATGCAAGCTTATAACATAAGGGAGATAAAGGAGATCGGAGATGGCACTTCTAGTTCCATGCAACAAAATCTCAGGCGAACTTATTCTCATGTTATCGGAGGTGATGTTGTTGGGTTAGAGGATGATGTAAACCAAGTGGTTATGCATTTGGTTAATGATGATACAGCTTGTCACCAGTTGTTTCGATTTGGAGGATCGGGGGCTCGGGAAGACCACTCTTGCAAAATAAGTTTATCATCATAAAGAGGTTAGGAGTAAGTTTGATTACTCTGCTTGGATGTGTTTTTTTCAACAATGTAATGTAAGAGAAGTGTAGATAGCCATTCTTCTCAAGCTTCTTTCCCCTATAAAGGACCAAAGGGAGGAGATTGGAAACATGCAAGATGGTGAGATAGCTAAGAAGCTTTATCTTCTACAACATGAAAGAAGATGTTCGGTGGTCCTCGATGATATTTCGAGAATTAATATATGGGAGTCTTTGAAAGTTGCATTTCCGTTGAATGAGAAATCGAAAAGCAACGTATTACTCACTACGCCCAACAAAGATGTAGCTTTGCATTCAGATAGAAATAGAATTCTCCACCAACCTCGACCCCTAAAAGAAGATGAAAGTTGGAAATTGCTTGTGAAGATGGCAATTACCGGACGTCAAATAGGTACATATATTTCTCACCCAGCTCTTTTGCTACATTCTATATGTTTATCGAGACTACAGAATATATTATAGATTTGAGGATAAATTATTTGTATAAATGTTTGAATTTTGCTGGGACAGTCTAAGTAGCACCTGACCTTTTGAAACCGTCAAATTAGATTCTAAAGTCTTATTTTTTTTACCCAAAAAATCTGTAAGACTAATTTTCCGTTAAAATATCGTTTGTTGTTGATTTGGCATGACGACATTTCAATGGAATTACAAAAGGAGACCTCTCTTTGGTACAAAAACGAAATTAATTTGACCATTTTGAAAGGCAAGTTATCACTTAAACTGTGCAAGTAAAGTTGACACATTGTACGTATATTTTATCCCAAACTCTACTTCGCAAATTATAGGTTAATTTAAACGAAAGCTTTCTAGTTATTCCGTACTTGAAAGTTATTTCTCTGTGAAAATGCATGACTTCTAGAATCGTGTCTCTAGAATTCAATAGTGACTAGCTAGTGTTTCTTGAGTACATGTTATTCCTTGTTGTGATAGGAGTTGTTTTTCTATTGTGTTATAGATCCGGAAACATATTCAAAGATGGGAGATTTGGAAAAAAAAAATACTTCAACGTTGCAGGGGTTTACCATTAGCTATCACTGTGCTCGGAGGACTTCTAGCCAAAAAAGATAGTATCTATGAATGTGAAATGGTGTTGAAGAATGTCCTTGAATTCATTAGAAGGGGTAAATGTCATGAAACAGAGTATGGAGATGCAATGGAGGTGTTGGAATTGAGTTATGATGACTTACCATATCACTTAAAACCATGTTTTTTGTATCTTGGCCATTATCCTGAAGATTCTCAGATAACGGAAGGTTTCATCCCTCATGCAAATCAAAGACAAGGCTCAGTAGAGACAATGTTGGAAGTAGCATACAATTGGTTAACTAAGTTTGTAGAGAGGTGTTTTGTCCAAGTGGGGGAGCAAGGTTCAATTAGAAAAATTAAAACTCGTCATCTCCATGATCTTGTGCGGGACATGTGCTTGTTGAAAGTAGAAGAAGAGAATTTTCTTCAGGTTATTATTTTACATGAAGACGAAGTTTATTCTTCCATGGAAACCAACACAAAAGTGATGGGTAAAGTTCGAAGACCGGTCATACATGTGGAAGACAATGTTGATAATTTGGTTTCTCGTGAAAAAATAAATGGTCATCACATGTCTCTGAGGTCTCTGTTATACTTCGGTAGATCAAAATGGAAACCAGAAAGCAAAAAATTAATGCAATCTATGTTCAAGGATATCAAATTCCTCTGAGTGTTGAAACTTGAACGTATGCATGGAGAAGTGGAGTTGCCAAATGACCTTTGGAAGATAGTTCACTTGAGATATCTAAGTCTGATGTATAGCTGGGTAAAAAAAAATCCATCTTCAGTAGCTAAATTGACATGTTTGCAAACTCTAAACCTCAAGGGAACAAATTTTAAGCCAAGCCCAAATTTGGAAAGATAGATGAAACACCTGAGGCACTTGTACATTCCGTCAAATATTGGTAAACAACAACTATATAGTCTTGAAAATTTGCAGACTCTATAAATTAGAAGTGAAGAACTGAAATAGAATGAGCTGGGGGATTTGATCAATCTTAGAAAATTGCGTCTATTATTGTCAAGACCCTTGAAGAATATGGAGCAACTGTTGAAATCTACAAGCAACACTATTAATCGTATTCAATCTCTATATCTATCAGTGTTTAATGGATCTTCAGATGACAACAATGCACATGCTATGCAAATAGTATTAAGATGTCCTCACATATACAAGCTCAAATTAGGGTATTTAAAAATAGAGTTACCTCAAGACCTATAGTACTATCCACACCTGACCAAGTTAACCTTGTTTAACTGTCATTTGAAGGACGACCAAATGACAGTGTTGGAGAAGCTGCCAAACCTAACAAAGGTTACCCTTCAAGTTGTGACTTTTGAGGAGAACAGGAAGTCACTAGTTTGCTCCAAAGGAGGCTTTCCTCGTCTTCAAGTTCTAAGCCTTCTAGTGATCAAATTAGTTGACTGGAAGGTGAAGGAAGGTGCCATGCCTAATCTACTTGAGTTGTCGATTATTCATTGTACACAATTGAGGAGACTTCCGGAGGGGCTGAGATATAGTAATACTATCCAGAAAATCAAGATTATTGGGATGCGTACAACATTATTTTCAAGGCTTCAAGGAGGAGAAGATTTCTACATAGTCTAACATGTACCTTCCCTGATATTTGAAAACATTCGAAAAGATGATGAGTGAGGATATGTCTGCAAATAGTTAAAATGCCGTAAATATGCTGCTTTGTTTGTAAGTTTAAATTCATTAATCAAATTTTAAATTCCAGGCATATATGTATTGCATATAAGCTCTACTAAATGACGATGAAAGTTGGAAATTGCTTGAAAAGATGGCAATTACTTGACGAGGTCAAACAGGTACTAATATCTCTCATGCAACTCTTGCTCCATTCTTTATGTTTAATTCAATTAATTGTTTATGGAGACTATAGAATATATCATAAACTCTAGAATAAATAATGTATATAAATGTGTGAATTTTAATGAGGATCTATGATGGTCTAAGTGGCACCTGATCTAGCCTTTTAAAATGGTCAAATTAGATTCTCAAGTCTAATTTTCGTACCAAAATATGTCCGTCAAAATTTTCATTAAAATGTCGATTTGTTGCTCACATGACATGTAATTAAGAGTAATAATGACATGGCGTCTTTGGTACAAAAGTGAAATTTATTTGATCATATTAAAAGGTCAGCACCTCTATTTGGTAAAAAAAATGAAATTAATTGAGACACTGTACGTATGTTTATTCAAGAATGAGTAGAATCTACTTGGCACATTATAGTTTAGTTTGAACGAAATAATTCTAGTTATTCCTTACTTAAGAGTTACTTCTCTGTGAAGTAGAGAACAGAAAATGCATTCTAATCGGTTGTTGATCAATACAATGTTTCTTTCTCATAAAAGAAAAAAGAAAAAGAGAGAGAGAGAGAGAGAGTTACTTCTGTGTGAAACTGCATCACTTCTAGAATCTTGTCTCTAGAAGTTAATGGTGACTAGCTAGTGTTACTTGAGCATATGCATTTCCTTGTTGTGATAGAAGTTGTCTTTCTATTGTCTTACAAATCCAAAAACATATTCAAAGATGAAAGATTTGGGAAAAAATATGCTTCAACGTTGCAGGGGTTTATCATTATCCATCACTATGCTCGGAGGACTTCTAGCTAAAAAATATAGTATCAATGAATGAGAAAGGGTGTTGAAGAATGTTCTTGAATTCATTAGAAGGGGTAAAGGTCATGAAACAAAATATGGAGGTGCAATGCAGGTGTTGGAATTGAATTATGATGATTTACCGTATCACTTAAAACCATGTTTTTTGTATCTTGGTCATTATCCTGAAGATTCAGAGATAAAAGTGAAAGGGTTGACTCAACTCTGGATAGCATAAGGTTTCATCCCTCCGGAAAATCAAAAACAATGCTCAGTGGAGACAATAGAGGAAGTAGCATACAATTGGTAAAATGAGTTGGTAGAGAGGTGTCTTGTCCAAGTCGGGAAGCAAGGTTCAATTAGAAAAATTAAAACTTGATGTCTCCATGATCTTGTGCAAGACATGTTCTTGTTGAAAGCAGAAGAAGAAAATTTTCTTCAGGTTATTAGTTTACGTGAAGACGGGGTTAATTCTTCCATGAAAACTAACACAAAAGTGATGGGTAAAGTTCGAAGACTGCCTATACATGTGGATCACAATGTTGATAATTTGGTTTCTCGTGACAAAATAAATGGTCATCACAGGTCTCTGAGGTCTCTGTTATACTTCGGCCGATCAAAATGGAAATCAGAAAGCAAAAGATTAATACAATCTATGTTCAATTTCAAATTCCTCTGAGTGTTGAAATTTGAATGGGTGCGTAGAGAAGTGGTGTTGACAAATGACACTGGGAAATGGTTCACTTGAGGTATCTAAGTTTGATGAATAGCAAGATAAAAAGGTTGTCATCTTCAGTAGCTAAATTGACATGTTTGCAAACTTGAGATCTTAGGAGAACAGAATTGGAGCCAATCCCAAATTTGGTAAGGGGGATGAAGCAACTGAGGCACTTATACTTTCCAATTTGGGGGAGCACTATTGGTAAACAACAACGGTCTAGTCTTGGCAATTTGAAGACTCTGCAAATTGATAGTGATGATTTTGAATGGAATGAGATGGCAGATTTGATCAATCTTGGAAAATAGTGTCTAGTATTGTCCAGACCCTGACGAATATGGAGCAACTATTGAAATCCACAAGCAGCACTCTTAACCATATTGAGTCTCTATTAGTATTTAATGGACCTTCAGATGACAACAGTGCACATGCTATGCAAATAGTATCAAGATGTCCTCACATATACAAGCTCAAATTGTATAAATTAACAATAGAGTTACCTCAAGACCCACAATACTATCCACACCTGACCAAGTTAGTCTTGATCCGCTGTCATTTGGTCGTCCAAATGACAGTGTTGGAGAAGTTGCCAAACCTAACAAAGGTTACCCTTCTAGAAGTGACTTTTGAGGACAACAAGAAGTCACTATTTTGCTCCAAAGGAGGCTTTCCTCATCTTCCAGCTCTAAGCCTTTATTTCGTCGAATTAGATGACAGGAAGGTGGAGGAAGGCGCCATGCCTAATCTCCGTGAGCTAACGATTGTTTATTGTAAAGAACTTAGGAGACTTCCAGAGGGGCTAGAATATATTAATACTCTCCAGAAAATCGTGATTGAAGGGATGCGTACAGTAGACTGTTCCAGGCTTCAAGAAGGAGGAAAAGATTTCTACATAGTCCAACATGTATCTTCTGTCGTATTTCAATACATTGACGACGATGAGTGAGGATATATGTCTGCAAAGAGTCTGAAAATGCAGTAAATATGCTGCTCTTGTTGTAAGTATAAATTCATTCATTTTTCAACGTTTAAATTTCCAGGCATATATGTATTTCATATATGCTCTACGTTAAATTGCTCCTGTTTGTTTAGATCACAATTCTGTTGATTCTGATCCAGCGCCACATACTAGAAAATGTGTTCCAATGAAGAGAAAAACGTCATAATATACTCCACTATTGACAAACGAATTTGGCAAAATGACACTGATGTATGTACTAACTAATAGCGTGGCTTCACCAACTCAGAACAAGTAATTGAACACATTAACAAGTCTCTAGTCATGCCTAAAGTATTACAACGATTTTCAATTACATATCCTAAAGTACTTATAAATATTCGAAACTAGATATCTGATTCGACTTTACACGATTCCTTCAAGATAGTCAGCAAGGGCAATTTTAAAGGTGGGAAAAAAATTCTAAATGATCCAACATCATCAATCTTAGATTCAACTGTCACTCTTCGGACGATACACTTTCGAGAGCTGGCGTCCTGCGAAAGCGTGAAAAGTATCGAGGATATGACACTCGACTTCTATTTGACACTACTGATCTCTTCTGCCTTGCTGAAAAACCTTTCCCGGAAAGTGAATCATACAAATCACCCAGGTTCATCTCTTTCCTGACTTCACCACTTTCTTCAAGAAAACTGGAAATCGATAACCATATCGGAAAGATATACACCAAAATAAGTCTGTATAAGCAAACACCCATGACTGTTAAAGAAGAGAATCCAATAAATGGAGAGAGCATACCGCTGCCGGATAACATTAAAAGCCTCCTTTGTTGCGTAAGGCAGCCCTGTCTTTGGATCACGGTACCTACAACATGGAGTAAAGTTCAAGCAGAGGACACCACTATCCAATCGAACATTCAAACCGACCAATATAAATTATTTCAACAGATTCAGAATAGAAGCAGCACATTAAACTTATAAAAGACACATCCTAGCTAATATCACGCAGAACTCAGAATCCGCAGCATCACACTTACTTGGCAGGTAAACCAGTAACTGCACAAACAGCTTTCTCAGGATCTGCGAATATCGAAGAACAAAAGACACATGCATTAGAAGTATTATTCTGGAGCATAACTTGAAGCACGTACGTCCCGAGAAATACACAATAATTCAATATAATACTTACAAGGAGTAGATGTAGTAGAGATTTCTGACTGGAATGAAAACCCTCTACTGAACTCCAGATAGGTGCAACCTTAGTGGAAAACTCAATATTAGAAAATGATACAGCCCCAATGATCAAAATCCCGTACAAAACAGAACTAGTAAAGAGAAGAAAAAAACATATCAGGATAAGTTAATGATGGAAAGCATACCATCTTTTGAGAAATAGCATAGTTGTGGACCAGTATAAACTGCCTTATGAACAATTGCTCTCTTCTTAACTTCTTCCTCCCTGGCTAGAACGCGCTCCAAATTCCTCAAGTTGATAATCTCTGGAAATTACAGATTTCTCAAGTTTAGGTACAGCTTCAAGCTCACAGAAACTAACAAACAATTCACATCACAAAGTAACCACCAATGAGAGTAATAATCCCAACCTGTTTGAGCAGCTTCCAAAAGCATCTCTTCCTGGCTCATCCTCTTCTCTTCACCTTCCTTCTTTCTCTTGATTGGCTAATGTAACAGAAGAAAAAGGTCGATCTTCATTACATACGTATACAGATATACAAAAACAATCACAATTTGGTGTATAGCCAACAAAAAGAACAAACGAATTCTCACCCTCATAGTCGCTTGCAAAGCAGCACGATTAGCTTCTCTCTCAGCTTGCCTAACAACCACAGCAGTCCTCGTCGATTTCCTCACACTCCTCTCTCCTTCTCCATCCTCACCAACATCACGATGATGTCGCTCTGGTTTCGATAAAGATTTCTGCGCCTTTTCCTCCTTGGCATTGTCTTCTATCTTCGAAAGCACTTTTATCTTCTTGGTCTTCTTGCTCAACTGCTTCCCCGGAAATATCAACCGCTTCTTCGTCTTTCTGTAAACCAAAACCCAAAATGAACAATCCCCTTTCCTAGTCAAAACTACAACAAACCCAATCGGCCATTTGGCACAAGCAAAGATACTTACTTCTCCTCTCCCTCATTGTTTTCGGCACCTTCATCCGGGTCAGGCTCCTACATTAGTTTAAGCAAATTCTAATTACACTACTAAACTCTCGTATAAACAAAACAGCTAAACCTTTAACAGAACAAAACTCACATCTTCATCGAAATCGCTATCATACACGTCAGCAACTTCAGGCTCAGCTTCATAGTTATCATCCTCCTCATCCTAAACAACCCAACAACACCAAAATTTTCACTCTTTCAACAAACAAACAAAAAAAATCACAAATCACAAAAAGACATCTAATTTTTTTCTTCACCTCTTTCAAAGCCTCTTGATTCCAGAACGTCTCGTCTTCTTCAACTTCGTCATCCAGTAACTTCGTCATCCTGAAAAGTTAAAAAAAAATTACACGCTTTCAAACCAATCGGAAAAAGCTTCGAACTTTAACTCATCGACGTTAAAAAATTTCACCTCTTCCCTCTCGTCGCACGTGACGTCCGATCCAGAAACACCGGCGCGTCATCTTTCGTATCCTCCATAGTCAAAAACCCAGAGCAGCTTCTTCTTCTTCTTCTTCTTCTTCAATCTCGCTCAGTTTCTCAGTCACTGATATTTCAAAAACCAAGAAAAAGACTCATATATATTGACAGCACTAACGACGACGTGTCGTTCAATTAGATAGAGAGTGACTACACGACGTGTCGTTTTATATCGACTTATCGTCTTTGTATATTTAGCTGAAGTAACACTACCTGGTTTAATTCCGTTTGATTGATCAGAAAAGCTTGTAGCTTTGATTTTTGCTTCTCTCTCTGTCAAATTGAAGAAGAATTGTGTGGCTATAAAAAAGCCTTGATTTTTTTTTTTAATTTACTTACGAACTATGGCGACGGCGAATCTCCGATGTCCTCAGCTGGCGGCGGCGACGCCGATTTCGCCGTCGAGCTTTGGCGGCGGAGGTATCAGAGGAGTTGGAATATTGACGAGGCGACACGTGGCGGCGAGGATCGAGGCGTTTCAGAGGAGCGACATCGACGGGTTCGCGAAGAAGGTGGCGTCCGGCGAGGCGTGGCAGGAAGCGTGGCGGAGCGCGAACGACGGGTTCGAGAGGTTGGTGTACGAAGCGAAGAAGACGGCGGAGAGGCTGGACCGGCAGTACTCGGTTTCGAGAAAGTTCAAGAAGCTCGCCGAGTCCGCCGTGATTCGAGCTCGTGAAATCGATAGGGAGCTGGAGATTGGGACCAAATGGCGCGCTTTCTCTATGGACTTCGCCAGAAACTCGCCTAGGGTTTGTGGACTGAACTCTCTCTCTCTCTCTCTCTCTCTCTCTCTCTCTCTCTCTCTCTCCACTTTGTACTGAACGACGTCGTTTTTGGTTTTTACAGTACAGGAAGCAGATTGGTGATTTCTTGGAGACACCAGTTGGGAGAAGCTTTGTGGTGAGAAAATGAGACACATAGTGATTAAAATGTGTTAGTCCTTTTGGATATGTTTAAGCTTGAATGTTTGATCTTTTTGTTGTTGTGTGTGTTTTTGGATGATTTTGAAGACTATATTCTTCCTGTGGTTTGCGTTGTCCGGGTGGCTGTTTCGGATACTGATAGTGGCGACGTGGGTGCTGCCGTTTGCAGCTCCTCTTGTTATTGGAGCCGTTGCGAATAACTTTGTTATTAAGGTACTGCACGACTGGATTAAACATTGTAGTTTGTGTTGCTGATAGTGTTTAGGTGATTCGAGTTTGTGAAATTTTATCGATTGGGAAGTTGTTTAGAATTGCTTATGTGTTTGTGTTTTGGATGAAATTTGGATAGGGGGCATGTCCGGCTTGCAAGAGGCCATTTGTTGGTTACAAGAATCAGGTAATCTTATGTCAAGGATGCGGAAACACTGTGTGGCAGCCGAAGAAAGGAGGAGGACTGGACTTCTTTTCAAGAGATAGAGGCTCTTCTTCGTCGAAAGAGCAGGAGATTATCGACGTTGAGTTTGAGGAGAAATGATGAGGTGTAGTCCAAGTTGTGGATGGTGGTCGCAATTATGGTAGTTTCTTACATACTGAGATCAATGAGACTAATGAAAGAGTTCTTTCTTTTCTCACTTTCATCGAACTAAAAACTTGATCTTAGACATGTAGTATTCGACTTGGTGTATATTATGCCTCCTGAGTTTTGGAAAGTGCCTGTAAGAATGTGTTCAAATCATCATATTGTATATCGTCTTTTCTCTAGTTAGTGCTATCGATAACTTCGTTTTATCATCTGATTCTTGTGCACAGATCTCATGTTTTTTTGTTTATGTTCAAGTCTATATAGATGTTACAAGAAAGATTCAGATACTGAAAAAAGCTGTGCATTATTTTCGTAGCATCAATATTGCAACTGTAAGAGAGTCGAAATGCTTGTTGTCCAGACTAAAGATTGGTTTGCATCTTTGAACAAGAGCTTGATGTGTCCATTGTTGCTCTTTAGGCTGATCGAAAAGCTGCCCTCAGCTTCCCTCATCCCCTCCTCGACATGTAAAATCTTGTCTGCAAAAAAGTATGATGTTTGCTTTAGAATTTTACAAAGTAACTATAAACTGAAGCCAGAAACACAGCAGAAGCATTCATCTTACATTCCTTTGTTGTGGCTAAGAATCCCAAATGCTTCTTTTGGAGGCTCAACACGAGGTGGCTCCGCTTTGAATATACAGATGCCAAGCCGTGTCTTCTGCTTCCTGGTTGCGCGAAAAAGAACACATGTTTAATTCATCTTACAGATGTGTTAGAAATTTGAAGAGTATATCCTTGTTTTCTTACCAGAAGGAGTAACAATTGACAATTCTGCTTTTACTTGAAGAAAATTTTGGCCTGTTGGAAAAAATGGATTGGCCATTGCTCTTCCTTTGAGGGCTGCAGCTCCTCTTAAACCTGACAAGTCATGGGGTTAACAAGTTTTTGTACTATAAGTTATGATAAAGGAAACATCTCTATTTCAGCTCACTTGTCGCAGCGGCAGCTGTGAGTGTGAACATATCACTGGTTGATTGCGTAGCCCAACCCGAGTTGATGGCAGAAGAAACCTGACTTGTACGTGCTCCCAATGACTCGGCGGCTTCAGCACATACTGAGGTCACCAGAGCTGCTGCAGAAGCAACAATGTCACCAATCTCTTGAGCCGATTCTGACTCCGATTCTGCGCTGCTGCCCTTGACTGCAACAATGCTGGCGATTGCTGCGGCCAAACGCGTGACAGAAAGAGCGGCGTGAACGTTTGCTGTGTGAAGTCGAATTTCCTCTTTCTTCTTGGCCTTGTTCCGTTTTAACAAGCCGCTTAAAGATTTTTCCCCCAACCACTCCTTTGTGTTCATCTAAGATCACAAAACCATTTCCACTAAATGAGTAATTTCTACTAAAACATGTAAATTTTTTGATTTTGAAAATAGAAAGCTAGAGATGTGTGATCATTACCCATATGCTATCCACCCTGCTGGTGCTGTTTACAAAAGGACTTCTGTCACAACCTTGGGGTGGCCACTCATGTACTAGTTCTGTCTCTAGTTCTTTCCCTACTGGCTTCTCAAAACTAAACTCATCATCCAAGTTTTCTTCATGCGAAGGAAACGTCTCCATCTGCACATATAAAACCACAACATTCATCCCTGTCGAAAGTAAACATCGACCAAATACTTACGGTACATAGAAGCATGACTAGTTATTCAACTCACACTTGACGGAAACATCTGTCGAAAATTATACGCGGAGGGGCTCCACGAGCGACTAAGAATCTCCATGGCGCGCATGGGGCTCTGCGGAATCCCCAAGGAGCTGCAGCAAGAAGAAGCTGGCGATAACAACGCCTCTCTTGTCTGTAAGGAACACTGTTCTACTCTGCGCCAAGACTCCATCTTTCCATTCTAAGAAAAGTAACACAAAGATTCAATATCAAAAGGGTACCAAAGTTAACATAATAGGATACTAAAGTTGGCTAATGTCTACAGAAAAAAAAAAAAAAACTCACTCTCATTGTGTTAGCTGATTGATGATGCTGAGTTGTATAGGAGAATGATCTTCCTGGTGTTTCCCCCATATGACTAAGTAGAAGTGTTTCCTTTATAACAAAAGAGAAGGATGTACAGATATGTGTGTGTGGCCTTAGCAATATGGGATACCCTGTAGAGCAAGAAGTTATGAAATCGAAAGAAACAGGACAGGTCCTTAAATAGGAAACCACACTGGTTAATGTGCTTAGTTTCTTCAGTACTTAACAAGGAAGGTGGAAACTAACCCAAATGGAGTGATGAGAGTGACGACATTTGGCATAGAACTACTTGGGGAAGGTTAGGGAATACTAAAAAACTACTATCCTTCCATTATTGTTGGTAAGTTCCTTAAATAGGAAAGCACACTTTTTGTTAACGTGCTAGTTTCTTTCTTCCGTACTTCCCAAGCAAGGTGGAGACTAGCCAAATTGAGTGATCAAGATTACCATATTTGCCATGAAACTATTGGATTATCGAAGCTTTTTTGTGGATAAAACCCAACATTTTAAAAGTGGTTAAGTTTAGAGACAATATTGGTACAATGACAGAAAGAATTCCTCTCCAATCGCATCCCGAGCTCAAATTGAATTGGGGGCCATTTGAAAAAATGGTTGTGTTGGCTCCAACCGAATGAATTGAGCCTTCGAAAACTGTTGCGTGACTCCAGCTGAATATATGACCAAGATTTCAATGTGAATTTCAAATTTAGTTGCACACGCTAATGTTCTAGTTAAGTTGCACTTGATGGTACGTGTTAGAATATTGAGGTCTTTTATGAATAAAACCCAACACATTAAAGGTAGTTAACTGACACGTGTTTCGCTATTCAACTTAAACTACTTGGGGAAGGTGAGGGAATACTAAAACTGGTCCCTAATTATTGTTGGTATCAACAAGCTCAGCTACTGATCTCTAGATTTACTGGTTTTGTATTTGGGATACTAATTTAAGGTTTAGAAAAGGGAACTCTATCACATGGCACAAACCAAGATGAACCAATAGTTCTACTCTATATCTACTTCGTCTCGTGCCATTTCCGTTTTGGGACAATCGTTTTTGATATGCAGCACATGCTTCGTATATATAGAGATCCATGCTTACCCTATTATGATATCAAACCATATCCTAATGCCTCTGCTTAGCATATAACAAATTAAGGCAAGTAGCATGTCATTGTCCTCTTACATCATCAGCTCATGGTTTTGCCTAAAACCACCTAGCATATGCCAAAGATGATACCATAGAATGAAACTTTACATAAACCAAGGCAAGATTAGAAAACTCTAGATCCCACAAACTATTAACTCTTCATAATGACATGTTTTCTGTATTTCTAATCTGCAGCACAAAATATTCTGCATTTTCAAATCCTGATTAAAAGGGGAGGGCAAATAGTCTCAGTACTAGCTCCGAAATCATGTTGCCAAATTGGTGCCTATGATGCTGCAAAAGGCAAAAATACAGCGTACTGACTTGAACCTATACAAGAACAACCATAACTAGTCATACGCTTTCATGTCCCTAAATAACTTGTATTTTCTACCTCAGGAAAACTCAGTGCGCAGGTGTATGAATAATGATACAAATCATTCTCGATAATTGCTGATCAACTTTTGACATGCGGCAAGAGATGGGTGAGTTACAGTTAAATCCATTCATTCGTTTCGGATGGAGCAATATTTTTCCCACAATGCAGGATTCTTTGATATTTCATTTGTAAGGTTCTTGAACTTCATGCCACAATCTCCACCACTGCAGGATATCAAACATAAGAAACATTAGAATACGGGGAGAATGAAGACTTCATTTATTATGTTTTGATATTTGTATCACTAGGCAAACGACTACATGCATTTCTGCTTTTTAGTTTAATACATATCACTTTAGTATACTGATAAATCATGTAGAATGTAAACCAGGACTGAGATCAAAAGAAATCACCTTATACGGTGCAACGATGCGATTGTTCTAAGAGCACTGCGGATCATGTCTTCATTGCGGTCCACTTCTTGCTTTACAGCATCTTGCTTCGGCTTAAAGTTAATGGTTTTCTGGAGATGATCCACTAATGAATCCAGCACTGAAGGGAGGTAGGAGATATTTGTATTAGATAATATATATAGCAGTTTTTAACGAGAACAAATAAAGGAAAAAATAACAGACCTGCCAGCACAGCTGATGGACACTTGTCCGCAAGCTTTGAGAGAATGAGATGGCAAGGCATCTTAACATCATAATGATCTGCAAAGAAAAATTGAAATAATAAATAAACAAATACCCACCCGTCTATCATTACATTAAGATTATGAAAGAGGACAAGCAAACTAAGCTCACCATCTAGACCGGATTTAAGGTAAGGAACAATAAAAGATGAAGGATTCACTTGATCAAGACAACTGTCTAACAATGTGTCCACACATTCAAATGCAGCCTTCCTTAACTCAAGCCCATCATCAACAATGTGCTTGAAAGGACCAAGATCAACTGTCCTGATCAATTCTTTCTGCACACAGAGCATGTAAAGTAAATGCGGGACCAGGTGGCCATGTCTAAAACAGGTGAAACAAATGAATTTGTAAAGAAAAGGTACTACAATATTACATCTATAATCCAAGATAGCAGAAGTCGAAATGAAAGGTGATTGATGCAACTCAGCCTACCTTAATAACAGTCTGATCATAAAGAAGTGGTAACAGTTCTGGTAGAAGCCCCTTGATGAGGTTTGGCTTATTATGGGCAAATGTACTTAAAGCCAGCACAGCTGCACGCCTAACATGCTGCATGAGGCCAACAAAATATCAGCTACCAAGTACCAACCAACCAACAAATTAAAATACTAAGAAAGCTAAGAGATGTAACTTGAGAACTTACATTATCAAGTAAGGATTAGAAATGCTAAGACTTACCCGGTCGTGATCCTTAATAAGCATCAAGAATGATGAGATTTCAGGATATAAGATCTCATCTATCTTCTCTGGCCTCTCCACTACTGAATATTTAACTGCAATGACAACTGTAGCCCTTGTGAAAGCAGCTGGACTGGTTGTTCGTACCTATAGAAAATTCAGATATGCAACCCATCAACTTTAGTCATAATATTATGCAGCAACATGGGGAACTTGAACGTATGTGCAATCTAAACCATCAAGTACCTTAAGTGCAGGAACCAGTTTTGCAGGTTCAATAAGTGCAATTTTACCCAGACACTCAGCAACCACATTGCGAACACCCTCTTCCTCGCTTTCGCAGTGATTAAAGAGTAGATTGAGTATTTTTTCAACACTGGTGTCCTGAAACTCAGCTTTATCTACAGATTGACGTACTATGACCTGGGAAACGGGGAACACATAACTTAAATCAGACAACACAAATATTATCAGAATACAAATTCAGGCATTTAGAGTTAAGTAGCACACCTCCTTCAATGAATGAAGCAAAAGATACTGTTTCTTCTGCTGATTGTCAATCTGGTCCAAGATAAAAGGCAAATACTTGATGAGATTACCAACTGCAATATTGCCAAGAGCATAAGAGGCTGCAGACTTGATCTCTTCAAATGGCGATTGAAAGGACTCGATGACAATATTCTCAATATGGGCATGAGAGCTTAGATCTTTCCTTCTCCCAATCTCCCCAAGACATAGCAATGCAAGGTGCTGCTTAGCCTGTATCATAGAAAGAGAAAGTTTACTCAAGTGAAACCAGAGAGTAAATTATTGGAAATCAAATATCCTTCCCGTGAACTAATAGAGGGTCTGCTTGCAAATATATCAATTCTTTTCTCAAGATTATACGCTCTTTTGTAGATGGAGTGCGAGGGGCTTACTGAGTTTGTACTGCTGTCATGTTTGAGAATTTCGGTAAGCATTTGCACAGTAGATGAACATTTCTGATCACCGGCAGCAAGACAAAGGACAGCCACGCATTGAGCTATTGAATATAGAGCTTGTTTTGCAACCCCACCAGACTGAGGAGATGGTTTAGCACTAGATAGTAGAGAGTCTAGTAGGGTATCAAAGCTTGTGTTTGCAGAATAAACCAAGGAGGCAAAGAAGTTTTGCAACGCCTACATATCCCAACAAAGAAATTTCTCATCATGCGAATAGCTTCTATATATCAAGGTAGACACCAATAAGAAATGAACAATTACCAATAGAGCTTGCCCCTGTAGCAGTGAGCTTTTAATCAATGTTAGTGCTTGTGGAAGAACTTTGTTTCTCACAGCCAAACCAACAACTGGGCTTGACCTGTCAGCCATCAAGGTACAACAGAGTTCCAGGGCAAGGGCCGTCATATGCAAGTCTGAATCACTGGAATGGGAATTGAATGGAAATTAAAGTTCAGATATCCAATACAACAAGATTTGAAACTAACAAGAGGACAAATTGAATCAAGTAGAGAAGAAACCTTATCAATGTCGCAAGTTCTACAATAATAACCTCATAAGCTGATGGACCAATTTTATCACCATAGGCAACAATTAGGGAATTGAGGGTCCCAAGAGTTGCTTGCCTCAGAGGCCGATTAGCCTGATTTGCAAAACGGCAAAGATTATCACAACATATTCATATAACAATAGTCATGGTCACTTTGTCAGTTCAACATCAAGTTAAGTGAATTGTCATACCTTCCTTAGGAATGCAGTTAACTCCGCAATGACTTGCTCCAGAACACATGACAGGTCTATCCGCAGTGGAGAAGAAGCGATGACAGCAAATGCCTGGGAAAACACTCAGGTTATAAATACTTAACACTAGACGTAGAATTCATAGTCCAAGGAACACAAATCTCATAGGAATGATAGGTCAACAGGACATACAGCAAATGATATGCACATAATCACAAAATTGAGCAAACAATCACCTTAACAGCAGTAAGTCTAGTAATCTCATTTCCCATCCGATCAACAAGTACAGGAAGGCACACAGGTAATTCAGCATTGAGGTTATCTCCGAATGTTGACACAAGTAGTCCCATGCAAGATATAGCACATTCTTTTACCTCCTGCATAAGAGAATTGAGATGACCCACAAAGGGGTAAACAAATCAGATAACATAATTTATTTTTCTGAGAGGACAGGTGTGGCTGCCCTTATACCTTGATGAAGAGGAAAATGTAGTAGAATAAAGAAAGTAATCATACTGACCTGATCTTGATCTTGGTTTGTCAAGCGAGACATTATGGCCTTATATAGTGGTTGAATGTATGGTGTAAAATCAAAACCAACCCCCTATAAGGAACGCATAACAAAAAGTTAGAAAGCAGGCAAACAGATCCTAAAGCACAAGAGTGTCTAGTAATTCACCTCAATATTTGGGCGAATAACACGGACAAGTTCACCACAGACCCTTAGTGCCTCAGCTGTGACTTTGTAGTAACGCTCTGCAACAGCAGACAAAACAGGGCTAGAGAGAGCCTGCACCAATTACAATATGATGTCACCACACGCAATGTATTTAATCAATAACGAGGGCAGCTTGGATATTTGCCTTACCTTGATGTAAGGATGGAAAACTGAAGGAGAATGTGAAGCCAGCACCAATCTCGTAAATATAAGAGCTTCAATCTTCAAATTGGAGGTAGAGGACTTGTCCTGGAGAAAAAAGATTACAAAGATATCAGAGACAAAATTCAGTGGTGGAAAGTACCTTACAAACTCAGGACAATTTCACTTACGCTTAATGCCTTTTCAATTCCTGGAATGAGTGAGCCAATTTGATCTGCCAGACAATCTGGCAAAACCACCACTAGTTCTTTCAAAACGGAAAATGCACCAACCTGCAACCAGATAAATGTTAAATTTGTAGTGTACACATATATCAAAAATCCAGAGGGACATCAGAGGGGCATCAGAGTATCAAACCTTCGTCTTGATAGATTTCTCACGTAGTTGCCTATTAATAGATCTGACAATCTTTGGCACTTCTTGCTTCAATAACCATCTTGGACTGCAAAAAAAAAATGCCATCAATTTAGTAGAGGTATCATACATAAGTCCTATATACATGTAATGATAACCGAGGAAACAAATAACTACAATAACAACAAAAAAGTGAAGCCTTCTTTATTAAGATAAGAACACAACTGTAGGTGAGAGCTCTACATAAATCATTACAACTAAAAATCAAGCACAAATTCAATATATCCAAAAACACACAGCAGAGCACATTCTAGATAATAAAGAAAGCTTCAAATTTGACACACAGAAAACATGATAGCAAGCTTACCTCTGTTCATTAATGTCAATCTGTCCCTTTGTGACATTTCCAGTTTGCTGCAACAGCTCAGTGAATGTACTGAAAACATCCATCTGTAGCAAAATAGAGTCAGATACTCACCATGTGAGCTGTGGAAAAAAGGATCCACTATCCATCATTGTGGCTTACCTTGACATTTTCTTCCCTCTCTTTAAATCTCTCGATTAGTTTTGGACAAGCCTGCACAAAATTAGTGTCAATTTACTGGTTTCATATATAAGCGCAGAACAGTGCATGTGACTCCTTTATATATGCTAATATTCAATTTAATTAAGGATTGCTGGAAGGATGGGACCATTGAAGAAAAATTGAACACACCTCCAAATGCAATACATGTTTTAGAGCAAACCAAATGTTATAATCCTACACAATATGATATACAAGGCAAAGTTACCTCCTCATACAGCTTTGCAAGCATCTCAGGACGAGATACAATTAAGGCCGCTAAGCATTTAGCTGCTGCTCTTCGGACTTTCCAGCTGACATCTTCATCATCCGTATATTCATTTGCACTCTCCCTACAGCATATTTAGGAAGCCAACAGATTTAAGATTCGAATTTGTACCACTAACTCAGCTTAAACACACACACATAGATAATAAACTTACTCGTCTTCCTCTTCCTCGAAAGCTTCTTCATCGGTATCCTCCTCCATGTTATCAGTGAAGTTTGGGTCATAGCTTAGATATTCCAAGTTGAGATGAAGAATTTCTTCACAGTAGGAAGAAATATCCCTGGGACACCTAAGCAGAAAACTCTCTAGTGCCTGCAGTCAAATTACAACAATTCCGACATATGATCACAACTCTATCCGAACGATAAACACGATTGGAAACACCAAAATAAAACATTAGAAAATCTGGAGTACCTGCAAGCTGTATTCACGAAGCTCTTCATCATTTTCTGATGCACTTGTGCAATAATTAATTAGCACTGGGACAGTGTCAGCTAGATGGGGTCCAAAACGATATCCAACGGCACGACTGACCATCAATATATCAAATTAGATACAAAAAGTAAGTTTAAACTTCAACATAAGTGAACATAAGTGGTTTTTATGTTGCACAGACGGGCACCACAAAGCTCACCTCAAAGCACCAATCATCTGAATATTTGTACGAGTCAACTCGGACTTTGTGCCTTTATTTCTCAAGCTCTGAACAACTTTACTCGTTGCTTTTGCCAGCAACTCATCTGACAAGCTTGAAGCAAGTGATGCTACATACAAAACCAGTTCAAAAGATCAACATTGTATTATGGCAGCACCTACAAATTAAGCATTGAAATGCATGGTAATGTATAAATGTTCCTGTGAAAGTTGGTTTTGGTGCAATGTAAGACCCAAAACGAGTAAAAGCTGACAGTTTTCAACAAGTGGAGAATCTCCGAAAGGCTTTCAGACTTTGACAGAGCATATGATGCAAAAGGCCAAAGAAATTAAAGCTGGCCACATCAAGCAAAACACCCTCAAAAGGATAGGTATAGCACACAGTAATACTTACCGATGCATGACACAGTTTTCTTCCTCACGCTGGCTTGATTGGAGCTCAACTGAGACAATAGAGCCTCTAAAAGCAGGTCATGCTCGGTTACCATTAGATTGCCAAACTTATGAAGGACATCACATAAGATATCAAGGCATTCACATTTTATCTCCGTGCTCATTCCCTGGGGCAAATGCAGTACAAACGTTTAGCAATAACAACTAAATATGACAGCGGACAATAGCTAATCTACAAATTTAAAGTATCACCGAGATCATATCAGTTTTCTTAAAGAGTCAAGAAGTTGGTAACTCACTGGGGCAGTAATTCCTCTGATCAGCTGTGGTAAAATAGCCGCGAGAATCGATTGTGCAAGAGAGTGCGTAGAAACTTCTGCAACAATAGCCTTCATAGCTATGCTTGCGATATCACGATGTTGATCCTTCTCCTTTAGCAGTTTCTTGCAAAGCTTATTTGTCATTTCAACAACTCGTGGCTCACTCACCTTCTTAACTAAAGGAGCAAGGCTACAGTACAGCAAAAACCCAACAGATAAATAGTCAAACCCCAATTCCAGTTTTCAAGCATAATAAACATGAACATGGTAAGACATTTGCAGCATCTAGCTTGCAGTCATAAAGTAGAGTTTGCCAAGTTACGGAAACATACCATTTGACAGCCAATCCAGACACATCACCAGCAACATCATCAAGTTGCTGAACAATAATACTCGACAACTTTGTCTCCAATTCAGAATCAGCTTTAAAATTCTCCTTGTTCAACTCGTTCAACAAATCCGACGTTGCCATATACCTATAATCCTTATCCTTCCCAGTCATCTACACACAAAAAATCAAAATCAAACAACTCAATACATATCACAAAACACACAGTCTATCACAGAAACCAAACCTCGAAAACAAAAGAAACAAAACCTCGAAAAAGGTCATACCTTCTCCAATATCCCAGTCATTGCCACGTTCGACATCTCGGCAATCTGACCAAACCTCACAATCACAGCTCACCTGTACGAAACCTACCAACGTAGACAAAACAAATCATAATCAGAGATTATAATACTACAACTCGAATAATCCAGCTAAAAAAAACAAGAAATTCGAATTCTTAATCAGAAAATCTGTGAAAGAAACGAACAAACCAAGCCCTAGCTCCACTGCGAGAGACTATGAGCTCACCACAACCAAAACAACACACACTATATCGTATCGTATCAGCTCAAAAATCTCAATGTATTCAAACACACAGAAAAAATCAAACGCATTCCACATAACGCTTCTCAGTTTCTCGCGATAAAAACGAAACAAGCCGATGAGCGAGAAATTGAATTTAGTAGAAGAGGTGATCGGAATACATGGAGAGAGAGAGAGAGGTGAAATCGCTGAAGGAATTTAGATAGAGGGAGAGAGAGAGAGAGTGAGGTTTTTACCGGAGATTTTTTTTACTTGTTGTTGACGACCGGCGACGAGCTTCACGGTGAGAGAGTCGAGTCAGTGACGGTTTTGATTTGTAGGGAGAGAGTGTTGTTCATATAGAATAGTAGGGCATGAGAAAAAGGCCTCCTTTTTATATACGTGTCCCCCCAAAGATCCGTAATATCATCTCTCCACCTGGAAAATAAAATAGAGAAGAAAAAAAATCGATAAATAATTATTGTTTTTCGTTTTTTTTCTTATGTGAATTTTGAGGATATTCGACCATGGAAATTGGAATCGTAGAATTAGGAATCCGCCGAAAATTTTATTCAGGTGAATAGTCTGTGGACTGTAATATTCAAATAGTGGTTTGAGTTATGTTAATTTGTAATAACCGTTTTTAATTTATCCGCGCTTTTTGTAGATGTGTAGATTTAGTATACGTTTTTGTTAATTAATGAGATAATGAGTGAGTTTTCGGTATTTTTCTTGTCCATTTTTCAGTAGCTATGGTTGGTCTGATTTTGTCGGATATATGTTACGATCTTGTCGGAGATATGTTCCGTAGTTTTCGGTATTACAAGGTTGTTTCCGAGTTGTGAATCTATGAATCGAACAATGCCGAAACTTTGTTCATCTAGCTAGCTTAGGCTATAATGTTACTTCATATAAATTTCAACATTGCAATATGATTGAGTGATTGATCATTACCATTAGCGGAGTAACTAATGAATTGGTTAGAACTTTAAAAGCGAATCACAAAAACACCCGATTTCAAAGTGTTGAAAATTTAAAAAGAAAAAAAGTACGATACAAATGCATTCTCTTATCGAGCCCAAGACCAATCTGAATTACGCGGGCCGGCAAGGGCTCAAAATTAATGAAATTATCTCCAACGTCCAACCCACCCAAAACTCACGGGCCCTGTAATTTACAAAGCCCAAACTGTAGAAAAAGGCAGAAACTTACCCATGACCAGCATAGCAATACTTTACGACCCCACTGGCCCACTCTGTCCCGTGAACGCTGATGTGTCGTCGTTACCAGGTCTCGATAAAGCGAAAACGACACAATATGCACCCCGCAAAAGCTCTAATCCCCTGCCTCGCGCCTCACACCAAGCTAAGTTCCCCCCGCTCCGCCGGCCTCGCAACTTTAAATCAAAATCACTCTCCTCACGCCACGCAAGGGATTCAACCACCCACCACCTCAACTCAAACGGCGCCGTTTCGACGACCTAGTCCCCAAAAATTTAATTTTTTTTAAAAAAAAATAACAAAGGCGAAAATACTGGAACGGCAGACGTCCAAATAAAGCTAAACAGCAACACCGGGGCGTCGTCATTTCCTCTCTCTCCTTCTCTCTCTCTCTCTCTAAACACTCAGAAATCTCTGTCGCTAATTCAAATTCTAGGTTTTCGTTTTTCGAATTCGGATCCGATCTGTCTCTGCAACACTTCATCTGCATTATGCTTATATCCGATTGCTAGGGCGAGCAACGAAGAAGAAGAAGAAAGCGAGAAAAGCCTCTTCGTTTTTTAATTTTTTATTTAATTTTGTTTGAGCTATGTCGTCGGAGGAAGAGAAACTACTGAAGGAGGCGAAGAAGTTGCCATGGGACGATCGGTTGTTTCATAAGAACTGGAAGGTTCGAAACGAAGCGAATATAGACTTGGCTGCTTTATGTGACTCCATAACCGATCCAAAGGACCCTCGCCTTCGTGAATTCGGTAATGAATTCACACTGTAACTGTTTCTGATTACCAGCAATCTACTCCTGTTTTGATTTTTAATTTTTAGTTTTTTTTTTTTTGAATTTTTTGGTTTTTGGTGTTTGGTTAGGTTCGTTTTTTAGGAAGACACTGGCGGATTCCAATTCGCCTGTACAGGAGAAAGCGCTTGATGCATTGATTGCGTATTTACGCTCCGCGGATGCCGATGCTGGAAGGTTTGAGCTCTTTTTTTTGGAAGCTTTGGAGTTTAAAGAGAGTGACTGAATTTTTTGGCGGAGTTGTTGAAGTGGTGTTTTTTTTTTGTGTGGTGCTTTATAGGTATGGAAAGGAAGTTTGCGATACGATTGTGGCGAAATGCCTCACTGGGAGGCCGAAGACGGTGGAAAAGGCTCAGGCTTCGTTTATGCTTTGGGTTGAATTGGAGGCTGTGGATGCTTTTTTGGTAAGTTATGCTCTTTTTTATCACTGTTTTTACATGCACGGAGTTTGGTAGTTTCAATGCGGTGTAATGCAGTATTAGTGGTAGTAGGCTGTAGTGAGCTGCAAAGTAGCAGGGATGCTTCTGGGAATTGGATAAGGTATAGAGTGCGTAGTAATAGTAGCTAGAGTGAAATGTGATGCGTTGGAGGTTGTTTCCATGCGAGTGTTGTCATAAATCTGGCTCTTTGGTACGGAACTTTTAATGTCATGGAATGAATACGAATCAAATTTATACAGAAGAACAGTGGAAGGAAGTTCAGTTGTTATTCTCCTAATCGTGGATCAGAGTTCAGTGTTTTTTGTCCGGTCAGATCTTTATATTTACTGTGAGAGAAATGAAGAGAGAGGACTGGTGGAAGGAAGGATATCAGTTCAAGTGTTTATATATCAGAAATGGTTGTTTGCAGGCTCATTGAGAAATTGAAATCTGTGGGGAAATGTTGAAGAAAGTCGACATAGATGTGATTGTAGGTTTACTCCCTATAGCAAAGGGGGTGCTATTGCGGATTCTACTGGTTCCTATGTGCTACTAAAGTCTTTGACTCTCTGATTGAATAAAGACCAATGGTCTCTATCCAGCTGTTTGCTTGGCATGAATTGGCATTGTTATATTTTTGCTTTTTGGAATGATCAACTGCATCTCGGACAATGGACTTTTATATGGGGTTGTGGCTTACATTGTAGGATGCAATGGAGAAAGGAATAAAAGCCAAAGTTGCCAAAGCTGTTGTGCCTGCAATCGATGTCATGTTTCAAGCTCTAAGGTATTCAGATTGAGCTACTTTTTCTTCAAATCTATTATTAATCCATTAAATTGTCTTTCTAAGTGGTTCATTTTATTGTATGGTGTAATAGTGAATTTGGCTCAAAAATCATTCCTCCGAAAAGGGTTCTGAAGATGCTTCCCGAACTATTTGACCATCAAGATCAAAATGTTCGTGCATCTTCTAAAGGACTTACTCTTGAGCTTTGTCGTTGGATAGGAAAAGACCCTGTAAAATCCATATTGTTTGAGAAAATGAGGGATACTATGGTATGTTCCTTCCTATGAATTTACCTGCCTGTTCCATTTTTTTCCATGGGAAAATAGTGATTGGATTTTCTTTCTCTTGAAGAAAAAAGAGTTGGAGGCAGAGCTCGTCAATGTTACAGGGACAGCTAGGCCGTGTCGCAAAATTAGGTGAAAATCTGTTACAATTTAATTATATGAAGGTTTCCCGCAGTTTTGTTATCTCCCGAGCTAAAATATTTATACTGTTTATTTGTTAGATCTGAACAAGACAAGGAGCCTGAAAAGGAAGTTATTACTGAAGCTGTTGGTCCTGGTCCTTCTGAGGAATCTGCAGCAGATGGTATGTGATTGATATATTTGAAGTTGATATATTAGTGAATTCTTCAGATCTTTGTCCTGATGGTAGAATATATATATTACTGTCACTCTTTTAACGGTGTTTGGCATTTGGACATGTGCTAGAAGTTTCCTCTTACAAATTATGATATTCTCCTGCTCTGTGTATATGAATTTCGCAGCTCCTCAGGAAATAGATGAGTATGAGCTTGTTGATCCTGTTGACATCTTGACCCCTCTGGAAAAGTCTGGATTTTGGGACGGAGTGGTTAGTATCATCTCTCTATCTTGACATATAGCTATATTAGTTCCATTCATCAGCAAATGTGCACTCATACTGCTTGTTCCATTCATCACAATATGTTTTCATTATGGATGTGTACATGGTTGATTCATCAGCAATTGTTCACTTATACTGGTTGCTTTAATTTTCTAAGTTGTGAATGCTGTCCCTGAGTATTATTCTTCTTTCACTTGGTTCTAGAAAGCAACAAAATGGTCAGAGCGGAAGGAGGCTGTGGCAGAGCTCACCAAGCTAGCTTCAACAAAAAGAATAGCTCCTGGTGACTTCACGGAAATCTGTAGGACCTTAAAAAAGGTACTTCCTCTATTTTTCATTTTATAGGGGTTATTTTCTTTTTTCCACTTGCTTCAACGTTGTCCTGCACATCTTGTCAAATAAAAAGATGTCCTGTGCTCATTTAAGACTGCTAAATTATTCTCAATTGGTTTTTTTTTTTTTTGCAGCTTATAACAGATGTGAACATAGCTGTTGCAGTTGAAGCTATTCAAGCTTTAGGCAATCTTGCCAAGGGTCTAAGAACTCACTTTTCTGGGAGTTCGAGGTTTTTATTGCCAGGCTTACTTGTAAGTTTCTTTGTATATTTTAAAATCTGACTCTTATTTTACAAGTTGAAGTTACTATACTGAACTGTACTGTACTATTAAATTCCAATAAAATCGATAAGCTTGCTGTTGTATTAAGCATACAACATTTGATCAAATGTTTTTATAGTGAACTTCCTATTATCCTGGGAAGAATATATTACAATATTGTAATTAATTAGTTGACTCTTTTTGTAGGAAAAATTAAAAGAGAAAAAACCTACAATGAGTGAGGCGCTTACCCAGACTCTTCAAGCGATGCATACTGCTGGCTGCGTAAATCTTGTTGACATTGTTGAAGGCAAGTTTCTTATTTTCTCATTACTTATTCACCACTTTCGCATAGACTCCACTTCATAGAGTGCCCCATTCCACATCATAATTTATATGTATGTTCTTGATACCGACTACTATCTGGATTTACTGTTTATGCCTTGCCAATCCATTAAACTATTCCCATTTCTATTATGTGGTTTCAGATGTGAAGACAGCAGTTAAAAATAAAGTACCTCTTGTACGATCAATGACCTTGAATTGGGTGACATTTTGTATCGAAACAAGTAACAAGGCTGTTGTTTTGAAGTTGCACAAGGACTATGTTCCTATATTTATGGAGGTAATTACATCATTACTGTATGTGTTAATGTTCGGAACTTATGTTTCATGTAAATATTGGGTCCTATAAGGTAAAGAAGTGTAATAGACTGTATTATAAGATCAAAGTTCTTCATTCAGCATGATGTAAACTACCTGATCCATCTCTTTTACATGCAATGGTAAATATTCTTACACCCTGTACCTCACTAGTGCCTCAACGATGGAACCCCGGATGTGAGGGATGCATCCTTTTCCGCTTTGACAGCAGTGGCTAAGGTAGCATTTCATTGAATTAATTAGTTCTGATTTCATTTAGTCTTGAAGCTCTGAACTGTTTTGCACCATGTTTATTGTCTCTAGTCGGTTGGTATGAGGCCTTTGGAGAGGTCACTGGAGAAACTTGATGATGTCAGAAGAAAGAAGCTTTCAGAAATGATAATGGGATCTGAAGGTGGTACGTCAACGGCTGCAAGCTCAGGTTTGTGTTCTTACCTTGGAACTTGCAGTGATTACTTATCTTCTGTTCGATGTAATGATTTCTCATTTTGTTCTGTATATCTTGATATACCTACAGTCCAAAGCTCTGGTGTAACTGCATCCTCTCTGGAGGTGGGTTTCCGCTTTCAATTATCAATTCAAGTTTCTTATGTCTATGATATCAATCATATTAAGCACTATTGGTTATGATTCCTATCGTTGATTACTTGATTATCCTCTCATTTCACCAGATAATTGGACGAAGTTGTTTTAATTGTTATATTCCTATTATTATTATTATTATTATTATTATTATTATTATTATTATTATTATTATTATGGTTTGAAGGTGTGCTTGTTGTCAACTCAACTATTTGCAGACTTCAGACAGTTCATTCGTACGAAAGTCAGCTGCTAGCATGCTTAGTGGGAAGAGACCTGTTCAGGCAGCTGTGAGTTTCTGTGGATCATAATCTCTTGTTTGCTTACCTTCTTTTGAATTCATGTTGTCATTTTGCTTCATGATTGAGTGATTGACACGGTGTTCTGTCAATAGCCTGCTAAACAAAAAGGCGGATCTGTTAAACCCGGTGGGAGTAAGAAAGGAGATGCAACTGCACAGCCAAAACCTTCTAAGTCAGTTGAAACACCTGAAGATGTTGAGGTACATTAGATTTTCTGCGGTGGAAGCCTTTTTGATTGTTGTGGTCCAAGTAGTTGTATAGCTTGACTGCCATCCGTTGTGAACGCTGCAGCCTGCAGAAATGAGTCTTGAAGAGATTGAAAGCAGATTAGGCTCTACTATTCAAGCGGATACGATCACTCAATTGAAGAGCACTGTGTGGAAAGAGCGACTTGAAGGTTTGTGATAATACAGCTTGAAGTTGGATGATGAGGGCAATACTCTATTTAAAGTGAGTTTAACTACCTTACAACTTTGTTGCAGCCATATCCTCATTTAAACAACAAGTGGAAGGTTTACAGGATATCAACCAGTCAGTTGAGTTATTAATTCGTTTACTGTGTGCTGTCCCTGGATGGAGTGAAAAAAATGTTCAGGTAATTTGTCTTTGATTTTCTTGGACAGATGTATCAATCTTTTTCTTCTTTATGTTAAAAGTTATTAAGTCTTGTAGTTCTACTTTTACAGGTTCAGCAACAGGTAATCGAAGTTATCGCGTACGTAGCTTCTACAGCAATGAAGTTTCCTAAGAAATGTGTGGTATTATGTCTTTTTGGTGAGTGCTTTTGCTATAGATGATAGTTCGGGACTCTCCCTCTCCCTCTCCCTCTCCTTTATGTTTTGACTTGGATGTATAGTTAGTTGTTAGTCGAGCCCTTCTATCTAACAGAATTGTGCAATTTTTCAGGTATAAGCGAGCGGGTGGCAGATATAAAGACTCGGACTCATGCCAATAAGTGCCTGACTACGTTCTCTGAAGCCATAGGTCCGGGATTTATTTTTGAAAGAGTAAGCATTGTTACAGTTAGTCATTTGTATTATTACAGTTGGTATTAGTTAGTGTACTTTTAGTGGGATTTTTTTTTCTTTTTTTTCTTTCCGGTTACAATGTCCATTTACCTTTTTCTATCTATTGCAGCTTTATAAAATTATGAAAGACCACAAGAACCCTAAGGTTCTCAGCGAAGGATTACTATGGATGGTCTCAGCTGTAGAAGATTTTGGTGTCTCACATTTGAAGCTTAAGGTGTTTATAGCTCTATTTTGACTTTTCAATTTCATTTTACCATCCTTCCAATCTATTATCACTTGGTTATAGATGTTAATATTATAATATCCTTTACAGGATTTGATTGATTTTTGCAAAGATACTGGACTGCAGTCCAGTAACGCTGCTACTAGGAATTCTACTATCAAGCTTTTGGGTGTCACTCATAAGTTTGTTGGTCCAGGTGACTGGCCATTTTGGCTTGAGCACTTCATAATGGATATATGGGTCTATTTAGTGTTTCTAATAATATATACTTTACAGATATTAAAGGATTTCTTACGGATGTCAAACCTGCTCTACTTAGTGCACTGGAAGCGGAGTATGAAAAAAATCCGTATGAGGTATGCTAAGATCAGTAAGATGATAGTCAATTTTTCATATTCTTTCTTGTTTATGGGTAACTTATGTACCTGAGCCATTTTGTAGGGTGCTTCAGTGGTATTGAAGAGAAATGTTAGGGCAGCGGAATTAACTTCATCAGTTTCTGCTGGTGGATTGGATAGTCTTCCACGTGAAGATATTAGTGGAAAAATTACACAGACTCTGCTGAAGAGTCTGGAGAGTCCTGATTGGAAGGTCTTGTTTGTACACTGTTATTTCTCTACATGCATAGCAGTTGTTTTTCTTCTATAATAACTTTATAAGCCATACTGATTGTGTTTATTTTTACAATTTAAGGTTCGTCTGGAGTCGATTGAGGCTGTAAATAAAATTTTAGAAGAGGCTAATAAGCGCATCCAGCCAACTGGAACCTGTAAGAGTTTCTTCTTGTTTGGTGTAACCATGCTCTAAGCTAACTGAAGTTTCATTTTTTGTGTTCTTGGAAGTACTGAAAATACATCGGGAAATCTGATATGCTAACTTGCAAGTTACTTGTATGTTTATTTAATTTTCTTTTTCCTTCTTTCGTTTGCTGCCAGTGGAGCTATTTGGTGCCTTAAGGGGACGGTTATGTGACAGTAATAAAAACTTAGTAGCAGCAACCTTGACAGCTATTGGTAATGTTGCATCTGCAATGGGAGCACCTGTAGAAAAGGCGAGCAAGGTTTGTCTATTTTCAATTTCAGTAGGTGACGTAACTTATTTGTTTCATTGTCCATGAGACAGGTGAACTTAAGCTTGTAGTGGTGACTTGCAGGGCATTCTGTCAGATATTTTGAAATGTATAGGAGACAATAAGAAACATATGAGAGAGTGCACCTTAGCTACTTTAGACTCATGGGTTTCTGCTGTTAATCTTGATAAAATGGTAACTGATTCAACTTACTTCTGTTTGAAACTATAGCCTCTTGTTAGGTACTATAAGAGTATTGTTACCTTTGCTGTAGGTTCCTTATATTACAGTAGCTATATTAGAAACCAAGCTAGGTGCAGAAGGGCGCAGAGATCTTTTCGACTGGTTGACGAAGCAGCTTTCTGTTCTAAGTGATTACAATGATGCCGTACATCTTCTGAAACCAGCTTCCTCTGCAATGACGGTAAATTTTTATATAAAAATAAGTATGAGAAGTTTGGCTCAATTGTTTCATGGTTCCATCTAGTAATCCATCAAATTACTCACATACAGAACACCTGGGAACAAAGTTAAAAAGTGAACATAGTTATGTATATCTATGAATATATGCACTCACAATCATCACTCACTAATACACTTTAATTGAATGTCTTTTCTTATAGGATAAATCCTCGGATGTTCGAAAAGCAGCTGAAGCTTGCATTGCTGAAGTTATGAGAGTCAGTGGACATGAAGCAGTAAGTATAATAGACTTTGGTGCTCTTTTCTCTTCATCCGACAATCGATTTGAATTCCTTTTGGTTATTTGGCTATGCTTCAGGTTGAAAAAGTTTTGAGAGATATTCAAGGGCCTGCTTTAGCTCTCGTTCTGGAACGGATGAAGCCTTGTGGGTCTATACAAGGTGGGTTTGTTGACTGCTTGCCTATCATTTTTGTTTATAAACTAATTCAAATAGTTTCTCCTGAACAATTTTTTTTGGTATGGTTGAAGCAGTTTCAACGGGCCCACCATCGAAAAGCATCCCAAAGGTCGGAAAATCAGCTTCCAATGGAGTTTTGAAACCTGGAACGAAAGCTATATCTTCAGTACGCCCCTCATCCTACTTCTCATTTACTGTATGTTCTGTTTCTTTTTTTGAAGATGTAGTTGATTCACTAACGAATTGCACAGAGGACGGTTGCGCCGAAGGGAGCAAGGCCAGGTTCAGTACTGACTGTGCAGGATATAGCTGTCCAGTCACAGGCCTTGATAAATGTTAGAGATTCAATCAAGGTATATATGAGAATATCAGGGAAGTTTAAGTTGTATACTACTGTTGAGTAGAGTGACTGATTGTCATTTGAAACTCCAGGTGGACAGGGAGAGAATAGTGGTTAAGAGGTTTAAGTTTGAAGAGCCCCGATTAGAACAGATTCAAGATCTTGAGGTTTGTAATTGGTACAAATTCACCAAATAATTGCTTGTCTGTTCCCTGGTCATTGACTTTATTTGAGAGTTTTCATTTGTGTTTTATGCAGAATGATATGATGAAGTACTTCAGAGAGGATCTACATAGGCGACTTCTCAGTACAGATTTTAAGAAGCAAGTTGATGGGCTTGAGATGCTGCAGAAGGTGTTTCCCGTCACGTTTAACTTATTTATTCGAACACGTGTTTGCTTAGCATTGAACAAAATTTTCTCTCTTTATACCAGGCACTTCCAACTATTAGAAAGGAAATAATTGAAGTTCTGGATATCCTGCTTAGGTGGTTTGTTTTACAATTTTGTAAATCGAACACAACATCCCTGTTGAAGGTATGATATATATTTGTGCATCTGTTAAGTTCGTTTAGTGCCTGCTGGTTGTGTCATTCTAACTAACTGTCTATGCTACATGTACAGGTGCTGGAGTTCCTTCATGACCTTTTTGACATGTTTACTGATGAGGGATACATGTTGACCGAGTCAGAAGCAGCAATTCTTATTCCATGCCTAATGGAGAAGGTCTTTATTCTTAATTATGATATACTGTTGTTTCCTATATGCTCAACTTTGAAAGAAAATACTTATTGTTAATGCTGTTTTATGCTTCAGCTTGGGCACAACGGTTCTGGAGTACGAGAGAAGATGAAGGAGCTGGCCAAACAAATTGTTCATTCATATACTGCAGCTAAGAGTTTACCCTATATTTTGGAGGGATTGCGTTCCAAGAACTACCGGACACGTATAGAGTGTGCTGAACTTGTTGGATATTTGATTGATCATCATGGGGCTGAGGTAATAATATATATTTTTCTCTTACATACAAATATACAATGTTGTAGTAATTTCTGTTTCGCTCGAGTTATAGGACATGAACATATCCGTATTTTAGCAGATCAGTGGACAATTAAAGTCTTTGCAAATAGTTGCCAGCTTGACAGCAGAAAGAGAGAATGATATCCGAAAGGCTGCTCTAAATACGCTAGCTTCTGGTTATAAGCTTCTTGGTATGTCATGATGTCACATAACCATTGTAAACTTTATCACAAGTTGCTGATACAGTGTGCTATCATTCAACTTCTAATATTTACTTATCTTAGGGGAGGATATATGGAGATATCTAGGGAAGCTAACAGGTGCTCAGAAAAGCTTAATAGAAGAGAAGTTTAAGTATACGGTCAGTACATAATAATGCTCTGGATTACATAACATAGGCTGTTGTTGTTTATGCTATTATTAACCAGCTTGCAACTTTTGTAGGCTAAAGATATGGAGAAAAATAAAGAAGGAAAGCCTGGTGAAGCTAGGGCTTCTTTGAGGCGATCTATCAGGGATATTGGGTATGCTTCAGATGTGTATTTTTGCTGCATAGTTTTGTTGACATGTCTGTTTTAGACCTTCATAGTTCTGTTTTTACTTCCTTGATCAGTTATTAAAAGGGCAGGTTAGGAGTATATAGCTTATATGCTAAGTCAGAGAAGTTATTATATTTGACTATATTCTTGTAACACTTTCATTTTAAGTCGGAGATTTCATCTTAGACCAGAGAATATCTTTTTAGTTGAGGAGGTAACATCTATTCAATGTCTTGAACCTTACTGCCATATATTATGTATCAAGTGTATTGCATTAGGTATTGCATGATCTGTTCTTAGACTAAAAAATGTCTCTGTTGATGAAAGATGAAATTTGTAATTAAGGGATCCCCGATTAATTGCGTAAACCTTCAATGCCATAAAATATTTATTGCGTAAATTGCTTGTCTTAGGTCTGATGTAGCAGAACAAAGTGGGGAGGTTGCACGATCTGTTGCTGCTCCAACTATTAACAGGTATTTCAAATTTTGCATCCAGATTTTATATTATTCATCTGTTTTCTTCTTCTTCCGTTGCAGTACTGTTAACGCATAATGATGTCCATATCATTCTTTTAGGGGAAATTTTGGTCATTCTGAGATTCACAGGGAAAGACAGCTGATTCCTCGTGGATCTGCCACTGTCAATGGCCCAACAAACTGGAATGATGCTTTGGAGACCATTGCTTCTGAGGAACCTGATCAGGTCGCTCAGGTTTGCAAATTATCATATTTTTTCTAATATATTGTTTTTATTATATGTGGTCAACAGTCCTATGTTAGTTTGGCTGCTTGTCCACTCTTTGCAACTGGTTTTTTCTGCAATGTACTTTTTACTTTTGTTTGTGACTGAAACTTTTTGTCTCTGTTCCAGTGTGTTGAAGGAATGAAGATTGTGTGTCATGAGTTGGCACAGTCTACTAATGATCCAGAAGGCAGTGTGATGGATGAATTAGTTAGGGATGCAGATAAACTTGTTTCGTGCTTAGCAAGGAAGGCAAGTACAATAACAGTTCATTATGAGAATGGATGCTCTCTTTTATGCTCTTGCCTGCTGTCATTGTAAATGTGACTTGAACTGGGACTTACCAGACTCGGTTTTCGTGGTTTATTGAATAGGTAGCAACAACTTTTGACTTCAGTTTGCAAGGAAATCAATCTAGGTCCTGTAAATATGTCCTGAACACTCTTATGCAGGTATGCTCTCAATTACATTGATCATTGGTGCTTGTATAACTACACTATATATTTACAAAAAATTACTGATCATATATGGTTTAGGAACCTTTTGGTTTAATGAATCATCATTTATTTTTCTTCAGACATTTCAAAATAAAAGATTTGCACATGCTGTCAAGGAAAGTACTCTTGATAGTCTAATCACGGAACTCCTACTCTGGCTTTTGGATGAGAGGGTTCCACACATGGATGATGGCAGCCAACTTCTGAAAGCGTTGAATGTTTTGATGCTAAAGATTCTGGTAAAGAGTTGCATGTTTTTGCATTGCTCCTTTCTGTTCATATGTTGGTGTAGTACATGAGTTACAATTAGTGATTTTTCCTACAGGATAATGCAGATCGTACTTCGTCCTTTGTGGTTCTTATCAATCTCTTGCGTCCTTTAGATCCCTCAAGATGGCCAGCACCTGCAGTAAATGAGTCATTGGCTGCCAGAAATCAGAAGTTCTCTGATCTGGTTGTCAAATGTCTAATCAAACTTACAAAGGTATTATTTATCTGAGCTCTTTATCTTTTTAAAAGTGTCCCACATGCACATGCATACATTAAATGTGAGATACATTAATGTATGATGCTGTGGACTTAGATCATCATTTTGCTTTGGTAGGTTCTTCAAAGCACTATATATGATGTCGATCTGGACCATATCCTTCAAAGTATACATTTATACCTTCAAGACTTGGGAATGGAAGAAATACGGAGAAGGTACCCATTGAGCTCTCATTGTCAATGCACTGAATTTCTATAACAGTCCCTGCTCTCATTGTTCTTGTACTGATTTCTTTTCTCCTGTTTTCGGTAAAATAAAATCATATTAGAGCTGGTGCTGATGACAAACCTTTGCGCATGGTGAAAACTGTTCTACATGAGCTTGTGAAGCTTCGTGGAGCTGCAATCAAAGGTCATCTGTCTATGGTTCCTCTAGACATGAAGCCGCAGCCAATCATTCTTGCGTATATTGATCTAAATCTTGAGGTATTACTATAGATTCAACTTACGAGAAATAAGCTTATTTTAACAGATGAAACATATGCAACAAAGAGGACAACTAGACCAACACACTGTTGTCCATAAGCTGAATCAAACAGCCGGGTACTTTATGTACTTGGAATACTTTATTTTCACTTTAATTGTTAACTATTTCCTTTCTTCACAACCTTGGCAGACTTTAGCAGCAGCAAGGATGTTGACATCAACTGGATCAGGGGGTCAAACTCATTGGGGTGATTCAGCAGCTAATAATCCTTCATCAGCAACACATTCTGCTGATGCACAACTAAAAGTACTGCAACTATGTACCTTATCACTCATTGGTTATATACGTCTATTGGTTTTTTTTATTTTTTATCTAAACATATTTGTTTTGGTTCTATCTTCACTTTCAGCAAGAACTTGCTGCCATATTCAAGAAAATTGGTGACAAGCAAACTTGCTCCATTGGTCTATTTGAACTATATCGTATAACCCAACTTTACCCAAAAGTGAGTAATCGGTTTCTTTATAACCTTGTTTTAACTTTATTCTAATTTCTCCATCTGGTAGGACTTGGCTTTTCAGCACAAGTATTCTGTTTATAAAGGTTGTGACGTCTATTTCAGGTTGATATATTCTCTCAGCTTCAAAATGCCAGCGAGGCTTTTCGGACTTATATTAGAGACGGTTTATCACAGGTCATTTTCATCATTATCACTGTATCATATTGTGCACTTAAATGTTGATATTCTTGAAGTTTGTAAATTAGTTTTAATTCTAAGAAACAGCTCTGTAATGTTTCTTTACAGATGGAGAAAAATGCAGCAGCCGGAAAGACACCTTCAAGTGTACCAATGCCGACTCCTCCCCCATCTTCCTTGAGCACGTCTTCCCCTGAATTTGGGCCACTTTCCCCTGTACACACAAATTCCTTGATGGATTCAAAATCATTAAACGTGAAATCTGAACCTACCAGCTTTAATCTACCACCGTCGTATGCTGAAGATAACAGGCTTCACAATGCCATCAACCCTAGAGGCATGTCTGAAAATGAGAGATATATTGGTGGAGGTAAATCACATTGATTTTTTGTTCTCACATTCTCGCTTCTTGCTTGACAATAATGATCTTACCCTGGAACTCTTCCTTGGCAATGCAGTGACGAGTGGGACACTTGACGCCATTAGAGAAAGGATGAAAAGCATGCAATTAGCTGCGGGTGCCGGGAACTTGGATACAGAAGCTAGGCCGTTAATGTATGTAAATGACAACCAAACCCAGGGACTCTCTGATCAGACAAACCGAGCACAAGAGAATAATCTCATTCAAGGTGGGGTTCTCCCTATGGATGAGAGAGCCTTATCTGGGCTTCAAGCTCGGATGGAGAGACTAAAAAGTGGGACATTAGACTCCATTTAAAGAAAGCAGGAGTGATGTGAATAGGAAGAGACATCCCCGAAGCTCTGTCTCGGACACCCCATCACACCTCTGTTCTTGTAAAAATATCTGGGGGAGGCAATGCGTTTCAATATTCATTCTCAGCTAGACTGAGCTGAGCCTATTATTTGGGGGTTGTTTATTTCATACCGCAGCTGTTTCTGGCAATTTGGCATTTGTATATTGTAGAGGCTTTACCGAAGACTCATGCTCGTTTCTTTCCTTCAATATTAGGTATAGTTTCTCAGGTCCTGAAATTTTTGGTAGAGTTTTTTGGGATACAGTAGTGTCTTGTATTGGCTTCTTTGTAGTGATATCGGTGTGTAGAAAAATTCACATTTAAATATTGCTTTTTTAGTTTCCGAGTACCTTGGTTTACAAAACAAATCCATTAGATTCCAGATCAAAGGAACATGACATTCCAGTGCAATAAGGATCAGCGATGAGAACATAGAACTAGGCTAAGGTTACTAGGGTAGGCGTGAAGCCCTTCTATTGTGTAAGAATGAATAAGATGCGAATCGTTGAACTGGATTCACTCATTCAGCTGTTACTTGTGTTCTAAGGAATCATTTGCAGGCTCGGTTATTCACTAGGACAGTAAGACCTCTTGAATCCTAATCACTTGCAGTATATACCACCGAATCTAGTTAATTAACTCATCCGAAAATGAGTGTTATCATTATTTAACAATGTCGAAAACATCATGTAATCTTATCAGCACTACAGTCAGGTAGAAGCAACACCTATCACAGCTCAAGCATATATTAATTAGCTTGTAATTATTGTAGAGTTTGTAAATGTTAGAGAGTCCAAAACACAGAGAAGCAGCTAAGAAGAAGCTGCCATTTTCAGACTAGATTTTCTCGATTGTGTCACGCATATTCTCATATAAATGCCTTTGATCCCTCCCCTATAGTTTTCATAAAATGTTAAAACTATAAATTACTCTAAACTAGCTTAGCTAGCGACACCTTTGACACTTTCGTGCATCTTTATTAAGTATACATGTAAACACGTACTATATAGTATATACTCTTTGCATGCAAATGGTTTAAAACGAGACAGTCAGTACTGGAAAGCTAGCTAGAACTCATGCAGAACATGGAGAAGAAGAAACAAGTAGCCGATCATGGCGACGAGGAGGAGACAAAGAGGAGAGCATCGGAAACGTTGGCGTTTTCGAAGCTTCTTAGCTATGCCGACGGATGGGATTGGACTATGATGGTGTTGGGGACGTTAGGTTCTGTTGTCCACGGTATGGCTTTTCCTGTTGGATATTTACTGCTAGGGAAAGCTCTCAATGCCTTTGGTAGCAACATTAACAACACTGATGAGATGGTTAAGGCCCTCAACAAGGTAGGTTAACTAGGTTTAGTAGTCCATTTTCTTCAAAAGCATAACGTACTTGTATGATCAAGCTTTACTACTTTCATCAGGTTATTCCATTTGTGTGGTACATGGCCTTTGCTACATTCCCGGCTGGGATACTCGGTGAGTTAATTTCCTTAAAGAAAAATTGCTGGTTTAGTCACTCATATTTGACAGTTTAGATGAATTGGTCACTCGTGTTTGACAAAGTAACCAATCTGAATAACAAAGTAAAACATGGATGATCAAAACGATATTTGTCAAACATGAGTGACAATTCCGTCTCATCTGTCAAACATGAGTGACTAAACCAACAATTTTCCCTTTCTTAATCTCAATCTCATATATACCATTGTGATTATGCTTAATTGTCGTCTATGGTGTTTGTTTTGGATTCTGCAGAAGTTGGATGCTGGATGTATGCAAGTGAAAGACAAGTGGCACGCTTAAGACTAGCTTATCTTAGAGCAGTGCTTAGCCAAGAAGTTGGTGCTTTTGATACAGACTTAACCTGTGGAAAAGTGATCACCGGAATAAGTAACCACCTTAGTATCATACATGATGCAATTGGAGAAAAGGTGTGTATATATATATACTTGCTTAATTGGTTTAGTTGTTAGCTTTACTTTACTTATGAATGTGCTCATGATGGTGTCACACACAGTTGGGGCATTTTCTGTCGAATTTCGCAACGTTCTTCTCCGGAATTGTGATAGCTGCAATATGCTGCTGGGAAGTTGCGTTGCTTTCGTTGTTGGTGATTCCTTTGATTCTTCTGATTGGTGCTACTTATACGAAGAAAATGAACGCTATCTCGGCTGCTAGAATGCTTTACCTATCAGAAGCTACCTCTATGGTAGAACAGGTAAAAGTCATAGTTGTTTCCAAACTATCAATACTCATATTCATGTCATTATCTGACCATATATGTTCCTGCATTACAGACCATATGTCAAATAAAGACAGTATACGCATTCGTTGGAGAAAACTCGGCGATAAAATCTTTCTCAAACTGCATGGCCAAACAGTATTTGATGAGCAAAGGGGAGGCCCTAATAAAGGGAGTTGGAACAGGACTGCTTCAAGCTGTGACCTTCATTTCTTGGGCCATCATCATATGGGTTGGCGCCGTTGTGGTCACCGCCAAGAGGGCAAGCGGTGGAGATATCATAGCTGCTGTCATGAGCATTCTCTTTGGAGCCATGTAAGAAACACATTAATTTTTTCATGACTTGTGATGCAAGTTTCTCATTAGTAGCGCTTCTTTTGTGATGCATTTCAGATCACTGACTTATGCTGCGCCGGACATGCAAGTCTTCAATCAGGCAAAGGCTGCAGGAACTGAAGTGTTCAAGGTGATCAATAGAAAGCCGGCTATAAGTTATGATTTACCGGGGGAAGAACTTGACAAGATTTACGGCAACATTGACATACGTGGTGTACACTTTTCCTACCCTTCTCGGCCTGATAGGGCCATCCTTCAAGGCTTTTCACTGTCAATCCCAGCAGGAAAGACAGTAGCCTTTGTGGGAAGCAGTGGCTGTGGAAAGAGTACTATCATCTCACTGGTCTCTAGATTCTATGATCCCGAAAAAGGTTTGTACATACCTCAACCTTCAACTTCTTGGCACAATTAGCTAGGGATGGCAAGATAACCCGAACCCATGAGTCTTCGCTCGACCTGAACCCAATTTCTAAGACAAAAAGTCAGGGTATTTACGGATTCGAACTCGATCCAAATGTTGATGAGTTCGAGTCAGGTACAGATATGCATTTATCGAATCTGGACCCAAATTCGACCCGCCTATTTTTTATAGTTTATTTATTATACTTTATAATTTATTATTTAATTTTTAATATATCTTTATATTTTTTTATTATAAAATAGTAACATTTATAATCTATTTTTTTTAACTATTTTTTGTTCGGATAAACGGGTCAAATGGGGTTCGGGTATTACATATCCGACAGGTTCAGGTCAGATAAACACCCAAGTTAAAAAAATTTGGATTCAGATCGGATTCGATCAGTCGAGTTTATTTCGGATACCCAAAACCCGACTCCGACTGACCCGTTGCAATCCCTACAATTAGGCTTCTTTCTTCTCCCATGCATCCCTTAACTTTCTTCTTCAGGTGAGGTTCTCATTGACAACCACAACATCAAGAATCTCAACCTGAAGTTCTTGAGGAAAAACATAGGAGCTGTTTCGCAAGAGCCGTCGCTGTTTGCTGGCACCATTAAAGACAACTTGAAAGTTGGTAAAATGGATGCACAAGATGAAGATATTCAGAAAGCATCAGTGATGGCAAATGCACACAACTTCATATCCCAGCTTCCTGATCAGTACTCCACTGAGGTCAGCTTCTTGAAACATTAATTCCACTCGCCAATGTGAGTGACCATTATGTTAAAATGTTACATGTTTTCATGACAATACGTACATGAAAATAATTGAGTTCAAATGAGTTTGGACCAACCTTGTTCAAATTATACCATTTGCACATAAATTATTTTGTTATTTCAAATTTGAGACCACTCATCTTATAGACTATTGGTTAAAGATCAATTCTACAAAAAATGAATCAAAATGAAGATCATCTGATCTTATCAAATCAATGAACGGTTAGAGTGAATTTGAACATTATAATACAACCGTCTATTTATTTTACAAGATTGAATATGATGAGCAAATAATCTTCAATTTGTACAGGTAGGACAAAGGGGAGTGCAGTTATCCGGAGGACAGAAGCAGAGAATTGCCATAGCAAGAGCCATTCTCAAGAATCCCCCCATTCTTCTGCTCGACGAGGCAACAAGTGCGCTTGACTCGGAGTCTGAGAAGGTGGTTCAAGATGCACTTGACAAGGCTATGCAGGGGAGGACAGTCATCTTGATTGCACATAGACTATCTACTATTGTTAATGCAGATATGATTGCGATTGTGGAAAATGGACAAGTTACCGAAATGGGGGCACACCGGAGCTTACTTGACAGCAGCAGCTTCTACAACAACTTATTCAGCATGCAGAACCTCAATATAGTTCATGAGTCAAGGTTAATTCACAATTCACATCTCTATTGTACTAATTAGGAGTGGAATTCAGGTAGTTTGGTTCGATTTTTGTTAAAAATTATAATCAAATCGAAATATTTTCTTGGTTCGATTTTTTTTTGTTAATTTTTTTTGTTTCTTTTGGTTTTTAATATAATGCATAAAAAATAACTTTTGAATAAATAACTAAAAAGTTGTCTATAAAATACCTCTTTTTGAGTTGCCTACCATTTCAATTAGCTTTTATGAGAGAATTTGACAAGAATTGTATATAAATAAATTAAAATTTTAAAAATTTTAGGTTTTATTTTGCATATATTTATATAATATATTACAAAATATTCAAAACGATGTCATTTTATACATATTTCTATTTTTCGGTTTGGTTCGGTTTTTATAAAAATTAAAAATCAAAACCGAACCAAATGTTTTAATTTTGTTCAATTTCGATTATTTCGGTACGATTTTTTTTCCGGTCACGACTCAGTTTGGCTCAATTTTTTTTCTTTCAATTTTTGGGTTCCAATGGTCCCACCCCTAATTGTACACATGTAGAGTCATATAGAGCCATTAATACTTAAAACAAGAATTCATTGTTGAATAAATTACTAGCAGAGAAGAAGGCCCCTCTGAAGAACATGGAAGCATCCAAGAAAAAAGTACCCCTGAACAGATACAAGAAGCCAAGGAGCCTCATAGTGACCGGTATCCTAACGAGTCTCTCGAGCAAGAAGAGAAGGAAATTAGACAAAAAGCTATATTCTTCAGAATATGGTATGGCCTGAAAAAGAGAGAACTAGTAAAGATTGCTGTTGGTTCCTTTGCAGCTGCTTTCTCTGGCATATCAAAGCCTGTTTTCGGCTATTACATCATCACCATAGGAGTAGCTTACTATCATCAACATGCCGAGAGAGAAGTCGCAAAGTATTCAATCACATTTGCTCTAATAGGGTTCATCTCATTTTTCTCTCACACCTTGCAACATTACTTCTTTGGAACTGTTGGTGAGAAAGCCATGACAAACTTGCGCCGCAGTCTCTATTCAGGTACATTCATATATACTAGTGTCAGTAGTGTACCATCATATCATGTGTCCATTTTAGTAGGAGTTTTTCTTATTATGAATGGTACAACTACACAAATGTACCTGAATAGAAGTTATATCACTTCGGTATTTCATTTTTGAAAACTATCACTTTGGTACCTCATTTTTAAATCTCTACCTAAAATTAGTACTTACCGTTAGTAACACCGTTAATTTATTAAGAAATTATTGAAAAATGTCAATTTTTAAGGAGAAGAAAACTGTAATATAAAAAGAATAGAAAACAAAAACTATAAAGAAAACAATTGAAATTAAAAATTTATCCTTTAATATTTGATATTTTTTCAACAACAAAAAATTAATAAGTTGACGGTGTTAGTAACGAATATCAAAATAATGAATGGTCCATCTGTGAGATATCGATCTAATTCCTCTTTTAGTATCGACATCAAAATTATAAACCTGAGCATGGGCATCAATATCTTGCAGGTGTGCTAAACAATGAAATCGGATGGTATGAGAAACCCGAGAATGGCATCGGACAACTGACTTCAAGAATCATCAATGACACATCAATGGTGAAGGTGGTGATTGCTGACCGCATGTCAGTCATTGTTCAGTGCATCTCCTCCATACTGATCGCAACCGTTGTGAGCATGTATGTCAACTGGAGAATGGGGTTGGTAGCTTGGGCTGTGATGCCTTGCCACTTCATTGGTGGACTCATTCAAGCCAAGTCTGCAAAGGGCTTTGCAGGAGACTCAGCTACTTCACACAATGAACTTGTCTCTCTTGCTTCCGAGTCTGCGCAGAACATCAGAACAGTCGCGTCGTTTTGTCACGAGGAACATGTAATCAAAAAAGCCGAAACATCTCTGGAAAACCCGAAGAGAAGGAGCAGGAGAGACAGCATCAAGTATGGCATTATTCAGGGAGTTTCTCTATGCTTATGGAACATTGCACATGCTGTTGCATTGTGGTACACAACAGTTTTGGTTGATAAAAAACAATCAAGCTTTAAAGATGGCATAAGATCATACCAGATTTTCTCTCTCACGGTTCCTTCAATCACAGAACTATGGACACTGATTCCTACTGTCATTTCCGCCATTGAGGTGCTCACTCCTGCATTCGACACCCTTGACCGCAAAACAGAAATCGATCCAGCTAGACCAGAGACTTCTTCAAACCATAAGAGAATCCAAGGGAGCATTGAGTTTCAAAGTGTTGAGTTTAACTACCCTTTGAGACCACAAGTCACTATATTGAGCAACTTCAGTTTACAAATTGAAGCCGGAACAAAGTTGGCTCTCGTTGGTCCTAGTGGAGCCGGGAAATCTTCGGTTTTAGCCCTTCTGCTCAGATTTTATGATCCTACAAAAGGGGAAATACTCATTGACAGAAAGGAGATAAAAGATTACAACTTAAAATGGCTTAGAACACAAATAGGTCTAGTCCAACAAGAGCCACTTCTATTCAGCTCCTCTATTAGAGCAAACATTTGCTATGGGAATGAAAGTGCTTCTGAGAATGAGATTGTGGAGGTGTCAAGGGAAGCAAACATTGATGAGTTCATAAGTAATTTGCCTAATGGATACGACACGGTTGTTGGCGAGAAGGGATGCCAACTCTCAGGAGGACAGAAGCAGAGAATCGCCATTGCTAGAACACTGCTAAAGAGGCCGGCAATATTGCTTCTGGATGAAGCAACAAGTGCATTAGATTCTGACTCTGAGAAATCTGTGGTGAAAGCATTGGTAGAAATAAACATGAAAACAAATGAGGGCTTGCTGTCAAGAACCACACAGATAACAGTTGCACATAGACTTTCCACAGTAGTAGCATCAGATGTTATTGTTGTCATGGATAAAGGTGAGATTGTGGAGATGGGTTCTCACTCAAATCTAATTACAGCATCTCATGAGGGAGTTTATTCAAGATTATTTAGGCTACAAAGCATGCATAAAGAGTAATATATATATTACATAGAGCATTACATAGAACTTGCAATAGCCTCAGGGACTACGTAGAGGTGGTAAAGACTACAAATTCTGTTTTCTTTTTCCTCTAAAGTTCAAGAAAAACACTATCTATGGTCTTGAGCAACTCTACTTCCTCTCCATTTGCAATGCCAGGATCAATATAACACAACTGAAACAAATTAACAAAATGATTACATCGAGACAGGTTCTTTAGAGCTTTTAAAACAAAGACAAATGATGTTTCCTTTACCATTACCTGATATTGTGGCTTTCTTAGTGTGTGGATCCCTCTCTTTATAAACTTCTGCCATCCTCTCTTTCCCTTCAGCGACCTTTCCATGTCTGCCATTCTCTATAATCATGAGGCAGAAAAGTGAATCAAGTAATTGAACTGCAAAAAACATATAGATTTCATAAGAATGTGTGGAAGATTACATGACCAGGATACAATATCAAGAGATTGTATTGCTGAAATCCATTTTGTTGATTTTTGACTTGAATCCCAACAATGGTTCTCGAATGCCCGTCGTGTTCGAAATATAAGGGTCTGCCAGAAGAACATCTCTTCAAATTAGGACACACCATAACATAAAAAATTGTATGCTGAAATCATTTGCACCATGAAATTTGCACTTAGCTATGATAAAGAAACTTACGTTTTGTCACTAACAATGACCCGACGATTGCCAGCTCTGGTAACGTTATTATCGTTAAAGTAATTCCAAATCCAATCCATGAGAACCTGATGACCTTTGCTTTTCTTGTTTCCTGAATTAGCATTGCCTATATGGCTAGTAGAGCAACTAGACTTCTCATAGAAACATGAACTCGCTTGGTCAAGATTACTATTCCTTTCAAGCAAATATCTATCCATTGGTCCACAAACCTGAACTGCTTTCCTCTTCCCACCATTATGTATTCTCTTTAACTCTTCCCCAAGAACTGAATCAGTAAGAGAAGGATAATACGGTTCAAGTTCCTTTGGACCAAAATCCACTACCCTTGCTCTCAGCCCAAAAGAACGGAAAAGAGCAGCACATTCAGTAGTCCCAATCCATCTTTTCAAGCCATATATTCTATTAGCAAACTGATCAGAACCAACTGCATCAAACCCCTTTTCCCAAGCAATCTCAAGCCATCTTTGGAGCGGCGGAATATCAGGAACAAACCCTGCCCCGCCAAACAACACATCTCGAGTCTCATGCCTTTGCATAAGCAAATGGTATCTAAGCATCTGGATGTTCCTCCACCCACAACCCCACCCAGAATCCTCGGATTGAACGCTCTGAAAATGATCAGTATAGCCACACAAAATAGAGGTTGTATTTCTAGGTTCCAACTCCAAACACTCTCTCAGCATAGCCATCAACCCTCCTTCAATTTTGTGAAAACTCATCCTGGTCTGTGAAGCAACCAGACACGCGATACTTTCCTCCGTGCTACATTGTCCCTCACCTCTCACATATGGCAAGTCACTACACTGCAAATACATCCACACTATAGTCACTATACTTCCAACAGAAGAACACAAACAACCCAAGTATGTCGTAAACAACATCAATGCCTCACTTACAAAGACAAAAAGAAGAAAGAAACATCATTCCTTTCATACTAAAAAAAGCCCAAAATATCAATCTAATATTTCATTCCATCAGCCCAACTAAGCTGATAATCTAATCTTTTATGCTAACATCCAACACATAACTTCAAAGAATCATGACAAGCATATAACTTTATAGTATAAACTTTCTTATAGCTTTGAATTAAAACCAATTCAAAATCCAAAAAGAGAGTACTGGAGAAGGTTTTAGTTTACCATTGATGGAGGAGAAGAAGGAGCAAAAGCAAGTTGCTGAGCAAACTCCAAGTGCATTGCAAGTTGTTCATCATCTTCAACCTCAAAATGACTATTAGCATGCCTGAAACACAAAACCCATCAACTAAATTATACATAAAAAACCAAAGGTTTAAGCTTTTTACAGAAACAAGTTATGATTCTTATTGATACAGAAGTACAAAACTCAATGCAGAAAACAAATACAAAAAAAGGTCTGAGTTTTTTTGCAGAGAGAGAACATTATACGAGTTACCGTTCAAGTTGTGACGATAGGACTATGAGACTACAGAATGGGCAAGATGATGATGAAGAAGAAGAATCCATGGCGATGGCGGTTCTTTTCAATTTCGATACGAAGAAGAAGAAGCTCGTTCTGGTTTCACAATGGCGTTTATGTATTGGACTATTCCTCATTTTTTATTGAGCTCGTAATTTATATCATTTGGGCTTTATATGAGACTGTAGAATTAACGCTGAACAAACCCAATCGGCCCAATAACAAGGTGTGTGATCAAAAATTTCGTGCACCCGAAGCAAAGACAATGTCTCTCCTAACCCCAAGAATTCTATCTCACAACTTTTCGTGCACTAGAAGTATGATTTTGATTAGGTATTACACTATTCAATTGATCAACTTAGTGAGTTGGAGTTGACTTTATTTGGGCCTCAAATAAATATTTCATATTGGGCTTAAAAGGCTGAAGTCTTGGCGAGCGGCCCAGCTAGGAATGAAACTTGGCGAGCAGCCAAATAGGATAACAGAATCCGTTTTCAGATCAGTTTAGGACTGTAAGTTAAGAGAGCTGATCTATACGGCTTAATGTTTTTCATACATTTCCTGATTCGGTTAGGTTTCTTTCATGAAAGAAGTTGTGATGACATTTGTTTCAGTATTTAAGCGCCTCTTTGTGGCTGCTAGACTCATCTTTCATATTATTAATCAAAAACGATAACTTTTCTCAAACTCTGGTGGATTCCAGTTTATCTTGATTCTTTCTAGGTTAATCGCTTGATAACCTATATATTCCGCTGCGTCAATAGTCCCCATCGAGCTACGCTCCATGGGGACCCATTTTATTTCGTCGTTCCCTTTCCGGAAAGGTATTATGCACCAAAATCGGACACCGTTTGCCAGACCTGCAGTTTACCGGTTTTACCTTTCCTACGAGCAAACTCTTCTTCAATCTTCAATGTCATATGTTCTACATCAACTATGCTCCGTTTTTCGATATGGGGTCGTTTCGGCCTCGAAAAACGTGTTTTTGTGTTTTTGGACCCTTTTAGGATTTTATTTATTTTTGGGTTTATTTTTATTTCGCCCGTGGGCCCGCTTGTTATCGCCCTAGGATTTTGTTTCAGTATTTAAGCGCCTCTTTGTGGCTGCTAGACTCATCTTTCATATTATTAGTCAAAAACGAGAACTTTTCTCAAACTCTGGTGGATTCCAGTTTATCTTTGTTCTTTCTAGGTTAATCGTTTGATAACCTATATATTCCGCTGCGTCAATAGTCCCCATTGAGCTACGCTCCATGGGGACCCATTTTATTTCGTCGTTCCCTTTCCGGAAAGGTATTATGCGCCCAAATCGGACACCGTTTGCCAGACCTGCAGTTTATCGATTTTACCTTTCCTACGAGCAAACTCTTCTTCAATCTTCAATGTCATCTGTTCTACATCAAGTCTCTCACTTAGTTATCTTATAGCTAGCTAATTTTAATGAACAGATTATTAATCTTCCTAGACATATAAACTTGAGAATTTTTAGGTACTCGGAGCTCTTTGGTACTTTTTCGCGATTCAACGAGAGGTGGATTGCTGGCATCATGTTTGCCGAGGTCATCAAGGATGTGAAGCTCGTACATTTAGTTGTGGCGGAGGCAGAAAGATGTTAAGAAAGAGTGATATGACATTGTTGAGCACAAAGTGCCAAATAAAGCTACCAAATAATCCAACGCAGAGAGCGGCCTTTGATTTTGGAATATTTGCTGATGCACTTGACTCTGACATAGTGCAGTCGACTGACTTCCCCCAAAAGTTCTTGAATTGTTTCTGGTGGGGGCTGAGAAATCTAAGGTAATTAATATAGCTTTAAACTCTATGTTTATGTTTGCCGGATCGGAATAATGTTTTGCCGTAGGTACTGGTATTTAAGTAATTAACTTCGCGGTGAGTATATATGCTGATCCTCAATTGCATGTCTTTAGACTTGAATCCTCAAACGTATGTTAACTATAGTCATCAGTGGCGGAATCAGAAAAAAATTATTATCAAGATTAATTATAACGAGCATGACACGGAATTTATAATTTTGAAATTAAAAGTTGTAGTGTGCAGAATACCGATTTTTTTTGGTAACATTTACTATAATGACCAAATTGTTTAAGCAATGACGTAATTTTATACTCTGTGAGTTTCGGGTGGTCTTCTTTCTAGATTGATTTTGAAGTCATACAATGAGTTTCTATTTTCACTCATTCGCTGTTAATCAATCTAGAAAAAAGCGTTAATTATAATTAATTGAAATGAAAATTATAAATTCAAATAAATTAAATGAGAAGTGAACACTAGAATACATGAGATATGATCGAGATACAACTACGAATATAAACGCTCCCTTAACTACGTACACTCTAATTGATAAAAGAGTTTCCTTAATTATGATAGAGCATTTCTCTTTTTCGTTTTTTACATGAAGTAATTTTTTTTAATCTCAAAATTCTTATCTGGGCTTAAGCCGTGGCTTCCTCCGTCACAGATAGATTTAGTAAAGCTCACAATTCTCAACTAATTAAGTACCTATAAATTAAATTGTTGTTGAAACACATTGTTTATATTTTTTCATAGTCCATTAATTATAGTTAAAGGACTATCACCACGCTTAGAGATATAGTTATTTACGTCTGTACGTAGTTTTTACATGAACACGTACATATATATATATATACGTACACTCCATGCATGCATGAAAACTTGTTCTAGCTTATTTAGTATTGCCCCATATTTTGTTAATTTGTGCAGCTCTCTTGGTCAAAACCTCCACACAAGTACGTATGCATGGGAAAATCTATTTGCCATGTTCATTTCCATCATAGGCTTGCTTCTGTTTATATATCTCATCGGAAATTTGCAGGTTGGTATTGATTAATTATGTCTAATTTATAACAACCATGCATGATGCTCATCAGCTCATGGCCACTTTTGTTTCGGGAATGTTGTAGACATATATGCAGTTTGCAACTACAAGATCAGAAAAGATTAGACGGAAGATGAAGACGAAAAATTTAGAGGTCGAATTGTGGCTTTCTAGGAAAGGCCTGCCTAGCAATTTGAAGGAAGTCCTCATGCGTTTCATACAGCAAAAACTTGAAGAGAACAATGATGTCCATGTTGATAACATCCTCGATGTTCTTCCATCGGCACATAGTAAATACATCAAACGTTATCTTCAATTGGCTACCTTGAACAAAGTAAGCCTATGCCTTGTGATTGATCAACCGATAATAACAGATAATAGTGGAAGATAAAAGATAAAAAGGACTATATATGTCTAACAATAATTGAACTTATTAGGTTCTAGTGCTTCAAACTATGGGGGTAAAACTGTTGAAAGGAATCTCCATGAGCCTGGTTCCGGTGGAGTATAAGGAGGGAGGCTGCATTATTGAAGAGAATAGTCCACTTAATAAGATGGTTTTCATCACAAATGGGACTGTACAGACTTACAAGACAAATGGTAAAGGTCAAAAGATCGGTTCCAAGTTTCTTGAGAAAGGGGACTATTATGGAGCAGATGAACTTCTAGATTGGGCATCAAAGTTCAACTCTTTCGACGAGTTACCTATCTCGACAAGAATGGTTAAGCCTGTCACGAAAGTTGATGCCTTTGAACTAAGCGCAAATGACTTGAAGAGTGTGGCCATTAAGTACTGGTGGTACTTCACCATGAAAAAGGAGCTAACCGAATTCTGCAACCAATCTATGTTGGAGGAGTTTGCTGTGTATTCGATAGAGAAGGAGATTTGTCGGCGCAGGCAAAGCAAAAAGAAGCATAGTATTAGGTCTCTCCATAGTTTGGATATTCAGGGTGGTAGTGCAAGTCAGAAACTTCGGGATATAATCAGTAAGATCATGCAGGATCAGTTAACCTCTCATGTTGGTGATCTTAAACATAGCTAGCTAGCTAATTAGATCATTTAATTACTTGTTGGGAAAAGTCATAAAACCAAGACATATATATATGTGTCACATATATAACTCTGAATAAATCAGAATGGAAGACATTTTCATATAGCCTAGAATTCATATATTAATTTCTGCCAAGTTACTAACTGCTTCTTGTTTATGATCTTATCTTAAACAGAACTATAGGTCTATAGCTTATGCCTTTTGATATTCGACCTCAATTATTAGCATGCCTGAAACACAAAACCCATCAGACAAATTATACATAAACACCAAAGCTTTAATCTTTATACAGAAACAAGTTTCAGATTCTTATTGATACAAAACTAAATGCAAAAATCAAAAACAAAAAAAGGTCTGAACTTTCTGCAGAGAGAGCATTATATGAGTACCGTTCAAGTTGTGACGATGGGACTGTGAGACTGCAGAATGGGCAAGATGATGATGAAGAAGAATCCATGGCGATGGCGGTTCTTTTCAATTTCGAGATGAAGAATAGGAGGAGGAGGAGAAGAATTGAAGCTCGCTTTGGTTTTGTACTTTGTATCAATGGCTTTTATGTATTGAGCCTTTTTCATTCTTATTGGGCTCGTAATTATTATCACTTGGGCATTATCGTTTGGGCTTATATGAGACTGTAGAATTGACGCTAAACAAGCCCAATTGGCCCAATATTTGCTTAGAGAGAAATTAATAGAGAAAAAAATGTGAATTTTGCCAAAACTAATAAAGGCAGATTCAAACCCAAGGGAGCCTCAAAAACTCATTTTTCATCGAAAATGTGGATTATTTCGAGTAAAAATTGAATTTCTGAAAATTTGTCCCCATTTTTTTTTCACAGAACGTATAAATCTCGCTCCGATCTTTTTATATGAATTTTCAAAATTAAGAATGGACCGGATGGAAGGACAATGAGTACAGAGTGATGATAAAATCTTAGAAAGTTTTGCTGCCAACTGCAAATACTGTAATCTTTGAATTATTTGAGAGATTAAACAAGCATTTCATCTTGAACAGTAAAATAATGAGTATCATAATAGTAACTAGCTAGTTTTTACTTTCAATCCTGATATATACAGTGTTAGTTCTCCAAGTGTGAGCATTGAAAGAAAAGTGTCTACATTTTTTGGCTTCTTCATAAAGAATGTGTAATTAGGTCTCTATTTAAGCCTCTTCTTTGGTGAGCACCCTCATTCCACTCTTGGAAATTAGAAGGTCCTTCATTTCTCTGTAACTGCTAAGCTCCTCGAGTGCATCAGATGTTTTCCGAGGCATAAAGAAGCCAGAAGCTGTAGCAACTCCTTCCTCGTGTTCAGGCTTCGCAGAGTGAGATGAGTAACAACTAGAATCTTGGCGGAGAGGTGGAGCTGTTCTCAGCATGTGAACAAGAACGCCAACAGCAGCACCTGGTGACTTTCTACCGATTGGCAATGACTGTGAAGTAAACTCGGAAGCTCTTTTGTTGTCGAGATCTTGACTGTTGAACAAAAAATGTGAAGACATAAACATAAGATAGTAATCAGACCAGGGTATACATATGTTAATGTAAGCAACAAGGACTGCAGAGAAGAACCAATATGATTATAACCACTTCTTTAGTCCCAATTAAGATAGTCTGCTACTTAATAAAACTAAGTGCTAATATTTGATTGGATTTGAAGTAACTACCTGGCATGAGAGTCGGGTGTATCAACATCATCCACATCGAAAGGGCATGAGAATTCGCAATCATCTATATCATCCTGAAAAGATAATCTACTCGAGCTTCTAGAACATCCAACACGTGGTGAGCCACTAGAGGACAACAATCCTGAGAACCGCCCCGAATCATCCTTGCTGTCTTTCATCTATAAATCAGGTAGCAAATGGTCTTTACTAGCAAGCCATGAAATGAGAAACTAACTTTTATGACTATAGCAAACAAGTTGCCACACATGAAAAAATCGAGACTACCTTCTGAAAACCAGGGTGCATATCTCCAACCCTTGAACCGTCCAGTTTTCTAATTGCCCTTATTCCGGATAGAGATTCTTGTGAGGAAAGTTCATATCGCGTTCCTCTAGGAGATAAAGGAGGAAGCGAGTTTCTACTAGAATCACAGAAATTGGGAGAAAGATACCGAGAGCCCCGACCTCCCATTGCATTGGGGATGCTTACGGGAGCACTTTCTGGACGAATTCGTGTATGCATAGGACTAAAGTTACCACTGGACAAGTATGTAGGCGGAGAAGGGGACGGAGATGGTGAAAATGGAGGCGAAAGCTGATACTCATCATAACTAGAAGCCTTCGAATGACTTAGTAGTCTATGGTTTTGAAGTATGTTAGTGTATGCATCAGTAGGAGGAGATCCAACATCATGGGACATTGGGGATGCACGATACGTAGGTGGAGATCCAACTACAGGTTGATACTGCAAGGCTTGAGGTGGTCTGTGAAAGCCACTTGTCCAGCTGTGTGGACATTGAAATGGTCCGGCAGATGGAGGTTGTACTCTTCCCAGCAGAAAAGATGTTGAGCGATCACCCTTCACTGATGACGGGAAATACCTCAAGGGGTCCGTGGCAGGACTACCAACATAATCTGTAATTATCTTTGGTGGCATCGGCGCGGAAGGCTCAAGATTGAAATCAGATAGTGTCTTACGATACATGATGGACAAAGAAATGTGGCCAGGAGTGGCCTCTATAGGAGCAAAACTAAACTCCTGCATCATTTCCTCTTCTGCCCGTGTGAAAGGATCTCTTAGCGAAGAAACCTTGTAAATGATATCGAAACTATAAGTCTGATGAGATGTATTTAGCTGTCTAAAGATCCTATACGCTGGGAGTAGCCTCATATACGAATATAGAGCCCGCAAAAGTACAATTGACTTCTTATATATCCTCTTGTATGCTGAACTATCACCACTTTGATTTGCCACAACTCTAGGATTTTCATACTGAACAACCCACCTCTCTATGATCGTTTCGACAGATGTACCCCCCACCGAATTCCTAAACAGATTGTCAACCGATGATGACAAACCAGACCCCGCGTGAACGAGTATAATGTCAATAATCATCGGATCCATCACATTTCTGTGCCAAAAATTCAAATTCTCAAGAACCGCAGGACGATCCCCTAGTACTAAGTTGAACCATTTGTCACTCTTTCTCACCACAGAAGAATTTGACGACAAGTCTCCACTCCGATCATGCAGATGTAGAGAAGGTATCCTAGAGTCCAGAACAATATGCAAGCTTTTCAACAGAAACTGCGAAACTATCTGCTCCAATTTTCCCGATTCAGGCTGATAACTGTTCTGAAAATCCATACCTTCTTAACAGCCTATAATCTCTATCACAGCAAGCATTTCAGTACCCACAACTCGAAAAACCAATCCAAACCCACAAAGCCAACTCCTTTCCCAATTCAACTAAACACAAACTACTTCCAATTCTGATATAAAGTCTTGATCTTTATTGCATTCAACAATATATACTAGCCATTCAAAGAAAGCAGCTTTCTGAAACTAAGCAAAGTATTGACCTTGCTGATTTTGGCAAGAAGCAACAACAACAACCTGGGAAGCTTAGTAAACTCTGTAATACATAGACATACAAAGAATTAAAATGACCCATTAAAACCCAGAATCCAAAATCTGATGTAGCAAACCATGCAATGAACTTCGGATATAATAAGCAAAGTAAAAATGGATCAATTCATAAAACCCATATCAACAAACACAATGAAAGATCTTAAATGAAACTGATGCTAAGAGATTGTGAAACTTACATGAAAGATTTGAGAGCGATGATGATGAGAAATTTGATATGGTGTGTCTTTTGGTTTTTCTTGTTCAGCAATGCCTAAACCAACAACAGCAATGTCAAAACAGATGATTGCTGTTTGGTCTTAAGTAAACATTTTCTCAAGTTGGCCAAAATATAAAAAAAGAATCAATCATTTTGTTTTACGCTACGGAGATAATCATCATGAATTTTGTATTATTTTTGATAGGATAACATTAAGTTTAGCATCAATATTATTTGGTTTAGTTTATGGGTCACAGCGGGCCCGGATTTTTTCGGACATAAGCAAACCGGATCGAGTTTAGGTTCTGTGGGCTGCACACTGATTTTTTAGGCTTATTGGTCTGGTGACCTATATATATTTTTTTAAGGAAAATGCTAAATTTTATTAAGAAATATTGAAGACCATGAGGTTCACCATATTTAACAGTACGTGTTCATCTAGCTAAGACATGAACCGCTCTGTTACAATCACGGGTATGGTGAACAAACACTGAGTTCGGGTATTGTGCTGACAGCTTCTGGACATCCTCCTTCGAAGTTTGGAACTCCACTGTAATAAAGTTGACGTCTTATGGTGCTTTAACCACAATAAAGGAGTCTGAGCTGAAGCGGACTAGGTGAAGGTTATAGAGTATGCTAAACACACAAACTTCATAAGCGACTTCAACCTCCACGGATGGTGACCCATAGATTCAGACATATAAAATATTCAATGACACAATCTCTATAATGAGCGATGAAAATGAGTTTTGTTGGCTTTGAGTGAAAGATGGTATAGGTTATCATTATGATTTGTTATTAATTTGGATTTGTGTCAAAACAATACAAACTAATTTTGAGATATTAATGGGGTGAATTAAATTAAGTCAATTTCAAGATTATAAATGGTTATTGATTATGAGCTAATTTTTAAGTTTATTTTAATACATCCATATGATTAGGGGTGGAATTCGGGCGGTTTGGTTTGGTTTTTGATAAAAACCAAAACCAAACCATAAGAATTTCTTCGGTTCGTTCGGTTTTTCAATTTTCGACAATAAAAACCAAGCCATTAGGTTCTGTTTGGTTCGGTTAAAAATTTCGATTTTTTTCGGGTTTTTTCGGTTTTTTTTTCTTCAAATTGTGAACAAACTTCACACACACAAAACCCTAATAAATAGGAGAAAATCAATTACTTTCAACTTGTAAGACATTAACAAATAACAATAGCATAGCAATCCAAACATCAAATTCAAATTTTCAAGTTACACCATCAATTCCAAGTTTCTAACATATAAGAAAACATTCTGCAAATAATATTTGTAGTTCAATTTCAAGTTTTTCAACAGTCCATAAAGCAAACAGTCCAGAAATTAAGAAAATAGCAAAAAAATAGCAAATTGATGCAAAATCTCAACAAAGTTCTAGTAGCATTTTGCTTCAATTTCCAGCACTATTTGATGAAAATTCCAGCAGCTGATCTCAGCATAAGGCAGTTTGCACTTTGCTTCAATAAAAACTCTATTTTGATTTTTGAGTATTTTGATTTTTGACCATTTTCTCTCTAAGTTTTTAAATCAAAACGACACTGTTTTTCCTATTCACTCCAAAACGACACCCTTTTATATATGTTCGGTTTTTTCGGTTTGGTTCGGGTTTTTAAAATCCGAAACCGAAACCGAACCGAATTTTTTCGGTTTTTCGGTTTTTTCGGTTCAAATTTTTTCGGATTCGGATTTTTCCGGTTTCGGTTCCGGTTCGGCTCAATTTTTTTTCTTCGATTTTTGGTTCGGAAGTCCCACCCCTACATATGACTCTATTCAGATTCAGCCTTGATAGTTGATATTTCTTGATGTTATTGGATTTCTTCTTCAAAAATCAAAATGCACACCTCTGTTGACCGAGATTCTTGTGGGCTTCGAAGATTTTCTATCGAAATGCATGAAGCTATGATTGGATCCATCCATACCTTCAATCCATAAACTCCTTTAGCCCATTATCTTCCTAATCATGGAGTTGAAACTGGGCCATTGCGTTTTCGAAGAACAGTACATGATCAATTCAACTTGTCCCCAATCAGCACATGCCACCCCTTTTTTTTAATCAATAAGGGATTAGGCAATAGTACTTCTACGGAAGTAGATAATTTAGGAAATAAGTCCTACCTTTAACATTGGAGCCACATAATTTTATATTTTTTGATACAAAAAGAAATCACAGACAAACTACAAACTAAAGTCCCTACGGCATCCTATGTTTCTTATGTCAAACTGAAAAGCAATATTAGCACTAGGAGGAATACATTGGTTCCAGGTTCTTCTTTCTAAAATAGAATGGCCCCAGCACAAAATTAGTTTTGTGATACGCATGCTTACACACCGATCCCGGAAACATATCTCCCGATCTCCAAATATCAGCAACAACAGTGAAAATTCTCCGGGGAGTGTCAATCTTCTTATTATTATATTGATAGCATCTACTAAAATCTCATCGGAGCCACCTGATTGATGAAGATAAAGAGTAAGAAAAGAGAAGTAAGAAGCAATGTGGAACCATTGTCTTCATTCTCATAATCTCATTGGATCCTATAATATTCCAAATTCATTGTCTGTTGTGTTGTCACATTGTTATCTTTATTTATTGGTGTGAAGCCCCAGTGTCACCCCACAAAAACCAAAACTATGTCTTCTGGGACCTCAATAAGCCACGATCTCTCGCATATTTGATCAAGTAAACGATTCTTCACATATTTTAGTCGGCCAATAGAGGCCGCGCAATAGTACTAGCATTAACACACACTAGCTTGTCACGTACTCATTAATAAACTCTAAACTCATACATCGTAATAGTCCCTCTTATATTAATTTACTAAGCCAAAAAGTCACGATTGAAAAAATAAGGTCGCTACATTTGTCCGGTTAACCAATTAAAGCCGATTAAAAATGATTCCCATATATGAATTAGCAGTCCTGATTGTTGAGTTGTGATTAATTATCGATAGATCTTAATTCAATGATTGATAATAAATTATATCATAATTATTTTTTAATCACCCATCATTAAATTGAGATTTAACTATAGTTGACTACAATTACTGACCACAAAATTTATTGACCACCAGAGATGAACTCATTAAATTAGAATTTGTGAGATATTTGTTACCAATTAAGTTAGACATAGCTAGCTTAATTACATACCCAACTCATGAGATAAGGTAAATGTAACTAAATTTAGACTTGGTCAGTTAATCTATACCATATATGTGTCGAGACATTATGCATCTACCTGGCCAAACCATATAACATGCATGCAAGTCTTGATTTCCCTAATCAATTCCAATTTAATTCTAGAAGAAAATTGAAAATAATAGTCCTTGGATACTAAAACAAGAAATTAAAAGTCGTTGGATACGATAAATCTAAAACGAATACGGCCAAAGCACGAAGGCAACCGAAGAAATAACGAAGAGTTTAGATGACAGAAGCAATCACGTAATCACAGAAAATCACAACTCCATAAACCATTTCTAGATTCATTGAATCTAGACACACTCATTGTTGTTAGGTCTATAAAAACCAAACCGCACCTCTCCTCTCTTCTTCACCTGTGTTGAGTCAGTTCTCTGCGAATTACATATTTGTGTTCCGTACATAATTTTTTTTTATTTTTCCTTTCATCGGTCTTCTTTGTTTTTTTCAATGGCGGTGACGAAGCAGCAAGCTCCGATGAAGGTGGTGGACGACGAGTCGTCGTTGTTGAAGAGGAGGAACGAGGAGCTGGAGAGGGAGCTGAGGAAGAGCCGAGAGAGAGAGGAGAGGACGAAGGGTGAGCTGGAGAGAGTGTTGGAGAGGCTGAGAGTGGCGGAGGATGCGGAGGAGAGGCTGTGCTCGCAGCTAGGTGAGCTGGAGGCCGAGGCCATCGATCAGGCGCGTGCCGATCACGCTAGGATTATGTCGCTGGTGAACCAGCTGTCTCAGGCTCAGCGTCTCCTCCAGTCCGCCGGCGCCGTCTCTCTCATTCCTCTTGAGTTTGCCGCCAAATAATGACCATGCATGACGTACGTACTCGTATCGGAAGCCCTAGCTCTTTGTGTACATACGTAATTTTTTCTTGTTTGTAAAAGATCTTAGAGTATTTATATGTAAATAGGATTCGAATCTCCATCTTCTTTTTCATTTAGAAAAAAAGAAGAACATATAAATATATATATGTAGAGATGATATGTACGTATGTATTCCTGGTGTTGGTGATATTGGCCAGAGTTCTGATGAATCTGATCAATAATTTTTGTTGTAATTGTGATAATTGAAGTGTAATTTTGTGCTTAATAATTGAAGTATATGTGATATCTTTTTTTTCAACGATGGATTGTGTTAAGCAACTAATTAATTAAGCAAATAATACCCTTTAATACGTATATATATGTATGTCACCATTATTACGTGAAAGAAAAGCATAGATAGAACAAAGCAATCATGATTTTCATCTATTTCCATAATTTAAAGTTTCGAAGTTTCAGTTGAAGCGAGATAGAGACTAATCCCTAATTTAAAGTTGTGTTTGGTTGTGATGAACTTGCTGCATAAAGTGTCAAACTTTACGTAATTTGGATCAGTTTCTATGTCTTTTGCCTAGCTGCTATAGATCCAGTTAGTAAGTAGTTACATAGAGGACTGTTCTTGGGGATAAAGCAAAGGAGCAAGACTAACGGTAGAGGTGTTTTAAGGACCCAGCACTTCCCCACTGAAATAGGAAAGTAAAGGAAAGAGACCACAGTTGGGAGGATTTAAAGGGGTCCCATATGAATAGTAGTATCTTATATATGGCTTGAGAGTTGAGACTTCTTCAAGCATATTCTAGATCTGGATTCGAATATGTGCAAACCCCACGTTGGTTTCACATTTTCACTGGATGAAATAGACCAGACATCATGCATGAGAAGGTGAATGAAAGTTTGGGCCATCTCTACGCCGAGGGAGATATTTTTATAATTTAGTCTTTTAAATATATTATTTTAATAAATAATAAGAATTATATTTTGTGTCGTTTTTAATTTATAAAAAATATAATTTTAATTTTTATATTATTTAATAATTTAAACTTTTAAATTTATATATATTCAAATGTATATTTACTCAAAATTAAGTACTTTTAAATTTATATATATTCAAATCTATATTTATTTTATTACATTTAATTTAGTTGTTAAAAATATTACTGTTGACAATTATATTAATGCTTAATTGCATTGTATTTATTATATTCATTGATGGTTCATTTAACAAATAAATTATTATTAACATTATAAAAACATGCTAGCAATCTGTTATTCGATTTTCATACTATTCAAATGAATAAGCAACTCGTGAAGTTATGAGAGCGCCATGAAACCAAAATTATGCAAACAATTACATAATCTAGCAGAGTATATGACAAAAGCTCATAATAAACTGACATCATCTCATCCCAAAAACATATTCTCCTTCACTCTAAGGTTGTTTAACTAGATAGAAGTGTTGTTTTGGCATGGCAGCTCGATCAATGAATAGGGGCTGTCCGGCTACTTGTATTTCCGCTTCTCTTGAAATTCAGGGTCCCTAAAACAAAATATAACATAAGTGAGTCAAAACCAATATATTTCGAGGAGCCATACAAGTTAAAACGGAGCATGCGTCAGACCTCTGAATGTGATCGAGAATGAGAAGCCTTGGTCCAGGAGGGATTTTCACCTCCTTAAGAGCACTGAAAATTCATTGCAAATAGGAAGACATCAAAAGCAAATACAGGTAACATGGTTTATATAGTTAAAAGGCCATATGAATAACTTTACGAGTGATGAGGAATCTGAACTTGCCTATCGTTCAGTAGAGGCAAAGTGTAGTCTGTTAGCAAGCCTTTCTTGAAATTCTTCTCATATTGATCGAGGCCAAGGTTACCCAACATGCTTTTTGTTTTAGAATAGTACAGATCTTTTTCTGCAGATGGTACTTTGGAAAACTTTTGCCCCAACTGCACAGCAATGTGTGAAGTGTTCACTCTTAGATCCCCAATAGATCATTCAAATAACATGCAGCCAACAAGTACTACTCAGATGTATCTCACAGTATTAGACTACGATCATGTAACCATATAAGTCGATGACACTCAATGAAATATGGGTCATTCTATGAATCAGCAGTATCCTCGTCTCACATGACATATTTGTTTAAATGTGTCCCCGAACTAGAGTTCAAACGGCAATTATGTGTAGCTAAGAACAAGAAATAAACACACATTACTTGTCAGCTACTATTGACATGATAAAACGTCTTGAGGCTCACCTTGAAGATTCCACCTTGAACAAGTGCAAAGAAGAGTCCAGAAGTAAGTGCATTCTGTGCTTGATTAGGCCCCCCAAATCCACTCACCAACGAAAAAAGGGCTCCTGAACCAAAGGCAGCAATCATGCTGCGATACACGGGAACAATATAAGTACCCAAAAGTCAAGACCAACGATTCAAATCTTGAAAATCTATAATAATGCATATTACTCTTAATCAAATGAAAGAGAAAGGGGAAGCAAGCAAATATGAATGACGATCCCAAGGAAAGAGAAGAATTATGGACATCAGAATGGAACCATAGGGAGAAGTGGCACTGCCTTGGCCTAGACCAGATCAAACATCAAGATATCACAACTAAACGAACAAACCTTGCAGATTCACATTAAACAAATAATTGACTCACAAAATAGTATCACAGAGAACTCACTGTCAACAAAATTTAAATCTATTAAATCTCATGAACAAGGCATAACAAGGCAAAGTCTACATTCGACAGGAGCAGGTATCAAGATTAGTGGAAAGATCAAGGTCAATTGTGTTCAACATATAGTGCATGTCAACAAAACTAACAGAGACTCCTTTGCATCAAAGCTGTGACAAAACTTCTACGCATGAATAGAAAGAGCTAGTAATACACATATACACATACAAAAGGCAAACACAAACTGCTTCAAACCATAAACATATGCACATACCAAACTCCACAAAACACTTCCCAACAACAAAATAGACTATCTTGTTGCACTAGACAATTATTTGTGTCAAAGATTAATAACCAGACTTAGACTCACAAATGGAGTAAGCTCACCTCGATTCGACATCCTCCTTTCCTCTCACTCTCTTCATAACACAAGATATACCAGCATTCACACCAGTCATCACCGCAAAGTTCCGAGCTTGTATCCATGGACCCCCAGCCAATGCCTATAAAAAAAAAATCATCATCACCAAAATCAAAACACCTTCTCACACATCAAACACATTTCCCATTTCAAACTAAACTAACTCTACCCAACTCATAAAACCACACCAATTCAACACTACACACATAAAGTTCCAATATTTACACCAATCAAAGTTCAAAGTTTGGTTTTTTATGAATCCCCAACCTGAGCTTGTTGGAATGAAGCCATGGCCTGAGGGTTGAGCCCAGCCTGAGGCGGAGGAGTTGGAAGACTTGAGGAGATATCTCCGGTGAGAGTACCCATTATGCCGCCGATGGCGGCGCCCTGAGCGCCGCTGGTGACGGTGACGATGGCGGCTTCAACAGGGAGAGACTGCTGAGAGAGCCAGCCACGGAAGTTGAGCTCAAGTTCTTTGAAACGAGACTGAAGCTGCTCTATTGGGTTTTGAGTCTTCTGGGGAAGCATGGCTACCATGGTGCCTCGATTATCTTGCTCCATTTTCCAAAGGGTTTCGATGATTTTGTAGTAGTGATGTTTGTAAACTACTACTAGCCAGGTCTCTTTGTTTGTGTTTATGTATGGATAACGAGGGAGGCTTTGTTTGTTTTGTTTTGTTTTTTGTTTTATATATGTAAAAATTCAACATCTCCAAGTTTAAGTCCTTTAATCCCTTCTCTCATATAGGTCAATGCCCCAAGTATAAGTTGCCTAAAATCTCCTTGAATCTATGATATGGAAAACAACGTCTTTTTGAAGTCTCAAATTGAATTTTTATTAAGAAGTTAAAGGTCCCAGAGGCGTAAATAGGTTTTTTATCACTTTTTTCAAGTAATTTTGTAATTCTGCGTACGGTCCAGGATTAAAACTGTGTGCTCTTAACTCTTGAGGGACAAATCTTTCCACTATCAAGTAACACACACAATTACAAGATTTTTGTACTCTGGGGATACATAGCCCGTATGCTATCCTAACTAGTCTGACTACTAGTTCTACACAGAGCTATACTACTTGACTTATGTGTTTACACCTTGAAAAATATCTAGAAGCATCAACTCAGATCTTAACTACTTTCAAGTTAAATCTTCTTGATCTACTTCTTCGGATTGAGCATCTCCATACCTATCTCAATGGAATGCACTATACAATGATGCATATGGATTTTGGAAAACAGTTTTTATGATTGTGAATCCATGACTTATATGCACAGCAAGTAGAAACACAAGACACAGAAGGGGAAGAGAAGAGGAGAGAAACTACACAATTTATGTGCTCTCAAAGAGTGACCCGAAAAGAATTTCTCCACAAATAGTTTTTTCACTCAACCAAGGGAGTCAAAACTGCTTTAGACAACCTTATATAGACAAGATAAATCAGCAGCATATATTAGCAAGGAAGCACGTGCTAAACAACTCAAAAGTAACCCTATAGCAGTCCTAAAACTGTCACGATTTGACACAACAATTTGATCATAGTTTTCAAGATAAAGGCATGCTTAGGAGACAACATGTAAGGTCAATTCTAAAGTTTCCATTTCAGGCAAAAAGTGTTTTAGGAGGGAAAAAGTTTTTCCAAGCCTTATACCAGAAATGGCTAAACTAGTTTCAGCAAGCACGTGATAAACAAACTATGGGGAAGGCAAAGAAGACTGCCCAGGCTGTAAAGCAACTTTATATAAACAACACACAAACCAAAGAATCACATGTGAACCTAAAAGCACCATAATTCAAACACATCTTTTGTAAAGTCAACTATCATACAACAAAGCATATGTATTCTGAATTAAGGGTAACTTAAGCTGCAGAAAGTCACATGTATACATAATTAAAGATAACCTAGGCAGCAAAAAATCATATATGAACACGTTTCAGAATGACAGCAGAAAACCAGGGATATATGTATCAAGTGCTATTCTAAATGAAAAACATGTTATGCATGTGAATGATCAACCTGTTTGTTCATTGAGATAGATAGGTAATGATAACCTCTTCAGCCTCTTCATAGATGTTCCTTCAATCTATTGTGTTTTGTCCAATACAAGGGATAGCCAACATAAGTATGCCTTTAGAAGTAGGCCGATGTAGTATATACATTGCGTTCTATAGAAAATGTTTAGTCTGAAGAGGACGTGAATAAGTAACTCGATATCCATCTAGTTTAACATGTTTGTTAAGTTTCGATTTGAATTTTTTTCACGGTTAATATATATTATGTTTAGTCGCATGGTTTGTAATATCGCTATGTTTATGTAGTGACAAGCACGGTTCTAAACGTTGGTTTAGAATGTCATATAGGGACTAGAAAGTGAACAATTTTGGAGATTTAAGCGACACCGAGAGTCGTCTAAGTTCCACTTAGGCGCTCAAAAGTACATAGCGTTATTTAGAAACTCTCACAAATACGTGTTACACATAGATACACATAAATTATTCGTATCTATGCTAATCGAACCAACCAAACTATGATATATTTGATGTAGAATTTGGTTTCACTCCTCCAACACTCTTCATGTTAAAGTTTGATAGTTGGAAATATTTAGCCTTCAGATCTCAATTATATAAAACAATCTCAATTCCTTTTGATCCTAATCACAAAATGATCACTGATCACATCTCAATTCAGGAAAGTGGTTTGTCCCAACTGAACAGAAACTAGAGTTTGGCAACGAAAGCAAAGCACCATACTCCAGCAAAATAACCATCATAAAAGCTCACCATAAACACCCAAACAACTCATGTTGTCTTTATTTCTATTTCCCTCCATTCAAATTCTGGCCAAAAAGTAGCATTCTTTCGCTGCCATCAGCCTCCACATTCTGTTATAATTTCTCATAAATGAAGGCTATTGATTTCTTAGATTACCATATAACTGCCCATGATCTTCATACACCACATTGTTTCTCACGTAAATACTAACAGTACTAATAGCAGTACATTATCGCATTACTTGTGAACCTCTTCCTTACATACATGGACAATGTAATGATATATATATATATATTTATATATTGGAGAAATACACCATATATACGATATGCTCCATTTTTTCAAAAGGGTTTCGATGATTTTGTAGTAGTGGCTTGGTGATAGTTGTGAACTATGACTATGTCTCTGTTTGTGTTGTTGTATGGATAACGAGGGAGGCCTATTTGTTTTGTTTTATATATAAATTCAACATCTTTACAAGTTTAAGTCCTTTAAACCATAGTTCTAAAAACCCTATAGTGCCGCAAAACACCCCCGATAGTTTTCTTGCAGCGCTAGCACCCCCATGGCCTCCTCTAATGGCGTATCCTGCAGGCTATCTACAGCCTTCGTAGTTTCTGAGCGAGGCAAAACCTCCTTTAGCGTAAAGGATGCAAGCAACTCAAAGCACTATGCTGTAGTCAAACTTGGTATTGAGCCCTTATGATGAAGTCATTGATGTTGGGAAGGTGGTGTTGAACCGAATTCTGATGTGGGTTGAAGTGTTGGGGATTCCTCCGAGGTTGCAGACGGTCACCATTGTGGGCTACATCGCCCCTACTCTTGGCGATATCATCCGGTTGGATGAACCTAGAATCCTGAGTGGGAAACGCATCTGAGGCCGCATTTGGCATGATGTACAACTGCCCGTCAAGAAAGCATACCCACCAGAGGTCTTTGAATTCGATAGTATTGTCATATCAGTTCGGTATAGGAATGACCGGCTATGTGGGTACTGTCAAACTTGTGGGATTTTCGAGTACGCTATCTGTGGAGGACATCCAGACATGTCAGCGATAGAGGAGGCGATATCGGCCTACCAGCTTCCCGGCTCGAAGGAGAAGGACATCGGCATAGGGGCAGTTAGCGAGCCAGTGAGTCAGGAGAGGTTCCCTGGTCAACTTAGGAACCCTAGCTTGACCAAGAGTCTCGGGTTGACTAGGACTCTGCTCTCTATAAGTGCCTCGACTTCTTCGGGGAGTTCCTTGACAGCTCCAGGTCTCACACTGTCCTTCCCAGGCATCTTGACCTCGGCTCTTGCTCGTCAACTCAGGGAATTCTCTTTCAAGTCTCCGGAATAGGCTACTCCTGGAGTTTGGTTCTCGAAGGAAGCTAGACCACAGCTTGGTGTGAAAAGAAAGGTGGTGGAGGACACTCCAAAGTCTTTGCCAAGATCATTTAAGGTTTATCAGAGGGCAACTCATGCTCAAGTCCCATCACCTCCATCTAAGAGAGATGCACTACTCACGACACTCTGTACGTCACTCACGGATGAGTTTGGCCACATCAAGGTTTCTCCGCTAAAAAGAAAGAAGGGTCACCGTGTGGGTTTGAAGAATAAGACAAAGGAGGAGGCAATGGTAGGGAATGAGGCTGCGAGAAGTATGACAGTGGCGGGTTCCCCTAAAGTCCGCAAAAAGTGAGTTGTTGGTAAGAAACTTGCTTTGAGAAGCGAGGCAGAACCGGATCCTGTGGTTTCTGCAACAATGCCTACTTCTGATCAAGCTGACAGTGAGGTCCTGGCTATTATGGTCGTGGAGACTCATGACAAAGCCCAGAAGTAGTAGGTGATTTTGTAGGCGAACATTGTCTTGGTCTATCCGTGTTGGTGTTCGTCTCGGCACTGAGAGGCATGTCTTGGTTACTTGGTGTTCTTTTCTGAGTATTTGTTCGTGAGCTAGTTTAGGTTTCCTAGATTAGTTTAACAGTAGTCAATTCTCTCGAGCCCTATGAGCGCCTGCTGTGTAACAATGTTCCATTTTGATTAATAAAGTGCCTCTCATTTGATGATAAAAAAAATTCATTTAAACCATGTCGGCCTCTCCCCATTAGATCAATGGTCCTGAGTATAAGTATTAGTTGCCTAAAATCTAATAGTAAAAGTCTTCTTTTTTGAGTTCTCTCGTAAATTGAATTTCACTAAGAAATGTTAGGCCGAAGCAATGCATACATTGCTTCCATTAAGAAATGTTTAATATGAATAGCAAGTGAATGAGTAACAAAGAAATCATGGTCGCTTTCAATTTAGATTAACAATGTTTGGTGAGTTTTGATTTAAGTTTATCTCGGTTAGTATATTTTATGTTAAGTTACATGATTCATGATTTGTTTTTGAGGACAAACAAGAACCATTTCATTACTGGAGTAATAGATAGAGTATACAATGACCACCCTGTGGTGGGCTATGAAAATATTGATCACTACTTAAGATAGCCTAGACTAACTCCATACTACTATCTTGCGACACTCTTTAGCACTAGTAAATCAATCAAGTGTGGAAAAATATAAGAACTAAATCTACAACCCTACAGAATGCACAGAAGATACATGATCCTCATCTGTGCCAACATATCACATCTACCTAGATCCTAATTTCTATTGCCCAACCAAGTTGGGTCTTTAGAACAAAGCCCAACACAAAGAATCTAGGCCCATCCCACACCAAAACTAGTCTAAACCCTACGCAAGACGGTGCTGTATCGGTTGCCAGGGCTACACTGGCCAAGCACTAGAGTTTACAACGACGCTTGCTTAGTTGAGTAATAGCTCCTCCAACCAACCATCGTAGAAGATCCAGGCCTAGCATCAATATAACCCAATTTTGTCCTCCGTCGCTCAACATCGTAGCCTCAACTTCGACTTACAACATGTTTGTTCTCCGCCCAATTAGGGTGACACCACTCCCTTGACCAACACTGAACGTCGTCTACCTTCAATTGAGCTCGACTCAGTCTTGCATGCCCTGAACACTGAGACCCAAGTAGTTTGTGACAACAGACAAGGATCATTGACACCATTGGAGGCAAATGATGTTTACTAGAGATCGAGTGCTACACCATAGGAAGGCATCGTGATGTCCTGACCTAGAAGAGACGTGGCCGTGCTGGGTGTGCAACGTTACAACAGGAGACCTGTCGTCGTCAGTAGAGTTATAGGGTTGAGAGCGAAAAAAACAATTATTTGGTAAGCTCTTTATGTAGTGGCAACTACGTGTTACATTTCATATCTATGCTAATCGATCCAACCAAACTTTGAATATATTTGATGGGGTGTTCTACAGTACTCCGGAGTACCAAAATTCTCCAATTTTAGAGCGTTGAATCACCTCATTTATCCTAAAGTGGGAAATTTAGTTTCACTTTTCCAACACTCTTCATGTTAAAGTTTGATAGTTTGAAATATTTAACCTTCAAATCTTAATTATATAAAACAATCTCAATTCCTTTTGATCCTCTAGCACAAAATGATCACAAATCACATCTCAATTCAGGAAAGTGGTTTCTCCCAAATGAATAGGAACTAGAGTTTGGCAATAGAAGCAAAGCACCATACTACAACACAAGAACCATCATAAACGCTTACCATAAACAGTTTAAACACCCAAACAACTCACATTGTATTTCTTTCTATTTCCCTCCATTTAATTTCTGACCCAAAAATAGCATTCTTTCGCCATCATCGGCCTCCCTATTCTGTTATAAAATCTCATAAAACGATGGTTATTGATTCTTTAACTACCATTTAACTGCCCATGATCAACATACACCACATTATTTCTCATGTAAATACTAACAGTACTAACAACAGTACATTATCGCATTACTTGTGAATCTCTTCCTCGCATACATAGATAACGTAATGAGATATACCATATATACTTTAAGCACAACTACATCAAATGAGTGAATATACCTTGTCATCTTCTTTCTCCATAGATTCATCATATATAATCAAACCCTAAGTAGACTCTCTTCATATTCTAGCAGGCTATACTAACCTTGAACAGTTCTAAAGAGGCCAAACCATTGCTCTTCTTTGTCTTTGTGCTCAATCCTTATCAACTCCCACTTGCCAACCGCCTCCTCCTCCTTCTCCTCCTTCTCATTGACACAACGGGCAACAACTGTACAAGTTTCCAAAACCAAGAGAATAAAGTACAACCATGGATTGGAATAGCTGAATGTATAGAGCTTTGTCCACAACTGAGCCACTCTGTATTTCACCATGACCCATACCACAAATAACTAGTCACCATAAGTAACACCCTCCTGCATCCTCGGTATAGGAATTTGCACTACACATAGACATCCTTCAGCAGAAACCCTGAGACTAAAATCAACGTATTCCTTACGGATGCGAGGCAATGGCATATACTAAAAGTCCTCCTTTTCCAAATTAAAAACAAGTATTTGATCAACGTCATCGAATAATCCACTGTATAACCAATGCAGCCTCTCTCACCACCGTCGCTAAAAGACACGAAGTCCTTTTGTCCTCATTGGCACCGAATTGGGATTTAATGTTTTTCCAAGTGTTAGCTATGATTGAGAACATCTTAATAATGTAATCCTCTTTGTCACATGAGAAATGGGCGACCAAAAGCTTGTGGTCATCGGTGGCCACCACATAGCCGACACCAAAGTAGGCGTTCCAACATACCTCGGCGTGGCCGACCGTATTGATTTTCGGGTCCATGAATAGCTTCTAGTTACGGTACATTGATGGGTTCCAAATGCAAATCCATCCACCATCACAAAACGGAGTCAGGAACACGAGGTCATTGCAGGAGCCCAATAGCGTGTAATGCTTATTCGACAACGGTAACACTCGTCCTTCTGAAAATGATGACGCTGTTTCAATTCCCAAGTGGAAAGACTCTATCTGAGGAAGCTTATATCTGACGGGCTTGGAGGAGACAAGCAACCTCCTGTGGCTTTCGCTCAGCGATTGCTTGCGCTCACGAGCTGCTTCAAGCTGAGTTCTGACGAAATCACAGTCATACAAGATCACTTGACACCATAGTTTGCAGACGACAACAAATCGGAGGAGCGACTTCACCGGCAGCCACGTGAGGATTCTAAAGATGATGTCATCCGATAGGTTTACATTGTGTGCCATTGGAGTATTCTTAACACATAATCACATTTTGTATGCATTGGCCGGAATTAAGATTATTAGACCTGAGGCGAACTCTAAAAGATATGCTCTTCTAAACTTAATATTCACATAAAAAAATAAAGTTACTGATTTCATGCGATCAAAGTACTAACAACATAAAATTTAGTATAACATTAGTCTTTCCTAATAGATTACTTCACTAATTACTTGAAGTTGTGCTATAATTTAAAAGATGAAGATAATAAGGTTAATTTTAACAAACACATTGATGCAATAACAACTCAATGATCTAAGATTAATTACTAATAAAATTTTATTTTTGGTCACGTCACACAAAATGGGAACTATGTCCCTTGAAATAGTCATAATGCAGATTTGAACCAAAAAGCTCATTCGTAAGACTGTGTGATGAAATTAATATTTAGTGATTTTATTATGGAAAATACTTTGGTCTAAAATATATAAATTAGAGTAGTCTGAATGGTTTCATACAATTGAATTTAGACATAAGTTTTTGTTTTATTATAGTGTACTTTCATATGTATTATAATGTGTCTTTAAATTTTTGGGCCTGAAATCATTGTCTCATGAGCCTCCTATGGTCTGTTCGTATGAAATGAAACATTCAAGAGCAAAAGTATCATATACATCCATCTTTTCTTAAGCTAACTTCAAACACAACTAGTCATCAAATCATCTGAAACATGCTACTGGCTACAAAAATTCAATTAAAGATAAGAATCTACTCTATTATTGACTAATGCAGATTTTCAATGGCACAAATCTACAGCTCATGACCTAAATTACTAACAATTAGAGAAGTAAGACACCTTACTTAATATTCCAGAATCCAAACAATTCTACAACATAACTATGAAAAATTTGCAATATCTCATCTCGATCAACAATTCCTACAAATACATACACACAACCAATTGGGTATAACAAGTTTTCTCAATTACACCAAAATAGTTTGACAAAATCAAATACAAAAAAGAACAGTGCAAAGTTATTAGCAATTTCTTCCCAAAGATCAAAACTTTAATACAAATAAACCAACTTTGAAGCACAAATGTTTGGAAATTGTGACCTGAAAGTTGAGCTCAAGCTTAAAAGTGAGGTGAGGGCATGTTTAATAATTAGGAATGAGAATCAAATCTCTGGGAATGATTCCGAGATGAGAGAGTTCCGTTGTTTACTTGCATATTTGAGAATTAGAATTTAAGTGGGTAGGTCTTTATCATAAATCATTCTTGAATAAACCCTAAATCGGAATGTATTATTAAATGACTCAAATATCTTTACACTTGATATTTTAATTTATTTTCTAAATTGTTATTACGAATGATTATATTTCAAATTTTTCTAAAGGTACTATGATTATTATTTTGTTGAATTTAATTTTTTTTCTAGCTATAGAGTTTGTTAGATTTGACGTTTATTTTTCATTTTTTTTTTGTATTTAGTTAGCTCATAGGTTTTTTTTATGAAGTATTGTTCTAGTCATTTTTCCAATAAACTTTGTTCAAATTGATAAAAAGGAAAAATGTACAGTTATTGAATATGAAAATGTAACTTTTGTTTTCTATGGGTATTTCAGTAAACAAATTAGTTTTGATTTCAATTTTTGTTATAATTTTAAATGATAAGTAAACAGCTCAATGGAAGTGACATATTCTTATTCTGATTCCTTCCGATTTTGCTTTCTGTTGATTTTGATCTATGGTGATTTTGATTTTAAGCAAGCAAACGTGTCTTAAAAATAGTGATGATTGATGAGTAAGACAACCTACACACAAAAGTAAGACTAAACAGAAAGAGGAAGTAAGTAGTTCGGTGGAGAAAGTTAGGCTTACCCAAAAGCCCAAAAAGATTTGGAATATCCAATTTAAGTTAAACAAGCGAAGACAAAATACTCAATCCATGAACACGGAAACAACTCTCGCCCAAGTCCCCCAGTTTTCTTCTCTTACTATTTCCCGCCATTAAATTTCAGGTAAAAAAAAGTAGCAACCTTTTCTTAGTCGACCTCTTCAATTTCCCTCTGCATTTGTATATATGATGATGTTCTATTTTGAATTGTGATGTAAAGTTTGAAACTTTATTGTATTTTCTTTTGAGTTTTTGATATTAAAGTTCGAAGCTTTATTATGCTTGGTGATGTAGGAAGGAGAAAAAGCAATTCTGGGTTGACTCAGATTGGTTTGAAGTTGCTGAGATATGAGCAGGGACGGGTCTCCAGATTGGCTCACCAGTTTTCAGGTATTACTTGGAAGAAAGAATCAGTTTTTTTTAATGTAGTTATGTTACTATTAGTGTTAAAGATGCAAACTTTGATTGGTGGGTAGCTTTATATGAGTGGTGAAATTTGGTTAACTAGATTAGGCATTTTGTTGGGTTTGTAGTCAATTGATGGTTTTGTGAAGTTTTGTTTTTGCTGGAATGGTAGTTGGAGTTAGTGTGTGCTAAGGGTTTGGTTTGTTTTGTTATCCAGGTCCCGAAAACTGAGTCTGTACTGTCGTTATCCTCGGATTCTGTGTCTTCGTTGAATGGACTTGGTTCGGGGGAGGATACAGCGAATGGGTATCGACAAGCATCTGCTCATAAATCATCTGGATTTGATGTTGATGAAGATGAGGAGGATTTATATACGATCTCTGGGAAGAGAATCGGAGGGTCTTCATTGGGTAAGAGATCAAATGGCGGCAACTCTCTGGAACAAGAGGGAAAAGTTGAAGATCTGACACCCCAGGAAAAGAAGAAATCAGAGGGATCCAAGAAAAGTAAAGACAAAAGTAAAGCCATTGCTGAGAAGTCGTCAAACCGTGAGGTATGCATTGTCGTCATTTTTTGTGTACATTAGAGTATTAGGAAATTGGATTACTTACATTGCTTTTGTTGTTTTTCGCAATCAAACATTAAGTTTTTTTTTTGTTTAAAAGCATTAGTAGTATCATTTTGATCAAGTGACAAGAGGAATATTATTCATGGCAGGAGCTGAATGATTCGGTTGTGGCGTTATCATCAGATTCTGATCCCGAAAACAGTCCTCCCAAAGAGGAAGATGGTGAATCTTCTGATCTTAAATTGTCTCAACTGCTATCAGGGGGCAACAGTGAGGATGTAGCTCTTATGGGCAGCAGTGAAGAGTCTCCATCTAAACAGGCTTCTAAAGGAAAATCTCCAAAGAAGAGGCCAAAGGGAAAGGGAAAGTCGCCAAAGAAAGAGAAGAAAACAACTGATATCAAAGAAGAAGAAAGTATGAAATGGGGGTGTTTTTTATATAGCGTATAAGACTTTCTGAAAATTTACTTCACATATATATACTATATAGTATTTAATGCACATATATGATTTTATCATGGTGCAGGAACTTGTGAAGATGTGGAAGTTGCTGATAAAGAAGCTGCAGACAAGCAAACTGAACCAAGTGTAAGAATACTTTATAGAAGCATTTATGATTGCCCACATAATCTTTGCAAATGAGTTGTTGTAAAGGTTATATGTAATTTATAGGTATCCTCCTCAACGTTGCCTTTGGTGCTGTCTGACAAAGTCCAGCGTACCAAGGTAGAGCAATGAATCACTTGGTTTTAGTATCCCCTATGCTGTTTATACTGTATCGTCCTTCACTCGAAAACTAGTTCAAAGTTTTTCCAAATGAGCAACAATGATTCATTGTTGTGAGGGCTTTTTGTATGGATAAGTTATCCTTTAAGGAAACCTGTGATTAAGTAAAAGCTTTGGCTCTAATGCAGGCACTTGTCGAGTGTGAAAAGGACTCCATTGATTTGAGTGGTGATATGGGTGCTGTAGGACGGGTGATAGTGTCAGATTCGAGATCTGGGCAAAAAGAAATGTGCTTAGATTTAAAAGGTGTGTTTCTTTCAAATTCTTTTGCTGTTTGCATTAGTCATCATCCACTATGCTTCTACTACACTGTCTGATCATTTGTCTATTTATAGAGGCATTGTTTTCTTATAGGCTCACAATTGCTTTGCAATGTTTTCCTCTGATTTTGGTGTCATGTTGTAGCTCTTTTTTCTCTCGATTCTGTTTATGTATACAGTGCTGGTTCGTGTTTAGCCTTGTCTGATAGCTATTTGGTCTGCATATATCTGTATAAGTGGCTTCCATCTGACTGAGTTGTTTCCGGTTAATGCTACAGGAACCATATACAAGACAACAATAGTTCCTTCTCGTACATTTTGTGTTGTAAGTTATCAGTCTCTATTGAGTCACTTTAACATTGAGCATTATGTTAATTCTCAGTTTTCGGAGATTAACATTCATTTACTCATGAAGTGCTTTTTAACACTTTACACACTAAACGTTGTGCTGTGACATGACCCAATCTCTTCCATTTCAGGTTAGCTTTGGTCCGTCGGAGGCAAAGGTCGGTTCACCATTAAGCTCCTTGTTAGATTAGCAGAATAGATTGGGACCTTTATCCAAATAATTAACTCCATCCTTATTGTTCTTTTCTTGAATAGATAGAAGCTATTATGAATGACTTCATTCAGCTGAAACCCGAAACACATGAGGCTGAAACAATGGTTGAAGGTTGAGATAGATACTTGGATACTTTTCTGTTTCTTTAATTTGTTTGATCTTTATCAATAATTCTGAAATATTTGATATTTTGCATGATTAGGAACACTAGATGGTTTCTTATTTGATTCGGAAGATGAGGCCAACAAAGTTCCAAAAGCAATGTCTCAACAAACTGATAAAGACGAGGATACTGAAGAACAAACCAATGGGACAGCCAAAGGGAAAGGGAAAGCTGACAAATCGGTATGTTTCTTAACCTTCAGATCTTTTTGCTCTTTTTTCTCTTGTGGCACAAAGTAAACCTTCGGTAATTCAAAGTATTGATGATGAATTCGCAAAACCTGCTTATTTCATTTATATCATGACTCTACAGAAGGCTGTAAAGAAGAGAGATAAGCCTTCTTCAGGAGGGAAGCCACAGCCACCGAAGAAAGCAAGAAAGAAAACTCAAGTCTCCAAGAAGCCCAAGAGTAAAAAGTGAATCAGTTTCGTTTAATAATTCTTGTAACGGGAGTAACCAAGTAGGCGGTAATTGTAGGAGTTTGATGCTTGGAGAGTCTAGTATAACTCAACAGACGAAGTTACTGCTCCCGGTTAGATTTACATCTCTACATTTCCTGAATTTTACTTTACATCTTACCAGTCTACTAATGGAGTGAATTACATTGAACCTTATTGTTCCTGCCTTCAGCGAATATTTGTATCTCTTCTGAAATAAAATCTTTGATCTTCTTTGTGTTTGAACCCTTGTACATGATTCAGTCACTTTACTGTTCTTGTTGGCAATTAGTACAAAGCATTTTTCTGCAGGAGTGATCAAGATTTCAGAAGAGCATGATCAAAATGAGAAGAAAGATAAGAGCCGGAATCGGTATAAGCCTGTCTGAGGAGGCAGAAGTCATCTGTACAACCTTCCCACTGCCAGGCACTTGAAATCGTGGAGGAGTCAAGGCGCTGTTCGGGTCACTCGTCCCATTCGGGCAGAAAACAATGGCATATTCAAAGGCCTTGCAAGTAAAAGTGCTTGTGCCATCATCAAAAGTGTAACTATAAGCACTTGGACAAGCTCGCTTGAAAAGGGTCGAGTAAGGTGAAGGCTGGCACGTAGTCGGATTAGCAAACTGTCCACTGCAGCAATACTGATCCAAGCCGAAAGCCTCACAGGTGCTCTTGCAGTCGATCACATTGCCTTCGCTTTCGCCTCCCACCACCTGAATCTCTTTTGGACAACCTGTTTCATTTCGAAAGCTAAAGCGTTAACTTGTTGACCAAGTAATATATGCTGTATATAGGAGCACAGTAGTGATTTAATGTTACCTGTGTTTATGCCCGAGGCGCAGCCGGTGCGTTACAGGTGCCATAGACGCCACGTGGCGTGACAACAAGAGGCAGATTGTAGCCATTCTTACATCGTAGAAATCTTTGTCATTGCCTTTGCCAAGAGTTATCTCGAATAGTGAGGCAGGTGGCGTAGTGCCATTGCCATCACATTGCAGCCTCCCACCGCAGTCGCCCGTTTGACATGTTCCAACTCCCAACTCATTGAATGTGCAGCCTGTTCTCGCCCACATATGTCCTGACCATCCCGGAACAGAGTCGATTCTAGCACTTTGCCCCGAGTACAACTGGAATCCGGTAGTGGGCAGCGGAGGGGTGCCCGAGCCGGCCAAGGTCCCGGGCCATATGGTATTGGGGCAGTTGTTTGTTATGGTGAATATGGATGCATTGGCTAAAGGGAAGGAAATAAAGCAAATCATGAACATGAAACAAAGGAAAGTTAGGGATGCCATCATTTTTGGCAATGTCTAGGTTTGTTGTAGCTTTCATAGAGCAATGTACGCATATTTGTATGTTGAAGAATCTATTGTGTGCATACAAATCAAAAGGGAGATTACGTTGGCGTGTCGAAAGTGTCAGCCGCAAGATGACCCTTTTGGGTTTAGTATTTCTGTTCTCTTGGGACTTCAAAGCCTCTCTTTATGAGAGAAGCAATTCCTTTCTTTCACAGTTGCATCATGACAATAAGTACTCAGTTTCTATCTCAACAGAATCACTATTGAAACCCTGAATCACATGTAGTCAAATTCTGCTAGAAGTCACAATAACGGGGACACACGAAGAACAACGAACAAAAAGCTACCGGAAACACAGACTCTGAAAACGATTTAACCTATGTTAGTGCTCGTGGAATTCTCGACTATGTGAACTGCACTAAAATCCGCAGACATAACAAGCATAATCTACACAAACAACCCAGATTACGGTTTGCAGAAGAGGAACTGTGATCAATCTCCACTGGCACAGCCTTTACAGCCACAATGCATGCACTCTATGACCTTCTCCTCCCTTGGATGCTTAGGCACTCGGCATACACACGTGGTGGCAAAGTTATGATCACGAGGTTACATGCACCTTAAACAGCAGAGGCGTTCATAACCGGGCTTCTTCCACTTTGCGATTAGATTGAGGTCAGCATAGCCTTGGTCAAGGCAGAACTCAAACAACTCCTTGGATATCTCATTTCTCTGATGGTAGAGGTCAAAAATGTAGTGACTCTTCTGATGTGCTATTTTGAAAATAGGCCACAGGGTCTCTTGCATTTCCTCTTACCATCATGAGTATCATTCTCAGCTTCTCTCATCTTTTCTTGCAGTTCACGGAGCGTCGGCTTGATAAGCTCCCAGCCTTCTGGGTAGTTGACTTGGTTAGTCTTCACCTTCGGCATGTTGTACCTGGTGATGGTGAGCTGAGACGACAGCGCGTTGCAGAGAGAAAAAAGAAGCTTTGAGATTTTGGCTCCGCTTCATAATGATACAATCACCTGCATGAAATAAAAGGAAGTAATTCATCAGAAGCCAGATCATAAAAGTTTTACAAGTAAAATATCGTACAATATAAACAAGCATATAATATCACTCCTTCAGAGAACATTATTCAAAGCCCTGCAAAAGCAACACTGAGTTCAGATCCTTAAAATCACATCAAAACAAATTGAAAGAACAGAAGATGAAGGAAACAAATACAAGGATTCAAAACCTGATCATTTATCTGTAACCTGTAATAAACTAGGCAGAGAAACAAACAAAGCATTACAGTCCCACGAGATAACAAAGCATGAATTCATAATAGTACTCATACAAACGAAGGAAATTGACATTAGGTACATATAATGAATCGCCTTATACAACATAATCGTCACAAAAAGGTCCAAATCAAATAAGACACTGGATAACAAAGGTAGGCACTATTAATGGGATTACAATGACAAGTGAAGTCCAATCACGAAACAAGTAAGATGATATGCAAGGTGAGACATTAAATACAAGAAAGCAGTTAGAAGCCCCCGATCCATATACCCTCTTACAAAGTCATACTAATCGAAAGAGTTAAATTGCAGTAAACAGGACTACAAACATAGATTGTTCCTACAGGGCGGGCAGGACACACATTAGGTCCCACCACTTTTTAAGTACTCATCAAGTTCAATAGCTCATCATCATCGACAGTTCCATAAAAACAGAAAAATAAGAAAAAAGATACTCAAACGAACAAGATTAAGGTAAAGCATAAGAGTCATTTATTATTTATCTTTATATTTCTCTAGCTCAGGTCCATGCCATCTCCGACTTTGGTGCAGCAGATAAGACTGGCAGTAGTGAACGATCTCTCGAAAGGAGAAGGATGGAACTGTGCATCACGCCTGCGCTTAGAAGAGCAATTCTCATCTGTCTCGAGCTTCCTCCTCACCCCTCTCACGGCCAGTTCCTCAACCGCAGTAAGCGGAAACACCTTCCCGCTCGCCCTGCAAAGCGAGCTATGATTATCATACAGAATCCCCTGATTGCAATTCTTGTCGCAGATGTGAGTGAGTCCAGTCAGCTTGCAGCGATACATGTTCCCACAGACATGCTCGTTCTGACATTTGTAATCACACTTGTGAACAGACGAAACAGAGCCGTCCTTTCCCAAAATCGTCGACAGAAAAATAACATTCGACGCAGCAGCAACCACCACCGCAGATTTCCCATTCACCACCTCCATCGCAAATTCTCTGCGAATTGTTCAGAGCTCAAAAAGTCAATTCAACTTTACATACTCCACAGTCACGAGGTCTTTGCCTCTCTTTCGAAACTCTAACAGATCCCCAAACACACACAGTCGTAGATTCCCTAATTCTCTGCACTATATATATCGAATTTCTCTAATTCTCTGCACTATATATATATATCAAATTTCTGTAATTCTATTACCTCAAATAAGTCAAATCCTGCATTATTAAATTTGCTACAAAAAAACACACACACAACAGTGTCTCATATCTAAACAAAAACACAGAGCTCCTTCATAATCATAATCACAATCACAATCACGAAGCTAAAAAAAGAATTCAATATCGTTCAGAAACCAAAAACAGCTCCTAACGAAATAGTCGTAGCTCAATCAAATTTGAGCTACAAAATCACCATACGAAGCAAACACAAAGCTTCATTTTCACCAGATCTGATACATGCATGAACGTACAGTAAAAAAATTTCGCCTAAAATATACGCAATCTAAACAAAATTACTACACCAAATGTCCAAATCATAAACAGAAGAGAGAGAGAGAGAATCTACTTGTGTCCGTCGACGTCACCGAAGCTACAGAACCACCGTCTCCGCCGCCGCCTACTCCGCCTTCTCTCTCTCTCTCTGAGAAAATCTCAATCGCTGAAACTGAAGCTAACAAGGAAAACGTTAGGGGTGGGGGTTGGTATTTATAGATAGAGAGAGTGAGTGGGGCCGTGGGGGAGAGGTAGTTGACGTTGTTTTGTAGTAGTGACTACTGCACTATGACTTTGGATTTATACCAACAATTCCAAAAAAGCCCAACCAATCCAAAACCGAAAAGAGACCCCAAATGCAAATGCAAGTGAAATTGCGGGTAAATTGTGGTTGAGAATTGCGCCTCTGCTATTTTGAAAAAAAAAAAGACCTTGAGTACCATGTGGAGTTGTGGACTTGGACTTTTTAAAATGGAGTGATTTCACCTACAAATGTGGATAACCCAAGTATTATCCATCCCCCTTGAGAGGAGCTATTCCATGCTGCAATGGGACGAATTGGATTGTCCGATCGTCCAATGAGAAAGTGCCACATGTGAAAGACCGAAAATAGAAAATGAAAGAGGAACCTAGGTGCCTCTTGAGAGTTTTTTTAGTAGTGCGGGTGACCAAAGACACCCGACAATCCAGATATCGTGTCTGAATTAGTAAATATTTTTGTTTATTTGATTGTATTTTTTGTTGTATTTATTGTCAAACTATCATTCGTGACTGAATAATATAAACTTTGAAATTAATTTATCTCCTTACTCCCTATCGTTACATTCTACGACAGTTGAACACTACTGTGTATTTACTACGAACTTATTATTAACTACTAAAATACCACTTTGACTGATAGGTATACAAAGTTTTGATTGGGTGAAAAGAGCTTCAAGGACAAAGCACCCTATAAATTCTCCAAACAAAATGGGAGTGTGACATGGACCGGTCACGTGTCTTCCTGTCCCTACGGCTTAACGGGTCTCCAAACGATTCAACCGTCTCTCTCTCTCTCTGTTTGACTTTTTTACGCGCACCACTACTTGCCACGTTGCCTCTCCCCCGTTATTTACTTTGGGCCGAAAACCTCAGCCCAAACTCCCACTTTGATAGTTCGATTCTATTTGGGCTTGGATAACCCAATTTGTAACCAATTTTTCTCAACCCGACTACTTTGCTCTTCTCCTGCTGTTCTGCCTGTTCTGCTCAGCTAGGTTTAATTCATCACTGCTCTCAAACTCTCAGGCTCCAGCTTAAGTTTCAGGTCTGGGTTTCAACTTCTGCTTCAAATTTTGCTTCTTTAGATTAAAGTTTCGAGCTTTACATGAAATTTTTTATCTTTGGATTTGAGCTGTTTCTAGTATTTGATTTGAGCAATCTATTTTGTTCTAATAACTCAAATTGAGAGTTGATGAATATCTGATTCATTGGCTAGGAATTAAATAAATAAATATATATATTTAGGATGGTTGATCACGTTAATATCAGATATTGCAGATTTAGTTCTTGAAGTTTTTGCCATGATTATGCTGTATAATTGGATTCTGGGCATATATGTATTGTCTGTGTTCTCTAATTGTTATAGTTTTAGTTCATAGCTGTAGATTTTGTGTAGTCTGTATTAGTCAACATCAGATTTACATGATTCTGTAATGGCCGGATACGTGCTGCATTGTCGATTGCGAAGCATGTTTTGGATTTATGACTCTACTGTTGTTTGAAGTTGGGATTTACAAACCCAGTTTAGGGTAGCTTCTGAATGATTGATGTGTTTTTTTTTCCGATAGAGAATGAATGAAGTGTATTTCAGGTAAAGGATCATGGTGGGTTTTAAGAATAGATATTTGACGATGGAAGTTATCTTGGATCCTAATAAGGAGCTGGCGAAGAAAGATCCGGTTATCATTACGACATATAATGTTATGAAAGCCATCAAAGATAACATTCTTGTGAACTTTGGGGAGTGCGGGCTGGCCTCTTCGCTTGGATCATTCCAAAGTAAGCAATGGTTTCCCATCTTAGTTGTTTTCTATTTGTTTGGGAATTTGGTATTACTTTCAAGTTTGATATGGCTTTCTCAAATTGAGTTCAAAAATGTGGTTTGCAGTCAAGTATGTAAATGAGATAACAAGGCTTTGTATCATAAGAGTTTCGAGAGAGGATCATCAAAAAGTATGGTCTGCAATTACCATGGTCAGGAGTATTGCTGATTGCCCGGTGATATTCAACTTGTTGGACTTGAGCGGTGAGTTGAAGAATCTTGATTTATTAACCCTAGTGACATGCTGATAATGCCTATTATTTTCTCCTAAATCATTGTTGATTGTATATTTTCAAGGAGAACAAAACCGCGATTCTTATAGTTGTGTTCCTGAATTTTAATCCCGATGCTGAGTGATTTCTTTTTTTGTTCCTTTTCTTGTATCAGGAAGTATCAGAGTTTGTAAAAAAGCTGCTTTGAAGTGTGAGGAAGTAAAATTTGAGCATTATAAGCTTGTGGTTGGATCTGATATTTCGGCTCAAGATAATCAAAAGATGCAGTTCTATCTTGACAAGATCAAAGGCTTGGAGCACTGACAGTTCTGTTTCTTTGGGGAGTGACTGAATTCAATGGCAAGTTCACTGCTCTTTATCTCAACTTTGTTTTTATTGGCAGGTATAGATTAGCTTGATGTTTATTAGCCGTTAAGTATTAACACTGGTTGTGCTTCTAGTACTATAAAGCATAATTCACCGATAGTATTAGGATGTTGATATAGTGCATCGATGTTGATCTGCAAAGACAGTAAAACACTATTTATCCTCTTTTTCAGTTGGGAATACAACAGATGATATGTTTAATTTTGATAATCGTTTACTTGAAAAACAAACTCATTCATGCTCAACACCCTGCAATTTGTCCAATTAAATATTATCAATAGAGACTTCCAAATCTCAGACTATGAAACAATATACATGTGAGATTTTAAACAAACAAAACGATCAAACATTACCATGCACAAAACAAGAGCATTTTATTGTTGTTGTATTAATATATACTAATTTTACACCAGATACATACATATACATATATATATATTAAACATTAACGAGTTGCTCAAGTGAAATCTCCGGTTGTCTAGAGATATTTGTAGGTTGGGAAGATAAGATCTGAGAGACCATGGTCATGGTTGGCCTAGACTGTGGATGGAAATGTGCCTTCATCAATAACTCCTTCACCAATATGCCTCCACCATTAGATGAAGGAGGAAAAGAAGAGACGATATCCGCAAGCTTCTTTCCTGTTATGACTTCCAACACCAACATCCCAAAGCTATAAACATCACACTTCTCAGTTACCTTCATTGTGTATGCTAGTTCTGCCAGAAAACATATAAAAACACATAAATATATCAGTTAATTTCTTGACCTAGCTAGTAGAAAAAACTTGGATAACTCTTTTTGTTTTATGTAATTTATTTAGCGAAAATTGTTAGTTTGGTCACTCATCATGTTTGACAGATGAGACATGATGATCACTTATGCTTAACATCTAAAATGTATAAAGTGACCGTTCTGTGAACATAAATGACCATTATGTCTCCTCTGTTAAACATGAGTAACCAAACTAACAACTTTCTTATTTATTTAATTTACCTGCTTCTATGTAGCCAAATGTGCTTGCGTGTGCAGTCCAATTCGATGAGTCTAGATTCAGAAGCTTAGCAGTGCCAAAGTCTAAGACACGAGGCTCATATTCGTGATCGAGCAGAGTGTTGTTGCTGGAAATGTCTCGATGAACAATAGGTGGAGAACAATCATGATGCATATAAGAAATAGCATGAGCTACCCCTTTTATAATCCTCACCCTTGTGCTCCACTCCAATTTTCTTGCTTCGTCTTCTATGCTCAGTATTAAAGCCAAGCTCCCTTTCTCTATGTAGTCATATATCAAAAAGGAGTGATGAGCATGCCAACAGAACCCTTGAAGTTTTACAAGTATTAAAGCCAAGCTCCCTTTCTCTATGTAGTCATATATCAAAAAGGAGTGATGAGCATGCCAACAGAACCCTTGAAGTTTTACAATGTTTCGATGAAGTATCTCTACCAATGCCCTTATTTCGTTAAGGAATTCCTTGTGATACCTCTCTTCATCACCTTGTTCTTCAAGTATTGATGAGTGGAGTTTCTTCACTGCAACAATGCTGCCTGATAGTAGTTTTGCCTTGTAGACACTTCCAGATCCTCCAATTCCAGTGCAATATTGGGCGTCAAAACCGTTGGTTGCCTTGGTAATATCCTCGTACATTTAGGGGTGGGATCGGGCCGGGCCGGGCCGGGTTTTGGCTGGGACCGGAAAAAGCCCAGAAGGAGTCGGGTTTTGTAATTTTGGGCCCATTCCAAGGCCCGATTATATCGGGCCGGGTCGGGTTTTACCCACTCGGGTTTCGGGTCGGGCTCGGGCCGGGCCGGGCTAAGCCCGAAAAATCCAGCGCGCCAGAACAGAACAGAAACCTGCTTCTGTTCTGTTTGTTTTCTCTGTTTAACACAGAACCTGTTTTGTTACACAGAACCTGTTTTTTTACACATAACCTACACAAATCTCTTTCACATAATAACCAACAACATCAACAATTAATACAAATCTAAATCCATGTTCATCCACCATAAACAAGCCTAGGAACCAAACCAAACACATACAATAATAATCTCCAACCAGCATAAAAAATCAATTCCAAATTATAAATAACACTCCAAGCAAGAATAAATTAAATGAAATAAACTAGTACAACAATAACACTCATGCTTGGGATGACCCTGCTGTTGAGCTTGTTCCAATTGAATTTGAGCTTGAAACTCCACCTCTTGGCTCCACCACAGGTATTTCTAACAAACATGACAAAGTGAAGTCAACATTTTTAATGGATTGCAAGAACTCATAATGTACCACAACAAATAATGTCTAATAAAATAAAGTCATACCATTTTCCGTTTCTTCGCATTCTTTGTAGAATTCTTCTTCTTCTTTGGTAGGCTCTTTGTAAAAGTTGAACTCTTCGGCCTTGATCCAATCATTTGTACACACAAGTGCCTCCACCATCTTCGGAGTCAAAGAAGACCTAAAAGGATTCACCGTCCTTTCTCCCAAACTAAATGCATTTTCCGAAGCAACGGTGGAGCAAGGCATTGCCAATACATCTCTAGCAACCTTTGCAAAGATCGGGTACTTCGATGCATTTACTTTCCACCACATCAGCACACTGAAAGAAGGATTGATACTACCCTCACAAGGATCACATAAGTATGCATCAACTTCATTATTGATCTGAATGATTTGTTCAGCTTGTTGTTGTTGCAAGTAAGCTGCCCTCATTGCTGCTCTAGTATCATCATCCTCATTAGAGTGTCCCAAGTTCAATTCTTGAACTTCACTAGCATTGTTTTGAGGTGCTGCAGGCTCAAAACCTTTGTATGCTTCATAAAAGCGCATTAAAATCTGTTTCACCATAGTTGTGATGTCATCAATTGCATCCTTTGGTACCCCAATTTTTCCAAAAAGCACTTTTTGGTACCCCAACTTCCATCTCGGATCAAGAACATTGCCAATCACAAATAGAGGATTCACTTTCTCAAAAGAACCCCAATACTTATCAAACTTAAACAACATTGAAGCTGCCACCCTCCTCAACGCAGGATTGCTATGATCATTCATTGATTTCTCTATCGCAACTTGAAGTGTAACCATCTCCTCAAACACAATATGAGCTGTAGGGTTCTTAAAAGCACTAAGCCTCAAAGTGGCATCATAAAATTTCTTCAAGAAATGGACAAACGCCTTAGCACTTTCCCAATCATTTGCTAGAGGAGGCCCCTTCCTCAAATAAACCCCATTCTTGTCCTTCTCTAAAAACCAATCACTATATGGCTTATGCTCTTCAGCCATCCTATCAAATACTTTAGAGAATTTCAAGCCTCCTTCTAACATTTTGTAAGTAGAATTCCATCGAGTGCACACATCCATGCCAACATTGGCAGATTTGTCAAACCCCTCAAGAACTGCAAACTTTCTAAAGTTCTCCAACCTTGTCGGAGAAGATTTGATATATTTAATTGCATTACGAATGCTAACCACCTCTTTATTTAACTCCGAAAGTCCATCTTGCACAATAAGATTTAAGACATGACAACAACACCTAACATGCAAGTAATCACCATCTAGGAGTAAAGTATTCAAAGACTTCATCCTCTTTATCATATAACCAACAGCAGTATCATTAGCAGATGCATTGTCAACAGTTATAGTGAATATATTCTTGATCCTCCAAGAATTCAAATATTCCTCCACAACCCTCCCAATGTCATCACCCTTATGACTTGTAATTTGAGTAAAGTTCAAAATTCTCTTATGCAAATTCCAATCATTGTCCACAAAGTGTGCAGTGAGAACCATATAATTTATGTTCTGAATAGAAGTCCATGTATCAGTGGTTATAGAAACTCTAAGATTATTATCTACTATCATAGACATAATCTTGGCCTTCTCTACTTGAAACAAGTCCCACACACCACTAGTAACACTTTTCCTATTCATTGGTTTCCACTTAGGGTTTAAAGACTGGCAGAATCTCCTAAACCCTCTACCCTCCACATGAGAAAAAGGCAATTCATCCTCGAGTATCATCCTCACACATTCATGATCACATACCTCTTTCTTGTATGAGTATGGCTTTGGTGCCCCCTCGGTGTCAAGGATGAGAAGCTGCTGCCCTTTCCCAACTTGTTTCGCCTCTAGTGGAGCTCGCGGACAATGCTTTTGTAGGTGTCTCATAATCGTCGAAGTTCCATTCCCATCACTGGAGGCTGCGAGCCTTTTCTTGCAATAATTACATGTTGCAGCCTCGATTACATCTTTTTCTCCCACTCTTTTTGTTATTTTCTCCATATGATTCCAAACTTCGGAGCCTTTCCTTTTTGTTGGCCTAGGTGGGAGACATGATCCACTAGAGCCCTCATTAACGCTAGAAGTTCCACCTTGTGACGACATATCTACAAAACATACAAACACCGAGAGACATTGTAAACAAGATGACTAAACTAGAGCATTTATGCCAATACCGAGAAATAAATCAATACCAAATGAGGACATATAGCAGCTGCACGCATTGTTAACTAGCTTGGATTATTCATTTAGATTAAGATGCATTAACTAAATGATCAAAGCACACGGGTTCATACAACAAACTACAAGTTGTGTACATTAATCACATGTACATCATGTACTATCTTAGATTAACTTGCAGGGCATGGAACATGATGCCATCTTATTTAATAAAAGGACTACCAAGACGTGTTCCCCTGTCTCTTTTTGTACCAGTCTCACATGGAGATGGTGACAGCTGATAAGAAATCAGAAAAGAGAAGAGAAATTACCAGCAGGCCGGGTTGAAAATGAGCAGCAGAGCGTCGGTCAGAAGAAGTGCGAGCGTTGGTGAGAAGCAAAGCGTCGGCGCGGCGGTGAGTACTAGAGCAGAGCAAGGATATTCCGATGCGAATCTGCAATTCAAAATGAGAGAGTGAGTGTGAGAGACAGAGAGACAGAGAAAGAGAGAAAGAGAGGGACCGACGGAAAATGGGAAATTACCAGCCGCTTCGGTGAGAAGCAGAGTGCCGGCGGTGAGAAGATGAGCGTCGGCGATGAGTAGTTGCGTCGTCCCGTCGTCAGAGCTTTGAGAAGAGAGCTGCGGTGCGGTGGATGGAATTCTCTGAAGAACGATGCAAACGAAGGAGAGGCATCAGATTAGGTTTTAGGGTTATTTAGGGGTAGGATAGAATATATGAGTTCTATTTTTACATATGTGCAACCATACATTTAAATCAATTGACAACTGACATGTGTACAAACTATATATTTATTAATAAAAATATCAGTACTCGGGTTTTACCGGTCCGGGCCGGGTTCTGCAAATTAGGGACCGAGTTTGGGACCGAGTTTCACGGGCCGGGCCGGGCTTTGAGCCCGGACCGATGACGTCACTTTTGAAAAACCGGCCCATTCAAATTTTCGGGCCGGGTTCGAGTCGGTTTCCGGGTTTTGGGCCGGGTTTTCCCACCCCTACGTACATTCTCTTGCCATCGAATTCAAATATGGAAAATAATACTTCCTCGTGACGCCGCATACTTATCAGCTCCGTGTCGACGGTGGACTCTTTTCCTCTCGTTCTTGTAGTAATTCCAAGGAAGATGAGTAGTGAACGTAAAAGTGCTCCCAAAATAGGGAAAACAATCAAAAACACTATTCTTCTTCTATCTGCTTGTGAGGTGTGCTTCTTTTTTATCGAGGGAATATGACAGGGTTGAAGTCCAGATTCATTACCACACAATCCTTTATTGCCTTTCACAGAAGAAGCATCTTGAAATGCCTTGGTGTTGGGGAGGGGACCTTGCAACTGGTTGTACGAGATGTTGACTTACAAGACATTCACGGTAGAAAACGAAGTTGGAATATGACCGGAAAGATTATTATGGGAAAGGTTTAGCTTCTCTAAGTCCACCATTGTACTCATCTCTGATGGTATACTACTTTCCAGCTGATTATGACTCGGGTCTAGCTCAGACAGGTGAACTAATTTGCTTAATTCAGCTGGTATTTCTTGGTTGAAATGGTTGTTGCTCAAATTTAAGTGGTATAAATTGGAGAGGTCACCGAAACCAGTGCTCGGAATCGACTCGTTGAGTTTGTTGGAGGACAAATCAAGATATAAAAGATCATTCAAGGATTGAAATTCCGAGGGTATACCGCCCCAAAGTCGATTGTCACTCAACTTTAGATTGAGCAAAGAAGTCAATCTCCCAATCTCACTAGGAATCACCCCGACTAACCCTTTTGAAGAAAGATCGAGTACTTGAATTTGAGCTGCATTGCCAATATCATGTGGTATAATGCCAGTGAGGTTGTTTCCTGCTATTAGTAGGGTTCCTAATTGGATACATTGTCCCCAGATGGGTGAGATCTCACCATATAAGTTATTGTGACTCGGGTCTATGTAATCAAGATTTGGATAGGCCTCAAAGTCTTGAGATATATTGCTCGTCAAATTGTTGCCTTCAAGATGAACTCTGACTAAGCTCTTGCATGTTTTCAAGCTTTTAGAGATTGGGCCTGTCAGATGGTTGGTTTCGGGGTAACTCACCGGAAAATTGGTTAGTATCCAACTGTAGCTTAACCAAATTCTCCAAATTCCCTATCTCACGAGGAATAGAGCCAGAACGTTTGTTGTCACAGAGGTGTAAGGATTCAAAGTTGCTCAAGTTACCAAATGAAGTGGGGATCAAACCTTCGAGTTGATTCTGGTCTAATTCAAGATCTACGAGGGATATATGGTGGGATTGAACCATTTAGTTGGTTTGAGCTCGGCGAAAGAGATTCCATCGATTCCAAGTTCCCCATCTCTTCTGGAATAGTGCCAGAAAGTCTGTTTTCAAAGAGAAATAGAGTAGTAAGATTTGTCAAGGTGCCTAAAGATGATGGAATTGAGCCTGAAAGATTATTTGTTTGAATGCACAATTGTTCTAGAGACTTCAGATTTCCTATCTCTTCTGGAATAGTACCAGAAAGTCTATTTTGAAAGAGATAGAGAGTGTTAAGATTTGTCAAGGTACCTAAAGATTATGGAATTTGAGCCGGAAAGGATATTTGTTTGGATGCACAATTTTTCTAGAGACTTCAAATTTCCTATCTCTGAAGGGATAGAACCAGAAAGACTATTGTTGTTCTAGAGCAACACAGCTAGCTCTTTTAAGTTTCCAATAGTTGGTGGAATGAAGCCTGTTAAGTTGTTGATATCCAAAAGGAGATCAACTAGATTAGAAAGCTCACCGATCTCTGGAGGAATGGGACCAGAAAGTTGATTTTCACTTAGATCCAAGTGAATCAAACTGCTCAAATTACCAACAGATGCAGGACCCGAAAGATGATTTGCATTAAGATACAAAGTAGTGAGGTTGGTCAAGTCACCTAAGGGAATCTCTAAGATCATCTCCAACAATGAAGGTTCTATACCTTATAATAGAACCTTGTAAAATCACTATTCACTGTAGGACCTTCCCATCTCCAACAATGAAGGTTCTATACCTCATAATAAAACTCATTTTCTCATCTCTAACTATGGGTCTTATACCTTATACCTTAAAACTCATAATCTTTATTATAGATTTCTTTTAATATTAAAATATACATATTGTATTCTATAATAATTTCTCAAACTATTTTAATTTAAAATAATATATTATTGAATTTTTTAATTAAATTTGGTGTGTTGTTGTGCGTTTTTAATTTGGTGTGTTGTATTGACCTTTAATTTTGTGTGCTATTAATAAAAGTGAGTGTATAATAAATGAAAATTTAATCCACTATAAGAAAACAACAAAATACTCTTCATTAAAACAGTTGGGCCCACAAAAATATACAAGGTCCTATACCTCATATTGAGTTCTATTTTAGAACCTTGAATAGGGTATGAGACCCAAATTTTTATGGGTTGGAGATGAGTTTTTTTTTGAAGGTTCTACTATAAGGTATAGGACCTCCACTATTAGAGATGCCCTAACAATGGAGGTCCTATACCCTATAGTAGAACCTTCCAAGAAAAATTCATCTCTAACCCTCCAAAATTTGGGTCTCATACCCTATATCTAGGTCTCATACCCTATCCAAGGTTCTAAAATAGAACCCAATATGAGGTATAGAACCTTGTATAATTTTGTGGGCCCAGGTGGAAGGAAAAAGTGAGACCAGAAACAGAACCGAGCTGTGGGAGGAGAGAGACAGACGCGCGGAGAGAGGAAGGCGAGCTGAGAGGAGATGGTCCAACGCGTGCTGGCCAGGCGCGAGGTGAGCGAGTGAAGCGACATACCAGGCAGACAGCTGACGCAGCGGGGCCCACTGTGCTGCTGCTGGCGTCAGCTTCCAACGGCTCTCTCCAGTTCCCTCTCCAACGGCTCTCTCTCCCTAGTTTTCCTCTTCTAGCAATTTTTTTTAATATCTCCTAATTAAATGTACTTTCCTCCTTAAATTAAAAATAAAATTGAAATTTTTTATATAAAAAAAATTTGTCCGTTGGAACAGTAATATTGTGCATCTCTATAAATACCAACAATCATGTTCATTGTTTCTACACCAAAGTTTGCTACTTCTTCTCTAGAGAAAATTTTCTCCATAAACTTATCTTCCTCTAGCTTTTATTTTATTTTTTGTAGCATCATGCCACCAAAGGTGCCTAGAGATCCAAGGCAATCAAATTGGAAAAAAGAAGAAGAAGAAGTATTGTGCCAAGCCACTATGAATACTAGTGAGAATCCAATCACGGGTACTAATCAATCCTCCAAAATATTGTGGGAGCGTATTAGTGCGGCGTATGAAGCCACAAAGCCAACCGGAGCATGTTCTCGATCCGGAATGAGTTGTATGGCTCGTTGGAACGTTGGAAAAAAATTTCCCCTGCATGTATGAGATGGCGTTCATCTCTCAACCGTGCAATCAAAGCTCATGGTAGTGGTGAAAACGAAGCCGACGAAGTAAGTATATATTTAAATTGTGCTTAGAAATTATTAAATTGTGCATATAAATATAGTAACTAAATTTTCAAGTGCGTAGAAATTATTAACCACTAATTTAATTTTTTGGATTGATTATGTAGCTTTTAACCCTAAAAAAGAATATCACAAATTGTCAAAAGGGGAGACATTCTCTTTTTTCATTGTTGGGAAATATTGAAGATGCATCAAAAATTTATGAATCCTCCCAATATGGATTTTAGTTCCGATTTTGATCCGCCCATCGACTTGGATGATGACGACGACACACCCAACAACTCAGCAACTCCAAGTGCACCACCTAAGGAAGTTCGACCTAAAGAATCTCGCCCAATGGAAAATAAGGCGGCAAAAAAGAAGAAGAGTGAAGATCTCGGAGAGAGCATTCACGCTGAAATGAAAAGATTGAACGACTTGCGTGAGCGTGAGTTTGCACATAAGCAACAACTCTTTCAAGAGGCTAAGGCGGCGGAGAAACTTGAAGCCAATGATCGTATAATGGCGGTGGATCCGAGTATATACTCTCCTAACAAAAGAGCTTATTGGGAGAGGAGTCAAAAAAAGATACTTGACGAGGAGATGGCCAATGATCGTCCTACCACCCAACCAAATCATCCTCAATCATCTTCAAGCAATGATGGAAATGACACAAATTTGGACATCTACACACCAGTTCAAGATACGCCATGGTTATGAAATAATGTTGAAGAGTCATTTTAATTAATGTATTGTTGCTTTTAGTATGTTGTTGCTTATTTTAATTAATGTGTTGCTTAATTAATGTGATGTTGTAACTTGGACTACATTTTAATAAAGAGTATTTTGTTGTTTTCTCACAATGGATTAAACTTTTATTTAGTATACACTCAATTAAATGCATAATTGATACAACTTTTATTAATAGCACATCAAATTAAAGCTTACAACAACACACAAAATTAAAGCTCACAACAACACACAAAATTAATGCTCACAACAACACACCAAATTAAAGCTCACAACAACACACAAAATTAAAGCTCACAACAACACACAAAATTAAAGCTAGCTCACAACAACACACCAAATTAAAAGCATAATGGCAAAAAAGCCAATTATTGAATTAATGGATGTACACCCCTCATCCATTATTACGTAGACTTTCCAAGTGTTTGTTCCAACCATACCTCACTAGATTGTCTCTTAGTGAATCATGGATCACTGGACATCGAGTGTCGTCGTAACGTTGCATATATTCTCGCACTCGTCGAGGATTGTAGTGTACTTCCTGATCATTATCTCCCCTATCATATACCTCCGCGCGCCTCGGACGAGTTGGGATTTCATCAATGTCAAAAGGCTCATCCTCCTCGTACTCATCCTCAACTATCATGTTGTGCAAGATTATGCACGTCATCATGATGTACTGGAGACTCTCTCTACCCCAAAGGCGAGCAGGCCCCCTCACGATTGCAAAACGTGCTTGCAAAATACCAAATGCTCTCTCCACGTCTTTTCTATACGCCTCTTGCATCTTTGTAAATTTTTTTGTCTCTGGCGTGGTAGGATTTGGAATTGCTTTGATTAAAGTTCCCCAGTTGGGGTAGATGCCATCCACCAGGTAATATGCTTGATGGTACGTATTTTCACCCACCTTGTATTTCACCCGAGGAGCTTTACCTTGGCAAACATCGTCGAACAAGGGAGACATCCCCAGGACATTTAAATCATTCAGAGATCCTGGAAGTCCAAAATATGCATGCCATATCCATGTATCATATGAAGCCACGGCCTCTAAGATAATAGTAGGTTTACCTTTGTAACCTTGATATTGCCCGTGCCAAGCAGTATGACAGTTTTTCCATTGCCAGTGCATACAATCAAGGCTCCCTACCATACCTGGAAATCCACGATCGTCAGCTTTTTTTAGCAACCTTATCAGATCTGCTCTCTCTGGTCGACGAAGATACTTCTTGTGATAAATATTCCAGATAGCTTTTGTAAAGTGATCTAAAATCTCGAGAGCAGTGGATTCTGCCACATCAAGAAACTCATCACACAAGTCGGCTGGCAAACCGTAAGCGAGCATCCTCATAGCACATGTTAACTTCTGTTCAGTTGAGAAGCCGACTCTACCGGAAGCATCCAGTTTCTGAACAAAATATGGATCGTAGTTGGCCACATCACGCATCATTCCTTCGAACAGCTCAGGTCGCATTCGGTACCGCCTACGAAAATGGTTTCCATCAAACCTACTCACAGGATTGAAGTATAGATCCTTCAATCGCCGATCCATAGCTTCTCGATCTCTTTCAATGTACGCTCGACCTTCAGAAGAACCACCCCACTGTGAGTTTTCTTCATTCATCCTCTGCAAGTGTGAGGCAGCTGAAGTCATCATAAGATCATCCTCATGATTTCTTGAGCCACTATCTTCTTCATCCTTCTTCAGTAGTTTCCTGAACCTATTGAGCATAGCTGAAACAAACTCAAAGTATGAGTACAAAACTTAGAAACCACAATTTTGATTGTGGAGGAGGAGTGTTTGTGAATTGGTGAGGATGAAGGAATGAGAGCTCCGTTTATAAAGAAAATGGAGATGGTTCAGTGATCGACATGTGACAGATAAGATAGACGGTACAATCTCGACGACCTATCATATTATGACACATGACACCGAAAATCACATCTCAATTATCGGTTAGATTTTATATCTATGGCAATCTGCTTATGCTCATACGGATTGACACGTGGCCAATAAAATCACATCTGAAATAGGGATAAAGTCACATGGCCCTAATTAATAATTTTTAATTCAAAAATTCAATAATATATAGCTTATTTTAAATTAAAATAGTTGATACAACTTTTATAGAATACAATATGTATATTTTAATATTAAAAGAAATCTATAATAAAGATTATGAGTTTTAAGGTATAAGGTATAAGACCCATGGTTGGAGATGAGAAAATGAGTCTTATTATGAGGTATAGAACCTTCATTGTTGGAGATGGGAAGGTTCTATAGTGAATAGTAATTTTACAATGTTCTATTATGAGGTATAGAACCTTTATTGTTGGAGATGATCTAAGGAAGCAGGAATTGGACCTTCTAGAGTATTGTTGTGCAATGAAAGCACAGAAAGAGACTTGAGCTGTAATATTTCTCGGGGAATTGAGCCATTAAGCTGATTTGCACTCAAGTCCAATAAAACAAGGTTTTGTAAAAGACCAATTTGGGGTGGTATGGAACCAGATAGTTGATTCTCAAAAAGATACAACGAAATAAGGCTGCTCAAGTTACCTAGAAAAGTAGGAATCAGACCTTCTAGACTGTTTGTGTAAAGAGCAAGCTCAGAAAGGAACTTGAGCTGACCTATTTCTTGTGGAATGGAACCAGTAAAATTATTCCCATTTAGGTGAAGGACCTGAAGATTTGTTAGCAGACCAACTTGTGGTGGGATTTTCCCCGAAAAATGGTTAATAGACAGATCAAGATATTTGAGTCTCGAGAGAGAACTAATCTGCTGCGGGATGGTATCCGAGAGTTGATTCAAGCTAAGGTCAATGTACTCAAGGTTAGGGAATGACAAGAATGAAAGCTGAAGCAGTGTACCTTGGATACCAGAATTGGAGAGGTTTATCCTAATGACACTTCCAGCATGGTTACATGAAATGCCATTCCAGTGTTGTTTGCATGGGCTTGAATATGTTTCGTTTGGATGAGTCCCCCATGAGGTCAAATTTTTTGGATCATTTTTGTTTTGAAAGCTGGCTTTCCATTTGAGAAGAACCTCTGCTTCTCTGGAGCTAGCAGATGCGTGGGCAAAGTTTGGTGAAGAAGGAAGCAACTGAACAAACAAAATCAGGCGAGCTTTATTTATAGTCATCAAATATTCACTGCCCAAAAAAACACTTTAGCCGACAAAAAAAAATCGTCGGCTTATTTGATTTTTTCGTCGACTAAAGTAAAAGTCGACGAACTTTCGTCGGCTAAAGTGTCGTCTACCATTACTTTAGCCGACGACTTTTTAGACTTTTGTCGACGAAAGTCTTTATAAATCGTCGGCTAAAGTCTTTGTATATGGTTAACTAAAGTTTACATTTTTCCGAAGAAAAAAATTGCAGATAGGACAAAAAAATCGTTGGCTAAGTATAGCTGACGACACGTGTCCCACTCATCGGCTAAAGTTACATAATTTTCGTCAGCTAAAGTCACACTTTAGCCGACGATTTTTTTCAACTAAAGTTGATGACATTTTTTTCCCATCGGCTAAAATACTTTAGCCAACGAGTAAAAACTTTAGTCGACGACAACTTTTCTTCGTCGGCTAAAGTATAGTATAGCCGACGACAAAAAAATTCGTGGCCTGTTTTGATTAATTTCGTCGGCTATAATATTTTTTCTGGCAGTGATTAACTACTGGCCTAGTGCTCTAGCCAGGTGCCTTCCTTGGTTTGATGTTTCTTTCTTGACTATGCTAGCTAGTTGGATAGTGTAGAATATGAGTAATTTAATTAAAATTCAGGAATTTAGAACTTTATCATCTAATTTTTTGTGTTTGGATAACTTCCTGAGGAATTTAACAATATCTTTAAAAACCTTGCGTCGATGTTAGGGGTCCGGTGTGTAGAGGATCACTGTAAGTATTTGGGGTTACCTATCGCATTTGGAAGATCCAAAGCTGCCGCTTTTGAGTATATCAAGGACAAACTCCCAAGTAAATTGGTGAGTTGGCATTCGAAACTCTTGAGTTCGGTTGGCAAGAACTTTTTTATCAAGGTTGTGGCTCAAACTATCCCTTCGTATACCATGAGCTGCTATTTACTACCTAAAGGTTTGTGTGATGATCTCCATCAACTTTATTGCCAATTTTTTGGGGTGGTGATGAAGATACTAGAAAGATACATTGGAGATCTTGGGAGAGGATGTGTCTATGAAACAAGGACAGAGGGTCTAGGTTTTAAAAAACTCTATGCTCATAATTTAGCTATGTTAGCTAAACAAGGGTGGAGGTTAATTACATACCTGGATACTTTTATTGCTAGGCTATACAAGGCAGTCTATTATCCAAATATGTCTTTTTTGGATGTTGTTTCAAAGGAAGGAGGTTCCATTTCATGGCAGAGCATTGTGGAGGCATCCTTCTATACTTCATTCGGGCTTGGTATGGAAACTTGGAGATGGAGACAAAATCGATATTTGGAAGAACTCCTGAATTCCAATAAACACCCCAACTCCAATTGTCAAACCTACAGGATGTCGTTTTACGAAAGTATCTAAGTTATTTTGGCTAGGTACATGTACTTGGAATGAAATTCTTCTTCCCTCTTTATTTCCAAGCTTAGTAGTTTCTTCTATTATGACCATTCCTACAAGTAGGGGTCATCATTTGACCCGTGGGCCTCGTGGGCCGGTGGAGGCCCGCAAGCCCGTGGGCTAAAAACCCGGCCCGGCCCGAAAAAAACCCGCAAAAGCCCGCCAAGGTGGTTGGTGGGCCGAACTTGGTTTATAGATCTAAAGCCCGGCTCGGCCCGCGGGCCCGGCCCGCCAAAAACCCGTTAGGCCCGGCCCGTCAAAGCCCGCAATTTTTTATATATATAAGATAGTAGTACATATATCATTATACCTACACTTATATATATAATATAGTGACTAGTACTATATATATATATATATTTTTTTTTATATATTTGTGTATGTCTATAATATATTACATATACATATATTGATCAAATATTAGAATTCCATATATAGTTATATTTGTGTATCTATTTTACTATTAAATCATTGTTTAGAGTTTATGATAAGTTAGGGTTTAGGTTTAAGGTAAGTTAGGGTTTAGGGGATTGAGATTTAGGGTAAGTTAAGGTTTAGGAATTTTGAGGTTTAGAGTAAGTTAGATTTTAGATTTTAGGAATTTTGAGGTTTAGAGTAAGTTAGGGTTTAGGGTTTAGGGTTTAAGGTTTCATTGTAATTTTTTTTATCGATTTACCTTACACAATAAAACAGTAAATATAATAGATGGTTCAGATTAGATCTTGTAATTTTTCAATGGTGAGAGTTTAATTGAGAGTGTGTGAAATGACACCAATACCCTTCTCTTATATATTGCTTATTTTTCAATGGAGAAACTAGATAAATCAATTTTTTATGTCAATTTTTTTGACACTATGAGATAGATATGTAATTTACAAGAATGTGTGTTAAAATTTTGATCTTAAAAAATTCCTTTAGGGATGGGTAATTTACGTTTTAGTTGTAAGGGTACTACGGTCACATTTAGTGAAACCCATAGATGTAGGTCTAAATCAAGTCCAAAATTTATAAATTTTTAACGGCATGCTTAGAATATTATGAACAACCAATCTGACAGTCAGTTTTGTAAAATGATGATACATGATCTTTTGTAAAATGATGATACATGATCGATTACATTTCACAAAGGTCTTTCAACCCATATAACCAAGGAATAAAGGTAAGAACATTAGTGTGCATGTAGAGAATTCAAGCAATATAAGAATTAAAAATGTTTTAACAATAAAGAAGGCCATATATAATAATTCACCTTGTAATAAAAGACACCGTACGTAAAACTTAGCCTAATCGAAGTACGTTTGGATCCCAGTCAATACAGTTAAACAAAATTTGTGAAAACACTAAAATACACTCATCTTATTTTCCTTATTTTCCTATGGGGGAGTAGATAAATCAATTTTTTTATGTCAATTTTTTGCCACTATGAGATAGATATGTATTCCATAAGAATATGTGTCCAAAATTTGATGTTAAAAAATTATTTTCGGGAGGGGTAATTTTCGTTTTAGTTGTAAGAGTACTACGGTCACATTTGGCGAAATACATGGATCGATGTCTAAATCAAGTCCAAAATTTATAAAATTTTAAAGGCATGGTTATAATATTCTAACCAATCAATCTAACGGTCAATTTTATAAAATAATTAAACATGTCCGATTAAGTTTCACAAAAGTATTTCATTCCATATAACAAAGGAACAAACGTAAGAACATTAATATACATATGGAGAATTCAAGAAATATGAGAACTAAATATGTTTTAATGATAAACGAAGACATGTAGAAAGGTTCATCTTATAGTGATAAACACCGTACGTAAAATTTAGACTCGTCGGAGTACGTTTAAACCCCGGTGCATGGATGAAGGTTACGTTTATTTTGAAATGTTTTAATTTTTTAATAATTAAAACCCGATAGACCCGGCCCGTAAAAGCCCGCAAAGCCCGCTTGAATTGGTCGAGCCCGGATCCTTATATAAAAGATAAAGCCCGGCCCGGCCCGGCCCGCAAATATTAAAATGTTGTTGAGGCCCGGCCCGGCCCGTGCCGACTATACATGGGCCAGGCCAGGCTTTTTGCCGACCCCTACCTACAAGTAATAGGAGCCTTGACCGATTGACATGGAAACCGGAAAGGCGTGGTTACTTTTCAATAAAAACACCCTATTGGATAGCAAATAGGAAGTTAAGTAACCCTACTACTGCTTCTAGTTCGCATGGCTCTGGTTTTATGCCTCTTTGGCAGAAGATATGGAAAGCAAAGGTACTGGGGAAGATTGCTATCTGTGTTTGGCGAGCAGCTAACAACATACTTCCTACAAAATAATCCTTGAGTTATAAAGGTTTCTCTGGAGAGCTGAGATGTGTGCTCTGCTCGTATCCTCAGAAAACTACTCGACATCTATTCTGTGATTGTCCTACTGCTAGGGCTTTACTCTCAGTACATCCTTTCAATTTTAATATTTTCCTGTCACCTAGCTTCAGTTTTTAAGAATGACTCTTGGAACAATCTATGGTTCTAAGTATGCAGTGTTTCGAGCAACTACTGATGATCTTCTGAGGTATATGGTCCAATCGTAATGACAAGGTTTGGAAGGATAATATTAAACCAGATGCAGCCATCTCGGCGAGTGTTATGGCGTATTATAATGAGTATCAAGTGGCTCGAGTTCCTATTACTCCTGTTCAGGAACCAAAAGTGTTTAGAAGATGGATTCCGCCTCCACAAGGAATCCTAAAAATAAACATTGATGGTGCTTACCTTGAGGCATCACAGTTCGACGGTGGAGGCGGTGCTATTTGAGATGCTATAGATAACTTTGTAGCCTGCTTCAGTAAGCACTACCAACACGTCCAATCAGCCTTGCACGCCGAGCTCTTAAGCATCCATGATGGTCTTCTTCTCTTAGAAGAGCTAGGAACTTTCCGAGCGATTATTGAGTCGGATTGTGCAACAGGAGTGCAGCTCTTATAATCGAGTGAGGTCGACCTTTCCAGCCTGGGAAATTTGATTGAGGACATCAAGGACTTGATCAACGGATTTCCAGATTTGCAACTTATTTTTACTTCTAGATCTTGTGATGTAGTTGCCCGTAAACTTGCCAATCATGCATATGATTCAAATGTTTGCATGTATTGGCTTGTTACAGCTTCTGAGATAATTCAGGATGCCATGTCTTACGACCTTAGTCGTATAAGTTAAATTCAATACATTCCCCCCTTTTCGGAGGTCGTTTCCTTAAAAAAAAATAAGCTTGGAAAATATGAAAGGGTCTTGATTATGGAATTTAAAAGCTTCTTCATAAAATTTTACTTTTGTTTGTTGTAGTATGTAAATTTTCTTCTAAAAGAATCAAGACCAGTTTAAATCGAAAAAAAAGAAGAATCAAGACCAGTATGAGAAGAAGGTTAACACTTCAAAAGTCAAAAAGAGAATAACATACAAGTCATGTACATATACCCATAATCAGACCTAAACGACTAAACAAGTGCACATATAGAAAAATTACATTATAGATTTCCCCTTGCGCATTTGCATGTGTTCCACATTTTCACACATTGTAGAATTATTCTTTGAATATACATATATACAAGCAAGGGCGGATCTAGTCCTTGGGCAACTTGGGCTGCAACCCACCCAATATTTCAGCCAATCAAAGAATTAAAAAATATATACATATTTATAAAATATTATTAAAAAATAAAAAGAGAAATATATTTGTCTATTTTTTCGCCTCTCACTCGATTATCACACCTCGATTACTTCATCAATTAATCCCTAAATAATATTGAACAAAAAAAACTCATACATGCAAGCTCACTGTCTTTATATTAAAATTAATATGTCGGTTGTATATATTGACAATAATTTAATTTTTGTTAAATTTCAAGTAAGTGGATCTTGCAAAGTGATATATAGTTAGTTAATATCAATGTAAAATTTTCTATTTTCGGGATTGAAGCTTATTCCACTAATGTGTATGTTTCTTTTATTAAAGAACTTTGATTCGATTCTTGCAGGTACTATAATTAACAATCAGAACTTTCTTTTTGTTTAAATCGAAGACCGAAGATCTATATTAAATAAAGAATAATAATAATTATGAGAAATACAACTCGATCGATCCTATTGATTTCAACCAAAAGTATATTGATTTTGACAAAATTATAAAATATATAAATACACAAAACTAGATAATATTGATCAGTATATAAGTGGAGTAAAGAAAACAGAAGAGGAACAAAAGAAAGAAAAAAGCATGCAAAAAAAAGCAAAGCTGAGAGAGTCGAACTCGGGTTTTGAAGGTGGCACAGATTCTATGCCTCTATATTATTCAATTCTTTTTTTGGGGGGGGGGCACGGTTCCGACCACGACCACCGTGGGAACCGTGTCGTATGGGTTTGGGGGAACGGGGTGGTTCTACCTCCGGGGGTTGTGGACGAATTTCTGGGCTTCCCTCTCGACTCTTCGTTTGCAGATGCCATTGACTAATCTTTTCTTCTGCAAAAAAAAAATATATTTATGAAAAACAAAAAAAAGATTAGTCAATGACCAGTTTCTGGATCGATACATGCTGATCGAGTAGCTAAGCTAGCTAGCAGTAAATTAGACAACATAATTAGAGGCTATTATATATACTAATATCAATAATTAATGAAGAAAAAAAGAGATAATTGACGACTCACTAGAGCTTGGAGATGATTTGAAAACCCTAGCCACGGCAATCTCGGATGATGAAGAGAATAATAATAGCATTATTATGCATAAAAAGGGAATTAGGTAAGTATTGCAGCAGGCTTTCAGAGCCATAGTTAATCTCTATTATATGGCAGGAGTGACTATATATGAGTACTCTTGCTGGTATATAAATATATATATATATATATATATATATATATAACACCGAGTAGCAAAGCTGCAGCTTCGAGACTAGTCAAAGTTAGTCAATCATTGCTCAAAGTCTTCGTACATATGAGAGGTCGTAGAAGCTCATGCTCAAGATATGGACGAGGTGCTCACACGTACGCTTCAATAATAGAAGCAGCTGGCTTTTTATGGCAACCACCTTCCCATACTTTTCTAATCTGACTCTCTGGCTGTTCTTTAGGCTAACTACAATTACAATTATAAATAAGATAAATTACAAATAAAATTATTTTGAACTCTTTTTTTCAAATAAGGTATTTCACTCACAAGATTACTTTTATACTCAAAATAATATAATTAATTTTAATAATTACTACTGTGACACTATTATCAAATTTCTTACATTTCTTCAACCTTTAACTATAACTAATTTTCATCATGCCTTTGTTTCACTTACTGGCTCCTGCCTAGTTACTGGTAACGGACTCACTACTGACTGGCTTTTGGTTTAAAAAAAAATTTCGTTTGATGAATAGTAATGCACTACTATTATGTAATGAAGGTTCTACTACCATGTAATGAGGGTATTCCATACTACTACTCTTTGATGTAGGTACTAGATACTACTGGCATGCAATGAATGTACTACTACCATGGATAGTAAGTATTACTTACTAATAACAGACAACTCCCTTTTTTCTACCTTTTGGGCGGCAGTCCGTCTCCTAGGGGATCAAAACGAGTATAAACAAGTAAAAACAACTTATTTGTTCCACTTTCTGGGCGGTAGTCCGCCTTTCAGGGGAGTTAAAATGAGTTTTATGAAGATGCATGAAAACTCCGCTTTGTGGGAAACCATAGTTTATTTATTCTAACATGGTTACAAGCTATAGATCCAGAGCCCCAATCCCTGGTAAACAGCTATAAGCTGTTTAGCCACTCATAGTAACAGACATACTTACTCGGAGATAGAGAAGCTGAACAATTGCTTCGACTCTTCACTCACAAACTAAACTCTCAGGCTTTCTATTCTTAGATAGATTTCTCTTGTTCTGGTTTTCGATGCCTCATACTAAGACTTGATGCTCTTTATATAGAAAGGGGATTTCAAAGCGGAACTGAAACATGAACTAAAAATAGTGACTCCACTAGCTATAGTGCTTTGATTCAGATAGGGCATCTGCTTTCCTTCATTGTCTTCTTTTGGAAAGCAGATTCTCAGAATAAAGATGTCTTCCACTAAGAAGAAGAGGACAACATGATTTTTACCTGTCTTTACAGGTCATCGTATACCTCTGAGTTATCCCCAAGGTAAGGGTCTTCATACTTTATCCTTCTCCTTGTTCCATTTTCTTTCATATCTGTAACTGTATACATTTGGTAGCTTCTTTCTCTCTCAATTTTTTTGAGCCAATGAGTACATGTGAGGGAAGAATCTATTTCTTTTTTTCTTCAGGGAGACAAATAAATCACTTGTAACGGCCTCTGGATGGTCGTATGTAGTGATTATTATCTTTTTCCATGACACAAGAAATGTAATATCTTGATCTTCTTCGATTAGTTCTTGATATATTCCAACATCATAGCCTTCATCCATGGAATACTAGAATTTGGGTTACTATTGTATCCGTCGCATACTGGCTGTAGATATTAACCATGGATGAACCTGGCGTAATGGTATAGAGGAATACATTCAGTCTTTCCATTGAATTTCTGCACCCATTCTGGGGGTGTAGACATGAACTTTAGTTTGAGAATGCAGTCGCTATTCCTGACATTCTTGACCATATTGTATATAATTGATAACAATTCTTTGAGATTTTCATTTGTCTTTGTTTATAGATTATGAACAAATCTATTCTCAACTAACCACAACTTGTGCTCCTGCGGATGTTCACTCTGAACATTTACCAAATACCTTCCCAGGAAACCTTTCTAGGTCAACCTAGAGGATGTCGAGGAGATCTTCATCTGGTGTATGTGTGCCAATATGTCTGTGAAACTTGAACCATTCTGATTCTTTTAGCGTCTTGCTAGGAACTTTAGCACTCTTTGGAGTTTTAATGTACAACGTTGCTGGTTCATTGACTATGCTCGGTGGTTTCTTCTTTTGGCTTAGTTCTACCGTCAAGGCGTCAATGGTCTGTACCATGAGCCTTTTGTCATTCTCTTGGAAGGCAAACATCAAATTATCTAACAGTGCCCTCTAGTGGGATGCTAGACTTTGGTCAGTCTGGAAGATTGCTTTTGAAAAAGTGTTCAGTTGGTAGCTAAAGATATTCATGAAACCTGTAGGAAAAATTCTGTTTTTTGACAAAGCAGCAACCATCAACGGTATTGATTTGCTTTTACCGTCTGCCGTTTGAGATGGGCTATCCAATCTTTTCCCTTAGCATTGGTCAGTTAAGGCTGGTTCTTTGGGATACAATAAAAAACTCTTGAGGACTTTTTCAACTGGTTCTTCTTGTTGGTTAGGTTCATTTCTTGGCCTCCTGCTTCTTGGGTTACGACCTTCGTTGTATCTCTCACTTCTTCTGTACATGGCCATTTCCCTTGTTAAAGTATCTGGAAGATAGTTCATGTTACCTGCAATTAATTCCACATCATAATCGTATTAGTTAAGAAATAATTGTCAGTTTGTTAATCTTCCCCTATCAGTAGCTTTATCAAGTTTGAAGTTTTTGAAAATTTTCACTCTAGCACAATCTGTACTCACAGTGAAAGGTTTTCCTAGAAAGGCTGGGGAATTCTCGATTGTCTTTTTGATAGCTAGAATTTCTTTTTTCCCTGTGGGATAATTCTGCTCTGTAACATTGAACTTTTCACTATAGAATTTCAAAATCACTCGGTGTTAGTGTCTGGCTCTCTTGCTAGTACTACACCTGCCCAGAAGTTGTTACTAGCATCAGTTTGAAGGATGATTTCTTCATTCTATTTGGGTTGATGAAGTGGTGGAAAATTTTTGCATAGTTTTTTTGATTTGCCTGACGATTTTCTCGTCATCTTCTGTAAACTTCTAAGCTCTGTTTGAGCTTGTTTTCGGCGACAAGATTGCTGTTAATCCAGTAATTTTTGGAAGGAAATCTCTTCCATAATTTATGGCTCCTAAAAATCTCTGTAAACTTTTGGTGTCAAGAATTCTGTCTGGGAATTTCCAGACTTTCGCTAGGATATGTGGCTGAAGTTTGATGACTCCGTTCCTTATGTTGATCTCTAGGAAGTCAATTTCATCCAGGACGAGAAAGACTTTATTTTCTCCTAAGATGATTCCATCCTGAACGATAAGCTTGGATGCTTCAAAGAGATGATTAATGTGTTCTTCTTTGCTCTTTGAGAACATAAGAATATCTTCTACATAGACGACACAAAAGTCTGCCACTTGCTTGAATATGTTGTCCATTTTTCTCTGAAAAATGGATGGAGCTTGTTTCAGCCCGAAAGTCATTACTAGCCCTTCATAGTGTCCATGTTGAGTTCCGAAGGCTATAAGAGGAATGCTGTCAGGATGCATTTTGACTTGCCAAAACCCTTATTTAGCATCAATTTTTTAGAACACCTTGGCTCCACTAAGCCCGTTGATTACCACTCTTGCTTGTGCTATCTGATAACCGTCTTTTACAGGTTTCTTGTTGACATCTCTGTAGTCTATCACCATTCTTGCTTTCCCGTGAACTTTTTCTGCATGGTTTCTGAAATAGAAGGCTCGAGCATGACGATGACTCTTTGACAGTCTTATCAATTATTTCTCTAAGAGATCAGTTATATCCTTTTTGAACTCATTTTGATCTTCTTCCTTATATTGGAGAATAGCTTTTACTTGACATATGAAATTCATATCATGTAATTTAAGCTCACAGACCACTGGGTCTTTCTCCCAAAACTTCAGAGGATCGATGATGAGTGGAAAACCACCTCTCAAATATACTTTATTTTCAACTAAGATATATCATTGTAATAGTTAATTATAAGGGTTATCGAACACAAGAAGTTTGTGAAACTAAATCCTAACTCTAGACTAAAATACTAACAGACTCGACCACAATATACTAATGACACTACGGACCTAAGCTAGACTACTCTAAAAGCTACGAAAATTTGACATAAAATACTAGACTCAGTCGTGTACTACCACACCAATATTTAAGGTATTTGGAGTTGTTTTGGCTGCCGAAGTAATTCGGCCAAGCTACAGCTAATTCAAAAAATAAATGCTGAAAGTAAATATGATTATGTATGCAAGAAGTTTAAACTATATGATGAGTGAGTTAAGAAGCATGCAATCCACCACCGTCATTCCATCTTTCTAACACATACTTAACCTAATGCACATATCCAATGAATAAAAGTTCTCATGAAGAGTTGATCGTTACAACCACATCCTATTACCTGATCCTTATGCCTATGCAGGTTTTTCATGGACCTCCCCTACATATATATACCTCTATGAACCCATAGTCATGGACCCAAAGTTTTACAAAGAATAAAACATTAAGTTCTAGAAAAGGTTTGAGAAGCTACAAGGGTTCACAAGTACACTATGAGCGTGTCTTGCTAGACCTATGAATTTCAATCTCATGATAGTAAAATCAATGTATCACTACAGAGAATCCGGTGGAAGAAATTATCTTCAGTCGCCCGTATCTCATGATAATAAAATTCTAGCATGCATACTAAGTTGGCCACCAAAGCACACAAACAAGAAATTATATGGTGAGTCATTTAGAGAAAGAAACCTCATTCAAAGAATATGCAAAACTAGGTTAAAGTGTATACATTAAAAAAACTTCATGTACGGAGCTTCAAGCAGCCCCTTAACAAGGTATTTAGCTACTAAAAGTCATAGATAATATAACCAAAGAATTCATGAAAGATGAACTAAAAAAACAAGATGAAGAAGAATCCTGGTAGGCCAGAATTCGACGGGTCGAGGAATATCTTCGACGGGTCGAAACTGGACAAGTTGAACGAGCTAGTCTCCTTCTGCGGCTTGCTCTCTCCTTGCTCGAAATTATGCTCCCCAAAATGCTTATTAGCCTTTTCCAAAACCCTAAAATGAGTTTATATACTCCTTGGTTTGATTTCTCCAAATCCTTATTGGTCCAGGCTTCTTTATTTGCACATAAATCCTCTTTTTCTCCGTATTGAGTTAGGAATCATTCTTTTATCACATTTTCCTTTATTTCTCTAGTAAACCTATTAAAACAATAAAAATAATTAAATTACTCAATTAATAACAATAAACTAAATATAGTGAACGAATTAAATACCGAATAGACGCATAAATATGCTACTATCAATTGATATCAATATTTTGTCTGAGCATTTCTTTGATTTCTCCAACGGTATGCTTCTTCTGTTTTTTGAGCTTAGCCTTGAAGTGCTTGAGATTATGCTCTTTTATAGCTTCTGCTTCAATTGTCTTATCTTCGTCTTCTGATGATTCTTCACTAGGTAACTCTTGTTGCTCGTGTTGGTTGTCAGAAGCTTTATAAGACACATAATAATGATACTTGTCTTAATCGTGAAGCGGTGTAATGATAGGACCTCCATTATCAAATCTAGTCTTTTTACTAGGTCTCTTGGAGTTCTTCGCTTTGTTTTTGAGGATTTTCTCTTGTTTACACTTATCACAGTCTCTCTTGAGAATGTTATAGACAATGTGTTCTTTGAGCTAGATTCTGGTAGGGGCGTGAGGGGAGCATCTGGATGCTTGAATTCTCTGTTTCCATGAAACCTAAAGAATTTCATTTCATCAGAATCTTCTTCTTCTTCTTCTGATGATGATGATGAGTTGCTTATATTGCAGTATGGTTTCAAATCTTGGTGTGTATCCACCACGATTCTAATGCGATCTTCAATATTGTTATGTGAATCCTGGACAACTAATACTTTTGGCTTCTTTAAGCCTCTCTGTCCAGAAGAATTTATGATTCTTCTCGAATCCTAATAAGTTCACTTCTGGCTTCTGGATCAAAGTTTGTTGTAGCAGAAAATCATTGCCGATTAGAACATCGGAGTCTTGGCCTTCTGATTGCAAAATATTTTCAATAATAAAGGTTTCTCCTCCTTTTGAGACTTGAACCTTCTTGGCAAATGTATTCATGAAGATTCTTCTTCCTTCTATAGTTTTTCCAGTTGCACTTCTCTTTGGATCAGTTATCCATAACTTTTTTTGGCATAGCAAACTTTTTTGCTAGACTGAAACTAGAACTGTTATCTACAAAGGCGTGTAGATGATACTTCTTGTATCCTGAAAACTTAATCCAATCTCTATGTAGTTACTGAATCTACTTGTAGAGACAATTGCTACTTTGCACAGATTCGTTTTTGAAGAACTTGCTTCATCTTCTATAAACGGATTGCATTGCTCTTCTTCACAGTCAGATATTACTTCTTTTTTCATATCATGGACTGAAATTTTTGTAGGTACTACTCCTTCTTTAGTAGTAGTATCAAACTTCGTTCTTTCTAGATCTCTTTCTAAAATTTCTTGCTTTTCCTCTATCTCATAGAAGTAGTCTTCGTACTCTTGTTCAATAATTTGGTTTATTGGACCCTTCTTCGTCTTTCTCCTTGCTTCAGTTATGAAACATTCTTTGTGATATGTTTTCCATGATGTTTCACAAAACACAGGGAGACCCTTCTTCTCCTTGCATTGAGAGTAGTCGTAGATGAATGATCCCGGATTGACTTTGTAGGAAGAGATGTTTTCTTCCTCTGTGCTTTCTTCCCAGACTTTTTATCTCAAGAAGATAAACCTTTCTAGGTTCGTACTCTTCTTCAAACTCTAATTCTGATTCCTCTGTCAATTCGTCTTCTGAACAGACTGAATAGACAGACATCTCTTCATCATCTTCTAATGAGTAGACTACCTCGTAGCCTTTCAAATTTTCCATCTCCATGGCTTCTTTGTACTCCTTGAGAAGAGCCTTCAAACTTATTTTCTCTTTCTTGGGACATTCGTTAGCATAGTGCCCTTCGGCCTTGCATAACCAACATCTGCATGTTTTCTTCTTTTTTGGTTCTTGATGGAATCTTGGCTTCTTGAAATTAAAATCTCTTTCTGAGATTTTGTTTTTCTCTTCTGTAGTTGGAGTTTCTTTTGAACCTCCAATTCTTAATTCCGTTTCTCTTGAAACGTTTTTGGAAGTGTTTTTTCTTATGCCTTTTGTCTTCGCATCCCCAGTTAGTTGGTGCATCTATCATTTTGGAACAGAAGTCGCTTGTTTCTCTGAGCTACTTTTTGGCTGTTTTTTCTATGGTGTTAGTTTTACACTGTTCGCGCATTAGCTGCCTGATTCTTTCTACAACTCCTCCGACTGAAAACGTCTCTGGAGGTCTTTCTTCTATACTTTCTCTCATAGCTCTTCTCCATGGTTCAGGAAGCTTCCTGTGTAGGAGGTGTACCAAGTCTGTATTTTCAAATTCTCCTATAGTGCAATAGTACTCTTGGAATTCATTCAAATATTCCTCGAAGTACTTCATGTTGCAGATTTTGAAAGCATATATGTTAGTTTTTGCTATTTCTCTGGTTTTTTCTCTAACATATGAGATGTCTCCGTAGAATTGATCATATAGTGGAGCGGTAAAAGTATAGGGATTCCTATCATTTTTTATGTCTTCCAATCATTACTTTCCTCTGATCGTTTCTTTGAAAGGACAGTAATACTTTTTTTCCATTCCTAGAAGAGTTGATTCATTGACTGTATGCAAGTCTTTTGCTTCATATCTTCCGTAGGTTGTGCAAGCTGCCATGAGTAGACTAGCTGCCCATTCATCGATAGCCTTTTTCTTATCTAGAGCTTTGTCTAGATCAAGCCATACTCCTAGTTGTGTGATTGGTACCTTTGGAATATTTTTTTGTGGATTGAATCTGTGAGAGCTTATTTCTCCCTTCTTTCCACTAGGGCCTCTTCCGTGTGGAAGTTTGGTCTTTCCACCAATTCTGAATATGGTGGTTTATGAGGGTGATGGTTATGAAGATTCTTCTTCTTCCATGTCTTCATCTTCTGTATCTTCTGTTTCTTCATGTAGAAAAGGAAAGACTTTTTTTTTCCTTTTTGAATTTGAAACTTTTGATCTCTTTGATCAATTTTTCTAATCGCAAGGGATCTTCACACTCTTCTGCTTCCTCATAAAGCTTGAAGAGTTCTTCTGATTTTAAACTTCCTGTTCTTAGCATGCTGATGTTTCTTTCTAACTCAGCATCTAAGTCCTCTTCCATCATTGTGTTAGCCCTTATAGAGATTCTGGTAGTTCTAGTACCAATTTCTTTGGTAGAGTTGCTTCTCCTGAGTGGTATAGAGTTTTCTCCTCTAAATATTTCGAGGGATACATCACTGTGTCTATGTCCTTCAAACTTGAGGTTGATATCTCCGATTTTTCTATTCTCATAGACTGCTGCCTTCGAGGTTTCTGGTTTCTCCCTTGGACCAGATAATTTCTACTCTAGTGGAAAAGTTACCTCATCCCATGTTATGTTATGAATATGTTGATAATGGTTCTTGGGATTTGTAAGGAAACTAGTAGTAAGGCCTGGAATATTTTTTATCTTGGTTTTTGGCTCTACTGTTGTGCTCATTAGTTTATAGTAGATCCTATAAACTACTGCAAGCTCTTGCATGCCTTCCTTCCTGGACGTGTCGTATGTTTTGACTCTTAGTCGTAGACAGTAAGCGACATCTACTAGGCTAGTTAAAAAGTTCGGGAAGCAATTGAAGTATACAATTTGATTGCATAGTGATGCTTGAAGTGTTCCCAGTAGACTTTTCTGGAAATCGTTCAGCCTGTTGTCTTGTAAGACGCATAGGACTGAGCAATTTAAGCCTTCTCTGGTTAGTAACTTTATGTCAACTTGGACTGCTCCAATGTTCATAAACTTGAAGTTTCTTTTCCGGCTTTAGAAACTTCCTCAGGTGTTACTAGAAGAATATATGTTTCTCTTGTCGTTGCTGGGATAGTGAATTCAAGAATCTTGAATTGATGGTTTTCCATCATATCAAAACTTCATTCTTGTAGATATGGTTGAATTCAAACTTCGGAATCGAAGTATTTCAGACGTTGCTTTCTATTTCGTTGAACTCAAACTCTTTTGCGTTCAATAACCGCACTGATTTTTTCTTGAAGATACTCAACATCTTCATGTCTCAAGTATCTTCTCTTTTAGGTTCTCTTATTCTGACGGCTGGCAGATTTGTTGGAGGATCTAAAAAAAATAGTTTTGGCAGTGGGTTCCCTCTTGGAACTTGTAGTGATTTGAAGTCATTAGTTTTTCTAATGACTGTTCGAGGTGGACTATTGCTTAATTTTTTGTGTTCTCGAGGTATCTTTTGAACACAATCAAGAATCTTCATCTGCTGAAGATCTAGTCTCTCAATTTTATTATTAACTCTTGTTAATAGTTCTTGCTTTTCTTCTAGTTGATTCTGGATGTAATCTACTTTGGCTTCCAATCCATGTAATTGGTTGCTGATAACTAGAAGAATTTCTAGATATTCTCTATATCTAGACATTTTTGATAGAGATTCTTGTTGTCTTACATCTATTAGGTCCAATAGAGAATCTAGTTTCTCTATTATTACCTCAGATGTTAATCCCATCTTTGAGATTTTAAGTTATAGCAAGCTCTGATAGCAATTAGACTGTAGATCTAACCAATGCTCAAATAGACAATCGATGCAAAAGATTTTCTATTTGTGCTTTGTCCATCAACAAATTTTCAAGAAAAGATTGTTCTCTAGTAATTTTGAGATTATGAATTACTTGTTCTAAAGGACGAGGATGGACCTCTCTTGATCTTTCAAGTAGTTTAATTCTCTCTTTTGTATTGGTAATAAAATCTCGTAAAATTTTTAGTTTAGAACTTAATTCACGTGTTTTTTGAAAGTGATAAATTTTCTATGGTGAAAAATAGTTGTTTACCTTTGAGTATAGAGGATAGATCTTCAGCTGCAAATGTTAAAATATATAAATTATGAGCCCACTACGCTTCTTCAAGAACATACTATTCTAGTTCTATGCAGACACTACTCTCTTATGATGTATACACTATCAGATTTTGTTTTACAAAGTGGGCTAAAAATGGAAGAACAATACCAAAATAATGGCATTCTTTGTATAAAATCTTATGAATGACTTTTTGCATAAAAAATCCTTCAAACCTATCTTCTATGACATTTTCTCTTATAAATACTTATCTCATTATCTCTGATCGATCTCAGCAAAGGTTTTGCTTCCATATCCCTATCTTTAAACAGACGAAAATCGCATATTGATTTAATTAGACTTATTAATTTATTATTTATCACAGCGTGCAGATATCTTGACGCATATATGACGCCTGCTCAATTAAAATATATTAAATAAGTAATATTACAATATGGTAAACAAAAATAATTGAAATAACGTAACGTGAACCTATTTTTGCTTACCACTTTCTCAGCCGCATTCTTGTCCGGCTGGTATACGTTAATCCACGTCTGGACGGCGGGTGCTCTATGACCCTCCTTCTCCAACACCTCGCTTCGGTACGAGAGGGCGAGAGATCCCAAATGGTGGTTGAGCTGCTGCTCCTTGTTCTTGTTTCGGTTTCCTCGATTCCGTTCGCACAATCGCTGCCACACACACACAAAAATCATTTTAAAATAAGAATAGATAAACATGTATATTTTTAAATTGTTGGCTACCAAAACTGTGTGGATAGTTTATGAAGCTCACCAAGTAAGCAGGGTCTTCGAAGTGGGCTTTTAACCACGCCCATTGGTCTTCCCTCCCGAGAAACTCGCCCGGAGTCTCCTGGCTGACGTGGAGATAATGTTGATGGCAATCATACTTCCAATCCTTGTAGATTGTTTGCGCCGTCGCATCAATGAAGTTCCACATCTCCACGTCAGTCGCCGGGATGTCGTAGTTCGTCTAGCACAAGACATTTAAATTCCGTTATGTAAAAGTTATATTTACATAAACCGTAAAGTATAAAAGTAAGCTAAGGGTAGTAAGTATACCTCAATATTTGTATTGACGATATCGCGATGCAAATCGCTAAGTCCCAAAAATTTAGGTGCAAGCATTGGAACTTTTCCGCGGATGATGGTCCGATGTCTCTGGACATTAGACTCCTGAATTCCCTCGTCGCAGGCCCCTGATGCCTCGTAGAGTAAGCGACTTGTAGTCGCCTATTGTTGTTCATCCGGACGAGGTACTCAGTCTTCGTCCCGACAATGACTCCGCGCTGTTGCGTCGTCGGATTTTCGGTTGCCATATCCACCATGTCGGGGAGTTTGGTCCTCTTGCACCGGATACTGAGGGCGGGAAGGTGCTGTGAGGCAGTAGTGTCGTCGCTGTCATCCACTGCTGGACTCGCATCCTCAAGGTTTGGGGCAGGCGTTAAACCCCCTACTGCTGGAATCGTCTGGGTCCCAGATTGTCCCGTGGGGCAGCCCGACCCGGAAGCCCCCTCTCTGCTGAATGATTGCCACGCCGCTGCCCCCGCAGCTGCTGTCGCCGCCGCATCTTCATGACACTGGATCGCCGGTTTCTTCTTTTGGTGACTTGTAGTTCTGGGAGCCATTATGTAAAAACATTAAGAACATATCGGTGCTTGTAACAAAACTAGATCTACATCAAAGTAGTATTTCTCAGCTACGTTATGATAACGATATGTGATATAGAACGAATGAACTACTAGCACAATATAGCCAAAATCGAGCTCCTTAGTCCTTGCTGCCAAGAGAAGCTAACAATAGCTTAACGGATCAATGACTCTTTTTTTGGGTCTAAAGGATCAATGACTCTATGCTACTATATAGTCTATGATATATATACCACATATACACCAGCATATAAATGTATATATCCATGCATTTACAAATCACAAACACACGTACACCAGCATATAAATGTCTCTTTTTGTATGCAAGAGTGCATGATAATTAACGTACCATGCACATATAAAAAAAGGAAAGACGAACCATGCATGATCTAATATGTTCAGTCCATTTACAAAGGATGGACCATGTACATCCACAACAACGTTAGAAGTATTTTCTCCAACTAGTTAAATAAGTTGGAGCTTTGTTAGAAAAATCAAACATGGATATCCATATCCACCAAAATTATACACACATCTGCTGATCGATGATATTATATAACCACGTACATTAACTAGGGGAGGTAATAAAACTAATGCAACATGCATAAAACTATAAGTCTATAATCTAGTTAATTATAGTACTTTGTTCAACATAGTTTTGAATGTACTAGCTACTTGATCTGTTCGAGTTGATTTTTGTATACGATTGACTTCATCCACTGTAAATGTTCCATATGATTCATTAACTTCCGGATATAGCTAGCAGTATAATGTCCGTAATAGAGCCACTACATACCCTGTCAACAAGTCTTGGCGAAAAATGTATGTACCAACATATACATCAGCATATAAATGTATATATCCATGCATTTACAAATCACAAACACACGTACGGTGATTATACAAAGACTTTCCCCAAAAGAAAATATAACTCAACTACCCACAACAAAAGGCACAATTATATTTGCTCTTTTACGGTGATCATGAACTGATAATTGTATCAAACTCATTGTCATCACTCATCAAAACAAGTAATCGATTAGTCAAACTTAGTCCAACAGCTAGCCAGAAAGGCATGAATTTGAGTATTGATCTAAGCACCAATCTGATCGAAATTGGGGATAGAATAGTTTACCTAAACAATCAGATGGGTACCCAAAAATCTCTCTGCAGATAGTTGATTTCAGATTCTTCAAAAATAAACCTTCTTTATTTCCCTGCACAATCATACAATGAACTTATATCATAAACCACAGTTCCTTAATCTAAATACCGAAGCACAGTTCCAATATGTAGGAATACCTTGACATTCTGGGGAGAGAGAGAGAGAGAGAGAGAGAGAGAGAGAGAGAGAGAGAGAGAGAGAGAGAGAGAGAGAGAGAGAGAGAGAGAGAGAGAGAGAGAGAGAGAGAGAGAGAGAGAGAGAGAGAGAGAGAGAGAGAGAGAGAGAGAGAGAGAGAGAGAGAGAGAGAGAGAGAGAGAGAGAGAGAGAGGCATACCTTGAGATTTACAGATTCGGGATGCAAAATGATGGATTGGGGTTTTAGGGTTTTGATGGAGGGGAGGGAGGGGGTTTAGGGTGGAGGTGGAGGGGAGGGATGGGGATTAAGGTTGAGGTGGAAGGGATTTTGTGTTTTGGGGTTTTGTTTTGAGGAACTTTCAGAACGAAGAAGAGGTTGAAGAGGAAGAAAGTGATCGAACCAGAATGAAGAACAACGAAACTGTGAGCAACAATTATACTTGTTTTGAGGCGACGAAGATTCAATCTTAGTCGCTTCAACACATTGAAGCGACGAAGAATGCAATCTTAGTCGCTTCAACACATTGAAGCGACCAATATTGTCTTCTTCGTCGCTTCAACACATTGAGGAGACTAATATTGCATTCTTAGTCGCTTCAATGTGTTTAAGCGACTAATATTGAATCTTCGTTGCTTCAATGTGTTGAAGCGACCAAGATTGAATTCTTCGTCGCTTCAACACATTGAAGCGACCAACTTTGACATCTTGGTCGCCTCATTTTTATTTTTTTACAAATTCACAAATTAGCAAGTTTTCAAATACATAATGTATGATTTAATGAAAGTACAAAGTCTAGTTTTCAAATTCATAATAATATTAGTTTAGTCCTCTTCCTCGTCCTCGTCCTCGTCCTCTTCTCCGTCTTCATCCAAAAGTAGTTGAAAATCTTGGTAAAATTGTATCACCGTGGGAGTGTCCTCTTGGTAAGGCTCGAATATATGATCTCCTGTACGCGATATGTTTTCATCTATGTCAAGTACGTCAGCGCTGTAGACATTGCGGTGCAACATTTCTTGTACTACCTTCCAAGTACCACTAGCCTTTGGATCGTCTATGTAGAATACTTGTTTTGCTTTGGTTGCAATTATGAAGGGTGAATCCTCATAGTAATTGTTGTTTGTATTCACTGATATCAGTCCATGATCTGTTATAGCGGTGTCAAGATCTTCCTCGTCGTCGGAGTTGTGCCATGTGCACTTAAACAACACCACTGGCATACGGCCTGCATATAATACTTCGACCACGTAGTTAACATGGCCATAGAACTTGGATGAACCCATGTCTATCATGACATCGCTGTTTTGAGTCACGGTTCTTTGATCTCTATCAAACGAGGTGAACTTGACACCGTTCACATAACACGACTTATAAACCCAGAATTGCTGAGGTCTAATGACCTTATTCCTGCAACCAAGCTCGGGTTCGAGTTTTTTTCTTTAAGGGACACATGAGAGATAAGTGTTAAGATAAGTGAAAGATAAGTGTTATAAACCCTCAAAGAACCTTACAACAATTAATAGTTGGATGTACCCATGTTAAGAACCATCGAAGAAAACTCCTCCTCCGACGAAGCTCGTCAAAATCTTCACCCTTTTTAGCCTTGAACCTTCTGAGATGTTCTTCTAGGTAAGGTTTGACTTCGTCTGTTTCCACCAAGACTTGCCAGTGAGCCTCAGCAGTCTCTGCCTCAGTCAACCTGAACTGGCAATGAGTCTCGATAATATCTGGTCTTACTAAGAGTGAAACACAGCTGATATTCCACTCTGGGGAGGTGTCAATATCTTCATGGTCCATCCGGCTGAGATAAGACTTACAATACGTCACCTACTCATGTACGAGGTACTGTTCAGCAATACTACCTTCCGGGTAACGTGTATTCCTCATTGACTTTTTATATTTTCCTAATTGCCTGCAAAAACACATAGAGGGTTAGTACAATATTACAACAATTGCCGACATATTACATAACGAACATAATATTAGCAATGAAAAACATTTTACCTTTCAATTGGATACATCCATGTATAGTGTACTGGACCTGTAAGGAATACTTGTTCGGGCAGATGAACCATGAGATGAATCATAGATGTAAAAAAATGTGGAGGAAAAATGAGCTACAAATTGCAGAGAATCATCACTATCTCAGTTTCCATGTCACGCACAACCTCCTTCTTAAGCTCCCTACTGCATAGTTGACGAAACCAATTTGACAGTGCTATCAATGGCTTTACAACGTTTTCTGGCAGGAACCCTCTGATAACCACTGGAAGAAGACATTGAAGCAACACATGGTAATCATGCGTCTTCAATCCATAAAACTGTGACGGGGAACTTACTTTCACCTTACTTCTCAAACTACCTGCATAACCAAGAGGATACTTAACATCTCTGAACCACTGGAACACATCTTCTAGATCATCATTTTTAACTAAAAAGGGTGCATGAGGAACTTTCGCCCTCCCCTCGTCGCCCGCTCTTTGCCACTGGTTTTTTCGCACATTCCTCTTCTTCAAAGCAGCGCGAGCTTTTGGACCATCCTTAGACTTCTTATCAATCGCAAAAATGGTTCCAAGGATGTTGTCACACACATTTTTTTCAATGCGCATGACATCTAAGCAATGTCTGATCTTCAATGATGACCAATACGGCAGCTTCCAGAATATGCTTTCGTGAGTCCAACACTATCTTTTATTCGGATTGTACGGCACCTTCAAGTCGTCATGTTGGCTAAGAATAGGGTAAATGTGTGACGTAACGTCCTCCAAAATTTCATCTCCACTCTTCTGATACGGTCTTCCACCAAACTCCACCTTCCCGTTAAATGCCTTGCTCAATCGCCAAGGGTGATCTTGGTGGAGCCATTTTCGATGACCTTCATAAACTATCCTCCCACATATATGCTCTGAAGTTAGCTCATCTAGACAGATTGGACATGCCTTGTACCATTTCACAGTTGACCCCGCAAGCATCCCTAAACCTGGAAAGTCATTAATAGTCCACATTACCGCTGCCTTCATCAAGAATACCTCATTGTCTACTCGATCAAAAGTATAGACTCCAACGACCCATAAATGTATTAGCTCCTCGATCATTGGCTCGATGAGTACACTAAGGCACTTTCCGGCACTACCAGAAATGAAGACATTACCGGCGACCTGCCGTCTCCGGCCTTGTATTTTTTTTTCGCCGGAATTGACATTACCGGCGACAAGTCGCCGGCAATGACGTCGCCGGAGATCCCCCGCCGGTGTTAACATTGCCGGCGACGGGAAACGGCGTCGCCGGCAATGGAAGCGCCGCCGTGGCCGGAATGTGAGACATTGCCGGCGACTGAGGTTCATGTCGCCGGCAATGTGTGGAAAAATTTTGAAAAAAAAAACGCGGTTCTGGATTGGGCCCAATTCCAGAACCTGCATTGAAAGACATAAACCGTACAATCATACAAGTTCAACTATACACATAAATGTCCAACGTACAGTACAAATAGCAACGACGTACTAAAATTAACTACAACTACAGGTCAGGTCGAGGAACTTGCGGGTCAGGGTCGAAGTAATCCATATACTCATTTGAATTCCGGTGGCTACCTTGGTCTTGCTCTGGTGTTTACTGGTGCGGTGGTGGTGGTGGATAGCTAGGGAACGGAGGGACCGGGACCGGGGGAGGTGTGGGGAACGGTTGTCCGGTAGTCTGAGCCTCGTACATCGTCCGCATCCATGTGTACATCTGAGCCTGCACCTGTGTCTGCTACATTTGGTACTCGGCCATCTGCCTCTTTTGCTCCACCAACTCCCTCTGTGTCCTGTGAAGCTCCGCTGCGAGGTTACGACTAGAAGTTGAACTTCTTGACCCGGTAGAGTATTCTGAAGTGTTCTTCAATAGTCATTCGCCCGCCGTGCCCATTCCCCTACAGTAGTAGGTATTCTTGCTAGTCCCGCACGCTTTTGCCATGATCTGAGCCGCTATAGGGCGATCAAGCGGATCGATCTGAGAGGCATACTGGGTGACTTCTTCCTCGGAGCAGTCAGGATGGTTAGTCCTAGCTATATTCATGGTCACTTCCACGGTCGCCTCCTCCACTCTCGCCTAATTGAAAAGTGAAAATGAATAACGTATTAGCTAACAAAATAAATTAATATCGAAAAATAGTTTTATTAACACATGGAGAGGCGTAAGACTTACCGCTTCGTCAGGGCACTGCGGATAGAACTTCTGATGAATATACACCAAGGGGTTCACTTCTTGTTGTTGCTGCGCCTTAGTCGACCAACCCATGTAGTTGAGTGAACCTGCATGATGGGCCCTGGTGTTTTTCAATCTATTCGCTCGATTCGTCTTCGAAATCGCCTTGTTTGATAAACATATGGAAAAAAATTAGTAACTAACTATTTCAATCTGATACGATACATTAGGCTTGTAAGATATATTAAGGATGCATACCCGAGCTTTGGGGTGCTCGAAGTGGGCTATCAGCCACAACCACTCGTACTCCCTAAACCAGAATTCGCTAGGGGTAGAACCTCGGCCTAGCTCCTTGTATACAGTGTAATGGGAAGAAAGCTCGTTCTTCCACTCTTTATACCTATATTAAAACAAGGAAAAAAAATTAGAGATATTAAAACACTTGATAAACAAAAATTTAACTCGATATATATTCAAATAAGTCGAAGCACATCACCTCATAAGTAGTTGACGCTCTACCCACGTGTGAATAAGAACTTCATCCACGTCAAACCACACCTGCAATATGAATATATAAAAGGTAAAATTATATATTTATTCGGACTTCCAATTAATAAATGTAAAATTTACGTAATGAAAATACGATTTTACTCACACTGAGTTCATTATGCACTTGCATCTTCACGTAGATAGGCACAGATTCCCAATCTGGCCAAAGCATTGGGACCTTGTCCCGCACGATCGCACCGGCCATGCTGACATATTTGCGCGTGGTGTCGAATGCCTCGATCACCTCGCCATCCTCATTGGCCCTTATGGGCGTTTTCCTTCCGCCGGTGGCCTACTCAAGTCTCTTCCCGGTGCAGGTGCCTCTAGCCCATTTCCATTTTCCAGTCCCATTAACGAAATTGCCTAATAATACAATGTCAACAAATTGATATCATTAATTGAACCTATCGCAAGTCTTAAGTAATAATTAAGTAATCAATCTGATGTTAAATAAAATTTACCTGCATCGTCCGTTTGTTGGTTGGTGCACCTCACACTCCAAAGATACACGGGGTCGAACGGGAGGAAGTTATACGCTTCCTCCACGGTCAGGAACTCCGGCCGTCCTTCAACATAAACAGGCATCCCCCCTATCATCGAATTCAGGGATGACAGGAATCTCGTCGGGTAGGAAGAGACCGGACGGCGGAGATAGACGAGGCCTAGACGATGAGGCGCCAACACCACCATGTGTCTCAGATGATTCCCGTGAAACGGGAGTAGGCACGGGGCGAATATGGGGCATTCGAATTGAGGGAGTTTCTGATGACCCCCGTTGACTGTCGGTCGTCTGAGGCTCTGCCACCGGAGGGACGTCTGCTGATTGAGCGTCTGGAGACTGAGGCTCGAGCCTCGACTTCCGGTTGCCCGGCTCTTGATCGTGCAGCTTCCTCCTGAGCTCGCGCCTCTAGCAAGGCTCTCGTGCGAGCAGTCATCATTGGCCCACTGGGCGTGTTGCTAACTGCGGGCGAGGAGGAAGCTTGACTACTGTTCCCTCCACTATTTCGGGAACCTCTCCGAAGCCAATTAGCCGCAAAACCTCCTGGACACCGTAATAGTCATGGATTCGGTTCTATAACATATCAGAACCGGAACAGTTTGGAACCGGAACCGTTTGAACCTAGAACCGTTATATTGCAAACGGTTCCGGTTACAAACAGTTCCGGTTCCAAACAGTTCCGGTTCCAAACCGTTTCGGTTCTATAACAAATTAATTAGAACCGGATCGGTTTGGAACCGGAACCGTTTGAAACCGGAACTGTAAACAAACCGGAACCATTTGTAACATAACGGTTCCGGTTACAAACAGTTCCGGTTCCAAACCGTTTCGGTTCCAAGCGGTTCCGGTTTATAACCGTTCTGGTTCTAAACCGTTCCGATCCCGATTTCCACCTTCATTTATACGATTAATTAACAACTATATCACATAAATTAACATATATACATTTTCGATATATATATACATCATGCATCTTAATTAAATTTAATTTTCACATATTCATCCAAATCACAAACCCTAATTAATTTTCGTCTACATTTTTCACACATATATATACATCATGCATGCATTCTAATTAGGTTTAATTTTCACATATATATACATCACATATTCATCCAAACCACATATATACATAATTTTCACATATATATATATATATATACATCACATAATTTTCACATACCTATATATATATACATCACATATAAATACATTACACATACACATACACATACACAAAAATAATTAAAAATTGAGAGAGAGAGAGAGAGGGAGAGAGAGAGGATCGGACCTGCCATGGTGGAGTCTGATATGCTTTGTCGGCGACGGAGGTGAGGGGAGGAGAGGAGGGGAGGAGGGGAGGAGGAGAGGAGGAGAGGATCGGAGGAGGAGAGGAGATGACTCGGTGGAGAGGAGGAGGAGGAGAAATATGAGGAGGTGAGGGAGAGGAGAGGAGGTGAGGGAGAGGATCGGAGGAGAGGGAGAGGAGGAGGAGGAGAAATGAAGCTCGGGCTCGACCACCCAGTTTCTATCCAGACAACATTGCCGGCGAGTTGCTTATAACTCGTTGGTAATGTCATTACCAACGACATCAACTCGTCGGTAATGACATTACCAACGAGTTAACTCGTTGGTAATGACATTACCCACGAGTTATAAGCAACTCGTTGGTAATGACATTACCAACGATGAGTTAAGTCGTTGGTAATGTCATTACCAACGAGTTGCTTATAACTCGTTGGTAATGTTGACATTTCCCGAAAAATATCCGACAACATTTTCCGACTACAATTTCCGACTACATTTTTCGACTACATTTTCCGACTACATTTTCCGACTACAATTTCTGACTACATTTTCCGACTACATTTTCCGACTACAATTTCCGACTACATTTTCTGACTACAATTTCCGTCTACGATTTCCGTCTACATTTTTCGACTACAATTTCCGACTACATTTTCCGACTACAATTTCCGACTACATTTTCCGACTACAATTTCCGTCTACGATTTCCGTCTACATTTTCCGACTACAATTTCCGACTACATTTTCCGACTACATTTTCCGACTACATTTTCCGTCTACGATTTTCGACGACATCATTAACGTACTAAGGATGATAATCGTAATCATCGTCATCACTTGAGTCTGACTCGGTTTCATAGGTAACCTCTGGCAATATGTGTCTCTCCTCGTCATCTGAATCAGCGTCAACTTCATATGGATTAACATCGAGAAGTTCTGCCCCAGTAATTCGAACCACACTCCCAGATCTCACATTATTAAGGCGAATCGTAGATGATTCCGGAATGTCAAAAGCGTTCGGCTCTTGGTATGCAGTAACTTCCTCATCATCTGCGGTATCACCAAGTGTGGCAGCACTGTATATGTTTCTATGAGCAACATGGTTAACCACCTTCCACGGGACTTTGTTAAGAAGATCGTCCAGGTAAAACACTTGTTTTACTGATGAGGCAAGAACGAAAGGGTCATCTTCATACCAGGTAGTAGCAGTATTCACCGAAAATGTTCCGTACTGATCGGTCCTTGTGTTCTCCGGGCTAGTATCAAACCATCTACACTTGAACAAGTGCACTTTCATGCGGTTCCCATAAATTAGTTCAACAACTGAATGAAGGACACCGTAATAGTCAACGCCATCCTGCCCACCATGGACCATAACCCCACAATTCTGTGTTTTCAGTCGGTCGTCTCGATTTTCACATATAAATTTCACGTCATTGACCTGACACATCGAGTAAACTTTTGAAGCTATCGGTTTCATGGTCAGGACCCTCAATTCGTTTGACCACTCTGGGCAACCATCATCTGCTACATGGTTCATCTGAAAACGTCCAGTAATACGTACAGAAGAAATTATGTCATCTTGAAACCACAAAACCACGTACATACATACATGTTATATAAGGATATATATAAAAATAGACATATACACATATACCCTTACCCATTGACCAAAGTAGTTTGCAAACGTCCTGTTGTGGTATTCAACATTTCCGGCAATAGCAGGGCAGTGAAGATGATAGTTTTTCCAATATTGTACTTCTTGACAGTTAATCAGTACCGACCAGTGGGCAATGGCTACCTCATTTCCATCCAATTTGTACGACTTTGGCAAGATTCCCTGTACTACCACGTCACTAGAGATGATAGAAAGGTTGAACTGGGGTTCATCTATCGGCATCTGTTGTTGGGGGTCCTCAAGCGCTCCCAAGTACACTTTGGTGTACGTTACACACTCGTGCGCAAGATATGCTTCAGCGATACACCCTTCAGGTGCATATTTATTCTTCACATAGTCCTTGTAGGCTCCCAATTGTCTACAAGTTAACAAGTGCATGTTAACTTACTTAAAAAATAAGAATTTACATATAAAAACATAGGCAAACCAAATGTATGAATCATTTGTACCTTTCCATGGGATACATCCAAGTGTAGTGTACGGGACCGGTAAGCAACAATTGTTCGGGAAGATGGATCATCAGGTGAGGCATTATGTCGAAAAAATTTGGGGGAAATATCCTCTCAAGCTTGCACATGATAAAAATGATGTCATCTTGCATCTCCCTGAGGTCTGGTTTTTTAACTTCCCTTGTGCATAACTTCTGAAATAATCTTGACAAGGCCACCAACGGCTCCACCACCTCTTTGGGCAGGTACCCTCGAATGAAAATAGGGAAAAGGCGTTGAAGCAGTACATGGCAGTCATGACTCTTTAATCCGTACATCTTATTGTCCCGGAAGTTAACACACCTGCTTATATTTCCTGCATAGCCATAAGGATACCTGACATTACTCAGCCACCGAAAAATTTCATGCTTATGCTTCGGCTTTACGGTGTAAGGAGCTTGCGGCATTTTTCTCTTACCATCTCTTAACCACAAATGTTTCCGCAGACCCATTGCTTTCAGATCAATGCGTGCCTTAGGGATGTCTTTTGTTTTCCCCTCCAAGTTAAGAACTGTGCCCACAACACTTTCACACACATTCTTCTCTATGTGCATGACATCTAGGTAGTGTCTGATAGGCAACCTGGGCCAGTATGAGAGTTCCCAGAATATGCTCTTGTGTGTCCAAAACTTATACCTTTCGGTCTTGTCTGGAATTGACACGACTATGTCAGGATGATTGCTCAGTTGGCCAAAATCATATTCATTCAACACTTCCAAAATTTCTTCCCCTGTCCATCGACTGGGTGCCACACCTGTTTCCACAGTCCCATCAAACGCGTCTGGATCCTGCCTAAATGGGTGATCATATGGAAGCCAACAACGGTGACGCATCTGAACAATTTTACTGCAATGAGGACTGCAACAATCAACCGTCTTGCACTCTGAACAAGCCCTGTAACCCCTGGTAACGTTGCCCGACAACATACCGCGGGCAGGAAAATCACTGATGGTGCCAACAAGCATGGCATGCATCTGGAACATCTCGTTTTTGAACCTATCGTAAGTGGGGTGGCCACACTCACTCAGGTACTTAAGCTCATCAATCAAAGGCCTCAAATACACATCGAGACACTTGCTTGGATAACCCGGGCCCGGAATTAACAGAGTGAGCATATTGTATTCCTTCTTCATGCACATCCATGGTGGAAGGTTGTACGGTACCAAAATAACTGGCCATATACTGTATTGAAGACTCATGTTGCCAAAAGGGTTGAATCCGTCAGATGAGAGCCCTAGCCAAACATTTCGGACCTCTGCTGCAAAATGATCAAACTCCCTGACCATGTGCTTCCAAGCCTCTCCGTCGGAAGGGTGTATAAGGGTGTCATCGTCAGGCAAGTTCCTCTCAGCCCACCATCTCATTGCCTCGGCCGTGAAAGCACACATGAACAACCGCTCCAGCCTATCAATAAGCGGGAAATATCGAAGTATCTGCACAGCTTTCTTGTTACCTGCAGGAGTCAACTTATACCTTTCTGTAAAACATACCGGGCAGGCTTCAAGGTCTTTGAGATCTTTTCCCCAGAAGAGAATACAATCATATCTGCATGCATGGATTTTGATGTAGGAAAGCCCAAGATCTTTCAGGATATGTCGCACCTTATGATGAGTGGTAGGAAGACGATGACCGGGTGGCAGTAGCGAAGCAGTCCACTTCAGCCAAGAATCAACAGCTTTGACAGACATTTTGTTCTCCATTTTGAGCTGCATCACTCCCATCACACTTTCAAGAATAGTCTTACTACAACCGTCGTACAACGGAGTCTGTTGCAATGCAATCAGGTTGTTGTACTTGTCCATACCGCTTGTGTTGACATGAGCTCCAGGTAATGGCTCGACTGGCTCGATATGGGGGAAACCCTCAACGACGGGAGGGACATTTGGTGCTTCATCAGCAAATACACCGCTCTCATGAGGAAACATATCATTGATTAACATCGATGTTGGATCATAGGATGGACTGCCTATATCAGCAAAATGTCCATGATCATAGCGTGGTCTGGCCCTCTCACCAAATTGTCCATGATCATGCGGACCCGCTAACGATGGTTCACCGTGATAAATCCAACAAGTGTACTTATCCCAAAACCCGTATTTACTCAGGTGCTTCTGGACTTTATCAATGGGAAAACGAACTCGATCGCTGCGACACTTACATTCGTTACACGGGCAATAATGAAGTGTAGTGTCTCCACAATTAGCCTTCACAAAATCCACAAAACTCCTAATTCCCTGGTGATATCTGACATCCCATCTTTCGAGGCTCATCCAACTCTTGTCCATCCTGAAAATTCTAACAATTTTACGTATTAATTATATATATATATATACACACATTCACTACTAATAATCGACGCGATATCTCAATTCAATTCACAAATTCTCTGAATTCAATTCAGTACTCGATGATGCATGGTATTCTTCTTTTTTCAATTCAAAACGTATTTGACTAGGTAGGAGGCTCTGTTAAGCCTGGCTCCGATAACACTACGATAATACCAGTCGTTTATTCAGACACAAGATAAGATTAACTACAAGCAGTTTTCTCGTTTCGGTGACATCGATCAACAACATTTCATATATATATATATATATATATCTATATATATATCTCACGAATTGGATTTGATCAACACACACATATTTATATATACATACACATATATGTATATATACACGTACCTATATATATAGCTTCCCGAGTGATCGAGTTTTCGACGTGCGCCTTAATTTTTACAATATACCGATCGAATGATCGATTTCAGAGCGTACGTTTTCCTTCTTTCGATTTCTCTGGATTTTTTTCGATCCAAATGAAAGAATGATCGAGCTGATGCAATCTTCGTCTAATATAAGAGACATTGCCGGCGACGGAGTAAGTCGCCGGAAATGAAGACATTACCGGCGACTTTACGCCGGAAAATCGCCGGTAATGTTCCAAAACATTACCGGCGACTCCAACTGTCGCCGGTAATGTCGAGCCACGCATTTCCGGCGAAATTCCGGCCGGAAAATCGCCGGAAATGTTCGGCTTGACATTGCCGGCGACGGTTGGAGTCGCCGGTAATGTTTTGGAATATTACCGGCGATTTTCCGGCAACATTACCGGCGACGGAGTAAGTCGCCGATAATGTTCAACATTACCGGCGACTTTTCCGGTCGCCAGCCTTGTCTCCGGTGATCTCGCCGGTAATGTGTCCATATGTGGTAGTGCGGGAGATTTATGGCCTGAAATCAACACTGATAACATGTTATATTCCTTCGTCATGTACATTGATGGTGGTAGATTGTACGGCATCACTACAACGGGCCATGTACTATGCAAAGTTCCCATTGTTCCAAATGGATTGAAACCGTCTGTTGCTACTCCAAGGCGCACATTCCTGCAGTCCCTTGCGAAACCTGAAAAAGTTCTGTCAAAATGTTGAAACTCTTCTCCATCAGCTGGGTGGCTGAGGCTACCAGCCATGCATATCCGCTCCCCCAGCCATCGCATATGCTTGGCAGTGTATGGGGACATAAACAAACGCTTCAACCTTGGTGTTAGAGGGAAGTTACGAATTATTTTTTTGGGAATATCATTCGTATGTGGCTTATATCTTTCAGAATAACACACTGGACAAATCCTCTCGTTTGCAAGCGCCCCCCCTGAACAACACACAGTTAAACTCACACGCATCAATTCTTTCGTAACCCAGTGAAAGATCACTCAAGATTTTTTATATTCTCGAGTATGAACAGGGGAATGTGTGCCCTTTAGGAAGAAGTTTATTAATGTAAATACATAAAGAGTCAACACTTGTGTCCGACCATCCATTTTCATTTTTCATTTCCATTGCATTTAATATGGCACTCAAAACAGTTTCCTCACTGCCTTCATATAATGGGGTCTGTGACTCCTTCAACAATCTATCGTACTTTTCATAATCATCATCTACCATGTCATTGAAGTTCATGCCCGAATTATCTTCCACTAATTGTTGGGGTGCATCTGCATGGTATCCAGGATAATAAGGATATGCATCATGTAGAATCTCCAACTGTGGGTTCACTGAAGGACCGACACCACTAGAAGGACCGACTCTGTCTTGAAGCCACTGTCTTCGTTGACTGAGCATTGTCGGTTCAGCATAAACTTCCCCGTGAAGGTGCCAGACAGTATAATCCGGACTCAAACCACTGTGTGATAAGTGATGATACATGACATCCATAGTAACCTTGAACGGACCGTTCTTACAACGTTTGCACGGGCAGAAGTGATAATCGGCTCCGTTACTATGTCGCCGGGCAAAATTCATAAACTCGAATATGCATGTGATGTACCTTGGATCAGCATGATGATATGTCATCCAAGTTTTGTCTGGGTGTCCGTCCATGTTTCCTGTCAGCATAAACAATCAATATGAACAAAGTTACCATGCCACAGTTGCGATTCAACCAAAACCCCACACTTCTTCGCCTTATGCCTCCGGGTTGGGTCCTATCCCCTTCAGGGGAACACGACATTTGTCAACGCTCTTGCACCCATGCGTTTCAGCTCCAGTTTAGGGAAATTTCGGCAGCATCTCCCTACAGTTCCCTGAGTGCACACATATCTAAACAACCTAATTTGCACTCGGGGAACATTGAAAGGAGACACTGTCGAAACCATATCCCAAAACTGAAACTGAAATCACATGAATAGCAAAAGGATCAACAAAGTCATGTTCACCTAAAGTGTCCAAAAATGGGACAATTCGAGAATCAACAACTCAACTCGATCAACTAAATGAGTTGTTGATTCTCAAACGGGAGTTCTAAGTTGATAAACACCACAATTATATATAACCATACGCTCGATTTCATGATTAACACTAATAACACTACTAATTAAGGCTCGAATACACCTAATCTACACTAATCATCAATTAATTTCACTAAATTTAACCAAATTTCAAACATTAATCATGAACCCATAACATGATTTATCACAATTCAATGATTCAAACACTAAAACTACAACATAAGACCAAATTCAATTCAATTTCAAAAATTTCACATCACCTTCATTTTCACTTCTAATCATCAATAAATTTCACTAAACTTAACCAAATTTCAAACATTATTCATGAACCCATAACATGATTTACCACAATTCAATGATTCAAACACTAAAACTACAACATAACACCAAATTCAATTCAACTTCAAAAATTTCACCAAAACTTCAATTTCACTTCTAATTTAACATATTATGGTCATAAAGAGGGTTAAAGAGATACAAATCAAACTAACCTTACTCAAGAATCAAATCAATGGCAAGAACAACCTTCTTTCTCAATTTCCTAAAATTTCTCCCAAAATCGCACAAGAACAGCTCCAGAACGCGAATGAACTGCTTTTCTAAAATTCTAACTTTATGAACGGTTTGACTTTAAGAAGAAGAGTAAATCCAGATTTAAAAAAAATGAGGCGACGAAGATTGAGCAATCTTCGTCGCCTCGATTTTCTTCGAAGCGACCAAACTAATCTTCGTCGCTTCGAATGTAAAAAGTGGTTGCCTCATATTATTGAAGCGACCAAGATCAATATACGTCGCCTCAATTTGTTGAAGCGACGTAATTAATATCTCAGGCAATCTACGTCGCCTCGATTGAAATTGGAGAGACGAAGTAATTTAACTACGTCGCCCCAATGCTCTCCTCCAGTAGTGGGTTTTGTACATACATATATAGCAGGTTCAGAGTGTAGATAATAAACGATGGTGCATCTAACTAGCTTGCATCATATCACTTATCATCAGAGTGATGGTACTGGTTTCATCAGTTCATCAGGGCTGATCCTGCATAAGTAGATGTTTTGTGCGAAAATTAAAATGTGACACCGAGTTTTTGTTATTTCTTTTGCACATGTTTAAAGTTTATTTTAATATGTTTGATATTCTATTACTACTAAATCTACTGAAAAATATTAAAAAATATCACCAATTAATGCTTAGATCAGATTATAATATTGAGGCAAAAAATATGAGAAGAAAAAAAAATCGCACAAAAAGTTGAGTTAAAAACGAAATGCAAAAAAGAGAAAAAAAAAAGGCCAAAATAAATAAATGAGGAGGTGCGGATCAAACTTAGTTGGTCATACATTGATTTTTTTTCTCTATTACATATCTCTGATATATTTTTTGTTGAAGCCGCACCTCGCACACTCCCCAATGGCCGCCCCTGAGTTTCATGCTAGTTAAAATATCATTGTGCAACACCTTTTGAATCATCTCTATGAAAAGTAGGGGCGGATCCAGCCTTTGGGCAAAAAGGGCTGCAACCCACCCAATGTTTTAGCTGATTAAAAAAATAAAAATAAAAATATACATTTATTTATAAAATATTATTAAAAAGATAAACATATTTGTCAATTTTTTCGCCTCTCACTCGACTATCACTCCATCAATTAATCCCTAAACATTAAACAATAAAACTCATACATGCACACTCACTGTCTTTATATATATTGAAAAATAATATGCCGGTAGTATATATTGACAATGATTTAATTTTTGTTGAATTTCAAGCAAGTTGATTTCGAATGACGAAATGTGAGATATAGTTTGTTAGTATGGCATCATTAGTTGTGCGATTAAACATACTTATCCACTTAAAGCAGATAAATCAACACCAAACTCAACCACATCGAAGAACACCATCGAACACCAAACTCAACCACCTATATATGTAAGGTATTTATTACAGGTAAAGGGACTCATTCACTCCAACTACACATTACTTACACGCTCGTTCGCTTGACTGTTATATCCAATACACCATCTGACTTAGGCATCGGAGCGTTGAAGGCGGGTCACCTCGTCTCGACCCCTGACCGCCCGTTCATTGTTGTATTCTTCTAACAGCCGCACGCGAACACGCATACCCGCCCGCCTGAGAGGAGCCCGTACGCCCGTAGGGAGAGCAAGCGCCCGTCCATCCGAACAGCCCCAACGTTCGGACGTACAAGAAGGAGAAGGAGCACGAAGAGAAGGAAGGGGGGAAGTCTATTCGTACTGTTCCGCCAGATTACGTCCTCGTGCGTAATTCGGTAGAAACAGTTGGCGCCGTATGTGGGAAGCTTACAAATTGCAAACCTCGTATAAACACCACAAAAACCAAAGGTCCACGTGCTCAACCCGATGACTAACGACGACAACATGCCCGACGGAGGACGACAGCACCAGGCAAAAGCCGGAACCCGTGGGACTATCAACACGATATCCGGGAGAAAGCGTAAGGAGGGGATATTGGCGCCCGATCGCTCGAGCAGGGAAGTGCTGACGATCGGGGCAAGGAGAGCGCCCAAGGCAGGAAGAAAGGAGACGTCCACCGTCAGCTTCACGGCGGAGGATGAGGAGAAGAGCCCGAAGGATAGCACCCTGTCGTTCGTGGTCGACGCGATCATCGACCGATTCCTGGTGAAGAGGGTGATGATCGACAGTGGGGCGTCCGTGAACGTAATCTACTTCGACGCGTACAAGGCGCTCGGTAGGCCCGCGCACAAGATGACGCAGGATCATGAGTGCATTGCCAGCTTCACGGGCGAGACATCGTACCCGATCGGGAGTGACAGCCTCCGGGTCGAAATTGGCGCACCCGACTCCCCGCGCAGCGAGGTCCGGACGGACTTTATTGTCATGGACACCCCCTCCCCCTACAACGCCATACTCGGGAGGCCAGGGATCGGCAAGTTCAAGATGATCGTCGCAGGTCACATGCTCTTGGGACGCTTCCCAACCGAGCACAGAGTCGGATGTGTCCGAGGATACAGCAGCGAGGAGGCAGCTAAACCCCGGGACAAGCGTGGGGTCCTCGCCTTGGAACCCACGCCAGGATCAGAAGTACCGGATGATCCGCGCGACGGGCTGATGGTCGTATCACCCGTCCCCGAGAGTGAAGAGCTAAAGACGATCCAGCTATCCTCCGAACACCCGAAGAGAACGGTCCAGATCGGAGCATCGCTGGCCCCCACGATAGCCGAGCGGCTGATCGCACTACTGAAGGAGAAGTGGGAGGTGTTCGCTTGGTCTTATAAGGACATGCCCGGGATCAGCACGAGCATCATATCCCATCGGCTGAGCGTCAGCGCCAGCGCCCGGGTAGTGAAGCAGAAGAGGCGGGCGTACAAAGCAGAGCATTACGCGGCCATGCATGAAGAGTGATACACGTATTTGCAACCATTAAATTAACACTTAACAATCAACAAAAACGCATAAACAATTAAAACCCTTTTGTGTAGATGTAGCATTGGTAAATAGGGTATCGTTCTTAACCGGGGATTGAGGGTGCATGCATGACTATGCTATGGTTAAAGGGGGGTTTATAAGTTGGTTATTTATAGTCTACGAAATTAAAGACAGGAAAATGGCATAGCAAACACATCGTTGGCTTCTAAGTTCTAACATGCTTAAACTCATAGACAAGCAAAACAAACAAGAACATAGAATCCTAAACATGCTTACTAAAACCGAAAATAAAGTCTAATTACATATATACATGATCAACTCGTCACACTTACCTCATCTCTTTATAACCTAATCATATTATATGCAACCTAAGTTTTATCTAGGCCTTTACTATGTGGTTCGCATGCATCTTTCGTAATTAAGTGACTAAACCAAGATTGCTCGCATTTAGACACATCATAACTTAAACCAAGATTGCTCGCATTCAAGTTAAGCATTAAGTGAAGAAGACACATTATCTAACCTAAACCAAGATTGCTCGCATTTAGATTAGCACACAGAAAAGACTTAGACTCGAAATAGATGACATAAAATAAAATTAGAATTATATTACAAAAACGTCTTTACAATCTACAAAACTGAAATTCATACAAGGAGAAGGTAGAGGGATCGAAATACACCCTTTGTGTCGTGATTGCAGTCGGCAAAGCATGCACAAGATCCTTCTATGGACGGCTAGATGAACCCTCGGATTGCCTAAGGTTGCTTCTAGGTGGAGGCCGAATGTATATGGTGTGGAGGATGGCGTTCCTTGAAGAGATTTCGAGTATTTGTGGAGAGGAAGTGTTTAAGGCAGAGACTTGGCTTGTATGATGAGTGATGAGAATGAATGAGTCGAGCTCCCCTTTATATAGGAGAAGAGTAGGGTTTTTCCTACCAAAACAAGACTTTCCTTATGTACCCGGGCAAATCTGACAGTCTGTCTTCAAATACGTTTTCCCGGAGTTTCAGATCTTGGAAAATTTCGATTCTTGTTTCATTGGAAAGCTTATTCAAAGGGCTATAAAATCCATATAAGGAACGCCATATTTGGAATTGAATTGGATTTACTACGGATTTTAGAAGTTAAGTGACCTGACTGCCCAGTTTTCTTCTTCTTCAAGGAAAAGGAAATCTTCATATCTTCAAATCTTGCATTCCTTATTCCCCAATACTTCTTGTCCGAATATACCATATTCTTGCACATATTTTGGCCCTCAAATCAGGTATTTATCTTCATGGAATATCCTCCAAAATTCGTCCATTATATGCTCCATATATTCCGCCATATTTGCTCTTTCCTGGGTCGCGCAGGAGAAATGTCTTCATCTTTTTGTCCACCATTTTGGTATCCATTTATTTTGGCATTTGGTCTTCAATTCTTGACACCATGTGGGAAAGCATTTTAGTAACCATTTGAAGACCATTCCTCGGACCATTTCTTCTTCGAAATTAGGAACTTCCTCCTTAATACGCTTTTAGCTCCAAAACGCCTCCTTTATTATTTTCTCCTTTATTTCTACCTAAAAGCACAAAGTAAGTTAGAAACATATTTATTAAGCATAAAATAAAGTTAAATGTAGAGAGAATTGCGTTAAGAATCAAGTATGAAATGCGTTGATCAAAGAGGTGGACCGATTACTAGGCATCGGGTTCATCCGAAATGTGGATTATCCTAAGTGGATTTCCAACGCTGTAATGGTGCAGAAGAGCAACAAGAAGTGGAGGATGTGCATCGATTACAGCGATCTCAACAAGGCGTGCCTGAAGGACAGCTTTCCGCTACCGAGGATCGATCAGCTAGTGGACGCGACAGCAGGGCATGAGCTTCTGTCGATGATGGACGGGTACTCAGGCTACAATTAGATCTTCATGGACCCAGAGGATCAAGAGGCGACAACGTTTGTCACGGACAAGGGCCTTTATTGCTACGTTGTCATGCCTTTCGGGCTGAAGAACGCGGGCTCCACGTACCAGAGGCTCATGAACGCAATGTTTCATGGCCTGATCGGCAGCATCGTGGACGTGTACGTGGATGACATACTGGTGAAGAGCGTCCAGGCGGTCGACCACATCTAGAACTTGGGGACTGTACTCGACGTCCTCATCAAGAACGGCATGAGGCTGAACCCCGCCAAATGCACATTCGGGGTCACCAACAGCAAATTCCTGGGGTACATTGTGAGCCAGCGGGGGATCGAAGCCGCGCCCGTCAAGGTCAAGGCGATCATTGATATGAAGCCACCCGTCAAGAGGGTGGACCTGCAGAGCCTCACGGGGAAGCTCGCGTCCCTAAATCGATTCATCTCCCGGTACTCGGACAGGTGCGCCCCGTTCTTCAAAGCCTTGCGAACGACGAACAAGCGCGATCTTGTGTGGACGCTCGAGTGTGAGGAATATTTTCTTCAAATCAAGGAGTACTTGGCGTCCATCCCGCTCCTCTCAAGGCCCGTCTGAGGGGAAGTCCTATACATCTACTTGGCTGCTTCTCTCACAGCCGTCAGTTCTGCCCTCGTCCGCAGGGAGGACTACACGGAGCTGCCCGTCTTCTTCTCAGGAAAGGGCATGACAGGAGCTGAGACCCAATATTCGACGATCGAGAAGATGGCGCTTGCACTTGTAACCGCTGCCCGACGGTTGAGGCCATACTTCCAGGCACACAGCATCCACGTCCTCATCAACGTACCTTTGCGCCAAATTCTCCAATCGCCCGACCACAGCGGCCGCCTGGCGAAGTGGGCCTTCGAACTTAGCGAGTTCGACATCGAATACAAACCCTGCATGGCAGTCAAGGGGCAGCCGTGGCGGACTTTATCGCTGAGTATACAGAAGCAGAAGGGGCGCTGGTCCAGATGCCCGATGGACCGACGGTAGAGGCGTCCGACAACCCGGAGGTCAAGGAGCGACCGTTGTCGGAGTGGAACCTCTACGTCGACGGATCATGCACGAAGAAGGTGAGCGGCGCCGGTATAATCTTAACCGGGCCAGGAGGGGTAAACGCAGAGTACGCCCTCAAGTTCGAATTCAAGGCGACAAACAACGAGGCCGAGTACGAGGCGCTCATCTCAGGCCTACAACTAGCCAAGAATTCAGAAGCGCCCGACCTCAACATATTCAGCGACTCATAGTTGATGGTGAGCCAGGTCGGAGGGGAATTCCAGGCGAAGGGGGAGTCCATGATCGCCTATCTCAAGAATGTGCAGGCGCTGATCAAGGGATTCAAATACGTCAACATCAACCACATATGCCGGGGATTCAACGGAAAAGCAGACAAACTGGCCCGATTGGCCACAGCACCCGTACACACAGAACTAGGATAGCGCATCGTCGAGGTATTGCGACGACCGAGCATCTTAGGAACAGAGCAGGTTCTGGCAATCGAACCTCACGAGCACAGCTACATGGACGTGCTCATCGCCTACAAGACAAGGGGAGAACTACCGGGAGATAAGCGAGAGGCCAGAACCATCGTCGCACGGGCGGCCAACTTCAGCGTGCGGGATGGAGCACTTTACCGACAAGGGAGGACTTGGGCGAGCCTCAAGTGCGTCAATCCGACGAAGGGCAACTCAATCTTGAAGGAAATCCACTCGGGCACGTGCAGCCATCATGCGGGCGCCAGATCTATCGCGCACAAGGCCCTCCGGCATGGTTTCTGGTGGCCCACCATCCATGCGGACGCCACGACACTGACGAGCAAGTGTCACTAGTGCCAGCTGCACGCACATCACCACCATGTGCCCGCCGTCCCACTATCCATCCTTCTGTCGCCCGTTCCATTCGCACAGTGGGGACTGGATCTGATCGGAGAGCTTCCGAAGTCAAAAGGGCAGTATAGATATCTGATCGTCATCATCGACTACCATACGAAGTTCATCGAAGCCCAGCCCATGGCGAAAATCACCACGGAGAAGGTGGAACGTTTCCTCTGGCGTTTTCTCTTCTGTCGCTATGGGACACCGATCAGCATCATCACGGACAATGGGCCACAATTCAACAACCCCAGGCTGATAGACTTCTGCAAACGCCAGGGAACGGACCTCATTTTCGCGTCGCTGGCGCATCCCCAGACCAACGGACAGGTGGAAGCAGCGAACAAAATCATCAAGTCTGGGATCAAGAGGAAGATTGAAGACATCGAACCTGGGGACACGGGCTACGGGCGCTGGCCCGAGGTCATTCCAGAAATTCTATGGTCCATCCGAACGACCGCCAACGCAGCTACAGGCGAGACCCCATTCAGCTTGACATTCGGAACGGAAGCTGTGCTGCCCTTGGAGATTACCCATCAGAGCCCACGGATCGAGGGGTACGATCCACGCACGAACAGTGAGGGGTTGCGGCTCAACAACGACCTGTTGGAGGAACGAAGAGATATGGCACACCTCCACAATGCCGCGAACAAGCAGAGGATCGCCCGATTGTACAATTAGCGTATACGGGCCCGCCCAATCCAACTGGGGGACTGGGTGATGAAGGCGATTCAACAGAAGGTGAAGGCGCTTCGCCCGTTGTGGGAAGGCCCATACGTCGTTGACGAGGTGATAAGCGACATCACTTTTTACCTCAGGGACATGCAGGGTAAACGACTGCGCCACCCGTGGAACATCCAGCACTTAAGGAAGTACTTCCATTAAATTTACCACATTGTACTTTCATTTTATTTCCTTAAAGTAATTATTGTTGCGCTTGTTCGTCCTTACCCCGCCCGCCCATATACTTGGGGGACTGGGGATAGGCTACTCAGAAGGATGTAATACTTGATCAGAAAAAGGTACAAGCGCGCACTCGCTTGAGTTACTCAAAAGATGCCAAAAAAAAAAAAAGAGCTCATGTAAGTACAAGGCACATAAACGGAAAGAAAAAGAAACTCCATTCATTCGCCCGATCACAAAAAAACAACGGACGGGAATCAAAGGCACGAAGGCCCGATTACAAAAGACCTACTCTATTACAAAAGAGAAGAAACAGGAAAGCTACTCTACCCCACCCCTGCGCCATCCACCCCCGCTTTGTCAGCTCCGCCCACCACCCCAGCAGCTCCATCAGTGGGCACCACCACCTCCTCAGAAGAAGGAACCCGATCACCCGCCAGTCTCTCCGATTACGACTGAACGAACGCCCGGTACTCCTCCAACTTGATAAAGGGCGCCACCATCTCCTGGAACTGCGCCACTTGGACATCAGCCTCAGCGGCCACCAACTCCTTGAACTCCGAAGAATTCTTTAAAAAGGCAACCGCCTCCGCTTGAGCCTCCTGGACCTGGACCTGCGCTTCAGCCATCAGGCGGGACTCCACCTCCACCACCTTATTGACCGCTTTCGCCTTCGCCTCTTCGAGGGCAGCAAGGGCAGTATCACGCTCAGCTTTGAGCAGCGCCTCTTGCTCCTTTGCCTCCCGGGCACGCTCATTCGCCGCCTGGACATCACGACGAAGACGATCCGCCAGTTCTTCGAACTTAGACAAATCATACTCCTGCTTCTTGTTGGCATCAATGAGCGCGCGCAACTCCCCCCGCACCTCCTCCTTGTAGCGCTTGTTGGCAAATTGCTCGCGCATCTGATACATCTTGTGCTGTACCAACATACTAAGGTTATACGCCCTATCCATCTCGTCCTGTTCACTAGCCGGCACCTGCGGTACCAGCCCGCTCACAGCCTTCATGCTCTGCTCTAGGGCACGCATCAGCGGCCCGCAAAAGGCGAACGGATTGACGGACTGATCTACGGACGGACTGTCTGTTCTTTGGCGCTTCGACACAGGCTCACCAGCTCCTCTTTGACCGGATACCTGTGAGGGACTTGGCGGACGTACAGACACCTGTGGCACAATGGGGGCACGAGCGGCTGCCTGGGGCGTACGGGAGGTCTCCCGCCTATCCCTATCTCGTACGTCATCCCGGTCCTGTCGACGCTGGTCACGACCTTCCTGACGCCTGCCCGCACGATCGGCCATCGCCTGCGCCTTTGAAACACCGGCGTTGCCTGAGGGCAGGCGTGGGGCATCCGCCCGGATAGCAGGGGCAAAGTCAGCCACGTTGGGGATGAGGAGCTTGGGCTGTATAGTCTCCCCCAGAACGAGACCACCTCTTCCATCATCCGCCACCTTGCGCACGTTGGCGACAATATCTCGGAGGGCGGCCAAACGGCGCTTGAGCGCATCATCCATCTCAATGGCCTTACCCTTGGACCTCTTAACTGCAAAAACAAGACAAACGGAAGGTTAGCAACAAAACAGTTAAATCAAGATCTACCCCTACTCCTAGACAATAAACTACAAAGCCCACGTACGCGGTGCCGTGGCGAGGTGCGTTTGCTCGATAAGATCCCAATGACAGGCGGCAAAAAAATGTCTGGCCTCAGGCGCCGGGTCGAAAACGAATTTCAGTCGCTCGATCCTGGCCTCTTCAATAGGCGTGAGAGGATACTCGTTCATATCGAGTTGACAGAAGGCTTGGGGGACTCAATCAATCAGGTTGGCATTAGCGACGTACTCGGACGAGAAGGCGCCCAACTCCCAGTCACCGCCCACCAGACAGTTGATCATGCGCCAAGAGGTTGAAGAGCTCGGCGGGTCCACCAACCACCACTTCACACGAGGCTCCACTGTGAAGGTCCCCGAGTCCCTCTGACGCGTGGAGTAGCGCAGACGGAAGAAGTGGAGGAACTCCGCCCGCGTAGGCTGATCCAGGCCGCTCACCCGGAATATGTTGAACATGGCCATGAGTGTACGGGTGAGCGTGGGCCCACATTGACCAAGAGATACCTTCAAGAGCGCCAGCATGTAATGGAAGAATGGATGCAGTGGCAGCTTAATCCCGGCTTTCAAATGGAACTCGCTCAGGCAGGCGTGGCTTGGCGGCGGGCGAGTGAACGTTTCCCCATTGACAGGTATCCGCAGCTCCACGGAGTTGGGGATGTGGTAGTTTTTCGCCCATCTGGCCATCTCCGAGACGGACGGCGCGCGCTCAGGCTCCTGGACCGGCGTCCCATCAGGCAACACCCAATAGACGGGTCCGCCCTCCGCAAACTGAGGAAGGGAATCTGCTCCCTCCGCCCTCTCCTCACCCCGTGGATTAGCCTCACCCGAGTGCCCGCCCGACGATTCCGACAAGCCCTCCAGCCCAGCGTTTGCGCGCGCTTGCCTAAAACCCATTGACTGCACGGGAGAAGTATCAGGATAAACGCATTGTAGGGGCGTAACACTCAAAATGGACTCATACGACGACGTACTCGACGTACTGGACCCACCCGACCCACAACTAATCCACCCCGCCCCCGGAATGTAGATCCGCTCACGTGACTGTTCGCTCGACACCTCTATTGGCTCCATCCCTAAGACGCACGCACGCACGCGAAAAACCCACACTTAGCAAAAAATTTCTCCCAAACACAGAAACACCAAAAACCAAAGAAAGCTACCCAAAGACAGATCAAACCTACCCGACTCAAGAACACGCCCTGTTCTTGAGCTCGAAAAACCTAGAAAAACCCAGAAAGACAAAAACAAAAACAAAAACGGAACGGAGGAGAACCAGGGACAAAGAGCCTCACCTGATTAAGTTTTTGAGGAGTTAAGAACAAACGTCGAGGGAGTTCTCCGGCAAGAACTCGAACGAAGAAACTTCACGGATGCAGGTCGCAGACTGATTCCGGCAGAGTTTTGGTAAGTTATGAAAGTGATGAAGAAGATGAAGGCAGGAAGAGCCCTATTTATAATACTCGTACGGGACACGCGAACGAACGCCAGCCATCCATTCTCGCGTGTCCACCGCTGGATCATGACGCGTGTCCCAGGGCGGTTTACTTGCCCTCCTAAGTAACCGCGCCAACTCTTCAGCTTCCCGCCTCAGATTCAAACCCTAGCACGGTCTCCAACAGCCCGACACGTGGCGCCCATGCCCCACTACCACGCTCCCACGCGCGTGACGTCTGCCCTTTGAGCAATCATGACGACAGCAACATTCAATGCAAGAGCACGTCAGCATTAATTACACGACGGCTACATTTATGATAAGAACGATTCCCTACGAGAAATCATAAGGAATGTCACTTCAGAAAACACCTTGTCAGACTAGATCACCCAACCCAAGGCAGGTCGCGTCACGCCACCCGGGCTGGCGCGCTTAGCAACCACACGCCCATGCGCCCACAAAGTAACATCAGGTTAGTACAACACCATTCGGGCGCCCCGAAAGAGGGCGAAAGCCTGAATTCCCTTTCGGCCGCGCGCCGAATGAAGAACTTACGCCGTACGCGCATGAGGTTTTTCCTCTCCGTATGCGTAAACATTAGACTGCAAGCCGGGTCAGGCGGCAGAGGCATGGGGTCCGTCCCCTCTTTGCGCGCGCTGAGACCGATGGGCGGCACGGGTGTGGGGTCTGTCCTCCCCGTGAGCGCACCGTTACACAATCGAAGAGCAATTCGGCTGTCACGACAGAGGCATAGGGCCAACTCCTCTCTGGGTGTGTCACGCCGATGGGCGGCACGGGTGTGGGGTTCGTCCCCTCCGTGTGAGCGCAACGTTAACGATCGACTCGCCGACTCGGACGACAGGGGCGTGCGGTCCGACCCCTCCTTGCGCGTACCGAGACCGATGAGCGTCGCGGGCAATGGCACGCCCTCCCCGGACGCGAAAAGCAAGCCGGCTGTCCTGACAGAGGCATGCGGTCCGTCCCCTCCGTGGGCGTTACTTGTACGTCGCGGTCTTGATCCCACCATTGACGTTACACCGTACGCGACGGCATCCCCGTTGACGTACGCGGTGCACCACGGCATCCCAACGCTGGTGTTACGAAAAACATTCGCATACATTCATATCACACCATGTATCATACCATACATCCACACATCCTTGATTGTCCTTGATTGTCCTTTATTGTCCGTGATTGTCCTTGATTGTCCTTATTCGTCTTTCACCAGGCAACACTCCACGGGCGCGCGGCTCCAAATAGCAAAATTCGTTTGGACGCCGGGCCCATAGGTACAGGACCGCACGAACAAGTACACGATCGGACGCCCAGGTACCCACTCCGTCATACGAGCCCTTCCTTGACCGGAGAGTTGGGGGACTTGGGGGTTACAGGACCACACACCACTGCTCAAACGGATAAGTATTCTGTTTAATCGCACGAACCCTTTTTCAACTCCCCAGTCAAGAAAGTTCTCTTTGACTTGGGGACTTGGGGGACTTGTTAGTATGGCATCATTAGTTGTGCGATTAAACATACTTATCCACTTAAAGCAGATAAATCAACACCTACCCGACCACCCGAAAGACCAGCAAGAAGGCTCCAACTCCACTCACAAGACCGACCCCATCCGGGCGCACACGCGCCCGTGGGGCGCACGCCCGAATACACGAATCACACACCAGCAAGTACACCAGTCCCACATCGAAGAACACCATCGAACACCAAACTCAACCACCTATATATGTAAGGCATTTATTACAGGTAAATGGACTCATTCACTCTAACTTCACATTACTTACACGCTCGTTCGCTTGACTATTATATCCAATACACCATCTGACTTAGGCATCAGAGCGTTGAAGGCGGGCCACCCCGTCTCGACCCCTGACCGCCCGTTCATTGTTGTATTCTTCTAACAGCCGCACGCGAACACGCATACCCGCCCGCCTGAGAGGAGCCCGTACGCCCGTAGGGAGAGCAAGCGCCTGTCCATCCGAACAGCCCCAACGTTCGGACGTACAAGAAGGAGAAGGAGCACGAAGAGAAGGAAGGAGGGAAGTCTATTCGTACTGTTCCGCCAGATTACGTCCTCGTGCGTAATTCGGTAGAAACATAGTTGGTTAATATCAATGTAAAATTTCTTATTCCGGGATTTAAGTTTATGTATCCATACCACTAATGTTTATATTTCTTATATTATACATTATATGATAATAAATGAGTGAGGATGAGTCTCCTAATAGGATATAAACCTAAAAATATATATTTGTATCCACCCTATTTCAAAATCATGGATTCGAAAGGTCTAAGCAAGTCGTAAGTGACTGCCACAGAGATCCGGCCTCCAACCAGAACTCTTATGGCAGATGGTCGAACAGGCGAGCCACCCAAACGAGCTCCCAAAGCCCCAAACAAAGATAGAGCTATTGATGTCACCACCATTCTCACTAATTAACTTTTGAGTAATGGAAACAGCTGACAATAAAGGCACAAGTGAACCGCACAGGAAAGCCAAAGCTGAAGCAGATCGATGCTGCCTTATGAGGGCTTGGCAGTGACTCCTTCCTTCCTGTGGCCTTATGTTTCGGATTAATGACTACCTCTTGTTTGAAGTTAGGATTTACAAACCCAGTTTTGGGTTGCTTCTGAAGAACGTATCAGACTACTGATCTGGAAGGATGTATTGTATAGGTAAAGGATCATGGCGGGATTTAAGAGTAGATATTTGACACTGGAAGTTATCTTGGATCCTAATAAAGAGCTGGTGAAGAAAGATCTGGTTATCATTACGACATATAATGTCATGAAAGCCATCAAAGATAGTATATATTCTTTCTTGTGAACTTTGGGGAGTGTGGTCTGGCATCTTCACTTGGATCATTCCAAATTAAGCAATGGTTTCCCATCTGAGTTGTTTTCTATTTGTTTGGGAATTTGGTATTACTTTCAAGTTTGATATGGCTTTCTCAAATTGAGTTCAAAAATGTGGTTTGCAGTCAAGTATGTAAATGAGATAACATGGCTTTGTATCATAAGAGTTTCGAGAGAGGATCATCAAAAAGTATGGTCAGGAGTATTGCTGATTGCCCGGTGATATTCAACTTGAGCGGTGAGTTGAAGAATCTTGATTTATTAACTCTAGTGACATGCTGATAATGCCTATTATTTCCTCCTAAATCATTGTTGATTGTATATTTTCAAGGAGAACAAAACCGCGATTCTTATTGTTGTGTTCCTGAATTTTAATTCCGATGCTGAGCGATTTCTTTTTTTGTTCCTTTTCTTGTATCAGGAAGTATCAGAGTTTGTAAAAAAGCTGCTTTGAAGTGCGAGGAAGTAAAATTTGAGCATTATAAGCTTGTGGTTGGATCTGATATTTCAGCTCAAGATAATCAAAAGATGCAATTCTATCTTAACAAGATCAAAGGCCTGGAGCACTGACAGATCTGTTTCTTTGGGGAGATACTGAATTCAAATGGCAAGTTCACTGCTCTTATCAATAGACTCCCAAATCTCATACTATGAAACAATATACATGTGAGATTTAAAACAATGAAACAATCAAGCATTACGATGCACAAAACAAGAGCACTTTATTGTTGTTGTATTATGTACTAATTTTACACCAGATACATATATATATATATATATATATATTAAACATTGACGAGTTGCTCAAGTGAAATCTCCGGTTGTCTAGAGGTATTTAGGTTGGGAAGATAAGATCTGAGAAACCATGGTCATGGTTGGCCTGGACTGTGGATGCAAATGTCTGCATTCAATTCCTAGTCGTGCGATTGTTTTCAATTCATTTTCAACATTAGGTGCTGGAGTTGGGAGGCGTTGGTCCAATAAATCCTTCATCAATATGCCTCCACCATTAGATGGAGGAGGAAAAGAAGAGACGATATCCCCAAGCTTCTTTCCTGTTATGACTTCCAGCACCAACATCCCAAAGCTATAAACATCACACTTCTCAGTTACCTTCATTGTGTATGCTAGTTCTGCCAGAAAACATATAAAAACACATATAAATATATCAGTTAATTTCTAGACCTAGCTAGTAGAAAAAACTTGGATAACCCTTTTTGTTTTATGTAATTTATTTAGAAAAATTTGTTGGTTTGGTCACTCATCGTGTTTGACAGATGAGACATAATGATCACTGACGCTTAACATCTAAAAGGTACAGAATAAACATAAATGACCATTATGTCTCCTCTGTCAAACATGAGTGACCAAACTAACAACTTTCTTATTTATTTAATTTACCTGGAGCTATGTAGCCATATGTGCCTGCGCGTGCAGTCCAATTCGATGAGTCTGGATTGAGAAGCCTAGCAGTGCCAAAGTCTGAGACACGAGGCTCATATTCGTGATCGAGCAGAATGTTGTTGCTGGAAATGTCTCGATGAACAATAGGTGGAGAACAATCATGATGCATATAAGAAATAGCATGAGCTACCCCTTTTAGAATCCTCACCCTTGTGCTCCACTCCAATTTTCTTGCTTCGTCTTCTATGCTCAGTATTGAAGCCAAGCTCCCTCTCTCTATGTAGTCATATACCAAAAAGGAGTGATGAGCATGCCAACAGAAGCCTCGAAGCTTCACAATGTTTCGATGGCGTATCTCTACCAATGCCCTTATTTCGTTAAGGAATTCCTTGTGATACCTCTCTTCATCACCTTGTTCTTCAAGTATTGATGAGTGGAGTTTCTTCACTGCAACAATGTTGCCTGATAGTAGTTTTGCCTTGTAGACACTTCCGGATCCTCCAATTCCAATGCAATATTGTGCGTCAAAACCGTTGGTTGCCTTGATAATATCCTCGTACATTCTCTTGCCGTCGAATTCAGATATGGAAAATAATACTTCCTCGTGACGTCGCATTCTCAGCTCTGTGTCGACGGTGGACTCTTTTCCTCTTGTTCTTCTTGTAGTAATTCCAAGAAAGATGAGCAGTGAAAGTAAAAGTGCTCCCAAAAGAGGGAAAACAATCAAAAACACTATTCTTCTTCTTCTATCTGCTTGTGAGGTGTGCTTCTTTTTTATCGAGGGAATATGACAGGGTTGAAGTCCAGTAACATTACCACACAATCCTGTATTGTTTTTTATGGAAGAAGCATCTTGAAATGCCTTGGTGTTGGGGAGGGGACCTTGCAACTGGTTGTACGAGATATCGACTTGCAAGACATTCATGGTAGAAAAAGAAGTTGGAATATGACCGGACAGATTATTATGGGAAAGGTTTAGCTTCTCTAAGTCCACCATTGTACTCATCTCTGATGGTATACTACCCTCCAGCTGATTATGACTCAGGTCTAGCCCAGACAGGTGAAGTAATTTGCCCAATTCAGCTGGTATTTCTTGGTCGAACTGGTTGTTGCTCAAATTCAAGTGGAGTAAATTAGAGAGGTCACCTATACTAGTGCTCGGAATCGACTCGTTGAGTTTGTTGGAGGACAAATCAAGATATAAAAGACCATTCAAGGATTGAAATTCCGAGGGTATACCGCCCCAAAGTCGATTGTCACTCAACTTTAGATTGAGCAAATAAGTCAATCTCCCAATCTCACTAGGAATCACCCCGACTAACCCATTTGAAGAAAGATCGAGTACATGAATTTGAGCTGCATTGCCAATCTCAGGTGGTATAATGCCAGTGAGGTTGTTTCCTGACATTCGTAGGGTTTGTAATTGCGAACATTGTCCCCAGATGGGTGAGATCTCACCGTATAAGTTATTGTGACTCAGGTCTATGAAATCAAGATTTGGATAGGCCTCAAAGTCTTGAGATATGTTGCTCGTCAAATTGTTGACTTCGAGACGAACTCTGACTAAGCTCTTGCATGTTTTCAAGCTTTTTGGGATTGGGCCCGTCAGATGGTTGGTGTGTGCTGTAAAGCTCTCCAGTGATCCACCACGACATATATTTTTGGGTAACTCACCGGAAAATTGGTTAGTATCCAACTCTAGCATAACCAAATTCTCCAAATTCCCTATCTCACTAGGAATAGAGCCAGAAAGTTTGTTGTCACGGAGGAATAAGGATTTCAAGTTGCTCAAGTCACCAAATGAAGTGGGGATCGAACCTTCGAGTTGATTCTGGTCTAATGCAAGATCCACGAGGGATGTAAGTTTCCCTATCTCTCCAGGAATGGTGCCAGTAAGGCTATTATTATAAAGATAGAGAGTGGTAAGGCTTGTCAGATTACCTAAAGATGGTGGGATTGAACCATTTAGTTGGTTTGAGCTCAACAAAAGATATTCCATTGATACCAAGGTCCCTATCTCACTAGGAATAGAGCCAGAAAGTTTGTTGTCATGGAGGTATAAGAATTCCAAGTTGCTCAAGTCACCAAATGAAGTGGGGATCGAACCTTCGAGTTGATTCTGGTTTAATTCAAGATCTACGAGGGATGTAAGTTTCCCTATCTCCTCAGGAATGGTGCCAGTAAGGCTATTATTATAAAGATGGAGAATGGTGAGGCTTGCCAAATTACCGAAAGATGGTGGGATTGAACCATTTAGTTGATTTGAGCTCAACGAAAGAGATTTCATTGATTCCAAGTTCCCTATCTCTTCTGGAATAGTGCCAGAAAATCCATTTTCAAAGAGAAAGAGAGTAGTAAGATTTGTCAAGGTGCCTAAAGATGATTGAATTGAGCCTGAAAGATTATTTGTTTGAATGTACAATCGTTCTAGAGACTTCAAATTTCCTATCTCTTTTGGAATAGTACCAGAAAGTCTATTTTGAAAGAGATAGAGAGTGTTAAGATTTGTCAAGGTACCTAAAGATGATGGAATTGAGCCGGAAAGGATATTTGTTTGGATGCACAATTGTTCTAGAGACTTCAAATTTCCTACCTCTGAAGGGATAGAACCAGAAAGACTATTGTTGTTCAAGTACAACACAGTTAGCTCTTTTAAGTTTCCAATAGTCGGTGGAATGAAGCCTGTTAAGTTGTTGATATCCAAAAGGAGCTCAACTAGATTAGAAAGCTCACCGATCTCTGGAGGAATGGGACCAGAAAGTTGATTTTCACTGAGATCCAAGTGAATCAAACTGCTCAAATTACCAACAGATGCAGGAATTGGACCATTTAGCTGATTTACACTCAAGTTTAATAAAACAAGGTTTTGTAAAAGACCAATTTGGGGTGGTATGGAACCAGATAGTTGATTATCATAAAGATACAACGAAATGAGCCTGCTCAAGTTACCTAGAGAAGTAGGAATCAGACCTTCTAGGCTGTTTGTGTAAAGATAAAGCTCAGAAAGGAACTTGAGCTGACCTAGTTCTTGTGGAATGGAACCAGTAAAATTATTCCCATTCAGGTAAAGGACCTGAAGATTTGTTAGCAGACCAATTTGTGGTGGGATTTTCCCCGAAAAATGGTTAATAGACAGATCAAGATATTTGAGTTTCGAGAGAGAACTAATCTGCAGCGGGATGGTATCCGAGAGTTGATTCAAGCTAAGGTCAATGTACTCAAGGTTAGGGAATGACAAGAATGAAAACTGAAGCAGTGTACCTTGGATACCTGAATTGGTGAGGTTTATCCTGATGACACTACCAGCATGGTTACATGAAATGCCATTCCAGTGTTGTTTGCATGGGCTTGAATATGTTTCGTTTGGATGAGTCCCCCATGAGGTCAAATTTTTCTGATCATTTTTGTTTTGAATGCTGGCTTTCCATTTGAGAAGAGCCTCTGCTTCACTAGAGCTAGCAGAAACGTAGGCAAAGTTTGGTGAAGAAATAAGCAACTGAACAAACAAAATAAGGCAAGCTAGAAAGGAATAAGATGAAGATATCATGGTTTTTGTATGTGTTTGGTCTATGAAACATTTTAGAACTCAAGGACTTCATTTTATAGTGATCAGCATTAGCTACGTGACTTCATTGGTTTGATGTTTCTTTCTTGGCCATGCTGGAGTTCGCGTTAATGTCTTGTTATTTGCATGGTTAAAATTGAAAAATTAATTTGCATCTTGTCTTCCAAGTCAACTTGACTCCAAAACATTAACATGACCGTAATCGATTGAGGGTAATGACCGTAATCGATTATGAAATTGAAAATAGCAACAAAAAAAAATATCAAAGCTCATGGACATGTCTCTGTAAAGCCAGTCATTATATTTTGTGGCGGAGAACCCAAGTACGTAACTGTTTTAGAATTGCTACTAATTCCACAGGCCACATGCAGCATATGAGCATTTATAACTACACGCTAACATTTGCTATGGGCCGACACGACCTAGACCTTTCGAATGAGATTAGCTAGTCTTGGACTCTACTAGAATTATGGGATTTATCATTTATGCATGGCAGCATGGTAAAGTGAATGTGTGAATAATTGTGCTAACGGGCAGGGCGGACGCACTTGGTGGCTTTAGAGTGATTTTGAAGATTAGAAAAAAAAATATTACTCACAATATAAATTAAATAATTTAGTTATTATACATGATAAATAATATAAAACTACTACTATATTATTCTTTATGGAGGAAAAAAGTTGAGCCCAATACAAACTAATTATCGATTATAATTATGTATGTGATCGATAAATCAATATCCAATTCATTTTCCTACATACTCAAGTAACAAGTGTCAAACTTTTAGATTCTCTTCCGAACATAAGTCGTAACATTCGTACATTTTGACTAACTTTACAAAAATTGTTTATTACATATTATTTTTTTATTAGAAAGCACTATTGTTATCGATCAATGTATGCTTGAAACAAAAAAAAAATTCTCCGGCTCCTTGAGATCGATTCATAAAAAAGTTACTTAGGTGGCATGAGAGATCTCAGGGCTTTTTTTAGCTCTCTGTAATGACCGGAAAGGCACTGCCTTCTTTTGAATGAATTATTCACTTCCAAAAGAAAAAAAAGACGAACTTGTTTGAGGAGGAATTTTATTTAGGAGAGTCCTTGTGTGTTCGAAATTTTCACTCTGGGACTAATAATTTGTTAATATGCCTTGAATTAGGTTTGTATGCCGGTAGCAATCGGGTTCAGGTTTTCTGTTGGGCCTACCATTAAGGGGTATATATATCCTTTAGGTTATTTAACCCTGTGATATTTTGTAATCTATAATCTAGTTTCCTCAAGATAATAAAACTGTTCTCCTTCTGTTCGTGGACGTGACTAACATATTGTTAGTGAACCACGTAAATCTGTGTTTTTTCTTACATTCGTTATAACATAATTCATGCAGAATGTTCTAGATGGTGTCATAAATATTAGGCACTGTATGCATTAATGGGCCGGGGTCATACATTGGTTGGCAGTAAATGTGTAGGGACAAACTGTCATCTTGAATTTTGACGTGGGAGAAGAGGTTCAGAGTCACCAAGAAGATCCATCCCAGCATGAGAATATCAAAAAGGGTCGCAGAACTTTAATTTTGTCTATCAATTTGATCACTTTGTCTATTTTAAACATTAAAATTTGTCAAAATCTTTTTTCTTATATGGATAGAATTATGAGAAGAATGCACATAGTATAAACATGAGAATTGTGAAGATCGATGAGAAAGAAGAAAAATTAACGTTCAAAACGGACATAATGATGATCAAATTGATAAATAAGATAATAATTCAGTGATCATTTTAATATTTTCAATGACATTTTACATTTTAATATTAAAGTACAATCATAGCATAACTAATGGTCACTCATTTCGAAAGTTCAGTGAAAGTTCAAGTAAGAACCTCTATTAGTTATGCTATTGCACTTTAATATTAAAAAATTATAGAAGTAAACTCATTTTTATGCGTATGTTATTGAAATTATTAACGTGTAGCATCAAGAAAAATACGAGCAGACATATGGCCAAAAAATGAAGTTGATCGGAAAAAACAAACATCAATATGGATGTGGATATGCATATATAGATGCTTATAGCTTGCTCTGTTTCAATATATTAACTCTGTTTCAATATATTAACGAATCTAATAAGTTGTAGAGTCCTAAGTAGTTACTGTACCAAGAGTAAACAGTGAATTTGAGAACAAACAATTAATATCAATTGTATTATAGATTGCGTACAAAAAAAAATTAACTTCACGTGAATAATACATTAAACAATTCGCACGTACATACTAATGTACGAGAAATACAGCTCGATCGATCTTATTGATTTTCACAAAAATATATGGATATTAGGATATATAATAATAATAATAAGTTTATTTGATCAACTATACTGCTGATGACCCTTTTTTCATGTTCGATATGAAGTTAGGGCATTACGCAGAGACGGAGGGAGATGGGGGCCAGGGTGGGCCTGACTCTCCTGAATTTATGTGAAAAAAAATTAGTATACTATTATTATTATATAATATAAATATTATAATTTATTCTAAGTATATCTAAATTTTAATGACGTGTATGAGTACATGACTAATTCAAATTCGACGACTTTGTAAAAATAAGATTATATATTATTTCAATGATGAAGTCCAAATATTAGGTCAATTGAGATTCAATCTCTTACCAAGTTTAGGAATTTATGGTTTTTTTTTCTTTATAAAAACTCTACTATTCCTAAGATTAACATACAATCATTTTTATTAAGTTTATTAGATATGAAGAGATACTTCAAAAGAAAAGAAAAACCCTCTTCTTCTATTTCAACATCAGATGAGCAACCACCTACGAAAATTCAAAAGAAGAATAATAACAATATGAAAAAGTCTCATGCTGGAAATATTACAGAAAAGTATCCATCATATCCCGCTAAACGCTCATCAATTTCAAGTTATCATCCTAACATTCAAGGCCCTCGTCGACCTAAAAATCATACATTTTCTTTCACGGAATTTAGGGAAAAAAATAAAAGAAGGTTTATTCGTGATTGGTTTATTGAATTTCTATATTGGTTAGAGTACAATATTAAAGAGGATACTGTATTTTGTTTATGTTGTTATCTTTTCAAACTAGCTATTGGAGAACAAGGCGGTGGTGAAACTTTTGTTTGTGGTGGTCATGGATTCAGTAATTGGAAGACGAAGCAAACGCTAATATCTCATTTTGGAGGATCAAATATTACTCATAATCATGCTGCGAGTAATTGTGATGCTTTATCAAATCAAAAACAATACATTGAGACTGTTTTGGCAAAACATACAAATCAAGATCAAATTGACTACCCTAATCGAGATTATTTTTTAAACTTTTCATTGATTACCCCCAATATTAATCGAGACATTTTGAATAAAACCTAACACCTTAAAAGTGATTTAAGTTGAGATAAGATCAATTATATTGGAGATTCACATGACATGATACTCGGCAGATTCGGGGTCCATTTCTGGTGGACAGCATATAAAACTCTTGGGACATGGGATCTGTAGATCATGCTCTGAAGGTTCTTCCTTATCTTCAAAGCCTTATGTTTCTGGTTGAGGCCCTGAAATCTGTGAAAGTAGAGCCTCGGGACCTGCATTGCTTGTAGATACAATATCTGAGATTGTAAAAACAATTCCAGTCATGTGGCTGTCCCATTCATTAGTAAGAGCACCCGCACCGGTAAATGTTGCTTGCTTGTGCTATTTGAGGAGGAGCAAGCACTGTTTGAGGTGGAGCAGTCACTGTTCATCGAATAGGAGGTGCAGAAGCTGTTTTTCGCGCAGCGGTGCCAAAAAATAGCACGTGCTATTACTGTTCATAATTTTTTTTTATTTTTTTTTAAATTTTCAACCAATCCATAAACAACACGTGTCGTTGTCGTATGAATAATTGAATAAGATTTCGGGTAAGATTTTCGACGAATGGCGAGTTGACACGTGTCACGCCGATAGAAGGTTATCGAGTAAATAATTGTGGAAAATTTTCGATAAGATTTTCAACCAATCACGAGGCAACACGTGTCATGTCCACGTGTCGTTATCGGCTCTAATAATTGTATAAGATTGTCGGAGAGATTTCCGACCAATTGAAAGCCGACACGTGTCATCATCTTATCTAATCACTTCATCTACACTCGGCTATATATTTGTTGATCGGTGCTCATCGTTCATTCACACATTTCCAACTATATATTCTACATTCTGATAAGATGAATCCTTATAGTTTTGAGAATTTTTTCCAGAGGAGGCGACAGCAACGTCGGCGAAATGCCGAAATTGCTAATGCTTTCATCACCGAAGCTGTCGTGGTCGATGCAATGTTCGATGATAAACCACCTCACCGCCGACCAAATGAAGAAAGATTGAGGGAGTCAAGGGGATATAATCTGATGGAGGATTACTTCATCGAATGCCCCGTCTTCAACGAACAAACCTTTCGTCGAAGGTACCGAATGAGTACGAATTTATTCAACCGTATAATGACGGATCTCTGCAACCACGATCCATTTTGGCACTAAAGAGCCGACGCCATCGGATTGGTTGGACTTCTTCCACAACAAAAGATGACTGGCGCTCTTCGTATGTAGGCGTACGGCGCAGCCGCAGATCAGTGTGCTGAAATAACAAGGATGGGTGAATCCACAACACTACAATGCATGAAGAAGTGGTGTATGCATATATACGAGCTTTACGGTGACTTCTATCTCCGCGCTCCAAATGCCACAGACGTAACCCGACTTCTAAAGAGAGCAAGGCATCGCGGATTTCCTGGTATGATCGGAAGCATTGACAGTATGCACTGAGAATGGAAGAACTGCCCCACAGCTTGGCAATGAGCATTCTCGGGCCGAAAGAAGCGTCCAACTATTATTTTAGAGGCGGTGGCCTCATATGACACGTGGATGTGGCACAGCTTCTTTGGGGTACCCGGATCACAAAATGACATCAACGTGCTCCACCAATCGGACATATTTGATTCGCTCCTTGCCGGAAACAGTCCGAGTGCAACCTATAAAGTCAACGGTATGACTTACCACAATACTTACTATCTAGCTGACGGTATATATCCCAGGTACTCCTCGTTTGTGAAAACAATCTCCAATCCCCAAGAGCTTCCACAGAAACTGTTTGCCAAAAAACAAGAGGCATACCGCAAAGATGTAGAGAGGTGCTTTGGAATTTTGCAATCTCGTTGGGGAATTATTCGGCATGCAGCTAGGTGTCATCACCAATCGACATTGAAGAGCATCATGTTGGCTTGCATTATAATGCATAACATGATTGTCGAAGAAGAATTTGTGGAGGAGGAGTTCGAGGAGTTGGAAGAAGAAGATCTTCAAAACCCATCAACTGCTTTCAATGTTTATGATGGACCAATAGATGAACAAGGTAATCGTATTCCTTTTGAGCTGGTTGGAAGGGATGCACAAAATGAACAACGATTTGCCGACCGTGTTGTAGATCTCCAATCTGCGTACATCCATGGAGAGTTGCAAAAGGACTTAGTTAAGCACAACTGGTATCTAGAGACCAGCGAACGACTTTAAATGATGTGTGTGTGTAATTTTAATTAACCTGGTTTGCAACATGCTTGCTTTATTTATTTTTCCTTTTCGTTGTTTGAGTGATGTGTGTTTTTTTAAGTCATTATGTGTTATTGTACTGTGCGTGAGCTTTGATGGAATAAAAAAAGTGCGTTTTTATTACTTGGAAATTTAAAGTACATAATTTCAATCAAAGCGTAGAATTATTGGAAATTTAAAGTACATAATTTCATAATGGAAAAACAAATACCAAACTAATGAAACAGTGGGCGATAACAATTTGAAAATGTTTCATCGCTACCATCTCCTTCCTCTTCCTCCATTTTCTTTAGGATCATCTCTTTTTTCTTCGAAAAATACCTCTTTGATTTTGAGGTCATAGCATCCGTATCCATTGCCATTATCCTTGAATCCTCCGCTTCGGCCCTCAATTTATAGTCTTTCTCCTTGAGGGCGAGTTATTTTTGGTATAAAGCTAGTTCAGAGGCATCACTTTCTTTTTGCCCGGTGAGATGCATTCTTTGATTTTCCATCATGCTTTTCAAAACCTCATCTCTTACCTCATTTGAAGATGAGCATGCTCCTTTCCCCTTTCTTTTAGCTTCCTTGGCCGCTTTCACTCCGATTGGTCTAACCGGACTAGAGTACACTTCTTCTTCATTGCTTTGTGGTGTTGCAATGACTTCATCATCCTCCACGTTGACGGGGGGAGGCATTGAGGTAAAATGAGGAGTAGTTGCGGAGTTCGAATATGAAGGAGGTGGTATACTAGGTTCGACGACCCGAAAATTTGGATGGTTTTTCATCACTTCCCAACAATCAAACTTTGTAAACTGTTTCTTTTTTTGTGCCACGTACCATGATTGAGCTTTTCTTATCTAAGGTGCAAAAAAATTATATGTCAAAATAATATCTAGGAAATGGAGATGTCAACATTGATTAAAATAAATGTAATAAATAATTTATGACAAAATTATTAACATTTACCTCATCTTGCAAATTTGAGCCGGATTGTACATTCCTTCGTGCATATGCAAGAGCGGCACCCCAAGTTCTAAAACTCGGCTTCAACTTTGTAAAACGAGAAGAAACCGCGGTTTGGGTCCTAGGCTCCGGCCTTGATTCACCATGCGCAATCTCCCAATTTTCCTTATAATCGGCATAGACTTTTTCCCACAATTTGTCGGACTTTTGCATGTTGCCGGTAATTGGGCAAACGCTAATGCGACAATAAGAAATACAAAGTTGTAAATCTTCGGAATCAAGCCAAGTAGACATTTTTTTGGAACTAAAATACAAAGGGATGAGAGGAGGATGAAGGAGAAGAGGAAGGAGAGGATAAATTTGTGTGAGATGTGAATGAAATTGATGTAGTATTTATAGAAAAATTATAGGGTGTTATTTGCAATTTTTTGGAATTTTTAGAGATTTTTTTGCAATTTTTTAGGGGTTATTTTGCAAAATGGCAGAAAAATCAGATATAGCCGTTTCGGTTGAATCTGTACCGTCTGATCAGAATTTTTGATTTGAAATGGACGGTCCAAATCAATCTAACCATTACAATTTTTTTTACCTCGGCTCGCCATGTGTCGCGTTCTTATTGGCTGGTAAGTTTTTTTTTTTAACTTTTACTGGCACGTGGATGACACGCGCCAGGTAGAAAAAAATTTGAACCAGGCTGACGTCAGCCACGTGCGTGGATGACGTCAGCACGGCTCATGCAGGAGAACGAGCAGGAGCTGCTCGTGGAGGTGGTCAACGTGCGGTCGCCGGAGCTCCATCTCCCTGCTGCACGTCTCTTCCTTGGCTGCTCGTGCTGCCGGTGCCGGGGTCCGCCGTTTTGTAGCTGCTCGTGCTGCTCGTGCCGGCTGCGCTGCAGATGCTCTAAGGGGTAATACCATTCTTTCCAAAAGTAGATTTAAATATGTAAGATTTCACTGATCATTAGAAAAGTGTGGCAATTATTTTATCTTATATACGCAATCCGTCCAATGAGTTTCATGTTAATGTGTTGTTTCGGCTTGATGTAGGTTAATGCTGGCCATTTGTATGGTATACGATTCGGCTGAAGGTTGGCATTGTATTATTGGAGATGTTCTTTCTTAAATGTTAGAAATGCTCATCTGCGACTTTGTAGGTAATAATGTAGATTTTGAATTCGTCAACTTATGGATACATGTGACAGAATAAATGTTCTTGTTCTTATATCCTGTTGATTTAAATAATACGTTGTGTTGAGTAACTAATTTGTTGCCTTTACATATCTGTTTTCATTGTTCAGGAAATTATATAGTTTAAAAGGTTTGTTTTTGCATCTATGGCATTGCATCTTGAGTAAAGAAAACATTGCGAGGTTCATCTGATGATATTGGATGGTTGCAGTGCATTCCTAACATGCCTTGTGTGGAGGATGGCACAGAAAGATTTTTAGAATTACTTGCAGGAATAAGGTAGTATGAGTTATGTTAAGGAAACCCCGTTTAATGTTGCTACTGTTGTCTTTTTTGCTTATGCATATGCTTGTATTAAGAATACCAATGGATCCATCCAATTAAATGTTGTACTTATACATCATACTTCAGGAAGGGGGATCACACGCTACCTGACTCGTTTGTTTATCTACTAGTTCCAGGTACAAGAAGATTTGCCTTTTTCCGCACTTATAACTTTGTTCTTCCCATTATTCAATTCAATATACATATATTCAATAGATCAGTAGGTGCCAATAGTGATCGATGTTTAATCACCTTCAAAGTTACCATATAATGAACTCAATATGCTTGTCAATGCAGTACAATAGTATAGGGGTCAATCCACAGGGAAAGATGAGACTCAATATTCTAAACTACAAACAGACACGAAAGTCAGAAACCTGACAGCCTCGACAACTGACACTAACGTAATTAATTAAAATAGCTAGACTCAACCTAAATTCACAAAATAATTACTAAACACTAAAGACACAGTGGCGGACTACCACACAAAATTTCAATATAATCGGAATTGGTTTGGCTAATGAATAAAATTATACAAAATAGATTACGAAACTGAAACTGAAAAACAGAGTAAAAGTAAAACGAGAATCAATGATAAAGAAGGTTAAGGGAAGTGTTATCCACCACCGTCACTCTATCTAGACGACAAATGCTTAATTAAACAATGTAGATTTTATGAATGAAAGATTCCCAGGAAGGCCCCGAGCTGTGAACACAACATATTACCCAATCCTAGCTTATGTTTACAACATTGAAGGTCTGCTTATCAATATTGTCTATCCCTCAAAGAACCCGAAGTCACGGACTCGAATTTACTAAGAAAAAAAAAATTAAGATTTAGAAAGGGTTTGAGAATCTACAAGGCTTCACAAGTACACTACGGTCGTGTCTTGCTAGACCTAGGGTTTCTTATACCAAGCATGTATGGGTTCTACGATTGAAACTTGAGGAAGGTAATAATCACCAACATCCATCAATTTTCTTAGAATTAGATTCCTAAACATGCATACTAAGTGTGCACTCAAAGCATACATAATCAAGAATCATCACTGTATAAATAACAAAGAAACCTCATTCAAATAACAAAAATAAAACTTAGTTAACGTGCATAAGCAATCTACATATCATGAACGGGGCTTCAAAACAGCCCCTTAACAATGGAGTTTAGCTCCTCATGGTAGCCATAGAATGCTAGTCTAAGAGAAGAGAAAATTATAGAATGCAATCCCCCCGTACGTTCTCTTACTATCTATATATATGTTCCAATCTAGCTAGGTTAATTAACCTAGCTAGCAACCCACGTGCTAAGCACTCCAACATCCAAAAGGACTCCTCCTAACTTCCTCTCACAATACTTCACCAGTGATAGCTATAAATATATAGCATGATAATATATCATGGCTAGCAATCACGTGCTACCCAACTTTTGTCTCTTGTCTCTAAAGTCCAAGTCTGCCTCTCTCTAAGCTCCTCTATTTTGTCTCTTCTTTCTAGCTTAAACTGCTCGCCAAGCCAAGGCCAATCTAAATATATATAAATAAAAATCCACGTGCAAACCTTCTCCTCGCCAAGCCCACTTCCTCTCTCTGATCCTCTCCAAAACTACCTCATCCAGATTTCCTCGCCAAGAAGCATTATATATATTATTTAAGCCTATTTTCTTTATTAATCACCAAAATACCTAAAAACAAATAAACATAGTTAATTTACTCGATTAATAACAATAAACTAAACATAGGGAACAAATTAAATACCGAATAGACGCATAAATATGCGACTATCAAATAGTTACGAGTTTATATGTTGATTATTTGTTCAGGTCTCTTTAGCAATCACAGTCCCTTGTATTTTGTTGGAACTAAGAGATTCTTTTCAAAGATGGGTTTAGCATGCCATATTGCCAAACTACTGGTCCTATCTACTAGTTTTACAACTGTACTTTGTTTCAAGCTTTGGTGACATTTTCTGTAACGGCGTTTTCTTTTTTCTTGTCTACACAACAGAACAAATTGATGAGGTCCGGACAGAGTGGGTATTGTTCATTGAAGAACTTGGTCGATCAATGCTAGCAACTTGAAACAAGACATTCCAGCAAGCATGACTATTTTGGTATCTAAGTTAGGATTATTATATATAAGTTAGGCTTTTGAATTGGTCCCTTTTGCACTTGCTGGAAATTTTGTAAGGATCCAATCCAGCATGTTAGCTAGCTTCATGGTATTTAGTTACTGAATCGCTAGGTACAAATTGCTACATTTTGTGTATTTCAAACAACTTCAATTGTTGAATGGATATCTAGAATGATCAGCCTATATAGGAATTGCAGCCTCTCTATAATTGTGCATTATATGTAACTTTACCCAACATAAGGATGACACATATGACCACATAGGCAAAGTATACGTCATTTGAAAGAGATAACAACTACAGAAAATGAAAAATATGTCATTACAACTAAATTTCAACGACATATAACACATACGATTGACCTTTGTAACAACATAATACGACATATAATACACTTATTAATGACCTCTGTTACACTTTCAAACGACATATATAACACATTTAAGTGTCCTCTTTCACAGTTTCAAACGACATATATAAATTTTTAAACATGATAAGAGTTTGAAAGAAGACATATTTGACAAACATATGACATGTAAGCAGAGAGCTATAGCTTGCGTTGCTCCTTATATGTCATTTCAAGACCTTTGAAACGACATATATTATGACATTTGTATACGTTCCAGACAACATATATGATTTCAGTTTTATGTCGTCTAAAATTATTTCACACGACGGGTAATAATTGTCGTCTGGTGCAACCATTAGACGGCACATCGATTTGTGACATATACAAAAGGTTTTAGACGACAGTTATTAAATGTCGTCCGAATGTCTTATTCTAGTAGTGATAGCAACTATTTCTGATGTTCAAGGCAATTCAAGTCACGCACATGGACTTGCAAATATTATTGCAACTATTTCAAGTGTTCAAACTATTCCTAATCACTTATTTGGAGTAGCAAATGTTCCTGTTTATAGTGTTCAAAGCACACCTATGCCTTATGAATTTCAAACAATCTTGAATGTGCATTCTATTGGTAATCCCTCAATTGGCTACCAAGTTATACATCCAATGCTATATGATTATTCATATGTGCACCCACAGGTTTGTCTTCTTTCTGTTCATTTTTTTCACTTTGCTCATTTACCTTTATTATCAATCCATGAATATGACTAGTGGTACTTTTGCAGGAAAATAATGAACACATCTCTCCGGGACCATCTGACAAGGCGGTTTAATACCTCTCAAAGATACCCTATTCACAACCTGGATATATCAATGTAGTAAGATAAATAGGGGTTATCGAACACAAGGAATTGGTGAAACTAAATCCTAACACACTACTATGCTGACAGACTCGACTAGAGAACACTAATGATATGCGAACCTAAGCTAGACAGACTCAAATGCTACGAAATTTTGACACAATGAACTAGACACAGTGTTGGACTACCGCACAAAATTTGAGGGTATTCGGAGTTGATTTGGTTATCGAAATAAATCGGCTAAGCTACAGCTAATGCTGAAAGTAAATGCTGAAAGTAAATATGCTAATGAATGCAAATGGATTTAAACTATATTATTAAAGAGTTAAGAGGAATGCAATCCACCACCATCATTCCATCTATCTAACACATACTTAATCTAATGCACATATCCAATGAATGAAAGTTCCCAGGAAGAGTTGATCGTTACAACCACATCCTATTACCTAATCCTTATGCCTATGCAAGTTTGTCATGGACCTCCCTTACATCTATCCCTCTATGAACCTATAGTCATGGACCCCAAGGTTTACAAAGAAGAAAGCATTAAGTTCTATAAAAGGTTTGAGAAGCTACAAGGGTTCACAAGTACACTATGGGCGTGTCTCGCTAGACCTATGGATTTCAATCTCCTGACGGTAAAATCGGCGTATCACTGTAGAGAATCCGGTGGAAGAAATTATCTTCAGTCGCCCGTATCTCATGAAACTAGAACCCTAGCATGCATACTAAGTTGGCCACCAAAGCAAACATACACGAATTCATACGGTGAATCATTCAAAGAAAGAAACCTCATTCATAAAATATGCAAAACTAGATTAAAGTGTATGTATTAAAAAGACTTCATGTACGGGGCTTCAAGCAGCCCCTTAACAAAGGAAAATTAGCTACTCATAATCTTAAATAATAACATCAAAGAATTCATGAAAGAATAATTTAAATGATGGAGAAAGAAGAACTCTTGGCGACGTCATAATTGTGCTCGCCTGAATCCTCTGTTTTTGTCTCTTCTCAATCTCCTTGCAAGCCAGTCGTACGTACCTTTTCAGCCCCCACTTGCTATATATATATATATATATATATATGTTTAAGCTAAGTTAATTGACTTAGCAAGTTGAGCACGTGCATGACTCCAATCAAACTCCAATTAGGACTCTTTATTTATTTATTCCTATTTGATTTCCAAGTCTACTTCCACTTCCACTTCTTCTTTCACCAACTTTGCTCGCCAAGAACCAAAACCAACGTACGTACTCTCCTTTTGCTAGCAATCTCATATATACAAATATATATAATTAGTTCTCCTCCTACATCACGTCTCGCCAAGCATATGTCACCTCATTCTTAAAATTCCCTCGCCAGGCAGTTCCTCGCCAAACAGCTTCAAAATATATTATTTAATCTCCTTTTCTCCATTAATCTCCAAAACACCTAAAGACAAATAAACATAATTAATTCACTCGATTAATAACAATAAACTAAATATAGGAAACAAATTAAATACCGAATAGACGCATAAATATGCGACTATCACCATCTCGTCAATTTTGAAGAGAAGCAAATATGATCGATAGCTAGAGAGGATGATCGCTAGACTGAAGAGAAAGTGACTCGTGAGAAAATAAAAATGTTCAATTTATGTTCTTTGACTATTTTTTTTCTTGATTTGAACTATGTAGATTTTAAGTTTTTCTCGATCAAGCTAACTTCATGAATTAATTAACTAATGATTATTTATATATACTGAAGTCTGAGAAGGAAAGACAAAAAAAGCACGAACAAGAGAATGTAAACCCAGGCAACGTGTGTATTCTTCTTGAACTCCATCAATAATAACATGTGTTACTATTCTATATTTTATTCAAATAATATGTGAGAAATTTTTTTCGATGAAGATATGGGAGATAATATTCTGGCATAGTGGAGTTAATATAGGATTATTAAAATAATAAAAAATAAAGAAAGTTAATTAACCTTGCTAACCCTAGTTAACATTCATGAGGAGTGCAATACGTGGCAGCCAAAAGGAAGGGAGGTGAATAAAACCTCCCCAAGAGGGAGGTGAGCAAAAATGATCCCAAAGTTCATGAACTCTTGGGTAGGACTGTCTGACCATGCCAGCCAATGAGATCACAATACTCCACCCACCCCATGCAAAGGCTAGCAATTGGCTGTCCCTAAATTCCAAGTGGCAAGGCTGCTCCATGGAAGAACTGCTCGGGGCGGAGAACCTAACTGTTGTAGAAATTGCTACTAATTCCACAGGCCACATGCAACGTATCGTTACACGCAAAAAGAGAGGAAAAAACAAGACAGTTCACATTTGACCCACACTATGGGCCAACGACCTAATAATGACGTACCTGTTTTAAATAATAATATTCGACGTGGAAATGAGATGTCTAACATAGCACTTGGCTAAGTTCCAAACCCCGTCTCCTTCCTAAAAAAAAAGGCCAACGACCTACAAATACCTCTAGACAACCGGAGATTTCACTTGAGCAACTCGTCAATGTTTAATATATATATATATATAGGTAAAATAGTTTAAATTGTCATTAATCTTTGTCCAAAACGACAATTTGGTAACTATCGTATGACATATGTCAAAATAGTCACTTGTCTTTTTCGAAAGTATATCATAATGGTCATCTGCCCGTTAAAAAAAATATATTTCTTTTCAAGGGTATTTTTGTCTGTTTATCCTCTTTTTAAATTTAGACTGTATGATCAATCTTAGTTATGATCTGGCCAGTCTATCGATTTCTACTTGAATGGGTAGAACCCATTTCTATGACCCAAATAATTAACAACCTGACCAGAGTCATGACCCGATCGGAATTGCTCCGGTCGGCCACTTTTGATCGTCGGACCGGTCGAAATCTATTCCCCCTTCCATCCTCAACCTCCAAATCACCTCAATTTCAACATTCATCGATTGTGGGGGGATAATCGAATGGAGGAAAATTCTAGGGTTTTCTCGTTCGGCCTCCGTCACCGCCAATAGCTCCTGTCAACTTAGACCACCGAACCACCCAGGTTTCGAAGCTCTTCACCTAAGGAGTCATTTTCACTTGGTCTCGAGGTGCGACACGGCCAAGCGATATCGATCGGTCAATCTCGATTCCGGCGATACCTGGGTCAATCCGCAACGAGGAGGCTGTGTCTCCACGACGATGAAGCACGAGTTTTGAGGATTGAAGCGTGGCTACCGTAGAGGATCGAGGCCCGTCACCAGTGATAGCTCCGGTCAACTTCAACCACCGGACCACCGAATGGTGACAGCGGCCCTCCTCCGTTAGAAGGAGTGGCAAGTTTCATAATTTTTTTAAACTTTTAGTAATGACATTATTGTAAATAAATACAATTTAATGATAAAAAGGCATTTTTACCCCTAAAAAGTTGGCAGGAGTGACTTATTTGATAATGAAACATTAGAGCGAGTGACCATTTTGACATATGTCATACGATAGTTACCAAACTGTCGTTTTGGACAAAAATTAATGAATATTTATGCTATTTTACCTATATATATTAAACATTGACGAGTTGCTCAAGTGAAATAGCCGGTTGTCTAGAGGTATTTGTAGGTTGGGAAGATAATATCTGAGAGACCATGGTCATGGTTGGCCTGGACTATGGATGCAAATGTCTACATTCAATTCCTAGTCGTGCGATTATTTTCAATTCATTTTCAACATTAGGTGCTGGAATTGGGAGGCGTTGGTCCAATAAATCCTTCACCAATATGCCTCCACCATTAGATGAAGAAGGAAAGGAAGAGACGATATCCCCGAGCTCCTTCCCTGTTATGACTTCCAGCACCAACTTCCCAAAGCTATAAACATCACACTTCTAAGTTAGCTTATATGTGTATGCCAATTCTATCAGAAAACCATATAAAAACACATATAAATATATCAGTTAGTGGAAAATTATTGGAATGATCATTTATCTTTGTCACGTTCAACACTTTAGTCATTCTACTTTCTAAAATATCATTTTGGTCACTCAATTTTACTTCTTTGTATCACTTTAGTCACTCTGTCAATTTTATACATCAAATTTTTGATATATGAGGGGTAACATGATGACTAAAGTGATATATAGACAATTAATTCATTGACTAAAGTGATGTTTATTTTAAACATAGTAACTAAAGTGATACATAAACAATTAGTTCAATGACTAAAGTGATGTTTTGAAAAGTAGGGTGACTAAAGTGTCGAATGTGACAAAGATGAGTAATCATTTGGATAGTTTTTTCTATCATTTAATTTCTAGACCTAGCTAGTAGAAAAATCTTGGATAGCTCTTTTTGTTTTATGTAATTTATTTAGGAAAAATTGCTGATTTGGTTACTCATGTTCGACAGATAAAACATAATGGTCACTCATGTTTAACATATACAAAGTGACTGATATATCAACATGAGTGACCATTATGTCTCATCTGTCAAACAAACATAAGTGACCAAACTAACATATGTGCCTGCGCGTGCAGTCCAATTCGATGAGTCTGGATTGAGAAGCCTAGCAGTGCCAAAGTCTGAGACACGAGGCTCATATTCATGATCGAGCAGAATGTTATTGCTGGAAATGTCTCGATGAACAATAGGTGGAGAACAATCATGATGCATATAAGAAATAGCATAAGCTACCCCTTTATAATCCTCACCCTTGTGCTCCACTCCAATTTTCTTGCTTCGTCTTCTATGCTCAGTATTGAAGCCAAGCTCCCATTCTCCATGTAGTTGTTAGTATAACATCATTAGTTGTTTGATTAAGTATACTTATCCACTTAAGCAGGCAATCAACACCTACCCAACCACCCGAAAGACCACCAGCAAGGCTACAACTCTGCTCACAAGACCGACCCCATCTGAGCGCGCACGCACCCGTGGGGCGCATACCTGAATGTACGGATCACACATCAACAGAACCAGGCCAGTCCCACATCGAAAAACACCATCAAGCACCAGACTCAACCACCTATATATGTAAGGTATTTATTACAGGTAACGACAATCTGAATCCAAGCATTAAACACTCCAACCTACTTTCACGCACGTTCGCTTGATTGTTATATCCAATACATCTTCTAACTTAGGCATCGGAGCGTTGAAGGCAGGCCACCCCTGTCTCGACCCCTGACTGTCTGTTTGTCATTGTATTCTTCTAACAGCCATACCCGAACACGCGTACCCGCATACCCGAAGGGAGGAGAAGTGCCCGACCATCCGAACAGCCCGAGCGTTCGGACGAACAAGAAGAATGAGATTACTTGTACTTGCTTCTGCTAGATTGCGTCCCGCGTAATCCAGTAGAAACAGTTGGCACCGTCTGTGGGAACCGTACAAATTGCAAACCTCGTATAAACACCACTAACCAGAAGCCCACATACCTATCCAGGAGACTAACGTCAGCAGTACACCCATCGGGGAAACACCCACAGGCGCGCAGGAGCGGCAAGTAATAGAGCTAGCAACAAGCAGTAGTAGGGAGCGCGTCGACGGCCTGCTTCGAGAGCTGCAGAGCGCGGCGCTCGAAAGAGCAGAGGAGCGCCAGATCCGGCAAAGGCTGGAGGCGCGATTGGACGCGCTCGTTGGCCAGCCGCGGGGGCAACGCGAACGGACCCAAGAAACCATCGACAAAGAGCTACATCCGTTCGGCGAGGCTAACATAGGGGCAGCCCGCTCGCCCACACCAGGAGGGGAGTTGCCACCCCCAACGGATAACGCCCGGATCCTCCAGAGGATGGAAGAATTGGCGGAAGAGGTATCGCGCCTAAGGAAAGACAAGCTCGCCGGGTAGGGCGGGACGTTCACCCCCCGTGTCAGCCCGTTCTCAGCGCACATACTGGAGAGAGGAAGAGACCTCCATGCAAAGACGACGAAGATCACCCGGTTCGACGGGAGCGGGGACCCCCGCACTCACATCGACGAGTTCCGATCCACCACGGACGGAACCAGATATTCGGACCCGACCCTGTGTTTCCTGTTCCAGGAAACACTGACCGAGGAAGTGCGGAGCTGGTTCTACGAGATCCCGCCAGGCTCCATCCATTCATTCCTCGAGCTGGCGGAGAGCTTCCATAAGCGGTACAGGCTCCAGGGCAAATACAACACCACGGGCATCCTCCTCAAGGTCCGCCAGGGGAGGGACGAGAGCTTGTCCAGCTACATTAACCGGTGGAGGACGCTTGCGAGCACATGCAGGGACCTTGATAAACGAGTGGCCAAGGTGGCCCTGATGGACAACATGCTCGCCACGCCGTTCGTAGAGAAGCTGGTGAGGAAGGAATATCTCGACTACGACGAGATTATGGACCTAATTGTACAAAAGGCGTTGGTAGAAACGCGAGTGTACAGATCCACCTCCGAGTCTAGCACCAACAGACCGGAGAAGGCAAGCGCCCAACCGCGACAACTAGCGGACGACGAAGAGCCAACCGGGGGATACAAGAGGAGCCGGGACGCGCAAGGACAGAATCACCAGAGGCTATCCTCCCGCAACTACCACAACAACCGCTACAACCAGGCGAGGGGACCAGCGCCACATGAAGCCCGTCTACCAGCGGCGCCACGATATCGATCGGTGGGCCAGGGGGTATATGCGATCAACCGACAGTCGAATGAGCACCTGCTCCGCCAGCATCGACACTTGATTGCACCGCCGAACAATATGTCGAAAGCAAGGATCCCAGTCGATCGAATCCCGAACATCTGGTGCGAGTACCACAACACCACCACCCACCGCACGAACGACTGCATAATGCTGACGAAGGCCCTCGCGGATATGCAAAAGGATGAACGGGTCACCCTGCCTAGGGCGGGCGAGCGATAGCACGAAGCAAACATTGAAACCCGGGGGACTATCAGCACAATATCTGGGGGAAAGCGCAAGGAGGGCACCTCGTCGCCCGATCGCTCGAGCAGGGAGGTGCTGACGATCGGGGCGGGACGAGCGCAGAAGACAGGAAGACGGGAGGCGCCCGCCATTAGCTTCACGGCGGAAGACGAGGAAGGAAGCTCGAAGGACAGCACCCTACCATTCGTGATCGATGAAATCATCGATCGTTTCCTCATGAAGAGGGTGCTGGTGGACAATGGAGCGTCTGTGAACGTGATCTACCTGGATGCGTACGCAGCACTCGGCAGGCCCGCACACAAGATGACACAAGATCATGAGTGCGTCGCCAGCTTCACGGGCGAAACGTCGTACCCAATTGGGAGTGACAACATCCGGGTCGGGATTGGCGCACCCGACTCCCCGCACAGCGAGGTCCGGACGGGTTTCATCGTCATGGACACCCCCTCCCCATACAACACCATACTCGGGAGGCCAGGGATCAATAGGCTAAAGCTGATCATTGTGGGACACTTGCTCTTGGGACGATTCCCAATCGAGCATGGGGTCGGATATGTTCGGGGATACAACTATGAGGAAGCCGCGAAACCCTGGGACAGGCAGGAGGTTCTCGCATTGGAACCTGCACCAGGAAAGGAAGTACTAGACGACCCGCGTGACGGGCTGATGGCAGTGTCGCCCGCCCCTGAGCGCGAAGAGCTGAGGACGATTCAGCTGTCCTCCGAACACCAGGAGAGGACGGTCCAAATTGGAGCATCGCTGGCTCCCGCGATAGCTGAACGACTGATTGCGCTGCTGAAAGAGAAACAGGAGGTGTTCGCATGGTCGTACAAGGACATGCCCGGGATCAGCACAAACATAATATCCCACAAACTAAGCGTCAGCGCCGGCGCCCGGGCAATAAAGCAGAAGCGGCGAGCGTACAAAGCGGAACACTACGCCGCGATGCACGAGGAGGTGGACCGATTGCTGGGCATCAGGTTCATTCGCAAGGTGGACTATCCAAAGTGGATCTCCAATGCTGTGATGGTGCTGAAGAACAACAAGAAATGGAGGATGTGCATCGATTACAGCGACCACAACAAGGTGTGCCCCAAGGACAGCTTCCCTCTACTAAGGATCGACCAGCTGGTAGACGCAACAGCTGGGCACGAGCTCCTCTCGATGATGGACGCATACTTGGGCTACAACCAGATCTTCATGGACCCCGAAGACCAGGAGGCGACGACGTTTGTCACAGACAAGGGATTGTATTGGTACGTCGTTATGCCATTCGGGTTGAAGAACGCTGGCTCCACGTACCAGAGGCTCATGAACGCGATGTTCCATGGCCTGATTTGCAAAATTGTGGACGTGTACGTGGACGACATCTTGGTGAAGAGTGTTCAGGCGGTTGACCACGTCCAGAACTTGGGGACTGTGCTCGACGTCCTCATCGGGAACGGCATGAGGCTGAACCCGGCCAAATGCACGTTTGGGGTCACCAACAGCAAATTCCTTGGGTATATCGTCAGTCAGCGGGGAACTGAAGCCGCGCTCGCCAAGGTAAATGCGATCATCAACATGAAGCCACCAGTCAAGAAGGCGGACCTGCAGAGCCTCACGGGCAAGCTCGCATCACTGAACCGGTTCATTTCTCGATACTCAGACAGGTGCGCCCCATTCTTCAAGGCTTTCCGAACAACGAGCGTGAGGTTGCATGGACACCCGAATGCGAGACATCTTTCTTTCAGATCAAGGAGTACTTGGCGTCCATCCCGCTCCTCTCTAGACCCGTCCGAGGGGAAATACTTTACATCTACCTGGCTGCCTCGCTCACGGCCGTCAGTTCTGCCCTCGTCCGCAGGGAGGACTGCATGGAGTTGCCCGTTTTCTTCTCAGGTAAGGGCATGACGGGCGCTGAGACCCGATATCCGACGATCGAGAAGATGGCGCTCGCGCTCGTCACCGCCGCCCAACGGTTGAGGCCATACTTCCAAGCGCACATCATCCATGTCCTTACGAACGTGCCCCTACGTCAAATTCTGCAATCGCCCGATCACAATGGTCGCCTAGCGAAGTGGGCCATTGAGCTCAGTGAATTCGACCTTCAGTACAAACCCCGAACGGCAATCAAGGGACAGGTAGTGGCAGACTTCATCGCCGAATACACGGAAGCGTAGGCGACACCGGTCGGCGCACCCGACGGTCCGACGATAGGGGCGTCCGACAAACCAGAGGTCAAAGAATGACCATTGTCGGAGTGGAACATCTACGTCGACGGTTCATGCACGAAGAAAGTGAGCGGCGCCAGAATTATCCTGACCGGGCCAGGAGGGGTAAACGCGGAGTACGCCCTCAAGTTCGAATTCAAAACAACCAACAATGGGGCCGAGTACGAAGCGCTCATCGCAGGCCTACAGCTGGCCAAGAACTCGGAGGCGCCCGACCTCAACGTATTCAGTGACTCGCAGTTGGTAGTAAGCCAGGTCGGAGGAGAATTCCAAGCGAAGGGGGAGTCCATGATCGCCTATCTGAGGTACGTGAAGACGCTGATCAGTGGATTCAAGTACGTCAATATCAACCACATACATCGAGGGTTCAACGCGAAGGCGGATAGGCTCACCCGATTGACCACGGCTCCCGTACACACAAGGCCAGGGCAGCGGATCGTCGAAGTGTTGCGACGACCAAGCATCTCAGGAGCAGAGCAGGTCCTGACAATCGAACTGCACGAGCACAGCTACATGGACGTGCTCATCGCTTACAAGACAAGGGGAGAGCTACCAGAAGACAAGCGAGAGGCCAGAACCATTGTCGCACGAGCGGCCAATTTCAGCATACGGGACGGAGTGCTGTACCGACAAGGGAGGACTTGGGCGAGCCTCAAGTGCGTCGCTCCAACAAAGGGCAATTCGATCCTCAAAGAAATCCACTCGGGCACGTGCAGCCATCATGCGGGCGCCAGATCTATCGCACACAAGGCCCTTCGGTGTAGATTCTGGTGGCCCACCATCCATGCGGACGCTACGGCGCTAACGAGCAAGTGCCACCAGTGCCAGCTGCACGCACACCACCACCACACGCCCGCCGTCTCACTGTCCATCCTCCTATCGCCCGTACCGTTCGCACAGTGGGGACTGGACCTGATCGGAGAGCTTCCAAAATCGAAGGGGCAGTACAAGTATCTAATTGTCATCATTGACTACCACACGAAGTTCATCGAGGCCCAACCAATGGCGAAGATCATGACGGAGAAGGTAGAACGCTTCCTCTGGCGTTTCCTCTTTTGTCGCCATGGGACACCAATCAGCATCATCACGGACAATGAGTCGCAGTTCAACAACCCTCGACTCATAGCCTTCTGCAAGCGGCAGGGAACGGACCTCGTGTTCGCATCACCAGCGCACCCCCAGACGAACGGACAAGTAGAAGCCGCGAACAAGATCATCAAGGCTGGCATCAAGAAAAAGATTGAAGATATCGAACCTGAGGATGCGGGATACGGGCGCTGGCCCGAGGTCATCCCAGAGATCTTATGGTCTATCCGAACAACCGCCAACGCAGCCACGGGCGAAACCCCGTTCAGCCTGATGTTCGGAACGGAAGCTGTGCTACCCTTGGAGATCACTCATCAGAGCCCACGGATCGAGGGGTACGATCCACACACGAACAGCGAGGGGCTACGCCTCAACAACGACTTGCTGGAAGAACGGAGGGACACGACGCATCTCCACATTGCCGCGAACAAGCAAAGGATCGCCCGACTATATAACCAGCGTATTCGGGCTCGACCAATCCAACTAGGGGACTGGGTGGTGAAGGCAATCCAGCAAAAGGTCAAGGCACTCCGCCCATTATGGGAAGGCCCGTACGTCGTTGATGAAGTGATAAGCGCCAGCACCTTCTACCTAAGGGACATGCAGGGTCAACGACTACGGCACTCGTGGAACATCTAACACTTGAGGAAGTACTTTCACTAAATTTTGTTGTGTTATACTTAATCCATTTTTTAGTTCATTTTATTACTTGCGTTCGTTTTTCCTATCCCCGCCCTCCCGATACTTGGGGGACTGAGGATAGGCTGTTCGCATGGATGTAACACTTGGTACCATTTGAAAAAAAGAGATGGAGCGCATGCACGCGCGAGTCATTCAAAAGATGCAAAAAAAAAAACAAGACAAAGCACACGTACGGAAAGGAAAGACTTCATTCATTTGCAGAGCGCAAGGCCCGATTACAAAAATCCTACTCTATTACAAAAAAAAAAAATCCTACAACTACGCCCCTGTGTTGACCTCCAGCTCCTCCAGCTCCTTCGACGACCCCGGCTCCACCTGCTCGGACGGGTCCAACTGCACCAGCACCGGCCCCAACCCCGCCTCGGCAGCCTCCCTGGAAGGCACCACCTCTCCCTCAGGCGCCGGAGCCTGAGCGCCCGTCAGCCTCTCTGTTTCAGACCGCACGAACGCCCGATACTCCTCTAGCCTGATGAAGGGAGTCACCGCTTCACGGAAGGCGGTCACCTGCTCATTCACTTCAGCCCTCACTAGTTCGCAGAGCTCGTCAGACTCCTTGAACGTCGCTATGGAATCCATACGAGCAACACGATCCACCTCCTTCATCCGGGACTTCGACAGTGCCTCCTGGGCGGCTGCTTCAGCACGAGCACACTCCACCTCGGCCATCGCCTTATCATGCTCAGTCCTCGCCAGAGCTTCGCGAGCAGCAGCCTCGACGGACCGGGCAGTCGCCTCCTCCGCACGGGCGGTGTACCGCTGGGCCAGGTCGTTGGCCTTGTCGAGGTTGGCCACGAGCCTCTCCACCACCTTCTGCTGCTTCAGCCCTTCGGCCCTAAGGCGTGCAAGTTCCATGTTCTCCTGCGAGCGCACGCGGAAGAGCTGGTGCTGCAGCCGGGCGCAAGTGATAAACGCCATGTCCAGCCCGTCGGGGGCAGCATTATCCAGCGGCTGGAGCAGGGGCCCCAGCGAGGTGGCGCCATCCACCAGCGCACGACATAGGGCATCAACAACACCGCCCGACGACCCAGCTTCCGGGGTGGAGGAGTCTTCATTTCTTGGGCGCTTCTGTGGGCGCTCATCTTCACCGGCCGGGGCACCGGGAGAGAGATCTACACCACTATGAGAGCGGCGCGACCCCGAGCAACAGGAAGCCTCGCGCCAGTTGTGCTGCTCGACTCGACGCTGGTCACGCTCCACCTGCCGTTGTTTCTTCTCACGGTGGCGGTGGTCCCGCTCGGCCCTATGCGAGCCCCGATTGGTTAGTGGAGGAGGAGGAGGAATGGACGCTGCCTGATCGATGTTAGCAGAAGCGGAAACAGATGGGCCAGCACCCGACGACCGCTGGCGAATGGGGGAGGCGTGTGCATTCACCGCCGACGCACGCATGGTGGGCTGAACTTCCTCACCAACACGCATCCCGCCCGAGCCGTCCACCACGACACAGCGTATGGTGTCTGCACCCTCCAGTATCATGTTCAGCCGGCGCACGTGCTCAATATCCCGATCGCTCGCCTTGGACTTAGACATTTTCACTGCAAAAACATAAAGAACGCACATGTTAGCAACAGTCGATCAAAACACACTACACGTACATTGCAGGTAAACACCACCCGACAGACCAGGTGTACGAGCCAGGCGATTCTTCTCAATCAAGTCCCAATGGCACGCCGCTCAGAAGTGCCTCGCCTCGGGCCTGGGGTCGAAGACAAACTTCAAACGAGCTATCCTATTTTCCTTCTCGGGCGTCAGGGGATACTCGTGCGTGTCCAACCAATGGAAGTGCTGGGGGACTCGGTGGACACGGTGGGCGTTGGCCATGATCTCAGGGGCGTGCGCGCCAAACTCCCAGTCACCTCCGACCAGGCAGTTAATCGTGCGCCAGCTAGTGGAGGAACTGGGAGGATCGATCAGCCACCACTTCACCCTTGGCTCCACGGTGAAGGTGCCCGAGCCTCGCCGGCGGGAGGAATACTTCAGACGGAAGAAGTGGAGGAATTCCGCCCGTGTGGGGTGGTCCAACCCGCTCAAACGGAAGATGTTGAAAAACGCCACCAATGTTCGGGTCAGTGTAGGCCCACACTGACCAAGGGAGATCCTGAGGAGCGCCAGGATGTACTGGAAGAACGGGTGAAGAGGCAGGTTTATCCCCGCCTTCAGGTGGAATTCGTTGACGCATACGTGGCCAGCAGGCGGTCGGGTGAACGTCTCTCCCCTCCCCGGTATCTTCAGCCTGACGGACGAAGGAATGTGGTAATCCCTCGCCCACCGCGCCATCTCCTTGACGGTTGGCGCCCGCTCAGGCTCTTGCACTGGCACTCCGTCAGGGAGCACCCAGTGAACACGCCCGCCCTCTGAAAATTGGGTCACGGGCTAATTTGATCGCACGGGCTCGTCACCCCATGGCCCAGACGATGAGGAACCGCCCGACGACCCGGATGATTCCCCTAACCCTGCGGCAGCGTGCGCTTGTCGAGGATCCATTAGCTGCACCACAAGAGAAGCGTTAGGGATGAATCGCAGAGGCGTGACACTCAACACGGACTCGTACGACGATGTACTCGACCCGCTCGTGTTAGAACCACAACTAACCCACCCCGCCCCCGGTATGTACACCCGCTCACGCGATTGCCTGCTCGATATCTTTATTGGCTCCATTCCTAGACGCACGCACACGACACCCACACTTAGCAAAAAAAAGCAAACTACCAGAAACACCAAAAACCCAAAAATCATATCCCAAACAAGATCAAACCTGGCACACCTCAAGAACACGCCTTGTTCTTGAGATGCAAAACCCAGAAAAGGCCAAAAACCCAGAAACCGTGGAGGAGAAAAACAAACAGAAACCAGAAAAACCAAAATACAGGGCAAAAGCAAAAACGGAAAAACAACAAAAAAAAGGTTGAGAGCCTCACCAAATCGAAGGTTGACGATAGAAAGGATGAACGACGATGAAGGATTCTGGCAAGGAGCAAAGAACACAAAGTTCAGAGAAGAACAGATTCACAGAGTGATTTTTGCAGCGTTTCGGTAAATGGTAAAGAGTAGTGAGGAAGACGACACCAGGGCCCCTATTTATACTAATCGCACGGTGCACGCCAATGAACGCCAACCGTCCATTTTCGCGTGTCCACCGTCAGATTGCGACATGTGACCCTGAGGCAGTTCACCTGCCCGCCTAAGTAACCGCGCTCCCCTTCGGCTTCCCGCCTCGGTTTCAAACCCTAGCATGGTCTCCCACGGCTTGACACGTGTCGTCCATGCAACACCCCACCCGCCCACACGCCTGACGCATAACCTCCAAGTAGTTATTACGTCATCAGCATTTAATGCCCAGGGCACGCCAGCATTAATTACAACGGCTGGCATTTATTACACAACAGTTCCCAAGAAGAAGTCAAAAGGAATGTCACCTCAAACGCCTCACCGAACAGAGCACCACCACACCCAAGGCAAGACACGCTACGCCAACCGCCAGTCGCACAAGCGCACACACTACCCGCATAACCAACGAACGATGAACGCCCGCAAACGCTAAACGAAGAGATCACCGCCACGGGCGTAGGGCATCTCCCCTCCGTGCGCGTGCCGGTAAGCAACTAGCTCGCCGGATTAGGCGGCACAGGCATGGGGTCCGTCCCCTCTTTGCGCGCGCTAAGACCGATGGGCGGTACGGGTGTGGGGTCCGTTTTCTCCGTACGCGCAACGTTAACGATCGACTCGCCGACTCGGCCAGCAGGGGTGTGGGGTCCGTCCCCTCCTTGTGCGCACTGAGACCGATGAGCATTCCGGGTGTGGGGTCCGTTCTCTCCCTGCGCGAAAGCAAGCCGGATTAGGCGGCAGAGGCATGGGGTCGACTCCTCTTTGCGCGCGCTAACCGATGGGCGGCACGGGCGTGGGGTTCTTCCCCTCCGTATGCGCAACGTTAACGATCCACTCACCGACTCGGCCGGCAGGGGTGTGGGGTCCGTCCCCTCCTTGTGCGCACTGAGACCGATGAGCGTTCCGGGTGTGGGGTCCATCCTCTCCGTGCGCGAAAAGCAAGCCGAATTAGGCGGCAGAGGCATGGGGCCGACTCCTCTCTGCGCGCGCTAAGACCGATGAGCGGCACGGGTACACGTCCGTCCCTCCGTGCGCACTACTTGTACGTAACGGCCCTGATCCCACCGTTAACGCTACAGCGTACGCAACGGCATCCCCGTTGACGTTACGACGTACGCAACGGCATCCCAACGTTGGCGATACGGCATACATTCACATACATTCACGCATCATATCATACATTCACACATTTGCATACTTATATATCTATACTGCACCCATTTTTATGTTTACCAGGTCAAACTCCACGGGCGCGCGGCTCCAAATAGCAAGACTCGTTTGGACGCCGGGCCTATAGGTACAGGACCGCATGAACAGGTACACGATCGGACGCACATGTACCCACTCCGTCATGCGAGCCCTTCCTTGACCGGAGAGTTGGGGGACTTGGGGGTCACAGGACCACACACCACTGCTCAATCGGATAAGTATTCTTGTTAATCGCACGAACCCTTTTTCAACTCCCCAGTCAAGAAAGGTCTCTTTGACTTGGGGACTTGGGGGACTTGTTAGTATAGCATCATTAGTTGTTTGATTAAGTATACTTATCCACTTAAGCAGGCAATCAACACCTACCCAACCACCCGAAAGACCACCAGCAAGGCTACAACTCTGCTCACAAGACCGACCCCATCCGAGCGCGCACGCACCCGTGGGGTGCATACCCGAATGTGCGGATCACACATCAACAGAACCAGGCCAGTCCCACATCGAAGAACACCATCAAGCACCAGACTCAACCACCTATATATGTAAGGTATTTATTACAGGTAACGACAATCTGAATCCAAGCATTAAACACTCCAACCTACTTTCACGCACGTTCGCTTGATTGTTATATCCAATACATCTTCTAACTTAGGCATCGGAGCGTTGAAGGCAGGCCACCCCTGTCTCGATCCCTGACTGTCTGTTTGTCGTTGTATTTTTCTAACAGCCATACCCGAACACGCGTACCCGCATACCCGAAGGGAGGAGAAGCGCCCGACCATCCGAACAGCCCGAGCGTTCAGACGAACAAGAAGAAGGAGATTACTCGTACTTGCTTATGCTAGATTGCGTCCCGCATAATTCGGTAGAAACAGTAGTCATATACCTAAAAGGAGTGATGAGCATGCCAACAGAAGCCTCGAAGCTTCACAATGTTTCGATGACGTATCTATACCAACCCTCTTATTTCATTAAGGAATTCCTTGTGATATCTCTCTTCATCACCTTGTTCTTCAAGTATTGATGAGTGGAGTTTCTTCACTGCAACAATGCTGCCTGATAGTAGTTTTGCCTTGTAGACACTTCCGGATCCTCCAATTCCAATGCAATATTGGGCGTCAAAAACGTTGGTACGTTGCCTTGATAATATCCTCGTACATTCTCTTGCCGTCGAATTCTGATATGGAAAATAATACTTCCTCGTGACACGGCATACTTCTCACCTCTGTGTCGACGGTGGACTCTTTTCCTTTTGTTTTTGTAGTAATTCCAAGGAAGATGAGTAGTGAAAGTAAAAGTGCTCCCAAAAGAGGGGAAACAATCAAAAACACTATTCTTCTTCTTCTATCTGCTTGTGAGGTGTGCTTCTTTTCTATCGAGGGAATATGACATGGTTGAAGTCCAGTAACATTACCACACAATCCTTTATTGCCTTTCACGAAAGAAGCATCTTGAAATGCCTTGGTGTTGGGGACAGGACCTTCCAACTGGATGTACGAGATGTCGAGGACTTGCAAGACATTCATGGTAGAAAAAGAAGTTGGAATATGACCGGAGAGGTTATTATGGGAAAGGTATAGCATCTCCAAGTCCACCATTGTACTCATCTCTGATGGTATGCTACCCTCCAGCTGATTACGACTCAGGTCTAGCTCTGACAGGTGAACTAATTTGCCCAATTCAGCTAATATTTCTTGTTTGAAATGGTTGTTGCTCAAATTCAAGTGGTGTAAATTGGAGAGGTCACCTATACTAGTGCTCGGAATCGACTCATTGAGTTTGTTGGAGGACAAATCAAGATATAAAAGATCATTCAAGGATTGAAATTCCGAGGGTATACCGCCACAAAGTCGATTATCACTCAACTTTAGATTGAGCAAAGAAGTCAATCTCCCAATCTCACTAGGAATCACCCCGACTAACCCATTTGAAGAAAGATCGAGTACATGAATTTGAGCTGCATTGCCAATCTCAGGTGGTATAATGCCGGTAAGGTTGTTTCCTGCCATTCGTAGGGTTCCTAATTGCCCACATTGTCCCCAGATGGGTGAGATCTCACCGTATAAGTTATTGTGACTCAGGTCTATGTAATCAAGGTTTGGATAGGCCTCAAAGTCTTGAGATATATTGCTCGTCAAATTGTTGGCTTCAAGACGAACTCTGAGTATGCTTTTGCATGTTTTCAAGCTTTCTGGGATTGGGCCTGTCAGATGGTTGGTGTGTGCTACAAAGCTCTTCAGTGATCCACCGCGACATATATTTTGGGGTAGCTCACCGGAAAATTGGTTAGTATCCAATTGTAGCGTAACCAAATTCTCCAAATTATCTATCTCACTAGGAATAGAGCCAGAAAGTTTGTTGTCACGGTGGTATAAGGATTCCAAGTTGCTCAAGTCACCAAATGAAGTGGGAATCGAACCTTCGAGTTGATTCTGGTATAATTCAAGATCTACGAGGGATGTGAGTTTCCCTATCTCTCCAGGAATGGTGCCAGTAAGGCTATTATTATAAAGTTAGAGAGTGGTAAGGCTTGTCAAATTACCTAAAGATGGTGGGATCGAACCATTTAGTTGATTTGAGCTCAACGAAAGAGATTCCATTGATTCCAAGTTCCCTATCTCTTCTGGAATAGTGCCAGAAAGTCCATTTTCAAAGAGAAATAGAGTAGTAAGATTTGTCAAGGTGCCTAAAGATGATGGAATTGAGCCGGAAATGATATTTGTTTGGATGCACAATTTTTCTAGAGACTTCAAATTTCCTATCTCTGAAGGGATAGAACCAGAAAGACTATTGTTGTTCAAGTGCAACACAGCTAGCTCTTTTAAGTTTCCAATAGTTGGTGGAATGAAGCCTGTTAAGTTGTTGATATCCAAAAGGAGATCAACTAGATTAGAAATCTCACCGATCTCTGGAGGAATGGGACCAGAAAGTTGTTTTTCACTTAGATCCAAGTGAATCAAACTGCTCAAATTACCAACAGATGCAGGAATAGGACCTGAAAAATGATTTGCATTAAGATACAAAGTAGTGAGGTTGGTCAAGTCACCTAAGGAAGCAGGAATTGGACCTTCTAGAGTATTGTTGTACAATGAAAGCACAGAAAGAGACTTGAGCTGTCCTATTTCTCGGGGAATTGAGCCATTTAGCTGATTTGCACTCAAGTCCAATAAAACAAGGTTTTGTAAAAGACCAATTTGGAGTGGTATGGAACCAGATAGTTGATTCTCAAAAAGATACAACGAAATGAGGCTGCTCAAGTTACCTAGAAAATTAGGAATTAGACCTTCTAGACTGTTTGTGTAAAGAGAAAGCTTAGAAAGGAACTTAAGCTGACCTATTTCTTGTGGAATGGAATCAGTAAAATTATTCCCCATCAGGTGAAGGACCTGAAGATTTGTTAGCAGACCAATTTGTGGTGGGATTTTCCCCGAAAAATGGTTATAAGACAGATCAAGATATTTGAGTTTCGAGAGAGAACTAATCTGCGGCGGGATGGTATCCGAGAGTTGATTCAAGCTAAGGTCAATGTACTACTCAAGGTTAGGAAATGACAAGAATGAAAACTGAAGCAGTGTACCTTGGATACCATAATTGGTGAGGTTTATCCTGATGACACTGCCAGCATGGTTACATGAAATGCGATTCCAGTGTTGTTTGCATGGGCTTGAATATGTTTCGTTTGGATGAGTCCCCATGAGGTCAAATTTTTCTCATCATTTTTGTTTTGAAAGCTGGCTTTCCATTTGAGAAGAGCCTCTGCTTCACTAGAGCTAGCAGAAGCGTAGGCAAAGTTTGGTGAAGAAAGCAACTGAACAAACAAAATAAGGCAAGCTAGAAAGGAATAAGCTGAAGATATCAAAAATGATGTAAATTAAAATACTGAAATTCTAATTTTCGTCATTTGTCAATTTTTATAAGAATTAAAAATCTTTCGTCCTAATGCTTAGGGGAGACTCTGAAGTATTTGTCCCTTGACTCTGAGTCTTCATATGTTATGTGCATATGGTTAAAATTGGAAAATTAATTTGCATCTCGTCTTCCAAGTCAACTTGACTCCAAAATGTTGATGCGCGGGATGTTTCTACCGGATTACGCGGGACGTAATTAGTAGAAACAGTACGAGTAATCTCCTCTTTGAGTGTTCGGGTTGTCGGGTTTGGGTTCAACTGTTAGAAGAATACAATAATTGGGCGGTCGGGAAGTCGAGACAGGGTCGGCCTGCCTTCAATGCTCTGATGCCTAAGTTAGAAGATGTATTGGATATAACAGTCAAGTGAACTTGTAGAAAGTAGGTTAGAGTATTCAAGATAGAATTAATTGTCTTGTTACCTGCAGTAAATGCCTTACCTATATAGGTGGGTGAAGTTGTTGCTTGTTTGTGCTCTTCGATGTGGAATAGGTCTGGTCTTGCTGTGATGTGCTGCGAATATTCGAACGTGCATTTGTCGGACGCGTGCCCGATCGGACGGGCTCGATCTTGTGGGTGAAGTTGTAGCTTGCCTTGCAGCCTTTCGGATGGTCGGATAGGTGATGATAACCTGCTTACGTAGGTAAGTATATGTTTAATAGCGTATTAGTGGTTCTGTACTAACACGGGAAACTTCAAAATGACTCAAGATGACCCTAATCGATTTTGAAATTGAAAATAGCAACAAAAAAACAATCAAAGCTCATGGACATGTCTTGTAATACCAGTCATTATATTTTGTGGCGGAGAACCTAAAACTATTGTAGAAGACCTTTTCAAAGCTCATGTCTGCTAAACTCATGTCTTGCTACTAATTCCACAGGCCACACCAGCATCACTGCACGCAAAAAGAGGGAAAATAAACAAGACGGTTCACATTTGACCCACACTATATATATATATGCGATACAGTTGGTGTAAACCAGGTTGATCTCTCAATCACAAAATAAGGAGAAAACACATGAGGGACTCAACAGAGGGTTGATTGTGTGGTGGGTTTGTGTTGGTTGACAGTGAAAACTTCCGCTATATATGACTCTTTACTAGAATTATGGAATTTATCATTTAAATCCCATAATTCTCTATGTTATTTATGCATGGCAGCCTGGCAAGACGTAATTCTTCTTCTTCTTCGTCTCCTTTGATCTCTCCTATCCCGGGTGAATGTGTGAATAATTGTGCTAACTGGGTTTTGCTGTGTTTGATTTATCGGAAAAAAAATTGTTGATATATGGCTAGGTAACCCTAGGTTTAACAGATGATGAAGGAATTGGAAACCTTAACTTTTCTCCCGTTAATGGTAAATATTAAAAAACAAAAAAGCATAGCATAAGCTTGGAAAATATCCCAAACCAAACCCTATTTTCTTCAAGCCGCCGACTTGATTTCCATTGATCTCCCCATTTTCTCATCCTTTCTCATCACAAATCATTTTTTCTTCTTACCATTGCATGTCGAAATCTCGGCATGGAGGATGACCAAACGATTGTTGAGATAATCTCTCATATAGTTCTGGTAAGTAAGCTTTATTCTTTTGGAGCCAGAATCACTGCCTTAAGATAAGTTTCTCTCGGTAGAAATGTTTAAACCCTAGCGGTGCCTCCGATTTGCGCCGGTCATTGTCTCCGTCTCCTTCAAGGATCTAGCAAGACTTCAAGATCTTAGCGTGGAACTGTCATGGTCTGGTGAATACCGAAACCCACACTACTAGAATACATTCGTTAGCAAACATACTTTTTTTTTTCAGTCCATTGCCTAACAAAATCTTAAGTGACGGATATGTGAATGGTCTGCTTCGAAAAAATATCCGTCTTCTAACATCTTGTTAGGCAACGGAAATAGTTTCCGTCGAAAATTCGACGGCCAATAACGTTTTTAGATGACGGATTTTTTGCGTTGTTAAATTTTATCTTCCAAAAAACATTAACAAGACGGAATTTGAATTCCGTTGCCAATTCCGTTGTCTTAATGGATTGTTAGAAAATGGAAAAATTATCGTCTGCTAGAAATAAGTTAATTGACAGAATTTATTCACTAGCAGACAGATAATGTCGGTCTGCTAGAAAAATCTTCTATAACAGCCAGTAGCATTTTCAAATCGAACTCTTGTAATCTCTTCACAACAGTTCTAACACCTCCTTTCCGGTGATTTTTTGATCTACAACGAAAAAGCTTCGATCAATGCCCCAAAAGCATTCCCGAAGCTTCATATATTGGTTAGTGTTTGTATATACTATTTTTTTTTGAAATATTTCGGTGTATTGTGAAGTTAACCGGTGATTGAATTCCGGCGATAATTTTCCGGCAAAATTTGTGATAGGTAGCTAGAATCCCACTCTGGATGTATAATGCTAGATTTTGTAGAAATGTTAGATCGATTAGTAACTATGTTGACAAATTATGGATTTTTGGATATTTACATATATATATATATATTATTAATTAGTTTAATTTGGGTTATGCAATTTAATTAGTAATTTTTGGGTGTACATATATATGTAAGAAAGATTCTTGATTGATAGGTACGTAGCTAGATTATTATATATGTACGTACGTAAATAATATATATGGACGGAAAATTAATAGCTAGGTAAGTAGCTTGATCGATATATATATGAAGATTATTGGTTCGAATTCTAGTTAGCTTGATCGATATATATGAAGATTAGGTATATATATTGAACAAATAGAAGCGTGGAAAGATGATTGGTTCTAGCTAGCTAGCTAGCTTGATATAAAGATTAGTGTGTGTGTGTGAATTAAGGTTATAAATTTGATTGGCCAGACAATTTATTATTTCACTCATTATAAGTTACGTACTTACGCAGAATATATACAAAAGTTGGTTATGGTTGGAGAGAGGTGATCAAAGGTATTTCCAAGGAATTTACGACTTCATGCGTTTTGCAATTGAACATGGTGGGGAAAGCTCCAATTTCAAGTGTCCATGAAGGAGATGTCGTAACTCAGAGTATCATATAGTTGCAGATATGTTCTAGCACTTGTCTCAATACGGTATGATCCGGGAGTACACTTCTTGGACTGAACACGGTGAAGAACCAGAGATTAATGCTCATACTGCGATGGTGGGTTTCAGATCAGGGTATCACGTTGGCTCATCTAGCAATATTGATGGACCTACTCCAAACCTCATTATGGAACTTGTCCACGATGCATTTTCGTCATATAGTTCAAGTGGATACGAATTTTTTGAGGGCCATTACGATACTCCCAACCATGAGACTTTTCCGCCAACAGGCGACTTCATGGGATCCACTAATTATGACAAGTACAATAGACTTCTACTGGAAGCCCAGACACTGGTGCACTCACATGGTAAAGTGACTATTTTGAGTATGGTAATGGAGGAAATGGGGTATAAAGTGAAGCACAAATTGTTGAATGCAGTGTCCGACGTTGTTTAACAACACATAAGTAGTCTGCTTCCTGATGATCACAAACTTCCAAACAGTTATTATAAAGTAAAAAGGATATTGAACGACATTCGCCTTTCTTCCACGAAAATCGACGTGTGTAAAAATAGTTGTGTCTTATTTTATAAGGAACACGCACCTTTAGTACTACCTGGTTTGCGGCGAATCAAGCAGAAGAACAACAAGAAGAATTTTTTTTTCCATGGAAGGTTCTTCCTCATTTGCCGTTGATTTCTAGACTAGAGCGATCGTACATGTCTTCGTACACGACAGAGGCAATGAGGTGGCACGTTGAAAAAAGGTTGGATGACGGTGTACTTGGACACCCCGAAGATGGGGATGCTTTTAAGTCTTTCGACATGACGTTTACAGACTTCGCATCAGAGGTTCAAAATGTGAGACTAAGACTTTCCGCAGACGGGTTCAATCCTTTTAATGATGTCCAAAAAATACTTGGCTCGTTATTGTGATGCCGTACAATCTGCCTCCTTAGATGTGTATGAGAAATGAGTTTAATTTCATTTGTCTGATAATTCCAGGTAAATATTCCCCTGAAAAGTGTTTTGATGTGTTTATGAGACCTTTGATTAATGAGTTGAAGGAGGTGTAGAAATTTGAGGTGCGAATTTGGGATAGCTACACTAAAACGTCATTCATTATGAGAGCAGCCATTATATGGAGCATTAGCGATTTTCTGGCTTACGGGATGTTGGCATCTTGCAGGACTAAATGGTATAAGGGTTGTCCTATCTGCTTAGATGATGTCAACTCCAGCTATCACGTGAGAAATGTGTGTTACTTGAGGCACCGCACATGGCTTCCCGAAAATCACTAATGGAGATCTGAAGCGGCGAGTTTTGAAGGGACATTAGAGGATGATCCGAAACCTCGAGAGTGGTCCGGTGAAGAGATTTTCAAAAGGCTCCAACATGTTGATTTTAGAGTACTAAGCAAGAGCCCACGTGTGACGGCCTCAAACCCACTTGTGGTTGACGAGGAAGTTGGGTATTGGAGTGATACGACCAAAACATGCATCAAATAAACACTTAACACATAATTCAACCATATGTAATTTAAACCCTTTTTGTGTAGATGTAGCATTGATAAGTAGGGTATCGTTCTAAACCAGGGTTTGAATGGTGCATGCAATTCTTGTGTAGTAAAAAGGGGGGTATCAAGAGTTGTTTTTAATTACCTAATTTATTTACTAAAAACGTCTCAAACATAGCACATAATCCTATGACTATAACATGCATTGACTCATAGACAAGCAAACACATAAAAGACCCTAAAACACATACCATGTTTTGAAACAAAAAGAAAAACTAATTAATTATATACAAGTGATCAACTTAATCTATAATCTAAGTCATTTATAAACACATGCAAATAACAACACTACCGAAATCCCATAACCCTAAATTTTGATTAAACATGCATAATTCATATTTTGTGGTAGGCATCCCCTAAACACCATTGATTTAGACTAGGAATTCCCTAAATCAAAACCAAAGCATTAAGAACCAATTAACTTCATGCAAATTGAAATCTAGAATAAGGAACACATGGAAAAGTTATTGAAATCTACTCATATAATAAAACCGAAATACAATCATCCAAAACGCACAAACAAGTTTCATAAACAAAAAGATACTACGGAGTAAAGAAGTCATTGTTACACTTTTATATCTTCGGAATCCCCTATGGATACTCAAGAGAACTAGACTTCTTTGGTGGATGATGTTCGGAATCCCCTATGCGTCGGTGAAGGTGCGGCGGTTTGATGGCGTAGTCAGCTCCTTAAGGATGTCGGCTTAATTTATAGGGAGGCGGAGAGTATTTGGCAGAGCATAGGCTATAGAATAAGTGATGATCTTGTTCTTTCCGAAGCTCTCTTTATATAGACCAAGCAAAGCCTAGTTCGACTCCTTCTATGACTTTAAATACTCCACCCGGGTAACCTGACCATTCTCTACGAAAACTGAAATTTCTTTCGTTCTAGGACTCCAAATCGTGTGATTCTAGTTGCGTTGGAAACTAGATTTCTATATCTTTCCAACCCTATGCTAATCACGTCTAGATTCATCCGGATCTATTCATAGTGGTATTTTGAATTGGGCTGATGTACAAAGGCCGATTTCTGATAATTGATTTTAATCCATCTTCTTTCTTTGGGCTTCTTTTTCTTGTCAAATCTTGACTCCACAAAATTGGCTGATTGGATCTTCATATTTGGGTAATCCAAATGGTCTTCCAATTAATTGGATCCATTTTCATTTGTTCTTCTTTAAGATCCTTCCGGAAGCTTCCAAATTCTCATCAACATAAGAAAAGTTTTCCTAGTCAACAAATGATTTTTTTTTCTCTTAAATTTCCTTCATTCATCCTTGGAAGTTTCGAGCCATTCCTTTTGCCGAATTTGTTCCTCCACTTCTTTTCCATTTTTTTTCGTGTTTTGCATGCTTGTAGACTCCTTTACTCCGTCTCTTTTGGTCAACACCTGAAAATAACAAAATAAGTCAAAATTAATAAAACTAAGCAATTAAAAAAGTAAAAATGCAGAGAAAATACATTAATTAATATGCATAAAATGCGTAGATCATGGAGTCACATCAATATTTTCTTTGAACTCCCTTACTGGTCAAAGTTAAAACTCAGGAACAACCTTGACGTCATGCACATTGAGAAGAATGTATTCGACAGCGTCCTTGGAACAATTCTGGGCCTTGATGGGAAGAATAAGGACACTCTTAAAGCGCGTGAAGATTTACGGGCAATGAACATATGCCGTCACTTGTGGTTAAAGAATAGGAGGTATGGCAAGGCCGAGATCCCTATGGTACCTTACACATTGAAGCCGAATAAGAAGAAGGAAGTGCTCGCATGGTTCTGAGGTGTTCAATATCCATCCAACTATGCAGCAAATATATCTCATTGTGTAAATGAGGGGGACAACAAATTATAAATCACAAGACTCATGACTGTCATGTTATGATGTAACGTCTTCTTCCAGTGGTAATTCGACCTTATTTGCATTGTGATGTGGTAGAGCCACTAGTAGCGTTCTCCAGGTGGTGGCAGAAGTTATGTGCAAGAGAGTTGAAGAAGTCAGATGTAGTTGAATTGAAAGAAGAGATTGTGTACATTCTTTGCAAATTTGAGAGGATCCCCCCTGCTTTCTTCGACGTCATGATTCACCTAATGATCCACCTCCCGGAACAAGTGTTTATTTCTGGTCTTGTACACTACACTTGGATGTATCCCCAAAAAAATATACATTGTCTTACTCATAATTAATGGATCACTTCTTATCACCGAGTTATATATATATATATATATGCAATTGTCTTATTGAATAATTTCATCACAATTATTTGCAGACAACTTGGACAATATAAATGACATGTCAAAAATTGCTCTAACCCGGAAGGTTCTATAGCAGAAACATATATTAAACATGAGAGTGTGACCTTCTGCAACTTGTATCTCAAAGACTCTGTCGAGCCACCCCCTTCTGACTCCTCCAATACACTTGATCGCTTCAATCTTTTCGTCGTCATAGATGTTGTACGAGTCTTCGGACCTGTACACAAGAGTTCAGAAAGATTAAGCAGAGAAGAACTCATTGAGGTACACTGGGTTGTGTTGCGGGACTGTACCAAGGTTGATCAATTCATGCTTTCGTATTTTGAAGCACTTCATAAAGAAGCTCCGAGACTTACTCATGAACAGTTGAAAGAACAACAAAAGAAACTATTTCCAGTTTATTTCCAAGGATGGGTATGTTTGATTATGTAAATTATATATGATATATTGCATCAAAATATTGTTTTTCGTACCTGGCTTATGTTCATAATTTTGCAGATGACGAGCCTTCAAAGAATTGCTCACCGCGGTTGGTACATAACAACCTTGCACAATTTGGCCAACAAGCCCCAAACATATGAGATTTATTCTGCATGTGATGTGAACGGGGTAAAGTTTCCGACATTAGCCAGGGATGAAGGCAAGAGAACACAAGATTGTGGGATCTCAGTAGGAGAAAAAGATGATTTATACTACGGGATTGTTGTCAACGTCATCAAGTTAATATACGCAAATGGAATGCCTATCGTGCTTTTCAAATGTAAATAGTTCAACACTAACCCGAACATGCGAAATATTACAAAGAAGGATCTTGGCTTGTTATCGGTAAATGGTAACACAAGCTGATACGATGATGAGCCAGTCACTTTTTCCACCTTAGCTAAGCAGGTGTTCTATCTTGATGACCTGAATGAGGGGGGTGCATGGAAAGTAGTTAACTATATGTGTCATCGTAATATTTGGAACGCAACAACACTTGAGGGGTTGTTTGAAACAGAAGTGCGTGACAGGAATGATGTCAGCAATCCATATCAAGAGCCTGATATGTCCATTGTCCCAGAAACGGCTCTTTTACACCTGAAGGAAGATTCAGGAACTACACAACTCCAGACAAGGCTGCTTAACTCGACTGAACTAGAACACATTAATGACCACATTGATGAAATACTTGAAGAGAAAGCTGAGGAAGATGAATATGAGGAGGATGAAGACTCAGAGGATGAGGATGATGAGGATGACACAGATTATGAAAATAAATAATGTATCACATGCATGATTTAATTATTTGGATTTGTAATAATTCTACCTAATTATTTTGAATTATTTATCGATCGCGATTTTAATTTATATGAATGATTATGATTGTTTTACGCAGGAATAGTTACAAGCAGGAAAGATGTAGCCAAATACCAAAACTCCATCCAAAATCTGACTCAACACTTAGCAGACTGACGCTTCATATTCTGTCTGCTTACCACCTCGTTAACTGATGGATTACTCAATTTTTGTCTGCTAACCAAGTAGTACGCAAACAGAATTTTTATATCCGTTGTCTTACAGGAAACCTAGACACTAAAACCTACCTCTAAACCATATACCCCAACCCCTAAACCTTGTTTTCTTTAGCAACGAAATTGTCAATATTCTGTCGGTTAACATGAAACCCTAAACTTAACCTAAACGCAACCATTAACCTTAAACTCTAAACCCTGTATTGTTAGGCAACGCAATTACAAAAACTCCGTTGCCTAAACAAGTCTTAGCCACCAGAACAAACAAATTTTTGTCTGTTGATGAAGTGTTGACTGTCACTCTATGAAAAACAACGACGTATCTTTTTAATATGCATAATTTTTTCCTCAAGGACATAAGGAACCATTCCCGAGTGTATATATTGTATCTTCGGTCCGGATCAAAATTTGAATTAATCCAATTTAATGAATTATGTACGACTTATGATTGAATATGATATTTGCAAGTGATCATAAACCAAGTCACGTTATGATTCGATCACTAAATTTGGTAGTTTTGGACATTGCATGCATGAGATAATTACCAAGGTATCGATATTTATTAATTACTTCTGTTTTATCTTTTTACATCCAAAAATTATGGTTCGTTATAAATAGGAACGGTCTTCACATAGCATGCATGGGATAATTAAGTAGAACTCGATCAGTAGTTTTAGGCAAAAAAGTAATTTTTTTTCCGATCATTTCAAATTGTACATATATTGTACGTATGAGTACTCCAAATGGTGCATATTTACGTATCTAAAATATATGAATTATTCTCAATACTCTTCTTAAAATTAAAATTAAAATGTATTGGCCAACGGAAATTGTACAGTTCTGTTGCCTTAGCACCAATTAAAAGACGGAAAGTTCCTATTTCCGTCGACCAGGGAAAAAATATTTGGTGGCATTTTTTGCACCATTTTTTGGTGAATATTTAAAAACCCTTAAGCGACTGAAAGTTTCTATTTTCGTCTGTTAGGGCAAAAAATTATGGCATCACATTTTTGTGCCTTATATTTTGGGATATTTTGAGAATTCTTAGGCAACGGATTTATTATATTTCCGTCTACCAAACGTTGTTAGAAGAGAAAAATTATTTTAGTAGAAGACGTCAAGATTCCGTCTCCTAGTAATGATCGATATCATCCATAAATTGAGGATTTTCGATCGATCATTTTATTTGATCGATTCTCTCCGGCCGATTTCTCTTCGATCTCTTTCTCTCCCTCTAACGTTCGCCACCGTCGAATCTTTTTCTCTCCGATCGCCGACCACCGACGCCGCCGACCACGCCGACACTCAGCCCTCCGACCCAGCCTACGGACCTTCCTTTTGCCCAAGGCTTAACCCATCGCCGACCACCGACGCCGCCGACCACGCCGACACTCAGCCCTCCGACCCAGCCGACAGACCTTCCTTTTGCCCAAGGCTTAACCCGTCGCCGACGCATGCCGTCTTGCTCCGTCACCGCCTTGCTTTGTCGCCGCCTTGCTCCATCGTCGAGGCACGCCGCTCCTCCCAATTTCGCCGAACCACCGCCATCCGACGTTACAGGTATTCCGGCCCGGAAATCATTAAATTTTTTATTTTTTATTTATTTTTTCTGGTTTGGTTAATGATGAATTAATTGATGAATTTGGTTCTTGCATGTTATTGATTATTTTTAATGATATTAATATTTGGTTTTGGTTATTGAATTGATTTAATTTTTCTTATTGATTTATTTTTAGTTATTTCTGTCTGTTAACGAGTAATCTAAACGACGGATTCTTGCACCATAAACCATCCTTTTGGATGAAACGTTCACCGACAGAAATAAAAATTTCCGTTTGCCAGACATTTTGTCAAACGACGATTTTTTTGTCGTCCGAACGTAAAATATACCATTGCATTACTGTTAAGCAACGGAATAACATCCTTCTCTCAACAAGGTTGTTAGACAACGAAATTTGTAATTTTCCTTTCCTCACTAGCTTTGCGACATCGTTTAGATCTTAGGCAACATAATATGTGTTGCCTAAGGTATTTAGGCAACGGAAAACCTTTGTTAGACAACAGATTTAGTCCGTATGCTAACAAAGGAACTTTGGTAGTGCTAAGTGGCCTTGATAACTCTTGTCAAGCACAACAATCTCAATCTCATCTTTGTCTCTGAAACCCTGGCTTCTGTTGCCTCCATGGATACCTTGAAAGGCAAGTTAGGGTTTGATGGTGTTTATACGAAGGAGAAATCTGTGGACGTTCAAAGTCTAGCTTTATTCTGGAAGAAGGATTATAGGATTTCATTACGCACCTATTCGGCACACCATATTGACGTTGAAATTGAAGAAGCCGGTTCAGGACAGCATTGGCGATTCATTAGTCTTTATGGCTTCCCGGATCAATGTGATCGGAGCCAAACCTGGACTCTTCTTCGTTTTCTTTTCTCACAGATTGATCTACCGACTTTAGTTGCCGATGATTATAATGAGATTCTTGTCCAGCAAGAGAAATCGGGTGGTCCTCGGCGAATAGCTTCATTGGTGCATGACTTCCGACAAGCCCTAGTAGACTGTGGTTTACTGGATATAGGGTTCTTTGGCACTAAGTTCACATGGCAGAATAGCTCCACTAAAGAAAGATTGGACTTGGCATGTCAAAACCTAAAATGGAGAGAGATTTTCCCTCACTCTTTAGTTCGTGTCTTGGCACCAAACTGTTCAGATCATGTGCCGCTCTTGATTGAAGTGGCAACATTTCCTATACAAAAGATTAGACCTCGAAAGCTGTTTTGATTTGAAGAGCTATGGGCATCACATGCTGATTTCTGGGACATTATTCAAAAAGGTTGGTCTATTCCTATTACAGGTATCGCTTTGAACAGAGTGGGACGACAAATCAAGAGTACTAGCTAGCTTTTGCTTCAGCGGAACCAAGGTGTGTTTTGACAAAGAATGGTTGAGATTGAGTTATTGCAGAAGAAAATGTCGATCTCCATGAACACTCAATTCTCAGATGAGGAGTATGCTAAGTTTAAGGTTCTGCAAGCTCGGTACAATATGCTTCTCTCACAAGAGGAAACTTATTGGCGGCAGCGATCCCGAGTTTTGTACCTCAGATGGGGTGATGGAAACTCGAAAATTTTCCACAGGAAAGCATCGAATAGGCAAATTTGTAACCTTATTAAGGGCCTAGAAGATAGTAATGGAATTTGGAGATCCAACACTGATGACATTGGTGATATTTTACTTAATTACTATGGTCAAATCTTTGCTTCTAAAGGTGTTGATGAAGAGGCTTTAGCCACTATTCTGGCAACAGTGAAACCAAAAGTCACAAGGTAGATGAATATGGAGGAGTACTCGGATGAGGAAATCAAAACTGCAACCTTTCAAATGCATCCACGAAGTCTCCGGGCCCATATGGTATGTCTGCCTTCTTCTTTCAAAAATATTGGAATATTGTCAAACATGATGTCTCTAAAGCTGTTCAAACTTTCCTTTCTACATGGATTATTCCTAACTTGTCAAACTTTACTCATTTGACATTGATACCGAAGATTAAAGATCCAAAAATGGCTATGGGTTACAGACCGATACCTTTATGTAATGTTGTTTACAAGATTGGTTCTAAAGTTCTTGCAAACTGGTTGAAGCTTATCTTATCCTAGATTATTTCACGATTACAAAGCGCTTTTGTTCCAGGCAGATTTTTATCGAATAATACCTTAGTTGCAACAAAGGTTTCTCACTTTATGAAATGGGTGAAAAGGAGCTCAGGTGAAGGTTTTTTCTCCTTGAAGTTGGACATCAGCAAAGCTTACGATAGACTTGAATGGAGATTTATTCAAGCTATGCTGCTTCGGCTAGGGTTTGAGGTAGCTTGGATAAAAATTGTGATGGCCACTATAAAAACTGTGAGTTACTCTATCCTACATAATGGTACACCTACAGGTTATCTGGTACCTACTCGGGGAATTCACCAGGGAGATCATCTCTCTCCGTACTTATTCATCCTTTGTGCTTAAGGTTTATCATCTTTGATTACTCACTCGGTGAACCATGGAAGGATCAAAGGTTTACAAATGTGCTCTGAGGCTCCTGTTGTTCACCACCTTTTATTTGCAGATGATTCCTTCATTTATGGGGAGGCTAACACACAGGAATGTGAAAACTTTCGTGACTTCTTGTCTCTCCATGAAAAGGCATCAAGTCAAAAAGTTAATTAGCAGAAGAGAAGTATGGTCTTCAGTATGAATGTCAAGCCTGTTTGGAGAGCAAACCTTGCGTCGGTGTTAGGGGTTACCTATCACATTTGGAAGATCCAAGGCTGCCGCCTTTGAGTATATCAAGGACAAACTCACAAGTAAATTGGTGAGTTGGCGTTTGAAACTCTTGAGCTCGGCTGGCAAGAAATTATTTATCAAGGCTGTGGCTCAAACTATCCCTTCGTATACCATTAGCTGCTACTTACTGCCTAAAGGTTTGTGTGATGATCTCCATCAACTTTGTTGCCAGTTTTTTTGGGGTGGCGACAAAGATACTAGAAATATACATTGGAGATTCTGGGAAAGGATGTGTCTATCAAACAAGGATGGAGGTCTAAGTTTTAAAAACCTATATGCTCATAATTTAGCTATGTTAGCTAAACAAGGGTGGAGGTTAATTACATACCCGGATACTTTTATTGCTATGCTATACAAGGCAGTCTATTATCCAAATATGTCTTTTTTGGATGTTATTTCAAAGTAAGGAGGTTCCTTTTCATGGAAGAGCATTATGGAGGCATCTTCTATACTTCATTCAGGATTGATATGGAAACTTGGAGATGGAGACAAAATCGATATTTGGAAGGACTCCTGGATTCCAATGAACACCTCAACTCCAATTGTTAAACCTACAGGATGCCGTTTTACGAAAGTATCTCAGTTATTTTGGCCAGGTACACGTACTTGGAATGAAATTCTTCTTCCCTCTTTATTTCCAAGCTCACTAGTTTCTTCTATTATGTCCATTCCTACAAGTAATAGGAGCCTTGACCGATTGACATGGAAACTGGAAAGGCGTGGTTACTTTTCGGTAAAAACATCCTACTGGATAGCAAAAAGGAAGTTAAGTAACCCTACTACTGCTTCTAGTTCGCATGGCTCTGGACATATGCCTCTTTGGTAGAAGATATAGAAAGCAAAGGTATCGGGGAAGGTTGCTATATGTGTTTGGTGAGCTGCTAACAACATACTTCCTACAAAAGAATCCTTGAGTTATAAAGGTTTCTCTGGAGAGCTGGGATGTGTGCTCTGCTCGTATCTTCAGAAGACTACTCGGCATCTCTTCTGTGATTGTCCTACTGCTAGGGCTTTACTCTCAGTACATCCTTTCAATCTTAATATTTTCCTGTCACCTAGCTTTAGTTTTAAAGAATGGCTCTTGGAACAATCTATAGTTCTAAGTATGCAGTGTTTCAAGCAACTACTGGTGATCCTCTGAGGTATATGGTCCAATTGTAATGACAAGGTTTGGAAGGATAATATTAAACTAGCTGCAGCCATCTCGACGAGTGTTATGGCGTATTATAATGAGTATCAAGTGGCTCGAGTTCCTATTACTCCTGTTCAGGAAACAAAAGTGTTTAGAAGATGGATTCCGCCTCCACAAGGAATCCTAAAACTAAACATTGATGATGCTTACCTTGAGGCATCACAGTTCGGCGGTGGAGGTGGTGTTATTCGAGATGCTATATGTAACTTTGTAGCCTGCTTCAGTAAGCACTACCAACACGTCCAATCGGCCTTGCACGTCGAGCTCTTAGGCATCCATGATGGTCTTTTTCTCTTACAAGAGCTAAGAACTTTCCGAGCAATTATTGAGTCGGATTGTGCAACAGGAGTGCGGCTCTTATCGTCAAGTGAGGTGGACTTTTCCAGCTTGGGAAATTTGATTGAGGACATCAAGGACTTAATCAATGGATTTCCAGATTTGCAACTTATTTTTACTTCTAGATCTTGTAATGTAGTTGCCCATAGACTTGCCAATCATGCATATGATTCAAATGTTTGCATGTATTGGCTTGTCATAGCTCATGAGTTAATTCGGGATGCCATGTCTTACGATCTTAGTCGTATCAATTAAATTCAATGCATTCCCTCCTTTTCGGAGGTTGTTTCCTTAAAAAAAATTTAAATAAGCTTGGAAAATATGAAAGGGTCTTGATTATGGAATTTGAAAGCTTCTTCAATATTTTACTTTTGTTTGTTGTAGTATGTAAATTTTCTTCTAAAAGAATCAAGACCAGTTTAAATCGGAAAAAAAGAAAGAATCAAGACCAGTATGAGAAGGAGGTTAACAGTTCAAAAGTCAAAAAGATAATAACGTACAAGTCATGTACATATACCCATAATCAGACCTAAACTACTAAACAAGTGCATGTATAGAAAAATTACACCGTAGATTACCCCTTGCGCATTTGCATGTGTTCCACATTTTCACACATTGTAGAATTATTCTTCGAATATACATATATACAAACAAGGGCGGATCCAGTCCTTGGGCAACTTGGGCCGCAACCCATCCAATATTTCAACTAATCAAAGAATTAAAAAATATATATATATATATATATATATATTTATAAAATATTATTAAAAAATAAAAAGAGAAATATATTTGTCTATTTTTTGCCTCTCACTCGATTATCACACCTCGATCGCTTCATCAATTAATCCCTAAATAATATTGAACAAAAAAACTTCATACATGCACGCTTACTGTCTTTATATTAAAAATTAATATGTCGGTTGTATATATTGACAATAATTTAATTTTTGTTAAATTTCAAGTAAGTGAATCTTGCAGAGTGAGATATAGTTAGATAATATTAATGTAAACTTTTCTATTTTTCGAGATTTAAGTTATTCCACTGATGTCTATGTTTCTTTTATTAAAGAACTTTGATTCGATTCTTACAAGTACTATAACAATCAAATTAAACTTTTTTTTTGTTTAAATTGAAGACCGAAGATCTATATTAAATAAACAATTATAATAATTATGAGAAATACAACTCGATCGATCCTATTGATTTCGACAAAAGTATATTGATATTGACAAAATTATAAAATATATAAATACACAAAATTAGATAATATTGATCAGTATATAAGTGGAGCAAAGAAAACAGAAGAGGAACAAAAAGAAAGAAAAAAGCATGCAAAAAAAAAGCAAAGCTGAGAGAGTCGAACTCGAGTTTTGAAGGTGGCACAGATTCTATGCCTCTATATTATTCAATTTTTTTGGGGTGGGGGGCGGAAACGGGGGAACCGGGTGGCATAGGTCTGGGGGAACGGGGTGCTTCTACCTTCGGGGGTTTTGGAGGAATTTTTGGGCTTCTCTTTTGACTCTTCGTTTGTAGATGCCATTGGCTAATCTTTTCTTCTGAAAAAAAAAATATGAAAAAAAGAAGAAAAGATTAGTCAATGACAAATCGATACATGCCGATCGAGTAGCTAAGCTAGCTAGCAGTAAATTAGACAACAAAATTAGAGGCTATTATATATACTAATATCAATAATTAGCGAAGAAAAAAAGAGATAATTGACGACTCACTAGAGCTTGGAGATGATTTGGAAACCCTAGCCACGGCAATCTCGGATGATGAAGAGAACAATAATAGCATTATTATGCATAGTAAGGGAATTAGGTAAGTATTGCAGCAGGCTTTCAGAACCATAGTTAATCTCATATAAAATATGGCAGGAGTGATATATGAGTACTCTTGCTGGTAGGTAAATATATATATATATATATATAACAACGAGTAGCAACGCTGCAGCTTCGAGACTAGTCAAAGTTAGTCAATCATTGCTCAAAGTCTTCGTACATATGAGAGGTCGTAGAAGCTCATGCTCAAGATATGGACGAGGTGCTCACACGTACGCTTCAATAATAGAAGCAGCTGGCTTTTTATGGCAACCACCTTCCCATACTTTTCTAATCTGACTCTCTGGCTGTGTTTTGGGCTAATTACAATTACAATTATAAATAAGATAAATTATACATAGGATTATTTTGAACTCTTCTTTTTTAAATAAGATCATTCCACTTATTATTTTTATACTAAAAAAATATGATTAATTTAAATAATTACAACCGTACCATTATTATCAAATTGCTTACATTTCTTCAACCTCTAGCCAGAATTAGCTTTCATCATGCCTTTGCATGTTTCACCTACTGGCTTCTGTCTGGTTACTGCTAGCGGACTCACTGCTAACTGGCCTTTGATTTAAAAAGATTTTTCGTTTGATGAACAGTAATGCACTACTATTATGTAATGAATGTTCTACTACTATGTAATGAGGGTATTACATACTACTACTCTTTGATGTAGGTACTAGACACTACTGACATACAATAAATGTACTACTACCATGGACAGTAGGTATTACTTACTAATATCAGACAACTCCCTTTTTCCACCTTCTGGGCGGCAGTCTGCCTCCTAGGAGATCAAAACGAGTATAAACAAGTAAAAATAACTCATTTGTTCCACCTTCTGGGCGGTAGTCTGCCTCTCAGGGGAGTTAAAATGAGTTTTACGAAGATACATGAAAACTTGAAGCTTTGTGGGAAACCATAGTTTATTTATTCTAACATGGTTACAAGCTATAGATCCAGAGCTCTACTTTTTGGTAAACAGCTATAAGCTGTTTAACCACTCATAATAACAGACATACTTACTCGGAGATAGAGAAGTTGAACAGTTGCTTCGACTATTCACTTACAAACTAAACTCTCAGGCTTTCTACTTTCAGTTAGATTTCTCTTGTTTTGATTTTCGATGCCTCATACTAAGACTTGATGCTCTTTATATAGAGGGGATTTCAAAGCGGAACTGAAACACGAACTAAAAATAGTGACTCCACTATCTATAGTGCTCTGATTCAGATAGGGCATCTTCTTTCCTTCATTGTTTTCTTTTAGAAAGAAGATTCTCATATTCTTAGAATAAAGATGTATCCCACTAAGAAGAAGAGGATAACATGATTTTTATCTGTCTTTACAGGTTATCGTATACCTCTGAGTTATCCCCAAGGTAAGGGTTTTCATACTTTATCCTTCTCCTTGTCTCATTTTCTTTCATACATGTATCTGTATACATTTGGTAGCTTCTTTCTCTCTCGATTTTTTCAAGCCAATGAATACAAGCGAGGGAGGAATCTATTTCCTTCTTCTTCAGGGCAACGAACAGATCACTTGTAACGGCCTCTGGATGGTCGTATGTAGTGATTATTATCTTTTCCCATGACGCAAGAAATGTAATATCTTGATCTTCTTTGATTACTTTCTCGATATATTCCAACGGCATAGCCTTCATCCATGGAATACTAGAATTTGGGATTCCATTGTATCTGTCGCATACTGAATGTAGATATTGACCATGGATAATCCTGACATAATGGTATGGAGTAATATATTCTGGGGGTGTAGACCTGAACTTTAGTTTGAGAATGTAGTTGCTCTTCCTGACATTCTTGACCGTATTGTATATAATTGCTAACAATCCTTTAAGATCTTCATTTGTCTTTGTCCATAGATTATGAACAAATCCATTCTCAACTAACCACAACTTGTGCTCCTGCGGATGTTCACTCTGAACATTTACCAAATACATTCCCAGGAAACCTTCCTGGGTCAACCAAGAGGGTGTCGAGGAGATCTTCATCCGGTGTATGTGTGCCAATATGTCTATGGAACTTGAACCATTCTGATTATTTTAGCATCTTGCTAGGAACTTTAGCACTCTCTAGAGTTCTAATGTACAACGTTACTGGGTCATTGACTATGCTCGATGGTTTCTTCTTTTGGCTTAGTTCCACCGCCAAGGCGTCCATGGTCTGTACCATGAGCCTTTTGTCATTCTCTTGGAAGGCAAACATCAAATTATCTAATAGTGCCCTCTGGTGGGATGCTAGACTTTGGTCAGTCTGGAAGACTGCTTTTGAGAAAGTGTTGAGCTGGTAGCTGAAGATGTTCACGAAACCTGTAGGAAAAATTATGTTTTTTGGCAAAGCAGCAACCACCAACGATATTGATTTGCCTTTATCGTCTACCGTTTGAGATGGGCTATCCAATCTTTTCCCCTAGGATTGGTCAGTTAAGGCTGGTTCTTTAGAACGCAGCAAAAAACTCTTGAGCACTTTTTCAACTGGTTCTTTTTATTGGTTAGGTTCCTTTCCTGGCATCCTGCTTCTTGGGTTACGACCTTCGTTGTCTCTCTCGCTTCTTCTGTACATGGCCATTTTCCTTATTAAAGTGTCCGGAAGATAGTTCATGTTACCTGCAATTAATTCCACATCATAATCGTATTGGTTAAGAAATAATTGCCAGTTTGTTAATCTTCCCCTATCAGCAGTTTTATCAAGTTTGAAGTTTTTGAAATTTTTCACTCTGGCACAATCTGTTCTCACGGTGAAAGGTTTTCCTAGAAAGGCTGGAAAATTCTCGATTGTCTTTTTGATAGCCAAAATTTCTTTTTTCCCCTGTGAGATAATTCTGCTCTGCAGCATTGAACTTTCCATTACAGAATTTCAAAATCTTCTCGGTGTTAGTGTTTGGCTCTCTTGCCAGTACTACACCTGCCCAAAAGTTGTCACTAGCATCAGTTTGAAGGATGATTTCTTCATTCTCTTCGGGTTAATGAAGTGGTGGAAAATTTTTCCATTGTTTTTTTATTTGCCTAACGATTTTCTCGTCATCTTCTGTAAACTTCCAAGCTCTTTTTGAGCTTGTTTTGGGCGATAAGAGTGTTGTTAATTCAGAAATTTTTGGAAGGAAATCTCTTCCATAATTTATGACTCCTAAAAATCTCTATAAACTTTTGGCGTCAGGAATTATGTCTGGGAATTTCCAGACTTTCTCTAGGATATGTGACTGCAGTTTGATGACTCCGTTCTTTATGTTGATCCCTAGGAAGTCAATTTCATCTAGGACGAGAAATATTTTTTTTTCTCCTAAGATGATTCCATGTTGGACGATAAACTTGGCTACTTCAAAGAGATGATTCATGTGTTCTTCTTTGCACTTTGAGAACACAAGAATATCGTCTATATAGACGACACAGAAGTTTTCTACTTGCTTGAATATGTTCATTTTTCTCTGAAAAATGGGTGAAGCTTGTTTTAGCCCGAAAGTCATTACTAGCCATGCGTAGTATCCCTGTGGAGTTTTGATGGCTATAAGAGGAATGATGTCAGGATGCATTTTGACTTGCCAAAACCCTGATTTAGCATCAAATTTTGAGAACACCTTGGCTCCACTAAGCTCGTTAATTAGCTCTCTTATTTGTGCTATATGATAACCTTCTTTTATGGTTTTCTTGTTGACGTCTTTGTAGTCTATCACCATTCTTGCTTTCCCGCGAATTTCTTCTGTTTCTGACATAAAAGGCTAGAGCGTGATGATGACTCTTTGACGGTCTTATCAATTCTTTCTCTAAGAGATCAGCTATATTCTTTTTGAACTCCTTTTTATCTTCTTCCTTATATTGGGGAATAGCTTTTACGTGACATATGGAATTCATATCATGTTATTTAAGCTCACAGACTACTGGGTCTTTCTCCCAAAACTTCAGAGGATTGATGATGAGTGGAAAACCACCTCTCAAATATACCTTATTTTCAACCAAGATATTATCATCGTAATATTTAATTATAAGGGTTATCAAACACAAGGAGTTGATGAAACTAAATCCTAACACTAGACTAAAATACTAACAGACTCGACCACAGTATACTAATGACACTACGAATCTAAGCTAGACTACTCTAAAAGCTACGTAAATTTGACAAAAAATACTAAACTCAGTAGTGGACTACCACACCAAAATTGAAGGTATTCAGAGTTTTTTGGTTGCCGAAGTAATTCGACCAAGCTATAGCTAATGCAGAAAATAAATGCTGAAAGTAAATATGATTATGTATGCAAAAAGTTTAAACTATATGATGAGTGAGTTAAGAAGCATGCAATCCACCACCTCCATTCCATCTTTCTAACACAACTTAATCTAATGCACATATCCAATGAATTAAAGTTCTTAGGAAGAGTTGATCGTTACAGCCACATCCTATTACATAATCCTTATGCATATGCAGGTTTGTCATGGACCTCCCATACATATATACCTCTCTGAACCCATAGTCATGGACCCCAAAGTTTACAAATAATAAAACATTAAGTTCTATAAAAGGTTTGAGAAGCTGCAAGGGTTCACAAGTACACTATGGGCGTGTCTTGCTAGACCTATGGATTTCAATCTCCTGACGATAAAATCAGTGTATCACTATAGAGAATCCGGTGGAAGAAATTATCTTCAGTCGCCCGTATCTCATGACAATAGAATCCTAGCATGCATACTAAGTTGGCCACCAAAGCACACATACAAAAAATTATACGGTGAGTCATTTAGAGAAAGAAACATCATTCAAAGAATATGCAAAACTAGATTAAAGTGTATGCATTAAAAATACTTCATGTACGGAGCTTCAAGCAGCCCCTTAACAAGGTATTTAGCTACTAAAAAACATAGATAATAGAACCAAATAATTCATGAAAGATGAACTAACGAAACAAGATGAAGAAGAATCCTGGTCAGCCAGAATTCGACGGGTCAAGGAATATCTTCGACCGGTCGAAACCGGACAGGTTGAACGGGCTGGTCTCCTTCTACAGCTTGCTCTCTCTTTGCTCGAAATTATGCTCCCTAAAATGTTGATTAGCCTTTTCCAAAACCCTAAGATGAGTTTATATACTCCTTGGTTTGATTTCTCCAAATCCTTATTAGCCCAGGCTTCTTTATTTACACATAAATCCTCTTTTTCTCCATATTGAGCTAGAAATCATTCTTTTATCTTATTTTCCTTTATTTCTCCACAAACCTATTAAAACAATAAAAATAATTAAATTACTCAATTAATAACAATAAGCTAAATATAGTGAACGAATTAAATACCGAATAGACGCATAAATATACGACTATCAATTGATATCGATATTTTGTCTGAGCATTTCTTTGATTTCTCCAACGGTATCATTCTTCTGTTTTTCGAGCTTAGCCTTGAAGTGCTTGAGATTATGCTCTTTTACAACTGCTGCTTCAATTGTGTCATCTTCGTCTTCTGATAATTCTTCACTGGGTAACTCTTGTTGCTCGTGTTGGTTGTTAGAAGCTTTATAAGACACATAATAATGAAACTTGTCTTAATCGTGAAGCGGCGCAATGATAGGATCTCCATTCTCAAATCTAGTCTTTATACTAGGTCTCTTGGAGTTCTTCGCTTTCTTTTTGAGGATTTTCTCTTGTTTACACTCGTCACAGTCTCTCTTGAGAATGTTGTAGACAATGTGTTCTTTGAGTTGAATTTTGGTAGGGGCGTGAGGTGGAGCATCAGGATGCTTGAATTCTCTGTTTCCATGAAACTTAAAGAATTTCATTTCATCAGAATCTTCTTCTTCTGATGATGATGATTCCTTGATAAGCAACTCATCTTGTTGCTTATATTGTAGTATGGTTTCGAATCTTGGTGTGTATCCACCACGATTATGATGCAATCTCCGACATTGTTCTGTGAATCCTGGACTAACCATATTTTTGGCTTCTTTAAGCCTATCTATCCAGAATAATTTCTGATTCTTCTCAAAGCCTAATAAGTTCACTTCTAGCTTCTGGATGAAAGTTTGTTGTAGCAAGAAATCATTGCCGATTAGAACATCGGAGTCTTGGCCTTTTGATTGCAAAATATTTTCAATAATAAAAGTTTCTCCTCCTACCGAGACTTGAACCTTCTTGGCAAATGTATTCATGAAAATTCTTCTTCCTTCTATAGTTTTTACAGTTGCACGTCTTTTTGGATCAGTTATCTATAACTTTTTTGGTATAGCAAACTTTTTTGCTAGACTGAAACCAGAACTATTATCTACAAAGGCGTGTAGATGATACTTCTTGTATCCTGAAAACTTAATACAATCTCCATGTAGTTAATGAATCTACTTGTAGAGATAATTGCTACTTTGCACAAATTCTGTTTTGAAGAACTTGCTTCATCTTCTATAAACGGATTGTATTGATCTTCTTCACAGTCATATATTACTTCTTTTTTAATATCATGGACTGAAATTTTTGCAGGTACTACTCCTTCTTTAGTAGTAGTATCAAACTTCGTTCTTTCTAGATCTCTTTCTAGAATTTCTTACTTCTCTTCTATCTCATAGAAGTAGTCTTCGTACTCTTGTTCAATAATCTAGTTTATTAAACCCTTCTTCGTCTTTCTCCTTGCTTCAGCTATGAAGCATTCTTTGTGATATGTTTTCCTTGATGCTTCACAAAACACAGGGAGTCCCTTCTTCTCCTTGCATTGACAGTAATACAGATGAATGATTCCGGATTGACTTTGTAGGAAGAGATCTTTTCTTCCTCTGTGCTTTCTTCCCAGTTTTTTTTTATCTCAAGAAGATAAACCTTTCTAGGTTCATACTTTTTTTCATACTCTAATTCTGATTCTTCTGTCGATTCGTCTTCTGAACAGACTGAATAGACAGACATCTCTTCATCATCTTCTGATGAATAGACTACCCCGTAGCCTTTCAGATTTGCCATTTCCATGGATTCTTTGTACTCCTTGAGAAGAGCCTTCAAACTTATTTTCTCTTTCTTGGGACATTCGTTAGCATAGTGCTATTCGGCCTTGTATAACCAACATTTGCAAGTTTTCTTCTTTTCTGGTTCTTGATGGAATATTGTCTTCTTGAAAAATCTCTTTCTGGGATTTTGTTTTTCTCTTCTGTAATTGGAGCTTCTTTTGAACCTCCAATTCTTCATTCCCTTTCTCTTGAAACATTTTTGGAAGTGTTTTTTCTTATGCCTCTTCTCTTCGCATCCACAGTTGGTTGGTGCATCTATCATTTTGGAACAAAAATCGCTTGTTTCTCTGAGCTGCTTCTTGGCCGCTTTTGCTATGGTGTTAGTTTTACACTGTTCATGCATTAGCTGCCTGATTCTTTCTGCAACTCCTCCGACTGAAAACCTCTATATAGGTCTTTCTTCTATGCTTTTTTTATAGCTCTTCTCCATGGTTCAGGAAGCTTCCTGTGTAGGAGGTGTACCAAGTCTATATTTTCAAATTCTCCTATGGTGCAATAATACTCTTGTAATTCATTCAGATATTCCTTGAAGTACTTTGTGTTGCAGATTTTGAAAGCATATAAGTTGGTTTTTGCTATTTCCCTAGTTTTTTCTCTAACATATGAGATGTCTCCGTAGAATTGATCATATAGAGGAGTGGCAAAAGTATAGGGATTCCTATCATATTATATGTCTTCCAGCCATTGCTTTCCTCTGATCATTTCTTTGAAAGAGCATTAATACTTTTTTGCCATTCCTAGGAGAGTTGATTCATAGACTGTATGCAAGTCTTTTGCTTCAAATCTTCCGTAGGTTGTGCATGCTACCATGAGTAGACTAGCTGCCCATCCATCGATGGCCTTTTTCTTGTCTAGAGCTTTGTCTAGATCAAACCATACTTCTAGTTGTGTGCTTGGTACCTTTGGAGTATCTTCCTGTGGAATGAATCTGTGAGATTTTTTTTCTCCCTTCTTTCCACTAGGGCCTCTTCCGTGTGGAAGTTTGGTCTTTCCACCAATTCTGAATATGGTGGTTTGTGAGCGTGATGGTTATGAAGATTCTTCTTCTTCCATGTCTTCGTCTTCTGTATCTTCTGCTTCTTCATGTAGAAGAGGAAAGACTTTTTTTTCCTTTTTGAATGTGAAACTTTTGATCTCTTGGATCTATTGTTCCAATCGCAAGGGATCTTCACACTCTTCTGCTTCCTCATAAAGCTGGAAGAGTTCTTCTGATTTTGAACTTCCTGCTCTTAGCATGCGGATGTTTCTTTCTAACTCAGCATCTAAGTCTTCTTCCATCATTGGGTTAGCCCTTATAGAGATTATAGTACTTCTAGTACCAATTTCTCTAGTAGAATTGCTTATCCTGAGTGGTCTAGAGCTTTCTCCTCTGAATTTTTCGAGGGATACATCACTGTTTCTATGTCCTTCAAACTTGAGGTTGACATCTCCGGTTTTTCTGTTCTCGTAGACTGCTGCCTTCGAGCTTTCTGGTTTCTCCTTTGGACCAGATAATTTTCACTCAAGTGGAAAAGTTACCTCATCCCATGTTACCTTATGAATTTGTTGATTATGGTTCTTGGGATTTGTAAGGAAACCAGTAGTAAGGCTTGGAATATTTGTTATCTTACTCTTTTGCTCAACGGTTGTGCTCATTAGTTTATAGTAGATCCTATAAACTACTGCAAGCTCTTGCGTGCCTTCCTTCATAGGTATGCCGTATGTTTTGACTCTTAGTCGTAGACAGTGAGCGACATCTACTAGGCTAGTTGAAAAGTTTGGGAAGCAGTTGAAGTATACAATTTGATTGCATAGTGATGCTTGAAGTTTTCCCAGTAGACTTTTCTGGAAATCGTTCAGCCTGTTGTCTTGTAAGACGCATATGTTTGAGCAATATAAGCATTCTCTGGCTAGTAACTTTATGCCAACTTGGACTGCTCCAATGTGTATAAACTTGAAGTTTCTTTTTCTGGCTTTAGAAACTTCCTCAGGTGTTACTAGAAAGAGATCTGTTTCTCCTGTTGTTGTTGAGATAGTGAGTTCAAGAATCTTGAATTAATGACTTTCCATCAGATCAAAACTTCCTTTCTTGTAGATCTGGTTGAATTCAAACTTCGGAATTGAAGTATTTCGGACGTTGTTTTCTATATCGTTGAACTCAAACTCTTCTGTTCTCAACAATTGCGCTGATTTTTTCTTGAAGATACTCAACATCTTCATGTCTCGAGTATCTTCTCTTTTAGGTTCTCTTCTGACGGCTGGCAGATTTGTTAGAGAATCTAAAAAAAATGGCTTTGGCAGTGGGTTCTCTCTTAGAACTTGTAGTGATTTGAAGTCATTAGTTTTTCTAATGACTCTTTGAGGTGGACTATTGCTTGATTTTTTGTGTTCTCGAGCTATCTTTTGAACATAATCAAGGATCTTCATCTGTTGAAGATCTAGTCTCTCGATTTTATTATTAACTCTTGTTAATAGTTCTTGCTTTTCTTCTGGTTGATTCTGGATGTAATCCACTTTGGCTTCCAATCCATGTAATTGGTTGCTGATAATTGGAAGAATTTCTAGATACTCTCCATATCTAGACATTTCTGATAGAGATTCTTGTTGTCTTGCATCTATTATGTTCAATAGAGAATCTAGTTTTTCTATTATTACCTCGGATGTTGATCCCATCTTTGAGATTTTGAGTTATAGCAAGCTCTGATACCAGTTAGACTGCGGATCTAACCAATGCTCAAATAGACAGTCAAATAGACAATCAATGCAAAAGATGTATTGCTCTTGATCTTTGGAATAGTTTAATTCTCTCTTTTGTATTGGTGATAAAACCTCATAAAATTTTAAGTTTAAAACTTAAATCACGTGTTTTTGGAAAGTGATAAATTTTCTATGGTAAAAAAATAGTTGTTTACCTTTGAGTATAGAGGATAGATCTTCAGCTACAAGTGTTAAAACATATAAATTATGGCCCACTACACTTCTTCAGGAACATACTATTCTAGTTCTATACAGACATTACTCTCTTATGATGTGTACACTATCAGACTTTGTTTTATAAAATGGGCTAAAAATAGAAGTACATGACCAAAATAGTGACCTTCCTTGTATAAAACCTACCTTTTGCGAAAAAAAATCTTCTATGATATTTTCTATTATAAATATTTATCTCATTATCTCTGATCGATCTCAGGAAAGATTTCACTTCCATATCCCTATCTTTAAACAGACGAAACTCATCATATTGACTTAGACTTATTAATTTATTATTTATCGCAGCGTGCAGATATCCAGATGCATATGTGACGATGTTCTCCAGTTCTCTAATTTACATATCATTTTATACAAAATGTGGCGAAAATGCCTCTCATTTTTCTGGTAAAAATGATTTTCATTCACGAAATGAAACACTATATATATGTGGTTTTGCACATACATATATAGCAGGTTCAGAGTGTAGATAATAAAGGATGGTGCATGCATCCAGCTTGCATCACTCATCATATGTGATGGTACTAGTTTCAGCCTAGTTAAAATATCAGTGTGTGTCTACAAAACCTTTTGAATCATCTCTATCGAAAGGTCTAAGCAGGCCACAAGTGATTGCCATAGAGATCCAGCCTCCAACCTGTTAGTATAGCTCCACTAATGTATCATTAAACATATACTTACCCCCTTAAGTAGATGATCAACACCTACCCGACCACCCGAAAGGTAGTCAGGCAGGCTACAACTTCACTCACAAGACCGAGCCCATCCGGTAGGGCACGCGCCCGACAAGCGAACATCCGATTACTCGCAACACATGACAGCAAAACCATCCCTATCCCACATCGAAAAGCACAAGTAAGCAGCAATCTCACCCACCTATATAGATAAGACAGTTATTACAGGTAAGAAGACAACTGATCCATCACATTGAATTCGTTCATTACTCCAACCTACTTTCTTAGACGTTCGCTTAGCTGTGGGAAGCTTAAAAATTACAAACCACGTATAAACACCACTACCCAAAAGCCCACGTAAATATTCGAAAGATAAACACCAATCCAGAAGACACGCCCGTTGAAGGAACACCTCTGAGCGCGCAGGCGCGGCAGGTGATCGAATTGAGAACAAGTAACAGCCCGGACTGAGCGGGGACGAACGGGCCGACCGCTTACTCCAGGAGTTGCGGGAGGCAGCGTTCGAGCGAGACCAGAATCGTCGAGCCTGACAGAGGCTGGAAGAACGACTTGATACGCTTATCAGACGGGACCCCATCTGGGAAGAGACCAGCGCTGGAGATTTCTAGCACCCGTTTGGTGGGCCCGACCCTCGGGCAAACCGGACGCCCACGCCAACGAGGGAACCCGCGCCCAGGTGTACATCCCCGATGGATAACACGCTGATCCTACAGAGGATGGAAGAACTGTCAGTGGAAGTGTCGCGTCTACGAAGAGACAAGCAGGTCAGACAAGGTGGGATGTTCACCCCCCGGGTCAGTTCGTTCTCAGCGCATATACTAGAAGGAGGCAGGGACCTAAACGCCAAGACAACAAATGTCACCCGGTTCGACGAAAGCGGAGATCCTCGCACGCACATCAACGAGTTTTGGTCTGCCACGGACGAAACTAGGTATTCGGACTCCACCCTGTGTTTCTTGTTCCAAGAAACGCTGTCCGAAGAGGCGAGGAGTTGGTTCTACGAGATACCGCCAGGCTCCATCCATTCATTCTCCAAGCTGGCTGAGAGCTTCCAGAAGCCCTACAGGCTCCAGGGCAAGTACAACACAACCGGCATTCTCCTGAAAGTCCATCAAGGGGGGAATGAGAGCCTGTCCAGCTATATCAACCGATGGAGGGCGCTGGCGAGCACATGCAGAAGCCTCGACAAGCAGGTAGCCAAGGTTGCACTGATGGATAACATGCTCGCGTCGCCATTCGTAGAGAAGCTCGTACGGAGGGAGTATCTCGACTACGATGAGATAATGGACTTAATCGTACAGAAGGCACTGATGGAGACACTGGTGTACGGGGTCACCCCCATGTCCGGCACCAACCAACCCGAGAGCGCAGCCGCTCATGCACAGAAGGCCGCCGATGTTAAGGGAGAGTTGGGTGGTGGTTACAAGTGAGACCGCGATCCGCGCGAGTAGGGGAACTGAAGGCCATCCTTCCAAAGTTACCGACAGGGCAACCGGTACGACCGGGGAAGAGTGACAGCACACCAGGGGTTCCACTCCCGGGAGGCCCCCATGTACCGATCGCCCGAGAGGGAAGTCTGCGCGATCGGTCGGCCATCGAACGAACAGCTACTCCGCCAGCATCGAGACCAGATCAAACCGCCAAACAACATATCAATGGAAAGAACCTCCACTGGTCAAACCACGGGTGGTGCAAATATCACAACACCGGCACCCACCACACCAACAACTGTGAGATGTTGAAGCAGGTGCTCAAAGATATGCGGAAGGACAGAAGGATCACCCTCCCTCAACTGGAGGGCAGGCTGCGAATGACGAACGTCGAGACCCGGGTGACGATCAGCACGATATCCAGAGGAAAGCGCAAAGAGGCGACTTCGTCGCCCGACCATCTGAGCAGGGAGATACTCATGATCGGTTCCGGAAGGATAAGCAAGGCAGGAAGAAAAGAATCACCATCCATCAGCTTCACAGTAGAGGACGAAGAGAAGAGTCTGAAGAATAGCACCCTGCCGTTCGTGATCGACGCGACCGTGGATCGCTTTCTCATGAAGAGGGTACTGGTGGAAAATAGAGCGTCCGTGAACGTGATTTATGTGGACGCGTACACGGCACTGAGCAGGTCCGCTCACAAGATGACGCAGGACCATGAGTGCATTACGAGCTTCACAGGCGAAACGTCCTACCCAATTGGGAGCGACAACATGTGGGTTGGGATCGGTGCCCCCGACTCCCCGTACAGTGAGATCCGAACGGATTTCATCATCATAGACACCCCCTCCCCATACAACGTCATACTCGGGAGGCCGGGGATTAGCAAGCTGAAGTTGATCATCGTGGGGCATATGTTGCAAGGCAGGTTCCCAACGGAGCAAGGAGTGAGGCACATCCGGGGCTACAACTACGAAGAAACGACCAACCCCAGTAACAGGCTGGAGGTCCTAGCCGTGGAGGGACTGACACCAGAGAAAGATACCAGATGATCCACGCGACGGGCTGATGGCGGTGTCCCCCTTCCCCGAGTGCGACGAGCTTCAGACGGTTCGATTGTCGCCCAAACATCTGGAAAGGACGATCCAAATTGGCACACAGTTGGCGCCCACGATAGCTGAGCAGCTGATCGCGCTGTTGAAAGAGAAGCAGAAGGTGTTCGCATGGTCGTACAGGGACATGCCGGGGATCAGCACGAACATCATATCCCACAAATGGAGCGTTAGCACCAGCGCGAGAGTGGTGAAGCAGAAGAGAAGGGCGTACAAGGCAACACACTATGCAACAATGCACGAGGAGGTCGACCGATTGTTGGGGATCAGATTTATTCGGAAGATGGATTACCCAAGGTGGATCTCAAACGCGGTCATGGTGCAGAAAGGCAACAAAAAGTGGAGGATGTGCATCGACTACAGTGACCTGAACAAGGCATGCCCCAAGGACAGCTTCCCCATCCCGAGGATCGACTAGCTGGTGGACGCGACAGCCAGGCATGAACTCTTGTCAATTATGGACGCATACTCGGGGTACAACCAGATCTTCATGGATCCCGAGGATCAAGAGGCGACGTGCTTTGTCACGGATAAAGGTCTGTACTGTTACGCTGTCATGCCCTTCAGACTGAAGAACGCAGGTTCCACATATCAGAGGCTCATGAACGTGGTGTTTCATGGCATGATAGGCAACATTATGGACGTCTCTGTGGACGACATACTCGTAAAGAGCGTCAAGGCGATCGACCACGTCCAACACTTGGGGACTGTGCTCAATGTTTTGATCAAGAATGGCATGAGATTGAACCCAGCAAAGTGCACATTCGGGGTGATGAACAGCAAATTCCTGGGATACATCGTGAGCCAGAAGGGCATCGAGGCCTCCCCCGCCAAGGTGAGGGCGATCATTGATATGAAGCCGCCGGTCAAAAAAGTGGACCTGCAGAGCCTCACGGGCAAGCTCGCATCACTGAACCGATTCATATCTCGCTACTCCGATAAGTTCGCTCCATTCTTCAAAGCCCTTGGAATGAACAACAAGCGAGAAGTCATCTGGATGCCAGAATGTGAAGCATCATTCTTCCAGATCAAGGAGTATCTAGCCTCAATACCCCTTTTATCCAGACCCATCAGAGGAGAGACACTGTACATCTGCTTAGCCGTTTCTCTAACAGTCGTCAGCTCAGCCCTCGTGTGCAGGGAGGACTGTACGGAACTACTTGTTTTCTTCTCAGGAAAAGGCATGATGGGCGCTGAGACCCGGTACCCCATGATCGAGAAGATGATGCTTGCACTCATCACCGCCGCCCGACGATTGAGGCCATACTTCCAGACCCACAGCATCCACATCCTCGCCAACACACCCCTACGCCAAATCCTCCAATTGCCCGACCACAGCGGTCGCCATCGAGCTCAGCGAGTTCGACCTACAGTACAAAACCCGAACGGCGCTGAAAGGGCAGGCAGTAGCAGACTTAATGAAAAACCACGGCCGGAGAGGAACCTCTACGTCGACGGATCATGTATGAAGAAAGCAAGCGGTGCTGGGATAATCTTGACCGGGCCAGGAAGAGTAAACGCAGAGTACGCACTCAAGTTTGAATACAAAACAACCAACAACGAAGCCGAGTACGAGACGCTCATCACACGCCTGCAGCTGGCCAAAAACTCGGAAGTGCCCAACCTCAACATCTTCATTGACTCTCAGCTAGTGGTGAGTAAGGTTGAGGGAGAATTCCAGGCGAAACGAGAATCCATGATCGCTTACCTCAGGCATGTGACGGTCTTGATCAGCAAATTCAACTATGTCAACATCAACTATATACACAGGGGACTCAACATGAAGGCGAATTGACTGGCCCGATTGGCCACAGCTCCCGTCCACACGGGACCAAGACAGCGGATCGAAGTACTGCGAAGACCGAGCGTTACAGGAGTAGAACAGATCCTGAAAATCGAACCGCACGAGCATAGTTACATGGACGTACTCATCGTGTACAAAGCAAGGGGAGAATTACCGAACGACAAGGGAAAGGCCAGAAACGTCGTCGCACGGGCAGCAAACTTCAACTTGAGAGATGGCAAGCTTTATCGACAAGGGAAGACTTGGGCAAGTCTCAAGTGCGTCACTCCGACAATGGGCAACACAATTCTAAAAGAAATTTACTCAGGCACGTGCAGCCACCACGCAGGAGCAAGATCAATCGCACACAAGGCCCCCCGGTATGGATTCTAGTGGCCCACTATCCATGTGGATGCCACGACATTGACGAGCAAGTGTCACCAGTGCCAGCTACACGCACACAATTTCCATGATCCCGCCATCCCACTCTCCATCCTCCTATCGTCCGCATCATTCGCGCAGTGGGGACTGAACCTGATCGGAGAGCTCCTGAAGTCCAAGGGACAGTACAGGTATCTGATCGTCATCATCGACTATCACACCAAGTTCATCGAAGCCCAGCCTATGGTGAAGGTCACGACAGAAAAGGTGGAGCGCTTCCTCTGGCAGTTCCTCTTCTGTCGCTACGGGACCCCGATTAGCATCATCATAGACAACGGGCCACAGCTCAACAACCCACGGCTCAAGGCCTTCTGCAAGCGACAAGGAACAGAGCTCGTATTCGCCTCACCAGCGCACCCTCAGACAAACGGGCAGGTAGAAGCAGCGAACAAGATAATTGAAACGGGAATGAAGAAGAAAATTGAAGACATCGAACCCGGGGAACCAGGTTATGTGTGATGGCCTGAGGTCATCCCAGAGATCTTATGGTCTATCCGAACAACTGCAAATGCGACCACGGGTGAGACCCCGTTCAGCCTGATGTTCGGAACAGAGGCAGTGCTACCTCTAGAGATCACCCACCGGAGCCTGCGGATCGAGGAGTACGATCTGAGCACGAACGAGGAAGGGTTAAGACTCAACAACGACCTACTGGAGGAAAGGAGGGACGCAACACATCTCCACAATGCCGCAAACAAACAGAGAGTCGCCCAATTATATAACCAGCGCATTCGGGCTCGACCGATCCAACAGGGGGACTGAGTTATGAAGGCAATACAACAGAAGGTCAGGGCACTCCGCCCATCGCGGGAGGGCCCGTACGTTGTGGACGAGGTTATTAGCTCCAACACTTTTTACCTAAGGGACATGCATGGCCAACGACTACGACACCCGTGGAATATCCAGCATCTACCGAAGTATTTTCATAAAGTATTTTTGTTACATTATGTATTTTCTTGACCCGATCACCCAATACTTAGGGACTAGGGATAGACTATTCGCTTTGATGTAACACTTAGTAAAAATAAGTATTATTCAGACAAAAAAAGAGAGAAGAGAAGAACAGCAGCAAAAAGACGCAACAAGTGCGCACGTACGGAACAAAAAAAATACTTCATTACTTCAAAAAGGGCATGAACGGCCAGTTACAATCCTACCTACAAGCTACAAACGAAAGCAAAAAGAAATCTACAACTACGCTACTTCTACATCTACATCCTCCGTCACCCGCTCCACCACCTGAACCTCTGGACCCGCCTTCTCGGGCTACTCCTCGATCGGCTGCTCCTCAGTAATAGCCTCGGTCATTTATACCTCAGCTCCAGCAGCGGAGGGACCCGCAGCCTCAGCGGCCACCTGCGCAGCCATCTGGGCCCGCTGATGCTCTCGATAGCGCTTCATCTCAATGAAGGGAATTACGGCCTCCTGAAAAACAATCACTTACTCCTCTACTTCAGCCGTCACCAACTCTAGGAACTCATCGGATTCCTTGAAGGCAGCAACAGCCTCCGCCCGGGTAAGTCGCACCTAATCCTCCGTCCAGGCACAACGCTCGGGCTCCATCAGCCGGAACTCCATCTCAGCCACGCGACTGGCAGCTTCGGCGCATATCCGCTCCACCTCCGCCAAAACACTATCGCGCTCGACCTTCAAGACTTGCTCCCGCTCCGCGCTCTCCCCGAGCTCCCGAGTCAGCTCGTTCACCCGGGCGACCTTCCGCTCGGCCAGGTCATTCGCCTTGGAGAGCCCAACCTGCAGCTTCTCGTGGGTCGTGACACCCTTGCGGAGTTCAGCCCTCGCCCGCATCATCTCCTTCGATCCCTCGCATGCGCGTAAGGAAAAAATTTGATGCTGCAGCTTGGCGCACGCATTGAAGGCCCGATCCAGATCATCGAGAGGAGGGGTGGAGCCCCGTTGAAGCCACTGTTGGAGTGACTCCACGCCCTCGCCCAGAGACCGGCAAATCCTCTCAAGCATGGTCCGAGGCATCTCCCCGCCACCCTCCACCTCCGCCGAACCAGCAGCCTCCACCCGGGGACGTTTCGGCGCGCGCTCGCCTCTGACCTCATGGGCGAGCGGGTCCAGAGAGGGATCTGTACCACTAGACGTTACAGAGGCCCGACTCCGCGACCCCGAATTCTGGGAGGCTTCCCGCCGATTCCTCTACTCCACACACCGCTGGACGCGCTCCACCTGCCATTAAGAGTGACTCGCCTCAAGCCATAGTAGATGTAGGCGAGAACGGACTCAACCAAGCCTAGTTGTTCACAACTGAAGAGGCGTTCAGCAAGGTTGGTCCAGCATCTGTTGACCTTTGTAGAAGAAGGACAGAAGATGTACTTTGACAGCCAGTATTCCACAAAGGCTATTCCTCCTTGGTCTGTGTCTTTTTCCTCCTGTGCAAAGTGTTTTACCCAGGAAGGGTAGGAAGAAGGACGGATGAGGGAGGCTTGTGCTGGTGTTCCACGGTGTTGATTGAGCGACCAGGAGTTTGCAAATGCAGGAACTCCAAATATGGTGTACAAATCAAGAATTGTTATGCTCACATCACCACAGGGGAGACGGAAGCAGTTGGCAGTGCAGTCCCAAAAGCACATGGCGGTGGCAAACGGTGCTTTGTTACCACCTACTGAGAGAGAAAAGCACAAATCGATGAGTTGAGTGATTCCAACTGTTTCCCACCGGTTGATATCTTGTTCGCGACGGTGCCGATACCAGGCGAGATCTTCTACGGTTGGGTGCGGCCATCTTTCAATGAGACAAAGGGTGTCTTTACTAGTCCATTCTTTTGGGTCCGCCTTGGGGTCTTCTTGGACTATTGAGGATGATTTACAGATGGGATGGCGGAGGATATCAAAAAGCTTTGGATTAATTGGGGTATCCAGAAAGGGGCCAAGAAGGCCAGTACCTTCAATTGGGTCTACAGTAAGGGAGACAATGACTTCTGGGTTATGTCGTTTGGCGACAACCTTGAGGTGTCTCGAGAATTTCTTGGCGTCGTGAGATTCATGAGGGATGGAGATGTCTTTGCGTGGAGGCATTTTCTAGATCGGAAAAGATGGACGGCGGTGAGAATGAAAGGTCTTAGCTTTTGACTGAGAAGGTTAAGAGTGCAAGATCAAGACAAGTGAAAGGGTCTCGTTGGGAAGTGAGATTTTGTTAGTAGAGGCTGGTGCTTTTATATTACGTCAACCGGATGACGCAACTTTTAGAAAGGTTGTGTAACGTGTCACTTGGGGGTGATGTTACCGTTTGGTTTAACAACGCGTTAGTAGGGTAATATTCAAGTCTTTTCGCTTGTTCATGTAATTCAAGTTCAAGACTTGAGGGGCAATGTTTGTGCTTGAAATAAATATTTCATATTGGGCTTGAATGGCTGAAGTCTTGGCGAGCGGCCCATATTTTATGTCGTGCCTGGCGAGGGTTCGCCAGGAGGCTAGAAATAGAGTTCGACTAGAACTATGATTCATGAATAGCTGATTCCATGCGGCTTGGATGTCTATCATGTCTTTTCTGTTTTGGATAGAATTCCTTATCAGTAAGAGTTAGGATAGCGTTAGAGTTATATAAATAGAGAACTTGTATGCTGGTGTTAGAGTCATATTGAGATTCAAAGAGAAAGAACAGAGGAAGTTCAAGGTAATTGAAATACAACTACTGAGCACTATATAAGGACATCAAGAGCTCTGTGGAAGAGGTCCCCGATCATATACAAAATTTGCTATACGCAAGTACACCTAGACAGACATCTCGTCTTCGAGATTCTATCTTCTTTGCAACCAGCCGATCAAAAGTGCTTGTCACTGATCTACGCATTTTATGCTTGATTATTAATGTCTTTCTCTCTACATTTGGCTTTGTTATGAGTTTAGTAAATATGTTTCTAACTTGTTTTATGTTTTTAGGTAGAAAATAAAGGAGAAATAATAAAAGAGACGATTCAGAGCAAAATGTGTGCTAAGGAAGACGTTCCTAAATTCCGAAGAATATGATGCATGGAACGCATGGAGCTTAATTGCAAATACATGGTTGCTTGGAGATAATTGACATGGAGCATAATTAGTTAATTGCATGAAGATGAGCTAAATTAGTGATGCATGGATGGCATGGTTAATGGCATGGCTTAATTGAATTGCATGGCTGTACGTACGTGGTCTTGAAATGAGCAAGTGATGATGCATGGTTTAGATAGCTATTGGATGGTTTTGCTGCATGAAAGGAGGTGAGATAATGAGATAAATGGGTGGAACGGTTTCTAGCTAGTTACATGGTGCATGAACGGACATGAGCTAGTTAAATGCATGCAAAACGGGTTTGAGATGAAGAAGTCAATTGCTTGGAACGGTGGTGAGTTAAAAAGCTAGTGCACAAAACGGATGTGTGCTAAAAAGGCATAAGTGCATGATTTGTAACTGTGGTGACTTAGCTATTGCATGTAACGGGAATGAGATAAGCTAGCAAATGGGTGTAATGATGGTGGCTAGCTAAATGGACAAAACGGATGCTAGCACATGTAATGAAACGGAGATGAGATAATGGTGGCATATGAACGGATGCTAGCACATGTGCTGAAACGGAAATGAGATAAGAAGAAATGAAACAGTTTTGACCGGCCATGAAACAACTATATAAGGAGAGCTTTGGGGAAAGGAAAGGGGATCACACATTATAGAGGCCAAACGCTGTCCTAAACACTCCTCCTTACTCACACTTCGAATCCCTCTTAAAGCCGAAGCTTCCATCTTCCTCGGATCAAGAATAATCGGCGCGCTTCGTCTTGTTCTTGAGAATCACCACTTGGCGTTCGCAGTGCGCTTCACGGAATTAAAAGTGTAACCATAAACTCTCTATCCCATCTTCGGTTTTGTAAGGATTCTTTGTTTTGTATTGAAGTTTGTTTAATAAAGGATATATATTTTTACTAACTTATTTATCTTCCATGTGTTCTTAGTTTTTAATCTTGATTTGTATGCATGCTTGAATGCTTAAAGCTTCTTAATGTGTTGGGTGATACGCGCTTCGTTCCTCCCTAGCATATTTTGTATGAATCTTAGAATAATTAAGGTGTTGGCGCGCTTCGTCCACTTTAAAAGCATGTGTATAAATTGCAGGTTGAAATGTGAGAATTTCGTTGATGGTAAGTGGTTGAAGTATGAAACCGGTGGAGGATGACATGATGTGATGATCACATGTACATAGTAGTAGTAGGTATTTTCGGCAACAACTCTGGTTGCCAACGTTTTATCCCTTAGGAAATTAGAAAACCAAACTTTGCACCCCCATTAAACAAAACCTAGCATAGTTATGCATTCACCCTCAATCCCCGGTTAAGAACGATCCCTACTTACCAATGCTACATCTACAAAGAAGGGTTTTAATTGTTTTCGTGTTTGATTGAGTGTTTAAATTAAGTACTTGAAAAGACGCGAATCAATTTTGGCGCCGCTGCCGGGGATTGAAAAGAATTGTGTGATTATGCTTGTACATTATGTTAATAACTTTCTGTTTTGCAGGGCTGCACACTGCCCAGTTTTGGGTAAATTGTTTGACGTAGCTACCGGTCTCGGAATTTTCTGAAAATTTACAGAGTTTTGTATATATATGTCTAGTTTTTGCTCGTAAATTTTCAGCCCCATCGGATTAACCAATAATTCTGCAGAAAATCGACAAGCAGCTGCGCGCAATTTGCGCGAATCTGGAATTTGTATGTGTCCTTTGTTTTGAAATTTGTACATGTTTGTAATTTTTAGTTTTTGTTCATACTAACCTCTGTTTTGCAGGCCACACTAACTCTAATTTACTAACATGAATTGACTAACATAACATTTTTTAACTCATTTTATATGAATATATAAATTTTGTGCATAATACATTAGTGTTCATAAATTTTCGAGATTTACTGACTGACAATTTTTCTGTTTGTGAATTTTTTTTGACACAGCTACAAGTCTCGGAATTGTCTGAAAATTTACAGAGTTCTGTATATACGTGTCTAGTTTTTGCTCGTAAAGTTTCGTTGCATTCTGAAGTACCATTAATTCTACATGAATTTTACTTGCAGCTGTGCTCATTTTCTACGATTTCTAACTTGTGATTATACGTTTTGTGATTACTAACTTGTGTACATTCTTCTTAAGAGCTCATTAAAGGACCAAATGTGGAGGAGATGCCCTCAAGATCAGGCTATTCGTAGAGCAAAAATGATGCATCAAGTCTAGGCTGCAAGACTTTAAAAAACAAGCGCTTGTTGGGAGGCAACCCAATGGAGGAGACGACAACAGATTTGCTTTCTCTTCCCTTTATCTTTTTATTTCGAAATTTCTAGTGTTTTTAGTGTTTCTAGTTAGCTTAGTTTCGTAAATCTTAGTTGAGTCATAATTAGTGTATTTTGAGAGTCTAATTAGTGTAGTGGATGAATACTCGTCTTTGAGTAAGAAATCCTTGTGACTTGGTGTCTAGAAGGGGACGGTTTCTAAGACGGGTTTTGGATGTGAGAAAGAACTTGTTCGAAATCACTCCTACCTCTCTTGGTCTCTCTCGCCAACTGGCCATTTCAATAAGGTTGCCCAAAGAAGATGAGGACTAAATCTACACTTGTTTGAGTGTCTTGAGTCTTTTTGTTTAACTTAGTGTTTTAAAGAGTCTTTAGGATGAATTTGAACCAGAAATGAATACATATGGCGTTTCAAGATTTCTTGTGCTAATAGAAGTATTTTGAGTGTCATGACATGTAGTAGATATGGATTTAAACTTGGTACAGATTTCGCATGTTAGAATAAGTTCTTAGATCATATGAACCTTAAAGTGAGTTTTTGAGCCTATACATTTCTTGAGAGTGAATTTCGTGCATATTAGTCTCAAAAATAGTCATATGCCTCCTTTGATTACTTGCCATAGATTTTAATGAACTAGAGATTACTAGAACTTACTCATGTAAATTTGCAAAGCTTTTAAGTCAATATATACTCTGATTTTGGATATGATTAAAGGCACTTAGGTTTTCCACCACTTAGCCAAAATAACCATGAGTCCCTTATGTGCGCACAAGTTGCGACACCCCTAGATAAACCATTTGAGCCCACGTTAAGCTTTCTTTCATCACCCGTAATACCTAAACACTTTGCCTAGTGTAGGACTTCTTTACCCTATGTTCTGCAAACTTGGTGTGAAGTAATGTCGACAAGAGGAGAAGATGACAATTTTGGTGATGTACATTGATTGTTATGATGTGTGTATGGGGATAGACTTGTCCAAATAGCTTAAAAAAATTGTGTTATTGCCAACAAAAAAAAAAAAAATGTGTGTAATCTCTTATGGCAATGTGTTCTGTTTTGTAAATATTTGGACTAATGTCCCCCATACTTGTGAATCTGGAGTATGCCACGAATTGAAGGCCCAAAGATGAAGAAATATGGCCTTTGTCCTATTCACAAAGCTCAATGGAAGTTTAGAATGAAGCCCGGGCCCAAAATGATGCGATTAGGCCCCCGAAATAGAAATCTGACCATGGTAACGTGGGAATGAAGAAAAGTGACGAATTTGATAAAGATTTTTGTGCTAGACTAAGTCTTTGGAACGTTGTTACCACCACATATCTATATTCCGAATGCCTTAGCCTTAGCCCCATTACAACCACTTTGAAGTCCTTTATGATCCTTAAGATGAGTAGCCTTCGATTGGTTGAGTAAGTTGCATGAGTAAGCATATGGTTTGGTTCATTTGTGCAAGTATTTCATTCATGAGGTTTTCAATTACTTTTATCCATTTTGAGTGAAAATATGATGAGTGCATCCATGTGAGTTGATTTAAGTCTTGTTCGAAACATGCACAGCTTTAACATCACCATTGTTTTCTCCACGTCTTACTTGTTCATGATATGATCATATCTCTATTGTCTCTTGAAATCTTGTGATTCCATCGCCATATAAAAAAAATCTTGTGATTCCATCTCTTTTAATGTGTAGAAAGTCTTTGTTTTGTTTAGTTTTGCTAGGGACTAGCAAAGTTTAAGTGTGGGGGAATTCAATTTCTCTCTACATTTGACTAAGTTATGGCCTTAGTTTTAGGTGTGGTCTTACTAACTTAGTGTTTTCAGCGTTTTAAACATGTTAACATGATGATATGCGGCTTTGAAACGTTGAAATGTTTTTGTTTTTGAGTCTCCATATATTTGTACTAAAAAAAAATAAAAAAATAAAAAAAAATAAAAAAATAAAAAATTTAAGACTCAACATGGAGACTAGCTCCAACGTTGAAATTTCTTTCTTTCTTTTGTTTTATCTTATGTCCAAGTTATTTGCTAGGGACTAGCAAAGTTTAAGTGTGGGGGAATTTGATCTACGCATTTTATGCTTGATTATTAATGTCTTTCTCTCTACATTTGGCTTTGTTATGAGTTTAGTAAATATGTTTCTAACTTGTTTTATGTTTTTAGGTAGAAAATAAAGGAGAAATAATAAAAGAGACGATTCGGAGCAAAATGTGTGCTAAGGAAGACGTTCCTAAATTCCGAAGAATATGATGCATGGAACGCATGGAGCTTAATTGCAAATACATGGTTGCTTGGAGATAATTGACATGGAGCATAATTAGTTAATTGCATGAAGATGAGCTAAATTAGTGATGCATGGATGGCATGGTTAATGGCATGGCTTAATTGAATTGCATGGCTGTACGTACGTGGTCTTGAAATGAGCAAGTGATGATGCATGGTTCAGATAGCTATTGGATGGTTTTGCTGCATGAAAGGAGGTGAGATAATGAGATAAATGGGTGGAACGGTTTCTAGCTAGTTACATGGTGCATGAACGGACATGAGCTAGTTAAATGCATGCAAAACGGGTTTGAGATGAAGAAGTCAATTGCTTGGAACGGTGGTGAGTTAAAAAGCTAGTGCACAAAACGGATGTGTGCTAAAAAGGCATAAGTGCATGATTTGTAACTGTGGTGACTTAGCTATTGCATGTAACGGGAATGAGATAAGCTAGCAAATGGGTGTAATGATGGTGGCTAGCTAAATGGACAAAACGGATGCTAGCACATGTAATGAAACGGAGATGAGATAATGGTGGCATATGAACGGATGCTAGCACATGTGCTGAAACGGAAATGAGATAATAAGAAATGAAACAGTTTTGACCGGCCATGAAACAACTATATAAGGAGAGCTTTGGGGAAAGGAAAGGGGATCACACATTATAGAGGCCAAACGCTGTCCTAAACACTCCTCCTTACTCACACTTCGAATCCCTCTTAAAGCCGAAGCTTCCATCTTCCTCGGATCAAGAATAATCGGCGCGCTTCGTCTTGTTCTTGAGAATCACCACTTGGCGTTCGCAGTGCGCTTCACGGAATTAAAAGTGTAACCATAAACTCTCTATCCCATCTTCGGTTTTGTAAGGATTCTTTGTTTTGTATTGAAGTTTGTTTAATAAAGGATATATATTTTTACTAACTTATTTATCTTCCATGTGTTCTTAGTTTTTAATCTTGATTTGTATGCATGCTTGAATGTTTAAAGCTTCTTAATGTGTTGGGTGATACGCGCTTCGTTCCTCCCTAGCATATTTTGTATGAATCTTAGAATAATTAAGGTGTTGGCGCGCTTCGTCCACTTTAAAAGCATGTGTATAACTTGCAGGTTGAAATGTGAGAATTTCGTTGATGGTAAGTGGTTGAAGTATGAAACTGGTGGAGGATGACATGATGTGATGATCACATGTACATAGTAGTAGTAGGTATTTTCGGCAACAACTCTGGTTGCCAACGTTTTATCCCTTAGGAAATTAGAAAACCAAACTTTGCACCCCCATTAAACAAAACCTAGCATAGTTATGCATTCACCCTCAATCCCCGGTTAAGAACGATCCCTACTTACCAATGCTACATCTACAAAGAAGGGTTTTAATTGTTTTCGTGTTTGATTGAGTGTTTAAATTAAGTACTTGAAAAGACGCGAATCAGTCACCTATCGATTGAGAGTATTGCGATCCGAAGGGAGCAGAAAACCTGAGCGATTGGAAGATTGAAGGGCTTGTCACCTATCGAGTTAGAGTTTGGAGATCCAAAGGGAGTTTATGCAACTAGAAGACTGAAGGGCTTGTCACCTATCGAGTGAGAGTTTGGATTTCTAAAGGGAGCAAGTGTTCTCAACACATCGTCATAGAGATTGCTCTGCTTTGCACTGATAAGGAAGTGTGAGGTATCGATTTCGAAGGCTCTGCAAGAGACACATATCAGAAGTCCTAGGTTACTAGGTAGAAATGACCTATTCAGGCAGGGTTAGTGCTCTCCTTGTCTTAATCGCTTATCAAGAAGTCAGGCAGCTTTACATTCTATATTCTGTTGAAGAACGGTGGCACGCCAGCATACGGAGCACTCACAGGATAAACTGATACCTGCAGTTAAAACTATCCGAATCTATAAAAGAGACTGCTTCGCAGAACGATCTCTCCGCGGGAGATATTTTTGCGTCGAACAACTAGAATTTCCCCCATATACATATATTGGGGGTTCAGAGTGTAGATAATAAAGGATGGTGCATCCAGCTTGCATCACTCATCATATGTGATGGTACTAGTTTCATGCTAGTTAAAATATCAGTATGTGTCTACAAAACCTTTTGAATCATCTCTATCGAAAGGTCTTAGCAGGCCGCAAGTGACTGCCATAGAGATCCAGCCTCCAACCAGAACTCTTATGGCAGATGGTCGAACAGATGAGCCACCCATACGAGCTCCCAAAGCCCCAAACAAAGCTAGAGCTATTGATGTCACCACCACAATCACCACCATTCTCAATAAGTTTTGACTTTTGAGTAATGGGAACAGCTGACAATGAAGGCACAAGTGAACCGCACAGGAACGCCAAAGCCGAAGCAGATGCTGCCTTAGAGCATGTTTACCGGTGGGAGAAAACGGCACGAGCAGCCTCCAAAAGTCGGTGGCCCCCGCCGGCGAGAGCACGAGCAGGCAAAAATGGCGTGCAGTGGTGCCTCCTCCCCCAGGCGACCGCCCGTTGACGCTGGCTCGAAGCTCAAGCACGAGCTGGAACAGCACCTCCTGCAGCTCGAGCAGGCTGGTGGTTCCCACGCACGTGGGTGATGCCAGCTTCCCTTTTTTTCGCGTGGGACCCTCCTGCGCCAGTAAGAATTAAATTTTTTTAACTGTAGGGGACACATGGCCCAATAGAAAGACGCCACGTGTCCTAGTCGGTGCAGAAAAATTTCAAAACGGTAAAGTTGATCTGGACCGTAGATTTTGAATCGAAAATGCAATCCAATGGCCCAAATTCAACTGAAACGGCTACTTTTCAATATAACAGTATGAATTAATTATTTTTCAAAAGAATTGGAAATTAGACCCTAAAAATTGCAAAAAATATCTGAAAAATTTGCAAATCAGACCCTAAATATTTTCTATAAATACTACATCATTTCATTAACCTCTCACACCAATTTGTGCACAAAAAATTATTGTAATTATATATTATGTTGCGGCGAACTTATCCAACGGTTGTTTTGTCCAAATTCAATTTCGTTAATACTCTGGTACAAATGAGCCTATACTTATGAACCATTAAGTCGTAAAGATTAGTAGATAGTTAACAAGTTTAAAGACGTAAAATTATTCGTCGTTTCAAATTTAACTGTTCATATATACGATGCGTTCATCGATATTGTACGACTATTTCATTCGAATGACAGATCGCTAAATTCCTAGCGAATTAATTTTAAATTTTTTTTTTACCTAATTTGAACCTGGACGACGGAGATGGTCATTCTCCGTCGTCCAGGTTCAAATTACCATGGCGGTTCATTTTAATTATTTTTTTTCAATGTTAATTGCACTTGGACGACGGAGATGGTCATTCTCCGTCGTCCAAGTTGAAAATTATGGCGGTTCAATGTGCCACCTCAATTTTCGGCACCGCTTGAAATTTCACTTAGACGACGGAGAATCAATTCTCCGTCGTCTAAGTTCAAATTTATGGCAGGTGAAACGTCCCGCCCATTAATTACGCGCCGCTTCGAAAAATTTTAACGCTTCACATAGACGACGGAAAAGCCCGTTTCCGTCGTCCAAGTGCACTTAGACGGAAACTAGGGCTCCGTCGTCTAAGTGAACGCCTATATATAGTACAGGAACCCCCCCCCCCATTTTCTCATTCCATCTCCTCTCCTCTCCTCTCCTCCTCTTCTCTCCTCTCCTCTCCTCCGGCCTTCCTCCTCCGGCGACGCTCCGGCGACTCAAATTCCGGCGTGGTTCCCCCTCTCCGACGACTCTACTCTCCCGATATTCCGGCGACATTCCGGCGAGGTTTTTTACCTTATTTACATTATTTTTATTTAAGTAATTATTTAATTTCTAAATATTTTTAAATAATTAGTTTTAAATAATTAATAGTTGTAATTATAATAATTATTTAGTTGTTATTATTAATATTTAGTAATCATTATTAGTTGTTAATTATTTGGTAATGAATAATTATTAGTTAAAATTAAATAATAGTAATAATAATTATTGTTAATAATAATTAATTATATTGGTAAATGAATAATTATTATTAAATGCATGATAAATAATAATTCATTATTGTCATTATTTATTGTTTTAATTAATTGATAATTATGTGTATTTTCTAGTAAATTGCATGGTAGTATGTCTTTGATTTAAATTTAGTACATAAGCTTGGTTTATTAAGTCGCACTCTTTGGAATAGATGGCGCCTCTTTTCCTAGCTTATCTCCTTAACCCCTCATGATGTGTGGATTTCATCACCGCACACCATAACCTAAGTAAAGTTATGGACACGAGGTTGATGGCGGAGTTTGCAAAGGACTTGAGGGAGTGTAAATTTTTGAAAAATTGGCCGAATGTCGGACATGGTATCTAGAAACGGGTTATGACTGGTGACAGATTTTGGATCTAAGAAAGACGACACCAATAGAGTATATACCATTCATTTGGTTAGCCTCGGGGTGTTTTGTCGAAATTAGTTCTGCCTCTCGCGTTATCTCTATCCCTAACTGGCCATGTTTTTCGATTTAACCAAGGCTGATTAATTGAAAATTTACACTTTATCGCGCGGGTCGCACGTCCATTAAACGACCCAAAAAGCCAAGCTAGTGTACTCTATTTAAATCTTAACCGTACTTAATTAGCGTAAATTTTTAGTTGTAATTATTATGGTAATTATGTATTTTAACAACGTACTCCTAGGTTTCATTAAATGGCTCCATCCGGCAAGAAAAAAGCCCAACAGGAGGCAGAAGATGCTATGCTCCGTCGCTTGGCGAACCAAATCGGTTGGGTTGAACAGGAGGGCAACGACGCCCTCAATCCGGACCCTTCATCTGGTCCGTCGGTAGCGCCTTCTAGGGAAATTCCCGCTGCCCCATTTGTCTCCGGCGGTGATGACGTCGACCCCTTCTCAAGTCCGACGCCCGGTACCGGTTCAACAGAAAGTACTCAGGCGTCCTCGACCTCTGAATCTATCATGTACAGTGCCCGGCGTAAGCAAAGGAAGGCCCCGACTGACCCGGACCCGAAAAGGACTCGCGGTCTCGTTAAAGGGGGCAAAGCGGAGAAAATTTGCAAGGCGACCGGGAAAAAGATCGACTTGCCCTACGACGAATTCACCGGTGGCCCTCCCACAGCTCAGCTAGCAAGTCTCTCGGCGCATAGCATAAGGTCAATCGTTCGTAGCCGGGTTCGTCTCACTGCCCCTACTTGGAAGGAGGTGCCGGATGATGAGAAGGCGAAACTCTTTAAAGAACTTTCGGTACGTAATACGTACAATTTTAGTTATTATATAATTTTGTTAATATTAGTTATAATTTCATAATATATACAATTATAATTTTCTATTTATTTCTGATAGGAACAATTTGAGGTGGATCTGACACCGCCAATGTTGAGGCATATCAACCAAACCGCCAACTCCATCTACCGTGATTGGAAGTACAAGCTCCATTAGTATTTCGAAAATATCGGCCCCGTGCCTACCCCCGTAGAGCTGCGTGGGGATAGAGAAGATGAGTGGCAGTGGTTGTGTAACCACTTTCAAGATGAAGAATTTAAGGTGTTTACTTTTTTTATTTCAATTAAGATAATTGAATTATTTTAATTTTAATTACTTATTAATTTTTTAATGATTTAATTATGTTGTCTAACAGAAATTCTCCCAAGTGAACAAAGTCAACTGGGGGAAGAAGGACAAACACCACACTTCCGGCGCCAAGCAACTCATTCAAATAGCCAAGGAGCACAAGAATAAGGGTTCCAAACACCCTTATCTCGATGCTAGCATAAGCGCGTACGTGGCGTCTGGGCTCGATAATGAAGCGAGTCAATACGGCATAAGTGATATATATATATATGTGTGCTTTTAATTGTAGTAATTATTATTTAAATATTATTTCATTATAATTTTTTAATTATTCTTTTGTAGGCAAGGGTGGTAGAGCGTGCGCAGGATGAATTGGCTAACACTCAGCTTGCGTTCCCAGATTTGCCGCCGGAAGACCTGCTTCCTCTATCGATGGAGAACCAAATTGCGATCGCGGATGAGGTCTACGGTCGTAGAGCTGGCAAAGAGGTTAGGGGGTTCGGACCTAAGGTGGTTCGAGATTTGTCGACGACTTCCGACTCATCATCTACGGGAGGTTCAGGGCGGAGACGTACTCAGGCTGCGGCCGTCGAAGCAGCTATTCAAGAGGCTCGACTCGCACGAGAGGAAAATCAATCCATGCGTCAATGACTTGATGAGCAACAAGCACTAATAACCCAACTCATCGCCCTCATGCAACAATCTCGAGGAAAATGTCAACCTCCTCCGAACCCATACCCCGACGACGACGACCCGGCTGGAGGCGGGGGGCTCAGCGGCGCATCTGCTCCTCCAGTATATTAGCTAGTAGTTTATTATCTCGTTTCTTTCCACATTCCGAACAATATTTTAAGTTTCATGGGTTTTTTCGATTATGTATGTACAAATTAATTTTATTAATTATTTAATTAAGTAATATTACAAATTTAGTTTATTTAATTAATTTTAGCATTTTTCATTATTTAAATTCATTAATAATAAATTAAATTATTAATAATTAATAACAATTTTTTTTTAAAATTAATTAAGCACTTGGACGACGGAGATGACAGTCTCTGTCGTCCAGGTGCTTACCTGGGCCACAGAGAGTGTCACCTTCTCCGTGGCCCAGGTAAGCACCTGGACGACGGAGATGACATTCTCCGTCGTCCAAGTTCTTACCTGGGCCACGGAGAGTCTCCGCGGTCCAAGTGCACTTAGACGACGGAGACGAAATTCTCCGTCGTCCAGGTACCTGGACGACAGCACTTGGAGCACGGAACCTGGACGACGGAGGCTCCGTCGTCTAAGTACTTAGACGACGGAAAAACGCACTTAGACGACGGAAACGCTCCGCGGTCTAAGTCCGTTTTTCTTGTAGTGCGAAGAGAAAAGAGGAAGAAAAAGAATTGTTCTGTAATAAAACAACAAAGTAAGTTTTATGTACTCAGCTTTGTCTTTTTCAAAATAACCTACTCTTTTGGGAAATTTGAATTTTTCTGTAGGGATTTCGGGATAACATCATATCCCTCCTTTCTACACCGCACCTTTCTTAAAGGTGGGCATTCTTGGAACTAAGAGCGTTCCCACATGAACTAAGAGCGTTCATGAGTGAACCAAGAGTGTTCACAAAATCGATTGAACAAAGAATGTTCATAAAAGAATCAATTAAAACAAACAAAGAGAGTTCGTAAGACCATATACATCAAAGTAAAGGTCTAATCCAAATATTATATTGGAAAACAAATTAGTTGTCGAGGAAGTCTCTTACGACTGCGAAACTAATACATCTTCTGGTTTCTCATAGTGTTTGATATGCAAAAGTGCATTGACACCATGCTCCCGGATCTAAAAGAGAAGTGGAATAGCGTGTGGTTTTCCGACTTCAAGCAAATTGCATCAATCAACTGTGAGATGCTTAAGCTTAGATCCATGCTCCAATTATGCGGAAAGCAATTGAAGAGCAAAATTTGATCGAGAAAATCCTCTACATAATCATAATTCAAGGCAAGTTGGAACTAAGAGTGTTAACTATGCGAATTATGAAAGCGCATCAAGAGAATAGCGTAAGAAGCGGAACCCTTAAGTTAAGGGAATTTTGATGAGACAGTTTTTGGTCTCCACCACCGCCCACACAAGGAAGGACGCCATAAGTTGGCGCATGAAGGTCATGATCAATGACCATGATAGAGGAAGCGCCTGCAATAGAGGCCGTGGTGACCAAGAAAGCCATGGAGGCTGAGGTACCAATGCCAAGAGAGGCCAAGATAAGACGCATGATGTTTCTCGAATCAAACGAGTTGTTTATTCTCAAAATGTTTGAGAAGATAGATTTCAGAAGTTTTGGGTCAATAGGTATTGATTACCATTGATAAAAAATAGATGTGAGGGATCTATGGATTTCCAAGATCATCATCGTTATATTGAAACCACCCAATCCGAATCTACTTGATCCTTGAACACATCAGTTTTCGGAACTGTTTTCTGCAAACTATTGTACAAATTATTCGACCTAGATAAAAGTCTCGAAAAATTATGAAAATTTGCAGAAGTGTTCATGTACGTCTCTAGTTTGGGTATGCAAAATTTCGTTGCATTCCGACATACGAATAATTCGGCAGAAAATAAACAAGTAAGTGTGCTCAGATTTTACGAATTTTAAGGATCAAAGAAACAACGAAGCAGGAGATAGAGATGGAGTAGAGGCTAATCTCATTAAGGCAAACTTCAAAATTGGCAGAGACTCAATTGCTGAGATACCAAATTTTGATTAGAGCTTTATGTTTTCCATGTAAAAAGGCGTGTGTGCTTAAGTATTATGTTTGACAATGTTAGTTAATTACTTTGGATTAACAAACTTTGATGTATGATGTTGGCATTATTAATAAAGGCATTGTTTTGGCTTATTATAAACAGGCTTGTCTACATTTTCTGTGTAATGTACATGCTTTGCGGTTGCTACAAACCTATCGTCTACTAGGGCTCACCTTAGTAACTTGTGATGTCTAGAACAAGAGACTTTCGATAAAGGTATTTGAGCGGACTTTATGTCCCACCTACATTGATCTCTCTTCACCTGGTCATAAGTGAAAAGAGCTACCCAAACGACTTTAAATGCCCTAGCAAACTTGCAAATTCGTCCTTGTATCAATTGGGATAGCTAAGAGTGCTATAAGTCCCCGAAAATACAGAAAACAGGATCTGCTGAACTATCAGCCAGCTTCGACAACGAACTGGGAATTTCCCAGAAATAATCAGCATATGAGTAGCATATGGCTGAAAATACACGGATGTCTAGTTTTTAGAACTACCTTCGGATTGTCGATAGCTAACTTCTAGAAAAAGTTATACATGTTTTACTGGACAAAGGTCAGAAACAGGGCATAACAGAATCTGCTTTGCAGATCAGTCGACTTCGACGACAAACTGGGATTTTTTCAGAATAAACCAACATATGAATGACATATGGTTGAAAATATACGGACCTCTAGTTGTTAGAACTACGTCCGGCTCGTCGATATCTATTTTCTAGAAAAGGTTATGCCCGTTTTACTAGACAGAGGTCTGAAACCGACATAACACATTTGGATGTGCAGATTGCTTAGTTTTGACATGAATCTGGGATTGATTCAGAATGATTCAGTATATGAGTAATATATTCTTGGAAAGGTATGGATGTCTATTTTTTAGAACTTCATTCGGAACGTCAAAAGCTATTTTTTAGACAAAGTTATGCCTGTTTAAGTATTCGGAGGTCAGTTTGCCCGAGGAAGGCCAAAACCTGAGGAAAACCCGAGGAGGCCCTTCAATGGATCGAAGGTGCCCTCGATGGATCGAAATGTTTCCCGAGGAGGCCCTTCGATGGATCGAATGTATCCTTGATGCATCGAAACATTTCTTGAGGAAGTTTTTCGATGGATCGAAGGGATCCTCGACGGATCGAAAAATTTCCTGCGGACATCCTTCGATAGATCGAGGGATCAACCCCGAGGGGGTGCTTCGATGGGTCGAAGGCATATCCCCTAAAAACTAAACTTTCGAGTTATTTTTCAATTTTTCCTCATGCAAGACTTGTGTCTTTGCAAGTATTTCTCCTGAGAACTTTGAGTGTCTCATTGACGCGGGAATTACATATACTATGTTATGACATAGACAATTTACATCGACTTTGTGCCTTGTCGATTATGTTTCTATATTATGAGAATGGACATGGGTCTTCTCATCATCTATGCCAACAATTTTCAAGTGAGAATGGACATGAGTTCCTTTGCATTATCTCTAATGTTTGCGGTATGATCCGAATATTGGAAAAACTTATGTTTTAGCCAAATGGGCTATGTAAGACAACAAAAAGAGTTGTAGAATCAACTAATGTCATGTAAGATGACTTAAGGGATTCAGACACATATAGGCTTTGATACGACAAATTGGGATACCCAAGTCGTGATATGATGATCCGAATTTTGAGAAAGTCAATCGGACATCCCTTCTTTCGAGTGAAAGGAAGCAAGAATCAGAAATGGTTCATAAGAGATTGGAGTTGGGCACCATTCAGTGGTGGCTCCATCGTCCAAACGTCGATTAGTGATCGACGCCTCTTCTCTCAAGAGAAAAGAACTAAACGCAGGGGATGGCGTGCTAGTCTTCTACCTTTCTTCCCGGGTTCATGAAAACTCCAAACCTCAACCAAACTCCTCATTGGTTATTTTCAAAGGCTCATCACTCGTTATTGTAAAAGCCCACTCATTCAAAAGATTATGATTGAGACCATCCTATGCAAATGACACATAAGTTCTCACTATATAGAATCTAAGGTGATTCTATGGGACGATTCAACCAACTAGCGGACCACTACGATGTTTTGTGGTGTTGGTTCATAATGCAGACACACTGGTCACGTGTCATGCCATCTTCCACTTGTAATGCTGCTTAAACTTCTAGCTCAGATCATATGAATGCGGGCTCACTACCCGAATCATCCCATTCATAGTCGGTTCGACTCAATAATGCTAGAAAGTTTACATCGAAGAGTTTCGATGACTTAAATTACACATCATTGAGATTTGATATTGGTATCATACTCTCATGAACAAACCCAAATGATTTCGCTGAAAACTACTGTTTAGCGACTACGATTATAGTCTGAGCATTGGTAATGTACACCAATATTTTCTGCTTAGGGTTATGCAATATCGCATGCAGCTATACTTCATCGTCTACGATCCACCATCAATATTATTTTGCGTAGCTAGTGACTGTGTGCGAAGATAATATCTCGCACTTACGCATATATGTGCCAAAAATTGCTCTGCCACAACACATTATGATGGGTCAATCGAGACGGATGAATACATATGTTGGACATGAGTCTTCAACAAGAATCCGCTATAAGAACCTTGACAGGCATGAGTCACTTTGATAAGACAGTCTTCCCGTCATTAAGGGGAGATAAGAACAAGCATGTTCAAATAGGAATGACAAGAAGGGTCGTGTCCTCACTATGTCTCATCATGATCTCCAAACGATAGAACGTAACAGATTCGATGCCTGATACGTTTTCTAGTATCGTGAAAGTGACGAGATCACATATACTTGCTGCAAACATACCTGTAAGGATTTATGTCCCTGTGAGAGGACATGGCGCCACCAAAAGGAGTTGGTTATGGTGCTGCCACTATAGAATGTGGCATAGTGACGTCACAAAGTGGCATAGTGTCGTCACAGGTCATGGGTTCCACTGGAGAGCATAAGATACCCAAATGTTCAATAAATACTCGTCCAAGGAAGGGAGCGAGTTTGGCACAATATGATCAAATGATCATTTATACCTTATTCCATCTCATGAGAATATATTTGGATTATGGTTATCATTGAAGGACGCCTTAATGCTAAAACCAATTCCTCAATATATAGAGATCTCTACATACAACACTAGTGTACATGAGATTATGAAATTTTGAGACTTATCGAACACATCTACGTTGAAACTCCCAAACGTATTAGCAGTTGGCCTACATGGAAAGAAGCGATCCAGATTGAATTATGTTCACTAACAAAGAGAAAGGTCGTTGGGTTGGTGATGCCGACACACCTAAGTGTAAAGCCTATCGAAATGGGCCTTTGTTAGAAAGTGTGATGAGAATAAAGAGATTATACTCGCCTCATGGCATAAGGCTTCTCACAACGCTCTGGAATTGACAACGATGAGATAAATTCTCTCGTAATGGATGTCATTGCACTCCACTACCTTGTCAGTTTGGTAGTTTCCAAAAAACTTGACATGAATCTTATAAACGTGGTCATGACGTATCTCTATGGGGATCTAGAATAAGAGATAGATATGAATGTCTCAGATGGACTTCATTTACCTAAATCAAGTGGCTCTAGACCACATAGCACGTTTGCAATGAGATTGAAACGTTCACCAAGTGACTACTTGATTGGAAAGGGATATGCCCATGCGTGTTCATTTATAGAACAAGTTCAGGATTTGCAAAGTGTTTGAAATCCGAATTTGAGATGAAAGATCTTGGAAAGACACGGTTTTGTCTCGAATAAAAGAGTCACAGCTAGTGACGGGAACTCGAGCACCATAATGATGAAATTCTCCATCATCGGCTTATACTCTAAGATATGTTGCACTTTATGATGATAAAGTGAAGTCTATGAGTACTCCCTTGATCTGCTATAAATCTTGACCCTTAAAGGGATCCATTTTCGTCCAAGGGATGATGACGAAGACGTGTTAGAGGCTAAAGTGCATCATCTAAGTACAAGAGTGTATTTAGCGTAATACACAAGACTTAGCTCTTCATTCTTGTTGAACTTAATAGCTAGATGTAGCTATGCGCCCACGCAATGTCATTGGAATGGTTTAAAGACAATCTTTTAGTATCAAAGAATATGAAAGATATGGGCTTAATCTATCCCTACAGAGAGCCCATAAAGAAAATGGCACTGGAAGTAAGGTGATAACGCGTAAAACATGCATCAAATATTAACACAAAGTAGACACTCAATACATATCTTACACGTATGCAATTTAAAACCCTTCTTTGTAGATGTAGCATTGATAAGTAGGGATCGTTCTTAACCGGGGATTGAGGGTACTAATGCATGACAACGTTTGTAAACATAAAATAAAAGGTATGGGGGGTTTGCAAGTTTGGTTTAATTAACTACGAAAATAAGAACATAAATTGGTAAGCAAACATGTTAAGAAATCCTAGATTCTATCATGCTTCACTCATAGACAAGTAAAAAACAAACAAGAACAAAGAACCCTAAACATGCTTGCTAGACCGAAAATAAAACACTAACTAATATACTTACAAGTGATCGACACATTATATCACCCTAGCCAATTCATGCTCATATCTATTTAGTGTCAACGAAATTCTTAATCTCCAACCTAAAATAAATAGACATGCTTTTAAATTGTAAACGAAGAGCGCAACAACTTAATCATCTAAAGATCATACAAAACATGCAAGAGAGGAACAAAGAGCGTATCACCTAGCATATTAAGAAACTTTAAGCACATAAGCATGCATACGAATTAAAAGTTAAAAACTAAGAACACATGGAAGATACTAAAGTAAATCTGAAACATAAAACCTTTTGTCAATCATACTTAAACAAAATCTATTACAAGGAAGAGATGAAGTAGAGACACTCATGGTTACACTTTTTGTTCTGTGAAGAGCACTGCAAACGCCAAGTGGTGATTCTCAAATGCAAGACGAAGAGCGCCGATTACACTTGATCCGTGAAGAAGATGGATGCTCGGCCTTGGAGGAGGAATTTTCCAAGTATGAGAGGAAAGGTGTTTGAGGCAGAGGTTTAGCTTCTATATTGTGTGATCCTTTTGTTTTGGCCGAAGCTCCCTTTATATAAGCCAAGCAAAACCTAGTTCGACTCCTTCTAGGACTCTAATTACTCCACCCGGGTAACCTGACCCTTCTCCAATAAAATAGGAATTTCTCTCGTTCTAGAATTCCAAATCGTATGATTCCAGTTGCATTGGAAACTACACTTCTAGAGATTTCCAACCATATGCTTACCGCATCTAGACTCATCCGGATCTATTCACAGTGGTCTTTCGAAGTGGGATGATGTACAAATGCCAATTTCTGATAATTCATTTTAATCCATCTTCTTTCGTTGGGCTTCTTTGGACATGCTCTTGGTCGTTGACCCATCTTCATTAATCTTGGTCCACTCTTGAGTAATTTGGGCTCCCATTCAGTAATAGGGTCGACATTTTCAATATATAAGCAAACTCGCGACAAATTCTTCTTTTAGGTGGACTACGATTTCAATTCTTCTCCAATCACAATTAAGAAAGATCTGGACACTTCCTCTTCACTTTAGGAAATATTTTTCACATGTTTTTCGAATTCACTTTCTTATTCTCCCAAGGACTTCTATTCCAATCAAGGATTCCTAGTCGAAATAGGATTCTTCATTTTTCTGCGATTTTGCTCCATTTTGCCTTCTTTCTTGTTCTTCCTTTATTTTCAACCTAAAAACATAAAGTAAGTTAGAAACATATTTACTAAGGTCAAAACAAAGCTAAATGTAAAGAGAAAAACGTTAAGAATCAAGCATAAAATGCGTAGATCATAAGGGCACCACAAAGAGAGTAGCGTTGATTTCCTTCACCCCCTACACCAACAATCGTTGTGATGTGTTGGCAAGTTTTGCTGATGTTGGATATCTCTGTGATCCACACAAAAGTTATTTCCCAAGTTGGTTATGTCTTTACTATGGGAAACACCGCGACATCTTGGAGGTCTACAAAGCAGACCCTAGCCGCTACATCCACGAATCATTCTGAGATTATTGCTCTTCATGAGGCAGTTAAGGTGTGTACGTATATGGCCGAGGTCCATCATTACACATATTCGTGAGACTTATGGATTGGAATCACTACTGACTCTTGATTTGAGGATAATGTGGCAGATTTTCTAAGTCATTGGCCAAATTCCACATTTGAGAAGCATGTGTAGAGCATAGGGTTGCTCAGATTACTCAAGCTACCATTGATGTTGATATCAGTAGGAGATGCAGACTTCAGGGGGAGTCTGGCATGCACATGAGCGTTTCTGGATGTGAATGACACTTTGTACTCTTTTTCCTTGACTAAGGTTGTTTTTATCCCACTGGGTTTTTATTACTTAGCAAGGTTTTAATGAGGCAACATAGTTATGTGTCATATCATCGTCTACGACGATTTGCACTCTTTTTACTTGGCGAGACCGATTTTTCTCCTGCAAAGGTTTTTGGCTCGGCAAAGTTTTTGATGAGGCATTAATGAAGCAAATGAAGAGGCATCACCACCATACACTGGCACAAGGGGGAGTGTTGTAGGATATTTGATGTTCCTAGTTATGGTGGAGATTACAGAATATGACAAGTATAACTTATCTAGTAATGTAATAGGATTACTTTCCTGATTGTACCTCTTGTACTCTCCTATATATAGGAGTTGCTCTTTCATTAATAAAGTTACACAATTCATTGCTTCATATTATTCTCTCTACTTTATATTTTCCTTAAACATTTTTCTTTTTAATTTGTTTTTTTTTCACGGGTGATGAGAAATGACGGGGATGGCTGAAACTTCGTGTATTATGTATGGGAGGGAAACTTGGTTACTGTTACTGTACAGACTCGTTGGGTCTGATTACCTCCGATTTATATGTACGTGCTTGGTGAATGTTCATGATAGTATTTGTGTCTTTATGTATTTGTTTGGGGAATGATTTTTTGAGTAGGAAAAAGTCAAGAACTTGGTTCTGATGTGTGGTTTTGTGCAGGAAAGACTTTTACGTTAGAACGAGCAGAGCAGCCCCAGACTAACACACTCATACAATGAGACTAGTAAACCAAATCCATGCTTTGCTGATCAAAATCCCAAAACTCCAATTTATGAACCCCTGGCTGGGATATCTGACGAAATCTTCAGCACCACAAAATGCCACCAAATGCTTCACCACCCAACATCCCACGACCAGTACACATTCACTTGTGCTCTCAAGGCATGTTGTTGCCTGCTCCATTCACCTCAAAAAGAAGGCCAAGTGAAGGCATATACTTGATGTTGGCTATTTCTTGAGCCATGACAAAACACAGCAATGGAAGATAATCAATGCTTAAGTGACATTACACATTTTATCTCTTTGGACAAACAGGTATAACATTCATTGCATACATGTTTTCCATCTAGGATAGAACACTGAGCATGTATCCCAGACATTCTGGAACAGTTTTCTGATGTGATATTTCTTGGCTTTAATCACTACTAAAAATCCAGTTTGCTTGTGATTAATCTGGTTGTTCTTTGACTATAAAGAAACTGACTTAGTCAATGAAGATCCCTAGGGAAAGTTGACTAAAGTTCACATGTGTTTCCTTGAAATCCGGTTTGTCCTTTTCTAATTGTCTAAGTACTTTTTGGGCACTGTTTTTCCTGGCTCCTTCTTGCTGTCTTGAAACGTGCTCTTCCCTTGAAAACTGATATGGCTATTCTTGTACAAGTACAAAGGACCCTTTTGCCTTGTTTAGACAACCTTAGCTCATTAAGGTAAGACCTTTAGCTGCCTTGGTTTTGCTCCCTGTTTAGGTTGCTGTATCCGTTCTGTAGCTGCTGTTTTAGGTCTGCATTGGTCCATGTTTAGGTTTGCATTAGGACAGTGTCTAGGTCTGCATTTAGGCTTGCATGCTGATGTGTTTTACGAGCTTCTTAGCTGTGTTGAACGTGCCTAGTTGAGCTGTCTTTGACCTTTGAATAACCTGCCCTATATAAGGAGTCTTAAGCTGTCTTAGATCCTTGGTTGGTTGAGTGAAAACACTTGGGGTTTTGGTTATTCTGTTTTGATCACTCTTTGAGAGCACTTTCGAGTGTAGTTTCTCTTGTCTCTTCTCTTCCCCTTCCATGTCTTCTGGTTGCCCTGTATGTGCATAATAGACATGGATTCTTAAAGCATAAAAACTGTTTTCAAAAACTCATATGCATTGTTGCATTGTGCATTCCATTGAGATGAAGTATGGAGATGCCCAACCCAAGAAGTTGATCAAGAAGATTTAACTTACGTGTAGTTAAGATCTGAGTTGATACTTCTGTAAATTTCCAAAGTGTAAGCACATAGATTAAAGTAGTGTAGCTCTGTTTGTACTGGTGGGTAGACTAGTCAGGATAGCATACGGGTTATGTATCCCCAGAGTGCCAGAAACTTGTAATTGTGTGTGTTACAAAGTAGTGGAAAGGTTTGTCCCTCAAGAGTTAGGGGCACGCAGTTTTTGATCCTGGTTGTAGGATTTCTGCGTTATCAAAAACATCTTGTGTCACTTTACTTACTGTTTTACATTTCAGTAATCGTTTCTGTGCTTCGGGATAGATCTCTCTCTTGCTATCCCGAGAACAGTTTTGAACGAAAAAGTGGTAAAGGCCTATTCACCCCCCCCCCTCTAGGACCTTTAAGTGGTATCAGAGCGGCCACTAGCCTTTGCTAGTGAGATCCTCTGAGGGGTCGGTTATGGATCGGGAAAAAGGTTCTTCCATAAATGTTCCACCTTTTTTCGATGGACATGATTTTTCTCAATGGAAAATCATGATGAGCGCCTTCCTCTCCTACCAAGATGATGGTATGCTGTGGCAAAGTGTAGAGGAAGGCTGGACACATCCCACAAAACCAAGAGGCGCTGAATCAACCGAATTGGTTTCAAAGCCGAGGTCAGAATGGGAGAAAGCCGACAAGGATTGGGCTAGAGCAAACATCAAAGCTCTAAGTTGTCTATTCAATGCCGTATCCGAAGCAGAGCGTCAAAGGATAATCCATTGCTCTACTGCTAAGGAGGCATGGGAAGTGCTCATCAACACTCATGAAGGTAACTCTCGTGTTAAGCAACAAAAACTTCAACATCTTATATATGAGTTTGAAGGTCTGAGCATGAGTAACAAAGAGTCTATTGATGATTTCTATGGTCGTGTGCTAAATATCACAAATCAATGTCGTAGCTTAGGCGAGGCTATAGAATCAAAGAAAATTGTTAGGAAATTTTTGAATGCGTTACCTCATTTCTTTGACTCGAAAATGAACGCTATAGAAGAGGCTCATGATCTAGACACTTATCCTTTAAAGGAGCTTGTTGGAAATTTAAAAACTTATGAGACACTCAAGAAAAGGCCTATGCATGAAAAATCTATTGCTCTAAGTTCGGTTAAAATTGATGTTGAAAAAGTGCTGGATGATGAAGAAGATGATAATGATGAATATGCCTTTTTAACTAAACAATTTGAGAAATTCTTAAGAAAAAGGAAATCTTTCAACTCTAACCGGAACTTGTCTAAAGGATCTAGCTCTAAACCTTTTAGAAATAAGGTTGCTCAGAAAAGTCGGGATATCAGACCCTCTTCTATCCCGAAAATGGACATGAAATGTTTTGAATGCAATGGGGTAGGACATAAAGCTGTAGACTGTGCTAACAGGAGAAACAAGCCTCATAAAGTGTTAAAAGCAACCTGGAGTGATAGTGAGTCTAATGAAAATTCTGAAACCGATCTTGATGAAGACGAGAAAGTTGCTTTTGTCTCCCATATCACATTAGATGAGTCTCTTGACGACAATGATTCTGATGATGAAGGACATGATATGTATGTGCGTTTGTGTAAAGCCTCTAAGTCTATGCTTGCTAAAAATGAAGCTCTATCTAATGAGCTTTCATTGAGTAAGGAGACACATTCCAGGATACAAGGAGAGTTTCTATCCCAGAAAGCATAATGGAATTCAACCAAAACCCAACTTGAAGAGCAAGTGATGTTTCTCAAAGAAGAGCTGGACCGACAGTCTTTGTCCATAAGCTCGCTGGCTGCTGAGAAGCTGAAGCTCGAAGAAGCATTGCTGGACGCCCGGAACCAGTTCGCAACGTTCTCCATTGGCTCGGAGAAGCTATCCCAAATCTGTAGGATGGGAAGGCTGGATGGTAGCAGGAGAGGCTTGGGGTTCAAGGATGATGACAAACCCAAAAGCTCGGAGAAGACTATGTTTGTAAAAAGCACAAGCTCGATGTTGGGTAAGCCTCCACCTCAACTGAAGATTGATGCCTCTGAAGCTTCCAAAGCACCCATGCTTAAAAAAAACCCACATATCAAGTGCTATCACTGTGGGAACAGTGGACATATCCGGCGGAACTGCTACAAGCTAAAGAGGAATCCAACAATAGCAAAGTTCCCACAAAACAACAATCTGCTCGCCTACTTTCAATAATCTCTCAATGAACTGACCAGGATTGCTCAATCTCTTGCCATCCCGAAGCAGAAGAAGAAGCCAGTTTCCTCAAACTGGGTCAGAAAATCTGTTCGTGGAACCAGGGATACCAGAAGTGTCATGCCTCCCAAGGAACCTGGTGTCAAGAAGAAACAAGAAGAAGTTATTTGCTTTCTTTCAAGAGTGAAAACCTCGCCCATTGCTGCAAGAGAAGTTGTAGCTGTTTGCAATGTTGCCTTGACTGCTCTTTCTACCAGGAAATCCGATTCTTGGTACATGGACAACGGCTGTTCGAAGCACATGACCGGAGAACAGAAATGGTTTACCTCCATGGATGACACTCATCCAGTTGGTGATGTTATGTTTGGTGATGGTGACAAGGCAAAGATTATTGGATGCGGGACAGTTGACACTCCTGGTCTCCCATCCTTGAAGAATGTTCTGTTGGTGGCAAGTTTGGAAGTCTGCTTACTTAGTGTAAGTCAGATTGTTGACGAGTATGAGACTGTGACGTTCGACACATCTCAGTGCACAGTCCTTGATGGGAAAGGAAGGTGTGTGATGAAAGGCGAAAGGTCCAGAGATCATTGCTACTGTGTCCGTGCTAATAAAAGGCTAGAACCTGAAATGTGCTTCCGATCCTTGACACAAGAAAGCATGCTAGATCTATGGCATAGGAGGATGTGCCATCTCAACCATCAAGATGTGGTGAAGCTGTCCTCGAAGGATGGAGCTCGTGGTCTGCCCAAACTATCTGGGAGAGCTGCAGGTATGTGTGGAGACTGCAAAATGGGTAAGCTATCCCGAACCTCTCATCCTGTCTTAAATTCTAAACCACCCTCTAATGTGCTTGAATTGCTTCACTTAGATCTAGTAGGTCCTGTTGAAACTGAAAGTATTGCTAGAAAGAAATATGTGCTTGTTGTGGTAGATGATTTTTCTAGATTTACTTGGGTTGTGTTTTTAAGTGATAAAGCTCAAACCTTTGGGAAGTTTTTAGAACTAGCAAAACGTGTTTCAAATGAAAAGCTTTCCGAAAACAAATGCATCTTGAGGATTAGATCGGATCATGGAACTGAGTTTGAAAACTCTTTGTTTGCCGAGTATTGTGAGGAAAATGGTGTGCACCATGAGTTTTCAGCCCCCATTACACCCTAACAAAATGGGATTGTTGAGAGGAAGAATAGGGTGTTGGTAGAAATGGGGAGGGTTATGTTGAGTTCTGCAGATTTACCTCACATGTTTTGGGCCGAAGCAATCTTTAATGCATGTTACACTCTTAACCGTGTGATTTTTCGACCGGGTACTAGTAAAACACCTTATGAACTTTGGAAAGGCAAGAAACCAAATATTTCACATTTAAAGGCTTTTGGTAGTGCCTGCTTTATCTATAGAGATCGTGAGTATTTGACCAAGTTCGATGCTAAATGTGATAGAGGTGTCTTTCTAGGTTATGCCTTGAACAACCGTGCTTATCGTGTCTATAACAAGAGAAATTGTAAAGTTGTAGAAACGGTGAATGTTGCCATCAATGACTCTCTTGTATGCTCTCACAACCATTCTTCAAGAGATGTGCAGGTTGAGGATGTAAGCACTGAGACATCTCCCAAAGCTGCTGAAACTCCTATTGATGAGCAGAACCCCATTCCTGATGATGTATCCCAGGATACAGAATCTGACACTGAAGGTGCCAGGATAGACCAGACTCTGACTATCCAGAAGCCACATCGGGTTGGAAAACGTCAAGTTCAAAAAGATCACTCTCCCTCGGATGTGATTGGGATGGTTGATGAACCAAGGCAAACCCGAAGTAAGTCCAAAGTGCTTGTAAGTAATCTCATTAGCCTCAAAAACTTTCTTACTTTGCATAGGTTAGCTATCAATCGAATTGCTTGCTATGGTTTTGTTTCTAGTGTTGAGCCTAAGAATGTTAAAGATGCTTTAAAAGATTCAGAATGGATTATGGCTATGCAAGAGGAATTAAATCAATTTGAGAAAAGCAATGTGTGGCATTTAGTTCCTAGACCTAAGGGTAAGAATGTTATAGGAACGAAATGGGTTTTTAAGAACAAAACGGATGAGAAGGGAATTATCACGAGAAACAAAGCTAGATTGGTTGTGCAAGGTTATTCACAGATTGAAGGCCTAGACTTTGATGAAACCTTTGCTCCCGTAGCTAGACTTGAATCTGTTAGGTTACTTTTGGCCATTTCTTGTTTTCTTAAATTTGATCTCTTTCAAATGGATGTGAAAAGTGCATTTCTAAATGGAATTTTGAAAGAAGAAGTTTATGTGGAACAGCCTCCGGGATTCCTAAGCTCTTACTATCCCGAACATGTGTACAGATTAGACAAAGCCCTTTATGGTTTGAAGCAAGCTCCTAGAGCTTGGTATGAAAAATTGTCTACACACTTCATTGACCATGGGTATGTTAGAGGTTCCATTGATAAAATCATGTTTGTCAAGAATGTTTCACATCATATGATTATTGCCCAAATCTATGTGGATGATGTGGTGTTTGGCTCTACCTCTCAAAAACTTGTTGAGGAGTTTGTCACTCTAATGAAGCAAGAATTTGAAATGAGTCTCTGTGGCAAGCTAAACTTCTTCCTTGGACTACAAGTTCAGCAAAGGAAAGATGGTTTGTTCATCTCGCAGGAAAAGTATGCGAAGGAACTTGTGAAGAAGTTTGGGATGGAAGGAGCCTCTCCCATCCGGAACCCAATGGGGACTTCATGCAGAATCAGTGCAGATCTGGAGGGTACCAATGTTGATCAAACCCTCTACAGAAGCATGATTGGAAGCTTGCTTTACCTCACAGCCAGCAGACCTGACATCTCCTTCAGTGTGGGTGTTTGTGCTCGGTATCAAGCCAACCCCAAGGAATCCCATGTGAAGGCAGTCAAGCGTATCATCTGATACGTCTCAGGTACATGTGCTTTCGGTATTCTGTACACAACATATACTAACACTGAAATTGCAGGATATTCGGACTCGGATTGGGCGGGAGACGCCACAGATAGGAAGAGCACCTCGGGAGGTTGCTTCTTTGTTGGGAACAATTTGGTGTCATGGCATAGCAAGAAGCAGAATTGCGTATCCTTGTCCACTGCCCAAGCAGAGTACATAGCTGCTGGAAGTTGCTGCACACAACTTCTCTGGATGAAGCACATGCTAAGCGACTACGGATTTGAGCAAGGTATTCTATCCCTGTTCTGTGATAATACTTCTGCTATCAATATCTCAAAGAATCCTGTGTTGCATTCTAGGACCAAGCATATAGAAATCAGATATCATTTTTTATTACAAACTTGGTTGAAGAGAATCAACTTGAAATGACTTTCATTCCAACTGAACAACAATTGGCTGATTTATTCACTAAGCCCTTAGACAACATGAGATTTGAAAGTCTTAGGAAGGCTATTGGTGTATGCACCATCACTTGAGATATCTCCCTCACTGTTCTCAATTTACTTTTCAGCATTTTACTTTTCTGAAAATAAGTGTTGGCATACTCTGGGATACGAGTCTGTGCATGCATCCCTGGAAATATTTCTGAACTTGAACTAGAATGGTGTGTTCTTATTTCATGTTTCCTGATAGAAAATTGCTGCATCTTTCTCTTGCGTATATGCATCTATGTCTTTAAGAATGTTAGTGCATGTGGTCTAAATCACTCTTGGAACTAGAAAGAATTTTTGAGCACAAAGGTCATTCTTGTGGGGTGTACAAAGTTTGAGCTAGAAAATTGAGTGAGTTGAACTAGTTACTAAAGAACAATTGTGTTATTCTGGTGCTTATTGTTAAATGATTAAAGTAAAGGAATGGACTAGTCTTTTGCTGGGTGCACCTTAACCGGAACAAGTGCGGATCCCTGAGATGTTATCTATCCTTCGATTGGTTTGGACTAGTTACCCACTGAGTGTCCCTGAAACACAAATTATTCTTTCGAGCATTGCGCTCAGGACATAATGGTAACTACTCTGTTACATGAACCTATGAGGACGTATTTCTCAGATGAGCTCTTGGACAAATGTTAAAGAAAATGGAGAATTTGAGTTGAACTTAAATGAGAACGGCCAAAGGCCATGTTGGGACAAAGTCCTTGTTATGCTGAATTTCCAGAGCTCTAAAAATGTTGTGACAAAGTCACTTGGTTATTCTTAAGGTCCTCATATCATTTGATGCTCCAAACTTGTACTCTCTTAGATGAAATTTTAACACACACACTCTTAAGGTTCCAAGATCTGATTTATAAGAACATTGCATTGATGTTGCTTTATAGTCATATACCCATGTGAAAAATTTGAGCCTACAAGACATATGAAAATTAGTTGTCACATTCTTGTGATTCATGCTTAAATGTTTTTCTGTGGTCTGGGATTCTATAGACTGTTTCCATCCCAGGGGTTATGCTGAACAGTTTGAAAATCTCTCTGAAATTCAAAATTTTGTGTTGTTTTATGCATCACGTGAGGGGGAGCTTTCAAATTTGGTGGTGAGTACATTGGTACTTCCTATTACTCAGGGTTGTTCCATGCATCCAGTGGATATTGCATGTCCCTTTGTCTAATTGGGTTTTTAGCTGGTTTTGAGGTATCCTGACTAGACCACATACGTGGTATCCTAGGGTTAGGCCACTGTATCACTTTCTGCTGTGAAGTGACTACACGAGACTGAAAGTCTGCTGGTTTGTTTCAGTTGCTTTTGCGTGCTTGAATGGTCTTGGTGCATGATTCCAAGGCATTAATTTGAATTCATGATGATTGTGCTTAGAAATAGGAGAAGCCCCCTTGGTCTTCGAACGATTTCGATTCCCCTGATTTCTTTTCCTAGCCGGTTTCACTTCATCTTCTCTCGGTTCCCTTAAATTTCTCTCTCTCTCATGACAAGAGCCAGAAACAGAAGAACTTTCCTTCCTCCACAACGAGTCTTCTTCTTCCATCCTCTCATGGCACTCCCTGATCCATTTATCCCTGAAGAGGTCATTTTGCTTCCTGCTCCACCACAAAAATCACCTCCTCACTCTCCAAAGAACCCAAGCCCTACTGTCTCTCCTACCCCTGCTGAGAAATCTGAACCTCCTGCTGTCCGATCGACCTACTTACGCAAGAAGGCGATCTCCAAGCCCACTGGAGCCAAGAAGGTGGCTTCCAAGAAGAAGAAACATACTACCTCTGCTTCTGTTGTTTCTCCTACCATTTCTCCTCCTCAAGATATTGCTGCCTCTGAAATACCTTCTCCTCCTCAGCCAGAAATTACATCTGCTCAGCCCATTTCTCCTCCACCATCTCCAATGGTTGTCGATCCTACTCCCGTATCTCCTCCTGCTGTCGATCCCCCTTCTGCTTCTCTCCAGGTTACCTTGGGAAAAAGGAAGAGAACCACTTCTGTTTGTTCCTCTGGTTCTGCCTCCACTCCCTCGGCTGAGATTTCTCCTACCTCGACTGCACCTAGGGTCACTCGATCCAAAGCCAAAAAGTCTATTGTCTCTCCTCGAGCCAAGAAAGCAATCAAATCTACTGCATCTCCTCCAGTAAAGTCTACTCTGAAAGCTTCTGCCTCTACTATCTCCAAGCGTTCTGCTGAAACTTCCTCATTCCATCCTCGCTCTCACTTCGTCTCTACCGATTCTTTCAGTCTGTTTGGGTACATCACCATGCATCGTCCTATCGTCTCTGAGCGTCCTTTTGATTTTGCTTCCCTGCACCCTGCTCTGTTTTCTCTCGTGTCTTCTTTTGGATGGGTTACTCCGTTGGCCTCCCTGCCTCGCTATAATCGCACCATTGTTCAGGAGTTCTATGCGAACTTCCCTTCTGATATTTCCTCTGAAGTCTGTCTTCGCTCGAAACAGCAAATCTGTGTCACAGTCTGTGGTGTTCCTGTGAATTTTTCTCCCTCTCAGATTCGTCAAGCTCTGTCCCTTCCAGTTACCTCTGATGGTGTTCTAAAATCTTACTCTGACTACTCTACCTCTCTTACCATTCAAGACCTTGCCTTGCGACTCTACTCATCTCCTCCTCCTGGACCTGTTGTCGGTACCTTTCTCTCCAGCAAATTTATGACAAAATGGTTCAAAGCCTTGGGCTTTCTTGTGCGTTCCCTGTTCCATCCTGCTACTCAGACCAGCAAAATTCCACACAAACAGGCTGTCCTCATGGCGTACCTTAGTCATGATCCCATCCGTCCTATAATTCATGCTGAGTACTTCATGTTTCAGGCCATCCGCACTGCTGGTGTCTCCCACCGCAATGCTCTTGGTAAGGCTCTGGTGTTCCCCTTCCTCATCACCAAACTTTGTGGTGATGCTGGTGTGCCTCTGACACAGGGAGACGCTCTTGGTCCTGAACTCCTTCCGATCGATGCCATCACTATCACCCGATCTGTGCATCAGTCCAATGAGTACATTGAGCCTATGGACCAGAAGTTCTTAAAAGCTGTTGTCAAGTCTATGCTCTCCGATGCTGTCCAGGAAATCAAGGTTCATCTCAAGGAGCAGTTCACTGCATTCAAGGCCGAGCTCTCACTGTTGCTATCTAGTCAAGCTGGATCTGCCCCTGCTCAGGAGCCAACGGTGTCCTCCCCTCCCTCGGACAAGCAAGAAGGTGCCACTCCTTCTGACTCGGGAGACACTATCCACCTCGGTGCAATGGGAGTAGATGACGAGGATGTGGTGTATGACGGCTCTGGCTATGCTGTGTGAAGACTCCCTGTTGTACTCTCTGATCATGTGTCGTGCTGTTTTCTCTCTTTTTCTTTCGGTCTCTTTCCTTTTGGTTTTCTGTTGAACAATCGTATGGTTTTATGGTTTTGTGGCAAACAATTATTATGGTGATTAATTTTTGTTTGAACCCTTTGTCCTTTATTGACAAAAAGGGGGAGAACCGGTTAATTATTGTGTGTTGTTATGCATATATGATTGTGATATGTTGGGAAGATTGCAGGCATACCTGTTTGGTTGTGTTACTAACTATGCTGCAGGTATTCGTTTTGGGAGAACCGGTTATTGGCTTTTGGGAGAACCGGTTATTATTTTTGAAGGATATTATGGGACTTATGTATCCTTACCCCTGCATATGCTTAGGGGGTGTACTGTTAACTGTTTGAACTGGTTACCTCTGTTTGGGTAGGATACTATGTGATATAGATATCCTTGTTGCTGCATATGTTTGTATGTGTTACAACTATGTTGCAGATACTCTTGTAGAACTGTGTTTTGTCAAGAAATGCCAAAGGGGGAGATTGAAGGCATACACTTGATGTTGGCTATTTCTTGAGCCATGACAAAACACAGTAATGGAAGATAATCAATGCTTAAGTGACATTACACATTTTATCTCTTTGGACAAACAGGTATAACATTCATTGCATACATGTTTTCCATCTAGGATAGAACACTGAGCATGTATCCCAGACATTCTGGAACGGTTTTCTGATGTGATATTTCTTGGCTTTAATCACTACTAAAAATCCAGTTTGCTTGTGATTAATCTGGTTGTTCTTTGACTATAAAGAAACTGACTTAGTCAATGAAGATCCCTAGGGAAAGTTGACTAAAGTTCACATGTGTTTCCTTGAAATCTGGTTTGTCCTTTTCTAATTGTCTAAGTACTTTTTGGGCACTGTTTTTCCTGGCTCCTTCTTGCTGTCTTGAAACGTGCTCTTCCCTTGAAAACTGATATGGCTATTCTTGTACAAGTACAAATGACAATTTTGCCTTGTTTAGACAACCTTAGCTCATTAAGGTAAGACCTTTAGCTGCCTTGGTTTTGCTCCCTGTTTAGGTTGCTGTATCCGTTCTGTAGCTGCTGTTTTAGGTCTGCATTGGTCCATGTTTAGGTCTGCATTAGGACAGTGTCTAGGTCTGCATTTAGGCTTGCATGCTGATGTGTTTTACGAGCTTCTTAGCTGTGTTGAACGTGCCTAGTTGAGTTGTCTTTGACCTTTGAATAACCTGCCCTATATAAGGAGTCTTAAGCTGTCTTAGATCCTTGGTTGGTTGAGTGAAAACACTTGGGGTTTTGGTTATTCTGTTTTGATCACTCTTTGAGAGCACTTTCGAGTGTAGTTTCTCTTGTCTCTTTTCTTCCCCTTCCATGTCTTCTGGTTGCCCTGTATGTGCATAATAGACATGGATTCTTAAAGCATAAAAACTGTTTTCAAAAACTCATATGCATTGTTGCATTGTGCATTCCATTGAGATGAAGTATGGAGATGCCCAACCCAATAAGTTGATCAAGAAGATTTAACTTACGTGTAGTTAAGATCTGAGTTGATACTTCTGTAAATTTCCAAAGTGTAAGCACATAGATTAAAGTAGTGTAGCTCTGTTTGTACTGGTGGGTAGACTAATCAGGATAGCATACGGGTTATGTATCCCCAGAGTGCCAGAAACTTGTAATTGTGTGTGTTACAAAGTAGTGGAAAGGTTTGTCCCTCAAGAGTTAGGGGCACGCAGTTTTTGATCCTGGTTGTAGGATTTTTGCGTTATCAAAAACATCTTGTGTCACTTTACTTACTGTTTTACATTTCAGTAATCGTTTCTGTGCTTCGGGATAGATCTCTCTCTTGCTATCCCGAGAACAGTTTTGAACGAAAAAGTGGTAAAGGCCTATTCACCCCCCCTTTAGGACCTTTACCAAGAAATCCAATCCCGCGTTATCAAATCCGGTTACGTATCTGATACCTTCATCCAGAACTCGTTGCTCCATTTCTACGTAGTCCAATCTGACATTGTTTCTGCTATCCGCGTTTTTTATTCTATAACTGTCCTCGATGTTGTTTCCTGGACTACAATGATTTCGGGTCTTTCCAAGTGTGGGCTTGTAAACGAAGCAATTGTCAAGTTTATGTCCATGGACGTAGAGCCTAATCTCACAACTCTTGTGACTGTTTTGACCTCTTGTTCTACTTTAAGAGCTTTCCGGTTTGGTAAAGCTATTAATGGTTATTGTTTGAGGAAGCTTCATGAAAGGAACTTGATTTGGGACAATGTTGTGCTGGATTTTATCTGAGATGTGGAAATTTGGGGAGTGCAAGGTACCTGTTTGTCAATATGCCCAAGAGAGATATGGTTTCTTGGACTATTATGGTGGGTGGTTATGCACAAAGTGGTCTTTGTGAAGAGGCAGTGAAACTTTTCCAACAACTGATGCAGCAGGGTGGGGAAGCTGAGCCTAATGAGGCTACCATTATCAATGTATTATCAGCATGTTCTTCGATATGTGCATTGAGTTCTGGCCGGGAGGTGCATGCCTGTGTCAGTAGTCGAAGAGATCTCATGGTGAATGGCAATGTGGGAAATGCATTAATCAACATGTATGCGGAAATTTGGGTTTGGCTATTTCGGTTCTTAAGGCCCTGGAATGCAAAGATGCCATTTCTTGGAGTACTATAATTAGTGGCATGGCCATGAATGGCCATGGAGTACACGTGCTGCAGCTCTTTTCCAGTATGCTAGCCAATGGGATTTCTCCTGATGGGGTAACCTTCCTTGGTTTGTTAGTGGCATGCAGTGATGCAGGCCTGGTAGATCAAGGGTTGATGTTCTTCAATGCTATGAAGAAAGTTTACCACATTGTTCCCGAAACACAACATTATGCATGTCTGGTTGATATGTATGGTGGCGCTGGGCTCTTAGAAGAAGCAGAAGCAGAAGCAGAAGCTTTCATTAAAGAAATGCCAACAGAAGCTGAGGGTCCCATTTAGGGAGCGCTGCTTTATGCTTGCAAAATTTATGGAAATGAGGAGATGGTTGAGAGGATCAGACAAGGAGTTCTCAGTAGTCCAGGTGTGAGCACTGGAACTTATGTGCTGTTATCAAATGCTTATGTTCATCATGATAGGTGGGATGGTTCTAACAAGGTTCGTGATGAAATGAGAGAGATGGGGTTGAAGACACCGGCAGGTCGTAGCTGGATTGAGATTGGTCTGTCCATCTAATCAATAAACAGGTGATACCAGTAGATGGTTGTCATAGGTCATACGGTCATTCCCAGAAGGAAAGAACCATTCTTTCCCAAGTGATTGGCTTTCCTTTAGTGCCAGGCGATCGCGCATTTGGTGATATCAGAAATCAAATCCAAGTTTGAGGAGTCTGAAATCAATCATGCGAAAAATGAAAATCAAGAAGTTAAAGCTGCAGAGGAACAGTGAGAAGGGCCACATTTGATCGGGGTCAAGGGGAATGAGTAAAGGCAGCACGAAAGGATATGGATGTCTGACAAAGTTCACTGTATTGTTTGCCTTCACTGCTTTGGTCAAGGTGCATCTCTTTTAGCAGCATAATGTTGTTGTACTCTCAGTGATCTATTAATTTTCCATACTTTGCTACTTGTGTTATTAGTTACTTATACATAGATTTCTTGATTCATTTATTTATGTATTCTTGTACAAATTCTAGATTCTTTGTAAATTTTTGTTCGACTTTATTGAAAATACACAACCTTGGACAGGATTCAAATCTCTTCATTGGCTATTTTGGAGCATGTTTATGTTTCCACCGGATTACGCGGGACGTAATATAACTGAAGCAAGTACGAGCTTCTTCTCCTTATCCGAACGCTCGGGCTATTCAGATGGTCGGGTGCTTCTTCTCCCTTCGGGTGTGCGGGTACGCATATTCGGGTATGGCTGTTAGAAGAATACAACGACAAACAGATAGTCAGATGGTCGAGACAGGGGTGGCCTGCCTTCAACGCTCCGATGCCTAAGTTAGAAGATGTATTGGATATAACAGTCAACTGAACGTGCGTGAGAGTAGGTTGGAGTGTTTAGTGGAGTTGAATGGATTCAGATGTGTTGATCTCCCTGTTACCTGTAATAAATACCTTTCATATATAGGTGGTTGAGTTTGCTGCTTACTTGTGCTCCTCGACGTGCGCGCTCGGATGGGGTCGGTCTTGCGGGCGAAGTTGAAGCCTTCCTGGTGGTCTTTCGGGCGGTCGGGTAGGTGTTGATTACCTGCTTAAGTGGATAAGTATATTTAATCGGACAACTAATGATGCTATACTAACAAGTCCCCAAGTCAAAGAGAACTTTCTTGACTGGGGAGTTGAAAAAGGGTTCGTGCGATTAAACAAGAATACTTATCCGATTGAGCAGTGATGTGTGATCCTGTAACCCCCAAGTCCCCCAACTCTCCGGTCAAGGAAGGGCTCGTATGACGAAGTGGGTACCTGTGAGTCCGATTGTGTACCTGTTCGTGCGGTCCTGTATTCTGGGCTCGGCCTCCAAACGAGTCTTGCTATTTGGAGCCGTGCGCCCGTGGAGTTTGCCTGGTGAATACAAATAGGTGCAATACAGATATATAAGTATGCGAATGCGTGAATGTATGAATGTATGCCAATGTATGTATGTTTGCAAGCATGATGGATCCGAGCTGGACCCCGACCCTGGAATGGAGCCGTTAAGCCACGGATCGGTCGTTCTTGAAATGTTATGGGTGGAACCGAGCTGACCCCGACCCCCCAATTTGGAGCCGTTAAGCCTCGGAACGGTCGTTCTTGATGCATGGATGGAACCGAGCTGACCCCGAACCCCCAGGAGCCGTTAAGCCTCGGAACGGTGGTGCATAGGTGCCCGAGAGGGAGTTGTCAACTCATCGGCGTCGACCTATCGTAACGCTAACGTTAGGATGTCGTTACGTACGTTTGTTGCTCATAATCGTAACGCAAACGTTGGAATGCTGTTGCGTACGTTTGTTGCAGCGCACACGGAGGGACGGACGCATGCCCGTGCCACTCATCGGTCTTAGCGCGCGCAAGGAGAGGACAGACCCCATGCCTGTGCTGCCTAATCCGGCTTGCTTTCGCGCACGGAGAGGACGGACCCCACACCCGGAATGCTCATCGGTCTTAGTGCGCACAAGGAGGGGACGGACCCCGAGCCCTTGCCGCCTAAGTCGGTGAGTCGATCGTTAATGTTGCACGCACGGAGAGGACGGATCCCACACCCGTGCCGCCCATCGGTCTTAGAACACGCAAAGAGAGGGCGGACCCCATGCCCGTGCCGCCTAATCCAGCGAGTTGGTCGCTTACCGTTACGCGCACGGAGGGGATGTGCCCCACGCCCGTGGCGGTGAGTTCTTTTTAGCGCGTGGAAGGGGGAACGCGGACGTTCATCCTCCCCTGGGACGCCTAACTGGTGTTGCATTGGTGGTGTTGACTTGCCTGTGATATTTCTTGGGCGCTTTGTAGTGCGTGTGGTGCGTGCGCCTGTCCAAATGGCGGGAGTCGTGGCGTGTGTCGTCTTGCTTTGGGTGTGGTGATGCTCTATTTTGGTGAGGCGGTTGAGGTGACATTCCTTTTGACTTCTTCTTGGGAACCGTTGTGTAATAAATGCTAGCCGGCGTAATTAATGCAGGCTTGCCCTGGGCATTAAATGCAGATGACGTAATAACTGCTCGGAGATCATGCGTCAGGCGCGTGGCGCGTGTGGTGCTGCATGGCTGACATGTGGCGAGATGTGGGAGATCATGCTAGGGTTTGAAACCGAGGCGGGAAGTCGAAGGGTGAGCGCGGTTACTTAGGCAGGCAAGTAAACCGCCTCGGGGGCCACGTGTCATGATCTGACGGTGGACACGCGAAAATGGACGGCTGGCGTTCGTTTGCGTGTATCGTGCGATCAGTATAAATAGGGGCTCTGGTGTCGTCTTCCTCACCACTTTTACAATTTACTGAAACGCTGCAAAAATTACTCTGCATACTGTTCTTCTTGTTCTTGCTCTCTGTTCTTTGCTGTCTACCGGATTTCGTCGTCGACGTCCATCTTTCAACCTTCGATTTCGATTTGGTGAGGCTCTTTGAACTTGTTTTGCTGTTTTCCGTTTTGCTTTTTTCTCTGTTGTTGGTTTTTCCGGTTTCTGCTTGTTTCTCTCCTCCACGGTTTCTGGGTTTTTTTGCCTTTTCTGGGTTTTGCGTCTCAAGAACAAGGCGTGTTCTTGAGACGTGCCTGGTTTGATCTTGTTTGGGGTAGTATTTCTGGGTTTTTGGTGTTTCTGGTAGTTGGTTTTTTTTTTGCTAAGTGTGGGCTTCGCGTGCGTGCGTCTAGGAGATGGAGCAATAGAGATATCGAGCGGCCAGTCACGTGAGCGGATATACGTACCGGGGGCGGGGTGGGTTAGTTGTGGTTCATACACGAGCGGGTCGGACACCACCTCGTCCGATTCCGTGATAAGTGTGACGCCTCTTCGGTTCATCCCTAATGCTTCTCCTGTGGTGCAGCCAATGGATCCTCAACAAGCGCTCGCTGCCGCGGGGTTAGGGGAATCATCTGGGTCGTCGGGCGGGTCCTCATCGTCCGGGCCATGGGGTGACGAGCTTGTTCGATCGAATCAGCCCGTGCCTCAATTTCCGGAGGGCGGGCGCGTTCACTAGGTGCTCCCTGACGGAGTGACAGTGCAAGAACCGGAGCGGACACCAAGCGTCAAGGAGATGGCACGATGGGCGCGGGGTTATCACATTCCGTCGTCCGTCAGGCTGAAGATGCCAGGGAAGGGGGAGACGTTCACCCGACCGCCGGCTGGCCACGCGTGCGTCAGTGAATTCCACCTGAAGGCGGGGATAAAGCTGCCCCTTCACCCATTTTTTCAATACATCCTGGCGCTCCTCAAGATCTCCCTTGGTCAGTGTGGGCCTACACTGGCCCAAACGTTGGTGGTGTTCTTTAACATCTTCCATTCGAGCGGGTTGGACCATCCCACACGGGCGGAATTCCTCCACTTCTTCCGCCTGAAGTACTCCTCCCGCCGGCGCGACTCGGGCACCTTCACGGTGGAACCACGCGTGAAGTGGTTGCTCATCGATCCTCCCAGTTCCTCCACCAGCTGGCGCACGATCAACTGCCTGGTCGGAGGTGACTGGGAGTTTGGCGCTCATGCCCCCGAGATCGCAGCCAACGCCCGTCGTGTCCACCGAGTCCCCCAGCGCTTCCACTGGTTAGACACGAATGAGTATCCCCTGACGCCCGAAGAGGAAGGCAGGATTGCCCGTTTAAAGTTTGTCTTCGACCCCAGGCCCGAGGCGAGGCACTTCTGGGCGGCGTGTCACTGGGACCTGATCAGGAAGACACGCTTGGCGCGAACACCTGGTCTGTCGGGTGGTGATATCTGAAATGTACGTGTAGTGTAGTTTGATCGGCTGTTACTAACCTGATCGTTCTTTCTGTTTTGCAGTGAAAATGTCCAAGTCCAAGGCGAGCGATCGGGACGATGAGCACGTGCGCCATCTCAACATGCTGTTGGAGGGTGCGGACACTGTACGCCGCGTCGTGGTGGACGGCTCGGGCGGGATGCTTGTCGGTGGTGAAGTTCAACCCACCATGATTGCATCGGCCGTCTCCTCGCACTCCTCCCCCATCCGCCAGAGGTCGGGCGCTGGGCCGTCTGTTTCCACTGCTGCTAACGTGGAGCAGGGAACACCTATCCCCCCCCCTCCTCCTCTTCCAGCCAGTCGGGGCCCAAGTCGAACTGAGCGGGACCGCCTCCACCGTGAAAAGGAGCAAAGGCAGGTAGAGCGCGACCAGCGGCGGGTCGAGCAGCAGGACCGTCGCGAGGCCTCCTAAGGCTCGGGGTCGCGCCGGTCCTCTCATAATGGTGCAGATCTCTCTTCCGGTGCCCCGACCGGTGAAGTTGAGCGCCCGCAGAAGCGCCCTCGGACGGAAGGCTCCTCTGCTCCGGACGCTGGTGGGTCCGCGTCTGGTGTTGTTGACGCTCTGCGCTGGTGGATGGCACTGCGTCGCTGGGGCCCCTGCTCCAGTCGCTGGATAATGCCGCCCCCGACGGGCTGGACAGGGCGTTCGTTGCGTGCGCCCGTCTGCAGCACCAGCTCTTCCGCGTGCACTCCCGAGAGAACATGGAACTTGCACGCCTCAGGACGGATGCCTCGAAGGCGGAGAAGGTGACAGCGAGGCTCGTGGCCAGCCTGGACAAGGCCAACGACCTGGTCCACCGCTACACCACTCGTGCGGAGGAGGCGACTGCCCGGGCTGCAGAGGCTGCTGCTCATGAGGCCTTGGTGGGCGCTGAGCGCAACAGCGCAGTGGCCGAGGTGGAGCGGATGCGTTCTGAGCTGGAGCGTGTTCGTGCTGAAGCAGCCACCCTGGAGGCAAAGGCGGAGTCTCGGATGCTGGAGGTGGATCGCATTGCGCGCGCGGAGGCTGTAGCAATGTTCAAGGAGTCTGACGAGCTTTGCGAACTAGTGAAGGCTGACGTGGAGGAGCAAGTGACTGCGTTCCGGGAGGCGGTGACTCCCTTCATCAAGCTGGATGAGTACCGGGCGTTCGTGCGGTCTGAGACAGAGAGGTTGGCGAGCGCTCGGGCTTTGGCCTCTGATGGAGGGGTGGGGCCTTCTGGGGCGGCCTCTGAGGCGGAGCGGGCGCTGGTGCAGGTGGACCTGGCCGAGCAGGAGGAGCGGACGGAGCTGGCGTCGTCCGATGAGGTGGAGGAGCTGGAGGTGAACACGGGGGCATAGTTTTAGGATTTTCCTTCTGTATATTTTTTTTTGTAATAGCGTAGGATTTTTGTAATCGGGCCTTGTGCTCTTTATCAATGAAGTTTCTTTCCTTTCTGTGTGTGTGCCTTTAGCTTCTATTTTTTTTTTTTTGGCATCTTTTGAATGACTCGCGCGTGCATGCGTTCCTTGCTTTTTTTTCTTTCTATAAGTGTTACATTAATGCGAACAACTTCTCCCCAGTCCCCCGAGTATCGGGCGGGCAGGTTAAGAACAAGCGAACGTAACAACAAAATGAACTCAAAAAATGAATTAAGTACAACACAACAAAATTTAATGAAAGTACTTCCTCAAGTGTTGGATGTTCCACGGGTGCCGTAGTCGTTGACCTTGCATGTCTGCTGGCGCTTATCACTTCGTCAATGACGTACGAGCCTTCCCATAACGGGCGGAGTGCCTTGACCTTCTGCTGGATTGCCTTCATTACCCAGTCCCCCTGTTGGATTGGTCGAGCCCGAATACGCTGGTTATATAATCGGGCGATCCTCTGCTTGTTCGCGGCGTTGTGGAGATGCGTCGTGTCCCTCCGTTCTTCCAGCAAGTCGTTGTTGAGTCGTAGTCCCTCGTTGTTCGTGCGTGGATCGTACTCCTCGATCCGTGGGCTCTGGTGGGTGATCTCCAAGGGTAGCACAACTTCCGTCCCGAACATCAGGCTGAACGGGGTTTCGCCCGTGGCGGCATTGGCGGTCGTTCGGATGGACCATAAGATCTCCGGGATGACCTCCGGCCAGGGCCCGTATCCCACGTCCCCGGGTTCGATATCTTCAATCTTCTTCTTGATACCCGCCTTGATTATTTTGTTTGCTGTCTCCACCTGTCCGTTCGTCTGAGGGTGCGCTGGTGATGCGAACACGAGGTCCGTTCCTTGCCGTTTACAGAAGGTCGTGAGCCTATGGTTGTTGAACTGTGGCCCGTTGTCCGTGATGATGCTGATTGGCGTCCCGTAGCAACAGAAGAGGAAACACCAGAGGAAGCGCTCCACCTTCTCTGTCGTGATCCTCGCCATTGGCTGGGCCTCGATGAACTTCATGTGGTAGTCAATGATGACGATCAAGTACCTGTACTGCCCCATCGATTTTGGAAGCTCCCCGATTAGGTCCAGTCCCCACTGTGCGAATGGTACGGGCGACATAAGGATGGACAGTGGGACGGCGGGCGTGTGGTGGTGATGCGCATGGAGCTGGCACTGGTGGCATTTTCTCATTAGTGTCGTAGCGTCCGCGTTGGTGGTGGGCCACCAGAATCCACACCGGAGGACCTTGTGTGCAATCGATCTGGCGCCCGCATGATGGCTACATGTGCCCGAGTGGATTTCCTGCAAGATGGAGTTGCCCTTTGTTGGAGTGACGCACTTGAGGCTTGCCCAAGTCCTCCCTTGTCGATACAGCGCTCCATCCCGCACGCTGAAGTTGGCCGCCCGTGCGACGATGGTTCTGGCCTCTCGCTTGTCTTCTGGTAGCTCTCCCCTTGTCTTGTTAGTGATGAGCACGTCCATGTAGCTGTGCTCGTGCGGTTCGATTTCCAGGACCTGCTCTGCTCCCGAGATTCTCGGTCGTCACAACACTTAGACGATCCGCTGCCCTGGTCCCGTGTGCACGGGGGCCGTGGCCAATCGGACCAGCCTATCTGCCTTCGCGTTGAGTCCCCGGTGTACGTGGTTGATGTTGACGTACTTGAACCTACTGATCAGCGTCTTCACGTACTTCAGATAGGCGATCATGGACTCTTCCTTCGCTTGGAATTCCCCTCCGACCTGGCTCACTGCCAACTGCGAGTCACTGAATACGTTGAGGTCGGGCGCCTCCGAGTTCTTGGCCAGCTGTAGGCCCGCGATGAGCGCTTCATACTTGGTGTCGTTGTTGGTTGTCTTGAATTTAAACTTGAGAGCGTACTCCGTGTTTACCCCTCCTGGCCTGGTCAGGATAATCCCGGCGCAACTTGCCTTCTTTGTGCAGGATCCGTCGACGTAGAGGTTCCACTCCGACAATGGTCCTTCCTTGACCTCCGGTTTGTCGGATGCTTCTATCGTCGGGCCGTCGGATGCGTCGACCGACTCCGCTTCTGCTTCCGTGTACTCGGCGATGAAGTCCGCCACTGCCTGTCCCTTGATTGCCGTTTGGGGCTTGTACTGAAAGTCGAATTTGCTGAGCTCGACTGCCCACTTTGCCAAGCGGCCACTGTGATCGGGCGATTGGAGGATCTGGCGCAGGGGCACGTTCATAAGGATGTGGATGTTGTGCGCTTGGAAGTATGACCTCAACCGTCGGGCGGCGGTGATGAGCGCGAGCGCCATCTTCTCGATCGTTGGATATCGGGTCTCAGCGCCCGTCATGCCCTTTCCTGAGAAGAAAACGGGCAGTTCCGTGCAGTCCTCCCGGCGGACGAGGGCAGAACTGACGGCTGTGAGTGAGGCGACCAGGTAGATATACAGTATCTCCCCTCGAACGGGCCTGGAGAGGAGTGGGATGGAGGCCAAGTATTCCTTGATCTAAAGGAAAGATGCCTCGCACTCGGGCGTCCACGCGACCTCCCGCTTGTTCGTCGTTCGAAGGGCTTTGAAGAAGAGAGCACATCTGTCTAAGTGGCGAGATATAAACCTGTTCAGTGATACGAGCTTGCCCGTGAGGCTGTGCAGGTCTGCTTTCTTGACTGGTGGTTTCATGTCGATGATCGCTTTTACCTTGGCGGGTGCGGCCTTGATTCCCCGCTGACTGACGATATACCCAAGGAATTTGCTGTTGGTAACTCCGAACGTGCACTTGGTCGGGTTCAGCCTCATGCCGTTCCTGATGAGGACGTCGAGCACAGTCCCCAAGTTCTGGACGTGGTCGACCGCCTGAACGCTCTTCACCAGTATATCATCCACGTACACGTCCACAATGTTGCCAATCAGGCCATGAAACATCGCGTTCATGAGCCTCTGGTACGTGGAGCCAGCGTTTTTCAACCCGAATGGCATAACGACGTAGCAGTATAGGCCTTTGTCCGTGACAAACTTTGTCGCCTCCTGGTCTTCGGGGTCCATGAAGATCTGATTGTAGCCTGAGTATGCATCCATCATCGAGAGGAGCTCGTGCCCGGCTGTCGCGTCCACCAGCTAGTCGATCCTTAGTAGAGGGAAGCTGTCCTTAGAGCATGCTTTGTTGAGGTCGTTGTAATCGATGCACATCCTCCATTTTTTGTTGCTCTTCAGCACCATTACAGCGTTGGAGATCCACTTCGGATAGTCCACATTGCGGATGAACCCGATGCCCAGCAATCGGTCCACCTCCTCGTGCATCGCCGCATAGTGTTCCACCTTGTACGCCCGTCGTTTTTGCTTTACCGCCCGTACGCCGGCGCTGACGCTCAGCTTGTGAGATATGATGTATGTGCTGATCACGGGCATGTCCTTGTACGACCATGAGAACACATCCTGCTTCTCCTTCAGCAGCTCGATCAGCCGTTCGGCTATCGCGGGAGCCAACGATGCTCCAATTTGGACCGTCCTCTTCGGATGTTCGGAGGATAGCTGAATCGTCCTCAGCTCTTCGCGCTCGGGAACGGGCGACATCGCCATCAGCCCGTCGCGCGGATCGTCTGGTACTTCTGTTTCCGGTGCAGGCTCCATGGCGAGGACCTCCTGACTGTTCCGGGGCTTCGTGGCTTCTTCATAGTTGTATCCCCGAACGTATCCGACCCCATGCTCGGTTGGGAATCGTCCCAAGAGCATGTGCCCCGTAATGATCAGCTTCAACTTATTGATCCCCAGCCTCCCGAGTATGGCGTTATATGGGGAGGGGGTGTCCATGACGATGAAGTCCGTCCGGACCTCGCTGTGCGGGGAGTCGGGTGCGTCAATTCCGACCCGGATATTGTCACTCCCAATCGGGTACGACGTTTCGCCCGTGAAGCTGGCGACACACTCGTGGTCTTGTGTCATCTTATGCGCGGGCCTGCCAAGCGCCGTGTACTCGTCCAGGTAGATCACGTTCACGGACGCCCCGTTATCCACCAGCACCCTCTTCACGAGGAATCGGTCGATGATCGCGTCGATCACGAATGGCAGGGTGCTGTCCTTCGGGCTTCCCTCTTCGTCCTCCGCCGTGAAGCTAATGGTGGGCGCCTCCCTCTTTCCCGCCTTGTGCGTCCGTCCTGCCCCGATCGTCAGCACCTCCCTGCTCGAGCGATCTAGCGACAAGGTCCCCTCCTTCCGCTTTCCCCCGGATATCATGCTGATAGTCCCCCGGGTTTCGATATTTGCCTCGCGCGGTCGCTCCTCCGCCCTAGGAGGGGTGACCCACGCGTCCTTCTGCATATCCGTGAGGACCTTTGTCAGCATGATGCAGTCGTTGGTGTGGTGGGTGGCAGAGTTGTGATATTCGCACCAGATGTCCGAGGTTCGGTCGATCGGGGCCCTTGCCTTCGACATGTTGTTTGGTGGTGGAATCTGGTGTCGATGCTGGCGGAGTAGTTGCTCGTTCGACTGCCGGTTGATCGTATAGACTTCTTGTCCGGCCGGTCGGTACCGTGGTGCTGGCGGTAGACGGGCCCCCTGAGCCGCCGATCCCCTGCCTGGTTGTGGTGGTTGCTCTGGTAGTTGCGGGAGGATGGCCTCTGGTGGTTCTGTTCTTGTGTGTCTCGGCCCCTCTTATAGCCCCCGGTTGGCTCTTCGTCGTCCACGGATCATCGCGGTTGAGCGCTTGCCTTCTCCGGTCTGTTGGTGCTGGACTCGGAGGTGGACCCGTACACTCGCGTCTCCACCGATGCCTTCTGCACGATCAGGTCCATGATCTCGTCGTAGTCGAGATGTTCTTTTCGCAGCAGCTTCTCTACGAATGGTGTGGCGAGCATGTTGTCCATCAGGGCTATCTTGGCCACTCGCTTGTCGAGATCCCTGCATGTGCTCGCGAGCGTCCTCCACCGGTTTATGTAACTCGACAGGCTCTCGTCCCTCCCCTGGCGGACCTTGAGGCTCGTAGTGTTGTACTTTCCTTGGAGCCTGTACCGCTTCTGGAAGCTCTCCGCTAGCTCGAGGAACGAGTGGATAGAGCCTGGCGGAATCTCGTAGAACCAACTCCTGGCCTCCTCGGTCAGCGTCTCCTGGAACAGGAAACACAGGGTCGGGTCCGAATATCTGGTCCCGTCCGTGGTGGATCGAAATTCATCGATGTGCGTACGGGGGTCCTCGCTCCCATCGAACCGGGTGATCTTCGCCGTCTTCGCGTGGAGGTCTCTTCCCCTCTCCAGTATATGCGCCGAGAATGGGCTGACCCAGGGGGTGAACATCCCACCCTGCCCAGCGAGTTTGTCTTTCCGTAGGCGCGAGACTTCCTCCGCCAACTCCTCCATCCTCTGAAGGATCAGGGTATTGTCCGTCGGGGGTGGCGATTCCTATTGGTGTGGGCGCACGGGCTGTCCGGGCATCGACCCTGCCGAACGGATGTTGCTCTTCGTCGGTGGTTTCTTGGGTCCGTTCGCGTTGCCCCTGCTGTTGGCCGACGAGCGCGTCCAGTCACTCCTCCAGCCTCTGCCGGATCTGGCGCTCCTCCGCTCTCTTGAGCGCTGCCTCTCGTAGTTCCTGAAGCAGGCCGTCGACGCGCTCCTCGCTATTGCTGCCCCTTCCTAGTTCCATTACCTGCCGCTCCTGCGCGCCTGGGGGTGTTTCCCCGACGGGTGTGTCACTTGCGTTCGTCTCCTGGGTATGCATGTGGGCTTTTGGTTGGTGGTGTTTGTACGAGGTTTGCAATTTGTAAGCTTCCACAGACGGCGCCAACTGTTTCCACCGGATTACCTCCCGCCGGCATCTTTGCTTTTCCAACGGTGGCAAAGTTACCGTCTTTGACTTCTACCTCTGCAGCAATAGGACTTGCAAACACAAAATTGTCTGCGACCAAACCTTCTCTAGCACATTTAGCCTCAGATTCGCAAATATTGAAAACCCTAAGGCTAGGGTTACTCCCCACCACCAAAATCGCCCACGGACTACCCTTGAAAACATGATTGTTATCTCTTTCGTTGTCAAAAGTCATCATCCTTTGAAAGCCTTGTTGTTGAACTCCATCACTGGTGAAATCAATCATCGGGGAAGCAATCCTTACAAATGTTATGTTGAAACTCATAATTGTGCACATGCAAGCGAGATGAGAATCGAGATTGTTATTGAGAAGCATGATTAAGCCCCAGATATGGAGCCGTCGATAAAGGGAATAAATTTTTATCTTAGAGAGAAAACTAGGCTTTTCTCTAAGAGAGAAAACTAGGGTTATACTTCAAAAGATAATCGTATGACAGAAGATAATTAAATATATGTTATGTCATGTGATTGAATTAGGGAAAAAACTATCAAATGACATAAAAAGTGTTATATCATCTCATTGTTGGTTTTATGGAACAACAAACCTTTATAAATTAAATCGCCTAAGAATAATCTTTTTTGTAAATTTGACAGTTAGATGAGAATATTGTAATAATGTAAGAACGCTGTTAAAAAATTATAACATTTCGACTTGAATTCGATCTCAATCTATGCATCACACTGTTGTGACCCTAAGATACTTTAGACTAAAACTCGATTTGCGGCTCCATCAAAACATAATTTGAGGCCAAGTTTCATACACGCAATCTAGTAGAGATTATGTCTATCATTCTATCTTACATTGTCAAAAAAATTGACAAAAATTGTCTATTTAGTTACTCCCCCCATAGGAAAATGAGCAAAATCTTTCCAACAGGTTATTTTAGTCTTTCGAGTATATTTGACCTCATTAATCGGATTCTAAACGAACTCCGATGAGACTAATTTTTTTTTCGCCAGATCCTTTTTACAATAAGGTTAACATATGTATATGGACACATTTCTCATTAGACTGTTTCAATTTTCGTATTTCTTTAACTCCATATATAACTACTAGTGTTACTTACATTGTCTGTTGTCTGTTGGTTATATGGAAAAACAAATCTTTATGAAACTAAATCACTAACAAGTAACCATTTTGCAAATATGACCGTTTGATGAAACAATCAGACTAATCTAAACATGCTTAAAAAAATTAGAACTATCCGATTTGAATTTGACATTGATCTGTGCATCCAATCATTGTGACCATATTGCCCTTAAGAGTAACCCGTGATTTGTCGCTCTGTAAAAAATGAGTTGAAACTAAGAACCTCACACGCACTATCGTGAGATTCATATCTATCTTATCATGTAAAAAAACTGATCAAAAGCTTAAACACTATATTCTAAACCCTACTCTCTAAACCCTAAACCCTAAAAAAAATAGTAACAAAATTTGACATATTAATAAAGTCATTCGATGTGTTGACCAATTAGGTTTACACAGTTGCACTTTAACTATTCTGTCATCTGAAGTGTAACTTAGATGACTTATTTTTTTCAAGGGGTCATCTAAATGAATTTTAAGATCAAAAGATGACCTTTTTTTTATCAAGTTAGACGATAGATGTTATTATCAATCATTTGAGTTATAATTCTACAACAGAATTTAGTCAAAAAATGTCGATGGAGTTTATTTTCGGAAGATAATATATTTTATCTGTCGTATAAGCACATCTTACTTTTAAAAAAGAAGGCCATTTACTATCAAAGTTAGATGACAAAATTTTTTATTCTGTCACCTGAGTTTATTTTAGACGACAAATAGCTAATGAATTCAAACAACAAACTTATAAACAATAGATATAAATGATTTAGATGACGCTGTCTGACCGTCATCTTTTTGTGCCAGTGATGATGGTTATGATGCGAAGGTTTTGCTCTTACGTCACCGGGTTTAAGATGAGATATTACGCTTCCCACTTGTATCTCGTTTGCAGATGCCACTGGCTAATCTTCTGCAAAAAAACATAAAAAAGTAAAAAAAAAATCCAAAAATCATAACATAAAAAATGATTAGTCAATGACCAGTTTCTGGATCGATCCATGCTGATCGAGTACGAAGCTAGCTAGCAGTAAATCAGACTAAAATTAGAGCTATTATATTATATACTATTATCAATAATGAAAAAAAGAGATCGACGACTCACTAGAGCTTTGAGATTGTGCATATACCTTGCTAATCATTCAATTTCGTACGTATTTAAGGCTACTTATTAAGTTATGATTATATCTCACTGTCAACATAACAATATTTATCAGTAAGAGATTTACAACTTCGATGACCAGTCCGAGTTCTATCTCGGCATAGTTATTGTCCATGTGTTCACCAAGGAACCCATCAGAAAACACTTCAGTAAAAGAGTAAGAACATTGATCTCATATCGAAGAATTGGTAAAAGCTCTGGCCCTCAACAACCTTTTTAAGCTTGGTAGTTCAGCATTAATGATACACATTCATTATCCTTTTACGCCGTTACTCTGTTTAAATCATATATCGTTTCTGACTTAGGCATCAGAGGGTTGAAGGCCGGCACACTCGGTCTCTCTTTAATGATTGTCAATCTTAGCAGCGAGAGCGATTGGATAAGAGCGACCATAAAACGATAATGAAAGCAAGAGCATGCAATCATTGAGAGCAAGATCGACAAGGCAAGATGATATCGATACAGCGACAACAGTATAGATCAAGCGACATCGATATATAGAATCTGAAGAGTAAATTTGTATTAATCCTTTCGGTTCAATATCAAAGACCCTTTGCGGTTTTAGATATTAAGAGAGATGATTTGGAAACCCTAGCCACGGCAATCTCGAATGATGAAGAGAATAATTATAGCACTATGCATAGTAAGGGAATTAGGTAAGTATTGCAGGCTTTCAGAACCATTGCTAATTTCATATATATGGCAGGACTATATGTGACTGGCTGAAGTTTTTGCTGCTATATATATATATACACACGGATTGTCTTGCATGCGAATGTCCGCACCGAGCCAATTTGTACGGATTTTGGCTTTTCGTCGGCGTCCAATCACCAAATTTAATTTTCACCGTTTGATTTATAAGTATACGTGTATAGATCAATCCTGTAAAATTTTATCCAATTCGGTGATCATTTGGGTTCTCAAAATCGTGATTTACCAACTGAAATTCGAACGGTTCCAACTTACTGATTTATGTCCATTCGTGTAAATCACAATTTTAGGGAGCCAAATGATCACCGAATTGGATGAAATTTTACAGGATTGATCTATACACGTATACCTATAATCTAAACGGTGAAGATCGAACTTGGTGGCCAAAATTCCGACCAAATACCGGACGTCTGCAACCAAGCTCTGCTGTGTGTGTGTGTATATATATATATATAACACTGCGTTGCAATGCTGCAGCTAAGTATTGGGAATTCAAAGTCTTCGTACGTAGAAGCATACGTCTGGACCGTTATTTACTTTGGGCCGAGAACTTCAGCCCAAATATGCAATTTTGATATTTTCGATTCTATTATGGGCGGTCTTAGATACCAACTCAAACCTTCTATTATTGTTGTTGTGTTCCTCAATTTTAATTCCAATACTCCAGCATGATTTCCTTTTTGTTCCTTTTCTTGTATCAGGAAGTATCAAAGCTCGTAAAAAAAGCTGCTTTGAAGTGCGAGGACATAAAATTTGAGCATTATAAGCATGTGGTTGGATCTGATATTTCAGCTCAAGATAATCAAAAGATGCAGTTCTATCTTGACAAGAAGGCTTGGAGCACTGAGAGTTTTGTTTCTTTGGGGTGACTGAATTCAAACGGCAAGTTCACTGCTCTTTATCTCAACTTTGTTTTTATTGGAAGGTCTAGACGTACTAGCTGGATGTTTATTAGCCATCAAGTATTAACACTGGTTGTGCTTGTAGTACTATAAAAACATAATTCACGGATAGTATTAGGCTGTTGATATAGTGTATCGATGTTGATCTGCAAAGACAGTGAAACACTAATTATCTCCTTTTTCAGTTGGGAATACAGCAGTTGATATGTTAAATTTTGATAATTGTTTACTTTTGAAAAACAAACTCATTCATGCTCAACACCCTGCAGGAAATTGTGGCTCCTCGCCAGCATCAGGTCATTGCACCTTGGTGGCTTCATGTAATTTCTTTCGGCAAGATCATATGGTCATGAATGCTTAAAAAAATGAAAAAGGAATCTCACCGGAATTTACTCGTAGCTAGATGTAAATCCAAGAAACAGATTTGATAGAGAAGATATATATTATCAGTGACTAGTTTTTGGGGAAATGGGCAATGATGTTAGTATGTTTATTTCATAATCTCTAGCTAGTACCAAATCTCTATCCGTCTTGCCTCTATTCATAGATTCACACTATCTTGTGAAGCAAGTTACATGAATCCGTACAGAGTTGCTTGATCTATACAGTACCTTGGAGTATTTTTGTGGTTGAATGAGAGATCTTTTGTACCCTTGGAATCTTCTCTTTTCTAGTACTAAACCATGTGATTGGCAAAAACCATGTTAGTTATGAATGGCATTTTCGCAAGTTAGGGCGGCCTAAGCATATAACAGGTTCCTCTGCCTACCCAAATATCGAAATGTGCTGCCTGCAAATGTGACATCGGCTTTTGTCCCAAGTTGTTGGGTGGGTTAGAGCTCTGTTACTGTCTTCATCTTCATGTCACTGCCAACTTTGATTCATATTCATATGCTCAAACAGGGTAGGTGCTTTGCCCTATTGGCAAATGCTGCAACGTCATGAAAAAAGGCTAACTGTCTTCAGCTCTCTGCAACTAAACTCTCTCCAACAGTTTCAATACATTTCCATGTAGGCCATTTCGTAACAAAGTTCTTCACACATAATCTAAAATTTAATTTCAAAAGAGTCCATCTGGCCATCTCGTACTGAAGAACATGAGAAAAATATCGAAATGATCACTCATTTTTGTCACGTTTGATATTTTAGTCGATCTATTTTTCAAACCATCACTTTAGTTATTCAACTATTTGCCTATATATAACTTTAGTCACTATGTTTAAAATAGACGTTAACTCTTTGCCTATATATCTGACAAATGAAATAGACCGAATGACCAAAATGATATTTTTAAAAGTAGAGTAACTAAAATGTCGAACGTGACAAAGTTGAATGATCATTTAAATAATTTTTCCGAAGAACATTAACATCAAAATACTAATAGAATCCAAAGGCAAGAATCGTAAATAATTAGACAATCTGATTTAGTAATAGAAGAAAGTTGCACCAGACTCAATAACGTTTCCTATAAATGGTATAAGGAATTACGGATCACTTTTTATTTCATTCCCAACAGAACACACCCGTATTACTCTGTCTCATCTTTCTTATGAAGAAAGTAGAAGAATTATCAAACACAGAGAGGGTTTATCAGAGCTTGAAATAATGGAGAGGAAAAATCTAGACTGCATTTTGGTACCAGCTGGTCTCCTAGTCATGGTGGGATACCATCTCTGGCTCCTTTACCGGATCAAAACCCAACCCAACAGCACTGTCATCGGAATCAACTGCATCAATCGACGCTTCTGGATCCGTGCCATGATGGAGGTAATTTAATCCCATCAAATCTCCCCCATGCAAAATTTTATGTTCTGAAATGTTGAAATTTGTTTCATTTTTCAGTAACAATCATTTTTCAACATTTCCCCAGGTTTCTAATTCAGCAATTACATTATGTTAGCTACTAGGGTTCCAAGCCGAACACACAGAGTTCCACATCTTTAACATTTTCGTAGTGTTGGGGCCTAATTATATTATGTTGCTACTAGGGTTTCGAAGCCAGGACAACAAGTTACACATCTTTAACATTTTCGTAGTGGGACCTAATTATATTATGTTAGCTACTAGGGTTCGAAGCCAGGACACACAGAGTTCCACATCTGTAACGTTTTCGTAGTGTGGTTGAGTTATTAACATTTTCGTAGAGTGACCTAATTATATTATGTTGTGACTAGCTAATGTATCCCCTATTGTTTGAAACTTTGTTATGGTGAATGCAGGACACATCAAAAAATGGTGTACTTGCTGTGCAAACCCTACGTAACAACATAATGGCGTCCACCCTATTAGCCTCGACGGCGATCACCCTCAGCTCCCTCATCGCCGTGTTGATGACGAGTCGAAACGGAGACCGGCATGTTTTCGTGTTCGGCGACACGAGCGAGTTGGGATACTCCATCAAGTACTTTGCCATTTTGGTCTGTTTCTTGGTGGCATTCTTGTTCAACGTGCAGTCCATAAGGTACTACAGCCATGCAAGCATTCTGATCAACACTCCCTTTAAGAAGATGTCGCCGCTGCTCAAGCATCATAATTTGACGACGGAGTACGTGGCCAATGTTGTTAACAGAGGCGGATATTTCTGGTCTCTGGGTCTCAGAGCTTTCTACTTCTCGTTTCCTTTGTTCTTGTGGATCTTCGGGCCGATTCCGATGTTCTTGTGCTGCGTTGTTTTGGTTGTCATGCTGTATTTTCTTGACGTTACGTTTCAGTTTGGGTGGGTTGCTCAAGATGAGGAACAACAAACCATTATGACCAAGGATGAAGAACAAGGGCTCTAAAAGCTAGCTCATGAACATTTCAGTAGCAATTTGGTATATAACATGGAACAGAATAGTGTCAAAACTAGCTAGTTATGAGGTTTGAGTTGGTAAGCAAAGAAACATGTTTTGCCTTCGTAATAATAAGTACCTCAAGTCCTCAACAAAGACGGAAGAGGAAATTTTATAGCTTTTCTTCATCTGTAACAAGATTGTCATACAAAATTAATCATACTTGTATACGTTGTTTACATTGAAATGAATCGATATCACAGCTTATTAGAGTACATCAACACTTCTAGGTATTCTGGGTATCGCCCCCTCTTCAACTCTTCGTATATCCACTCCTTTCTAGGTGTCACTGCCTGGGGCATAAAATTAGAGTAACTGTCTGCGCGGACAACAGTCACTGAGCTATGCACGCAGTTTCCTCAAGCTTAGATAGTTTCTGCCATCTGTGTACCTCACTTCATAGTTTAATCAGCTTCCCGACTGCACTGCGCAGATAGTTGATGACAGTTAACTTTTCCTTCCGGTCACGTCTTGATGTCACCTAGTCTCAATTTCAACTTCATGTTTCCAGCTTGAACCAATATTTCTTCTTTAGCTGGCTCCACTTTCAAAACTGTCACCTTCTTTCCAAGTGAAGATACATACACCATATTGCCAACCTTAGGAAGCTCAAACTTATCTGAAACAAGTCAAGGGGAGTCTACTTAACAATTAGTTAAAAGAAACTTCTTGGTTGAAGAGGATGCCCTTCTTTTACCTGATGGTGACTCTTTAACATCTTCAGAAGAGGATGCCTTTCTTTTTGTGATTGAAGCTTCACCGCCATCAATTGATTTTGTCTGCAGTCTCTTATGCTCCAAAGTAGACTGCAGAGATCGTATTGCAGATTCACGTCGCCTTCGTGCCTTTTTGTGAAGAATAGATCGTGCCATTGCACCGGCCTCAGATATTTCTCGCATTTGCCTGAATCTTAGATCCCTACCATGTTCCATAATCTTCCGTTGGGCAATTATCAGTTTCTCATGCAACTGTCTTGAGATCCTATAAGCACAACAGATTATAACAAAACAATTATAAGCCTACAATTCATCTCTGCGACATGACTTTATTAAGTTACTGAAAAGTTGCATCATTTCTAGTGTATCTAAAAAGATTCATGTTAACCTTCCTTTGTGATTGTTTGCTGTTTATAATGTCTGGTTTCTTTTCCAGGACTGTTGGACTATTATTTACTCAAGAATAATGAAAAATTCAAAACTGCAAGGCATCTTACATCAGATGATTCTGTGCTTCCCATAAAAGCTCTTGATACTCTTGCTTCAACCGCTCCATATCGGCTATAACCTGCATTGATATACAAAAAATGCTCTATAATGCAGATCACGGAGAAAGGCCATTCAAAGATGTAATATCTCACATCTGTAAATGCAATCATACAAGAAAAATCGGAAGTAAGGAAATAATATGTTTGAACTGTTTGATAAGTACGCAGCTGCTCCTTTTTAATTAAAATAAAAGTCTCATTTGATTTTTCAGAAAATTGAGTAAACGAGGCATACATAAGATATATATGTTACCTCATCTATCCCAGCACTAGCTGCACCATATAGTTCTCGGGCATTATCTACTACTTTACCAGGTAATCCCAATCTTTCAGCTATATTGATTGCATTTGAACGACCTGCAGCATAAATCACAATCCTTGAATATTAGCAAGTACCATTAACATATAAAGTACTGTAGTGGAACATTAGTGGGACATTCTCAATATGTGAAAGCAAGTTAAAGTTGGTATAAGAGTAATGGCACGGCAATATAAAAGAGAACAGTTCAACCTAATGCATATGCAGATTTTGAGAATAGATACCTGGTACTCCCCAGAGGATTCGGTAAGTTGGCTTTAAGTTCACTTCATCAAACTCCATACATGCATTCTCAAACGCTTCATTGCTGTAAAAAAAAAAACTGTCATTTGACGGAAACCAAGAGTTGTATATAGGCTCATTTAGATTTTGAAATACACACAAAAAGTTGACTCCATAAACCAGAAAGAGAGCAGCACCATATGCCTCACAATGACCAATTTCTGTAAACCCAACACATTAACTGAATGAAACTGTATTGTATGCTAGTTACCTGTATTTCAGGGTTTTGAGTTCACCATGATGTGTTGTAGCAATTGTCAGCAAAGCACCACTTTCAGCAAACGATTCCAACAATGACATCCCTAGTGCTGCTCCTTCAAGGGGGTTTGTTCCCGCACCAACCTAAAAAAAATAGAGTTTATGTAATCCCTGTGGATAAAGGTTCAGTTTTGCTTCTCTTCTCTTTGTGGAATCAAATTCATTAAAAATGTTCAGATCTAACCGCACCTCGTCCAGTAGCACAAGTGAACAACTTGTTGACTGCGATTGTATGTCCTACAAGAAGTAAGCAAGGTACTGTTTGAAAAGATTCCATATTAGAAAAGTATATAGGTTACAATCCATCAGACAATAAAGTATTTAGTTCTATGTTCTAGTTCATCAAGCATTTAATTGTAGTTCATGTAAAACTCTTTCATATTTAGCATCAGAAGATCTTGAACTTATTATAAGCAAGATCGAAACATTTCCTTACACTTATATGTTTCAAGTGGCCGGAGAAAGTGGACAGAGATTGAGACAGGGATTGTTCATCACCAATGTCAGCATACACCGAATCAAACCAAGGGATCTGTACCGACTCGGAACATAAAACATGAAGACCTGCAGTTTGAAACAGTGTAAAACAGTTATATATAAAAAAAAGGGTCATAAGGCAGACAACTTCAAGATGGTGTTGGAAGTCGCTAAACATTTCAGACCAAAAGTTTTAACCATACGATTATGAGACACTGAAACTACAAGAATAATCCACAAGCATTAAAATTAAGATTAAACAATTAGGACATGTTAAACCTGATTTTGCCATCATAGCTGCCAATCCAACGGTCTTCAGGCCAATAGTTTTCCCCCCTGTATTAGGGCCTGTGATGACCAAGACTCGAGTTTTCCGTGAGATAAAAAGATCAACTGGAACTGGGGGGACCTGCCAAACAAAGATAACATAATTCAGCAACCAACTATCAAATTGGAATTTTACTGTGGATACCGAGAGATTAGATATTGCATAACTACCAAAGTAACATTCTTGGAATCCTTCTTGGCCTTCTTTAAATTTTTTCTATGCTGTTGAAGTAATAAAGGATGATGAGCTTTCGGAAGATACAGCACCCATTCACTCTTTAAGGGATAAGATGCCTGTGGATTTTTGTTCCCTGAAAGGTAAGCATCAGTAGCAAACCCATGCCCTCCTGGTAGAAATATATTCGGACATGTTCCTCCAAATGCTAGGCCATAAGTTGCTCGGGCATTGACCTATAAGTTACAAACAATATAAGTCACTAATAAAAATACTAATTAAAAGAATCAAGACAGACAGAGGGAGAAGAAATCCCCAACAACTCACCACATCCAGTTGGATTATACTGTTAAATAGCTGTTCAATATTCTCAAGATCCATTTGCATCTGTACAATAAACCAAAATAGAATCATAAAATGGGTGAACAAATGAGAAACATATAGGCAGAAAAAAGCGTTATCACCACAAAAGACCAGAAACCTTTTCTGTCAACATAGAGAGAACCTCTGCCTCTGCCACAGATACTAGTGCCCTCGTTTGTAGTAACTCGTCATTAAGAGGGACAGAAGATAATGGCTCAACCATGCTTCCTTTTCCTGAACCACTATAACATCATATCACCCTCAGGATTGAAAAGCTCAACAATTGAATTTCCATCAAAAAATGGAGAAAGAAAATATTATTCACGATATACACTTAAATTTACAGACCTGGGCAAGAGTAGACCCTTAAAACTTGTCATTTCATTACTGCTGGATTTTATGCACCACCTGCCATCATCGGTACTCACTACCTGGACCAATCATAATATGAATCAGAAAATTCCTGAAGACACCAAAGAATATACATTGTTGAACTTGTGCTTCGTACCATAAGTGGTGTTTCACTCTGGTCCCTCCGGACTAGGCTATCCATTAATTGATATATCTGGAAGACGGAATCACAGTTAAAAACTGAGTTGTGAATAAGAATGTCAACAAATGATAACGACAGACTCATAGCCTATAGTTTCATGTGGTGATGTGCATACTTAAATCATGTTCTGCATATTTAGGTTCAATAGAGAATTTGATACTTACCCTTTTCTCAAGTGTCCGAACTTGATTGCGTAAACGCTTCAGGTTTGGACTCTAAAACAGGTAACAAACATCCAAGTGAGACAACATTGTGATCACAGATAAAACTGACCATGAACTAAAGCATCAACCTAACAAATCAACATAGTGTAGTCAGGAACATACTGCAGAGTCTTTCACATTGCCGTCGTCGTCTATAACTTGCTGTATCAGCTTAGATAGTGATCGGTTTACCACAAATCCCATTATCTGCACAAAACAACTGAACACTATGTGATTCCACTAGTCCAATACACAACTTAAATGAGTTAAGATCTGAATGAGAACATGTTTACCAATTCCGAAAGAGGCATAAACCGTGAGTACCAATCCACATCTTCCTTCACCGCAGCTTTAAGATTACTCTGCAAATGCTCCGCGTATCGCAGAAGCTCCATCACCGCCACCGCCTCAACTCCTTCCACCGAGCTCCTCCGAGCGTGTTGTATAGCAGATTGTACCTTTTTTCGTAATATACAACACATCGAAAACTCGGTGCTCCAAAATTCATCAAAAAATCAAACCAATCTGAGCTAACAGTGAATTCAAATTCAAATGATTACCAATGTGAGATTGACGCCGCCGAAATCCAAGCTGCAACAACCGTGCTTGTTCATCTCCACCGCCGCGTTTGTCTCCTCCAACAGCCTCAGGCTCTCTTCGTACGTCTGGCTCAGATTCCATAGCTGCGCCTGTTTCCACTGATTATAGATGAGCGAGAGAGAGAGAGAGGGGCTACGGCGACGAAGTAATCGTGGTTACCTTGGTGGCGTCGCGGCCGAGGGGAGTACGGGCGAAGGTGGAGACGGAGTCGCAGAGCTTGTCCCATTCCAAAACCCTAAGGCTGTCGTAGTTGACTTTCGATTGACTTGAGCCGCCGCCGCCGCCGCCGTGGTAGTTCGGTGAGATTGAGGAGCGAGTGAGGAGGAGAGAGCAGTGGTGGTGGTTGTTGTTGAATCGAGTGAGAGGAGTGAGGAAGAAGATGGAGTTGGAGAATGGTGAGGTGAAGGAGAGCATTGCTGCTCGGAGCTCTGAGCTGTTAGAGAGGACGGTAAACTACTACGACTGCCGCGAAATTTCTCAGAGCTTTTGAATACTTTTTTGAGTTTTGATGATGGCCTCACGCAGTTTGATGATAAAGGACGTCTTTACCGACCAGTATGTCGTGGGAAAAGCCTTTTATTTTAATAACAAAATTTGTTTTTTTTTTATTTCAGAAAAAGATGTTTAAATTTCCTTAAATTTCAGGATTTTCTTCTAGAAATATAATAACGCTCCGTTTGGATGAAATATTTTCAATTCTCGTTGAAATTTACAAATGATGGAAATTCTAATTCAATGATTTTAAATGTCATTACTTTCAAATTTTAGTGTTTGGATTCAATCTTAGAAAGATTTAAAATGATAAAAGAATTCAAACTTTTATATATAATTCGAGGGAATTGTAGAATGACACCTAAATTTGAAGGAATTGAACAAGAGAATTGTGAGCTTCAATTCCCCTAAATTTTAAAAAACAGGATTTGCAAAATTCTTAAGAAAATTATCCAAACAGAAGAATTTAAGGAAAATAATTGTGAATTGTTGGAATTCGTTTTAATTCCCTCTATATTTCTTCAATCCAAACACACTGTAAGAGAACGAGGGAAAAAATATCTTACTTTCTCAAGCAAGACTGCTTCTTGCCTTTTGTATCGAATCATCGATATCGAGCACCGAAACGAACTATCGACAATAAAATCAAAAATATGAAATATGTTATATGTATCATGAGTAGTAGCTAGTTATTAAGCGATGAATTGTTTGTCGAAACAAGTTTTTCTATTTATTATGAAAGATGTTGTTCGGAATGAATAACTCATAAAAAAATATTATTTACAATCGACAATAGTTTGTCGGGAAATCTTTAAAATGTGAAAACAAGTGAGACATCCTTCAGCATAAACCCCGAGACTAAAACCATCATATTCGTTACGGATGCAAGGCAGTGGCATAAACTCAAAGTCCTCCTTTGCCAAGTCGAAAGCAAGTATTTGATCAACATCATCGAATTATACACAGTATAACCAATGCAACCTCTCCCTCACCACCGTCATCGCTGAAATCTTATTCTAAGTTCTTCTGTCCTCATTGGCACCAAATGGAGATTTAATGTTTTCCCAACCGTTAGCTCTGATTGAGAACATCATAAAAATGTAATCTCCTTTGTCACATGAGAAATGGGTGACCAAAAGCTTGTATTCATCAGTGGCCGCCACATATCCGGCACCAAAGTAGGCATTACAATATACCTCGACGTGTATGACCCGCCCCATCGTATTGATTTTCGGGTCCGGTAATAACTTCCAATTACGGTACATTGATGGGTTCCAGATGCAAATCCATCCACCATCACAAACCGTGGTCAGGAACACAAGGCCATTGCATGAGCCCAATAGCGTGTAATGCTGATTCGATAACGGTGATACCCGTCCTTCCAAAAATGACGACGTTGTTTCAGTTCCTAAGTGGAAAGACACTATCTGAGAAAGCTTATATCCGACAGCCTTGGAGGAGACAAGCAGCCACCTGTGGCTCTGGCTCGGCGGCTGCTTGCGCTTACGAGCTGCTTAAAGCTAAGCTCTGGAAAATTCACGGTCATACAAGATCACTTGACACCATAGTCTGCAGATGACAGCAAATCGGAAGAGCGACTTCACCGGCAGCCACACGAGGATTCTAAAGACGATGTCATCCGGTATGTCTCCGATGTATGCCATTGGAGGATTCTAAATGATTAATCAGATTTTGTTTAGAATGAAACATTTCAAGAGCAAAAAAGTATTATATACATTCATCTTTACCGAAGCTAACTTCAAACACAACTAGTCATCAAATCATCTGAAACATGCTGCTCTCTACATAAATTCAATTAATGATAAGAATCTACTCTATTGCTGACTAATGCAAATTTTCAATTGCACAAATCTACAACTCATGACCTAAATTTTTAACAATCAGAGAAGTAAGACACTCTACTTAATATTCCACAATCCAAAAAATCTACAGCAAGACTGATAAATCTGCAATATCTGATCAGAAGTGATCAACAATTCCTACAAATACATACATGTATGGCCAGACTTGAGATTATTAAACCTGAGGTGAACTCTAAAATATGTGCCCCACCAAACTTAATGTTTATGTAAATTTCATGTGTCAAAATATTATCAACATAAAATTTATTATTTGATTTGTTGCTTTTTTACTTTGGTTTGTTATTGTGCGTGCGTTTTCATTAATTGGTTAAATTTATTAATAAATAAGAATTACGTAAACAACCATCAAAGTGGCCAGACAATGTACTGCAATGCACAGTTGTACAATTTCACATGGGCCGAGAGATTTGTTCCAGGCCTAAGAAGCCTTTGAGTGGTCAAAGAAAAAAAAGAATTATGTGAACACGTGTGGTGATGAAATTAATATTTAGTGATTTTCTTAAGAAAAATACTTGGATCCAATTGTTTTACAAAATTTAATAAGGAAACGATATCCGATTTGATCCAATATTTAAATACATTATCCTTAAGTGGTAAATTATATTTTAAGTAGTATCGATTATAAAAATTACAAAACAAAAATTAATAAATAAGAGAAATTTGAATAGTTTCGTACAATTGACTTTATACTCGAGTATTTTTCTTCTTTTAGTATATAGTATACTTTTCTTTGTATTAAAATTTGGCTTAAATTTTTTTTGGGCATGAGGCTATTGCATCATCAACATCGTTTCAGGTACGAGTCTGCATACTAATATGCCAATTGGGTATAACAAGTTTTCTCAATTACACCAAAATAGTTTGACCAAATCAAATACAAAAAAGAAAAGCTCAAAGTTATTAGCAATTTCTTCCCAAAGATCATAACTTTAAGCTAAAGAAACCAACTTTGAAGCAGAAAACATTTGAAAATTTTTGACCTGAAAGTTGAGCTCAAGCTTTGAAAGTGAGAGTGAGAGTAGTGATGACTGATGACTGATGAGTTAGATAACCATACACACAAAAGTAAAAGAGACCAAGAGCATTTCCAAGAGTTTAGTTAAAAGTTAGGAAAAATGAAAGAAAAGTCCAGTTTAGATTTTCTCTTTCCTGAAAAACCCAACATATATTTTTCATCCCAAAAAGGCTCATTCTGTTTTTAAGTTTGTAACAGACATGCGTTTTTGTCAGTTTTACTTTATTTGTCACTCTCTAACTCCCGCGTTCTAACTATATACTATCTCTCTCTCTCTCTCTCTCTCTCTCTCTCTCTCTCTCTCTCTCTCTCTCTCTCTCTCTCTTGTCACATTTGTTTCGTCATCGTCTTCTCCTTTTAGTTCGCCGTCTCGAGTTCTTCGTAAGAATATCTCTTTGAAACCCCTGGGTTTTTTATTTTCATTTGTTCTAAGGAGTTTACATCTTCCTTTTTGTTGGTCGTTTCTGAAGTTTTGAAATGTTGTTGTTTGCATGTTCATTTTTGTGGTTGAGTTTATTTTTGGTAATTTTTCCCTTTTTTCATGATTTTTTTAGTAGGTTTTTAATGTAATGTGTTCAAAATACTATTTGTTTGTTGTAGTTGTTGTTGTTGTTGTTTTGTGATTGAAGGCCTTTGTCTGGATATCTTTGAAATATCTGTCTGAGTATCTTTGAAGTTTTTGAAATGTTGTTGTTGTTGTTGACATTTTTCTAAGATTTTCAGTTTGTTTTTTCGTTGTTGTAGAAGGTCTTTTTATGGACATCTTTTAAGTATATGTTTGGGTATTTGTGTGAAGTACCTGTGTGGATATAATTTTCAAGTTTTTGAAATGTTGTTGTTGAGATTTTTCAGCTGGTTGTACTAGTTAGCTGCTGTTGTGTTTGTGGTAGAAGTTTTTTTATGTACATCTTGTAAGTATCTGTCTGAGTATCTGTCTAACTCTGGATATTTTTCTGGGTATCTCTTTGACTTTGGGTACCTGTCTGAGTATCTGTCTAACTATTTGTTTATCTTACTTTTGGAAATCTGTTTTTAATTTTTGTCTAACTATATGTGTGTTGATCATTTGCAGTTATTCTATAATCAATGGAGAAACGCAATAGAGCAGTCCAAGAATTAGACAGTGAAGTCGAAAGAAGGTCGAGATCAGCTATGAAGAGAATAAAACAGTATGCTCAATTGTCGGAATCTGATGTACTTTCTTCTTCACCTTCTTTTTCTTCTTCTTCTGAGGAGGAGCAGGTTGTTTTAAAAAAATTGAAAAGAGCGAAAAAGAACAAGAGAAGAAGAGTGACTTCCTCTTCATCTGGTCCTACTGTTTTCGATGATCGTCTTATGAAGATTTTCAAGGAAGCTCTAAAGAAGAAGAAGAAGAAGAAGAAGAAGAAGAAGAAGAAGAAGAAGAAGAAGAAGAAGAAGAAGAAGAAGAAGAAGAAGAAGAAGAAGAAGAAGAAGAAGAAGAAGATGATGATGAAGATGATGATGATGATGATGATGATGATGATGATGATGATGATGATGATGATGATGATGATGATGATGATGATGATGATGATGATGATGATGATGATGATGATGATGATGATGTTCTGAAGTGAAAGAGTAAGGGTATGAAGAAGCAGGAGAACAAGGGCAAGGCCAAGAAGACAGTAGAGTCTTCTGAATCAACTTCTGATAGTGATTCAGAGATAGAGAGTGATGATGAGGTAACTTTTAGACAACATCAACAAGTGTGGATGAGCCGGAAGTTGTCCTGGCAGTGCAACAGACCTGGAAGTGTTATTTATGGTACTATTTGTATGATTTCCAGAAGTCCATTGTTGCTAACTGGAATAATATCAACAATGATGTGAGGAAGAGGCTGAAGGATACACCCTTTAATGATATAATTTATGCATTCATCGACGGTGATATTGATAAATGGGACTGCTTGAAGTCGGATGATGCAATTGTTGTTATGGATGACGCGTACAGGAAGGAGAAAATGGTGTTTCAGTTTCATGTGACACGTGTTCACCGTATCACTCCTGATTATGTCTGATCTCTGTTGGGTTTGAGCACAGAGGGAAGACCAATTGCATTGAATGATCAGAATGTGAAGATTACAGATTGGATGTATAGCATGTTTGGGGGCATCAAGTCAATCTGCAAGGAAGTTATCAAGAGTAAGTTGGAGAATTTACTTTGTGCCAAAGATAAAGTTGCTGATTGTGTTCGTCTATTGGTTTTGTTTATGTTGGCCTCTATTCTTCTGTCTAATTCCAATGGAGATTTGGCACTTGATTTTGCAAACTGTGTGTGCAGTATTGAAGGAATGAATGATATAGCTTGGTCAACTTTTGTTTATGATAACTTGTTCAATGCATTGAACATTTACATAAATAACTTTATTTCAGAAGTAGCCAAGAAGAAGGAGGTAGCAAAGAAGGAGAAGAAGGCAGAGAAGATAAAGGTGGAGAAGGTTGAGAATGATGATGAAGATGAGGATGATGAGGATGAGAAGAAGTCGTATAGAAGTAATGCGATAAATATTGGTGGTTGCAGCATTATTATTCCTGTAAATTTTTCTTGAGTATCTGTCTGTATTTATGTCTTAGTATCTGTCTTTTGTATATGTTCTTTATTGTGTTCATTATTGTCTTTTGTATCAGTTTTATCTTACTTCAATCCTTAACATTGTCAAACCAAAAGCTGGCAAAGATTGAATTGGCATGGTGAAGTACAAACTCTGTGATATTTTTGTTCATTTCCGAAACATCAAAAGCTTGGAAATGTTAAGGGTGAGTATCTAACTTTTGTTGTTGTTGTTGTTGTTGTTGTTGCTGTTGTTGTTGTTGTTAATAGTTGTCTTCTTGATAAATAGTTGTCTGGGTATCTGTTTGTCTATTTGTCTAAGTAATTGTCTGGATCTCTGTTTTCACAGGCCAATTATTTTTTTAGATTCAAGAACCAAGAAAACTAAAGGTGATTGTGTTATAGTTCCTATCCTGGCTAGTATCAATGATATGGGCCATGATGACTATGATGAGAAGTTGCAAGAAGCTATTACGGAGAAGGATTTATAGTTGAAGAAAAGTGAAGATTTTGGTGAGCAGTTGCTAGATAGTAACATGCAGAAGGATGTGCAGATCCAAAAAAATACAGAAATCCAATGCAGCTCTTTAGGTTGTCATTAAAGTTTTGAAGAAGGATAAGGAATACCTTAAGTTTAATTCGGGTATTATGAACCAGGAGATTAAGTCTCTTAAGAATCGACTAGCAACTACTGATGATTCTCTGGTGAGAAAGTATCTCTGGAGAAGGAGATTAATTCTCTTAAGAATCAATTAGAAAATACTGATGATTCTACTGATGTGATTGAAGTATTGAAGGCAGAGAAAACTGTGCTTGAGACGAGATTAAGAGAGATGAAGGATGTTGCTGAAGTTGCTTTTGTAGAAAATATGACGTTGAAGAATGAACTGAATGAAGCACAATTTCAACTCAAGGAAGCACAACTTCAACTTGCTGCTTAAGGGAAAACAGAAATTTCTGCTGAAGAAAATTACAAATTACATAAGCAAGTTGAAGATGGTGCTGCTAAAGTTAAAGGTACTGAGAAGAAACTACTAGATGTTGAGAACAAACTTGCAGCATCCCTCAAGGAGAAATCCGTTCTTGAGACAAGATTAAGAGAGATGAAGGATGCTGGTGAATCTAGTTCGACAATCAAAGAAGTAAGACATTATACTTAATATTCTAGAATCCAAAAAATCTAGAGCAAAACTATGACAAATTTGTAATATCTGATTAAAAGTGATCAACAATTCCTACAAATACATACACACATGGTCGGACCTGAGATTATCAAACTTGAGACAAACTCTAAAATATGTTCCTCTCCAAACTTAATGTTCATGTAAATTTCATGTAGTGAAAGTATTATCAACATAAAATTCATTATTTGATTTGTTGTTTTTTTATTTTTGTTTGTTATTTCGTTTTTCATTAATCAGTTAAATTTCTTAATAAATAAGAATTATGTGAACAATCGTCAAAGTGGCCAGGTAATGTGCTGCAATGCACAGTTGGACCATTTCACATGGGCCGAAGGATCTGTTCTGAGCCTAGGAAAGAAGCCTTTGGGTGGTCAAAGAAAAAAAAGAATTATGAGAACAAGTATGGTAATGAAATTAATATTTAGTGATTTTCTTAAGAATTGAAAAATACTTGGATTCAATTGTTTTACAAAATTTAATAAGAAAACGATGTCTTATTTGATCCAATGTTTAAATACTTTCTCCTTAAGTAGTCTAGTTATGACACGTAGACGTCGTCTACGTAATATGATCTTGAATGAGGATTCATCAGATGATGAGTATGAAGAAGTTTTACTTACACTTGTAGAGAAATCTATGAAAGATGAGAGATCGCATTGTTGGGGATCGATTAAAGATATTTGTAATTTTATCATACAACCCATAAACTTATTTTCTTTAAGTTTTGGTATAATTATGATTTGGATAAATCAAATGAAGTGTGGGTTTTATTTTATTGTATCAAAGGAATCTGTTTGATTAGATGTATATTGTTTGATACTTAATCATTGCTATATTATATATTAAAGTGGTTGGGAGGATGAACGCACAACATATGTGTTAGACATAAGATGGGATTTATTATTTATAGTAATATATGAGAATAAATTACTCAGGTTAATATCTTTTGCAAGTCATGTATCATTCCTCGCCCAAGGATTTTAGCAGATCGTTTATTGTATGCGGACTACTTTGCTGATAATCCTGTTTACCCCCTTCTATTTTTTGACGAAGATACCGTATGAAACGACCTCTGTTTATGCGTATCCATGATGGGGTGGTACGCCATGATTCATATTTTGTTCAAAGGAGAAATGCTGCTGGAGATCTTGGTTTGTCACCCTCCAAAAGACAACTGTTGCAATTAGACTCCTTGCCTATAGTGTGCCAACAGATAATGGTGATGAATATTTGAAAATTGGCGAAAGTACAACCACGAAAAGCCTCAAAAGATTTGTAAGGGTAGTTGTTGAAGTTTTTGATGATGAATACTCGAGATCACCGGATGACAACGATATCAAGAGACTACTTACTAAAGGCACAAATCGTAGCTTCCCATGAATGTTAGGAAGTATTGACTGTATGCATTGGGTATGGAAGAATTGTCCAAAAATATGGCATGATATGTATTCAGGTCACTATTATGAACCGACCATTATTTTGGAAGTTGTAGCTTCATATGATCTTTGGACATGACATATGCATTTTTTGCCTCTCAAGATCTCATAAATGACATCAATGTGTTAGATCGATCTTTTGTATTTGCCGACCTTGTTGAAAGACGTGGTCCCAAGGTGAGTTTGAGGTCAACAAAAAATCATACAACATGGGATATTATTTAGCTGATGGAATATACCCACAGTGATCGACATTTGTCAAAACAATTTCATCAAAACAGGAGCACTCTGCTAAACTTCAAGAGGCATATCGAAAAGATGTTAAGCGAGCATTTGAAGGGCCAGCACGCTTTTGAAATCAAGAGGACTTGAGGGATATTATGACAACTTGCATTATTATGCATAACATGATCATTATGGACAAACGAAATGACAATCGAAACTTGGATACATTATGGAAAGATTATGAGAACTCTGATAAAAGTGCTCCCATAGTGACACTGTCGCATGATCATATACCTTCAATGTTAGAGTTCCTTGCAAATCATCGTCGCATGATAGACAAGCTCATTCGAAATAAAAAGTACCCCAAGTCCTCAACAAGGACGGAAGAGGGAAATTTATAGCTTTCCTTCATCTGTAACAAGTTAGCATACAAGATTAGTCATACTTGTATACAATGTTACATTGGAGTGAGTTGATATTACAGCTTTTAGAGTACATCAACACTTCTAAAATGGTATTCTGGGTACTGCCCCCTCTTCAATTTTTCGTATATCCACTTCTTTTTCTAGGTGCCACTCTTTCACTCTTTCAACCACAACAGCCATTGAGCTATATGCACATGGTTTCCTCAAGCTTTGATTGTTTCGCCGTCTGTGTACCACACCTCATAGTTTAGTTTATCTTCCCGACAGCACTGCGCAGATATTACAACATAAGGCAACACTTCACAAGAAACCTGCGTAATGGGGTTTCAGATCTCCAGAAAACCTGATACTAGTGTGTTCCTCACAAGAAAACTAAGAGCTGACATAAATTGTATCATACCAGACAATGCTCACCGGTTAATGTGTGCTTGTGTATGTTCATTTACACCGTTGACGACAATTACAGATCAACGGAGACGAAGTAGTCGCCGTGGTTACCTTGGTGGCATCGCGGCCGGGGGAGTACGAGCGAAGGCGGCGACGGAGTCACAGAGCTTGTCCCATTCCAAAACCATAAGGCTGTCGTAGTTGACTTTCGATTGACTAGAGCCGCCGCCGCCGTGGTGGTTGTTCGGTGAGATTGAGCAACGAGTGAGGAGGTGGTCGTTGTTGTTGAAACGGAGAGTGAGAGTGAGCGGAGTGAGGAAGAAGATGGAGTTGGAGAATGGTGTTATAAACTGAGAATCAAATAACACGGTAGTGTTTCCCAAAAGAGAAGGATTTTCTACTTGTATATTCATGAACTACTTGGTTTTTATAGCCTCACAAAGCAAACAGAATTCAAAGCTAACTAAACTAACTAGAAAGCAGGAGAATATGCAGCAACAAAAATGTAACGAGCAAATCAAACTACTTATCCCTACAGACCAGGGATTTATTAACAACCAAGACTAAGTAAACAAGACTTGATCAAAGCTTGCTATGTAAGTCAGCAACCTCAGACACTAAACACCAGCTTCGTACTTCTTCTACAGCTTCCCAACAAATGTTGAGTTGAAGGAGAGCATTGCTGCTTGGAGCTCTGAGCTGTTAGAGAGGACGGTAAACTAACGACTGCCGCGAAATTTCTCAGAGCTTTTGAATCCTTTTTTGAGTTTTGATGATGGCCTCACGCAGTTTGACGATAAAGGTACCGACAAGTGTGTCGTGGGCAAAGCCTTTTGTTTTAATAAACAATTTATTTATTTTTAATATATTTCAAAAAAAAAAGTTTAAATTTCCTTGAATTTTCACTTAAATTTTAGGATTTTCTTCTAGAAATATAATAAGAGAATAAGGGAAGAAATATCTAGCTTTCTAGTCGGCGTTTTGACTCAAGTTTAGCTTTCAAGTTTTGTCTTTATTTGAGTTTATAAGTTGTTAACTAGTTATCTATGCGCTTCATTACAATGGTATGTTACTGTGTAGTTTGTATTTGTCCTCATTAAGTTAAGGAGTGTTAAATTAGGTGTCTTTCGATATACTTGTCAAACGATTATCAATGCATCATTACATTCTTCTATAAAAAAAAAAGATAGAACAGCGAAACGAACTATGAACAATAAACAAAACCAATAATATGAAATATAAAAATTCGTGCGATGATTGAGTTGTTTGTCGAAATACGTTTTTCAATTTATTATCCAAGATTTTGTTCAGAATGAGTAACTCATAGAAACAAGTTATTATAATCGACAATAATTTGTCGGGAGATCTTTAAAATGTGAAGAAAAAAAAAAGTACTTCATCATATTCCCAAAACACAAAAAAATGGGTATTGATGTGATAAGAAAACAATTCAAGAATTGCACTATATGTTTGTGAAAAAAGAAAAATGCTTCTTCTCCTACTTCAACCAAAAACCTTAAATATCTTTGTTGTATTGGTCAATAACATCACAGACCTCTTTTAAGTTTTTACATTACAAATGCAGGTTAGGGAAGGTCATCAGCAACAAAGGTTTACAAATGCCATTACAATATAAATCCAAAGAGTAATTAACAAAGATGGAAATTAAATTACATAGCCGTGATACATCATCCTCCCTGCATATCCACAAATGCACAGACGCCATCTTCTCGATCTCTAACATCACACAATATATGGGTCTGCAAAGAAGAAGTTTACCATGCCAAAAATCTACATGAACAAAACAATATGATGTCGAACCTTTGAATTAATCCAAACTAAGATTTCAAAAAAGTCCGTACAAAACCGAAAACCCGAGCACAATGAGCCACACAATGTGCACCAAGAGCAAAGCCTGCGCCGAGAGAGGAGCCGATCCGCCATTTCCAACCTCACAAAATCCCAACTTGGCCACCTTGACCCCGGCGCAATGAGCCTCCTGGCACCCGCACCAGTAAGTCAGGCGTCCACGCCGCAGACGGGTCCGGTGTGAAGCAGTTGACCGGACATGACAGGACGTGGACGGGTGACATGGTCTCGGGCAAGGCGGGACACACGTCGGTCGGTTGGGGCGACGAAGTCACCGACCACGATGACGGCAACCTGATGATGGTGGCCGTCCTCGCGTCGCTGGTGCTCTGGGATCGGATGGTGGTGGGGAAGCAACCGAGGACGATGAAAATGGAGAGTAGCGGTACAATGAGAGGGATTGGGAATTCCATAACAGAATTAGGTTTCTCTTTACAAGAATTTGATGAGAGCCAGCGTACGTACACCCAATCCAATCCTCTCTTTTTTCGAAAACTCTTAGCTTCCCCAAGAGTCAAAAACCATGCATGAGTTGATGAATCTTCTTCTTCCCTAAACCTTCCCAAATTTGTGAGATGAATTCTCCAAATCAGGGGAGGTTGGGTCAGGAGGGGAGAGGTGGTGTTGTTTCAGGTTCTTGAATTCAATATAGGATCGATCCTTAGTGAATGTGACTATTTTACTCAATATATCCTCAAATTACAGATATGGAGTGGAAAAATTACAGATATGGAGTGGAAAAAATAGGGGAGAGGATGAGATCGAAGAAATCCATTGCTTCTCGTCAAACGACACTTGATTGACGCATAAGTAATGTTAGAAAAATTGTGGTTTTCCACCATTTTAATATGATAATTTAAACAAAATAATTGAGTGTGTTGCACTTAATTTTGATGTGAGGGAAACATGGATTTGTATTTTCTTACAAGAGTACATAAAGATTATGTATTCATTTATTTAAATTGGTTAAGGGATGAATGAGAAATTGTCATCCAAAGTTGATCACTTGAAACAAAAGGAAAAAATGTGATCCCACATGGGAGAAATTAGGAATGTGAAAGTCTTTATTTATGATTGCACCCTAGTGTGCCTTGAGTGAATGAGTAGAAAGGCTCTTTCTCACGCGCGTATGGGAGGTGCAAATCTTGGTTGAATTGATTATGCGATATGGATACAATTGTTATTCCAATTTGGGTCAGGTTGTACAAGTTTCTTTTTGCACTCATACTTCTTGCATTCCTCAAGACCTTTCAATCGAATTATGATGAGTTTTCTCACCATTATTGTGGCCGGTTTATACCCTTTAATTGGCCGGATTTATGTTGCATGGTTAATGGGTGGTAACTCATAACCTTTTGGTGGTCGGCCTTAATGTCATACTCCATCTCCTCCATGTATAAATAAAGGCTCATCCTCCCTCATTCTTCATCCCATCAGAAAGCAATATCTTATTCTGATCACTTCTCTCCCTCTCTCAACAGTAAGCAAATTCGGTGATAGAATAATGTATTCTTCAGTTCGACGAGAAGTTCTTGTGCTGCGGTACAAAACTTTGAAGTTGATTTATCCCGGGAGAACAACGTCTTACAAGTCTGTGGGCGGCGTAAAAGTTCTTAAAGAAAACGTGTGATACACGTGACTCAACTTAATTCATCTTCTTACCCAAAAATTATTTTTTATTCTTATGTTTACATTTTATTAATTATTTAATTAATATTTATTATATTATCTTTAATTTAATATCATTCAAGTTTTAGTAACAAGTGCCTTAATAATAACTTGTTTTGTGTTAATTTCTCTCCGAACGACGTAGTGGAGGCCGTGGTGGTGCTTAGCAGTTGGCCTTGTTTCCCGCGTTATTTTCATTTTCATTAAAGTTCGGAAGATTTTTTTCTCTACAAAATACAACTAGGTATTAATTTACTATGATTTTTTTAGGAATAAATCTCTACTCGTTATGTTTCTTATAATCCCATTTCCATTTTTGGCTATGTTTTACCTTAATTAGAGAGAAGAATCTCGAGGAATTAATTGACAAAATTTTGTACATTCATGATGAGATATCATTTTAATTTTCTTAAGGGGAACATATCAGCCATTCTATGTAAAGTGAGCCGAAAGTTTGAAAATTGTTGCATCGATAGTTTGGACGTTTGGTTTGTGTCTCGAATGAATTTTCTAACGTTACAAATTATGATACTAATTAAAATGGTCGAACCATGCATGATTGGTAGAGCCAATATCATCGAAGATGTTTGATGTTTTGTTGCTACTACATAGGGAGTTAGGGACATAGCACAAGGAGATCGAATTCACTTATAGACAATTATGTACGTACGTCAACAAAATTATCACTCTACTTGATTCTTGTTTTTATGTTAATTTGAACTCGTTCGAAATTTCTTTTTTTCCGACATAACAAATCCATTGTGTTATTTTGGTCCAATTGTGTGTATTTACAAATTACAAAATAAATTTATAGGACTATAGCACATTACAAAGAAGTTTCTTCAACATATCCGTTGTGTTATGTCTCATAAAATATTGGAGTGGCTAGCTCCTATATCAACATTGCCACCTTCGTGATGATGGGCCATCCACGAATTTCGGAACCAGGCCAACTGTAATAACTAACTTTCTCTGTAAATTACCGGTAACGAAATTAAAGGCGGGCAAAAACTTATGGCTGTCCATTCGAACACAACCAAAACTCTCCCCTTGAATTTTTCCGTATCATTCTCCGGCCTCCCACTATATATCAGCCCCCATCTTCCTTCGCCCCTAAAGTCCCCCACAGCCTCAAAAACAACAAAGTCCTCTATCTTAGCTTCTGCTCCCATACCAAAACACTCGTGCATTCGTCCCGTACTCTTGTCAAAAGCGAACATGGGCGGCTGCGCGAGCAAACCTAAGGACTTCGACACCGAGCCCGAGGCCGCCCCCGTCGAGGAGCCAGCCAAGGCTGAGGAAACCACCGCTGATACCAGCAAGGTCGTCGAATGTCAAGATGAGGTTGCACCTTTGGTAGATCTCTCGAAGCCGGAAGAGGAGGTGCATGTTGGTCCATTTTAATACTTTTAATTATTGTGTCCTCTATGCTCGAGTAATTTTACAATGTGCGGAATACAAATGTGCAGAGAGAGTAATATATTGCTTAAGTTTTTTGATGCATTATTCATCTAAACCCAACGCAGTTTATAATTTAAAAATGTACTACACACTTATATCCTACACACTATAAATACACTCGTATGTTCTGGTATTGAAATTTTATTAATTTTCATTGTGATGACACCGACAGGAGAATAAGAGCGAGGAGAAAGAAGTGGCCACCGCTGTCACCAAGGATGCCATGGCGACAGTGCTCGTGCTCCCGGGAGAAGCGGAGGTCGTGGTTGAGAACCAGAAAGGGGAGACAGTTGAGGTCGAGGTAGCTGCCAAGGAAGGAGAGGTCATCTACGTTGAGGCTGTCAAGGAGACCAAAGAGGAAGAGAAGAAGAAGAACGTTGAGCAACCTAAGACAACAACTACCTCCGAGGAAAAGAAGGAAGAAGAACTCCTTGTCGAAGTTTGATTTTACTACTTCCGATCTAGCTATTCAATTGTATCCCATGGAAACAAAGTAGAAAAAGTGCCCTGTCTCGTGCACTTTTTATCTGAACTTTTGGGACTCAAAGCAATAAATCGAAACAAATATTTAGATCATTGTTGTAGTGATGTATGACTAATATCTAACTAAGCAACTATTTATGCTATATTGAGGTATAAGAATGAGAGTTGAGATGTTCGACTCTTCTGAAGTGCACATAAGAATGAAGAATGGTTTACGCACGTAGAAGATTGATGTTGATTAGCAATCGATGGGTCCAAATATATATACCAATTGATGTAATCGGCAGAGTACGCCATCAGGGCTAAATTATCTATATCAAAGTAACGCTCTTTCCTATTTGTGCATATTCTAATCCTACAAGCTAGTGGAAAATTAATATAAAAGCAAAACGAAAGACTTGTGTGTGTTTTTCTTTTAGGAAAAATCATATTTTTTAATATGAACGGAAGCAGTACATACATAACCTAAAGACTTGTGTTTTTATTTCCACCAAAAAAAGTTGTAATACTTTCGAGTTATGTGCCGCAAATGATGATGAAGTGATGAACGATGCAGAGTAATCTAAAGAGGGAAACAGAAAGATTACTTCAGTTGTGGCATGGGAAACCGAAACAGAATGGTAACAATAAATTTCATAGACTCTGGTGTTTAACCAACAGCAGAATATAAATAAGGCAAACTACAGCAGAATATAAATAAGACAAACTACGGCAAGTATAGCACGTACACTTCTAATATAGTTGATATTGTCCCAACTTGAATCACTTTGAAGGTGTTGAGTTTTATCCAAGAGGCCTCTGTTAATATTGAGGGTAGTCCATTAACATATAAGTTATCTTCTTCTTACCTCTTTTCCAATATGTGATCTATCATCTCCAACAAAACTAACAACAAAAGACCGATTCTGAGTTGATGATCCCGCAATCGGTAATTGATTTGTGAGCTTTACTCCACATATTCTAATTATGAGTGATAAAATTCTTAACGTCATTCACAAATTTGTGATACTCTAAGTCATTAGAGTAAGTATAACAAATTACAACCTTTGGTGACGTCTTTGAGTAACAAGAAGATGTATTTGTTTTGCAGTCTTAAAGACTTCCTCACTAACTAATAATTCCAAGAAATTTGGATTATACTAAAACCAAGATGTTAACGGTCACAGGAACTCTCTTTATTTGTTATCGATACTTTTACGAACTTCTTTGTTTGAATCGATAGGAAATTATCTTAATTCACATGAACTCTAATTGTCCATTTAGAAACATTGTTCCATATTTTTTTTTAAAAATAAAGAAAAGGGAAGGAATCTCTGAATTCTCTGGGTAAAAAGAAGTTACGAAAAGAATAATTATTCGAATTTAATGATCACAGGTATGGCCAACATGCTTCGCATGAATTCTGAATCAATCGTGCAGTGCCTTTACAAGCGCTATTGAATGTTCTTTATCTATCCATGAACTTTGAAAATAGTGAAGAATATACATGTTGGATTGGAAATTCCATATCAAAATATGACTATTAAATATAATTTAAATGTAATTGAATAGGTATTGAGGCACACTCATTTAAGAAGTGGGTCGTAGTTTTTGGTTACAGTTCAGTGACAATTTCTAGTGAGCAATGATGCAACAAAGACAGTTGGACGCGGTCGTCGTTAAGTGCATTGCCAATGTTATTCGCATCAATGGTGTCACATATGTTTGGCTACAATAATGCAACTTTACAGTGGAGCGGTAACAATAACAATTTTGCTGTTGTTAAATATGAATCAATACTTAAAAAAATCAGTAACACAAATTAGTGCATTAGCACCTCGGCACAAGTACATTCATATTTTAAATAAACCCCTTGATAAATTTAACTTCAACAAGGTGATGCGTATGTTAAAGCACTAAATATCAAATTTAATTAATTAACCAGACATGCATACATAAAAATTATTTATTTTCGATTTATTTATTGAGCTTCATTCTTGTTTGATCATGCAAGCTAGCCATCTATTCGAGACGCCAATTCTTGATGCCAACTTCTGGATCAGGGTGGATTTAGGATCAAAATATCACTCGGATTAATTTATTCATAATTTTTTTTTTAGTGTACATGAGAATTTCACTGACTTAGACCGTAGTAGAAATTATTTTGTTAATCAAAACTATGACATTAAAAATAACTGTTGTAATTTATCTAAGAAAATGGACTCACACTCAACCTATATTAAACTAGCAGAACTACTCTATGCCTAACAGATCTTGTGGATAAAGGACGGGTGAGATTAAATATACAAAATGAACCTAAAGAAAACCCATTTATGTTTCCTCCGGTTTTGCTCGAGGAAATTTTGTTCTGCGAAGATGCCGATCTCAACGACACCTGAGTTGGATTAGATTGCCCAAATTTGTAATCTGGGTTTTTCTTTAACATCTTACTTTCTTCTTCTCATAATTTTGTCTGCAATTTCATGTGAGAAAGAACAAAAATTGATCAACATATCGAAGAAGAAGATGAGTTTTGAGATCTGGTTATCGGCGTGATAGCTTATGGGTTTGGTCGAACGAGCTTCAAAAGAGAGCAGCAAGCAGTTATGAGTAAACTAGTAGTAATTATTTTTTCTACCTGAAAAATCCCACCAGGGCTTAAGCCCTGGTAAGCCAATACATATATCCGCCCATGTTCCAGATCATCAAGCCTTTTCATCAAAGTCGTCGGGCTAATATTGAGTTCCTGAGCTGCATCAGACATGGTCATGCGCGAGTTCATCTTTTGGAGTATTTCCTTTTTGGTTATATTAAATCTCTTTCCTCTTGATGATGATCGAAGAACTACATTGTGAACCTGGCCAACTCTCAATTTTTAACTTCACACACGCTTCGCGTAAAGTCTCCTCGGAAATTCCGAGTTGAATAGCTGCTTCAGATTGATCCAAGTGAAAGTTTTCTTGTAAGATTTCTATGGTTATCTCAGGGCTCAGGCGGTGGTAGATCCAGCCATAGTCTGGGATTTTGAGCCATGATTGTAGGAAGTTAGTAGGTATATATATGCTAGCTCTTTATGAATTGATCAAGTTTGTTGTTAATTCTCAGTGACTAATGCTCTTTATATAGGGTTTAGAACATACGCACTCATATAGGAATTTTTAGTGGCCTAGAAGGTCCTATTCGGGGAGGTGTAATTAATGATCATCGAATAAGAAGAGGTGTTATTCATGTTTTGCATGCAACGTGCAAAAAATAAAAAAAAATTTATTATTAATTAATTATAAATATTTAATTTTTTATTTTTTGGTAAGATTTTCATTTAACAACTAGACGACATGTATCATTATCATCTAAATAATTAAACCAAATTTTCAATAAAAATTTTGACTAGTCATATTGTGACATGTGTCACTTTCACGTGTCGTTATCATTCAAATATTTGATGAAAGTTTCATGTTAGATTTCCGACCAATTTTGATGTGACACGCGTATGTGTTACATCCACGTGTTATTATCGTCTAAATTATTGATGAAAATTTCTGCTAAGATTTTCAACAATTATGATGTGACATGTGTATTCAACTTAAGACATTAGAAAATATGAAATTGGCTATAAAAGTATCATTTGTGGCTCCTTATATACTCATACCATCTACAAATCACTTGTCATTCTCCCCATAAAATTTCTTTAAACACCTCTTAACATTCCCACATCAGTGATGAATCCTATCATTTTGGACAAATTTTTCAGGAGGAGACAACAATAACATCGACAAAATGTCAAAATTGTTAATGCTTTCATCATTGACGCAGTCATGGTAGCTGCAATGTTTGGTGATTCTGCTGAGTCACTTGTTGTCGTACAAATCAACCAAGGTTGAGTAAGTCAAGAGGACATAATCTGATGGAAGATTATTTTATTGAACTCCATATCTTCAATGAACAAGATTACCTCTGGATTGAGGTTCTCTTAACTAAAAAAATAATATAGAATTGCTATGTCACAGTTATATAAAATAAAATGGAGTTAACAACATCTGTTTCATAAAATCAAATAAAATCAAGATGACTAACATAATTAAAGACTCACCACATCTTGCAAATCTGAGCCGGATTGTGGATTCTTTCATGCGAAATAAGAGCATTACCCCAAAGTTTCAATTTTGGCTTCAACTTAGCAAAACGAGAAGTAAGTGCATTTTGGGTACTAGGCTCTAGCCTCGATTCACCATGAGCCATCTCCAAATTTTTCTTATAATCGACATAAACTTTTTTCCTAAATTTGTCGACCTGTTGTTTGTCGCCGGTGATAGAATCAACGCTATGACGACAATAAGAAATGTAAAATTGTACATCTTCGGAGAAAGAAAATTGGTAGCCATGCCATTTTTGTAAAAACTCAAAGGATTGATAGAAGAGATGGAAGGACATGATAAATTTGTTGTGCATAAATTGGTGTGAAAAATGAATAAAATGGAGGTTTTTTTGCAATTTTAAAGGATTTTTTTTTACAATTTTTAAGGAATTTTTTTATACAATTTTGTAGGGTTTTTTGAGCAAACGTATGGTTATGCACGTTAATAACAAAAAATAGCCCTTTATTTGAATCTGGGCAGTCAGATTAAATTTTTGAATCAAAATGGACGACCCAGATCTTCTTGCTCGTTATAAAGCAACTGCTAGTCAGCCTCGCCATGTGGCGGATTGTCATTGGTTTGTTAAAAAATACAGTTTTACGACGCGTGTAATGCACGACCCAAGTTTTTTTTTTTAAAGATCACGTGCCCTGGCGTCACCCGACCACGTATGTAGGCTCCACCAGAGTGGGCGTTCTCTTCCTCGATTCATTTCTGATCAGCGTCGAGATCTTCCTCTCGATCCACGATCGGTCAACTGCCTCTAAAACCACCGCTGCATCATTTTTTCGGCGTGGACATTTGATATCCAGCGGGCCCCATACAGAGGACGTTCGATTTGCCTAGAAATTCCTCCTCGTTGCTCTTTTAAGCCTAGAAAATCAGGAAACCACGACCGGTCAATCGTCTCTAAAACCACCATTGCATCATTTTTTCGGCATGGACATTTGATATCCGGCGGGCCCCATACAGAGGACGTCTAATTTGCCTAGAAGTTCCTCCCCGTTGTGGATGTTCAACTCTTATAAGCCTAGTAAAAATTAGGAAACCTATTCAATTTCTATTATTGTAATGAAGAAAGCCTTTTATTTGAAGAATCAGGAAATTTAGATTTACATGATATCTATATCTGAGTTCTGTTCTTGTGGTCAGTGAATTCTGTGGTCAATCGTGGTCAATCGATCATCGTTAAATTAGCATCCAACGGTGAAAAATTAAAAAACTGTTAGAAGATAATTTAATATCGTATATATGTGAGAAGATATGTTTTTTTGTAGCATATGTGATGCTGAATGTAGTCCTAGACTCTCCTAGTACAAAAAGGAATCCTACTATCACTACCACATTATGCATTATTGTCGGCGACAACAAAAAAAAAAGGCCGGCGACTTGCTCCGTCGCCGGCAATAATGAGCATTGCCGGCGATATGGACCATCGCCGGCAATAACTTCCCAAAATCGTCGGAAATGGTTCAAACTTATTGTCGGCGACTTTCTCGGTCGCCGGCAATAATTTTCCACCATTTCCGGCGAAATTCCGGCCCAAATATCGCCGACAATGGTGAAAAATTATTGCCGGCGACGGAGAAAGTCGCCGGCAATAAGTTTCCACAATTTCCGGCGATTTTTTGCCGGAATTTCGCCGGCAATAACTCCATTGCCGACGATTTAATGAATCGCCGGCAATACCTCTTATATCAGATCCAGATCGCAGCAGCTCATTCATTTGGATATAGAAAAATCCGGTGAAATCGAAAGAAGGAAAACGCTCTAAAATCCTTGGGTATTGTCAAAAGGCGTCGAAAACCCGCTCGGGAAGCTATATACGTAGCTATATATAGGTACGTACGTATATACGTATGTATATATATGTGTGTTGATTTAATTAGATCGATATATATATATATATATATATGCATGCATGTGTTGATTTAGAGTTGAGATATATATCGATTATTGGTTTGATATGCAAATAGAGTGGATATATTGTTGATTTCGAGTGATTGACTGTTGATTTTGAGTTGAGATTATTTCGATGAAAATATGTTAATTTGTGTATATATATATATGTATGTATATAAAATTATTTTGTGAATATTAATTGTTAATATGTCTATATATATATACAGGCATGTTAATTTGTAATTGTGAATTGTTGGTATATATATATATATATATTTTTTTTTTAATTTATATGCATGCATGGGTCAACTTTTGTTAATTAATCGGATGAATTCGAATGTAATTAATGATGATTAATTAATTAATTAGTAGTGAATGTGTATATATATATATATATTTATAGTACGTAATGTTAGAATTTTCAGGATGGACAAGAGTTGGATGAGCCTCGAAAGATGGGATGTGAGATATCACCATGGAATTAGGAGTTTTGTGGATTTTGTGAAGGCTAATTGTGGAGACACTACTCTTCATTATTGCCCGTGTAAAGAATGTAAGTGTCGCAGCGATCGATTTCGTTTTCCCATTGATAAAGTCCAGAAGCACCTGAGTAAATACGGGTTTTGGGATAAGTACACTTGTTGGATTTATCACGGTGAAACATCGTTAGCGGGTCAGCATGATCATGGACAATTTGGTGAGAGGGCCAGTCCATCCTATGATCATGGACATTTTGCTGAGAGGGCCAGTCCATCCTATGATCCAACATCGATGTTAATCAATGATATGTTTCCTCATGAGAGCGGTGTATTTGCTGATCAAGCACCAAATGTCTCTCCCGTCGTGAAGGGTTTCCCGATATTGAGCCAGTCGAGCCATTACCTGGAGCTCATGTCAACACAAGCGGTATAGACAAGTACAACAACCTGATTGCATTGCAACAGACTCCGTTGTACGACAGTTGTAGTAAGACTTTTCTTGAAAGTGTCATGGGAGTGATGCAACTCAAAATGGAGAACAAAATGTCTGTTAAAGCTGTTGATTCTTGGTTGAAGTGGACTGCTTCGCTACTGCCACCCGGTCATCATCTTCCTACCACTCATCATAAGGTGCGACATATCCTGAAAGATCTTGGGCTTTCCTACATCAAAATTCATGCATGCAGATATGATTGTATTCTCTTCTGGGAAAAAGATCTTGAAGACCTTGAAGCATGCCCGGTATGTTTTACAAAAAGGTATAAGTTAACTCCTGCAGGCAACAAGAAAGCTGTGAAGATACTTCGATATTTCCCGTTTATTGATAGGCTGGAGTGGTTGTTCATGTGTGCTTTCACGGCCGAAGTTATGAGATGGTGGGTTGAGAGGAATTTGCATGACGATGACACCCTTATACACCCTTTCGACGGAGAGGCTTGGAAGCACATGGTCAGGGAGTTTGATCATTTTGCAGCAGAGGTCCGAAATGTTTGGGTAGGGCTCTCATCTGACGAATTCAACCCTTTTGGCAACATCAGTCTTCAATACATATATGGCCAGTTATTTTGGTACCGTACAACCTTCCACCATGGATGTGCATGAAGAAGGAATACAATATGCTGACTCTGTTAATTCCGGGCCCGGGTTATCCAGGAAAGTGTCTCGATGTGTATTTGAGGCCTTTGATTGAGGAGCTTAAGTACTTGAGTGAGTGTGGCCACCCCACTTACGATAGGTTCAAAAATGAGATGTTCCAGATGCATGCCATGCTTGTTGGCACCATCAGTGATTTTCCTGCCCACAGTATGTTGTCGGGCAACGTTACCAGGGGTTACAGGGCTTGTTCAGAGTGCATTACTGTTGATTGTTGCAGTTCTCATTGCAGTAAAATTGTTCAGATGCGTCACCGTTGTTGGCTTCCATATGATCACCCATTTAGGCAGGATCAAGACACTTTTGATGGGACTGTGGAAATAAGTGTGGCACCCAAGCGATGGACAGGGGATGGAATTTTGGAAGTGTTGAATGAATATGATTTTGGTCAGCTGAGCAATCATCCTGAGATAGTGGCGCCAATTCCAGAGAAGCCCGAAAGGTATAAGTTTTGGACACACAAGAGCATATTCTGGGAACTCCCCTACTGGCCCAGGTTGCCTATCAGACACTACCTAGATGTCATGCACATAGAGAAGAATGTGTGTGAAAGTGTGGTGGGCACAACTCTTAATTTGGAGGGGAAAACAAAAGACATCCCTAAGGCACGCATTGATCTGAAAACTATGAGACTGCGGAAACATTTGTGGTTAAGAGATGGTAAGAAAAAAATGCTGCAAGCTCCTTACACCGTCAAGCCGAAGCATAAGCATGAAATTTTTGGGTGGCTGAGTAATGTCAGGATATATTCTTATGGCTATGCAGGAAATTAATATAATTTTTACTTATATATGGTTATATGTAAGAAATATAATTGTTGCTTATGGCTATATATGCAGGTATCATTATGGCTATGCAAGAAATATAAGCAGGTGTGTCAACTTCCGGGACAATAAGATGTACGGATTAAAGAGTAATGACTGCCATGTACTGCTTCAACGCCTTTTCCCTATTTTCATTCGAGGGTACCTGCCCAAAGATGTGGTGGAGCCGTTGGTGGCCTTGTCAAAATTCTTTCAGAAGTTATGCACCAGGGAAGTTAAAAAATCAGATCTCAGGGAGATGCAAGATGACATCATTTTTATCATGTGCAAGCTTGAGAGGATATTTCCCCCAAATTTTTTCGACATCATGCCTAGCCCTGATGATCCATCTTCGCGAACAATTGTTGCTTACCGGTCCGGTACACTACACTTGGATGTATCCCATGGAAAGGTACAAATGATTCATACATTTGGTTTGCCTCTGTTTTTATATGTAAATTCTAATTTTTTAAGTATCGTAACATGCACTTGTTAACTTGTAGACAATTGGGAGCCTACAAGGACTATGTGAAGAATAAATCTGCACCTGAAGGGTGTGTCGCTGAAGCATATATTGCGCACGAGTGTGTAACGTACACCAACTTGTATTTGGGAGCGCTGGAGGACCCCCAACAACAGATGCCGATAGATGAACCCCAGTTCAACCTTTCTATCATCTCCAATGACGTGGTAGTACATGGAAGCTTGCCAAAGTCGTACAAGTTGGATGGAAATGAGGTAGCCATTGCCCACTGGTCGGTACTGATTAACTGTCCAGAAGTACAATATTGGAAAAACTATCATCTTCACTGCCCTACTATTGCCGGAAATGTTGATTACCACAACAGGACATTTGCAAACTACTTTGGTCAATGGGTAAGGGTATATGTGTATATATATATATTTTTTATATCCTTATATATAGCATGTGTGTACGTGGTTTTCTTTTTCTATGTTCATAATTTATGGTGTACCTAGTTTCTTGTCGTTTTCAGATGAACCATGTAGCAAATGATTGTTGCCCAAAGTGGTCAAACGAATTGAGGGTCTTGGCGATGAAACCGATAGCTTCAAAATTTTACTCGATGTGTCAGGTCAATGGCGTGAAATTTATATGTGAAAATCAAGACGACCGACTGAAAACACAGAATTGTGGGGTGATGGTCCATAGTGGGCAGGATGGCGTTGACTATTACGGTATCCTTCATTCAGTTGTTGAACTAATTTATGGGAACCGCATGAAAGTGCACTTGTTCAAGTGTAGATGGTTTGACACTAGCCCGGAGAACACAAGGACCGATCAGTACGGAATATTTTCGGTGAATACTGCTACAAGCTGGTATAAAGAAGACCCTTTCGTTCTTGCCACATCAGTAAAACAAGTGTTTTACCTTGAGGATCTTCTGAACAAAGTCCCGTGGAAGGTGGTTAACCATATTGCTCATAGAAACATATACAGTGCTGCCACACTTGGTGAGACCGCAGATGATGAAGAAGTTACTGCATACCAAGAGCCGAACGCTTTTGACATTCCAGAATCATCTAGGATTCGCCTTAATAATGTGAGATATGGGAGTGTGGTTCGAATTACTGGAGCAGAACTTCTCGATGTTAATCCAAATGAAGTTGACGCTGATTCAGATGACGATGAGCGGCACATATTGCCAGGGTTTACCTATGAAACCGAGTCAGACTCAAGTGATGAAGATGATTATGATTATCATCCTTAGTGCATTAATGATGTACGTATTTTAGTATATATATATATATATATATAAACGTGCATGCATGTTTTTTATATAAACGTGCATGTACGTATTTATAGTCGGAAATTATAGTCGGAAATTATAGTCGAAAATTCTAGTCGAAAATTCTAGTCGAAAATTATAGTCGGAAATTATAGTTGTACATTATAGTCGTACATTATAGTCGGAAATTATAGTCAAAAATTATAGTCGAAAATTATAGTCTTAAATTATAGTCGTACATTATAGTCGTACATTATAGTCGTAAATTATAGTCGGAAATTCTAGTCGAAAATTCTAGTCGTAAATTATAATCGTACATTATAGTCGTACATTATAGTCGTAAATTATAGTCTGAAATTCTAGTCGTAAATTATAGTCGTACATTATAGTCGTACATTATAGTCGGAAATTCTAGTCGAAAATTATAGTCGTAAATTATAGTCGTACATTATAGTCGTACATTATAATCGTAAATTATAGTCGGAAATTCGATCTAGTCGTATTTATAGTCGGAAATTATAGTCGGAAATTATAAAAATTTGGCCATGCCAACGTCATATCGATCGGTGTTATTTATGAATTAATACTTGCCGGAAATTCTTGGTCGGGAATCACTATCATTACCAACGAGTTGATAACTCGTGGGTAATAGTATTACCCATGAGTTATCAACTCGTTGGTAATAGTATTACCAACGAGTTGATAAGTAGCTCGCTGGCAATACTTCCTTCTTTTCCAGGAGGCAGCTCGACCCTCCTTCCTCATTTCTTCACCTTCTTCCTTCAAAACCCTAAAATCTCCCCATCTCTTCCTCACCTCGCCGCCCACAAATTAACCTCTTTTCCTCTCCTCAAATTTCTCCTCCCCTATCCCCTCTCCACACAAAAATACCTAAACCCAAATCTCCCCTATCTCTCCTCCTCCCCTCCTCCTCTACCTCCTCCCCCTACCTCCGCCGCCGGAATCCGAGCTCGAGGATGACAGGTCCGATCCCCTAGCTCCCTCCCTCTCTCTCTCTCTCTCTCTCAATTTTTGTTTTTTATAATTATGTATATATATATATATATGCATTTTAATTATATTTGTATGCATTTTAATTAACTTGATTAATTAAGTTTTGGGTGATGTTATAATTTTTTATAATTATTAGGCAAGTGTATGTATGTATATATGTAGAAAATATTTAGGTAATTTAAGGTGATTTAATTGGATTAATTGATATATTTGATAATTATATTGTATTTTTAAGGTGATTTGGATTAATTGATATAGGTAATTTAAGGTAATTTAAGGTGTTGGGCAAATTAAGGTGATTTGGATTAATTGATATAGTTGATAATTTAAGGTATATTTGTTAACTTAATTAATTGGTTAAATAAGCATTTGGGTAATATTTAATTGATATCTTGATAATCGTATTCGTAATGATTGATATGATATGATGCAATTTAATTTAATGTTTGATATGATATCATAAGCATTTGGCCTATGAAATTTAATTAAATGTTTGATATGATGCAAATATGATCTTGATGAATGACATTGTTAATTTTTCGATTTACCTTTTCGATCAAATGGATCTTCTACGATAACCGATAACCGCTAGAACCGGAACCGGAACCGAACGGTTCCGGTTCCAAACGGTTTCGGTTCCGAATGGTTCCGGTTTTTCATAGAACCGAATCCAGGACTAATTGTTGGAACCGATAACCGTTTGGAACCGGAACCGTTCGGTTCCAAACGGTTCCGGTTCTAGCGGTTTTACCTTCTCGGAACCAATAACCGTTTGGAACCGGAACCGATTGGAACCGGAACCGTTTGGAACCGGAACCGTTTGTAACCGATAACTAATTGGAACCGGAACCGTTTGGAACCGGAACCGTTCGGTTCTGGTTCCAGTTCTAGCGGTTATCGGTTCCAAACGGTTCCGGTTCATTAATTTTCATAGAACCGAATCCAGGACTAATTGTTAGATGTGCAGGAGGTTTTGCGGCAAATTGGCTTGGAGGCATCAAACGGAGAGGGACTAGAAACAGTGGAGGGAGCAGCAGTCAAGGTTCCTCAGCCGCAGTCAGCAACACGCGCAGTGGTCCAATTATGAATGCTCGCACACAAATGTTGCTAGCTGCGCGAGGAGAGGAGGAAGTTGCACGATCCGGATCCGTGCAACCCCCAGTCCAGCCTCGAGCCTCAGTCAGCAGACGCTCAGTCAGCAGACCCTCAGTCAGCAGACCCACAGACGAGCGACACTCAACGGGGGCATCAGAAACTCCCTCCATCCGAATGCCCCCTATTGGCCCGGAGCCTACTCCCCTTTCACGGGAATCATCTGAGGCAGATGGTGCTGGCGGCTCATCGTCCAGGCCTCGTTTATCTCCGCCGTTCGGTCTCTTCCTGCCGGAAGAGATTCCTGTGATCCCTGAATTCGATGATATGGGGAGGCCTATTTATATTGAAGGACGGCCGGAGTTACTGAGCGTGGAGGAAGCGTACAACTTCATCCCGTTCGACCCCGTGTATCTTTGGAGTGCGAGGTGCAACAACCAGCAAACGGACGATGCAAGTAAATTTTATTTAACAAGATTGATTACTTAATTATTACTTAAGACTATAAATAGTGTCAATTAATAATATCAATTTGTTGACATTGTATTATTAGGCAATTTTGTTAATGGCACTGGAAAACGAAAGACTAGAGGCCCCTGCACCGGGAAGAATCTTGAGCAGGCCACCGGGGGAAGGAAAACGCTCATTAGGGCCAATGAGCATGGTGAGGTGATCAAGACATTTGATACCACGCGAAAGTATGTCAGCATGGTCGGGGCTGTCGTGCGGGACAAGGTCCCAATGTTGTGGCCAGATTGGGAATTTGTGCCTCTCTACGTGAAGATGCAAGTGCATAATGCACTGAGTGTGAGTTAAATCGTATTTTCATTTCGTAAATTTTACATTTATTAATTAAGTCCGAATAAATATATAATTTTACCGTTTATATATTCATCTTACAGTTGTGGTTTGACGTGGATGAATGCCTTATTCACGTGTGGGTAGAGCGTCAACTACATATCAGGTGATGTGATTCGAGTTATTTGAGTATATATCGAGTTAGATTTTTGTTTATCAAGTGTTTTAATATCTCTAACTTTTTTTTCTGGTGTTAATATAGATATGAAGAGTGGAAGAACGAGCTTTCAAAATATTACACACAGTACAAGGAGCTAGGCCTCTACCCCTAGCGAATTCCGGTTTAGGGAGTACGAGTGGCTGTGGCTGGTAGACCACTTCGAGCACCCCAAAGCGAAGGTATGCATCCTGAATATATTTTACAACCCTAATGTATCGTATCACATTGAAATAGTTAGTTACTAATTTTTTTACATATGTTTATCAAACAAGGCGATTTCCAAGACGAACAGGGAGAACAGATTGAAAAACACCAAGGCCCATCATGCAGGTTCACTCAACTATTTGGGTTGGTTGAGTAAGGCGCAGCAACAACAAGAAGTCAACCCGTTGGTGTTTGTTCATCAGAAGTTCTATCCGCAGTGCCCTAAAGAAACGGTAAGTCTTTAGCCTCATTATTTTGTAGTTCACATATGCATGTGTTAATAAAACTATTTTTCTCTATTAATTTATTTTGTTTAATAATACGTTATTCATATTTGCTTTTCAATTAGGTGAGAGTGGAGGATGCGATCACAGAAGTCACCATGAATATAGCTCGAAACAACCATCCTGACTGCTCGGAGGAAGAAGTGATCCAGTATGCCTCTCAGATCGATCCGCTTGATCGCCCTATAGCGTCTTAGATCATGGCAAAAGCGTGTAGGACTGGAAAAAATATCTACTACTGCAGGGGAATGAGCTCGGCGGGTGAAGGAGTATTGAAGAACACTTCGGAATACTCTAGCGGGTCAAGAACTTCAACTTCTAGGAACTCTAACCTAGCAGCGGAGCTTCAGAGGATGCAGAGGGAGTTGGAGGAGCAAATGAGGCAGATGTAGGAGATGCGGCAATTGGCCGAGCAGCAGGCAGTCAGAGATGCGGAGTACCGGGTGATGGCCGAGCAACACCGAATTATGGTCTAACAGCAGACACAAATGTTCACATGGATGCAGATGATGTACGCGTGCCAGACTACCGGACAACCGCTCCCCACACCTCCCACGATCCTTGTGTTCCACAGTGATCCACCACCGTAGCCGTCACCGCCACAGCAAGACCAGGGTAGCCACCGGAGTTCAAATGATTACGTCAACATGGATTTCCTCGACCCTTAGTGTAGTTGTAGTTTATTTTCGTATTGTTGCTGTTTGTACTGTACGTTGGACAATTATGGGTGTACTGTTGAACTTGTATTTGTACGGTTTCTGTTTTTCAGTGCAGATTCTGGAATTGGGCCCAATCCAGAACCGGCTTTTTTTTGACAAATTTCCCCGGGTATTGCCGGCGACTTGGACCAAAGTCGCCGGCAATACCTCTCATTTTCCGGCCACGGCGGAGCAACATTGCCGGCGACTCAAGTCGCCAGCAATGGTCATGGCATTATCGCCGGCAATGATCAAGGAATCACCGGCGACTTGAGTCGCCTGAGTCGCCGGCAATGACTAAATCATTGCCGGCGACTCAAGTCGCCAGTGATGTCCCCCTATTGCTGGCGACTCAAGTCGCCGGCAATGCCTTGATCATTGCCGGCGACTTGAAAAATAAGTCGCCGGTAATACTTTCACTGGCGCCAAATTTCCGGCGAGAGTATTATCGGCGACTTGTCGCCGGTAATGACTATCACCGCCGGCGACTTAAAAAGAAAGGCCGGCAATACCTAAAAATGTTATAGTGTATGCTGGGGGGAAAGCCTACATATATGCACAGAAAGCTACCAACCTGTATATAGAGATGGACTATAGTCACTATACATATATGTACACTACACACCTCTTATCATTTTGAGCTTCTCTTTTTCTTTTGCTTCCGATTTTCACATTAAGGGGCTGAATTGAAGGCAAATTGGAACTTTGAGTGAAAGGCCACAACATTATAGTCAAGAACAAAGAAATTACGGAATGGTGAAATATTTGGTCCTTTAATAGCCTAAGCTGACCAACAACAGGAATCAAAAGAGGATTACAGAAAGATTACTTCAAGGAGACTCTGGTGCAGAACATAAACTAACAGCAAAAGACCAATTCAGAGTTGATGATCCAATATTTGAACTTACATTCATGTGTTATGTGAACAATTTCAGCACTTCAGCACTTGTAAACACATTACCAACTAAACAGAACGGGCAAACATAAGAAAGAAAATTCCAGAGTCTGTGATATCACTATATATCAGTCATATCAATCACTAAGCAACCTCCTTGGCATTTTCAACCTCATTGCTCTTTGTATCTTGCTCCTCCTCTTCTTCACCCTCATTCTTCACAGCAAAAAGGACCAGAACAATCAACAACGGATAGCTCACAGTCGTAAACACCCAATTCATAATCAGTTGCCCCATGAACGAGACCTTGCGAGTATCAACTTGCCACGCGACGGCCGCTCCAGCACTCTGCACTCCTTTGTAGAATCCGACATACCTGTAACAAAAACTCATTCACATCCCAAGTCCACATACAAAATAAGACTCATTACTATGTTATATACCTGCTTAGAGTTTCCGAATCATTAGCCAAAGCTCCAATGACCCAATAAACAGTGCTCTGGAACATAGCATCCAACAATCCGAAACAAAAGTACAACACGAAGGGCCCCGCGAAATCAGCCCCGGAGTCCTTGAAATCAAGCTTCTCGGGCTTCTTCCCCCTCGAATATCCAACCTGATTCGCCAACCCCCCCGCCCAAATCGCGGTACTAACCACGGCCACCACAATAATACCGAAAACTCCCCTCGTCCTCCGGCTTTTAAAGCTGAAATCCATAATGTACCCTATTCCAATCGACCCAATCATCTGTGCACCCCAATAGAACACATTGTTCAAACCTCTAGTCCTCAAATTGAACATCAAACCGTTCACGTTGTTAAACTGATACGTGTAGAAGAAGTTACTAGCCCAAGAAGCTGGTACTATAAGCAACATCTTCCAGTTCATAAACAGCTTAGCAATCTGTACAGCTTCGGTCGTGACACTAGAGTACTGAATATTCGAGCACTTGGTACCGTCGTCGCGGACTACTTTACTCGGAGGTAAGATGGCCAGAGTGAGGACGGTTCCGATGGACATGAACACCATGAAGCCGATGTACGTGGCATCGTTGACGGAGGCGGCCTCGCTGCGGCGGTAGTTGAGCACGAAAGGGATGAGTCCGCCGATGACGCCGCCCATGTTGAAAATGGACCAGAAGATGGAGATGTATGTCCCCTTCCGGTTAGGGGGAGGGTATGACGTCATGATGGCGCCTTGGCCGGCCCAGAGGAGGCCGGCGCCGACGCCGAGGATGGCGCCGGCGGTGACGGCGAAGGCCTGGTGGTGGTGGTGGTTGTAGTAGAGGAAGGAGCCGGCGTAGAGGACGTAGGTGGAGCAAGCGGAGAGGAGGGTGAGGCGTGGGCCGAGGACGTTGTAGATTCCGCCGCCGAGGACGCCGAATACGGCGAAGGTTGTGTAGAGCGCGGTGGAGGCGTTGTTCGAGGCCGTGGGGTCCACCTGGCCTCCTCCGCCCATGCCGGAGAGGGCGTTGAACATCCCCGGGCAGCAGAAGCAGACTAGTCCGATTAGACCAACTTGCACCAGCGGCGAGTTGTACCGGAATCTAGATGACTCCGGCGCCGCTACTTCCTCGCCGCCGCTTTCCTTCTCCACGTCATCGCCGAAACCCATGATTCCGAAAAAACAAAAGATCAAATCTTTTGAAAAAAAAAAAATCAAATCTTTTGAAGAACCCAAGTGAGACTATGTTGTCAGTAACCAAAGAGACTAAATCTTTGGAGTTTGGACCCAACTGTGGAAAAATGGAGGGCTAGCTATGAAAAATGTGTGTAAGAGTTGAATTGTTGTTTGGGTCTTTAAGAAGGTTGGGGCTTTGAGTTTAAGACTTTGAGATGGGGACAAAAATTTACATAGGGAATACAAGAAAGCTTGGATTCCAGGCTTTACAAGAAACACAGAGGAAGTGCCACAGCTATGTCTTAGCTAGCTCTAAGACTGAAGCCGAAGAAGAAAACGATGATGTTTTTTATATATAGGTGGAAAAGGAAGAATCTTGAATATTAAAAGAGGGATTCTTTTTGGATCTTTGTACTCAAAGTCTCGAACAATGCAGCAAAAGCCAGACCACCATAATCCAAACCCAGAATTTCTAGTAGTGCTTAAAATTATGTGGTGTTTACAGTGACGTTTGTAATTAGAAATGAACGGTTAACGGAGAAAAGGTTGTTAGTGTCCGTATTATACAATGTTTGACTTAGGCTGTCTTTGACTGGATTAACTTGGATTATGTTTTCGATTGCAGGCCAACACAATAGAATATGCAGCCCAATTAGGAGCTTAACTAATTACTTAATTAACAATGGGGGTGCTTGCTTAGGTCTAAACAGTGCTTCCAGCTGAAGAAAGAGCAAACCGGCCGGCTACAATACATGCAAGTGATGCAACAATATTTGGACACATGATAATGCACAAAACTTACAGAAAATTCTCCCATGAACGAGATTCACCTGAATCCAGACATAATTTTAAAAATTAATTAAAATTATCGTGTGAATGATGAGATTGATATTGATTCAAGTGAACTAGGTTCGAGACTTACTACATTGTAGTAGTATATATAGTAGTAATATGATTTTTAAGTTGGTATAAGTATGCATAATGTAGTCATAAATCAGTTAAGCTATCAAAATGTCACACCACAATAAACACTATCATAAAAATCTCGTCGGTTTTACTGGAAAAAATATTTTTTTTTTTAATTTTTTTTTTAAAAAATAAAAAATCTCGTCGGTTATAGTACTATAACCGACGATAATGGCTAAAAATCTCGACGGTTATATTATTACCGACCCCTTTAACCAACGGACTATAGCCGACGACCCTTAAACATCGTCGGTTATAGTCCGTTGGTTAAAGGGGGTCGGTAATAGTATAACCGTCAAGATTTTTAGCCATTATCGTCGGTTATAGTACTATAACCGACGAGATTTTTTATTTTTTTAAAAAAAAAATTAAAAAAATATATTTTTTCCACTATAACCGACGAGATTTTTATCTCGTCGGTTATAGTTTTACAGATCTCGTCGGTGATAGTGTTTATTGTGGTAGTATTTTGTTAAGCTTCTGAACATAATTTCATTTCACAACATGACCCTCTCAAAAAAAAATCTAAACATCACCAATTGATGTGTCGTAAAGTCATAAATCAGTTAAGCTATCAAAATGTCACATTATTTTTTAGCACATAATTTCAGTTCTAAACATGACCCTCTCAAAAAAAAAAAAAACATCACCAATTGATGTGTCGTAAAGTGAATTGGTCATGTTTGGAGAGTAAAGTGTCATACTGCTGCATCATTTCACATCATTTCATCCTGATTATTTTCACTTTGAGGAGTAAAAGTGACATATTGCTACATCACTTTTGTTTTGCAATCTATTATACACACACTCTAGGTTGTAAAAAAAAAATACAGAAACCTAGCTTCATTTGAAAGGGGCACAAGAATAACCTGTACAAAGAGCAGATGTGCTGTTGTAAGGAAACAAAGCAACAGGTCTAGTTTGTGGCAACTCAGGGATTGGTCTCTCCATGCAAAGAAACTCCACAACTTGCTCCATACTTGGCCTCCCTTTCCCCACATTCAATGTGCAAAGCAAACCAATCTCCACAACCCTAATTGCTTGCTCCAAATTGATCACCGCACCCATCCTCTTATCCACTATTCTCCTCATCTCACCAATCTCATGCATTCTCCATGTAAACTCCAACAAGTCCCTCTCTTCTACTTCCCCCATCTCTGCTTCCACCCTCTTCCTCCCACACACCACTTCCAACACAAAGAGACCGAACTCGAACACGTCGGCGCTCTGACTCACCGTCGCCTCAAACCGCCTTGACTCGGCTCCACATAGCACAAACCCAAAGTCTCCTAGCACAGCCCGGAAAGACACATCAAGAAAGACACTTGTGGTCTTCAAGTTCTTATGCGCCAACTGTTTGGAGTGCAAGAAACTTAGAGCTTCTGCTACATCTTTCACAACTTTAAAACGCCGAGTCCATGGAAGAACGCCCACACCAAACAGCCACTTATCAAGTCCACCATTGGGGAAAAACTCATACACAACCATGGTCTCATTCTTGTCTTGACACCATCCTCGTATAGGAACCAAATTCGGATGCCGAATCTTGCTAATATTCTTGATCTCCTTCAATAATCTCCTCCTATCCAAACCTTGCGAGCTCAAAAACTCTTGCGAAAACCGCTTCACCGCCACTTGACAACCATTCGAAAGCTTCCCTCTATAGCACACACCGCTCATTCCACCGCCCAAAACCTCCAACTCTCCGAAAGACCTAGTAGCAATGGAGATCTCCGACAATGTAAAGCTCCGAGGCTTGTTCGGAGGCCTCGGTCTCTGCTTCTTCTCCGGCAACACGACATTACTACTCTCCGAATTCGCCCTCCTACGTCTACTATTGTAGTAAAGGCTAAGCATCGCCGCCACGGATAGTGCCAACACCGCTATAAAGATCAAGAACAATCCTTGCGGCTCCGCACGTGTGGGACTATCCACGACGATCTTGCTCTCACATGTCTCCATCGATGGCACCGTTAGGAAAGCTTGGCTAACGGAAGTGAAGTTCCACGACATGATGCTGTGGACTTGCGTGTGGTTCCCCGTTGAAGCCGAAAACCCAACGAACATGTACTCGTTTAAAAATGGTGACAAGTCTAGTGAGCCAGAGTAGATAGGCTTTGGTGATGAATAGCTTCCGTTGTCTGGTCCTAAACTTATCTCCATCCAACGCTTCGACCCGTCGTAGCTGATCCAAGCTCGGTGTACGACTCCGTCGTCGAGGTCGACGCCGACGTCGGAAGCGTTGGCGGTCTCGGCGGAGATGATGGTGCCCAAGTTTATACCGACGTGGTTATCATTAGGGTCTCCGAACTCCGGGTTATAACGCGTGTCGAACTCGATGGCTATCACCTTGTAGTCATCTTCACAAGCATCGTTCATCATCGCGAGCCAAGCACCGGGTCTCCCGACGGTAAACTCGTCGGGAACGATAACAAAGGCCAGTCCGCTACCACCGTAGCCATAGCCACCGCTCTGCCCTAGAACACGTTCCACCGACGATGACGTGGCATTGTGGAGCTGAAAGGAGAAGGTGGTGAAAAAAGAGGCGGGGGTTTTAGTGCGAGGGTCGAGGAGTCGGATCGGAGAAGAGTAGATAGCTCTCCCGGCTAAGTGTCTGAGATCGTCGACGACAGAGTCGTCGGGGATTTGTACGGCGCCGGTTTTGGCCGAGAGCTTTGTACTCCCCAAGAGCTTTACGTCGCTAAAAGCTGTGAAGTTTGAGAAGGTGAGGTGCTTGGTGACATTGACAACTGGTCCGTTGTGCTTGTTCTTGTCATCACTAGCGGGATGAACTAGGACATTGTTGGTCACTATGGCCATAGTAGCTAGGTAAAGGAACAAGATGAAGCTATCCATAACAGGAAAGTTGTGCTAAGATTGAAGAAGATGTGAAGCTAAAGAGAACGAGGATAGGAGACAGATAGTGTCCATATATAAGGTATCTAGTAAAAAATACAAAAGCATGCACACAGGTGAAGATAATTGAATGGAGCAAGTTACAAAAACGTACCTGAAGAAAAATCATCTCTTATCTATCTATCTATATATATATATATATATATATTCTATGTTGTAATGTGCGAAGAGTTTGGTGCCACGAATTCTCTCTCTTTTGGATGTTTCTATGGTTTTGGTGCGCCGAGCAAATCCCATCGAATCAAATTAATGCTCTAGAGAGAAAATTGAGGTGTGCACAATTCTAACCCGCAAACCATGTGTCTTCTACAATCATTTAGAATTGATGTGACATAGACGAACAATCAAGGTCCGAAATTATTGAGACATTGCTCTACGGTCACAAATGGTCACAAATTAAAACACATTTTGGTTAACAGGAAAGGCTAAATCTCTTGAGCATAAAAGGACAATTCAGTAGTGCCGACTCTTTGGTATGCTTAATCATTTTCAGAAACAACCAAAAGCACCAGCTGCGTACTCATAGTTGATTGAGCTAAGTAGCTATAAAAGAAGAGTCTAAATATGAGAAAAAACTCAAGATGACGTATAACCAAACGCGTAATGTGTAATGTCTTCCAAACCAATAAGCTAATAACTGATCGATATGGTTACTATGGTTATTATGTACGGTTCAGTTAATATAAATTCCATTAAAAAACTTCACTTCTTTACCTATTCTTGTTCCATCGTGACATAGCATTTTTATAAATCGTGATGGAAAAAAAAAAGATGGGCAATCGATCAAAAATAGATTCAACAAGACAGAGCTATCAAAGTGACACTGGAAATATATTAAGATAATGAAAAAGAGATAGATCATATATATATATATACACACACACCTTGTAGATCATAGAAGTATAGAACCTTGAGAAATTGAGAATCATCAAGTACAATATTTATCATTCTTAAAAAAACTTATATATTGTTTGATTCTACGGTGGATAAATATTTTGTGCCCTCTAAAAAAAAACTATACTGTGGGCCGGGCCATAGTTTCAAAAGATATTTTGCTCTTTGCTGAAAGGGTTTGGGGGCATTGGCCCATTGCGATACAGTGTCCACTTGAACGTTCAACGACTTCAATGTACAAGTCACTTTCAAATTGCAATGGTGTTTTTGGCCCAATATACAAATTGATTATCAATTTCCAAACTGGGCCTGGCCTATAATTCTATAAAGGGTTGTCGTTCTTGTTGGGACATGCCTTTTATATAGTTTTTATACCATCTCTTTGTGCCAAAACTAGAACACTTTGATGCATCTTTCCATGACTCCAATATGCATCACGTTCCATTATGTGAAAAATTATCTCCCACGCGATTCATCATCTCAAAAATGGTAATATAGCTTTCAACAAAAAAATATACAAAGTAAATAGGGCCCCGTAACAAATCCGCGAGAGTTTTAATTAAGGAATCAAAAACTTCAGATCGATGAAGAGTTCAGTTCCGCATCAACATCTTACTACCGTGTAACAAGGAAGAAGTGTCACTCTCCTAACCTTCCTAACAAATCGTTACACTTCTCATTCATACTCTCAGATCAGAAAAAAACAAAAAAACCTTCAGTTTCTCAAAGCATGTGTCTTTCAACCTTTTCGCAGATCCCACTAACTCAGAGTGGTTAGATAGATTCCATCGCCCTCCTTAACAACATTGACAAAAATCCAAAGAGGGTGTCTGTGTGTGAGGTTGGGGAATGGAGGAGTGTGGTGGCACAGACAACAGCAAAGAGAGAGGAGGCTATACTACTACTACTGCTGCTACTACTACTGCTGCTGCTGCTACACAGCTTCCTAACTACGTCAGACTACATCTGTTTTAGGTTTGGATTTTTCCAATGCATCTTAAATTTCTAGGCTTTGTGTGTGTTGGTAAAACCAGGAAGATGGCTAGCTTGCATGATCAAACAAGAAATTAAAGAAGCTGAATAAATACCATAAGAAATACATATTTGTCATGTATGCATTTCTGGTGAACTTGATATTTAGTGCTAAACGTATATGCGTCACATATTTTAGTTAAATTTAAATTTAGAGAGTCATTATTTACATGTCCAGTAAAACTCAGAAAAAGGGGACTCGATCCTCTCCTAATTACCAAAAAGTTCCTAACCAGAAAAAGGAGGATTTCTAGAGTTATAAACTGAATGATTCGATCTGTATCTAATAATTAAAGTATCTTAGAGATTTCCTACGTTTATTATCTAATTATTGAAGTATCTCAGAGATATCCTACGTTCTAATTACTGAAGTATCTTAGAGATTTCGTACGATTATTCCCAAATGTATTAGGAATGCCTTATTTAAGCCTAGTATTGTTTGGTATTTGACATTGTATTAGAGGCGAAGGATCATTTCTCTCGTGGTTACCATGGCTTGTAACCAGCGACAGAAAAGCTTCAAGGCAACAATGACTGAAGGCATACACTTGTAGTTGGCTATTTCTTGTACTATGACAAAACACAGCAATAAAAGATCAAAGCTAAAGTGTCATTACATACTTTATCTCATTGGAAAACAGGTATATCATTCATGTGTATTACATGTTTTCAATCTAGGATAGAACACTGAGCATGTATCCCTGATAATCTGGAATGTTTTTCTTGTGTGATTCTTCATGACTTTAATCACTTCTATAACCCAGATTATTTGTGCTTAATCTGTATGATCTTTGGTTATGAAAATCTGTGTTGATTAATGAAGATCCCTAGGAGAGTTGACTAGTGTTCACATGTGATACCTAGGAAACTGGTTTGTCTTTTTCTGCTTGTCTTGAGCTTTTGTCTCTGATTTTCCTAGCTCCTCTCTTGCTGTCAAAAACGTGCCTCATCTTTTGACTACTGGTGTAGCTATTCTTGTACAAGAGCATAGGAACCTTTTGTCTTGTTTAGACAACCTTAGCTCAATAAGGAATGACCTAAAAGCTGTCTCGGTTTTGCTTACTGTTTAGACTTGCATGTGTCTCCTCAATTGCTAGCTGTTGTAGGTCTGCATTAGTCTGTGTTTAGGACTGCATTAGGACAGTTTTAGGTCTGCATTGAGGCATGCTTGTACTGTGTTTCACGTGCCTAGATTAGCTGTCTTTGACCACTGGAATAACATTGCCTATATAAGGAGTCTTAAGCTGTCTTGGATCCTTGGTTGGTTGAGTTGATACTTTGGGGCTTTGGTTATTCTGTTTTGGTCACTCTTTGAGAGCACTTTCGAGTGTAGTTTCTCTTCTGTCTTCTCTTCCCCTTCCATGTCTTCTGATTGCTCTGTTTAGTGCATAATAGACATGGATTCTTAAAACATAAAAACTGTTTTTCAAAACTCATATGTATCATTGCATTGTCCATTCCATTGAGATAAAGTATGGAGTTGCCCAACCCAAGAAGTTGATCAAGAAGGTTTTAACTTGAAGAGTAGTTAAAGATCTGAGTTGATACTTCTGTTTTCTTTCCAAAGTGTAAACACATAGATTAAGTAGTGTAGCTCTGTTTGTACTGGTGGGTAGACTAGTCAGGATAGCATACGGGTTATGTATCCCCAGAGTGCCAGAAACTTGTAATTGTGTGTGTTACCAGTTAGTGGAAAGGTTTGTCCCTCAAGAGTTAGGGGCACGCAGTTTTAATCCTGGTCGTGGGATTTCTGCGTTATCAAAAACATCTTGTGTCACTCTTTACTTACTGTCTTTACATTTCAGTACTCGTGTTCTGTGTTTTGGGATAGATCTCTATTGTGTTATCCCGAGAACAGATTGAACGAAAAAGTGGGAAATGCCTATTCACCCCCCCCTCTAGGACCTTTAATGACAAGGTTAGTTTGAGTGATCTACCTGACGACATTCTTGGCCACTTCTTATCGTTCATGGAAACATTCTTGGCCACATCATAAAGATTTCCACACATTCCTTCCTTTTATTTCAAGTAGTCAACTTTGAGTGACAATTTCTCATTCACCCCTTAACCAATTTAAACAAATGAATACATAATCTTTATGTACTCTTGTAGGATAATACAAATCCATGTTTTCCTCACATCAAAATTAAGTGTAACACACTCAATTATTTTGTTTAACTTGTCACATTATAATGGTGGAAACCACCATTTTTCCAACAGTGTGAAGCTCAATTCTAACACTGTTCTGATGAAGTTGCTGAATAGCTCTCCTCGACTTGAAATGCTTAATGCCTCACAGGTACGTACGTAAACCGCATGCATTCAGATATATATATATATAGTAGTACGTAATAAACTGAAGTTACATATCCAGCTGATCTTATTTTCTTTTGCTTTCTTCTGGTGGTGATGATCCTACAGCTTTTCCGTCTTCCGTTAGACCAAAAGGAACTAGATCCGATGCCGCCGTGTTTGAGCTCGCATTTGAAGGTTGTTGAAGTGAGAATTACGAATGCAAAAGAGTCATACAATGCATTGAGGAGTTTGCTAAGGAATGCCTACGTCCTCGAGAAATTAGTGATTGGTTTCGAGTCTTGTCGCTTAAGTAAAAGGAAGAGGAAGCGGTGGGCGCGACGGATTTTAAAGCTTCCCAAAGTAGTACACACTACCAGAAATGGAGACATTACCGGCGACCTGCCGTCGCCGGCCTTGTCTTTTTTTTTCGCCGGAATTGACATTACCGGCGACTTGTCGCCGGCAATGACGTCGCCGGGGATTCCCCGCCGGTGTTGACATTGCCGGCGACGGGAAACTCCGTCGCCGGTAATGTCTCGGACATTGCCGGCGACTTGAGTCGCCGGTGATGTCTCGGACATTGCCAGCGACGGCGTCGCCGGCAATGGCAGCGCCGCCGTGGCCGGAATTTGAGACATTGCCGGCGACTCGAGTCCATGTCGCCGGCAATGTGGGAAAAAATTTTGAAAAAAAAACGCGGTTCTGGATTGGGCCCAATTCCATAACCTGCATTGAACCGGATAAACCGTACAATCATACAAGTTCAACAGTACACGTAGTAAAGACAGTCATACAAGTTCAACATAAATGTCCAACGTACAGTACAAATAGCAACGACGATAAAAAAATTAACTACAACTACAGGTCAGGTCCAGGAACTTGCGGGTCATCAGGGTTGAAGTAATCTATGTACTCATTTGAATTCTGGTGGCTACCTTGGTCTTGCTCTGGCGTTGACTGGTGCGGTGGTGGTGGTGGATAGCTAGGGAAGGGAGGGACCGGGACCGGGACCGGGGGAGGTGTGGGGAACGGTTGTCCGGTAGTCTGAGCCTCGTACATCGTCCGCATCCATGTGTACATCTGAGCCTGCACCTGTGTCTGCTGCATTTGGTACTCGGCCATCTGCCTCTTTTGCTCCTCCAACTCCCTCTTCGTCCTATGAAGCTCCGCTGCGAGGTTACGACTAGAAGTTGAAATTCTTGACCCGGTAGAGTATTCTGAAGTGTTCTTCAATACTCCTTCACCCGCCGAGCCCATTCCCCTGCAGTAGTAGGTATTCTTTCCAGTCCCGCACGCTTTTGCCATGATCCTAGCCGCTATCGGGGGATCAAGCGGATCGATCTGAGAGGCATACTGGGTGACTTCTTCCTCGGAGCAGTCAGGATGGTTTGTCCGAGCTATACTCATGGTCACTTCTGCGGTCGCCTCCTCCACTCTCGACTAATTGAAAAGGGAAAATGAACAACGTATTAGCTAACAAAATCTATTTCCATCTTCAAAAATAGTTTTATTAACACATTGAGAGGCGAAAGACTTACCGCTTCTTCAGGGCACTGCGGGTAGAACTTCTGATGAATATACACCAACGGGTTCACCTCTTGTTGTTGCTGCGCCTTAGTCGACCAACCCATGTAGTTGAGTGAACCTGCATGATGGGCCCTGGTGTTTTTCAATCTATTCGCCCGGTTCGTCTTCGAAATCGCCTTGTTTGATAAACATATGAAAAAAAATTAGTAACTAACTATTTCAATCTGATACGATACTTTAGGCTTGAAAGATATATTAAGGATGCATACCCGAGCTTTGGGGTGCTCGAAGTGGGCTATCAGCCACAGCCACTCGTACTCCCTAAACCGGAATTCGCTAGGGGTGGAACCTCGGCCTAGCTCCTTGTATACAGTGTAATGGGAAGAAAGCTCGTTCTTCCACTCTTTATACCTATATTAAAACAAGGAAAAAAAGTTAGAGATATTAAAACACTTGATAAACAAAAATCTAACTCGATATATATTCAAATAAGTCGAAGCACATCACCTCATATGTAGTTGACGCTCTACCCACGTGTGAATAAGAACTTCATCCACGTCAAACCACACCTGCAATATGAATATATAAAAGGTAAAATTATATATTTATTCGGACTTAATTAATAAATGTAAAATTTACGTAATAAAAATACGATTTTACTCACACTGAGTGCATTATGCACTTGCATCTTCACGTAGATAGGCACAGATTCCCAATCTGGCCAAAGCATTGGGACCTTGTCCCGCACGATCGCACCGGCCATGCTGACATATTTGCGCGTGGTGTCGAATGCCTCGATCACCTCGCCATCCTCATTGGCCCTTATGGGCGTTTTCCTTCCGCCGGTGGCCTGCTCAAGTCTCTTCCCGGTGCAGGTGCCTCTAGCCCCTTTCCGTTTTCCAGTCCCATTAACGAAATTGCCTAATAATACAATGTCAACAAATTGATATCATTAATTGAACCTATCGCAAGTCTTAAGTAATAATTAAGTAATCAATCTGATGTTAAATAAAATTTACCTGCATCGTCCGTTTGTTGGTTGGTGCACCTCACACTCCAAAGATACACGGGGTCGAACGGGAGGAAGTTATACGCTTCCTCCACGCTCAGGAACTCCGGCCGTCCTTCAATATAAACAGGCATCCCCCTATCATCGAATTCAGGGATGACAGGAATCTCGTCGGGTAGGAAGAGACCGGACGGCGGAGATAGACGAGGCCTGGACGATGAGGCGCCAGCACCACCATGTGTCTCATATGTTTCCCGTGAAACGGGAGTAGGCACCGGGCGAATATGGGGCATTCGGATTGAGGGAGTTTCTGATGCCCCTGTTGATTGTCGCTCGTCTGAGGCTCTGCCACCGGAGGGACGTCTGCTGATTGAGCGTCTGGAGACTGAGGCTCGAGGCTCAACTTCCGGTTGCACGGCTCTTGATCGTGCAGCTTCCTCCTCAGCTCGCGCCTCTAGCAAAGCTCTCGTGCGAGCACTCATCATTGGCCCACTGGGCGTGTTGCTAACTGCGGGCGAGGAGGAAGCTTGACTACTGTTCCCTCCACTATTTCGGGAACCTCTCCGAAGCCAATTAGCTGCAAAACCTCCTGGCATGGACACCGTAATAGTCATGGGAACTGGGGTTCTATAACAAATCGGAACTGGAACGGTTTGGAACCGGAACGGTTTGGAACCTGGAACCGTTATATTACAAACGGTTCCGGTTACAAACAGTTCCGGTTCCAAACCGTTCCGGTTCCAAACCGTTTCGGTTCTATAACAAATCGTTGCCGAAACGGTTTGGAACCGGAACTGTTTGTAACTGGAACAATTTGTAACATAACGGTTCCGGTTACAAACAGTTCCGGTTCCAAACCGTTTCGGTTCTATAACAAATCAGAACCGGAACGGTTTGGAACCGGAACCGTTTGAAACCGGAACCGTTTGTTTTCAAACGGTTCCGGTTATAAACAGTTCCGGTTTCAAACCGTTCCGGTTCCGATTTGGTATGGTTCTAATATCACCTATTATACGTTAAATTAACAACGTACTATATCACATAACTTAACATATATACATACATCATTTCCGGCTTTAAACTTTTCACACATATATACATCGATCATGCATCTTAATTTCACCTTAATTCGTGCATATATATATACATCACATATTAATCCAATTCACCCTAGCTAATTAATTTTCCATATTTTTCAAACATACGTATATATATACATTCCATATATATTAATTAATTTTTCACATATATACATCACATATATTGCTCCTTCACCCCACAATTATCCACATTTTTTCCCACAATTTTCATACATACCTTAATTACATTTTACAAATATTGTCCACATGCATACATATATACATCCCACAATTATCAAAAATTAATTAATTAAAATACAGAAAAAAATATTGTGGAATGAGAGAGAGAGAGAGAGGGAGAGAGAGAGGGAGAGAGAGTGAGCTCAAACCTGCCATGGTGGAGCTCGACCCAACTTTGCCGGCGACGGAGGTGAGGGGAGGAGGAAGAGGAGGAGGGGAGGAGGAGAGAGGGGAGGAGAGGAAGAGAGGGGAGAGGGAAGAGAGAAGAGAGGATTGAGGAGAGGGGAGAGGGAAGAAATTCGAGCTAAGAGAGGGAAGAGAGAATTGAATTAGGCCGAAGAGAAATGGGGAGGAGGAGCTCGAGCTCGAGCTATACCGCCACCATTGCCGGCGAGGTAGGTCAACGTCGTTGGTAATGACATTACCAACGAGTTGAGAAGCAACTCGTGGGTAATGTCTAGGTTTGTCGACTATTATCCGATCGACTAATTTCCGACCATTTTCCGATTTCCGACTAATTTCCGACCATTTTCCGATTTCCGACCATTTTCCGATTTCCGTATAATTTCCGACCAATTTCCGATTTCCGACTACGTTCAATTTCCGACTACGTACAATTTCCGACTACGTATAATTTCCGACTACGGTTCCGATTTCCGACTACGTTCAATTTCCGACTACGGTTCCGATTTCCGACTACGTTCAATTTCCGATTTCCGACTACGTTCAATTTCCGATTTCCGATTTCCGACTACGTTCAATTTCCGACTACGTTCAATTTCCGAGTACATTTTCCGAGTACATTTTCCGACTACAATTTCCTTAAACATTTTACTACGTACATTTTACTACGTACATTTGCCGACTACAATTTCCGACTACAATTTCCAACGTACTAAGGATGATAATCGTAATCATATTCATCACTTGAGTCTGACTCGGTTTCATAGGTAACCTCTGGCAATATGTGCCGCTCCTCGTCATCTGAATCAGCGTCAACTTCATATGGATTAACATCGAGAAGTTCTGCTCCAGTAATTCGAACCACACTCCCAGATCTCACATTATTAAGGCGAATCGTAGATGATTCAGGAATGTCAAAAGCGTTTGGCTCTTGGTATGCAGTAACTTCCTCATCATCTGCGGTATCACCAAGTGTGGCAGCACTGTATATGTTTCTATGAGCAACATGGTTAACCACCTTCCACGGGACTTTGTTAAGAAGATCGTCCAGGTAAAACACTTGTTTTACTGATAAGGCAAGAACGAAAGGGTCATCTTCATACCAGGTAGTAGCAGTATTCACCGAAAATGTTCCGTACTGATCGGTCCTTGTGTTCTCCGGGCTAGTATCAAACCATCTACACTTGAACAAGTGCACTTTCATGCGGTTCCCATAAATTAGTTCAACAACTGAATGAAGGACACCGTAATAGTCAACGCCATCCTGCCCACCATGGACCATCACCCCACAATTCTGTGTTTTTAGTCGGTCGTCTCGATTTTCACATATAAATTTCACGCCATTGACCTGACACATGGAGTAAACTTGTGAAGCTATCGGTTTCATCGCCAGGACCCTCAATTCGTTTGACCACTCTGGGTAACCATCATCTGCTACATGGTTCATCTGAAAACGTCCATATATTAATACGTACAGAAGAAATTATGTCATCTTGAAACCACAAAACCACGTACATACATACATGCTATGTAAGGATATATATAAAAATAGACATATACTTACCCATTGACCAAAGTAGTTTGCAAACGTCTTGTTGTGGTAATCAACATTTCCGGCAATAGCAGGGCAGTGAAGATGATAGTTTTTCCAATATTGTACTTCTTGACAGTTAATCAGTACCGACCAGTGGGCAATGGCTACCTCATTTCCATCCAACTTGTACGACTTTGGCAACCTTCCCTGTACTACCACGTCACTGGAGATGATAGAAAGGTTGAACTGTGGTTCATCTATCGGCATCTGTTGTTGGGGGTCCTCTACATTTTCCAAGTACACTTTTGTGTACGTTACACACTCGTGCGCAAGATATGCTTCAGCGATACACCCTTCAGGTGCATATTTATTCTTCACATAGTCCTTGTAGGCTCCCAATTGTCTACAAGTTAACAAGTGCATGTTAACTTACTTAAAAAATAAGAATTTACATATAAAAACATAGGCAAACCAAATGTATGAATCATTTGTACCTTTCCATGGGGTACATCCAAGTGTAGTGTACGGGACCGGTAAGCAACAATTGTTCGGGAAGATGGATCATCAGGTGAGGCATTATGTCGAAAAAATTTGGGGGAAATATCCTCTCAAGCTTGCACATGATAAAAATGATGTCATCTTGCATCTCCTTGAGGTCTGTTTTTTTAACTTCCCTGGTGCATAACTTCTGAAAGAATCTTGACAAGGCCACCAACGGCTCCACCACCTCTTTGGGCATGTACTCTCGAATGAAAATAGGGAAAAGGCGTTGAAGCAGTACATGGCAGTCATGACTCTTTAATCCGTACATCTTATTGTCCCGGAAGTTAACACACCTGCTTATATTTCCTGCATAGCCATAAGGATACCTGCATATATATAGATAAAGCCACATATATGGACCAATTATATTTCTCGCATATAACCATATATACTCCGCTAAAAATTTAAGGCCAAATTCCTACATAGCCATAAGAATATATACCTGACATTACTCAGCCACCGAAAAATTTCATGCTTATGCTTCGGCTTTACGGTGTACGGAGCTTGCGGCATTTTTCTCTTACCATCTCTTAACCACAAATGTTTCCGCACACCCATTGCTTTCAGATCAATGCATGCCTTAGGGATGTCTTTTGTTTTGCCCTCCAAGTTAAGAACTGTGCCCACCACACTTTCACACACATTCTTCTCTATGTGCATGACATCTAGGTAATGTCTGATAGGCAACCTGGGCCAGTAGGGGAGTTTCCAGAATATGCTCTTGTGTGTCCAAAACTTATACCTTTCGGGCTTTTCTGGAATTGACGCCACTATGTCAGGATGATTGCTCAGCTGGCCAAAATCATATTCATTCAACACTTCCAAAATTTCTTCCCCTGTCCATCGCCTGGGTGCCACACCTGTTTCCACAGTCCCATCAAACGCGTCTGGATCCTGCCTAAATGGGTGATCATATGGAAGCCAACAACGGTGACGCATCTGAACAATTTTACTGCAATGAGGACTACAACAATCAACCGTCATGCACTCTGAACAAGCCCTGTAACCCCTGGTAACATTGCCCGACAACATACCGCGGGCAGGAAAATCACTGATGGTGCCAACAAGCATGGCATGCATCTGGAACATCTCGTTTTTGAACCTATCGTAAGTGGGGTGGCCACACTCACTCAGGTACTTAAGCTCCTCAATCAAAGGCCTCAAATACACATCGAGACACTTTCCTGGATAACCCGGGCCCGGAATTAACAGAGTGAGCATATTGTATTCCTTCTTCATGTACATCCATGGTGGAAGGTTGTACGGTACCAAAATAACTGGCCATATACTGTATTGAAGACTCATGTTGCCAAAAGGGTTGAATCCGTCAGATGAGAGCCCTAGCTAAACATTTCGGACCTCTGCTGCAAAATGATCAAACTCCCTGACCATGTGCTTCCAAGCCTCTCCGTCGGAAGGGTGTATAAGGGTGTCATCGTCAGGCAAGTTCCTCTCAGCCCACCATCTCATTGCCTCGGCCGTGAAAGCACACATGAACAACCGCTCCAGCCTATCAATAAGCGGGAAATATCGAAGTATCTTCACAGCTTTCTTGTTGCCTGCAGGAGTCAACTTATACCTTTCTGTAAAACATACCGGGCAGGCTTCAAGGTCTTCGAGATCTTTTCCCCAGAAGAGAATACAATCATATCTGCATGCATGGATTTTGATGTAGGAAAGCCCAAGATCTTTCAGGATATGTCGCACCTTATGATGTGTGGTAGGAAGACGATGACCGGGTGGCAGTAGCGAAGCAGTCCACTTCAACCAAGAATCAACAGCTTTGACAGACATTTTGTTCTCCATTTTGAGCTGCATCACTCCCATGACACTTTCAAGAACAGTCTTACTACAACCGTCGTACAACGGAGTCTGTTGCAATGCAATCAGGTTGTTGTACTTGTCCATACCGCTTGTGTTGACATGACCTCCAGATAATGGTTCGACTGGCTCGATATGGGGGAAACCCTCAACGACGGGAGGGACATTTGGTGCTTCATCAGCGAATACACCGCTCTCATGAGGAAACATATCATTGATTAACATCGATGTTGGATCATAGGATGAACTGCCCCTCTCAGCAAAATCTCCATGATCATAGTGTGGACTAGCCCTCTCACCAAATTGTCCATGATCATGCGGACCCGCTACCGATGTTTCACCGTGATAAATCCAACAAGTGTACTTATCCCAAAACCCGTATTTACTCAGGTGCCTCTGGACTTTATCGATGGGAAATCGAAATCGATCGCTGAAACACTTACATTCTTTACACGGGCAATAATGAAGTGTAGTGTCTCCACAATTAGCCTTCACAAAATCCACAAAACTCCTAATTCCCTGGTGATATCTGACATCCCATCTTTCGAGGCTCATCCAACTCTTGTCCATCCTGAAAATTCTAACAATTTTACGTATTAGTTATATATATACACACACATTCACTACTAATAATCGACGTGATCTCTCAATTCAACTCTAATTAAATCAACACATGCATGCATATGTATATATATCGATCTAATCTCTGAATTCGATTCAGTACTCGATGATAGTATTCTCCTTTTTTCAATTCAAAACGTATTTGACTGGGTAGGAGGAGGCTCTGTTAAGCCTGGCTCCGATAACAATACGATAATACCAGTCATTGATTCAGACACAAGATTAACTACAACCTGTTTTCTCGTTTCGGTGACCGTACATCAACAACATTTCATATATATCTCACGAATTGGATTTGATCAACACACACACACATATATATATATACCACATATACGTATATATACACCTACGTACCTATATATATAGCTTCCCGAATGATCGAGTTTTCGACGCGCGCCTTAATTTTGACAATATACCGAATGATCGATTTCAGAGCGTACGTTTTCCTTCTTTCGATTTCTTTGGATTTTTTTCGCTCAAAATGATTGAATGATCGAGCTGCCCCATCCGGCATCAAATATAAGACACATTGCCGGCGACGGAGTAAGTCGCCGGAAATGAAGACATTACCGGCGACTTTACGCCGGAATCTCGCCGGTAATGTGGCCTAGACATTACCGGCGACTCCAACCGTCGCCGGCAATGTCTAGGGCACATTTCCGGCGAGATTCCGGCCGGAAAATCGCCGGTAATGTGCCCTAGACATTGCCGGCGACGGTTGGAGTCGCCGGTAATGTCTAGGCCACATTACCGGCGAGATTCCGGCCACATTACCGGCGACGGAGTAAGTCGCCGGTAATGATGGACATTACCGGCGACTTTTCCGGTCGCCGGCCTTGTTGGCCGGAATCTCGCCGGTGATGACTCATTTTCTTGTAGTGACAGGATTGCAAACTACTCCTGAAAATCTCAAGATGGTAACGGAAGAGCCATGGGACATATATAAGTCATTATCTGTTAATGAACTTCTCCTTTTGTTCTTCTTGCTTGCATGCTTATCAAACTCTATAAAGCTCAAAAGGATGGAAGTCTAAACTAATTGGAGGATGATCTCCTTTCTCTTTCTCTTTCTTTTTATCCCTATATTAGTTTCTTTCCCTTTTTTTCCTTTTTAGCATATGCATATGGAATATTATGGGAGATAAGCTAACGTAATTTGAATTAGCCAGAAAGTTCCACCAAATGAGATAGTCTAATGCAAGAGATCAACTTGTAAGAGAAAGATGAAGCAAAAGTCCAAAGCTATATGGAATATTTTGGAATCCAAGTAGAAACAATAAAGAGTTTCCATCCTAATTATTTAATTAACACTGTCGGATGGACATTGACTTCAAATATTACATTCAATCAAAGAAAAAAAAGAAGAGCTATGATCTTCTCACTATCTCACTTATTGTGTTTGGTACCAAGAAATATAATTGAAGAAATAGAGGACCCCAAAATAAGAAGTCAAGGAAATGCTAGAGCTGTACACGTGGAGATACCGCATAGGCAAGTTTCTTTAGGTGTTGACTGAACTTGTGAAGGAAGGGAAGGGGCCACCTTCCAGGTAAGCGGAGACTGTTCACGTGTCCGTATGTAATTGGCTTGCTAGCTCAACTCCTCCCGCGTTGCCTTCGTTACTACGCTTTGTTAATTATCTGTTATGCCCTGTATCCTTGTTCCAAACCACCATCTCTACCAACAGTGTGGGCTAGACTCTCATGTAGAGTTGTCCTACGAATGGACCTATGCGACACCAAATAAAATTGTACTACTCCCGAAGTGCCTTGCCGCAAAGTTAAATTAAGTTTACGGTTCAAATTTGATAATTGTTATTATTTTTATTTCTTTTTTAAATGTATTTTGATTCACACGTAGTATATTACTTTTGTTGGTTGACTATGAAACCCTGAACATATGTAAGAAAACTGAACTCATGTCTCATGACGCCAGTTATTATGGTCGCCCTACCGGATAGAATACCAATGAGATCACGCCGCGTTGTTATGTAGGGCTGATTTTTCGCGATCACATTGATACTCTACTCTATAAGACGAACTAATTCAAGAACTGCTCATGTCTTGTCGCATGGACATGTAATACATCAGCTTGATTCATGTTCAGCTCCAAAAATTCTCGGTTTCGTCAAAACTTTTACATTCGTTGAGTTTCCATTGGCCGAAAAATGACCGGTCATACCAACATATCCATGAGACGGATGGATATGAATCCTTCTCCTCTCTTTTCCCCAGCAGCAAGACTGCAAGAGTGCCAATGGCATTACTGAAGTTCTGAACTAAACCAGTGGCAATGTGCAAACGCCCATAGATTTTATCTGCCGCGGTATCCACTGGGGAAAAATTTAAACGCGGCTTAAAAGTCCCAATCACATCACATATAAAAAGCAAAAAAGCATTCTCTCTCGACTCGATCAGCTCCAAGATGACTTCTCTTCTCTTCTCTTCTCTCTTTCATACATTCTTAAACTGATGATGATGGGCCACACCTAAAATATCAAATCCCAGAACTTCAAACAGTCTAGTCTTCTTCCTCTTCTTCTTCGTATAATTCAGGGCCTATCTCAAAAGGGTATCTTGTTTTCGTTTGTTTGGTTTTGTCTTTGGTGAATGGTGATGGATATGGCAGAGGTGTCTCTGTCCTCTCTGCCTTTGGGATTCAGATTCAGGCCAACTGATGAGGAGCTTATTGAGTTTTATCTGCGGTCAAAAATCAATGGAAACCATAAACAAGTCACTGTCATTCGTGAGATTGATGTCTGCAAATGGGAGCCTTGGGATTTGCCTGGTAAAGTTTTCGCCTTTGGAAATGTTTCCCTAGTAATTTGTGGTCTTTTTTAGTTAATTGGGCTTGATCGGAGTGAAGATTTAGTATGAAAGTTTTGACCTTTATGGAATTTGATGACCTTGTTGAGTTCATGTGTTTTGCTCAATGCTCAGTGTTTCTGTAGTAGTTTGTGTTTTTTGTTTATGGGTTTTGATCAGAATGAACCATTAGTGAAAAAGATTGATCATTTCAGAACTATAAAGTAAAAGTAAAAGATGTTAAGGAACAATTAGCAAAAAAAAGGTAGGATTTTTATTTTTTATTTTGAGAATTTGATGAACTTAACACCTGGTGTTAATGTGTTCGCTCAATGTTCAGTGTTTCTGTAGTAGTTTGGGTTTGTTTATGGTTTTTATCAGAATGAACAATTAGTGAGAAAGATTTGAACTTTATTGAATTATAGACTTGAACTAAAAACATGACAATGAGATAGTGAGTTGAGTTATAGAATGAATTAATAGTTTTGGGTGCATCATGTTTCTATTTTTTGGCTCATTATTGAACATTTGTGTTTTTGTATATGCAGATTTATCAGTCATACAGACACAGGATCCAGAGTGGTTCTTCTTCTGTCCACAGGACAAGAAGTACCCAAATGGGTTCAGGTTGAATAGAGCTACAACTGCAGGGTACTGGAAAGCTACTGGTAAAGATCGGAAAATCAAGTCTGGAGCTAACTTGGTTGGAATGAAAAAGACGCTGGTTTTTCATACCGGGCGGGCTCCTAAGGGCAAGAGGACTAATTGGGTTATGCATGAGTACCGAACTACGCAGCTGGAGCTTGATGGCACTAATCCTGGCCAGGTTGGTTTTTCATTCACCTTTGATAAGGTGTTTGGTTAGTTATCATATGAGCATTTTCCTTGTTTTGAGTATATTTGGATTCTGAAGTCACATTTGGGGCAGACCATTTGTTTAGTGTATATTGTAGCAAGGACTGTCCAGAAACTAATTAACTTGTAAGGCTTACTTTTCGGTGAAATCTCATATGATCTGTTATACGAAGATACCTTAGTAGTTTAGTGTGAATCGGAGATTCTGGTGAGTGAGGGAAGAAGTGTTCGTATGAGTATTAGAGTGATTTCTCTAAATGTCTTGTCATAATTGATGGGATCTGTCAATGGTGCAAGGTGGCAATAGGAGTAAAAAGAACAAATTAGTCGTCATAGTCTCCAATGTTAAGGTTAATAAGGTTAATTTGAAGGTAACTGATCGATGATTGAGAGTACCAAGGAGCAACTTACAGCTCTCTACCTTTATTTTAAGGTCTTTCCATTGAAATTTGTTTACTTTTTCTATGGAATCTCTTTAGTTGGTCTGCAAGTGCAGATTTATACTGTATTGTTTTCTCTAATACACATCAATACTTGAACTTTAAGATGCGTAGAGTACTAATCAGTTGGCCCTTCTCTTTTATTTTGCAGAGTGCTTATGTCCTTTGTCGTCTGTTTAAGAAGCACGATGAGAGTATTGAAATTTCAAATTGTGATGAAAGTGAACCAGCTGTTTCATGCCTTAGTGCTGTTAAATCTCCTCTTGAAGATTCGGAGTCTGCTGTGGATTTGGTTCCAGCATCACCAACGTTTGAAAAGAAACCTAAAAAGCCTCCTACTAGAGCAGATTGCACTATTCCTGAAAATGCTGGTGGGACAGACCCTCTTCCAACGAGTGACTGCCCTAGCAATAGCTGCAACGGTTACGATGGACCAGGTCAACTGGATCTGCAGCTTGAGGAATATCTAAGCAGATTCTATGACCCCCAGGAAGAGCCACCTTTTTCGCCATTGCACTCAAAGATGGAAGTCGAGCATTGTTTCCCTGATGGCAATGACTTAAACAATGGTCATCATGGGGCACAGTATCCAAATGACACCAATGAGCAAGATGCAGATATATCTGAGTTCCTGAGCACAGTATTCAACTGTTCTGAGGAGTACTTCTTGGAAGATTTGGATACTCAGACAAATTCAGCAACTGAAGGTGAGACGAAGAATGGCATCTCCATTACGGACCAGGGATTATGCAGTGATGCAAACACAAGACTGACCGAAGTACTGGTGAGTTTAAGCAATAAATTCCTTTTTCTGGTATGGTCTATTGCCTCCAAAAGTAAAGTAATTAACTTTATTGCTCTTATCTTACACAGTACATGACCGAGCTCCAAACTCCCATTTGGTCGGAGGGGAATATTGACAGAAAGGATGTTTTGGAGATCGAACCAACTTCACAGAATAATGGTATGAATCTTATATTGACATTAATGAGTGTGATTGATGTATGGTCGCTTAACTAGATGAATGTTATTAATGCTTTCACATTTTTTTTTCTGCAGAACAATCCCCAATGGTTGCCAAAGGTGGCGGCACTGGAATTAGGATCATGAGTCGTCAAACACCTCCAACAAGCATTGTGAGACAGAGTGTTACGACACAGGGTGAAGCACCAAGAAGAATAATGTATCAGAGTAAACTCACTGTCGGATCAGTTCAATTCAGGAGTGTACTCAAAGACCAGAAATATAGACCAGAAGACCATGAAAGGAAATTATTTGCTGTGGCGGTGAGAAGTTTGTGAAAGCCGCAAACTGTATCAAAAATCTGATGAGATTTGTTCCGGGGACTGATAATCCTTTTAATGCATCTTGCAGGAGACAAGAGGCCCCGAAAACAAAGCTACTAGTGATTTTGCTTCTGCTGCTGGCAAAACTTCTCAATTTCAGACTAATTCCGCAACACTAATAACTGCGTCAATGGGCAGCACTCTGACCGGCAAAGAGGCCCCTTTAGCGGCCTTGAAGGCCGCTCCTGCCTGTCATTCTATCTGGTCATTCGCCTTTATGCTTAGACTAGTTATGGGTGCATTTTTGTTCGTAGTATTTGTTAGCATGTTGGGATTCCATAAGTTTTGAAGCTGCATATGGCTTGAAGAACCCCAAATTTTATGTAGGGTGCTTTCATAGCCTTGTAGGATAGTTATCTTTACATACCTTCTGTGTAGTCTATATGAGATTGACCAAGTTTTATGTACATCCTGCTTACAATTTCGGGGATTCTTTTGTTTTGTAAATATGATTATGATTATAAACTTCTGTACAGACATAGCATCTATTTTCTTAATCTTTCTTTTTTGTTTCTATCAAGATCACACAGTTGTTCCGAATGCTGATACGGAAAATTCTTGAAATGATCGCTCAGTTATTCACAGCTGGATCTAAGTACCCTATATTAATGCAAGAAGTGACTCAATTTTCACAATGCTTCGCTAATGTTTTAGAGCAACTCCAACAATTTCTCTACTTGGTGATGTCAGATGCCTCTGTGACTTCTCACCTCTCATGAATCAATATTACCAAAATACCATCACCCTTTTAGTCAACTCTCTCTCTCTCTCTCTCATTCGTATTTCTTTTGCTTATCAAAATCTCAGCAACATACAGATATGAATCCCCTCAACCCGAAACCCTATTCGATTTTCAATTCTCTGCTCATTTCACTTCTCTCACTTTCTTCTTTCATTCCCATCCATTCCACACATGACCAAAACTATGCACAAGAGATTCTAAACTTGGCCAACAAAAACAAAAACTGGTTGGTATCAATCAGAAACCAAATCCATGAAAACCCAGAACTCAGATTCCAAGAACACAACACCAGTGCTCTTCTACGCAGAGAGCTTGACCAACTCGGCATATCTTACTCATACCCATTTGCCCAAACCGGAATTGTGGCCCAAATTGGGTCCGGGTCTGGCCCAGTTGTTGCTCTTAGAGCTGACATGGATGCTCTGCCTTTGCAAGTAATCAAACCTTTTTTTTCCTGTTTGATTTAGGAAAACGACTTTTGTGTTGTGATATGTTACAATTTAATGTATGTGTTTTTGATGTGTAGGAGCTTGTTGATTGGGAGCACAAGAGTAAGATTGATGGAGTGATGCATGGTTGTGGTCATGATGCTCACACCACTATGCTTCTTGGGGCTGCTAAGTTGCTTAGTCAAAGAAAAGAGAAACTTCAGGTTAGTATGTTTTCGGCTATTAAAAGTTTCAATCTTTGTGTTGTAATTGATGACAATAAGCAAATCTTTATGTTCAATTTTAGCTCAAGTTTCAATCTTTGTGTTGAAATCATAAGGCTTGTCAATGAGAATATGCAGTCTTTGATAAAGAATCAGCATTGAAAATGTTGCAATACTTGATTGATGAAGAGGGTTCTTGATTTTATTTGTCTGAAATTTTGTATGGTTTTATAAGGGGACTGTGAGACTTATATTTCAACCTGCTGAGGAGGGTGGTAGTGGAGCAGCTATGATGATAAAAGAAGGTGCTCTTGGTGAAGCTGAAGCAATATTTGGGATGCACATTAATGCTGAATTACCCACAGGAAGTATAGCATCGGTTTCAGGGCCGCAGTTAGCTGCTGTATGCTTCTTTAAAGCAAAGATAGTCGGTATAGGTGGGCATGCTGCAGATCCACATATGAGTGCAGACCCAATACTTGCTACCTCCTTTTCAATGTTGGCATTGCAGCAGCTCATATCAAGAGAAACTGATCCCCTTCAAAGTCAAGTGAGTTTCCTTTTCTTGCAAAACATAGATGTCCATTGAGTTTTCGTGTAATAGAGCCAGCTGTCTCAGCTTTGAAATACCTCATCAGCTTCCAAATATTTCATCTGAACTGTTTATGCATAGAGAAGTAACAAAGACACAAAGACCTCTACTGCGATATAATGCTAATAGCGGGTTTTCTGCTGAAGGTTCTATCTGTTACTTATGTGAGAGGTGGGACTGCATCCAATGTAATTCCGTGGTATGTCGAATTTGGTGGCACACTAAGGAGTCTTACAACCAAAAGCTTGTATCAAATGAGAAGGCGATTAAAAGAGGTACATTGCCAGTAATTAACCTACTCGATCCCATTTGAACTAGCCAGATGCATCATTATACAGATGACATTATTACTTTCACATAGAAACATCATTACTAAGTAGGAAGGCTGTCATATTCCATAAGCTTGTGGCGAAAGAACAAAGAAAAAATGAGCGAGGCAATGTCTAAACTTGAGATTTGCTTGCAGGTTATCGAAGGGCAGGCAGCTGTGCATAAATGCACTGCATATGTTGAGATGATGGATGAAGAATTTCCCCCATTGCCTGCTGTGATCAACGACGAAAGCTTAAATACGCATGTACAGAAGATTGGAAAACTTGTTCTTGGTCCCGAGAATGTGAAGGTTGGGAAGAAAGTGATGGCTGGTGAAGACTTTGCTTTCTATCAAGAACTGATACCTGGAATTATGCTCTGCATTGGAATAAGGAATGAGGAAGTGGGTTCAGTTCACTCACCGCACTCGCCTTACTTCTTTCTGGACGAGAATGTCCTTCCGATCGGGGCAGCTTTGCACGCTGCCTTGGCTGAGACTTACTTGAATGAGCACCAATATTTAGCTGTAAATTGAGATTACCTAATTGAAATCATGCAAATTTTGTTGATAACATACTTAGATAAGTACTTTTGTTATTCACTTATCAGTTCAAGTTCCTCTATAGTTTATGTAAATTGAGATTACCTAAAACTCCAAATGTGATTAAGTGAATAGCTAAAAGAGGTATCTTGAACAGAAAAGAGTGTGGATCTCATTTTAACTAAAGAGTAGAGACTGAAACAATCTCAGGCAGAATAGAAAGAAAACGAAGCTCAGATATTTTTGGAATAGAAAACTATGGTCATGCTTGCAGAGTAGAGAGCTGACTACAGCTATTTATATGAATACAAAGATAGACCACTAGAATGATGACACGAAAGGGGTAAGCAACACACAGTAAGCACCGCTAATTAAGCTCTATCGTTAAAAGAGACCACTTATGGTTATAACATGGATCAGCAAAGTCCTGAAACGATACCATGCATGAATCTCAAAAGTCAGAACATTCCCCCATAATTGCCATAAGAAGTCATAAACAGCCCATGCAAGAAAAAGAAAAACAGTCCATGACTTCATATTTTTTCATGTCTTATGATTTATGAAGCATCAACCTCCTAGCTAGTAGCCATTGTTTGCTTGCCCCTTCAATACCAGCAAATCTAAGAGTTCTAGTTCATTCCTTTTTTTTTATTTTTATTCATCAACATCTGAGAACCAAAATACATGAGAATAAAGTGGTATGGACTTGATATTATTACGTTTTTGTTTTACGCTCATCAGTCTCATGAAGAAAAATTCTGAATAATGGAGATGCAGGCTCCACAGCATTGTGGAGTATGTTGGAGCTAGAAGATGAGATACAATCTATCTATTTGGAATGGAAATCAAGACCCACTTCACATTATATGCATTGCATCTGATACAAAGTCTTTCTGTTAAGAATGTGAGACTCTATCCAACACCAGCAAGCCAGGTAGCCTATTCCAACACAGCTGCTTATGTTTTTTTTCTAAGCTTCTACATTAATTTAGTACTAGGAACATATGATTAAAGAAGAATTAGTGGTTGATAATCATGATTAGTTTACTAACTAATTATACTATTCATGCATGCATCTAGATTCTTCAAGTGCAAATGATTTAACTTTGATCATTTTGAAATTGGAGAAAGATGAACAAGCTGGTCAACTTAAATTCTATTTGGTCTGCTTGGCTTCTTTCTTTTTCTGAGTTTAAACTAACTGGAAAGATTTCCATGTTGGTTGTTGAAATTTAGTGGTTGTGATCAACCACCAAAACTTCTTTTTTTTCCCCAATTCAGCTATAGCTTAATTGAAGCAAATTAGCTTTCTCTGTAGTTAGTGTCCCAAGCTGAGTCACTCCCACGTGTGAGCACATTGGTAAGTTCACTAAGTTGGCCCTCCTCTCTCTCTCTCTCTTTCTGTATTGGTAAGAAAGCTGAGTCCTTTTGTTCGAAGTTTCTAGCTTTCTGATATAATTCTGGATCATCACCACCTTTCTCATCCTCAAAAGGATCATGTAGTTAAAGATGACAGCTTTGATTTCAAAATAGGGAAGCTCTCTATATGCACCAAACTAATTATGCACGGTCAATTAGGAAAACTAACCCTAGCATTGTTTATAACATCATCAACATGAAGAAAACAGCAAAAAGGGAGAAAATTGTGGACTAAAATAACCATTCTGATATGTATGGAGGTAGCAATTCAACCCCATGTGATTCAGATCAACTTTACATAGCTTAGAATGCAAATTTCGTATATCCCCACACAATGCATGCATCTATCCCAACTCAGTTTTGATTCATGAGAATTAGAGGTAGTACTTGTACTTTTTTGCTTAGTTAAGCAGCTGCCTTGTAGATAAAGTAAGAGTTAAGTGCTTGTTTAAGAGGCTAATTAGTACTATTCTTTGAACATGTTTAATCTCTTTACTCTTGTTAGAGTCCAAGGACGGCAAAACAATCCTCAATCAGAGGCGAATTTCGGACCACGAAGAAACCGATGAAGTCAGAAATTAGTTGTCCAAATACAGAAATTGGTAGTAAATCTGACTAAACTTGTTTGATCAGCTCAAGTAATTAGCTTAACTGAGAGTTGATGATCTGATAGTTTTAATTAGATTAGAGATAGTAATATAAGCTTGCTTTGGGGCCAAGGTATCCAGGTTGGCCACAAAGGATGTTACACATGTCTGACACATAACCACCTCATGATATATTGTATTTATCATTTTCCTTTGCCCTTTTTCCTTCTTTAATTTCCATCACTTCTCTCTTTTCAGAATCCCAGAAATTCACCTCCTCGATCCAGCTATAAAATCTGTCAACTCTGCTCCACTGAAACCTCCCTCTCTTTTTATTCCAGCTCTCTTTCATTCTTGGAGATTGAGAAAAAGATATAGCAAAAAAGAAGCATTATACAATATTGAGCTTCAATTCCTTTTTTTGTGTATTTTAGTGAAACTGCATGTGCTCTAAGCTAGAATACCACAATACTCACTTTAGTTTTATCATACTAATCACACCGTCCTAGCTAGCTCACATATAAAACCACTCCTTGTTTCAGTTGTTGAAGCCCTCTCCCTTTCTTTCCCTCTCTCTTTAATCTCCATTGCAAACATACTTTGAAGCTAGCTCACTATTCTTTGACATTAAAAAAAATGGGTGAAGAAGCAAAGCAGGTAAGTAATGCATGCACATTGTGCTATAGCTAGCTCTATCAAAATGGTTCTCCATTTCTCTAGAAACATGCATTGTGCTAGGTTGGAACTGATTGAAGTTCTTTTGTGTTGTATAGGAAGAAGCTAAGGCAACGGAGGCTAAGCCGGAAGAGGCGGCGGCTAAGCCGGAGGAGAAGCCAAAACCGCCAGCTCCTTTTGTGCTATATGTGGACTTGCATTGTGTTGGGTGTGCTAAGAAGATTGAAAGGTCTATAATGAAGATTAGAGGTATGCATTTCATGAATCTTTATATGTCCTTCGTGTTCATATGGTGTGTGTGTATATATATATATATACACACTAATACACTAGGTTTAATCTTAATGGATTTGCAGGGGTGGAAGGTGTTGTGATAGACATGGCTAAAAATGAAGTGACCATTAAGGGAATAGTTGAGCCTCAAGCAGTGTGCAACAAAATCATGAAGAGAACCAAGAGAAAGGCTAAAGTCTTGTCACCATTACCAGTTGCTGAGGGTGAACCTATTCCAGAAGTTGTTGCTTCACAGGTCCATAATATCAATACACAAAACCTTCAAGTAGTCAAAGTTCCACAGTTACAAAACTATGAGAAAAAATACTAACATTAATTCAATTTGGTTATGATTAATTCAGGTTAGTGGAGGCCTAGTAACCGTGGAGCTCCAAGTTAACATGCACTGTGAGGCTTGTGCTGAGCAGCTTAAGAAAAAGATTCTCAAAATGAGAGGTATACATACCTATATTTTAATAAAATTAGGGCCAGGGTGATGAGTTAGTCCCGTTTACGCTTTTTTAAACTTTTTGTTCACATATAATTCATAGTTTTTGTTACTCTTTTTTCTCAATGAAATTAACGTTCAAGTTAATGTGTAGGAGTTCAAAATGCCGTGACGGATCACAACGGCGGCAAGGTGACCGTGACGGGGACAATGGACGGCGATAAGCTAGTAGACTATGTGTACAGAAGAACCAAGAAGCAAGCCAAGATAGTACCACAGCCCGAACCAGAACCGGAGAAGAAAGAAGAGCCGCCTGCCGCGGAGGAGAAGCCAGCCGAAGAAGAAGCGAAGCCACCGCCGGAAGAGAAGAAAGAGGAGGATAAATCGGCGGAAGAGGCAAAGAAAGAGGAGGAGGGCGGTGGCGAAGGTGGTGGTAAAGAAGAAGCCAAGAAGGAAGAGGCGGCGGCGAATGTCGACGTGGTGAATGGCATTCCGGAGGAGGAATTGAAGAGAATGATGCAACACTATTACCCTCATCCGCTTTACGTGATCGAGAGAATTCCCCCGCCGCAGCTCTTCAGCGATGAAAATCCCAATGCATGTTGCATTTCATAACAACCGAATTCCCTCCATGCATGCAAAACCTGATGTCCTGAAATTACATCATATCATGTCATGTTATTAATTACATGTATAAAGATGCATGTAAGTTCTATGAAATTATATATAGCAAGTGCCGCCACTCGTGACGAGAATTTTAGACAAGTTAAGTGATTGAGGATGGTACACAGTCAATTATGGATTAATTTTTGTTCCATATTGATCAAATTCAATAATATTACATATTACACATATATTAATTAGATTCTGTATTCTCTGAATCGAATAATGTGATAGACTTGCATGTTTGAATTATATTGTGTTTGCCGTTTGTGTGATGGGATGTTGGCGTCGTTGGTCTAAATCCATGTGATGATTTTGATGGGAAGCAAAAACAATAAGAAGAACTTGTGGCATGCAATACCTAGCTCGATTGTTAGCTTGGCATGCATAAAAGAATCCAAATTAAGATCGAGCAGTCTTTGTACACACTTTGAATTTATTTATTTTTAAAAAAGTGAAACGATATAAAAATAAAAAATTAATAAATTACAAAAAGATTTACTAGATCAACGATACAATACAAATAACTCCTTATAAATGACATACACTATTACATTTTTACACCGATAAACGTATACAACTTCACAAATTACATTGCATCATGTTTATAAGTTTATAAGTATCACAAAAAGTTTCATCAAAATAATCCAACATTGGATAGGATAAGGTGTTCATCCATGTTTTAACTTTCATCATATAACTAAACTCTTTACGTACTCAGCTCGATCGAGCTCTCGATCTCTTCACAGAATTAGGTTGTTGTCAAATGTCAATAATCATTAGAGCTGACATGCAACAACTTCGATTTGTCTACGGCTTATACTAACCTCAAAAAAATAGATCGAAAATCAATTAGCTTATTTTATGTGGTGATCTGTGTTGTTGTGCCTGTCACATGTAACAAACATACGTACAGACAAGTTCTCTGGTGGCTAGCTTTGATGGGAGAGATTCTTTCACCAGATTTAGGAATCATCGGCGTGGCTTTTCACATGGTAGGGATCACAATTTGTATTTGACATCCGAGTCATCCTCTGTCAATTCTAACGTGGAAGGGATGGTGACCTATGCTTATCATAGTTGCTATTTTGTCTCTTGCCCAGAACAAGAATATCACACGTCGGCTACCTTATGTTAGAGATGGAAATATAGTTTAGATTAAGATTTAAGAACAAAGAAGATTAGAGAACTAGCTGGAGACTGGAGAAAAAGTATGAAGCGTTGAAGATTTAAAAAGCCATGCAGGCGTAGAAAAGGAAAGACTAAAACTAAAGAACAATTAGTTAATTAGCTACACTTTGATTCATCTAAAAGCAAAGCATGTATACACGTACTGCTAATCTCTTTTTTCTGTCGATCACTTTATAATCCATTGTCGACTATCCGGTCCATCCATGGGGATCACGTAGTTTCAACTCTTTCCACATAGAAGTGTATGAGAAGCACAAAACGTATACGTACATATAGATTATCGATATTCTTGGTGCATTGTGAAATAGTTCAATTATACATTTTAGTATATTGTCTGGTCAACTTTAACGACGTCGTAATTAGAACTTATTTCAGGAAACACCCAACTAAACAATAATCACTAACTAACTTTCAGTGGTTCGATAATCGTAGACTTAATTAGTACGTATGTATCCGGTTTGTTCTTAAATAGATTGAGGTTTTGGAGCTAGGAAAATATGTTAACTAATTAAGTAAGGACATGATTAATTAAGTTAAAGAGAAGTAGTCGTGTTCCATGCATATGCATACAAGTTCTAATGAAAAGCCAAGCTTGGTTGAGAAGGAAAACAAACCCACATGGGAGTCACATATCTGAAAAACACTGATCGATCCAAGCATGGAAGAAGCTATGGAGATAATAAATCTCACTTTAGGGTTCATATTTCCAAATGTATGTATAAAGCCAGCATGAAGATGACACATACTTCCACTTCAACACCATCCCAGTCATAACTCCACAGCCTCGATCATCCCAAATAATCCAAACTAGCCAATCAAATTTTCGATCTGTTACCAAAAGCCTCTTTAGTTTGGTGAGTTGGTACTCAAATAAACTGAAGCCGACCTCCATATGATCACCAACAACAACATGATTAAGAAACAGATATATGTATATATATCCTCTTTGATCTGCCTCATCAGTCTACAGCTTTAGTTTCCTTTTACAAATACACTGACTTTACTCACTTATTCAAAACTATGACAGATATTCCCTAGCTAAAATGAGATGAGATGCAAAGGATAAAGTCCAAAACCAACTTCTTCTGGCTCTAGGGCGCTGTATATATAGCAAGCTATATGCAGTTGAAAGTTAGAACAAGACAAAGGGGAGCTAGGTTAGTACTCTTGAATTAGCTTGCATGCAAATATAATTGGGAACTTGCTTGCATGTAAACTTAGAGAGAGTGCATATAGCTAGTGGTTACAAGTTGGAATTATTGATCATTCATGGGTGATATGCAAATAGTATTAGCTTCGAAAACCAGTGTAGAGGCGCAATATGTGGAAATGATGGTTCCTCTCTATTCTCCTGGATGCGAGAAGAAAGTCAAGAAGGCCCTATCCCATCTCAAAGGTATGTAATCTCACTAATTAGCTATCTGTTTAAAACATCACCTAATTAAGCTAGCTCTCGTTTCCATGTACATCTTAATTAATTGTCTTCCAATATATGCAACTATATATAACAAGCTTACTGGGCCTAGCCACATTAAGCTTAAGTCTGGCGTCACTAGCTAGTTGGCAGTTGAAACTTGAAGATGGTCTCTGGCTTGTTGTTCAATATCAAGTAGACAAGTACGTGTGCATGGTTTATGTTATTGCTTAATTGTGACAATGTGTTTATACTTGTGTGAGCAGGACTATACTCGGTGAATGTAGATTACAGCCAACAAAAGGTTACGGTTTGGGGAATATGCAACAAATACGATGTGTTAGCCACCGTAAGGACCAAGAGAAAACATGCTTGCTTTTGGAACCCCGAAGACAACGAAGACGTCGACGAAGAGAACGGAGAAGAAGAAGCGGAATTACCTCCGTCGACGGTGACCATGTCGGAATCGGACGACTCTACACGGTCGATTGCACTGAGAAAATACTTATTAAGGCAGCCTTCTTTGAAGGCTCTCACTACAGTCCGCTCCCTCAGCTTGAAAGCATGGAAGAGAGTCTTCGCTAGGTCATATTCGTTCTCATGAGTTAGCAAATTGTAGTACTAATCGTTGTAATTTGCACTGATCTAAAAAAATGTCTAGATGGTCGCCTAGGCGCTAGAAGATGATCGAGTAATCTTGGAGGTCTAGGCGGTGCCTAGAGCTCGCGAAGGTCGCCGGATTCCGTCTAGACGCTCGAAGATACCTTCACCTTATTGGACCGTGTGATGTTATTTAGAACCATGATAATTTGTAAGAGTATGTGAAGCTAGCTAGAGAAGCATATTGCTAACTCCTGCCTTCCTCTCTTATATATAATCAAATTGGCTTATTATTCCATTTATTCTATCGTCTACGTAATTGAGTGGAAGTTTATCTGACTAATCGGCCAAGATCGACAAAGTTTGATTTGATTTGTTTGGCGATATTTGACATATAAGCTTCATTCCTTGACTATTATTTATTATAATCTAGCTTCAGGGTCAGCATGAACATGTGCTACTATATATTTTATGGGGCAAGACGTATGTCGTTACTCTCTTAATATTATTATTAGCCAACTTAAGTTCTTGTATGCTATTATGAATTGAAATAATAGAACATGCACATGAAAAATACATGCTACAAATCATAGAGTAATCCAAACATCACATAGGTACTCTTCATCAAACACAACATATTTAGTCTCTACAGTAGAGATCAGAGATAGCTAGATAGACACACACAGCACATGGAATTAGATAGAACTCGACCCCAGATTTAATTTCCATCATATATATATTATGTATAAATCTTAAGCTGACCAAAGTTATATGTTATACCACAAGAGAGACAAAACAAGGATGGTTTTCGCCTATAAATATATATATATATATATATATAGCCAGGTATATCTCACCTTTAAAGTTCAAAGAAGCAAGTAGACTTGAGCAAAGTCCACACGTTTACAACACCTAAAAAGCTATACGTTTGAACTCTGTTGTTCTTGTTGAGTCTGGGCAATCGAGGAGTTTTAACGTAACGTAAGTACAAGGGTTTTAACAAGCTCAAGCTCCATACTTCTCTCTCTGTCTCTTATTCTCTGCTAGCTAGAGTTTAAGATTTGTGTGATGATAACGGTGGCCATTGCTGCAGAGGTGTTAGGTGTATACACCGCCGCCGTGGCGAGGATGACGGAGCGGTTATTCTTAACGGAGCAAACTCGCAGCGTCCCATTCTACGGTCTCAACAATCTTCGCCTCCTTCCTTATCCATCTCCGGTCCACGACCACCACGATGACGACGACTCAGCTTCTTCTTCTTCTTCTTCTTCTTCTTCATTCTATCTCTATTTTTAGAGGTCACTCAAAAGAAGACTGGCCCAGATTGTTTCATTAATTTGTTGATCTTTTCTTCTTTAATTCTTATGTCCATGTAGTTTATAAGCTTCTTCATACATGTATTTAGGTGAACATATATATATATATATATATATCTTCTGTATTAAGTTCTAATTAACCAATGCAGAGGTTTTTTGTTGATCAATGGATACAGAAATATATTAGTTCATTCATGTTCTCCTTGGCCCTTGTTGGTTGTTTGAGCTCGGGACTCATCATTTAACATTGCAAGTGACTTTTTATCACAAGATGACAATTTAAATGGACCGGCATGTTCTTCCTAGCTCATTATTAGTCCAATCATATTAGTCACTTGGTTTTGTATATATCAAACTAAATTTGTGACCTCTAGATTGCCACATCGAAATGGGAAGGAACCTGATCAGGAAATGATCGACTCTCTAGCTAACTTTAGAGGATTTAGATTAGTGTGTTAAATTATTCTTAATTTTACCGAGACATATTAACAAGGGCGGAAAACAGTTGAGGCGGGAGGGGGCACCTTGAGTTTTCATAATTAGGTTAATCTCTCTTGATTAATGCATAACTTAATATTAAATTATACTTACGCTTCATTTAAAATAAAATTTATTGCTCATTTGGCTTCCTGGACAATTACTTTCAAGTCCATCTAACACCTAAAAGTGCATGGTTAGACTAATTAATATCGATATAATCACCGATCTCATGTGCCATACTTCAACTGATAGTGCATTATAGATCGAGCTAGGTTCATGTACTCGATCGGTGCATTATCGATCTCTTAGTTTTTCAGTCGTCGACATACGCACACTAACCTTCTCCTCGGATGATCCTCCTACATAAACAAAACATGTTTCCACATACCGTACTATAACAAATTAGAGGGGACAGGGTCCTAAATTTACCTGATCTCACTGCTTCCTTTGGTTAATTAACACTTTGCATGTTATACATATCGAGTTAAGATAAGAAAAAGCCGGAAAGTGCTTTGGCGGTAAATCATATATTGCCCAAGTGTAGGGACCTTTCTCTGTAAATAATCACAAACCGAAGACCAAAAACTCAAAAAAGAGAAGAGAAAGAGAGAGTGACTTGCACCAAAATTTGTGTTCTTTCTGTTTTGGACGGTGTAGACCCAGACGACACTGCCACCACGGACCTCTCTCACTCTCTCCGTCAAGCCTTTACTGTTTTTTGGTACGAATTTTTATCTGCAAATTCAATAATAAAAATCTCAGCCTTTTTTTTGTATGAAATCCAATATGATTCATATGGTATTTATATAGAAATGAAGCTTGTTGGTTTAGAATGTTTCTAGTTCTGTTATGTTAGATTGCTTCCTGTAAGAATTGAAATGAATTCATATTGTATGTTACTGTTTTATATATTGTACAGTGAAAGTTTTGATCTTTTGTTTAGAATTGTGGTGAAAGATTCAATTTTTATGTGTACTGATATGGTTTCAATATCAAGCTATGATTTTTATGATGCTGGATGATCAATTTAGGCATGCGTTTTGAAGTTTTGAGCTTTGATTGTGATTTGGGAAGAGATTAGTTTGAAGTGAATTTTGGTGGGTCTTGACCAATTTTGACTTAATTTCTGTGTTAGAATCAAAATTTTAAGAATGATGGGATTTGGAACATATGGGTATGGAGCACCTTATCTGTTGTCATCATCTTCGTCGAGTTTATCAGCTTTAGCTCCTCCTTTTACGGTTGAGCGCCCTGTTCCTAAGCTTGTTTTGAGCCCACTTATGGAGGTGACTGAGCCGCTGCCTTATGCCACCCCCTTGAACTCTTTGCACAACTGGCTCCCTCCTCACTCTCCGAGTACAGGGTCCAATTTCTTTGCCAGTCCCGTCCCAGCATTTGATTCAGGGTCTTCATCCAATGCATATAGATATGCGGGCTTGCCTCAGGGTATTGACTCTTCCGGTACAAATTTGCCCCCTGTGGACACTATCACCACACCCTCGTCCAATGCTTTTACTTATGATCAAGGCTTGGATGCTGCGCCGACCAGCTTTGTGGAAATGAAACCATATTATCCCTCGTATTTCTCACCCACAATTCATGGTGATAGTCCCTTGGTGGCTCCTGATCAACATAGTTATGATTGGCTTTCAACATCTCAATTTGCTCCCTTAGATGGGTCATCTCACCACAAAGAGTACACTCAAAGGCCATCATCGTCTTCAAAATATACAGCTCAATGGGGTGGCTCGTGGAATGGACTGGCAGAGAGGGAGCCGGGAAAATTTGATGGAAGTTTTAGCTCTAAGGAGACTGATGTATCTAGTTTCCCATACAAGAATTACATCAACCAAGGTATGTATGTATTCCTGTTAAAGTGATACTGGTGTTTCTTCTTGGCTTATTTATACCCTGATATTTATCTTTGATCGCCATGCTGATGATCTGCTATACTTCACCTATTATTACCTGTATGCTAGCCTTACGGCATTCTCCACATTAATAAATTGATAGGATCGGACGATCTGACTTACTGACTATGTGATTAATATTTCAATTTGCAGAACTTCATTCCTCCAATAGCTTGAAATCATATGATACAAATGAAATGGCATCCCACAATATCCCAGGCTGGGATAAAACTGTGAATGTGGAGCAGTTGGGTGATGAATCCGCTGCGAGAAGAAATTTCAAATTCATCCCCACTCACTGTGCAAAACCAACAGTCGGATCCCTTTTTAACGTTCCAGAAACCCTTGCTAAGGCACCATGCTCCCCCTTTGTGGCGAATCCTGCATTTAGTGTCTCATATGAAAAACGACAGCATGATGCTAGTAGGAATGATTTTACATCCATTCCAAAGTCCTCCCCTGCATTTTTCGTAAGACCACCAGCTGTTGGCACTAAATCTTCTGAACCAGAGATTGGTCAATTCAATAGATTGAATTCCGGAAGGGAGGCACCCAATGCATATCACGGTGGTTTGTATCCCCCAGAGGAGTCTCATCTCCCACGAAGTGCTGAAGATAAATATCATGTGGGCTCAAGCCAGTTCGCCATTCACCGTGAAACGAATGACCCCTTCTCTGTGGAATCATCATCAGCAAAAGACAGAGAGCAGTCAAATAATGGAAGTATCAAGAAGGATTCCTTGGATCATTTGTTTGATGTAAAACCTGGACTTTCGAATTCCCATGATAATCCTGATGGTTTTGATGCGGGGCTTAATACTAATGATTCCATCAATTCTATTCTGAATTCGCCTGACGTTGATACCAACAGTACAGCTGTGGACTCACCGTGCTGGAAAGGAGTTCCTGGTAGTCGATTTTCTCCATTTAAAGCATCTGAAGAGGGAGGTCCAGAAAGGGTGAAGAAGCTAGAAATCTCCAATGGTTTGAATCTTAATAAGCCACTTGAATTCCATGAATTTGAATGGCTAGGGAACGGTCTGCTTGAAAATGGTTTGCCATTTCCCTTGAAGATATCTTCAGTCTCGGATGCAGCTGCTGGAGAACATAAGGTAGAGGATACCATGGAGACGACCTTTAACGCGAAGTCAAGCGGTGATAAAGGGTGTCAAGGTTACTTCAATATTCCAAAATCAGGAAATGCAAACAAGTCCTCAAGTTTCTTTGAGCATTCCCATACTGTGCAACAAGGTCGCGGAGAAGTTGGATTAACAACTGAAGCAAAGAACACAACATGGAGTGTTGGTGCTGATGTGGATCTGAATATCAATGACATCATGGAATGTGGTTCATCTCACATACCCTCTCCTGCTATTCAAAATAATTATTGTACTCCTTCTGTAGAGGTTGCTGCTACTAAGCTTACCAAATCGAATGGGGAAGAATCAATTACGAAAATGGATGTCCAGATGCTGGTTACTACAATGAAGAGCTTGTCAGAGTTGCTTCTTGCTGATTGTTCTAGCAGTTCACGTCAGTTGAATGAAAAAGATCTCGACTCCCTAAAAGTTGTGATCAATAACTTGGAAAGCTGCATACTGAAGAATGATGAAAACTGGACAATGCCGGAATCACCCCCTTTACAGCAAAGTACTATTCAGTATATTGAAAAGCTATGTGAGCCAAATAAGGTACTTCCACTAATATTATGTCTTCATAGCAAGGCTTCATTTTTCTTTTTCTTTTTAAAGTTAGGTGTTTTGTCCTTTAGCTGCTTATCACTTACGACCTGACAGTCCTCCATGATAATGTTGTGGGCGCTGAATTTTTTCTTCAGGTTGTGAGTGCAAACAAGCCGTTGACCAAAATGTTTGCCCCTAGCATTCAGGATCCACTTGATCTTCAGGGCTTCCAGAAAGTAAAGAGGCATAATAAATCTGTTACGAATGAAAATGAAGTTATAGGTTTGATATCTGAGACAAGTGACATGGATTTGCTGAAAGAAGATAAGATGACTCAGGTACTGTACTCTTTGTCTTCCTTGGTCTTGTGCACTTTACTATCATAGAGGAAATGATGCTTGATTGACGTTCTTTCTCGTGGACCATGATTTAATAGGATCTGAAGAAGATTCTCAGTGAGAATTTCCATACTGAGGAGACACACCCTGAGATTCTCTTGTACAAGAATCTATGGCTTGAAGCTGAAGCTGCATTGTGTTCCACCAATTACAAGGCTCGATATAATCGCTTAAAGATTGAAATGGACAAGTGCAAGGATGACAAGTCCAAAGGTAATTATTATGACATTTACTTACCCATTTGTTTTTATAAAACTTAAATGATAATCCTTTATCTTTCTTATTTTCTTCTCATTGTATTTTTTTTTCGTCAGATGTGCTTGAACATACTGCTGATATGATGATGCCATCAACGTCTGAGGTTTGCCCTGCATCCAATCCAGTTGAGAAATTGACACCTGGTGATCAGGGTTGTCCCGTAGTAAAGGAGATCTCTACTCTAAACCAAGAAGATGAAGTTATGGCTAGATTTCATGTTTTGAGGAACCGCATTGAGAACTCAAATTCCGTGAATGCTGTCAACGGGGATGAATCCAGCTCAAATGTTTCTCTTTTCTCTGACAAGATTGACGAAGTTGCACCTGAAGGAGATAGTAGGCTCTCACCTAGTATCTCCATTCAGGACTCTCAAACGGCAAGCATGATTGGCCTGACAGATGATTATGAGGCTTCCATTATGGCCAGATTTCATATGATGAGAGCCCAGGATGAGAACTCAAAATTCATCAATGTTGCCGATGTGGAGGATACATCATCAAGCTCTAAGGTCTGTCATGAACTCAAGGTTGACCACTTTGCACTTGATACGAGCAATGATAGATCGTTTCCTCAGCAAAATATTCAAGATTCCACTGTTTCAAGCGCATCCAACCATGCAAATCAGTATGAGGATCCCGTTCTGGCCAGATTGAACATTCTTAGATCGAGGGTTGACAACTCTGGCGACATGCGTACAGAAGGGCAAGGTTTGGAAAATTTTGATCCTGAATATGCTGGTAAGAGAAACCTTGGGCCTCTCATTTGCAACAGATCAGAGCATGGAAGTTCAGATGTAAAAGAACAACCTGTTTTGCAGAGTCGCATAGCTGACAAAGCTGAAGCCAGCTTTGCGACTGCAAAGGAGTTCCGTCTGTTCGTTGAGGATGATCCGGGGACACAATATCACATGTTCAACACGCCCGCGAAACAACTTCCTTCCGGCTGCTGCCCTGATCTGAGCTCTTCGTCAGATTGGGAACATGTCATGAAGGAAGAGATTTGGGGACTCAACTGTGGAACCTGATGCTGGAGTCATCGTCTTAGTACATTGTTTTATGTTCTAAAGCTGTAAAATATATATCACCTTCGTCTATGAAGGGTGTAAATGACTGGTATGACATATAAAGCTGTTGAAGTTTACTTCCTGAACATATGTTCCTTAATCCAATGATCTCTCTGATCTCCATAACAGCTCAAGGCAGAAACATAGACATGATATAGGAAAAAGAAGCACAAACACAATGGACTTTTGGTACCAGGATAAATGAAATTGTAATACATCGAAAGTTCAATCTTGAGTATATGAAATTGTACCAGGACTTTTGCTGCATTTTTCTCTTGTGTATATGCATCTATGTCTCTGAGAATGTTAGTGCATGTGGTCTGAACCTTTTCTTGGAACTAAAAGAAACCTTTAAGCACAAAAGTCTTTCTTGTGGGGTGTACATTACTTGAGCTAGAAAATTGAGTGAGTTGAACTGGTTACTGAAGAGCTAATATAGAAATCTGGTGCTTATTGTTAAATGAATAAAGTAAAGGAATGTGCTAGTCTTTTGTTGGGTGCACCTTAACCGGAACCAGTGGGAATCCCTGAAATGTTATCTATCCTTCGATGGGTTTGGATTAGTTACCCACTGAGTGTCCTTGAAACACACATTATTCTTTCGAGCACTGCGCTCAGGACATAATGGTAACTATTCTGCTACATGAACCTATGAGGACGTATTTCTCAGATGAGATCTTGGACTAAAAGTTAAAGGAAATGGAGAAATTGCCTTGAACTTAAATGTGAACGGCCAAAAGCCATGTTGTGACAAAGTCCTTGTTATGATGAACTTCCAGAACTCTCCCAAAATGTAGTGACAAAGTCACATGGTTACTTTTATGGTCCTCGTACCATTTGATGCTCCAAGCTTGTACCCCCTTAGGTGATCTTTACACACACACACATTCTTATGGTTCCAAGGTTTGCTGTTTCATAGACCATGGCATCAATATTACTCTCTAGTCATATACTCATGTGAAATATTTGAGCCATCAAGACATATGAAAATTAGTTGTCACACTTTTGTGAATCTTGCCTAAATCTTGTCTAATCTCTGGGATTTCTCTGACTGTTTCCATCCCAAAACATTTGCTGACGAGTTGTAAAATTGTGAACTATGTTTGTTTTTGTCCTGTGTGCATCACGTGAGGGGGAGCTGCTCTTGTACTGTTGGGTACACTAGTCTCCTCTGTTATCCAATGGAAGTTAGGGCTTTCTATGCATGGGTGACCTTTTATCTGCTTTTGGGGAGGTTTCTAGGTGCATGTGTGTCTCACGTAGGTCTAGGTCATTATTGCTTTTCGTTCTGACTTAACTCTGCAGAAGTTGGAAAGTGAAGAGTGGAGATGGTGTGTTTAAGAGGAGAAACTGCCTGGTTCAAGAATTCAATGAGTGGTCTTGATTTTCGCTGCAACTCTCTCTCTCCCACTGAATCAGTTCGTTTCCAGTTCTATTCCTTTTTAAAAGTCACTGAATTATGAGGATAAGAAACCGCAAGCCACTCACTTCTTCTCAAGTTTTCTCTCTCTCAAAACCACCTATGGCTAATCCTGATCCTTTCATCCCTGAGGAAGTAATCTGTTTACCTCCTCCACCGTCTAAGTCTCCTTCTTCCAAGCCAGCCACTGAAAATCCGAAGCCCTCTCTTGTAACCTCCACCTATCAACGCCAACGGCGTACCCCGAAGAATCTTGTCAAGTTAGATAAAGCTCCCAAAACTGTGCCCTCTGCTTCCAAGAAGCCTTCACCTCCACCGTCCTCACCAAAGATCACCCCTGCTCCTCCCATTGTCGAAGCTCCGCAAGATCTCCCTATGGAAGATCCAGTACATGTCTCCTCTCTTCCTGCTACTCAGACTCAAGTGACTCCTTCTCCTCCGGTTACTCAATCTCCGGTCACTCAACCTCCTGTGGATCTCCCTCCTCCGGTTGGTCAATCTCAGCCCGATCTCTCTCATACTGCTCCTCCCAGTGCTCATTCTCCACCTGTTCTTCGCAAGCGCAAGCGGCCTGCTCCAGCGAGTCCTTCCGGTTCCTTTCCTGCTTCCTCGTCCTCTGAACCCTTGAGGCAAAGGGTTACTCGATCAAAGGTCAAGGCCACCCCTGTGGCTCCCAAGGGCAAACCCACTTCTGCCAAGTCCAAGCTCAAGGCATCCTCCAAGTCTCCCTCTGGTGATTTCTCTCTACTTCCTCCAATCTCGCATTTTGTCTCTTCAGAAACTCGCAGTCTTTTTGGTTATGTCACGATCAATCGGCCCATCGTTGCTGAACGGCCCATCGACTTCTCCTCTCTGCATCCTGCTCTGCTCGCTTTGGTCACCTGTCTGGGATGGGTCAAGGCTTTCAGCTCCCTACCTCAGTACAATCGTACCTTGGTCCAGGAGTTCTATGCTAACTTCCTAGCCACGGTGTCCACGCGTACGGAAGTTCGTCTTCTGTCAAAGCAACAAGTATGTGTATGTGTTCGCGGTATCCAAGTCAACTGCTCTCCCTCCGGGATTCGTCATGCTCTTGGTCTCCCTACCACCACAGATGGAGTTCTGCAAAGCTACACTGAGTATTCAAACTCTTATACTATTAATAAGCTTGCTACCCGTCTCTACTCGTCTCCTCCTGCTGAACCAGTCACAGGTACCTTCCTCACCAGCCGATTTATGACTGAGTGGTTCAAGGCTTTGGGGTTCCTCGCTCGGACTCTCTTTTATTCTGCCTCTCAGACGAGCAAGATCCCTCTCAAGCAAGCCATTCTGATGGCCTACCTCAGCCATGACCCACCTCGACCAGTCATCCCTGCAGAATACTTTATGTTCCAGGCTATTCGGACTGCTGGTGTGAGCCACCGCAGCTCACTTGCGAAGGCCTTGGTGTTTCCTTGTCTCATCACCAAGCTTTGTGGTGATGCTGGGGTTCCCTTGTGGGGTGGCGACTGTTATGGCCCAGAACTCTCTATGGTGGATGCTCGTACTATCAACAAGTCGGCTCATCAGTCAAATGAGTATGTAGAGCCTATGGACCAACAGTTCCTCAAAGTAGCGGTCCAGTCAATGGTCAGTGGGGCAGTCAAGGAACTGAAGGAGCATCTGGTCGAGCAGCTCGAGAAATTCAAAGCTGAAATTTCTGTCCTCGTTTCCAGCACTGCTGCGGATCCTGCTCCTGAGCCCAGTGTATCTTCTCCTCCAGTGGATAGCACCGCGGCTTCGTCTTCCTCCGACTCTGGCGCCACGATTCATCTTAGGGAGATGGGAACTCTGGCTGAGGATGCTGATGATGACGCTGTTTGACTCTTTGCTCAACATTCTATTCTGTTGGTTTTTCTGATGTTTTAGTTTTTCTTCTTTCAGTCCTCTTTCTGAACAGCTTGCACTCTGGTTTTTGGTTTTTGGGTTGTGTCCCTGAACATTGGATCCTTTATTTATGATATTAGTTTATCTGTGCGTTTACCCTTTGTCTTTCCTAGACAAAAAGGGGGAGAACTAATCCATGCAGGTACTGATGGATGGGAACCTGGCTGGGATAGGTACTTGTGGTCCTATCATGGGTAACCAGTCAGGGGGAGTGCTGAGTTTATACTCTGTACTTTGGATAATCTTTAGGGTGCATATGTTGTTTGTGCTATATTCTGTCTATGCAGGTTTTCTGTGTTTTGTCAAGGAATGCCAAAGGGGGAGATTGAAGGCATACACATGAATTGGCATTTCCTTGACGTTTGACAAAACACGATAACACTCGATGTTCATCTAGACAAGAGATTGAAGATGTTGGCATCTCCAACTTATCTCCTTGGTACATCAGGTAGTTCATTCATTGCATACCATGTTTTCCATCTAGGATATGATAATGTGCATGTATCCCTGCTGTTCTGGTATGATTCTGTGAACATGTTCTTATCTGGGTTCGGTTGCCTAGGTTAATCTTATTTCAGTACGCATGTGCTTTACAGCAGTCTAGGTTAACATTTATGCATGTACCCTGGTTTTTGCTAGTTGACCTTAAATTTCAAATGTGTTTAGCCAACATGTGATACTTAGGTTTTTGTGCTACTTTATGCATGTGCTTTACAATCTGGATTTAGGCTAACTTTGCTTTTCACGTGATACTCTTTCTGCTGTTTTGCCATTTCTGGTAATAGATTGGGTATAGTGTTTTCCCTCCTAAAATACATCTTACCCCAAATGGAAAACTGATGTTGACTTAGCACCTTGCCTTGAAACATGCCTCTGCTTTGTTTACTGTGTAAAATCTGTCTTGTCAAAACTGAGTTGTTTCTTGGACTGCCATAGGGCCCTTCTTCTTATGATAGTTGACCACGTGATTCGGTGCTATGCTTGACCCCTATGTGTGCTGTTTCTCACTAATATGTTTTACTAGGTATAAGGAAATACAAAAGTTGTTTTGGTTTCTTTCTTCCTTATAGTTGTGCAGTTGTCCCATCAGTTTGCAGACCCGTTTTGCTCTGTATTAGGACTGTGCTTAGGGCATCGTTTTGTGCTGCTGTGACACGTGCTTTTCAGCTGTCTTTGACTCCTTCTTTGTCTTACTTACTTGCTGCATTATGCTGCTGTTTTGTATGTCTATATAAGGTGTCTAAACTGTGTTGGAAAGTTTGTTGGTTGAGTGAGATACTTGGGTTTTTAGGTTATTCTGTTTGGTACTCTTTGAGAGCACATTCATGTGTAGTTTCTCTTATGTCTTCTCTCCATCTTCCATGTCTTTTGGTTTCTCATAACTGTGCATAATAGACATGGTTTCTTAAACATAAAAACTGTTTTTCAAAACTCATATGCATCATTGCATTGTGCATTCCATAGAGATATAGTGTGGAGATGCCCAACCCATGAAGTTGATCAAGAAGGTTTTAACTTGAAGTGTAGTTAAAGATCTGTTCTGATACTCAAGTTTCTCTTTCCAAGTGTAAGCACATAGATTAAAGTAATGTAGCTCTGTTTGTACTAGTGGGTAGACTAGTCAGGATAGCATAAGGGTTATGTATCCCCAGAGTGCCAGAAACTTGTAATTGTGTGAGTTACCAATTAGTGGAAAGGTTTGTCCCTCAAGAGTTAGGGGCACGTAGTTTTGATCCTGGTTGTAGGATTCCTGCGTCACCAAAAACATCTGGTGTCATTCTTTCCTAGCTTACTGCTTTTCTCTCTATTACTCGTATCCTGTGTTTCGGAATAGGACAATATCTTGTTATCCCGATTACAGACTAAACGAAAAAGTGGTAAATGCCTATTCACCCCCCCCCCCCTCTCTAGGACCTTTAAATACTTTGAAAAGAAGCTGGTGCTAGATAGTTTCTTCTTTTTCAGATCAAAACCACGTAAACCAATTCTAGTCCCAACCTTGATGTCGCTGCTAATCCTCTCTCAGATACATCTCTCTTTCTTCTTCTTATTTTCTTGCTAGGCTAGAGTAAGAACGTAGGGTTTTGTTCCTATTTTACTTTGACTACAAATTCTTTTTCTAATTAATACCAAATAAATATTTTTTGTTTTTTTATTTTATCTATTTCCTTCATTTTTTTAACCTAATAATAACCTAAGGAAAAGATATGTGATTCACGTCTGGAGCCCTTGCGACAGCTCCGCCTTCCTCGGAGCGACCGAGCAACCTAGCGACACTAGGGTTTTCTCGACGACAGCCAGAAGCTTCGTTGATGTGTTGATTTTGTTGTGAGTTGAGTTGCTGGATGTTTAGGATGACATTGATGTCGAGCCTTGGGGCTATGTGTCGATCAAGATTCCAAAAGGCTACAAAGTGGTTGCGGATCTCGGAGTGACCTCCAACCTTGCCGACCATCTAAAGGTGGGTTGGCCTACTATCGATGGTGGATGCAGCGGTGGACTGTACGGGCTACCGAACTGATTTGTAAGGGCTGGGTGTTTGGTCGACAACGACCGGCGTGAGCCAGATTGAAGGATACGCCGGCGAGGAGGCGACCACGTGGCCTGGAGGAGTGGCAAAAGATCGATCTGAAGGAGTTAGGTCGGCAGCGTCGACGTTTGGGTGCACTAGGTCAAACTGGCCACTCAGACTTTTGGGCCGGGGTTGACTTTATGGCCTAGTGGACTATGGCGAATGTGGGCCTCTACTATCTCTAGGATTTTGTTGAGGTTTTCGGTTCCTGAGTTTATTTTTCATAATGGAAGGCATTAATCCGCCACACTCAGCTCTTGTATTTTATTACGACATAGGATGGGACAACGGTGATGATGTAAGTACGTACCATACTCGGATACCGGCTAGGGTATGCTCATTCCGACAAATGTTATCAAGTAGGACACCAAACATCCTAAAGTTCAACTAGCAAAACAACCACCGAGTACACGGCCGTCTACAGTACGTGACTGAAGCTTTGCTAAAGTGTCGCCCAGATGCTACTTTAGCAAATAATGCCTTCAGGTCCTTGAGTTACTTGTTTGAGATTTTTTGTAGTGTTCTTTTTTCGTCTATTATGATTGTTAGAATAGGTCTTTTTTCGACTTCTCGTATGTTTTACTCTGCACCGAAAATGGTGGTTGTCTTGCTTGTAATCGTTTAATTTTAAATACAAATTTATATCCTTCACCTCAAAAAAAAATTAATAATAATAGTAACCTAACATCAATCATTTTATTACATTTTTAATTATCTAGTAACATTGTATTAAATCTATATACACTATCCCATTACAATTAATGACTTCAATGCTCCGCTTAGTTACAAATACACGTTACTAGACTCGGCATTTATATTCTTCATTGATGATTGGATGTTGGTTGTGCAAGCTTATTTTCTCACAAATCTTATCCAACCCTCTCTTATTATGGAGGAATGACAACATTTCGCATGTGCAACCTCATCAAACATTATATATTGTAGACTGAAAAATCAACAAATCAATTTCCTCTTTCATTCTCTGATAACAAGTTTTGCAATCAATGAGTTTATTAAGGTGTGAATAGAATTGATATTATGTAATTTTAGTTCCCACAAATATCTCAATAATTTAAATTCTATTGATGAAACTGATAACTGAATACATTTTCTATCCCTTTCTTGATTTTTTTTCTTGCATCTACCTTTCTTGATCTTATATGTATTAATTAGTACCAGTAAGTCACAAAATTGAAACTTGTACAGTTGCATAGGAAATTGGCGAGCTAGTTTTTCTAAAGGGCGCAAAATTTTATATCCATTCAGAAATGATGATAGGTATATAGAACTTCACTGGATTATCTGACATGTTAAAAGAAGAAATCCTAAAGTACGCCTATACTGAATAACGATATGACACATAATTGAATCTAGACTAAGATATTAGAGTAGCACAAGAGGGTTGTCAAAGTTAGGGTGTACCACTCTAGAGCTAGCTAGGGAGTCTTTCTACATAGAGATTTCCATGGATTTGAAAATAGAATCTCACATGGTTGTTACCATTCACATCACTCGCAGTTGTTCACATTACTCACATGTTTATTACTGTGAACAACACTCACGGTTTCTCACATCACTCACAATCCATGGCCATGGCTCTGATCCCTGAAGAAGAAGAAGATTCATTCATATTTGCTTATGATCGAAGAAGTACCTTGATGTTAAACTTTTTATCCATGTCCATGTCTCTTGAGCAATTGAAGTTGGGTACGTGTTCTTGGACCAGAACATTATGGGGCATGTTCAGTACCTAAGACGTATAGTTTGGATAGAAACTGAAAAAGTGAAATACCAGAAGAAGAAAAGAAGAAGATGTACCTTGTTTTCCATGGCCAATAAGAAGATCTCTCTCTCTCTCTCTCTCTCTCTCAATTGTGTTCGATTCGATTTAGCAAATTTTGTGTGGTTGTGTAATTGGTTTAGATTCCTTGTAGATCAAAGAAGAAGACAAGGTCGTCGTCGAGGATGTGAAGGAAAATTCTCCTTATAAACCCTCTTCGTCCATTGATAAATCGCTTGAAACGTTTTACAAACCTCTTCTTTTTCAGTTGTGTTGTCTACTATTTTCTCGATATCAAGGAGCGCTCGATTTTGATTGTATTCAGCTTTAGCGTCGGACCTGAGAATTTGAGTCTTAAGGTGAGAATCGAAAATAGTGCCCTCTTATGGCCATACAAAAAAATGACAAATATACAAAATTATATTATATAGGCATTCAACCAATCTATTCTCATGTTTTTCTTGAATCTACAAGAACAAATCTGAATCATACGTGCACTAATATTTATATTTGATTTGTTACTCATAAGCCAAATACAAATTTATAATAAAGTACTTATACGCCAAACTAATATAAATTGATGCTCCAACATAGTACATAAAAAATAAATAAAAATAACAATATCCAACACGGCACATAAAAAGAAAACTGGCATTCACAATGATACTAATAAAAAAGCAAAGAAAACAATCCTTAGTCACAACTTCTTTCCTTAAAAACGACATCACAAAGTTACTTAAATTTTTTCTTCTTAGAGTTTCTTAAAATATTTTTATATGCATAATTATTTTTGTAATTTATAAATGTATATTCTAAATAAATTTTGGGCTCTTCGAAATTTTGGTGCGCGGAAACTAATATACACCAAATTAATATAAATTGATGCTCCAACATAATACATAAAAAAAAGTTAACAACATCTAATACGACGGTACATAAAAAGAAAACTAACATTCATAATGATACTAATAAAAAATAAAATAAAATAATCCTTAGTCATAATTTCTTTCCTTAAAAACGATATCACAAAGTTACTTAATTAAATGTTTTCATCTTAGAGTTTTTTATAAAAAAATATATATACATGTTTAAGGAGATTTATTCTCCATTAATCCCGGTGTGTGTCTTATCCTAGTTAGATATGGATATTAATTAGATAGATACAGAGAATCTCTGTTATATCGAGATAGTTATTGAAACAGATTGTATCAGCCTGTATGTAAGGCATTTTGTTAATGAAAAGGGCAACTACTTTCTGTCTATTCTACTTTCTCTTGCAACACGTTATCAACACGACTCTTAGAGTTGATAGGAAAAACCCAAAACTATGAGAAATCACTGATCACTACCGACAACCTCCGCCGCCACCACCGATCACCGCCGGCAGCCAAAGATCACCGTCGGCCTCTTCTTCTTGTCTTCAACAAAATTCAAGGAAATTTCAAGAAGTTGACAAGATTGCATGACTTCCAAGAAATCGTTTCAGAAGAACTTATTCTTCATCAAGTGTAGCGGTCATACCGAGCATAACACTTATCGAGGTAAACTTTTTCTAAACTGTCAATCTCTAGATCTAGCAAACTTACTTACCGCAAAACCTTAGATCTAAGTTGATGATAACTGTGATATGAGTTGTGAATATTACATGTTTATAACCTAGCTCCTATGGACATATATACACCAACATGAATATGTGGAGACGGCGAGAATGGCAAGAGTGGCGGGAGGATCTAAGCAATATCGCCGGGACATATATACATGCTTAGATCCTCCCGCCACTCTTGCCATTCTTGCTCTCCACATATTCATGTTGCTGTATAGAAATGATTGCATCACTTGTAGCTCCTATGGACATATATACACAAACACAGACGGCGAGAAATATCGCCGATAATTTCGATTTTGCATTCCTTGGTTGTATACGAAACTTGCTAGCTAATTGAGCATACTATAAATGATTTCCTTGGTTTCTTTATTCATACAAAATACAAGCTCTTTAAGGTAATGGTAAAGTTGTTGATAGGCTAGGGTTGCTAGTATATATTTCAAAAAACATTACTTGCATGATTAAATAAATTGATGCACATGATAGGGTTTTTTTATCTTGTGCCCAAGAATTAACAATGGTAGCCCTAGAAGACCAAGAATTAACCCACCACAAAGCCCAATGATGACATAATAACTGGGCTTTGGCTATAAACTATATGACTGTAAAAAGCCCAATAAACCCCTTCAAAGCCCTTTCTTGGCTCTCCCACCTTATCATCTCCATCGTCTAAAACTCAATCCTCTCTCTCTCTCTCTCTCTAAAAGCTCGTCGTTTAATCTCCCGACTTTTCCGACCAAAATGTCGCCGGCGCTCGTTGAAGAGGAGCTCGTCGAGGAGGTCCCGTCCGCCGAACAAGCTCTCAAGAACGCTCTTCAGGTTCCTCTCTCTCTCTCTCTCTCTCGATTAGCGATTTCTGTGTGGTTGTTTAATTGTTTGGATTCGTTGCAGAGCAAACAAGAATATGAGGTCGTCGTCGAGGATGTGAAGGACGAGGACGACGATGACGACGATGATGACGATGACAAGGAAGACGGCGCTCAAGGTGCTTTTACTGCTTTAGCTAATTTCGTTTCAACGAAATTCTAAGTGCTTGTGTTTGTGTATATTTGTGTTGGATAATTGAAACTATGTAGATTGATTTTACAGTACTGAGCTTTGAGTAGAATTTTTATTTTTACTGTGAACTGATTTTACAGTACAATTTTTACCTGGATTGCGTCTTTTGTTGGTGAAACATTGAAGTAAATTAAGATAATAATGAAAGTATAGTGCTTATGTATTTAGTTGAGCTAAGTTTTGATCTTGAGCATTGCTCTTTTGGTATTTTTCGTTTGGAGGAAATTTATTGAGTGTATAGATTGATTTTACTGTACTGAGCTTTGAGTATAAATTTTTTAATTGATTTTACTGTACAATTTTTATGTGGATTGCTTCTTTTGTTTGTGAAACATAAAAGTAATTATTGATTGTCTCAAAAAAAAGAAGTAATTATTGATAATGAAAGTATACTGCTTGTGTATTTTGTTGAGCTAAATTTTGATCTCGAGCATTGCTCTTTTGGAATTTTCCGGTACGAGGAAATTTATTTGATGTGTTATAGGGGGAAATGAGTCGTCAAAGCAGAGTAGGAGCGAGAAGAAGAGTCGAAAGGCTATGTTGAAGCTGGGAATGAAGCAAGTTACTGGTGTAAGCAGGGTCACCATTAAGAGAACCAAAAACGTAAGTGTGCGGTTTGATTTCTATGGAATATGTTTGTTTGATTTCTATGGTTATGTGGATGAGAGATGTTGATTGTGTTTTCGCTTTTCCAGATTCTGTTTTTCATCTCAAAGCCTGATGTTTTCAAGAGTCCAAACGCTGATACCTACGTCATATTTGGGGAGGCCAAGATTGAAGATTTGAGCTCTCAGATGCAGAAACAGGCTGCCCAGCAGTTCAGGATGCCGGACATGACTTCTGTGATGGCTAAACCAGAGATATCTAGTGCTGGAGCACAAGCCAATGAAGAGGAAGAAGAGGTTGATGAAACCGGTGTTGAGCCTCGTGACATTGATTTGGTCATGACACAGGCTGGTGTATCAAGGGGCAAGGCTGTGAAGGCTCTCAAGACTCATAGTGGGGACATTGTCAGTGCTATTATGGAGCTCACCACTTAGTGTGGTTTAAGATCTAGATCTTCAGTATTTATCCTAGTTATTGCGGATTTATTCCATCTTTTCTATTTTAGACTCGAGACATTAGCTTCTGTTTTTCTGAGATCTTTGTCATGATTCAAGAAGGTTTTCATTGTTTATCGATAAAGCATTGCCTTCCTCGTCATTTCGTGCATTGCAATTTCTTATTACGTAAATATTAGATCAATCAAAGCACACCAAATCAAGACAATTGAGTACTAGAACTGTACATATAGTGAACCATCTTTCATCCTCAAGCTAGTTACGTACCCTGCAATTTGCTCGAATCTCACCAGCAGTGCCAGTCAGCACACCGAGTCGACCCATCTTCACCATTGCTGCAGCAAATTTGTTATTCCAGAGGAAAGGGTTCCTGGCATTTTGATTCACTTGGTTTGCAGTTGCTGAGTTCGTGAGGAGAGTGTGGTCTGATGTGAACAATCCCCGGTTTGCCAGAACGTCGGCGTAGTAGGCTACATCGGTTGTGGCAGGGCTGGAAGGGTTCATGGGAACCACATTTGTGCTCCCTTGTGGACACTGCTGCTTCAACTGCGCAGCGTAGATCGGATCTAAGCTCGGGTCCTGCCTTGTTGTTGCATTGAAACTGTACAGTCTATTACTGAAAGAACTGCAGTGGGAGCGCCCAATTGTGTGTCCGCCTGTAAAAAATCATCACATTATCGAACATAGATAACTTGTTTCATAAGAAAGACTGAACTCAAAGTCGCCAAGTGCGTACCAGAAAGAGTGACCATCTCTTCTTGTGTGAAGCCCTTGTTTGCGAATAGCGCAGTGAGCTGGTTGACATTGGCTGTTGGAGGAGGCAAGTTTGTAAATGTGTCTGAATCTACCGAAACTCTGCCGTCTCTTCTTCCAGCCGGAACATCATAACCGAGCCCTCTAGTCTGCGAAACGAATCATATCAGTCTTATAAACCTTGAAGCCTAAGGAAATTAAAGAAGACTTGTCTTACTAGTTCAATGCTATCCCTTGCAGCAAAAGCCAGTATATCAGCACATGACACAACACCTCTGCATATAGATTCAAGTCTGGCCTTGGCATTGTCAATGACTTCAAACCCTCGTAGACTAGGGTTATTTGCTGGTGCATCCTTTTCTGCTGTGTTTGAGGCAGTGGAGTCCATCAGAACTGATCCATCACAACCCTGAATAATCAAGAAGGGAACAATATATATAGTCAGCATCATATATCTTCTGTGTTATAAAAAAGTTTAGGCACGTTGTTTATCATCTTACTCGAACAAAGCAGTCATGAAAGTGCAGTCTCACTAGACCAGCTGCAACTCCAGAGTTCTGAAAGAAGCCTCTCCATACTTCCTCCTTCACAATGAACTCTGCTACGTTACACGATCCTTCGTAAAATCCAACTTGGAGCTGCGAATTGACACCGAATCGACATAACAGAACAGAAAACAAGACAACAGATACACAATTTAGATTCTGTGCACTCATTTTCCCCACTATTACACTTATTTAGTTGAATGCTAATGATATGATGTACCATATTTATAGCTCGTAAAAAGCACATGAAGTCGTTATTTCCGAATTAGTTTACTAATAAAAGAGGTAACTGAGCAACTCAGCTCCATCCAGCCAGCTAAGTTGCAATCACATTGTTGCTATTTCGTCAAAGCTTGCATGTAACAGTTGTGACTGAAGCAAGTAGAAGAAGAAGAAGAAGACAAGTATAATAAGGTTGATATATATAGATGATCCTATAGCTCTGATACTGAATCATATTAAAAGATAGCAAAAAGATTTCACGCGTAGCTGGATTAAAACTATGCAGCAAGGTTGACTTGAGAGCAAGAAATTCCAAATGGTAGTAGTTAAGGATGGAGTTCTTATATTTGATCATGTCCCAGCTCTATCATGTATGTCACTTTCACAGTTTCACTGTTTCAGTCCTTTACGATAGAGTTGAAATCCCAGAGGAGCATTATGAGCATTTGTGACTCTTGCTCCTTCAAAAACTTCCACTGGTCTTGCCTTCATTTCTGGGATGGTGTAACAAGACGAATGTCTTGTCGAAATGGCAGGGTCCAGATTTATCATTAGAAAAATTCTTGAGCAAATAGATATAAAAAGAAAAAGACGTTTATTATCTGTTGTCGATTGAGAACACAAGTTGCAAAGAAGATAATCTCTAAAAGAAGCAAACCCAAAGAAAGTAACAAGGCAGGCATTCGAGTTGGTAGAATATTAGGCAAAGTGAAGATTTCAATCAACTGCTATTGAAGGGAACTTCACTCTCTGAAAAGAAAGTAAGCATTGTTTATATACACTTAGAGGAAAAGAAAAACAATGAGCTTATATCAGATAGTTAATGTAACTGAAAGCTAAGAAATGAGAGATTTCGAATCGAAGAATGCTTCTTGAGCATCATATCATAAAACGGTTTCAACTTCAAGTGAACTAATAATGCTCTCTTCCTTTTAACATCATTCATAAACCAATCAGTCACTTGATTACTCTTCCCCTATTAACATAGCTGTGCAATTGTATTGGACCCCCTAATAACAAAACGGGTTTCCATGTCTCCTATCCCAAAAACTGCAATGCGGCTTCTGCAAATCGGCTTCAGCAAATATTTTTTTCATTGCTTAGGATAGCCTGATAACTGTTGCCTAAACGTCCTTTCCCGCTTCCAGTCACCAATTTTCTCCGAGGCATTGCAATGTGAGTCGGTACTAAGAATTGACCACGACTTACAGGGAGCTGCTACATCACACACATAGCAGTAACACTGCATACGAATCAAATAAATGAATGTCAATTACCTTCGTGTTTAAATCAAAGTCATGCTACAGAAATATACAATACAATCTCCATTACCAGCTCACAGTACTTCTCATGAGGTGTCGACTCAAAAGGAAACTTAACACACAAATGCCTCGAGTGTGGATAATCTCTGCAAGCTACCTACACCATTATCAACTCAAATCAACACACAGCTCAATAAACTCAAAATGCTCACAATCAAAACCATATATAAATCAGCAAATGCCAAATTGCATTTGTCTCCTTCCAATACCAACAAATCATTCACACATTTGAACCCCCAATCTTCATCACAAATGTACACATTGTCATCATATACTACTAGTCTCACTTCACATCAGCAAACACAAATTCAAAGTTCAAACAGCTATTTCAAAACCCTCTTTCTCATTACTTAGATTTCAGTCCCCATAAACACAAATAGATACTAAAGTTGGATAAGTTTCCATCTTCAGACCCTTAAGAAGCTTAAAGGGCACTCTCCCACAATGAAATCCCTAAACCCTAAACCCCATCTTTGCCTATATTTTCACCATTAAACCAATCAGAACAACAACAAAATCAAACTTGCAAACTCATCACACACAAACACAAAGCAACTAGACCCGAATGCGAAAAGGGCCAGGATCAAAATCCAAAAGGGCACTCTCCCACAATGAAATCACTAAACCCTAAACCCATATTTGCCCACATTGCTACAAAAAATTCAAACTTGCCAACTTATCACACAAAAAGCAAAGCAATTAGACCCAAATGCATAAAAGTGTCGAGATCAAAATTCAAACTTGGGCACAACAAACAATCAATAATTCACTCATGTCAAATTGGTTCAGTCCACAAAATCCAAACCTTTCCTTTCTCCGCAACAACAGCAACGTCAGGAGACCCAGCAGCTGCCTTTCCGGCCAGGTTTCCGATCACCATCGGCGAGTTCAGGTCGAAGCCCAATATGAAACAGTCGTCAAGCTCCTCGTAGCGTCTGACGTCGTCTTCGTTCTTGACGCAGAGAATGTGTCTGATCGGAGTGGTGTTGTCTTCTTGTTCTTGTTCTTGTTCTTCTGGGCCTGACGAAGTGGGCCTTTTCTTCTTCGTTGTCTTCTTCTTCTTCACCGGCGGAGGAGTTGGGGTGGATAAGTCGATCGGAGAATTGTCGGTGGCAGTGGTCATTTTGGTTCGGAGTCTGTCGCTGCTTCTCCGTTCGGGTTGGGAGGTTTTGCGTTTTGGGGGCATTGAATCGATTTGAATTTTCTGACTTTGGGTAAAATTGTATTGAGTTTGTTTTACGAAGTAAAAGAAAAATTGAGTGAGAGTGATAGAAAGTTGGACTTGTTTGGATTATAGACCCAAAAAAGCTTTGGGTCTCTAATAAGGCCCATGTTTCAAAATTGGAAACTTTGGAGGAGTTTGAAGATATTTGAGCCGAAAAGACCACAAATTCATGTCTGGCTTGTGAGCTAAAATATAAAGTTTCATTTTTTGGAGAAGAACGAATGAACGATAGGATTTTATTGATTGAATCAATGGTTACAGTCAGAGAGAAGAACCTCACTCATAAAGGTGGGTATATAATCAAACATACAAGGCTCATTGGCATTCCTAATGGTCCATTTAGCCAGCATGTAGAAGGTGAACAAATGTGGACTGATGAGGATGTGTGTCATGATGAGTCCCAAGCCAAAATATAAGTTTGATTTGTCACGGAAGGATTTTCTTATTATAATTTTTTTGAAATTGGACGACAATTTTTATATCCGATTACACCTGATATCAATGATCATGGTATAAAAGCTTATCACTAGATTATGACTCCACAAGGGTTTTCTTGATTGTTTGGTCTTCTTACAAATACTGTGTAAGAGTACAAAAATGAAAGTGTCGGTGAGGAAGTTGGTAAATAGAGCAAGGAATTGAACATATGGTCCGGCAATTCACTCAGGCTCAATTATTTATATCTAATTATCTATAATGTTTTCTGGGCAACCCAGAACGATCAAAATCAAGCTTCCAGAAAAGTGGTGGGGGTCTCGATCATATAATATATGAAGCACTTCCATAGTCTCTTCTGGTCGCAAATAGCTGCACATATTAGGTGAGAAGTTATCCCATTTGGTTTGTCAATTCCCCCCCAATGCAACTAATAATTTCAATGGAAGCCGCATATATAGTTATTATCCGAGTAAATAATTAATGGGACTCTAGTTACTCTTGAGGCTTTGAGAAAACGAATCGAAGGACCTACAGAAACGACTTCGAACGTACAAGGAGAGAAAGCAGAAAAATCAAAGGTAAACTATGCATGTCGAACAGCCTAAGCGACTTCGAATTCTAGATGTTTTGTTATTAGCACCAGTAAAAAAACTCGATCAAACAACTAGTAACAGACAACACAAGACATTTTTGTTGTTGTCCCAAAAAATGACATAACATCAAATAAAACATTTGCAATTCACATAACTAGGGAATATTTCACACTGTGATGGTGTATGATTTTGTACTTCACACAACATCTTGTATATTGCTTTAGTGAATTAGTGGCAATCAGACAACTTCATACTTGTGTGTTTTCTCTTTAGCACACTCCGACAACTGCATAATTTTACTGTTGTGAGAGGTAATTTTCCAAACAACTTCGTTATTCTCTCTGTTGTCTTTTACGCATAATCTGACAACCAATATTTTGTTGAGTTGTCTCTTCAAGCTATTCATATAGCTGGGTGTTTGTAGAAGTTGTCTCTTCAAGCTATTCATATATAAAATCAACTTTCAATTTGACATGTTATTTATTATATATACATTATTATAACTAGCATTCATGCACGAGCATACGCGCATGCGGAAGAGCGTCGCGCTCGCACGTGCAAATTATGATTTATTTAGCATCATTCGGTGTTACAAACTTTTATCGAAAAATTCACTTTGTTAGTTGTTTTTGCTCATTGATATCTTCAAAATGCACTACAAAGAACATAGCCCTTTTTCTTACCAACAAAAAGAATATACTTTTATTACAATACAAAATGATATTTGCAAAGAACTAAACATTAATTATTGCTAACAATATAGAGTTGAGTATGTTACAAATGCAAACCAACTGTGCTGAAAACATGAAGGTTGAATGCAGCTAGCTGCTTGAGAAAACTATCTCTACTTGCTTTTCAATCTTCTTGGTTTGAGAGTTTCTTTTTCTTATATTCTAATACTCCCCTGAAAACATAGAAGTCACATTTGGAGTTCCAACTTGTAAGACTATTATCCAATAGGATGTAAAATATTCTTCACCCAATTTTTTCGCGCACGAATGTGAAGTTAATTTCATGAAACCGATATCAAAAATGTATTAAAGAAAGGCAACTAATTACCTGAAATATCAATTGTGAGGATAGTAAAATATGCAAGTCGGATACTTAAAGCCAAGAGTGTTGCTCTCACCTGAATTCAAGTACACCATACTATATCTCATCATGTCCTATGTTTTCTGTTTTTGAGCTTTTCCTCATGTCTTATATTGTACATCTAATCACAATCAAAATAGGAGTAAAAAATCATATGCATCTAGTCTAACTAAAGACATTAATAATCATGTTTGGATGTAGTGTTTACATCAAATATAAGTCGTCGAGAAAGGTATATAGAGGCCAAGGACATATAAAAATTGAAAGATACACAATTGAAATCATATGTGAAAGGTATGTAGCAGCACAACATATATAGTTGCCTAACATACACACTCACATTCCCTAATGACTAAAATATAGGATTAGAAGTATTCTTCATATATGACATTAGACATCAATGTACAAAGTAAGATCGTAGCAACAATTGAGGATCAAAAGAATATATTAGTATGAAAGTGAAGCACTTTCTTCCCATCCATACTACCGGCCAATTGAGAATAGATGATTACTTCCCCAGTTAACCAAAATAAACGAAAAATGACACTATTAAGATGTGATTCATCCTTCAGTTCTTTCTCTTATTTTGAAGATAGATCAGACTCTCAAATCTTTACTTTTTTTTCCTGGAGTTCCTCTCCCCCTGTCTTACTCATTTGTCCTTCAATTTAACTGTTGGCAGTTGATATCAGTCATCTGTCAGACCTTCAAAATGAGCAATAACCCCCTTTGATCGATTATCTCTACTTCGATTTCAATTATCATAGTGAAAGACATAACGAAACACATAGAGATGCAAATAAGACAACCCTAAGAGTTTAACAAACACGAACATACCTACATAAATGGTACCGCAAAAGAGTGCCTACACAATTATAAAAGAAATACAATTTGAAAGAATCTGCAACTAGAGGAACAATCAACCAAATCAAAGAAATAAAAAGATACAGTGGATTGGCGATGAAATACTCTTATTCGACTTTGGATTTCCTCTCCTCCTATTTCTCTCTCTCTTTGTGCCCGTATAGTTTTTTTATGTGAAAACTGAAAAGTGAGAGAGTTTTTGAAATCATTCCGAGTAACAATTGAAAGTGGAGAGAAGTGGGTTGGGAGACAAAACTGTTGATCAATTTTTGACGGGATGTTTTACATCTGTACCCTTGATTTTTTAAATTCGTCCACCATCGAGTTATACAAATAAAAGAAGAAATGTTAACATTTTGAATGTTTGACGTAAATTGTTCTCTAATAACTGTAGAAACTCCAACTCTCTTAATTAATAGAGATTATATATTATCACAACCCTCAATTTAGATATAACGTTATATCAAAACCTTAATTTTGCCAATCCTAAAAAGTAAAAACTCTCATCCTCATTATCATCTCCACCTCTATCTCGTTCTCAATGCTAGAAGTAGGAGACAGGAGAAATTGAAACCTAAAATCCTATTTGATAGGATCCTAGAGATCCTGATCCAGAAAACAAGATTGAAACTTGCAAAAGAGAGAAAAACCAGAGAAAGAGAGCTAAACGACATATTGGTCCCCAAGGTCACGCGTCACGCGCTTACAAAGTAATTAATCAAAATACTTATCAGTATCCTAAACATACGAGAAAATATGGTTAAGGAACTTAACATCCCACACCTCTTCAAAAAACACTAATATGTTGGAAAATCTGGATAGATCTGCTGAATTTCTTCTGCTTCTTCCCACGTAGCATTATCCTCAGTAGACCCTTCCCAATGAATCAACCACTTTGTCACAGGAGCATTGCCCTTTTGAAACAATCCTCTAGCCACAATTTTTGCTGGATATTTCATCTCATTCAAAGGGTCAAGAGCAGTAGGTAGCTGTGATTGAGCAACAACATGGTTTCCGATCTTTTTGAGCAAAGACACATGGAACACATCATGAATCTTAGATCTTGTAGGCTACTTCATTCACCTTTGCCAAAATGATAAAAGGGTCATAGTACTAGGGGCAAGTTTGTTGTTCTTCCTGAACTCTACTATTTGCTGTCTATAAGCTTGCAACTTGAGATAGACCAAATCTCCTACATCAAAACTTCTCTCAGTTCTGTGTCTGTCAACAAATAAATTCATCCTATTCTGGGCCATGTCGAGATTATGCTTGACCCTCAATAAAATTTCATCTCCACGCTTAAGTGATTGGTCCACATCATTCACAATGCTAGAGTTAGGAGTGTAAGGAATCACTGATGGAGGAGAGTAACCATACAAGACTTCAAAGGGTGACATCTTCGGAGCTTAGTGGTAATTAGAATTATACTAGAACTCTGCCCAAGGTAGTAAGGAGGACCAACCTTTCTCTTGCTCAGTAATTAAACACCTCAAATATTGCTTCAAAGTTCTGTTTAAGTTTTCAGTTTGTCCATCACTCTCTGGATGATAAGCAGAACTTTTGTTGAGAGTAGTGCCTTGAAACTTGAAGAAGGACTCCCAAAATTGACTTACAAACACAGGATCTCTGTCTAAAATGATAAACTCAGGAGTACCGTGCAACTTAAAGACGGTTTGCACAAAAATTTCAGCTAGGAACTTAGCTGTGTAGCAACGAGACAAGAGAAAACAATGAGCATACTTACTGAATCTGTCAATAATCACCCAAATAGCTGTCTTTCTATGATCATCTGGGGGAGGCCATCTGAGATGGTCTCATTGCACTGACATTAAATGGTTTGCATCACAGCATTAATGGTAGGGATTTTACCCGCATGGTATCATAGGATAGCATACAGAAAAATAATAAGAGGAATCAAATATAGCTCAAGTGATACGTATGTTGCTTAGTTTAAAATTGATTTATATGGGTCTTCGTGAAATAATTATCAATATTTAATCATGGTTAATCTCATCCTTTTTAACCTTGCAAGTGTTTATATATAGGATTGGGTATCCATCCGTATTTTGATTCCCTGTACCTTCATTTCCAATGCAATGAACATCAACCTTTCTCAGTTGACAATGTTTGTTCTTGTTTTTCCAGTTGACCCTTTAGTGCCAACACAATCTAACAACTTACAAATTTTGTGCTTGTGCTTGTTGCCTACTCATATTTGCAGCTAAGGCATGTAATGATTACAACTGTGTGCAGCCTATCAATGTAATCTACCTATCAATGTAATGATTACAACCGCGTGCAGCCTATCAATGTGTTCCTGACAGAAGCAAAGTAGGTCTTCTACTAGTTAAAGTAGAGAAGAGCAGTTCTTCGCCTAGTAGAGTATTTTTGTACAGGTAGACTGTGTTTCAGTCATGTTTCGACTCTGTACAGCTTTTATCATAACAACACAAGCCAGCTTGTATTGTGTTTTTAAGTAGAATAGACTCTACATAGTTAGTTCTTGTGGACCTTTAATTTGTTGGATATGGAGGCCGATTTGGATATGAAAATGATACTTTTTACATGTGTTTGGTGTCTAAATTTGTAAACATTCATAAGATACGATTAGTATGTAAGTATGCAACTACATACCTTTTAAATGCAGTGTTTCTCGTGCTCAAACAATAAGAAGTTACTTAATTCTGTGGTGTTTAGAATCGTTTAACAACAGCAAGCAATACAGAGGTTTGTATAAAAAAACAGAGGTTTATATCAATATCAAACAATATGTCGTCTACTAAAAACTTTATGGTCTATTTAAACTTATACAACAGTGCTAAGCACTCGTTGTAAGAAGATCATTTATCAACAGATTTGTTAAAAATGATGTCTTTAGAAAGGTTATCACACAACATTGTTTCTGCACAAGCTGTATTTGTAATAGCTATCACGCAACACACATTTCACAATGTACTGTTTTTAGAAAGATAATCACACAAAGGTGAAACGTCGTTGTCTGAAAAATTGGATCAGACTCTTTGATAGACAACAACAAATTCACCTATCAGACAACTGTGGAGAAGTGTTGTGTGATACAGTTATTCTAATAGTGTAGGGTTTCTAAGCAGTTGAAAATTAAACTATGCATGCTAGGTCAATCAATGATTTTCCAACTTCATGCCCACTGGCGGATGCACATAGAGCCCAGCTTGGGCAATTGCCCAACCTCACTTTTATACTTTTATATTTAGCCTTAAATTATACCTTATATTATAGTGTTTGAGATAATTAAGCCATATAAAAAGGGCAAAAAGAAGACAAAATGAAGACAAACTATGTAATTAAGAAGGCAAGTGCAGCGTTTAAGATTTTCATTCAATGATTTTCAATTGAATTGAGCTCAAAATATGTACATTTGCTTCATAATTATGATTTGCCCAAAAAATATATTTCTTCCTCCATTAGTTCCCAGAATATCACATTCAATCTAACAACAATCTAACAAAAGTAGTGTTACGATTTCCAAGATGTGTTACAAATATATTACATTCACTTGATATTGTCCAACCTAAATAAAATTTCTAAATCCGCCACTATTCATGCCCCCAATTTTCTTCTGCTTATGAACAGCCACGTCTGTTATCTACACTAAAGACTTGATGTCCCAACTAATACGTACTTTATGTCAATGCGAGCACCAAAAATTGGTGTCATTTCCTTTGATATGAAAGTTTAATTAATTAAGGAATGGCGTCTTAGTCTTATAAAGACATGACACAAGCTAGACTTCCTAAATGTTGAGATCGATTATGTGAAATGCAAGAAATGCAACCATATTTGATTTGTTAATCGAGTTAATATATGCATGTGAAGAAGAATATTTGCTGTCTACGTTAATCTAGACTTTTAATTTAGTGAATCTTATTAGTTAGGTTCACAATAATATGTATGAATTGGGTCCATCCACTCACCAACTGATTTGATCGGATCTCTGAGCGCAAACGGGGTGGTATTAAGATATTTGTAAAGAACCAACTCCACCAATTGTACTAATCTATCAGCTTATAGAAACTTCTTATCTAAATGTCACATCAACATACAAAATTAAAACACATTAACATACATACAAAGGTGTAATGTTTCTACGAGCTAGCTTCAAATTCGTGCAAGCTCACATGTGTACGTATGTGTGTAAGGATTACTTGATTTACCTCCTAAATGAAAGCAAGAAGTGCTTTGACACGTACATACATGTTCATTACCATTGTAGTTTTAACTTTGTTTAATACACGAATGAAGTAAAATATGGTTGGCTTTCTCTCATACCTGTACTTTGCATATACTTTCGTTAATTACTCTAATAATAAACTCGTTTTAGTTTTCATACAGAATTGTTTTTACAGCTTGAATTGATTGCCAAGTATATTATAGGGACACGTGATTTCTATTCTGCGCATCCATCGGTTACATATTAGGAATTCTCATATCAACCAGATTTAATTTGAACCAATGCAAAATTTTAAAAAATTATTAGAATCATCAACCCTTTATATGATCTGGACGATCGAGAACACGAGGATAATTCGAGGTGAATTAAATTGAGCAAAATCGTGGTCCAAAACCTTTGGTGCTTAAATTAATTAGTTAGTGTTCAAGCTTAAAGTTCAAGTTTGTGGGAATTTAGGGTCAATGACCTGGACCAATGGTCGACACTTTTGGTGCATGCACTGCAACTCTTGAAACCACACCAAAATGGTGGTAGGTGAGAACCTAGCTCAACCAGAAACTCCATGTATATGTAACCCCACTCCTTATTAATACGATCATCTCCACCATCGATCCTCCGATCCCATACTCCTCTGTTTCTCTCTGGCTTTTCTACATTCCAACTTCACCAACCTCGCCAAAAATGGATTCAACCGGAGAGACTCAGATGACACCAACCCAAGTCTCCGACGAGGAAGCCAACCTCTTCGCCATGCAGCTGGCCAGCGCCTCCGTCCTCCCCATGGTTCTCAAAGCCGCCATTGAGCTCGACCTCTTGGAGATGATGGCCAAAGCCGGACCTAACGTTCACCTCTCCCCTACTGACCTAGCCTCAAAGCTTCCGACCAAAAACCCCGAAGCTCCGGTCATGCTCGACCGTATGCTCCGCCTTCTCGCCAGCTACTCTATTCTGACATACTCGTTGCGCACGCTCGACGACGGCAGGGTTGAGAGGCTCTACGGTTTGGGACCTGTGTGCAAGTTCTTGACCAAGAACGAAGATGGTGTGTCTATTGCTCCTCTCTGCCTCATGAACCAGGATAAGGTCCTCATTGAGAGCTGGTAATTATTTTAACAAATTCCTCTTTTTATTATATTTGTTGTTCTTTTCCTAAAATTCTTTTTCCATCGATTTTTCCATTGAAGGAGTTGTATTGGACCAATGGTGTAGTTTCGTGATGATTGAAAACATATAAAGTAGACGATACACGGTTCACACTTCACACTAGAAAATGGTTTTGTCACTTTCATGATTGGTAGCTAGTGGATCACGGTCATCATTCACCAAAAATGGTACGTTTGAACCACCACTTCACCTAACATGCGGGCAAAGTGTTTAGAATTGATATGCACTTAATTAGAGAATAATTGCACTATAAACTTATAGTGTATACGGAACACAAGTGATATCTCATAATCTCGATCATCGGCATTGGGCTTGAATGAATAGGAGCATGAGATAAGTTAGAACGTAGATTATTCTTTTGTATATTATATGTTCTGCACATTATAGAATTACTCATTAAAGAATTGATATTAAGTTATCATGTAGTATTTGAATTGAATAACATACTACTAATTAAATAAGAAACGAAGTAACTATCGTTAAAGATCACTAAAACAATGTCTTTGAACTGATCATATCAATGTATTTGATGCTAGCTTGAGTTGTTAATTGTATTGGCCAGATGCATGGCATCCTCAATCCTTGAGTATTTATTTTAGGCTTGTTGCTTAAAGCTTTGTAATCATGAGCTCTATCTATGGACAAATACTTAGACTTCAAATTAATTGATATTGTGTAGGTTTCACTTGAAGGATGCAGTTCTTGATGGTGGGATTCCATTCAACAAGGCCTATGGAATGACTGCTTTTGATTACCATGGAACTGACCCAAGATTCAACAAGGTCTTCAACAGGGGAATGGCTGACCACTCCACCATTACCATGAAGAAAATTCTCGAGACTTACAAGGGCTTTGAAGGCCTATCATCCATTGTCGATGTTGGCGGCGGCACCGGAGCTGTGGTTAGCATGATCATCTCCAAGTACCCATCCATCAAGGGCATCAACTTCGACTTGCCTCATGTTATCGAAGACGCTCCTCAATATCCTGGTATATACACATCTTGTGCATCCTCACGTACATTTGCTTAAACAAGGATCACAATTCATTTCAAAACATGGTTTGATAAATGCAGGTGTGCAACATGTTGGAGGAGACATGTTTGTGAGTGTTCCGAAAGGAGATGCAATTTTCATGAAGGTTAGTTAGGCATTATTAGATTAGTGTGACCAAAGCTAACAATGGGACTAATGTATGTATAATTGTGCTGTTAGTGGATATGTCACGATTGGAGCGACGAGCACTGCATAAAATTCTTGAAGAACTGCTACGCTGCGCTGCCAGACAATGGCAAAGTGATTCTCGGCGAGTGCATTCTTCCTGTAGCACCAGACACTAGCCTTGCAACAAAGGGAGTTGTCCACATTGATGTGATCATGTTGGCTCACAACCCCGGAGGAAAAGAGAGGACAGAGCAAGAGTTCGAGGCCTTGGCCAAGGAGTCTGGCTTCAAAGGAATTCGGGTCGCATGTTCTGCCTTCAACACCTATGTCATTGAGCTTCTTAAGAAGATTTGAGTACTACTAGTGTTCCTTTAACTTGGTTGGATGTTTATGCTGTCCTATGCATACTCTCAAAGTCGGGTTTTTTATATGGTGCTGATATCTCCTCCATCATGTGGAATTTACACCATATGTACATTTTGATTGAACAAAAAGAAGAAATAAGAAAGATGGTTTTGGCATTGCTCGTAACATTTCTAAATGCTGGACTCTATAAATGCATATTACATTACCAGAACCCAGAAACAAAGTCGTTCATGTCAACAAAACAAGAGAGCTAGACTTCTTCATTATTATACTTGCTGAATACAAAGACAGTCTACACCAAAAAACCAACAAGCATAATCGATACAGGAAATTATTTGATACAACGAGAGAAGACCTATAACATAAGATATTAGAACTGAAAACACACAAGGCACTGCCATCACTGATCCTTCATTCCTCTAAATCGTTTCTAGCAAATGATTTGGACAAGAAGCTAGATAAAAGAGGATGTGACAATGTCACATTATATGGTGATCGTAATGAGGCACGTGCGCGCTGCGGCTGCGGCTACTGGCTAGTTCTTGAAGAGTTCCAAACAATGCTCTTGATCCAAGTTTCTGGCCCAAAACTTCTTATAGTACTCGGTGTAAGTGTAGCCCCTGTAAACGGCGGCAGATTCATCTTCGGTGAGAGGCTTCGCGGGGCTAATCAGCGCATCGTCTTGTGGACACAAAAATGAAGCTACCGAAAGTCTTGCCTTATCGGTGTTGGTAATCGCTCGGTGCCACACGCTCTTGTATATCCCGTTACTTAGAGCCTAGCACAAAATGATGTGACCATAAGTAATGCACAAAAAGAAGCAACTAGGTTCGTTTGGTTTAGTTACCTGTAACTGGTCGCCGATGTTAATGACAAAGGCATCAGGGTGGGGATTCACGGCAACCCATTTGCCATCTTTAAGGACTTGAAGGCCACAAACGTCGAGGTCTTGTAGTAAAATGGTTAGAGCATTTGGGTCTGTGTGACCAGGCAGGCCATAAGTGAGCTCGGGTTCTGGGCATGGTGGGTAAAAGTTGACAGCCATATGTTGCCCTTGCTCTCCCATTGTGTTCTTTATGTAATGCTTCTCGAGCCCCAAGCTCTCTGATATTAACTCCTCTATTCTATACCCGAGTTCCCGAACTTCAGTACAGTAACTACTCACAGTATCCCTAAAACAACACAAAGCCAAATTAATTGTCACAAATTAGCACGAACCCTTCTTTTTTTTGGTAACAATTAGCACGAACCCTTTTAGAAATTACACTTCAGATGGAATTTAATAAACGAATTGTATAGTCAATTTCACAAAAATTAACAATTATATTACTTTCGATATTGGTAATTTTGAAAAATTAAGTGAGTCCTAATAATCATACTGCAAAAAAGTACAATCTTAGTTTACAAATTTATAATTTTATAATTATGTCAGATAAAGCCAAATAAGCTTCTACTAAGTCCCATTCAACAAAATTAATATAGAATGGGCAGAAGAGTAATACACAAAAAAAAAACAATTACCAATATCGTTCACAATTGCTCTGTTTAAAACTGCAAAACTACTCGACTTCACTCACAACTACTATCTCTATTTGAATTTTGATTCTCTCATGGTGACACTCATTCCCAACGTTGCTTCTATCCAGGTACTCAAATTTTTATATTTCTCTTCTATCAATCGTGTATGCGTGTAGATGAGTTCTCATATCAATTCAATATTCCAGTTTCAGTTATATAATGCGAATTTAGCACAGCTTGCATCAACGCAACACATTCCATTCCGTGTGTGACTGTAGTATAAGAATTGCAACTCTTATGGTACTACGCTCTAACTAAATTCAAATGACTCAATCAAGACAAACTAGGGCCGTTGGGACTAAATAAAATTCATATAGACCGCTCATTAACTAACTGGGCATTGGTGCAGGTGAATTCGGTTCCCACACCTTAAGACCTCTTGAAAAAGACCCACAATAGGCTTCTAGCAGAATCGAGCCCAGAGCCTCGGGCCCACCAAGCAATTTAGGTGCAGCTGGTGGATTGTCAGTTACAATACCCCAAGTCCAAGCAAGAGGAGGCCCTAGCCGCAAGAACCGATCCTCACCGCACCCGACCTCCAACCGAACGCCGCGAAGCCTCACCCGTCCCTGGTGGGATGAACACCGACGTCTGTTCCCAAACAGCCCTTGCCACCGTCGCCGCCACCTTACATCTGCACGGTTGTCCAGTGTTGTTGTCAGTAGAATCTTTCCCCACTTCTTGAATCGTGCTCGTCCAGGTCGGCGTCTGCCATCTGCCCCATCTTGCTTGATCTGCGCGCGGTGCAGTCGTTGCTTACCGCTACCTTGTCGCCTTGCCGAATTGAAAAAGCCAATCCACTAGTAGCCGAGACTTTGTCGTTGACGACGGCTCGTCGGCCACAACGCCTTACTACCTCTAGACAACAAAAATCGAGGAGGCTAGAGAAGAGAGAAAGAGTACAAGAAAATACCATGAACAAAATCACGCCGATAATCAAAACCCGCAGATTCAATCTCAATCTCGCAAGCAGAAAGTTCGGAGCACAGAATTACGGAACTTTATCATCAATCTCATCTTTAACTTTATTTTTCCGTGTCTATTGTTTTCTATATCATATCACATTTTGTTGTGCGGAAAATTGTGTGCCGATTTCTCGTTATATTTTAAATGAGATTATACTAGATGAAACGTGTTATTCATACGGTGACAGACGATCTGATGGCCACGTAAGAAGCACGTTGCCCATACTTAACTATCTAGGCCCAGCGCTGACTAAGTCCAATTAACTTTTACACTGGTGGGCCCATATGTTTATTTTGTTCTACTACTCAATTAAATTAAAAAAGTCCATTTAGCCACGTACGTATCCCATCAATATCAGCCACATGATCAATCTTCGATTACGTCAACGTGGACATCACTACCTTACGTCACCGATCCGCAACACGAGTAAATCTCTTTAAAAATAATTAAAGAAACCTGTGATCACGTGTGGCATCGAGTCAGAGACTAGCGTCATCGCCGTTGATTTTCAATACGCCAAGATATTTATTCTTTCGGTGGTCTAGTGTCAGCCGTCCATATCATCATGTCTAACGATCAAGGGACACTATCGTACCCCCACCGCCATTGATTAGGCCCCGTAACGTGGTCTGTAACTACTCTTTATTTACGAGATTACCACCCAGGACAAATTACATAGCGGGCGAAGGCAGCTTCTTCCATGTTCTAATTAGGACTCAAAGGACATAATACGTAAAGAAAATGGTTCTTAAATAGTTTTGAAAACCCTAGAAAAATACATATATAAGATATACATCATATAAAAAACATTTATTCGTTTTTAACTTACATGAAAATGAAGATCTTTCTGGTGTATTCTATAACATATATCAGAGAATGTCAGAAAATTCTAGAATTTCTCAATGAATGTATTTTTTTTTTTACAAGATATATTAAAATTTTGACAAAGATCATAAATAAATTTGAGAAGTCTGAACTAATGTTATATTGTCAGACTATCATTACAATAATACATGAAAAAAATTTGTTCTGATTCATTCTATAATATATAACTTCATGACAGAGGGTCAGAAGATTCTAGGAGTTTCTGAAAGAAAAAAATTAATATAAAAGTACTTTTCAGATGTATTTTTTAAAAATATCGATCATATAATTCATCAAAAGTTTAAATATCTCATATATTGTGTTATTAGATTATAAATGAAAAATACATAAAAATATAAAACTTTATAATCTATTTTATAGTATATCACCTCTCAAAAGAGAAAGATATAGGAGTTTCTGAAAAAGTTTAATTTAAATAATATTTATCTTACTTATCAAGAGATCTATATATAACAATGTATATCATCATCCTTGTAATGGTATACATTACTTCAGAAGTTGAAAATATTGTATTGTTTTCAGGCTATCAATAATACTCTAAAATAATATTAGACTAAAGTGACAATAAGAGAGAGATGGGGGAGAAGCCAGAGAACCCTAAAGATCTTGAAAACATTTGAAAAAACAACTCGATCTCTCAGAAACTGTGTTTTCTCCGTAGTGTACTAAACATACGTTTCTTCAGCAAATTGAAACACTGTTTTGTCATAAACCTATCAAAGCATATCATAACTATTTGTGAAATTGGATATTATAATAGATATTAACGTGGCAGACAGCGGAATATAGTACCGCCGCTTCTGCTTAATCATGGAGGCCGGAAAACAGCCATGGAAGGATCTGAAGGGTAGTTTTAGAGAGAGAAAGAGATAAAGAGCTAGGGGAGATGAAAGAGAGAGAACGAGAGCTTACTTGAAGGTAGGGGGATTTGAGGGCCACTCGGGAACGTACTTATCAAGAGGATAACAGTGAAGACGAAGATAGTCTCTCCAATTATGAACCGTCTCCTTCTTAACGTTAAAACTTGTGGAGAGTCTCACTGTTTTCGACGGGTCATCGGAATACAACTTCATCTTTTCCTCCACAGAGAGCTCGAAGAACTCATTGGCTACTCCGAGCATTTTCTCCACAGCTTCCATAGATACACCATGATTGATCACCTTCAAACAAACCAAAAAACGGTTAATACATAAAAGTTACACAAGGAAAGAACAAGAGGAACTATTGTATTCAGACCTGGAAAAAGCCATAAGATTTGCAAGCATCGCCGATTTGCTGAATAGTTTCAGCTCTGTTGGGTGAATCCAAGTCAATCACCGGAATATTTTCACAGACGGAGACTTCGGACAAGCGTGGCCTTTCGGATTCCGGTCTCACATAACTTTCCGGCAAATTGGTGTATCGGATGCCGGAGGACAAGACTTTTGTGTCCATTGCCTTGTACCTTTTACGGGGTGGCTAGGAAGAGCCGTTTGGGGAGACTAAGCTAGCTAGATGTTGGAGGACAAAGACAGCAAACCAAGAATATGTGAGCTAGAGACCTAATTCGCAAAAGAGCAAGTTCAGGGTACTACTAAGTAACATAGCACATGGTATTTATAAATGAAGCTAGTCACCGGGGGGCGGTGGGGTTGGGGGGCGGGGTAACAAGTCAAAGATTGGAAGCATAATCGTTTCATAAGTTAGCAACTAGACACAGTTTATATATAAATGGTGCCGAGTCTTTCTTATTGCATGGACATTACTAAGATCTTTATATACTTATATAATGTGAGATCCATACGATCACGTTTTGTAGTACTTTGCACGCCGTTGTGGTTACTTCATTAGTTCGATCTCACTGCACCACAAATCCACAATGCATTAGAGGTTCGAATTATTGGTAGATCGCATAGGTTATATACAATATTGTTTTTCTTGTACAGTTAAATACTTAAATTAGTTATTGACCGTAATCGAAGGTTCAAAAAAATGTTAGGCTGTGAAATTATTGCCTAACGTTTAGCAGTATAGGCGAGGTAACAAGTCAAAGATTTAAAATTTAGGGGCTCTTAGCCATTAGCAAAACGACACTTGGTACCCTCTCATTGGGCATATTTGTTTCTTAAGTTAGCAACTAGACGCGGTTTATATATAAATGGTGCCGAGTCTTTCTTATTGCATGGACATTACTCTTTATATACTAATTATATAAGTACATATGAGATCCATACGATCACGTTTTGTGGTACTTTGCATGCCGTTGTGGTTACTTAATTAGTTCGATCTCACTGCACCACAGATCCACAATGCATTAGAGGATCGAATTGGAGCAGTTCTTGGGTTGGGTTACCTTATCAACTGTCTTTATAGACCAACCAATGAGAGGGGGCTGAAGGATATTTTTGGATTTTCGCAAGACATTTGCCGGGGTAATTTGGATATGAAGTTTTGGTTCTTCAGTTTTTTATTGGTTGGCCTTATGACCTTGCCATGTCATTTGTCCTACCCAATAATTACTCTCAAATTAGTGGCAGATCGCATAGGTTATATACAACACTGTTTTTCTTGTTAAATTAGTTATTAATCGTAATCGAAGGTTCAAAAAAATGTTAGGCAATAGAGATACTGCCTAGTGTCTAACAATAAAAGCGGAGATTAATAAAATTTTATGCGGTAGCTAGACGAATTATTATTTTTATATTTTTAATTAATTGTATATTTATTTAATATATTATAATATATAAAGAATATTAAAAAAATATCATCAAAATACATTGTCATCAAAATAATCTCATCAAATCATAGTTCAAAAATTTAAATTCAAATAAGTTTTGCACATTTAGCCAATGTAAAAAAGAAAAGAAAAGAACACTGATTAAGCGAGCTTAAGAGTGCTAGACTCAAGGAAGGCACCCACGGTTAAATTTAGAAGTTTTCCTTGTTTTCTCGGTCTCAGTGATGCCCAGGCGGAGGCCTAGGATGCTTTTTAGAACATTCCTAATCGATGAATAAAATTATACTTGACTACTTTTTAGCTGACATAAGAAAATAGAGAATAGCATATATAATTTACAGTAATTGTAATATGTTCATCATTGGCATCGATCAGTACTGTTGATGAAGATGGTATGTCCTGTCATTTCCGATCGATCAGGCATACAACGTTACATTTAACAATGTTGAGGATTCGCCTTATGTAACAAGTTAAGTAGTTTCTTCTATATTTTTCAAGATCTAAACCGACTGTTCGTATGGTCGGTTAAATTGGACCACGAGGACTAGTTAGCGATGGAAGCTCTATAGCTCTAACGTATGGCAAGGGTCTCACTCCTCTCTATCGATACGTCCAGATGAAATGGTGAGCTTTCGAAGACGTGCGAGTGAGCCCTAGAGGAGTAACAAAGCTATAGATCATTTAAGGTTGTAACTAACTTCTAACACCCTTGTGAAAATGTTGACTTATCGAAAGTATGAGGTAGAGGAAATTAAAAGATCAAATGCAATATCTTTATCAGGTTTAAGGAGATTGGAATCTTATCCAGACGATAGAGCTATCACATCCATTCATACTTTCATTTGTGATGAAATTAGAGATGGTAACAAAACCGGCTGTGGAAACGTACATGAAATCATTGATACTGAGATAAGATGAAGTTTCAATGGACCAGAGGAGTCAGCTGGGAGCTTAGTTCTTCCCTACCATGGTTGCAAGTAGCTTGGCCAAGCTTTTGACGAAATCAACAACACGGGGAGTTTGACTGTTTGTAGTATCTTCGATGCTTAGGTCAACTTCACGTTAGGGCTAAGGGTTTGATATATCCTAAAAATTAGCGAAAATCTTTCTTTAACTCAGGATTGGGCTATACCAAAAAATGATAAAGTAGCACGATCGGGCCAAAGGCTGGATTATATATGACATTTGGTATAGTCCTGAGGTATATTTTTGTGAGAACAAAATTATATTTAAACACTAAAAAGTTGATGTTCTTAATGACTAATATTAATTTTTATTAGTGTGCATGTCAATTTAAATGTTATGGTGACATTATTTAATTAATCAATTAATTTTAATTTTTAACTCCAATAATAATCACAACATTTTCGTAAAATAATATAATCAAAATAATAAATATATCATGTGTAATACTTTAAAAATATTAGAAATATATTTTTAAAAAATTTAATAAATATAATTAATGAAATTTTAATATAATAAATAAATACAAATAATGTAATGTTTTAAAATATTTATAATAATTTATGTGTTAAATAAACCATCAATGAATATAATACATATTGTACAATCACTACCAGCACGAACACTATAGCCGACATAATATTGAAAAACAGGCCGACGAGTTTTCTAATCGTCTGCTATAGTATAGTATAGCCGATGAATTGTTTAAGTTGTCGGTTATAAAATTATAGCCGACGAGTTGGAAATATGTTGTCAGTTTTTGTTTAACTAAGCACGACGATGGTTTTCGTGTTGTCGGTCATTGTATGGCCGACTAGTAAAACTGCCCTATATCGTCGGCTATACTATAACCGACAACCTTTTCTTATGTCGTCGGCTATAGTTTCTCCGTTTTATCTCAGACAGTGCCTCCTCTCGCACCCAAAACCTAAAAACCCCAAAATAAAATTGACGAGACCTCGCATCCTCCTCACCTTCCCCGGACCTCGTTGTAGCTCCTACCGAGGCCTCTCTCTCTCTCTCTCTCCCTCTCTTTGCTTCCCTGAAATTTTCATGATTTTTATATCCCAGATCTGCCGCCGCCGAGCCCAGCCTGCCACCATCGAAAATGGGTTTTTTGGGTTTGTGTAATAGGGTAATTTTATGGTTTGGGTTTGGGTTTGTAGTGGTAAAATTTGGAGTTGAAAATGCAGGTTTTGGAATAGATCCAGAACCTGCAAAAAAAAATTCAGAATTCAGCAACTATAGCCGACGACATTCATATACAATATCGTCAGCTATAGTTTCTCCGTTTAACAATTTTGGCCGGAGGAGGAAGCTTTGGCCGACGACATCAGTAAGTGTCGTTGGCTATAGGTATAACCGACAACTAATTACCGACAACACTATAGTCGACGAAAATATCGAACAGGCCGACGATTTTTGTTCTTCGGCTATAGTACTTATTCTAGTAGTGAATGCAATTAAAACATGAGTATAAATATCAACGGTAATATTTTCAACAACTAAACTAAATGCAATTAAATGTAACGGTAAATATAAGTTTGAATATATATATATATAAGTTTAAAAATTTGAATTAATAAAATAATATAAAAATTAGAATTATAGCATTTACGGGTTGGAGACAACACAAAATATAACCCTCACTATTCATTAAAATAGTATATTTGAGTGACTAAATTATAGCCCAAAGCCACCAAATATAGTCCCAGTGTTGGATTGGAGATCCCACATTGGAAAAGAGGCAAGTTGAAAATAACTTATAAGTAAATGGACCAAATCCAATATTAACCGAGACCTTTTGGATAAAACCCAACACCTTAAAGGTGGTTCAAGTTGGGACAATATTGATTATATTGAGAGTCCAAGTGTCACGCTTCTCGCTAATGCGAGTTCCTCTCCAATCACGTTTCGAGACCGATGAGCTCGAATTGAAATATGGGACAAATTGAATTGGTTCCAGCTGAATGAATGAATTCGGGCTTCGAAAAAATGCATTGACTCCTAAATGTACTTCCACGTGCTAACCTAGAGTTAGGTTATACGTGCGGGGACGTGTTGGATTGGAGATTCCACATTGGAAAAGAGACAAGTTCAAAATAATTTATAAGTAAATAGACCAAACCCAATATTAACCGAGACTTTTTGGATAAAACCCAACACCTTAAAAGTGATTTAAGTTGAGACAATATCGATTATATTGAGAATCTACGTGTCATGTTTCTCGTTAATTCAATTTCACGCCTAGAGATGGTCTCAAAGATAACTAGCTAATGTTTGTAAATAGTTAATACTTATATTAAACGTGCTTGTCGATCGGAGTAGCCAAACGCATGTGAAAATTGTAACGAGACTAACGGATGGTTCCTAAAAACATTGTGAAAAATGAAAGTATCATATACATAGTTCCGGAAATCACAAACTAATTAACTTAATGATATACATGTCAGGTGTTCACCATCTGTCTATTCCATTGACTAGGTTCAATGTCTAATATTATACATTATACATTATTGTATAACTAGTTGAAACTCGTCCTTGACTAATATGCAGGAAATGGAAAATGATCGTCGTTAAAATACGTAAAATTGGAATTGAAACTCGAACTATTACTATTAGTACTTTAATGATTAACTCTTGAAATTGAATACAAAATTACTTGTCATTTCTATATTATTTATTTAGAAAAGTGGGTTTGTTTCCCACTTTTTGACAATTCTTCCAAAAAAATCCTTTTTGCTCTGGTTAGATTTAATTTGTTAAGGTTATTATAGTAATTAATAATATAATATTAAAATTAAAAATTATCTTAAAATCTTATTTTTCTATCCTCTCCTCTTTTTTCTCTTTGCAGTAACTATTATTCTTTAAACTTCCTCCCAAAACCTGATTTTGCACGATTCAACTAAGGTAGACAAGAAAAACAACTTTACACATTCATCACATGTGCACTCACCCTCTAATAAAATTATAATGCACGTGTATCGAAATATTATACGTACAATGCTCCATATAACTAAGTTTGAACAAGACTAATTTGTCATTGAGCACGCTACCATCATAAGGATCATAATGCATTGCTATTTAGAAATTAATAGAATAAATTAAGCAATTAACTTAATTAGTTGAATGTTAGTCAACCAAGAGTCTTTACTGGCTAGTGTTTACCACTTTTCCCAAATTAGCTTAGAGCATCTCTAAAAGTTAAGCTAAAAGTTATAGTTAAATTGCATAGAAAATTAAATTTAACTCATATTTTTAACTTTTATTTTACTAATAATAGTTACTTTTGAGTCATTTCAAATTTTTTCAAGACATACAACATCGATAACGGAAAAAAATGGAAGGTGTGAGAGTTTAATTTCATGTTATTTTCTCTCTCTAAAATTGTTAAATTTAACTACGACTTTTAACTAAAATTTATTTATAACATAAAGTATATGTTGGAAATATTTTTATCCACAAAATAATTAGAAATCAAAAATATTTAATTTTGAAATATCCGTCGAAGATGCCTTATATTCGGCTCAAGATCACTGAACTCACGTGCATGCCATGTCCATGATTGTTACATTATGGCATCACCCCTCTCGCGTCACCTGGAAACAAAGCTCATGACGTAGAAGTTGAACACAGCTAAGCGCCTAAGCTAGCAATGTCTCTCTGGCCTGGGATGTTATTCGAGAAAGCACAAACTCCAACTTCGTAAGCCACGAGGTCGATTTGTACGTAACGTTAATAATACTGAATGCTAACTACATTAAGTGAACTATTAAAATTAATATATCTAACAATAGAATAAATTACTGACGATCCCAAGTGGCCAATATGAGCATCTTAGTCTAATGATTCTAAACCCACAAGGGCGGTGACCATATGAAAGTGGCCAATATGAGCATCTTAATCTAATGATTCTAAACCCTCAAGGGCGGTGACCATATGAGCTACGTCTCTCTTTGTTATAATATTCTGCAAGGCCTTCGTGGTAAGCTTGATCGATATGGTGTAACCCTCGTTGCGTTCCACGTTGGTTTGCTCATCTTTTTGTTTTCTGAGTTCAACAGAGTACGACGTCACCGGGAACTTGGCTGCCGTCGTCATCGACAGTTTAACTGTGCTCGGCCGTTATGTCCGACAATGTTAACAAAGTTCTTAAATGGAACGGTCTAATAATTGAAAAATGAAATAAAAATATAAAATAATTCGATAACTGATAACAAAGTTATTGACCTTAGTTATGGTTTAGTATCAAAAAGATTCCCCATGTTGGAGGAGCTTATTTTTATTTTCCTTTCATCAGACCGATCTACCTCAAGTTGGTATTCCCTACGATAAACATGATTGTCTTGAAATATTGGTGTAAAATTTTGTAAGAATTTGAATTTGGTGTGAACTATTTTTATCGGATTAATCTTCAAAAAATTGAATTAGTCAAAACTAAAAAGCGACAAAGAGAAGGAAAAATAGACAAGAACAAAATGATAAAACAAATGAAACCGTAGACAGATCTATCAAATGTCAATCAACTACAGATTAAACTAGGTGAGCCCTTCTAGTGTAACATCTCGACCACATTTCCCTATAAACCATAAAGTATAGAGTTCTCTATGTATACTTACATTCACATATTATAAAATGTTCATAACTAGCTTTTCTCGAAATATTTATTGAAATATATAGAATATTATTATGGTAGTCAGTAATATTAGTTGTCGGTTATGATTATTTAACCGGGCAAAGACATGAATTTCATATAAAAAATAATATGAGATCATATAAAGTATATTCTCTTCCACCAGACACACACGACTGATAGCTAACTACAAAAGAAATGGCCCCACAAGCTAATGGTTCATGCTTAGTAAAAACATCTGTGGGAAAGACATTTCGTGAAGCAAAATATCGATCTAAACTGGAGTGGTGAAAACCTAAGGTTTTCGAGTATCGATCGATGTCGTCGACAACTGTTTGCGCCAAGTGCGTGTATCTCAGGAAGAGATGGAGTTTCTATCATCGAGCACTAGAGGTGCTTTGACTAGGCCGAGTCTACTTCGAAGGTTTCGGTTGCCAGAGCGTTCCGTGCAACCAGTGTGGACCGTGACTGTTAGTATAGCATCATTAGTTGTCCGATTAAATATACTTATCCACTTAAGCAGGCAACCTACCCGACCACCCGAAAGATCACCAGGAAGGCTATAACTCTGTTCACAAGACCGACCCCATCCGAGCGCGCACGCGCCCGTGGGGCACACATCCGAATGTACAGATCACATGACAGCAAGAGCAAACCAGTCCCACATCGAGGAACACAGGCAAGTAGCAAACTCAACCACCTATATATGAAAGGTATTTATTACAGGTAACGACATTCCTCTCAACACATCTGAATTCAATTCAATCCCAAAAACACTACTTACTCGCACATTCGCTTGGCTGTTATATCCAATACACCTTCTAACTTAGGCATCAGAGCGTTAAAGGCAGGCCACCCTGTCTCGACCATCTGACTGTCTGTTTGTCGTTGTATTCTTCTAACAGCCGAACCCGAACACGCACACCCGAACGCCCGAGAGGAGAGAAAGCGCCCGACCATCCGAACAGCCCGAACGTTCGGAAGAAGGAGAGGAAGAAGAAGCTCGTACTTGCTTCTGCTAGATTGCGTCCCGCGTAATCCGGCAGAAACAGTTGGCGCCGTCTGTGGGAAGCTTACAAATTGCAAACCTCGTATAAACACCACTAACCAGAAGCCCACATGCCTATCCAGGAGACTAACGTCAGCAGCGCACCCATCGGGGGAACACCCCCAGGCGCGCAGGAGCGGCAAGTAATAGAGCTAGCAACGAGCAACAGTGAGGAGCGCGTCGACGGCCTGCTCCGAGAGCTACAAAGGGCGGCGCTCGAGAGAGCAGAGGAGCGCCAGATCCGTCAGAGGCTGGAGGAGCAACTGGACGCGCTCGTCGGCCAGCCGCGGGGGCAACGCGAATGGACCCAAGAAACCACTGACGAAGAGCTACATCCGTTCAGCGGGGTTAACGCCCGGACAGCCCGCTCGCCCACACCAGGAGGGGAGTCGCCACCCCCGACGGATAACGCCCGGATCCTCCAAAGGATGGAAGAATTGGCGGAAGAGGTATCGCACCTACGGAAAGACAAGCTCGCCGGGCAGGGCGGGACGTTCACCCCCCGGGTCAGCCCGTTCTCAGCACACATACTGGAGAGGGGAAGAGACCTCCACGCGAAGACGACGAAGATCACCCGGTTCGACGGGAGCGGGGACCCCCGCACGCACATCGACGAGTTCTGATCCACCACGGATGGGACCAGATATTCGGACCCGACCATGTGTTTCCTGTTCCAGGAAACACTGACCGAGGAAGCATGGAGCTGGTTCTACGAGATCCCGCCAGGCTCCATCCATTCGTTTCTCGAGCTGGCGGAAAGCTTCCAGAAGTGGTACAGGCTCCAGGGCAAGTACAACACCACGGGCATCCTCCTCAAGGTTTGCCAGGGGAGGGACGAGAGCTTGTCCAGCTACATTAACCGGTGGAGGACGCTTGCGAGCACATGGAGGGACCTTGACAAGCGAGTGGCCAAGGTGGCCCTGATCGACAACATGCTCGCCACGCCGTTCGTAGAGAAGCTGGTGAGGAAGGAATATCTCGACTATGACGAGATTATGGACCTAATTTTATAGAATGCGTTGGTAGAAACGCGAGTGTACGGGTCCACCTCCGAGTCTAGCACCAACATACCAGAGAAGGCAAGCGCCCAACCGCGATAATTAGCGGACGACGAAGAGCCAACCGGGGTTACAAGAGGAGCCGGGACGCGCAAGGACAGAATCACCAAAGGCCATCCTCCCGCAACTACCACAACAACCGCTACAACCAGGCGAGGGGACCAGCGCCACAGGAAGCCCGTTTACCGTCAACGCCACGATACCGACCGACGGGCCAGGAGGTATACGCAATCAACCGACAGTCGAACGCACATCTGCTCCGCCAATACCGACACCAGATTTTGCCGCCAAACAACATGTCAAAGGCGATGGCCCCGGTCGGCCGAATCCCGAACATCTGGTGTGAGTATCACAACACCGCCACCCACCACACCAACGACTGCATCATGCTAACAAAGGTCCTCATGGATGTGCGGAAGGATGAACGGGCCACCCCTCCCAGGGCGGAAGAGCGACAACGCGAGGCAAATATCAAGACTAGGGGGACTATCAGCACGATATCTGGGGGAAAGCGCAAGGAGGGAACCTCGTCGCCCGATCACTCGAGCAGGGAAGTGCTGACGATCGGGGCAGGACGGACGCATAAGGCAGGAAAGAGGGAGGCGCCCGCCATTAGTTTCACGATAGAAGACGAGGAAGGAAGCCCGAAGGACAACACCCTACCGTTCGTGATCGATGCGATCATCGATCGTTTCCTCGTGAAGAGGGTACTGGTGGACAACAGGGCGTCCGCGAACGTGATCTACTTGGATGCGTATACGGCGCTCGGTAGGCCCGCGCACTAGATGAAGCAGGATCATGAGTGCGTCGCCAGCTTCACGGGCGAAACGTCGTACCCAATTGGGAGTGACAATATCCGAGTCGGAATCGGTGCATCCAACTCCCCGCACAGCGAGGTCCGGACAGAATTCATTGTCATGGACACCCCCTCCCCATACAACGCCATACTCGGGAGGCCGGGGATCAATAAGCTGAAGATGATCATTGCGGGGCACATGCTCTTGGGACGATTCCCAACCGAGCACGGGGTCGGATACGTTCGGGGATACAACTATGAAGAAGCGGCAAAACGCCGGGACAGGCAGGAGGTCCTCGCCTTGGAACCTGCACCAGGAACGGAAGTACCAGACGACCCGCATGACGGGCTGATGGCCGTGTCGCCCGTCCCCGAGCGCGAAGAGCTGAGGATGATTCAGCTATCCGCCGAACACCCGGAGAGGACGGTCCAAATTGGAGCATCATTGGCTCCCGCGATAGCCGAGCGGCTGATCGCTCTGCTGAAGGAGAAGCAGGAGGTGTTCGCATGGTCGTACAAAGACATGCCTGCGATCGACACAAGCGTCATATCGCGCAGGCTGAGCATCGGCGTCGGCGCACGGGTGTTTAAGCAGAAACGATGGGCGTATAAGGCGAAACATTATGCGGCGATGCACGAGGAGGTGGACCGACTGCTGGGCATCGGGTTCATCCGGAAGGTGGACTATCCAAAGTGGATCTCCAATGCTGTGATGGTGCTGAAGAGAAACAAGAAATGGAGGATGTGCATCGATTACAGCGACCTCAACAAGGCGTGCCCCAAGGACAGCTTCCCTCTGCCGAGGATCGACCAGTTGGTGGACGCGACAGCTGGGCACGAGATCCTCTCGATGATAGACGCGTATTCGGGCTACAACCAGATCTTCATGGACCCCGAGGACCAGGAGGCGACGACGTTTGTCACGAACAAGGGACTATATTGCTACGTCGTCATGCTATTCGGGTTGAAGAACGCTGGCTCCATGTACCAGAGGCTCATGAACGCGATGTTTCATGACCTGATTGGCAACATTATGGACGTATACGTGGACGACATCTTGGTGAAAAGCGTTCAGGCGGTCGACCACGTCCAGAACTTGGGGACTGTGCTCGACGTCCTCATCAGGAACGACATGAGGTTAAACAACTTAAACCCGACCAAGTGCATGTTCGGGGTCACGAACAACAAATTCCTTGGGTATATCGTCAGTCAACGGGGAATTGAAGCCGCGCCTGCCAAGGTAAAAGCGATCATCGACATGAAGCCACCAGTCAAGAAGACGGACCTGCAGAGCCTCACGGGCAAGCTCGCATCATTGAACTGGTTCATATCTCGCTACTCGGACAGATGTGCCCCATTCTTCAAGGCCCTCCGAACGACGAACAAGCGTGAGGTTGCATGGACGCCCGAGTGCGAGGCATCCTTCCTTCAGATCAAGGAGTACCTGGCCTCGATCCCGCTCCTCTCCAGACCCGTCCGAGGGGAAATATTTTACATCTACCTAGCTGTCTCGCTCACAGCCGTCAGTTCTGCCCTCGTCCACAGGAAGGACTACATGGAGTTGCCCGTTTTCTTCTCAGGAAAGGGCATGACGGGCGCTGAGACCCGATATCCGACGATCGAGAAAATTGCGCTCGTACTCGTCACCGCTGCCCGACGGTTGAGGCCATACTTCCAAGTGCACAGCATCCACATCCTTACGAACGTACCCCTACGCCAGATACTCCAATCGCCCGATCACAGCGGCCGCCTGGCGAAGTGGGCAGTCGAGCTCAGCGAATTCGACCTTCAGTACAAGCCCCGAACTGCAATCAAGGGACAGGCAGTGGCGGACTTCATCACCGAGTACATGGAACCAGAGGCAACGCCGGTCGGCGCATCCGATGGTCCGAGGGTAGTGGCGTCCGACAAACCGGAGGTCAATGAAGGACTATTGTCGGAGTGGAACCTCTACGTCGACGGTTCGTGCACAAAGAAGGTGAGCGGCGCCGGATCATCCTGACCGGGCCAGGAGGGGTGAACGCGGAGTACGCCCTCAAGTTCGAATTCAAAACAACCAACAACGAGTCCGAGTACGAGGCGCTCATTGCGGGCCTACAGCTGGCCAAGAACTCGGAGGCGCCCGACCTTAATGTGTTCAGTGACTCACAATTGGTGGAGAGCCAGGTCGGAGGAGAATTCCAAGCAAAGGGGGAGTCTATAATCGCCTATCTGAGGTACGTGAAGGCACTGATCAGCGGATTCAAATACGTCAATATCAACCACATACATCGAGGGTTCAACGCGAAGGCGGATAGGCTCGCCCAATTGGCCACGGCTTCCGTGCACACGGGACCAGGGCAGCGGATCGTCAAAGTGCTGCGACGACCGAGCATCTCGGGAGCAGAGCAGGTCCTAGCAATCGAACCGCACGAGCACAGCTACATGGACGTGCTCATCGCTTACAAGGCAAGGGGAGAGCTACCAGAAAACAAGCGAGAGGCCAGAACCATTGTCGCACGGGCGGCCAATTTTAGCTTGCGGGACGGAGTGCTGTATCGACAAGGGAGGACTTGGGCGAGCCTCAAGTGCGTCACTCCAACGAGGGGCAACTCGATCCTGAAGGAAATCCACTCGGGCACGTGCAGCCATCATGCGGGCGCCAGATCGATCGCACATAAGGCCCTTCGGTGTGGATTCTGGTGGCCCATCATCCATGCGGACGCTACGGCGCTAACGAGCAAGTGCCACCAGTGTCAGCTGCACGCGCATCACCACCACACGCCCGCCGTACCACTGTCCATCCTCCTGTCGCCCGTTCCGTTCGCACAGTGGGGACTGGACCTGATCGGAGAGCTTCCAAAATCGAAGGGGCAGTACAGGTATCTGATTGTCATCATTGACTACCACACGAAGTTCATCGAGGCCCAACCAATGGCGAAGATCACGACGGAGAAGGTGGAGCGCTTCCTTTGGCGTTTCCTCTTCTGTCGCTATGGGACACCGATCAGCATCATAACGGACAACGGGCCACAGTTCAACAACCCTCGACTCATAGCCTTCTACAAGCGGTAAGGAACAGACCTCATCTTCGCATCACCAGCGCACCCCCAGATGAACGGACAGGTTGAGGCAGCCAACAAGATCATCAAGGCTGACATCAAGAAGAAAATTGAAGATATCGAACCCGGGGATGCGGGATATGGGCGCTGGTCCGAGGTCATCCCAGAAATCCTATGGTCCATCCGAACGACCGCCAACGCAGCAACGAGCGAAACCCCGTTCAGCCTGAGGTTCGGAACGGAAGCTGTGCTACCCTTGGAGATCACTCATCAGAGCCCACAGATCGAGGGGTACGATCCACACACGAACAGCGAGGGGCTATGACTCAACAACGACCTGCTGGAAGAACAGAGGGACACGGCGCACCTCCACAATGCCGCGAACAAGCAGAGGATCGCCCGATTGTACAACCAGCGTATTCGGGCTTGACCAATCCAACTGCGGGACTGGGTGATGAAGGCAATCCAGCAAAAGGTCAAGGCACTCCGCCCATTCTGGGAAGGCCCGTACGTCGTTGATGAGGTGATAAGCGCCAACACCTTCTACCTTAGAGACATGCGGGGTCAACGACTACGGCACCCATGGAACATCAAACACTTGAGGAAGTACTTTCATTAAATTTTGTTATGTTGTACTTTTATTTTTAAGTTTATGATATTGTTGCGTTCGTTTTTCCTTACCCCGCCCGCCCAATTCTCGGGGGACTGGGGATAGGCTGTTCGCACGGATGTAATACGGTACCATTTGAAAAAAGAGAGGGAGCGCATGCACGCGCGAGTCATTCAAAAGATGCAAAAAAAACAAGACAAAGCACACGTACGGAAGGGAAAGACTTCATTGATATTACATAGCACAAGGCCCGAGTACAAAATCCTACTCTATTACAAAAAAAAAAAAAAAATTCCTACAACTACGCCCCCGTGTTGACCTTCAGCTCCTCCACCTCCTCCGATGACCCCGGCTCCACCTTCTCGGACGGGTCCAACTGCACCTGCACCGGCTCCGACCCCGCCTCAGAAGCCACCCCGGAAGGCACCACCTCTCCCTCAGGCGCCGGAGACTGAACGCCCGTCAGCCTTTCTGTTTCAGACCGCACGAACGCCCGATACTCCTCCAGCCTGATGAAGGGAGTCACCGCTTCACGGAAGGCGGTCACCTGCTCTTCCACCTCAGCCTTCACTAGTTCGCAGAGCTCGTCAGACTCCTTGAACGTCGCTATGGCATCCATACGAGCAACGCGATCCACCTCCTTCATCCGGGACTCCGACAGTGCCTCCCGGGCGGCTGCTTCAGCACGAACACGCTCCATCTCGGAACGCATCCGCTCCACCTCGGCCACCACCTTGTCACGCTCAGTCCTCGCCAGAGCCTCACGAGCAGCAGCTTCAACGGACCGAGCAGTTGCCTGCTCCGCACGGGCGGTGTACCACTGGGCCAAGTCGTTGGCCTTGTCGAGGTTGGCCACGAGCCTCTCCGTCACCTTCTGGTGCTTCAGCCCTTCGGCCTTGAGGCGTGCAAGTTCCATGTTCTCCAGCAAGCGCACACGGAAGAGCTGGTGCTGCAGCCGGGCGCATGCTATGAATGTCCTGTCCAGCCCGTCGGGGGCAGCATTATCCAGCGGCTGGAGCAGGGGCCCCAGCGAGGCGGCGCCATCCACGAGCGCACGACAAAGGGCATCAACAACACCGGACACCGGCCCACCAGCTTCCGAGGGAGAGGAGTCTTCATTTCTTGGGCGCTTCTGTGGGCGCTCATCTTCACCAGCCGGGGCACCGGGAGAGAGAGAGATCTACACCACTATGAGAGGAGCGGCGCGGCCCCGAGCCCTGGGAGGCCTCGCGCCGGTCCTGCTGTTCGACCCGACGCTGGTCGCGCTCCACTTGCCGTTGCTCCTTTTCGCGGTGGCGGTGGTCCCGCTCGGCCCGATTCGAGCTCCGATTGGCTGGTGGAGGAGGATGAGGAGGAGGAGGATGGGGGATGGAGGTTCCCTGCCCGACGTTAGCAACAGCGGAAACAGATGGCCCAGCGCCCGACGATCGCTGGCGAATGGGGGAGGCGTGCGCATTGACAGCATGAACTTTATCACTAACACGCATCTCGCCCGAGCTGTCCACCACGACACGGCGCATAGTGTCTGCACCCTCCAGCAGCATGTTCAGCCGGCAGACGTGCTCAGCATCCCGATCGCTCGCCTTGGACTTAGACATTTTCAGTGCAAAACAGAAAGAACGCACAGGTTAGCAACAGTCAATCAAACTACACTACACGTACATTGCAGATAACACCACCCGACAGACCAGGTGTACGAGCCAGGCGATTCTTCTCAATCAGGTCTCAATGACATGCCGCCCAGAAGTGCCTCGCCTCGGGCCTGGGGTCTAAGACAAACTTCAAACGGGCAATCCTGTTTTCCTCCTCGGGTGTCAGTGGATACTCGTGCGTATCCAACCAGTGGAAGCGCTGGGGGACTCTGTGGATACGATGGGCGTTGGCCGCGATCTAGGGGGCGTGCGCGCCAAACTCCCAGTCACCTCCGACCAGGCAGTTGATTGTGCGCCAGCTATTGGAGGAGCTGGGTGGATCGATGAGCCACCACTTCACCCTTGGCTCCATGGTGAAGGTGCCCGAGTCGCGCGGCGGGAGGAGTACTTCAAACGGAAGAAGTGGAGGAATTCCGCCCGTGTGGGGTGGTCCAACCCGCTCGAACAGAAGATGTTGAAGAACGCCACCAGCGTTCGGGTCAGTGTAGGCCCACACTGACCAAGGGAGATCCTGAGGAGCGCCAGGTTGTACTGGAAGAACGGGTGAAGAGGCAGCTTTATCCCCGCCTTTAAGTGGAATTCGCTGACGCACACGTGGCCAGCGGGCAGTCGGGTGAACGTCTCTCCCCTCCCCGGTATCTTCAGCCTGACGGACGAAGGAATGTGGTAATCCCTCGCCCACCGCGCCATCTGCTTGATGCTTGGCGCCCGCTCAGGCTCTTGCACTGGCACTCCGTCGGGGAGCACCCAGTAAACTCGCCCGCCCTCTGGAAATTGGGTCACGGACTGATTTGATCACACGGGCTCGTCACCTCATGGCCCGGACGATGAGGACCTGCCCGACGACCCAGACGATTCCCCTAACCCTGCGGCATCAAACGCTTGTTGAGGGTCCATTGGCTGCACCACAGGAGAAGCGTTAGGGATGAACCGCAGAGGCGTGACACTCATCACGGACTCGTACGAAGATGTACTCGACCCGCTCGTGTCCGAACCACAACTAACCCACCTCGCCCCGGGTATGTACACCCGCTCACGCGATTGCCTGCTCGATATCTCTATTGGCTCCATTCCTAGACGCACGCACGCGACACCCACACTTAGCAAAAAAAAAGAGCAAACTACCAGAAACACCAAAAACCCAAAAATCCTATCCCAAACAAGATCAAACCTGGCACACCTCAAGAACACGCCTTGTTCTTGAGATGCAAAACCCAGAAAAGGCCAAAAACCCAGAAACCGTGGAGGAGAAAAACAAACAGAAACCAGAAAAACCAAAATACAGGGCAAAAGCAAAAACGGAAAACAACAAAACAAGTTCAAGGGCCTCACCAAATCGAAGATTGAAGGTAGTAGTTGAACGTCGACGAAGGATTTAGGCAAGGAGCAAAGAACACAAAGATCAGAGAAAAACAGTTTGCAGAGTAATTTTTGCAGCGTTTCGGTAAATTGTAAGAGTGGTAAGGAAGACGACACCAGAGCCCATATTTATACTAATCGCACGGTGCACGCAAATGAACGCCAGCCGTCCATTTTCGCGTGTGACCGTCAGATCACGACACGTGGCCCCGAGGCGGTTCACCTGCCCGCCTAAGTAACCGTGCTCCCTTTCGGCTTCCCGCCTCGATTTCAAACCCTAGCACGGTCTCCCACGGCTCGACACGTGTCATCCATACAACACCCCACGCGCCCACGCGCCTGACGCATGACCTCCGAGCAGTTATTACGTCATCAGCATTTAATGCCCAGGGCACGCCTGCATTAATTACGCCAACTAGCATTTATTACACAACGGTTCCCAAGGAGAAGTCAAAAGGAATGTCACCTCAAACGCCTCACCGAACAGAGCACCACCACACCCAAGGCAAGACACGCCACGCCAACCACCAGTCGCACAAGCGCACACACCACCCGCACGACCAACGAACGATGAACGTCCGCAAACGCTAAATGAAGAGATCACCGCCATGGGAGTTGGGCATCTCCCCTCCGTGCGCGTGCCGGTAAGCAACTAGTGAGCCGGATTAGGCGGCACAGGCATGGGGTCCGTCCCCTCTTTGCGCGCACTAAGACGGATGGGCGGTACGGCTGTAGGATCCGTCCTCTCCGTACGCGCAACGTTAACGATCGACTCGCCGACTTAGGCGACAAGGGCTCAGGGTCCGTTCCCTCCTTGGGCGCACTAAGACCGATGAGATTCCGGGTATGAGGTCCGTCCTCTCCGTGCGCGAAAGCAAGCCGGATTAGGCGGCAGAGGCATGGGGCCGACTCCTCTTTGCGCGCGCTAAGATCGATGAGCGGCATGGGTACGCGTCCGTCCCTCCGTGCGCGCTACTTGTACGTAACGGTCCTGATCCCACCGTTAACGCTACAACGTACGCAACGGCATCCCCGTTGACGTTACGACGTACGCAACGGCATCCCAACGTTGGCGCTACGGCATACATTCGCATACGTTCACGCATCATACCATACATTCACGCATTCGCATACCTATATCTGTATTGCACCCATTTGTGTTTACCAGGCAAACTCCACGGGCGCGCGGCTCCAAATAGCAAGACTCGTTTGGACGCCGGGCCCACAGTTATAGGACCGCATGAACAGGTACACGATCGGACGCGCAGGTACCCACTCCGTCATGCGAGCCCTTCGTTGACCGAAGAGTTGGGGGACTTGGGGGTTATAGGATCATAAACCACTGCTCAATCGGATAAGTATTCTTGTTTATCGCACGAACCCTTTTTCAAATCTCCAGTCAAGAAAGTTCTCTTTGACTTGGGGACTTGGGCGACTTGTTAGTATAACATCATTAGTTGTCCGATTAAATATACTTATCCACTTAAGCAGACAATCAACACCTACCCGACCACCCGAAAGACCACCAGGAAGGCTACAACTCTGTTCACAAGACCGACCCCATCCGAGCGCGCACGCGCCCGTGGGGCACACATCCGAATGTACGGATCACATGACATTAAGAGCAAACCAGTCCCACATCGAGGAACACAGGCAAGTAGCAAACTCAACCACCTATATATGAAAGGTATTTATTACAGGTAACGACATTCATCTCAACACATCTGAATTCAATTCAATCCCAAAAACACTACTTACTCGCACATTCGCTTGGCTGTTATATCCAATACACCTTCTAACTTAGGCATCGGAGCGTTGAAGGCAGGCCACCCTGTCTCGACCATCTGACTGTCTGTTTGTCGTTGTATTCTTCTAACAGCAGAACCCAAACACGCACACCCGAACGCCCGAGAGGAGAGAAAGCGCCCGACCATCCGAACAGCCCGAACGTTCGGAAGAAGGAGAGGAAGAAGAAGCTCGTACTTGCTTCTGCTAGATTGCGTCCCGCATAATCCGGCAGAAACAGTGACGACATCTTCAGTTTTCATTAAGCGACAGTAGTGGGCACTGTTGCTTTTCGGTTCCCTTCGGGTCTCTTGGCAAGGCTGGGATTTTGGCTGGCTTCGACTAACTGGGATGGCTGACTCTCGACGATCTTCGACGGTTGAAAGGGGTCGATCAAGGCCGTGTAGTGCTCGACTTAAAACTCAGGGGTTACGACGGTGGCAAGGTCACCAGTTGGAAATCAAGTAGGACCTGGAGTTGGTGTGACGGCATTGGAGTTGTGGCGTCGACAAGAAACAGGTTATGGAATGGAGCTCCGGGCTTTTGTGGAGTCGAAGGAATATTCTCCGGCGAGAAATGAGCGGCACTAGATGCTTGGCCGGCCGTGGGTGAAAGGGGTCAGTAGCAAGGCGACTACACCCCAAAGGGCCCTAGGAATTGATGATGGGTTAGTAGGTGTTAGCGTGCAAATGTTGGCTGGGCTGGGCCTCAGCTTGGGCTTATGGTGGACGAAAATATGGAGGGGTGGGTATGTTTGGCTTTTTGGGTTGATTGTTCACTTTCAATGCATTTTGTCACCGGATTTGGTAGCCTGACATCAGTAGTGACATTTGAGATCGGATAAGATCATTCATTGTGAGGTGTGTGTTCACCCTTTTTTTTTTAAATGGTGATAATTTCATTCATATGTAACAGTGATATAAAATTTCACCGAATTGTCCGTTTGAAATTAAAACTCTATATACCACTCTCGACATGTCCACATTCACCACCTAGACAAGTAAACTAGAGTAGCATTGAGATTACAAAAATTCAAACAGATCACTCTTTAATTGTTTAGGTCACCACCTCTACAGTGGCCCAAGAGCTCTGGGTTCCCACACTTTAAAACTGCTTGAAATATGCCCAACCCAAATTTGAACAAAGAATGCCCATGACCTTGTCTAAACAAATGGAACCCAGGCCCAGAAATCATTCTCTCTCCGAGCGAGGAAGAACCCTAGTTGCCCTTGTTGGGTCTACTTGGTATCTCGTTGGAGCTACCTTTTAGCTCAACGGCGCCGTGCTGGTGTCCGTCACCGTCCATTCCCCACTCCACGCTGACACTGACCCACCTTCCCACCCGCCCGGAGACAATTTCCTCCACTTGCAGCATTTCGACCTCCATTGCTGCTCACAATCGTCGTCTTCAGTCTTCAAGCCCGTCGTGGACGTCGTTCGCCGGTCAAATCAAACTACACGCTGGGCTGGTTCCCTGTCCCATTGCTCTGTCGCTCACGTCGCCGCCACCACTGCTTGGCCGATTTGCAGATCATGAACCGAGCACGAAGTGCCAAGGGTCACTATCCTTGGCACCACATCCCACTTCTTCGCCGCAAAATCCCGTTGGAATCCAACCAGTCCACTAACCATGCCGGAGCATGTTGACACAAAGCGATCAAAGAGATAGAGCCATTGGATGGTCGCTTGCAATAGGAAGTAGGAAAAGAAGGAAAGAGGTTTTCAAGAAAGACCTTGAGGAAATCTCACGTTACGGATCCGATCTAGCGTACTATATGCGGATCGATCAAACTCGCAAGTCGAAACACCACGAGGTTACTGGTGGCTGCCGATAGACTTGGAGCTTACAGGGAAAAGCTAAAAACTCTGTAGTACAGATATGTAGTACACAAGAGATAATGCGTCCACCCCATTACTTGTGTCTTAACTGCACTTGATCGTATGATTGGTAACTGAGGAAGTATCACGGGATTTTGGGAGTGGTGATGCAGCAGCTATTATGAAAACGCATATAGTTTACATCGACATACTGTCGTCGTTGGTTCATGACCCAAGTCGTCTGATTTACCCGGTAAAAGAAGGAATCCAATTTTTGATTATAGAATATGGTTATAGAATTTATGTAACTTTAAAGTTATGTTGGTTTGATTGTATTTGATTTTCAGATTCATATATTGATCGTTTACATAAAAATAAAAAAACATAAAGCAAAATTCTAGCACAAGAAGCTAAGAAGCACATCCATGCCTAATTTTTTTTTTGTTCTAACGCAAATGAACATATATGTCCATGCTTGGATTTGTCGTCGCTCAGAGACCACGGGGACGCCACTTTTCAATACCACATTCCCTTAACCTTCTCTTCAAAGGCGATACGCTAATATTTAAGTATTCAGCTGCATCATCCTGCGTTATGCCTCTGTCCATGATTTCAAGTAGTGTCTCGTTGGCTATCACGATTGGCATTCCTCTCGAAGTGCTTGATTTTTTGTTGCCACTTTCAACGGTGCTTGGCTTCCCTGTTGGCTGTAGTTGACGGATCTGGATTCTCTCCTAACGCAAAGTACATGACATCTACCTAACCCACAAATCTCAGCCGCGTGATTTTATGGATGGCTAAGATTAGTTTTCTTCTTTTGTTCTCTCGCTACCCATTTGTTTGAAAAGAATACGAAGCGGACAAAACCCATCACGCCAAGCAACCTTATCATCTTCCCCACTCGACCTCTCCCTCTCTCTCTCTCTCTCTCTCTCTCTCTCTCTCTCTCCGGTTTCTATCTGGAGTGAGAAATCTACAGATCAACAGGGCCCAGAAAAGAGCAAGAAACCAAACACCATGTGGTAGACGATCTGGGTTTCTGTGTATATACATGTACAAACATTTAATTACTCGATAGAGAAAGTGGTTCGTTGGACTAAACCAGCATCTAAAGATCAGACTTGCCCCTTTTTTTTTTTCTTCTGTTTCTGTGTTTTGAATAAAAAGTAGAAACAACCAAAACCAACCATGGTTGGTATTTTCTCAAGGTTCTCTGTCAGTAGAGCCAGCCATCGACGCACTCAGAGCGCCATTGTAAGAACACACACTCTCTCTCTCTCTCTCTCTCTCTCTCTCTCTTAGAGCGCCATTGTAAGAACACACACTCTCTCTCTCTCTCAGAGCGCCATTGTAAGAACACACACTCTCTCTCTCTCTCTCTCTCTCTCTCTCTCCCCGTGCATGTTGGAGTAAGTTGCAGCTTTGTTCTTGACAGTTTCAGTTTTGTTTGTTTTTGACTGGGGTTGACTTTTTGGTTTGGCTCTTGAATTTGTGGGATGGATGCATGGAAGGTTTGATTATAGTAATTCATGATAAAGATGAACAAGTTAATTGTTGCAGACTTTTTGATTCATATGGTGAGCTTCTAAATCTCTCAAGTCATGAATTTTCTGGGCAGAGGACTCGATACATCTTCAAGGGAGAAGAGTTTTGTGTATCAACTTTGCAAGAGAGAACAAAACTTTAGATATAATCATATCCGTCCATAAAATCGCACGGTTAAAATTTGTAGGTTAGGTGGATGTCAGGTACTTTGCGTTAGGAGAGAATCCAGATCCGTAGTTGACGTGCCTCCTCCCTTTTTTTCGGAGGCAGTGGTCCACATTTATCATTCATGCATTGTGATGAGACGTTGTTCATCAGTTGTTTACATATATCTAGCTTATTATCTCTTGGTATGTACTTAACGGCTTAATTATAAATTACAAATGTATCTCACTGTTATCGTGACAGGAACCACTGGCAGGATAGCCCCAACTTCGACGACCAGCACGATCCGTACCTCGATAAGGGTAGCGCCCACATGCCGAACAAAAAATCGGTCAGACAGCACCTCAGCGAAAAGAGTATGCACACTAGTCCCACATCGAAGAAACGGTAGGAACCCGAGTCCCAACCACCAATATATACCCGTGAATTCAGCATTAAATGCTACGCATTCAATACTCCATCACGCCGTTATTCTATAAAACTTACGTATCGTTTCTAACTTAGGCATCGGAGGGTTGAAGGCGGGTCACGCACGTCTCTCCTTAACCGTTGTTGATCTTAGCAGCGAGAGCGAGTTGGATTCGGATAAAGTGTGGAGCAGTATTGAAAGTAAAGCGACAACGATATCACCCCAAAGAACATTAGCAGCCCAGGACACGATCTTCTTGTTCAATATCCGATATCCATATCGGTGTCGGGTATTAACAAGTTGTTTTGTGAATTTTGTGAGATTGGTCTTCTTCTCCGTTGACTAAAACTCCCTTATACAGAGATTATAAGCCTAGTTTTCTATTCGAATTTTAAAAAAAACTTTAAGTTCTCTGATCTTTCGTAATAAAGAAAGTTTTTTATTTAAGGAAAAAAAGTACAGTACAGTACTTCCCCAACATACCATATATGTATATACCTTATATTCATCACTGATTTTATTGAATGATTATTGATCTCAATTTTTTGTTTTTTTTTATCATATATTAACATTCCAGCATGTGTATTCGCGAATGGGGAATAGCGTCGTGCTTACACGTGTGAATTGTTATTATATATTAGCTTGAATTTTTATTATTATATATGCGTTAAGGTGTGACACTCGCACATGCATTGATTACTCATTTGCACTCCAATAAATGTGTTTGGGCCTGAAATAAATATTTCATATTGGAGTTGGAAGGCTGAAGTCTTGGCAAGCGGCCCAAGTGGGCTGAAGTCTTGGCGAGCGGCCTGAATAGGATAAAACTTGGCGAGCGGTCAAGTAGTATAAAAGAGTCCGTCTCCATATCGGTGTAGGGCTGTAAGTTAAGATAGCTGATCTATGCGGCTTAATGTTTTTCGAACCTTTCCTGCTTCAGTTAGGTTTCCTTCGTGAAAGGAATTGTGATAACATTGAAACTATATAAAGATAAGACCCGTGTGCTGGTAAGCATAAGAGTTATATTGAGAATTAAAGAGCAGAAGACGTACAAGAGAATTAAGATACTATTGTTGTGCAGTATATAAGGAGAGGTAGAGCAATAGAGTAAGGGTCCCCGATCAAATACAAAACATTTGCTATACGCAAATACATCCAGACATCTCGTCAAGAGATTCTATCCTGCAACCAGACGATCAAAGTGCTTGTCACCGATCGAGTGAGAGTATCGCGATCAAAGGAAGTAATGCAACTGGAAGATTGAAGAACTTGTCACATATCGAGTGAGAGTTCGGATATCCAAGGAAGCAGTGCTCTCAACACAACGTCAAAGAAGTTGCTCTACTTTGCACTCGTAAAGGGTAGTGTGAGGTATCGATTTATGTGGCTCTGTTAAAGACACAAAAAGTCCCAAAATCCTAGTTCACTAGGCGAGAAGGACCCATTCAGACGATGTTGGCGCTCTCCTTGTCTTAATCGCTTATCAAGAAGTCAGGCAGTTTACACATTCCATATTCCGTTGAGAGACGGTGGCACGCCAACACAAATAGGATAAGCCGACACCTGCGGTTAAACTATCTGAAATCAGTAAAAGAAACAGTTTGCAAAAAATTCTTTACACGCTCCTCGCCAGAGATATTTTCTAGTGACAAACAGAATATACAATGAATATTTCGTGGCAGATTATTTTGATTATAATTTAATTACACATTTGGTTCAACAAACTTTTTAACCCTCAATAAAAACAGACATTGCTTCTTGTTCTAAAAAATTAAGATTATCTTGTTCACACTTGCTAAGAGCATCTCTAACAGAGTAGCTAAAAGCTATAATTTTTGAAAATTATAGCTTTTATGCCTTCCAATAGAGTAGTTAAAGCTAATGTTAAATGTAGCTAAAACTATTTTAAGTAGCTATATTTAGCTTGGGAGGAGAGAGAAAATGACTCAAAAGCTATATTTTTCCAATGGTCTTGTTTAACTATGGCTTTCACTGCTAAAACTGAAATCAAATTTGGGTGAGCTACATTTAACTTTTTAACTTAAAATAACCATAACTTATAACTTGGTTGTTGGACATGTTGTAAGTAAATTAAACAATATTTTTCTTGGATGTCTTTCCCCAACTTCATTAGCCTCTCTCCCTCGTCCTTTTTTCCTTTCTTGATCTTTCATGGTTACTTTACTTTTCTGAAAAAAACCTTCAAGACGCTGGGGTTATCGATGCAGCCGACGAAGCTCCCCTGCCACACTGATATGCAAAATTAACAATCAACTTGCCTCAGGGGGAACTGTGGATGTGTAAAACTGCAACCCTCCAAAGCATCACTCGGCCTTCTTTCTCTCTCAAACAGTCAAACCTCATTTAAACCCAGTCAAATCACGTGTTCAAAGAAAACACACCACCACTCCCGCCACCACTTTGACCTTTGACTCTCCCAACTAACTTTTCCCTCCAACAAAACTACGTCGTTTCATCACGCAAAACCCAGAGCTCTTCCTCCTGCTTCTCCTCCTCCTCACCCTAATTCGCCGATCCAAAAAATTTCAGCGATGGACAACACCACACAGGATTCCCACCTCGGCCACCACGAAAACTCCGTCACCTACGAATCCCCTTACCCGCTCTACGCCATGGCCCAAACCCGAACCCGCCACAACCCGCACCACCAGACCCGAATCGCCGTCGGTAGCTTCATCGAGGAATTCTCCAACCGGGTCGACATCCTCACTTTCGACCCGGACTCCCTATCCCTAAAGCCCAGCCCATCTCTCTCCTTCGACCACCCTTACCCTCCCACCAAGCTCATGTTCCACCCAAACCCTACCTCCTCCGACATCCTCGCCTCCTCCGGCGACTACCTCCGCCTCTGGTCCGTCGGGGATTCTTCCTCGTCCATCGAGCCGATCTCGGTCCTCAACAACTCCAAGACCTCCGAGTTCTGCGCGCCGCTGACGTCATTCGACTGGAACGAGATCGAGCCGCGGCGGATCGGAACTTCCAGCATCGACACGACGTGTACGATCTGGGACGTCGAGAAAGGCGTGGTGGAGACGCAGCTCATTGCGCACGACAAGGAAGTGTACGACATCGCCTGGGGCGAGGCTAGGGTTTTCGCCTCCGTCTCCGCCGACGGATCCGTCAGGATCTTCGATCTGAGAGACAAGGAGCACTCGACGATCATATACGAGTCTCCCAGGCCGGACACTCCTTTGCTTCGGTTGGCGTGGAACAAGCAGGACCTCAGGTATATGGCTACGATTCTTATGGACAGTAATAGAGTGGTGATTTTGGACATTAGGTCGCCGACGATGCCCGTGGCGGAGCTCGAGAGGCACCGAGGGAGCGTCAATGCGATTGCGTGGGCGCCGCAGAGCGCTAGGCACATTTGCTCGGCAGGGGATGATAGTCAGGCGCTGATTTGGGAGCTGCCGACGGTTGCGGGGCCGAATGGGATTGATCCGATGTCGATGTACTCGGCAGGATCGGAGATTAATCAGCTGCAGTGGTGTGGGGGGCAGCCGGATTGGATCGCCATTGCGTTTTCGAATAAGATGCAGCTTTTGAAGGTCTGAGGACTGAGGAGGTAATGTGGGTTTGTTTGCATACTGGTGTAAAAAGACTTGATTGAGTAGAGAGTTTTCGGCAAGTTGATGATGGTATTGTTCGGTTATTGATTAGTGTTGAGTAATGTACTTTGCTTGGATAACTAGCTCAAATGATATCGGAATGTGGCCACTAGTTACAGTGTGATTGAGAACCAATTGTGTTTGTGTTTCGCTTGTATTTCTAGTAGGGAGGGATGTTAAGTGATGAGTATAGTATTTATCAGGACCATATATATGCCTATGTTTCTTTTTGGTATTGTGCTGCTGGGGTCATTTGCCTGTGAGATTGTTGCCTAATTATACCATAAACCATGTGTAATAAGCACATTTGAAAACTTGTCACTGCTGTTTTCATAGGCTCAAGTGTTTGTTTTGTGTGTGTTAATAGGTCTTTATAGTTCTCTTTGAAAATATTATAGGAAAATAATGGTTGACAGTGAAAGAAGGACCAAATGGAGCTAAAGGAATGACACCTCTATTTTCTACTACTAATACACGAATGTGTCCAGTTATCTGTAGTTTTGAACTCATTGGGTTTTCGTATTTGATAAGTACATGTTTATGTTTGACCCAAGTCTTCTTTCAAAGAGCTTGTTATGTATGTTCAGCAGCTAGCCAGCTATTATGCTTCGTGATCTTCACTTTATTCTCGCTGTCTAAGTTGCACAATCTCTGTTCATGCAGGCTGCCTGATATAGCTAGGTGATGATATTTCATCTGACCTGCGCCAGTGCTAGTTTAACTGGAAGTAGTTTGATCTTTGGTTACCTTTGTGTGGAATCACTGAACTTGCGAATCCCTGATTCTTGTTTAGTATCAAGGTCTACTGAAACCCCATTGTAATTGTAAGTTTGTAACTGCACCTTTTTATCCATCGCACTCATTGTACTTTAGACTCTAGTGAGGAAAAACCAAGTGTTCAGAAGATTTGATTAGTCCTGTGATGATTAGAGGCCGGGCCGGCCAATACATGAAGATCCAAACCGACATGCTACTGTTCTGACCGACCTCAACAGCTTCTGATTTTAGATTCCCCTAAATCTCTAAATGGTTGAGTCTCATTCATCAATTCTAGGATCCAATATCCTTTCCCTGCCTTGTTTATAGTCAAATTTGATAAGAACCTTCAGCCAGTGTAGAAGCTTCAAATGCGAATTAGGACGCTTTCTATATCCTCCTCATAAGAGATTGTGCCGATCTCTTCAAGACGGCGTTTGTGTCAATGAACCACGTACATCTTGTTACTGTTTTCAACTTTTCATGTCCTGTCTTCTGTCATCTCTGTAACACTCATGGCTCTACGCCTCTCAATGGCTGCCGACCCAGGATAGTAGAGAAAGTGAGTACAACTGTGACCAGGGCTTATGCATGGTAATTAACATGGGTGTCATACAGTTATAGACTTGCAGTATATAACCATATATGTAGGAGAAGTGGACTTTTGATGCTGGCCTTTTGCCGGGGATCCGGATACTCCCCAAATCAAGATTACCTAACATCTTCTTCCTAATCCATTAATCACAGCCGTGAGATAAAATGTACGGTTCAAATTGATTTTTATGATTTTTTTTTTCATTGCTGCATTGCACACATTCCCCCCCTCACCGGGCTTAACAGTTCGACAACAGGCTCAGCACTGTTCATCCATCGTCGTCGACGACACAACCATCCAACCGGAATCATATTCCGCCGATTGTTCTCTGCTACTTAATGGGCTCCGACTCATCTCGCCAAAAATTCCCTCTCTTGTTCTTGGGATTGAAGGACGACAAAATTATATCTCTCATCTCTCTTACATCAAATTCTCGAACTTGCTGTAAAATCGATTGAAAACAAAAGGGTTTGTTGTTTGATTGAATTGAATAAATTGTTTCTCTTGGTTCCCATTGCATGCATTGGGTTAATGATGGATTTATCATGATATCGGCTGCATAGTTGGATGTATTGATGATCTCAAACTAATATGATATTGTGCAAGATGGCTGCTGAAGAATTATTGATACAAATGGCAGGATTCTCAATCTTTAATTAGATCATGGCTGAGATACGTACACCATGGTTGATGGCTGCTTCTTCCATCACAATAGTGGTTCTTTCACTTCTCTGTGTGTGAGAGAGGAGTGTGTGCAATGCGACATGATGATAGTTGCATATTTATGCAACGTTTATGTGCTTAACCGAACTTTATATTTAGCTCTTTTGTTATGTTTTTAAGTAAATTAATATTATTATTATTTGTTTTTAGGTATTTTGGAGATTAATGAAGAAAATGAGTTTAAAATATATATTTTTGGTGTTATTGCAAAAGAGGAAGACTTACGGGGTGAAAGAACCTTAATTTGAAAAGAATACAAAGTGCAGCACTTGCTCCGCTTTTAACTAGTTTAATTACTTTTAACTAGTTTAATTAGTTTGGCGAGAGGAGGTACATATATATAATCAATCACGAGAGGAAGCTTGGCGAGCTGATTATGAAAGGTGACGAAGTGAGATACTTGTTGGAGTGCACGTGAAGGTACAGCTAGGAATTAATCTAGCTAAATGACATATATAATTTGCTTCAAAGGAGAAGCAGCTGGCGAGAAAAGAGCAGAAGCCAAATAGAAGTTGGCTTGGACTTGGTCTCTGGCACGTGAACACACTAGGTTAATTAACTTGGTCTCTGGCACGTGAACACCAGGTTAATTAACTTGGTCTAGCTTGCAAGGGGAACTTGAGAGAGGTCGGCAGTTTAAAAAAAAGGGATACAGAGGAAAATAGGAGAGACGTGGGAGTTTATTGAAGAAAAGGAAGAGGTGACGCAAGGAGGTGACGCAAGGAGGAAAATGAAGAGGGAGTCAAGTTCTTCTATTCTCTCATCCGTTTGTATCAATTTTTTTTATGAATTATTTTAGTTTAATTTCTGATATATTCTATGAGGATCTAATCTCCCTAGGTTTAGTAAGACACGACTGTAGTGTACTTATGAAGTATTGTAAATTCTCAAACCCTTTCTAGCTAGATCGTAATGCTTTGCTCTTGGTAAATTCGAGTCCGTGACTTCGGGTTCTTTGAGGGATAGACAATGTTGATAAGCAAACCTTCAACATTATAAACATAAGGATTGTGTAATAGGTTGTGTTCACAGCTCGGGACCTTCCTGAGAGTCTTTCATTCATAACATTTGCATTGTTTAGTTAAGCATTTTTCGTCTAGATGGAGTAACGGTGGTGGATAGCACTTCCCCTTAACCATTTTACTATTGAATTCTCATTTTACTCATAATCTGTCTACTGTCTCAGTTTCGTAATCTAGTTTGTAGAATTTATTTCAACAACCAAACCAACTCCGATTATATTGAAAATTTGAGTGGTAGTCCGCCACTGTGTCTATAATGTCCTGTATTAATTTCGTGATTTTAGGTTGAGTCTAGAGATTTTAATTAATTACGTTAGTGTCCAGTGGTCAAGTCTATCAGATTTCTGACTTTCGCGTCTGCTTGTAGTTTAGAATATTGAGTCTCATTTTTTTCCTGTGGATTGACCCCTATACTATTGTATTGCATTGACAAACATATTGATTTCATTATAGGGTAACTTTGAGGGTGTTTAAACACCGATCACATGAAAGAAAGAAATGCATAAAACTTAATCTTAGTTGTACATTAAATCTTACGGTTAAGATTCATGGGTTAGGAAGATGTTAAGTAATATTGGTTAGGAGAGGACCTCGTCCTTTTGGCGGCCTATAAATTCGAATTCGAATACGTGGAATCAAAAGTAACACCAACCCTTATATATTACGTACCTGTACGACTTTACTCACCCACCTCAACGACATTTCCTTCTGGATTCAATCGCTATTATCATATAGTACGTCAGCTATAGGCGTATGCTATATATGTGCATCTGTGTATCTACATAGCTAGCTTAACAAACACACATTACTACTTCATTGCTTAACAAACACACGTTACTACTTCAGTTCGAAGCAGCATGGTGATCATGTTGACCATTTGGTTCAAGCTTCTACTCAAGAAGATCATGTACTACCCGACGTTGCTATTCAGATACGCAGTCGACGATTATGATCATCAGCTAGCTGAGGCAGCCAACTGGTTTAACTTGCAACATGTACCAGTAGTTCCAGAGGTAGAAGAGTACTTGATCGACACCGAATCGGTCAAGAACCAACTTCCAGTAATGCAATACCGAAACCTAGTTCTGAAGAAACGAAGCTGCAGCCATAATGTGGATATGGAAACTGTGTCGTGTATTGTTTGCATGAATAGCATGGAAGGTAGCGATGAGGTGAGAGAGTTCTGCAATTGTGAGCATGTTTTCCACAGAGAGTGTCTGGATGCTTGGATTGATCAGAGTCGTCAGTTAACGTGTCCTCTGTGTAGATCTGAGCTATTAAGCCCCGCTACTACTGTGACAAAGGTTGATGATAGAGATCCTTGGAGGACAGAGAGGATGATTTACTTGTTTGGTGAAGATAAACCCTTTCAGAGCTAGCTAGCTTAATCAATTAGCATAATATGCACTTGCATTGTACGTAATTATTTAGTTTTATTTCTAGCTAGCATTGCGCGCCTATGAAGATTCAAACATATAAAATTTCTCAACGTAATATATACTCACCATTTTTAGCAAGTAACCAGTTTATATTTGTTTCTAGAATTCTAGGCTTCTAGATATGCATGCATGTGTTAAGTGCTAACTACCTAGCAGAAAGCATGTGGAATTGTATTACTAAATTGCTTTCTTGTCCGTGGAGGAATGAAAATGGTTATACTAGACTAGCTTGCTTGTACGTTAATTAAGCACATTTCTTAATTTAGTTATATAATGTAACGAACTATATATACTTTCTAGGATATTTTACTTAATTTCTACAAATAGAAGATTAGATCCACACTTGTACATTCATGCATGACCACAACATGGTTGAAGGTCGAGTAGCGTTCATTGACTTAATGACCACAACATGTCTAGATCGTAAGATCGACACAGCTAACAAGAAATTAAGTAAACATCGACTTCAATATTATACGGAACCGAAAATATAAGTATACTTCAACTTCAATTAGACAAGGACTTACGTATTGCATGCTCAACGTTTAAAGAGGTGAAAATTAAAGCTAGTTGCCGTGTGTGCATTCATATCATTCACGTACTAATATAGAGTGCCTCACTGCCTCTTGTGATAAGTACTAATATAGCTTTGTTGACGATACTTTTATATAGCTATAAGTAGTTTGATCTTCGGTTACCTTTGTATGGAATAATCAAACTTGTGATTTTTGATTCTTGTGTAGTAACTTATTGTAAGTCTGTGGCTGCATCATTTAAGGCCTGTTGTATTTGGAACTGCTTATTTAGTTTTCTAATCTATGAATGAGACTGATTATATATAGCCCTTATTGCCTTCTTTATAGTCAAATTGGTAAGCTGTGGAAGCTTCAGACATGAATACAGATTCTTCATAGTTCCTGTAGGAATTCCAATGCTTCCTAGTAAAGTGTACTAGGGAATCTAAACTAGCAACCATATGAAAATAGACAAACTTCAAACCATTCATTCGAGTTTGTCTTATAGTTTTTTACTTTGGGAAGAAGGTAGAAACTGTAATCAAATAGATGAGTGACTGTGAATACTTCGTTCCAAAGGCAGAAATCTTAGAACTTTCTCGTGTCGTGGTGAGATCTAATGTTTCCACTGAATTATTTGTCGTGATTATCTATCTTAGACTCTTTTAGTATTTGCCGTAATTATCTATCCTTAACTCTTTTGTAATCGAAAAAAAACTTAAAAAGTAATGAAAAAAGAGAGAAAGAAAATAAACTTGTATTGAATCCAGAGTCATGTGCAAATCTATGTAGTGGCTTACTAGGACTTAATCGCTGGTGAGTTTTTCAATACTGATATAATTCTTATATATGTTAGAAATTAACAATTCATCTCTTTAATTCATTGCCTGTCTAGTTTGCAATCTTTGTCTTCTATTTTTCCTCTAATTTTCTTCTTTACTTCGGCAATTTCATTGTTTTTAGTATGTTTTACAGCTGAAAATTTCTTCATAACTCTCTAAAAGCCTTATCCAATAATTTTATTTCTTCATAACTCTCTAAAATACTTCTCCAAGAATAAAATTACTCTCTAAATTATGAAAGCATTGCCAACCTTGAATGAGAAAAAAAATAAGATAAAATTATCCCTGTGTGGGTTATGATCCTGCATCCGCCCTGTCCTAAGGTTTGGACTATCTTGTTCTTTGAACCCAATAGTGTGTATAAACATATAAAACCCAGTAACTTGAGGCCTAAAAAAGAAATATAAACCAAACTACTAGTTTATGTGATCCACAGCCCACCAATATTTTCAACCTTAAATTTCCCTAACAATCTCCTTCTTCTTCTTCACCTCAAAAACTCTCAAATTCAGATTTTATGGCCGCCGTCGTCACCGCCGCCGTTGACAAAAATCATTGAATATGCCACCTCCGCCGCAACATCCAATCACAACCCGCCACGTCAATAACACCAACAACCTCGATCTCTTTTCCCTCCTTCTCTTCCTCTTCCCCGCCAAAGCGCCAATCTTTACGTATTTCCCATTCTACCCTCGCCGATTCGTCAGAATCCCGACAATGTCCAACCACCGCAGCTTCGCCACCCCTCAGAGTCTCTCCGATTGGCTCCGCCCGCGTCTCCGATCCGAGTCTCTCGCCTCATGGGGCGTGAAACCGGGGACCAAGAACGTCCACAACCTCTGGCTCGAGCTCGCCGAAGGCGAAAGCTCGCTACTCGATTCGTCTCCGCCGATCCGGACCGTCCACGTCGTCACGGTCAAAGTCGTCGACTCGACCCGAACCAAAACCCTGATCGAGAGCCAGCAGTTATTATCCGACGGAAGCCTCCGAACCAGAGGGAGGCCTCTGTCGGAGAAGATGAAGCCCGGCGAGGATCCGATTTCCGCGGCGAACCGGGCCGTGAAAGAGGAGCTCGGGTCGGGTCGGGTCGAGATTGTGCCCGGGTCGTATAGGAAGGAGGTGGAGGAGAGAAGCTCGGCGTCGTATCCGGGATTGCCGGCGTGTTATGAGCTGCATTCGGTGGAGGCGACGGTGGAGGGTTTGCCGGAGGAGGAGGAGTTCTGTACGGAGGAGGAGCATGAGTATGATGCTGAGTCCGGGGAGGCTCGTGTGGCGAGTGAGGCTGTTTCTGTGAAGAAGCATTTCTGGAAATGGGTTAGTCTTGGTTCACTATCTAATTAGTGAAGCTCTGTTTTATGAACCATTTTTATATAGACTTCAACACGATGTATGTATTATGAACTCGGATTTCTTGGTCAAGTTTTAGTTGAGTGGATGTAGTGTTTTTGATTGTGATCAGTAAAATTTTGAAACTTTCTTTTTCCTTTTTCTATGTTGTTTTTGAGACTGTGTGGATTGTGATTGTGAGTCGCATATACGAAAGTTTATTATGAGTCCAAGAACATCAAATCAGCAGATTAGCCATAGGCAATGTGATATGTTTATGTTCGACTACATGTCTGTTACGATGGTATTAGACTGTTAATCGTCGACACTGCAACAGACATTAAACATATTAGTGAGCTAATGCTATCCTAATTGCTGTTCATCAATTTCACTACTTCGAAACTGTTATTGTTGAGACAGTTCGAAGTGAATTGATCTAACCCATGGAATTAGATACAACTTTATGACTTATGAGTGGTGAGTTTCATATCACATAGGCATCATTTGTTTTCAGTAAATTAGTGCAACAGATTTCTTGAACCTTCTAATTCGGGTGCTCACTTATGTCTTGAAGGTCTTTGAATCGTTTATCTTACTTGCTTCATGATTCTTGTTGTCTCGGCTATAGATTTGTTTCTCAGTCAGTTCCCTCAGATGTCAATCTCACCCAAGTAAAGTGTTTTTTTTTATGCAATGCTTGACATGTCATTGACTTAACACAAGAGTTTGATATGGTTTTCTTATGTAAAATCCATGTTGCTAAAGTTAATTTTTCAAGTTCTTGACGTGTACTTGACTAATGGTTGTCTGAGAAAAGGTGCCAGGTTTGCCTAGAATTACTTCTCTCAAGTTTTGAAATGCATTTCCAAAAGCAGAAGTGTCCTGAAATTTATATGATTCTTTCAGCTGCCCAGAGCCATTTTGTGGGGACAGATCACCATACCAGGTAGGAGACGCTAGCTATCTTTTGGATCTTCAGAAAGTAGTATTACTTTTAAAATTTTGTGTTGTGGGACTTATATTTTCTCTCAAGATTTATATTCTTCCTTTGCTTTTTCAAGATGTGGGGAAAGTATTTTTTGTCACAATCATAAAATGTTGAAGTTCTGCACTGTTTACACAAGATGTTAATTAATTGCTAACTAATTTATTCTCAAATGGTTAGTGTCTCTTTCATCTACCACTTTGGTGATAGATTTTGCTAATTAAAGGAACCAGAAAGATGAAATGCATATTGTAGTCGTACATATCTTTCATAGAGAATTCAAAGCTTCTTTTCTGCTGAAGAATCCCTGTAGCTCTCAGAACAGTGTTCTGCGTTTTCTGCGACGACCTGCATCTATAATCTTCCCAGATTCAGTAACATTCCCCAGTATATTCAAGTGTTAGGTTGATCTGTTGGTGTATAATATATGGTGTATATTACTATACAAGAAAGATTCATTTTGTTATGTCATATTTCTTTGCTTGGAGACAAGGCAAGAGGTCCAATGGTCCATGCACTAACAAAGTCATTATAGGTGGTGAGGGATTGAACTGTAATTTGAAGATTCCTTAGTGAAGAAATATTGGATTTTCCCTCCGTTTCCTTTTTCTCATTTTTTTTCTTCTGGTTGGCATCTCACCCATCATTGCCTCTTTTATGTCTTTATCTGTCAATTTATCCTTTTCCTTTTTCTCCTATTGCCCACAAAACAACAACAACCATACTAGGAAAAGGTGATGAACACATTACACACACAATCCTCATCCTCTCATCTTCTTCAATCTCTAAGATCATGAACAACAACACCTTAGCTTAGCTTGGATTAGTTTCCATTGCTAGAAACTTAGAACATCAGATTCTACAATAAAAACAAGCTTTTCCTTCTCGCTTATGTACATGATCATTACTTGCAGTCCTATAGTTTTCATTCAGCATAGCATAACTTAATCAAGCAATCAAACTATGACCAACAAAAAAAACTTAATCTAGACAATAAAGAAAGCTGATGATCTTGGTGATTCTGTCAGTAGTTGTAATCGGCTTAGACAGTGGTAGAACACTGAGTTCCTTGCCTAGTGGTAACTGGACCAGTAGGGAGAGAAGGGTTGAAAGCCATAACAGCAACACAGTCCACGTTCACTCTGTATTTCCCAGACACCCAAGTCCCTACTTTCCACCTTAGCCGTCCGAGCACTTTGAGATTCATAACCATTCTCCCAGCCGTCTGATCACGACCAACTTCATAACCGAACGACGGAGCCACTGGCAGACCATTTCCGATCAAAGAAGCTGTCAAGACATTGCTGTCTTCATGTCCTTGGTAGAAAGGAGGTAGAGATGTGTATACCGTGATCTGTTGGCCTTTGTATTGAGCATAGACTTGAAGCTCGTCGTAGTAAATGCCAACTTTCTGATTGGGGTTCTTGGAGAGCAGGGTGAGTTGGACAGAGGAATTGAGGAGGTGATCGGTTCCTGAGAGGTTGAGCTGGTAGATATCGGCTTCCTTTAGAGAGAACTGGGGTTTGGTGGGATGTAGAATAAGCCAAACGAGTAATATTAAAGAGAGGAATGTTGTGAAAAGTGTAGAGAATATGTAGAATAGCTTCCTGGAGAGCTTGTTAAGCTTCAGTCCTTGTTTATCGCCGCAGTGTTTAGGAGATTTCGTAAGGGCTTGAGACATTTGCTATAGGAAGTGAGGCGATAGAACTCTAAAGTCAGAGAGAGATGAGAGGAGGTTTAAAGGGCTAAGTAATAAGGTGAGGGGAGGTGGGATGGGGTTATATATATAAAGGCAGCTGAAGCTGAAAGCAGCAATAATTCTCTTCTCTTCTCCTTGTTACTTTTGACTGGCAGCTTCTTCTACTTGATATTTGCTTGTGCTGTGTGAACTTCTGGAAAACACCGTTGATTTCGAGTGGTTGATTGAGTTTGTAGGTACTTGATGCACATGTATCAACCTTTAGATCATGCTACTACTACCTGTTAATGTTGACCATGATTCATCTTGGTGTGAGACGAGCTTAGCCTTTTCCTAAAAATAAATTGAACTGTTATATTGTAATTACTGACGTGCAATAGCAAAAGTCCAGTTGCATTACATGCATGCTTGATTAGATTAGAGTTAGCAAAGACTTGAAAAGAACAGAAAGTTAAGCTACTTCAGTAAAACCCTTTATCACTTTAGAATTACTTTTTTCAACTTAGATTTACTTTCAATTTTAACTGCTCTTTAACCCTGTTGGGGACCTGAGAACATAGATGTTATATATACGGATATAAAGTTTCTACTCCTGTATCCAAGAATACAAAACCTTTCCATGTTCATGTATTTTTCTGTTTGTTTTAGACCTCTTTTAGAATAATTCTCATAATATATGACAGGAATTAGATAGTATATCCTTGAATATATATATATATGTGTGGTATAAAGTTGAGCAATGTTAAGACAGATATAGTATCTCATAATCTCTATCATGCATCATGTTTCATGAATATACATGTTGTGTACTTATACAGAAGCAATCCAAAAGATCTAGTGGTTTTTTGTTTGAGTACGATTCTAACATCTCATTATTGTGCATTGCAGCAAACATAGTTTAGATTATAGGACACCACCATGTCAAAAGCATAGGATACATGGAGATATCTAAGCCTGAATCAGAGAGATTAGAAACACTATTGGAATAATTGAGAGGAAAGTGAAGGCTTTTAAAAGAGCAATAAGAGATAGTGTAAGCCAATAACTAGCCTTTTTTTTCATGTTGATTGAACATGAGTGAGAATTGGTTTCTAAATAGCCCTAGTGGAAGCCCCTTAATCTCAGTTTAATTACGCCCACTTGCTCTAGAAAACTGCAATGAGAAAGGCAGGTTTAGGGACTAAGATATGATTAACTAGACACTGTTGAAAATGGGAAGCTTTGAAGTACTTCTTGGTTTTTTTTTTTAAATCTTGTGCAGTAGAAAAGAGTTCAAAAGGAGAGCAAGAAGACATGGAGAATCTATCAAACATGCTTTTGGAAACCACTGGGAAACATTACCAATCATTCATTTTCTGGTTTCACTATGTCATGCAGCTGCATTTACTTTTAAGTTAAGAAAAGGGGTACTGTGTAAAAGACTGGTAGTTGATGACCTTGTATCCCCCGTCTGATGCGATTACTCGACTTGAAACTGGTCACAGCCATTGGATCTGATTACTATTGTTTTGTTTTGTATTAGGAGTTGCTTGTTTATTAGGGACCCTCATGCAAGAATCTTGAAGGGAATATTATACAATGACTTCCAGCCTTAACAAGCTTTGAATTTGAGAGCAAGGGTTTCTTTTCTGCTTTTCATGAACACTTTTTTTTAATTATCAAACCCTTCAATTTTTGCTTGCTACTTCTTCTTCTATAGGGACCAAAAAAATCAGTCACCCTTATAACTTTCATTGATTGTTTTAAAAATAAGCATGCTCAGATGTACCCAAAGGGTCACCTTCATCCCTTCCCTGAGTTGCTTAGTATGTTAAAGCACTGGTCGACTGAGAAGACATCAGTAGTGCACTAGGTCTCAACAAGTTCTCATTATAGAGGTTCTTAATATAGAAGCCTCCAATATGTTCTCTTAATCTGAATAGTATTAATTTCAATTCTGAGTGATTCAAGTAGTGTTCTTCTTATGATCAACATTTTCGTTATACGATTAGTACCAAGTTTTCATATGTTACAACTCTTGCACAATTTGAGCACGGCAGTACTTGCAGAGTTGCAGTGGAGGTGAATTAGCTCTAAGCCTTTTTGTGCCAGAGAAACAAAAAGGCAGATTACATCGTGCCTCGAGTAGTTGCTGTAAACGAAACTCAAACTCTCTCTAAGCTTTTGAATTTGGTGCAACCTTTATGGGAAAAATTACCTGCCACAATTAGTGGAGAAAAGAAAAGAAAAGAGCCATCATCATTTAGAGATGACTTTGACAAATCTTTGCTTGGACAATAGTGCAGCAACAAATATAGGTTTGTAAGCCAAGGAAAAGACGTATCTGTTTCAGCAGCTACTTTGCTACCAGAAAACGATGTTCATGATTTGGAGTTGCACTGAAGAACAAGTCGTTTTCGTTTCACCGCAAATTTGTATGAAATTTTCCATTTCTGGAGAGAGTACTGAAAGTAACAAGAAGATCATCTGTAGTTCTGTACTGGTATTCATTTGAAACAAAATAATTTCTCCTTCTTGACTCTCATAGATTACAAAATCCTTGAGTAGTTAGTACCAAGAAGATCATCAAATAAGTACAAATGAAGTTGTGTACATAATGCAAGTCAGAATGAACAAACCCGTTTGTAAGAGATAGGGAAAGAATGACTAAGGGAGCCCCAAGGAGGAATCAAAAAACTACAAGCCCTATTTTTACAAGGGTTATACATGGTACCATCGGTTACTATATATCCAAAATCTGAGATGAATAGGAAGTGGTGTCAGAAAGTATCTTCAGGCATCTCTCTCTCGGCCTCTTTCTCTCTAGTATGAATGATAATTAGCAATGGTATATTGCACCAGATGAACATGAATATTGCACAATATCTGGGTAAATAGAGCTAGCTCCCTCTTGATTCTTATCAATGCAGAAGGGACAGAAACACAAATTCTGCATTTTCATTGAATTGAAGATTATTTTCATTTTATAACCTTCCAAGTTTCAACCACATACCTAATGCCGTGAACTCGAAAATAACATATGATAATCATAAATAGAAATAATTACAAGTAGGAGATATAACTGTTTATGTTTGCATAGAGATTTTTGATTTCGAACAGATGCAGTGTCTAGATTAAAACTGACACAATACAATAGACATCCCAAGATTACTCATGATCACCACTCTCCTCCAGATACTTCTTCTTCTCCTCCTCCGTCATGAAAGCCGTGACCAGAAAAGTCTTCCCAATCCCCATCGGAGTCTTGAAAGTGATTTTCTTGGTGGCTGGTTCCTCCATGATCATTTCACTAATCCACAGAAACATTTGCTTGCTCTTGATCCCTGTCATCTTCTTCATCCTCGACTTCTCAACATAGGCAGTCACCTCTCACGCGAGTATTCGACCGTTCGAAGAAGTGTTCGTATGGCGCTTTCGACTTCATCCACACGAACCCGGTTTCCTTCACCCTTCCACACTCCGCAAGGTCCTTCATGGGAAGAACACCCTTGGGAAACCCTAGCTCCTCCAAAAGGTCTATGGACTGTTGAAAGCATGCTTCAGTTCCATGCACGCTTGTCTTCCACTAGAGCAATTTTTCTTCAATGTCCTCCAACCAAATTGGTGTTTAGAGGATGAAAGCAGAGAGCGCTTGGATTAGTATAATGTTATGAGCATGAAAGCTGAGGCTTATATTGATGGAATTAAGGGTCTTAAGGTTGTTGGTTGGAGGTTGAGCTGAATGGGTCTCTCTGTCTTATAAGGGTAGTTCACCAAAATGGGGATGGGAGCATGACATTATACTGATTGTAGCCGTTGGAATATGCTTTATCTACTTCGTGTGCTAAAACATTTCACATGGTATGGCGACCACAACAATACTACTAATAATGGCCAAATTTGTTCGAAACAGTTGAGATGCTTCTATTCAGATCAAATCTATAAGCACAAATTGTCCTTTTATTCGAGGACGCTGCTCTGCGAGCTTCTGTTCTCTAGCTCGACTGAAATGTGCTTCTAGTCAGATCAAAATCATCAAATCTATAAGCACAAATTGAAGAATGTTCGATAACCAGAGCAAGTTTACAGCTTAACCAAGTAAAACTGGAAGGGGGAAACTTCTGGCTCTCTGAACATCAAAAGATAATCCGCTAAGTAACAGGGTACCTCAGATTAGAACGAAATAGATTATGCTACATTAGTAACACTGTAAGACTGATGCATATTTAGACACCAAAAACTACGCGGAAATGTGTGATGAGCAAATTTATGAACATAAAAAACCAGAGACTGCTCCCCAAAAAAAAAAAAAAAAAACTGTGCAGAACCACTTGAGGTTCCCCTGTCACCCTAGTGCTTATCATCCTTGGGAATATCCTTGGGTGGAACCTTTGTCTCCAGTTCCTTTGGAGCAACCCTGCCAGAGAAAAATATGGGAGTCAATAAGGAGTTCCAGAGAAGACGATCAATCCTCAAGTGAGTGAAGTGACAAAACATTCATAACCCAGGTTTATTGACCAACCAAGTCTTTTGAAGAATACATTATCATCTTACAGCAAATTCAGCTTGGATATTGTACAAATACAAACTCATTAGCCAATTTTTAGGACTAGACAAAAGGAAGAAGTAAATGGGATTCGTCTAATCTGCTCTGCATCTAAGTTCTCAAGTTATATCAACCAATGCATCACTCAAACGAAAAGAAAAGATAAAAGCCACAAGTAGCGACGAGCAAAAGATGCGAGGAACGAAACCATCTCAAAGATGCCATGGTAACTTAAAATGAATTGAATCGATATTGAATTTGCAAAATGTCAACAAGTTCATACAGAAGTTCTTTGATGAAACAAAAGTTAAAGGGCGTACTTGGATTCTTCTTCAAGTGATACGAAAACAGAGACTTTCGTATATGCAACGAAGCGGAAGTGTTTGATCTGTTTTCTTGTGTAGCAGTTGAGGGGTATTTACTCGATCTAGACCTATAGATCGAATAATGGTGAGTACAATTAAGATCTATTAATTGTAGCTCGAGTCAATGTCTGAACCGCGTCAAACACCAACCACAAGTAATGAACGAGACTCGTCGATCAAAACTGGAAACAAACTGTATTGTTATTAATCTTCTTCTTGGATGCTGCTGAACATCAAACATCAATCCCTTTTTATACTACCAAATAAGCTACGTCTAGTGATGGGAGGAAAACTTAAATAAGGAAACTGACTAAATAAGGAATACTAATGACTTCCTACTCCTAGTACGACTAAGACCCCTTTAGCTTGCTGAATTGTTGAACCTATGTAGCTTGTTTCAGTCCCTCGAGGTGTACTGCTTATTTCTTTAACATCAATTATCACCTCATCGTTTAAGCTTCCAGTTTTCTTATCATCTCCTCCCCCTTTGAAAGGAATTGTCCTCAATTCGCTCAACCCATCATCCTCGAGATACGGAGATAAATCACCTACATTGAACGTAGCATGAACGCCATAGTCGCCGGGTAACTCTACTTGATAAGCGTTCTCATTAACCCTTCTTATGATCTTGTACGGGCCTTCTGCCCTCGTCATCAACTTGTTCTTTCGCTTGCTTGGGAATCTCTCCTTCCTCAAATGCAACCATACAAGGTCACCCGGATTGAACACACACGAGCTTCTATGTTGGTTTGAACGACGCTTGTAATCTGCATTTACTGACTCAATCCTATCCTTCACCTGTGCGTGTAATTTCAGCATAGCTTTCAACTTGGATTCTGCGTCCTGGTGTACCAACTCGTCTTTAGGTAGGGGCAGCAAGTCTAAGGGCAGGTAAGGATTAATTCCATAAACAACTTCGAATGGAGAATGCTTAGTAGCAAACGTCGGCGAGCGGTTGTAAGCAAATTCTGCATGAGATAGCTTGACGTCCCAATCCTTTTGTGTCTTGTTTACTAATCCTCGCAGAATTGTACCAAGGATACGGTTAGTCACCTCGGTTTGGCCATCCGTTTGTGGGTGATGAGAGGTACTAAACAGCAGCTTGGTTCCCACCTTTCTCCACAAAGTATTCCAGAAATAGCCAAGGAACTTTGAATCCCGATCAGACACAATCATACGCGGGATACAAAAGAGGGATTACGCGTGCACCTGATTATCTTGCTCCGAAAGTAAATCTCTCTTTTGTACTTCGCCACCACCGCTTTCTTTTACCGTCACACAACTACTCGGCAGACTCTGATTCTCAATTCTCGAGTATGTTTTGGAAATGACTTTGAGTTTTGTTCTCCAAGTATGTAGATAGCTATTATTATTATTATTATTATTATTATTATTATTATTATTATGTTCATGAAACTACAGTTTCAATTCTTTGTTAACCACCATGAATCCTAAAAAAATTAAATGACATTATAGATTATTCAAATCCTGAAACAGAGAGAACTATAGCTAAATGTACACATCCTGACCAAATTTCCCATAGATTCTCACACACCTGGTTTCAGCAAGTAAAGAGGTCTTGCGAACAGACTCGAGTGACTAGGCGGAGAGGGTAAGTTGTACCTGAAACAGACGCAAATCAAACCTTTATGTGGGAAATTACCTGCCACAATTAGTGGCCGGAGAAAAGAGCCGTCATCATTTTGATGACTTTGACAAATCTTTGCTTGGACAATAAATAGTGCAGCTACATTATATAAGACGTATCTGTTTCCGCAGCTACTTGCTACCAGAAAACGATGTTCATGATTTAGAGTTGCATTGAAGAAGAACAAGTCGTTTTCGTTTCACCGCAAAATTGTATGAAATTTTTCCATTTCTGGAGAGAAGTACGGAAAGTAACAAAGAAGATGATCTGTAGTTCTGTACTGGGGTAATCATTTGAAACAAAATAAATTACAAAAATTCTTGAGTAGTTAGTACCAAGAAGATCATCAAATAAGTACAAATGAAGTTTTGTACATAATGCAAGTCAGAATGGACAAACCACTGTGTAAAAAGACCGGGAAAGAATGACCAAGGCAGCCCTAAGGAGGAAACAAAAATCTACAAGCCCTATTTTTACAAGGGTTATACATGGTACCATCGGTTACTATATATCCAAAATCGAGATGAATAGGAAGTGTTGTCAGAAAGTATTTTCAGGCATCTTTCTCTCTAGGCATCAAGAAATGAAGTTGGCCCAACTTAAGCTAAAGCAGAAAACTCTACTCTACTCAATGATCATATGCATTGCCATCAGCTTCCGTTGGTGAAGGATCATTAAGTGCTTGACGGACAAATTGTCCCTTTATTCGTGGACGCTGCTCTGCGAGCTTCTTTCTGCTCTCGTAACGAACCTGTCCAAGAAAATTCCGTTAGACCTATAGCCTAGTTTACACCAATTAATAGGGTAGAAGTAAGACAAAGATACTGATGTACCTTCTTCTCGTAGCATCTATCTTTCCTCTTCAATCTGAACTTGTTTAGCGCAGCTTCTCTTTGGATGAATCGATTATTTCCACTCTGATTAAAGAAACTGTCTTCATGCTTGCTCTCTGAAGCAGGCCGAAACATAGCCGTCTGATCAACGTTGTTACTTCCACAAGCACTTCCATATCCAATGCTATTATTCCTATTGAGATGACTTGCGTTGCCATTGCCAAAGCTGCTATTAAGATGATTTGCATTGCCATTGCAAAAACTACTAGTTGCACTCTGGTCATTCTTTGAAGACATATGCACTCGATCCTCATCAAATCTTTGATCTTGCTGCTGCATTTTTTGTTCCATGGCCGCCTTAGAATTATGATATGCAGCGTCATAGACGACATGCTTTGGTTTATGGCTTTGAAGATTGGTTTGATAAAATGTACTCATTAGAAATGAGGGATCGTGCTGGGCAGCTGAACCTGGCATTGGTGATGGACTAGACTGTGTGCAAAATGTTGGCGGCCCTACAGTACCATAGCCATTGCACATATTGTTAAACCTTACACCTTTAGCAGGAACAGGAAGAGGAAATAATCTCTGCTGAGGGCATGACGTTCCGATTTCAGACTGGTTAGACTGACCAGTAGCTAGAGTGATGACACTCCTTGGAATACTTGGGCTGGCACGAGGAGGAGTATCACAATCCATATTGAGAGGGGATGCAGGCTTCTCAGATGTTGTTTCATATGCCTTTTGTTGATCGTGAATACCAGTAAATGAATTCTGGAGCTGCATTGGTCTGTTGATATATCTGTTGGAGAATAGTTGATTAGAAATCCAGTGAGAGTTCAGTCTTAAATCATCTAAGGACATTGATGATGTTCACATATTACACAATTCATTTGCACGATAATAAAAGGAAACTCACCTTGAAAAGGCTGAGGCGTTGGAGTGGCCAAGAGTGTGCCTTTTCTCAGTAACTTGAGTATCAAAGCCACTGGAATCTGATCTTCTCAAAGAAAGATCCAATTGTGGAGAAGAGTCATATGTGTTAGGTCTATTACTAGAAGAAGAGTTTCTCTGGTAGCTCCTTGGATAACTACTGGTTACTCCAAAGAAGTCAGTTGCATTTCTCGACGAGTTGACAAGGAGATCATTATCATCACATGCCTCACTATCTATATTAGCATCCCTCCTATGACTTCCGGGCTTGGCACCCTGACAAAGTGGAGTTGCTAAGTTCTCCTCATAGGCATTCACTGTTGGTCCTATTTTGAATGATGCATCGACAAATGTTAGCAAATCGTTTCACCAAATTGAACAGACAAGAAGCAGTTGAATTGAAATGTAAAGATTTTACCTCTAACTTCATTTTCACACAGCTTTACAGCAGAATTGTTGTGTCCATCTTTCTGCATGCTCATGTCATCCAGAAATTTTTTGGCCGGTATCTGCTGTGAGAATTCCTGCATATCCACAGGGGCACTCTCAGCTTCAAAATCTGGCTTTGTACAAGAGCTCTACAAGAGAGAGAGAGAGAGAAAGCTCTCAGTCAGTACATCAATCTATCTGAAACTCATGAATAAGTAGTCACTGTAAAACTAGCCTGATCACTAAGATGGACAAAGTGAAAGCATTGCTTTACATGGGATACTGACTGGTGTTATTATATATCCAGAATAGTGAAACACACACCTGAGAATCAGTCCCCTTTTCTAAATTTTCCTTATTCCTCAGAGTGCATGCCGCATAGCCACTGGAATGATTGCTTGCAGCATCATTCTCAGACGTGAATTCAATCTTTTGTTGTCCAACACTCTCATCTTGGGGCATATTTCTGGCTAACTGATATACAGAAAAGAAAATAATTAATTAATTTCGATTAAGCAGGCATACGAATATAAAACTGAACCATAAGAAACAGAAAAATCGAAGAAAGTGAGTAGGCATACGGATTGTCTTCTCCAAACATGCTGCCATAGATTTCTCAGCTCATTCTTCCTAATTGGCTTAACAAGATAGTCAGAAACACCTCTCATCATGCACTTGTAAACCGTGTTAATCGAATCCTGTGAGGACATCACTGCACCATCACAAAACAAGGTCGGATTAGTTTCAGTAAGAACCACCACGGTGGAATCAAACAAATCATATGTCATGTCAAAATTATCTGTTCTTTATAACATACTTATAACAGGAATGTTCTTGCAGATCTCATGCTCCATGATTAGCGTAAGCAAAGCAAACCCAGATATCGATGGCAGATCTACTTCCATCAGGATGAGGTCTATCTTATGGGGACTTCCCTTCAATATCTCCCATGCCTTTAAGCCATCAGGCACAGCAGCAACTGCAGAAACAAACACAAAAATTAAGTTAAGTTCAACGAATTATGTGGTGGCCTAGTTATTCACATGATCTACATGGGAGAAATTCATAAATACTACAAGTCGCAACATGAAGATCCCACTAACTCAAAGGGGATCTAAGAGTTCACCTCATATCTCAAGTCTTCACTATAAATAAAACCTCATCAAACAAACCAACCCTTTGTCCCTAGAAACAGTTAAACCACCTTAATCATTCCTACCTAGTATAGTTAGCTAGCTGTCTGTAACTATGTTAATCCTTAAACTTAGATACTCTCGTGTTAAAATCTCTCTCTAAAGAGCTAAAATACATAGAAACTGTCAGCCTCTTCCAGCTAAAAGAACTATTCCTAATCCTGGACATGGTTGACTTCAATAAAACTTACCATCATCTAATCCACTTTAGTATGAATGATAATTAGCAAGATTATAGATCAGGGACAAACAATATTTAGCTGATCTTACAGAGAGATTAGATCGAGTTCTGTTCTTGGCCTATATTACTATAACCAATTCAAAACAATCACAGAAGCACTTCAACTTCATGTTGAATTCAATTCCCAAACTTCTTCTTCATCATCAGCACATAAATCTTAACCCTTTTTCTCCTTTTACCCAAAAAAAAGTCAGGCAAAGAAGGAAAAAAAGAGAAAAGAAATACCAGGATCTAACTCATCAAATTTAAGATTGCCAAAAAAACACAAAAACCCAATTCGATTATCAAACCAAAAAGTACCATAAAGAACCAAAGAGATCAAAACTTTAAGCCAAACCCAACTCACCTCTGTAGCTACATTTCTTGAGCAAAGCAGCTATGATATGCCTAGTTGAGTCATCAGCCTCAACTAACAACACTCTCATGTTCATTCCAGGCAATAACTTCTCCCACCTCATCACAACTCCACTTGATGACTCACCACCACCCTGCTTGTTGTTCTTCATCTCTGTACTACTACTTGTCTGCTTCTTCTTCTCCAAAAACTCGCTCTCTGTACTACTGCTCAGCACAACCTCACCCATTTCTCTTACCCACAAAATTTATAGTAGTAAAAAACAGAGCCTTTTCGTGTGTCTCTGTGTTTTTGTCGAGTCTAAAGGCTCATCCTTTAGCTTGAAGAAGAACAAAAGTACACAACTTTTTTCTTCTTCTTATTACAGAAATATCTGCAGAAATCTTTTGCTGCGAATCGGACGGTGATGAGATCTAGGTGGGGAGGTGATCCAACGGTGACAAATATCTAGAAAAAATTGGTAAAATATCTTGTGCGGCAGCCACGTCATCAACCCAATCTAAGCGGAAGGCCACAGAAGAAGAGTTTGATCAAAAGGCGCGGCGTCATTGGGTTCTTCTTGTTTTTGGTGGCCCCCGTTTTATTTTGTAAAACATTTTCTCTTTTTTTTTTCCTGGAGATTTTTCGGTGCAAACAGGTGGCGGGACCCGCGGGGGAGATATTTGGAGATATTTATGTTAGGATCATGGCCAGGATGGTGCCACGTGGAAAGGCCGGAGGGTGGAGGGGAGGTGCATTTTGGACCTTCCAAATGGTCAATTACCGTTTCTTCCAAAAAAGAAAAGAAAAAAAGGAAGTGTTTCTCCATCGACTAAGTTTGTGCGATTAGTCACTGCTTAGCTTTCAATTCACATAAAAATTATACATTATTGGTTACTTTATTTGGTTCACAACAGTGATCAATTTATCAATTGTTATTTTCTCAATATTGTTAAGTTGTTAAGGTTGCTATATTATATAAGGACTTCTTGATGAGTGCGGAAGTAAACATGTGGTGTTGTTTGTGTCTGATTGGGTAAAAGGGGCCTTTGGGGTGCAATTGGATACTTATGATAATAATATTGCCAACCCACCAGCACCACTAGTGGCTCTAAAATATGGCCTTAATCTTGTTTAATGGTACAATTGGCCCCTTATGATAGATGGCATCTTTCAGTTGGTCCTTCTAAAACATACATTCTTATCAAAATCACATCGTACTATTTTCTTCGTGGACTTTGTGGTGTCTTACACAATTGTAAAATGGACTAATTGGAATCTCACCATCAATGTGTATAATTTGAGAAAGCTCATAATTTTAATCATGAGGAATGTAAGTTAGACAGAAACGTAAATTATGAGACTAATGAATTTAGTAAAGTTCAGCTTGATATGATGTATTTCGTCATATAATTTCCTAAACTTAGTAAAGACTAATGGAATCATAAACTTACTTGAAATTAGTTTTGTGCTAATTTCCTAAAGTAAGTTTCATCACACTTGAGCACTTGGCCTTAAGGCACTAGGCAATTATAAGTTTAAGTTATGAACCTAATGAAACATAGTCAGTCATATGCAAGATGCCCACCTACCGATAATACAGGCCAAGTAACAGATTGAGAGAGGCCCAAACATAACAACAACCTCTAGCTCTAAGCCCAATAGATAAGTTCAATATTGCATTTCATTGGATCTGGTAAAGAACTCCCCATATATTCTTACTAAACTTTACCACTCCTTTGAGAAAGAAAAAAACAATAATAAAAAAATTAAAATGGAAACAAAGTAAAGAAAATGAAATGTCACACACCATTCTCTTCTGAGTCATATCTAAGTATTACCACTATACCATGTTGGAAAATATCTACACCACATTCCTATCCATTAAGACCATTATCCCCTATCCAAATTGAAGAATTTGGACACAGCCAAATTCAAAGCATTAAACTAGTTAGGGCCAAATCCAAGAATAAACACGTGTTACGTGGGCCCAAACTGTCCCAACCAAAGGCCCATTCCCACTTGGAGTCAGAGCCTTCAAGCCATACACACCGTCCATCACTATTAGTCTACCAAATCAACGCTCCAAATTCATTTTAACCTCTTGCAGAGAAGAAAAGCAGCAGATTATGAAGTGGATAATGTCTGGGAAATATTGCCGCGTAGTGATTATGGTCCCAACTCTCACTTTGCTCTCCCTCGTCTCTACAAGAACGCAACAACTACTAAGCTTAGACTTGAACTCCTAAACTTCTTGTCACAAATCTACAACTCTCAACCCAAATGGCTACTCTCTTTACTTCATCTACCTTTTTAGCAAATACCCAAATCTCCAAGCTCTCATCTGACTCTTCAAGTTTCTTGAACCCATGTCAGAATCTGATGAGACCCGTTTCGATTGCGATTGGACCCAGAAAGAAAAGCCATGGAAACTCACTCTGTGTGAACATGGCTTGGGATGGTCCGCTTTCTTCAGTCAAGTTGATTATACAGGGAAAGCATTTGGAGGTACTTAGCTTTAGCTGTTCCTTGTATTAAAGTTTGAGTCTTTTGAACATTTTTGATGAGGTTTTAGTTTATTTGCTTTATGTGTAAGTAATGCAGGATATAGTGGAGAAGATGGTTTTTTTAATCTGTTTGGAAGTTTTGGGTTTTGAGAAATCTATTAAAGTTTTGGTCTTGATTGATTTGTTTTCATGTACTATTCATGTTAGGATGGTGCATAAATACCTTAATATGTTAATAATGCAGTCAGTACATAGTTGAAAAATATTGTAGCTTATATTTGTTTAGAAGCTAGTGTTTTCATAGTATGATGAAGTTTTGGTGTCGATGGATTTGTGTGGATTTGGAGTAGTGAAACGTATAAGTTAGAGGCTTAGAGCTAATACTATGAATCTGTGATCACATACATGTTAGGATGGTTGAGTTTGGACTTAAAGTGTTAAAAGGTTTTCTATAGAAGTGGAATCTGATTGAGGAATTTGAATGTATGTTATCGCAGTTGACAGAGCCAGTTAAGAAGCACGTAGAGGATAAGGTTGGGAAGGCAATCGCAAAGCATAGCCACCTAGTGAGAGAAGCTGATGTTCGGTTGTCTGTTCGAGGTGGAGACCTTGGAAAAGGCCCGAAGATCAGGAGATGTGAGGTAATTTGTTTATGGTGTCGTGAATGAATGTTTTGGATCATCCGGGTTTTCGATTAATGTGTGGTTTCTCATAAGCATTTGTGGATTTCTATTCGTCTAGGTTACTTTGTTTACTAAGAAGCATGGTGTGTTCCGGGCCGAGGAAACAGGTGAGACGCTTATTGCTAGCATTGATCTGGCTTCTTCCATCATCCAGAGGAAGTTGAGGAAAATCAAGGAGAAGGAGTCGGACCATGGAAGACACATGAAAGGGTTTAACAGATCGACATACAGGGAGGCTCAAATCGTACCACCTGTGGAACTGGAGGAGGAGCCAGTTCCACAGAGTGAAGAGCAGGACTTGCTGGATGAGGTTCCCACTTGAACTTTTTTTACTTATATTCACTTCTAAATTTGACTTGCAAAGTACTTTGACACACTGATATCTTTCATCCTTGATTCTAGGTTGTCCGTACAAAGTACTTTGACATGCCACCTTTGACAGTCGCCGAAGCAGTTGATCAATTGGAAAATCTTGATCATGACTTCTATGCTTTCAGAAATGAAGAAACTGGTATGAGCTACAAAAAAACACTGATCTTCATAGCATTGTAAATCAAACTTCAGGTTTTTAATTCTGTCAAAATCTTCCTTCTTTCTTGCTCAGGTGAGATTAACATTCTATACCGAAGGAAAGAAGGCGGCTATGGGGTCATCATACCGAAGGGGAGTGGGAAGGCCGAGAATGAAGTGGTAGAAAGAGCTAGAGAACCTTCCTTGGCAGAATAAGTAGGACTTACCAAAAATGTATATATTGATGTTTCCTAGTGATCTGTAGGATTTCTAATAGCAAAAATGTATTTGGAAGCTGAGTCCTCCTAAGACAATTTTTGATTTTAAGTATGAGAGGCATTGTACATTTGTACTTGAATGTATGAACAAAAGTTTCTGGTATACAAATTCAAGCATCATTTCATATTTCATTGTTGTCCCGAACATATGAACTCAGCTACATGTGTAACTTCCTTTCTTTGCTTCTTCTAACATCAAATGACAAAAAGAATTGGCTAGTAGAAATTGAAAGAACAAACGGAATAGTTTATTGAATTGATGCCTCGAGCACACGTGCTTTCAACTCCATGTGTAACTTTTCCATTTTGATAACAAACGGAAATTGCAAGCACTGTTCTCTCTGAGTTGTTGGGGACCAAAAGTCTCCCTCCAAACTCCAAAGTTTTTTCCTCGAATGTGATCTTCCACCAACATCTCAAGCCCAATAGACCATTACATCTCCGAAGTCTTTTATTTGTTCGATAGGGTTCATTCTTTGTTTCTTTCTTGAAGAACTTTGTGCATGATTCTTTAATTACATACTAGATCTTCTTCAACTACTAGTGTGTTTGATACTAGTATTTTTTTCCCGTTCTATGTTTCAAGGTTATTGAAGTGATAATAATTAATAATTAAAGTACAATATTTAAATTTAATAGAGGTGGAAAATAGTTTTAGAAAGTATTTAACATTCCAAATAGACATTGATAAATAACAGTAATGTTCTTGCATATTTCTTATCAAATTAGGTTTTTAGAAGTAACCAGACTCCCTTGTAAAACGACGTCCTAGTGTCCCGACTCCCTCTTCGAAAACCTAGCCGCTCGGTCTCCTCGTGCCATCGATCTCCCTCCCTTGCTACCCGATCTTAAATCATCGTGAAATCGTCCTCCCCACCGTCTCTCGATCACATCCATCCTATTGCATTGCCTTTTGCTGAAAACCTAGTCGCCCGACCCTCCACTGCATCTCTCGCCGTCTCGACCACCACGTCGATCCCAATCTCTCTCTGCCTCCTCCTAAATCCAATTCGGATACCACTCTTCCCTTCCTCATATTCTACTGATTACTCCAATACCATTGCATGTGATTTTCCACAAGATTACCATTAGCTTCAATTCCTCATTCTCGGCCTCCCTTTAGTTTTCCGACCTTCCTTCTCGATGTCTCTCTCTCCCTTAACAAGTCTCAATTCCACCTCCGCATATCGACATCGAACCAAGAGGAGGCAGTCCCTCCCTCCCCCAAGGCCGATCCTCTTCCCGACGCTGAGCCCCCGATTTTGGCGGTGGCATTGGGGCGGTGGATCTCACAGTTCCTGATAACGAGGAGGATGAAGAATGGTACTATGTCATTACTCGATGTTTCTCTATCAACCCCTTTGATTCCGACAAGGTTCAAAGTTTCAAAATGAAGATGATTAGCTTGTGGCGCGATGTTGCGGGTTCCGGCAATATCAGTTTTGAATAGGTTGCTCATGATTGTTTTGTGTACAAGTTCCGATCTGCGAAGAATCAGAAAAGGGTTGTTGAGCATAGTTCTTGGTTTCATCACGATACAACAAGTGTGGTGGAACACTTTGATGGCTTTGATGATCCTTTTATGATTCTGGCTTCTAAATGTTTGGCCTGGGTTTTTGTCAGACCTACTTCGGGTCGTTTTGCTTCAGCAACTCTCCATGTTAAGTGGCTCAAGGGCATGGGGAATGCGCTAGGTGGTTATCACTCTCACGATCCACTCCTGGTGTCCCACCGCTCTGAGGTTAAGCTTTGTGTAGACCTCGATCTTTGCAGGCCACTTGTGGTGAGCACTACTTTCATTCTTGGTCCTAATTATTCTGTTGAGGTCATCATGGAATATGAATGCTTGAAAGGCGATTGTGCTGTGTGTGATGTCTTTAAGCATGGTGCTTCGGGGTGTCTGAAATTCCCGATGATCTCGGCCTCCAAGCCGCCGCAGGCTATGGTGATAACTGGTGCCTCACTGATTTGGATAAGTCGGTCGCAACCTCAGGCTTCAAATGGGAAGGGGGCCTGATCCTGGAACCCTTGTGCATGCCTCAGGCGGTGCTACTATACCCATTCACTCGAGTGGGCCGAACCTTAGTCCAGCTAGGGCTCCGACACTCTAGATTGAATGGGCCCACTAACATGGATATTCTTTTACAGGTACTTGTTCCGGATGCTCCAATACCAGATGTTGTTTATGAAATTCCACAATTTGATGACGACTAGCCAGGAGGGTCTAGGAGTGACCAAGGGTGGTGCGTGCCGTCCGAGCAACAAGAGGGACCATCCCAGTTTTGGTCCCAAGGTAAGTGGCATGAAGAAGGTGTCACCCAAAAAGTCTACTATCCTTCTGCCGGTTGATATGGATATGATGCTGATGCGCTGTGACGCAGTGTAGAGCAATAAAAAGGACCCCTAGCTAATTAAGAAGTGGTACACCCTTAAATTTGACAGTTACTCGTGCTACTCTGGTTTATTAGTCTAGGACAAGCGTGTCATTTCGTTAAAAAAGTGTAGTTATATTATAGAATTTCTTATTTTGCGTGTCGGATAATCCGGTGGAATTCTGTATTGCTACTGACTGTGATCTTATAGTGGATAAAATTTTTGCGCCCTCTCAAAATAAAAAATAAATTGATAAATATTCAATTTCAGATGTATGACATGTCATGCCACATAAGATTTAGGACCTCTACTTCATATGTCCCATTGAATTGATCTTTGTTAACGATTGCCCGATTTCACTCACGAGATCCAAAATGTTGGAAATACCCAAAATAGTTCATTCCAAAAAGGTTTTAGAACTGCTTTGTGGATTATAAAGGGCAACACGTACTATGAGTTCTCACAGTTGGAGTTGGTAGGAGAATCTGCCATGGGATTTACATGACACTTGTACATCCGCTCTACAACTTTGATTGGAAATTGCCAACGGGAATTGTACATATACCCGGCTTAATCACCTACACACGTGCTTAGGCGACTTCAATTATATGTTATAATACGTCTCACCGCCACCACGACAGGACCCACCGCCAGGAAGGCTCCAACTTCGATAACCAAACCCGCCCGATATCCGATCAGGATAACGCTCACGCGCCGCTACCGATACCGGTTAGACTACACCCAGCAGAAGAACACACACACCAAGTCCCACATCGAAAACAAGAGGACAGCCCAACACCCAACCACCAATATATGCCGGTCAACTGAACATTAAAGGGTACGCGCTCCTAACTCACTACACCATTATTCTGTCCAATCTTTATATCGTTTCTGACTTAAACATCGGAGGGTTGAAGGCGGGTTACTCCGTCTCTCCTTAACCGCTGTTGGTCTTAGCAGTATCAAGGTCCGAGATCGACATCGCCCGACATCAATTATACAGCGACATCGCCTGATATCAATTATACACCGACATCGCCCGACATCAATCATGTACCGCTACCGCTCAACCTTAACTACCTCGAATCCCATTCTTTCCTGATCCCGCCCAATACCCGATATCCATACCGCGGATACTAAACATCAACATCCGCTCATATCTTGAATATCCCTTATTCAGGATATGAACATTGGCGCCGTCTGTGGGAATCGCACACAAGAATTTTTTTTTTCAAACCACGAAACTCTCAGCAAGCGACGAGCATGGACACCAGCCTGACACTGGGAATATCCCCCGGTACCGGACAGCGGGAAAACCATCACGATAGCGAACATGACGATCAAACGATCCAGCGGCCAGGAAAACGCCACGTAAGCATTACACGTAACCATATCGCCGGCATGCAACGCCGGTACGAGGCAGCCATGGAAAGGTGCGTAGAACTCGAGAAAGCCAGGGACTTCGAGCACCAGCGATACATCGGGGCATCCACGGGGAACAGGAGGGCCAACCCGGGCCCATCATTAGAAGCACCCCAACCCAGCAACCAAGAGCCAGGATCGCCGGAAGGAGACCACGGACTGCAAGGCGTCGACGGGCCAGAACCATATGACTTCACCCATTCACCGGTATCACCCCCCCCCCCCCCACACGTCAACAATAGAACGAATACAGACGACCCACCCAGCGGACAGATGGCGGCACGAGTGGCCGACCTCGAAATGGTGATACGACGGCTGTCACAACCAGAACCCAGCTACCTCGACCGAACACTCCCGGCAGTGCGCAAGGAACCGTTCTCGAGCGACATCATGCGCCGCGGGCGACATCCGTTGGCAAAAATCAAAATAGAGCGATACAGGGGAAAAACAGACCCGTCCCTCCACATCGACGTCTTCACATCAGCAACAACCGGCAGGGGCTACGACGACGCCACAAGCTGTTACCTATTCATGGAGAGCCTAACGGGCGAGGCGCTCAGCTGGCTCTTCAGCATCCCGCCAAAATCCATAAAATCTTTCCCAGAACTCATTAAAGCTTTTTTAAAGAGATACATTACATCGGCGAGTTGCTCACTAACTTACAATCAATTGCAGGCTATAAAACAGGAACCCACGGAGGGACTAACCACGTTCATTTCTCGCTGGAACACCGCTATCGCCAACTGCCGCGGCATATCAAGCGACTCGGCCTTCTGCGTACTCAGAAACGCCCTACAACCAGGATCACTAACCTGGAAGCTCAACGAGAACCCAGCCACCACATACGCCGACCTACTAGACCGCGTGACATCTCATGCCCAACTAGAACTGCAAACTTTCGGCTCCAATCCCACGACATCGCAACAGGTAAACACATTCACCCCAAACATACAAGAAGCACTCCCCGCCAACGATCGATCACGGGTAACCCCACCCAGGAATAAGGGAAGATCACAGGACCAGGACCAACAGCGATGGCGCCAAGGCGGACAACGACACAACACCGGAAGGTACAATTACGCCAACAACGGCAAAGGTTACACCAGCAGCGGGAAAAGACAACGAGAAGAAAAAGCAAACTACACCACCCCGCTACCACAACCGGTATTCAGCGTACTGAACGCCAAGTACGCCGAAATCCTCACGGCTCACCCAGAACTATTCACACTACCCAAAAAGTCATACCGAGCAACAGATTACAGGAACACGGGGAGGTGGTGCGACTTCCACCAAAACGAATCCCACGACACAGAAAGGTGTCACGAAGTAAAAAAGGCAGTACAAGCACAACTGGAGAAAGGAAACCTATCAGCGTTCAGGACGGGACACAACGCCCAACCGGAGCGCCCAACAACGAACATCAATAGTGTGAGAAGAATCAACGCAATCACGGGCGGCAAGTCCAAAACGGAACGAAGAAACGAACGGGCGATATGCAACCTACGAACAGGGACCGGCAAAGGCCGCCAGGACCGGCTGGGGATCCATAACATTCCACGAATCAGAAGAGCAGGAAAGACCGCCAGTATCGGAAGACTACCCCTTCCTAGTGGACGCCGTGATCGACCTATGCAGCGTCGGGCGGTGCCTCGTGGACACAGGCTCTTCAGTCAACGTCATATTCCGGCCGGCGTACGAGGCACTTGAGCGACTTCCATCTAAACTAAAGAGGGACCACCACCCACTAGTAAGCTTCAACGGCGACCAAATACAACCACTGGGAAGCGACTACCTCAGAATCGCTCTGGGACAAGAGGGCTGCAGCGCCGAGACACACATCGAGTTCCTAGTGGTCGACGCCCCGTCATTCTACAACGTCATCATCGGATGCAACACCCTAAACAGAATAAACGCCATCGTATCGCAACGAATGCTAATAATGAAATTTCCAACGACCGGGGGAGTGTGCACCGTCAGAGGAACAACGCCCACCCTACCAGGATCCCCAGAACACGCCAACTACCCGGCGAGGGAGGTATGCGCGCTAAAGGGAAACAGACTGCACGAGGCCCCCCAGGATCCACGGGCAGCATCACTAACGGCCCGCCCATCAGCCGAGACAGTCACGAAGCCGATCTCCATCTCGGACGAACACCCGGAACGAACCATCAAGATCGGGGTCAACCTGGACCCAGCAATCGAGACCGCTCTTGTCAACATACTCAGGGAATGCGGCTCCGTATTCGCATGGTCATACGCCGACATGCCAGGAATAGCAACGGACATCGTCTCACACAAACTAAACATCTCGCCCGACGCCATCCCAAAGAAACAGAAGCGGCGAGCATACAACGAAGAGCAGTACAGCGCCATGAGAGAGGAGGTAACCCGGCTACTCGACATAGGGTTCATCAGAAAGATCCACTACCCGGAGTGGGTCTCAAACGTCGTCATGGTCAAAAAAAGCAACAACAAGTGGAGAATGTGCGTAGACTACACCGACGTCAACAAGGCATGTCCAAAAGATTCCTTCCCATTACCACAGATTCACCAACTCGCGGACGCCACCAGCGGCCATGAACTCCTGTCAACAATGGACTGCTACTCCGGATACAACCAAATCAAAATGAACCCGGCTGACAGCGAAGCAACATGTTTCATCACCGACCGAGGACTATACTGCTACAACGTCATGCCTTTCGGAATGAAAAACGCCGGAGCAACGTACCAAAGATTCATGACGGAGCTGCTCGCGCCACTAGACAACGACACCGTCGCAGTCTACGTGGACGACCTAATTGTCAAAAGCCGACACCGGGAGGACCACGTAAGAAACCTCAAGACAGTACTCGACACACTCATCAGCAGCGGCATGAGGCTCAACCCGGCAAAGTGCATCTTCGGGGTAACAACAACGAAATTCCTGGGATACATGGTGAGCCAACGCGGGATCGAGGCTAACCCGGGAAAAGTCCAGGCTGTCCTCGACACAACTCGCCCGATAACAAAACAGGAACTTCAGGCGCTAACGGGAAAACTAGCATCACTGGCCCGGTTCATAGCACGATATACAGACAAATGTGGCCCGTTCTTCAAAGCAATCAGACTCACCAAAAAGAAGGCAGTAGAATGGACCGACGAGTGCGAATCAGCACTAACCGCCATCAAACAGTATCTCGCCCACATCCCTTTCCTCTACGCACCAGTTCCGGGCGAGGTCTTATACATCTACCTCGCCACCTCGCTCACCGCGGTTAGCTCAGCACTAGTCAGACGGGATACCGACACCGAATTACCAGTATTCTTCACCGGAAAAGGATGGGAAAGCGCAGAGGCAAAATACCCGGCGCTCGAGCAATTGGCTCTAGCGCTAATAACATCGGCGAGACGCTTGCGACCATACTTCCAATCTCACACTATACACGTCCTAACGGACCAACCACTACGCCAAGTACTGGCTAGCCCCGACCACTCCGGAAGATTAACCAAGTGGGCGATAGAACTCAGCGAGTTCGACATCGAATACAAACCACGAGGAGCAATAAAGGGACAGGCAATAGCGGATTTCATTGCAGAACTGACACCGACAATCACCAACCAACAACAGCCAGCGCCCAGCACATCGCCCACTACCCAGGTAACTACACCATCATACTGGAACTTATACGTCGACGGATCCAAGACGGCCATAGCGGCAGGAGCGGGGGCAATCCTAACCGGTCCCGGCAAAACATACGCCGAATACGCTCTGCGGTTTGCATTTCCGGCATCCAACAACGAGGCCGAATACGAAGCCCTAATTGCCGGCCTACAACTCGCCCTGGATACGGGGGCCAGGGATGTTAATATATTCAGCGACTCCCAACTAACGGTCAATCACGTAACCGGGGAATTCGAGGCACGCGGGACACAGATGTCGGCATACCTGGGATACGTAAAAGCGCTACTAGGCAAATTCTCCTTCTACAACATAACGCACATACCAAGAGAGCAGAACAAGAGGGCTGACGCCCTAGCGAGACTAGCAACCGCCCCAGAAATCGCGGCAAGGGGACACACAATGGTGGAAACACTAGAGCGACCAAGCATATCCAAAAGCTTTCAGGAAATATTCACAATAACCACAGCAGCGCCACCGGCGGCGCCAGAAGAAGATTGGCGAACAGGCTTAACCAAGTACCTCACTGATGGAACAACGCCAACCGATCGAACAGAAGCAAGACAACTCGCCCAGAGAGCGGCGTACTACAGCATGCAAAACGGCCAACTATACATAACCAAAAGGGGATTCCCAATGCTCAAGTGTGTCACGCAAACGGACGGCAGGGGCATGCTAAAAAACCTCCACGACTGCGAGTACGGCAACCACGGCGGACCAAATAACATCATACACAAACTACTCCGATATGGGTTCTACTACAGAGGTATGCGGCAGGACGCGAGAGATATCATCGACCAGTGCCAGGCCTGCGCCCAGCACGCACACCGGATACACGCCCCGGCAGCGCCAATGTCCATCATCGTTAGCCCTATACCATTCGCACAATGGGGACTCGACCTAATCGGACCACTAAAGGCGTCTTCCGGCCAATTCAAGTACATCATCGTCTGCATAGACTACCACACGAAATACATCGAAGCCAGGCCGCTTGTCCTCATCACCACAAAGAAGGTCATCAATTTCCTCTGGAAAGACATATATTGCCGATATGGAGCCCCGCTAACGATAGTCACCGACAACGGGAAACAATTCAACAACGACGAGATGAAGAGGTTCACCAGCAACCTAGGAACTCGCCTGGTATTCGCATCGGTATACTACCCTCAGACAAACGGCCAAGTAGAAGCGGCAAACAAAAAAATAAAGAACGGCCTGAAAAAAAGAATGGAGGACTACAGCCACAAATGGGCAGAAAGCCTTTACGAGGTTCTCTGGGCGATACGGACAACGCCAACAGAAGCAACTGGGGACTCGCCGTTCTCACTAGTATACGGCGCCGAGGCCGTTTTACCATTAGAAATCACACACCGAAGCCCGAGACTCGAGGGATACGACCAGGACACCAACGAGCACGGCTTAAACATGGCCAACATACTCCGAGAAGAACGGCAGGACGATACCGTTATCGCGCTCTCGGCAAACAAGCAACTAGTAGCCCGACATTACAACAGACGGGTAAAGGCACGGAAGCTCCACGTGGGCGATATGGTCTGGAGAGAGGTCATCCCCAAACCTAAGGGCTTAGCACCAACATGGGAAGGCCATTTTAAAATCACCGAGAGCGTCACGCCATCCACGTTCATCCTCCAGGACAAGAACGGCCTCAGGATACCGCGCACGTGGAATACAGAACACCTCCGATATTGTCACCAGTAGCAACACGGACGAAGGAGCCAATCAATCAGCATCATCGCACCTGGGACTCAAACCGCTTGGTCATCCGGCACCACCACCGATGAAACAAAAATTCTTCAGACCTTTGTCGTTTAACTATATCGCGTTCCCGGACGCCGATACTTGTAAAGCAAAAAAAAAAAAAAGAGAGAGCATAGTAAAAGCCCAGCGAGGCACAAGTGGAGTAGCCAAATTGGTGAACCACTATAAAAACACTTGTCTCACTTACATACGAGTCGCCAGGACACTTTGGTTATCTCGATAAAAACGCAGAACGCTACATCATTCTCAGACGTTATCAGGGACACCGGTCACCCTAAACACTTTGATTCCACAAACAGACAAACGAATTTTTTTCAGACCTTTCATCGTTGGCGATACCGGGCAACACTTTTCATCATTCATAAGCCATCACGGCAAGAGTACAAAAAAATTCAAATAGGCCTACACTAAGCAAAAATAAAGCGATACAACTGTAAGGTAAAGGATGCCCGAGCTTCACAGCAGATCTGCAACGCCATCTTCAAGAAACCGCTCCCGATACAAGCCAGCCAACCTCTCACTCCGGGCCTGAGAAAAAAGTTCAACATCACGAATATGACGGGTTAAAGGGGTCGAGGGAGACGCACTAGGCGTTAAGGGGTGAAAACCGTCAGGGGTCATACCTTGGGAAACATTCAACCGCTGTCGCCCTTCCTCCTCGGCCTGCTCCTCCTTGACCTTGATAAGGGCCTCACGCTTCAGACGGCGCTCTTCGGAAATACGCTTCAGGTCAGCGTCATACTTCTCGTTCACCCAGCCGTTGTCGAAAAAGCGTTTCTGAGTCTGCTGCAGGCCGTCAGTAAAAGCCTTCTTAACAGCAGCGTTAAATTCAGGGCTGGCTTTGAAATCGTCCACGGCATCGGTCAGCTCCTGCTCACGCCGATCCTCCAACTCCTTCACCTGGCCGCGCAGGGCAGTAACCTGGCCCTCGGCAACGGCCAGACGAGCCTTTAAGTCTTCAGCCCGCCGCCGCTCCTCCTTAACTTCTAACTCGAGCTGACGACCATGGACGTAGGAGGCATTCAGGCACTCGTCAGCGAGCTTCTTCTCGCCCTCCAAAGCCTCATGCTTCTGCTGCAAGGACTGCCACTCCTCGCTCGCTTTCACAAGTTGCTCGTCCCTCTCCGACAGAAGTCCGTTGACGCGAGCCAGCTCCTCGGATGACGCCACCAAGGTATGGCGTTGATGACACATCAGCTGGAGAGAAGCGGCAAAGGACCGCAGACACTGCTCGGCCCCACTCTCAACATTGGCCACGGTAGCCACGTCCGGAGGCAGGAGGGCGAGTATCTCGGTCGAGTACGGTGGCGGTCCTTCCCAGTTGCTTGACCGGGCAATGACGACGCGCCCGTCAACGGCGAGGTTGGGATCACCCCGGGAAACACCGTCTAAAAGACAATAAGGACCAATGTCAGAATCATCAACCTGAAGGCAAGTATCCTCCCTATCTAAGTACCAGAGATTATCGGCATCACCTATTTCGGCAGCATCACCCGTATCAACGGCGTCCGCTCCGGAACCGGGGACTGCAACGGTCACACGAGCGGCCTCCTCGTCATCGGGAACGGGGATGGGAGCTTCAGGAACCGCGCCCGCTTTCTTCAGGCGCTTAAAGGGAGCAGCCTCGCCTTCAGACCTCCTCTTCGGACGGGCAGGGGAGCGAGGAGACCTCTCAGGTTGACCATCCACAACCCGGACAGGAACGGAGCTCCCCACCATATCGGTTTGAGACTCCGGGGGAGGGGGCAGGTCTGTCTGCTCCGAGAGAATAATATTCTTCCCAGAACGCACGTCAAGATCGATCACTTTGGCGTTAGCGGCCTCCGCCGCCAACTCAGCGAGAATCTCGTCAATGTCGCCATAGGAACTCGACATTTTACGGTCCCGCTTCTGATTTTTGTACCCGACTGCAAAAGAAAAGAAGAAAGATAAGACACCAAGACACAACAAAAAGCACAAAAACCAAAAAGCAAACAACACAAACAGGCAAACAAGCAAGCAAGGACGGCATACTGGGCGCCTTGGCGAGACCGATCATCTCCATAATCTGGTAATCAGCAAGCAAGTACACACTCTTAAACTTCTCACTGAAACCGCTCTCAATCCTATGACAACGCCGCTTTTCCATAGCGGTCAAAGAGTACTGACGCGTAACTACAAAAATAAAAACAAGTAAGACAAGCACGCAAACGACACACTGACGAGGATCACGTCGGCATAGAAGCGTCACCTCGGGAACGAAACCGAGCAGGAACACGGCTTCGGGAGAATGACGACCACCCACTCGCAAAGAAGTGCTCACTCCGCCAGTCAGGGCACGAACTCGTGAAGTCGGTAAAACCCAGCGAACTCTTACATCGTTGACGGAGCGAGAGCGTCCCACCACAACCCTTCTTCGTGGAATACGCCACGTCAAAATAGTAAAGCACCTCGTTCCGAGTAGGGTAGTCGAGACCGGCTAGCTTCCACAATGTGAACATCGCGCTCAACACTTGAAGCATCAGGGGCGATACCTGGCCCACAGCACAACATAGCTCGCCGAATATGTACTCGTGGAAGGGGTGAAGAGGCAGGCGAAGGCCGTACCGAAGCTGAGCACGATCAACGGCGATAAAACCCTTGGGCGGTCTAGAAAACTGCTCACCGGGGGCCGGGGACTTCAGGGTAACACCGGCACCGATCTGAAACTCGGACCTCACCCTATCCAACTCCGCCATGGACAACGCCTTGACAGGCTCATCAACCTCCTGACCATCACTAAGTGTCCACAGAAGAGGCCCGTCGAGCCCATAACGGCGAGATCCAGAGCCGGTGTCGGCGTCGTGACGAGAAAAAGACATGGCACCTACGAAACAGCCACGGACAATGTCAAAACCTAAACGGTTCGCCAGCCCGCAACTAGTTTCCTAGGCGACATACCATCTCGGCAAACAAAAAAAAAAAACAAAAAAAAAAAAAAAAAAAAAAAAAGAGAAGAACATACAAACACAGGAAGAAAAGCAAACACAGACAACCCAAAACCCAGAGCAAAACCAAAATATGAAACAACAAAAACCACAGAAGACACTAAGCAGCAAGTCCTTACCAGAAGTTGAGGAAGACTGGGAAACCTACGGCGGCACAGCGACAAGCACGACGGAGACAGAAGGCAAACGGGAGAATCCGACGACAGAAAAAACCAAAGGGGTTCAGAAGCAAGAAAAGCAGAAAAGAAAACGAAACAAATAGTGAACGATCATATATATAGACAAAGCGGCGAGATCGCAACCGCTGGAACAGACACGTCGGTCAAGGGGATCCCGGCACGTGTCAACCAGAATTAGAAAGGTCTGGAACGAGAACCGGTACGCACCGTTTCGAGGGGGGACGCAACTTCCAAAAAAACCATCATCACGCTTTATGGCTACGACGGGACGTTTGGGAACCCCAACACACCCTACTCGGCCACGTGGCATCACGACACCAGCCAACATTTAATGATAGGCAGAACAGGCACACCAACCACACCAACCACATCGATGATAAAGAGCGCGTAACCAAAATACGGGCGATATCACCCGTCATTCTCCATCACCGGTATCGCCCTTCACTCTTCATCACCGATATCGCTCCACACTCGGCATCACTCTTCATTATGCGGCTTCACTCTTCATTATGCGGCATCACTCTTCATTACTGGCCACTAGGAGGAACGGACTCGGGGACTTAAGGGTTACCAATTCAAACGAGCTCCCCCTACCATAGCGCCCACAAGCAGATAAACCGTCACTCTTCATTATGCGGCATCACTCTTCATTACTGGCCACTAGGAGGAACGGACTCGGGGACTTAAGGGTTACCAATTCAAACGAGCTCCCCCTACCATAGCGCCCACAAGCAGATAAACCGTCACTCTTCATTATGCGGCTTCACTCTTCATTACCGGCCACTAGGAGGAACGGACTCGGGGACTTGAGGGTTACCAATTCAAACGAGCTCCCCCTACCATAGCGCCCACAAGCAGATAAACCGTCACTCTTCATTATGCGGCATCACTCTTCATTACTGGCCACTAGGAGGAACGGACTCGGGGACTTAAGGGTTACCAATTCAAACGAGCTCCCCCTACCATAGCGCCCACAAGCAGATAAACCGTCACTCTTCATTATGCGGCTTCACTCTTCATTACCGGCCACTAGGAGGAACGGACTCGGGGACTTGAGGGTTACCAATTCAAACGAGCTCCCCCTACCATAGCGCCCACAAACAACAAACCTCCTGGTCGATACAAACGAAAGAGCGCTCAAACAACAAAGATATATAAACACCATTTTACGAAGTACCACGGCAGAACGGTGAACTAGCTACTCACCGATCTCGCCCCAAACCGATCTAAGTGACATGTGCAGGTACAAAGGCACCCACAGCCAAGGCTCACAACCTGGGTCGCCAAGTTGGGGGACTGTATGGCATGATACCCGGCTCCTAAACAAAGGTACACATCGCCGCCGAAGCACGTTATGGTGATCTCGCCGGTATCACTTCTTTTTCAACTCGCCAACCAAGGTTGATCCCCTTGGCTGAGCAAGTTGGGGGACTTGTACATATACCCGGCTTAATCACCTACACACGTGCTTAGGCGACTTCAATTATATGTTATAATACGTCTCACCGCCACCACGACAGGACCCACCGCCAGGAAGGCTCCAACTTCGATAACCAAACCCGCCCGATATCCGATCAGGATAACGCTCACGCGCCGCTACCGATACCGGTTAGACTACACCCAGCAGAAGAACACACACACCAAGTCCCACATCGAAAACAAGAGGACAGCCCAACACCCAACCACCAATATATGCCGGTCAACTGAACATTAAAGGGTACGCGCTCCTAACTCACTACACCATTATTCTGTCCAATCTTTATATCGTTTCTGACTTAAACATCGGAGGGTTGAAGGCGGGTTACTCCGTCTCTCCTTAACCGCTGTTGGTCTTAGCAGTATCAAGGTCCGAGATCGACATCGCCCGACATCAATTATACAGCGACATCGCCCGATATCAATTATACACCGACATCGCCCGACATCAATCATGTACCGCTACCGCTCAACCTTAACTACCTCGAATCCCATTCTTTCCTGATCCCGCCCAATACCCGATATCCATACCGCGGATACTAAACATCAACATCCGCTCATATCTTGAATATCCCTTATTCAGGATATGAACAGGAATGAAGGAGGAAGATATTAACATGGAAGAAACAACCGGGGAAAAAATTAATATCCACAGTTTAGTATCTTATGTGCTTTATTATAATAGCGTATCATTGCTTAGTCTAAATTTGTCTTTCATTTAGTTGGAAATAGTTGGGATAGATGTCTTTTGTTGTACATGTCAATTGCTTCAATAACAACTAAAATTACACAAATTATAACTAAGATTATCATCATGACCACCAAAATTGTTCTAAAGTGATAAATAAAAATTATGGTACCTTCTTTATATTTAATTTTTTTATGTTGACTACAAGATGAAATGTACGACAATAAAAAGTGATAATATATGAAAAACACCACACATGTGATCATGTGGAAGATAAAACTTGAATGCTGATTGCCAACATAACATTCAAGACAGTGTTCGGGCATGCACCACAAATTTTGATTTTCAGCAACTGATGAATAAGTATAACTGAATGATCGTATCACATAAAATGACTTGCTCTTTGTCGTTCTTATATAGCTAGAAATGATGTTGAAACTTAATATATAGCTCAAACATTATTAAGCTCCAAAATATGGCTCATAACAATCTACTCCATCATATTTCTCCTCATTCTCATCCTTCTACTATTATTGCTGAAAAGAATAAAAATGCAGTGAAGCAGTTCCCACCAAGCCCTCCTAAGCTACCCATAGTTGACAACTTACACCATTTCACTCAATCAGGTTCACCACCTCACCTGCATTTATGGCGTCTCTCCAAAAAGTTCTATCTGATTATGCTCTTATATCTCGGTAGCATACCGACTGTCGTAATCTCATCACCTCAAGCACCAAAACAACTCTTGAAAGATAATGATCTTAACAGCTGCAGCAGACCTTCCTTCACGGGTTCTAGCAAGATCACATACAATTACAATTTGGATTACAAATACTTTGCAAATCCAAGAATTTCTCGTTTGAATAAACAACCATGGGCATAGTTCATCGTATTCCTTCTCAATCAAGCAATCAATTAGTGAGTGTTTCAATCTCATTGCGAACACGTTCAGTGATCTAGAACAACTTGATGTCGGTAAATAAAGTCCATTATGAATTTTCATGAATATCTCTTAGTCTAGATCTCATAGAAATACTTTATGACCATGTTCACATGTATATGCATGTCAAATTATTCAAAAATTACCAAATTAACAAAGTAATGAAGTACATACTATTAGAAAATTACTTAGTGTGTGATTGGTTTATAATTTGACATTAATATAACTATAAAGAATTTAGTATATGAATCTCACCAACCTTTTGACCCTGGTAGTACTTGTTTAAATGCAAGTTGGTCGAACATATTGTCACTAGCCATGGCCGATTCTAATGTAAATTGTAGAAAAAGTAGAAGAAGAGTTGATCAAATATATTGTCAATTAAGTAATTTTGTGATGCTTTTAAAAGAAAAAGTTATAGCTGAAATTTTTATATAAATATTGTTAATTTATATATATAATGTTGGAATATTATCTGCTTATTTTATTTTTTTATGTACTATGTTACGTTTATCTTTTTATTGTCATATGAAGTTCTGTTAAATATAAGTCACACCGTATGGATATTAGGCATCACTCGCTCTTTATCTAAAATATAAATAGTACTGTATTAGTAGTAGATGGCCCAGAGCAGTAGAGCCATAGTTGAAGCCATGGAAATAACAGAGCAGTATCCGCTGATCGTTGCGAACTTGGCCTTCTTTTGGTTGATCATTGTTGCGAATTTTGGCCTTCTCATGAAATACAAAGAGTGAAACAAAGGCTTCCAAGAAAGCAAACAAAGACATAGATGGTTGTAAACAATAATGAAAGGACTCGATCCTAAATTAATTAGTAATCTAGAATCAAGTCCTAACGATTGACCCTAACCTACGAATTTCTGTGAAAATTTTGACATATCTTCCCTTATAAAAATGGCACCCAAAAACCTGCAAGGAAAATTGACACTCCGTAGATAAACCCACAAATAATACCGTGGATTACCGATGTCCATCCGGATTTCTCAACATAAGACTGTAATTAAAACTGAAACATTATTCAGAATTGAAAAACTTAATTCCAGTAAATACATTGATTCACATACAAAGAACTCAACTCGACAACTATACGAGTGACAACCTATTCACAAGAGTCTCATAAGACGATACTACAGAACTAGTATCTAAGGTGACTTCAATAACACGAGAGATATACTGACAGTGAGCAAGGACCTACTGCTAGAGGAATTGACTGGTGGACTCGACGCCCTTGACGACATCCGACACCCTCATGATACACACTGCAATCTGGGCAAGTAAAACCGAAAATCCCATGAAAAAAGCATATAAAATCATAAAAACTGTTAGAGCGAGTGGACGAAAATAATATTTCGCTTTTTAACTGAAACTGTAATAATATCCCTTCAAATATAATGTGCATAAAAATAATGCAAGTCTGAAAATAAACATGATGCGAGTTTAAAACCGTGAGGGTTCCTCTCGGACACATCCGCAACAGTACAGTTTAAATCAAGGGATCCCAGACCCACACGTGATTAAATAGTCAGAAAGACCTCGGGTCATGACTCTGTCCCCCCCCCCGGAGCATCTCGGGGATCAGCCGAGTATGCCAACGCATCGATGCTTCTACCTATGAGATTGTACTCTGTGTAAAACAAATCATATTTGTTTCCATGCACATGCATAATCGTAAATGCATACTCGTACGACATATAATCATAAAATGCATATCATAAATGCATACTCGTACGTGCATAATCATAAAATGCATAATCACAAATGCATAATCGTAAAATGCATAAATCAAGACTCGCAAGTCAACGGTGAAAATAAAATGTCCACTCACAGGTTGCCGAGATAAACATAAAGCTGAAACCCTGTCGATCGGTACAATTATTCATCTGATACGCCCGCTAACTCATGATCCTGAAATCACAATTAAAATAATATCTGATCATCGGAGTTCATACTGAATAGCAACGATCGTAATCTAGTGAGTAATAACATCAAGAATCACATATACTCGAACAACGTATTTTCTGTTTAATTACTGATTAAACCAAATTCTGAATTCAATTCCCTGTAATTCCTTACTTTAAAGAGTTGCAAACAAATCTCGAATATCAAACGACTCGCAATATAACAGATAATCAAAGCGTCATTTAATATTGTCGTAAATTAAACTGATAATTGTCCGATTAAATACTCGCCCAAATTTAACAAACTCAAATCCGAGTATAAACCTCACTATTGCATTCGGCACGCAAAAACAAGCAAAACGACATAAAACTTGTCAAAAATTCCAACTCGCCGGAGATCCTCCGCGCACGGTGGCACGTGGGGTCGTCGCCAGCTGCTGAAATTCCACCAACCCAGAAAACTTCGACGTATACATCAATTTGAAGATCTCAACATTTTCAACAATTTTGTAGTTCAATGCTAAGCCCAATTCTAACCGAAAAATGTCCAAAACTCACCGTGAAGTTCAAAAACCTTGCCTGAATTTCCATACTCCGATCGGCCACCATCGGCCACGGCAAGGGCCGAAACCACTTGGGATCAACTCACCATTCCATGGGCTTCAAAAACCCCATAGCCACGACCCTCATCATCGCCGTCTCCGCCACCTCTGTCACCGGCGAAATCCGGCCGGAAATTCCTCCTCTTCATCACGTCGTTTCTTCTTGCTCCGGCCACCAACGGGGGCGATCCACCTATCAATTTGAAGAGGAGCTCGAGCTCAACAACTTTCATCAAGGACGAATGGCCAAATATTGCCAGAATAGAGCACACCGCCGCCGAGAAGATTCAAAGCCAAACGGGTCAGTTTTGACCCGTGGGTCAACGAGTTTCTTCCCAAAATGAAAACTTTCCCAATTTTTCTCGTATTTATACTGTATATATACCATACACATACATACCCAAATCAACAGTTCAAAACAAATCTAATCAAGATAGAACGGTCACGATTAAATCAACAATAAAAATAACACTTTTAAATGTATTCACCAACCGACTTCAAGACTCGATAAAACATTGCTCGCTTATCCAAAAAAATCCCCGAAAATTCTCAAGATCTCGAAATTAAATACTCTACAATTCTCGTGAAGGAAGTCAACACAAATTCTCGCCTGATGAAATAGTCGTTAACAAACCCAATTATGCGACTAATTTGCGATAACTCAATTTCTTGCTGATTAATACGTAGATTTTGGTTCGGGTTGTTACAAGTAATTAACCCTAAAAGTGAGGATATACATGCAACCAATCAGAAACTTTCCCCAGAATCCAGTGCATGGCACCGTTGCACAGATGTAAAAGGCTGAGAAACCAAGAAACACTGAAATTTTCTCCAGTAGCTTGCGGTGGCGGATCTTAGTGATTGCAGACCCAACGGCTACTGGGCAAGATTTCAGGAACCTCCGTATAATCGTTTCTTTTCGTTGGGTAAAATCATGGTGTGTCAATCCTTTCTTCTATCCAAGCCAATCACATGGCACCAACGACCCAATGACACTTATCAGATTGATCTGTTTGGTTTTGTTACTTTTGTACCCTTCCTTCCTTTTTTTCCGAACAAATACCTCATTTTAATCAGAGATAAGTCATAAAATTTACTCTCTTTTTTCAGCTTTGTGATTATACATGAATATAAAAGTTACCTACTTAAGTAATAATTGTTTGTGTGATTATACATGAATACAAAAGTTACTACTTAAGTTATAAAATTTCCTTCGAAATTAGACCAATATGTTATCAGTGTCTAACATTCCTTACTTGTCTTTTAACTAAATCATGCAACTTTCTTATCAATCGAATAAAGATCGTTTGATGTGTTGTTCACATACGAAATAAGTTGTCATAAACAAGTGAATTAAGAGTCTACGAGGATATTGTTTGAACTATTCAAGAGTTTAACTATTCTATATTTAACATTGTTAATGTTAATATTAATGTGGTATATACTTTTGAATATGTATTACATCTATCAAGATTTTTTTTCGTTCACCTGAGTTTTGGAGCTTAGATCCGCCACGGTAGCTTGGAGACCCAAAAACACTTGTCTTTAATGCCTTTGCTCATAAAAAAGAGAGTAGAAAAAGACATCAAAACTAGAATGTTGATCCAATAAAACGAGTTAGGCACTTTGGAAGGCCATGGCTGCCATTTCAATGGCGCCACCAAAGGAAAACATAATCATCAAATCAGCCCACTCCCGTGAAGTGCTGGGTAGAAGTACTCCCAAATCCTAGTGAAGGAGGACTCTGCAGCCATGGATGGATGAAATTAATCTCTGTTTTGTTTTCTCTGTCTCAATGTTCAGTTTTCAACAGTCACCTATTTATGTTCTCATTGACTGAACTCACTGAAGTACTGGCACGTGTGGAGGTCCTGCCTTGTAGAGAGAGCCGAGTTCTCAATTTTTTTTCTTTTAAGGTTTTACCAAAGAGAACTTTTATTCATGCACACCCCACATTTTTGGTATTTTTTTAATTTCAGTTTTACCCCTTTCTCTAACAAATCCTTGATATCTTTGCATACAGAAACGTACAAGTTAGAGCTAATGGGGTCATCATACCCAAGGGGAGTGGGAAGGCCGAGAATGGAGTGGTAGAAAGAGCTAGAGAACCTTCCTTGGCAGAATAAGTCGGACTTACCGAGAGTGTTTCCTAGTGATCTGTAGGATTTCTAATAGCAACAACGTATTTGGAAGCAGATCAGTCCTCTGAGACAATTTTTGATTCAAATTATGAGAGGGCATTGTACTTGAATGTATGAACAAAAGTTTCTGATAAGCAAATTACAAGCATCGTTTCATTGTTGTCCCAAACATGTGGACTTAGCTACATGTGTAACTCTTTTTCTTTGCTTCTTCTAACATCAAATGACAAAAAGAATTGGCCAATAGAAACTGAAAGAACAAATTGAAAAGTTCATAGATGCCTCAGAATGGTACATTTTCAAACTAACTGTGCTTTGTAATTCATAACAAGGCAGCTGAGATGAACTAAACATTTCATTCCACGTTCAGATCGATCACATATGCAGGCGTTTTCGGTTTGAAACTCTCCGAAGAGACAGTTAAGAGCTTATTCAGTGACATTCCTTCCCCCAAAATCTTCCTCTTCACTTCATATCTAGCTTTGATTCTGTCATCAAGTTTGTAACCAAGGAAAGCAGGAAAGGCCAACAACTCTTCGATTTCTCGCCCCATATCATTTATCAAGTACTCCATCTTCTTCTCCAAAGCACCATGACTATACTGCAGTATCTGCGGATGCCTCTTGCTCATGACAACAATGTCGGCACAGGAAAATCCATAACTCAAGAACAACTCAATCACCCTCTGCAAATTATCCGAGCTAGTTCTCGTGGCAGACCCTATAGCCGCAGCCATGTCCCTTGTCCTATACCTATACCCTATCTTCACCAAAAACACAAGCTTGTAAGCGAGGTTGTCCTCAAACGACAGCCCCAAAAACAACGGCGCCTTGATCAAGAACTTGTAAATGTCATTCGAACTCAACCCACATTGCCTCAAAAACTCAATCCTCGGACGCATTTTCCTCTCCCTGCTCGCGCTCACCACATTCGGAAACACAAGCAAGATCTTGAAAATCTGCTCATCTCTCAACCCACCCAAATTCCTCAACAACTCAACATGTCCCTTAGTATGCTCCACAGTATAGCTCAAAATCGCCGGCAACTTCCCCAACAAAACACCCGTCGCAGCCTCATCTCCGCCACTGACTTCCACCAAAAACTCAACCCTCGGCGCCAACTGCGTCTCCAAATCATAGTTTAAAAGCGACGGACGCCTCACAATCAGATCAATGCCGCCGAATCTGTTCAAGAACATAATACACATATCTATCTCCTCAACACTCTTAACACACAATGCTTTGTACAAATTGACCTTATTCAAAACATCAACAATCTTATCCTTCGGAACTCCACGGCTAACAAGTAAACTCACTTTGTCTTTAAACCCTGTCAAGAAACACATTTCAGCAGCTCCCCGGAACAGTCTTCGCAGCTGTCCCGGGTCAATCTTGGCTTCCATGTCATCAAAGATAAACCTTAAAAAGGGCTCAATCTCACAAGCAGTTAGTAAATGCGGACATTTGAGTATCAAGCTGGAAAGAACTAATCCTTCAAGTCCAACTGAGTTGAAAAGTTCAATCCTAGCTCGAAGTGAATGTAAAGAACTCAAACCCAGAACTGGGTTCTTGTTTAATAACGCATTCGCTTCTTTCTCGTTAATCCCAACGGCTTGTAACAACGACAAGGTCGTCGTACCTGAAAGATGGTACAACGTTAGTTAGAGAGAGAGAGAGAGAGAGAGAGAGAGAGAGAGAGAGATGTGTTGTGTGCTTACATGTATCGGCGGCGACTGGGAAGGGAGAGCAGTTGTTGAGGAGAGAGAGGTGTTTGGGTTGTCGGGTTAGAGATGGGTTCGGGTCGGGTCGTGGGGTTTTGGAGAGTTTTAAGAGAGGAGAGGAGTCGTGGTGGTGATGACGTAAGAAATGGGCTGTGGGAGTAGGAGGTGGTGGTGGATATGAGAAGAGAGAGTCAGAAGAAGAAGAAGAAGAAGAAGTGGGAAAAGGGTGAGTGAAGAGAGAGTAGGCTGAGACCATTTTTCCGATTTGGAAAAGAAGAAAATGAAGGTTTACGGCTAAGGAGGTTGAAGACGATAATGGTTATTGGGCCTTATAAAAGAAAATTAAAACATAAAATTGTAAAAGAATATTCAGAAAAAAAATAATTAAAAAAAAGATTTTTTTTTTTTTTGGGGAGAAGAGCGGTGCGACATTCTCAAGTCTTTAAATTTAGAGATGTTCACGGTGCACTATAACTATTTTTGAAGAATTTGGAAGTGGTTTTGAAATAGGTATGGAGAGTACTACATTTGTTTCACTTCCTGTAAAATTATTTGGTATTAGAAATTTACAAACAAGATACACTACATCTCTACTGTGAGTACTATCTATAACATTTTGGATCCTAATGACAGGGCTGTATATGGTCAGTAATCAGGACTATCCTCAACTCCTCAGTGTTGATCAAACTCGTATGCTCACAAAATCGAACACAAAAGGCCTCTGGATCAACAATAAGTCGATACTGGTGTCTTTGCATCAGTCGAACACGACTCTAGCTTTACAAAGCAGAACATATTCCATTTGTGGTTGATCAATGATAAAATTTAAGCCTTGTGTTTTCTTTGGCTGTCCTTGACAAACTTTTTAGGAAGCTTTCCTTCATTTTTCTCGTCTGTGGGAATGCCTTTGATGAAGACAACCGACAGGCCATCCTTCATCGTTTTCTGGGCAGTCTGTTCAAAGAAAACCTGCAGGCCAGCCGAAAAAGGAAGGGGTAAATCTTCAGTTACATACAAGGTGCAGCAGAATATTTCAAAGAGGAAGTATTTGCAAAGCACGCTTACCCCTTCTTTATGTGTTTTCGGTTGTTATCTGGCATTTCGTCTCTGCTAAATTCTTTCCCACTTTCATTAGGATTATCTGTGGAGACTTTGCAGACTTCCTTCCATGCGTCATTTGGCGAGTTCTGTCCCAGGACAATGAAGCAAAGGAAACAAACATCCATAAGTTAATATGAACATGTAAAAGAAAGCTGCAAATATGACAGGCTACTTTCTATAAAGCTCTTTGTTAATGCTGCAATTTAGCAAATCCTAAACTTTGTTATCCTGCATAGCAGTCATACACAATCTTCGAAGCACAAACATAGAATCAAAAATCAATGTCATTGTTAATACCCGATACCGATATAGATATCGGATATTGAACAAGAAGACTAGAAGTAACGGAAACAATAATAACTATATCGCTGATGTAGTTTTGGGACCGATATCGCTGTCGTTGGATAATCCCTCGATCTCGTTGTCGCCTTGTTGGTTTATGAGTTTGTCACTATCAGTCGCTTTGCTTTTAATATCGCATCACGATTACTCTGACCCAGATCGTTCCCGCTGCTGAGACCAACAATGGTTAAGGAGAGATGGGAGTTACCCGCCTTCAACCCTCCGATGTCTAAGTCAGAAACGAGATATGAGCTCAATAGAATAACGGCGTGATTGAGTATTGAATACGTACCATTAATACTGAGCTGACTGGTATATATAGGTGGTTGGAACTTTGGTCTTTACCATTTATTCGATATGGGATCAGTGTGCATACCCTCTTTGCTGAGGTGCTTTCTGACCGGTTCCTTGCTCGGCGCGTGGGTGCTATCCTTATCAATATGGGGGTCGGGCTGGTCATTGAAGTTGGAGCTGTCTTGCCGGTGATGGCTGTCATGTTAGCGGTGAGATACAATTATAATTATAATTAAGCCGTTAAGTACGCACTAAGTGAGGTGATAAGCTACGTATATGTACAGTCATAAACCGCTGAAAAACTCCGAAACAGAAGGTGGATAGCTGGTTATGTCCTACGACTACTATCATCAGAACTAACCAAATCACATGACAACAACAAAGCTCCAACATTTTAACACGAACCAAAGTAAAAATTCACAAAAACAAGCTACATTTTCACATGACAATTTGTGATATTCTCTTTTAGCGGTTACAAGCTACATAATCAATCAAAAAAAATAGTGGTTAATAATTTTTAAGCACTTTAAAATATAGTATCTATATTTATATGCATAATTTAAATGTATACTTATTTGATCGGCTTTGTTTTCACCACTACTATGAGCTTTGATTGCATGGTTGCGAGATGAACATCATCCCATACATGCGGGGCAAATCTTTTTTCAACGAGCCATACAATTCATTTTGGATCGAGAACATGCTCCGGTTGGCTTTGTGGCTTCATACGCCGCACTAATACGCTCCCACAATTCTTTAGCGGCTTAGTTAGAACCCGTGATTGGATCCTCACTAGTATTCATAGTTGTTTGACACAATACTTCTTCTTCAGCATTCTTCCAATTTGTTTGTCTTGGATCCCTAGGCACTATTGGTGGCATGATGCTACAAAAAATAATCAAAAGCTAGAGGAAATAAGTTTAGGGAGAAAATTTACTCTTAAGAAGAAGTAGTAAATTTTGGTGTAAAAACAATGAGTTTTGATGTTGGTATTTATAGAGATGCAAAAAAAATATTGTTGCAATGGATATATTTTTTTAATAATTGTTTTCATTAATTTTTTTTTTAAGTTAAGAGGAATGACTATTAAATATATAGGGTATATTAAATATATTTTCAGATTTTTGCCGTTGGGCCCCAAACGGGCAAACCAGCCAACAGCATCAACAGAGCATGGGCCCCGCAAGAATTGACGCGCCAGTCGCTAGTGTTGGGCATTACTCTTCACTCGCGCGCGAGCTCCTCCTTCTCTCTCTCTCTCTCTCTCTCTCTCTCTCTCTCTCTCTCTCTCTCTCTCTCTCTCTCTCTCTCTCTCTCTCTCTCTCTCTCTCTCTCTCTCTCTCTCTCTCTCTCTCTTGTTTCTCCTGCTCACGTGCACATATCTTCCTCCCTCTCTCCAGATTTCTCTCTCTCCGCGCCAAAAGCTTTTCTCTCTCCCTCTGGGCCCACCAAAATATGCAAGGTTTTATACCTCATATCAAGTTCCATTTGAGAACCCAAAACAGGATATATGACTTAGTTTTGAGGTATAGGACTAGGATCTTCATGGATTGGAGACGAAGTTTTTCCCAAAAAATTATACTATGAGGTATGAAACCTCCACCATTAGAAATGGTCTGAAGACTACATAGTTTCATTGATACTTTTGTTATAATCTTATCCAAGTTAGGCTCAGATGAATAGTGCAAAAAAGGATTATTAATGCAAAAAAGGATTATTCGTACATCGTAGAATTACTCGTGGAACTAGATTATACTACAAATATACTATTTTAGACGCATTTGGATTTGGATTCACTTGGTAGAATTATTTGTTATTAAGAATTTACAAACAAGATTATACTACAAATATACTAATTCATAACATTTTGGTGTCCTAATGACAGTTTATGATCAGTAATCAGGACCAACTCCTCCTCAGTGTTGAACAACCTCGTATGATTTTGAGAGCGGACATGAAAGGCGGCCTCCTCGGGTTCAAAAAGTCTCAATACTGGTGTCCTCAGCATCGATTCAGTTGTTGCAATGCAGATTCAGCTTTCCAAAGCAGACCAATTCCATTGTGGTTGATGTGTTTGATCAATGATCAATCAAGTCTTGTATTTTCTCTGGCTGTCCTTGACAAACTTTTTAGGAAGCTTTCCTTCATTTTTCTCGTCTGTGGGAATGCCTTTGATGAAGACAACCGACAGGCCATCCTTCACCGTTTTTCTGGGCAGTCTGTTCAAAGAAAACCTGCAGGCCAGTCGAAAAAGGAAGGAGTAAATCTTCAGTTACATACAAGGTGCAGCAGAATATTTCAAAGAGGAAGTTTTTGCAAGCAACACTTACCCCTTCTTTATATGTTTTCGGTTGTTATCTGGCACATCTTCTCTGCTAAATTCTTTCCCTCTTTCATTAGGAGTATCTGTGGAGACTTCGCAGACTTCCTTCCTTGCGTCATTTTGTGAGTTCTGTCCCTGGACAATGAAGCAAAGGAAACAAACATCCATAAGTTTATTATGAACATGTAAAAGAAAGCTACAAATATGACTTACTTTCTATTATGCTGAATAACAGTCATACATAATCTTCAAAGCACCAACATAGAATCAAAAATCAATGTCATAAACTGCTGAAAAACTCCGAAACAGAAGGTAGAGAGCTGGTTATGTACTACGACTTACTATCATCACAACTTAGCAGCACTTCCCCTTGCATAACCTTATCTCAACTACATTAATTTCAAAGAAACACCTAGATCATTTCCTAAGCCTTAGGATCAATTAGAATGCTATCCCTTCATCTCCTCAACTAATAGTTGCTTATCAACTCAATTACAAAGACATTAAGTCATGATAACCCAAATTACTATTGGTAACAAAGAAACCACAATGAACTCATGTACTCTATAATACCTTCAAATCAAAAGTAGCCAATACTTAAAATGTCACCCCATTGCATACATTATATCTCAAACTCATGTAATCACAACTATCTTCGTGAAAAAAACAAATCATAATCTTACTTCAATGTGTTGGATAGATGTACATTGATCCTCATCCACATCCTTAGCTTCTTCCTTGTTCTTCTTCTTCTTCTTCTCCATCTTCTTGTCATCATCATCATCGTCATCACATTTCCTCTTGTTCCTCCCAAAGCTCCTCACTTTAGTCCTCTTCTCCCTCACTTTCCACACACTCTTCCTCCTAAACAACACCTTCTCCGTCTTCCAAACCTCGCAACTCGTATCGATCACCGTCACCTCGCTCTTCGAATACCCCTTCATCTCTCTCTCCCCTCCTCCTCCTCCTCCTCTCTCCTCCTCTGCCTCATCATCACCACCAACCTTGTCGAGGGCATTCACGTCATTTCCCAACCTGCTTCTGCTTCTGCTTCTGCTGCTTCTGAGACTGACATGGACTTTTGGGTGGGTTTGTTTTCTGGGGAGCTTCGAATTCGAAAGTCTAGAACTTTCGTCGGAGCCGTCGATGAAGAAGAGCTCCGAGATTGCGTTGCTCATCAGCTCCGAGATGTTTTCGGGTCGTCGTCGATTTTGTTGAGATACGACGACAAGTGATGACGACAGCTCGGTGTGATTGGGACAGTTCGGGGAATCCGAGGAGGATGATGTAAGGAGGAAGTGTTCGAGGTTGTTGTCGGCGGCGGGGAAGCCCTTGTTGGACCGGAGACGGTCCAGCCAGTTGGGTACGGACTTGGCTGAAGAATAGAGCATTGTACAAGAAGATCTGATTGGTTGGGAGGAACTAAAGTTTGATTTGGGTTCAGTTTGGTTTGATCTGTGTTTGTGTAGAGTTCGGAGCTCAAAAGGTTGAGACTTTGGAAGTTAGAAACGAGGTTCTGTTCTGTACTTTGTGTTCTGTTTTGATTTCGGCAGAGGTTATTTTTGTGGGGGTGTAAATTTGAAAAGAATGTAAATTTAATTCAAAACTTTCACTACTATTTTTTTTTTTGCGAGTAAGAAGAGAATTTCATTCAAATTTTAAAGTCAAAATAATATATATTACATGAAAAGAATAACTTTATGCAGGAGTGAAGAAACAAAAGATGTGACAAATATTATTCTTTAAGTACGATTAAACTCAACAAAATGTCGAGCTTATTATAGCCTTAACAGAGAGACCAGGATGGGATGAGGGAAGAGAGAAATCGAAGGCATCAATGCACGCAATTGTAGTATGTCATTCAGTCATCTCAAAGCAATCGCCCTAATAAGATTATAATCACCCAAAAAGACATCGATCACTTGACATTCTCCTTCACTTTCCTTGAAGATCCATAGAATACTTTCCTAGCTGGGGTTGGAGAAGTAGGGTAAGTCAACAATAGAGGTGTCATACCAATAAAATTGCTTGCTTTCACCTTATTCTTTGAAAATAGAGTACCATCAGGTGTCGCCACCAATCCAAAAGAACCTACATGTCCAGGAAAGGTAGGAATCTTGATTCTCTTATCAGCCGGAGCCTTTACCAAAACAGCCTCTGATAAGTTGATCTTTTGTTTCTTTGGGGAGGCAGACACCTTTTCCATCTAATCTCTCTTACATGCCAAAGATAGTTGAGGAGTTTCTACTTCCTCCATTTTTGACCCCGAAGTTGCATTAGCTCTTTTCGAACGAATAATCATTGGTCCCGCTCTTACCTTCATGTTAGCCATGCGTTGGAAGTTCTGTAGAGTCGACCATTCCTTTATTTGCAACGATTGCTTACCAAAGGCAAAATTAGCAACAGAAGAGGGCCGTAGAAAGTTGTCAAAACCAAATTGAATCTTCTTCCTCAAGGTCGAAGGAGACATTGGTGCCACATATATAGACTGTCCCGAGCTAGAGATAAGTGGGGACCCTGCCTCTGCCGCCAGTGCACCACCACGGCTACTATTAGGCTTTGCCAAAACCGAGTCCTCTCTTGGTAATACAAAACTACGAGCCGCACACTTACCATTCAAATGCCAAATTACTCACGTGCATCATAATGTCCTTTTAGGTTTTCATAGAAAAACCTAATCGTTTCAACAATACCAGGCGCCATCTCCGTCTTCTTTTCCATCACAAACGGAGCATCCAACCTGTGAGACAGCCAAACCCTAACCAGACCCTTCTTTTTTACATCTCGATCATAATCGAGAAAGTCCCCAGCCAGAGAAGCAAATGCAGCAAAGTTATCCTGATCCTTAAACAATGGAGGAATGCATAAAATCCGAGTCCAGAAACGAAGAGAATCAAAAGAGAACCTAGAGAGATCTCCTGCTCCGTCGTAATCTTCAATAACCAGCGGCGCTTTCTTGTGATACCAAGGCCACCCTGGTACACTCGTTTCTTCTCATGAACACTATCAAAAGAAAGAACCAGTAGTTTGTCTTGTTCATCAAATTTGAAACCCCTGTCCAGGTTTCAAACACGCCTAAAACAAACAAGAAAGTCGAGTAAATCCACAGCTCTTGGAGACAGAGACTTACCGACCAGGAAAAACTGTAAGACTCGCTTCATCGAGCCACCAACCATTCAGTGAACGTCTAGGGGGGGTTCCAAGGGCGAGGGAGGAGGAGAAGGACATTGGAACAAACTCGATGGAGGCTGCCTTGAAAACTTATGATAGGTTTACAGAACTTCACTGGATTACACGACATGATCAAATACAACTCCTAATACACCTATGCTTGAAAACATCATGACACAAAACTCAAACCTAGACTAACAAACCAAAGTAGCATGAGAGGGCTATCAAACTTTTGGTTGCACCACTCCTTAGTTAGCTAGGGGCCATTTCTACATAGCACATGTGGAGCCTAGGTCTATCTTTTGTCGCTTGATCCTGGCCACCTTGGCCGAATCCTCCGCATCTACAACCCCCTGATGGTACCAGTTGAAAAATTTGAGTTTCTACACAGAGGTGATGTGCTTCCGTGTACGAAGACCCTTAGAAATTTTGCAACACTTGGTCATACGTGCTTCCGAATCTGCAACTGCTGCACTGTCTTATGTGTCCATCACCTCACCCGATCCTCCTCAAGGCTCAGAATAAATAGGGATCTCATCCCTTAAAATTGAAAAATAGTTTAAAGCTAAGCTAATGTAGCTTAGCTTTAGCTACTCTTTTGGAGATAGATAGATAGATAGATAGATAGATAGATAGATAGATAAATAGATAGATAAGCATATTGATCCTTCCATTTTCGCTTGATCAAAGTCATCTTGACATAAAACCAATCATTGATAGCATCCATGAAGTAGTATGCATATCTCCACTTTCTCTTGAATATTAAACTCCCACAGACGCCCCAAAACCCAACAACAAATCCAAGTGCCAAAGTGATGTAAAATCCCCTGGTGATTAACTTATCAATAACTTCTTGATCGGAGGGCGATGATGATTGATGACAGTCGTGGACAGTGATGTCGACGTCGACATGAGGAAGAGAACGACGACGCTAGGTTACAGGAGGTCGTGGGACTGTTTAAGGGGAGAGAAAATGCCGGTTTACGGATATTCAAAAAACTCCAATTTTTTTTTTTTAATTTTACCTGTCGTAAGTATTTTTCAACTGACGAACAGATGAGTATTAAGATTAGATTCATGACTCATCAATGGATAATTCAACACCTTGGTCATGGAGCAAACACAATGCTCTAATGGGCTGTTATTTAGGACAGAAAAGAATTTCTTCTCCAAACAGGGAGTGAGCGGATAAATTCAACATCTTGACCAACGAAACAACCATTGTCCTCACTATTATATGATGCTAGTCATGATGTTTTCATAACTAAAAACTACCACATACTGATTATTATGAAACTACTAATTTACGATTGTTGTCAAATGATTTAACAAACTCTTGTCGATTCGCCTAGCAAATGCTATAAACTATATAAATTCTAGCGAATCACACTCATGTAGTTAAGAATTGGCACATTATCGTTACTTATGGCATTTCCAATCTATGTTATCTAACTCTATATGCTAAATATTTGATAAGTTGCATATAATTGTGGGAATTGTGGATGATGCTTGAATTCGTTTTGTTATTGCTAGCTACATATCAAATTTGCACACTTTTGTAATACTTAAATACACCCCGTTTGCAATGTCCAATTGTCCAAAATGGTATGCATATATAGAAGAAGCTTGCAAGTTTGTAATTAGAGCCTTCTGTGCTAAGAAACTAGCTGGGATTTTGAAGACAACCATACTGTTATTAGCATACAGCAAAAGATTAACACTTGCTTATCATACAAAGGCAAACAAGATTATCCATCCTCTTGGTTAAATGCCCACAGAAACAAACCCACAAAACCAGACAAACCTAGCCGTACTTCAATACATCACGTACAATATGACAAACTTCAATACATAACTAGAGAGAAATCAAGTGAAGTAACTCAAACATACATATGACAAACTTCAAATTTGCTTGCAAATTCGACAGATGAGAAAATCTCATGGCAACCATGATGCCTGCTGCATGCACGCACGCACGTACTCTTCAACTAACCAAAGCTAAGCATCATCTTCTAGTACATGTCCAAAGAAGACCGTACGCGTAGGCATACCAGCTGCTGATCGATTATATGTCATACATGCAATAAAACAAGCTCTTGTTACGAGAGAGAGAGTAAATACCTTATTTATAGTTTGCCATCGTATATTTAAGCATATCGTTCCTTGAATTGCCGCTTGATCAAAGTCATCTTGACATAAAACCAATCATGACCAACATTCAAGAACATGTAGTATGCATATTTCCACCTTCTCTTGTATCTTAAACTCCCACAGACACCTCAAAACTTAACAACAAATCAAATCCAAGTACCAGAGTGATGTAAAATCCCCTGGTGATTAACTTATCAGTATCTTCTTGATCATCCTGATTTATTTTTTTCTCTGAAGCACACATGTTTGGAAGTGGTTGTCCACATAGGTGAGGATTACCAGCAAAAAAAGATGGATCAAAGCCTTGAATTTGAGTACCAGTTGGAATTTCGCCAGACTGCTTGTTATTCGACAAGTCCAAGTAACCAAGTCGATGAATTTGACCAAAACTTGCTGGAATCTCACCACCTATTTGGTTTCTGGACAAATCAAGAGAATCTAGCCACTCCAACATACCAATATCTAGTGGTATATGCCATGTTAAATTGTTTCGCGACAGGTTCAGAGAAATCAACCCTACAAGACGAAGCACTTCACTTGGAATCTCTCTTGTTAATCTGTTGCTTGAGAAATCAATTCTCATGACAAGCCCTAGAGTATTTTTGCATTCAGACATGCTTCCTTTCCATATGAAAGTTACTTCATCCTCGTAAGAAGAAGGACCGGACGCCGTGTAAATGTATTCTAGGTCTTGGGCTAAAGCTTTCCAACCATCGAGACAACTAGGTATAGTTCCAGAGATCTCATTGTCAGAGAAATCCAAAATTCGAATGTGTGTTAGTTGACATAGTTGGGGAGGCAAGATTCCACTAAACTGATTAGACTGATGCATAAGGATAATTAAACTTGGAAAACTAACCCCTATCCATTCAGGCACTGAGTTTGAAAGCTTATTGTCTGCTAGATCAATCATTCTCAAATTTGTACAATTCATCAAGGATGAAGGCAATTCTCCCACAAATCTGTTGCTTTTCAGTTTCAATGTTTCCATCCGAAATAAAGAGCCTATAGAATCTGGGATTGTCCCAGAAAATTCATTGTTACTCAAATCCAATAGTTGTAGATGAACCAAATGCGTCTAAAAATTGGGAAGTTCTTCCACAACATGGTTGCTGGAGAGGTCAAGATACTTTGACATCTTTACTTTTGGATTTGGAGAACAAAAAAAAGGAGATATCTCTGAAAATGTATTGTTGGAGAGATCCAAATATGACACACTTGATAGAATTTAGGGTATTTGACCTTCCATTTGGTTTGAACTGAAACGAACTTCAACTGGAACCTCCATCGTCAAATTCCCAAATGTTTCTCTGATTGCAATATGGGAGAAATCAATACTCATAAAGCTACTGAAGAGACTCCAGAAATTTTTGGGAAGGACATCAGAAATTCCAGCATGAGACACATCAAGAGCAAAACAACCCTCTTGTGTTGCAAGCCATTTTGGGAAATCTGGTCCGAGTTTGCATGACCTCAGATTTAGAGTATACAATTGAAAAGGAGGAATCCAATCAGAATGGACGTCAAAATCTAATCCATTGTTATCTGTTAAATTCAACTCAGACAACTTGGAGAGGTTTGAGAAATGAACTCCAGAGACCAACCCTTGTAAAGAATTAACACTGAGATTCAAATGCCATAAGTTGAACAGTTGTCCAATACTTTCAGGTAGTCTTCCGCTTAATCGATTATCAGACAGATCTAACCATTCCAAGGATGACAAGTTCCTAATACTATATGGAATTTTGTCACTTAGAGCAAGTTCACCCGTTTGGTCAGCAGGTCAGGGTCGCTGGGACAATAAGATAGTAGATCAGTGATGTGTCATTCACTTTATGCTAATTCCTTCCACCCGTTGGGTCATGGTCAGAATATTATTTATTATTTATTAATCATTTATAATAAATTTAAATGATATATGTAATCCATATTTTTATTATAAAACACTATTAGATCAAACTCTATTTATTAAATTCAGTCACATCTTAACTTTATTTTTTTAAGTTGATTCATACTATTCAAAAATAGACGTTTCTATTGAAAAAAAAAATGAATAAAAAAAAAGGTATAACATTAGGGGATAACAAGATAATTGGTATTTCGACAAAAGTTACAAACCATATTTGAGCAGAAAATAGATATGTGCACATCATTGGAAGGATGAGAACCACTTCAATAAAATTAGATGATCTAGAGAAAATTACATATACATGCACAAATCTGCAGTGGATGTGTAGTATTAACCACTACCCAACAGGTTAAATAAACAAATACTTGGTCTACATTCTACAATATGTTCAAGCATGAATTGACTCTGGACTGGATTTTGTCTTTCAACAATGTTGTACCACAAAAGGGCAACCATCTTATCGTGTAACTCAATTTTTGCATTTGTATGGAAATCAACAGCAAAGATTATCACGTACTTATGAGCTTTATATTGTGAGCACACCAAAATTTCTCCCATGAACTCGTAGGATAACTTATGTTGACATAGGACAACAATGCCCTCTTTGGGTTGCCTCATTTCCTTCACTGCAACTCCACACTTGATTACCTGGACACAATTTATTTAGTGTAAGTTTTGAATCACAAGTTGAATCGATCTCATCAGTAGTCTAATGTATGGAAAATTACTCTTATACTAATCAAGAATAGTGGATCTGAGAGGAGTAGAAAGCTTCAAGATGGTCCTTTACATAGTTAAGACATTGATAATCCATCCTCGTCTGTCATCAGCTTTCATTAACACATTCAAGTGGATGATTGCACGATAGACCTTGCAAGATCTTTTCAACATATAGAGATAAGCACTTGCCACATCTGCACTCTCATTAACAAAAATACAAATGCTAATCTCCTCTATCAAGCATTCACATTATCAAACAAAGAAGCTGGTAGCACCGGAGGGCAGGGGAGGTTTGCCACAGATTTTAACTGCCAAGTTAAAAATGCTCTAATCAGCCTTTTCTCTTATTTGGGAAATCAAATGTCTTACTCACAGTTTGGATAATATACCTTATGTTGTTTGTATTTCTGTCGCACAACTTGCAATGATCCTCCTCTTCTACCCAAGTATAAGTCATGAAGCACAAGTACACGATCACTCAAATTGGGTGCTTTGTATCCAGTATAATGTTGCAGTGCTAAAGAATGAAATGAATACAGTTTAGTATTACCCTCATATCCTTAGATGCGATCAACAAGGTTAAACTGTTAAAAGTTCTTACCCAAGGATTCATTTTTGATCATATCATCAAGCTGGCAAGAAGAACATCTGATGCAGCTACCATAGAAGGCAAGAACTTTACACATTTGTAATCCAACAAACTTAGCTCTGCAAGGTAGGAAACCAAGAACTCAAACTGCAAATTGGTGAGTAGCTTAAACATAGCAACTAGTTTAAACAACAACTAAGTCTCTTAAACAAATACAAGTATATCAAACTATTCAGTTATCACAAATATCCAATATAACAGTTGAGAGCTTGAGATCAAAACTACGTACCGTGCAGCAGCTGCCTTTTCTTTTGCAAATCCCAGGCACAAACACCAGGAAATGAGGTTCAGTGTACAAAATTAGGATAAACAATAAACACAATATCATCCATCACATTCTCCATTTCACTTAACTAAACAATTAAAGCAATATCATCCATCACATTCTCAATTTCACTTAACCAAGGCTCCTACCTCTAGTGTTTGAATCGTAGCTTCATTCATGGATAACTCAACCTCGTAGCCTTTGAGCTCTTGCTCAATGTTCTCCTTGACGCGCTTGGCTTCTTCGAGCTTCGCATATGCGACTCGACTTCAGACTCGAGCTCTTCGATTCGCTTCCTCAGTCCGACTACTCTTTGCTCTGCAAACCTCAAAATCCAAAGCGTTTCCAAGTTCAAATTCATCACCAGACTTCAAAAAAAACAAAGCACAAAAATTAAAACCGAACGGTTCATACAAATCACACAAAAGATTAAGAACTGGATTCTTGAGAATCACCGGAGTAGAGTTCGACGAGGACGACGGAGTATCACGGCAAGCGAAATCGAGCTTATCAATAAGCTTCCTTGAGTTGTCCTTGGATTTCGGGCGAGGCAAGAGCACGAGGTGCACGAAGTGGTCCTTCTCGGCGTCGACGGTGTTGCGCTTTGACCGCTGGACGACGGAGAGAGGGACTTGTCTGGTGCAGTGGTGTTCGTACATCAGTCTCATTTGTCGTGGTCTCATGCCAAGCTCAGAGACGAAATAGGACAGAGATATTCGATCTGTGCAATAGCGATGATGTGTACGACCATGATCAAGAGAGCCAGCGTGGCAACCAAGTCGGGCAGGGGACTAGAATCGCCCTGGCGATTGACCCAAAGCAATTCTTGTCCAGGTAAGAAAATACCGATGAGGATGTGAAATTGCAATTTTTTCACTTTTTTGGGCTAAACTAACGTGACAACCAATCTAAACTATCCCAGTGAACTTGCTCTTAGTAATACTTTGAGAAAGTGGTCCACTCAAACGGTTTCCATAGAGTTTCAGTGTCTTTAGTGATAAAAGGTTTGTCACATTAGGCATTGGACCAATAAGACTATTATTCGAAAGATTCAATATTTGAAATGGGTGTGGACTAGTTATTTGGCCAATGGATTGCGGGATTACACCATCAAATGGGTTGTCAAAGAGATCAAGATATCACAATAACCTCATCTTGCCAAAAGCGTCCGGAATAAAACCACGTAATTCGTTGCCAGTGAGGACAAGATAGGCCAGAGAGGTCGTGTCTCTGAAAGCATCTGCCGAAATTGAACCACTTAAATTGTTATGAGAGAGGTCAAGATGGACAAGAGAGGTCATGTATCTGAAAGCAGCATCTGAAATTAGAGGTAACTGGGTGGAAGAGAGGTCAAGATAAACCAGTTAAGTGTTGTAGTTGAACAACCATTTGAATATTGAAGAACTGATGGAAGAGTTGAAGCTCAAACTAACACTGGCAAGAGAGTTGGAGGTATTTGTGTAAGATAGAAGATTTGGAGGAGGAAGATCACAAGATTCCAATGTCAAGTTTTTGAGATTATGGAGCTTGTTTACTATTTCCAGCTAATCAGAAACTCTACTGAGATCGTTGGCCGACAGGTTCAAGTATCTTAAAGAATAATGATGAAGGAGTGAATCGAGGTTTTGTACAGCGGCATCACCGTCGCAAGAAAAAGCTAGATTGAGATACTCCAAGTGAGTAAGATTTCTTCTCTGTGGTGATGCCTCTGTGCACCGGAGGCCGACGGTGTTCGAGGCTGGGGTGGAGCTTGAGAAGTCGCGTCGTCGAGGAGTCTCGAACTCTCGATTGAAATCGGGCTTTGTGGGACGGTCACTGTCAAATTCTAGTGATCGTTGTTTCCAGGACTGATGCTCAAATGTCGACGAGCCTCAGGCTTCCCCTGCCTCGAGCTTTACCGCTGATTTCAGATCTGCTCCGCCGCTGTTCAAAATTTTGCAACCGAGAGTGGCTAACTCAAGTGTCGCGACTGGCTAACTCAAGTGCCGGGATTGGCTGACTCAAGTCGCGTCTGTAATTAATAAATAAAAATTTTATAATTTTTTTTGCCAAATGAGGATAAAAAGACAATAATACCCCTGAAAATAAATGAAATATTCTTTTTTTAACGAACGTTTGAGCCTGAATGATCAATTTGACAATGAAACCTTAGCGGGAGTGATCATTTTGATATATATCATACGATAGTGACCAAAATATCATTTTGAGTAAAAATTAGTGACCATTCATATAATTTTGTCTTATTTCTTCCTCGTAATGTTTGAACGTTTGAACAGAGTCGACCAAGACTTTTATTTACTCCCAAGTCCTCCAAGACTTCAATTTAATTACTTCGGTGTGGGACAAACTAAATCATGAGGGACTTCAATTTAATTACTTCGGTGTGGGACAAACTAAATCATGAGGGACCCCCCCCCCCCCCCCCCCCCCAAAAAAACACAATGAGGGTCAAAAGCAATTATAGACAAAGACTAGGGAGTCTTTCCATTTTCAGCTACCAACCACCTTGATCTATTATGCATGCACTTTCGGTCTGCAGAATACACGTGTGCCAGTGTGCGCATGACAAGGAAATAAAGTAAAAAAAAATTGCACAGAATCACTAAACATTCGATAGGTTGCGTATATGTGGATGTAGATGTTGCCTGAATCCATTTAACTTGGTTATTGCTGGCTTTACATATCAAATATACACGATTACCTTGTTTGCAATGTTCATTTGTCCAAATGGTATATGTATATAGAGGAAGCTTGCATGTTTGTAATTAGAGCCTGGAAAACAACAAGCTATATAACCTGTAGCATTCAGCAAAAGATTTAACACTTGTTTATTGTTGGAGTGAAGATCTTACATTGGAAATATATCAAGTAGAAAATAATTTATAAGTGAATAGATCACTTTCAATATTAATCGAGATTTTTTGATAAAACTCAACACCTTAAAGGTGATTCAAGTTGAGACAATATTGATTATATTAAGGATCCACTTGCCACTCTAGTTCAAGTTATGCAAAGTCAAACAAGATTATCTAAATGCCCACAGTTAACAAACCCACAAAACCAAACAAACCTACAAGATTTTAGACGTGAATACCAAGAAACCTTGGCCACCAATCTATTTTTTGCCTCCCCACAAATCTCTACAGGGCTCCCCTGTTTTCTCTGATGCATTTCTCAAACGGCGCCGTCATATCAACCCCAAATCAAACTCCTCCCTCCTCAGTATTTCTTCAACATGTTCGTTTGAAATCTCTGACAAAAAAAAACAACAAAAGTTTCATACTCTGTGTCAAAAGCTTCAAGCTTTACAAAAATGGCGGCAACAACCAACTTGGGATTGATGGAAGCTTTGCATGAGATGTTGGAGATAGCCAAAACCGAGTACACAGACTTTGTGGTGCTTTTGGGTCCTTTATGGACAGCTTTCTTGATCGGAATTGTGATCGGATGGGCGTGGAAGCCAAAGTGGGCAACATTTGGTCAGGAAAAAATGACCTACATTGATCATCAGTCTAATAATAACACTAAGAACTTGGATTTCTCCATGCCTACTTCGCCGTCTCGTTCTTTCACATCACCATCAAAGGGATTCACAAAAGGGTTCTCGTCGGCGCCGTGCTTGTTTCAAGGCTACGAAGCTTGGTTTATTAACCATGATTTGCAGAAGAGGGTCTCTCCTTCACCAACAGAGTTTGATGAACGCAGGTGAGTAGTGTACTAATTCAACACATCTTTTTGAAGGGCCATGATTAAAGTTTTTGTACATGTTGTTGTTGTGTATAGTACTTCACAGATGGATGAGAGGAAATCTGAGATTGTGTCCGAGGAGGATGTACAACATCTATGTAGGCTTGTGGATGTGAATGATGGAGGTCCAATTTGGACACATATGATGGAACGTTCCACACCAACCATGAGCTACCAAGGTTGGCGTAGGGATTCCAAGGTATATAGAAAAATCTTTAAGAATTTTTAGGTGTGTCAAATTTATGTGGAATTAGTATGATACATTGTTTCGTGTTTGTGGCTGTTAGATTGGTCCTCCTCAGTACCGTAGCAGGACTGTGTTTGAGGACGCGACGCCAGAGTTAGTTAGGGATTTCTTTTGGGATGATGAGTTTCGGTTGAGGTGGGATGAAATGCTTAGTGATGCTACTACTTTAGATGAGTGTCCAACCACAGGAACGATGGTTGTTCAGTGGATAAGGAAGGTGAGTGAGACTTGTGAATGCCATTTTTCGTATATTTTGGTGACCTATTGGCCTTGCTTTATGCTTGATTGTATTGCTGCATTGCTTTCGTTCTGCGCAGTTTCCATTCTTCTGTAAAGACAGGGAATACATCATAGGACGCCGAATTTGGGAATCAGGAAGGATGTACTATTGTGTGACAAAGGTAAGAGAAATCGGTATATGATGATTTCATCTGCCTTACAATTGCAATCCCATTTTGTGTTGTGAATTTGGCACATGATTCTGAGTTGGAGAGAGTTTGAGGACTAGACTTCTTCAACCTGAGAGTGTTGTCTTGTGTTTTAGACTCTTCTTTGATTAGGCACATGAACATTTGTCTTTCTTTGTTCTAGGGAGTACCCTATCCTTCTATGTCAAGGCATGACAAACCTAGACGTGTTGATCACTATTACTCAAGTTGGTGCATTCAAGCAGGTACTAGATGCTCTATACTTCTTTTGATCTCTCATCAAAGTCACATATGTAATATTCAGTATGTGCTTTGGTATCATCATCATCAAGTGGCCTTGTTAATTTTATACATAACCTGCAGCCGAATCAAGATACGGCGATGGCCAGCTGACAGCATGCGAAGTTCAACTGTTTCATCACGAGGACATGGGAATCCCATGGGAAATTGCGAAACTTGCAGTGGGAAAAGGAATGTGGGACACTGTCAAGAACATAGAATCCGGCTTGCGCGCTTACCAGAACGAAAGGGCACTAGGAGGACCAATATCTCGGCCTGCCTTCATGGCTCAGATCAACACCAAAATAAATCTAGAGCACATGAAACCCTCCTCGGCCACTCAGGACTCGGTGGAACAAACTGCACTGGAGACTAAATGCGACAGACCTTTCAGTGGGAACATGCGAAATCTCATCATTGTTGGCAGCAGCATTCTCCTTGCTTGCACACTTGACCGAGGATTTCTGGTGAAGACAGTAGTATTCGGCGTGGCCAATAAACTCAAAAATGCAGGGAAGAAATCGGAAAAAATTCAAAGTGATGGAGCTAAACCTAATTAGTCCATCTTCAACGAGAGTTGAAGTGCACAATAGTATAGTTAGTAACACATAAACCCTCATACTCTCACTCTTAAAAGATGAGAGGTTGCTCTCTGTTGTATACTTGATAAACTATAGAGCTGTATCCAGAATATACATTTTGTAGGTGTATATAACTGAACAGATACTCTTTTAGGTTTACAGGCTGCTGAACTAGGTTCATAACAGAGTTTGTAGGTGTATATAACTGAACAGATACTCATTTGTAACTTCATCAGAAGATTTCTATATCAGAGTTTTTACCTTAGCTTCAGCTTCTACATCTGATCACAATTCTAGTTCTAACTAAAGATGAAGGGGATATCCTCAGTAAGGAACAATGGTTTCGAAGCAGTGCAAACCATCAATACTATGGACCAAAAGGAAAGTCCACTACGATTTAGGCTTCAGGGTGACAATCACAATACCATATCAGCATATAATCGACTTTAACGATAATAATATCACACATATCAAAACTATTAGATAGGATATATAGTCGTTAAAATCTTCCAACTAGACAACATGTTATAGTAGAAAACTAAAGTTCCATCAACTACTAGAAACTCCGATTGGTCTTAATAGTGGCCAATATCAACAAGACTAGAGCTATGAGCTTCTCTATATTATTTAGTGATAGTCTTCTAATCATCATCGCCGAACAAGCCACCAATGACCTCATCATCACTATCTTCCTCTGGTTCATCCTGCACATTTCAAGAAAACACAAATCAAATTCCGATTGACAATGTAGAGAGAGCCTAAGTAACTAAGCAAACACATGACAACAACAAAGCTCCCAACACTTTAACCCAAACCAAACTAAAAATGCACAAAAAATAAGCTACATTCTCTCTCACCTTCTTCTTCTCCTCAGCGGCAGGAGCAGCAGCAGGGGCTGCAGCACCAGCAGCTGGAGCAGAAGCAGCAACTGGAGCAGCACCAGCACCGACTCCGACACTGGATGTAAGGTCATCAAGGTTCTTCATCTCAGCAAGCTTGGCAAAGAGGTTAGGCCAGTACGACTCCACAGTGATACCGGCAGCTTTCACAATGGTATCAATCTTCTCAGCCTGTTTTCAACCATTACCAACAACAAACCAAATGTTATAATCATCACAATATGAACGAAAACATCGACAAATAGGTTATCAAATCTTCTCAGCCTATTGCAACAAGTGTCAATAAACAAATCAACACCAAAGAGTTCATCTCCCTTCACAATTCATACACAGAAAACAAATGTCACAATGTACAAGCACATACCAGAAAATATCTAAATCCATACATCAAATTCTGCCATTGTAACTACAAATCTACGATGTGATCGCAACCTACGTTCCTATACAAGCTCATATATAGATCATATTCACAGAAAAATCTGATTTACAACAACAGAGGAGTTCATATTCTTCACAATTCATAAACACAAACCATAAAGAATCTAGATCCATACATCAAATAATACAATACTAACTACGATGTGATCACAACCTAGGTTTCTATATAAGCTCATATATAGATAATATTAGGCTAAGCATAGAAAGTAGGGTTGAAAATTAGGGTTTACGAAGAACGCGAAGAGTGAGATTGAGGTCCTTACAGTGATTGGGATGCCTTCGTCATGAAGAATCATGGCGGCGTAGGAGCAAGCAACTTCACCAGTCGACATTGTTATCGAGATTCCGATCACAAATCTGAAACGACGATCAAAATCGAGATCCAAATTATTGGGGTTTTGATTCGAAGCAAAAAAATTGAGATGCGAAAAACCAGAGAGAGAGAGACGAACCTGTTTGAGAGAAAAGGGAGCGAATATGAGGCGCAGCGTAGAAAGCGTTTTGTAAAACGGAGTGTTATATAGGGATTTGAGAGGGGGGCCTAGGGTTTTTTTATATTAGGAGGAATGCCACGTCTTTTACAAAGTTGGGCCCCGAGATTTAGACAGCCCATTACTGGCTCACGTTTTACACATTTGCAGGCCCACTATTCCACTCACTTACCATGGTTTCGACTTACTGTTACCATCTTAGGCCCATTTGTTTCTCTTGAATCTTCATAATTTTTATTATTTTTGGGTGCATAAAATCTTTATTTTCATAGATAAATATGGTTATTGAGTTGTTCAACTCCTACTTTTATGGCTTAGTTTGGGATTGAGATGAAAATATTCAACTTTAAAAAAACACAGCTCAGAAAAAAGTAACCATTCACTTGCTTTTTAATAACCATGATTTTTGAACTAAAAAGTTGAAAATAAAGAGTTTTTATTATTTTATCAAACACTAATTTCATTAAAATAGTTCATAATGAGCAATTTTAAATCATCAAACTCAATTCCAAAAGGAACCATATATGTTATTACACTCTAGAATTACTCATAAAAGGTGCGGAACATTGTCAAAATCTTAACCGCGTTAGACTTGGATGAATAACTTGGATGAATAATGCATAAGAGAACCTTTTGACACATTGTAATATAACTCGTGCAAGAACATTTATATTCCTTGAAGCTCTTACCAACTTGTACTGATGGTCACAACACTCAAGTGCATAAATACCATCCAACATGATAGTGATTATCTTTGGATAGTATGTGCTCTATTTTTCCATATTGAAATGGAGAAATGGTCATTGGAAAACATTTTCTGCTAGTGAAACAGGCAAAATATAGCTAAGAAGAACCATCTTATTTGTTCTGAGTCAGATCAAAAGAAACAAGTCCAAACGAGGCCATAAACTAGAAGACCCGTCTTCACCGTTCAAAATTTAAATTACTAGACAATATGGTTCTCTTTGGCATAAATAAACCACACTACCAGACATAATCCATAAGCCAATGAATCTTAACAAAGAAAGCAATTTCAACAAGTACACTCCAATACAAATGGAACTCTTCGATATAATGAAGCATGAAGGGAAATCCATCCAACAGCCATAGGGAACTTGGAAGGATGACTCGCCAAGAGAATCAAGCACTGCCCGATCGCACCTGAAATATAACAATTCAAAGTTACAAAGAATGACATGTTCAACTTATATCCGTCTAATTCTAGATTCCAGATGCGCAAGTGTAGTTAATTTCAAGTCCGAATACGCATGTCTGATTATTTTCCAGGAATAGACTTATACAAACTAGATCATTCATTAGAATGCATCCCTGCCTGACATTTCATTTTTCAAATAATAACTGCCTATGCTACTACTTGTATATCAGAATATCCACTCACCGGGCGGGGAGATCCTGACCTCGATCTTGATCTTGATCTTGATTTTGGCCTGCTCATGGTAAACACATAAAAAGCATGTGTCAGATAACATAAACAAAAAGGAATTAAGAGGATAACAATTACATTGAAAATTTATAGCAAAGCCATGTATGTACCTGGAAGCTTTGACCGGAGAAGGAGACCTAGATCTGGATACTGATCTAGAAACAGAGCGCTCCAAAGATATACTGCATAATAAAGAATAAGAAACAAGATGTAAAATGAGAATGTAATAAGTCATAAACAGTAAGAGTAGACAAGTTGAAGGACTAGAGATCAATACCTCCTATTCCTTCTTACACTTCGACTTCTGCTACGACTTCTGCTCCGACTCCTTGAGGGACTTCTGCTATCATACACTTTAACCTGCCCATCATTACACAAACAATCGCCAAAACAGTTTTGTAAGTCAAATTGTCCAACACCAAACACAACCAGCACCAGACATGTGCATAGAAATAGAGGTTTACCCGAATATGCATAGAAATAGAGGTTTACCCGAATATAAGATCTTGCCCATGGATTTTTAAATTCAGTATCGTCGAGTTCCTTAACCTATACAAGACAACAAAATGTACCATAAGCAATTGAGTAACTTTGTATTGAGGCAGCAAAGGTCTTGTATTTCTACTTACAGCATATTTCATGTCCTCATAATTGTTATAATCAACCAAGCCATAAGTCCCTGAACACAAGCAGCAAATCTATTAGGTAAGTAGATTAATCCTGCACAGCTAGTGTTTCATAAGCTCTTATAACAGATCATATTTTTATCCAATATGAAGTGTGAAGGCAAAACAAAGTCTCCTGTCAGCCATGTTACCTTCACTGTCACGAGAAACTTCAGCAAAACAGACATCACCAGCTTTTCGCATATGATCCTGAAATCGATAATAAGTAAGGTTACAAGTAGAACACAACAAAAATGTGAGCTCACGAGATTGGGAGTAAGTAAAGCCAAACCTTTAAATCTTGCCATGAAGCAGAAGAAGGGAGGCCACGAACAATAACTGAACCAAATACAAATGTATACCATTAGGTAGAGAACTAAACATAAGTGGACCTAACAAAAGAATTTGATTAGCATTTCTCAATCTTATAGCATTTGATAGAAGACAAACCTCGAAACTCAGAATGACGTGAGACGCCAAATCGACCCCCACTGCTGCCACCTCGGCTACTGCCTCCGCCATAACCACCACGACGATCACGATCACTTGGAGGTGGTCCCCTACTACCACCATGGGCAAGCTCAACCTGTATTGAAACATGCAACAAATCAATGATCGAAGAAGACACCATACATCGTTGAAAAATAACACATAAATGTATAGTCAGAAGTATAAAAGGAGCATTTTAATACCCTTAAACGACAACCATCAAAGTTGTACCCATCACGACCTCTAATTGCATCTTCGGCATCCCGAGAACTCTCAAACTGAAATGGAAATGTACAAAGCATAATCAATAAGAGAACCAGAGGGGTCATTCATATACATCCAGAGCACATAAAGCACAATAAGTACCTCAACAAAACTATAGCAAGGAGGGCGAGGTGGAATCTTCAATTCAATATCCAATATGCGGCCATACTGCACAGAAAAAGTATATTTTAGATGAAGTACAAACAAAATCAAGAGAACTCATTTCAAATCAGTCTCAAGTACTAAAGCCACTCTTATGTATTGTTCTGCATCATTACAAGTTTATGACACATAGTTTATTTGAGCCAAAACAGACTTTTTATGAAGACCATAGATAAATGTGGTACTTGCACACATATTATAACCAGATTACTTAAAGAACACTTCAAAATCATCGTAGACATGTGAATACAGGGGGTAACAATTGACTGCTAAGCTTTAATACAGGGCATAATAATTCACTGACAGCTTACCTTGTAGAATAGATCTTCAACCTCCCGTTCTCTTATATCTGAGGGCAGGTTGCCTACATAGATTGTGCGAGAAAATCGTCCGCTCATATTTGACAGAAGAGGGTTGACAGCCGCAGATCTGCATACAAAGAAAATAACTAATGTGAATGATGCATCCAAACATGTTGTAAATACTGCTTGTTTGGTGTCCAATTATCATCTTCATGTACTCTGTTGACAAGATAAAAACAAAAGAGAGCAAGACCAAACAATGAAGCAAACCAAGAGAGCAATCCTCGAGGTGAGCCGTGCTCCACAAGCTCCATTGCTCATTTGCTCCAAGATGCTCCATAGCAATAATTATATTTGAACTTAAAAAATTGAACTCCTCATCCTCTCCAGAATATTTAGCAGATGCATAGATAGATCCTCTGAGAGTGAGAGCAAGAATCTCCAATAACACAAAAATACTATACTCATAACTCCAAATTGTTTCTCCCTCCCTCTCTAATTCCCTATGTATGATTGCAAAGCTCAAATTGTTCCAAGCGCTCGACATCTATCATAAACAAAGCATCTGTCATCATGAGATCAGGCAACATTTGCATGTATTCATTTACCTCATTAAAAAACAAAAATTACCCTAGAAAACAAGCCGAATCTCCCATTTAACTTATCCGTTAACCTTTTTATCATGGCAATGTTTCGACAATGATGAACTTTCCAATTTGCCAACACTCTGATTATTACACAGCCTCTTATACAATCCACCTCACATTGAAACAGCTTCGTATACTCTTCTTCTTGCACAATTAGGCTAATTTCATAGATTTCAACACAATATAACAAAAAAAATTCACTTCCAAACGGTATTAACACACTAATTAACATTCTAATACAAAATCGTCCGATACAACCGAGGCCGATTTCAATCGTCGGAGCACTTAAATCGACCTAAAACCTAGCACAGGAAGCTCACTACTACTCTCTAATCGTCATTATCGTCTTAAAAAAATTAGATCTATGCGGAGCAGAAAAATCAAAAGCTGTAAATTAGATGAGGTGAAAAAAGAAGAGTACGAATACGACACCGGTGAAAAGTGGGCCGAAGCGTTTTCGTTTTCCGACCAGGACTGCCTGAGCCGCCGCGCGTAGCAGAGCTTGAGAGCTTTCGAGAACCGCCGAGAAGAGAGAACAAAAGTGAAAAGAGAGTGATAATTAGGGTAAAGGAACACTTGATATAAAAATGTGCAGTGAAATCTGTACGGGTTGTTTGGGCTTGGACTTTCGCGCCGAATTAGACCATTTTACAATGTCTCCAGTTTTGGGCTGACGGGCCGAGCCCATCATCAGGCCCAAGAAATTGGAAACGATATGGATTGTAGAGGGATGTTTAATTTTTATCATTAGATACTACTAATCAATGGTACGTAAGGGCATTTCCAATAAGAGGTACTAAACCTTATATGGGGTACTAAAAAAAATTGGGCTCCAATGATAGTTTTGTGAAGTCCTAAACCCTATATTTATAAGACTTGGTCACATCCCAAGTCTTATTTTGAGACTCCATATGAGACTTGGTCTTATAATTTTGAGTTGGGGCCACTTGGTAGAGGGGAGAAAATTGGAGGGATAAGACCCCTACCATTGGAGATAGTTGAAGTGTTATATGAATAGTGTCTAAATAAGGTCTCAAAATAGGTATAAGACCCCATTATAAGACTTCATGATTGGAGATGCTCAAAGAACACTATGCTCATAATAGGAATATTGTAAGAACTTTGTAGGAAATGCTCTACGTCACGTACAGGTGCGGAGAGAGCCATTGCTTGCCTGGGTTTAAGCCCAAATAAGATTTCTAAGATTAAAAAAAAACTACTTCTACATAAAAATAATAATAATTGTGTTCCACGTTGGTCGCTAAATATCTCTGTTGAAACAGTGTTGATTGCTAGCTGATCAAAAATTTAGATGTGAGAATATAAACACTAGCGGACTATGAAGCTCTCAAATATAGGGTACATGTATTTTATTATGTCAAGGCAACAAGAATTTCAAATTGTGTATAAAAATTCTAAATAAATTCACAATATACAAGATAATATCATGATAATGTATTATGACTTTGTCGTAGTTAGAACTTAAAATATAGTTGCATATTGCTTGTAATTTTTATCTTCTTCAACATAGTCTACCTTCTCTATAAATGCTATCAAAGTCTCCTACCTCGAGTTCATTTCACATAGCCCATTTGACCAAACCTAACAGAAATCTCCTCCTGTTGCACACTATGAAGAGCATCCACGACTTCGTGTTTGGTCAAGAACCCATGCACACGTGTGTTAATTGGGTCGTGATGGTGGGAGGTTCCTGTATTAAGGAATGAGAATAACCTTCTAACCTTGACTGGTTTTTCTAGCTGCTCGCTTACATTAAGAAAATGAGAACAGTTTTGACCCGGCCAACCAAGGACGGAGGCAAGTGGGCCAGGATGGACTTGGTCCTTCTTGAATTTTTGTGAAAAAAATATATATTATTATATAATATAAATATTATAATTTATTTGAAATATATCTAAATTTTAATTACGCGTATGAGTGCATGACTAATTCAAATCTGACGACTTTGTAAGAATATTATTATATATTATTTCAATAATGAAGTCCAAATATTAGGTCAATTAGGATTTAATCTCTTACCATATTTAAGATTTTATGGTCTTTTTATAAAAACTCTACCGTTCCTGAGATTAAAATACAATTATTTTTATTAAGTTTATTAGATATGGAGAGATATTTCAAAAAACAAATCCTCTTCTTCTACTCCAACATCAGATGAGCAACCACCTATGAAAATTCAAAAGAATAATAGTAACAATATGAAAAAGTCTCGTGTTGGAGATATTACAGAAAAGTATCCATCGGATCCCGCTAAACGCCCGCCAATTTCAAGTTATCATCCTAACATTCAAGAAGAAGTTCGAAAATATTATCTACAACAAGGCCCTTGTCGATCTAAATATCATACTTTTCCTTTTACGAAATTTGGAGAAAAAAAAGAAGAAAATAAGGTTTATTCGTGATTGGTTTATTGAATTTTCATATTGGTTAGAGTACAGTATTAAAGAGGATGCTATATTTGGTTTATGTTGTTATCTTTTCAAACCAGCTATTGGAGAACAAAGCGATGGTGAAACTTTTGTTGGTGCTGGTCATGAATTCAGTAATTAGAAGAAGAAGCAAACGCTAATATCACATTTTGGAGGATCAAATATTACTCATAATCAGGTTGCGAGTAATTGTGATGTTTTATCGAACCAAAAATAACACATTAAAACTGTTTTGACAAAATATACAGATCAAGATCGAATTGACTACCCTAACCGAGACTATTTTTTAAGTTTTTCATTTAGACCCCCCCCTAACCGAGAATTCTGGCTCCGTCCATACGGCCAACATATTTGTTCAGGTCACACAAATATGGTATACCATACACTATACGGTATATAAATACATGTATATTATTCGAAACCTAATTGCATATGTGTGACGTTAACGTAATGAAAACGTATCAAGTTAAATGTCGGGGGGAATTGAATTCTCTGCAGTGAGAGAGTCCCATCATATTTACAGGTCCACTACACAAAAAAAACGAATGGTTGAGATGGAACGGTGAGGATGGTCCTCTGTTGAAGAAGGCCAAACTGTTTACAAGAAGAGATTAATCAATGTTCAGATTTGCTGCCCCTTGATCAAAATAAACCACATGCACTATTTACAATGTACATTGCAGTAAAGGAGTTTATGTTTCAGTGGTTATTGAGTTTTGTGGTTTGGTTAACTGTCGTTAGATATACATCTGACGATAAATAATTAAAAAATAATTTGATTATCTATCGTCGAATGCGGATCTAACGATAACTAATCACGACCGACCACGTAACTCACTAACCACTAAAGTGGGACCGTGTAATAAAGTATAATGCATGTCATTCATAATGATCGATGTTATTATTAGATCACGTGATGATTCGTTATTTTATTTAACTTGATGAAAGAGTATATATATTTGATTATCCGTTTTACAATGTACATGATAAAAGTATAGTGCATGTCATTCCTAATGATCGATGTTATTGTTAGATCGCGTAATGATCCATTATATTGAAGTTGATGAAAGAGTATATCCGTTTTACAGTAGTATATTTATTGCCTAAAACGGTCGATCTTTACTGACATTTCTTTATCCGGTTCGAAGTTTGTTTTGATCGCCGAGAAAATTACGAAATTCGGTTATTTCAATTAAGAATGGAATGAATTACAATAATATGTTCTTCTTTCTTATACTCCATTGTCAACTTCTAACTGCCAATCATACAACATAACAACATGTCAACAACCTTGGAGTAGCCTTGTATAAAGTTCCCTGCCAACTACTCTCCTCACGGCTACAAGAATATAATGGTGGAAGGTGACTCCAAAATCATCATTAGCTGCATAAACAAGGAATGTGGAGTCCCTTGGCGTTTGAGAACACTATTGTTCGGGACATATGGAGGCTTGCTACTCATTTTGATCATATTAGTTTCAAACAGGTCTTCTGAGAAGCGAACTTCGTTGCGAACAAGATAGCCAATCAATACCACAATTTCGAGCAGATGCAGATTTGGGAAGGGACTGTTCCAGCGGCCTCCTCACATGCTTTGGTTTTTGACCAGCTTGGTTTTGGGTGTTCTAGAGGCTTTGGTCTCTAGTTTTTTCTTGAGAAAATTACACCAACAATGTCTGGTCTTTTTTGTGCCCACCAAGTTAGTACTTGAACTCTCAAAGTGATCAATGTAGTACTTAAACTGCATTTTTGCTATATTCGTAATACCTTCGTTAATTTTTCGTCATCAAAACTTTAGTTTGCTGACGCGGTTTAATAAAAATTTGACTAAATTACACCAATAGTATCTAAACTTTTCTGTGCCCACCAAGTTAGTACCTAGACTCTTAAAGTGATAAAAGTACCTAAACTGCAGTTTTGCTATATTCGTAGTACCTTCATTAATTTTTCGTTAGTATAACGTTAATTTGTTGACGTTGCTTACTCAAAAAAAGGGTGAACTTGTCATTTTCATTGATAATTAACTTAGATGACAATTTGAGTTAAAAACGTCTTTTCCTTGTAAGTTTTGTTAACATCCTCGTTAATGACGATGGTGATCTAGGTGTTGTAGTGACCGAGGAGGTCGAGAATGGTTGACACGATATTGAGGCCAATGAGGTCGAGGTAAAGCTCAAGGAACTAATGTTTTAGTGCAATATGACAAATATACCCTTTCAACTTTGAATTATTAACTGAAAGATATCCATTTAGTCACTCTCTCTACTCCGACACTAACAAGTCCATCACCATCGCTGGTCTCTCACTCCACCTCCACTCCTCTTACTTTGATGACTTCATCAAACCAGGGCGTGCCAGCATAGGAGTGAGATCATCGATCGTTGGAAACACCATGAACAACCACCAACCCTTGACGCTTTTTAGTCTCAGAACCACCGATCCCACAACCTGGGGCTTTCATGGACCCCACCACGTCCCAGATCGATGACCAAACGTAGCAACAACAAACATATTCCACATTTTCTTCAAAATCTCAACAACAAGAGTAGCAATAACAATAGCGATCCGGCGCATCTCATTGGAAAGCGGACGTTGGCCGAGTTCTAACTCCATCGGCAGCATCAGCAGAGTCCTTAATTCTTACCAACACAACTCAACCAACCAACATAATTTGTACCTGCGCTTACTCAAGCCTAGAACCACCACCAATTTCGAACACCAATTCAAAATCTTGCTCCTGTCTCTAATCAAATTTTTATGGACGTGCATATTTTGGAGAGAATAGAGAAAATTCAAAGCATACTAGATGCGTTGGACTCTCAAACCCTAAAGAAGTTAGTCCTATTATTTGAGCGTCATGCCGCCTCAAGTACCCAAACCAACCAAAACATTTTGTCGACTCCGAAGTCGAACTCCACGATGAGATTAAGAAGCTCAAAGCCATTTTCGGCGCTTTCGAGCTCTACCCCAACCTCGTCGGCCTCAACATCGTGCCAACCATTCTCAACCTCTCTGGTCACTACAATACCGAGATCGCCATCGCCATTGACGAGGAGCTTAACAAAACTTAGAAGGGAAAGACGTTTTTAACTCAATTTTTCATGTAAGTTAATTATCAAATAAAATGACAAGTTTACCCTTTTTTGAGTAAGCCACGTCAGCAAACTAACGTTTTACTGACGAAAAATTAATGAAGGTACTACGAATATAGCAAAAATACGGTTCAGGTACTATATTGATTATTTTGAGAGTCCATGTACTAACTTGGTGAGCACAGAAAAGTTTAGACACTATTGGTGCAATTTAGTCAAATTTTTATTAAGCCACGTCAGCAAACTAATGTTTTTGCTGACGAAAAATTAACGGAGGTACTACGAATATAGCAAAAATGCAGTTTATATACTACATTGATCACTTTGAGAGTTTAGGTACTAACTTGGTGAGCACAGAAAAGTCCAGACACTGTTGATGCAATTTTCTCTTTTTTCTTTGTATGCCAAAAAAAAAAACTACTCTTCCCTGATCATTTCCAATTCTCAAAAATGAAAATCAAATTTAGTAGGAACCAATATCTCTCCTCCAAAAATAGGAATATATCTGTTTTTAATTTCTTTAAATCCCTAGTCAAATGAAATATTCTGGATATAACAAACAACCAAATTTTAGAACCAACATTCAAATACTTTAATATCTTGCCATTTTGTGCAATATATATTAACTTTCAATAAATTTTGACCCCATGCCTGTATGTAGGTCACACATGCACCATGCTTGTCAAATAAATTAATAAATACATATATATTATGTTCATCATAAAACACATGTTGCATACTTGCATTTGCCAACAAAAAATCCAAAAAAAGGAGAAATTTGTTTTTAAAAAAATTAATAACGGGTTCGTGGGTCTTCCTTTCCTAAAAATCATACACCAAATGACCAAAATATAACATCATCATCGTCATTTTGGTACGTTTCCGAACAAGAACAAGGTCCAAAAAGGCAGTGCATTGCTTCTCTTCTCTGCACTAAAGCAAAGACACCTTTTTCATTCTTTCTCTCAAGTCTCAACTCTTCGCCATCATCAGTGAGTATATATATTTATATTCAATTACATTGTATAAAAAAGATAAAACAGAATAAAAGATTTGATGCTTTGTTGCTTTTGTTTTAGTTTTACTGATTTTTCTTCTCTCTTCTCTCTTATCAAAATTTTGCAGTCTTTGCAGACCCTTTTATTTCTGCCCTGCCCTTTTCCAATCTTGTTGAATTAAACTAAAGCTGATCTTGTTTGAGTTGTGTTGTGTTTGGCTTCATTTTCATATAGATTAAAAAAGATTCAATCTTTATATAAGGTAAAACACATATGACACAATGATCTGTTTCTTGTTGTGTTGTGTTAAAGATCATCTAGTTTTGTTTGTTTGATCAGTGTTGTTGTTCTTTTTGTGTTTGCAGAATCGAAATAAAGAGTTTTTATTCAGATTGACATTACTTGATTCGACGACCATGGCTGTTGCTGAGAATGCACCATTATCAGAGTCTAACGTTGCACACAGCGATCTTGAAAACCCAAAGCCCAAATTGGACTCATCGGCTGTTACAACTGTGGAGACCAATACTAGACAGTCCAACGGCCACGGCGGCGATGACGACGATGGTGATGATCAGAAGGAGGTGAAAGCACAAATGGGCCAGACCCAAAATGGGTTTGAGACCAATGGTGTTGTTGATGATGATGATAATGACAGCAGCAGCCATCAAATGGTGAAGTCTGTTGGGTATGATGGGAGTAATGGGACTGATTATCAGAGCTCTAATAATGGGGATGAGATTTTCAAGAAGGATATGAGGGATTTAGAAGAGTTGTTGTCCAAGTTGAATCCCATGGCTGAGGAATTCATACCTCTAAGCCTTGCCAACAACAACAACAACCAAGGCTTTACGCTCGCCGGTGGATTTGGATACAATAATAATTTCTTACTGCAAACCAATTCAGGCAATGCTAATGGATTCATGGGCAAAAGGGTATGTATGTGTTTGATTTTTCGATGTTTTAGCATAAAGTTTAGTTCTTTAGTTGGAAATGCATATGAGAGTTTTGTGTTGGCTTTTGTTTGTGTGGCATTTGTGTTTTTAGGAGATGAATGGCTAATTGGGTTTTGGTTTAGTTTCAGCAGAAGAAGAATGGGTATAGTACTCAAGCGAGGAGAAGGAACTATTACAAACTGAGTTTGGCTCAGCGAGAGGAGATGATTAGGAGGACTGTGTATGTTTCTGACATTGACCAGCAGGTGAGTGTAGTTTGGTGCGTTGTTTTGAAGGTTCTAGGCTTGCCGGTTGCCTTTGCATTTAACATTTGTTGTTCATTGTCAGGTTACTGAAGAGAACCTAGCTGCTCTCTTTATTAATTGCGGTCAGGTAAACGGTGTTTATATTTTCCTAAGATGTTTTTGTTCAGTAGAGATGATAATATAATGGTGGATTATGCTCCTAAATGATTCTTGTGTTTGCTTCCTATAAGGTTGTGGACTGTCGTGTCTGCGGTGATCCTAATTCTGTTCTTCGGTTTGCTTTTATTGAGTTTACAGATGAAGGTACTAGTAAAAGCTATATTCTTTCTTGTGAACATTGATGGAACTCTGATTTAGGATGGTGGACTGATTATCAACCATTTATTGATGTTTGCAGAAGGTGCAATGGCTGCTTTGAGTCTTTCGGGAACCATGCTCGGGTATTACCCAGTACGAGTGCTGCCTTCTAAAACTGCAATTGCACCTGTTAACCCAACATTTTTGCCCAGGGTGAGCCCTATTTCAGACTTCCTATTTGTGATTATATCTATGTGTGTGTAATCACTCTGTATATATATTTTCGATATGTGTGTGTATTGCTTAGTATGTGTGCACACTGATCCATTTATTCATTGACTGATTTTACATACTTTGTTCTGTTAATTGACTTTCGTTGGTGTTATTATGTTCAGTCAGATGATGAACGTGAGATGTGCTCAAGAACTATTTATTGTACCAATGTTGACAAGAAGGTAGTTTTCAACTTACCAAACCTGTTTAGGTGTTCTATGACTGGAACTGGTGCATTTGTTCCGACTTTCTCACTTCCTTGTTCGCTTGCTTCAGGTTACTCAAGCAGACGTCAAACTGTTTTTTGAATCACTTTGTGGAGAGGTTAGTGTTTCTGTATGATAATCTCTGTTGGCCCTCATCTTTTGTTTTTTTCGTTCATGGATTGGATTGTATAAGTTCTCTGTTATGACTGTAACCTTGTCTTATGGACCTCTTTTCTTTCTTGTTTCTTTTTCCCTGGATCACATAGGTTCAACGCCTCAGGCTACTTGGAGATTATCATCATTCCACCCGTATTTGCTTTGTGGAGTTTACAGTGGTAATGACATAATGACTTTTGAACTATATGCTTTACATTTGAACACTGATGCCTCACTTGATTCTGTGCTATTTTTGTGTTTTCCCCACTTCTCTCTAGAATCATTATACAGTCTATGATGGCCAAACATTCTTTATCAACATTGTGTTGTAACAATTTCTAATTATTCTAGACTGTTCATAAGGCAATACTACAATCTGAGTGCACTAGAAGTTGAGGTTTAGTTTATTACTTATCTGGCACAATTAATCACCGTTTCATCTATGGTTATCCACATCAGATGTATGAATTACTAATTTAGATTGATCTATGTTGGTCACGAGAACCACTAATAATACTAGGATGTACTCATTAATAGTTCCAAGAGTAGTCTGGATCAAACTGTACGCATATCATATCGAGAATAAAGGGAGGGGTGTTGGAGAGTAGAAATGTGAACAACTAATAGGTTGTGGTTATTTGCTGTATAGAAATCACTTAATTATGCATGAATGCAAATGACCGCTGTATCTTGTTTGTTATGAATGAGCATCTCTTCAGTAACATTTTTGTTCTTCAATTTTCTTTTCTTTTCAGAATCGTATTATATTGGAAATTGTGTTATGTTCATCTCCTCATCCTTGTTATTTATGACACTTGTGCAGGCTGAAAGCGCAATTGCCGCTCTTAACTGTAGCGGTGTAGTTTTGGGATCACTGCCTATAAGGTTAGTAATGCTTATACTGGTTACCTCCTTGTTGAAGTATATCAATTTGGAATTCCTCTTGACTTTTTATGTGTTATGTATGCAGAGTCAGCCCATCAAAGACACCTGTCCGCCCTCGTGCTCCTCCCCGCTCTCCATTGCATTAAACCTGGCTTTTCATCGCTGGACTAATTTCCTGGTGATAGATATATTTATATATGCATATATAGATACAGATATGTTCTCGTATTTGTGTTTATTTATGCTTTGGTATTTCTTGGTTGTTATCGGGTATCTTTGTTACCTACAACTAGGGGTTACTTGTGGGACTATTTTGGGTTGTAGAGTTGGATGGAATTCTGAGGCGCTGAATGCTTTTATTTATCTTTGCACATTATGATGAAATGGAGAAAATGGTGCCCGAAATCTTCTTTCTTTGGACGTTTCTTACGACTGAGTACTGAAAACTTTCTGCTAGTTTGTTGGTCATAGTTCTTCTAAATCTCTGTAGTGTTCTATTCCGCTTTGATCTCATATCTATTCCCATTAGTTGGTTCTGTCACTTCTGTGTTTGAAATTTGAACCAAGATTCCTTTGGTCTAAATGGTTACATGAGAGATTTTCCGTTCGGGCTAAAATGAATAGTGCATGAGAGAGCTTAGACTGTAGATTACTCTCTTGCACATTTATGTTCCGCACATTGTAGAAATACTCGATTTTCCGGATAATATAGATTTCACAAGTAGTGACACACTGACACAAGGAAAGTTTGCCCCCATTTCCTTGAGCGTTAGGGAGTAATTTCAATACCACGGCACTATATATAACCCAGTTTTCTGGTTTTATATGTTTAGTTGCTCTGTTAGTTTTTCTTAATATTTCTATTACTAGCTAGTTGAACATTGGTTGAGATGGAAAGTTTTCTAGACTTCGTAATGAATTGCTTCGGCGGTTGCTTTGGGATCGGAAATGGACATGGTAACCGAAGCCGCTGGAGCCGCCCTAAAGTTTCTACGAAGGCAAAAGCTTTGGAGCCACTTACGAAGGATGAAATCGCGAGGGGTCTAGGCTGATCCGGTCTTGTTCTGGCCGGAACCAATGTTTTCGAAGACGCAGTACTAGACTGTGAAGCCGTTGAGCACCCTGACCACATTGACGTGCAATGTGACTCATCTTGACGATACAATAAAACAAGAGTTATTTGATAGGGTGATTGTTCCGCCACACAGGCCTGAGCTGTTCTCCCACGGGGGCGGGAGCCTCCTTGGCGGTCTTCTGAAAGGAGTCTTGCTCCGCGGACGCCGCCCAGTAACAGGGGAAAAGACACGATGCTCGCAGCCGCCAAGTTCGTAGCGAAAGAGTCTAAAGCCATGTTCACCAGAGCGAAGAAGATAGCCAATGTGATCATGGTGAGTCAAATTAGTGATGCTACAGAGAAAATGCAACTGGTTGCTGTCATGTTTAGTTTAGCTCGTAAGCTCCAGCCTGCTGTGATATTCATAGATGACATGGATGGTTTCTTGGCTCAGCTTTCCTATTCCAACATGGGAACCGAGTTCATGGCTTTATGGGATGAGTTCTCAACAGCTTACAAAGATGAACGTGTTAAAGTCGTGATTCTAGCTGCTACTGGTAGGTGTAACCGTCCTTAGTCGTCGTCGACGGAGCAACACAACGGCTTCTTCCTCAGGTCATGGAGATTAGGACACCCACCAGAAAAGAGAGTAGAATTACTAAAGATGTTTTTGAAGTCTGAGAGAGTTGAAGAAAATATTGACTATGACAACATAGCTGCACTGACTAAGGGTTATACTAACTCAGAACTATACCAACTTTGCATGAAAGCTGCTTTCGTTCGGATCAGAGATCGTTTACTATATGAGAAAAAGACCGGAATTGTAACCTCGTCTCCGCCGAGGCGAATTTCGCAGTTGGATTTAGAGAATGTGGTACATGTACGACTCGAATCATACATGAAGAAGTCGTTACAGAAAGTGACAGCGGTGTTGGATCAAACAAGCAATGAGAGTCACCATCACCAGCTGCAACGGTTGATGAAAGCCTTTAAATACAGATACAAAGAAGTTACTAATACCGAGGATGCGCAGCGGCGCTGTAAAATCGAGGGAAGTAAGGGAAACCGTGAGAGCCTGGAGGCTTTTAGAAACATTGTACATGACCAGAGTCTGTAACACTCTCTGATGAATAGTGATGAATAGTGCATGAGAGAACTTAGATCGCAGAGTACTCATTTACACATTTGTGTTACGCACGTTGTAGAATTAATCGTTATACTTCACAATATTGTTAACCTTTTTACTTTACATCTGACCATAATGCTTCATCCGATTTCTCATCATCAAGAATAGATCGAAATTTAACTCTAAATCAATGTCGGCATAATTAGGCGCCACCCGATTTCTCATCATCAAGAATAGATCGAGATTTAACTCTAAATCAATGTCGGCATAATTAGGTGCCACGTATGCTTGTTATTCCCTTCTTTGACATCAAACCATAGCTTGTAGCTGACAGGAGAAGGTAGGTGTGCAACAAAATCAACCATATAGAATAGAGAGGTGGTTTTCTACTTTGATTTTGCTGGAGAAGATCATCATATATAGGTCCCCATACCTCAAATATATATGAAAGCCAAAGCATAGTGCCCATCCTAAAACATATAGAGCCTGCAGCAAGGATTGTCTAGTGTGACTTTGTAACTTTCGGCTATACCATTAGGTTCTTTCTACCTCACTTCTTACACAACTTCATAAAAAGTTGAAAGCCACTCTGTGCATGCGTGTTGACATTTACATTATCTTTTGGCTCCAAAACAAAACAAACCCAACAGGACACAAAACAAACCCACCCCACCCCCCCCCCCCCCTCATTTACTCCTTGTGCATGCCTAGCTTTCCTTAGTTTTACATTTCTTCTCGTTCCTCACCATCTCTATATATAGTCACCTTTGTTACTTCTCAATTAGTTAGTCCTTGGCTGTTACAGAAACATGGGCAACTGTTTTGTTCCTTGCAGAATTCGTAGTGCTCGCATCCCGTTGCGCCGAAGCACGCAAAAGTTTTGAAGGTTGTGAAGGCAGATGTGAAGGTTTTAGACTTCCAGGCACCTAGTCTTTTTAAGGATATGAACAGTGTTTTTTCTCCTACACCGACTAGGATTAAGATCATTATCACAAAGCAACAACTACAAGAGCTCTTGAAACACCAAGATTCGGTGCAGGAGGTTTTTTCGGTTGGTTGGAAGCCGAAACTTCAGTCCATCCCTGAAGGAAGCGAGCACGAACCGAATGTTGCAACAGATTAGATACATAAAAGAGACACAAATAGGCACACAAGGTTTGGTTAGATGTAATGTAATGCATAATATATAACTTAACAGGTTTTCATCTCAGTTTACTATCTCTTGCAGTTGTTAGGTAGGTTCTTAGTGAACATAAGTGTCATGATTTCTGAACGAGAGAAACTTTGTTACAAAAGAAACCTACTGTTATATAACTTATAAGACTATACCTTACATAGGGATAGGTCTTGCTGTTTTATTCTTTTAGTTTAAACAAGCTATACAAACTGAGGAGGGAGGGCTATGCTTAATCACTTGATTTCGACATCGACGACCTTGCGTTCAACTTTGGTTTTCGGAATGGCGATATAGAGAACACCATTATTGAGCTCTGCATTCACTTGATTCTTGTCACAGTTATCAGGCAGCTGAAGACGTGTGTTGTAAGAACTGAAGCTGCTACTAGACCATGCATTATCCTTGTTCTCTTCCCTGTTTTGCTGCTCACCCTTTATGACCAGCACATCATCCTCAATGGACACTTTCACATCCTCTTTCGACAGTCCTGGCATGTCGAACCGCATTCTGATCTCGTTTTCTTCGTCTTTGATGTCCCACGGTGCACGGAGCTCGCCTCCTGACCGGGTTCTGCTGCCGGGGAGGGTCATGGTGTCTTCGAAAAGTCGGTCCATTGTGTCCAGCATTTGGCGCATGGTCCTCATTGGAGACATAGGATCTAATAAACCTGCATCGTAGTAAAACTTGAGTGATTAACTCTAACAACCTTAATTTTTTTTTTCTTTTCATTTTGTTCAAATATATAACCGAAGTCTATTTTAGCTTCTTTTTTTTAATCTGCTCAAACAATGTTACTTACCATTTAAATAACGTGTACAGTTAGTTTTGATTGTTGATAAAAAACAAAAAATAAATTTATTTAACTATTAATTAATTTTATAACATAAAAATAAAATAATTTAATAAAAATATTAATTATTACATTACTTATAATTCATGTTTTCGGTATAAAAATAAAGAATGAAATCATAAAATATAAAAAATTTCCTATCATAAAGATAACTAATGAGATGGAAGACACACTTGAATTGATTTTAAAGAACCTTATATTTGTACTAAAAATGAATCATAAAACATCTAACGGCACTTTTAGTACTAGTGACTTACCAAAAGGAGAAACATCCATAGCCAACCTCCTAGGATTAGGCCTCTTCTCAACTTGAGTCCCTTGGTTACTGCCCTGTGTCTCAGCCACGTCTACATTCCCATCTCCGCTTGCCTTAGCTTCCACCCCGCCCAGTTTACGGGACGGCGTGGGAAAGCTAACCGAGCACCGAGGAGTAGCATTTAGTTTAGCCCTAGACAAAGCTTTGTTTGATAGAAAAGGAGAAGGGGTTGACAAAGCCAGAGTGGAAGCCATAGTAGTACTATGAGAGTAAAGCTTGTATGAAATGCACTAGAGATCGAGTTAGCTTGTGAGTTTCTTGGAGCTTGGAGATTGAATATGAAGAGGGAAGGGATCAAAGTGCATATATATAGGCGAGGGAAGGAAGGTTGGAGAAGGGTGTTGAACATTGTGGGAGTCAGGAGAGTGTTACGGAATGAAGGTTCTGGACCTAATACTAGCCAAGTGTTACATTATATTTTGGCCTCTTGGGATTTCTGGAAACATCGATATCTTTTCTTCGAGCTAAGATATACATGAGTTTGATTTGCAATTAGAACCCTGAGCTTTAAGAGATTTACAGACCACACCCTGCCCTGTAGTTGTCTTCTTGCTCTCGTCTCTTTCAAAATGAAGACAAAAGTCTATACCAATATGACTAAAATGCCTAAGAAGATGAAGATTGTAGTATAGATGGTCTTTATAAAGTATCAAATTTATTGAAAAAATTCAGCAAACAGTATTTTAAATTTCGTTAATTTAAAATATTTATACCTTAATTTTATAAAATATTAGAATCATGTATACCCTGACTTATAACTCTGCCGAAAAATTATACATATATGTCATTATTTATTTTGTTTTATTCCGTTTTAAATTGCATAATTTCAATTACATAAAAATTAACGGTGTAAGACAGAATAAGTAACGACAGATATAGTTTTTGGGTTGAGATCAAAAATTGAGGCATGATTATAATATTTTGTAAAATTAAGGTATAAATATTTAGGATGAGCGAAAGTCAAGGTACTGTTTAATGAAATCTTCCAACTTAAAACACTAAAACATGACGGTAATGATCTAAAACTCCATCTCTTAAAGTATAATAAATCAAGATTACACCACTCAAAATTTAGTAGTTATTACAAGGGAAATGCTCTAATGAGTACCTCTATAGTGTACACTTAGTGAGTACCTTCTAATCAATAGCTTATAAAACTTAAATTTTTATCATAATTTGAAAAAATCAACCGTTAGATATTTAGTTATATATAAGTAGATCATTTCTACAAAGTTTCAACTAAATCGAAAATCTTTAAAGGATTCATAATCATGATTTACTAAATATAAACATGAACGGTTCAACTTTAACAAATTTGGTGTGTTCATTGATTTGATCTCGTTCAATGCCTTAATGATTTGTAAATGGGATGAAAATTTACACAATTGATCTACTTATATATATCTAAATATTCAATGATTGATCTTTCAAAATGTGATTGAAAAACATATTTTATAAGAAAATACTCACCAAATGTACACCATAAAGATACTCATTAGAACATTTTCCGTTATTACAATACAGCATGATGTATAGGATGACACTATCGAGCTCAGAGACAACAAGTGACTAACAGTTTTAGAGTTCCTAAACTGGGGCTGTTGGTGGCATGGTGCCTACAGCCTACTGCACTATTCTTTGTTCTTTCTTCTTGTTGGTGCATAAGGAGGACTGTTCTGCAGTGATTACTTTCAAATATTCACCTACTCTTTAAACACCAAGTAAAGAAAGCAGCAGAGAATTCAGAGAATCCAAGAAAGCTTGACTCTTTCTACTAACAAATACAAAAGGTCCTCCTCTACTACTGCATTGTATTCCTAAAGTGACCCAAAATCTTATGTAGTCCATAACAAAATGAATGCAAGATCCCATAAGTCCATAACCTAAACCTATAGCCTCTCTTACCCATAACTCCCAATCCCCAAAAGCACTTTGGACAGTATCACACATTCACACTCTTCAATTTCAGTCCTCTCTGTTGATGAATTTGGTAGTCAATCTATACGTAATTTTACAATATGCAGAACACAAATGTGCAAGAGAATAATCTACGATCTAATTTCTCTCATGTATTATTCATCTGAACCCAACGCGGAAGAGATTGTAACAAGTGTCTCCCGCATACTTGTGTTCAGCATTTCATGAATCTCGACGAAGAGTTAGCATAACCAGTTGAAACATAAGCAACATCGGACATCAATATGAACGCTAAACTAACCTGTTTTAAGACTCACAACATAAAATTATCAAAGTTTAGCAAAGATTTATTAACTTCTTTAGTCTTCTGATTATTTCCGGCGGTCCAGAAGAGACTCTAACACCAAGAAATTACCAATCCCCTTCATCCCATTATTTTTACAGAAAACATGTTAAAAAGCAAAAGCAAAAGCTGAGCTCCTCTCCCTCTCTTTTTCTTCAGCTTTCATCACTCTCGAGAGGCATTCTCCATTTTCACTGTTTCATGTTTGGTCTCACCTCTCTGACATAGGTGCCTCCCCCCCCCCCCCCCCCCCCCCCATTAACAAAGTCCTCAACGTTTATATGCACCACTACACACAGTGAAATGCATGCTCCCTAAATGCATGGACTAACAGTAACACAAATTGCAGAGAGAAACGACCCACATGTTGCAGAGAGCACATAATACTTTGTTCTCTTTCTCCTTCACTCATTTATGTCTCTCTGCGCCTTGAGCATTTCAATCATTCATATATACCACCCACTCAGAACAACAAGCTCCAATAGAAAACACAGTTCATAATAGAAGGCTGGTTGGTTCCACCATTAATGTAGCTTCGCTTAGCTTTGAGTAGTATGGGGAAGACCGTAGGAGGAAGCTCATGGCTAACGGCGGTCAAGAGGGCTTTCAGATCTCCCACCAAGAATGAGAAAAACAACACCAGGAGAAGAGAAGAACTACAAGAACATGAGGAAGAAGAAAAGGTATGATACTAGTACTAGTGTACTTACTACACACATATTGCAATGCTAGTGAAGTAGTGATTAAGTTACACTAATTCTTATATTTTAGCTTTAAACAAAAAAAAATTAAGTAGGAAGATCTGTAGATTATTTAAGTTGTTAAGCTGTTTTTCGCAGAAGAGAGGAAAGCGCAGATGGATTTTCAGGAAGCTGGTGAATCAGGAAACAACGGTCATACATGTTCAACACAGTGAAGAAAGAAGAACCTTAACAGCCTCAGATAAAAATGACAAAGAAACTACTCAAAATTCAAGTAAGCTTCTTTGTCACGAGACTCATGACGAGGAAGCAGCTGAGAAACAAAGACAGGCTCTTGCTATGGCGGCTGCGACTACAGCAGCAGCTAAGGCAGCGGCTGCAACCGTGCAAGCGGCAGCTGAAGTTGTTCGTCTCAGTTCTAATTCTAGTTCTAGTATTTACAGGCCGAGGCGGCCTTCCCTTTTCGTTAGAGACTATGCTGCCATTGCTATCCAGACTTCCTTCAGAGGATATTTGGTAAGTACTTGATCACATTAGTACTTTTTTATGTCAAAGTTTTAGCACATAATGACACAAATATGTGAATTTGGTTTAAAATTTAGGCGAGAAGAGCGCTAAGGGCGCTGAAAGCTCTAGTGAAGCTTCAAGCTTTGGTGAGAGGTCACAATGTGAGAAAGCGAGCAAAGATGACTCTACAATGCATGCAGGCACTTGTTAGAGTCCAAGCTCGGGTTCTAGACGAAAGACTTACTAAGAGGCGGCTTTCGCACCAAGGCAGCCTAGATTCCATGTTAACCGATCATCCCAATTCTAGCTTATGGGGATCACATTTCTCAGACAGAAAGTCCATTGTAAGCAAGAACATTTCTTGAAATTACTACTTCAGCTTCTGCTGTGATTTTTGTTTTTTATGTCATGGAATATTTTAAAATTGCAGTCAAGAGAAGAAGAAAATAGTACCTTAGATAATGATGAGGATGATGAAGATTGGCTCCATTGGGATGATGTCCAGCCAAAGACTTTAGAGCACATTCAAGCCATGTTACAGAAAGCGAAAAAAGCTGCGGCCTTGAATCGGGAAAGGACTAGTCTTGCTCGTGCTTTCTCCAACACAAACCAGGTCTTAGATCCCTCTCTTCTTGTACAAAGTTCTGCAACAACAAAAATGTCGACTTAATTAAATTACTTCATTGATTGTAAAAATATATATTAATTCTGTGCAGGAGGAACTGGAAGAGAAGTTTGATATGCTCGATGGGTGGACAAGAAGAAAGCAATTAGAAAACGGGAGAGCTTCATATGATCAAAGATCAGCAGAAACCATTGTGAAAACAGTTGAAATGGACACCTCTAGACCTTACTCTTACAATTCAAACCACATTCTGAAAAGGCCAGAATATCATCAGCACTATCAAAGCCAGCAATACCAACAACAAAGAGCTCAAAATTATTCATATCCAGCTGCCTCACCACAATCACCAACCACACCATTTGCATCCCTCACAAGAGTTTCACAAGTGCACTCGGGTAGTCCTCGTTGCTACGTTGGTCAAACCGCATTGGCAGAGGCCGAAGTGCCGAGCTACATGGCTGCAACAGCTTCAGCCAAGGCTAGGACTCGGTCACAGAGCGCGCCGAGGCACAGGCCTGCAGGACAAGACAGAGAGAAGCCCTGCTCGGCTAGGAAACGCTTATCGTTTCCAGGTCCAGCTGAGTCATCAGGCATCAATATTGGAGACCAAGCAATTCGGAGAGAGAGCAAGGCGAGTAATGTGGCTTATAGTTGGACAGACGATGAGACATCTCCAACTTCTAGAGGTGAACACAGAAGGTGGCTGAGGTGATCACTGATCAGTCTATCTAGCTATGACAAAGATAAGCAATTAGTGATTACAAAGTCGAAATGTGCACATTATTATGTGATGAACTGTGTTGATGAATCCAATGACTCATGATGTACTTGATTTCAAGCAGATGAATAATATGAACACAACAACAATATCATATGTGATTCGAACTAGATATGTAAGCTGCCTGATTCATGTAACAGAGTACTTTGCAGTTACCTCTTTACTTCCCAATGATTACCATGTCAATGGCAATTACACCCCCAAAATCTACACGGCAATGTTTCCTCGAGATCATTCTTGCCGCAGTAAACATCTATAGAATTGTTCATCATAGTTTAGATCCAACCTCTAGGATTTCAAAGTCTAAACTTAAACCTAGGGTAGTATTTGAAGTGAAATTATTAATATGAAAGACAATGAACATCCAGCGTTTGTAGTCCAACGGTTAGGATAATTGCCTTCCAAGCAATAGACCCGGGTTCGACTCCCGGCAGACGCACAATTGTTTTGATTTTTTTTTGGCTTCATTGAGCACAACTTGTCTCTTTTTTTTTGGATTTTTTTTTAGTAATCTAACTTAACTTTATCCTATTATTTCTACGGAATAATTCTACAATATGCGGAACACAATAATTACTTTTACGATTTAAGTAAGTTCTCAGGCTATTGAGGATTCTCCTCCTTTTCGAGTAATAGACTGAGGTTGCTTAACTACATGCATGGTTGCAACAGCTAAAGTTCTTATCATCTGACAAACCAAAACGAGGCCATAGTTGGAGCCAATTTAAAGGGTGAGTCGGTGAGGCACTGAGGTCAAGTAAGTTGACTCTAGTCCCCAATTTCTTATTGAACAATGTGTGCCGCCGGATAATGCACAAAACTGATTTCATCAGCCTCTTACTGACTACGTACTCTACTAAAAATAGCATTGAAAAACAGAACTTAGTATAAAACAAACAACAAATCTTCAAATCCACATGGAAGAAGTTGCATACTAGAGGGTGTCTAGCTAGGCCGCTTAAAGCCATATTCAAATGGTTAGTTGGTTGGTTACCCACAGCTTTATCATCACTCACGTCATTAGAGTATAAAACATCGATCCAAAATCTGGTGTGCGCGCTTATCTAGCTATTGGAGCTTTTCACTTAGCATCATCTTGCTGCACAATGATGCTAAAAATGGACTCCTAATTCACTTAGGAGTCATTTTAGGCTTCTCTAAATATGATCAAAGAGGACATGGATCAAAACACATGGTACATACAGAATGATCAAAGCAAAGGTTTTCCCTTGAAAACAAGAGTTGGGTACATCAAAGATCAAGTCTTTTTTATCAAAATAGCCAAATCAAAATCTCCTCGTGTAATCAAAAGAACTGCATCAAACTAACCCAAAAACAACATGATCTGGAAAAAAAGAACAAAGTGAAACAAAAGATTTAATAAGACTATGCTTTGCTCTGATTCAACCACAAAGAACCAATCTCTGTCTTGGCCTTTGAGCTAGTAAGACTGGGGCTACTATTCCCACTGCTATTATCCGAGAACGAATTCGCAAACGTCTTCTGAAGAACACCAGACGGCGATGATGACACATTAGTAGTTCCCAAAGGACTACGACTAAACTCGCCGTGGTTACAATTAGTGGTGGTCATCGGAGACGAAGGCGTCGACGCAGCACTATTGGTAGGTTTCAAGACCTCGGCTAAAGGCCCACCCGGCGGAGAAGAAACCCAAGCAGCAGGAGTGAGCCATGTTGATGATAAATGTGGCTTAATAATACCACCATTACCATTACCACTTCCATTGTTACATCCTAAGCTCATCCGAGTCTGCCCCATTTCTTCACTTATAGAATTGTATCCTCCCATTGACAGCGTTAACGACGACGGCGAGAGCTGTTCGCTCGACGGCAGAGAGCTGCTGCTGTTGTCACCGTTGTCGTTTTTGGACCACGCGTCGATGAAGCTTCTTGGGGTTTCTTCAAGTAGATGGTTCTCCAAATCTGGACTTAAGAACAAGTTACAGTCATTATTACTTTCTTGATGTCGCTGATGGTGATGATGATATGTGTTTAAGTTCAACAAAGAGTCTTCTTCCTCAGAACGTTGGCCAAAAACAGATGAGGACTTAGCAGCATCAAAATATGGTATCCTTGAGCAGCTTAAATCTGTTTTGCTCTGCATCAAATCTTGCCATTGACTCATCGGAGTAGCTGTTTCACTCTTCATCATCCACTCCACGCTTCTGAAATTCAACATTCAACACGTCCAAAATTTCACAATCAATTAAAAAGTAAAAACTTCATGATCATTAAGCACATCAAATTAGTTTCTAATGGTCACACACGTCACACCAACCTAGCTTCTCTGTTCAACGAAACAGAGTTCATCGGAGTCTGATGCAAAGACTGAAGCGTAGTAGATCCGAAAAACTGAGCCTGTGGAGATATCATTTGACTGTTACTATTACTATTAGTACTATTCATTGTTGTACCATTTTCGCGGCGAGCCCTCTTGGCGGTGGTGGTGGCGGTGGTTATTGCCGCGGCGGTGGCGGCATGAATTTCCACATGCTTTCTTGAACGGGGACGGCCTCTGTGCATGTGTCGCTCGCAGTATTTTTGGTCCGGCGCAACATCTCTAGAACACCTCCATTTCTTGCCATCTGTTCTCTTGCACCGTCCTGACTCCGGATCCGTACTGTTCGACAGCCTCAAATTGAACCCAACAACATTACTATTACTAGTACACACTGCACAACACAAAACATAAACTCAATAAATAACAATACTTGTTTTCGACGACGACACTCAAAATTTGAATACGAGTTCCTTTTGAGTGATCGAAAACTATGTTACTTGGTAATAGAGAGGCTGAGTTTGTTGTTGTGGGGAAGAGGAGGTCGCGAGGAACAGGGAGAGAAGCCATCATGTACTTGTAGATCATGGCTTGTCTTTCGAGTTCCTTCCATTGTTGATTAGTGAATGGAAAACCCAAAGCTGTTGTTGTTGTCGTCATGCCACCACCTCCTGTTTAAAACAAAAACAAAGAAAGCTTCTTTCTTCAATAAAGATTGAAGCTTTGGACCCCTTGGAAACCTTAAAAAAGAGAGGTGCTGTATTGGTTCTGAGAAAAACTTAAAAAAAACAACCTGGGGATCTGAGAGCGGTTGCGTTAGTAGTATTTGACAAGTACTGAAAAGGCTGCAGAGCTCTAGTTGAAGAAGAATGAGGTGGTGGTTCTGCAGTACACGTGGGAGCATCGCCACCGTCACATCTTTGTTCTGGACGGCCACGATTATCATGATGGACCATCATCATCATCTTCTTTTGTTCGATCTTCTTTTCTTCTTCCTTTGCTTAAAAACTGTTGCAGAGTTCACACTCCAACTACTACTTAACTCTACTCGAGCTCTCTTCTGTCTGAGACGGCCTAATAATTAATAAATATAAAAAGGAACCTATTTTGGGAAACTCTTCTAACCTTTCAAATCGAACAAAAGCATAAGAATTTTAAAATGACAACTCCTTCACTTACTCTTATCTCAGCTTTTGGGTACTCTCGGTTATCCTGCAGAAAGATTTGTGCTTTGGCTTATGGGTTCCTCAGAGCAAAGATATAGACCCCCATATCCTATTATCTTAAAAAACAATGGTTTTTTCTTTTCTTTTCTTTTTTGTGTGTTATCTTTTTGTGGAGAATGATTTAGGTTAATGGGTTGCCGCCATTCTTAGCCTGTGATCTGCTTCCATGCTTCCAACATTCGCACACAGCGAGCATACGAAGCTAGTTGACAAACAAGGTAAAAAGAAAAGCGAACCACGACTTCCTTATCAACTAAATCAATCTTTTTACTGTATTTTCTTACAACATAAGAAATAAATATTAGTAGCATTTGAAAATTTTAGTCTACATGTAGATCCGCGCCTGACTACTACTACCTACTTGAATTGCTAGACTACTCTCTCTTTCTTTTCTCATGACTCATCATCATTATTGCGGTATACATCGTTTTCTGGATGTCAGGCTAAAACAACCGTACTCATCTCTTTCTTTTATTGGGAGTTGGCCACTTCTTGAAGAAACCTCTTCATCTATGTAACGGTAAACAAAAATGAAGAGACTTTTACTATATGGTTAGTTTTCTCTCTCCTCGACATAACATCTTACTCGTGACTACTATCTTCGTATAAATTGGTATTGTACGTCTTGCTCCTTGTTATTATATTCGTATAGATTACTCAACTGAATATAAATGAATAAACGGATTGTCCGAACTCAAGTGTCGGCAAACTGTTAGTCGAGCAATATTGTAATCGACCGATTAATACACGAGAAAATATATGGTAATAAGGAGATCAAAATGTTCGTTATATATAATTCTATATGAATCTAACTACTTAGTGGGACTAACTAGTAGAGTATACAATCACGGTAAATAGTTTGGTGAAAATATTGGATCCCGTCACAAAAATACTTGATATGGAACCTCACGTCATGCGTTCGAACGCTAGTGGCGTCAAAATGTGTTTGCTAAATTATAAACGTGGTCAGACACTGTGCTGCAATATGCAATTAGATCATTTTACATGAGCTAGGCCTAAAAAAATTTTGGGCTGGCACCTAAAAAGAAAAAATAGTAGAGTATACATATCTCAACACATTGATTCTCACTTCATCTTGTAATGAATCGTGTCATACTACAATACCTTACATTTAAGCAATGTTATTAACGTTAATTTGAAAATTTTAGAGATCGTGTCATACTACAATGTCTTACATTTAAGCAACGTTGTTAACGGGTTAATTTGAAAATTGCCTAACATTTAAGCAATGTTATTAAGGTTAATTTGAAAATTTTAGAGATCCGGTCATACTACAATGCCTTACATTTAAGCAACGTTGTTAACGTTAATTTGAAAATTTTAGAGATTTAGTCCTGACAGATGAACACCATCCTTGCATAGTGATGTCGTCTAACGTATGTGTTTGAAGTCAAATTCATACCTAGATTAAACGGATCAAAATATAAATTGATGTGCTCATATCCGATACATTGTCATGTGACTCGTGTCTATCCACAAGAACCTTATCAAAACTTACCCAAAGTAAATAAGCAACTTTTTACTCATTGGTAAATAAACGGCGTCACAAGTTGTCGTGACCCTCACCGTTAGCCTACCTCTGGTTTTGCATCGGGAAGCGCAATGGACCCAAGTAGATCCAAAGACGTGATACACTCTTGCTTAATGGGCCTAAGCGCGGAAAACCCCCACCCGCCTTTTTCTACGCGCGTGTCTCGTCTTTAAAACCAAACACCTCGAGGGCAATTTCTGATTGGTCCGTGTACGACACGCGATGATGAAGCTGGATTTGTAGAATATCGGAAATTATTAAAACGATGGTGACTATACATGAGGTGGGTAGTGACAAAAGCATAGAATTCTGGGCCACATGAGCTGCATCAAGATTGTTTTAGTTTTTATTGGAATTTTTTTTTAGTTGGGGAGAGTACTATCCATCTCTCTCACGTTAATAAGACCAAACATGTTAAATTGCTTCGAGTTTCTCAACCAACTTTAAATGATGAACAATGAGATGGGTTTGCTTGATCTTATTGGGCGACGGTTGTTTTATTAGCATTCAATCCGTACTTGAATGTTTTATTAACTCCTTACCTTACCATACCGTGCTTAGCTTTATTGAGAAATTCTCGAGTGAACTCGATTATTATCATCATTATCCTCCGTCGATGTAATCTAGGTAATATCAATTTCTCATATGAAGATAAACAATATCAATTTTTCAATTTATTGTCGTATGAATTATCTCAAATTGATAAATAATTAAATGACAATAAACGACAATGATCACCGTGAATTTATTCACGAGAGTCATACTCTTTTTGAGTTTGAGTATTTACTAATTTTCTAACATTTCAAATTAAAGAGTCACCTAAAGTATGTTTCGCAAATTATCTCAAATAGATGAAGAATCAACAATATGGTGTTTATCAATTTCTAGAAACAATATCAATTTCTCAATTTATTGCCATATGGATTATCTCAAATTGGTAAACTAAACGACAATAAACGACAATGATGTTCACATAAATAAAATGATAAATTACACATAAGGTCAGTTACGTATAAGGTCACCTGATTTTTCTTTAATAAATAAGGTCATTTGATTAAACAAAAAACCTTGAAATTTGATTAATTTACGTTGAATGCCCTTTCTGTCTTCCCTCTTCTGCTTCACATCAAAATCAGAATGAAACAAAATTCAAAAACCTGCCCTAGCCCTAGCAGACCTCCATTCTCCTCTTCACTCTGATTCCGATCCCATTCCACAGACCTCTGAGTTCGAATTCCGTCACAGTAGCCCAGCCTCCATCTCCACTTCGATTGCCGTCGCCAGCCTGTGGTTTCCGAACACCAACGAGCCCGACGCTGCCCCTACAGACAAACGCCACCGCGTCCCTCCCTCAATTTTAGGTCTCTCTCTCTCTCTCTCTCTCTCTCTCACTCACACACATACACACAGATTTGATTCTCTGTCTCTTTCTCTAACACTAAGATTCTCTCCCCCTCCCCGCAGCTTCAAAACAATGGCTCCTCTAGCTTCAAACCCTAGGCTTGGTAAAAAGCGCCCCCCCCCCCCCAAGCAACAAAGTGCAGCTCATGCAGGTGAAGGATTTAGTGAGTAGTTTGTACTGCTGTCTGTGAGTAGTGTGTAGACCTGTTGTGTGTAGTTTGTACTACTGTCTTGAGTAGTTTGTTGTTTGCTCTGAACTAGTTTGTACTGCTGTCTGTGAGTAGTGTGTAGACTTGTTGTGTGTAGTTTGTAGTGCTGTCCTGAGTAGTTTGTTGTTTGCTCTGAACTAGTTTGTACTGCTGTCTGTGAGTAGTGTGTAGACCTGTTGTGTGTAGTTTGTAGTGCTGTCCTGAGTAGTTTGTTGTTTGCTCTGAACTAGTTTGTACTGCTATCTGTGAGTAGTGTGTAGACATGTTGTGTGTAGTATATAGAATTTATGTAAGTAGTATGTAGTGTTTTGATGGTCTGTCTTATCGTTTTACAGAAAATGCACAAATGGAGGACCCTAAAAAACCCAAGGTCCAAATAAGATCGTCATTGAGAGGCTTCTGCAATATCATGGCGGAACTGCATACAAAATTACCATCGAAAACAGTGAGGATCTTGCAAAAAATACCATTTGGCAGTTTCATATGGTTGTTTTCACAAGGCTTGATGACAGCTAATGATTCCCACAAATCAATTGATGATATCACAAGAATAGCACGATTTTGGGATGTTGAACATAGAGCATTCTTGATCGGTGGGAAGAAACATCATCTCACAACAGATGATGTGGAAAAACTCTTTGGTCTTCCAGCTAAGGGTATGATTCTTCTACTTTAATGTGTTAGTACGTTTGACTTTTAAGTGATTCTTCTAATTTAGTGTTATTTACCTGTGTTTTGTTTCTGGTCTTGATGCTCCAGGCATGATCCATTATATGGATTCCAAGACCGAGAGAAGACGCGATTCAAGCTTCCTGCAAAGATACAAGATTCAGGATTGTATGCCGATTTCAAAACTTGATAAGGCTCTCGAGATGGCTGTCCTCGGAAAGAAGAATGACAACGACACTGCAATTTGGATGGTTATTTATGTGTTGCCCACATTCTTCTTGGCAAACTCTTCTTCCATAGTCACATGCAGCATAATCAATGTGGCTAAAGCTTTAGATGGCCTTCATAATTACAATTGGGCGAAGATGGTTCTGAATTATCTGGAGAAAGGGCTGGACAAATCGAAAGAGAACCCGACTTCTCTTTCTGGTTGTTTCCCACTAATTATGGTACGCCCTTGTTCCCTGGTCGTGTATCTTAATGGAGAAATCTATATTGGTCTCTAATAGTGTATTTGTAGACATGAGTAGTATATTGTGTGGTTAACAGTAGTATATAGTGTGGTCAGCAGTAGTATGAAGTGTGGTCAGCAGTAGTATATATGTTAGAACAGTAGTGTGCTTGTGTGATGTGATGTGGTCTCTAATAGTGTATTTTTTCTGGAACAGTATTGGGTTGCTGAAAGGACAGGAATCTGTGAAAGAGTTGCATCAAGGAAGGGTTATCCTCTCAGATTTGCACACTGGAAGCTGATGAAGCTGCACACTGAGTTAAGCAAGCTCTCTGACGAGGAGCTAGGAGAAATGATGCAGATCAAGAATGAGAAGGTACGGGTGAGGGACGAAAACTTATACCGTTTTGAAGAGAGCATGGATGCTCCATCATTCAATATGTGGGTAAGTATCAATGTTTTGAATTCAGTAGTATATACATTGAACACTAGTAATATGTACTGTTGTCTAGAGTAGTGCTTCCTATGTTCTGTTGTATGAATTCGTGCTTTGTGATTTAAATGTGAAGGAGGAAATATCCAAAGAAGAGTTGATGGAGAGGGAGAAGAGAGCCCAGGAGAACCTTGTTGAAATCATCGCTTCTCTCCAGGATATGGCAGCATCACAGTCATCTCCAACACAGAAGGAGGCTGACGACACTCAAAACATGATCGCCAAAATTGAAGACCAGAAAGTGAAGATGGTAGAGCAAAATCAATTCTGGATGCAAATGGTCGACAAGTTCATACGCAAAAAGGAGGAATGCGCCAAGAAAGTGGAGATTATGAAGTCGAAGATGAAAGGCAAGACATCCACCACCCAAGAAAACTCCTTGAAGGAACGAGATGAAGCTTACAAGCTGCTCGGAGAGGCCTATACCAAGATTGCTTCATTGCAGTCGAGGAACGAGGAGCTTCAGCGTGAGCTAGACCAAATTAAGCTTATGGATTCTCAAGTTCCTTTTTCGGAGGGAAACAACTCTGCAGAAGAGGAGGTCATTGACTCTCTCTGATAAAGTGTTTTTCTCTTATTTTAATTTCCAGAAAGCTTAATGTGTTGTTTCCAATCTGATTACAGAACGAGAAAGAAACTGAAGAAGAAGAAGAAACTGAAACAGGAGAAGGAGAAGAAGCAGAAGAAGAAGAGACACAAGCTGAAGAAGAAGATGATGATGAAGAAGAAGAAGCAGTGGAAGAAGAAGCAGAAGAAACAACAGAAGAAGAAGCAGAAGATGAAGAAAAAAATGATGAAGAAGAAGAAGCAGAAGAAGAAGAAGGTGAAGAACAAGCCGAAGATGAAGAAATCAACCTGGTATGTTGTGTATTAGTGCCTTTACTGATTTAATTTCAGAATCCACAACAACCTGGCATACAAAAAAGGTAGAAAATCTGCAAAAACATTACAACAGTTTATTACATGTGATACTATAGTTTTCAGATAGTACTACTCTAGATGTTGGATAGTACTACTCTACTGGGACTTGGTGCATGCCTGTAATACTATAGTTTTCAAAATGTACTACTCTAGTTGATTTTTTTGTTTGTTTTGAATTTGATGATAAGCAGGGCAGCAATGAAGATGCATATGAGATCAGATCAAAATTTAAAAATGATAGCATGGCCCTCGCAGCGACACAACAACTGAGGTCGCGAAGTAAGAAGGTTGAAACAAACAAGCGGAAGTCACCTCCTTCGATGATAAAAGCTGTCAAGACCAAGAAGAGGAAGACTACAACAAAGGACCCGCTTTATGATTACCAAGTTACAAGAAGAAACACAAGAAACAAAGCAACGTCCAATTAGTTCTTTATGTTCTTTCTGTTTTGTTAGGCTTCATGTAGTACATTCTTCTGTTATGGTCTGACGTTACTGAATAGTAGTACTTGCGTTGTGTTTAAGTAGTACCCAGGATATTTGTTAGTAGTACTTACTAGAGACTGCAGTAGTGTTAGTAATACACTACATTTTTGTGAAGTAGTACTTTCGGTTGTGAAACAGTAGTACTTACACATGTGTTGAAGTAGTACACTGAATGTTTTGGAGTAGTGCTTACAACGGACAACAGTCGTGTTAGTACACTAAATTTTCGTGAAGTAGTGTTTTCTATTTTGAAACAGTAGTGCTTACTAGAGTAATCAGTAGTATGTGCTACATTTGTTGTATGATGAGTGTACTACTATTATTGTTGGATAGTACTAATGTAGTTGGTTCCACACACAAATCGTTGCCGTATACAAAGAACAATTGACCAACACAAAATCAAAAAAACCGAAGAACAACAAACTCGAATTAGTATGTTGAAACAAAAAATCGCACAAAGGAAAAATTACGTTAAGGTAGCACCTATTCTGTTCAGGCCGAGTGTACTACTGTAGACTGCTGAATACACTACATGTGAGTAACATAGACACTAGTTAGCTGTTGATGACTTTGGTACACGTCAATCTGTTGTGTCTTTCTTTTTCGCCACAACGACCACATCTGATTGGCCTTGGCGCCTTCCCACCTTCAACGGAAGACTTCATGCGAGTATCCTTTGGACGACCGGATGAGATTCTTGTCAACGGAGGCTTCACAATGGCCGGTTCATTAATGGTAAAACTTCTCAATATTGGGTATTGGCTTAATACCAAACTTGTAGGCAGCCCTGTAACTTCCAACATCATAGAAATTCTCAATGTAAGAGTAAATGGACTCAATACCGGCATGTTGTATAGCAGCTAGTGCATGGGGACAGGGAAAAGAATCGATCTGCCAATGTCGGCAACTGCAACTATATGCCCCGAGATCAACCGCCACATTCTTTAATGCCTGGACTTCATACAACGTCTCACTAGACCTTCGAACTGCCCAATGCCTCCCCACATTCATCCTAGCCTTCAAAGTCTCCTCCATTTTAGGACACAACATAAAGGTCCAAGTTTCTGATCTCATCTTCCTTTCAGCCATGATCACCATCAATTTCTGTCTCAAACCCTCCAACATCTCAAAAATAGGAAGACGACGCAATTCACGTGTCCAATTATTGAAAGATTCAGCCACGCCGTTGGATATTTCCCCATATCTATTACCTTTGAAGAAGGCGTTACACCACTTCTCCAAAATCAGTGACCTCAAGAAGTTCCTCATAAGATCTTGATCAGAAATCAACAACTTCCGAAGGTTGAATTCATAACAAGCAACTGTTGGAGAGTATGCCACGGTCATGAAATCATGAATGATGATTTCCACATCATAAACACCCATTTTCTTCTCATAAAGCTTTTCCACATTCTTTTTCAGGTGATAGAAACAGTAGGAATGAGGAAAGTCGGGGAATGTCTTAGCCACAACATCCAATAACCCTTCATGTCGATCCGTGAAGAAAGTAATGGTCCTTCCTTGTGGCAACAAAATAGTGTAGAGATGATCGAAAAACCACTTCCAATTGGCTTTATTTTCAGAATCCACAACAGCAAATGCAAAAGGGTAGAATTCTGCAAATTGTTAAGAGATGGAGTTAGAAAAAAAAGCACTTGGATAATTATTTCTATCACATGGAAAACACTACAACAGTTGGTTTAAAGTACTACTGTAGTTTTCAGAATGTACTACTCTAGTTGTTCGAAAGTACTACACTACTGGGACTTGATGCATGTCAACTAAAACTTTGATTTATGTACTACTGTAGTTTCCAGAATGTACTACTCTAGTAGTTGGATAGTACTACTCTACTGGGACTTGGTGCATGCTAACTAAAACTTTGATGCCTGTAATACTGTAGTTTACAGAATGTCTACTCTAGTTGTTGGACAGTACTACTGTTACTAGTTTTACACACTATCCCTGAAAACTGAAAAACGAACCTCCGTTCACGTTCTTTCCAGTGGCACAGTGCATGTATCCCTTGTACTTGCCCTTGAGATGAGCAGCATCAACAAACAAAATAGGCATGCATGACATGAACCCCTTAATACAGCCACCAAAACATAAGAAGAAGCATTCAAAACGTCTAGTGAGCGGATTCACCTCCAAGATGCAATGAGAACCGGGGTTGGTAGCCAACACCTGCTCACGATATCACGACAACTGAGAGTAGGAGTCACCTTCGTTGCCCCGTACAGAACGTGCAGCCAACTCTCTTGCATACCAAGCCTTGTGATAGGACACATGCAAGCCATAAGAAGTTTGCAATGTTGACATGATTTCTCTCGGCTTTACATAAGGATTGGACTTCAACTCAGAACAAACAATGGACTTGATGGCATGAGAACCAAGATGCTTACTCTTTTGGTCATGAATACTAGCGGTACATGTATGAGTGTTATTGAGCTCTCGGATGACAAAAAAGTTATTTGCCCTACATCTTAGAGCACGAACTTTCCAGGGACAGTTGCCTTCATTCTGAGAACATTGTGCAACAATTCTATCCTTGTGATTTTTGAAGTACTTGAAGGTAAAACCAGAATCGAATGCATAACGATTCAGCTTCTCCCTAAACTCGACAACACCACCTTCAAACTTTTGATTGACATGGCTGATATAACTTGCCCATTCATTTGTCAAGTAAAGAATCGAAGCTTCTGGCCTAAAGCAAGACAAATAATCATTTGCATCAAGCAATTTATTTGAAGACGACAACGTGCAAGTCAGAGAAGAAGAAGCATCATCAAAAGAGGATATGTCGGAATGCACAAGAGTACCCGAACTACTCTACCCACAATCCCTAGCAACAATATCCACAGACGATACCTCAAGTTCGATCATGGTCTTCATCATCAATTTCAAATCCCTATCGGAAGATATCATGCAATTCGGATAGCGTGGCAATGAGAAACCAAGAGTGAAAGAATCCGGTCTCAAGCCAGGAAAATGCGATGACACTTCCATCACCATATCAATGAAAGTTTTAGTAGGCGTAAGATCAAACATGATTGTTTTGTTGATGTAGGTGCACATCGCATACAAATCAAAATCCATCGATCCCAATCTGCAAATCAAAACAAAAAATACTTACAAAAACAAGAAGTAGTATCCTTACTAGACATCAGTAGTGTATTCACTCAATCGGACACACAGAACACACAGAACAGCTGACTAGAGTGTTCAATGTGATAAAGTAGTGTATTCAATCAACAGAGGTAGTACAATCAAGTCAAAAATACATATAGAACAGCTGACTAGTGTGTTTAATAGGATGCAGTAGTGTACTCACTCAAAAGAGGTAGGACTATCAAGTCAAAACATACACAGAACAGATAACTAGTGTGCTCAATGGAATGCAGTAATGTGCTCACTCAACAGAGGTAGAATTTTCAAGTCAGAACACACACAGAACACATAGAACATGTAACTAGTGTGCTTAATGGGATGCAGTAGTGTTCTCACTCAACAGAGGTAGTACTATCAACTCAAAACACACACAGAACACACAGGACAGATAACTAGTGTGTTCAATGGGATGCAGTAGTGTACTCACTCAACAAATGTAGTAATAACAGTCTGTAACTTCTCATAATTTATATGAAATATCAAAACACACAAATTAGCCATATCAATCACACACGAACACATAAAATAATATCACTACAATTAGCCATACACAATCCAAAGTAGAAGAATCAAAATCAAAAAACCGAAATTCGAAATCGGTTTAATCGAATCAAACAACACATCAATCAAACAAAACAAAGCACAAAATATCTACAGGTGAGCAGAATGGAAACCTTACCCAAGCTTTTATCACCGAAATCCTCCGATTCGGCGGAACTTCTCCTCCCAAAATTCGGCGGAACTTCTCCTTCTCCTCCTCATTCTCCTCTCTCTCTCTCTCTAACACAAACACACAGAGCTGATTCGATCTAGAACATAGAAGCTCTCTCTAGAACGATCGCCCCTCTCCCTCCTTGCGTTTTGGTTTCGGCCGTTTCTCCTGTTTTGAATTCAATTCAATTTGAATTTAGTAGATATCTATATATACCAGGGGCAAAAATGGAAACTAAATTTTTTAAAGGATTGTATAATGACCTTATGTGTGTAAAACTTATACAATGACCTTTTGTGTAACCTAAGGCCTCTAAGTGACCTTAGGTGTAATTTCCTATAAATAAAATTGAGATTAACAAACAATGTTATAGATATAGATGAGATATCGCTTTTAATTGTTCACTATGATCTATATAGGCGTTTGTTAATAAGCATGGAGATGGAGATGGTGAATTAAGCATGGAGCAAGAGTTGATTACTAGTAGTGACCACATAACTTAAAACACAAGCCAATGAGTTTGTATTGGGATTACTTAGCAGAAGGACATTGGTGATAGTGTAGTGCACATGAATCAATATTTGATGTTACATAATCTAAGACAAAGATAACAGCATTCTCTTCATCTTGTGACATGAACAAGTGGCTAAAAAGGGAAGGGGAGGGAAGGTGTGTCTCCAGGGAAGAACATTATCAAGGGTCGAGGCTAAGGTGGCAGCTTGGGGTTATGGAAGGAGAGGCTAAATGATAGGGGTTTTAGGTTGGGCTGGGCCAGCCAGACAGCTGGGGAGGCCCCTCTTCACAGCTGCATTATGCAAAGACAACTTCCTCTTTCTCTCTTTGAATCCCTGCCTCTTTTTTTCTCTTGCTTATGATCAGTCTGTTTCTGAGATACACTTTCCTATAACATCATCATTGTAGTCAGGCATCAAATTGCTACAATGAGAGCATGACCACGGTAAAAAAACAGTTTCTCAACTCTAGTTTCTATATGAGAAACAAAGGAAGTTTCGGATCATGTTATCGTGACATCACGTATCGATATAATATGGCTAATAGAATAGTAAAAAGAATTTTCGTATTGAAATTTGAAAGATGAATTCTGATTTTCTCTATATGAACTTACGTGGCTAACTATACAATTTTTATGTATGACCTGCTCTTAACATCATCGATGTTGTTTCGCGAAAGTTCTCAAGTGAACCTGGTTGAACGTGAACTATGTCACTTTTACACAAAATAAGTGACCCCTGTTTTTTCCACTGTGCTGGCTTCACCTATTTGTGTGTAAAAATTACCCACATACCAATTTTCGTCATTGATTAACGAGTGATGAAGCATTTTTCAATGCAGTTAGTAACAAGCAAACCGAAAGCCCACATCTGACTTTCCCACTAAATAATTGTGGAGTTTTCGGATTGGCCGGTGAGATTTGAAAATAGGAGAAACGTATGTCGATTGTGTTATAATGTACATACATTGTGAACATTTCCAAAGAATAGCCATTATCGAGCTTAGAAGGAGGGCGTGTCTCCAATAATGGAACAAAGGAATAACAAAACAGTATGGACCGCTAAGTTGAATAATGATATAATGTTTAATGTTCCCTTCATCGATGATAAGGAAGGAAGGAACCAAACCAAAAAGGAAAAGAAAGGAAGCTATCACCACCAAGGAAACAACTCTCTCATGTGATCACTGATCAGAAACAACTCACAGAAGCACAAGTGCTGTGCTATCATTTCATTTCAATTCCAATGTCAATTTCAGTTTGTTTAATTAGGTTTCTGAGCTAGAAGAAGATGAATTATTCTCTTCCTTGTAAGAGGACCACATAGAACATATTACCCTTCTCCTTTCCCAATTGTTTAAGTAAGGGTAGGGAAACCCTTCCAAGCTCCATAGGAGGTATGTTATTCACAAGCAGGTTTATACTTCAACTTGGCTCCCAACCTTTTTTCAATTTTCTGTTGGTTGAGGCCTTAATATGACCCATACCAATGGACAGTGCCACAACGGTGATGAAGGAACCAATGCGGTTCATCAATCTTGATACTAAACCATGAGCCCACCGTGTCAGCATGCGAGGCTACGAAGACTTTGTGGGGATTTCTGTTGGGTTGGCTTCTATTTGGGTCTCACTTTACTTTGACCAACCCCAGGTCCACACACTGTCACACTTCTATCTTTTCAAAATGTATAGCCTAGTGATTTCATCAATAGTTCAATACTTTTAAGATAAGCATGTCCATTCAATTTATCTGAAACATGTTCATAGAAATCATTGCCAATAACAGTAGATTTCACAGTGAATACTGAGAACTATATTTGGATGCAAAAGTTTATAAGCAACCAATTCTAAATGATGGTTTGCTAAGAGATACAAAATCCGAGCCTTCAAGTAAACAACGGTAAGTGATTGATACCATACAAGCCAGTTACTTCAAAGTTATTCTTCGACAGGGAGAAGAAACTACATAGAAACTACCTGAATAGTAGGGAAAATCATTTTTGGGGGCCACAGTATCAAACTGAAGTAGCAGTCACTCGGCTGCTTCTGCGGGTGGTGGAGCTTCACCTTGTTTTAAAGTTTCAAGAGCTGAAATTCGTCTTTCCAGTGACTCATGGAGACCTTTCACCTGGAGAAAGAAAGAAAAGAGAATCACAATTCAATCATCCTTGTCTTGATTTGATGTCCACTTAAAGGCCCACAATACTATTTTAAATTGATGTTTAATAGAACAATCTTATAGACCAGAAAACCATCAAGACACAACCAAGTTAAGCACATACATCAAACCCAAGTACCCAAATATATACCGACAGCAAATTGTATATATGCTATTAGCTTCGCCTGTCACTTTCTCCAAATTGAATCAGCAGCATAGATAGCATCTTCTAGGTTGGATATCCGCATATGAAAATGTCTTAACAGATTTGCAGCATATATAATGTCATTCAGTTCTTAGCTTAGGTTGCATTATGTAAGACTTACACATACTTTTACTTGGCAGAAAAGTTTGGTAAGGTCAAGAGTTCTTTTTTATAGTTGAAGTAGTAATGCAACCAAACACAAAGCACTCGGTGTCAATATAAATAGATGACCGAAACCATCTGAGACAATCTGAAATGTACAAGAGAAGAGCAACCTAGACAAGTGTTTGGTATGTGACTTGTATCCACAACTAGACTCCTTGCCTATACTAACCAAACCCACATCTCTTTTCTCCCTCAACTGATAACTGTACAATGCGGGCGCCAGCCAAATTCTATAATCTATTTCTCTAATTTTGCTTATTCGTGGCAAAAAACGACATTCAGAAACTACGACAAATTAGAGCTCAAAGCATGACAGAGAGATACCATCAAGTTCACAGACCACAACCGATAAATAAAGGCCATTAAATATCATTACAGGAAAGCACAGATGTAACTAATTGAGCTCAAAATAGCCACACACAAAAAGCTAAATTCTCCAAGTCTTGCACATCCATCATTATGTTCTCAATTCTCCAATTCTCAAAACCAAATGTACAAACCAAACTACCAATACCAATCAACAACCTAAACAATTCCAAACCCACAAAGCATCAAAATTTCCAAGCACCAGTTTCAACACAACCAACTCCATTATGCACAATCAAAAACCCATTTCACCAAACTGGGTTCTGGGTTTTCTTCAACACCCATCAAAATTACGCCCCAACCCATTTTCAAGATCAAAACACAGAACAAACCATGATTCGAATAATATACCCGAGGAAATAATATGAACAAGTTTAGTCTTAAAGAGAGAGAAGAGAGAGAAAGTAAGGGACCTGATGAGAGATGGCTTCGTGGGCGACCTTGTAGTCATTGTGAAGGATGTAAAGACCCATAAACGACGCCACCGCAGCTCCGCCGAAGAAGGACGCCAACCTCACTCGAAAAACGTAACCCATCTTCTTCTTCTTCTTCTTCTTCTTCGTTTATGTTTTTTCAATTTTTCGATCTATAATTCTTCAAATATAACTATGTACTAGCCCTGGTGGTAAACGACATGTCGTTTTTTCTTTATTCTCCTAAACGGTCTCGCTTTGCATAGTTGACCTTGAGAGGCAGAATGGAAAAAAAATGTACGTATGGTATTGGTACCTGAATTCTCACGGCATGTGGATATGTCGATATAATACCTGAACTCTCACGACATGTCGATATAATACTTAAATTCTTAAATCTGTATAAATGTGATACTTCCGTCTAAATGCTGACGTGACATACTTGAGGGGAATGATATATCTTGTGTTTTGGCTGCCACTGTAAATTTGTCGGGAACGTTCAATTCAATCGGAAGTGCTGCACCTTTAGCCCCTCCATAATTGATCGCCGCCAACTAGGACCACCACATCAACAAGCACAACTTCCTCTGCCCCTTGGCGCTGCATAGGGGATTAAAAAACATCTTCTTGTTCTTCACCTATGTCTAACCCCGAACCCAGATCTCTATGATATTTATCCATCAGGCCCAAGTAATTACATGGGGAGATGTAGTGACTCGGCGGTGATAGGGTTTAATATGCTGAGCGTGGAAGAGTATTTTCGCCGCAGCTTTTCAGCTTGATGCCTACAATGTCAGCTTCCTCAACGGCTCGGCCGCAGGGAATAAGAAAGTTGTGGTAATAGATGCCAAAAAGTCTCCTAATGTGCCTCCAATTATGAGCATCGAGGACAAATTTACTTTGGTTTTGTTTTGAGGACTCATCTGATATAAGTTTTTGGTTTATACATGTTGTTCCATAAGCTCAAATAGCCTAGTAATTGAATATCAAATTAGCTTGCGGTGTAGAGGAGCTCAAGTAAAAGTAGTTATCAAGAGTCAAAAATGGAAAAATGTGAACTTTTGGAATCCATAGAGAAAAGAAGAGACTATTGTACTAATAAATGAGGACCCAAAACGAGCCTTTTGTCGAATGAAACAGAAAGCTGCATTTCGCTTCAAACAGTTGGTTGTGGAGCGATAAAAACAAGCAAACACTACAGCTTTAAGACCCCGAAAGGAAAAATACTGACAAACAAGTTCAATCAGACAATCCATGAGATGTGAAGAATGATGACAGAGATTCAATCTGGACAGCACAATTTCCCCACATCCAGCTAAATTTTTCCCAAAATGAGCTCCTAATCCAGACTGGTACTTTTTCAGGGGATAAGATTATATCAATGCCCCTGAAGTCCTGCCAACACCAAATAAGATGAGATACATTAGCATTGGGAACTAGTAGAATAAAAGTAAGGATAGAATCAGATCACATGTTACACTTGCCAACCATAGACCGCACTTAGTTAAGTGCGTAAGACCTATTTGTTGGTGAGAACCAGAAGCGTTCATGATGACAAATTATTATTTGCATAATATGCTATCAGAAATCTGGGTTCACCCTCAGCGTGAGAAGTGAATTATGACCTACTGAATCATTGACCAATTCAGAAACATAGTTTTTTTATATTACAGGAGAGATCTTTTTATGTGCTCAGGAGACTAACCAGGCAAATACACATATATTCCAAAAGCTATATATCACAGAAGTAACTACATCAACTTCAAGTAAATGTACTTACTATCTTCGGGAAGGATATGCAGAATTGGTCATCCTGTCAAAGAGACGGCATATTAAGCTCAGTAAGAAATATGCAATAAAAATCAACCACATTCTAGCTGCAGTATGTTAAAAAGTAAGAGGCACACCTGCCGTGCTGCTTCCCAGCAAAATTTGAGCTCTGTCGGCCATTGGTCATTGATCTATCCAGGGGTGCTCCATTTCCACCATTCGGAAGTACAGATGACTGGCTAGGTATAGATTCTGGGCCATTCAGATCCTTGGACTTGCTCAAGATCTTTACATTCGATTGACCTCCCGACACACCAAAAGATGCACATTGCTGAATGTGATTCACAGACTGCAAGTGAGCATTGTTTGCATTTGGATTAGAATCAAGAGATGTTATCTTTTTTAAGCGGTGAGTCTGTGCCACAGGAGTAACAGCAACAGAAGGCATATATGAAGAGTAGGGAGTAGATGCTGCGGCTGCAGCAGCAACTTTGGCAACAGCGGCTGTAGCTGCTATCATCTCTTGGGCTCCTTCACGAAGCTGAATATAGTCGCCCTCAATCACAAAGAGCTGAAAAGAAAAAAGACAAATTAGAAGATTCTACACAAACATAGATGGATTTGAGACATGGTAAGAAACTCACTTCACTATGAGCAGCAACAAAGTCATCTAGCTTTCCATACTTTTTCTTGTAATCATGCCAGTGTAATGGTGCAAGCATCTTCCCAAGCCTATTTGGCAGCTGTACTTACAAATTAAAGATTATTGACTAAACAGTGGCTTGTTAAACAGAAAATGTGCTCAGTACAGAAGCTTTGGTAAGTAATACATAGGCTTACCGTCGAACTGATTCGAATTCTACCACCAGCTGGAATAGTCCGAACCATGCAAACCAATAATGATCTTTCATCTAGAAGAAGAGAAGTCTCTGAAGTCCTTCCCACTGACGGTCCATTGGTTTGCCCAGTTGGAAGAAAGGATTCAGGGAATCCTGTACCAACGGAAGGTTCATTGACACTGACTGAATGGACAGGAGTGTCAGATTTTGAGTAATTGGTATCAGAGCTTGGTTTCTCTGCAGTTAAAACTTGTCCTTCCAACCCATGATCGGTTGAGGTCTGAATATTCTGCTCATGTGCCTATTCAAATGTAAATGAAGTCGAACATCATCCAAACTAGCTACTGAAATGCTAACAGTCTCACCAGCTTCAGCTATGTGAAAGAAAATACAAGTACAAAGTTCACTTGCCTTAATTTCAGTGCTCTTCTCAAGAGAATCCAATCTTAAAGAATCATGAAATTGGGAAGAAATTTGTTGCAGGCTCTGATCATTTTGAGGTGTGACCAAGTAACCGCTATTAGTTGACTCTACAACCTGAAACAAAATACATAGATACATACTGTAATTCCTGCAAACTTTTTGAGAATAATACAGAAAGGCACATTATCATTTACAAGGCCATACCTGTGCTTCCTCAGGGGAAGATGATATTGCAGGCTCAGGTTCTGCCTCTTGGCGAATTTGAACATCCAAATAGTCTTGATGAAATGATTGGCCATTAACAGAAGTTTCATAGTTATACTTTCCATCTGATCTTATTAAATTTTGATCATTTTGGGAAGATTGAGGTTCATTTTGTGCAGGTAACTGCTGCAAGGTCTCAGATGGAGCCTAAAAAGAGAGATTGAAGAAATTTAAGTTGGTCACCGTGGATAGTGGATGATGATCATAAAGTCATTATCAAAATAGGGAAGACATTTGATGAACGGCACCTGTTGGTTCTGCCACTGTTGGAGAGACGACATTGCAGGTATTGAGTGATAGTTCCCAACATGTGATTGAGGTACCTGTGGTGGCATGGATTGCGGAACCCCAGGTTGATGCAAAAGAAATGGATGCATACCAGTGACCTGTCCAGGCGGAAGATACGGAGGAATCCCTAGTAGGGATGAAGGACTGATTGGGACACTAGGAACATGGTCAACCTGATAAAGCAGAACAAATAGTGTTGTGATATGTTGCAAAAACTTTATCTAAATCCTAATTTTGCATCAAAGTGAATCCCTTGGTAAAATGCACCAATACTCACCAAGCAGCTTACTTGTTAACATATGAACTTATTAAGTCAGCATATTAGAGACAGCTTAAACAATTATACTTTTAGTTGTTGCAGCATGAAGAGTACAGTAGACTTGAAATACACACAGACAGTACACGCAATGTCAAGAGGCTGCTGGGTAAGCATCAAATTTTTCCCGACAAAGATTTGCATATTACAAGCATCAAAACAACCTGATGAAATGATGTTGGATGTGATAAAAGTACCTGATTTGATGCATTGCCAGTTGAAGAAAAAGAAGGAACTTCCTCTGAGTTTCCATTTTGAATGGCCCCTGTGTTTCCATTTAATGTATTCATGTCCATTTGGTTTCCATTGTTCCGAGCAAACTGAGATGCATCTTTTGAACTTGAATTGGCTAGATGTGATTCATCAGTGTAAGCTCCACCTCGTTGTCTGGTATCAGCTAACTCAAGCTGAAGCTGTTGCACTGTATGTATATGATGTCTCTCCAATTCCGCAAACTAGAATTGGTGATAAAAAAAATCAAATCGGTAAAACTCACCCAAAAACAAACCATGTTCTATTTACGTACAGCAACACTCATTTTGATTGATAGACATAACACAGTAATATGCTTGCATGCGTAAAAAGATCAGCGTCTAGGCAAACATCATGTTACATTGGGAATCAAACATGTTTTCAAGCTGAAGATGCAGAAAATGAAAATGTCAAACCTGTCTTTGACAACCAAGCCAGAGCTGATTATAGTGTTCCGTATGTTCCCGCAACTGATTTTGTAGTGTAGTTGACTGTAGCCCATCCATTTCTTGAACACGATTGATCCAAGCTTGGGCTTCATTCAGTTGTTCATCCTTAAATAGAATGGCTTCTTGAGCAAGCCTATGCTGAAATTTTGATGGCTGTCAGGTAGTGCTTCACTATAGGTCTATAACTAAACCCTAAACTTCTTGAAGCAAACATAACATCAAACTGGTTTTAATTTCAATGTCAGTTATTCTGACATTTTGTTAACAATAGTCTTACATACTGTTTATTTGTGGGGAAAAAAACATTGGTCATCTTCTTGAGACCTTTTGTCTCGTCAACTCCTTGAGTATGATAAACATTTATTAAATGTATGTAAGTGAACAAACCTGTTCCTGCGACTCAATAAGTTGCCTTTCTTTTTCTTGTAAATGTTCTTGAAGATCATGCAATTGCTGTAAATGTTGGGCTCTTTCAGCTTCTGAATGGTCACGCTCCCTTCTGCAATAAACAGCAACTCCTTTAAACTTGTTCATATAATAAAAAAGACTCATTCAGCATTTATTCATACAAACTACATAGAAAGCCTTGTATCGTATAATCAGAACCTCAACCAGCATTGTAAATGCCGACTCATAGAGAAGCCATAATGCCACATTGTATATGTTCTTGAAGAAGAGCTTATAGAGCAGAGAATAGATCTTAACCACATTGACCATTACCTGAAAGTAGCTAATTCTTTGTTTTGTTCTCTAAGAAGGCCCTCTTTGGCCCAGGCCTGCTCAAACGTTACGAAAGTCAGCTAAAAATACAAATTACTCAGCTGAACCAACCCAGAGAAGCATATATTTGCACAAGCATTATTAGTTTACCGCTTCATTGTCTAACTTGATAGAATGCAGCTCCCTATCTTGATCTTCTAATTTCCTCTCCAGATCATGTACAATCTGCTCCTTTTCCCGAAGTTGCTCCTACAAAACATGTCAAGCACTGTTAGTAGATCATCGATTTGCTACACATTTGAGAGTTTGCGGAAAGAAATCGAAATTCAGTTATCAACCCAACCTGAAGCTTGGAAGCAGCATTTGCATGCTCTTTTAGTTGAGCGTCAAAGGTGTTTTGTATTTCCATTATCTCAGACCTTGCAATCATTTGAGCTCTCAGCTCAGTCTCCAAATGCTGCAGCTCCTCTCTTTGCCTCGCAACATCATGAAGCCGCTGCTGCAAGAGGTCATGGTTCATTGTCCCGTCGATGGAAATGGAACAAAAATCCACATCGACCGGCTCTCTTCCCTGCTGCACCTCGAAACCAAAACAACATTAACTCCTCTCCACTCTCAGTAAATCTCTCTAAACACACAAGAATACCAAAACCCTCACCTCGTATAATGCTCTCCCATCCGAATGCCCTAACTTTGACCGTTCCTGTGCACCCAAAAATTCTCAATTCGAATACAAAAAACTACAAAATTTGAAACTTTAACTCTTTTAAGTGCTAGTCACCAGTCACATTTTTAATATTCTCAAGTATAGCTCACAAAACCCCTAATCTCTCCAAATAGAAAACCCAATCTAATACAATCCAAGTATTATTCTTTCGTTTTCTTCAGCTCTAATTCAAAATGCCACTGAATCCATTACTACCTCATCGCCGCCGATGTTCCTCGCCGGAAGATGATGCTGATGCTCCGACACCGCTCGCCACTGCTGCTGCTTCCTCGTCTGAGCTGCTGCTTGCGTCATCGTCACCGCCGCCGGCATCGAACCACCACCACCGCCCGCCGCTGCCTCCATCGAATCTGACACACTCACTCACTCACTCTCACTCAGAGTCGTCGTCGGAGAGAGAAACCCTAGGGTTAACAGAAGCGCAACGACAAAAACGAGGGAGAGAAATGAAGCTGAGAAATCGAAACTGGCGAAGATTGTAGAAAATGGGGGAGAGAAGAGTATCGGTGACAATTTTGAGGGGAGGGGGGGTGAGAATTCGGATTTGGAGGGGTTGAATTGTAAATAGCGCAGAGTTTTGACGAGAGAGAGACAGTGTGAGGCTCCCGCCATTTATAGGGCAATTTGGCTATAAATGCATGATTGACTCACGCTTTACCAGCGGCGCGTGTGCCACACACACATTTTCATTTAAAGATTTTTCTTTTAAGAAGATGGTAATATTGTAATAATTTCGAACTACCTAGGGCATTTCTGAGAAAACAAACTGCTGCCTCTCTCTCATTTTCATCAGCGGTTTTTTTCAGTTGAGTTTCAGATTCTAACACTATGGATATATTTCGATTTAAAAACTTGGGAGTGAAATTTTATAGCTGAATTCCCATCTGGGTATCTAAATTTGATTCATTTTAGTGGTGATTTGATAAGAAAATTGGGCATGTTTGTTTGCTATTATAAGTTTGAGAATCAGTTTTGGTGTACTGGGTGTTTGAAATTGGGGGTCTTTTTCAATTTCTTGTAGGAAATTGAGTGTCTTTTGTTGCTGAGTGTATAGTTTGTTCTCAAGGGTACTTGAGTTTTGAGTGAGATACTGAGCACTATTCATGGAATCATTGGATATTCTTTTACTGCAATATTGGGTTGTTATTGGGTACGGAGTAACTTGTGCAATATGGTTATAGTGAATTGTCATTGTTGAGACTAAAGACCGTAGAGTTTCAAAGAGCTGGTCTTAGTGATAGAGTTGGGAAACAACTTGTGTTAGGATGAGAGAACTTTGATTATAGTGAGGTGGAGTTGCAAAGTATTAGCATTACTTCTTTGTGTTTTCGTATTGGTATGAATAAACTGGCAGTTTTTGCATTCGTCGTACACATTTGAGTCTCTTTTCGAATTCATAGTTTCGTCACTGAAGAATATCTTGTTTCTGCGCGTTATTTGTTTATTTGATTAATTTTGTTGATTTGTAGTTCTGAGACTCCTACAGTAATGGCTGAAGAAGCAGAGGATAGAATAAGTGCACTACCAGAGGTACTTCAATGTCCTATACTTTCTTTTCTTCCGATGGTATATGCCGTTGGGACCACCATATTGTCTAGAAGATGGAAGGACAAGTGGACTTCTATTCCCAATATAGAGTTCAGCGATGAACATTTCAATGATCACCTTCAGCACTCTCTGACTTTTGTTAATCGTGTACTCCTGTTTCGTGACTCGTCATCAGATATACACAAGTTCTCTATTTCTATCAGTGGCGATTTGGATCTTACTGGTCTAGATCAAGCTGCTTTATTGTATCTTGGCGATTGGATTTGCACTGCAGTGAGGTGTAAACTTGTTGAATTAGAAGTTAGTGGGTTTGCAGGGGTGCCTTATGCGATGCCTGAGAGCCTTCTTTTGTTCAAAACCATTAAGGTTTTGAATTTGTCCAAGCTTGGAGCTTATCTATTTTTTGACCCTCCTGCATCGGGGACTTGTTTCCCAAGTCTGAAGTCCCTTTCTATTGTACTTCCGCGTGGAGAGATTGAGTGGAACAAGCTTCTTCGTTGCTGCCCTGTGCTTGAAGAGTAACGATTGATGGAGTGCTTGGATCTATGATTGATGGTTCCCAAAATATCAAGGTGGATGCACCTAAACTGAAGACCTTGATAACAAGGTGTCAGGGTTCTTCTTTGATGTTTCATGCAAGGTTCAATTTGTATATTAATGCTCCAAAGCTTGAAAACTTTCATATCGAGAATCCTCTTCTGCCAATTTTATACTTGGAGAATGTACGACCATCCATTGTCACTGCAACTTTACCGGACTTGGGAGCATATGAAGTAGATCTTGCTCTACTCGAACAGCAGGGATTTGCACTTGAACCTTTTCAGGTCATGCATGATCTCGTAATTCAGCTTCTACTTCAAATGTCTGAGAGTAAAGATCTGTCTCTCTCTGCTTATGTTTTGCAAGTAAGTATCTTAACTAGCTCAACCTTTCTTTATTGTTATTATTCATATTGCCTTCTTACTAATTCTCGTTCTTTCTTGTGAAAGGTTCATCACATACCTGCTTTTTTCGCAACTTGACCGGATTGAACCTGCTTCTTCTGAAGTGCAACTATTGGGAATTGATATCAGATTTGCTCCACAAAGCACCTAATCTGGAAGACATCGACATAGAAGATGGAACTGAATACAACGCTGAAAACGCAGAGCTTCAATGGAATCCACCAGAGGTTGTGCCGAACTGTCTGACATCACACCTCAAGAGCATCTACATTTTTGGTTTCAGGGGACGGCAGGTGGAGATGAAAGTTGTGAAGTATCTGTTGACGAACGGTCGTCTCTTGGAGAGTTTTACAATCGGGTTTGGACCGTTTGCTAGATATCTTTCAGATCAGGTAAACCAAAGGTTGCCTTGTGAATTTTACGTTTTGCAGAGATCAGTGACTTGTCATCTGGGAGTTCTGTTCAACCTGAAGATGTTCCGGAAGAGAATCAAGAGATAGAGAATTAGGCATGTTGTTGTTGCTACGTTTCTACTTTAGGGTAGAACATTTCCTATGGCTAATTCATACTTAACAACCTTTTGATTTGGTCACCTACATTTTGATCGGCTGCTGCTGCCGCCTCTCGAATTCTGCTTATATTGACCGGTGAATGTGACTGTAGTTGTTTTCCTGTTCTCTTTTTAATCGAGATTACATGGTATGTTATGATTGTTAACTATGTTTTAGAGCTGTGTAGGCTAGAAAATATGACTGCATAATTAGTTAATTGTTGTTTGATTGTGGTTTGTGGAGTAAACAAAACTAACAGCGTTTTATTCTATAAAAGAGGTGAAGATCTCGAGGCTGGGGACAACCGAATTTGTTTGCATCTACTTATATTCTACGACAGAACGCGTTTAGCATTTGGACAATTTTGATTAATTCACCTTAATCCAATTCTTTTTGTCTTCTTAATTGACTCCCACAATTTTTTATTTTTTTTGAAAGAACTCCCTCAATTCTTTGGTCACTCTTAGAGCACCTGCACCGTATCCGGCACGAGCAGCATGAGCAGGAGGTGGCCCGCAGGAAAACAGCACGAGTAGCAGCGAGCAGGCGTGCAGCAGCGCTTCATGTTGACGGCGACCGCTCGTTGACCGGCAGGTGGAGCAGCTGCTCGAGCAAGGATAGCACGAGCTCCTGCTCGAGCTATGCTGGCGGAGCCCACGCACGTGGGTTGAAGCCGGCCGGCTAGTTTTTTATTTCTACCTGGCGCGTGTATTACACGCGCCAGTAAATAGTTTTAAAAAAATTTATCAACCAATGGGGAGGCGCCACGTGTCAGGCCGGCTGGTTAAAAATTTCTAACGGTCAGATTGATCTGGACCATCCGTTTCAAATCAAAAATTCTGATCGGACGGTCCAGATTCAACCGAAACGGCTATTTCTGATTTTTTTGCCATTTTGCAAAATAAACCCTAAAAAATTGCAAAAAAATCCCAAAAAATTACAAAAAATTACAAATAACACCCTATAATTTTTCTATAAATACTACATCAATTTCATTCACATCTCACACAAATTTGTGCACAACAAATTTATCCTCTCCTTCATCCTCCTCTCATCCCTGTGTATTTTAGTTCCCAAAAAAATATCCAATTGGCTTGATTCCGAAGATTTGCAACTTTGTATTTCTTATTGTCGCATTAGCGTTTGCCCTATTGCCGGCAACATGCAAAAGTCCGACAAATTGTGGGAAAAGTCTATGCTGATTATAAGGAAAATTTGGAGATTGCGCATGGTGAATCAAGGCCGGAGCCTAGGACCCAAACCGTGGTTTCTTCTCGTTTTACAAAGTTGAAGCCGAGTTTTAGAACTTGGGGTGCCGCTCTTGCATATGCACGAAGGAATGCACAATCCGGCTCAAATTTGCAAGATGAGGTAAGTGTTAATAATTTTGTCATAAATTATTTATTACATTTATTTTAATCAATTTTGACATCTCCATTTCCTAGATATTATTTTGACATATAAATTTTTTGCACCTTAGATAAGAAAAGCTCAATCATGGTACGTGACACAAAAAAAGAAATAGTTTACCAACTTTGATTGTTGGGAAGTGATGAAGAACCATCCAAATTTTCGGGCTGTCGAACCTAGTATACCACCTCCTTCATATTCCAACTCCGCAACTACTCCTCCTTTTACCTTAATGCCTCCCCCCGTCAACGTGGAAGATGATGAAGTCATTGCAACACCACAAAGCAATGAAGAAGAAATGTACTCTAGTCCGGTTAGACCAATCGAAGTGAAGGCGTCCGGTTAGACCAATCGGAGTGAAGGCGGCCAAGGAAGCTAAAAGAAAAGGGAAAAAGCCTGCTCATCTTCAAATGAGGTAAGAGATGAGGTTTTGAAAACCATGATGGAAAATCAAAGAATGCATCTCGCCGGGCAAAAAGAAAGTGATGCCACCGAGCTAGTTTTATACCAAAAACAACTCGCCCTTAAGGAGAAGGACTACAAATTGAGGGCCGAAGCGGAGGATTCAAGGATAATGGCAATGGATACGGATGCTATGACCCCAAAATCGAAGAGGTATTTTTCGAAGAAAAAAGAGATTATCCTAAAGAAAATGGAGGAAGAGGAAAGAGATGGTAGCGATGAACCATTTTCAAATTGTTATCGTCCACTGTTTCAATAGTTTGGTATATGTTTTCCATTATGAAATTATGTACTTTAAATTTTAAATAATTCTACACTTTGATTGAAATTATGTACTTTAAATTTCCAAGTAATAAAAACGCACTTTTTTTATTCCATCAAAGCTCACGCACAGTACAATAAAACATAATGACTTAAAATCAAACACACATCACTCAAACAACTAAACGGAAAAACAAATAAAGCAAACATGTTACACACACATCATTTAAAGTCGTTCGCCGGTCTCTAGATACCAGTTGTGCTTAACTAAGTCCTTTTGCAACTCTCCATGGATGTACGCAGATTGGAGATCTACAACACGGTCGGCAAATCGTTGTTCATTTTGTCCATCCCTTCCAACAAGCTCAAAAGGAATACGATTACCTTGTTCATCCACTGGTCCATCATAAGCTGTGAAAGCAGTTGATGGGTTTTGTAGATCTTCTTCTTCTAACTCCTCGAACTCCTCCTCCACAAATTCTTCTTCGACAATCATGTTATCCATTATAATGCAAGCCAACATGATGCTCTTTAATGTCGATTGGTGATGACACCTAGCAGCATACCGAATAATTCCTCAACGAGATTGCAAAATTCCAAAGCACATCTCTACATCTTTGCGGTATGCCTCTTGTTTCTTGGCAAATAGTTTTTGTGGTAGCTATTGGGAATTGGAGATTATTTTCACAAACGAGGAGTACCTGAGATATATACCGTCAGCTAGATAGTAAGTATTGTGGTAAGTCATACCGTTGACTTTATAAGTTGCACTCGGACTGTTTCCGGCAAGGAGCGAATCAAATATGTCCGATTGGTGGAGCACGTTGATATCATTTTGTGATCCGGGTACCCCAAAAAAGCTGTGCCATATCCACGTGTCATATGAGGCCACCGCCTCTAAAATAATAGTTGGGCGCTTCTTCATGCCCGAGAATGCCCATTGCCAAGCTGTGGGGCAGTTCTTCCACTCCCAGTGCATGCAATCAATGCTTCCGATCATACCAGAAAATCCGCGATGCCTTGTTCTCTTTAGAAGACGTGTTATGTCTGTGGCATTTGGAGAACGGAGATAAAGTTCACCATAAAGCTCGTATATATGCATACACCACTTCTTCATGCATTGTAGTGTTGTGGATTCACCTATCCTTATTATTTCAGCACACTGATCTGCGGCTGCGCCGTACGCCAACATACGAAGAGCGCCTGTCATCTTTTGTTATGGAAGAAGTCCAACCAATCCGGTGGCGTCAGCTCTTTGGTGCCAAAATTGGTCGTGGTTGCAGAGATCCGTCATTATACGGTTGAATAAATTCGTACTCATTCGGTACCTTCGACAAAAGGCTTGTTAGTTGAAGACGGGGCGTTCGATGAAGTAATCCTCCATCATATTATGTCCTCTTGACTTCCTCATTCTTTCTTCATTTGGTCGGCGGCGAAGTGGTTCATTATCGAACATTGCATCAACCATGACCGCTTCAGTGTTGAAAGCATTAGCAATTTTGGCATTTCGCCGACGTTGCTGTCGCATCCTCCGGAAAAAATTCTCAAAACTAAAAGGATTCATCTTATTGGAATGTAGAATATATGGTTGGAAATGTGTGAATGAACGATGAGCACCGATCAACAAATATATAGCCGAGTGTAGATATTCTGATTAGATAAGATGATGACACGTGTCGTCTTTCAATTGGTCGGAAATCTCTCCGAGAATCTTATACAATTATTAGAGCCGATAATGAAACGTGGACTTGACACGTGTTGCCTCGTGATTGGTTGAAAATCTTATCGGAAATTTTGTACAATTATTTACCCGATAACCTTCTGTCGGCGTGACACGTGTCAACTCGCCATTCGTCAGAAATCTTATCCGAAATCTTATTCAATTATTCATACGACAATGACACGTGTCGTTTATGGATTGGTTGAAAAAGATTCAAAAAAAATTAATAAAAAATTAATTTATGAACAGTAATAGCACGTGCTATTTTTTTGCATCGCTGCGCGAAAAACAGAAACTGCATCTCCTATTCGATGAACAGTGACTGTTCCACCTCAAACAGTGCATGTTCCTCTTCAAATATCACGAGCAAGAGTAAAACACCAGTGCGGGTGCTCTTATATAATAAGCTCAGCCTCCTAATATTGACGTGGGTATGACGCCGCAAGTGTTGAACTTAGAGCAATTTATAATGTTTCTTTCTTAAAGTAATTTGATTACATGATCCATCGAATATTTTATAACATGTGTCACAAACATAGACAAAATGTAGGTTGAGATTGAGAGTGAGACTTGTGTTTAGACATGATCATCGTTTCAAATTGTTGAAAGCACCTTATTGTGGAAGATCTCTTACAAGGGGATCTTTACTTTTTTGCACACTACAAGGCTCTAAATGGGGTTTTTGATCACTAATAATCACAAATCGTAAGACACATAACTTTGATAATACGTAGTAACACATAAATCATCTTACTTATACATCATACAGTGTTAGAATTGCTACACGAATAATTCATCAATGTTATTGACTTCGTAACAGATAAAGCATTACGCGTAAAAATAACTCCAATCCTACTATTACTGTGATCCCCCAAACAATACAAGAGAATTTTAACACTTCATTCCTTAGATCAGAGTCACCCTAAAACACTCGAAAATGGTGTCACCTTAAACAAACCTAATAAGAAGGTTGTCCTAGATCTCCACCCAACACAATGCATGAATTAAAATCAACGGCCAAGGCATTAATCATTTTAGCATAAATAAGCTCCCCGTGGTTTTAGCTGTCACATTAAAAACATAATGCAGAGTAGAGACCAGTACCAGTACTAGTAGCTGTAGCAGTAAGTACCAGTAGTAATTCACAAAAAAGAAAATTATTCAAAATTGTTTAAGGAGATTTATTCTCCGTAATTTTCAGTATGTGTCTTATCCTAATTAAATACAGACTAGATTTGATATAGATTCAGAGAATCCCTGTTATATCAGGACATTGATTGTAATAGATTGTATCAATCTATATTTAAGGCATTCTATCAATGAAAGAGTTACAATTTTCAGTCTATTAGTTTATTTCCCTCAAACACGTTATCAGACACACTCTGAGTTAATAGTTAGTCATCACCACAGAAAGAAAGAAAAAGCCTTAACCCTATACACTACACCTCTACCGCCAGCAACAATCCTCACCGTCGGCCTCCATCAACGTCGACCATCATCATCTCGGATTCTTCCTCCTTACTTCCAACGTTTTTCCTCCTTCGTCAAAATTGCTCGATTTCCAAAGAACCGCTACAGGCGAGCTCCTACTCCACGTAGTCCAACTTTTGTACCGATCATACCGAGCATAACACTCATCGAGGTAAATTTTATAAACCATCGATCTTTAGATCTAGGACTAAAACTTACTTCCTACAAAACCCTAGATTTAGGATTGTGATATTGTTGTGATTATTATCTATACCCTAGCTCCTATGGATTTGTATCCATAGAAATAAGTGACGGTTCTGGGGGAGTCACGGTTTAGAAAAGAAAAAGAAAGAAAGGAAAATCGATCTTATATGATGGACAATCATGGTTTCTGGGTGTGATTTTTGAGTCACCATTTATTATCGATTTTGTGACCATACATCATGGATCATGTTCTTATTCAGTAAAAATTGATGTTAGTGATCGTGGTTTATTTTTCGATCGATACTAATACAATCTCTCTGTATTTTGTAGATGAATTCGAACGAGCCGTTTAGGCCAGAATTTGACATCTTTGATATTCAAGGAAAGGAATACCACCGCTGGGTCTCTGATGTGGTTAATACATTCATTGGAAAGAGACTCAGCCACACCATTCAACCCGTTGGGCCAAACGTCATTCCACCAACATCAGAATCAAAATCTCAAGCCCTCATATTTTTGAGGCGTCATATTCGCACAACTCTCAAGAAGCAATACTTAAAGAAAACAGATCCCCTGGATTTGTGGGATGCTTTGAAGCAACGCTTCGACAATGTGCATGATGCACGGCTTCCAGAGTTGACTGCAAAATGGGAAGCCTTTAAGCTTCTAGATTTTTCAAAGATCCAAGATTATAATCAAGTAGCTTTGGATTTACAATCCGATTCGAGCTTTTGTAGGGTGGATAAGACTGAAAAAGACATGATTGAAAAGTCTTTGAATACCTTCTCGATCTCTCTGAGCGAGCTTGCTCATCAGTACCGGATCTAAGTTGAACAAGGAAGGATTGTTACCTTCAGTGATCTCATAAATAGTCTAGCCAAAAAGGAGAGACATTATGAGGTTATCCTCAATAATAATGCTAGACCGACTGGTACTAAAAAATATGAGAGCTATCAAACTGGAGGAAAGACCCGTAAGGACAAAATGAACGGTCGCTCAAAACCTTACAATCGTGGTGGAAAAGCTCCACGTGACGGGAGAGGAGGGCGGAGGCGTGGCCGAGGCCGCAGCCAAAATATGACTTGGCATAGAGATCAGAACTCCAACTCCAACAAGAACCAATATAGTTCGGGTAAGGATGGGCAAAGGCATTCCAGTTCTGGGACATTCACCTGCTACCGGTGTGGATCAATAAAGCATATTTACAAACAGTGTCGTGCTAGCAAAGAAATTCAGAACATCTACAAGAGGCACAAGCAATACTTGGCTCAAGAGTCCAACTTTGCTGGAGATTTTTAGATGGAGGTAGACACCAATCTCGCAGTTGCAGAGGACAAGGAGATGACCATTGTTACTCCGAATTTGGAATAGCATATGTAAAATGCGTTATCTCTATAATATACTCAAGTTTTTGGTTTATTTTTATCCTGTTTAAATGTCATTTTTCTTAATACTATTGTCTTGGTTTTGATTTGATTTTTGAATAAGAACACCTATGATGTAATCTTGAATTGTTGGCAAGCAATGAAATTTTCTCTATTTTTCAGTTTATCAAAGTGTTGAGAATGTTATTTCACTACTTATGCAGTTTATAGTTTGATGTTTATAATTTTATATGGCATAATGACACAATGATACAGTAAAAACGAGACACGAACAAACGGATATTTTGATCCCCGGAAATTTTCGACCCGTAAAAAATTCTACTCGACCCAGCAAATGTTTCCTTGTCTCAGACTATATCCAATTTTGACCCGTCGAATGTTTGCTTCTGCCTTGGACTATGTTCAATTTTGACCCGTCGAAAATTATACTCTACCCATCGAAAAATAGATATAGTAAAATCGATATTAGTTTTAGGTTTTCTTCGACCCGTCGAGATTCTCCTCGACCCATCGAATGTATGCCTCTGAACACACTTTCGACCCATCGAAAAATGTGCTCGACCCGTCGAACAAAAGATATCGAAACATCGATATTGGTTTTAGGTTCTCTTCACTGGTCGAATGTATGTCCCTGGACAACCCTTTGACCCGTCAAAAACTTGGTATCGGAAAATCAAAATTTTACTTTGGGTTTCTTCGACCCGTTGAAGGCTATATTATGTTTTGTGGTGTTTTGATGTATCTTACATCGATTTTCTTGGAAAATGATCAGAAAATTTTCAATTCAACACCAAATGTGGTTTTATATCGGTTCATGTCATGTCATATCAGCACTCAACAAGGGTCACATCCCTATTCAAAATCGTTAAGTGTCTACTTAAAGTCTCCGCCTGGTCTTTAATTCAAAAGATTCATTTATTTACATTGATTTTGTAGATGTCTCAAGGCGAGATTGAGTGTCTTGCATATAGTGGTACTACCCACATAATTCTGTGAAATAGGCAATTGTTTGTGGATCTTTTTCCATATAACTCTTTAGTGACTACCATGATAGGTGCAGCACCGGCTATTATAGGGCGTGGTTCAGCAGAATTTCTGCTACCTCATGGTAATAAGAATATTTATTACTGATGCTTTATACGTGCCAAAGGCTAATCGAACATTGCTAAGATTCAAAGATATTCGTGCCAACGGTCTCCACTTGGAAACATATTGTGAGAATGGACAAGAATTATTGTGTATTACCTCTGTTGAATGCGGTCGCAAACGTATCCTAGAAAAGTTTCCGGCTATTCGTAGTGATTTATACCTCACTACGATTTGGATAATTGAATCCAATGCCATGGCTCACAGAACTTCGTGTGACTCAAAATCTTATAAGCTTTGACATTTTGACTGGGACATCCAAGTCATGATATGATGATCAAAATATTGAAAAATACTCATGACCATCCATTCTTCAGAGCGAAGAAGCATGTGGGAATACCTAAATCCATCGGTTTTGATGGGGGGGAATGAGATTACTCCTCTCAATCCTAGTTTAGTCTCCAAGACGAGTGCAGCACAATCCCGGCAAAGTACCATTGTGGCGCAGTGCGTTATCCCACCAGGTTTATATGTTGTAATCTCTGATGCAAATCACTCGTTTCGCAAAGCTTGTTCTTTAGCAAAATTATAGGCACGTCCTTCTTTCGTTGTTAACAATACCGAAAATATTTCATTCTTACAAAGAATTCAATGTGATATTTGTGGACTTATCAAATCGGAATGTAGATCATTTAAATATTTCATGATTTTGGTAGATGCATCAACGCGATGGTCACACGTTGCTTTGCTATCCACAAAGAATGATATGTTTGAAAAACTCCTGGCAAAAATTATTAAGCTCTGGGTTCACCACCCGGATTATTCAATCAGGTCTATTAGATTGGATAACACAAGAGAGTTTACATCAAAATCTTTTGATGATTACTGCATGTTTCTTGGGATTGAAGTTGAACATCATGTTCCTCATGTTCATTCTCAAAACGGTTTTGCAAAGTCTTACATCAAACGGTTACAGTTTATGTCCCACACATTGGTAATGCATACAAACTTACCGGTATCTGCGTGAGGTTATGTAGTGTTACACGTAACAATGCTTCTTCGTTTTTGACCTGTAAGACGCTAACCATTCAGTGCACACCAGTTGGTAACTGGATACGAGCCTAACATTTCACATTTGCGCATTTTTGGTTGTGCAGTATATATGCCTATTGCGCCTCCACAACGCACCAAAATGGGTCCTCAACGAAGATTGGGCATTTATGTTGGTTATGAAGCTCCAACGATAGTCCGCTATCTTGAACCTTCGACGAGAGATCTCTTTACTGCAAGATTTGCAGATTGCCACTTCAATGAGACATACTTCCCAACGTTAGGGGGAGGAAGGAATGTAACCATTCCAGTTCAACCATTCCAGTTCAAAGTCAGAAATTGACGTGGTCTAATCCCACTATGCCTTATCACGATCCCCGCATATCTTAAAGTGAGATAGAAGTGCAAAGAATACTCGATCTTCAGAAAGTAACAGACTCTATGCCTGACTCCTTTGCTGATATCGCTAAAGTGACGAGATCATATATACTTGTTGCAAACGTTCCTGCAAGGTTAGAAATTCTGAAAAGAGGATTGGTTAGTACTAACATCAGGCAAGGAAATGTTCTTCCTGCCTATGTGGACGGTGTTACATCGACCTCGGCTCCTACCAGGAAGATGGGGAGACCAAGAAAATTCACCGATGAGCCGCCAGTTAAAAGGCAGGCTATCGAGGTATAAAATGATCCATTCATCATCAACATTGTGAATCATTTACATGAAATTGTCTCTTACTACATTTGTGTCCTTAAATCACAATTAGCATGTCTGGGGGACGCCTCAGAACTTCTAATGATATAAGAGAACAAAGAGATCTTGCTTAGAGCAAATGATGTGCGTGTTCTTATGGATAGATCTTCCATGTTTGTTGATGATGCATTTGCTTATTCCGTCGCTCAGAAGATCATAGATGACAATGAAGTGGAACCTCACTCTGTGGCAGATTGCCAACAAAGAGCATATTGGTAGAAATGGAAGGTTGCAATTCAGGCTGAACTAGACTCTCTGAATAAAATACAGTTTTTCGATCTGGTAGCCACCAAATGTTAAGTCGGTAGGACATAAATGAGTCTTTGTTCGGAAGCGTAATGAGAAGAATGAGGTCTTACACTATAAATCTAGACTGGTAGCGCATGGTTTCTCTTAACTCCCTGGGATTGATTATGATAAGACGTATTCTCCGGTCATGGACATCATCACCTTCCGCTACCTAATTAGTTTGGTAGTGTCTGAGAAACTAAACATGCAACTTATGGATGTGGTTACTGCATATCTCTATGGGGATCTTGATTCAGAGATATACATGAAAATTCCGGATGGTATTGCTATGCCCAAATCAAGTAACTCTAAACCACGGAGTGCTCATGTGATCAAATTGAGACGTTCACTATATGGATTGAAGCAATCCAGTAGGATGTGGTACACACGTCTTAATGATTACTTGATTGAGAAGGAATACAAAAATAATGATTTAGGCCCTTGTGTGTTCATTAGAAGGACAAGTTTAGGATTTGTCATAGTAGCTGTCTATGCAGATGATATGAACATCATCATAACTTTTAATGAGATCATGAGACGGTTGGCTACTTGAAATCTGAATTTGAGCTGAAATATCTTGATAGGACTCGATTTTGTCTCGGATTAGAGCTGGAACATCGAGTTAGTGAAATTCTCATTCATCAGTCTGCTTATGTCCAAAATATGCTTAGGCAATTTAATATGGACAAAGCATACTCTGTTAGCACATCAATGGTTGTTCGCAATCTGGACGCTAAGAAAGATTCATTTCGTCCGGTCGATGACGATGAAGAGGTCTTAGGAGCTGAAATTCTATATCTTAGTGTTATTGGAGCTTTGTTGTACCCTAGTTCAATGCAGGCGTCTAGATATTACTTTCTCAATGAACTTGTTGGCTAGATTTAACTTTGCGCCTACACAATGTCATTGGAATGGAGTAAAACAAATCTTCAGATACTTGAAGGGTTTATTCTTCCCTTACAAAGAGTACAGAGATAAATTGAAAAATTATGGAAAAAGGATGGTTGAGTCACAACATACAAGTTATGACGCTTCCGACTTGTCAAGTAGGTCTCTTGACCCGTCGAATATAGCAAACTGTGATAACCCGAGGGCGACTTTTGACCAGTCAAGAAAAGGTTTCGACCTGTCAAAACCGGTACACTGGATCGAACAAAATCATTCATTTGACCCGTTGAATGAGGATTTCGACCCGTCGAACTCCTCCCTTGCTGTGAGCAGTTTTATTGTAGTCCCCTATTCCGAAACACCGGTTGATGTGTTGGTTAGATTTGCTGATGTTGGGTACCTTTCTAACCCACACAAAGGTCATTCACAAACCGGTTATTTGTTCACTATGGGAAACACAACGATTTCTTGGAGATCAACTAAGCAAACCCTTGTTGCTACTTCCTCGAACCATTCCGAAATTATTGCTTTGCATAAAGCAGTTAGAGAATGTGTCTAGCTTAGGTCAGTCATTCATCATATTCGATGGTCTTGTGGATTACTATCTACCACGACAACATGCAGTATGCATTGAACAAATGAAGTTGGATCACATTAAAGGTGACATTACAAAACATATATCGTCAAAATTCTTCTTCAATCAGCAACAACAACAGCTGTTGAATATCCACGTGAACCAGATTAGTTCGGCAGATAATGCTGCGAACTTGTTTACCAAGTCACTACGTAAATCTACATTTGTGAAACATGTGAGACACATTGGTATGCACAGGTTATTTGAACTCCATGACTGTGTTTACAGTCAGGGGGAGTTGCGTTTCAATAGACATCAAGGGGAGTCTACGTCACATGTAGTAGCATTTTGTAATTGATGCGTTGTACTCTTTTTCCCTTAGACTAAGCTTTTGTTTTATCCATAAGGTTTTTGTTTATTTGGCGAGATTTTTAATGAGGCAACAAGTTATTCATGATTCATTAGGTCATCGACACAAGGAGAAGTATTCAAGGAGATTTATTCTCCGTAACTTCCGGTGTGTGTCTTGTCTTAATTAGATACAAACTAAATTTGATATAGATTCAAAAAATCTGTGTTATATCGGGACATCGATTATAACAGATTATATCGATCTATATTTAAGTCATTTTATCAATAAAAAAATTACACAATACCGGTCTATCAATTTATTGCCGGACAAAAACTTTTTAAAACCGAAATAAATAACACTCTCTCCCAGGAAACATTTCAACATTCCTCTGTCTCTCTCTCTTCGCGCCTCGCCCAAGTCCACCGTCCGATGCTTCTCCTTTGACCGCCGCCGTTGACCACACTCCAAACACCTAAATCTCATCACCGATGGGACATTGCTGCAGTAAAGGCGCCGCCGTCTCGGTCGCCAACGATCACCATCACCAACCTTCCTCTGCCGCCATCACACAGTCAAAGCATGCGCCGGTCACGCCGATCCCCGCCGCCGGAGGAGGAGATGTTAAGCAGACTCCGTCACACTCGTTCACGGCGAGTCCCTTCCCGAGTCCGCTCCCGGCCGGAGTGGCGCCGTCGCCGGCGAGGACGCCGGGGAGGAAGTTCCGGTGGCCGCTGCCGCCTCCGTCCCCCGCGAAGCCGATCATGGCGGCGTTTCGACGACTGAGAGAGCCGAGGCCGATACTGGAGGAGAATAGTCACAATAACAACAACAACCATCACGTCGGCGAAGACGACGTGGCGGAGAGAGGACTGGACAAGAGCTTTGGGTATGGGAAGAACTTTGGGGCGAGATTTGAGCTGGGGAAGGAGGTCGGGCGAGGGCATTTTGGTCATACTTGTTGCGCTAAGGGGAAGAAGGGAGAGCTTAAAGGACAACCTGTAGCTGTTAAGATCATTTCCAAAGCTAAGGTTTGGCTTATACTTTGATTTTATGTGTGTTTTTCGACAACTCGATTGCTCTGTCGATAATGACATATGAGCTTGTTAGTATTTGAAATCGGTCTGAAAGTCTGATCAGTTGTGATTTCGACTAACAAGGCCAATGAAGGACCCCAAAAATGTAATGAAATGTGTGTAGGGATCTTGAAGCATATCAAATTAGGGAACAGAGTGTGTGTTCATCTTGTTAGAATTGTAATCAAAGCAAGAGTTTACACTAGTGGTGGACTTGTTTACAGTCTATTATCCTCTATGTTGCCATTGTTGTCGCAGCTCGACTCTGTTGTTAATGTTATCTTCATGGTATTGGTTGATTTACTTCCAATGACGTTGTTTGATTTACTAAGAGCATCTTCAATGGGGCCCTTATTGGACCTCCTTAGTCAAATTATATCGAAAAGTTAATTTTTTTTCACTCCAACCATGCTCTCTATTGCACTCTTAGGATAAGGAGGATGCTAAGAGCTCCTAAATCTGAGGAGAGAAAAATAGGCTCCTAGAGGTTCTTTGTAATTAATTTAACTAATTTTATTGTTTGTTTTTGAATGAACTTACCATAAACACAAATCTGTACTCCCTACATTTCTAACATGGTTGGAGTATAAAATTTTTTGCTCTCTAAATTTTTAGCTTTTAGCTATATTTTCAACAAAGTTATTGAAAATATAGGGAGCATCATTGGAGATGCTCTAAGTATATGACAGAAGATTTAGTTTGATGATGTAATGGTTACTGAATGAGTGATTAATTGCAGATGACATCGGCAATAGCTATAGAAGATGTTCGGAGAGAAGTGAAAATACTGAAAGGATTGTCTGGACATAAGAATCTGGTCAAATTTCATGATGCATTTGAGGATGCCAATAATGTCTACATAGTCATGGAGTACGTGTGATTTTACCTTTTGATACTTTGAGTAATGATCTTGTTAGGACACCAGTTCATAGGCTGTTTATGATTTATATCTTCGACTGTATGCATATCAGCATGGTCTAAGGAGTGATGAAAATATCGAAACTTTTTGTTAAATACCGAAACTTTTTGTTAGCAGGCCTGCTTTGAAATTTGATGAGTTATTCTGATTTCATTTACTTTTCAGGTTATGCGAAGGTGGGGAGTTACTGGACAAAATATTATCCAGGTAGAATGGATTTCTTTGCAATAAAATCTGTAATTGAGCACTTTCGAATTGTTTTATTTCCATTTAAGTTATGTTCAATGGCTCCTCTGTGCCAGGGGTGGAAGATATTCAGAAGAAGATGCTAAAATCATTCTTGTGCAAATCTTAAGTGTTGTTTCCTATTGTCATCTTCAAGGTGTTGTGCATCGTGATCTAAAGCCAGAGGTACAGCATTCAAATTTTCCACTTGCAGTTTTGTTTTGCACCTTCATTTCTCATTCCAACCTATAACCAACTACTCCCTTTTGACTGCTTGGCAGAATTTTCTTTTTACCACAAAAGAAGAAGATGCTCCAATGAAGGTTATTGATTTTGGTCTCTCCGATTTTATTAGGCCCGGTAATGCTTCCACATACTATCCTCTGGATGTGTATCTTCTCTCCAGCATATTTTTTTTGATGATATGTTGACCATATTGTTCAAAATCAAAGTAACCCTCCTATTAAGAACTAAGTTTGTCTGAATATTACTTGGCTTTTACAGAGTATTTAGTTCTACTTGTACAGATCAACGTCTCAATGATATTGTTGGCAGTGCATACTATGTTGCACCTGAAGTGCTACATAGGTCTTACAGTATGGAAGCAGATATGTGGAGCATTGGTGTCATAACTTATATCTTGCTATGTGGAAGTAGACCTTTCTGGGCACGAACTGAATCAGGGATCTTCCGCTCAGTGCTAAGAGCTGATCCTAACTTTGATGATACACCTTGGCCTACAGTGTCTCCAGAAGGCAAGGACTTTGTGAAGAGGCTTCTGAACAAGGATCACAGAAAACGAATGACTGCTGTTCAAGCTTTAAGTAAGTTGGTAGTCAGAAACTCCACATGGTCCTTAGGTTCAGGCATATATGATACACTATCCATCTCGCTCTTCAGTGATATCATATTGCACGTTTTTTCAACTCCACATGGTATGTATAGTTATTTCAATTGGATCTATCTACTGTGTTCACAGCTCACCCATGGCTACGGGATGAAAGACGAGCTGTGCCTCTCGATTTAGGAATCTACAAGTTGGTTAAGTCATATATCCGTGTCACACCTTTCAAGCGGGCAGCAATAAAGGTATACATTGTAAATAAAACCTGCTTTCTTCTACCCCACAGAAGGTGAAAACAAAAATAATTAACGGTTGCACACTACTATAAAAGTTAAATATTAGAAGTTACCCGTTAATGAGTGGTCAGTGAATGTACGAGTTACCTTTTGGGAATTTGGGGTAATGTCTCTGTGTGGGTGTATATTTGTGATTTTGGCTGGTAATCCCTCTAATCACCTTCTTGTTGTGACAGGCTCTTTCCAAGGCTGTAACAGAAGATGAACTTTACTATCTTAGGGCTCAGTTTGCCCTCTTGGAACCCAAACATGGATATGTATCCCTCGATAATTTCAGAATGGTGAGTCATGGTTATTACATCTCTTTTGAGGGGTTCCTGTTTTGGGTTACTTTTTTGCTTACTAACACGTACATAACCATGTCGTGTAGAGATATATATTCAAAAGGTACTTCTAGTCGTCCGTTCATTTTATCTCTCATCCTCTTTTTGGGACTTTCGACTTATGGTGAAGAAATGTGCAGGCTCTCATGAAAAATTCAACTGATGCCATGAGGGAGTCAAGGGTTCATGATATCATAAATATGGTAAGACATCTTCATGCATTCAACTTCAATTTGGTTCAATAATGCAGATATCCCATATCTGTTTACCAGTTTCACGTATTGTATACTCCTGTATGAAATTCGATGTCAAGTGTGAATGCTTCATGATATCAAACTGCCCACTGCTGAATGGAATGTATTGGGTTATGTTGGAGTGGCCAGGCAGTGTGTTTCACTGAAGGTTTAATGAAATGAACAAAGAGAAATGAGTTTCTTTTCTAGTCGGGGGACTTTAGAAAGTCTCTTCTTGAAATTTCTGTCTTTGGAGTTTCTGTACTGGCTTGTCTGCTATTGGCAGGCACAACCTAGTCATGGGATCTGATGCAATTTAAAAGCAACACTGCTTGTAGCATTTGTTTTGGCCTGTGGATGGTGCCATAGTCTAATATAATCTTGGTTTTTACTTTAAGATGGATCCACTCTCACACAAGAAGTTGGATTTTGAAGAGTTCTGTGTTGCTGCAACAAGTACATATCAGCTAGAAGCACTTGAGGGATGGGAGAAGATTGCAAGCACGGCTTTTGAATGTTTTGAAAGGGAAGGTAATCGGGTCATCACCGTCGAAGAATTGGCACAGGTGCGCACTTAAAATAACTCAAGTTGATTTGAATTTCAAAGTAGCAAACTCAAGAACAGTTCAACCATTATGCAGGAAATGAATTTGGGTCCTACATCCTACTCTTTACTCAAAGACTGGATCAGAGCTTCCGACGGGAAACTCAGCTTCCTTGGATACACCAGATTTTTGCATGGTGTGACTTTACGAAGTTCCAATACTAGACACCGATGAAAGGTAATCAAGGAGAGTAGATTTTTCTTTACAAAATTCTTTTCGCAAACCGTCATCCCTTTTGGAGAGTGACGTGAAAGTTGAGTACTTCAGAGGTTGAATTTGAAGTAGGAGGGGTCCATTTCATTCGTTTGTGTGATTGTATGTAAAAGAATTGTCGAAGACCCTTGGTCACATATCAAAATCTTTGTAAAAAATAACATGTTACCATATTGTACAAGTGTTCGACTGTTGAGATCCTCCGTAGCAATACAAATCCAGAAAGCTTTCGGGCTTCATACTCTTTTACCTTGTGTTATAGAAATGTTTGTTCACCTGTTGCCCTTTGGTGGTGTGAAGCGGCTTGTTCGTTTGTAGTTGAGAACTGGCCTTGGCGTCTAAAATGAAAAGCTTACTAGCCAAGGCAATGGACATTACAAACATGCTAGTTGCTTGGAGTCCTTGATCAGTTGACCTTTTGTAAAAAAACAAGTTTATATGTCAGCTGAGAACGCTCTGCGGTTTCAGGCTTTCAGCCATTCAAACCTGTCTGTAAGCACAGCACGTTACATGCTCTCACAAGGCCATAATGGACTTGTTCATATATATGCCTCCCTAGACTGCAGAGAAAACCAAAAGACTACTATTCTAATGGACACTTAAACCACGACAATAAAATCTGATATATATAGAACTGACATACTACTTTGATTTCTTATATGAAAAGAAAACTCCATTACTACGCAACTCTTCCTAGTTAAATTTCCTCTTAAGCCTCATTAGAGGATTGAGTTGACGAATTCGTACGCAACTACCTTCATGCCTTCACCATCAAACTATATAAATTACAGTGACTTGGTATTGCAATATATATGACATACTGAGTACAGAAGCTGCCGGAATATTTCTTGGTGGACTCTTTAAGATTATCATTACTAAGTGCATTACCAAATCAAACACACTCATATATTCTTATCTTTAAAGTCAAGATAGGACGCACCACATGAAGAAAAAGAAGCTGCCAGGTGATAACTTCAAACTTTTCACGTTTCACATCGAATATTGGAAAATTGGAAAGAACAAGAACAAACACGAAATCTGTATTATTCTTTATTGATGAATAAATCTTCAAATAATATCTAAACCAGAATCAAATCCCTACTGCAATAGCCATGTTTTCTTTTTCATCATTATCATCATCATCACAATTAAAAACAAATTAATGCCCCGAAGAATTTAGAAAAAACAAACCGCAGGACAATGTATACTGACAAATAAAACATACGTACTACTAATGTATCACATCATGAATCGTATATATATATATTGATCAAGCCCTAAAGCACCACACATGGTGGTGATGGTGGTGGTGGTGCTCGTCGTTGACCGCAGACTTCTCCTTGTCGATCACCCCCTCGATGGCGAGGAACTCCTCCACGTGGCACGGTATGGTGATCGGACCTTCGTGGTCGAAGCCGTACTCTTTCTCGGCTTCCTTCAAGAGCTGCATGAACAGAGGATGGTTGATGTGCGCCACCGGAATCACAAACCTCCGCTGCTCCTCGCCGTGGCCCACCATCACTACCATACACCCTTTTGGCACCTCTGACGTCACTTCCTTCTTCAGAAAGAGAAACTTCGTGTGGTGGTGGTGGTGCACCTTGTCGCCGCCGCCTATGAACCCCATTCTCTCGAGAAAGTACGAAAATACCCTCGTCTTGACAAGTTGGGAAACTAAAACTAAGCTAGCTTTTTGTTGTTTCTTTCTTTCTAAGGCTAAAAGAAGTAAAGAGCCCGGTGGTGGTTTGTGTTTGGATGTTATAAGAAAACAGAAAAGGGCCAAGGGTCTGAGGCAGAGATAGCGAGCTTGAAGATTGTTAGGGCAGAGTCGGTGATGGATTTGTGAATATTGCTCATGATATAAACTATATATGACCAATTACCCACATAGATTTTTGAAGAGAGATCGAGGTTTTTGGAGGAAGGAGAGAGCTGGTGTATTTATATAGTTGAGGTGGGTGTCTTCTAGGGTTTGCTTACCTTATACACAAAGGTAACTGTTTGGTTTCTAGACGAAACACTCTCTGCCGTACGTCTATAATTTAAAGGGATAGAGTTTACGCGAAATCGTATCTGTTTTATTTACAGCTAGATAATTACCAAAGTTATGCTCATGATTTTGGATTTTTGGTAACGATAGAATTAGCCAATTAATTATGGTTGTTTTAGGAAAGGTGACGTAATATGGACACTCGTAAAATATCGCAGAAATAAGACTAATTAATATGGCAATATTACATGGAAATTAACAGAAAATTCTCCGGTGAACCGTAAATCAAATCCGTTTATATGTTCTGTACGGTGAAATTAAGGTCGATTAAAAGTGAATCAAGTTAACACAAACGTATCTGCAATTAACAATGTATAATATAATTGGTTTTTATGGAGCTAGACCTTGAATCCTTCAGCGAGACTCCATGTTTTGCCAAAAAATTAAACATTAAACAAATAATACGATATAGAAATAAAGAAGGATTAGTCAAGATTTTAAGGGTTCATTAAGGAGGATCCGCGTGGATTAAGCCCATAATTAAGAATTCCACCTGTACAAGGCGCGCACCTTCGTGGAGGAGGAGTTTTTTGGTAGGACCGTCGTGTCACGTGTCCATCAGGCCAGCCAATAGCAGGGGCTTTGAAGGGTGTTTTCAGATTTTCGCCTCCACTAGCAGGGGTAGTTTGAGGTATGGACTTTGGATTTTAGACTCTCTTATTGGCTGAGCCTATTTACCTTACAAATCCTTGTCCTGTTGAAGAACTGGCCTTCGTGAAGTGCAGCTTTTTGGTGAATGGCTAATTGCTAAGCCACGTGGACAACTAGTGGCACACGCCTTGCAACGTCAACATAAAGATAGTGAAAGGTTGTGACTGACAGTGAGGTGTGACCTTTTAAAGGGGCAAAGAGGCTTTGGGCCAAGTAACATGGCTCTAAGATATCCAGTTGGGCCATGTAAGATCGGACACCCGCCAGCACCACGTCAGCATAGGATGTGTGAGAAGGACTTGGCCGGGAAGGATGGTGGGATTTAGGTCAGGTGATCCGATCACTAATTTGGTCCGGTCGGAAAACCGAAAATAATCAGGTGGTCTCGCGTTAGGTGATTGCCCGATATCATCTACTAATATATCTCGTATCATTTTAAAAATTACGACTCTGACATGGTATTATAACTTTTGTTTAGAAAAATTATATATCTAAACAAATGGCCTCCAGCTCAGCTAAAATTTAGAGCGGATTCTGTGCCAGATTTGAATGCACAATTGTTGTGAAGAAAAGGTGGTCTTATTGTGTGATGTTGTCCATTGAGATGCATGTGCTTCCATGTATCTTGGACCTTCAGTGTGGAAAATTAGTTTCCAGTTTTCAATCCTAATTATACTTAGACCCACAAAATGGGAATGGTTTTAGCTATACTTCCTATTTTTCAAGTGATCAAGTCAAAGACTTAAAAAAAATGGTCAATCTAGCTAAGCTATTTGATGGCGCATAAGAGTATCTCCAATAACTCTTGTAAACTAACAATATTTAAAATAGAGACAAAAATACTTAGTTTTAGCTCCAACAGCTCTTGTATAACTTATTGTATTTACAAAAAATGAAAAAAGTAGATAGAAGATCCTTATCTCTATAGAATACTCAAAATTTGTATACCCATCTATAAATCTCTAAAATTTAATGCTTCATATGGTTTCTCTCTCTTTCTTCATCTTTTCTCCATATTTGTCATTATCTTTCATCGAATTTAATACATCCTATGGCTTAATTAAATGCATACTTAATAAAAATACCATAATTTATATTAGAATCATTACATTATAGAGAAAACTATTAAAGTTTAGAGAATTATATAAAGGATCATTGTAGCTTTATTTTAGAGATTTTGTGTTTTCATCTTCTATGATAGAGAATTTTTATAAGAACTGTTAGAGATGCTCTAACAATCCGATCCCATGTTAGATGGAGCATAACAATCTTGAGTACGCAATATATGCTCACTTTTGCTTTAGTTTCCTTTCTCTTTGGTTTTCTTGGTTGTCTCAACTTCCTTTGCACAACATGGTAAGATTTACTGTGTAAACGAATAAGTGTCGAGTAATGACCTTTTTCCACTAAATCAAATAATGGTTGATTATGGTAATTAGAAGAGCTACGGATCTTGTTGTGGTGAGATCGAGCCTTTAAGAAGTAATATGAGTCTATATATCAGCTCCTAAGAGCAACTTCAACAGATCCCTTAAACATCTATTTTCTCAATAACATTGATGTTTTGGTTGAATTTAGACTCCACCAGCTCCTCTATTACATTCCCTATAATAGGGAAGCCTTAAATAATACAATTTCATCCTCTATTCTTATACTGAAATTTAAAAATATAAGTAATGATAATAGCTAACATTGTAATAAATTGTTTCCTTTTACGTTACAAATGCATTTAATTTATCAATATATTTAATAAATTATATTGCTCAAACTCATAATCCATCAGGCCCTAAACTAGCTAGGTTAGACCTTCTCGATCAAAAATCCTAAACCCTAGACCTTGCGCAAACTTTTAAGTTCCTTACATTCAAATCTCCGGCCACCGTTAGCCGTCATTTTGGGCAGTGAAGGTTTATGATCTAAAGCCATGGCGTAGAGAAGAGGCTCTTATGTTCATTCTCTGCGCCGAAGATGCATGTAAGGTTTATTACAGAAGCATAGGCTCCATTATCGTTACCGGGCAGCTAGCTAGCTTTGCAGGGTTAGTATATATCCACAATTACTCACAATTAATATCTCGCCAGTTGAACTGAAACCAAACAAATTAATCTCACTTCAAATTCGTGTTCTTCAATCTATCTTTGCTCTTTAACTTCTGTAAGAAATAAGAATTGGATGTGCTTGAACTCTCTAGAACGTTCATATGATCATAACATTTCCCATAGCCACTCACATTTGTATGCATACAAGTTCATTTCCATACTAGCATCTAAATTACAATGTAGACAAAGATGCAAAGGAAAAAAGACTTAATATGATCCTACGTACTTAATCAAGAAGATTCAAAGGTGTGTGTATTAGAACCAGAAGAAAAATATCAAACATTGATAATATGCTTCACACTTTCCTCGATCTCCATTTCCGATCTGTACGTGTACGTACTTGTAAACAAAAACAAAAATGTAAAAATCATCCACCGAAAAAGGATTCGGATCATTTCCTAACCATTAGGTATTAACGCTTTAATCTCAAACGTTCAATACGTCCGATGGCCAACAAAAATCTCTCCGTCTTGACATAACAGTTTGGTATAGTCTCTTTCTCTCTCCTGGTCTTTCTCTTCTTTTCGTTTTCAATTTCTCTCTCTCAAATATAGATCGGTTGAAGATTTGTTGCTCTTCATCTTCTTTATCGGTGAGCCCAGAATTTTTTTTTCTACTCTTATTGATGATTCATGGTACAAAGTGAAACTTTTAGAGCTCAGAGTTTTTGCTCTTTAATGAGTTCGATGTCTCTATTTGCTTTGATCTCTCATTTTGCAACAAGCAAATTGAAGTAACGTAGGAAACTATACCGAGATCAGATCAACCTGTCCCAACACTTATTCTCCTTATTCCTCTAGGTTGGGTCCTATCCCCTTCAAGAGAACACGACCTTTGTTAACCCTCTTGCACCCATGTGGTTTCACCTCCAGTTAAGGAAAATTTCGGAAGCATCTTCCTATAGTTTTCCAAGTGCACACATATCTAAACAACCTAATTTGCACTCGAGGAACATTGTAACGAGACACTGTCGAAACCATATCCCAAAACTGAAACTGAAACCACATGAATAGCAAAAGGATCAACAAATTCATGTTCACCTAAAGTATCCAAAAATGGGACAATTCGAGAATCAACAACTCATCTCGATCAACTAGATGAGTCGTTGATTCTCAAACGAGAGTTCTAAGCTAATAAACACCACAATTTTCATATTCTAACACTAAAACAACAACAAAACACAAAATTCAATACAACATCGTCCAACTTCCATTAACCAACATAAAGTGTCCAAAATGGGACAATTCGAGAATCAACAACTCATCTCGATCAACTAGATGAGTTGTTGATTCTCAAACAGGAGTTATAAGCTAATAAACACCATAATTTTCATATTCTAACACTAAAACAACAACAAAACATAAAATTAAACACAACATCATCCAACTTCCATTAACCAACATAAACAACCATTTAAATTGAATTAATACATAATATGCTCTCACAGAGGGATAAATAGAAGGAAATTGTGTTAACCTTACTTAAGATTCAAAGAATTGGCAACAAAGGCCTTCCGATCTCACTTTCTTCTAACTTCTCCCTCTTCTCATCCAAAAACAGATGCAGAACCCGACTGCATCTGTAAACTTAAAATTTTACCTATATATACAGGTTGCATTTAAGACGAAGTACAAAGACAGATGAAAAAAAATCTAAGAGACGAAGTTTGATCAATGTTCATCGCTTCATTTATACTCGAGCGACGACTTTAATTACCTTCGTCGCTTCAATAATTATTTAGCAACGGAGATTGAATGTCGTCCCAAAACATGATTTTGGGATAACCTGAGGCGACAAACTATTAATATTGGTCGCTTCAGTACTGTTGTAAGCGACGAATATTGATCAATATTTGTCGCTCCCTATTTTTTTAGCGACGACATCAATAGTCGTCGCTTAGATTAGTTGAAGCGACGAAGTTATGTTTTCCTTTTCATTCTTCGTAGCTTGAATCAAAATATCTAGCAGTGGGAAGAGACATGAGCAAGGATCTGTCGTGATTATTAAGGAACATGAAAAAACATATGATGCATGAGAATCGATGATTGACGAGGCTCTAAGAGAATCATTCAAGATTCTGATTTCTAGCGTAGATCAAAATCAAACCCAGAATCATTGTGGGTAGATGATGATAGGAAGAACTGGAGAAGAAGAATGAATAAATCCTCTGCAAATATGGAACTATGGGGAAGTAATAGAGATCGAGGGAGAGAGAAAAGACGAGTGAAAGAAGAAATAAGGTCAAGGATGAAAACAAAGATTCAGTGTGGGCATGAGTAGAAGAAAATAATAGGTAAATCCATAGAATCGAGCTCAATCGGTTATTATGCCTGGTTAAGTTGAAGTTAGTAACCTCTCCGTTAGGAGAGGATCCGAGTCCGACGGAAAGTGACTGAAAATCCCGCATTCTAATTAGAACAGGCCGATATCATACATCAACATCATCATTTTCATATATCAAGATCTCACACTGAAAAAAAAAATCTCAATTTTCTCCTTATTTACTCAGACAAGGGTTTCGTTTTTCTTTTCATTTTTCCTCTCCACCTTCACATTGGGACTCCATCGGCAATATGCGCCACCGGCCGCCAACGAGTCGGCGATAGGTTTTATGACCAAAATTCCCTGCCCCACGGCGAAGCAAAAAAACGTGACCAAAAACACAACAAATGATACCGCCGCAAATGACTGTTGGTCCGGCCTCCACACCACCGACACCGCCAGAAGAACAACTTGCAACGGCAGCGGCACCAACACCGTCACCGCCAGCGCGTAAATCCTCATCCTCAGCCCCTTGTTGATCACCAAAGCCAACACCTTCCACAGCGAGAACAAGAACCACATGAAATACGTGACTGCAAAGGCTCCAAAGATCACGGTGCTCAGCAGAGGGTACTTGCACAACACCATCTTACTACCAAACTTGTCCACTTTCAACATCGAGCTCCGCGTGAAAAACGCCGGCAGCGGCAGAAACAGCTTCTCTACCGGCGACAAGAACAAGAAGAAGATCTGTACAAGCAACATGGGGACAGATGCAGACAAAACAAAGATGATCGCCCACGACACATTAGGCGTCTTCTTCTTGATGGACACATCCACGAGGAACAGTAACGTCCCCAAGAAGGCAGGCTGGAAGAACCCTAACGAAAGTGCCACGTGGACCTTGCAGAACTGGTCTTCTTCTTGATAGCCGTTGACCTTGAAGAAGGATGACAAGAAGGGGAAGGGGACGTAGAGGTAGCTGAGGCGGAAGGAGGGGAGGCGGAGGAGCTCGTTGAAGGACCAGAAGATGACGAAGGTGACGAGGAGGAATCGGACGGTCCAGAGCGAGTTGAAGTGCTGGAGGTGGTGGGAGGTGCGTGACTTGAAGCAGAGGTGGAAGATGAAGCAAAGAGAGAGTAGAGAGAGGAGGAGGAGGGTGAAGATGAACAACAAGGTTATTAGGTCAAGGGCGGAGTCGAGGTATGGTAGCGATGGAATGATTAACATGGATCGAGTCTGAGTTTAGGGTTTTCTAAATCTGTAAAGAAACAAGATTTGACAAGATCAATGTGTACACGTACGTACCGATATCGATAGAGTTGATGATGAGATTTGAAACCTTGTCACGTAATATCGATACCGATCGGGAACGCTACTTCACCACGTCTACGGTGAGGATGAGAAGGTCGACGGCGAGGAGTAACGGCGGAAATACTCGTTGCCGAGGACGTGAAAATGGGGGAGGCCGGTGGAGATTATGCATGGAAGATGAGCAGGATCAATAATATTCTTCTTGATGGTGGTGGCGTTTGGGCTTGTGTGGTTTTATCAGGGGGGAGTTGTTGCATTGGGAGGGGGAGTTTGTGACGTCAGCTGGTCGGAATATTGGGGTCAGAGAACAAGGTGGGGGTGGGTGGGTGGGGTGTTGGCAGTAGTTTTACAATTCTCTCTCTCGCTCCCCTATTCCGGCCTGCCGGCGGGAAACAGGCTGTGACTGCAACAAAGAAGGAAAGAGAGGAGAGGAGAGAGAAATGGAGCCAATATTTTTTTTGTTGTTGTTGATTATTTTGGGTCTAGGAGAGAGAGAGAGAGAGAGCGCATGCGGCTTGAGAGAGGTGAGAGGAGAGAGGAGGAGGAGGATATCAAAGGCTGACTCCTTTCATTGCGGGTATATACGGTTGGATGATTTAGAATTGGGAAGAGGAGCCTCTAATTTTCAATACTATACACGTACGCCTTGTAATGCTAGCTAATACTATTCTATATGATAGAGAATATGTACCAATATGATATGGAGGATTGATTTGATTATGAGTTGGAATGTTAATATGTTATGTAGGTTTGAAAGGTATAATATCGATGAGAAGAAATGGTAGAGGGAGGGATTTGACATCTCTGGTGAGATACTTCCAGGCGATTTGTTTGTGATTTAGGGTGAGTGAAATCACATTCTGTTGCATGAGAAATTCCAAAACTGCCGTTAAGAATTAGCTAGATAGAGGATGATGAGTTGGATAAAACTTACTAGGACGGGTTGTCTTTCAAAACACATGTAAATCTGCTGGCTAGCTTGCGAGTTCCTTGCTGTATAAGGTTGAGAATCGGATTCGATTTCCCTCCAATATAACCGAAAATGAAACTGATCGAACCAAGAGGATTAGCTAATTACTTATAATGACAGTAGCTTAATTTGTTGAGTTGCAATCAACGAGTATATGGAAACCTAACTAATAAGTAATAACTACTTAACTACTAGATCAAACTCTAGCTTGTACTGTCAATATCCTTCTGGAACTCTTAAATGTTGAGATTCTACTCATTCTAGTACGTGCTCTGATCCATTTTTGGTGCACCGATCAATATGGACACATGCGCGCATGATGCTTTTCATTTGTAACAAGAACTCCAGTTTTGGTGCATATACATAATTACATACAGTACGTACTGATATAGTGATATACGTACAACTTGAGACTACCATGCACACTTGGCAATTAACTATCGAAGGAGGACATGCGAAGTAATAATATATATAACTGGGAATAATATATTCACCAATAAATTGCAGGTTATCGTCGTTATATTATAGGGGAACTCTTTTATTTACAATGTACAATGTCGATGTTGGTGGTAGCCTCTACATTTGGTTGGTATAGTCCATATCCATCAACCCTAGCTAATCCCAATTTTCGGTAGAAATTAAACTTAAGAACGTACTCAAATTTAAGCATATATGCAAAGATTAATTAACACAGAAACATAAAGAAGTTGGTGCATCTCAAAGGCAGTAGTCGACTGGTGGCCATGACAATCTGCATGGATCCAGGGATGGAGGGATGGATCACTTTCTTTAATTTCCATCTAGCTAATGGGAAACAAAAGTTTTCATTCTTCTTTTGTATTCGCGTGCACATATATATATTCCTCACCTGCCTGCAACCCACTACGTACTGAGAACTATAAAACTCGATCCTTAATGTTGTTGATATATTAGTTTATGCATTTGAGTGGAAACCCCCAATGTATACATGGTGATCGAGATATATAGGAACATGCATTTACAGAACACTATGTATTTGTAATTTGCAGGTGAATTAAGCTGTGAAATTAAATCAACACCTCAAGTAACACAGAACACACATAAATAGTTGAGAACAAAGGAATTAATGATCACCGTTTCGTAATATTGATTGGAGATAACTTCATAAGTAGTGCATGTATATATGATTCAAGTAATTAAGTTGTTGCAGTCAAGAAACAATGCAAAACTTAAGAGATGCTGCAACCTCCTACAATGCACAATATATCTGAGTAATCCAAAGAAAAAAAGAACAGAATTAACCCAGTATTCGAGAGATGTATATCCCCTTCAACTCAAGAATCAAGACCATGATAGGAGGAGAGCATCGATCTAAATATGCATGGGATCGATCTAAGTGATTCATCTGTGAAGGATATGTAAATATATGCTACCTGTGGATCTAACTACTCACACATATTTAAGCCGCAGAAGATAGAGATATAGCTAGATTGTAGGTAAAAGAAAAGAAAACAACTTGCACCACAAGAAAGATTCCCAAAAGATGAAAGAATAATGCACCTTTTGTTACAAAAGCTCCTCAGCTCCATTGGAAAACGATCACATTTGTAAAAGAGAGAATCAATTCAGAGAATATATTTCCATACTCTAATTACCTAGCTAGCTATCCATCCGATCACTCGGTCTCCAATATTAAGACAATTTCATATAATTAAGCTGGCTATAGTTTTCCACTACAAGTATGAATATATTCAGTGCTTAAAATAAACATAAAGAAATTTCGATGCAGAACATGTAAAGCTGAGATATGGGGAAGATCACACTGCAGGTATATATACAGCTCTGCACCTCCACACCCCTCCCACTATAGCAGAGCAAGTAATGCGAAACTTTTATTAAACTATTCAACAAAAGGGGACTATATATATCCTTCTTACCTTCTAAGTTCGATCATGAGAATGATCTGATTGCTCTTAAATCTTTATAAACCCTAGCTAGAGCGACTACAGTTGTAAAACTATCCATAGATGAACCAAAGACCAAAGACAAGGACAATTCGCAGTCGAAAATTGAGAGTATATAGACATGCATAATCATAAGATTCATAGACAAGCTAAGTCAAAAGAAAATGATTAACTGGTTCTTCCAAGAACGGTGGCACAATCAAGTTAGTATATGCACTATATCATCAATCATTACACCAATCTGTAAGCCGCTCAATTCATGTTTACAAAATATATATATCAGATTAATCGGAAAAAATTGAAGTACATCTTACCGGCGATTCTTATGAAAGAGCACAATCAGCACATGTTCATGTTTGAAGTTCGTTTAGCAAAGATGGAATTGAAGCAGTAATTGAGGGGAATGAAGCCTGGTCCGAGAACACAAACATATGTAGCTAGATTATATAACAACTACATAAGCACACGAAGTCCAAGATGGATCAGAATATATATTCCTCTCCTGCAAAAGTTGGCCGGTGACCTCGTGCCAGACAACATTCCCCTCAAAGAACATGCTTCCTTTTCACTACATATCTCCGATCTCTGCAACTCGAATCGGGTTCTTCTTCTTCTGATTCCAAAACCAAAGAGCCAAACAGAGAATATGTTGATGACATAAATAGGTAAGAAGAACTCGAATTAGGGTTTTTGTGGTTAGTTCGATTGTACGTCATACTTAGATAGATGATTAATAATGAACACAATCATACCGATCCTCTGGTTCTGTAAGAGATTAAGGGCTTCAGATGGTGCATGGGGCCGGCGGTAGTCGATCGTGTTGGGTTCTGGAACCAGCTGTAGGGTTTAGCTGGGCTATTTTGTCTGTTTTTTTCAATCATGTGATCAACGTCAACGGTCCGCTCAGATCGTTTTTTAATTATGACTAATCATCTTTTAATTCCTATGAAAATGATAATTAAAGTGTACTCTTTGAATATAAATTACTAGATCTCTTGGATTGTGAAATGATTATGGTAATTGAGAACACACGGCCATAGTCTCGTATATTGGTGTACATACTAAGTTTCAGCTAGTGGTCCTTTAACAAATTATCATTTATCAGACGTAAAAATATTAGATTGCAGAGATGCTCGGCTGAGCTTTCCTCAGCAACAACCCAAACCCACAAACTACAATAACACTTTCTGCCCACACCACCACAAACGCCGCTCCATATATCCCAAAAAATTTCGAAGTCAGAAGATTGATCAGACTTTTTGGGTTCAGCCCAGAGAGTTACCCCAATCGAAAGTGATCAGACATAGTCAAACTCCAAACGTAATCTAGCAGATCCTCATATGACGGTAGCACTGAATGGACGCTCAAGATACACTCGTGACTTACAGACGCATTTGTAAACGTCTACAACCAGTGGAGAGAAGTCGTTTCACTAAGTTTTGACTAGTATCCTTATCCTTCTTGACAGCACTAGGATTCAAGGAGTAAGAGACACTCATCATCTTCGAAGTAATTACAAAAGCCTAAAGGAAAAAATAAAATGGTTAATATATTCTCGAGACGGACTTGCTACAATTGATGAGTTCGTTAGTCTGTCGGACTATAGTTTCCGATTTCAGCAGGCTTGCGTCCCGATATACCTCGTTTACGATATACAAGACCGAAATGTTCTTATAGCTCTCATCTAATTCGTTGTGGACCAATCATCAATTTCTTTCCATTACAACCTGATCATCAGATACTTGCTTACCGACTGAATGTTTTCCGTCCAACTTGATCGTCGTGCAGGGTTTAGGGTATAAGATAAACCCTAAATTGCCCCGGCCCAGTATCATGTGAAAACAGGCCATGAGCCCAAGATAGATGGGCTTGGAAGAGATCGAACCAACACTGTGCTTATGGACAGAGCAATCCTTGTGGACGATGCACATCATTAGAGAACCCCACATAACCCCTAAATCCCCTAATATTTGGAAAAAAACGTGTCCTCTCCAACCAGTACCTAGTGCAAATTAAGGGACTCCCACAAATTAATTAGCCAAAGCTTATCGATTATCCTATCCAGCTTCTTAACCCCATCGTCAAGAAATGCTCGTTGCAAAATCATAATCATGGTCGTCGTTAAAAGACAAACCCTAAAGTCATTTTCCTATTTTCACACAGTTTGGTAAGGAGTGGATGCTCATCCTATCTTCACACGAAAACAAATTAAGGCCTTATTAGCTAGTACCCTCGACTTGGACAACAAATTAAATTTCATATTGTCCCAAAACTTTCGTATTCCCAAGTTGTCGTCCTCAAATTGTGTTGCTGTGTTTCTTCTGTGGGACTCTGCTATTTGACATGTCTGGTAACGTGTTTAGTGTCCAAAATATCAGACCATTCCGAACCTTAGTGGCCGTTGAATATAACACATGAACATCCTGCTCCAAATCCCTCCGATACACTTTAGTTTTGAGCTTTGCTTTGCCAAATCATGTCGTGTCCAAGCAATCGATCATTTGATCTTCCAACTCTTGTTGAATTGTTCCTTCTGAGCTGTTAACTCAATCGACAATGAAGAAGAAGCCGGATTTGTACTGCAGAAAGATACAAACTCTAGAGCAAAGTCTTGGATTTTTATGGGACTTAACCACTAACAAAGCACATGTATGATGTAACCGACGACAGATTAGTGTTTGCTAAGTTGCACTTTTCCCTGCAATATATATGCTAACCTTGTAAGTTTTTTCCCCCAGCTTTTTTCCCACTATGAATTATATCTAAGAATGCTGTTTTGGTTCTATATGCGTATGTTTCTCTTTCTTATTTTCATGAATACTGATATGGAAAATTATATTAAGTAGAATGTTCTTCATTGGCATATCATTGATCGATAAAGAGTCATTTCCTCTAGTAGAAGTACTTTCGAATCCGAAATTGTGGAAAGGTGCGTATTCACAGTGCGAGAGATACACCATTGAGAATGCATATGAAATCGTCAAGTAAGATACCTGTATAATAATACAAACTGTTTTCCCTCCTAGTCAATTGAGAACTACTACAAAGACTGCTTATAAAGAAAATATTGTTGAACTATTTCAGCTGCTTCAATATATATTGTTGCAGTTTTGTGTATACTCGTATCTTCTTCCTCCGAGTATATATATCTTTATCTGATATGAACTTGCTCCTTTACTCTTGTGCTGACTATCTTTGTGTTTCATGCCACATTCAACATGTTAATCTGAAGCTTTGCAAGACTTAGAGGTGCACATATTTAATCTATAATTAATCTATAGGTATCATAATTAATCTACCAAACAGATTTGAGAAAAGTTTTCCCCTTCGAGCTGTTCCACTTAGGTGGCGATGAAAGTTAATACAAGCCAGTTTGAATTCTAGTACTTGTTCTAAGCTATGATTTTGCAGTTATTTGATTGAGATCGAAAGATATCTTATGCTGTATACACATGCACCATAGTTTTGAGCTTTGGCAAATCTTCCAAATCATCATGTCATGTCCAAGCTAGCATCGATCATGTGATGTTCTTCTAACTCATGATGAGTTGTTGCTTCCGAACTGTTAACTCATGAAGAAGAAGAAGCCGGATATGTACTTCACAAAGACACAAACTCTAGAACAATCTCTTGCATTTTCAATGTCACTTAAACACCAGCAAAGCACATGGATCCGACAGATTAGTGTATGCTAATTTGCACTTTTTCCAAACCCGGCCCTAAACTTTGTTTGGTTCCACCAATTCTCATAATAAGTATTATAGTACGTAGTAATCAAACTAGTTATTGATTTGTAGGAGTACTGTATTATAGTAATCAAACTAGGTAATCATTCCCATTTCTATTATGATTCCATTCCATATATGGTAAGTAAAAAATTCAATGGATTTTAAATGATTCCTGTTCCAATTAAGTAAAGGTGTGAATAGGATTTTAAATTATTTCTATACTGATTGGTGGTCGCACACCAACCAAATATAATACCCTATTCAGTATATACTTGAGATTAATGCAATATAGTGCAGATAGGGATCGATCCACAGGGAAAAGTAGACTCTATACTCTAAACACAAACTAAGACGCGAATATTAGAAATCTGACAGACTCGACCACTGGACGAATAACAATTAACTAAAATACCTAGACTAAACCAAAAATCACGAAATTTATACATGACACTGTAGATACAGTGGAGGACTAGCTACCACACAAATTTTCAACTCAATCGGAGTTGGTTTAGTTGCCTAATAAAATTCTTCAAAATAGATTACGAAACTGAAACAGTAACGAAATTTAGAAACCTGACAGTCTCGACAACTGACACTAACGTAATTAATTAAAATATCTAGACTCAACCTAAAATCACGAAATAAATACTGGACGTACTAGACACAGTGGCGGACAACTACACAAAATTTTAATGTAATCGGAATTGTTTTTATAGTCGAAATAAATTCTACAAACTAGATTACGAACTGAAAACAGTACAGTAAAACAAAGATTTAATCAAAGTAAGAGATCGTTAGACACTTCTCTCCACCCTAGACATTTCCAATCTACCCCAATCAATTCACATAACCTCAAATGAATGTTTCCCATATATGCGCTGTGATTAAGTCGTATACACCTTACACCCTCGTGCTTGGCATGCTTAGCCGGTTGATGTACCCTAGCTCAACTTGATCTTAACTTAAGAGATATGGTACTTTTTCGATCGGTCCAAAATCAACATAAACTAAATCATTACGATCCGTAGGATGTCTGAGATAACAACAAGATTTCTAGAGCTACTATGGATGAGTGCCCTTGCATCACCTTGGAACTAATTCACACAACGTATTAAGCTGCTTATCTCTACAGAATATGCACTGATTGATCGTCACCTACACATTCAAGACAATAGATCCTAACAAATATGCAAGAAATCATACAGTGATAAAATAGTGAATAAATTCTCATCAAAAAGTTATGTAAATCACTGGGGTTCAAGATCAAAACATGTCTAGGGCTTCGATCAACCCCTAACAAATAAAGTTTAGCTCCTCATGCTAACCATGGAAGCTAAAGAAGAATAAAGAAGAAAGAAATAAATTACAGCCATAAGGTAATGATGATGGAGCCTTTTCTTCCTTTTCTCTTCCAAAAATTGCCGAACTGTTCTCCCTATTCTTCTATTCTTTTGTCTCGTTCCTCACCCATCCAAGTCTCCTTCTTTTAATTGATCTCCTCTTGCATTTATCCAATTTGTCTTTCATCTAAGGAGCCGACTTTCTTTTCCCCTGTACGTCTCTTTAGCTAGTTATATATATATATATATATATATATAACATAACTAGCATGTGCATGTATCCAACTCCAAATCCACTTCTATTTATTTTATTCTTCATTCACTATCTTCTCCTTGTTAGACTAGGAAAGCTCAATTATACATCTTTTTCTCATTATTCTCCATAAACCTATAAAACAAATAAACAATATTAAAATGCTGAAAACATAACAAAAGAAACTAAATATAAGGTAATATTAGACATAGAAATGTTGCATAAATATGCACTTATCATATACCATTATAGACGACGATATGAGTTTGGAAGAAAACTAAAGCCCTAGATGGCGGAGTACAAAGCAAGGTGCGAGGATGTGGTGATTTAAGCAATAAGGGACGGAGAAGATGTGTCGATGAGAAGATTGTTGGAGATTCGCAACGAACAGAAAGATCTTCTGAGACTTTTGATAGGTTAAATATAAATGGTGTTGCAGCGTCAAAGGGAACATAAGGGGCTGCAATACAAGGAACACAAGAGGCTGCTACTGATCATGATGTCCACATATCGCAACTAAAAGCAGTATTACAATAGATGATTGATGCCATTGTACAAGTAAAGTTCAAGAAAATGTTCAAATGTCACCTTGAACACTTGAAGTCCACACTGAATTGGCTCGAACCACTTATAGAGGTAGCAGAATGGCATTTATCGAGCGAAGACCTGCTACATCTTATTAAATTACCTTTGGAGAAAGGTGTGGAGCTAGTATATAAATGTTCCGAGCGTTCTTTGTGTCCGTGGACCAGCAATAAAAAGTATGAATGCGTGAAAAAAATCTGTGAATTGGATGCATCTCTTTATGTGTTGTGTCATATGCTGGTGTTGGAGTTAAAAAATGATGTGGTGACTACGATAAGCAATGCAGAAAGAGTGATCAAGGAAGCCAAAGAAAAACTAAAGTGTCTTGGTATTGTAACTGATCAAGTTAGATTGCCTACAGATGAATTGGATGTGAAGGAGGCCTTGACAACAACCGCTTGACGACAACACCAAAATCGAGTACATAACTGATCTCAGCTCTTATGAAGCTGCAGCTGCTGAAATGTAGTTTAAACTTTTTTTAAGTTTTTTTTTTTTTGAGAAATGAAACATTCATTTAAACGCCATACAAGGCAGAAAACCAGTCCGAAGAGACTGCCAATACAGGAAGCAAACAACCAAAGCTAAACTTTAAAGCAACAACAGATAAAGAACACAACCTCTACTACAAACTCCATCATTCTCACAAGGAAGGAAGAAGGGTATAGGAATTATACTAGATAACCTACAGTAACCTCAAGCATGTGGACTCGGGCAACCATCACTCCTTAAGACTCTGATTAGAGACGGTGGTAGCAAATTTTCCCGTCGATTACGATTCACCGCCTCAAGTCCTAGCCTGGCTGCAACATGTGTTGCACCATTGGCTTCCCGAGAGATCCAACCCCAGTTGGTACGCTCAAACCAAGAGTTCATCCTTCTTACAACATTGATAAGGTTGTAGCATCTCGAGTCCACCTTTCTCCTGCTGTCTTTAAAAGTGTTGATCACCTCAAGAGTATTAGATTCGATATGTATCTTCATTAGCCCCAGGTCCTTAATTTGCCAAATCCATGCCTTCCGCCACCGCCTTTAGGTCTCCCATAAAAATAGAATTGCAGAATGTGTTGCTACTGCTGTCTCCCACAAAAACACCCATATTGTCCCTTATAATAACTCGTAATCCAACTCTTCCACTCACTGCATCCCAACTAGCATTAGTATTAACTTTGTAGGTGTTGTTAGGGGGTTTCTGCCACCCCACCCCTCACATTAGTTTTCCAAAAATCATTGAACAACCCATTGGCACAATGAATAACCTTCCAGGGAGACACCTCCTTATGACTGTAAACAAAGTCACATCTAGCTTTCCAAATCTTCCATCCAAAGAAGCTAATCATAGAAACCAGGATTCTCCTCTGTATTTTTTCCTTTGCCTTGCACACCATATTTTCAATCCATATCACCAATGTTGTGATGGATTGTTTATCAATCCTAATCCCAAGATTAGAACCAAACCAAACTTGTTCAACCCAAGGGCATAGTAAGAGAATATGCTCCATTGACTCCTCATCAGCTCCACACAACATACTATTATGTGTGGTTTTCACACTTGCTCGCGTTCGCTTGCTCGTGTACTCTCGCTCGCTTACGGTTGCTCGTGAGACCCATGTGATGTGCACGTGAGGTGCATGAGTCGTATGCTAGAAGTTTGGATTAGTTTCGAAGCGTACGTAAGAAGCTTAGTGGTCTTTGGCGAGGAATAGTGTTCTTGGCGAGTAAGTTGGGTGTTTGTGAGAGATTTGTATAAAAGCAGAGTATTAAGAGCTTTTCTGTATCCCTTCTGAGTGTGTGCAAACAGTGGGTAGTTTTAGGGCTGTGTTTGTAACCCTATACTCTCTCTTTGTAACCTCCATTAATATTGAAGATTCTCCTGCTGCTCCGTGGACGTAGGCTATTGTTGAACCACATATATCTTGTGTTCTTGTTCTTGTCTTCTCATCTTCTTTGTGTCGTTTGGGTTATTTGCTGTTTCGATTTTCTTGGTATTGTGTTCATCTATCTATTTGGTGCACTCTAGAAGCACAACACATACACTGTGGTGACCCCCTCAACTTTCTTCTGTATAAGTTCAAAAAATATGGAATAGACTTCGTGAAACATCTTCAAAAGAAATTCTTAACTTTTGGCATTGTGTCACAATTCTAGACAAGCTTCCATAACCTCTCATCAATCGTTTCCAACGAGTTATTGATAAGAGGACAATTCTTGTGATAGTTCTGAAAAATTAAGTGATAACAAGATTTCACTGAGTAAATACCACATCTACTTCCCTTCCATACCAATTTGTCCTCCCCAATCAGATCCCTCAACTATATATTTTGAATTCTCTGAACATCAATATAAGAGATAACACCTCTGACATGTTGTAGGCACCATCTTTTAGTATCCCTATCAATTAGTTCACTAACCAGAGTAGAGACATTTGTATGAGGTATGTTGCTCGGAGTGAGTAGTTCCCAATTAGTATCAGAAACCCATCTATCTTCCCATATTCTAATTTTGTTCCCATTTACAACTTGCCAAACAATTTCACTAATGACAGCATCTCTTGCAGCAATTAAGCTGTTCCAGCACCAAGAGGCCATATGCCCTTTAATAGCATTAATGAACTCTCCATTAGGAAAATATCTAACTTTCAGCACCCTTGCAAGTAAAGAATTAGGATAAGATAGAATTCTCCACACTTGCTTCCCCAACCAGACTAGATTGAAAGATTCCATGTCTCTAAATCCCATCCTACACATTTGTTTTGACTGACACACAAACTCCCAGCTTCGCCAATGGATCTTATTCCCCACATCACTCTTACTTTACCAGAAATTACTCATGAGGCTATTAATCTCCTTACGAAACGATGCCGGGTATTTGAAGCAGGACACAGAGTAAGTAGGAATGACAGCTTCTAAAGACTTAATTAGTACCTCCCTCCCGGCCATAGACTGTGTACATGACTTCCAACTTTTCATTCTCTTAACAATTCTCTCCTTCATATAACTGAACTCTTTCTTCTTTGATCTGCCCTAAATAGCATGCATATACCCAAATACAAACCCGGATCAACAAAAACCTCCACTTTGAGTACCAGACCCATCAAATGTCTCATCTGGACTGGTGTATTTGAAGTGAAAACCAGACTTGACTTCTGGAAATTGATGCCTTGTCCAGAAGCAACACAGTACTCGTTAATAAGTTCAGTAAACCTGTGGCAGTTTTGAAGATTTGCTCTCAAAAGGTATAGTGCATCATTGGTAAAGTATAGATGTGATAGAATTGGTCCTCCCCTCCCCAACTTCATGCCACACAAAAAACCCTCCTATACTGCTTCATGTACCCTGAGAGACAATACTTCACCAACAAACAAAAAAAGATAAGGTGCAAGAGGATCACCTTGTCTAAGTCCCCTTTTAGGTCTAAAAAAGACACCAGGTGTACCATTGGGTACCACTGAATAAGAAACGGTATTGACACAGCTCATAATTAGTCTGACCCATCTTCAATCAAATCCAAATTGAAGTAATAATTCCTCTAGAAAGTCTCATTCCACTCTGTCATATGCTTTGATCATGTCTAACTTCAAAGCCAACTCATTTCTTCCACTGCTCCCCTTTTACTTCAGGTAATGGAATGCTTTATGTGCCAAGATATATTGTCATGTATCAACCTTTCCAGAACAAAGGCATTTTGATTACAGGATATCGTAGATGGCAAAATCTTCTTCAATCTGTTCGTCAATACCTTAGACAAAATCTTATAGGAGTTGTTACACAAGCTAATTGGTCTAAACTGAGATGTATTCTCAGGATGGAGAACCTTAGGTATCAAGGCTATTTGTGTATTGTTCATCATCTTCAACTTGACAGCACCATTAAGAAAATCTTGAGTAGTCTCCACCACAACCACATTCACGATATCCCAATACTTGTGATAAAAAAACTCCTGAGTATCCATCCGGACCCGGTGCTTTCAAAGCCCTCATTTGGAAAGTTGCCTCTTTCACTTCTTCAACTGTCATAGGACATAAGAGGCAAGCATTCATATCATCACTCACCATCCTTCTAACCCCCACCAAGGAGCTGCCCCACAGTTTAGTGTCACTGCTAGTATAGACCAATTTAAAGTGCTTATCAAATTCAGCTCTGATCACACTATCATCTTCAAGTCACTGCCCCTCCGTATCCATAATTTTTAGGACCTTATTCTTCTGTCTATGCTGGATCGTAGTGAGATGGAAGTATTTGGTGTTAGAGTCGCCATCAGTCAGCCATTTGATCCTAGACTTTTTCTGCCAATACATCTCCTCCCATCTCCATAAGTCACTCAACTTGCTAACGAGAACTTGTTGCCTGACACCATCCTCCATATGGCCCTCGAACTGTAAAGTATTCATCTCTCCAAGCACGCCTAAATCTCCGCCTTGTCTTTACAAAATTTGCTCCTGCTCCATTTTAGAAGCTTAGTTCTGATGTTAATTAGATTTTCTTTCCACTTATGCTGGCTACCAATGGGGCGATTACAACTCCATCCACCCAGAACAATATCTCTACACTCCTCATCCTCCGCCCAATAAGCTTCGAATCTAAAAACAAACCTTTTTCTCGCCGTTTTAGGAAAGGTCTCCATAAGTAGTGGACAATGATCCAACCCCACCTTAGGGAGATGTGTGACTCTAGTCTCCGGCCACCTCATGATCCATTCATTATTAAAAAGGCATTTATCCAATCTCTCTTGTAATACAATAGCACCATCCTCATATCTCACCCAAGTGAAACTTCGTCCAACAAAACCAATATCAATTAGGTTGTTGTTTTTAATGAAATCTCTCAGGTGTACATACCTTCCATCATGCCAAGTTGCACCCCTACTCTTCTCACAACTCCATAATAGCTCGTTCAGATCCCCAATAACCATTCTTGGCACACCATTCCCTTTGCTTCCAAGCTTCCAAAGTCTCCAAAAAACTTCCTTGTCCTCCTGATAAGGAGGGCCATACACCCAAGAGCATTTACAAGGATTACCATTACTCACAGTAGTAACCATAATGTCAATAAAATTTTGGGAGTAAGCAATAACATCAACAATGACAGTAGGTCTCCACCATAACGTGAGGCCTCCTGCAGTATTGATCGGTTCCACATTGTACCCAGGTTTCTTCTAATTTTATTTACATAAAAACTACATTGATGTGTTTCAGAAAGAAATATCACATCAGAGGAATGGGAGTTGACAATCTCCTTCAATGATTGAACTGTCAAGGCTAACCCCAAGCCTTAGCAGTTCCAGGAGATGTAACTCATTGTTCCCATGCAGCTATTCTAGGCCAGCTGCCAGTGTCTTTGTTTCCAGCATTCTTCTTCAAGGTAATTAGCTTTATATCATCTTCCCCCTCCCCCTGAATATTCACCGCTCCACCACTTTCAGTAGAATTGTTGCCACCTCCCACCACTTTCTCTTTCTTTCCTTTGTGTCTTCTTTTGTTAACCTCCTCTGCTTGAAAGCTGTAGCTTAACATTTGGTAGTAGTGGCTTTAGTGCTTTCTTCCTGCTTTTCTTTGTTAGGGTTTAGGGTGTTCCCTAACAAAGAAACTTTTAAAAGTTATTTTGTTTTGATTGAGAACTTTTTTAAGTCTGGGTGTTGGTGATCTGCTGGTGAAGATCAATTTTTACATTAAGGAGATGACGAACATGTGAATTTGCAATTTTTTTTTAATAAGCAATCGTTTCTTAAATGATGCAAAACAGATATGTACATACAATTGGTTTGTGAATGAACACAAAGCTACTGGAAACTTGTGATGGCTTCCGATCAACTTTGTAAAAAACTAATTAAGGAAGTAGAATAATTTTGATGCATATGCAAGTTAAAAAATCATTGTCTTGAGACTATGCTAAAACACGAGCTATGTTCTTCGTATCGAAATGCCTGGTTTACCATGTACAAGTCCCATGAGTCCATTATAGATAGGCTTGAAGAGATCGATCGGGCCAACATTGTGCTTATGGCCAGATGACAGCAATCCTTTTTGTAGTTTTGGACGATGTATATCATTAGAGAACCCCACAAAACTAACCTCTCCGTTAACCTGTAGCTCAGGTGGAACACTTGGACATAAACGTGTCCATTCCAAAACAGTACCTAGTACAAATTAATTAGCCAAAGCTTATCGATTATCCTCCTATATATCCCAGCTTCTTAACCCCATCGACGAGAAAATGCTCGTTGCAAAATCATAATCATGGTCGTCGTTAAAAGACGAACCCTAAAGTCATTTTCCTATTTTCACACGGTTTGGTAAGGAGTGGATGCTTATCCTATCTTCACACGAAAACAAATTAAGGCCTTATTAGCTAGTACCCTGGAGTTGGACAACAAATTAAATTTCATATTGTCCCAAAACTTTCGTATTCCTAAGTTGTCGTCCTCAAAATTGTGTAGCTGTGTTTCTTCTGTTGGACTCTGCAATTTGACATGTCTGGTAACGTGTTTAGTGTCCAAAATATCAGACCATTCCGAACCTTCGTGGCCATTGAATATAGCACATGAACATTTTGATTCAAAATCCCTCCAATACATACACCATAGTTTTGAGCTTTGGCAAATCATATCACGCATGTCCACTACCGGAACAATTACTATGACCGACGACTTGGTGTCGTCGGTCTGTTAGGGATCCTCGTCAGTCATAGATATATCCGACGATGTGTCGTCGGATATAGTAGCGTCGGTAATAGACCGTCGGTCATACTATATTCGACGACTAGTTATGGTTATCGTTGGAAAAAGGATACACTATATCCGACGACGGTTTTGCGTCGGTCATAGTTTTAAACTATAACTGACGATGTCATCGTCGGATATAGTTTTCATAATGGTCAAAATGGTTGACTCTGGAGAAAACTATATCCGACGATATTGACACATATCGTCGGATATAGTTGAAAAAAATAATTTTTTTTTGCAGGTTTTGGGTTTCATCCCAAAACCTGCATTCACAAAAAATCACGCTATCTATATATTGTTCAAATTGAAAATCAACAACCATTGAAACTAGAGTACGTAGTAAATAAATTAATTAATAAAAAACCGAAATAGTTCAAATCTATATACATATGCGTAGTAAATAATGAAAATAAAAATGAAACCGATAATTGTTCAAATGTAGGGGGGTCCTGGTCCTAAGTCTATGTGGTCAAATGGGTCGTCATAAGTAGGTTGGTCCTGGTCTGGCTGTGGCTGTGACTCATCGAATATGGGCGGGGGAGGTATCTGGATTCCAGATGCTTGCAACTGTGCATAACATTGCTGCATCCATGTCCCCATTTGCTGCTGCTGTTCGACCAACCGATTCTGCTTTGCAGCTTGCGCTTGCTCCATCTCCTCTATCCGACGCCGTTGAGCTTCCATATCAATTGATTGCCTATGAAGCCGGTCGTTTAGCTCATTAGTCCTCGAAGATGATGACGACGATCCCGATCCGCGAGAGAATTCAGGGGTCTGCTTCAGCAGCCCTTGACCCCATTTTCCGGAACCCCTGCAGTAGAATGTGTTCTTCCCTGAAGGGATCGCAGTTGACGTAATCCTGGCCCTGACGATCGGATCAGATCGATCAATCTGATCAATCGGGAGTTCCGCATCGGGGGTGTCGGGATAGAGCTCTCTCGCCACTTGAGTCAACACCTCCGGAATCGCCTCCTGAATTCTCGCCTAATTGACAAAGAACAATAAAATATTAATTAAAAAAACAATCTAAATAAATAAGAAATAAGTTTATTTTGTTATAAGGACACTTACAGCATATTCGGGATTCTGCGGATACGCGTGCTGCATCGTATAGACAAGGGGATCATCTTCTGGGTGGTTGGCCGCCTCCTCGATCCAACCCGAGTATGATCTGGTACCGGCATGATGATTTGTTGTGTTTTTGGCCCGGTTCCTTGCGTTGATTTCAGAAAGAGCCTGCGCGATTAAGTCAACATAAAAAAACACTCATTAGCCAAATAATTTACGGGAAGTACGATAAAACCAAAATTAAATCGATTGAAGGTTGCGTACCTTCAATCGAGGGTTGTTGAAGTGAACCACAAGCCATCGCCACTTGTACTCCCTATAACGAAACTCGCTAGGGGTACCCTCACGATCGTCCCCGTACTTTTTCCAATGCTTCTTCAGCTCGGCCTTCCACTCCTTATACCTATATATACCCATAAAATTAAGCGTTAGTAACTAACAACATTGTATGAACATAATCAAAAGAAACGAAAAAATTGAAACAAATGGTCGTCTGCAAACCTGCTCCCATGCAATTCATCCGCCCACGTGGGTCTAATGTCTTCATCCACGCGGAACCACCTCTGCAATGCATATATTTATATATATATATATCAATAATATTAAAAATTTATTATTGAAAATTTTCATAATGAATTGAATATACAATTCAACTCACCGACAACGCATTATTCAGCTGATGTTTGACGGCTTGTGGCACTGAATTCCAATCTTGCCACAACATTGGGACTCTATCCCGTATGAGGCTGCCCGCCATCCCCGCGTACTTTCGAGTGACCTTTCCTTCGATCACCTGCCCTCTATCCCTAGTCGGAATCATAAGTTGGCCACCACCGCTAGCCTGAATGGCTTCGTCCAGTAACTTGCCGACGACGGGGCCTCTGGTTCTCTTCTGTTTGGCACCGGGCACGATCTCGCCTATCACATATATATGTAGACGATTTTGTAAACATCAACACCTAATTGAATTTAAATATTAGGGAGTAAAAAGATATCACTAATTAATATTTACCTGATTCGTCGGTGCGTTGTCCCGGAATCCTTGCACTCCAGAGAGGTGCCGGGAAGGGTATATACGCATATGCCTGCTCCGGGGTAATGAACCCTAGCTGTCCCGGAATAGGCATCCCGTCGGAATCGACGTGAGGTATCGTCGCGATTTCCAACGGTAAGAATAATGTAGGCGGCGGGCACAGTCGCATCCTCGCCGAGGACTGAGTAGATCCACCAGCCTCCTCGGAAGAATGAGGAGCTGTCTGGTGGATGACGGGGGAACCCTCCTCGCGATGAATGTCCGGCATTCGGACCGAGGATTGAGTCGCACTATCTGTTTCCGGCGTGCGACTGACCTGCTGAACCCTCCTCGCGCCTGAGGATCGAGCCGGCTCGAGCTGCTGCTGCTGCTGAGGTTGTCCCTCGCCCATCAGCCGACGGTGTCGAGAGGTCAGCGGAACACTGTAAGTGTTGGGGACACTAGTGGATCCTGATGCGGACCGACTTCCAGTGCCATCAGGATCCCCAGCTCCCGAGCCCTCATCCCCACGTCCCGATCTCCCTCTCCCTCTGGACCTCCCCCTCGAAGTACTCGACCCGGCCCCTCGGGAAGGTCCGCAATTAAACCATTGCATCGTTGCTATAAAATTATTAAAATTAAAAAAAATTCCCTAATTCATCCAAAAAATCTAGCACATGCTTATTCCAATAATTCAAATTCCAGCAAGAATAATTCAATTCCAACAATGATAATTCCATTTCCAACAATTCCAATAATTCCAACAATTCCAACAATTCCAACAATAATAACTCCATTTCCAATTAATAATTCCAATTCCAACAACAATAATTCCATTTCCAAATCCAACAATTCCAACAATAATTCCAATTTCAATTCCAATTCCAATATATTCCACTATATAAACATACATGCAAAAAATCCCAATAATTCGAAATTTAACCAAATAATCCAAATTTAACCTAAATTTCACCTTAAATTTCATACTATTCCAATATATATCAATACATGCATAAAATTCAAAAAAATCGAAATTTAACCTAAATTTAACATACATATTATTTACAAATATTCATGCAAATTTAACCTAAATTTAACATAATATTTACAAATATTCATGCAAATTTAACCTAAAATAACCTAAATTTTACCTAAAAATCAAAATTATTCTAATATAACTCAATACATGCATAAAATCCACAAATTCCACAACTATATCAATACATGCATCCACATTGACAATCAACACATTCCACAACGTTGGTATGCAACCGAATTCAAAAAATTCGAAAATTTGAAATTAGGGATTTCAAACCTGTTTTTTCACTATTCGACGAGGAATTTGGCTTGAGGATCGATGGAATAGCACTTTACCTTCGATTGCTTGCTTCCAACACGAAGATTGCGTAGAAAATCGAGAGGAGGCGACTGTTCCAGTTTGGGGCAGTTTCGTTTCTGCCCCAAATCGAAACCCAGATCGGGATATAAAACAGACTATATCCGACGAGTTAAGTAATCTCGTCGGATATAGTTGAACCGAAACTATATCCGACGAGATTTCATATGAATATCGTCGGATATAGTTTCGGTTCAACTATATCCGACGAGATTTCATATGCAACTCGTCGGATATAGTTCCTCTATTTATTTTTCATTTATGCCGGTAATTAAACTAATTAAATATGTAGTGTATTAATATATATATATTTATTAATAGTTAATACGAAATATTAAAATTATTATTTAATAATACGATATTATTAAGCGATCGGTACGTTGTATTTTTTTTCCGATCGATCTCTCGATCTCTCTCATTTATGATGGGGATCGATATATATATATAGCAATTTCATCGATGGACACAATTTTGTCCATAATATGAATAAAATTCATTTTACATTGTACGTTCTAAGTCGAAATAACATACATATATATATACACTAATTAAGGTGCATAATCAGAATCATCGCTTGAGTCTGACTCTGTTTCCGAGTTACTTTCAGGTAAGATGTGTATGTCCTCGTCACTTGAGTCTTCATTGTCTTCATTTTGATTAACATCAAGAAGATTTGGTTGAGGAATTCGTACCACACTGCCCTGTCTCACATTATTAAGGCGAATTGTTGAGGTTTCAGGAATACCAGTTGCGTTCGGCTCTTGGTATGCACTGACTTCTTCATTATCCGAGGTCACAGTACCAAGGGTGGAGGCACTGTATATGTTTCGTGGAAGAACATGGTTAACCACTTTCCACGCGCTTTTATGCACAAGATCATCAAGATAGAACAATTGTTTCACCGCCGTGGCCAACACAAACAGATCATCTTCATACCAGCTTGTGGCAGTATTCACCGAAAAAATCCCGTATTGATCGGTCCTTGTGTTCTGAGGGTCGGTATCAAACCATCTATACTTAAACAAGTGCACGGTCATGCCTTCCCCATATATTAATTCGACAACTGAATGGAGAACACCGTAATAGTCAACTCCATTCTGCCCACCATGCACCATTACCCCAGAATTCTGTGTTTTTCATCTGGCATCTCTATGTTCACAAATAAATAGCACGCCATTAACCTTACACATAGGATAAACTCTGGAAGTTACCGGTTTCTGCGCCAAGAGCCTCAATTCGTGTGACCACTGAGGGATACCATCATTTTGTACATGATTCATCTGAAAATAATCATTTATTAAGTACGTATAAATAGGATGCGAGACATGTACTTAACATCGATCATATACAGGTCAATTTAAGTATCAACTTACCCAGTTGCCAAAATAGTTTGCGAACGTCTTGTTGTGGTACTCAACATCACCGGAAATAGCAGGGCAGTAAAGGTGCAAATTTTTCCAATATTGAACTTCTGGACAGTTAATCAATACCGACCAATGGACAATGACTAGCTCATAAGGTTCCAACTTGTACGAGTTGGGCAACTTTCCAGAAACTTCAACATCATCGGAGATGATCGAAAGGTTGAACTGCCCTCCATCTACGGGCATATGTTGTGGAGGGTCCTCCAACGCTCCCAAATACAACTTGGTGTACGTTACGCACTCATGCGCAATATATGCTTCAGCAATACACCCTTCGGGTGCAGATTTGTTTATCACATAGTCTTTGTAGTCCCCCAAATGTCTGTAAATGGGTAATTACAGATCGAGCATGTTATGCTTATTACAACAATATATAAGTGAATAAATAATATTAAAGATCGACATATATATAGCCAGATTAAGAGATGCATTACGTACTTTTCCATAGGATACATCCATGTGTAGTGTACTGGACCAGTAAGCAACAATTGTTCCGGAAGATGGAGCATCAGGTGAGGCATGATGTCGAAAAAGTTTGGAGGAAATATCCTTTCGAATTTGCACATGATAAAAATGATCTCCTGTTGCATTTCCAACAAGTCCGATTTCTTCACTTCTCTCGTGCATAACTTCTGAAAGAATCTTGACAAAGCCACTAAAGGCTCCACCACCTCTTTGGGCAGGTACCCTCGAATGAAAACAGGGAAGAGGCGTTGGAGCAGTATATGACAGTCATGACTCTTTAGTCCGTACATCTTGTTGTCTTTGAAGTTAACACATCGACTTATATTTCCGGCATAGCTGATAGTTGCATATTTATGCATCTATTTGGTATTTAATTTGTTCCCTATATTTAGTTTATTGTTATTAATCGAGTGAATTAATTATGTTTATTTGTTTTTAGGTATTTTGGAGATTAATGGAGAAAAGGAGATTAAATAATATGTTTTGTAGCTGTCTGGCGAGGTTGAGCCAAGCAAGGGAATATATGCAAGCTCGATGGGTTTAATGACTGCAATCATATATGCCTTGGCGAGGTGATTACGTACGTTGGTGCCAGCGAGAAAGTTGGTGAGAAAGAAGAAGTGGTGTTTGACTTGGACTTGGAGACTAAAAGAAGAATAATAAAGAAAGAAGTCTAAATTAAGTGGAAGTCCTGCACGTGGGTTAGCTTGGTAATCAAGTTGCATGCTTATATATATATATATAGCTAGCTAAGGAGAGAGGACGTACGCACGGCTTGGGGGCTGGAATTCTTGGGAGGAGAAAGAGAGAAACAAGAAGAACAAAAACAAAGGGAAGATCTCATGCAAGAAGCCTAACCCGATTCCGTTGTCGTCAAGAGTTTATTCTTTTTCCTTTATTTAGTTTATTTTTCATGAACTCTTTGATTTTATTATTTATGACTTTAGTAGCTAAACTCATTGTTGAGGGATTGCTTAAAGCCCCGTACATGAAGTCTTTTTAATACATACACTTTAATCTAGTTTTGCATATTCTATGAATGAGGTTTCTTTCTCTGAATGATCACCGTATGAATTCTTGTATGTTTGCTTTGGTGCGCAACTTAGTATGCATGCTAGGGTTCTAGTTTCATGAGATACGGGCGACTGAAGATAATTTCTTCCACCGGATTCTCTATAGTGATACGCCGATTTTACCGTCGGGAGATTGAAATCCATAGGTCTAGCGAGACACGCCCATAGTGTACTTGTGAACCCTTGTAGCTTCTCAAACCTTTTCTAGAACTTAATGCTTTCTTCTTTGTAAACCTTGGGGTCCATGACTATGGGTTCAATAGAGGGATAGATGTAGGGGAGGTCCATGACAAACCTGCATAGGCATAATGATTAGGTAATATGATGTGGTTGTAACGATCAACTCTTCCTGGGAACTTTCATTCATTGGATATGTGCATTAGGTTAAATATGTGTTAGATAGATGGAATGACGGTGGTGGATTGCATTCCTCTTAACTCTTTAATCATATAGTTTAAACTCATTTGCATTCATTAGTATATTTACTTTCAGTATTTACTTTCTGCATTAGCTGTAGCTTAGTCGATTTATTTCGGTGACCAAATCAACTCCGAATACCCTCAAATTTTGTGTGGTAGTTCGCCACTGTGTCTATATTGTTGTGTCCAAATTTCGTAGCATTTGAGTCTGTCTAGATTAGGTTCGATAGCCATTAGTGTTCTGTAGTCGAGTCTGTCAGCATAGTAGTGTGTTAGGATTTAGTTTCACCAATTCCTCGTGTTCGATAACCCCTATTATCTTACTACATTGATATATCCAGGTTGTGAATAGGGTATCTTTGAGAGGTGTTAAACCGCCTTGTTAATAGCCTGAAAGATACTTGACATTACCCATCCAACCAAAGATTTCACTCTTCTGGGCAGGCTTCACGGTATAAGGAGCTTGTGGCATTTTTTTCTTCCCATCTCTCAACCACAAATGTTTTCACAGTCCCATCCTTTTAAGATCAATGCGTGCGTTCGGGCCGTCTTTAGTTTTTCCCTCCCAATTCAACACTGTGCCGACCACACTCTCGCACACATTTTTCTCTATGTGCATGACATCTAAGTAGTGTCTGATCAGCAACTTGGACCAATAAGGAAGTTCCCAAAAAATACTTTTGTGTGTCCAGAATTGATACATGTCGGGTTTGTCAGGTATTGACGCCACTATCTGAGGATGATTGCTTAGCTGCCCAAAATCGTATTCATTTAGCACTTCTAAGATTTCATCCCCCGTCCATCTCCTCGGCTGCTCACCTGTTTCCACAGTCCCATCAAATGCCTCCATATCCTCCCGAAATGGGTGATCATGTGGAAGCCAACAACGATGTCGCATTTGTACAATCTTCCTGCAATGAGGTCTGCAACACTCAACCGTCATGCACTCTGGACAAGCCCTGTATCCCCTGGTAACGTTGCCCGACAACATCCCGCGTGCAGGAAAATCGCTAATGGTGCCAACAAGCATGGCATGCATCTGGAACATCTCATTTTTGAACTTGTCATAAGTGGGATGACCATGCTCACTCAAGTACTTAAGCTCCTCAATCAAGGGTCTCAGATACACATCGAGACACTTTCCTGGATAACCCGGCCCTGGAATGATCATAGTGAGCATATTGTATTCTTTCTTCATGCACATCCATGGAGGAAGGTTGTACGGTACCAAAATAACTGGCCATATACTGTATTGAAGACTCATGTTGCCAAAAGGGTTGAATCTGTCAGATGAAAGCCCCAGCCAAACATTTCGAACCTCTGATGCAAAATAAGAAAACTCCTTCACCATGTGCTTCCAAGCCTCTCCGTCAGCAGGGTGTATAAGCGTATCACCGTCGGGCAAATTCCTCTCGGCCCACCATCTCATAGCTTCAGCCGTGTGTGCAGACATGAACAACCGTTCTAGCCTATCTATCAGGGGAAAATATCGAAGTATCTTCACAGCTTTCTTGTTTCTGGCAGGAGTCAACTTATACCTATCTGTACCACATACCGGGCATTCATCAAGGGATTCAAGATCATTCCCATAAGCATCTTCACCCCAGAAGAGAACACAATCATATCTACAAGCATGGATTTTGATGTAGGAAAGGCCAAGATGTTTAAGGATTTGTCGCACCTTACGATGAGTGGTAGGAAGACGATGACCGGGGGGCAACAACGAACCAGACCACTTCAGCCAATCATCAACAGCCTTCACACTCATTTTGTTCTCCACTTTGAGCTTCATTACTCCCATAACACTTTCGAGAACAGTCTTATTACACCCGTTGTACAACGGGGTCTGTTGGAAGGCAATGAGGTTGTTGTACTTGTCCATACCAGCAATGTTGACAGCTGTAGGTAATTGCTGGACCGGCTCAATATGAGGGAAGTCTTCAACGGCGGGAGGGATATCGATATCCGGTGCTTGAGCAAATATACCGCTCTCATGAGGAAACATATCATTGATCAACCTTGTTGTTGGATCATTGGATGTACTGTCACTCTCAAAAAACTGTCCGTGATCATGTTGACCAACTGTTGAGCTCTCACCGTGATAAATCCAACATGTGTACTTATCCCAAAACCCTTTTTTCTTCAAGTGCTCCAATATTTTATCGATGTGAAAACGATATCACTCGCTACGACACTGACATTTCGTACACGGACAATAATGAATTGTCATCCCTCCACAATTAACCTTCACATATTCTACAAAACTTCTAATTCCACGGTGATATCTTACATCCCATCTTGGAAGACATATCTAACTCTTGTCCATCCTGAAAATTATATTTATATAATGCAATATATTAATTAAATAAATTAATCACCCTAGCTAGTTAGCTAGCTAGTTATTGCTATATATATATTCACAATAATCAAATTAAAATTAACAACAATTAATGTATATATATTTACGATCAATCACGCGTACGTACTCAAAATCAACCATCGATCAATTACTCAAACTCCAGAATCAATTAATTAACTCGATCGATCTATATATTCAACCAATTAAGCATTAATATATACATACATGCATATCGATCATGCACAACACATATATATATTAATTAAGCACGACATACGTACCTATATATATATAATGCGCATGAATCATCACGAACTCATTGTCGACATCACCCAAAGATCGATTTCAGAGCATTTTCAGAAAAAATGGAAAGTTTCTTGAATGACAGATCGAGCTGCTGCCCAGATCTGAAATAAGAAACTATAACCGACGAAATGAAAAATTCGTTGGTAATAGTAAAAAAAAATCGTCGGACATTGTCAAAAACTATGACCGACGAGTTTCCGGCGCCTATGACCGACGACAAGAAAATCTCGACGGTCAAAAAACTATAACCGACGAGATAATCATGTCGTCGGTTATAGTTTATTATATCCGACGAGATCCCTTCTCGTCGGTCGTTCTTTGAGGATCTCGTCGGATATAGTACTTCTTCTGGTAGTGGTCCAAGCTAGCAATCTATCATGTGATCTTCTAACTCATGATGAGTTGTTGCTATTCCGAACTGTTAACTCGATTTGAATTCTCCAATCTACAAATCAATCGACAATGAAGAAGAAGAAGCGGGATATGTACTTCACGAAGACACAAAATATATAGCAAAGTCTTCCATTTTCGATGGGACTTAACCACTAACAAAGCACATGCATCCAACGAGTGCACCCTATATAGAGTGCAAAATACAAGTATGCGAGGATATTTATTACAATTTTAAAATTAAATAAATAATAAATAAAAAAATTTAGACGTAAATTTTGTCTCGCACATTTGTGTCCGCACGGCAGTAATAAATGTTTGCTAAGTTGCACTTTTCCCAGCTTCTTTTTCAAAACCCTAAATTTTGGATCCACTAATTCTCATATATACAAAGAACTCTATCAATCACTTCCATATATCATTTCAGTTTGACACTTTAACACATACAGAAAGTGGTTTTGGGATCAACAGCTTGGAAAGTGGTACTGCAATTCTTCTCATTCTTGAACGTACACTTGTAAACGATAGGGGCTACCGTGGCGCGCAAGTGTGGCTCTAATTTTTTTTTTCCATCTAGCTGCTCATTCTTTCAATGCGTTCATGCATGTACACAGTGAGGCTCACCAGCACGTCTTGTATAGATCGTAGACAAACACCACACCACACCACAGGCCAGAGTTGATGAGACAATAACAGTGAACAGACAAATTCCAGAGACAAGGGACTGGACGACCTAAAAATTGACACATTAACTTGATGGAGAAGGACCCCTCTCTTCAGTCTCTTTGGAAAAAAGAAAGAGAACGAAGCTAACTTTGTGTAAAAGCCCCCCACTGGTATCATTGGCTTCTAATTCAAAGCTTGCTAATAGCTTTTTCCTTTTATTTAACTTCACAATTCCACACCTCATTTGTCTCTATTAGGCGGCCACATGCATAATATCTAGCTATCCTCATCTTATTTATAGTACCATTATATACTCTCGTCTACTAAATGATGAATGAAGGTGTTCCATTCTTAACTACAATTTCATACCGGAAAGTGCTACCATCATTTGTACAGGGAGTGACGACAAAACACTAGTGAGAATCCTATATATATTGCGAGTTGTAACATACTGATCCAAACATTCAATAGTACGTACAATCTACCTTGTCCAGTCCTACTAATTAAGTGAATGATGAAGTGTTCCCATCTTAATTAGAAGACATATCAAGCCAAAAGTGTCATCATTCTACATGTCACGACGAAACACCAGCGATAATCATATAGTAACGTAAATTATACGATAACTCTCCAAAATATAAGATACTTTGTGTTTTCGAATTCACTGTGTTCTCCACAAATCAAACATGGGTAAAAGTTCTTATTCTCTTCCTACATACAAAGTTAAAATGTTGAAAGGATCACTTTTAGAAGCACTAGAAATGCATGCCCTCAAGGAAGCATATGTAGCTCATTTGTCAAAAAATCAAAAAAGTAAATCACCATCTGTTATGCATGTTTTGGGACACCTAAGTGACCTAACGCAAAAAAGCAAGCCAGCTAGTGCAAGTTTCTTCTTTTCAGACACTAGTTTCGTGCAAACTTTATACATGCATGCATATATACACTTGCAAAATATAGGGTTGTAACTTTGTATGTGTATACCTAATTGCCTATACCGTATTTCCAAAGATGGGAACTTCAAAGCGAAAGCAACCCGTCGTTGATTTTTAGTGTAGAAATAGGAAAGAAGAAGAAGATAAGGAAGAGAGGTCCACAAGGCATGAAATTGTTGAGAGAGAGAGAGAGAGAGAGAGAGAGATCATCACATGCCTTACGTTTGCTAACACCATTGGTTAAGACACTCCATCAATCAATAGTTCCAATTACAAAGAAACAACTTCCTTACTTTGTTTCCAATCCCTAACTATATATTCCACAAGCTAACATCATTGCCAGGATTCCAAAGCACATATTCGCTCGCCTAAGAATAATGGAGAGGGAAGAAGAAGAAATTAGCCTAGAGACACATTCAAGTTGTACTACTACTGCAAAGAGGAAGACAAGTAGCAAGGGGAAGAACAGTAGGAGGTTTAGTGATGAGCAGATCAAGTTGTTGGAGACGATATTCGAAGCAGATTCGAAGCTGGAACCGAGGAGAAAGGTGCAGGTGGCAAGAGAGCTAGGGCTGCATCCGCGCCAAGTTGCTATATGGTTTCAGAACAGAAGAGCTAGATGGAAGTCGAAGCAAATCGAGCAAGACTTTAGAACGCTCAGAAATGAGTATGATCTATTAGAATCAAAGTTCGAGTCTTTGAAGGAGGAAAACAAGTCCTTGCTCATGCAGGTATAACCACTAAATTAAACAGCCTTTTTAAACTTCTTAATATCTTGCATTCTAGCTAGAATTTTAACATGTGGCTTTGCTTTTAAATTTTCTGCAGATGGAGAAGCTAAGGGAGCGCATGGGAAAACCGAAAGTTCGCGACGCAAACATGGATGGTAATAAAGATCCGAGATGCTCAAGTAACAAAGATGGAAACTGGAGGATTATAGAGGAAAGGCAAAGTGACGTAGAGTTACAGCAGAAGAATATTACAACAAGCAATGAAGTTGGGGGTGAAGGGGGGCATCCTGAGCAGATTATGAACATGTGTCAAGTAGAAGCTATAGTGTCACCTGAAGATTGGCATAGATTTGGGTCAGGAGGTTTGTTTGATCCACCGCTGCGTAGTGGTAGTGCTACTTCACAGTGGTTAAATTTCTGGATAAACTGAAAGGATAGGCTCGATCACAGAGGTAGACAACGCAGTCCTTAAGAATGAGTGAGCTGAGGTATGCATATACATAGAGATCATGTATGGCTTCATGACCAAGCATCCTAATATGAGATAGGCTTGACAGTTTCCTACTGATTTCACCACAAAGATGCAAGAATGGTTTTAACACGTACAAACTACCACCTCTTGCAAGGATACTTGAATTGCTAGCTTGTTTGTCCATCAAGGAGTGTCTGTATGTATGTGTGTTTGTGAGATTGTGATTGAAATTGTGAAACGTGATATATCAAGTATGAAATGTAGAGTGTAAAATCATTGAATGGAATAAAACTAGTAGCGTAATTCTTTCATTGTATGAAGTTCCACACAATTAACCATTACCTCATTCTAATACGTCTTGTGAAATGCTTCCTCATGTGCCCCAAGTTCCAATATTCCATATTTTAAATTAGACACATAGGTGAACGGTGCGAAGGAGCCTAACGTACGCTTATTCTATTTTAAAAAAAACCTTATCCGCACTTAACATGTTGTTATAATATATAAGCTTAATTATCATCTAACTCATGAGTTGTACTGATGACTCTCGATCTCGATCTCATGTAACATGAAAAACTTACTCTCAAAACTTCTTTTGAATCATATTCTTCAAGCATTCCCAAATCCCTACCAATATGGACAATTAACCTTTGCCGAGGTAGAAATTAGTGATCAGTTTATTAACGTAGAACAATATTGCAACAAGACAGTTTGGCCGAGTGGTCTAAGGCGCCAGATTTAGGCTCTGGTCCGAAAGGGCGTGGGTTCAAATCCCACAGCTGTCAGTTTTTTTATTTATTTTTTACTTTTTATTGTTTTTGTTCTTGTTTTCTTTCTCTGTTATCTCACTCCATCATGATTTCTATCCACATAAACAAACATTAGACTCTTGCAAGCAACACACACAAAGGCATACAAGGAATCTGATGGTTTGCTTAAACTTAAAAGCTACATCTTACTTCACCTGTTCATCTGAGACTTTCCTCCCTTCTCTACCTTCTCTACCCTTCAAGTCTTTCATCAAGTTACCTTCTTTCTGGCCATGGCAAAAGTTGAAGGTGGGACCACTCAGTGTCTCTCCAATGGGGTTTGGCACTTGGGCTTGGGGCAACCAGCTTCTATGGGGATACCAGGAATCAATGGACACTGAGCTTCAGCAGGTGTTCAATCTCGCCGTCGACGATGGCATCAATCTTTTCGACACGGCGGACTCCTACGGCACCGGAAGGTTGAATGGCAAGAGCGAAAAGCTGCTTGGAAAGTTCATCCGAGAGTATCAAGGTCTGATCTTTATGCACTTTTCGATATATAATGAATTAGATTGCGGGGCAAGAATTGTATAAAAGAGTTTGATCTGTAATCAGGGCAGAAGGACATTGTGATTGCTACCGAGTTTGCTGCATACCCTTGGCGCCTAACATCAGGACAATTTGTGAATGCTTGCAAGTAGATACATTTCTCCTCTACTTCTCATTGTGCTTGTGTTTTGTATCCTATATAGAATCCAAAAGCATGACTAACAAAGTACACTATGGCTCTTGTAGTGCCTCGCTGGATCGAATGCAGATCGAGCAAATTGGAATTGGACAACTACATTGGTCGACTGCAAATTATGCTCCTTTGCAGGAGCGTGCTCTTTGGGATGGTTTAGTTGCAATGCGTGACAAGGTAACACTTCTAGCACTCTAAAATATGTTTTCCTAAGCTAAACAGGAAATGGTTTTCATAGAGATGGTTGCTGTAGGGTTTGGTTCAAGCTGTTGGGGTTAGCAACTACGGACCGAAGCAGCTTGTGAAAATATATGAATATCTGAAAGCCAGAGAAGTCCCCTTATGCTCAGCTCAGGTATGCAAAAAATGGTCACTAGAACTGATTTGGGTAGGAGGCATAATGCACATTGTAGTGCACTGAAACTGTTGATCTTATACTAGAACGATTCTAGGTGTAATTTTCTTTGTTAAGTGTTGGAGAAGACCAGTTAGGAGATCAAGAACATATGTGACTCGCTAGGTATCCGCCTCATTGCTTAGTCCTTTAGGACTTGGAATGCTTACTAGGCAATATACACCCTCCAATCTTCCAAGCGGCCCTCGGTACATGTTTTCTTCATCTCCTCTATCAGTTCTGTCACTACAAAAACATACTCGGCCTTATATGTTTACAGGATCAATTTCATTCTGCAGGGGACTTCTGTTCAAGCGAATTCTTCCAGGGCTCGAGCCATTGCTGGCTTCACTCAAACAAATTGTACAGAAAAGGAGAAAAACTTTACCACAAGTAATTCTGCAACCCTTTGCATACTTGCACAAGCCAGATACTATTTGAGAAGCCTAACCATGATAATAACGACTCATATTTCTTGAAAGTTGCTACAAACTGGTGCATTTCTAAAGAGACTATACCCATTACCAGGAGTTAAGACGGTGAGACAAGTAGAGGAAAATTTGGGCGCTCTCGATTGGCACCTCAGTACACAGGAGCGGCTTCAATTGGAATCTGCCGGCCCTGAATCACCAAAAAAGATGATCCAAAATGTTTTCCAAACAAGGTGATCAAATAGATTTTCCAATCTAGGTGGATGCTATTACTTAACAGCACAATGTTGTAAACACCAAATTAAGATCATTGTTACCAACATACGCACATTTATGTAAGGTGATGCATTGTTTTGGGTATGGTTGAGGAATCTTCAGAGTATTCTAATGCCAAGTCTCTGACTCATTCTCAACAATATATCACATTCATACCACGTTATTCTATTTCATGAGAAGAAAAAAAATTAAAGCCACATAGGCCATGTCAAGATTGAAAGCTTGCAAATTTAGGTTCCGAGGACAGAATAAAGCAAACATACGAAATTGGTGATCCATGAGGATTTAAGTTCAACATATTGATGTTACTAAACATTCTAAATGCAAACTTTCTGAAGCTAACAATGTTTTAAATGCAAATACAGACAGACATGGCATTCTACCCGCAGAATTCATCGTCTACTTGATCTTCTTCTTTGGCCTCAGCTGCAATCAAATAAAATAATAACCAAGTTAAGAAGATGCAAACACACAAACATCAAAACAAAATATGATACTGAAAATGTGACCGCACTGTGGGCAATTACCTGGTTGCTGTGTCCACACTTCTTCTTCCTGCAGTTGACAGCACGGGGGTGAAGGCGAGCATAGCACCTATCATAAACACACAAATGTATGAGTACACAAACATCCATATAATACGTAGCCTCATAAGAAATCTTATGTCAGAAACTGAACCTTGACGTCAAGAACAGCACAAAACTTACTTGCGGCAGATCATCTTGTCTTGGTTGTACTTCCTAGCCAATGCCATGAGAGACGGCTCAATGATACCACCACGAAGCCTCAGAACCAAATGCAGAGTCGACTCTGCCAACATCCAAACAGAATTTCAATAAACCAAATGCAACAAAATCTTCTAATACCTAACAGCAGCCGTAATTAACCAAAATCAATAAAGTCAAAAACACTGCGCAAAATATAATCAGCCTTACCTAACTGAAGAACTCAGCGCTAATTAAAGATTCCAATTTTTTTTACAGTTATAGCTAATCCAACACAAGCTATAAATTGACCTTATGGACTCATCATTTCAATAAACAATTACACACAAGCTATCACCAGATTATCAAATGGAACAAAATCCTCTATTACCTAAAAAACCGTAATTAACCAAAATCAATAAAGTTAAAAGTAATCTGCATAGTATAATCAGCCTAGCTTAATTAAAGAACTCATCGCTAACTAAGATTTCTAATTTTTTGCAGTTAACGCTAATCCAACACAAGCTGTAAATATAAATGATAAGAACCGTAATTTCACAAGTTACAGTGTGGTAAATTCATACAAAAAATAAACATTAAACGATTATTTACAGTACTAAAACAAACGAAGGAGTTCAAACCTTTCTGGATGTTGTAGTCGGCGAGAGTACGGCCATCCTCGAGCTGCTTTCCGGCGAAGATCAGCCTCTGCTGGTCCGGCGGGATCCCTGAACAAGATGAAAAGACCAATTCAACCTTCGAACAGCAGTAAAACGAAGCACAGTAAGTTTTGCAGAGATGGAGTGAGAGATTTGATTATTTTTACCTTCCTTGTCCTGGATTTTGGCCTTGACGTTGTCGATGGTGTCGCTGGACTCAACCTCGAGGGTGATGGTCTTCCCGGTTAGGGTTTTCACGAAGATCTGCATCTTTTTCTCAAGCTCTGAGATTCTCTCTCGTTATCTTTCTCTGCGGCTCGAAACACTCTTTGGTTTAAGCAGTTTGTTTTGTTTATATATGAAGCTCTAGGGTTTTTGGTGATTGGAAAGAAAGATGGGCCTTTTTGTTTTAGTGTGTATGGGAATTGTGATTGAAGGCCCATGGAAAGCCCAAGTAAATAGGGTCTTTGATCACTTTTGTGTTTTTTATTTTTATATAAATAAATCAGTCTCACGATACTCTTGAATACTATTATGATATCACGTCCTAATCTGTGTTGAAAATATTGTCAAGAATTCCCCCCTCTCTCGTCGTGAAGATGAGAGTAGCCTCAACGGCGTAGCAATTTTTTTTATCAATGGTGTCAAATAAAAATTTTATCTAAATAAATACGAAAATTAAACTGTTGGACAAAAAAAAAATCGAGACACCAAGTGCCTAAACTTATTTGTAATAAATAAAATAAACTCTAAACAATTAACTATCATGAACAATATTAATCATTTGATTAGAATTTCATCAATTGGACATATAAAACAAATTTATTTTAGAATAGTTAAGACAACAAAATCTTATATATAAAAACATTAGCCCATTTAACCGTGTCAAAATAAGTTAACTATACAATTTTCTTGATAATTAAAATAGATTATGTAAATAATTAAGGAAGTATTCAAGGTTGAGTAGTGTCAATGTCCTCATTACCTATATAACAGAGCTGGTACACTGTTCCTCCTACAGTGACCAGGTCTCACGTGCGAAGCGTGTGCCAACTGCTCCTTTTCCTCACCAGCCCCTTTTCCTTCGCCTGTTCATACTTTGCTTCTCTTTTTGTATTTCTGCTGCTTCCGTTCTTGATTCACGTCTCTCTCTCTCTCTCTCTCTCTCTCTCACACACACACACACACAATCTCCACAGACCAATCTTTCTCTCTCAGCCCACCCCTTGCGATCCGAGATCTCAAGCCCTCCCCTCTCTCGATCTGAGCCGATCTCCCCTTATCTCTGTTGCAGTCGATCGATACTTTCCTCTGAAGGGTTCTTTCTATTTACGGTAATCGTTGGGTCCAAGGCGTCTTCCATCTTCATCTACGATCCTCAGGTAGGTAATGCAAACTTAGCTGAGGTCTGGATTTTGTTGTGGTCTATTGAATCTTTGTTACTCCTTATTTTGATGGATGTTTCCAAGATCTTGAACGGCTAATCATGCTGCTTTGTAGACTGTTGAAGGAGAAGTGAGGATCGATGAGTATTACTGGCTTATATATATGCACATTTTTGAACTATATATCCTTATTGTGTGTTCCCTTTTTGAAACTATGAATAGTCAGATTACTCGACATGGGTTTATGCTGAGGAATTACTGAATTGAAAACTGACATGGGTTTAATCATTGTCATGTAGGCATTCCTCCCGATATTTCAGATTCGATTTGGCCAGTTTTCATCTGCGTGGATCACAAGATTCTGCCCTGTGGTAAGATCGAAAGCCAGATAGACTTTTTTGTTGACTCATTTCTTGAAAAATAGAGGTAGAGAGCTTATGGTGTAGTTTGTTGTCCTTCTCTCTCACCTGTTCTGATTTTTGTATATACCTGGGCAAAAAAAGTATGTTGGTGAGTGATGCTGTGATTAATCAGTATTGTTATTTAGTTGTGTATACGCAAATTTAGTTTCCAAACATAGGTGATTATGGAAGATTCATATGAGATGTTCTTTTAATATTCATGGAAATTTTTGTTCAGATTTTCCGTTTATGCTCAAAATACCCATAATACTTGACTAAATTTGAATGCTCCACATGTGCAAGCATTTCAATCTTAATCCGGAGTTCTTCCATGAAGTGCATGTTATCTTCATGTACAGTTTACACATTCAACACAACATTGATAAAACTGAAATGGAAATGCTGTAACAAACATCACCAACACCTTTCTAGCACGTTTGATTAGCAAATACAGTGGGAAGAGTAGTTGAATGTAACACCCTAACAGGGTTTTCCTTTGTGAATTGGGTCAGCGAGGGTGATTAGAAAATTGGAGGAATTGAACTTCGCGATTTGCTACCCACGTCTGAGTTGGGTCTCCAAGATTTGGTGCAAATATCCAAGGCTATTTGGGTTTTAGGGGATTTTGCTGAAGCTTAATTTATGTAAAAGCTAAGAAATTGAGTTCAGTTTCTAATATTACTGACGAGGGTGTAAAATCAAAGAATGATGGTGGAAATTTTTTCTCGCTATGAGGATTCTGGAGTCAATTAACTAATGGATTCTTCAACCGTGGTTATGCTAGAGTAATTAACTTTTTGCTGTGTGATAAACGAAGATGACTCTGGTGTGTATATATATGTTGTATGCATGCGGTCTCTGTATTTTTAACCTTCTATGTTCATCTACTTGGCTTAATTACTAGCAATGATGAAAGTTTCCCCACAACTTGATATTTGGACTTGGTAATAAATTGTTATAAAATTGAACGTGCAAGTGTTTCAAGTAGCATTTTTCTCGAAGTAATTCAGGTGAATTTGCTTTGATTGTTCCTCAATCATTGAACCATAAGGACGAGGGGTTCATGATTTGAAAAGGGTAAACAATGATACTGGTATCTGTTTTCAAGAAGGACAGTAGGGATTGCCAAACCATTATGCTAAGGCTATGTTGATAAAAATTATGTTTGCTGCTTGAACTTGAAAGTGAATAAATTTTATCTTTCTGGCTTTGTTTGTGTGGTATTCTTATACGTGTATTGTTTGTGTATATAGCTCTCTTATCTTTATACATTGTGATGAGTGGTGAGAGGAGAGTGATGACATGGTGCAAGAGAGTTCTAGCAAGGTTGTGGTAGAGATTGGAGCAGTTGGGATTTCGGTTGTTTCATGTAGTCAAGTGTCTGTTTGAACTGTTTTGCTATCAAAGTCTTTGGGAGCTTTTAATTTTTCTGTGCGAATGAAGATATCTGCCAATAGTATAGTTTGCTTTCGCAATGACTGCTGCCCTGCACATCTATATCTTTCCATTTATATGTGCAATTCATTGAGAAGGCCTGAGATAAAGGACTCTATTATCTCTTAATCGTGGTGTGGTTGCTTTATATTTCAGGCCGCTAACTAACCATGGTTAGCCTTATTTTTCATCAGGTTCTGCTAAACTGTGTGTTGACGATTCTTATGTTGACCCCTGCGCCTACTGTGATCGCTGTTGCACCTTCCAGGTTTGATATTATAACCTCTTTCTGATCTTATTTCTCGCTGCACTCTCTCTGTTTTATACCTCTACAGCTGCTCTCTGCCCTTTCATTTCAACTCCAAATCTGCTTAGTCCCTCTACAATCTTTTATTTTTCTTTTCCAGTCTTCAATTGATATTTGACTAAGTTGTTGAATTGAATTTACAAAACCCATTAACATGATTGGTAATGTGTTTCCACTAAATCAAATCAATTTAGGAAGAGTGGTTTATTGGTATAAATGATTGAGGTATATATAATAATATAAACAAGTGGTAGTTGATTGATACATATCGGTATTAATTTAATGCATTTGAATTTGATTTAGACAACATCTAAGTCTATTTCTTTGGGCTTTATTGTATCATTTAGATGGATTGATTTATTTCTAGGTTTTTGGCATCTTTGTGTGCTGCCTTTGAGTTTATGGATTTGGATATTGTTGATTGTTTGTGGGTGCTACTGATTTGGGTACTAAGTGATTGGATTGGTACTTGATATTGTTAATGTGGTTAAGACTTTGCTTCAATTCTTAGACCCTTTGTCTATTTTGAGCTATAAGAAGTGTCGTTCTTTTCATGTTACTTCTGTTTTTATTCTATCATATAGTAATGGTGAGACATTGTTCCTCATCGCAAATGTTGTCGTAATTCTTAGATAAGGTATATATGATGTGCGAGCAGAAAATCTTTAACTTTTAAGGGATAATGGATGTGTTAAGGTTCACATAGGTTGAATTGGATTATGATATGTGCTATATATGAAGTGACTGTAATTGAATTTTTCTTTTCCTTTCTGTAGTTTGATGACAATTGGTTTCATTTTTCAGGTTACGTCGTTGTTGATTTTTGATCAGTCTCTCTTCATTACTAGACTAAGATTTGTCTATATCTCAGTCTTCATCTTGGGTTGAATACATGACAGTATACTATATGCAACTAACCGAGAACTTCAACATCTAATGTGGTATTGCTATGTGTGTTTCTGTATGTCTCAGAAGTCTTTTGCTTTCTATGTATGTGTTTGCAGTGAATGTTGCCATCTTTTTTGCGATATGCTATTTCGTCAATGTCATTTGCTATTTTGAACAACTTATTTTATTAAGTCTAATTTGCAGTTCTTAATTATTATGTGTTCTTTGGAATTAAATTTGATGAATTGTGATATTTTTATTTAATCTGAGATACCAAGCTTTACACACTTTTTGTTAAATGATCGACATGTAGTTTAGATGGATTGAATTATTTAGGTGTGTTATGCTTTTGTGTGTTGTATTGATATATGCATCCATTGTAATTTGCAGTCATGCTCTTGCTTCTATGATTAAGATTTAGTGAACTTCTTATTTTCCAACTTTTTTTCGGATGTAAAATGTACAATTTTGTGCTGATGTTGATTAATTTATGTACTTCATAGAGGAATGAGCGTTGTTGTCGGTGATTGTTTTCAACATTGCCGTCTATAAAAGAAAGCCAAGAAGAACATGAGTTTTTTTTTTCAGGGTCCATATCGTGTCTATTCAATGTTCTGTGTATATGTATGATTGAAATATATACGACGGCTGTATACAACCAGCAGTTAAAAAAGTGGCCGCAATTTTTTTTATGGCCAATCGGGTTTGTATTCTGTGAGATAACTATGTTATGTTTAATAAAAGATTATACATTTATTAGGAAAAAGCGTTGCGTTTTTAGTTTTCACATCTTTTTCTCCTTTTATATTTTTGATTGTATGTTATTAGAGTTTGTGTGTTGTTTGATTGGTTTTAGAAGATAAAATAGTGTTGCATTCGCTGTAATCAATACGTGGGACAACAATTTGTGATCATGACTATGGACTTATTGATAGAGTTATTCTTATGTGGCAATTATGAGATTGATGTCTAATTAACAAATACATAGTCATATCATATATTTATGATTCTTCAATATCTAAAATCTAATCTGCCACTATTTTTTGTAAAAATAAATAAAAAAGGTAATTCAATTGAAAATAAAATCTATATAATCACATATAGTGCTAATTAGGATTAACTATACTAGCAATACGCTTTTAAGATATGTTAATAGAAATTAAAATTTCACAATTAGTTATAATTGGATGGATGAAGCCAATTAGAGATGGAATACAAAAAATAGTTTTCTACGCCTTAGGATGGTGAGAGGTACGATTATTTATTGGTCTTCTCTATTTGAATATACCGACAAATCTTTCCTTTTCCTGCATTCTAAAATATATTGATGATGTTGTTTGTTGGTAATTAAAACCATAGTTATTTTATGACACTAACATTTTTTTTGTTCTTATTATGTATGTTTTTCTATTTATATTTATTATGTTCAATAAAACCCTCATGGTAAAACTCATATTCTCAAACAATTATTTTTTTGGCTCATGTTTAGCTATGGGTAGGAAGAGAAATGTGTGCATTGATGCAGCCGCGACAACATCTGGTAGTTTCTTTCATATTATGTTATTTTTTGTTCTGTCTGTCTATATATATTTGTGTACCTTTTTCATGCCTAAGTACATGGTTAATTACTGACCTTAATTGTTTTGTTGTAAACATGTTATGTAGAAAATGATCGAAACATGATATATTCAAGTAGAAGACGAGTTTTTTTCCAACCTTTTTGCGACGATTCTTTGTTAGAGACATCAACACAGAAAAGTGAGAATAGTTTATATTTCGAACAATATATTGTCTGCATTGTGATATTAACTAAGTTTATTTTTTCCCTTTCATCTTTCTGTTTCAATTATTGCATACAAGTGTATATAAACCTTTATTTATGAACATTTTGTAGGGACAACGACAAACAACATCAATGATGATATAGATCTCGACGAAACTATTGCAGGTGATGAAATATTAGTCCTTTTTTTTCTTCCAATTTTTTAAAATATGGATTACTGAATGGAATTCCGATTAATTTTTTAGATATGATGCGTAAGAGGAAATATGATTCCATTGACATAGGAATGAAGTCAAATCAAACAGAACCTTCTTCCTCTAAGAGGTTTATCTCATCTGTTGGCACTTCTCAACAATGTCTACCTTCTGATCAGTTAATGACTCATGCCCACCAGAATAGTGATAATGAAATGCATGAGAATAGTGATGAAGAAGATGTTCATAGAATTGTATCAGGTATTGCTTGCTTTTTTGTCTTCTTTGATAAGAATGTTGCATTTGTATCGTGTATTCATATCCCTAAGCTCAGTCATTTTTTCTATGAATCACGGATGAATTGTTTTTTATATAATTGTCAATTGATTGCCTTTTAAAAAACTAATATTTCCTTGATCATTTATTGATAAATTTAATCTTATTTATGTGTCACAAATTATAGGTGTTCGTTTTGGAATTTTTGGGCAAGTATCGTATCAACAGAGTCGAGCAGGTCAAAAGAAATTTTTCTGTCTATTATCCAACACGCAATATTTGTTGACAATTATTACTAACCATGCATTATCTAATTTATATTACTATGATTCATCTTGCAGATGTTATTGTTGATTACGAGGATTGTAGCGATGATGATTATACATGTAATTATTGCGGCGCTCATTTTTGGATTAATGAAGCATTACAAAGAAAACAAAATGGTCAACCAATATATACTCATTGTTGTGAAAAAGGTCGTGTTCAACTTCCAATATCACATCCAACACCTCATTTTCTCGATGAATTATTGAATCCTATTAATGGTAGAAAGAGTGTGTTGTTTCGTGATAATATTCGAGTGTATAATTCTATGTTTGCTTTTACATCTATGGGAGCTAAAATTGAATATGACATAAACAGTGGAAGAGGTCCTTATGTTTTTAAAATATGTGGTCAAGTACATCATTTAATGGGTTCTGTTTTGCCATTAGAAGGACAATCTCCTAAATATGCTCAATTATATGTATATGACACGCAAAATGAAATTAGAAATCGTGTTGCTGCTATTGATCCAAATAATTCAAATAATGAAATTGATTTTGATATCGTAAAGGGATTAGTAGAATTATTAGATGGATGTAATGAATTAACAAATGAGTATCGCTTTGTGAGAGATGTTTTTGAGAATTCTTTATTGCCAAATTTTAATATGACTGTACTTGATCGCGAAAAGAATGATAGCAAATAGTATGAATTACCTTATGGTGGTGAAATTGGTGGATTGATTGTGGGCGACATAGGTGAATTTAATTCTAATAGAGATATAATTATTCGATCTAATGAAGGATCTCTTAAGCGTATCTCCAAAATTCATCCAAAACTTATGTCATTACAATATCCGCTTCTTTTTCCATATGGAGAAGATGGATTTAAAATTAAAATGAAATTAAGATCAATGCCGGGTGATGTTGATAACAACGATAGAAAATTAACCATGAACAAATTTGTGTGTTATCAAATTCATGATAGGCTAAATCAATCAAGCACTTTGTTAAAAGGCGGAAGATTATTTCAGCAATACTTAGTTGATGCATATGCAACTGTTGAAGAAAATCGTTTGGAATATATCAGACATCACCAACCATAAATAAGGTCTGAAACAGTAAATAATTTATCTACATTTATCTCTGAAGGAATTGTTCGAGGCTATGATGTTGGAAAAAGAATTTTTCTCCCTGCTACTCACACAGGTAGTCCAAGAGATATGGTTAATAATTATCAAGATGCTATGACAATTTGTAGAGAATATGAGAATCCAGATTTGTTTATCACTTTCACATGCAATGTCAAATGGCCAGAAATTTTGAGATATTTTGAAAAAAGACCTGGATATAAGGCTGAAGATCGTCCGGATATTATTTGTCGAATTTTTAAAATAAAGGTGGATGATATGATTGCCTATATTAAAAGTGGAGTGCCTTTTGGAGAAGTCCATGCTCATGTATATACAATTGAATTCCAAAAAGAGGGTTGCCACATGCTCATCTACTATTTTGGCTAAAAAATGAATACAAATGTCATACAACAAATGATGTGGATTCCATTATTTCAGCAGAAATCCCTGATAAAAATACTAATCCAAGATTATTTGAAATAGTCAGCCAATTTTTGATTCATGGTCCTTGCGGTCAACTTAATCCATTTTCACCGTGTATGAGAGACAAATCATGTACTAAACAATTTCCAAAGCCATTTATAAACAACACAATTTTTCAAACAACTAACTCTCCTCAGTATAGACGTCGTGATATTGATTCACATTTTGTCATAAAAAAAGGAGTTGAAATTGGAAATAATTTTGTTGTACCATATAATAGTAATTTGTTATTGAGATATAATACTCATATAAATGTTGAATCATGTTCTCAATCAATGTTAATAAAATATTTGTTCAAATATATAAACAAAGGACCTGATAGAGCACGCATATTGATTCATGACAATGTAAATGATGAAATTCAAAATTATCTTAATTGTCGATATTGAACTCCTCATGAGTCTGTGTGGCGTCTATTTGAATTTTCTATTCATTCTAGGTTTCCTGCTGTTCAATATTTGAAAATTCATTTGCCTAATGAACAAACTGTTTGTTTTCATGGATCTAATTCTATTGAGAATGTCTTACAAAATCCATGTATAGGTATTACAATGTTGACTGCTTGGTTCGTTGCAAACATGACTTATAAAAAGGCAAGAAAATTAACATATGTTCAATTTCCCAGTAAATTTGTTTGGAATGATAATAAAAAATTATGGACTCTAAGAAAACGATATCATGTTCTTGGTAGAATAGCACACGTGCCACCAAATGCTGGGGAATTGTATTATCTTAGAATACTTTTGAATATTCAAAAAGGATGTACTGGTTTTGAAACAATTAGAACAGTCAATGACAAAGTATATTTTACTTATCGAGAAGCATGCCAAGCTTTGGGATTATTAGGTGATGACAAAGAATGGATTGAAGCATTATTAGAATCTACTTTTACTGCAACTTCTGCTCAAATTCGTTCTTTATTTGTTACAATTATTTTGTTTTGTAATGTCTCAGATCCAAAAGTTTTGTTTGATACATATTGGATTAATATGTCTGATGATATATTGCACAGAATAAAATTAAATTTTGGCATGCCAAATATCATCGTCCCTAATGATGATTTAAAGAATCCTGTTTTACATGAACTTGAAAAGTTATTTAACATGTCATCAAGTAGTTTAAAAAATCATCAATTGCCAATGCCAATAACACAACAAATACATGAACTTGACAATAGGCTTATTAGAGAAGAACTAAATTTTCATTGTGAAGCATTAAAATTGCAACATTCCAACTTCATCACTAAATTGAATACTAAACAAAAAATTATATATGATCAAGTGATTAGTGCTGTAGAAGAAAAAAAACCAAGATCGTTCTTTGTCCATGGCTGTGGAGGTACAGGGAAAACTTTTTTGTGGAATACCATAATTTCAAGATTAAGGTCTGAAGGAAAAATTGTTTTAGCTGTTGCATCATCAGGTATTGCTTCATTATTACTTCCGATGGGGAGAACAGCTCATTCACGTTTTGCAATAAAACCGATTATAGATAAAGATTCAAACTGTAATATAAAAAAAAGAACCAATCTTTCTGATTTAATTAAAAAAGCTGAGTTGATAATTTGGGATGAAACTCCTATGTGTAATAAGTGGTGTATTGAATCAGTGGATAGAACACTTCGTGATATTTTGCCAAAAAAAGAAGAACTGTTTGGAGGGAAAACAATTTTATTTGGCGGAGATTTTAGACAAACATTGCCAGTAATACAAGGCGGCAGCAAAGAACAGGTCATTCAACAATCATTCAATAATTCATACCTGTGGCCTAAAATTACAGTATTTCATCTCACTGAAAATATGAGATTATCAACCAGTGCTTTAAACAATGTAGAAAATGATGAAAATAAACAATTCGCTGAATGGATGTTACAAATAGGTGAAGGTCGATTAGAATCAAAATTCCTTACAGATGATCCAGATGTCAGTTGGATTGATATACCAAAAGAATTACTCATCGATTGTGCGATTGATCCTATCAAATCTATTTTTGAAGCAACATATCCTAATTTTTTAAACAAATATAATGATATTGACTATCTAAAAGAACGTGCCATAGTCACCCCAAAAAATTTGGTTGTTCAAGAAATAAACAATTATGCAATTAAATTATTGCCTGGTCAAAAAAAGTCATATTTCAGTTCAGATTCAATTTCATACAATTCAGGTGATAATGAAAATATGAATCTTTTATATCCTATGGAATTTTTGAACAAACTCGAATTTAATGGATTACCAACCCACGAACTTATTTTGAAAATTGGCATGCCGATTATGTTATTAAGAAATTTAGATCAACTGCGTGGCTTATGCAATGGCACAAGATTAATCGTGACAAAATTATTTGAGAGATTAATTGAAGCAAAAATACTTACAGGAAATAACGCGGGCCAAACAGTTCATATTCCACGAATTGTGTTATATGCTACCGAAACTAAGTGGCCATTTATATTTAAGAGACGTCAATTTCCCGTCCGACTGTGTTATGCAATGACAATAAACAAAAGTCAAGGTCAATCACTGAATCAAGTTGGAATATTTTTGTCAGAACCAGTTTTTACTCATGGACAATTATATGTGGCGATATCAAGAGTGACATCAAAGAAAGGACTTAATTTTTTTATAAATAACGATAACAACATTCCCAATAATTTTACAAAAAATATTGTCTATAAAAATGTATTAAAAGGTGTATAATTGTTCCATAATTATTCTTATAATATATACACTTTTAAATACTATAACTAAAAATTGTGCTAAATATATATTTTCGCTTATTATTTTATAAACATCGAATTATAATAGACAAGATCAATCTCACTTAAATATCCCTCTATTGTATCCATCGATTGATTTCTCAACATTTTTTGTAATTAAAAATATTATATTTGATATCCATTTTTATATATTACACATCTATAAATATATTCTATTAACTTCTCTTGCTCCATCATAATAATACAATCTATTTTTTTTTGTTTTTTTCCCTCTTTCCCTTTTCGTGGCTTTCTCTATTTTCTCTATCACAAAAAAAATATTGTTTCGTATTATTTGTTAATAAATTTGTTACTCTCTTTCTAAATTTTATTTCTGTGTTAAAAAATTTAATCTTTTCTTCAATGTATATATTGTACAGAAATATTGCATATATATTCACTATAACCTAATATTGGCCTCCAACCAAATTAATCAAGAATTACTGGGGAAAACAATTTGTTTCATTTTTTGGGTTAACCCAAAATTTGGGTTTCGTCTCTCACTCACTGTTCTTGAGACGGGATGTATCTCTCTTCTGCCAATTTCACCAACCGCACATGCACTATCAATCATCCAACCTTATCTCCATCAAACGATCGTCGTCGGAATTCAGTCTGTGGCAAACCAATTCAATTGAATTGGTGAACTATGCAGTCCAAGCCCTCTATCCTTTAAACCAACCCAGTTCAATTCCAACCCAATTTCTCCTGTTCTTGATAGACCTGGTTCACATTTCTCCTGTTGCTCACAGAACGTACGTGCATCTCACCCAAATCTCCACTAAAAAACTAACTAATCTCCAGAAAAAACAGAGAGAAACAGATGGCGTCTCCTCCAGTGACTTTTCTCTTCATTATAATTGCCACAACACGCAGAAGTCTACAACTGTGCTTGGAAATCAAGACCGGACAGAATATCCACAACAAAAGGTATCGCACTTCGTCAAGATTTCAACCTCAGTCCGGCGCTGTCAGTAACAAAGGTCTCTGTGTTCATTGTTTCAATTTCACAATTTTCCTTCTTTGAATTTTGATCTGGGTGTCTGTTCTATGGATTGATATGCTTGAACAAATTTACTGTGTGATAAGAGAAGTTAGTAAGGAGGTGTGCAACCATTCTTTTATCCAACATCAATCCATATTTGATAATTACTGCGCTAAATATAATCACAGTGAGTGAGAGATACATCCATATTTAAAAATATTATATACTACTGGGTTGTATGAAAGTAGTATACATATAAGATTCATATTTGGCTATATGTTTATATAGCTCTCTTATCTTTTATATTAAAATTGAAATCACGTTGGCAAACTTATGATTAGTTTGCCACTATCACAATCATCTTATTCTGGAGTCAAGCATGTAGAAATAGCCACAAGATATTTTTAAGCTTTTGTTGTCGCTGATTGTTTTCATTCTTCTGTCTTTGGTTCCTTTATATACATTTTTGCTCCAGCTCTTAGTCATAAAACAGTTTTAGAGGGTTGCATATATTGATAAACGAACATCTGCTGAATTGGACAATCAGTGTAACAAAACCATGTACAAATCAATGTGTTTGAAACCATGTTAACTTTTTTTAAACTTTTCTGTTCTTCACAATTTGAAATTAAGGATTTAGGAGGATGTATTACTTAGAACAAAACCTTGGGAAGAGTATTTACATACAGGAAGTGAAGTTAGACTAATAGCGAGCTTCACCAACTCAGGGTCACAAGCTATATCCACATGAGTTGATCCTCCCTATATGAGATACCACATCAACAGTTCAACAGTAACAAAAATAAAGAACACTAATTTAGCTGTAATACTGACACCAGAAAGTATTAGAAAAAAGATTTGCAGTATGGGAAGCAATGGTTCACAACACTATCCATTTGTTCATGTATGGATGAAAAATTACACACCTGTTCTGCAGCAGTAATGACTGATGCAACATTTTCCTTGTCAAAATTTTCCAAACCTAAAATGATCTGAAAGATACAAACAGACAAACTCATTAACATGAATGTAATGCATTTTACTTTCTCAGCAACTAAACTAGCAAAAGATGATAGGTTTGCTTTACCTTGAGAGCTCTATGCTCATGAAAATCCTTCAAGACTGATTCTTTAGTAGTTGAGAAAAGTGCCTTGATGGTGAAGGAGGCTCTTCTTTTCAGAGGCAAGCATGTTTTTGAAGATAGAGAATGGCCCAGAAGAGAGTTTGAGATAGGTCTCGGAGGTAAGTGAGAGGTTGAAGAAGCCTGCATCTTTTCGCTCCAGCAGCTGAGGTTTGGGGGATGGAAATTGTGAAGAAAATAGAGCTAGCTAACTGGCTTGACCTGCTCTGAGAGATATTTAGAAAAGTTTTAGGATAACTGGCTTTCTTTAGCATTGAAGAAAATAGAGCTAGCTACCTAAATGAGGTTAACTTGCTTCTAGAAATATTTAGGTTGGATTTGGATAACTGGCTTTCTTTAATCTGACCATTGCTATTTGTTTTGCTGTGAACTATATTTCTGAGTTCTTCTATGTTCGTATGTATCTGTAATTTCTGTTATATAATTTTACAATTCAGTTTCATCATTCATAATCATGCCACAGATCTTGACTAGCCTTTGTTGCTTCTTTTTGCACACTGTAAACCCCTAGAATCCCATTGCTTGATTTGATGTATAAATGGCATTTGGAAGTTTGTAGCATGCATTTTGTTGTTGTGTGTAGTGTATGTAACAACAGATCTGGAAACATATTGTTCTAATAGTTCTTTCCTCAATCACACCTCATTTTACTTTCTCCTGTTACATACACCACATACAAGTCTTCCTCATCCATTATTGGCTAACTTTCAAATTAAACATGATGTAACATCTTGTTACAGTGTTGCACTATGTATAATACTTATGCTAGCATTCATAATGAATTTCTTTTTCCCCTAGGTTCATCAGAAATGACAAACTTGATAAGGAACATCAAGCCATTCACAATTGGCATGGCTGTTAAGGCACGTGTTGCTCTGGAATGGAGGCCTCGACTGTTTGACAGTCTCGAATATGATGGAATCCACTATCTCTTGGTGGATGAAGAGGTGAAATGAAATTTCATTTGCTATATACAATGAAATATAATTGCTGCTTTATAACAGTTTTTGCTGTCACCTTGACTTTTTCTTTCTAAGCTGATTTCTAAATTCTGCATATTTATTGTTTGGCTATTGGCAGGGTTCATCAATCCATGCTATGATTGATGAATGTTATTATGGACACATGCCGAAACTGATGACAGTGGGACAAGTATATGAGATTCGCTGGTTCGGTTCAAAGAGAGATACTGCCAGGCAGAGAGTTTGCCAACGTGATATCATCCTCACCTTCACTGCAAAAACTGAGTTCAATGAAGTGAAAGAAGAAATAGCCACAATTCCAAGATGTGCTTTCAAATTCATTGAATTTACTCAGCTGCAGCGAGAGGCAGAACATCAAACCCTGCTTACTGGTAAGTTGGTAAACATATGTACATATGTGTGTACGTGTTGTCAGTATATGAAGTGCATAACAAGATACTAACATTTTTGCTCCAACAACTGCAAGATCTGTACGGTTGCATCAAAGCAGTGAAAGAACCGATAGAAGTCACTGTGAAGAACTCCAAAAGGAAGCAGATCAGAACTGATATTAAATTCATGTTTATAGGGTATGTTTTTCTACAGACTTTTGGCCATACGTTTTGATTCATATGCTGATCAAATATCTTTTTTACAATATAATTAATCCATGACCACTTCTATCGATTCATATTTATTAGAAATATTGCTTTCACTGATGTTACACACTGAATGTACAGGAGAGAGGAAATAAAAATCACATTGTAGGGAGATGTAGCAAGATCATTTCCTATCCAAGAAATCAGTGAGTCTCCTGAACCTGTGGTCGCAGCCTTCACTGCAATGCGGATAACAAAGTATGAAGGTATTACAATTGACTTATGCATCATCATTTATATTTGTGCTCTCTGTTATTTGGAAATGTTGTAGGAATTCAGTGTTGTTTATAATCTGCAGCATAAAATTCATGTTGTTTCAGCTTAACACAGACAGTTTTACTGAAAGCAGATTAACCTAAGCATGGTTTTTTATGTTGTCTTAGGGTATGTGGGAGCATCCAGTACAAACCATACATGCATTGTTCTCAATCCACAAATTGAGCAAACAGACAAATATAGAACTGAGTAAGTATCGTATAATATAATTGCTAATGATCATTCTGGAAACAGCCATGCCAATTTCATTTGCATTGCAGAACTGTTTTCAATTTTTGCCATGTTTTCAAAGCTTCTTTGCCAATAGTTTAAATCTCTTAGATGTCTATTAATCTGACTTGCAAATAGAATAAATAACTTTGGACGCAAGATTATTCTGCTGCCTCAATGGCTGCGGCTGCTCTGTCTGCCTTTACAGAATAAATAACATTGAAATTGCAGTTGCTATAAATGCATTTCTGTGCCTCAATCATCTTCTATGCTATGCAATTTCCCTGTTGAATTTGATGCTTTTTTATGAATAAATGCCACTTGCTTGCCCTTTTACTGACAACCTTCTTTTATGTCCGATTCTCAAGAACAGGAGACAAACTCAGTATCTTTGCTACACACTCAAAAATGACGCTATCGGGAGAAATCAATGAAACAGACATGAAGACTGTTGCTGAACTGAAAACTTTGGATCCCGCAATACACACGGTATGTCATCAGTCAACTTTCTCTGCCTGAGAATCTACAAATTCCCAGCTTTAATTATGTGTGTTATCTTTGAATTGCTTCATCTTTCAAAAGTTGCTCAGTTTATTGAGCTATGTGTGAAAACTGAAATCTCTACTACTTTGTTCTATGGCAAGCTCTTAAAAGCAATTAGGATTTATTTTCTTCTTTTGGATTATGGTTCGCTGTCAAGTCATGTGCCGCCATAAGAATACTGTGTTTGCTTGGAATCTTTGAATTGATCTTATGCTAATAAATGCAAGGTCAGATAGCTCTGATCCTTCGTACGAATAACTATTATTAGTGGTTTTCAATTAGTTTCCCAAATCAATTCCAATGTGTTTAGTTTGATATGTTTGTATTTTCTGCATTACACTTCGTCTCTGTGTTATCCTTCTTATGTGCAAGGTATTATCTTATATGTGCTTAATTGTTGTGTGTGTCCAAATTCAGCCACTGTTGTGTTATAATTCACATCAATAAATGTAACCATATGTACTGTAAATCAGTCTTCATATAGTGAATCTTTATATACAATAATATTTCTGATCAGCCTGCTGTCTTTTTTTCCCCAGTCCAAATCAGTCTTCTGTTCGGCAGTTGTAGCAAGATTTTTTGCCGAAAAAGGATGGTGGTACAACTCCTGCTCCCATGACAAGTGTTACAAGGTTATGGTCAAGAATGAAGAGCAGGAAGATGAATATTTATGCCATGTTCATGGACAGAATAAACCTAAAAAAAGGTTGGTCTGCTCCTTCGCTGCTCTGCACAGTTGCACCTGTTCCTATTTGATTTCCACATTAATGTTACTGGCTTTGGCTTACTGATATGCATATGTGACTATCATGCAGTTATAAGACCTTCATGATTATTGAAGACGAACAAGACCAAGCAAGCATCACTCTTATGAGAAAAACAGCAGAGGAATTTTTTGATGCAACCTGTGAGGACTTGCTGAAAAAGAGATTCTACCCTACTGAATCAACCCTACCTCCTGAGATCAGCTGCAAGATCGGAAGAGAATTCTTATTTGAGATAAACGTCAACCAACATGGACAGTTTTACCTGAGGAGCAGCTGCGAAAATGATGTTGCCAACAAGAAAGCAGCCACGGAGAAACAGCTTCAGGATGCATGTCAACCCAAAGAACCCATCCTGGATACTCCTGAAAAAGGCTCTGGCTTAAAGAGAGCCACAAACAAAAGTGCTGCAATAAAACTATTCCTGAATGAAATCAATAAGGAAGGCAACCAGTAAGTACATTTTTGAAATACATTCTTTATGTGCTTTGCAACAATAATAACCATAAAATAACTGAAAATGCCTTATATTTTCAGGGACAACAGTGGCAGCAGTTCGACAACATGAGGACTGCTAGAAAATTGATAGGTACATTACTTATATGCGCTACCTAATAATGTGAAATTTATGAGCCAGATGGATCAATCTTTAGATTTTTTTTTCTTGATTTGTGATGTTTGTGTGTTTTGCAATGTCAGTCTTGGGGTAAACACGATAAGGAATTGCCTTTTGCTGGAAATGAAGCTATTTTGCATAGGAAGTTTGTGGAGTACGACAACTTCTTCAATTCCTTATTTTACTTAGTTAAGTGGATATTAGTATATCTAAGTTTGTTATTTTAAATCCAGCCAATTAGCTAATGTTGTGATCAAGAATCTGATCTTGATCTGGACATTAGCTGTTTTGTAAATTTGGTTATGTAATTAATTTCTCATGTTTGTATTAATCTGTAATATGGATAATGAATGTACATTTTTGCGTTAAAATGATTTCCACCCGCGCCTCGCGCGCGGGGTTCCTCCTAGTTATATACTAGCTATGTTCATGTAGCATGAGACGCTTATGGACTCGATCGCATGTAATGGTTCACTCGTTGTGTTATAACTTTGTCTATAACTAAGATACAAAACATCATCGGGTCAATCATCATAAGAACCATGTACATAACGAGTTGGGCTAAGCCATTTCCTATCTAACAATCGTGGTCTTGTTGTTCACAGGCCACTGTTCCTAAGCCCTGTTCATAAGCACAGTGAATCCTTGCGAGGCGTGCGAGATTTGCTGAAATCAACTCTAAATCTCTCTCTCTCTCTTTTTGGTCATTCGTTCTTATCTGGAAGAACAGCTGCTAACGTGCACATAGAGAGAAGAGAGGAGAGAACAGTGCGCTTAATTAGCCAAAGCCCATATAGCCGGAGAAGAAGAGAGAGCAGAGAGAAGAGATCGAGAAAAAGAGAGAGCTTTGCCAGGTCTGTAGAGCTGCTAACGTGCACATAGAGAGAAGAGAGGAGAGAACAGTGCGCTTTGTTAGCCAAAGCCCACATAGCCGGAGAAGAAGAGAGAGCAGAGAGAAGAGATCGAGAGAAATAGAGAGCTTTGCCAAGTCTGTGTGAACCGCTCACCGAAGGTAAACCAATAAAAAAATTGAAAAAAAAAATCATCCAACCTCTTATTCGCTCATCTCTCTCTGATTCGCTTTTTCCTTGATCTGGTAGTTCCCGCTGCTAATTTTTTGAGGTTCTTCTTCTTTTGCTGCTTATGCATTTGTTTTCGCGTTTTGATTTGATTATGTGCAGTGAGAATAGTTTCGATTTTGATTACATAGACGTGAGAAGCTCAGATTAGTTTATTGTTTTGTGGGTTCCATCTTTTCCGATTGGGCTGGCTCTGTGAGATTTCGGTTGGTTGAATTTGGGGTTTTGAACAAAGCATTTGGGAAGAAATGTGAGATATATGTGGTCGTTTAGTATGGATCTGGGTTGGTCATTTAGGGAGCTCCTAAAATGAATCTCTGGGCCATACAATTCTTAAGATAACGTACTCGCATCACAGAAAAAACACCTAGAGTGCTAACCAACTAGACCTAATTATGTTAACATTGGTTGGTTGTTAATTGTATGTAATTGTTGTTCGATCTATATATTACATTGCATTAGTGTCTTGAGTTTGATTCAAATTGACTGTTTGACCTCCAAAGACTTGGCAAGCCCCGAGGTTAGTTGGTATCACTATCATTGTCTATGCACAAGTATTAGCATGTTCTCTTTTCGATTCCATTCACTCACAACAAGCAAGAAAATTTATTCTTCTCCGTATGTTTCTTGCTGTCAAAACCTTTTGAGCTTGATTTAGTGAAATGGCTGTTTGGAGATTGTGAATCAGATGGATTTGGTTGAGCAAGTTTGAGCATTTTTCATTTTGCATGTTTAGTTAAGATTTTTGTTATTGGACACTGGACAGTAAGAGTAAAAATTGCATTTATATCATTTAATTCATTTATGAGGTTGCTAGACATTTCCTATATGACAACCGTTGTCTAACTGTTCATAAGCCACTGGTTATTCCTGGATTAGGCTAAATATCTGATTGGGGACTACTGTTCATATTAAATGTAGTTTTATGTGGTTTTTGCAAGACTGTACAATCCAATTTAAGAGATATACACTTTAAAAGATATACAGTCTGATCAATTTAAACTGTACAATCCACACCTGTTATATCGATCATGATTTCTGCGTCGTGTTGCATCTCGATCGAGTTTCCAATTTCTCCGCCTCTTGCCACAGCCATTCCCGAATCTGTAGACTCCTGAAATTAGTTATGTTCAGGTTTCCTTCTCCTTATATCCATCGGTTTGATCTCCGTCACGGTTTCAGACTTCGAATCGGCAAAGCATCAAGAATCCCGACCAAGTTTCAATGGGCTTCTATCTCTCTTTCTCTGTAATTGCAGCCCAACAAACACTTCAATACTGGGTTATTTAAAGGTGCTTTGGTTCACTTTGGAGGAGAGGCTACACCCCTCTGCAACCAAGCCACAATCTTGGGTTATTATAACCTTTAATAAAATTATGTCTCTTTTTGCATAAATTTCAATTTTTGATTGATTTTTAATTTTCAGATAATTTTTCTCAGTGGTGGGTTTGGCTTGGTTTGCATTGATGTCATTAGTTTTGATGGGTTGAGAAGAACGCTAAAGAGATGTAGGTAGGTTCAATGTAGGTACAATGATTATAGAGAAGAATGCTAAAGAGAGTGACGTTTAACAGATGTAATGGCTTGATTAAGGTACTAAGATCATCATGAGGGTGATATATATGTTTTATCTCACTCTATATATGGTGGGACTTATTCTTTTGCTATACGTAAACAGGATTTTCAATTAAAAGAGTTGATTGTTGACGTCCAGCATTGCTTACAGGTTCAATCATGGGTGCTGATTTGGTGTTGTGATTCAATCATGGGTTTTGTGTTTCTTGCTGTGTTCGTTACAATTCGTTTCTGATAGATGGACTATGTGCATATGTGGAAGAATTTTCCTAATTGTGCTCCTTTTGTTTGGCTTCATGTGAATTTTCAGTTTATTTATTGGCTTATTGTTGTTTAGCTGTATAGTTTTGAAGGTTTGTTATTCAATGATAATAAGCTATATCTGGCTTCATGCCAGATACTTTCACTTTGATTCTCCCTACCAAATTTGGATTTTATGAACATATTTTGTCATTTTTGTTGCTGTTACAAAATTACATTCTTTGTACCAAATGTCGTTGAAACATGTTTGGCTTTCATGTGAATTTTGATTCGAGAAGTTTTCAGTTTTTATGGCATTCAGTTAGTATCAATATAGCTTCTATTAGAGCTTCAGTAATTATGGCATTTAGTTTTAATGCAAGAAGTTTTCATCCTTTAGTTTCTTGCAGAAGTCTATTAACAAATGTCCAAAAACTGCAAGAACAAAAAGCAGCTAGCAGGAGATGAACTCTAGGATACAAAATGTAGTTTGTCCATATTGACAGCGTTTCTTTTTAGTAATGGCTTAGTAGGGAGACACACACTCACTCTGTTTCTTGATGACTACAATGAAAGGCTGGTCCTTTTATACCTTGAATGCCTCACTTTCCCTTCCCATTCCTCCTTTTCATTTCTCCATGGCTTCCTGTTTGTCTTTGAAACCAAACGACTTGGGTTGTTATCATTAAGTTTTTTGCTGTAATTGTTTACTTTATGATTATCTAATGGATTGGTTTACTTTAGGATTGTTATATTGTAATTGGTTTACTATATTGTAATGAGTTTCCATGTTACAATGATAGGTTTGGTGGAATCACTGATGTATTTGGTTTTGGTTTCAGGGAACAACTTCAAATAAGGCTTTGGGGCTGCTGAAGTGAGCTCTCAAGCAGCTAAAGTGAGTTTTTCTGGTATGTTTCTATGGTTTAAATTGTTATATTTATGCTATTGGTGACTTATAATAGTTGGGTTTCGTTGATGTTCAGTTGAATTGTTGTTATCAATAAATTATAAACGAGGATTTCTGTACTGTTATATTGTTATGTGACTTTAAGTCAATATATAAACTTGAACGGAGTCTGGTATCATGCGAAAAGGGTTTCATTACACTGTTTGTGACAATGTAAAAGTGTAATGGACTTTGTATTTCTAGGTAATCCACATTCGAGTAAGAAGCTGAGTGAGGAGGGAGATTTGATATTACACAAAGTTAAGATTAATACTTGGATTTACCTGACGATCCTCTGCGTCGACCTCACAAACTCTCAAGTAAGGTAATGAACCAACAAATCCAATTCACTGTTGCTTTCTTTGATTATTTATGTGATTATGTTACTTGATGCTTTTGTTTCGGATGGTTAAGTTTTGGTTTGGAAATACTCTCTCTCTCATAGCCGATGGAACCTTTGTAAAAGCATCAGATAAACTTGGTTTCTATTACTTGAACATTTGTACTGCATTAGAGGGATTGCTATATCAGTACCAACGTTGTATTTGGTTTTATCTTGATAAGTATTAGAGATAATTTCAGTACCAATTTAATTGATATTAGATATGTGGACAATGGAAAGAAGTAATAGATGGTTATCTGATTAAAGCTGTATACATCTAATCTAAACCCATTAAACTCAATCTACATGAATGATCACTAAAAACCCAAATAGCGAGAGAGAGAGAGAGAGTGGTTTTGGATTGCAAACATGAAGCACGCATGTAGATTGAGTTTGCTTGCATGAGTGTTGAACACTACTGAATTGGTATGTACACGAGTAGCAAAATACAACCCTATACCATTGCATGTAAAGACATTGAATGCTGCATGCATGCATTTTTGTTTTGAATTATGTTTCTTTATCCTAAAACCGAAATAAAGCACGGGTGCATACGGTCTCTTCCATAATATACTACTTTCTTCAAACTTTTACCTTCATTTGTGATTGCTATCAAATTCTATAATTGGTATTTTGCTATATCAGTACCAATGTTGTACTTGGTGTCAATGTATCCTGCATCACATACTTCTAGAAATATGTTAGGTACATCTTTATCTCATAAAGCTCCCTCAGATATTGGTGCTATATCAGTACCAATGATACATACCTGATTGGTTTTGTTTGTAGGTTAGTCTTAATCTGTTAGATATGTTCTATAAATGTTCAAATTAAAAAAACTGTGAAACATGTTTGTTTGAAGTATTTGTGCTGTCTTAGACATCATTGGAACATCCTGCCTGTAAAAGCTTTCATGGACATTCCATTAGGCCTGATTAGCACCGTCTAAACTTTGTCAGTCTCTCTTGCACTCTCTGGCCTCACACAACATTTTGAAGCATTCCCGGAGTTAAATATGAATAAGAATAAGTTGGTGATTGATTGCATGTTTGAAGTAGCCATTAGCTAGAAGTTGGTGTTGAAGTTTCACAAAGTGTTGAATATGAGTATGTCTTTAGAAGTGTTTACGCTTTTGCATATTTATTTTTATAGTCTGGAGGTGAATGAGGGCAATTCAATTTTAATTGGAATATGATATTCAGTCAATTTATTCAATATAATGCATAAGATTTCTTTCTTGGCCATGATATGATTGCAAGTGCTCTTTCTATACTATTAAGCAATTGTTATCAATGTTGAGTTAGATCGTAGACTTAATCTTCTTTTTTAATAGAGAACAATAGGAAATCAAAAAGAAAAATACAAGATCAATGTCCTGTTACAAGTGCTTTCGTCTATTCTTTTGGTGAAATTTGAGGTTCATCTATACCTTAAAGGCGAGTAGACCTTTTCATTTTAATTTTTTCTTTGCAAGATGAATGCTTCCTTTTCATTTTGATTTCTTCTTTACAAAATGGATTCTTCTTTTGAGTATATGTATATATGTATATGCTTTTACTAATCTGCTTGAATGAAATTCATTTAATTTTTTTATGTATATACATAGTTGGGTATTGTTTTGATTAGGTCTAAGCATTAATTTTAGAGTACTTCAAAGTCAATTCATTGCACCTAAGTAACTTGACAATCCTATTGTTCATAAGCCATTGTTCCTCATGTACTGTTCACGATTCGTGTGTGTGCGACGCGTGCTAAGGAATATATAGGCAAACCTTTCATACGTTGAGATGTCTCCTGACTAGATGATGCATATATGGGAAGACCATTTATATATTCCAGTTTTTTTGTTCTATTTTGGTGGAGCATGGCTTCCGATATAACATGGCCTTTCAAAATTTTCATAATAGTTGCACAGAAATGTTGGCTCCAGTATTTGATAGCATTTTGCGTGTGTTCTTTCATGTAATATGATTATTTGAGAGTCAGCAAGTATAGAATAGTTAGTTCAATTTTGTAGATTTGAAATGGTATAATTATATTTAGTTCGCTTTGTTGATGTAGGTGTTTATGCAAAAAGCTCTTAGTTGTGCCATTCTGTTGTTGTCTTTGTGGTTGCTGTCAATCGTTGTTGAGATCGATCATCACAAATTTTTAGGTATTTATATTTATATGTCTATGAGCAATAATGTGACAACTTTATTCGCAAGGAGTAGTTGACAAACATGTGTCTTTTTAGTCATAAAACTACAATCTTTCGGAATTCTACTTAGAATAGTAGGTTGCACAAAATAGAAGTTGCAATATGAAACTACACTATGGGTTCCATGTAATCTCAGTTATTAATGAGATTTTTGTTTCATAGCAGTATAGTTTTTTTTTTGTGTCAAACCTGTTTTTTTATCACTGTTGTGTTCGTATGAATAATTATTTAACTGTTAGCTATAATGATTGTTTTTACTTTCCAGTTATGAGGCAAAAAAAGGATCCAAATAACAAGAAGCGATTCTTCGAAGACATGGAAAATTTAGAACAAAGTCTGGCAAGCCACGAGACAATAATAGAGTCACACTATTTGGAAGGTGAAGGTTCAAGAGGATTCAATCCAGTGGAGAGATTAAGCAAAAGGAAGTCTTTTTTCAAAGAATCTGGAAATGTTGACTATGTGAAGGACAATCAATCAGGTAATCTAATTATATGGTGCATTAGTAGAAAACAGTAGGTGATAACATTAACTTAGAATGAATTTCCCATAAAAGTGAGACATTATTTGTTCAGTACCATTCTTGCATGTATATTCTCTTCACTTATTCTAAATATAGTCATAATAACAATAATGTGATATGCTCACTTTTCCCGCAATTTTTGTTTTGTATGCAATATAATTCTAAGAATTGTTCTAGGTTTGAAATGTATAGCACAAATATATTGTATCTATATCCTTATACACTTGGTATTTGTATTGATAGTAGCAGAGTCATATTGTTTGGAAGGTGAAGATTCAGTGCAGAGATTAAGCAAAAGGCAGTCTTTTTTCCAAGAGTCTGAAAATATTGACCATGTTCAGGACAATCGATCAGGTAATCTAACTGTATAGTGCATTAATAGATAACTTTTCTTCGCATTTTATAGTTGTGTATACATTATAATTCTATGAATTTTTCTTGGTTTGAAATGTATAGCACAATTATGTTGTATCTATATCCTTATACACTTGGTGTTTCTACTGATGGCAGTAAAATCACACTATTTGGAAGCTGAAGGTTCAAGCAGATCCAATCCAGTGCAGAGATTAAGTAAGAGGAAGTCTTTTTTCCAAGAATCCAAAAATGGTGACCATGTGGAGGACAATAAATCAGGTAACTTAACAGTCTTGGTATTTGTATTGATGGTTTTCTTAGATGATGATCTTTCTGTTTTATTGATATCAAATTCAGTGATGCACATGGTTTTTATCATTCAACTGTGTGTTTTTTTTTTCCAGGATGTCCCCATCAAGCGACGTTGGAAGAGGACAATAGTGAAGATGAAGGTGTTGATCAAGTTATATCAGGTATGGAATACATACAATGGCTTATAATGCATTATTATCATTGTGATATTTACTTCAATGAATATGAGAATAACTTTTTTTTTCTGTATTATGTTGATGTTGATGAATTTCTATCAGATATTGGACCATAGAGTAATTTTCTTCAAAATAGTTGGGTTTTTTCCTATATTATATTAAAGCGTATGTCAAAGTTTGAAAATTAAAATTTTGGCCTGCCTTAGTTTTTATGGTTTAAGAGAAAGTAGATATGGCGCTATATAATGAATATATGAAGGCACAAACGAGTTGTTCTAACACAGAATTTGATCTTGAGCATATTTTTAAACACATGTGGGACAAAATGTGGAAAGACATTAAAAGGACAACTCTAATTATTATGGATATTAACCTGTTGACAAAGTAGTAAGCATATATTAGTACACTCAATCTAAGAATACTGGTACATAATCTATTCTTCATTCGGAGATATACGATCAATCTGAGAATATTGTTTTGCATTATACAACATTGTTTTGTACAATCCGTCATATTATCCAGATAGATTTAGGTTACCGAAGGAAACTATGGATTGGTACTTCTCTACCCTCTTATATATTTTGCTGATCTCTAAAGTATGCATCTTTTTCCTTTTTGCCATGTGATACATCATTTGATCTCGATTAGGACATGTATAATCAGTGTAACCATACTTCTTTCTATTTATTACAGGTCTAGGTGGAACAATCTTTGGACATGCATCTTATCAACGAACTCGCACAGGTGATGACCAATTTTAATATCAATTCATTATCAATCATTAATTATCTAACACAGATTTTGATAATTGTGATTGCAGGTATGATTGTCCAGTATAACGATTCTGGAGATGACGCTTACGCATGCAGCCATTGTACGGCTTTATTCTGGTCAAGCGAAGCATTGAAAAATAAAAATAAAAATCAATTGATATATACTCATTGTTGCGAAAAAGGACAAGTCCAACTACCTATGTCATATTCAACTCCAACTTTTCTTGATGAATTGTTAAATCCAGTTAATGGCAGAAAAAGTGTATTATTTCGTGATAATATTAGAGTCTATAATTCCATGTTTGCTTTTACTTCTATGGGGGCTAAAATTGAGCATAGCATAAACAATGGAAGGGCTCCTTATGTCTTCAAAATATGTGGACAAGTGCATCATTTGATGGGTTATGTTTTACCTTCTGAAGGAGAATCTCCTAAATACGCTCAGTTATATGTATACGATACTCAAAATGAGATTTCAAATCGAATAACTGCTATTGATCCAAATAATGCAAATAACAAGATTGATATTGAAATTGTTAAAGGATTAGTGGAATTATTAGATCAGTACAATGAATTGACCAGATTGTTTCGATCTATGAGAGATGATTTTGAGAATCAATCATTATCCAATTTTGATATGACTATACTTGATCGTGAAAAGACTGACAGTAAACAATATGAGTTACCTTCTGCTTCTGAAATCGGTGGATTGATTGTGGGTGACATAGGCGAATTTAATTCTAATAGAGATATAATTGTTCGATCAAACGAAATGTCATTTAAACGAATATCTAAAATTCATCATAAATTAATGTCATTACAATATCCGTTTCTTTTTCCATATGGAGAAGATGGATTTAAAATTAATATGAACTTAAAATCAGTTGCAAGCAAAAGTGACAATAAAAATAGAAAATTAACAATGAACAAATTTGTATGTTATCAAATTCATGATAGAGTAAACCAATCGAGTACTTTGTTAAAATGTGGAAGATTATTTCAACAATATTTAGTCGATGCATATGCAACTGTCGAAGAAAATCGTTTAGAATATATAAGGCATCACCAACCAGAACTAAGATGTGAAACATGGAATAATATATCTACATTTGTTTCAAATGGAATTGTCCAATGTTCTGATGTCGAAAAAAAAAATTTCTTCCTGGTTCTCACACGGGCAGTCCAAGAGATATGATAAATAATTAACAAGATGCAATGGCAATTTGTCGAGAATATGGTAATCCTGATTTGTTCATCACTTTCACGTGCAATGTGAAATGGCCAGAAATTTTGAGATATTTCGAGAAAAAAACCGGGCTACAAACCAGAAGATCGTCCTGATATTGTCTGTCGAGTTTTTAAAATAAAAGTAGATGATATGATTGCTTATATTAAAGATGGAGAACCCTTTGGAGAAGTCCATGCTCATGTATGTACAATTGAATTTCAAAAAAGAGGGTTACCCCATGCTCATTTATTATTTTGGCTTAAAGATAAATACAAATGTTATACAGCAGATGATGTAGATTCTATAATTTCAGCAGAATTTCCCGATAAAAATATTAATCCAGAATTGTTTGAAATAGTTAGTCAACTTATGATTCATAGTCCTTGCGGTCAACTTAATCCATATTCTCCATGTATGCGAGACAAATTGTGTACAAAACATTTTCCAAAACCATTTATTCCTAACACAATTTTTCAAGCAATAAAGTCTCCTCAATATAAACGTTGTGATGATGATTCACGTTTTGTGCTTAAAAAAGGAGTTCAAGTTGGTAATAATTATGTTGTACCATACAATGCTAATTTGTTATTGAGGTATAATGCTCATATAAAAGTTGAATCATGTTCTCAGTCTATGTTGATAAAATATTTATTCAAGTACATAAATAAAGGACCCGATAGAGCTCGCGTATTGGTTCGTGATAATATAAATGATGAAATCCAAAATTATCTCAATTGTCGATATTTAACTCCTCATGAGTCTGTCTGGCGCTTATTTGAATTTTCCATTCATTCTAGATATCCTGCAGTTCAATATTTGAAGATTCATTTATCCAACGAACAAAATGTTTGTTTTCATCAAGCTAATTCTCTTGAAAATGTATTACAAAATCCAAGTATAGAAACTACAATGCTAACTGCTTGGTTTACAGCTAACAAGACTTATAAGAAGGCAAATAAATTAACATATACTCAATTTCCTACAAAATTTGTGTGGAATGATGATAAAAAATTATGGACCCAAAGGAAAAGATACCATGTTCTTGGTAGAATAGCACATGTGCCACCAAATGCGGGTGAATTGTACTATCTTCGAATGCATTTGAATGTTCAAAAAGGATGTATCAATTTTGAGGCAATAAGAACGGTCAATGAGATAGTATACTCTACTTATCAAGAGGCATGTCGAGCTTTGGGATTACTAGGTGATGATAAAGAATGGCTCGAAGCACTGTTGGAATCTACTTTTACTGCCACTTCTCCTCAAATTCGTTATTTATTTGTTACTATTATTCTATTTTGTAATGTTTCGGATCCTCGAGCTTTATTTGATGCATATTGGATTAAGATGTCCGATGACATATCACACAAAATTAAATTAAATTTTAATATGCCAAATCTTACCATACCTGATGACGAATTAAAGAATGCTGTTCTATATGAGCTTGAAAAATTGTTTAATCTGTCTTCCAGTAGTTTAAAAAATCATCAATTACCAATGCCAAAGACACAACAAATACATCAACTCGACAATAGGTTTATTAGAGAAGAATTAGATTTTGATTGTGAAACATTGAAATTAGAACATTCTCACTTGATCACCAAACTAAATAATAATCAAAAAATTATATACGATGAGGTGATCAAAGCCGTAGAACAGAAGAACCCACGATCATTTTTTGTTCATGGTAGCGGAGGTACAGGCAAAACTTTTTTATGGAATACTATAATTTTAAGATTGAGATCCGAAGGCAAAATTGTTTTGGCCGTTACTTCATCAAGCATTGCTTCATTATTACTTCCGATAGGCAGAACAGCTCATTCGCGTTTCAAAATTAAGCCAATTATAGATAAAGATTCAAATTGTAATATAAATAAACAAACCAATCTTTCTGATTTAATTGAAAATGCTGAATTAATAATTTGGGATGAAGCTCATATGTGCAATAAATGGTGTATTGAATCGGTGGACAGAACGTTGCGTGATATTTTGTCAAAAAAAGAAGATCCATTTGGAGGAAAGACGATTTTATTCGGTGGAGATTTTAGACAAACATTGCCGGTGATACAAGGTGGTAGTAAAGAACAAGTCATTCAAGCATCGTTTAATAATTCATATTTGTGGCCTAACATCGCAGTATTTCATCTAACTGAAAATATGAGATTGTCGACGATTGGTTTAACTCCTCTTGAAAAAAATGAAATTAAAGATTTTGCTGAATGGATGCTAATGATAGGTGAAGGTCGATTGCAATCTAAATTTTCCATGGATGATCCAGATGTGAGTTGGATTGATATACCGAAAGATTTATTGGTTGATGCCATAGTTGAACCTATAAAATCAATTTTTGAAGCGACTTATCCCGATTTTGATACCAAATACAATGATACAAATTATCTGAGAGAACGTGCTATTGTGACTCCCAAAAATGTAATTGTTCATGAAATCAATAATTATGCGATTAAATTAGTACCTGAAAATAACAAATCATATTTTAGTTTAGATTCTATTTCATATAATTCAGGTAATAGCGATAATATTAATGTTTTGTATCCCATTGATTTTTTGAATAAACTTGAATTTAGTGGTTTGCCGACACATGAACTCATATTGAAAATTGGTATGCCTATTATGTTATTAAGAAATTTAGATCAGATGCGAGATTTGTGTAATGGCACGAGATTAATTGTGACAAAATTGTTTGAAAGATTAATAGAAGCAAAAATACTTACTGGGAGTAACGTTGGAGAAAGAGTACATATTCCAAGAATAGTATTGATGACAACTGAAACTAAATGGCCGTTTACATTTAAAAGACGTCAGTTTCCTGTTAGACCATGTTATGCAATGACGATTAATAAAAGTCAAGGTCAATCATTAAATCAAGTCGGAATATATTTGTCAGAACCGGTTTTTACTCACGGACAATTATATGTGGCATTATCGAGAGTGACGTCGAAAAAAGGTCTCAAGATAATGATAAAAAATGGTAATGATGTGCCTAATAACTATACAAAAAATATAGTCTATAGAGATGTATTACAAAATATATGATATACGTATAACACATACACGTTACACATATGTATACAATACACAGCACAAAACCATGTTATATTTGTAACACATAACACACTGGAAACGGAAACAGACAATGTGAAATTTATACTCGGCCTCCTAAATAACAAAGGATAATGTTATACAAAAGAAAAAGAAAAAGACCATGTCAATCAACTAAAGAGATAACGGATCATTGTTTATACAGGTCCTAATGTAACAATCATGAACCAACAATCCATAATAGATTGGTTGCCTAAAAGAAGTTGGGAATTTACATTTTCGTCTTGACCTAAATTCTCATTCACTCACAAACCCAATACTATAATAGTTACCAAAATCATAATAAAATCCACAAACTTCAGATGCCACCAAATAGATGGTGGGATGTACATTAGGTTTATGGCTCTCTCAAAGGTGTGGATCAATTTTTATGTTTTCTTTCCACAAACCACGGTTTCAAAATGTGGCCGCGCCAGCACGATTTTACCGTCCCTTCCTCAAGGTAGCTATCATTACCATCTACTCTATGTTTCGATTGTTTATCACTGATCTCTTTGATTTCTGACCAATATCGTTCTCAATGAACCAGGGAGCACCAAATTTTCTTCCCAACACAAGCATATCTCAAAGAGGGCTACTGTTCTTCTACTATGGTTAGAGAAACAGGCCGTTTTATATTGAAAAAGTGGGCAGCGGCATCGTTCTTTCCCTATGTGGCTGATTTGATTTGGGCGAGGTCATGGTGCTGACGCAAGGCCTCAGCTTGGTGGTTGGATTTGAGGAGATGCTTGCCTCATATAAAAGGAATCCTACTCACATAGCTTATTTCTTCTTCTTTCCACTGTAACCAAACTCATTGCTATCAAAAGGTCAATTTCTTGCCATTTATTTCAATGGGTTATCCTCAAAGAGTAGTATCCAAACTAAAATTATCCTGTATAGTTTGATTATGAGGTGTGATGTGCTTAAAAGATCATAAAATCTACATGTCTGTTTTTTTTTTGTTAAGTCTTTTGTGGTCTGTGGCTTCTCATTGAAACTTTTCCTTCACTTTTTCCAATTTGGATTACTTTGCTATGTCGGGTGTAGTCTTTGTGTCTTTGTCATTCAATCATCTGTTAAAAGAGAACATTTTAAGTGGAGTGTGAACTGGGCTTGAAGACTATCTAATTTCAGCTTGCATGGGAGGGGTTTAGACAGCTCCAAGCTGTGGATATCGTTGTCATGATCCAGCTCTGTAGCGAAGAACGATGTAATTGATTAGTCACCCTAGCTCGGAACTATCAAAAGTCTTTTGTTGGAGCGAAACATGTTGATCGATAAGATAGTCTCTCACAATATATTTCGGCTTAATCACGGTCCTTTTTGTCAACCCGCGCTTCAGCGAGGGATTCACACCTAGTAATTAACAACCATCAACCTATGAGAATAGCGTTAGAGTGGCCAATCACTTCACTATCAACTGTTGGTTTTTGTAATCAATGCTACCTATGTATTCATTTGAATCAGATGTTTGTTAGTCACACATGAGATAAGTAAACTCATCTTCAAAGGAAAAAATCGATCTCATGATGGTGCGAATTCCTAGCGTCTTTGGTAAATTTAATATCTAATGACCATTACATCAAAATTCAATTATAACTCAATAATTCAATAGGTAAGCTTAAATGGATAAATCAGTTGTTGGTAGTGCAGTGATTGACCACCTGGATATTACTCTCATAGATTGAGAGATCATATGTTCAATTCCTCCGGGATTCATTTTTAAAATGAGAAGAAAAAAAAAACAAACAAAAAAACTTAAAATTACAACAAAATTGGTACGAAAACTAATGTCATTTTAGTTGGGCCCAGCTCATTATGGGCCAAATCCATACTGTAATTAGCTCGTTTTAGTTTTAAAATGGAGGGAAACCCATTTGATTGAGAGCCCAAAACGCGCGAACCTCTTTGGATTACCCGCCCCAAATTTCGTTAAAACTCCCAAACCGCCTACATTCGGGTCCACACCATTTTCATTTCCCGAATCTAAATAAGACCCGACTCATGGCCTCCACCACTACATCTCTCTCTTCCTCGCTCCACTTCTACACTCCCGCGCGTACTCCTCACGCTCCGTCACTCCCCACCTTCGCGTCTCTACCCAAACTCCACCCGCACCAAATCACACCCATCCGCGTGACTTTCAACCCCTCGATTGTCTCCGCGTCGGCGTTAAGATCGTCTTCGTCAACGGCTGCGATGACGTCATCGGGTCAAAGCGCGAAGAAGGTGGAGGTTTTCGACACGGAGGAGAAGCTGGCGACAGAGCTCGCGAAGTACACGGCGGACTTATCGGAGAAGTTCGGAAAGGAGAGAGGAAGCTTCACGGTTGTTTTGTCCGGCGGCTCTCTCATCAAGGCTCTCAGGTCATTTTAGAAAAAGCCCTAATTTTTTTTTTAATAAATAGTGGTTCTTTGAATAATTAAACGTCGTCGTTTTGATGAGGGCTAGGGTTTTGATGTTGTAGGAAATTGACGGAAGGACCGTATGTGGATGATGTGGAATGGGGGAAGTGGCATGTGTTATGGGTTGATGAGAGAGTTGTGCCTAAGGATCACGAGGATAGTAATTACAAGCTTGCTTTTGATGGGTTTCTCTCTAAGGTACATATATATATAATGCTTGAAAGTTTCAAGATTTGTTGTGAAATTTTAAGTCAATATTACTTTGATTTTTGGGGTACTTTAGTATGATGAAGTGCAAGTTATTTTTAAATTTGAATGAGCGGGTGATGATCCATGGTTAAGTGATTACTGATTCGTATAGTGATCGGGAAGAAAATGAATTTTTGATACTTTTGAATCTGGTTTACTGTGTTGTAGTGGTAGGATCACAGTGAGAAGTTTGATATTGGGAAAAGTTCTGGTCTTTTCTTTTGTTATATCTTGCTTTGAAAGATGGGAGGGAAGAGTTTTAGGTTTGAGTTAGGGATCGAAGATTAGAGGGAGTAAGCCATTATTTCCGACGAGAAATAACTGGTCGAATGGGAGGACATGATACTGTGTGGAATTGTGCCCGAGTTGCATTAAAAGTGAGAACATGATGGCGTGTTAGTGACTGCATGACAATCATCAAAATTGCTGCTATTTGGCGGAAGTGTTTGATTAAGTTAGTTCGTTACTGATAGTTAGGTTATCTTTCTCTAAGCTGACTTGTGTTAAAGTTGAAGCCTGTGTGTGGAATATATGTTTTGCATCCAATGTAATCTCGCTAAACTGTGGTGTTTTGGTAGGTGCCGATCCCTGCTGGCAATGTTTATGCCATTAACGATGCTCTGTCACCGGAGGGTGCAGCAGATGATTATGAGACTGGTCTTAAACATTTGGTTACGACCGGTGTGCTAGCCACTTCAAAGACAAGTGGATTTCCGAAATTTGATCTCATGCTTTTGGGTATGGGTCCAGATGGACATGTTGCTTCTCTTTTCCCTGGTCATCCTCTTGTCAATGAGAAGGAGAAATGGGTCACCTTCATTAAGGACTCGCCAAAACCACCGCCGGAGAGGATTACTTTCACCTTTCCGGTGATAAACTCTTCTGCATATATTGCAATGGTCGTCAATGGGGCTGGTAAATCTGGCGCTGTGCAGGCAGCTCTTGGAAAGAGTGAGAACTCCGATGCTTTGCCTGTTCAGTTGGTTGCACCTGAAGGTGAATTGACTTGGTTTCTGGACAAGGAGGCTGCTTCGAAGCTGTAGAGGGAAGATTTTCTTCAGCACCGTATGAGTTATGTAATGTGTGCTCTGCAGCATAAATCACTCTGGTTGAACGCTGCCTTTTCTTAGCAACTGTAACAGTAAGGAGTTGTGACCTTTTTTGGTCCTCCCGGTGGTGCAAAAATAAGAAACAAAAATAAAATGTTGTGTTACAGTATTCTGTCATGAATTTGAGCTTCATATCCTGTATCTTATGTGTTCGTATTGATTTCGAAAACAAACACTTCCCATGCTCTGCAGACATAGGTTTGGTTTCTGTTATGAGATTGAATGAAATCTATGTTTTGCATCATTTGGTTCTTGCATTCTGTAATGATACTTCTTCTGAGGTATTAGATTCGACTTATTTGGTGCGATCGAAGACTCTCAATTCTCCACTAAGCACATGTATAGAAAACCAATGCCTGATTATGGCACATGACTCAAACTCTGAAAGAAGCACCATCCACTTGTTCTGAACATGTGTAGTTTAATCAGGTACACTGTATAGTACGTACTGGAGGCATCAGATGGAGGTGCACGTACCACGTACGTACCCTTCTTGAATTATTTTTTTCCCATTACAGAAAGAAAGGTCACTTTGATTTGTGTACTTGCATTTGAGTGTGCTTTCACTGCTTTGCTCTAGAAGAAGAACAAGATAAGCGTATTTTTCTGAGAACGTGGTAGCTAGATCTTCTGTTCATCACGTTCATGGTTTGAAGACTTTAAAGAGCCAACGAACCTCATTTTTTTTTCTGCATGGCTGAGAATCATTGGTGTCTAAACCAACTACGTACTCTGCGTCTTTATTTTCGACGCTGCAGACATGATCTAGATCTATTAAACACAACAACAACTTCATTCGTTGTCCAAATGAACCCTCGAAATGTAACTGCAGCAGTTATGAACCAAAATTCCAACGAAAGCACAAAAGTTAATCTTAATTGGACGAAAGTTTACCTTAAGAAATGTTGGTTATACCGACTAAACTCATAATGATGTCGATAGCAGTGGAGAAAAAGCTTAATGATGGTGTGCCCATTTATGGATAACATCTCCACTAATGCCTTGTTAGAGTTGCTTTAGAAGACCAACACAGACAACTGGTGGCTTTTAGAAGCTGCTCCATTTTCATATAATCTCAGCATGTTTGAGTAGCTAGGCTGAGTTATTGAACTGAACTCTGGCCGGAGACAAGTTCCGGCTGTGTTGCCACTGTCGAAAATCGATCCCCACGCTCATATAGTGACTCGATATGGTTGTGTACGTACTCTGAGATATTATGCTGATCTGATCTAGATTGTCATTCATGATTGTACTAAGTTCTGGTAGGTGTTAAAAAAAGAGAACTTTAAAGTGTGTAGGGGCATGCAAACGTTACCTTGATTTACTCATTGCCCATTTCATGATTAAACCTTGCCATTCATCATTTTTCATGTTCTGTGTAACTACTGGAATATTTCTACTATAGTGCAAATTTGAGATCATGACACAGTTCAAGAATGTCTGAGATGCTTTGATTTGTTGCTTTCATGAAACAGACCACACCAGAAGCTAGATTGTATATATATTCTCTCTCTTTTCCATTGTTTACATTTTCTTTTCTTTTTCTTCTCATTCTCTGCTTTCTCTTTTATGGAAGAAGAACACGAAAGAAATTAAAGGCACCCCGGTCAATACGTGCTCTTGTTAAATTGCTTTCCGTCTGTAGACTCTCCACTTTTGCTTCACTAATCTAAGCACTGGCATTTCTTCATAATCACTTGTGTTGATTACTATTTAGTGCTGCTGCTGTGTGTATATATATAACTAGAATTTATGAGTAATTTATGGTATAAGTTCTCTCATGCACTATTCATCTAAACAATTAAACCTAACACAATTTAAATTTTAACAAATATTTCGCACACTTGTATTTTTTATACAATAAATACACCTAAAATTTAGACTTAAAAAGAATTGAGCCGAGTGAATGGAATGTGATGTTTTTAAGTCATTAAAATAAAAAGGTATATTGTTGCCACTTGTGAACAATTTTTGTGATGCTTAACCAGTCGTTAATCAACATCACAGGTCCCCGTTGGTGTTTACCTTCATTGAAATCTTCTTTCCATTTCTTTTGTAAATCACTAAATCCAATAGAACGGCGCCCAATTTTGTTGACCTTAACATACAATTCTGATAAAACCATTTTCTTAAGGCTTTCATTTTCATATAAGTTGGAAGGATTTGAAAGATGTGATTTTGATGGCGGCCGTTGGTGTTTGTTTTAAAGCTTCGAAACTACTAGTAGTGGACTGCCATCAATATATGTTTCATGTGTATAACATGGTTTAAGTGAAGTGTTACGTTCCACCACAGACACGGAGATACAGACACGCGAAAACATGGGATACGATAATTAAATTAATATAAATATAAATATTTAATATAAGTAGGCTAAAATTAAGATATAATAAAAATTTATTCAAGAACTTGTCTTTTAAAATTTCATATATCATTGATAAAAAAATTAGCATTGAATCGAAGAAGATGCTAAAGACAATAACATAATAGGGGTTAGAATGATTTTGTTTTAGTATCAAGACTTTTTACACTAATCTCCAAAATCTATAATAATTATGACTCGTACTAAAAAAATATAAAAGTAAGTATAATAATTAATGTACTAAAGTGTCCCCAAGTGTCAAAGAAGTGTTCCCGAGTGTTTAAGGAGTGTCCCAAAATGTCTAAATAACAATATTTTGGGACACGCCACGTTGCACTTTGGACACGGTGTCCCAAAACATCCACAAGTGTCGGAATATCAAACGCGTGACATGACATTAAAATGAAGTGTTGGTGTTACATAAGTAAAGTGTCACACTAACATTTTCTTTAAGTTTAATTTATGCAAATTAATCATGAACAAATCAACTTTGTTTTGACCGAGTTAGACCTTTTTTCATAAAAAAAAATAGAGCTTGAGCTAAAGCTACAAAATGCAATGAATGGTGACTATATCGTGGAAATGGCAAAAAAAAAAATGGTATTGTGTACAATTCATATTTTCGAACCACTAAATTTTTATTGCGGTCAAATATCATAATCAAAATTTTATATCAAGAAAATTAAAATACTATTATCTATTTTAATCTATTACGATCACATATTTTTTCTGATAATAAAATTTTTAAACATAATTTATATCATTAATCGATTATATACGCACCGTATTATTCTCTCCGTTTCTTCTCATCAAGGCCCCTCTACCACACTCTCCCTCAATATTTGTTGACTAACCAAATATGTCACATGATTGGGGTGATTATCCATAATGCACAATAGTTTAATCCACATGGGAAATGAATAATAGGAAATCCTTGACCCTATAATGAGAAAAGAAACCATTAGTTGCAAAGTATATACAGATGAATGAGAAAAATAAAAATACAAAGAGAGGAGGATATGGTATCAGCCAGAAGTAAGATTCCTTCTCTCACCCGCACACTTTTTTTTCATCATCCCTTTTTATACTACTCTAGACTCTAGAGAGAGTAGTCTAGACTACTCTCCCAGACAGAGAAAAGAAAGAGACTTGCAAAGTAGAACAACAAACCCAACCCAAAGCTCTCCTCTCTCTCTCTCTCTCTCTCTTAGAGATAGATCACAAGGGCATTTCGGTCATATCTCCCCTCATGGTCCCGTCCGGCACCGGCAACATCCTCAGGAGGTCCGGTGGAGGAGGAGGAGGTGGGTTATGGTCGGCGGCGCCGTCGGAAGTCGCCGTCGCCGTGACGGGCCTCGCCGGAATGGCTTTGGTGGTGGTTGCTCTGTTCTTCTTCTGCTCTGCCTCTAGGTAAAGAAAAAAAAAACACAAAAAAAAGAAGCAAGCTTTGAATTTTTCCAAACCCTAAACAAGTGAAAGTAGGAAGCTTTGAAAGAACAATAGATAGATGAGAGCTCTAAGACGAAGTCAGACTTCGTTGCCTTCGAATAGTTCGAATTCTTCGTCTCCTTCTTCTTCTTCTTCCACGACGTCTTCTTCGTCGTCATTGTCGTATTCGTGGGTTCAGTTGCGTTCGGTTCTGTTAGTCGTCACTTCTTCCTCACCGGCTCATTGTTCTTCTTCCTCCGATCGGTGAGTCTCTCTCTCTCTCTCTCTCTCTCTCTCTCGTTTTTGGTTCAGATCCCGATCTTGGGTCTGTTCAAGTTTCGATTTTTAAGCTTCATTTTCAGCTCATTCTACTTGTGTTTTCGGTTTTCGGTTTTTGGGTGTCTATTGATCTGTGATTGGTCACTGTTTGATTCGGGTGCTCACATTTCTGGTCAAGTTTGAATCTTTGTGTGTGTTGAAGTGATAGAATGTGATGAGTGTAGAGACAATGCTGGTGTTTTTAATATGTCAATGAACTTAATCTGAGGGTTTTCTATGGTTGTGGATCTAATTTGCGAGTATGTGTCTTTTTGAAACATGTAGAAAATGCTTAGTGAACTGTGATGGCTTATATTGACATTTACTGATTGTGGTGTTTTTTTTTTCAGGCATCGTCTTAAGTCACCCTGGTCGCGGCGCAAAAGAAAACATGCCCATTCGCTTCAGCAATGGAGACAGTCTTTCACACTGGAGGGGAGGCTTCGGGATGGTGGAGTTAAATTGGTGAAGAAAGTTCGCAGCGGGGTGAGTTACTGTAACAATCTAACTCCCATATGTTTGTTGCTTGTGGAGCTGTAGTGGTTGACATTATTCATCTTAACTTGTTTATTGCAGGGCGTTGATCCAAGTATTAGGGCAGAGGTTTGGCCATTCCTCCTTGGAGTGTAAGCATACTCGGTCCCTTTTCTATGGTTTTAACATTGATTGAATTAGTGCTTTTCTACTTACTTACCTCTGAGGTGCATCTTTGCTGTAGACCATGTAGTTTGTTATCCTAGTTTCCCTATCTGGTGCTTTAGTCTAACATGCTTAAGAAACAATTAGTGCTTGTAGACATGCTGTTTTATAATCTTCTAAGTTTGTGTTCAGGTCTTTTTGTGGCTGTAAGCCGGGTGTTTTTTGGACTTTGGGTCTCAAGAGCTTAAGCTAAGCCTGAGGCGTGTCATTTCTTTGTCAGCTTAAGTGCTCATGGGCGTTGTAGTCGAAATGTATAATTAATGTGAAACTTCAAACAGTGTGTTGGTCTTTTCTGCGTATGAGGTTCCCACTGAAGACAATATAACGAGTTCAAAATAAAGTTTACTAGTAGAGTTTGGCTAAAATTTTATTTCTTTGTCTGTGATTGTTTCTGCTACAAGTAGAATTGCAATGCTATATCATATAGCTATGATTTATACTGTGAAGTCACATAAAACATACCTACATATGCTGATTGGTGATTTTATGTCAACAGATATGAGTTAAACAGTTCAAAAGAAGAAAGAGATATTGTCAGATCTCAGAAAAGGTACTACTCCCAAATTCATTTAAAACCTTATCACGTTGCACGGATTCAATGCACATTTTCAAGTTGTTGTAATTTTGTGTCTATTTTCATTGTTCTAACTTCATGGTATGGTATGTGTCGTATCTGGTTGCAGAAAGGAGTATGAGAAACTACGCAGACAGTGCCGTCGGGCCTTAAAGCGCATCAATGAGAGCTCAAAGTTGAATGGTGTCAGTTGTAGTTTCACACCTGAAACAGATTCTCCCAGCTCTGAGGATGTGGTTAGTGCCAGAGTGTCCCTCTCCAGTGAAGAAAGAATCGCAGATTCTGAGTACTCAGATGACACTTCCATTATATTGTTGGATGGAGATGATACTTCAAAACGAGACACAAATGCTGATTCTAAAGCACTCAACTCAGACTCATCGGACTCAGACTCGTCTGAAGGATCCGAGGTGATTCAGGCTTGCCCCTCGTGTGAAGGAAAGGAAAAGTGTGATCCTGACATGACTACCAAGGATGATGTATCTCCCGTGAGGACAGAAGTCCAATCAACAGCAAGCAGTGAGGATTTTGCTACATGGAAGAGGATCATACGTCTTGATGCAGTGAGAACTAATGCAGATTGGATTCCATACTCCCCAACCCAGACAGAAGTTACAGAAGATCGGGCACGACGTTCTGCTGAGGCAGTTGGGTTGAAAGATTACGATCACTTGGAGCCTTGTAGAATTTTCCATGCGGCTCGACTGGTTGCTATTCTCGAAGCATATGCACTTTATGACCCCGAAATTGGTTACTGCCAGGGTATGAGCGATCTTCTATCTCCTATAGCTGCTGTAATGACTGAGGATCATGAGGCTTTCTGGTGTTTTGTTGGTTTCATGAAGAAGGCTCGACATAACTTTAGGCTCGACGAGGTAGGGATCCGAAGGCAGTTGCATATTGTCTCTAAAATTATCAGATGCAAGGACTCACATCTTTACAGGCATTTGGAAAAGCTCCAGGCCGAGGATTGCTTTTTTGTTTATAGGATGGTGGTCGTGCTATTTAGGAGGGAGTTGACATTTGATCAGACGATATGCTTGTGGGAGGTGATGTGGGCAGATCAAGCTGCCCTGAGGGCCGGTATTGGGAAGTCTGCGTGGAGCAGAATCAGGCAACGTGCCCCACCTACGGAAGACTTATTACTTTATGCAATCGCAGCTTCTGTATTGCAGAAGCGGAAATTGATTATAGAGAAGTATAGCAGCATGGACGAGATTATTAGGGAGTGCAATAGCATGTCGGGGCAACTTGATATATGGAAGCTCCTCGACGATGCACATGACTTGGTGGTAAACCTTCATGACAAGATTGAGACATCATTGTCTGCCGGATCTCTTAGCTAGTTTCTACCTTCATTGTTAGGATTCCCAAGTCCTCGCATCATTTTGTGTTTTGTTTTCTCTCCAAGCTGTCACCCACAAAAAGCTTAATCGAGTCAGAGACTTTGATGCTCAATTTTGCCTCTTCTGACTACGAGCACACTTGGAAGTGGAGGTGGGCAAAAACATTTGAGAGATTAAATTGTTTAGATTCATTCGCATTGTAATCCCTGTACTTGTTGTATACATGATTTCCTAGAAATTATGGGTCGCAGATAAAACAACTGTACTGGTATTTACCACTAATGTACTTTCAATAGTGGCTGAGGAATACACATCAAACATTTCATGTGTTCCCAAATTGTTGTTCTTTTGCATCATGAGCTTTGGGTTGACAAGGTTTGCTAGAGATTTCAATAGACCACACAATGTGCGTCGACATCAAAAGTGAAAAGCAAAGGTCACAAAACTCGGACCACACAAACGTGAATGACACTCGCCACTGAGGGACAACTGAAGTTAAGTGAACTGAAGCTACAAGCCTAATAAGCAAACTGAAACAAAAATAGGGTCTCGATAAATATATGATTATCCATAACCATTCTACAATGACCTTAACCAAATTGACCGTAAAACGCAAATGATTCTGGTGAAACAAGTATGAGAACCAACAACATACTTGGAACAAGCAGTTGCAATCTCAACAGTCAATCTGTGGACGAATAGAAGTAAACCCTTTCAAGGGTGAAACGAAACTGAAACAGCATTACTACTCTTTCTTGGTATAGTGACGAACAACAAAGGCTAAACCCAAGATCAAAAGGGGCACCAAGAACTGTAAAATCTTGATCACAAACTCGGACGTCTTGTCCGGATTGTACTGAGTCTGCGGCGGTGGAATGTGTTTCCGTTTCAACGGGACAGTAGCTGCATCAATCTCTCCAATGTAATACTTGTCCATCATTTCTCTGGCATCATCAGAATGACCCACATCTTCAAAATCATTCGATGCATCTTTCCCTGAAGTAACCAAACAAAATCGAGCTCACAAACTATCCTGGCTAGAATGTTCAACCAAATCATACATGTATTCGAATCCCTTACCTGTTGCTGAAAGCAGAACTTCATCGCCTCCGGGATGATCCTCCATGAAAGGTGTTACATCATACACCTAAAGATTGCCAATCAAAACTCTCAAGTCCAAAACATCACACTATTTAAAAACAAACCAATCAAACCCATCTAGTGCCCCAATTTTTAGTCAATGAATCATGTTTTTCTATGAACAAGATCCAATCCATCATCTCATCAGCTAAATAATTTAGCAGCTCAAGCTCAGACCAATTTAGCTCAGCACAATTACAAATAATTACTTGATTGATTCTCTACAATAACACAAACATAAGGTGCATGCATTCCATAAATTTCACTGATAAGACTAATGAACAAAGATCTAACCTTCCCAGATATAATAAGCCAGCAATCTTTGGTCTGGTTGTGCTTCACAACCTCATCAAATATGTGAACCTTTGAATCTGAAGCATCCATCTTTCAACTGAAACAAAACCCAAAAAGCAAAAAACTTTAACAACCCAAAAGCTGCATGCACCTAAAGCTTTGATCTTTGCTCATAAAGCCCACAAACACAGCCAAAAAAACCGATCACAGAATCAAAACTAAACTTAAACAATCAAAACACAGAGATTTAAAGCTCAAAATTCTCATAGAGAACATAAAATCAAAGAATTTAGAAGATCAGAAAGTACAGATTTTGAACTGAGACTCAGAAAAGATGAAGAATTTGGCTTACCACAAGTAAAAAAGACGAGCCTTGTGAGATCGGGACTTCTGTCTTTTTTTCAGTCTGGGGAAGTCGGCTTATGCTCTCTTACCTAAGCTGTGGACTGTTGCATTTATTTATATTTTTTTACTTTTATAATATTGCCCTTCAATTTCAAGTAAATTAAGGTATAATGCGTTGTCTCCCAAATTCAAATGCTTAATCCTTAATGGGCATCTATGTCTTTTCGCTTCCAAAATAAAACTGTTTTGCATTTGAACCATATTTGGTATGTCATTGAAAATTCCGAGACATTTGTGGAGGTAATGAGAAAATGTAAACCGTACATTTTCTGTTACAATAATAAGGTCTCATCCGCGTTGCGCTTAAAGAATGGAAGAGAAAATGTAAACTTTACATTATGTCACACTTTATTATTGTAAACTATAAATTACTCAATGTACATTTATTTATGTTATGCTATTACCCATTTTCAACACCTTATTATTGTAACAGAAAATGTTCACCGTGTTCGTAACCGAGTACGTATTAGCTAGAAGTTTACAACACAATGTGAATTTGGAAATCTAACAAACTACTTTGTCTTAGTTGCTTTACTTACCATCATCCATGTTGAAGCGAACCAAAGCTACCTAAACCTAAGCAGTAAGCAGAGAAAATATAAGATCAGATGCCATTGCTTGACTTGCATGTTCATAAAAAATTTGGTACAGATCATTTACTTTTAGCAGCTTCTGTGCCAGCCAAAGGACCATTGCTAATTATAAAGAGGGCTATCTTCATCTTTTAAGTTTCACATGACCACTTCTGATGTTTTGCTCAAATCAGCACCATGATCTCATGAATGATGTGAAAGAATCAAGCTGAAATTGATGCAAGTAGTAAATGGAATATGAGCATTAGGTGAAGTAGATAACAGTTTAAATCTCAGCAATATAAACAGGGTAAAGAGCTGAAGTCCTTTATGTTCATTCTCCTGTACAAAATCATTATATTCCATTGAACTAAAACTCAATACAGCTTTGCCTATGTGCATCAACATCTCTATACTTAAAACATTTTCGACGCTTCAATCGATATAGGATTAAACACTCCTGTTCTTATAATCTACCAAGCTGCATTATTATGATTCGACTAAAAATATAAAAATTCAAAATGAAGGGTGATACTCGAGAACTTCTTCCTGGATTTCCTACTGTAAGTCAGACATGGCATCTTAAGATTACCTACTGCCACTCTCTAGAAGTAAAAGAACTGCATATACTAAAAGCTCAGGAACTTTCGTCTTCCAAATCTTAAGATGCTGCGAAGCTCATACAGATAGGAGGGCGAACCTTGGCCAATGCAAGAATCGATGCAGGGAGAATCCACAATCCATCTCCACAGATCATACCGGAAGCAACTGCAGGAACCATATAGCTGGCCTTATTATGTTTCAGTTTATGCCACACGAACACGATCAAACTCCCCATGCACATATCGATAGCAAAGTAAGCTCCAACCAAGAAAGGCACAGCCATAGCCATCGGAAGTGGGACAAATTTGCCAATTTTATTGGGGGCGAGATCTCTCAGCAAATTGGCTGCTACGGCAAAGGCAAAGAAACCATAACAGAGCTGTAAGCAATGCTGCGGCAGGGCAGAGAAGCCTTCCACACCAAGAATCGCCATGTTTCGGTATACGATGGCATAAGGGGCTTTGTATTCACCATCCGGGTTCCCAATATCGAAAGTTTTGTAGAAGAGCATGAATGTCAAAGGAGCTACCACACAGCCAATAGCTGTCCCAACAGTCTGACTTACAATCATTGAACGAGGAGACGTGAGAGTGAGATGGCCGGTTTTCAAGTCATGCATAAGATCAGAAGAGAGAGAAACTATGGACTTGATCAAACCACAGCCAACAAGTCCTGCAACCACACCATCATGTTTACCGGCCACAGCAGCTAGAATGAAAAGAGCTACTTTCCCGTAGTTATAAGCCATATTCATGTCTGTCAAACCCGCGCCATAAGCATTGCAGAAACTTAGAGAGGGTGCAAGCATGTAGGCAACGATCACGTAATACCATTTCAGCTGAGGGAACATGAGAGGCACAACAATGATGGAGATGACAGAGAAGCATAGGTACCCAACGCAAGCTACCCAAACAGGAATGTTATCTCTTATAAAGAGCTCATTCCGTCTGCGCTCATCAAGAGACACATTATTATCGGTTGATACATCGTCTGCATGAAGAGAGATAGGTAAGTTACTGAAGTTGCTCTATTCACATCCTTCTTGAAAATCACTATGGAGATATTGTACGAAGTTAACCAGTTACCTTCCTTGAGATCCTTCTTCCTCAGTTTAATGTGCATACTTGAGCCGGTAAAATACAGTATCTTGATAAAATTGTACAGCCCGTCTCCTAGTATAAGGGAAATGGAAATGAAAACCTGTAGCACCATAAATGTCCATATGAGTCACTTGCCTGATTACTTCAAATCTCCATGACAAAATTAGTAAGGAATTTGATTAAGAAGTGGATTGAAATTACCTTGTAACCACTTACACTCTTCATACTACCTTCTGATAAAGTTGCAGGGAACCATTCTCCTTTAAGGCCCCTTATTAATGGCCACATTACTCCCCAGGAAAGCACGGCCCCAAAAAGCAAAGATAAGTTCACGAGATGGGAACAGATCATTCCTGCCCCGATGTACGTCATACTGAAATCAAAGTAGAATCTGCAAGATACAATTCGTGTATTAGTGATTCGAAAACAATCTAATCAAAGTAAACAAGGGTGGAAGGTAAGACACAAAGTACGCACGAATTCTTCCATGCTTTTAATCCAAATGTAGGAAATTGAACAAACCCACAGCTATCCCCAGCAGCATAAAACCACTGAAACGCAGCCCAGAGGAAACTAAATGAAAAGTATTTCATGAAGCCTCGAACTTGTTTCCTGCCAGAAGAACCTCAACGTTTTAGAGTTTTTTTCAAAACTCAGGCCCAAATTCAATCTTAAACATCAGCTTAATAACTCAAAGAAACAGATGCATACTTGGCCATTTGGTCTCCTTTTGGAGTATGAAATCCGTTAATAAGAACAGCAGTAGCAGTTCCAGTCGGGTAAGGTAACTTATAGTCTATTATCATTATCTGCAAAACCACCCGTAATACAATGAACTTACATTCTCCAAAACTTGAGCAAGGATCAATAACTTTTCAAATACCAAATACACAACCAATGATTTTGTTTCTCAATGAATTAGCTGTTGATAAATAACCTGTTTCGGCTCTAAATAGAATCAAAGAACATACCTTTCTAAGAGGAATCAAGGCCAAAAGACCCACAAATCCACTAGCAAATAGGAAACCGGTCATCCAACCAATCCCAGGCTCCTTAGTACTCCCTGGTGTGTTCCCTCGGGTATCAACCCCAGCTTGCTCATAAGTCCTTCGGTTCAATCCCAATAAATAAGACCCAAAACCTCCTGCAATGTCGCATATCTCAGTCACGACCACATACAAATGAACACTATGACATCAAAATCAGACACGCAAAAAAGTTTCGAGCTTTTCTTTCTCACCTCCAACAGCAATGCTGTAACAAGCAGTAGCACAAGTTTGGATCACCGTATTCTCTTGCCTCGTAAACGGAGTCGACACAACCCCAGCCTTGGATAGAATCTTAGTCCAAGTTTGAACAAACACATAGGCAAGAAGAGCTGCAGACACATTGAGATTGGGAACCAAACCAGTTGTGAGATTCAGCTTCATCACTATAATACTATAAACTACTCCAATGATCACACTCGCCACAAGTCCTCTAATTGTGAGCTGTTTTGGCCAGGGTATGATTCTGTTCATCTCCTCCGATTCACACGCATCAACTCCATTTTGCTCCACATTTTCTTTCTCAGATTTATCAATTTCCATAACAACACACGCCCTCTTTCTCCCTAAATCAAAAATCCTCAGTCAGAATCTATAAATTTCACACACATAAAAAGACAATATTATGCATTCAATTTATATGAAACCCAGTATTGAAATTACCCCAAGGTCTTCTTCTTCTATCTTCAGAGGATCTCAAGACCCCTAAAAGCTTTCAGCTTTGCATGCACGGCTCCTCATTCAACAACTTGAAGCAAGAACCACAACGTTGACTTCAGAAAGATCAAAACTTTACAGAACCCAATTGAGGGGACCTTTGAGTTTTTAATAGAACCAAAAACACCAGCTAGCTGCAGAAACAGGTCGACACAACACACACAAAAAGGGTGTCTCAGTTTCAGTTCCACTTTCAAATGCCAAATCTGTCTTAAAGTTTTCAGGGCTTTTATAAATGGAAAAATAAAAAGGAGGGAGACTTTTTTATGTACTACTCGAGCAAAAGGGAAAAATCCCCAGAAAAGCAAGAAAACCAGAATTGGAAGACTGACATTAAAAACCTCTGCATGTACTACTCTGTACTACAAAACCAAGTCTGTGTAGTACATAGAACCAACTTTTCCAACGGAAACAAAATCTACCACTAAACTAAGAAGTGAAGTTTCCACACACGTTTCTCTGATGGATTTGGACACCTGAGGTTTATATAAGACTTCTTTATAAAGCAAAGCTGGGTAGTGAAAGTGTGAAACTAATAGTGATGGATGTGGAGTATTTAAACTAGTTCATTCCATTTGTGTAGGCTTTGGGGGCGTGTGGCTTCAACGAGACAGAACAAGTGTGGACAAAGCAATGCGTGTGGCTTTTATATGGTCAAAAACCTTAACTTGTCCAGCTGAGGAAGTACTTGAGTTAATTTTGACGTTGATGTGGTGTAGGGAATGGTCCAAAGAGATAGAGGTGATCTGATCGGACGGTGAGGAATGGTTTTGACTTATCTGATGTGGTGTGAGTGCGTGTGTGTGTATGGTTCTGTGAAGAATGTACGTGACTAGTGAGGTTTTATGTGAGTTTAGGGATTTTCCTTAATTTTGGGCTATATAATTGCATCTTACCATGTTAATATGTAACGTTTGATGATGACATGGTTAGTATAGTGATGTCGACATCATGTGTTTGTTCGATTTGTTGGTGAGTTAGAGAGAGTTGTTCGATCCGAAATATAATGTCTTTTGTGCCGAATTCTAATAGCAATTGATAATGCGTGGGAGATGAGAGGAAATAGATAGTCTTCGGCATAAATTATTGTTTGAGCTTGACTATTTTTATTTAAGAACATGTATCATCCAATTCTTTTAATACGATCACTCTATCTATGTAGATTTCTCTTCATTTTTCTTTTTCCTCAATTTGACTTCTTGAATTAACTTGGTTGGTTTTCGATGGTTGCGTGGGCTAGGCTTCATAAGGATTCTTAACTTGTGGTTCTTTTCTCCAATAATCTTAGAAATCCTGCTCTAGTGACATAAGGAATATTTGCATATTGTTTGGTCTCATTATGTGTATGTTGCTTGATCTGCAACTGTAACCTAGGTCGGTGCCTCATATTCTTTGGAAAAAAAAATTAAGTTGCTTGCTGATCAAAACTGATCATGAACTCACTAACCATGAATTTGTGTATACTACTGCGTTTTTTCAAAGTAAAAATACTTGTATGATATAGTAGAACTTCGATTTAAAAGTACTCTATAAAAGAATAACTTTTTTATAGTGATAAAATATCTCAGTCTCAACTTGGGACCAGTTATAAATAGGAATAACCTCCATATTGTAATAAGTTATAAGATTTTTTGGTTTCATATATAGAAAAGTTACATCCTTAAAGTAATAGTTACTAATAATTTTAAAATATAATGTAATTTATGAAGAACTAAAATATTTTTAATAACATTTTGAGACAACAGTTTAAGTTTTATCATTGTTATTATGTGTTAAAGTTTGAGGGTGCATACTAACTCATGATTATGTTTTATAGGTTAGATTAATAACTGTTATAAACATATTATTCATTTAATGGTCCTGATTTAGTTTTTGGATCCTAAATTTTATCGAACCTCTATTAAGAAATAACTTCTATATAAAAGTAAATTATGTCAGTTCTAACAATATGATTATATAGAGGTTCTACTTTATCACATGATTTTTGTCTTAATATAGAAGTGGTCTAAATATTAAAAAGGAAAGTCTAATAGACACACTTGTACTTTTATATGGTACAAATTGATACAAATTAAAAACATCCTCAAAATTAACAAATGTGATCATTGTGATGTGTATCTATGTTAAACAAATATAAATAAATGTAGGTAAGATTCGTTGGTAGAATATATCTTGAGAATCCAAAGTGACCTCCCCCTTTTTCCATTGCAATTGCATCTTTCTGATCACCAAAAGATTGGACTCTTTCGGAGTCCCCCCACAGTGATTCACAAGCCTGACGCCACCCTTATTTGCCACCTATTTTTCTTCTTCTTCTTTAATTTACTTAAAAGCAAAGGCTAATCTTTTTAAGCTTCTTATTCTAAAGCTTAAGAATTTTGGATGGGGAAGGACAGTAGGAGTTTCTGGTACGATTATGACTCCTATCCTCTAAAATCAAAGATCTTTTGTTGAAGGGAGTCATTATCTAGGGATTCTAGGCTAGATGGATTTACTTAAATTGTTAAGTCTACTTTGTATTTGGGCCAATTGGGCTGATATGAATGCAATAGCGACAATGCGTGTAATTGTGTCAGTGATATGAGCAATGAAACTTGGGCTTGGGCCCAAATCTAAACAGATGTTGAAAAGACTCGAAAGATAAAGAGTGTACCAGAAGGAAGTCAAGAAACTACTCGAATTCCCTCAAAATACACGAATAGTGTTTAACCAAATTTAGTTTCAATGATCCGGATCGATTTGTTTTCAACTTGTCTTGTGAAATTGATAAAAAAAAATTTGCAGACTTGGACCATTCAAATATGAAATCAGTAACAAATAATTTGGTTGAACAATTTTATGATTATAAATTCAGACGATTAAACTCATTTTAATGAATAATTAATCACAAAAGTATGAAAGTTCACTCAAATTTTACTGATATCTTAATAATAATAATCGAACGCATTCTAAATTTTTGACCGAACTCTTTGACAAAAAAAAGATACAGAATATTGAGTATTTGTCGAGTGGTCAAGGCAATTTGTCACCTCAGTCACCGTCTAAGTGCAAATCCCCTCGGCCTCGGTCTGCTATTGTTTTAGTAAAAAAACGAAAGATAAATATCACAAGTTAAACTTATTTACCAGTTTTGAAATAATAATAACTTATTTACCAAGAAATGTACTCTTTTCGGTTAAATTACGTCGATTCTATTTCTTCCTCATCACACAAAATACTTTTACACAACGGCGCAGAATAAATATATATATATATATATATATAACCAAATGAAAACCTCTTCTCCTTCCCTGAGAAAAACAAACCCCCAAAAAAACACACTCTATCTTCTTCTTTGCGTTTTCAATCTCTCTAGGGTTTGCTTTGCAGTGAAGAAATAACTCTAATGGGTTCGCAGAGAGAGACCAAGTTCTTACAGGAGCTCATCCTCTATGCGGCGAGCGCCGCCATGAGCTGCTTGGTTCTTTTCGTGGGGCTCCGACACCTCGACCCGAACCGCGAAGCCTCAAAAAAGGCCTTGGAGCACAAGAAGGAAATCGCTAAGCGACTCGGACGTCCTCTCATTCAGACCAATCCTTATGAGGTATAACAACAAAACAAACACCACGAAACTCTCGTCGGTTTTGATTGCTTGTAATCCGAAAGATTCGAACTTTATTATGATGGTTCTATTTTTATGAAGTTTGAGTAATATTACTGTTTATGATTACTTTTGAGCTCAATTTATGAACACTAGAGCTTGTTTAAGTCGAAAGTTATAAAAAAAGTTCGGCCGAATGGAAACAGTAGAATTGAGTTTCTGTTTAACAATGACTGATATGATGTAATTGTGATTGGATAGTACTATGGTGTTTGGTTTCTCATACTACGAAACTCTCGTCAGTTTTGCCAATTTCTATTGTAATGGGAAAGATTTGAACTTGATTAGGATGGTTCTATTTTTATTTAGTTTGAGCTTATTATACTGTTTATGATTACTTTTGAGCTCAATTAAAGAACACTAGAGCATTCTATTGCTTGTTTAAGTTGCAAGTTATAATTTTTAAAGGGCCCAAATGGAAACAGTAGGATTGAGTTTCTGTTTAACAATGACTGATATGATGTAATTGCAATCGGATAGTACTATGGTGTTTGGTTACTTTTAAGGTTTTGTTACTGGGTAAGATGATTGTATGACAATTGTTCCTCGTAATTGTTAAGTTGCTGCATTATGTATTAAGCATTATGGGGATGTTATAGCTAGCAAAATTATAAAACCCTGACTACATTAATGTTGAGCTTAACTTCATTGGAATAGAAGTATGGTGTTAAAGTTTCGTATCCTTAAGTTTCCCTTAAGTTGCTGTGTTGAATTAGGACGAATTATGCTTATCTGGTGATTGTTATCAGGATGTGATAGCTTGTGATGTTGTGAACCCTGAGAAGATTGAGGTGGAGTTTAACTCCATTGGAGGGCTAGATGATATAAAGCAAGCCTTATTCGAACTGGTGATTCTTCCATTGAAGAGGCCTGACCTCTTCAGACATGGGAAACTTTTGGGTCCACAGAAAGGAGTGTTGTTGTATGGACCACCTGGTACTGGGAAGACTATGCTTGCTAAAGCTATTGCAAAAGAGTCGGGAGCTGTTTTCATTAATGTCAGGTTATCAAATCTGATGAGCAAATGGTTTGGTGATGCACAGAAACTTGGTAAGTGTGATCTTGTTGAATTTGCTCTTTTTATTTAGAGAGTATTCCACTTACTATTTTCCAATAAGAGGTTGTTTCTTGGTATTCTGTATAGCACTTCACTTCGTTACTTATGAGTCTTCTCAAGTAAATACAGATTGAATATGTTTCATGAATGTAAAACTTTTGTATCCAAATATCCTTTATACTTGTAATCTAGGAGTATAAATTTTTCGGTACTGTATACATTTTACCTACCTACAATGTTATTAATTTTGTTTTTAGTTCCCTTTTGACTACTATACTTCAATTTTTTAATTATACTTCTGCAGTTGCTGCTGTGTTTAGCTTGGCTCATAAACTCGAGCCTGCTATCATATTTATTGATGAGGTTGACAGTTTTTTGGGACAGCGCCGTACTACAGAGCATGAAGCATCAACGAACATGAAAACTGAGTTCATGGCTCTGTGGGATGGATTTACTACAGATCGTAAGATTCTCTTTCCTAACTAAGATTCGTTACTTTGGAAAACTAAAATCTTGAATCCTTTAGCATTTACCTTGAACAAGGCATTGGTTTTAATAAATTTATGGCTTTCATCTAGATAATGCTCGAGTTATGGTATTGTGCGCTACTAATCGGCCAGCAGAGCTTGATGAAGCAATACTTCGTCGTCTTCCTCAAGCCTTTGAGATTGGGATGCCCAATCAAAAGGATAGGGCCGAGATACTAAAAGTAATTTTGAAGGGTGAATCAGTTGAAAGGACAATTGACTATGACTATCTAGGTGCCTTGACTGAGGGTTACTCGGGTTCAGATCTACTTGAGCTTTGCAAGAAAGCAGCATATGTTCCTCTCAGAGACCTTCTAGATGAAGAAAAAAAGGGGAAGAAACCTTCTGTGAGTATGCTTAGCAGTTTCCTCTTAAATCATTTCACACAGATAACCCTTCTTACTTTTGTCCTAGATTTCTTACAAAAGTGGCATTTATTTATCTTGGAATTGTAGAAGTAACAAAAAGGCCTTTTTTGTTTAATTCTTTCGAATGTTACTGAAAGTAACAGTGAATGTTTCCTGTAGCAGGTACCACGGCCATTAGCACAGTCGGACTTGGAGACTGTTATTGCGACGTCCAAGCATACAAAGGTTGCTGCCAATGACTATTATCAAGGATTGAACTCGCAGTCATCATCTCCAGTGTGGTCTAGGAACAGGGTGTCTGGAGAAATACCAGTTCAAGCTGCTATTAATGAGCTCTCTAAGCTTGTGGTTTCCCAATTATTGAATATTCAGAATGATCCTCAGGACCCTTAGATTCCTGGTTCCTCGCCCCAGGCCAGACTAGTCCTTCTATTGCCGACATGTTCTATTCAACATTGTCAGACAGTGCCAGAAGTAATCTCTTCAATCTTGTGTTAGGTTTTGTATACATCTTCCAACTACTTACGGGTCCTTTTTCTTGAATGCCCAAGATCAGATTTTGATTTAGCAAGCTAAAAGCACATGATACTATGATGGATATCATACTCTTTTGTGTTGTATAAGGGTAGATGTTTGGAAATTAACCTTCTGCTATTACAACCACTGTTTGAAAAAAACGGGTGCCTATGCAGAAAAAACTAGTCCCTAATTTCGGGGGTGGGCAAGGAGGCCGTTTAATCAAAAAAAAGGTGGACTGCCTAGCGATTAGGCGGTGCCTTTGGGTGTTTTTTTTAAAAGGGTAAATTAAATTAATTTTTTTAATTATTATTTTTAATTTAAAAGTGTCTAGTAAATCATATATTTTTATTTATTTATTTTAGGTGCATACAAAAAAAGAAAGAAATAGACTTGGTACAACAAGACTGAAAAATCTTGTTTTTGTGCAATTTGATGCTAAGATGCTTAACTAGAAGAAAAAAAAGTAAGAGATCCACTTCTTGTTAATGATGCTAAGAAGGCACAAAGATGGCTACTTGAAAATGTTAATGATGAAGATGAAGATCTTGAGTTCGATTTTTTGGATGAAGATGATAGTATTGAAGGAGAAGTTAGAGAACTTGATGATGATGTTGGAGAGTCCTAAGATTATACCGAAGTTGAACGAATCAATGACACATTTGAGTTTGACAATTTTGAGAGATCATTTCATTTGAAAATGTTTTCTTTTTGTGTGCTTTTTATTTGGATTTGAATTTTTGAGCTATTGTTTGATGATATTATTTTTGAGACATTGTATATTGATGATATTTCTTCATAATATTTCTTTATTATTCATATTACAATATACCATATAAATATATAATTAATTAAATATATATATAAAATAAAAAATAATCTATCTAATTACTGCCTAAATATCGATTAAATTTCGCGTAGACAGATAGGCGTTAAGCAGTAATTCTACTGTCTAATTTCGCCTGGTGCCCTTTTAACCTTGATTACAGCTATTATGTAACGTTGTTTATAATGGTTAAACTGGTTATGATCTTTTCGGCTTTAAAATTTCGTTTTCTATTATCAATTTGGTTGCTCATTTCAGAGAAACTTTATTGATTACCAGGTCATAAATTTGGTTCTCTTTGTTCATCAAGTGTTTAGTGTATCACTGTAAGGTACTACATACTATAATGTGTTGTGTTGATGAGGTACATGGTTGTAATGAGTATATTACACTTGGTTAGCCAAGTTGGCTTCAGCTGCCAATGATTAGGACCATTTGTCTATAGCTGGCAGAGCACTGGGTTTGGTTTCTGGTTTTGTTATGGGAGTCAAGTCCACGCAATAAAGGTGGTGCGGCCTGTCATCACCAAACCTTTTAAAGATGGAAGCCTCCCACCATGCTCTAGCAATGAACGGCTCATGTGTCCGGAGCTTTCAATACACCAAGACACTACATAGAGTATAGAACACACTCATCTCTGTAGTTGTAAAGGAAGCCGAAGAAAAGAGAAGGCAAAATGAGTGCTCCTATTGGTTATAGTGTGCGGAACACAAATGTGTACGACATTTATCATAATCACCTGCGTTGAACTTAGATAAATAGTATATGAGAGAAGCTAGACCGTAAATTACTCCCTTACATATTTGTGTTTAGCATACTGTAGAATTTTTCGTCAATAGTAAAACATCAAATCACCAAAGATTCAAAAACACATTTGAGAGTGAGTATAAGCAAAACAATGATACAAAATTGACCAGTGATACGTAGTACAGTTTAGCTGAGAGTTTCATCCTCTAAAGTATATGATTTTTTTTGCAACCAAAGCCAAGCTATTTATGATCATGTGGCTCCAAGTTTCAGCAATTTCAGTGAGATGTCCAAATCAATACTAGTCCATAAAAAAGCTGTGCTAGTGTTTCAGGGGAAATCAGGGATGTCATCCATCATCTGATTAGATAATCACTATTATTCTAGGGCTTAAGCGCGGCGCTAATCACTGAATAAACACCCTCGATAGTGTTCATTATCCCAACTAATATTAGACATCAACATAATATAATATATCTTAGCATATTTAGAATATGAAGAATTGAATATCATGTACTAAGGCTTAAGGGTTCCCCCCTCAAAAAAAAGGGTCTTACTTGGTGAGCCAATACCATTGACTTGCTGTGTAAGTGTTTGATGACACCTACACACAACATAGGGTTGAAGGAGAAAGCTAGCTAGCCTTGAAAGGGTCTCTGCAGGTTTTTTTACTAGTTCAAACTTCAAACACAACATGCATGCGGCTTTCAAGCTAAACAGTAAGCGACCTTTACACGTTTGAATGCAGAGATCGAGTACTAACGAACAAGATGGTCGAGCTAGCTCTTTTCTTTTTCTTCTTACCCTTTTCGTGTATGTGTAGGCTGTGTAGTATCATCATCACTGAGCTTCACATGAAAAAGTCACCAAACTATAACGAGCTTGCAGACTTCAGACTTTTAAGATTTCAGATTTCACCAAAGGCTGCAATCACATCGATCTCACTGGACCTGCTCTCGATGATGTCTGACTATACGGTGTGGAGTTAGGCAGGGACAGTTATGAATTCTAATTAGCTCGAGCTTATCTTTGATCTTAGAAAATGGCCTAAACTTCCGTATCGATTACATTCTTTGATCTTATGTAGAGAAAAAATGACAGGTCCGAAACAAGTATTACTATATCACATTTTACATAGAATACTTCTACAATGTGCGGAACACAAATGTATAAAAAAGTAATCTACGATCTAATTTTTCTTATGCATTATTTATTTAAGTTCAACGCGAATAAGATTGTGTTCCGCAACTATAGATATACTCATTCTAAATATAGATCGAAAATAGATTTTTATTGTAGCCATTTTACTGATCACATCAACACTTTACAAGACGGATGGAGTGCTGAAAATTGTGATCAAACGACTCTCGTTTCGAACACAGAATATGAAGAGTCCCACTTCTTAATTAAACGGTTTAGTTATACTTTCCTTTAGTCAAAATAATTGAAAAAATTGGGCACATGTGAATAGTCCTTGGAGATTTTTCAAACCCTGCCTGCGTGTGTGTATATATATTAATCTACAAGCTCACTCGTTAACACGATGGGTCCTTTTAGTCATTGGTCATCAATTCACAGCCAAAAACCAGTACAAGCTACGTAACATTTCTTTCCTTCTTTGAGGTGCTCTCTCTTTCTGTCTTGTTGCCATAGTTGTGCACCGTTTCATTGACCCATATTACTTCTTCAGACCTCTCTTGCCGGCTTAATTAAGCCGTCCACAACACAAAGCTCCATTAAATATATATATACCCCCCATCAAAAACTCATCTACCCAATTCCACAAAGCCTCGTACTTTTTTCTCCAACATAAACATGGTTCGGTTCATGAGCGTTGTCTACTTCCTTCTCTTCCTCATACCTGTGTTTTACATCTTCAGATTCTTGTCTAAAACATCTCTGCTTCACATGTTGTTCAAGACATGGCACTCCTTTACCGACAAGTTTTTCGTTTACCAATTCTACAAGGTCCCTAAGTTCAACCAACACTTCCAACCCAACCAACTCTACCTCAAAATCTCAACCTACCTCAACTCTTTACCCAACATCGAAGACGTCTCCGACTTCACCAACCTCTTCTCCGGCCAACACAACTCCAACGACATCTTTTTCCAACACGACAACAACGTACACGACACCTTCCTCGGCGCCAAGCTCTCCTGGACGTTGAACGACACGTCGTACATCCTGAAAATACGAAAGACCGACAAGCGACGCGTTTTCCGGCAGTACTTCCAGCACATTCTCACCGTAACGGACGAGATCGAACAACGTAACAAAGAGATCAAGCTCTACATGAACTTGGCCACGGAAAATGAACGGTGGAGATCGGTTGATTTCACACACCCGGCCACGTTGGACACGGTCGCGATGGACGCGGAGCTCAAGCTCAAAGTCAAATCCGACCTCGAGTTGTTCTTGAAGTCGAAGAGTTACTACCATAGACTCGGTCGTGTTTGGAAACGAAGCTACTTACTTTACGGTCCTTCTGGAACAGGCAAAACTAGCTTCGTCGCCGCCATGGCTCGCTTCCTGTCGTACGATGTTTACGACCTCGACATGTCGAAAGTGACACACGACTCGGAGCTGAAGCTACTTCTGTTACAGACTTCGCCGAAGTCTTTAATCGTGGTGGAAGATCTCGACCGTTACTTAATAACTACCGAGAAGAAATCGACGGCTGGGATTTTGAACTTTATGGATGGGTTGGTTTCGAGCTGCGGCGAGGAGAGGGTGTTGGTTTTCACGATGAACGATAAAGTACACGTGGAAGACGGGTCGGTTTTGAGGCCGGGTCGGGTCGATGTTCATATCCATTTCCCGCTCTGCGATTTTACCGCGTTTAAAACTTTGGCGGGTAATTACTTGGGGGTAAAAGAGCACAAGCTGTTTAATCAAGTGGAGGAGATTTTTAACTCCGGCGGGAGATTAAGTCCGGCGGAGATCAGCGAGATTATGATATCGAATCGGACGTCGCCGAGTCGGGCCTTGAAGTCGGTTATCTCGGCGCTGCAGACCAATGTGGAGAATCAGACGACGGTCAAAGTTGCGCAGGCGTTGACTAGTAGCGGGTCGGGTCGGGGCGTTGACGATGGTGGGTCGGGTGGGGAGTCCGCGGGGACTTTGTTTTGTAGGGAGAGTGTGCATACGGTGAGGGAGTTTAGGAAGTTGTATGGGCTTTTGAGGTTGGGGAGTAGGAGAAAGGAGGAGCCCACGGGGGCGGTGCCGCCGTTGGATAGGAGTTCGTCGGAAAAGGAAGGGTCACGACATGAAAGGTTGATCGTGTAAACTAATGTAATTTTTATTTTTGTTTAGTTGATGAAAAATTCTTTCATTACTAACGTCGGTGTTTTATGAAATCTATCATGCTTTTGTAAATGTGGGTTTTCTTCGGACTTTTATAACGTACCAATTAGATTCGTAACACTATTAATATGATTAATTTGATTTAGGATTGTCTAATGTTGTCGATGTATAGCATAGTAGCAAATAAGTGTGCATGACAAATATTATCGTCTCAATTTAGAGTAGGGCATTTTTTAGAATTCCTCTTTGTACTTATGTAGCTACTATCATAAGCTAATCATGTAGCAAAAAAAAAAAACTAATCATCCACTTAATCTGGAGACCTATCAATTCCACATTTCTCCATTTAAAAGGAAAAAGGAAATAAAAATCAAATCACCAAATGTTTACTTTTAGCCGGAAATGGTTCACATTGTTTTCAACATTCTTTGTTATTGGTCCAATTTTGCAGCAAGTTTACCCTAGACATTTCAATCCTCCTTTGTCTACCCAAAAGAGAAAAAATTTGTTCTGAAAAATGTATATGGTTGAATGATTCAAAGATTGATGCAAATGACCTCACAAATATTTTTCTAGATGAGAAGAATGCTTCACATATAATGTGGACAATTTCAATCAAACATAACCAACAACACTCATTTTTACATAGATGGCAGTACTTCCTCAGAGCTCCATCTATTACTACTGACATAAAATTATGCACAGTTCATAATTTCTTGATTCTCTTCACCACCTGTTGCAGCTCGGAATATTGAAACTCTGCACTTACGTTCATCTATCGTCTCAAAGACACAGACATCACCTTCATCCAGACGATTGTCCAGCCTAAATGCTTTCCAACCTTTACCTGAGATTATCGCTTGTACTCTTCCGTTACTTCTATTGTAAGAAGAGCATTGAATCGTCCAAAACCTGTCACCTGCGGTATTCTGTAAAGTCAAGTCACAAGAAGGGTCTGCCTTGTAGAAATGTTCCGCGGCAAATGCTTGATTGATAAACTGCATAATTGACAAGAAAGAATAAGGTTTAGTTAATTACTTATTCGTCTAACACATCCTCCATGAAGGCGTGCATAGTACCCAAACTCGCCAATCTATCTTTCATTATACAAAAAATGTTTGTTGAGAGAAACCTTACCACGTGAAAGGCCAAGGCCGTAGCTGGAATTCTGATAACAAGATATGGCTTGTCCGATCTGAAATTGCTTAGCACCATGAGATCATACTCGGGTTCACAAACATAATCGTGTTCATCAGCAGAGGTTACGGAGGAACTTGAAATGGCTACAATAGCTCCCGTTTCTTTCTTTTTCGACCAGACTAAAGCTACAAAACTGATGAGAATTAAATTAAAACAAAGGCAGATCAAGAACAAACATTGCCCAAACATAACAAGCTTGATTGATTAAACACATGCAACTTCTTCAAGTCGAACATTAATCATGCAAAAGATTCAATATTGAAGATCAAAGAACAGACATGAGTAAAAAACTTCATATTAATGCGGAGAATTGTTGAATCAAATTTAACGCATGGTTTGAGTTAGCTCTACAGACCTTGTTTCCGTCTTTGGTCTCGTCGAGAGTGAGAATCCTTAGACAGAAATTCGGACTCCTCAGAAACGGCAGGTCGTTTTCCCTTTCGTGAGATGGTGTTCGTCGTCGGAGAAGAAGCTATCTCTCTCTCTCCGAACGACGACAAACTTCTTTAGTTTCTGAAACTCCTCTCAGTTTAGAAGCACGGGTGGGTCCCACATATACTTTATAAGTGAGGGTCAATCCTGACCGTCTGTTTTGTTTTGACTCATTGACCATCGTGTGCTTTGAGCCTTTGATCCAAAAACATGATCCAATTTGTTTTTGTAAAACCATTTTGCTCCAAAGTGAAACTATCTCTTTAAACTTTAAAGATGTTCTAGTTTTAGAGACTACTCTGTGTCGAAAATTATGCCAAAACGCTATGAATGCGAGAGTAAATTTACCATGTATGGAATATAAATGTACAAAAAAGAAATCTAGGTTTTAGTTTCACTCACGCATTATTTATCTAAATTTAACATAATTAAGATTATAACAAGTATTATGCGTATTTATGTTCTGCACTTATAAATGCCATAGTCTAACAAGGTCTCCTATTGAATTTGAGACAGTGTTTAACATAGTTTGGAAAATAGAGTAGGAACTTTATACATGTTTTACATTAGCAGCAAGTCAGCAACACTCATATTCATCTTGCTCCGTATCCATCTTCATCTCCAGATGAATCAGATGAAATTGCAACGAATGAAATGCCTCTCGCTACTACTTGTTCATCGTCAGAGGATCCGGAGGAGATCTGAATTGCTCTAGCTTCAGCTTCTGTTAAACTTGTCCACATGTGACTAACTATCATGTTCATCACACATCTCTAAAAATAGACTAAAACAACACATTACATACCAGGAAGAGGGTAATCTATTTCCATGTCATTCCAACAGATGATGTTAAGTCGGAAATGGGAGTGTTCGCACTTCGTAGTTGAACACGATTAAGTCCCCTTCTTCCAACAAGTATAGGTTGCAAAAGGCTTCCCAACCCTTCTCTAACCACATCTGGTTACCACATGGTGATTTCCTCATGTTCACAGCCAAAGCCTTTTCACGTTTTGGAACCTTGAGGAATATCACTTGTCCCATTACATCTCCATACTCCTGAACTACAGCTGCAGGAAGTTCCTGTAAAGATAACACCTGGATTTAACCAAACATGAGAGAAAACAGCTTATCGAAAACCCAACAAATTAATCCGAAAACTTGCTAGATTCCACCGCCAAACAAGACTCAAATCATTACAAACTGCTAAGAGCCTAGTGTACATAATGCCAACCTAATTTGTATGCAGGCAATGCAGCTAAACAGATACCAATGCCCATAAGTCAAGTACATTGTCAAATAATTAAGTTATTAAGATCACCAAAACAACACATTCATCATAGGAATATTGATAGCAGAGTTCTCTCATTACTGACCAAATCAAAAGGCAGAATGTCACAAAGTCATTTCGAGTAAGGAAGACGTACAAAAGCATATTAAGTACCACTATTAAGGCAAAACAAGATCCTTTCGCAGTTTCGGTGCTTCTACAATAGTATCTAACAACGTTTAAATCTGCATCATGATCCCTTTACATGTAAATGTCTTCACTTTACCAGATCCATTAATGGAGCAATGAAGTAACTTTATGTTCCTTCAAAACCAATATAGAAGTTTCAAACTTTATACAGCAAAAAGTTCCAAAATCCTGCATATGTTTCCATTCTTTCTTCAAATCAGAAGTTAACATGAAAAGGTTTCAACTTTCAACGATAATGCACAGAGAAATTAAGTTAATGAGGCTTCAACTCTTCCAATAAGGACTTTTATAATAAGGATTTGATAAGGATCTTTCATAAAGTTGTCATAAGAGTCATTTTTCGATAACATTTTTACAAAGTTAACCGTTAGATATTTAGATATTGATGAGTAGATCATTTCTACAAATTTTCAATTCTAAATTGAAAATCGTTAAGGTATCGAACAAGATCAAATTAATGAAAGAACCAAAAGCTGTCAAACATATACCGTTCATGTTTATAAGTAATAAATTTTAATTATGAATGACTTAACGATTTTCAATTTTTGTGAAGTTTTGCATAAGTGATCTACTCATCATTATCTATCTAACCAACGGTTGATTTGTCAAAATATAAAGAAAAACTGTCAAACATACACCGTTCATGTTTATAAATAATAAATCTTGATTATGAATGACTTAACAATTTTCAATTTTTGTGAAATTTTGCATGAGTGATCTACTCATCATTATTTATCTAACCAACGGTGAATTTGTCAAAATATAAAAAAAATGTAGATTTCATGAGAAAGTACTCACCAAGTACTCATTATAAGGATCCTCAATAGAGAATTTCCCTAAATGTATGTTCCTCAGAACCCAAAAAAAAAAACCAATTTTCAAGGTCAACAAGTTGAGAACCGAAGCAAATGCATGTTTTTAGGTCACAAAGTCACAAGCTTTAGACAGATTTTGAGAAAGGATATAAGCAAAAAAAGCGTGTTTCATTTACCTTGCCATCTTTGATATCTTCAAAAATTGCAATCCTTATGCAAAAGACTGAGTGCTCTGGAAGGCCATGTCTTATGTTGGAGGAAGAAGCCATTTGTTTCTGGGAAGAGAAGAAGAACTCTTCAAAGAGTTTCTGAAGTTTCAGTTCACACTAGTAACTAAAGCTTTCTGATGTCTATTTATTGTTTATGTGATAGACAGAAAACTACATATCAAAGAAAGTCCCTACTAACTATTCAAGTACATTTAAAAAATGTCATTGTAGTGCAATGAAAGTATGAGTCATTTCTGCAGAGGATTGATGAGACTAATCACTTTAAAAGACTTGATACACTAATACCAGAAATTTGACTGACTTGATCTATAGATAAAGAATTAATTTATTAAACTATTTAGTATCGACCTAAAATTACAAGAAAATACAAACTTAATATAGACAACATGGTTGACAACTACATAAATGTATATGATTTTTGGACTTGATTTTGTTATCGAAATAAATTATACAAAACAAAAAGAAAAACTGAAAAGTAAAAGTGAACCAACAATGGAAGATGATCTAGGAACTTATTTCTACCCTAGATAGTTTCGATCTATCCCAACCCAATTCACACAACAATGAATGAATGTTTCCCATGCATGAGCTATGATTAAGTCACATACATAATACACTCTTTTACTTGGCATGTTATCCGAATTGATTACCTGGATTAACGTGATCTTAAACTAGGAGACAATGTACTATGATGGGTCCAAATCTACCTAACCTAAGTCATTAAGATTCGTAAAGTGTTTGAGAAATAACAAGGTTTCTAGTGCTACTATGATGGGTGCTCTTGCATCACCTAGGAATTACTTCACATAACTAATCGTGTTGCTTTTATCTCTATAGAATATGTAATGATAAGATGATCATGTACACATCCAAGACAATAAATCATACCACATGCATCTAAGTTTGCAACCAAAGAAACATATAATAGAAATTATCAATGATTTAACAGTGAAGAAATTCTCATCCAAAATTATGCAAATCAAGAAGGATTCAAAAATGAAACGTATCTAGGAAGCTAAACTAAGTAATTAGTTCGTAACTAGCCCCCTAACTAAGTAATTAGTCAGTCATAGACAAGGAAGCTAAACTACCAGCAATCATAATAAAGAAAAGCAAAAATAACTAAAAGATGGAGAAATCCTGTCAACAATTCGACAGGCAACTGGTGCTCATCTTGCGGCTCCTTGCTCTTCTTTCCCAAGTTATTCTTCCTCCCAATGCTGGTTAGCCTTTTCTAAAACTCCAAAAATAGTATTTATAGAGGCTTGAACAGGTATCTCCTTGCTCACTTAAGTTTTGGGCTATTTCCTTTGACAAGTCAAATTTCTTTAATATTTTTAGCTCTTGACTTCTTTTCCATAAGCCACATCAGTAATTAATTGAATTTTGAAGCACAAATTCATCATTGGACTTCTTGGTGGGATTTGGGGTTCCAAACACAACTTTATCATCAAAATCAGATTTTCGAGCAGGCTGACATCCGTGCACTAAAATAACCATAACTCTCTCTAGACACATGATAATTACGTTCTGGAAGAAGCTATGGAAACTAGACACCCGGGGATTTTCATGCATATAAAAATTGTTCCCTGATTCATTCTTAGCTGCTCTTAATACTCTGTCGAAATTGAATGACCTATATAGGTAGATTTCCCAAATTAAGCTTTAAACTCATTTTTCTACTTCTTTTTTTCTTATTGACTCAAAATACTTATAAGATAATAAAATAACAAAATATTTCTCAATAAATAACAAAAAAATAAATATATGAGCATCAATATATAGTATAGAGGTACATATTTATGCTTGTTGTTAAAGACTCGTAAAAGAAGCTCACTACTGATATAGTAAGCCCTAGTTGACCACTTTCAGTGTAAGTAGTCTCACTACCGTTCATTTCAAATAAGGAAACATCATGGTTCTTAGGATTGCACCATACTTCATTACCTCATTGTTGTTTGCTTACAGAAAGAAAAACTTAATTCAAAGTGTATGGTTGGCATGAGTCAAAAATTCATTGATCCACTGACATTCATAGGAGCCAAACCAAAGTCTATCTCACAAGGTCTTTCTATCTTTGGAGTTTTATATGAGACAAAGCTTTCGCAGAACTGAATTTCTACATTTAAAAGTAATAGTTCCACTGAACTTCATCTTATCCCAAATCTTTCAACATGGTACTTAACGGTTCTTTAAATCTGACCTTGAAAGAGTGTGTACATGAACCATGACCAAGTAACATGCCCAAATTTTCACATTTGAGCTCGGATTATCGACACTCTACACCTCTTTTCCTCTATCACCTCTAACACTAAAGCGTCATCTTCTACCATATGATTCTCCTGCCTAAAGGATTTCCAACAAACACCTGTCATTACTGCTCGCAATCTTCCATCGTACATTGCGCAAGTAATGCACTGAACCGTCCAAATTCTGTCGCCTTGAGCATTCTGTAAGGTCAAGTCACAACAAGTGCCATCTTTACAGAAATGTTCCATGGCAAAAGAGGCATTTATAAACTGCAAATACGAGAAAAAGGAATAGGTTATTATTAACTTAATTATCTATCTCATTGCTGCTTCAAGGAGTACATTTGGACCAAACTTGCTAATGTTGAATTAGAGGATCTCACATTAAAATATGACAAGATAATATATAATTTAATTGAGGAAGCACTATTCCTAATTGTACCAAAACTTTTTGTGGATAAAATTTACTACCTTAAATGTGAGACAATATCAGTACAATAATGGACCCTACATGTCACGTTTGTCATAATTCAACTTGGTATCAGAGCCACATCCGCACACCGCAATCTCGACACCCATGAATTTGAGACTTGGGCACACCATACGCACACGGCCAGCACACCTACGCACACGCCAAGGACCATAGTTCCCACCCCATTCACCAAGAATTCACATTAAATAAAGAAGCATTATTTCTAATTGTATCGAGATTTTTTGAAGATAAAATTCAACATCTTAAAGGTTGTTAAGTTGAGATTATATCGGGACAATGACGGACCCTATATGCCCTGCTTGTTACAATTCAACTGCTAATATCTCAGCAATGAGGTTGTTGAGAAATGCTTACCACACGAGAGGTCAAGGACGCAGCTACAATGTTGACAATAAGACATGGCTTGTCAGATCTGAAACTAGTCAACTGGGAAATGCCGTGTTCATCAGCGGAGGATCTAGGGAATTTGGGAGTAGCTCTAGCTTCAACTTCAGCTCCAGTGCGCTTTTCTTTCCTTTTACGTCTGCTAAAATCAGCTTCTGTATATTTCCCATGATTAATTCAACACACTGTTGTCTATTACAAGTTTTTGAAAGGAAAATCCCACGAAAGTTAAAAACTTAAACCAATTATAGACAACAACATTATCATATATACTTACCTCCTCCTTACGAAAGATTATATTCTTGTTCATCAATGGATGATCTAGGAGAAAAGGCTATGGGTTCAACTTCAACTTCACCTCCAGCTTGTGTTTCTTTCCTTTGCTGTCTACTGACATCAGCTCCTGTACAATTCCCATTTAACTCAATCCACTCTTGTCCATTACTCATTTCCAATTGAAAAATCCCAAAAAGTTATATATGTAAGCCAAAAATACACAAAAGTTCTCCCTGAATACATACTTCCGCCACGGAAAAGTTTATATTTTTGTTCATCTGTGGATGATCTGGGGGATATGGAAATCGCTCTAGCTTCAATTCCAGCTCCGGCTTGTATAAGTTTTCTTTTATGTCGGCTGACATCATTTCCTGTATAATTCCCACGATTAATTCAAAGTGATTTCATGCATTACAGATTTCCAAAAGAAAAAATCCCGCAAAAGTAATATTCTGAACCAATAGATTGACAACAACATTACCAATTTACCATAAACTCATACCTCCTCCATAAATAGGGTAATCCACTTCCATATCATCCCAACTAAAGATACGCACTTGGAAATGAGCAGGTTCTTCTGCAGTGCTGAAGGTCGCCAAATCGCCTTGGCCTAGTAAGTAAAAGCAAGCAAAGAATCTTGAGAAATATATGATCTGCCACTTCATCTCCATATGTCCTCACTGCTGCCGGAGGTAGTTCCTGTGCACAATTAACAGTATAACTCCCATTGAGACGTTTAAGCAAATCATCATAACCTTGTATCAAACAGAAACAAAGTAACAAACATATATACATATTTTGCAGCAACTAACATATCAGACGCAAACTATTAGGATTGCCAAATCAACCCTCAAACTCTCTCATAACCATACTGAACAATAGTGGATCATTTACCCGTAACATATTTGAATACTTTTTGATTTCAGTGTGAAGTCCGAAAACTCATTACTACTCTACTGAACTCAAACAATCAACATTGTCAAACCATGAAACCAAGCATTAGTTCATTTACCATTTCCCACTTAACTAGCAAAGTTCAATTTTTTACTACAACTACAATCTTCAAAGATTAAAACAAAACCCATAAATTCATCATAAAATGCTATGAGCATAGTAAAGTTTTAACATACGAGAATACAGAGTTCTCATCATACAGAGTTTGCATTGAAATTGAGTAGAGTTACAATTTCTTGCTTCAAAATCGATCGAAGCTCTAAGTCAAACCGGCTCAATCTCAACATACAAGAATACAGAGTTCTCATTGAGAGCAAATTTCGCCACTCTGTGGGTGATATGGTTACATTCCCTTGGATTATACTTTATCTGTCTTAAACTCACATGGTGGAGGAGGCTTTTGATTTCTTCAACAAGACAACTGGCTTCTGCCCAACATACATCAGGACTATTGACCAATATCGTGATCTCAATACAATCAACCTCAGTAGTGATGGAGATGAGACCAAGTGAACTAGCCGTCTGGAGTCCCATTCTAAGTCTTAGTAGTTTCAAGACCATTGGAGAAAAATTGCCACCAACTAGACATGCACATGCCTCGACTAGTTCCCCATCATGGTTTCTGATAACAGCTCATGGTCCTCTTCTCCCTCGTGAACAGTCCACTGTTGCATCAATGTTGAGTTTGAGCTCCCCTTCATTCGGGGCCTGCCATTTGAGATCATTTTCACCATTTCCTTCTTCTTTGTCTCGGATATGGTGGCATGTTGGAACTCTACCACCAAAGCCTCGGCCCTAGCTATTATGTTTCCAGGTTCCAAATTAGCAGGGTTGACATGCCACAAATTGTTTCTTTCATTCCATATTGCCCACACCATATATGTCCAAATTGGAGTCTCCTCCATGCTACATAGGGAGAAGTAGTGCTCCACTACATCAATACTATCAGAGAGTATCTTAGGGGCACGACCCCAATAAGACTGCGTCTAAATTTTCTTACTATCATGACAGTCGAACAACGCATGGGTGATAGACTCTCTATTTTTGTTGCATCTAAAACAAAAAGGGGCATTTGTCAACTTTTGCCTGAATAGTCCCTCCCCACATGGAAGGGCCTCATTGCACACCCTTCATATGAACATCCTGACTTTTGGGGCAACACTTAAATGCCACAGCTTCTTCCAAAACTGTTTGAGGTTATTGTTGCATGAGCTCTCACCGACGCTTCTTTCATATTGGTCACAATCCCTAGCCAGCTTATATGCAGTCTTCACGGAGTATCTTCCATTCTTTTCTGGTAACCATCTAGTCTAGTCCCTTCTCTCTTTGTTTCCCAGTGAGATACTTGTAATCAATGCAACTTCATCAACAAGAGAGAAGCTGTTTATTGCACTGAGGTCCTATGCATCCGATGTAGTAATAAGGCTACACACTCTTGCTTGGGGATTCAGGGTCTTTGGGCTCCACACTTTATAGGAGAAGGGTCTTGGTATCCATCTATCCATGTAGATCATAGTGTCTTTGCCATCTCCGATACTTCTGATACATCCTTTATCCACAAGTTGCTTTCTCCACATGATCTATCTCCATACATAAGATGAGTTAGCTCCCATAGTGGTTGGCATAAAAGAATGGTTAGGAAAATAACATGCTTTAAGGACCTGGCTCACCATAGAATTTGAAAATTCAATCAATCTCCACGCTTGTTTTTCAACCATTGCTTGATTGAATTTAACAAAGTCTCGGAGCCCCCCCCCCCCCCCCCCCCCCCCCCCCCCGTGAGCATTTTTTGGAGCATTTTTTGCCACACACACCCCGTGAACTTCACCATTTTCTTCTATATGGATCAAGAGAGCCGATAAACCTTCCACCCAAAGAAGGAAGAGATATAGAGAAATTGGGTCTCCTTGTCTAAGGCCTCTACTAGGTTTAAAATTCTCATATGTCTCACCATTTAAGAGTATTGAGTAAGACACCTACGTAACACATCTCATCACTAAATTAATCCACTTCGCATTGAAGCCCTTCTTCTCTATCATCTTCCTTAAGAAGTATTATTCAACCCTATCATAGGCCTTAGCCATATCAAGCTTCAGAACCATTTTTTTCCTCCCCCATTTCCCTCTTGTTCTAATTGCATGTATGGATTCGAAAGCAACAATAATGTTGTTTGTAATTAACCTCTTAGGGACAAAGGCACTTTAGTTTTCCGAAATAAGCAAAGGTAACACACTCCTTAACCTATTTACAATGGATTTCAAAACAAAGCGCCCCCGTCCCCCCCAAAAAAAAAATTACCAAAAGAAAAGTCCAAAGCCAATCCTCACCGTCCATTTTACGGCACGTGTGGAGAAGTTGGCACGTGTGGGATAGAACAAAGAAAAGCACAAGACTTTGTAGAGCTCCAAATACCCAACTGTCGATCAATGAGAGTTGTTGGTTTCTTCATCTCTATCAGCTTCTCCGGTCTTTGCCCTAAATCCCAATTCAAAGCTCTTCTCCGATCTCTGTGTTTCTGATCATAAAGGTACTACTAATTTTCACAGTTCTTTTGTGTGTTTTTAGCGATCAAGATTTCAGCTTTTCTCTGATTTGAGATGATTTTCGATTTGTTGATCTCATAATTTGTATGCCCTAATTGGGAAATTTTAATGTTTAGAGGTGTTTAGATACTCTGTAGTTGAATTGGGTTTGCAAGTTTTGAGCTTTTTGGGAATATTGGGTTGTTAGTGCATTATTGTAGCTGTTTGTGGTTTTTTTTTTATGCATTATGAACTGTGAGGTTTTAAGTAGGGTTTGTTTGATTTATGAACTAAGAACAAATGCATGTTTTCTGTTTCGTAGTTTTCTTTGTTTCGAGTTGAAAGTTGTGGGTTTGTTGTGGCAATTGTGTTGTGCAGGTCTGTTGGGAGAGATATTAGGAGGAAGGTTGATTTTGGTTCCTGATCATCATGGTAAGGTTTCATGGAACATTGCTCTATTGTAGTTTTTTATATGATTGAATTGTGATGAAAGCTTCGTGAGATTGATTTGGAAGGGTTTCGTTTTGTTGCAGAATTACATCATTGGAGCATTCAAACCATCCTGTAACATTTCATTCACATTTGCTGATGCAAAGACTCGCAAGCAGGTAAAGAATAACTCAATTATGCAGAGGAAATCCTTACTTTCCGACAACATTAACTATCATGGTTGCCTTCTTCTAAATTCTGATAATGCAGTCAGTGGTGATATTTGAATACGCTCATTTGTTTCATAGAGGATTACTACTAGATGTTTTACTACCAGGTTGATGCTTTTAACATCCTTGACAATCTTTCTGCAGGTTCCATTGAAGAGGGAATCTGGTCAAGCTGTATCAGTTCCACTTTTTCAGAGTCAAGAAAACATATTGGGGAAGGTATGTTGTTTGATTGCGTTGTTTTGATTGTCCAGCATTATGGTTCAAGTTCAATTCCTTAAAATTGAGTTGTAATAGATTTGACTACAAAGATTGTCTTTTGGCTTATTTAGTGACATTTCCCTTCTCTGAAATCATATTCAGATTTCTATAGAACCAATTCAAGGAAAAAAAGTTGAACACAATGGAGTCAAGGTGGAGCTTCTCGGTCAAATAGGTATCTTTATTTGCAAGCTATGTGTTTCATTTTCAATGCTTTTGCAGTAGGAGATCTGATATAAAGTAAGAGTATGGTAGTTTTAATTTTTTGGATGAGTATGTGGTACTGTGCATGCGCTGAGAGATTTTAATTTTATGTTGCAGAGATGTACTTCGACAGAGGCAACTTTTATGACTTTACTTCCCTAGGTGAGTGTGAATTGGCTTTGTTCTATTAGCTTTGGACAGGTTGTACTCATTTTCTAATAATTCTGACTTAGATACATGGTTTGAATTTTCATCCATCCCTTCCCTTAATAAAGAGAAATATTGAGGCACTTTCGCACCGACTCTCCTTAATGTCAACCACACCTCGTCTATTTAGTGTTTCGTAAAAGATAAAAGAGCTGTTAATTCCGTTTCTGAATGATTCTGTAACATTGCAGCTGTACTCCCTGAAACTTTTTCTTTTTCTTTTTCTAGCAAGTGCTAAGTTTCTCTTCTGTTGTTTACAGTTCGTGAACTTGATGTCCCTGGGGAGATATATGAAAGGAAGACATATCCATTTGAGTTCTCTACAGTTGAAATGCCTTACGAGACCTACAATGGGGTCAATGTGAGGCTTAGGTAAGTCTTAAACATTTCTATGGATACTTAGTAAATCCAAACTATGCAGCACTGATTGGTTAGATAGAACATCTAACTCCTATTACATGTCTGTGCCCATTAGGCTCTGTACTAATTTTTAAGTTATCGATGTTACTGTATCCGTTGACAACTTTAGAAACACTTGCATTGCAACTCCAATCAAAATTGTGTAGTAAACATTTGAATATGATAGTTCATGCTCTAACATGTTCTAAATTTGCTTGTTATAGGTATGTTCTGAAAGTCACAGTTAGTCGTGGTTATGGTGGTAGCATAGTGGAATACCAAGATTTTGTGGTAATCTCTCTGTCTCTCTCTAACTTTGAGTTACCTCTTAATGTATCTAGTGAGTATATCTTTCTACTCTTATATTTATTGAAGTTTTCATGTTTTTTGGAAACCTCCTCATTGAGAATTGTTACTCATATATTTCATTGTGATAGTTTATATTGATATAATTTTCTGCTTCAGGTTCGCAACTATACCCCACCTCCATCTATCAACAATAGCATCAAGGTGAGTACAACTTCCTATTGTTTCTATGGTGTTTATCTCAAGCAGACTATTCTCACTATAACATGGTCATCATTCTAATGAATGAGTGGTCAATATCTCAACCTGAGTCTGTGATTACCATGAAAGTATGGTCATCATTTGTACTTATGAGGGATTATAACCAGTAAGGCGGCCTTGGAGTGAAGTGTGAACAAAGTGTTTGTCTCCAATCACCCAATAAGTTGATTCCATTTCATAGGTATATAGAGCAAAAGCTAGAGCCATCATTAGTCCTTCCATTCTGATCTTTCTTATAATCGTATTGCCTTTGCAGATGGAAGTAGGAATTGAGGATTGTCTGCACATTGAATTCGAATACAACAAGAGCAAGTAAGTTAACAAAATATTTCATCAACGGCTTTTTATGTTTATTGTAGTTGTAGTGTGGTATACATGCACGAGTTGGAATTTGGAAATATTAAGTTACATTGGGTTGGCTTTGTGAACTAGGTCAAGCCTTCACCTCTATGGCCTGAGCTCACTTGTATTGGGTGGATAATCATTAAAATTACATGCCTATTACTTGATAGTTATAGTACAATATAGGCGTTGACTCTTTAATATACAGGTACCACCTGAAAGACGTTATTATTGGCAAGATATATTTTCTTCTAGTAAGAATCAAGATAAAGAATATGGATCTGGAGATCAGGCGGAGAGAATCAACAGGATCGGGGCCTAATACTCATGTTGAGACAGAGACACTTGCCAAGTTTGAATTGATGGATGGTGCTCCAGTCAGAGGTATGTTTACCAAGCTTCTGCTGCCTTTTGTTTGCTGGCACCAACATTAGAGGGCTTCAACATGAATTTGCCTGTCTTTAGTTTGTCACAAGAATTTTATGCTTAATTGAGATGATGAGGTAAAAGTAGTGTGATCAAAGTCGCTAGAAAATAGTTGAGCCAATTCTAAGTTGCTTAGTTATACCCCATGAATGATTAGCTTACATGCCTATGCTTGTCTTTTCAGGTGAATCTATTCCCATTAGACTGTTCCTCAGCCCTTACGAACTGACACCTACACATCGCAACATCAACAATAAATTCAGCGTGAAGTATTATTTGAATCTTGTTCTGGTTGATGAGGAGGACCGACGGTATTTTAAGCAGCAAGAGATCACTATATACAGGCTTCAAGAAACTTCATGATTACTCTTTTCTTATGTTATCCACAGTTGATCCGGTTAGTAGAAAAAAAATGCACCTTGTAAAGCTTAAAACTATCAGAATCTTGTTGTGCTGTGATCTATTGGTTCTTGCGGAGTTTCATCTTTGATACAGTATTGCCGTACTGGTGCATGTACATGGACGGTAGACAGAGACAAGATCAGTGCCTGCTGTTACGATTACTGATGAACAATCTTCTGTATCTCCAGCTTTTTGTGAATTACCATTGAAGAGAAGACACCATTTGGTTTGAGAAAGATTTTTCCGTTTTATGTTTGAACTATGTATTTGTTTTTCTACTCGTTATTGACATCATATTAGGGGTTGAGATATCTGTGTTTTGATAAATTTCTATACATCATACTGAACTGTTGTTGGTATTGTCATTACAACAATAACACCTTCAAATTCCACCTCAGATTTTGCATCAGAATTCACAAGTGCGGTTAGTACTCTCATTGGCACTTCACTCATTTAGGGACAAAACACGAGCTCGATTCCTTTGGATGCCAATTCGTCAGGATCTTCACTCTTCCGGTTCTTCTACTGATTCTACAGGCAATCCGGCTTTGAACCACGAATAAAGTCCGCCTTCGAGGTGGAACACATTGGTGTAGCCATTGAGGACTAGCAAGTAGGCTGCTATCAGTGATCTGTGGAAAAGATCAGTAGTAGAGTTAGCACTCAATCTAATATGTAGTTTGATGTTTCATCTCTGTTGGGAAATTTAGTGTCACCTTGATTGTTGACCTTCTGGGAGATTTTGAGTTGGTCTCATTGTACCCCCAGCTGCACAAGCCACTATTATCTTTGCATTCTTATCTATCTTTGATTCCACACCTGTACAATATTTCAAACATTAATTTTTTTCTAATTGCTTCAAAAAACAAAAAACAAAAACAAATGAAATATAAGCTTTGCATACTTTGGATGAACTCAGGGTTCTCTTCTGTGCCAGCAAAAATGCCGAAAAACGCAAATGCAGCACGCCTCGCGATATCCCAAGCTGTCCACTCCTTAATGAGCCTGTAAATTTGCACATTGATGGCATTCGGCGGATGAGCCTACATGATATGCACCAGAAAAACATTGATATTCTGATTAAGTATCCCACAACAGAATCATCTCTATTATAAAGCCAAGCCAAAAGATTTCACCAAATTTAAAATTGACAAAAATATCTTAAATAATAATATTAATTAAATTACAAATAAAAGAAGATAAAAATAGAGAATTATGTTGTAATTTTTTTTTCCACTCCGCACCATCACACCCGGGTGGGGATTTTTCTAGTATGAAAGAAAACTAAATGTTCGAGTAGGTTTTGGTGATCAGTACTTGTAACTGATGTATATATCTCAATTGCGTTAATGCAATTTCGTTATTCTCTCTCAAAAAAAATAAATAAATAGATCTTGGTGATCTACTAACCTCTTTAAAATCTGCTTCAGGCCGCACGTCAAGGATCACAAAGTTGTTTTCCTTCTGAAGCCGCAGAGCTTCTTTCGCATCAACACTTCTTACCTGAAACATACAAACAATGAAGGCATCACTAATAAGTCATTACAGCACTTCTGTGATTTTCAACAATTTTATTCTTAAAACTGTTCTATAGTTAAAAGTGTTAAGCATGTTACCTTTTTCTGTAGCAGAAGTTCCCTCTTAATCTTCCATTCTTCTTCAGCTAACAAGAAGCAAGAAACAAGTTGAGGTTAGTTGATCTAAGACATATACCGACTAAACTGATATGTAAACACTTATGTCAGTGATCATATTAGAGTTTGTTACCTGGTGACTTGGCTTGTTTCGTAGCTGCGCTTCGAATTTTCAGTCCTCGCGAGACGGTCTGCGATGACCAACCATGCCTTGTGGATCTAACTGATCTCACTGTGAGCCAAGTAGAACTATGATCATGTTTTGAAGCAAACCCTATTGGAGAGGATGAGTGTAGGCTTATAGAAGTAAGAGAAGCCATGTGAGTTATATATGAAGGCTCCAAAACAAAGAAACTGAACAATCAGTCTAGCTAGCTACAGAAATGTTCATTAATAATTCTACTACTGCAGATTAGGATGTACAAGAAATAAATGGAGCCTATCACTGTCTAGCTAGCTCTGATAGATTGGTCTGGTTTTTTATTTGATTAGCTTGAGATCTTTATGTGTTTAGATTGGAAAAAAAGCTAACTGGGGACATGGATATTGTATAGAGAAGTTTATCTATACCAGAATCTGAGCCTGTGGTGGATATTATTCATAGACATTTCTCTTTGTATATCTTTCATCCTCACCTTTTTTTGTCATATAGTAGGACCATATAACCCAAAACAATATACCCTTCGTATATTTTGCTCTAATGACACTTCTAATAAGTAAAGTAATTCTCCAATGTACGGAACACAAATGTACAAGGGAATAATGAGTAATCTACGGTTTAGATTATCTCATACACTATTCATCTAAATCCAACACGACTTAGATTTTGACAAGGTGTACACAAGTGTACGTCTCACACACTCTATTTCTTCTAATAAGGTGTAACTTAAATTATACAAAACATATATGTAGATTGTAGCTTTAGTGTTTAAGAGCATTCCATTATCGTATTTCCAGTCGTGTCTTGATAACAGTTCCAAAAAATGTCATATACTTGGCCATATGATAGAATTCATACTAGGAAACAAGGAGGTATGAGCTTCCCTGCCTAAGAAGCAATGGGCGGCCATGTTTGAAATCAAGGTTGTATTGAAGCATGTCTAAATCTAGAGCAGCACTAGTCAGATGCTGCTGTGATATGGTGAGCATTAATGAGCACATGAGACTATAAGAAGACATATCAAAGTAGCTCATTATATTTCTCAAAGTAGTTAAAGAGCAGTTTGGACTATCATTTTTCCAATTAAGAGCTTCAAATTAAGTTCATTAAATGTTTAATTTTAATGGTAATAAACATGTTCCCAAAACCTTGTTAACAAACTGTTTAGAGTGCAGCTATTCTTGACCTCAGCTACCATTATTTTCTGGGATCATTAGTCCTCAAAATTTAGTGATATTTTGATACAAATATATAGAAAAACGAGTCAAAACGCCACCGTTTTAGGCACGTCTTGTTTTAGTTCACTGTTAAATACTTAAATAGAAGCACCACCGACAGCGGCAGCATTCCATCATGGAACCAGATATCGCCACGTGTCACACAAGCGGAATTGCCGCTTAAATAAACCATCGCACCTCCTCGCTTCTATGTTCCCATGCGGTCTCGTCTACGCCCTACTCCCTACACCCGCACTCTTTTCCGCCAAGAGTCACCGAACCACAAGAGTCAAATGTACATTCATCCAATCGAAAATGAAATATGCATCCCTCAGGAAAACACAAGCGTCACAGGTGATTCTACCCTCCACCTTCTTCTTTTTCCTTTCACTCTATATTTTTCTTGCTTATTAGTGTATGAGTACAAAATCCTACATTTCACTTCAGAACCGCGTAACCTCTCACTACGATCTCAGCTCTCTCTCTCTCTCTCTCACCGTAAAAACCCTAGCTCTCCGGTGAGCCACCACCACCGCCACCGCCACGTCAGCGAAGAGAAAATGGAGGCGTTCTACTACATAGTGTTCGGAGTACTGGCGGCGGTGGTCGCCGGAGCCGAATTCAGCAAGAGCAACAAGGACCGAATCAACACATCGTCGGCGTTCAACTCGTTCAAGAACAACTACCTAGTGATTTACTCGCTCATGATGGGTAAGCTCAACCGCATTGTAGATCTCGCCGCACACGATCTCAATCTCTCTCGATTTTGTTTCTTGTGTTTTTTATGTGTTGTGAAAATGTATGTAGGAATTTGGATCTGATCTGACAGTGTCGGTTTAGTTTTGTGGAAGCGTGAAGTAGATCCACCGTTAGATTATTTTTGCTTAGGTTGAATTTGTGTGTATGTGTGTGGCGGCATTGCTTTCGTTTTGGTGTTTTATGAGCTAGAGTAATGGTTTTTGAGCTGAATTGAATCGGTGATTGTGAGGTTGTGGATCTGGATTTGTACTGTTTGTGATGATTTGATGTTTCTGTTTGTGAGAGCTGAATCCGTTTAAACTTGATTATTGATAGTTCGGTGTGGTATTAAACTGTTGAATTTTATGTGCTTCGTAGATTTATAGCATTTGGAGTTGAGTTTTGGTTACGGAATGTGTTACTTGTAGAGTAATTTAGTGTGTTTAGAGAATATTGTTCATATGTGTGGTGGCATTGCATTCATATAGTTTTATGAGCTAGAATAGTAGTTTAGGGTTTCGAGGTTTGGATCTAGATTCGTAGTGTTAATGATTTGATGTTTTTTGAGTGTGGACTGTGGAGTACTCTATCTGTTCTGTGGGAGCTGAATTGTTTTGAACGATGAATGAAAAGCTTGGTATCGTATGGATTGATATGTGCATTGAAGATTTATTGCATTCAGAGCTGAGTTTTTGTTATGCAACGTGTTACTTGTAGGGCAATTTAGTAGTAATATAACTGACAAAGTTTTCTTGTTTGTTTATGTGGTAATAGCTGGGGACTGGTTGCAGGGTCCGTATGTCTACTACCTATATACTACGTATGGATTTGGTAAAGGAGAGATTGGACAGTTATTCATTGCTGGCTTTGGCTCTTCCATGTTGTTTGGAACAATTGTTGGATCTCTGGCAGACAAACAGTGAGATTTCTGCTCTAAATGTTGTTATTATAGTTTTCGTACTTCTTTGACATTGATAGTGTTTTCGCAGCTTACGATGTTTTTGATTTAGGGGTCGAAAGAGGGCATGCATCACTTATTGTATCACTTACATACTGAGTTGTATCACCAAACATTCTCCTCACTATAATGTTTTGATGTTGGGCCGTATTTTGGGAGGTATTGCCACATCACTTCTCTTTTCAGCATTTGAATCATGGCTTGTTGCTGAACACAACAAGGTAAATGTTTGTTGCTTTTTTGGTTCTTAATATATGTAAATTTTCACTCACACATTCATAACAGATGTATATTTTCATTGGATGGTCTTGCGTTGACTTTCAGCTTCTGATATGTGATTAATACGGTATCTAGACATCTAGTCATTAGATGATTGATTACTATAATGTATAACAAATCGGTGCAATCTCCGTTGCTCTATAATTCATATTGATAATTGACTTCAATAAGCAATGATTTTGATAGTGATATCCCTTAAAGCCGCATTTTTTTTTGTATAATGTGTTTAATTAGTTTCGTATTTGTGTGTTGAACCTTCTTATCATAAATCTGATATTCTATTGTACTGCGCAGAGGGGTTTTGAACAACAATGGTTGTCAGTAACATTCTCAAAGGCCATATTTATTGGTAATGGTGTTGTTGCTATCTTGGCTGGGTTGCTTGGAAATATGCTTGTTGGTTCACTTGCTCTTGGGCCTGTTGCACCATTTGACGCTGCCTCGTGCTTTCTTACAATCGGAATGTTCGTCATTTTATTCACATGGTCAGAGAATTATGGTGATCCTTCAGAGAGCAAAGACTTATTTACCCAATTCCGTGGAGCTGCTGTGGCTATCGCATCTGGTAAGAGTATCAACTAAATTCTATAGATTTGCATTACTTTCTGTCAATAAGCTGCGTATGTTAAATGATGGGCTGTGATGATTATGTCTACATATTTATCCATATTTTGCTCTGTTCTCAATATTATGGTGTAGACTTATTACTAATTATCTTGTGGTCTAAATCTTTTGTTTTATTTGCATTTCCTTCTTGAATCTTGAAGTTGTGCCTTCCGGCTCATGTAGAATTATTTTTTGTATGATTCAGATGAGAAAATTGCATTATTGGGTGCAATCCAATCTCTGTTTGAAGGATCTATGTATACATTTGTGTTTCTCTGGACCCCTGCGCTAAGCCCAAATGATGAAGATATTCCACATGGATTTATCTTTGCAACATTCATGTTGGCTTCAATGCTTGGAAGCTCCCTTGCATCTCGGTTAATGGCTCGTCAATCACCCAGAGTAGAGAGCTATATGCAGATTGTCTTCGCCATTTCAGCTACCTCTCTTCTACTCCCCATTTTGACTAGCGTATGTCATGTTATTAGTTTACAGTAAATGGTTTCCTTATATTGCTAATGATTCTGTGCTATTCTCTTACCTTTGCTTCTCCTGAAACAGTTCTTGGTAGCACCTTCCAAGGTAAAAGGAGGGAGCATCTCTTTTGCAGGCTGTGTCCAGCTTCTAGGATTCTGTGCCTTTGAGGCTTGTGTTGGACTATTCTGGCCATCAGTCATGAAGATGAGGTCCCAATACATACCTGAGGAGGCCAGGAGCACCATCATGAACTTCTTCCGTATTCCACTCAACATCTTCGTCTGCATCGTGCTATACAATGTATGTATTAAGCTTTATTTATAACACCTTTTCTACTTTCAAATTCTATTGTAACCTTACCCGCCGATGTGGATAGCATCTCTACTTAACTGTGTCTTTGTTTGTCTTTCAAGGTCGATGCATTCCCCATGACTGTTATGTTCGGGATGTGCTCCATGTTTCTCTTTGTCGCATGTTTCTTGCAGAGGCGCCTCTTGGCTCTTGCAGAGAAGCCCAGTAAGTCCAGTTTCCGCATCATAATCTTTCTCCTCTATTTGGCAACTTAGGTTCTTCTATCATCCAGCAACAATTCTTGTGGGTGCTCATGGTTGGATATTTTTTTTGAGAACAGAGACCGAAGATTGGGCAGGATCGAAGGAGAGGGACACCGAGGCAGAACCATTAAACCTTTGATAACTTCTGCAGCTTATTTTTGGATGTCAATCATTTAGTTAGTGCATTAGTAATTGCAATTTTTTCGAGGAAGAAATTTGCTCTTGTAATACCACTATTATTCTTTTACAGCATCTATAGCCTATATTCTTTTTAACATTTATAGCCATGGATCTGGTGGTCCATTTGGTGATTTTGGGGGTAGATAGACCATCTTTTTTGCGTCATTTGATTCCATATGGGCTTGGATAAACCACTGCAATTTCGTGTTAATGGGCCTTCCAATCATTTAGTTAATTCATACGGCCCAATTAAGTTTATTATAAAAATGATCTGCCCAATTAGGCTAATTTGAGCTTTTGTAGTCTCATTTTTACCCACAAAGCTGATAATGGGCTTGGGTCGGCCCAATAAATTGATTTTGGGCTTCCATGGACCCATTTAGGATGAAATTGGGCCTGATTAGGGCCATCTAAATTGGACTCGGGCCTGGGTCGGCCCATTAAGATTGAATTTGGGCCTGAGTCGGCCCATTTGGATTGAATTTGGGTATCATTCGGCCCATTTGAATTGAATTTGGGCCTGATTAGGCGGCCCACTTAATTTACTTTCGAACTGGGTTGGCCTAATGAAACAGTTATTTGGTTGGATCGGCTAAAAAAAATTCACTCAAGCTTCATTGATCTACGTCGGCCTCGAGCTGCTAACTATTGAGCTTGGGATCTTGAGAAATAATCTGTCTGGCCAATAAAAGTTCATTTGGGCTTGGTCCTAGACGGCCCTAAATTGATAGTTGTGGTTGAAGGCCCATTAAAACAATTAAGGCCTTGGGTCTGTATGACCATTTGACAATGACAACCTGCAACAGATAAGTTGAACCCAGAAAGAGCCACCCCCGACAATCATACAGCATATACAACTTTTTACCAGATTTCATTACAATTTAATTGACAAATAAAAAAGAAAATGGGAAAGTAAATGCTTTGCTCATCTAACACTGGTCGAAAGCAATGCCAATGCATCTCGGATCAGATTATCCATCTTACCTCTCAAACTGGATATAGTATTTTGCAACGCATCCCGTGAATGCGTCTCATCTAGAGTGAGTTTCTCATGTAGAGCATTGAGCTGCACCTCCAAGAACCTTTCGAGACTAGCCTCGGCAATATTTACAAGACTAAGAGATGCATTTGTGTGCATATATTTTGTAACAATCAGTCCTGCTAGAAGCTGCTGATCTCCCTTCACAAGCTCTGAAACAAAGCAGGGCAAGAGTACTCTTCTGAAAAGCAAGAAGGTTACCTCATTGTCTTCACATGCAACGTCTCCATTCTGCCTCTGATTTTGTAATTGAACTGTTTGACACCTGTGGGATAGGTTTCCGACCAAGTAGCATATATAAGAGAAAGTGTCTCCATAAGAAGAATCAGAGATAATAGAAGACGTGACCCCAGAGAAAAGTACTAGCATTAATAACTCCAGGTCTCCGCAAATGGTGTCAGATATGCCTTCTTGCTTCAACTTCTCCTCAACAGCTGCCAAACATTGCAATTGCAGTGGTTTGAAAGGCAGTAATAGCACCAACTTTAAAGCTGCGAAGCAATCTTTTTCAAGAACGATTTGGCTTAAGCTCTTTGCACCATCTTCATCAAGCAATATCCCACTAGATTTCACCAAGGACTGATCAATCAGTCGAAGGACATCCCTGAAATGGGCAAGCATTATGAGTTTTTTGATGATCTCCAACCAACACATATGCAGAGGGTTAATGGAAACAGAATTCTCCTTTTCTTTCTCAGAAGGCCCACTTTCCTGGAAACTCTCCCATCCTTCATCCCAGTTATCTTCACTCCAGTCATTGCCAGCATCAGGTTCTTCTACAGAGGCTGCCTTATCTTCCCTCACCAAGAAAAATCCTTCCCATTCTCCCAGTACAGCAATCAATGATTGAACATGGGAATAATCTTGAGCAACATCACACAACTTTAGGAAGCAAGAAACAGCTGTCTCCAGATTCAGGAGATCATCTGGGGTAATCTCCATGGCGGGCAAGATGTTTCCCACAAGCTGAGATGATTTGAGGGCAACTAATGTACTTGTCAACCTGTTTGAGTTATCACTATGATCTGACAGACCCTGCTTGGCAGTCTCACTCCTATTATTATTTGCAAAGTGCACCTCATCCCATCCTTCCCACGGTATAACATTAGATTGTAACTCAGCAGAGAAACCTTTACTACTTTTACCTGCGAGGTACTGCATAAGCTCTAGAGCATAAACTCGAACAGAACCAGGAAGCTGCGGGTTATCAGAGAACTCGGCCACTCTATTCCAGACTAAATTCCTTACTCTATCCAGATCCTCCAAATCTCCTTCTAATTTACTCAAAGAGGATAAAAGCTGGTATAGATTACGGTATTCTTGGGATTCACTGACGATCACATCCTGTAAAATGGATTCCAAGATATTCAAGTAGAGAAGGGAGAGTTCCTGAATTTCTGTGTCTCCCACCAATGTGAAACCAGTTGGACCTCGAATTACTGCTTCAGAAAATACTTCCGCAACAGGTCCATACCCACAACCAGAAAAAATCATCGCTTTACAGAATAAATATGGTTCAGTTGCAGAATCACCGATTAAACCATGCTTGACAAAGCTGACAAGTGTACCCCAGCCCTGATTAGGTGATATACTGTCTTCCATTACTAACCTCATGCAAACCTTGAGGCAACACAACAAGCATTCAAGATAGAGCTTGAGGTTTGGTCCAGCATCCTCATGGGACGCAATCTCTATCATTTCATCAATTAATCTTATCCAAAAGTTCAAGAGAATTATAAGACATTCTTGCAATGCAGAGTTATCTGGTAAACCCCCATAAGAACCAAAAAGAGGTAGAATCATTGTGAGATACCGCTTCGTGATGTTCAAAGAATCTGAATGTGCCACAAGTCTGATATACCTGCCGGAATGTTCATAACTCTGCTCAAGTTGACATACAAAGCTTTGCAGGGTTTCAGTGCTTTTAATGATTGATGCTGTTCCGGCTTTAGTCTCTAAAGTTGTCATCAAACTCCATATATAATATTTGTAGACATCCTGCCATGTCAAGAGACCCTCTGGCAATGGATCGCTGTACATACTGGTAATAGTTTGTACCATCTTCGACAAAGCTTCCAAATTACTATCATTGATATGCATGTAAACTTCACAGCTTAAGCACTTCAAGTTCAAACCACATAGTCCAGCAATATTTTTGAAGTTAAGCTTCACAATAAAAGAAACTCTTAGGCACTCTTGCTCCATCAACCTATAAAATCGAGAAAATCTAAAACCTGACAGCTGTGCTTGATCAGGGTGTAAGATTGGCAACTCTTGAGCAGTTTCTTCCAGTTGCAAGTAGCACTCAGAAAGCAGACCAAACAGGTACGCAAGGCGCAACTTGTTGCATCCATCAACTTCAGGGTACACAGTAGATGATATTGCTTTGATGGTGTCCACAGCGTGGTCCATTATTTCTCCTTTGAATTCTGAAATTTCATATGCAATATCATCATTCGTCCATACCTCAGACACAAGAACTGAACATACATACCGTAAAAAGGCCTGCAAAGAAACAGTTGAGCATCATCATGAAAACGCAAAAGATGTGTGTACTACACTAAAGCCATTAATATGTACAAAGAAGCTCCCTACCTCTGCACGATTCAAGCCATATCCATCAGCTAATTTCAGAATGTCCTTTAAAATGTGCTTTTTCTCTAACTTTACCGAATCGATCAGAGGAAGAACAACACTCTCGATGTAATCAAAGTCTCGAGACAAAAAGCGCGCTGTGTCAACACCTGGAAGTATCTTCTCTACTTCTCTACAGCGGTCAGCAACACGTTTCTGGTCCTCTAGTTTCAGCTTCCATTCTCTCCAAAACGTAGACTTTACCTTGTTGAATTTGTCCATTTCATCTGACAACAATAAATTCCATGATAAGAAATGGATGAACAGAAAATCAACAGTAAAGAGCACTAGTTTCAGCAGTTCAGTAGTACTTCCCGCAAGACATCAGAGAAAATATGAAGGCTTATCTAGCTTATAGTAAGTATAATATAAAATATATGTCACATATAAGTACAGAGAATCACCAGTACTAGATGGTACATGCTTCTTTTCAAACTTCCTCAACAGTAATTCCCTCCTTTGCATAGGGGATTCACACTCGATTGCAGAACTATACAATAAGCTATATGTCATCCCTACATTCATGATGCTCGAGATTTCTTGGTAATCCTTTCTTATTCTAAGTTGCTCCTCTATCACTTGAACACCATTAATTGGATCCACCAGATTCAAGAGAAAGGAGCAGCTGGCTACATATTCCTCTTCTGTAACAGGCGACTCAATAAAAGATTTTGCCAGAGAAGCAACCACATTGTCTGTAGGAGCAAACCCATGTCTTGCCAACCAGGAGAGGATGGTAACCAAAGCCTGTGTTCTTACACTGACATACTGCCCAGGAATCACGTTACGATTGGGCTTCTCACAGTGTTCAGTTTTCCTACTCAGTTCAAGCAACCAAGGGAGCTGAATGGCAGCAAACGACAAGAGTTTCCCATTTTCTCGAAAAGCAGATTCTAGATTGGTTCCATTATCAATAGGCAAGTCTTTAGTAACAGCTGAGAGTAAATTTTTAATGTTACTGATATGGACTTCTTGATCATCACAGTTAGCTCCCTCAACCATTTCCAAGGAACCTTTTAGCTCCATTATATCTTGTATACTGTGGGCTGAACCAGTGATGATTGAGGAGCCTTGAATTGAGAACTCTGGACAGTTTGTGTCACTCAACATCATTAAGCTTTCACACTGACCTTGCAAATCAAGATCTTTCCATGCATAGAGCAGCTCACTAACAGATTCCTCATCACAATTGCTTATAGCGAAACCCAGTAGCTGCTTTCGAGAATTTATATCCATGTTTTCAAGCGCAGGACCCCTTGCTATTGCAGCAGATAAATCCCAAATGTGCCCATGTCCTTTCTTAGCTAAAACAAGACAGAGATCAAGTGCCAATTGCAGATCACCAGCAACCGCAGCTTCTCTGGCAATAGCTTCCTGAACAGAAGATATGTTGTCCGGAGAGCTCAATCCAAGAAGTTTGGCTATCTCAATGAGTTCATCAACATGCAAATATGCACCAGTTTGACTTGTGATTGCCATTTTGATGATCTCCATTGGATCTTTTACTTGCCTGAACTGCATGGGTAAGAGAGTTACTCCTAGACTGGGAAGTCTAACTGTAAGTGCATCAATAATATCAGACTCTAGTTTAACATTTCCACTGCTTGGAAATAAATTGAGACATTCCTTTGCTTTCCAGATCTGGAAAAAGATGCGCAAAAACAAAAAAATACACAAAGTATCAGACTTAAATGTATAATTCCATCCTTAAATATATCAGAAAACACCAGAGAACATATCATTCATACTTACTTCAGGACAAGTCAGACTTGAAGCAGAGAAGAAGTACTCCCTTGCCGCTTGAATAACAAGGGTTTCAGCCTTCTCTGATGCCAATGCAACTGAACTTGTACCCTTCAAATAATTCCTGGCAAGAGAAAACTTCCCAGCTTTCAACAGTCCTCTGCAAAATTCCATTAACATATACTCCAGGTCCAGAAAAGGAAATGCCTTTTCCCTGATGCATTGCATATCTCGCCACATGGTTGCCCAATCAGTATCTGATCGACCAGGCAGTCGACGTATAAACTTTGAAAGTATAAGACGAAGAATTTGCTTTACACCTTTTCCATCTGCATGAGACTCTAAAAAGAAGTTCAGCGGCTTTGGAACCTGGGGAAGATATAGTCAGTCATTAAATGCCAAAACACCAACCTTTATATATGGATTCCAGTTTTTATCTTATTCTCTTAGCAACAAAAAGTGCTGATAGTTTAGGATCTCTTTGTAATTCATTCTTATCTGTCGAGCAATCATAATAATGTTTGGTCATGTCTGTCTATTCTTTTAGTTGGGAAGCGTATACAAGCATATTTTAAAGCCAGGAATGGAGAAAGACTGCAGACCTGATAAAATGCCAGGAGCCTCCCAACATCAATATGGCCTTCCGCCAGCTTCAATCTTCTCTCAAGACTCTTGATAATTATTTCACTACCTGTTCAATAAAACAAAAAATATACCTTATACATGTTCATACATAAAATAATTCATATAATTTGTATATTCATCTTTGCTCACCCTCCTCTTTCACCACATTACACTGCCTGACCATTTCTTTCTAAAGTCTAATTAAATAAAAGGATCAATTCTATCCCCAAAAAGAAACGAGAGATAGACGGACAAAGGCAAATCTCTCAAACAAAAAGATTCTAGAGTAAAAGTAAGTCACCAATAAACACAGTACATATGATTTTTGTAACTCCTTCAAAAAATTGGCAACCAATTTCTTATTGGAGATCTATCATCCCCTTCACTAACGCACAACTCGATATAATCTCAATGACCATATATATAAAGATCAATTACCTTGCATTTGTGGAAGTTTTGACAATATTGATGCCATAGTACTCCACTTATCTGTAGATGTGCAAAGATAGATGCACTGCAGCGCACAATCTATAGCTTCAACCTCATCCTTAAATAGGCTGTTACTATGAAAATCTTTGCACCCTTCCTCTATTACCAGCAGGCATACGTCCAGTTTGTCTTCAGAAGCAGCTTCCTTCAGCCACCGAACCAGAAATGACTCATCCTTATTACAATCTGCAGTAGGATGTTCATCCGTCCACCAATCTTGGGAAACAGAGGTTGTTGTATACCGAAACCTATCTCGCATAAATGAAACTGCCATATCATGTAATCTTGCAACCATGTTCTCTTCATTGACTCCTTTAAGCATAATTCTGAATTTATCATAGTCAGAGAGCTCTTCCCACATGACAAGAGTCAAAGTGGAATCGACTTCACCACCACTGACTTCTGAATAAATAAGTTGGTGCAGGTAAGAGACATCCTCGCGGAACCGCTGCAACTCATGTACACCTTTATGTTGAGCAAAATCAAGCAAGGAAATACAGTTCTCCAGCTGCCCACTAAAAGTATCAATATCTCTAGTTCTCTTCTTGTACCACGTTGAAACTTCCTCGATTGATGGCCAAACAGACCCAAGGCACTGCTTAACTATAGGTTCGGTCTGAACTTGGCTACTAATCTCGTGATCCTTTGGTGATTTCTTGAGAAAACTTATCATTTTGTCACATTCAACCCAATCTTCTTCCCTCACAGCTATACTTGTAGGAGGGGACCTCCCAGGAAGAAGTTGTCCATATGTTTGCACAGGAATTGTTTCAGGAATAGAACCTAAAATCTCCAAGACAAAAGGAGCCAATGAGTAAGGATGACGCTTGAACAAAAGATTTAAAGCTCCAATTTTCCCACTTTCAGCTAGTGCAACAGCAGCTTCATTTATAGGCATGACTCGGAATTTGCTATATTCCTGCACAGAAAACCTGCACAAAACAAAATGAGACTGTCAGAGTTTGGCAGAAAATCAAACTTCAAAATAGGTTGTGACTGATAACCATCAGAGGAAACAAAAAACTCTTTCCAAAAAAAAACATTCCGTGATTAACTAACAAAAGAGAATGGACAGGAAAAGATACCTAACTTGCTAGATTAATGACATACAATGGCATGTCTCAAATGAAGAGTGAAAAAACGAAAACATTTGATATGTGTGCTTAAACTACACCAATCATTGCCAATGAGTGCAATTAGTACATTGAAGGATTGATCTTAGTATCTTTAACACCCACAGAAAGTCTACTGATAGGCAAATAACTGCACAATAAGATGTCACCAACACTGAGCACTTCATATATTTATAAAAAAAAATAACCAGTAGACCAACGCATCATTATCGAGAGCCAAACATAGAAGGTTAAAAGAACATTATGTGCATACCCCTCTCTGCAAGCTCAATGAGAGCAAAACAGATATACTGCATAACCAGGCATACTTTTCGTACAAGTAATTTTAGCTTCTGTAGAGTATATACCTGCCCATGTTGATCCCAAGAAACGTCTCCAACCTATCACAGTAGTGCAACAGCTGAAGTCTAGCCATGCGGAAATTCCAGATTTGGCTATCTTCATTATTTTCTGGTTCAGAAAACATATACTGATTAGTAATTTGCAACCCATACACAAGCAAACCCCTCACAGAATCTTCTGTTGGTCCAACTTTGTTAACACATTCGGATAGTACAAAATGTTTGTCATTAACCTTTGACAATAATGTGCTTATTTCATTTGCTCCTTGATTAGAATGTAACCACTCTGATTTTATGACTTCATCTTTATCCAGCCCATGTTGATCAGCAAACTCCAAGGCAGCCTGGTACTTTTCATTCTTAAGTAAAATATGATACATTTCACTGATAGATCTCTCAGAAAATGATACAAGGCTCCAGTTCAACCTAGAAATGTCACTTTGGTCAAGGATGTCCACAGTATCTGAACTTGTTTCATCAGAGTCAGATCTCATGCCAGACAAGCGAGTCTCCAAAAGAAACAGATTTCCTTGAAACAGCTTTATTCTTTCTAAAACAGGCTTAGAATATACACTTCCATTTTCCTGTACTTTAAAGCCACTCAGAAGGTTGAGCAAGGTAACAAGGCCACTCCTCTTTGCAAAAGTAATGATGTGGTCAGACCACCATGTAAAGTCCACAATATCATTTAACTCTTCCCCTTCTCCACTCGATAAATCAATGGTTACTTGTGACCCATCCCTCTCTCTGCATGTAAAATCTGTGAGTGAAAAGCATTCTTTATCCATCTTAAATACGTGCAACCTTCCTGTCACATCTAAAGTAGCAACAAATTTGGCTTGTGGTGAGATTAGAACCTTGGGATATGCTAGCTGACTTTCATGGCCTATTGGTTTGGAATAATAACCCTCAGACTGAATAGAAAACAACTGCTCCAGAACAATTATCCCACTAATACGCCAAAGAGATATATAACAAGAGCCTGAAAGAAGACTACATTCATTAATTTAATTTAATATATGTACTCTATCACTTTAGAGAAAACCTCACTTTGTATTTTTTCAGAAAATAAATGAGAAGTGTGTATAGTTTACTCAGATTTGAACAAAAATTGGCACAGAAATATACAAGGAAATATAGCATGAACATGGAAAATGCTAGATGAAAGATAGACGTAGAAACTACCATCACCTGATGTTAGTGTGACACCGGAAAGCAAAGAAAGCTCTGACTGGTAGTCAATGCACAAAACAGCATGAATAGGCTGTCCCTTAACAGTTAATCTATTTTGTGAGCTCTGTGCAGAATAAAGAGAAGAACTTGGATCCTGACTAATCTCAATATGCTGAAGGGAACCATCGGATGTAACGATAATGAAGGTGCACCTAACATTTCAAAAATCACAAGTGAACAACTTGGCCAACCTTGGTAAAAATATAAAATATAAAAAAATAAACAAAAACCTCATACAACAAGTTGAAGATCAAATCATCGAGTAGCTGTTGTTCATGAAGTGTTTCGTGTGTAATTATACAGAGTGGCCAAGAAAGAACACTCACAGACAGGATTTTTGTACATCAGAGTCATCCTGCACAATCAAGCTTATCACTGGTAAAGATACTTTCAATTGCCTCCTGCTAATCCTCACTATCTCTGCACCATTTGCTTTGATAAAATATAATGTATCCATGTCATCCGAGACACCAAGAATATCATGAGTTTCAGACCAAGTTCCTGTCGTAAATGAAGCAGGGTTGCCACCTGATGCATAGAACACAAAATAAGAAACCAAACTTGATGAAAAACATAACTAACTTCATGTTGGTAAAGGTGACGCATTAAGCAACAAACATAATTTGCATCCACATTATGACAACCTGAAACAGAGGCCTGTATGATGAGTGTATAGTCTCACTAACTCCCTTCATCAAAAGTTTCATACCAGATCAATTTCTTACATAAACATCTCTTTCTCTAACTATGTACTCTGCCGACCCAACAGAAATAAGATGAGGTGGAAATGGCAAATTTGCTATTGTTTTAAATGTCTCCTTAATAAGGCCCTGGTGATTTATCTTAAAGAAATACAACACAAAACTGTCTTTATGAAAGGTAAGACCAACGTGTTGTAACAGGATACTGAATGCATTTTTAGAGCATTTTCAATATGATGCAACACCATGATAATAATTGATGATTGCTGAACATGATGTATGAAATCACTCGGTACAACTTACTTGTAAAAGTCCCACATGGCTCTGAGTAGTCATCCTCCTTCTTCAAAATCGTTATCTGATTCCCAGAAACCACAGCTACATACTCACCTCTAGAAGAGATAAACAAGGATGTCGATCTTCTCATTTTTCTTGGTTGTTTGTATTCATACCATTTTTCTCTGAGTTGACTGATACCTTCAGGGATCAAGGAAAGAAAGGTCATAAGTAGGTGTTACACCCCAACTTCTAAACAAATCACACATGAGCAGAAACATCAAGAACACAATGTTGGCTCTGTATGGTGTTAAAGCCTATAAACATGAAACATGACTTTGTCTTGGAGAACACTATCAGTACAGCAAATTCAATCTACAAAATCCATGTTGCAAATGTGATCTTTTAATTGAAGTGAATGTACTACAGTCGACTTATGTTTCTTTCTATTTGGCATGGGAAAATCAACTCAGGAAGCAAATCGAGGAACAATAACACAATCAATAAAGAAAAGGTCAACCCTTGAGTGGAAAAATAAGCAAGACAAATTAGGATATTCATCAAGATCCATTTGACACGTAACATAATTAATCAAGGAAGAAAACCAAGAACTCAGTGCAAAGAACGAGAATTCTTAAAAAACTATTAACAATAAAGGTAACGTACAATGTACCTCGAATGGAAAGCAGTGATCGAAAGTTCCCTTTACCATCATCATTTTCCTGAACTCCAAACACGAATACATAATGAAAACAATATCAAGATAGTGATTAATTGAGCGACCAAGCGACACGAAGTTGACTAGCTTGAAGTTCATTAAAATCGTAGAATTAAGAACCTGTTGAGGAGGGTAATTGGGCTTAAATGGCCTAGTAATGTGCCGTCTTGTCTCAAAGAATACTCTGTCTCTTGTTTCATTCATGGTTTTTTCAGCCTCAAATATCTAAGCGGTATCGTCTCAAACACTCAGGGAGTCCAGCTAAAACCAAGAGCATATCCCTCTGCAGTATATAAAAAATAATCATCTCACCTATGGATTAATTCCGTAATTCAGTCATTCACTCAAACATCCATACAAATAAACCTTTCATTTAGAGAACCAAGCATAACGAGACAAAGAGCTCAAGAATTCATTACAAACCTCCAATTTACTGACCTCAAAACTCCAACACCACATGCATAGGAGGCTGGTGGATCGTATCAACCTGTCAGAATTGCAATTTCATTATCAAACACATCCATAGAAACAAAACTGATACACACATTACCAAACGAACTCGGAACCAGAGTTTACATCATCGAAAAAAAATTGAAAATAAACACAATCACCTGAAACACAATAATACCTAAACTTATTGGCTCAAAACTCAACTTTGAGTTAATCAACAGCCAAAATCGACTACCTAAACCACCGATACCTAAAATCTGAAATAAACACAATCGCTCGAAACATAATACCCAAACGTAAAATGTCTTGGCTCACAACTCAATTCTAAGTTAATTAACAGCCGAAATTGACTATTAAACCACCGATTTCTTAAACCATTCATAATTCACTACTCTATTTCTCAGTTTACGATTATTTTACCTCAATTTTTGTGTGTGTATAATACAAAAAATACAGCAAGATCGGCTAGCTCTCGAACACATATGAGATATCGACTACGAAGAAAGTAGCAAACACAGAGTTAAATACGATGTCGATGTTGACGATTTGTGATTATAAGGAAACACAGTGAATACAGTACTTACCACGGTAATAATAAGTCGGCGGCGGCGGCGGTGGTGGTTTTGAGAGCTCGGCGACGAAGCTTCTTACGTTTCTCTCTCCCTCTCTCGTTTACTTTCTACTGGTTCCGCTTTTTCTTTTCGGTTTTGATTGTTCGAGACTTCCAGTACTTTTTTCTATTTGTTTGGGGTAGTTGGGCCGTTCGGTTTATGATGGGCTTTGTAAGTTGGTCTCTTGCGGCCTTGCCGATTTCTGTAGGATCATTCTTTGGACTCGGCCCCTTTTATTTTATATTTATATTTTATTAAATTAGGTGCCCATGATTGCAAGTTCATGCGTACTCTGGTCCTCTCAATATCCTCGACTCTTTATGTGTGTGTTTGGATCTATTAATATTCATGACGGTCCATGATGTGTGTTATGGCCAAGGTTGTAAATAACGCTAGGCGGTCCCATACAATGCCTAAAAAGGTTCTAGGTGGCTCTAGATGCCTAAGCGATCTTCTAGATCTCCTTTTAAAACAGTGGTTATGCAATGTATATGCTGGCGTACATATTTGACATGAACAGAAAAATGGTGGAATATTTAATTGTATGGTAGATAGTCGATCGTTTCAATTATCACATGGGAGTGATAAACTAGTGCCAAAATGGTGCCATTAAGCTTTCTCTGAATGGATTACAACCATGGAGATTGGTAGTGGAGAGTGAGATCCGATCTTCTAATCTTGAATTCGATCTTCATGTCGATCTCATTAGGCACTTTAAAAAGTAAACTACAGATTATAGATTTTGAGAATCTGTTGTGGTCAAGTATTCTAGTTCTAGCGATTGACACACTTGGAAAGGAAAAAGAATTTCCACAATAATGTCCACCTTTGCCTTATCCTTATGGTCAATGTCCTTCCTCGCAGGAGCCAATACTAGAATAGTTTTCTCTATAAGCAATACTAGAATACTAGAATCTGTTGTGATCAAGTATTCTAGACTTCTAGTTCTAGCTATTCAAACACTCGGAAAGGAAAAAGAATATCCACAACAATGTGTCCACCTTTCCCTCATCCTGATGACCAATGTCCTTAGGAGCCAATATTAGAAAAGTTGTCACATGTTCCCTGTCCTACAAAAAGTCCTTCGACCTACTACTATATAAAGAGTAGAAGCTCAACTGCTCTAAGCGCTCATCTTGTATCTAATCATCAGCTACAAGCTTACAAAGCATATCTATGCCGCTATCTGCAGAGGTAGACATGGTGTGATATTGAGTCGGCTCATCGATCAATCCGAGTTGATCATTTTCTAGCTAGTTCAGCTGGAATGTGGATTCTGGGACGAGCCGAACCAATATCACTCTTGTATGCTTCTCTGCATGAGGATCTAGTTACTGGGGGATGACAAATTCTAGGCCAACTCCGTTACCCAGGGGCTAGCTGCAGCAACTTTGATCATCATGCAATTACAAATTGTTTCTTACACTTTTTTCTCTTTTTGCAGAATTTGGGATCAGAACCCAGCCATACATCAGCTCATACATGTTCCATCAGATTCGCACTGGCGGCTGCATGGTTCAACACATCTACGAACTGATGCACCTGGATCAAGAATTGCATTACCAGTATAGCTGAACAGAAACGCCAGCATTACTTTACTACCACAGAAACTGAACCCTTTGACTTCATAGCTCTGTTTAAAATCACTCTCTCAAACAAAAAGAATCGATGCATGAAGAAAGCAAAGTGTGTAGTAATACAGGCAAAGCAAGAAGCCACAAGGTTGAACTCTAATCATGTACTTGGCATGAGTGTTTGCTTTTCTCATTCTCACTTGAGATGACATTTTGTAAGACTATTTTCTAAAACAGCCAGAGTATTTGGCAGACAACATGTTATCCGCACTAGTGTCAGCTATATGAAAAAGAGACTTTTCATGTACGTATTCGATCCAAACTATCTACGTATTTCTTACCAGCTTTCATCAAATGTAAAAAAAAGTGCAGCCAAGATCATTAGAAAGCTGTGTTTGGTAATAATTTTTTCTTCTTCTAAAAGCAATGAAAATGTATAAATGCTGGACACAGGTATCTCAAAGCAGGACAGCAACAAAGGCAAATATATGAGCTGGTTCTCGAACAAGCCAAAAACATCCAAGTGCCTAACCCTTCCATATCCTACACAGTAAGCCAGAATAACCTATATCCAATTTAGGATATGATTCTTCCAGGAACATCTATAATATAAAGGACAGAAGAGCAACGACATACTAAGCGCAAGATCTTTAATCCATAAGAAATCTACTACATTCGTTACCACACTTCATCACTAAATAGATATCAAACACTGGACCATGATCGCAGAGCATTTGGAAATGCAAAGAGATCTGAATGCGTTCAACTAAAAATAAGTTACAGCATCTAACGAAACGCATCTCACATAATATCCATAATTAAAGTGCATATGGAACATCCAAAACAAATATAAAATAGTCTGACGAAACCAAACAGGAATTCGCTCTAGCGATCGCCCCAAATTACCGAGAACCACATGATTCGAGTTGGTCCTAACTATGCGCCTTTAAAAATCTTGAAACTGCATGTTTGTTGTACCGCCACTCATTAACATCCCAAATTATGCAAGGCCTACAGAGAAGAGTTGTTCCACGATTTAGTGTAGATTTTTTTCTTGTTAAGTTTTACTCGGCACCTAACCGTCATAAATGGAAAGGGTCGTGTGGATCGAAATTGCGTTAATCACCTGAAAGTGCATAATTCAACGCTTCCCTCGGTGCCCACCACCTGACCTCGCACCAGGATAGCGAGCAAATTGCAACCTTAAATTGACCGAGTCACGGTCATGCTCGTCGAATGTATAACCTGCAAAATCGAGTCGCCCATTTACGCTGTAACTAGGTACGTTTTTAACGGCGAATTAGGGCATCAACAGATAGATGATATATCACGTAAATCATTAACTTAAATACGTTAGGCCCATTTTCAATGCGCCTAAGTAGCAAATGTGGTTCCACACACATTTCCTGAAACGGGTCACATGCTTTCTCTCCAGAATAAAGTATACAATGATTAGGGAAACACTGTTAGAATCTAAAGTTCAGCTTGCCTTACCAAAAGAGGCATGGGATGACTATCAGCAGCATACTTTTAGACAGGGTTGATAAATGTGTCCGAAAATGATGACCCAGCAACTTTAATGAGTTTCTGTAGTCCATTTGACTAGTAAGTCCTATTGTTTAGAAGAGTTTTCCCAGGAAATTGGGTGACTTAACAAACAATGCAATTAGGTACCTAAGTATCAGGTGAAACCAACTGCTAACTAAACACACTACAAATGCTCCTTAACAATCTGCAAATGGAGCTGTGACAAGATATATATGGGCAGCAGCAATATTCGTGCACCTTCTTCTAAGTCAATGCATTCTGACTTGAAAGACTCAGCATTCTTCTCAAGGAAAGTCACATGATTTCTCTCTTTAAATGGAAATACATGCTACAGAACTTGGGAAATGAGAAGGTTTCAAGATCCTCACAGATCGTTCCCCTTCCTCTCTCAGCAAATTAATAGTTTTTGGTTCATTTTTTTGGGTTCATTGTCAATACATGGCACAGTCAAGCAAGCACAACTATTTTTCTTTCTTTCTCAGTTTAAAAGATGCATGTTGAATCATTGGCAGTGCCGCCTCTCCTTGAAAATGACAATAACTTAAGGAAATTCAACTCCACCACCAGTTTTACAAGAAAATCCATCGAACAAACAATTAACTGTACTGGCCAGCCCACATATGTGGCTTTGGTCACTAAATACAGAAAGGAAATTACAGGCTCACCTTGCAAGGCATCCATAGCAGTGGCTGCATGGGCAGGGCTCATAAAATCGACAAAACAAAGTACCAACGGTTCGCCTCCAGGCTGCACAAATAGATTGTTAGTGAATTTATTAACCATCAGATATTGACTCTACCCTGGAAGAAAGATAAACTTACATGTCTTGATTCCTTGCTCACAAGTCTCACTTCTTTGTAGCCAACAAATGGGCGAAAGATGTCTTCATACAAAGTGAAGGGAAAAGTCCAAAAAAGGTGAATTTCAAGGGAAGAAAGAAAAGGGGAAGAAAACAAATAACCATACGAAGTCCATAAATAAAAGGATACGAGCTACTTCACGTCGTGTACAGTTGGCAGGCAATCCTTCCACAAAAAGTGTACTGGTAGCTCCAGGAGGAAGGGGCACCTCAGGCCTCCCACCGCCCAGTCCACCCATGACCCTCTCTTTTACAGGGCCTGGGTCAACCATTCCCATCATTCGCGGGTCATCAACAGAACGACCAGGTAGTCCTCCACTCATGTTTCTAGCAGATTGTCCCCCACCATAAGATGAAATTTGCTGAAAGATTATTTGTTACACTTGGCTCCTACTAAACAGAATTTACATACCACAATGAAAAATGTAACTGAGATCCAAGAAGTGAAAGTACCGCAGAACGCAGGTAGCGATCATATGATGCATTAATAGAGTCCGTATCTCTCATCCCACGGAGAGAACCTCTATCATCTTCGTGGGGATAATAACCAGGCATGTCGTGGCCACTATGGGATTCTACAAGATTAAGAATGTACTTTTAGTAACAAAACATCCACTTGCTCAAAAATCATACTTTAATAATCATGTATGAACATACTGGAAGAGAAAACTATGTCAACATTGCAGAGAACTTATTATGCACCAATTACTAAAATCACTCGAAACACAATACTAGACATAATCACGTAACTAAGCAAATATGATACATGAAGACGCCCATGTATACTCGAAATACAATACTAGATATTGCATCTGTTAATATGATGTCTCGACTTTCCTTTTGACATTAACTACAAGCAACTTATGTCTCTACTCAAAAATTCAAATTCCTTTTCAAACGAGGACCATCGGTATGAATCAAAAAGCCGATACAATGCCTTATTGAGCTCATTTACGCACAGTTCAACAGCCACAGAACCACAATACAGCACAGATCGAAATGAACTCAACACTGACATCACTCAAAAATCACTAGCCAAATCCACAATTCAAACACAGAAATGAAAACAACATGCACTTTATGCTTGATCACTAAGGCTTCAGCTGAGCTCTCCATTAAATTTACTCACACTCAAATCAGCTCTCTCATCACTAAACAACACAGATCCTAGTACCTAAATCCAACAACCCTAATTTCATCAATCAAATCCTTAACCCCTTACAATTCCACGATATTTACGATGAATTTCAGATAAGACGTACCGTAATCGGGACGAGGACGCTTTCCGAGGCCGGAATTCATCCCCGACCCCGGCGGCGGCTGCTGCCGTCCGTCGCTGTACCTCCAGTAAGCGTCGGCCATGGTCGAGCGAGCTAGCTGCGTCTATGAGAAGAGCAGAGAGCTCAAAGAAGACGATAATGATGAAATCTTATACAGAGAGATACGAGATGAGATGAGATGAGATGAGATCGCGAGAGAGTAAAAATGTCAGTGACGAAGTGTTGAGAGGAAGAAGAAGATGTGTAATGTTGTTCTCTCTTTGGTTACGCTTTTGCTTTTTAATTTTTTACTCGTGTTAACTCTTTTAATTTTTCATTCTAATTTCTTACCTTCCTCCGAAATTTTTTACCACTATATAAATTTTGAGGGCTAAACGATTTGAGTGAACCTGGTTAACCTTGGACTAGCTATAATCTTACGGTTCAGATTCTATGGACGGTTGAGGTTTCTAATCTTCTTACCTTTGCTGCAATTTTTACCTCGATACACATTTTGAGGGCTAAACAATTTTCAGTTTAGTTACTTTTCCTTTAAGGTACGATTTGAGTGAACCTGGTTCACCTTAAACTGGTTGTAATCTCATTGTTCAGATCGTATGTGACAAGTCGAGATTTCTAACTACGTTTCAAAATTTGGTTTTGGTTCAAATTAGTCCTGGTTCATACGAGAATTTTCCTTTCCTTTGGGAATAAAGTAAAACTCTATGCATATGCACAAAGAACTTAAGAAACATAGTCAACATGGATCCATCATCAAATACCATCTCTATTATGGGTCATGATTCATCAAAGTTCATACATTTCTCCTTATCCATCCCTAAGTTCCACTCCAGTGTTTCTATGTTCATTCTTTCTCCCTCGAGTTCTTTTCACCTCTCTTTCTCAACAACGTACTGTGATAGCCTACAGGCTACAATAGACTAAGAAACTCTTCATAGTCAACTCTTTGATTATATATCCCCTCTAAAGTTAACTTAAACTAGTCCCTCCTGGCCTTGTGTTGTTTATCATCTAATTTCTGGAGGATTAGCTCTGGAGTGTTGAGACTACTCCATCTCATGTATGAAGATTTTAATCCTTGTTTTGGCCCATGAACTTTGGCTTTGCTATTTTAATGATTTTGCTTTCTCTATTACATAACTATATGTATTGTTACTTTCATGGTTTTTTATTTAGGATCTGACTGTGATTGGCTTGAGTAATTACTTGAATTGGTTTGTACACTAAACTCTCAGATTCAATGGCGGAATTTGATGGCAACCCTTTTTTCAGCTGCAAGAACCCTCTCGCTCAGCGCGAAGATCTTCTATCCAAAAGTTTTCTGGTGACTATTGCAGTGGATTAACTATGCTGTTGTATATTTAGTAGTGCAATAATGTTGGTAACTATGTTAATTTTGTTGCTGATGTTTTGTTTTTTTTAGGCTAAATCTGGGGTAGCATACATGTTCTCTCATGCAATGAACGTCAAAGTGGGACAGAAGGAGGACATGAATTTGATTACTGGTGTTTTCTCCATTGCTAACATATACTGCAGCAACTGTGGTCAGGAATTGGGATGGAAGTACATTCGAGCTTATGATGCGAAACAGATGTTCAAGGAAGGCGAGTTCATAATTGAGAGAGCAAAGATTGTCAAAGAGTCCTAATAAGTTCATCAAGAATCTCAAGGAAATACTTCTGTACTGATAAATAACTCCATCACTTGGAAGGTCTATATTTTTGCTTGCAAAACATGTGTTGTATGCAATATGTTATGTTGGCCATTTCAGGTGCTTTTTGTAAGCAAAGGTAACAACTTCCTTACCCTCTGATCTTTTGTTTCTGATTCAAAGCAGATACTAAACCAAACAAGTATAGCTCTTCCTAGAATCATAGTTCAGCCTTGCCTTAATTGATGCCAGTTCAACCAAGTATTGCAGGGCCTTTATCTACTGCCACTCTAGATATGTGAAGCTAAAGGTTCATCATTTAACAAGATTTGAGGTCCTATTAGTCTGACTAAGCCAGTCTTACATCTTGAGAATCTTGCAATTGGGGCATTCAGCAGTAGTATTTGACTATTTGGTGCTTATCCATGTTGAAATGGTTAAAGCAATATATAATTACAGATAAACTTCTCGATAAAAAGCCATTTATATTCTAAAAATTATAAGGCCGTAATTTTGAGTGCATATATAATGTGCGAAACACAAATGTGCGGAATATTAGTTATAATCTCACCCACATTAGATTTCAAAATTAAACCGTAAATTACTCATTCACATTTCACATTCGTGTTTTACATAATATAAAATTACTCTCGTATTTATCTACAAGATTTGGGATTCCTAGCTAAATATATGGATAAATAGCTGACTAAATATCTTGACCAGTCTACATTCTACATCTTTCAACTTCATGCCTGATTAGTCTGCATCTTCTAGTAATCTAGTTAGGAAAAGTTAGGTCCCAAGTGTGAAATACCCCCACAACCATTGATTGAAACAAAACCAACAAGGCAACAACAAATATGAACTCGCGCGTGTTTAACACTCCCGTTCCAAACACGCGTGAGAGAGCTAAAAACACACTTGCTGATGACTCAACCAGTTGAAGTCATCAAGCTCACAAAAAACATGGCAGAAAGTCCTCCTTCTCAAGTACTCCATTTTTAACTCCACCAAGTTGACAGGTCAAGCTCAAAACATTGAGTTTCCAGCTCAGATCCTCATCTTTCTCCATTACAATAACTCAAATAACCTTGATGGGTTTTTCACCTTCTCCATCAAAGACTCCACCTTTGCCTTCTGTATATATATTTTCAGTGATTTTTACAGTCATTTATATCTTCTAAAAATGTTCTTGCTGCTTATCTATTATTACAAATCCTGTCCCCTTCACAGTCTCTGAATTTTTTAATTTTTTATTTATATATATAGTACTTTTTGGAATATTTGATTAGCCTTGTGTTAGTTGTGTAATCTAATCTTGCACGCTAACACAGTCCGTTGCTCTTATCTTTCTATTGGTTTTTCAGGCTTCTGGGTCATCATCATTTGATCTTGTTCTAGGTAATCAAAGTTTTGTTCTTTTCCCTTCATATTCTGTATGTTTGTCTCTGTATCTTTGTGATCCTTGTGTGTAATCTTGGCTTTGTTTTTGGTTTTGTGGTTTTCGGTGAGCAGTTTTGGGTGTAGAGCTGAATTGGTTTAGATTAATGGCGGATTTGGTAGGGCCTAGATTGTACAGCTGCTGTAATTGCCGGAACCATGTTTCACTTCATGATGATATAGTTTCCAAAGCTTTTCAGGTGAGAGCCACAGTTTGCCTTAAAGCTCAACTTTGTTTCATATTCTTGTTGTTGTTGTTCACATGTGTTCATCTCACTTCTGATTGTCGATTGATGGAAAAAGGTGGAATCTCAATTTGTTAAGAAAGAGGGTAAACTTGTGGAGGTAAAATGATCTTGTATGGAAATGTTACAATTGATATTTGTAGCTGTTGTTTGTTCTGATCAATATAAGAACAATTTCTATTTCTTGATGTAGATTCAACTAGCATATAACGAAAGCTGAATTGGATTGAAATTAAATCTAAGATTGCTCTGTTCGGCACGTGATGTTCTGTAAACTTGTAGCAAACCAAATCCACATAAATCTTGATATAGCAAAAGCTGAATTAGATTGAACAAGGATTTGAATTGCTTGGTTGAGCTTGATCTATGACTCCAATCTTATGAGAAGTAAATGAAATGTGTTGTTTCATCTCATTACTATGGCAGAAAGTTTTGGACAGAATTTAGTTTCAGTTGAACATTGTTTTCCACAACTCTGTCTATAGGGAAAACATGGCCGAGCTTTTCTGTTCTCCCACGCGATGAATATAGTTGTTGGGGCAAAAGAAGATAGGCATCTGATGACGGGTCTGCATACTGTCGCTGATGTCTCTTGCTGTGATTGCCATGAGGTGTTAGGGTGGAAGTATGAACGAGCTTATGAGGCATCACAGAAGTACAAGGAAGGGAAGTTCATACTCGAGAAGTCAAAGATCGTTAAAGAGGGTTGGTAGCGACTAGCAAACTGTCCAGCCTCTTAAGTGTACTATATATTTCTTCTGTATAGATCAAACTTGGCATCCCTTGAAATTGTTCATTGTTTCCTTGAAATTGTTCATTGTTTCTTGCTGTTGAGTCGTGCCATTCCCATTGCCCAACGTTGTAGATGTGTTCAACGTCAAATGTATGTGTCAATAAACTGTGGCGTTTCTCAACTCAGTTATTGTGTTGTGTTATTCTCTAGTGTGGAAATCAATGGCTGTTTACAAGAGATGTTTTGTTTCTTGGTGTTTCAAGCGCTAATGATTGCATACTTCAGATAGGTTCAATGCAGATTGCAGGACTTTGTCATTACACAGTTAATGTCGATCTACTGGTTGCCGTGCTCATCTGGATCAACAAGTTTATCAACTTGTTAAGTAACCATATATAGCTTTGAAACTTGTAAAGTGTCAAGCAATGAGAACAGAGGTAATGAAGTAAACGAAGAGCACTGTAACTCAGAGGCTTCTCCGGCTTTGAAAGCAGCTTGCTGCTTCTGGGATACTAGAAACTGGTCTCGCCTAGTAGACTTGTGACATCGAAATAGTCATCTATATGCAGCACCGTACCCTTTGGAATTCCGATAAACATGAACGTCCCCGGTACATCTATGTGATCATCATCAGTTCATCACCCTAACTCAACTTGCATCTTTTCTCTAGACTTGATAATCTTCCAAAGTGACTAGGTTCTTGAACCCCTTGAAGATAACCACCACCCTCGTACCCATCCAAAGAGAAACTAAGACTTGGCTTGAACTCTTGCAAGTTTGGAAACCCATGAAGGCAGTGGAAAACATTGTAATAGTATTCGACATGGGAGCCATGAAAGAACTCATGCATCAAACCCCTAGATGCATTAACCCCGGTGCTCTTGAGAAGCTCCATAGCTGAGAGATTATGAGGCGCTGACGAGCTAGGGTTAAAGATGCTATGGTGATCATAGTGCTGATCAGATGTTGGCGGGTACGCTAAGTTGAGGTCTTGGCCTTGGTGAGTAGTACTCTTAGGGTTTCGAGACTCATCACCACTTTTGGGGGTCAACACCAGATCATGATGAGCAAGCTTCTTATTTTGATTCGAAGATGATGGGGACGATGGTGATGAAGTCGAAGACCTCTTGTTATTCTTTCTTGAGCCTCCACCCACCGGAACATTCCTCAGAGAACCACCTTCGGTCCAGTACCTTCTACAAGTCTTGCAGAAGTATCTAGGCTGCCAGAGACTGGATTTGTTGTAGTAACAGAACTTGGTGGTGGTAGAATTGCACCGTGGACAGTTTAAAGCAAGATCCTTTGGAGGTCTTCCCCTTCTCTCTGAAATAGACCTTGGATCAGAACCTTCGGCTCCCATGGATTTAACCACTCCAATATTTCCCTGAAACTAATAAAATATAGAAAAAGTAAATCACAAAAACAAGAACAAAGACAGCAAAAGGCCATAGCTTTGGTGGTGATTGAAGTAATTGAACACACAACAAAAGTATTTGTCAACCAAGGAAGGAATTAAGACAGATTTATGGGGGAAGAAAGCAAAAGGAAGAAAACAAGAGTCATCAAGAGGTTCAGGATCACCACAGCAACATATAAAAGAACTAGGTACTTTATCAGATGATGGGGAAGGAAAGAGAGAAAGAAAGGTTAAAGTGCGGTAGTAATACTTTCAACTTTCCAAGACAAAAATGAAAGAACTAAGCAAGACAACAACAACAAAAAAATAAGTTCTGGTATTAGTGGAGGGCATGAACTAAACCAACAACATCTATATCATCTGTTAAGAGAAAGAGTATCCAACTTCAGAAACTAACAATCAAGAAAGAGAGTTAAATCTCAGAATCTGAACTAAAGCTAGAGGTATGTTCGTTGAGCTTTGAAAAAAAACACGACCCTAGAAGAAAAAATTATGATTTCATGGAGGAAAAGTGAGCTGTGTCCATGGATTAAGAAGGAGAAAAGGGAAGGAGATGAAAAGCTTTCCAAGTCTTCCAGAAGAGAGAGAGGAAGAAAAAATCAACCACTTTTTGTAAGCAGATGGTTCAAAAGCAAAGATGAAGGAAGCACTACCTTGAGAGGAGATGGTATATGTGTCGTGGTTCCATGTGTTGGCCAACTATATGAGAAGAGATAGAGAGAGAATGAGTGCATGTGAGCGGTAGTTTTGTCTTTCAATGCTTACAGCATCATTTTATATATACATTCTTATTCACCTCTTTAAAGACGATATTTGGGAATAATGCATGCACATATGAAGTTTATAGAGTTTTTGGTCGATGTCATGATTCTTCCGTAGAATTTAAAACAGAGAATGATCTGTTGAGAAATTGATTTTTGCCAGGCTCATTTTTAAGTTCCATAAATCTTATTTTCCCATCTTCAACTATTTGCAGATTCTTTTTCTTTTCCTTCATGCAAGAAAGAAGATGTATTATTAGTTTTCCAGTAGTGCTCCAACTATTTTGCTATAATCCAACGTACACTAATTTGTTTTCTTCAATTATTATTCTTTCAATGAGAAATGCATTTCTCATTTAATTTATGGATTTTGGATAGATGTCTAGTCCAAATCTAATCCCCTATCTTGGAAAAGAAGAAGGAAGACAATGACCACATTAAATCTCCAATTTCTCCATCATGCCTCCTAATCAAGCTACTCTAATATAGTTAGGGTTCATACGAGAACTTACAAAGCATTATAGAAAGCGAGGTCTTGCTAATCTGACCAAGCTTGCGTCCAAAGTATGATGACCTGCAGAAGGGAACAAAAGAAAAGAAAAAAATCTCAGTGGAGTACTAGACAGAAGTCACAGAGCACAACTCACCGTAGTGACGGCGGCAATGTGAAGCAGAGCTGTCACTGCTGAAGCGGCAATGGAGACGTGGTGGAAGGTGATAGGTTCGAGAGTGAGCTTGGCTCATGAGATTTCGAAACGTGTCCCGGCGAAGTTTTGCTGAGGAAAGAGAAGAGAAGGACTGAGAATTTTAGGGCTGCGAGTTCCATGCCTCAAGTACAATCCCATCGTAAGAACCGTGATGAAGAAAACAGTGATCTGAGAAAGAAAAAAGCGTGCGCATGTGGCGGTGTTTATCCAGAACCTCTCCAACCTTAGCATTAGAATATTTGCACCGGATGGCCAGACGCTCGAGCAGATGAAGAATCTCGCCAGAAAATGTTCGAGCAGATCGATTTCGGCGACGCACCGGCGAGCAAGAGGGGAGGTGAGACCGGACGGTCAACGAACTCGAGCAAAATGGGTCGGGTTGAAGCTCGATCAGCTGGTGAAGCCCACTGACATGTGGGTGACGCTAGCTGACGTTTTTTTTACCGAGATGTTCCAGTAAAAGGTAAAAAAAATAAAATTACACACCAATCAAGTGACGACACGTGACTTACCGAACAAAAAAAAATCTAATGGGCCAGTTGATTTTAAAATCAAAATCTGATCTAACGGCTGATATTCAAATAAAATGGCTATTTTTTTTTCCAAAACGGATATAAACGAGAATACCCAAAATATTTACAAAAAAAACCCTAAAAAATTACATAACACCCTTAATATTTTCCTATAAATAATACACCATTTATTTCACAACTCACACTAATTTGTGCACAACAAATTTCACATCTCCATCCATCTCTACTCTCATTTTCTTGAGCATTTTTTCAAAAAAAATGGTCACCCATTGACTTCCTTCCGATGATTTAAAAATGTGCATCTCTTTCGCACATCATAGTATTGATGAATTCAACGACAACAAACAAAATAAGTATAAATTGTGGGAGAAAATTCATGCCGATTACATGCAAAATTGGGTGTCATCAGAAGGAGAAACACGTCGAGATGAGCTTAGGTCTCAAATTACGCTTGCATCTCACTACAATAAATTTAAGATACCATTGCAAAAATGAGGTCAATGTTTGCGAGACGCACGTAAGCGTAGAGCTAGCGGCACTTCTCACATGGATGAGGTAACTCCTTATACTCATCATCTCATTTTTATTTAATTTCTACTATGTAATTAGTTTAGTGAATTTTTTAATTAACTTTTTGTGTGTCATTTTAAATCACCAAACTGTTTGAACAAGAGCAAAACAGAATGCAGTAGTTCACAAATAAGTAGTTTAGTAAATGTAAGGTTCCCCATATCTTCATCTGAATCTAACTAAACAAACAACAATTCTACAATCAACAAATATTAAACGCAGTTGCCCCAATTACAGCAATTTTTGGTGCCTTGGTTATCCAACACCAAAAGTCACATATTCCTTTTCTAAAAGGAAACTTGAAGTCCTAAACAATTAACATGGCAAATCTAACATGTTTGCTAGTCTATGTTTCATATATTATTCTAAAAGACAATGATGCAAGATGATTGAAAAGTTAGGCCAAGCATTCAACTAATAGTCAATCTGAACATTCCTTACTTTGGATATGAAAAAGATTAAAACTTTTAAACCCGTTAACTCGGGAGACTTTGTCCCCAACATTCACTTCTACATCCAACAGAATCTTGGATTTCATAGTTATACTTCAAGATCAAAGCTGACTTGTATCTAGTCTGGGACATTAAGCAATACCATCAATGTGTGGATGGTGATTTAGATTACTTGGATCAATTCGACATGAATATATTACAAAAGAGATCTGAACTTAGACGTAAAAGAATGTACGGCCACAAATAGGTCATTAACACATTAGTGCACAATGATATCAAAGCTGAACTTACTCGTTCAACTTGCAAACATCAATGAACTTCTGGACTGCATTGTGGTACTGAGTTCCCTGTAAAAGCAACATTCTATCAAAAGCGTGCTTCTAAAGTGCTCAGCATCCTAAAAAGGAATTTTTCCAAATAAAGAGAACAAGTCCAAAAAAGTGGCATTTTCCTATCGCCACATGAACAAATGTATTATATGAATGTAATGTACAATTTGATCTAATTTCCTGGATATGAGTCCAGATGAGAGGGTGGAGAGTTCAAAGATAAATATACCTCCCAGTAAAGCTGGTTGCAGTCCATGCACTGCCAAAACTCTAGATTCTTATCAAACAAACAGTTTGGGATTCTTTGAAAACCTTTTGCAGCTTCTACGGCCTCTTCGGTAGTCAACGGCTTCTGAATAAACTTACCATTGCATCTAGTACATCTTGACATCAGCTGATCTTCACTAACTTTTAGTTCGAAAGTTTTGATCACCTACAAGCATACTTCAAAGTCAGCTGGTAACAACAATTCTTCTAGAGTCTAATATTGTTATCTAGGAACATCATTTCGGATATTACCCAAGCTAGATTTCCACGTTCCACCACATCTTGAAAAGATACATGTTCCTAAGTCGTCTGTTTTGTTTACTTTTATAACTCAAACTCCAGAGCTAAATTCACAATGAACTAGTATGTGATCTTATGTCTAAATTATTATAAACCCACCCAACACTGATTAACAATTAGCATAACTTGATGATATCAATATTCTTTTGCATGAGAATGAAACCTATGCTGATGCTTCATACTCTCTATTAAGTCAACCTGAATGATCATTATTATGCTTGCATATTTTTAATTTTTAATTGACTACTGTGGAATGGTAAAGTAGTTTCATTGTAAAAGCAATCAGATTCGATGGAAGTTGAAGACCTTACAAGATGAGCACATGCATACCTCAAGTAGTTGTTCATTCTTGAGAAGACTCTTTACCCTATATATTTGATTTTTTAATAGGTACTCATATCTCAGCAGTTTGGCATCACGCGTCAAGAGCACTCTTTTCTCTCTATTAGCATGATTTATTAGCTCCCTGCATTGCATGAAACCAAATTAATATCGTCAGAGAAACAATATATTTAAGCCTAACATAATCACGATAATACCTAGATTCAGGCTTTTTCGACTCCGGGCTTGCAGCATCAATCCCAACACACCTTAAATGTTTTGCCAAGCCTTCAACCTGAATTAGCATGATGAAGTAAGTCACATTAGAAATTTTATCCTACGAACACTTGCAAAGCAGCAAATTATACGAATGGTTTGTTCTTTCCCTTGGCTAATTAGGATATGGAATTACACATGGAAGAGAAATGAGTAAAAAAGTTCCTAGGAGCATCAAACCAAGGTGACTACACTTATTAGAGAGATTACCATCACGTCGCATAGAAATTTTGGATGTCCATCACCCCCTGTGGTCAAGTCCCATGGAGCAGGACCTTCCCAATCATCAAAATGTTGTCCTTGCTTCAAAGTCACTGATGACCGCCTTTTTCCTTTTCTTTTTGTACTTTTGGCCTTCTTATCTGATTCTCCCAACACAACTTTCTCCCCATATTTGCTCACAACCTTCAAGAGAAACTCATCCATAGGTTGGGAGATCTTAAGCTGTGTCTGGATATTCGTTCCCTCTATAATAGATATATCATTAGAAACATCAGTAGCTCGGACCATATCTACAGCTTCGCAGAATTTTGTCCTTACAACTTTATTGGATATATCAGGCTTCTCAAGAACTTGTTTCAACCCAAGGTTCGCAGTACGAGGATGTGGTTCAGTAGGAGAGTGACCTAAGATCCCTACAGTTACCATTCCAATAATATCACATGAGCAACAGGAATCAGCTATTGGTAAAACAAAGGCAACACTTCGAAACCGGATGATATAAACTTCCGGTGGTTAATCAATAATGTGCAAGAACTGCAAAAGCACTAGTATAGGTGATCTAAAGTACGATGTACCTTCCTTGATGACCTTCATTTGGAAGACATTGAATATTTGAAGCAAGCAGTGTGCATCCATAGCTGCATACAATTTCTGCTCTTCTGTGAGAGGGCGACATGACCAATCACTACATTGTAGTTCCTAAAGAAAATATGTGTTACATTAACAAAATACGAAACTAACTAAAAATGCACATCTCACCACTCTGCCTCAGTACTTTAAGACCAGATATTAATGCTCAAATAACAGAAGTTTCAAAAACCAAACCTTCGAAAGAGAAATGCCAAGGAGCTCTTTACAGATAGTTGCCAAACTCTTGATTTCCTTCGGCGCCTTCTTTCCAGGTTGCTTGTGCTGTAGATGCTGGTATATGCTCGTTATATCCAAAAACGGCTCCACCTATAACCAAAAATCTTCTCTTATAAAACATACCAAAAGACCCTCTACGATACAACCCTTTTTGCTTAACTATTTATCTCAATCTAAACCATCTCAAAGTCTAGTAGTTACACTCAAATATATACTAGGCATAAATATATCCAAAATCTTCAAAGTCAATGCATAGCTCCTTAACAAAAAGTGACCTTCAATGGTTCATCTCCTATTCAAATTTGCCGATATAAAACATATTACATATGTAAGTATCGATAACCAAGCTGCTGATTTATCTTGATCACATTATCATTTACAAAACAGAGGAAGGTAAAAAAAGCATTGAACTTTGTAAAAAAAAAATCAACTGGGTAAATCTTAAAGTACTGAACTTTGAGCTTTAACTTACTCTATCAAACCCAGAATCACAATCCTGAGAGCTGAAAGTTGACGACAAGTAAACCAAATCCTGCTTAAACCTGAAACCCAGTTTCAGAATATTTGGAGAAACAAACACGTCCCTCAACATTTCCCATATCGGAGGTAAAAGAATGGAGTCCAAGTCGAGCAAGAACACCACCACTGAGTCGGGGTCGAGTTCGGTGGGGCCGAGTTGACACGCGAGCTGGAGGAGGGAGACGGTGGGGGGATTGGGCTGGTAGGACCGGATGGGCTTCCACTCGGCATCGAGGGCGATGATTCGGGAGCGAGTTAGGGACGAGGTGAGGTGAGTGAACTCGGGCGAGTCGGTGGTGGAGACGAAGTGGATTTTGAAGGGAGTTTGGGGATCCATGGGAAGAAGCTAGAGAAGAAAAGTAAGCGCTAGAGTGCATTAAACATGGTTTTAATGAGGACATGGTCTAAAATTTTAGGACATGCAAGGTTGAAATTTAACCGAGTTACCAAATTGATACACATATAATGATAATGGTGACTGAATTTATAGGGCTTTTGGGTGTAGTATTTGTACATGCTTTGTATTTGTATTTTGGATTATTCTCACAGACGGCACCAATTGTTTATATTAGTTTTTATTAAGTTACTGATAAAAGTAAGGATGTTATTAGGTGATGTGATTATTCTCATTTGATTGTCGCTCTGCTAAGCTGCTGTTAAAAATAATACACAAACGGACGTTAGAGGTTTTGACGTGGTCGGCCTATCTTCAACACTCTAAGGCCTAAGTCAAGATATATATCAGATATAACAACGTTGAGTAATCAGAGTACCTTCCTTAGTCATAAATGTCTTGCTTATAAAAGTAGTCGAGGGAGTGATGTTGCTTCCTTCTTCAATGTGGGACGAGTCCACCTTCTGGTCTCGATATTGATGTTGTCGTATCGGTGTGTGGCTAACGTAATGAGGTTGGTCCCGTCAGCAAAGTTGTAGCTCTTGCTTTGACTTTGCGTTTGATCCGGACGATGTAACTATATTTGGTAGTTAAGCATACGTAATCGGGCCGTATATGTATACATACCAACAGTCCGAACTAAAGAAGATGTTGATCTCAAGGGCCAGTATCAAATACAAATATAAATTTTCCTAATCTAGTCCATAAAAGAGATTTGATTTCCTCATTCTTTTGTATATGGAAAGTTTTCTTACTGTTTGGACCTGAAATAAATATTTCATATTGGGCTTGAAAGACTGAAGTCTTGGCGAGCGGCCCGGTTAGAAGTAAAGTTTGGCGAGCGGTCAAGTGAATTAATAGAGTCTGTTTTCAGATCAACTTAGGATTGTAGATTCAGGATAACTGATTCATGCGGCTTAATGTCTATCATACCTTTTCTATTTCAGTTAGGTTTCCTTCAGTGAAGGAGTTGTGATAGCATTAGAACTATATAAAGAAAAGACCCGTGTGCTGGATGATGTTAGAATTATATCGAGATTCAAAAAGCAAGGACGTTCAAGAGAATTGAAAGACGACTACTGAGCATTATATAAGGAGAGTAAGAGCATTTGGAAAAAGGTCCCCGATCAAATACAAAATATTTGTTATACGCAAGTACACCTAGACATCTCGTCAAGAGATTCTATCTTTGCAGCCAGACGATCAAAGTGTTTGTCACCGAACGAGTGAGAGTATCGCGATCAAAGGAAGCAATGCGACTGGAAGGTTGAAGGGCTTGTCACATATCGAGTGAGAGTTCGAATATCCAAGGAAGCAGTGTTCTCAACACATCGTCAAAGAAGTTGCTCTGCTTTGCACTCGTAAAGGGTAGTATGAGGTATCTATTTCTAGGGCTCTACTAGAGACACAAAAACCCCAAATCATAGGTTACTAGGCGAAAAGGACCCAGTCAGGCAAGGTTAGTGCTCTCCTTGTTTTAATCGCTTAACAAAAAGTCAGGCAGCTTACACATTTCCATATTCCGTTGAGAGACGGTGGCACGCCAGCACACGAAGCACGTACAGGATAAACTAACAATTGTGGTCAAACTATCCGAAGCCAATAAAAGAGACAGTTTATGAAAGGATCTCTCATCGAGAGATATTTCGAGCTCAAACATTTTGGCACGCTCAGTGGGACAATCTTTTTGTCTCTAAGTGACAATAGGGGATCCTTACCGAAGGAATTACCCTCAGTGTCGCAAGCATCCACAACCGGTGTACCGTAAACATACATCTACTCGGTGTCGTTCACTAAGTAATCAAGCGGTTGAAATTATCTTCGCTAGAGAATATCATCCAACCATGTCATTTAATTCTTTAAGTGAAGCGGAGATCAGGGAACTTACATTCCTTGAGTACCTAGCTTACGCGGCTAGGCGCGATGAACATCAGACTAACTACTACACGGCTCTCGGTGAAAGAATTGAACAACAAGCAACTCTTCTCACTACTCAAGGCGACAAAATTGACTCGGCGTTAGCCGAAATTCAAGCGTTAAAGGTATAACTCCATAGAGATCAGGAGGAGAGGGAGGAAATCAGAGCCCAGGTAGCGAGTCTTGCGGAGGGTCAGGACAAATTACGGATAGATATCGTGCAAACTTTGGGAGCAAGTTTGGATGAATACCGCCGATATGCGGCGACACTGTCTCAAAAGACAGACAGGGATATAGCGTCTCTAACAAAGTTCGTATCTGATCTCGCCAAAAAGACTAGACGAGCGAAGTCTTTCCCGCCTGCATGGGAACAAAGGTTAAATAGGTTCATGAACGACTGCGACATACATCTTGCCAAGATATATGAATCATTTCCTCCCATGCAAAAGGGCGATCCAGATGCTTGGCAATGGCCAAGGTACTACCGACATCAAACCTTCCAGACTTTCTCTGGTGACGATGATTCCAATGCAGCAACTCATTTAGCATACTTCACACTCCAGTTAGGGCATTTTGCCGATAACGATGGACTCAAGTTGAAAGTCTTTGGATCATCTCTGTCAGGATCGGCCCTCGTAAGGTATATGGGATTGGAAAAAGGCTCGATCAACGAGTAGAAGGATATGGAGGCATTGTTTATAGATCTCTTCGAAACAGCTAGACCCTAAACCATTGTTGGAAAGCTTGCTTCCTTAAGCCAATCGGCGACAGAAAGTCCAGTCACCTTCTTGCACCGTTTTCGGTCAGAATATAATCTATGCAAGACTCCATTACGTAAGGAGGAGGTAGTAGAAATGGCTAAGAATGGTTTGGAAGATACGTACCACCAACTGTTCTTGAATAGCAAGTACTTTTCTTGAATGAGCTTATCACGGTTGTAACTAAAGTTTACAGCATCATGCAAGAACGAGACAACAAAAGGAATGCGTCCAAGGGAACGTACACTGTTAGGTCTTACGATAGACCAAAGCCAAAAATTGTGGCTTATATAGATGACATAGACGACCAAGATTCAGACTCGATGGAGAACAAGTGTGAGCTGTGGATTTATCGACAAATAAAGATTTGAAACCCCGCAAGCTTCAAAAGAGTAAGGGCCCCATTAAGCTTTCAACAGTGGTTTTCACTAAGCTAGAGTTCGAAACATACACATACGATGCTAATATGGCCCATGAGATCTTGGATAAGCTCTACAGCATGCGAGCTGTCAAAGCTGATTTCGGACCTCTCCCTACGGCCGAGCAGTTAAAAGATAAAAAATATTGCAAATTCCATGGAGCATGGAATCACATTACGAAAGACTGCATCAAGCTGAAAGATCGGATCCAAAAGTGGATCAATGAAGGATGACTAAAACTAGAGGGAGTGACAAAGGCAGCAACATTAGTAGATTCAAAACCCTTCCCATTACCTCAGGTTAATATGATAGATATCGGTTGGTCATCAACTGATAGTTGTGTCGGAGGTGTAGAAGAAGGAAACAGATCGCTCTTTCTGTCTTACTCTTTCCCACAGGAGAAGGTGGAAGAGATCTTGGATTGTCTGCATGAAATAAGGTTGATCTTTTATTACCCAGTATCTAAACTAAGACATTTACGGTATGAACGGCCGGCCTAGCATTTCTACAGATTCCACAACGGGTTTAGTCATCGAACAACAACATGTTCGGCTTCGAAAGATAAAATTCAAAGTTTGATCAAACAGAAGGTAATTATGGTTAGCTACCGGGGAGCGGTAGAATGGCACCCGCAAAATTCTCATGTACCACCGCCTCCTGCTATATCATTTACTGCCCCAGCAACATCCTTGTCTTGCGATGCACCTGAGCCCACGCACAGAAGGAAAAGATCAAGGCGGAGGTCTAAACACAGTATTGCGTTTGTTAAACCTAAACGTGCTAAGATCACTTATGATGCATCCAGGCGAGAGGAGATGTTTTGAGCTCAAACACTTGCCAATTTCTAAATTTAGCCAGCTAACATTGTAAGTAGATGCATGCCCCAATCATCAAAACATGCACATTACAAAACTGATTGTTGATTTATAGTTGAGAACAATGATCCACAAAATTAAGAACTTAGTTGCGGCGAGGCAAACTTTGAGACCAGAGAAGACTACTGTATCGGAGATCATGACAAGCAATCCTTTCAGGCACCGTCTTGTTGGCCTCCCACGAATGTATCCTCATTACTCACGTATTAGAAACAATTCTCAAAGTCCATGGGAAGACAAAACATGTTCGATAGTCCGCAGAGGCACCACACACCTTATTCAGAGTTTACGTGTAGCTTGTTATTGGAGAATGGATGAGGGAATAGATAGAGGAGCTTTTAATCTACAATATTAACTTTTGATAACGATCTGCAAAAGGTTGCCATTCCTCCGTTGAAGGATGGAGACAACTTGCTCAAGTATTCATTTAGAAACACAATTTTAACCATCTTTTCACATGATGAACACTTCAACAGCAGAGAATTTGATGATTTTATGGAGAGAATAGAGAATATTAAAGAAAAGAAAGATTACAAGAACATATTTTCACACACTCCTCCAACAAGGAAGAAGATGAGCAACAGTGGAATAACTCAACCAAAAATCGTAGAGCAATCGACAAACTCTTGACAAAAAATATTTATCAATTTTGTCTCAACTTAATTATTTTTTATGTGTTGAATTTTATTCCCAAATGTCTCGGTACAATTAGCAAGAACTCACCTACAACCGTAGATGAATCGACAAATCCTTGACAAGAAACATATACCAATTTTGTCTTAACTTAATCATCTTTTAATTGTTGGATTTTATCTCCAAATACCTCGGTATAATTAGAAATAACTCATCCACAACCGTAAATGTCGACAAATTCTCGACAAGAAACCGGAGACAAATAAGCGGAAGCCAAACATTCTAAAACCAATTTTTTCCCCTGGTGGACTAATGGGATATGATTCATTTATTAATGAGATGTCAATTAAAACCGTGTTATCACAGAAATAACTTGTTGCACATCCATGAGTAATGTTTCGATAGTTCTGATGCCAACATTCTGTTAATCTTTGAAATAGAGAAAAAGTACCAAAAGGCTCCCGAGTATCTATAATTTAACAAATTTCAATTAATTAAACAAAATATGCTTATGTCAAGGTAGAATATTTAAAATAGGGTTCAACCTGCATGCTTATAAATAATGTCGATCAAATATTTGTAGTACTATTTATCGACTTGATCGAAGTCCTGAACGATATATAGTCCTGAACATTAGAAACTATATGTTAAGTACCTAGTAACATGTTTTTTAAGTAAGAATTTACGGCTACCTTTAAACTTCGAATAATGAAATGGTAGAATATACTGGGAATATAAAATCTAAATCCCATAAGAAGAGGACAACTCCGAAATACTATCAGGCGACTCGACTAAAATATTGTATCCTAAATTATATCATTTAGCAAAGAGTACATCATAAGCTACTCCATTTACTTTACAAATAAGGCGACACAATAACAGGAAGTTAACGCGATAACGACGACGCATCAATTCTCTTTGAACAGCTTCACAACTATGTTATCGATCGGAATTACCGACGGTACTACATCTCATCTTGTCACTAGGAGGGTGCGTCGATTCAACAAACCAACCCTGACCTAGAGCAGACAAGATACCAAAAGTGCACATACTAGGACAAAACCCACTTCTACCAATCCAATACTGGTAGCTTATTTTTGGTCTAATGCCAACTGAAATAGAAAAATAATAATAACTACTAATTAAACTTATAAAAGTTATAAGGCCTACGGTTAGAAACTCAGCCCAACTGCCACAAGGACTAGATCTTGGGCCACAAGTCCAGGCCAAAACTGAGTGAGAACCTGCAACATCCACCTCGCCTCCTTAACCTACACGTTGTTCTCGTTGGAGTTTTGTCGATTCATTCCAATCTGGAAAAAGTCAAGACCACACTAGTCCCAAACCCGTTGCAATTCTCCAGCCGCCTAACCTTTAAAAAAGCAATAGAGAATTAGACGGAGCCATCAGAACTAAGATCCAACTCGCTCTAGCCCTAAACTCCTCGCAACTCGTCGTCATCACAGATGCCTGACCGGAGATGGTGGTTGATCGGAGATGACCCCGTTGTCGACCCAAACGACAAGCCAAACCACCATCAGTGTCGCAAGCCTTACACCAGTTCCACACAAAATCGATGCAGTCCTCAACCTAACCCTTGTGACCACCGATATCACCAACGTCCATCGCAGAGATTCTCATCCGGACGCACCCAAGGGTGCCACCGAGCCTTAGGCCGCCAGACAAAATGAAAAGCTTAAAGCTGCTAGGGTTTCTCTCTTGCACGTGGGGCGCGTTCCCTCAGTCTTCTATCAATACCTAGTAGCATGTTACATGTGCATATATAGTATATACATATGTAGCATCGACACTTCATTGTAGTGTCGTGTCACATGTCCGACACTTGGGAACACTTTGACTCATGGGGACACTTGGGGATGCCGTGCCTAAAGTGTCACGTGGCGTGTCAAAAAATATTCTTTTTTGGACGTTTGGGGACACTTTAGAGTATTAAATAATACATATTTTTATATATTTTTAAACATAAATAAATGAGAATCCTATTCATATATATTATATGTATGTATATATATGTATTAGGAAGTGTAGATGTTCTTTAGATTGCAAATTTTTCTCTAGAATAACCAACAATAGATAACGTATTATTTAGAACCTTAGAATGATGAAAACAAGGGTGCAACCAGACACGGACCTAGAGGTGGGCCAGGGTATGTTGCAGCCCACCCAAGATTTGTAGCCCAAATAAAATAACATGTATACATGTATATAGAAAGAAAGAAAAAATATAGTTCAGAACTTCTCGATCACTTGATTCACTTCTCGTTGTTCGGCCACTTTGCCAAGCAATCTTTTCTGATTCTATGTTTCTGAAGCTACTGACTTTCATCTCTCCATCCCACTGATCCCAGAATCCCAGATGCCCAGGTTTGCCACTTCTCATTCTCGAGTTATCGTTATATGATCATATTTACTTATATTGAATCCAATTGAATTTAGGGGTTTGTAGATATAGGTTTTATACTTTGTAATTGAAATAGGTTTTATTTTTTAGGTTTTGATATATATTTCTCTAGCTACTGGTATATGATCCAATTTACTTATATTTAATCTTCTAGATCATCAATTGAATCCAATTGAATTTGAGGGTTTGTAGATATATGTTTTATACTCTGTAATTGATATAGGATTTGTTTTTTAGGTTTTGATATATGTTTCTCTATTTGTTGTTCATGTTTTGTTTACAATGGGAGATCAAGATATAAAATATAGGCCACGAAAAGTTTAAAAGAAAGTGAGTTCATACTTTCAGATAATTGATGTTGTTTTGAGTGATATTCGAAGTGTAAATAATCAAGGACATTCTAGTTCTGCAAGAGTTGAGATTGCAAGAGTTGAGATTCCAAAGATTAATGTTAACCATATAGAGCGTGATCTAGGAAAATGCCCTGCAATTTCAGCATATCCTATTAATGAACGTGACGAGGTTTGAAGAAAGTATATTCTTTATGGGCTCTATCAACCAAAATTGGAAGAGTATCCAACACATCTTTGTGGAGATCAGGAAGGCAGATTTAATGGGAAATTGTTTGAGAAGTATCATTGACTTGAGTACTTTGTTGATGAAGATAAGGCATATTGTTTTCCATGTTTTATTTTTGATACCAATCACTCAAAACAGTCCAAATTCAGTTATAGTGGATTTGAATATTAGAGAAGAGTCGATGGAGCTTATTGTTGCTTTAAAAAACATGTAGGGAAGACTGGTTCACCACACTATAAGTTTATGCAAGATTGGCTTAGCTTGAAGCATATGTGTAGGCATATTGATAAAGTGATGAATCCACAACCACCGGAGTTGGTACAACAAAATAAGTTGAGGCTTAAGGCTACTATAGAGGCAGTACGATTGCTGGCTAAGCAAGCACTTGCTTTTAGAGGAGTTGATGAATCGGTTGACTCCTCTAATCATGGGAATATCATAAGTTGGAGGATTCTTATGGGAGAATGAATGAGGAAGTTGAAAAAGTCACCTTAGAAAATTCCCCTCGAAATGCTAGTTATACTTCACCAAAGATTCAAAAAGAAATTCTAAGTATTCTTGCTAATAGAGTTAGAAGAAAAATTAGTGAAGAGGTTGAGGATTCTAAGTTTTGTCCAGTGGTTGATGAAGCACTTGATGACTCTAAAATGGAACAAATGGCTATTGTCTTGAGATCTGTTGACTCTCATGGTTTTATTCGTGAACGGTTCTTTCACGTTGTAAGTGTTAATGATACTTGTGCTGCAACTCTTAAGAGTAAGATAGACAATGTTTTGACAGAATATATTCTTCAAGTTGAAAATTTGCGTGGTCAAGGGTATGATGGTGCAAGCAACATGCATGGTAAGTGAAATGGATTGCAGGCACTATTTTTAAAATAGTGCCCATATGTATATTATGTCCATTGTTTTGCCCATCGCTTGCAACTAGTTTTGAGTGTTGCAGCTAAAGAAGTGAAAGTTGTTTATTTGTTCTTTTAAATGTTGACTAGTATCATTAATATTGTGGATTCATCTGCTAAGCATGTTTCTGAGTTAAAGTCTATTCAAAAAATTGAAGTTGTGGAACAAATTGTTGTTGGGGAACTTGAAACTGACAAGGGAGTTAATCAGACTTGTAATTTACAAAGACCCGGAGCTACTCGGTGGAGTTCAAGGTATTATTCTATTAAAAACTTGATGAAATTGTTTAACTCAACTAGTTCTGTTTTGAATAATATGATGGATAATGACCTTAATGGGAAAATACGTTGTGAGGCTTTGGGTGCCTATAGAGCTCTAAAATCATTTGACTTTGTGTTTTGCTTATTGTTGTTGGAAAAAATAATGGGAATTACAAATGTTGTTTTGTAAGTCATTACAAGAATTGTTCCAAGATGTCTTAAATGCTATGAATCCAGTTTCAAGAATGGTTGGGTTGATTTCTTTGCTAGTGTTGTATCATTTTGTGACACCCATACAATCATTGCTTCTGATTTTAGTGCTCTCCATATGGAAGGTACAGGCCGTTCTTCTCAGCAACAAAATTGTGTCACTATTGAGCATTATTATCGTGTTGAAGTATTCAATATCGTAATTGATTCTCAGTTGATGGAACTACATAGTAGATTCAATGAGCAAACAAGGGAACTCCTGATTCTTAGTTCTGCATTGGATCCTCGATTTGATTTTCAGTCTTTTGATATTGATAACATCTATAGTTTGGCTAAGAAGTTTTATCCCCATGATGTGCCTGATTTGAAAGATTTAAGAGATCAATTAGAGCATTTTGAGTATCAATTCTATGAACTTTCTGAATTTCAAGATTTATGTACTCTTTCTGAGTTATGTCAAGAATTTGTTAACACACTTACACCATTCACGTTAATTGGGAGACTACTTCATCTAGTGATGACTCTTCCTATTTCTACAGCTACCACAGAGAGAGCATTTTCAACAATAAAGCTCATTAAGACCCGACTTAGAAGCAAGATGGGTGATGATTTCCTTGCAGATTTAATGACAGTGCACATTCAGAGAGAGATTGTTGATACTATAGATTCAAATTAGATTATTGATGAGTTTTATGCTTTAGGTAACCGAAGAGAAAAACTTAAGTAGTCTAATTTATACTTGAATTGAAGTATCTTTGACTTGTTTCTCATTTTTTATTATTCAATTTAAGCAAAATATTTTTACACTTGATCTTGTGGATAATATAAACAAGAATAAATGAAGTCGCCGGTAATGTCTTTTTTTTTTTTTTTACATTACCATCGAGACATTGCCGGCGACGGACATTACCGGCGACAAAAATCGCCGGTAATGTAAAAAAAAAGACATTACCGGCGATTTTTCAGGCAAAAATCGCCGGTAATGTCCAAAAACATTGCCGGCGACTTACAAGTCGCCGGCAATGAGTCAATTTCCAGTAGTGTTCATAGATAAGTTTAGCCCTAATTTTAATTCTCAGGTCTGTCTCTAAGTGCAACTAATCATCACACCATGAAGTTACATGATTTTTGAGTCTTGTTTGAATTTTTAGTATTTTTTTAATGACATATGAATTTTTAAGTTTGTTATGAATTTTTAAATTACATGATTCTTTATATTTATAGGATAATTTTGATTATTTTACTCAATTTTTTTAATCTAATTATTAAATATTTTAATTTTAATTTAATTTAATTATCGTGTCTCAGTCGTGTCCGTGTCCTAACTAGGTGGAAGCCCGCCCCCAGGGGCGGTTTCGACAAAAACAGGATGAAAATTGTAACGAAAAAAAAATTTATTGTTCTGTCGCGACTAAGAAAAATGAATGTTTCTGTTTCAAAAAAATTGCGGAGTGTTTTCTTTGTTTGTCAAACACATGATTTATCGAAAGATGCGGAAAAATTGAATGAGCATGTGGATTTCAGTACGGAGGGAAGAAAGTTCCGCTTGAAGAAGCTAGGTGTGATACTTTGTTGGTTGCCTTCGTCTGCAGATGCAGAAGAAGCTGTTGTGCATAATGGCTTTCTTGAAACTGATAAATCTGGAGAGGGATGTTGTTTGCAGGGGGGAAAAAGAAAAGGGCTGCATCAGATGAGCAATGCAGGATAACTTGCACAAATCACCTAAGGTTTTGGTGTTAAGAATGCTAGGATGGGCAGCCGGTGGTGGACTGTTTTGGTTGAGGAATGGTACCAGTCGGTTTGCATCAACATTTACCAATGGTTCCTTAAATCATCAAAGTCAAAAAATAGTTATACAATGCACAGAATTTCTTTCATAACAAAGTTACGAAAAGTACGAAAGCAGCAAAGTCTCACGATAAGAGCCATAGTACATAGCGTCCAAAACATCCAAAACAGATTCAATCACTGTCATACCATTATCAACAACACAATATCGAAAACAATATAATCATCATAACCGTCATCACACCCTAAACAGTATAATCATCACAATCCAAAATCCAATACAAAATCATCACATGTACGAATCATCACTCTTGAGAAAGCTGAGAGAGAGAGAAAGACCTCAACTGTTGCTGGACCATTCATTAGAAGAGACAGAGTTCTTAAATTAACAGATAAGATCACAGATTGGAAATGCATCATGTCATTCTTCGATACGTAGATAGATCATATAACAGGCCATAGTTTAGAAATTTAGCAGACATTGGGAAATCCACATTGAATGTTACTTAGGCAAGCAAAAAAGTTTGAAGACTCTATGTAACAGTTTTCCATACAAAATACAGCTTGTCTCCACAAAAAAGGCAGCTTGAAGTCTGCTTTGTTCCAATCATTTTGGCATGGAATCCATCTGCAAGTTGAAGCATGCAACTTATTAAAGTATTGAAGAAAATGATGTTCGATAAATCCATGTCCATAGCATTATGCAAGGAAAAGTGTAGTTTTAACAGAGAAGATGAATTTTTGCAGCAAAACACCATATTTTAATGAACACATTGATTTAAATATGAGAGCATTATATTATGACATATTGTGGTAAAATAGGACTAACAACAGAACAACATGAACTGAAACAGCACCAAGATCAGTTTTTTGGCAGATTAGGAAAACTGTGTAAGCAGAAACAATGATTTGAAACAGATGACGGCGGCTTTGCTCTCTGAGAAATTATAAATATGGCAAAAGCATGCAATCAGAGTTGCTTAAATTCAGCAACAAAAATGGAAATTAAGGTGGAATTGGATTTGGATGTACCTCATAGAGGAGTTGGGTAGACCTCCCCGCTGCATACACAAATCAGGCAAAGCTGAATCAATACAGGATAATCATCAAATTCCAAGGGTATGATCATAAAATCTGGAATAAGAAGACTTACGTTATTTCAACACCTTTGCATTGCTCCGCTATATCTTTCAATGTGGTCAAGACTTTCAGCATCTGCTTTGTCTGGTTGACCTGCTCTATGAGGAGATTCCTTATGCCAGCAGTCATGATATTGTTAGAATGCAACCTCTGTGAAATCGTTGTTATATCATCCGGTGGACCATCTGGTCCCATGCGATTTGAACTGTTTGTGGCTGTCTGTTCTTCAGCAGGAGCAGAAGTTGGTGTAGAGGAACGATGCCAGCTGAACTTGGCCTGCAATGGCTCTTTTTTTTTCCCCTTTGGACAGCCTCTTGCCATTTGTTCAGGCGATGTTTTTTTGGGTGTTTTTTTTCCCGTTGCTAATCCATCATTTTTGCAGGTTTTCTTCTTTGTTTGCGAATTGCTTGCTGCTTCATGCTGGTTTTTCATGATTTGCTCTTGTTCCCACAGCTTTCTGCAAAAAGTGTATTCAGTGATGAAGGGAAAAAAAAATTAATGTTTTTTATGCGATAAGGCAGACCTCTTCGCAAGGTTTCTTGGCTTCCCTAATATCCAGCCTCCCTTCGTTTTGTTGTTTTCTTCAGGGGTGGTGGGCACATCTTCCAATTCTCTGCAAATGAATGAAATAGGGAATGAATCATAATGAAAAGCGCCCAGTTTATTGAAGGCCAAGAGAAAATCAGTGTATATTTTTTTTTTGAAAAATGGCTAACCTTTTCTTTGGATTCTTGGTCGCCCCTGGTGGTCGGCCTCTTTTCTTGTTCTTCTTTTCTTCATGGCCAGTGGCCATTTCTGCAGAGGCATCATGTCGGTGTTCCAATTCTCTACGAATAAATAAAAGCAGGTATTAATTACAATGAACAGATTTGAATTAACAAATGGCGCAAAGAATAAAACCTTTGTGCAGTGTTTTTGTGGATTCCTGCTGGCCGGCCTCTTCTTTTTTTTTGTCTTCCTCATGGCGAAGGCGTTTTTTTTGCTGGTCCATGGCCTGTTCCATGCATCTGTTGAAAGAAACAAAAAAAATTGACATTGGGATTGAATTTGTTATGCTTGTTTGATTGGAAAGAATTCAGCTTTGTACCTAGTGGTTCTTCGAGCCCCATTAATAGCATCAATTTTTGGTTTCCTGGTTCTCGGCCTCCATGTGTTTGGTTTTCCTTTGGCAGCCTTTGGAATGTTTGTCTCACCAGTTATTTCAAATGAAGGTGAGGATGGAGCTGGGATAATTGGTGCGGTGCATGTTGGCTATTCTGGAGAAAGAGGTGGGGCTGTGGCTGCCTGTGAATGGCAAGATGTCGGTGATTTTGGAGGAAGTGAGGTGGGTGATTCTGGAGGGGCTGATCGAGTCGAATGTGGAGGCATTGATGAAGAGGTAAGTGGTCCAGGGAGAGCTATGACCTGCACAGGGAATTCTAAAAATGTTTCGTCCTCTAGCAAATGATAGTTTCTGCTTAAGTCTAGGACATTACCTGTCCATGTCAACAAACAGCAGTATATCAGGTGTAATGAAGTGGATAAACATCTTTAAATATAGGAGAGAACAGTTTTGGTCGCTAGGGTCGGATCTAATGTTCAAAAGTAACACAAATTTGAGATCAAGTCAGCTTTAGCACACCACATCTAGTAGGTTAGAGAGAACACAGATTGGAAATGAATATGAAAGCTTGCTGTTAGACTGCTTGCATGCAATATTTTCAGAACAACAACATTTGTCTATACAGAGATAAAGAAAAGTAGGATCATGTAACTAAATTGACTGAGCATGTTTTCCTTTAATGGGGAAGGAAAAAGTTAATTCAATATCTGGTTAAATAAGATATCCATATATCAGAGCATGATAGGTAGAAAAGAGCATGATAGGTGTTAAAGGAGATAAAGCATCTATTTTCTCTGACATGTGTTTATAGTTTTAAATATTAAAGATCTGATTAAAACAACATATAGTCCAGGAACAAAAGCAGAATTGAGGCTGTGGTCAATACGGACAAATTTTAGAACAGGAAGTTATGATTCTTAGACTATTAGTCAAAGCCTCTTGTTAGACAGCACATGCAACTGTAAAGAATGAGAGGAAAGGATTTTCGAACTTTTTTAACACTGAGGAGATGACAATGAAATCAATATAGTGCAACAATAAACATGTATGAGATTAACAGTATCGATTCAAGTGATATAAGATACTAAAGGTCAGAAAAAAATCTGATTCTCTGAATCAAATCAATCAAAACGGAAAATGAATCAGAACCCAGTACTCAAAAGCCAAGGAATCGATGGATCCACGCAGAGAAGAACTCAGATTTAATCATGTTGAATGCATGCATCAAAGTCGGAATCATCATTCCATCGAAATTTCGGTGGTGAGATTGAGATAGCAGCTGGAATAAGGAAAATCAAAGAGAGAAAGTGTTCATATTTACCAGCTTTTGGGAAGATTTGTGTGGATTTCATCTGGTGTCTTCTTTGATCCAGAGCAGTGGCGAAACATGGAACAACATGTGAGGGAATATGGAGGTTTATATGATCTGAGTTTGAGGGGCAATGAATCGACAGCTTTTAATGAGGTGAGATTGAACCGATGAGGCAGGCAGCGTTTAATCAATGCTGGTACACTGAAGAAGTGAGACTTGCTTAGTTTTTCCAGGTTTCTATGAGCAAACCGTTGTTTTTTTTTTCCCCAAAAACGTGCGGACACTTTTTTAAACACAAAATGTCAAACAATCAAGAGAAAAGAGGACATCGGATTATGAGGCCCAGCTTTAAAATAGGCCTGCCCAGTCCAATGGAGCTGCCAAGAAAAATTACCCATATATTGGTTGGGTCTGGGCCTTGCGAGTGTAACCGTAAATGAAACATAGCAGAACTAATTTTATCCGTTTTTTAGGAAACAAAAGTCTCACCCTTGAACCGAGATAATTCACGTGCACACATTTTGTTCATATACCCTTGGAATTTTTGGTTTGTTTGAATACGAAATGATAGGATTGGAAAGAAATTAAAACTGGAGATTATGACACCAGAATTCAAAAGGCTACGCTGTTGTTCATAAAGCAAGGTCCAAAAAAGACCCAACACATGAAATCAAAGAAGACAGTAACACATGAAATATTTGGAATAACAAACCACAAATACGTTAAAACCATATTACATATATTTCATTAGATAAGTGAACATAGAAAAGAGCTAATTCTTTGATCAAGAATAAATTCTTCACCATAGAATTAGGTAACTTCACTTTTGCTCACCATAGGATATGTGGATGGAGCAATATCTATTTAACAAAGGGACTTAACTATGCAAAAAAGTTGACACAGTTCATGTATTCTTGATCAGAGCATTAGTTACCTTCATTTTGGTTCACTGTGACATAGGTAGATGCGACAATGTGAATTCAACAAAGGAATCTAACTAAGTGAAGAAGCTGGGAAACTCCATGTAGCCTGTACACAAAATAGATATGTTTCCGACAAAAGGCAACTCCCCATTATATTTACAGGGCCTTTGACACTCAACCTGTAAGTGTAATACAAATAATCAAAATAGTGTGTAACATCAGGCAAGCAAATTGTTCCATGATGTAAAAACAATCGACCAAAAACAGAGCGACGATAGGACAATAAATGATCGACTGATTATCAAGTCCAAAAGGTGGAAGAAGATAAAGAAACCAAAGGATCAAATTCACCTCGCATAAGGTTCTTCTCGAAATCTGGTGCCAGCTTTTCCGCCGCATTTTTTGCAGATGATGTCCCGGCGTGTTTGTCCCAAAAGAAACAATAATCAGGGGTTTTTTTCATTCCAGCGTACTTTTGTTTTTTTTTTATCCCGAGCATTGGGCTTATTAGGTGATGATAAAGAATGGGTTGAAGCGTTGTTGGAGTCTACATTTACCGCTACTTCTTTTCAGATTCGTCACTTATTTGTTACTCTTTAGTTTATTTCCGGTGCCACAACCCCACCTCTTTCTTAATCGTTTAAGTTGGTTTTTCGCGCCATTTGTTAATTCAAATCTGTTAATTGTAATTAATACCTGCTTTTATTTGATATCATGGCAGCTAATTTTCTTTACTGGTTTAGCTAGATTTGTGCAAAAGCTTTCATATCTGCCGCACGATACCATTTATTTTGTCCCGAAACGAAATTGCTGTGAATGGCCGTGAGTACTGGAGCACTGTAATTGATGCTAATCCACAGATGGGATTTTTTATGCTGGGACCAATTCATACTGGTGGTGCAACAATAATAAGGCCACCATGCCAAAATCATCCCACACATGAAACTAACTTTACATATAGATAGGATTTATGTTCAGACTACACATGTTTGTACATACCATAGGATACTTACACAGCTAGATAAGCAAAACAGCTAATTGCATGATCAAGAATAAATTCTTGATCCCATCATTAGCTGAACCTAAGCCATGAACTTACACATTGAGAAAGTCGTACAGTAGCTATACAAAAATACTTAAGTAAGGAGTGACAGGCGGGAAGCAAAGATGGAGGAAAAGCAAAAATCTGTGATGATATGCAAAAGCCAACTTCATCTTGTCACAATAATCTTCTGGCATTGCTTCCACTGTGTGAAGAGAAGAAAAGTTATCAGGATGATTCAGCTACATAATAACTGCGTAAGTTCAAACCATAAAAAAATAGATAACCAGAGCATGTAACTTCTGATCATCGCACAGCATTCAAAAAAATGAAAAAATGAATGTTCATCATTCACACCATCATATCCAAGCAGAACAGCATTCATATATTACCTGCTCAATGACATCAAACCATGTCCATCTTCTCCTGTTCCTCAACTGCAGCAGCTGTGGATGAGGACATAGGTTGTTCATCCTTATCACTGAGCAAAGATATAAACACGATTAGTATCATGTACCCTGTTCGCTGTGGACGCATAACTTATAACAGTGTGCTGACTGCAACCATACCTCTTCATTTTCTTCTTTGCATCTGTAGGGAATAATTCCATTCTCAAGCTGTGCTTCTCTTTACTCTTTGTATGCCCAAGTTTCTCAGGTGTCTCTAGTCCCAAACTGACTTCCTCAACTGCCTTTGATAACTCTCCATGTGTCGTCGCATTCCTCAAGATGAGATCACCAGATTGATTGATAGTTATTTCGAGAAGGTAACTTTTACCACCTATTGCAGCAATGACTCCTGGCACAATTGGGTCTGTCGGAAACAAAGTCTGCTTTATAAGCTCCTCACATGGAAGACCAAACAGCTCTTCAGCAGCTCTATCCATGATACACAGAGTTGTCTGATCATCATCATCATCAATGACAACGTAGACTCTATAGCTGTATACCAGGATATGGGAAAAAAAATATTAGAGTCAGCTCACTGCTTCAATAAGAATGACAATCACTGCAAGATCATAATGCTTCCAACCACACAACTGCAGAGGATCAATTTCACTTGCGAGGGAAAAAAATTGATCACCTTTCTTTCGGTTCTTGTTGACCATGGAGCTGACAGAAGTACTTATCATTATGCTCCTCCTTCTTAGTTACCTGCCTGTAGCACCTCTCAGCAGAACAACATCTATACCACCATCCCTTATGACTAACAATCCTCAAAACAACAGCAATGCAGAATACTGACTTATACTGAGACATAAATTTGAACCACATATTAACCATCAGACATTCAAAACGCTGTGTAAGAATATATCCATCAATAATCATGAATGACATACACAAACCTTATACAGGCTGGAAATGGAATGAAAAAAGAATGATCTCAGAGAAAAAATTTGGTTATCATGATCAGAGGTAAATGCCTAAGAGAAGAAAATTCCCATACCATAAAGGGGGCAGGGTCCAATCTCTTCAATTCAGACACAGACTTGACCTCTGTTTGCTTCACTTTATCGAACGATTCGGAGGCTGAGAATGGACCAAATATCCTAATCTTGTCTCCAGTTTTGGAAAACCTGAGACACAACAGCATGTAAATAACTAAATAAGTTGACAGGCTCATGTTCTACAGTACAGACTTGTAGTTCACTCACTCATTACTGTAGTCATCTGATTTCCAGATTTTGGGACTGAGGACAGTGCAAGTGTGCCTTGTGCTATTTGCTGTGATTCGATCTGATGATTCAGCAAACATAGTTCTCAGGTATTAGGCGCTACAAAAAACAACAACATAACAAATCAAACATTTAAACTATCAATAGAATAGTTGAACAAATACCTTGATATTTTGTGAGCCTCATGCTAGTAAAGACTGCAAAGACAGGTGCATCAAAGTCCATGATCTCCTCTAGCGGAAAATCTCTTGCACAATCACCCCACAATGAGACTTTCAACTCTTCCCTCCTGAAAATAAAAGTAAGCATATAAGCGAAACAACTAAGTGAATGCCTCCCCATCTTATCGTAAGACCACAGTTCAACAAAGGGAGTACCCAATGAATTCCATTGTGAGATCAGTTCGAGTTTCTTTCTCTTTCTTGTTCCTCACAATGATTTCTTGCGGCGATTTTACAGTCTTTACACACCCATACAAATCTGTCCAAGTTGGAAAAGCATACAGACTTATTTTAGTGTCTGGATATCTCAATGCTTACATGGCATATGAAGATATACAAACGACTCACCTGCAAGAATGGTCTGGCAGTCAGCCACCTCAGGCAGCTGTTCGAATTCAAGAAGCTGAAATGCATGCTGTGGAATCCCTGGGACATCCTGTAAGACTAAGGTGAACTTAGTCTTCTCTGTAAATGCCAAGATTGCCTCATGAGCAGTATATTTCATCTTAGACCAATCTTTCTTTGTTCCAAAGCAGGAGACATCATAAACTCTGCCATTTTCCATGATTGCAGGCATATGGTCATAGTGGCATTCATCAACAATAGCATGAATTGGTGTCCCCTGCGATAAAAGGAAAGTATTACAGATCCATATACGATAACAGATACTGATTAGATTTTCTGACGCATAGGCGGGCATAAAAAAAGTCGACAAACCACTCACTGTTTCATCGACCAGACGATAATGCAGGCCATCGAACTCATGGCTATCAAACTTCCGAGGCCTCCACGACAAAGCAACGCGAACCCTGATGGTATAACCATTCCTGAATGGCCTGATCTCTTGGAATCTTGTCATACAACTCATGGTTGATCCTGTATACAGAAAGAAAAAATGAGAGTTAGTTGCATAAGGAATCTTGGGAAACAGAAAAGACCATGTATGCCCACACACATAAGCCCAACAGAAAATTATATGAACACAGGCATGAGATGAAGAGATAAAGTCACACTTGACAGGGATGTTGAAATACTCAAAATGATGGCTCAATTTCTCTGCAATATACGTGAGAGAGTAAAAAGAAGGGATAAAAATCTTAGATCACTCAAACACTATCATAGACATGTAAAGCCCAGCACAATGAAAATGAAGCGAACATTATACAATCCTGTGATTGATCTCTTTCTCAGGCACAACAGCAACAAAATGATTTCGTTCGTTGACTTTCGATAGCATATAGCATACATGATCACATCATTTACTCGCACTTAGCAGCACAATATCATTCATTCAACACACCAATTAGAATTTAGCAACCGAAGAAAACATATTCCATAAACTGAGAAGGTTCGATCATAGTATCACACAGAAAACAGATGGACAAAACATGAAACACCACTGAGACAAACATCGAAAAAGAGACCAAGAGAAAGGGCATATTCACCTAATGGTGCAGTGAAGTAGTTGCTCGGGAAAAGAAAGAATGGGCACAGCAATCCTCTTTTGTAGGCTGCTCCATAACCCGAAAGGTGCGGTTCAATTTGACTCCTGGGGCTGTCCAATAGGCAGACGATCTCATCGAGGTCTGGGGACTGCCGAACCATGGATCCACGTCGATGTACTCGGCCACGATTCCGTTCAATTGCATCAATTACAACGATCTTGATGTTCCCAACACCGACCGAAACAATTGCCATGAGTACATATCGTCCAAAAGGAACTAAATTGTCACAAAACGTGAGTGAGTATGGGAAGGAGAGGGGAGTCACCCGGTTGCGAATGACGGCGGATACACTTATTAGAAATTTGACGGTCAGAGCGAAATCACCATCAATCAGATACAGTGATATACAACATGCAACGGTCGGCCACACCCAAAAAAAACAGTTTAAAAAAAAAGACAATAAGATATGCATGGATATCAGAATGATTAAACAAAATTTTTTTTTATCTTATCACCCCTGATGCCATAACATTCACATGAATTTAAGGGAAAACAACAAAGGCATATGTGATCGCAGAACTCAACGATACAATGTTATTTGGTGATAAGTGGGAGCGATTGTAAACATAGAGTTGATCATAATATATTCTGTAAGACATCTTTATAAACAATATTTTTCGTAAAATTATCTGGAACATTATCATAATTTTTGATCATAATTTTTAATCCTTTTTTAGACGTGACTCTGGACAACGCTACATATAATTGGCCGTGACTAAAAACTGGTTCAGTCAAATAAATGCCTACTTGTTTTAACGATTGACCTTGGCTTTTATTGATAGTCATGGCATAACATGCCCTTACTGGATATTGTCGTCTTTTAAATGTAAATGGCCACTTAGATTCATTAGGTATAAGTATGATTCTTGGAATATAGACTTTATTACCAATATTAGTACCAGTAAGTATTTTTGCCTCTATTGTCCGATCTAATAAGTTTGTTACTATTAAACGTGTTCCATTACATAATCCTTGAATTTGGTTCAAATTTCTCAATAACATTATTGGCATTCCAATTTTTAATTTAAGCTCATGAGATGGTAAGCCACTGAATTCAAGTTTATTTAAAAATTCTGTAGGATACAGAAGGCTATGATCGCTATAAGTCCCTGAATTAAAAGAAATTGAATCAGAGCTATAATACGTACTGAATTCACCAGGTAATAAGTCGATGGCATAACTATTTATTTCATGCACAATTGCATTTCTCGGCGTAATAATTGCACGTTCTCTCAAATAAGCCAAACAATTGTGTTTAGAATGGAAATCTGGATAAGTGGCTTGAAAGATTGCTTGGATGGGATCCAAAGAAGAATCAGTGAGCAAATTTGTAGGAATATGAATCCATGATGTATCCGGGTCATTGGTAAGAAAATTTGATTGCAATCGCCCTTCACCTATCATCAGCATCCATGCAGCAAACTCTTTCATCTCTTCTCTCTCAGCATCCGATAATCCAACAGACATTAATCTCATATTTTCACTCAGACAAAAAACTTTAAGTGTTGGCCACAAATATGAATTATTTAGTGAAGCTTGGATGACATCTTCTTTGCGGCCCCCTTCAATCACTGGCAGTGTCTGCCTGAAATCTCCTCCAAATATAAATGATTTACCTCCAAACGGGATTAGATTCCTTCGATCGCCAGAATTTGTCGACAAAACATCGCGAAGAGTTTTATCCAAAGACTCAATACAACATTTATTACACATCGGAGCTTCATCCCAAATAATCAATTCTGCCTTCTCAATTAATTCTGCAAGTTGTGTTCTTTTGTTTATGGAACATGCTAAATCTCTGTCTAAAATTGGCTTGATTTTAAAACGCGAATGTGCTGTCCTACCTTTTGGAAGTAACAGAGAAGCAACACCTGATGAAGCAACAGCCAAGACAATTTTACCTTCAGATCGTAACTTTGAAATTATAGTATTCCATAAAAAAGTTTTTCCAGTTCCTCCACTACCATAAATGAAAAATGATTTCTCAGTTTTTTTTTCGACGGCTTCAATCACTTCATCATATATATTTTTTTGACACGAATTTAATTTTGCAATGAGATCACAATGTTCTCTTTTGAGTTCTTCTTGATCGTAATCTAGCTCCTCCCTGAGCAACCTATTATTGAATTGTGTGAATTCATCTTGCTTTGGCATGGGCAATTGATGATTCTCCAATGAACTGGATGCCATATTGAACAGTTTTTCAAGTTCATACAAAACTGCATTTTTCAATTCAACATCTGGGACATTCATATTAGGCATATTAAATTCCAACTGAATTTTGTGTAGAAGATCATCCGACATGCTTTTCCAATGCGAGTCCAACAAAGAACTTGCATCCGATACTTCACAAAAAAGAACGATGGTGACGAATAATTGGCGAATTTGTGACGCAGACGCAGTAAACACAGCTTCAATTAATGCATCGTCCCATTCTTTATCATCACCCAACAAACCTAACATACGACATGCATCTTGAAAAGTAGAGAAAGTGATTCCATCAACTGTTCTAACTGACTCAAAATTGCAACATCCCTTTTGAATATTTAACAACATACGCAAATAAAACAGTTCACCTGCATTTGGGGGGACATGTGCAATTCTGCCAATGACATCGTATTGTTTTCTTCGATACCAACACTTGGAATCACTGTCCCAGACAAATTTGACAGGAAATTCAGCATAAGTTAATTCGTGTGCTTCTTTATAGACAGTGTTTGCATGAAACCAAGCAAGCAGCATAGTACGTTCTTTATCCGGATTTTCAACCACTTGATCAATGCATTGACCTTAAAAAAAAAAAACATTTTGTTGGTCAGGTAGATGTATTTTCAAGTACTGCACTGCAGGATACCTAGAATGAATAGAGAATTCAAACAATCGCCAAATTGATTCATGGGGTGTTAAATATCGACAGTTCAAATAATTATTGATTTCATCGTTGACATTGTCTCGCACCATGACCCGAGCTCTGTCTGGTCCTTTATTTATATATTTGAATAAATATTTTATTAACATAGATTGCGAGCATGATTCAACATTTATATGAGCATTATACCGAAGCAACAAAATAGAATTGTATGGAACAACAAAACTATTACCGATGTGAATACCATTTTTGACCACAAACTTGGAATCATCATCTCGTCGTCTATAATGCGGGGACTTAATTGCATGAAATATAGTATCAGGAATATATGGCTTGGGAAACGATTTCGTACACTTACCATCTCTCATACACGGAGAATTTGAGTTAATTCGACCGCAAGGACCATGTAGCATGAATTGACTAACTATTTCAAATAATCTTGGATGAAGAACTTTATCTGGCAATTCAGCAGAAATAATAGAATCAATGTCTCTAGAAGTATAACACTTGTGTTTTTTTTAAGCCAAAAAAGTAAATGAGCATGAGGTAACCCACGTTTTTGAAATTCAATTGTACATACATATGCCTCAACAGCTCCAAAAGGTTCCCCAGACTTTATAAATTCAATCATGTCATTCACTTTAATTTTAAAAACCCGACAAACAATATCTGGCCTATCCTCAGGTTTATAGCCGGGTTTTTTTTCAAAATACCTAACAATCTCTGGCCATTTAACATTGCAAGTGAAGGTTATAAACAAATCTGGATTGCCATAAGTTCTACAGATGGCCATAGCGTCTTGATAATTATTTAACATGTCCCTAGGACTCCCAGTGTGAGTACCTGGAAGAAAAATTGTTTTGCCTACATCAGAACACTGGGTAACTCCATTTGAGGAAAAGTTAGATAAATTATTCCACTTTTCACATTTTAGTAACGGCTGATTATTCCTTATGTACTCTAAGCGATTATCTTCAACAGTTGCATACGCATCTACTAAATATTGCTGAAATAATCTACCACCTTTTAACAGAGTCGATGAGTTAATCGATCTATCATGAATCTGATAACAAATATATTTGATCATGGTCAATTTCATTCTCTTTCTTTGTCGTTTTTTCCATGTTATCTCTAGCAGCATATCAATCCGAAACCCATCTTCACCATACGGGAAAAGTAAAGGATATTGCAACGACATTAATTTTGGATGTATCCTAGAAATTCTTTTGAATTTATCCTCTATAGATCGAACAATGATATCTCTGTTAGGATTAAATTGTCCAATATCGCCGACTATCAATCCAGCAATTTCATCAGATGTTGGTAATTCATATTGTTTCCCATCCATTGGTTGACGATCAAGCAAAGTTAGATTTAAATTGGGCAATCCATCTCTTTCGTATTCATCTCTAACTGACCTAAACACTTTTGTTAAAATATTAATCTCATCAAACATACAGATCAATTTTCTCACAACATTGGCATCAACTTTCCTATTCACATTATTTGGATCAACAGCTCTAACACGATTCATAATCTCATTTTTAGTGTCATAAACATAGAATTGCGCATACATTGGAGATTTAGTCTCAGATGGTAGCACTGAGCCCATCAAATGACAAACATGTCCACATATTTTAAATACATATGGACCAATTCCACTATTTATCTTGTGATCAACCTTTGCACCCATAGAGGTAAAAGCGAACATGGAATTGTAAACTCGAATATTTTCACGAAAAACTCTACTCTCAGGACCGTTCATTGGATTCAACAACACTTCAAGAATTGACGGAGTTGGATTACACGGTGGAAGTGTTACTCTACCTTCATGACAACACTTCGTGTAAACCAGTTGACCCATAATCTTCTTCTTCAGGGACTCGTTTGCCCAAAACGAAGCGTGGCAATAATTGCAGACATGAGAGTCATCACCAGCATCCTCATATGTCACAATCAGACCTGCACAACACATGTACCAGATCAGTAAGCTCTAAATGCCAAATCAAATCAAGCAACTACAATGGTATCCAATGGCGATTCACCTTGGCGACTCATTTGGTGCAACGCCTGACCATGAGAAGGAAATGCAACTTTGTCGCCTGCGAATAGAAATGTTGCAACCAAATCACCATACCATACAAAACGTTAACAACAAATGGCTGACCATAGAGCAAAGCAACCACAAACACAGATCAATAAGCCATCGTCATCCAGACCAGAACGACAACAATGCATCATAAATGTGATAAGAACCAACATTTCACCCAGAAATCATTATCCTGAAATTCGATAAATCATGTCACACAAATTCAAACAAAAAGCAGGATACCTCCAGTAAACAGCAAATTTGTTTCACAAATACATTGCCCCAGCACAGGACAAACGACTATAAACACAGAGAATGATCAAACATACAAATCTGAAGAAAAGCACCCAAATCCCACACGGATGATCTTGAATTTTCCTATCACATTATCTCTGAGACCACTGAAAAAGTTTGAGACAAAGGGCAACTATTGATTGCAGGATATCAGTGACACATTTGAATCACAAAAAACATGGCCCTAAGCACCTAGGCCGCATAACAACACATACAATCCAACACACAAAAATATATCCATTGAAGCGAAAACCTGAACTTTGATGTTCAATATCTAAATCACAGGAGAAGCAATGCGAGAACCAATACCCAAAGCATTCATACGATCATCATCCACAGGGACATGATCCGGAACAGCAGCAGAGCAATCTTTCTGTTGAACTTGCATTGCATCCAGAACAGCACGGGAAACACCTGTGGCCACATCCAGCGAATCTGGAAGGATAGATTTCTGTCCACCATGGGGCGGCGCCACTTGAAAATTTTGAGCATTTCCGTAAGGGCTTGGTTCGATCCACGGATGTCGGATTGTCACCAACCCTAGAAAACAAATGAACAGGCACAAAATTAAAACATGCTAAGATTTTTTACTGCATGCACACTCCAAACACACACGACGCAACCCTTTCACAACTGGGACTGAAAAGACATCGGCGGGAAAAAAAAAAATACAGCAGCTCACCAATTTCTGGTGAATGAACAACAAAAAATCCAAAATAAACTGCTGATCAATTCTAAACACACTGTCACATCTTCAGAAATGGATGAGATGAACATTAAAGTACCACAAAAAAGAAAGGACAAAAAACCAAACCAAGGTGTGTGCGTGCGTGTGCGCAGATACATACGTACATGCACAACAAAGACACTGAAACACAGGTACAACCAAACGAAAAAAAAAAGGAAATCAACCAAAGCTAGACACCCAGAAAGAATGAGTTCCGAGACACACCAAAGGGACAACAGATCCCACAGGATGCACGTAAATTTCTTCACCCAAGATCACAGAGCTCCTGTCAAATCAGCCCTTAAATGGGCACACACACGACTCACTCCCAAGATCACCGTGACTGCAAAGATATGGATGTATTAAAAAAATCATATTCAGTTGCCCGCAAATTTGCCGTGAAGCAAGAACCAAAAACCAAAAAAAAATAATTAACAAATCTCAAAGAAACACCCAACTGTCCAGAAATGGACGATACGAAAAATGATGCACCATGACACAGAAGCTGAACAGTAAACCAAACTATGAACACACTGTCACACCTCCAAAAATTGATCCCATCAACATCAAACGATTGCCACTAAAAAAAAAGAACAAAGACCCAAACCAACACATATATATATACATGCCAAAGACACTGAAACACAAACACAGTAAAGTAAAAACAAAAGAGTTCATTAGACCCACAAACTGTCGAGCATCAGGTACTATAATACCTCCCTCGGAAGAACCAGCTCCCACCGGACTTTCCTGATCAGGATGTGAAGATCTATAGCCACCAGGATTCCCAAAAAATTTTAATCTCTTCGATGAGCGCAGACATGGCAAGATCCCTAGAAAACTTATCAATCATCAGAAAGCAAAAGGAAAAAGAACAAAAAAATACATCCTCTGAGCAATGATTGCGCATAACTATATCTAATTACATGCAGGAACACCAAGTGTCACAATACCTCCATCACAGGAAGAGCTTTTCACCGGTCTCTCCTGATCAGAAGGACACAAAAAATAGTCATTAGAATCAGCCAAAGATTTCCTCCCCTCCGATGAATTTTGATCTGCCAGTGTCCCTGCAAAGGTCATAAACCATGAGACGGAGAATAGATAACCAAATGAAGTCAATGCACAGAAATGAAGGACATCACATCCCACAAAAAGTTAAGCATCCCCAAAACTTTTCTCCCAGCGAAGCAAAAGCTTGAGTTAATGTGAAGAAAAAGTACTGGAAACACAAAACTCAACTATGGATGATCAAAAGGTCGACCATCTAACCCATAAAATGTGCACAATTGAATTCTGTTGCGGACAAACCGAAACACAATAAGATAAGAAAATCAAAGCAAACAGATTCTCAAACTAAAAGAACGGAAGCTCCAGAACAGAAACAGCGTTTGGCCTTACCTGAACAAACGACAGCGGCTTGACCAACCAAAAGACCCGCATCGTTCACATCGCAGCCTGAAGTGGACCCAGAAGACTCCACAAACCGAAGATAATTCCAAGGGCTCTGTGTCTCGTGACATGCCAAAGATTCCACACATGTCTGATCACAGAGATTGACTGCAGTTGTCTTCTCCACCATCATGCTGAGGTCCCTATAAACAAAAAAAAGCAAAAAACAGCAGGCAAGATATATGAACAATTTTGTACAAAAAAAGACCAACACTGCATACGCAAACACATCCCAGCATCACAACAGACAAAAAAATGAACTGGCATGAACATAACCTGAAAAGGGAAAAACAGCCCAGACTGAAGGGCAGCCAGAAATGTTGAACGCTCGACAAACAAACCACAAAATCTGCGCAAAAGTGATGGAAAACTGATATGTAAATATTCTGACTGATTACACCAGACAAAACACATCAAAGTAAAGGGGTGAGATATAAATTACAGAGAAAGGCAATAGAAACCCGAAGACAAATTTACCCAGATCAGCTTTTATAAGGCAAAAGTGGACGGAGAACTGTAAGCAAAAAAGATCAATTCCCTGGGGATACACGGGAGGCAAATCCGATCACAAAGATAATCACCTGCGAGTACTCCTGCATGAGAAGGGAAAAAAAAGAACTTGGCCTCTAAATCACAAGAACACACAAAAAAGAAAATGGAAGAATCACACAGAAAAGAAAATAGGCAAAACTGATCAACATTTTCAGAGACACAACAACCCATTCCACGGCAAAAATAAGTCAATAAAAATCCTGATGAACAACTCAACCAGAGCCCAAAACAATGTTGAATGGGAAAAAAATCCAACGCCAAGATTCGGAGATATGAGGCCATCCAAAAGAAAAACTGGAAAACCAAACAAATCAAATTAAGCCCAGGAAAAGTGGAACACACACTGCGATGGGGACTCCCGATCGAACAGGAATCCAGAGAATCGATCCTGCCGGAAAAAAAAAATCTAGCTGAAGCAGAAGCCCTCACCACACTCATGCACACATCACTCCATCATCACAGCAACAACAAAATAGCTGAAACTGAACTACATTCTCAGAGACACGACAACCCATTCCACGGCAAAAATAAGTCTACCAAAACCCTGAGCAAGAACTCCATCAGAGCCGAAAACAATTTTGAATGGCAAAAAATCCAAGGCAAAGACTCAGAGATATGAGGCCACCCAAACCAAAAACTGGAAAACCAAACCAATTCAAGGAAGCTCAGGAAAAGTGGAACACACACTGCGATGGGGACTTCTGATCCAACAGGAATCCAAAGAATCCATCATGCGGAAACCTAAAAATTCTTGTGGAATCAGAAGCCCCCAGCACACTCACGCACACACCACCAGACCGCCATACCAATAGGAACCTAAATATGTAAAATCACAAAAACTAAATCTCACATGCAAAACAAAAGTCCAAGGGACCATGTTCCATAAAATTGTTTGGCTTGGAAAATAATTGAACGATACCAAAAGTCTCAGCCATCACAAAAGAACAATGAAGAGCACAAACAATTTTGGACGGCAAAAAATCCAAGGCCAAGATTCAGAGATATGAGGCCACCCAAACCAAAAACCGAAAAACCAAACCAATTCAATCAAGCTCAGGAAAAGCGGAACACACGCTGCGATGGGGACTTCTGATCCAACAGGAATCCAGACAATCCATCCTGTGGAAACGTTAAAATTCCTGTGGAATCAGAAGCCCCCACCACACTCACGCACAGACCGCTCTATCATCACAGCAACAGCAATGCAGATATGAAAATCACAAAAACTAAAGCTCAGATGCAAAACAAAATTCAAAGAGACCATCTCCCATAAAATTTGTTGGCCTGGAAAATAATTGAAGGACACTAAAAGTTTCAGCAATCAGAAAAGAACAATGAAGACCACAAACCTGCAGCACACACCGCAAATGCTCGGCTGCAATAATTAAGATGCCCAGGCCACCTGATTGCCTGCACAAAAGAACAAACAATCATATGAGAGAACTGCAACTCGATCCTGGAGCCTAAACCTCAAACCAAAACAAAAGAAAGAAGAAGAAAAGGAGAGGGAGAGAAGGAACGTAGAACAGAAGAATCTAAACTTGCAGTCAGATACACATTACAGTCAGATCCATGAAAAAGAAATCAACAGCATACAATAAATATGAACTTGTTTACATTTGGGAAAAATGGTGAGAGGGGAAGAAATAAAACCCAGGAAAAACTACCTTTCGAATCAGAAGCGTACGACCTTCAAATCAAGCAAGATAAGCGAGACAAAACAGAATCAACCTAAGAGAGATGACGGAGAGATGGATTGACTTCGCTGAGCCACTCGGAGAGAAAGACCATGGAGAAAGAGCCACAGAGAAGGAATGAGGAGAAAGCTAAGAGAGATGAGCTAGAGAGGAGAGCAATGAGGAGCTCCGAACATGCGGCACGTGCGTAGGGCAGCACAAACAGGAGCTATGAACAGGAGCCCGACTGCGAACAGCAGACTAAGGTTTGTTAGATAGTAAATGTCCAGGTGATCTAAGTAAGATGTCCAGGCCATCTGATTGCTTGCAAAAAAAAATAAACAACGGTATTAGAGAACTGCAATTCGATGCCAGACCCTAAACCCCAAAGGAAAACAAAAGAAAAAAAAAAGGGAGGGAGGAAACAGACGGAGAACAGAAGAATCAAATCATGCAGTGAGAAACACATTACAGTCAGATCCATAAAAAAGGAAACGAACAGCATACAACAAAGAGCAACTTGTTTACAATCGAAAAAATGGCAAGAGCAGAAGAAATAAAACCTAATCACCAATCCCACGATAATCAGCACATTAAAGCCAACACCAAAACACATCACAAATAGAAGAAACCTCCATCGTAGAAGAATACCAACATAACCTAAAAGCCACAAAACACATAAATTAACGAAGACAAAGCAGTCCAACTTCACCCATGCACAAAATGTCAGACAAAGGCGCAAATAAAATAGATGAAATTGCAACTCATCACAATAAAAAAGAATAAACAACGGTATCAGAGAATTGCAATTCGACGCCAGACCCTAAACCCAAAAGCAAAAAGAAAAGGGAAAAAAAGAAAAAGAGAGGGAGCAAACACAGGCAGAACAGAAGAATCAGATAATGCAGTGAGATAGACATTACAGTCAGATCCATAAAAAAGAAAATTAACAGCATACAATAAAGAGCAACCTGTTTACAATTGAAAAAATGGTAAGAACCGAAGAAATAAAACCTAATCACCAATCCCACGATAATCAGCACATGAAACCGAACACCAAAACACATCACAAACAGAAGAAACATCCATCGTAGAAGAATACCAAGATAACCTAAAAGCCACAAAAAACATAAATTAATGAAAACAAAGCAGTCCAACTTCACCCACATACAAAATTTCAGACAAAGGTGCAAATAAAATAGATGAAATTGCAACTCATCACAATATACACAAAACTCAACCACACATTGAACCAAAACACATCCTGAAAATCAGAAAACATAGAATGCAAATGAAAACCAGACAAAATTCATGACAACTTAACAACAAACAGATGGCCGAACCACATCGAAGCAGATGAAACCATAACTCACCGAAACAGATGGGCGAACCTTGCACAGACGAAACCAAAACACAACCACAAACTGGCAAAACACAAAAGAGAATAATCATAGAAAAACCCACACCAAAAAATTAACAAATTCACTATGAACAAACATCAAATAAAAGTAAAACTCACCAGAACCTCACCAATGGTCCCTTGACCAGTACTCAGATGCAAGCAACCATTTATCTAGAAATCAAGAATTAAAAAACTGAATACCGAGGACGATGAGATAACAAAAATATGAAAACAAAAGTATTGCATCCGATATTACCCAGAAACCCAGACGAATTTCATCAGCCCCATCATCGGCAGCAGATCCAAACGCGCGCATCTACAAATCAAGAATCAAAAAACTGAATACCGAGCACGATGAGACAACAAAAAATATGAAAACAAAAGTATTGCATCCGATATTACCCACAAACCCAGACAAATCTCATCGGCCCCATCATCGGCAGCAGATCCAAACGTGCGCAAAATGAGTGAGAGAGCACAAAATCAACACAGATGACCGAGACATTGATCGATTTAGATGAGCGACTTTGAGAGAGAGACCATCGAGAAAGAGCGAAGAAAGATGAGCCAGAAGGAACAAAGCAGGAGAGAGGAGTTGACTCAGCTCAGGGCCTCAGGCATATGTTTCCTCGCACATGCGGCACGCGTGCAGGGATAGGTTTCTTATGAACAGTTACCCAGCTTATGAACAGTAGACTCAGGTTTGTTAGATAGTAAATTTTTAAAATTTTGCCGTGTCCGTGTCTCTGTGTCCATGTCTATGCAACATATTTTATACATATATACTAGCCTAAGTTCTGATGATATGTATCTTGAAAATAAAGACAGTACAAGCTAAACCTGATCGAACAGATAGATATTAAGACATAAGTTGATCGAGTTGCAAGAAACTTACACAGCTAAACAGAACTAAGTTTGTGTAGGCAAGCTTTGAGGATACGAGGTAAGGATTAGGGTTTGGGGTAAAATATTAACACAATTCCACAAAAACAACTAATGGACTCAATAGATTCTCAATATTGAACAAAACAAAACCCAGAACACAATCAGTTAAAGAAGTAAACAGTCTTTTGAGGCTTTTGAGCTACTTACAACAACTCCAAGACCTTGAACTGAGTCGTCGTCGAATTCCCTCATCTTCGTCAAAGTGTCTTGAGTCTGGTGATAAAGCTTGGTCACCAGCACAGCTTCTGAAATCGAAATGCTTTCTCTGCTGAAAATGGCGACTTGCTCAATCTGAGGGTGAGTGAATTCCTTTTGCATTTCTGTAGTGGTTTTTAGAAGAGTGGGCCAAACTTTAGAGATCTTACACCCAACCCGACCCAGCCCATCCCCATAAAAAATAACGGGCGCCGATTAAAAAAAAAACAACGGACGCGAAATCATCTTTTCTCCTCAATGGTTAAATACTTAGAGAGGAGAAGAGAGATTTTGATTTCCAAAACCCCAACTAAAATGGTGACCCTGAGGGCCTGAGAAAAAATGACCAAATTGATATACATATAATAGTGATAGTTGATTCGTTTAAACATCAATGTTAATTTGTCTAAACATTAGTGACAATTGTGACGACATGCTCTAAAATTATAAGATAATTAACTATTTAGAATTTTAGATGTTTTAATTTAACGAGTGAACAAATTGATACACATATAATAGTAATTGTCGATTCGGCTACACATTAGTGACAATTTCGACGACATGGTCTATATGATAATCAATTATATAACAAATAAATTTAACGAGTGACTAAAATGATACACATGTAATAATGGTCGTCGATTCGTCTAGGCCTCGATGACAATTTCAACCGCATGGTCTAAAATTATAGGATAATCAGTATTTTAATATTTAAATTTAACAAGTGACCAAATTGATATGCTATAATAGTGATCATCGATTCGTCTAAACATCAGTGTCGATTCGTCTAAGCGCAGCTACTTGCATGTACTTGTCTAGTTATCAAGCAATGTCTATCAAACATGACAGAATATGCAATTTAATATTTCATCCTGAAAACTCTTAAGATACAACTTTTCTTTGCAGAGTGCAAATTAAGAGCTAATAATATAACGAATATGCATTGCAGACGAAATAATATAAACTTAGGAACAGTAGATCCATTAGCAAACAAAACATACATTATCAGAACAAACATTATTATTAGAACAAATATTATAATTGACGAAATATTAAAAAATAGGCCAACGACGCAAATTTTTGTCGGCTATAATGTGCTATAGCCCCGACGACAATATTTAACCGACGATTCAAAAAGAAATCGTCGGCCATAGTGATAACTATAGCCAACGATATATAATGTTGTCGGTTATAGTATACCCGACGAAATAACTATGTATTGTCGTCGGCTATATTATAAGGTTTATAGCCGACGACATTATACATCGTCGGCTATAATTATTGGGTTTATATCCCCAGACCGCCGCTCCTCTCTCAAAAAACATAAAAAAATTTCTCTCTCTCATACCTCCGCCGCCTCGCCCTAGGTAATCCCTATTATTTGGATTTTTAAAAAAAAATTAGGGTTAATTAAAGTTTAATTTGTGTATAATTCAGTTTCTAGGTCCAGCCGCCGCCGCTCTCTAGGTTAAATTTGTGTGATTTGTGAATTTCGTTGTAATTTTGGTTTGGTTTGGTAAATAAAATTGGGTGTGGTGAATTTAGCCTCTTTTGTGATTATGGTTTGGTGAAGGAATGGACAGATCTATATTTCTGGGAATAGAAATCCAGATTTACAGTTTTTTTTTTCAAATCTGGGACTATAGCCGATGACATTCATATACAATATCGTTGGCTATAGTTTCTCCGTTCAAAAATTTTGGTCAGAGGGGGAAGCTTTGATCGACGACGTGAAAATTGTCGTCAGGTATAGTATGACCGACAACCATTTTTCAACGACACTATAACCGACGAATATTCTGATAATAATAGGTCATATAATTAGAGATAGACATACATATTTAATTTCTGTGCTGAATTTTCATCAAGATGTTTATAAGAAACTGCATCGTCCCTATCAAGCAACACAAGGTTCTCTTAAAAAAAGTCAGAACAAACTTTGCCACAAGAAATCCCAAGATACAACAACTGTTTGTTCGCAATGTCAAGTGAAACCAACTCACGGCTAGCCTGGAGCACCATCAAGACTTCACCATTCCTCCTAAAACACAACGCCTCGGGCAAGCAATTGTTCGGACGCTGTGGACACTCATCACAATTGTCCATGACTTCTTCACACTAAGGACATATTTGTTACACCCTCTTATATTGTTTATATAAGAAATAGTATATTTCTTATATTAAGGTGAGTTAAACAAGGAACAAGTATTTGAGCTCTTCTATACCTGGACCCATTATACACTACCGGAATAAGCAACATTACCGGCGAGATTACCGGCGACAAGGCCGGCGACCGGAAAAGTCGCCGGTAATGTTCATCATTACCAGCGACTTACTCCGTCGCCGGTAATGTCGCCGAAATTTCGCTATTCTTAAACAGCGAATATGGCCAAGAATGGTCTGGTCGAGATGGCCAAGAATGGTCTGGAGGACACGTTCCATCAGCTATTCTTAAACAGCAAATATTACTCTATGAATGAGTTCATCACGGCTGTGACTAAAGCTCATAGCAACATGCAAGAGAGAGATAACAGAAGAAACGCGTCCAAAGGGACATATAGTAGTCGAACCTATGATAAGTTGAAGCCAAAAACAGTGGCTCATATTGAAGGTTTAGACGACCAGGAATCAGACTCTGAGGGTGATCATGTGGGTGCTGTTGACTTATCAACAAACAAGGTTATAAAACCCCGCAAGTTCCAGAAGAGTAGAGGTCCAATCAAACTCTCAACAGTGGCCTTCACTAAGCCAGAATTTGAGAAGTACACTTATGACGCCAACATGGCTCATGAAATTTTAGACGAGTTGTATAGTCTGCGTGTCGTCAAGGCAGACTTTGGACCACTTCCCACAACTGAGCAGTTAAAGGGTAAAAAATATTGCAAGTTCCATGGAGCATGGAACCACGTTACCAAGGACTGCATTAAGCTTAAAGATCAGATCCAGAAGTGGATCAATGAAGGAAAAATAGAATTGGAAGGGGCGTCCAAAACAGCTGCACTAGTGGATTCCGAGCCGTTCCCTCCTCCACAGGTCAATATGGCTGAGGTAGAATGGATATCACCTAACAGACATCTTGAGGGTGCAGAGGCATGGAATCAGTCATCCTTATTAGCCTATTCATTCAGGATCGATATGATAGAGGAGTTCTTCGATAGGCTAAGGGACATGGGGCTGATCTCTTTTTACCCAGTTACTGAGCTTAGACAATTATGGTATACAGAGCCAGCCCAGCACTTTTGCATGTTCCACAATCACTTTGGTCATCGAGCGGCAATGTGTTCGACCTTGAGAGATGAAATCCAGGGTTTGATCAATTGGGAAGTGATTGTGATCAACGACTGGGGCGAGATGGATTTTCACCCAAAGTATCTTCATAGAACACCATCTCCTCCAATTACAACTCTTGCAAGTGGTACTTCTTCAGGGAATAGTCAAAATAAACCGACTCACGCGAGGAAGAAGTCCAGGAGAAGGGCTAAGCGAAATATAGCGTTTGTCCGACCTAAACAGACACATATAACATATGACGCGTCTTGGCGAGAGGAGATATTCAATAAGCTATGCCTAGAAGGAATAGCCGTGGTTCCTGACAATTGGGGAGCACCTGACCCACATCCAAAAGATGTTAAGGGTTTGCCTTATTGTCAATACCACCATAAATGGGGACGTCACACCACAAGTGCTTGTCGAGATCTGAAATTCAAGATACAGCAGTTGATTGACGAGGGAGTAATAGAAATAGAACAAAAGCCCTTGTCAAACTTGACCACCCCCATGCCCATGGTTGGAATGTTGGAATTGACACGTGACAAAACAAATAAAAGAAAACAGTCCAACGACCAACCAACTACTGGCAAGAATCCATCTTACACACCAAGGAATAAAGGAAAAGAAAAGGTGGATCCCAAGGCAGAATCGCCAGTAGCCCTTTGTGCACATTGTAAACTCAGAAGTGGACTGAAGATCTCTTATGAAGAACTGGCTCAGGCAGCCAAGTCTTTCCCAGAACTATTCTCGAACACAGATCATCAGCCCCCACAAATAAGACAAAGGGATACTCCAGCTCCCAAACGCTCGCGAGCAACAGACCAAGCCAGTTTGGCTAAAACACTTGAGTCTAAAGTTGTAAGCACGCTCGCGAAGCCATATATTCCTCCAGCTTCAAGAAATATTACAAAGGAGGATGTTTGGTATATAAGGGAGAAAAGAAAAACTGTGGAGGTAACTCCGAGCAAGAGGAGAAACCTTCAACGACGCTTTGGTAGGGCCAAGAGAGCATTGGATGCTTATGAGGCTGGCCTCATCAAAGAAGAAGACCTGGAGTTTCCTCCAGAAGTGTTGCAAAGGAGATTGAACACCCTTGCAGCAAACCCATTGGTGGTCTTTGGGAAGAAATCTCGCGAGCCTAAGGTGAGGGCTCAGAGACCAGGGGTTTTTGAACGAAACCCAGAGTTAGGGACTAAAGGTAAAGAGCCTGAATCCACTCAGGAGATTCGTCGTGAGACTACAAAACGACAGCCAGTAAAGAGACGCCTCACTTTTGAGGAAGACACGATGAAAACAGTAGGGCTAAAGACACCCCCTAAGGGAACAGGGGGCGTGTAGAAACAAGACACTCCAAGCAAGCCTTCAATCTTGCAATGGAAACCCAGGCCTTTGGTTGTGGAAGAACAAGCGAAGACCCAAAAATTAATCCCTGCTCCCAAGGAGAAAACTCCACCACCACTTCTACCAGCAGCCATTGATCCTATTCCTGAGGATCCAATTCAGCAAGTGGCCCATCTTGAGGTAACTACAATGACTAACGAGGATGGACATTTGGCTGAAGATAATAACTACGACGACGATGAGCAGTTGGTAGACTACGGTGAGGACGAAGATCTTGAAGCACTTGCCTGTATCGAGGAAGATATTTCCACCATTAACATGGTGTATGTCTTATCTTCTAAATATGCTTTATCTCCGTCAGCATCAAAAAGTGAATCCAAGAGCATCAACAGTGTGGTACTACCAGGTGAAGAACCAGAGCTACCAAATGACTCAACACTGGTTGAAGTACCAGAGTTGGATTCATCACACACAAAAGGACAGATGATGTTCTCCAAGCCTACCATTGACATGGCCATGCACATGCGACCGTTATATGTCACAGGACAAGTCCAAGGGATTTAATTGAATAAACTCCTAGTGGACTCAGGGGCAGCGGTTAACATCATCACTGTTAAGGCAATAGCCTTAATAGGTGTTCCCAAGTCTGCTATCCAAGAGACCTCGCTTAGTGTCAGAAACTTTCAGGGTAGCATAACTAAGACTTTGGGAATTGTTTTCTTGCAGGTACACATAGGGCTGGCCTCAGGCACTTACACATTCTTTGTGGTAGAATGCACATCTCCATATAGTGCCATTTTGGGGCGTGACTGGATACATCGAAGCTACTGTGTACCATCTTCCCTTCATCAGCAGATGTTACTCTGGAACATGGAGTCAGGCGAAGTAGAGCTTGTCAATGCTGAACCTCGTCCATATTCTGTTTATGCTAATGCATTAGAAGCCAGATACTACCACAGTGACCTTAGGCCATTGGAGGTGTGTGGCGTTGACGGTAAGGGTCGCCCAGTTGGTGTTACGGCCTCTGAATTAGCTCAGTGGGGTATACTTCAAGCAACTCAAGATAGTAAAAGACCCTACACCATTGAGCTACCATCCAAACGTTCTCTATGATTGGGTCTCTATCAGATATAGAGACCGAGGTTTGTCTTTCTCTACACGAACGCTTTCGTCATTTTCTACTAGAGAGCCAAGCCTTTGAGAGGGTTCCAATGATTGCAGCCTTGGAATACGTGGATGAAGACGTTTTGCAAGACTTTGAGGAAGAGGACAAGATTAAATTAGCTCCAGCAGCTCTAGATAATTTACATCCCAAAGTCAAGGATCCCATTGAACACATTAATATTGGGACACATGAAGCGCCAATCTCTGTGGCTATTAGTACCTTCTTGGAGCCTGAAGAAAGACTCAAGCTTATTGAATTGCTAAAAGAATATGCCGACTGTTTTGCAGAAAAATACGATGACATGCCCATCATTGAAGGGAAGAAGCCTGTAAAACAGGAAATGTGTCGCATAAACACAGAAACAGCAATTCTAGTAAAGGAAGAGGTCGAGAAAATGCTCAAGTCAGGGATCATACGTGTAGCCAAATATAATGAGTGGCTTTCCAATATAGTCCCAGTCAAGAAAAAGAATGGAAAGATGCGAGTATGCATTGACTACAGAGACTTGAACAATGCAACCCCAAAGGATGTATACCCTATGCCAGTAGCTGATTTGCTGGTCGACTCAGTTGCCCGCCACGAGATGCTAACATTCATGGATGGCACTACTGGTTATCATCAAATCCCAGTGGCTGAAGCGGATAGACATAAAACTGCATTTCGGTGCCCTGGCTTTGCTGGTGTTTTGAGTACGTGGATATGCCATTTGGACTTAAAAATGCAGGGGCAACCTACCAACGAGCTATGAATTTGATCTTTCATGATCTTCCATGGAGGTTTATATTGATGATGTGGTAGTTAAAACGAAACACAGAAGTGATCATTTTGAAGACTTAAGGCAAGTGTTTCTCAAAATGAGGCAACATCAACTGAAATGAACCCAGCCAAATGTGTGTTTGGCGTCCAGGCGGGAGATTTCCTGGGCTTTTTGGTTCATCAGCGTGGGATTGAGATACCGGATGACAAGAAACTAGCAGTTCTCAATGCAGTCCCACCAAAGAGTAAGAAAGAGCTACAACGCTTATTAGGAAAAATCAATTTCTTACGACGGTTTATTGCCAATGCTGCTGGGAAGACACAACCATTTTCCACATTGCTCAAGCTTCAAAATCAAAAAGACTTTGTATGGGAACCTATGCATCAAGAGGCCTTTGAAACCATTAAAGCCTACTTAACAAACCCACATGTCTTGGTTCCTCCAAGACCTGGGGTTCCTATTAAGCTGTATATATCAGCTACTGAACTCTCCATTGGAAGTCTATTACCTCAGGACGACACGGCCGGAGTCGAACGTGCTATTTTCTATTTGAGTCGTACCTTGAACGATTGTGAAACGAGATACTCTCCAATGGAAAGGTTATGCCTAGCCTTATACTTTTCGGGGTGTAAGTTGAGGCACTATATGCTTTCCTTCACTACGTGTGTTATTGCACAAACAGATTTAGTGAAGTATATGTTGTCCAGACCGATTCTCCGTGGACGCATTGGAAAGTGGATTCTGGCTTTGTCAGAATTTTCTTTGCAATATGTCCCTCAGAGGGCGGTAAAAGGCCAAGCAGTGGCTGATTTTTTGGCTCATCATCCCATGGAAGAGGTGGTTGAGGGGCCAGAACTGGATCTTGCTCGTATTGACTTGGCCCCCTGGTGTTTATATTTTGATGGGTCCAGCACGAGTACTATGGTTGGGGCAGGGGTAGCTTTGATCTCCCCACGCGGCCAAAATTATTCTTATTCCTTCAGGTTGGACTTCAAGTGCACAAATAATCAAGCAGAGTACGAAGCTTTAATCATTGGGTTAGAACTTCTAATAGATATGGAGATCAATGACGTGCATGTCTTTGGAGATTCCCAACTGGTGATCAGACAACTCGAAACAAAATACAAGGCAGGTCCAATATTAGAGCCTTATGCGAGGAGGGCCTGTGACTTATTAAAGTTGTTTACAAAAGTGGAGTTGAGTCATGTTCCTCGCGAGAAGAACTATGCAGCTAATGAGTTGGCTCAACTAGCAACGGGTATCAGTTTGCAGGATGGAGTACGCGAACAAATATTAAAAGTTGAACAAAGAACCCTTCCATCTTTCATTACACGACAAGAAGATAAAAATGAATGGTACGTTGCTACACTTGATCACATCGACAGGGACTGGAGGCAGGAAATCATTTCTTATCTCCAGGATCCTAATCATCCGGCTGACAAGCTGATTCGATTTTTAGCTCCCAATTATGTACTCAAGGATGCTGAGTTATATCGACGGGGAGAGGAAGACATACTGTTAAGGTGTGTCTTTGGACGTGACGCTAAGCGGTTAATGAGAGAGGTCCATCTTGGGATTGCAGGGGCACACCAGGCTGGTCCCAAGATGAGATGGTTATTAAGAAGACATGGCTTTTATTGGCCAGGAATGCTCATACACTGCATCACGTTCGCCAAAGGTTGTGAAGAATGCCAGAAACATGGTCCAGTCAACCATATGCTCAGAATACCGTTACAGCCAATAATCAAGCATTGGCCAGCTCGAGGATGTGCTTTGGACTTAATAGGAATGATTCATCCTCATTCATCTGAAGGGCACAAGTTTATCATTGTGGCTACTGATTTCTTCACAAAATGGGTCGAAGCTCGACCTCTCAGGGTATCTTCTGCAAAGGCCATCCGCCAGTTCCTATTTGAAGATATTATATGTAGATTTGGTATTCCTGAGAGTTTTGTTTCAGACCGTGGGGCTGCATTCATGTATGGAGAAGTAGATACTCTAATGAAGGATCTTGGGATCCATTTTCTTCACTCTTCTCCATACTATGCCCAATCCAATGGACCAAGCAAACCTGTGTTTTCTATCGGGTCTACAATAAGAGTGCAGACAGCGTCTGGGTTGTGTCGTTTAGCGACTGCCTTGAGCTGTTTGGAGAATTTCTTGGCGTTAGGAGTTTCATGAGGGATGGAAATGTCTTTGTGAGGAGGCATTTTGTCTGAGGAATAAGTATTGACGGCGGTGAGAAGGAAAGATTTGATCTTTTTGACTGAGAGAGTTAGAAAGTGCAGGGTTCTGAGTAGGTGAAAGGGTTTTGTTGAAAGATGGAATTTGTGGATATGGACTGGTGTTCTTATAGAGGTGTCAGTCGAGCGTCATACTTTTTCGAAGAGTTGGTTGACGTGGCGTTCGAGTGATGGTATAGCGTTTCAAAGTAAATGGGCACATTGGTCAAGATATATTCAAGTCTTTTCGCTTGTTCAGAAAGTTTCCAAGTTCAAGACCTGAGGGGCAATGTTTGGGCCTAAATAAAGAATTTCATTTTGGGCCTGGATGACCGGGGTCTATGCGAGCGGCCCATTATAATTAATGGTCTTGATGAAGAGTCAAGTTATATAGTTTCTAGCGAGCTTCGCTAGAAGAAGACTTTGAGTTCTATTAGAACTATGTCTTATTAGCTGGTTCTATGCGGCTATGTTTCTGTCATAACTGTTTGATCTTATATAGAACTCTTGGAAGAGTTATGATGGAATTAGAAGATCTATGAGTGATTACGACACGTATGCTGGTGTTGGATTCAGACTGTGATTACAAGAGCAGAAGAATTTGACATTGAATGAATGACTGTTATTAAGCGAGTATATAAGGAGAGCAAAGATCTTATGAGAAGCCCCCCCCCCCGAATCAATCAATCAACCTTGCTATACGCAAACAAACCTAGACGGTTATTTCGTCCTCGAGATTTCTATCTTTCTTGCAACCAGAAAGTCTAAGTGCTTGTCACCTATCGAGTGAAAGTATTACGACTCTAAGGAAGCAATTGCAACCGGAAAGTTGAAGAGCGGCTCACTTGTAAGTTGGGAGCTTGAATACTCTAAGGGAGCAAGTGTTCTCAACACTCTGTTACGAGATTGCTCTGCTTTGCACGAGAAAGGACGTGTGGAGTATCGATTTCAAGACTTAGCGAGAGATTCACATATCAAAGTCCTAGGTTTCTAGGCAAAAAGGACATATTCGAGCAGGGTTGGTGCTCTCCCTGTTCTAATCGCTTAATATAAAAGTCAAGCGGTTGTGATCAGTCCATATTCCGTCAAGAGACGGTGGCACGCCAGCATACGAAGCACATACAGGATAGACCGGCCCACGCGGTTAAAACATCCGAGATAAAAGAGACTGCTTCGCGAGAAGGATCTCTTCCCGAGGGATATTTTTGCATCGAACAATGTGTACCTTATCACATTGTATAAAAACTATTGAAAGTGGTGAATCGGATAGTTGCATCGTCCTATATTTGGAGGACTATTGGTGCATAGGGATTTGCTTTTCGATATGGTGGTTGAATGTCTTCAAATCTTTGATGGAATTGTTGCTTATGTGCCAATATGACTAAAGTTTCTGTCATTTGCTACAGGGAAGGGAGAAAGAAGCTGAACCTAAAATGTGTAAGATTCGATGTCAATGGCGGGTCTCGGGTGTTACTGATCGCAAACAGGGATATACCAAAGGGAGAGAGATTGTATTACGATTACAATGCCTATGAGAATGAATATCGAACTAAGCATTTTGTGTAGTAGCCCTTCTTTGGTGTAACAATGTAACTGAATCAGTGAATCCCCACAGTAATTTAAATGAAGCTTAGATAGTTACATCTCCATGCGTACTGGTTAGTTTTCTTCACCCACAATTTTTTTTTGTTTATTTACTTTCAAAATCTTGCTCATGATAAGGAGATGCTATTTCCATTTTAAGAAAGCATCATATGAATAATTCCGTTCAATTTTCCACCGGAGCAATTTGCTTTTGACTTCCGAGCCCTTGTTAAAGAATAAGATGTTAACTAGAGCTTATGGATTTAGTTCAATAAGAGGAGTGCTAGCTCTAAGCTACAAATGTAATGTGTGCTACCTTAGGATGTGCATAAACAATTCAAATCCGGATATATGAGTTCTTCTTTCGAATTTCATCTCACTGTATGGATCCCATGAATGATTGATGATTCTTGTTATTTTCCAAATTTTTGCCTTGATGAACGGTAAACTTTGTTAGCACGAGAACTTCCTATTTTCTTTGTGCTCTTTGAATGTACATAGTTACTGCCTTAATGGGCACTTGGGTTTGGGCCTGATCCAATTGAGCCCGTAATTTTGGGTATAAATATAATCAGACGTAAGTAAGCATGAAGGGATCTGTGGCGCAATGGTAGCGCGTCTGACTCCAGATCAGAAGGTTGCGTGTTCGATTCACGTCAGGTTCAACTTTTTAATTTTTTTTTCACATACTGGACTATTTCTTCTGACAATAACAGTAAGTTTGGACAAAGTGTTGAACAGTTCGAATGGATGGATCGTCGGCATGCACGTGCATTTTGCACACTGTCAGTGTGCTAGCTACTTTCCTGCTAGCTACTTTCCTCTCCGCCCTACTCAAAAACTCTTCATGAATTCGAATTCAAGGACCACTCTCATATATGCTTCTGTTGAACCAGTTTTCAGTTTTCACAAACAAACAACACTCTCTGACCTCTAGGGTTCTTATGTATAAACGACTAGACTGGTCCAGAAGTCCAGAACTACTACAGGTCGATGATCAAGACACTGTAGTAACAGCCACAGTAGCTGGCAAGCAAAAGCATTCAAGTTCGATTAGTACGTACTTAAAGCTAGAGGCCGGGCAAACGCAGAGAGAAGAGAGAACTAGAAGAAGTGGGAGCGGACTATATAGCTGCCATGCCATGCCATGCATCCCCACTTCATACAGCTTTGCTGTGGTCACTCTTCTCTTCTCCAGCTAGCTCACTCACCCATCCAACCCATCCCATAATCCAATGACTCGATCAGCTCTATGATCTTCGTGTACGTTCTGCAATGTACTGGTGGAGATTGATTAGGATTTGTTGAGATATAAATTCCACATTCGAAAATTAGGACATTGTTTGGGAATTTATAAGAATTTGAGCTACTTTTATCTTTGTCAATTGGTTTTGTTATGGAACTCCAAATTATTTTATCGTAGTATCAGAGCGGGTTACTCACGACGACACATGTGAATACGTAACAGTCACACGAACTCCGCGTCACCCCATGTGTTTGGCGAGAATATTACTAATCAAGATCATGTGAATACGTAACATTCACACGAACTCCACGTCACCTCATGTGTTTGGCGGGAATATTACTAGTCAAGATTTATATGTACGTATACCGGCCCCAAAAGTCCAAAACACTGTGGTGCTTAATACATATGCGCTATCAGAGATTTTCCATCATGTCGAGACATGCATGCTAACAGATCGATGAAGATTTTGAGATCGGTTAATATGACAAATTGCCAATAATTAAGAACGTATTGCGGGCTAGAGATTTATACATGTAAAAAACATTATACATTTAATATGTTTTTTTTTAATAATATATTAATACGTGTATAACGCCAAAAGAAAATGCGTTAACAATGCTTGCAAAAATTAGCAGACAATTCGAGAACCGTTGATCGAAAACTTATGTACGTTGCCTTATATCAATAATATATTTTTTTGAAGTTAACAATAGTCCATTGATGAAGGTACTAAGTACACAAGAGATCTACCAAATTCCCCGCGTGATAGGTGCAAACCTCTAGATAATCAATCCATTATCCATTCCATAGTTCTAAGTATACATGTAGATCGAACTACAACTTTCGCTGGCTTTGGACCACCGACATATAATTGTGACTTGACCTAAAATAAAATGTGGGAAACTATATATTGGGGGGCAGAATAGAATTTGGTGGAAACTGAGTTTTATCGACACGAAATAGAACGAAATGGTAGTAGAGATGTACCCATCATCCTAAATTGAAATTTTATTTTAATTTCTCATAAAAAGGAACCAATCATATATATACCCTACACCAGCCTGTTTGGTAGAAATTTGTCCCCAAGCACACAATGATCAATCTATCTAGTAACAACAGATTTTGTTACGCTAACATTACACTTAGTTTTCAACTAGAGGATTTATGTCTATATCCGAACCCGTGGTACTTTATAAGATCGTAATATTGCTGAGGACCATATGATCACCACGTACGTACACATATCAATATCAATATGATGGTGATGATAATCCATCCCACTAGCTTGGTGGAAGACTTGTAGTTTCAGTTTGTTGCTTTTCATTTCTTGAAAGCTAGGCTTCCACATCGAAATGTTTGGTTTGGTTCGTGCACCCCTATCATTTGGCTCAGATCGCATGGCATGGCCGCCCAATATATAGTTACTCTCGTCCCGAAATAGATTTTGGTTTGGATATATATTGGATCATATCCTGTCCTTTCATCAGAAGTCAACTTCGATCGATCAGGCTGGCCGGGTATTCATGAAAGCAAACACTTCGATCGTCATCAAGTATGTGTATAGTGGATTCATGAATCTACCTAGCTATATATATGGTGCGAGTGCATATATTTAAATGATGGATGCTTAGTAAACCAAACTAGCTAAGCTTGTAATCGATCAATTACATATACTTACTTAATTAGCACACATGCATGGATAGACAGAGGAAATGATGGAACACGCACCTATTGGGAAAATGCTTAATTTACTTGCATTTTAATGACCGATTTGAATCATTTAACGTACGTCTATGTATCTGTATGGTCTTATAGAACCAGTTGCTGGCAATGCATTGGTATGACAACCATAATATTATTTTTATAGACCGAGACATCAATGATTCAAGTCTTTATAAAACTGAATTTTCGGATAAATTGAATTATATATATATAAATGTATCTAGAAAAATGACCATATATTATGTTTCTTTTATATATCTTATATATGTTTCTTGAAAAATGAACATAAATATTATGTTTCTTGAACCACAAGAGATACCAAATGAAGATATATATATATATATACACACACATATCTATATATATATACAGATTTTATCGAAAACAGAGTTTCGCTTTGAAAAAACGAAGTGAAGTTCTGATTTTCATCATATTGAAAAAGTTATTTGATCATTGAAACCAATCGTCTTTTAAATTATCATTACAGGATCACACTTGCAAAAAAATCAGCTCAATCGAATATGATTTGACTATTTGATCATCACATTCAACTTTTGATAAATACAGTTCATCCGATATAGCCTAAAATTTTGATGTAGTAATCAAATGGTCAAATCATCTCAAATTGGACTGATTTTTTATAAAAATGGTCGTCAAATAATAATCTAAAGAATGAGTGATTTCATTCCTTGAACAACTTATATACATATATACATAGCAAACGTTTTTAGGATTCGAAGCTTAATTATAAGCGGGCCAACTAATTATAGAGTTTCAATTGTACACTCATTATTGGAGATTGTAGTACGTAGTACTTAGTATATATCGATCAGTTGTTGGATAACCAGTAAACCCTAGTTGGCGAATTTGCTGCTGGTGTTATTCGTTGGTATACCAACTTCATTATATATGCATGCCACATGGCGCGCGTAGGGTTTGTTTTTGGCTTTGTAACCATGTGAAGGACAGATCGAACATCGTCTTAATTAGTCGATTCCTTACATTTGTAACGTGAACCTGAAATATCCTTTACGCAAATAAGCATATATGCGAGGAATGTTTCCATCGATGCTAATTATATATGCATGTTGTAATAACACTTAAGTTCATGCATGGTTATATATTGTGAAGATTATATTGTTTATATATTAGATAGCGTCAAGTAGAGGCAAGAAACTCCTTTATTTTTACATCATGCATGATGCTTATATACTCTCTCTTTTGGCATAATGCATTTCAACACAATTTGTATATTCTTCCTATTGGAACTAAATGAGCATCATAAAAAATTAAGACGATTGATTAACGTACTAATTATATTTTCGTGAAAACAATATCATTAGGTAGCAAAATTGAACATTTATATATGCATTAAAAAATGACCTAGCTATATTCTCATTTTAAACCTTCTTGACTTCTTGTTAGTTGTTTTGTATGTTTTCTCTTCTAATGCATGTAATTACCGATGAAGAAACAAGACCAGACATGAATGATTGATCGAAGGTACTGTGACAAGCAAAGAAATGAACGAGGAAAGGTGGCCTTGAGAAATTGGGACCGATCGATTAAAGGTTTGGGAGCTACATGTAACATGTTCCTCTTTATTATGCTCAAAAGAAGAATAGCTCGCAAAGATGCTCTCTTTTTTTTCTGTGAGCTTAGCCAGAGCTAGCACGACCTGTGTAAATCATTAGTAAAAGAGATGGAGTTGGCCATAAAGCTAAGTTTTAGCTAGGCTTTCACGATTCTCCTACAGGGGAATTATTAGCTGAACACAAATATATGTGACATTTATCATAATCTCATTCGCACGCATTGAGTTCATATGAATAATGCATAAGAGAAATTAGACCGCATATTACTTCCTTGTACATTTATGTTTCACACATTGTAAAATTACTCTATAAACGACCAAACACATTGCAGAGTCAGAGTCACAATTTCGATTAACAATTTTCTTTTAACAAAGGTTGGGTAAGCTAATGAGTGATTCTACAATGTGCAAAACACAATTGTACAGAGGAGTAATCGACGATCTACTTTCTCTCATGCATTATTCACTTAAGTCTAACGAGACAAAGATTATGACAAGTGTCCCGCACAATATAGGTGCACTCGTAAGGTAAGGCCATCTCCAATATTGGGGGCTATATTTGATCCTGGGTTATAATTTAGCACCTCAAATATACTATTTTAATGAATAGTGGGGACTATATTTTGTGCCGTCTCCAACCCGTAAGGGTTAGAATTTTAATTTTTATATTATTTTATTAATTCAAACTTTTAAACTTATGTATATATTCAATTAATGTTGGAGACCATATTTGGAGAAAGAAAGAGAATATGGGAGAAAGGAATGAGAAAATATGAGGAACAGTTTAGAAATAAGAGCGGTGTATTTATTGAACAAGAAAAATTACTATTGCATTTAATTTAGTTGTCGAGAATATTACCGTCGATATTTATATTAATATTTTAATTGTATTGTATTTATTATATTCATTGATGATTTATTTAAAAAATAAATTATTATTAATATTTTTAAATATTACATTATTTATATTTATTTACTATATTATGAGTTGCATATATTATATTTACAGAATTTTTTAAAAAATATTTAAAATATTTTTAAAGTATTACACATGATAAATTTATTATTTTGATTATATTATTTTACAAAAATATTGTGATTATTATTGGAGTTGAAAAATTAAAATAAATTGATTAACTAAATGATGTTATCATAAAGTTTAAATTGACATAAATACTAATTAAAATTAATATTAACTATTAAGAACATCAGTATAATTATGATCCTCACAGAAATATAATTATGAATTATATCAATGACCATATATAACTCAATATTTGTTAATTCAGTCTTAAGTTGAAGATGAAATTTTCTTAAGTTGAAGATGAAATTTTGTTAATTTTGAGGTTATATTAAACTCTTGCCTAGTTTGTTCGTGAATATTGCGTATGCGCTGACATTTGCTTTAGAACGAGTATCGGGGCAAACGCAACCATATTAAACTAAGGTTGCAAACAAACTGCCCGGTTTAACGGAAGCAACCCGACTTTTACTTTGGGACTTTTGAGGTTTGTGTAGGGCTTTAACGGTGACAAGGATAAACCTAATGACAAAACCCACCAAACTTGGTACTATTCTGTCCATTTTAATCAATCATGGTAATAAAATAACCTTTTGACGTATGGGGTTTGTGTGGCTAAATTGGGTAGCATCATCTCTAATTCATCGATCAAAGATGTAAGCTACTTTGGAATCATCTTGCTGTTTACAATTGTCATTATAGAGAGACACATATACTTGCATAAGAGTATTGGAGATGGGGTATCAAAGTGTAAGTGTAGGTAACTTTCAGACTTTGGACTATAGTTGCACAAAAGCTTCTGTCTATTCAATATGAAGTTTAACAATATAGATTACGAACACTTTAACGACTCCTCGGTCCTCACTTAATCATACTAGATTATGAATCACACCAGGGTCACCACCAAGTAGCTTAATCCAAGCGTGTATATGTAGTTATGTACTAAATATTGTGATTCGAGGATGTTTAAGCATTGGTACTCGATAAGTTCAAGATTGAAAGTGCGGAAATACATTATTTTGTCTAAAATTAATTATCATAATTAATTTCGTAATCGCATTAAATCCTATAGGTAAAAGTTAAAACCCTTCAAATGGCTTCCCGTGCAGTATTCATGCCCTTGAATATTATCCCGGAAAATCCAGGTTTGACCTATCAGTCTATTTCAAGTATAAAAGTATATTTCGGTTCAAGTCTATTTCAAGAATATTATCCCTGCCTTGTATACTCTACAGTAATTATAAACCAATTGGCAAGGCAAAGTGGCAAATAGCTATCCCAAGTAACATATTCAATCAAATTCTTATAAATTCTTTTTAATAAATCGGACATGTATGTGACAAATTTTAGCCCGGCCCCTTATTATTCTGTTCAATAGATTAAGTGTATAAAATATTCGTTATTGTCATATTTCGAAGAGGTTTAAGTTTTAATTCGTACATTTATAAATGTGATTGTAGTACGTATAGTCAGTATAGACATATATTTTTTTTTATTATTATTTTTTTATCTTAAAATTTAATCAATAATATAAGTAAGAAATATATATCTACACGAGGATTGTACTTATCTGACTGTTTGACCTATTGACCATTCTCGGAGCATACCATATGTCCTCTCCAATTTTTTTTTTCCACGATTGGTTCCACAGTTCTGAGTCAACAAAATTGGCATAGACCCTTTTGAAAGTGGAAAGTGACCTACATTCACTAATTATTTTTCCTTTAGGGTCAACAATATATTTTTATTCTTATTCTTATTCTCATAGTTTAAATGAGCATCACATATTTGGTAAAAGTGTGCCAAAAATGTGAAGATATGTTGGTTAAAGACAGAACTTGTTTCATTTACCATTTTGGCAACACAAATTATTTTCTGAATTTTCAATACCAAATGTCTCAAAGATCTTAATATATTTCGGTTTTATTTTCCAATCAACGTAATCACGACAACTGTTATAAAAATTAAATGAACATAACAAGCTCAAGTCGAAAGATAAGTCCATCCTTGAACACTAATTTATGTGTCTACAATACTTGTATACTTATATATTTCGTGAGTCTTTAGTGAATTATAACATTGTAAAATTTACATCGTAAATGTATAATTTTTTTTATAAAAAAAAAAGGAGAGAGTGAAAGTAAGCAAAGAAAGCATCCTATTACTCTCAAAAGTCTCATTTCTCGGGCCATTATATATACGCGAATACCAAGGAAATAGTGTGTCTTTTTTCCCCCTGTTCTACACTTCCACATATTCTCTTTTTAAAAAATAAAAATGAAAATGAAAATCTCCCCAAATAAATAGCACTAAACTTTCGCTTATTATTATTAAATTTTTTCCGCATATCTCTGCCCAGTGCTTCTTTGCTTCCTCGAGCGAGCGAGCGAGACTCCCCGAAAGCTCCAAATCCTTCCATGGCTGCTTCTGCTTCGATCTATGCCCTCCTCTTCGCTCCCAAACAATTCTCATAAAACGACAACACACCCTTCTTCTCCAATCCACGTAATTATATTATCTCTCTCTTTCCTTCTCCTTCTTACAAATTCCCTGTGTTGTAATTACATATATATATATATATATATGTATATACATATTTATTTTGCTCTCATCTTTCTCATTCTTGATATTGTCACTGCCGAATATGTGTGAAATTGGTTTCTCATGTCTGCGTGTTACGAAAATGAGTGTTTTTCTTCTTCTTCCGGGTGTTGTTTCATTTGCTCATATAATGTTTTTGCTCACTTATTATTTTTTAAATTGGTGTTGAGTTTTTGTAATGACCAGGTTCAATGGGTGTGGATTGGGATCCATGTTGGATCTCTTGGTTTTTGTTTTATTGTTTATTATTATTATTATTATTATTATCTGAATTTTGTTTGAGCAAGTGATTTCTGTTAATACTGATATTGGTTTCTGTGTTTTTTATTTTGTTTTTGTTTAATTTTGTAGTTACTGTTACTCAATTGTTGCGGTTGCTTTGAGTGGTGAGGGATTTGAGGGGAAGGAGGCTGTGTGTGTCGGGTGCTTTATAATGTTGGTTTGTTGTTGAATTGGGAATCTCTCATGGGTTGATCTTGCTTACTCTTCTTGAAAATGGGGAGCTTAAGTGAGGAAGAGTTTGGGTTTTTCGATGCGCGTGAGGAGATTGCGTCAGTATCTGATGCGAATGCCGATAATGTTGAGGTTGTGAATTCGCCTTGTGGTTGGATTCGGGATAGTTTTTCGTATGATGTGTGGGTTAGGAGTCCGGGGAGTGTGAAGGAGCGGCGGGGTAAGTTTCTGGATTGGATGGAGCTGAGTGAAGGTCAAATTGTGAGGGAGAAAATAGCTAGGAATAATGTGTTGGGGGAATTGGATAGAGTTAATGAGAGTAGTGGTGCTGTGCTGAGGACCTCATCTGTGGAGGAGAATGATTTTTCTTCAAGTCGCTCTTCAATGTCGTGCTGGTCCAATGAGTTGAGAGGTGGGGATTTGAGTGGGAGAATGGATCTTAATGGAGATGAAGTGGAGCAGGATGGTCAAGAAGTTGCTGAAGAGTCTGATCGCACTTCGTTCTCATCGTCTTCCTTATCTCGTCAATTGAGTGAAAGGCCAGCTGGGGAACAGATTAGCAGTAAGGTGGGGACACTGAAGAGAGTTAAGAAGAGGTGGTTGAGTAGATTGCGGTCCATGACATGTCTTCATGATAGGCAAGGGAGTGCTGACAGATTGGTAGAGGATGACGATGATGCAATTATGGGAATTAGGACTCATAGAGTGAAGGTTCGCCATTCCGGGAAGCGGTTGAAGGAACTCTCAGCTCTTTACATGGGGCAGGATATCCAGGCCCATGAAGGTTCAATATTGGCAATGAAATTTAGTCCTGATGGACAGTATCTGGCAAGTGCTGGTGAAGATGGCATTGTGCGAGTCTGGCAAGTGGTTGAGAATCAGAGGTGTAATGAACTTGACATCCCGGAGATAGATCCATCTTGCATATACTTCACCGTGAATAATCTCTCTGAACTAAATCCACTGTTTTCGGAGAAAGATGAAGTGAGCAAATCACGTAACATGCAGAAAACATCAGATTCCGCATGTGTTATTTTCCCACCGAAAGTCTTCCGGATAGTGGACAAACCACTGCATGAGTTTCATGGCCATGGTGGTGACATATTGGATCTCTCTTGGTCAAGAAATAATGTAAGCGATTCTTTTCGAACTGTAGATAACTTTGATGAGCCTGTATATCATTCATTAAAACATGAGTATATGAGAGATTTTAATTGGGCTTTCTATTGAATTTTTTTCTGTAATGCAGTATCTTCTGTCGTGTTCTGTTGACAAAACTGTTCGTTTGTGGCAAGTGGGGTGCAATGATTGTCTTAAAGTATTTGCGCATAGCAATTATGGTGAGCTTTTGGCTAATTTGTTTTCATTTTACTATTTAACTGTGGAGGTAATGTACACCAGCAATATCCTGATCCTGTGTTTCATATCATTGATTTAACCTCCTAACTTTTTTCTTTATGTGCTGGTCTTTTGCAGTGACCTGTGTTCAATTTAATCCTGTGGATGATAATTACTTCATCAGTGGTTCAATAGATGGAAAAGTTCGAATCTGGGGAATTCCTTGCTGTCAAGTTGTAGACTGGAGTGACGTGCGAGATATAGTTTCTGCGATGTGCTATCGCCCTGATGGGCAGGTTTGGTGATTTTCTTTCCCTTTCATCACTTAGAAATATGACGTATACTTGTCATTTATGAATGTTAACTAAATGCTATTGCTTTTTTTCTGCAGGGAGGTATTGTTGGCTCCATGACAGGGATATGCCGCTTTTTTAAGATATCAGGTATGCTGTGAGACTAAAGATTCCCCTGCTTGAGATAATGGTAACTTTAAGCTGTGTTTTGAGAACATAATCTTACCATGAAGTGGTTATGGTTTTCTTGGAACAGACAATCATTTCCAAATGGATTCTGAAATATGCCTGTACAGTAAAAAGAAGGCTCCTTGCAAAAAAATCACAGGCTTCCAGGTAGTTATTACTTTCTCAGTCTTTTTTGTATTCTACTTTTGGTTTCTTGTGCATGTCAATTTTTACTTCCATTTTAGAATTTCGGTTCTTAACTTTTTCTATTGTATTTTACTTGTACAGTTTTCTCCACAAGATCCTACCAAAGTAATTGTCACTTGTGCTGATTCACAAGTCAGAGTTCTTCATGAGCTTGATGTGGTTCGCAAGTACAAGGGTATGTACACATTCAAAGCACCCTTGATACTGATTTTAGTCTGCAAATAGAAATTTACTCTGCTATATCATAATTTTTTGTCATACATGTCTCATTTTGAATGTCAAATCACACGTCCTTTAGCTAAATTTCCTCTTCTGTTTATTTCTAGGATTACGAAGTGCAGGAAACCTAAGATCTGCGACATTTACTTCAGATGGGAATCATATAATCTCAGCAAGTGAGGATGCAAACGTATACGTGTGGAACTGCAGTGATCAGGAGAAAGCCTATTTCTCTCAGGCAAGAAACATTAAATCTTTTGAGTACTTCACCACTGACGCTTCCATAGCAATACCATGGTGTGGTTTGAAATGTGAGGTGTCAGAAAATGCAAGGAGATTTGGTGTCATGGAAAATAATCTACCCGAATCTTTACCTTTTTCTTTACCGACATGCTTTTCTCTAAGCCAAGAGAGTCTCCTCGAGTCTATTCCCAAGGGCTCTGCGACTTGGCCAGAGGAGAAGCTTCCAACTTCAAGCCCCTTGACAAAGTCATCAACTATGCACAAATCAGAGTACAAGTTTTTCAAAACTTCATGCCAGAGCACATCCAGTTCTCATGCATGGGGTCTGGTTATTGTGACTGCAGGTTGGGATGGAAGGATCAAATCATTCCACAATTATGGATTACCAGTACCGGTTTGATAGTCAAGTGGCTTTGGCTTGTTTCCAAGGAATTGTTGCTATCCCATTTGCAGACAATTAACTTGTAGTATGCTCTTCGGCTGATTCCAGGCTGCAAATTAAATCGATTGATGAGTGACTACTTTATGTTCGGCGGCATCAATAGCCACAGAAGGTCTAGGTTGACTACTCTAGCAGGCATGTGCACAATAAAACTCTAGAATTTTGCTTCTCCAAAGGGACCTTTCTCAGATGTCACAGGTGATCATGACTGATTTATAATCTGACAAGTGGCAGTAGTTTGATGGTTGCAACGTAATCCATTTTGAAACCAGCAAGCTCCCGCAGATGGCCTTCGTGGGATGTTTTTGGTTTGCCGGTTCACCAAGTGAGATGTGGAAGCCATTTGCTAGGAGGCCATATGGAGATATACTCCATATATAATGCAGGTGCTCTGTGGGCCGTATAGAACTTCATTTGTTCTCTGAAATGAGATAGGGGAATCGAGAATTGGTGGCTGGAATTTGCTTCTGAAAAAATTGGTGGGGGACTTCACAAAACTTTCATGCTGGCCGTACAGAATGATTGAATTCTTTGTCTGCCATTTCTGGTCCGGTCTCATGGGTGGGGTCTGTGACGTGTGGTTCTCAGTGGGACTGTGCAGGAGGTCAATTTCCCTCAAGTGGCTCATTTTCTCAGTAGCCAGAGGGGATGGACAATCAGATCATCCAAGTGTGCTCTTAGAGAAGGTGTTTTCTGGCTCGAACCGTTGCTTTGCTTGAATCCATGGTGGCTGAGCATTGCAGAAGTTGTTTTCTTCGGGGGAGTCCCCATTTTGGGTAACGTATAATGTATATTTATACTCTTAGTTTAGTCTACTGACAACTTTCTCAGGTTAGATTTGTGTATTTAGGGGTTCTGTTAACTCGACAGGAAGGAAGTTTACGTTGAGATTTTCATTTTGTAACTACAAATTTCTTCTAGATTATGTAATGAAATAATGTAGTTCACTGCATAATGATTCGGATTCTTTAATGATGTATGCTTATGCTTGGTGCATACAACAGTTAAATTTAGTGACACAACCTTGAAGTAAAGCATCGATACCAAAAGGTTGTAAAGTGACCTGCTTCAACAGGCAGCTCATGTGAGATCAAAACGATGGAACATATTGCAGGTAAGGGATACCACTCTTAGGAGACAACGGGGAACAGAACAATGACTAATTATATGATTAATGATGATGGGAAAGGACCCCAAAGAAGGAAATTATTATTGGATTCTCTTCTCTATCCTTCTTTCATTCTCCTAACTAATAATAATTTCAAAGGAAAAAAATGAAATTTGTTGTAAAACAATGTCGAATTGGAAACAATTCATGTATATCATTAATAATTAAGGAGCTTTTTATATAGGAGATTATAATAATTATTGTTACAAGAGGAGTTTTAAGGGTCATGATCATCTCCATGATCTCATCAACTATCCCACTATTCTCTCTACTCTCTCCACTATTCGGTAATTTCCATGACCAACATAACTATCTATTATCTACCATAATTAGGTACATAAAACTCAATATTCTACAACAGAATTTATAGAAGTTTGTTATGATTTTCTCTAATTTCCCAATTTTTTAGAAAACATCTCCACAAGGCTGTTAAGCTAGAAAAGGCTAGTGGGCTATTGTCTTGTGCATGCTAGAGTGAGAAATCCCTACAGCCCCACAGCCACAGCCCAGTGTTTGCAAACTTCTATCATTTGGTTAATTTCCTAATTAGGCTGGGAGAAGTTCGTAATACTCTTTTATAAGTAATTCTACAAGGTGTATAACATAAATGTGTAAGGGAGTAATCTACGACACAAAAAAAAAAGTTAGCAAAAACAACGGTAATTTGCAGCGTTTAAATTGGAGAGCTGCAAAATGGCGTTTTTAGCGGCATTCTTTAGCAAACGTTGCAAAACCTAGCGCAATTTAAAATTTTCATGGGCAGCGTGACTAACAAGACAAAAACGCTGCATAAACAGTATCAGTTAGATAGCGCGCGAAAGTTTATAGCTTGGCGCGCGTACTGATGCTTAAGCTCAATTCGATCTGGGTTTTTCTCTCCTTCTTGAAATTCCAGCCCTCATAATCCCTAAAATATTTTGCCCAAATATAAGAGCAACCAAGAGCCCTCATAATTCCAGCCCTCTGTGACCTAGTTAAGGGTTTTGATTTTAACAAGAGCTGTCGGAATCTCTCGGCCTCCGACGTCATCCGCGCTCTTTAAGTTCTTCTCCGACGCTCTCAGTTAGAGAATCGTCGTCAACATCGCGGACCTCACCATCGACGCCGTCGCCTCTCTGAATCGGAGCAGTCTCGGTCCAATTTTGCAATGCCAAACTCACATGGCCGATTCCGACTCCGATACCAGGTCCGATCTCTCTCTCTCTCTCTCTCTCCACCTAAATCGATTTGAGATTTGGATTCAAATTGCAATGCAGCTCTGTAGATTACACTGAGATCATTGTGGTGTCAAGGCGTGACGGCCTAGAACGCCGAGCGTAGAATCCAAGTCAGTCAGTTTTTCTATACATTTTCTTGATTTTGTTTTGTGTATGTTGATTTCTGAATTCTTATGTGGGTTAAGAGCTGCGTTAGAGTTGTGTTGGTGTTTTTGTCAAGAGAAAAAACTAGATTTTATGTCTATTTGCTTAGTTGAGAGCTATGGTGAAGCTCGGATGGTGCAGAAATATAATTGAACCTGTATATCTTAATTATTCTGTATGGGGAGCTGGTTAAGGTTTTGGTGAGAGTTAGATTTGAACCGCTTTTCCAGTGTTTGTTTTAGGTTTTTGGGTTGAACTTCTCAATATCGTTTGCAGGGTCTGGTGTTGTTCAGTAACAAGGAATTTGTTGAAGAGTAAGCTGAGCGCAATGTCAAGTGCGAGAAGTAATACATACAATTGGTATATCACAGTTAATGATTCTCTTGGTAAATATATTTAAGTAAGTTGTGGATTAATGTGGAATGGTTTTTCCTTTAGGTAATAGAAAATGGACATACTGCTAAGTCTGCCAGCATTGATCCACATGATAAGTTTCGAATTAGTCTTGCTACAAAAGGAGGTACGTATTTCCTGTACTTGGTTGAAATTTCACATTCTTCTGGTTTTCAACAAGAGTCTTAATTTCTGTATACCTGAAGAATGATAATAGAATTATCTAGAATTAATAGATGTCAATTAGCATGTGAAGTTGAATGTTAGTAACATGGCAGTCTCAGATATCTACCATTCTAATCATAATGAAATTTCTGCTGGTTTTCTTTATGTTTGGGAAACAAGCTGCCTCATCTCTTGAATGATGAAATTCATAGCACTTTTCTTCTTTCCTTCTCTTGTTCTGTTTTTGTGGATGGTGATTTACTTATGAATTTGGTTCTATAGTTTGCAAAATGTGTGGAGATTGGGCTACCCCAACTCATCCTTCTACTGATATTTTCACAGGTAATTTCCAATCATTTGTACTTCATCTCTTCTTCCTCTGCAGGTAACAGTGAAATAATATCAATAGTTGATCAACTCTGGTCAAACATTTCTATGGAAGTTACTAATATAATGAATTCCTACAGTGCATACCTCATCTGATGCGCAGTGAGACACACGTCTTTAATCGCTTTGTTGTTTTATTTTTGGTGACAAGAGTGTGGGTTTATGCTCATCTGCTTGCTGTAGGCGGGGCTTATAAGCACACACCATAAACAACTCGGTTGAGCTGTCGAACGGATCGTGCTGGCATTATACATGCTGCTCCATGGTAATTCTCTCTCTTACAGCACTTCATTTTGACATAAGTTTAGGGTTATGATCCTTTTATATTAAAGTCAATTTTGGTTTAGAAAGGAATACTATAAGTTGCTAATTAGTTGCATGTTAGTCTCAATTGTTCTCTACCCAACGTATGACGAGACACACAAGCGAATCAGTTTAGTCTATAATACATCTCAGTGGACAAGAGTTTCATACTTTCATTTGCTTCCAATAAGAAGTATAAGTTAATGCTGACTCTAATCATTCTATATTTTATGCACTATCCTGTTCCATATCCTTTCCAGTGGGGAGCTCCAACATTTGATGTTGGAGAAGCTTTTGCAATGATGACTGCTTCATTTGCTACTCTAGTAGAGGTTTGCGTTCCTCTATCCACATTCTTGTGAACTATTTATCAATGATACTCAGGCCATGATACTCAATGTGATCTTCTAACATGAGCTTATGATTGAACAGTCCACTGGCGTTTTTATTGCTGTGTCAAGGTTTACAAGTGCAACTCCTCTTCCACCAGCTATTTTAAATTGTGGTATTGGTTGGCAGGTAACTGTGGTATCTTCTTTTTCTACTTCTTTCCCCTATGTTGCACTCCTACAATCCTAAATAAAGAGAAATGGAGGAAACATAGGAAGAGCTAGAGTTTTGCGATAAAATTTTGCTAATTTAAATATGCAATCGGCCATCTACCAGATATGAAATAATGCAACTGGATTTCATCAGATATGTTTGGCCTCTAGAGTTTCTGTCTTTTGTTAGAAACGATTACTGATCAATTTATAGAGTTCTAAATACCAAATGGGTTGCTTTCTAGTTAGCCTTTAATTTTGTTAGAAATCTGATTGTAGGGAGTGAGCATTCTTGCCTCTGGTATTTTTGGCACTGGGACTGGGTCATCAGTAGCTGTGTAAGATTCTTTTGCAGCTCCACATATTTAGATATAACTCCAACATTAATTTAGTACCTTCCTGTTTTCTCCAATTGACATGAATACTGTTTTTGGATTTTTCTCCAGCGAAAATGCTGGTCTACTAGCTTTGACACATGTTGGTAGCCGAAGGGTTGTGCAAATATCTGCCAGCTTCATGATCTTCTTTTCCATACTTGGTAAGTGATTCATACTCCAAAGTTCTTTATAATCATTCTCCTTTTACATGTGTAAAAATATGCATGGCTTTTCAGGAACATTTGGAGCCGCCTTTGCCTCGATTCCAGTGCCAATTGTTGCAGCAATGTATTGCTTCTTCTTCGCTTATGTGGGTATGTATTTTCAACTGAGATGAATAGTGATATGTTTGTAACCTCACCTGGAAGCCAACTGATACATTCGAGCATAACTATGAATGAATGCAAGTTCGAGAGGTTTTAGTTTGCTTCAGTTTTGCAATCTAAACAGTTTTAGGACTCAATTTATCCTAGGCTTCTCAATCTTCTTGTTAAAGGCTATGGACCAGTGCACACAGGAGTAACATGGGTAAGATACATCCCCATTTCTCTCTATTCTGAACATGTTAAAATGGAGCAAAATATGTCTTAGACCCTTATATAAGACCCTACTTATTCATGTTGCTTCTGTCCTTTTGCAGTTCAATTACATGATCAATGTTCCTTTCTCATCAGAAGCTTTTGTTGCTAGCTTGTTGGCATTTTTCATTAGCTAGGAACATGGAACAGTGAGATTAGGAGCAGTGTATTCATTAATTAGCTTGAGTTTACATACATATGGGACTTGAATTGTAAAAATATTTTGAACCAGTTGATGAGAAATATAATTTGGAGTTCTCTGTTTTGTGGAGCTTCCTCAGCTGATCAATATGTTTCAAATATTTTTTTTTGAGATTGGAATATGTTTCAGAATTTGGAGTCATACAGGCGATGAATAGTGGAGGCTAATGTAGCCTGTAGGTTGTACAATGGCAGCGTTTATCTAATGCTACACCCACACTATTTGCAGCATTTTATTCATGCTATATGTCAAGTTAATTGCAGCGTTTCTTTTGTATTGTGATTTGTCCATTGGCACGTTTACAAACTGCTGCAAAAAGTTTTTGCAGCATTTTGAAAAAGTTGCAAACTGACTTTTGTAGCATTTCTTTGTGACATTAGAAAAATGCCGCATATGGTTTGAATACCTTTTGCAGCAGCTCGATATACAACATAATGGAAAACGCTGCAAATGTATGTTTGCAGCACTTCTAAAATGTTGTTATAGAAGACTTGTTTTGTAGTGCGATTTAGTTTCTCAACCTAACACAGTTGAGATTGTAACAAATATCTCGCACACGATAAGTGCAATCCTTTTTCACGACCATCTTGTGAACTGAACGCAAATGATAGTCATAACATGTATGACTTTTTCATTCACATCGATCGCATCGGAATATCAGATTGTGCTTTTAATATAAAGACGGAGAAGACAACACGAAGAATATATAATTACAAATTCAATTCTTGTTCCATTTCATGATTTCATCGATTGTGATCGATCATAGAAACTAACGAAAACCCAATACACAAATCATGAAATCAATAAGACCGGATCGACGAAAGTTAAACTATCATACACAACAAAGATTGGACATCACATTCATGACATTACATCACAAGCAAATGCAATATTCACTTGGTGATGAACTTAAATTTAATCCCATTTTTATTTACATTGCAACTCCAAAAAACCAACAGACCAAATCTGGTTTTATTCCCACAAAACTAAACCAGATAAAGAAGAGGAAAAAATGAGACAGAAAAAAAATAAAAAAATAACCTAGAGGATGAGAAGGGTTACGTAGAAATATCGTACGTTGCATGTTTGTGAATTGTGACTCATCATCATCATCATCATCATCATCATATATCAGCCCATATATCAGACGGGGAGCTTGACGACGTCGTTTTGGTACGACCACGACGACGAGGCTGCCGCCGCCGTCGACGTGGAGGGAATAATGGGATAGGATCCGGGACGGTGGTCGCTGAGGTTGACGGAGCCAGAGAACATCATGAGAGGGCGGTCGTGAGCCTCCTCCGGGTTGGTGTAAAAGTCATTGTCGTCGTGAGTAGAGAGGTTGATGCATGAGCACCTCTCTAAAGAATAGAAGAAGGCCGACGCCACGTCCGTCCCCAGCCAGCTCAGGCACGAGCTCTGCTGGCTGCTCTCCATGATCGGCGGCGAGTTTGTAACTCACAAAATGGTTGTTTTCCCGGGAGAGACGTATTCAAGGGGAAAATGAGTAGGGCAGAGTATACGAGGGTCGAGGAAGAAGATAGGCCCCGCACACTATAAGTGCACTTCTTGAAATGAATGTCAAGAGTTGGAATCGATGTTTGTGGTAAACTTGATTTGATAATATCCTATATCGCTATTAGAGCAAAATGCACCACAGCTGCTTTTGCCCGACCCAAGACTGATAGCTTTTGCAATAAAACCCCTACCATACTACTGTGAAATGAAAGAATGTCCCAAATCGATCAAACCAGGCGGCATTCTTTGCCTTCAATTTTGGTCAAATCAAATGAAAAGTTGTGGGACCCAGAGCACTCTACTCATTTGCACCGCAAAGGATCCCCTTTGTCTCTTGCCTCTTGCTTGTTGCTGCTGCGATACATTTACACTTATCGTGTTAATTAGTTATGTGTACACTCATAATTAATTATCAACCTGCATTTCAAGGTTTACCACATAATGACTAGAGACTAGCTATTTCATTTTCTGATTTTCTTCGGCCATCCTTAAAGCCAATTGGATTTTCTTTAGCTAAAAAATTGTGCCATCTTTGATTTAGTGCTCATACGACATGTCGCTGTTTGCAACAAATCTCAAAGTAAGATTGACGAGTTCATCGTGGCCATACGCAGTCCCAGATGGCATGCGCCACGTCGTACGTCTTGATATTTTCCCAACAGCTTTAACGGATAAGAACACACATACAACGAGTGAAGAAGACTGACAAGAAGATCATCAACAACGCAAAAATGGCTACTTCGCTTTCATTTCCATCGTCTGCTCGCTTCTCTCTCGCGAAACGCCACCTTTTCGCCGCCGCAGCAGAGTTCCGTACACCTCTGCGTGTTTGCTGCTCAGGTAATGAGATCAAGTAAAGACTGTTGCTTTAAGTTTTGTTTATGTGCAAACTTGAAGCTTGTATATATTGTATGCAATGGCTTATACATTGGTGTAAATAGTTTCTAGGGATGGTGGTATTGAACCAGAGGGAACCTTGCCTCAGTTTAAGCAGCTAAAGAATGTAGCTTGTGGAATTCTTGCTGTTTGGGCTGTAACTACTGCCTCACCTGTCATTGCTGCTAATCAGGTTAATTTCAAACACTCTCATATATATAGACAATATAGTTGAGGTCTTTCTAACTATATATATATATAGTTGAATGAGAATCTGATTCCTTTGTTAGGGATGTGTTATATGCAGTATGTTGTATTGAACATTTGATTGCATATATGCCATGATCTTTTGATAACAAAGAATATATATAGCCCAAGATGTTACCTTTTTAGGCCGCGGTTTGTGAACTCTTCTTGACCAAGAATGTGTTGAGTGTTGCCTTTTTAGAGGGACCTCTGGAATTTTGTTCCTTTTGTTGAATGGTTATTGTGATCGAATAGACAGCCAAGAAATAAATTAACCCTGTTTTTAACTTTTGACATAGCTTGGAGAATTAGATAAGTATATACACCAATCTATTTTAGAAGCCTCACATGTAGCATCGAAATTAAAACAATTCGGAATTCTGGACTGTTCTAAGTTTTGAACACATTTTGCTTCCCTGCTACTTCCTCTAGCTCTGAGAAGTTGTTCGTTATAATGACAACGATGAACTAAAGTCTAATATATAGTTTCTAAATGTGCCTATGATCATGAAAGGTGTCTAAAAAGACTTGTGTGTTTGTATTCATCAGAGGCTGCCTCCATTGTCAACTGACCCAAAGCGATGCGAACTTGCGTTTGTTGGTAACACAATAGGCCAAGCAAATGGAGTTTATGATAAGGTTATTGATCTCCGGTTCTGTGACTTTACAAATGAAAAGGACAACCTGAAGGGGAAGAGTCTTGCAGCAGCGCTCATGTCCGAGGCAAAATTTGATGGTGCAGACATGACTGAAGTTGTGATGTCAAAGGCTTATGCCGCAGGAGCTAGCTTCAAGGGTAAGATTAATCTTCATTTTTCATCAGTGTGACAATGTCAAATGTACAAACTTCAAGGTTGAGTCTGAAGAACTGTTTGTGTTATATATTTGCAGGTACAAACTTCTCGAATGCAGTTCTAGACCGTGTTAATTTTGAGAAAGCTGATCTGCGAGGAACTTTATTCGTAAACACTGTATTATCAGGCTCCACCTTTAATGACGCGCAACTTGATGGCGCGGTGTTTGAAGATACCATCATAGGCTATATTGATCTTCAGAAACTTTGTAGAAATACAACCATCAATGAAGAAGGAAGAGCTGTTCTTGGGTGCCGATGACCATTTTCCCTTTGATTCCTAATACAATGTCATCTGTTGAAGAAGAAGATGATGAAGCTACTTCTGGTGCTTCATGTACTTCAGGTTTTACTTTTTTGGCATTTAAAGTGTATATCCTGTATAGAAACCTGCATGTGCATCATGAATTTTTGCATACTGTGAACAGGAGATACGGTTCTTTCTGTTAATCTTAATCTTTATCTTCCTTCATCAAATTAAATAGAAAATAAAAATGAAAAGGTAGTGGGATACTTGTATGCAATGCACAGCGACTAACTATAAAGAAAGAACGTTAATCTGAGGCCAGTTTCATAAATCAAGGCAACTGTTCTGGTCAACTATAAAGTCTACTACGTGTTCTTGAGAATGATTAGTAGCATCCCATGCTCCAGTTGCTATCCGCACTATCATGTCAAAATCACATTAGCTCATTATTGAAGGACTAAAATCACTAGATTACTTAGTTAGTTAGCAACTAATTAACAAGTGTTTTGGTCTTGCTTCTGTCTTCCTGAAAGAACTACGAAAGAGACGACGACCCTCCATATATTCTTCAAGTACAGCCAGGTCAAGTAAGTTGAGCGCAACATTTGGACAAATTTACAAAGTAATTTGACGTCTGTCACTTCTTGATTCTGGCATAGGAGTCTTCGCCTCATCGCCAAAAACAAAACTCCGAAAGCGACTAAATGCATACCGTTTTAGTTTGGTTCTACCGGAGCTAGCGTCCTATGCTATACCTTTATTATATACCTTTATTATTTACCACTTTAGAATTAAAATTATAATATATTTAATATTAATTTACAATATTTAAGGCAAATACTACCACAAATGATCACATATTTTTATGATTATTTATGATATTTTACAACTAATTGAATCAATTTATAACTTTGAAAACAATTTGTTTAAAAGTTATAACTGAGTTTCTAGATTAAGTAATTAATTACCTCTAATACGACTAAACAACACAAATAATAACTCAGATGACCATAATGACCATTAAATTTGTTTTCAAGCGATAAATTAAAATTATTATATCCCTTGGTACCTAAGAATTATCTCTCTATTATGGAAAAATTCTATGGTGGAGTGACTTTATCGTAGATTTTATTCACTAATTTTGTTGTTATTATTGTAAAATAAAATAATTTTATAGTAATTTTATTCAATTTTTTGTAAATATTCAAACAAGCACATTTTTTACAAATTTGAGAACAAATTATTTTCAATATTGTATTTTTATTTAATTATTTATATATGATAAAAAAATAGTCGTAATTTTGTTTTAAATGTATTCATTTTTAGTTCAAAAATTATAATTTTGTTGAATTTATCGTAAATTAATCTCCCTTGTCATAATCTTTTAAGATTATGACTACCTAATGTTGATCTTCAGCCGTACATATATACTAATTCCTAGTGAAAATTGGGGGTTGCATCACTTGCATGTACGTATAATTTGAACGATTAGTTGTTTTGGAGAGTAGCTCGTGTTACATATATACGTACAGGACTACTATAGCTCGACTTATATATGTAACCACCATTCCAGATCAACACCTAAAATTCTATGGTGAGTAGTCTTATATATATGTAGCTAACATCAATACACCCATTCAACTCCTCTTTTTGAACGGACCGTCAAAAATCAACAAAGTTAAACCTAGCTAAAAACAAGAACGAACTCGATCGACGACTAAGAAGAAGAGAGGTAGCTATCTCGTACTGTGCTTTCATACCAGCAAAGCTAGCTAGCTAGGTGGCTCCTCGATCTACTGACTCACCCGACTAGTGAGTGGCTTACCTAAGTTAATGATTATGATGGTCAAGTCTAGCTAGTCGTCATGCATGACAATCAATTGAGTTGAAGCTATAGCATCTGTTCTATTTATAAAAGCAGGGCCTTCTGTGTGTTAGGGTTCTTCAAATTCCCAGAATATATTCCCGTAGTACTTCTCATCTATATATCTCTCTTCTCTTTGTAATATTTCTTGCTCAAATGAGTATTCCAGCCATCACGCCTCAGCTAGCTGTATATATGTAAGCTTCTGCCGATCAGACTGAGATACTCATTTGAGCAAGCAACGTTAAAAGCAGAAGAAGTTTTGATCCATGAATCAGGGCATATATATATATATATCGATCTGAATTCTGAGCAGATCGATGTAGGGCGTATATCGAATTCGCTGGCAGCTGCATGCACTGATTAAGGTCCCTTAAAGATCGCATATATGATGAAAAGATAAGTGAAGCTTCTTAAACTCTTTCAAGCTAGCTAGCTAATTAAGCATGCATATTTACTTAGTTTATATATATATATATATATTATCTGCTCACCTTGAGAGTGTTTTTGGCTTCAGTGTTTGTAGTCATTAAGTTCATCCGATCCTTGTGTGAACCTGATTGCAAATTCAAGATATCCGTGCAATTTATACCAGCTAGCTAAGTTTATGTCATTCACCAAATAATTGAAACCAACCCTTAAATATCTAACAATCTTTCTGCATAAGAACTATGAGCTCGCTGCGCGCTAGCTGATCGATCTCGATCGATTCTGGTTTTCAGGCGAACTACATATTATAGTGCATATGTGTTGTTGTGTTCTGCACATTATAGAATTAATCATTGTTGTGTGCTCTAATCCATCCATTTATTGTCGAACTTAACTATTCATTGGCGAATCTCTTTGTATGTGTTGTCCGGAAAGAGGACTCGACGATTATTCGTTCTTCGTAATTGGGATTCGGCTCCTTGTTGGTGATATATCGAAAGTTTGAAATAGGAGGTTCTTTATATATATATATAAATACATTTAGAGAGAGCTTTTCCATCGAGAACCTCTGTGGTGAAGATTTGATGAGTACTTTCTATACAATAGATGTTTAGTTATATATGAGTAGATCATTCTTGTAAATTTTTAATCAAATCGAAAAATCGTTAAGAGATTCAAAATCATGGTTTATCAATTATAAACATAAACAGTTTAAGTTTGATAAATTTGAAACGTCCATTTATATCATCTTGTTCGACCCCTTAACGATTTTTAAATTGGATGAAAATTTATAGAAATGATCTATGTATATATAGCTAGATATACAACGGTTGATCTTCCAAAATATTATTTAAAATTATAATTTTTAAGAAGGTACTAACCAAGTTCTCACCATAGAGGTACTCAATGAAAATTTTCCTTTATGTATATATGTTGGAATAGTTGGTGTGGCTTTGTCTGCTTTTGTTTCAAGTTTCATTTCGCATTTTCCTTGCCCATCATGGCTAGTAAGGATATAATTCTCTGATTTCTCTCCCTACTTTCCAATCAAAGTACCATTTACTACTAACCAGCTACCAACAACTAGTAAAACCAAACTGATTTTTTTGTAATTTGTAATTCTAAAGTAGTACGTGGAGATTTGATGGAGCAGATTCAAAGTAGTAGAGAGGATTCTCAGCTGAGACATACACAGTACTACTTAACCCTTGGGAACAAGCTAGCTCAGATTATATCATTCTCGCCCCATCCCAAAGTAAAGAATCTATTCCTAGCAAAAAAGAAAGAAAGTAAAGAATCTATCTCCAGCTTAATAAGTACTTCTTTACCAACATGGTACCCCCTAGCTTAGCTTCCCTGATTTACCACTCATCTTCTTCACTTCCACAACAGATCAGTACTACTCATGGCAAACTCTCCACCGAATCTCGTCGTAAACGGAGGAGCTACCTCTATAGTTTTGCTCGTTCTTGTCTCGATCTTCGGTGTCAAAGGTATGTGCATCATAACCTTCGTGTTATAGCTAAGATAACCAAGTATATGTCGAAGTTGATGTGTGAAGACATACTAAAATTTTGCGGAAGATGAGTACGTATGTTGACATGCATGAATTCATGACTAGCTATTTGAAAACTGTTTTTTCTATATATCATGTGTGCTAGCTAGGAGTGCAAGGATCTATAGGAGTCAACTATGGCACGGTGGCGGACGACCTACCTCCACCGTCGCAAGTGGCGCACTTCCTTCTACAGTCCACCATCATCAATCGTGTTAGGCTTTTCGATGCAAACCCTCAGATACTCCAAGCCTTTGCTCACTCTGGATTTCCACTCAGCATTACTGTCCCTACTGACCAAATCCCCCATTTCACCACGCTAAAGTTTGTCCAAAATTGGCTTCAAACCAATGTCATACCCTCCTACACGCCAGCCACTAACATTGTCCGCATCTTAATAGGCAATGAAATACTCTCCACAACATACAAGTTGTTCATTGGGAGCCTAGTCCGTGCTATGCAAACCCTCCACATGGCACTTATAGATGCCTCCTTGGACCGTCAAATCAAAGTCTCTACTCCACGTTCTCTAGGAATTCTCTCAAGCTCATGCCCACCTTCCACGGGGTAACTTTAGGGCAGGCTATGACACACATGTACTTAAACCAATACTTACTTTCTTGAGGGTCACCAAGTCTCTTTTATGATTGATCCTTATTTTTATTTTGGATATTCTGCTGACAGGTTACACGTTTTTCTGGCCAAATTTCGGTGCGGTGGATCCAAACATTAAACTCTTATTCACGAATATGTTAGACGCACAATTAGATGCTATTTATTCTGCTTTAAAGATAATAGACTTTGGAGACCTCAAAATTGTAATAGCTGAAACGGGCTGGCCTTCGCAGGGTGACGAGGGCCAAGTTGGCGTTGACCCACAAAGTGCGACAGACTACAATGAAAACCTCATTCGTCACATGACATCCGGTAATGGCACTCCATTGATGACAAACCGGACTTTTGAGACTTACATCTTCGGCCTATTTAACGAAAATCTAAAGCCCGACCTAACAACTGAGAGGAATTTTGGATTCTTTCGACCCGACATGATGCCCGTCTACAATGTCGGAGTCCTACGAGTAGACCAGGCAAACGGGCGGGTTCGGGCGGGTCATTAACGGGTTCAACCCGATATAGCCCGTTAAGTTTAACGGGTTATATCGGGTTAGCCCGATAAGATAACGGGTTACCCATTGGGGTCCGATAAAACCCGTTAAGCTTTTTTTTACAAAATAAAATAAAAAATTATTTTATTACCTCATTTTTTTATTATTATTTTTTTAAAAAAACCTTAGAGTTAGGTTTTATGAATTCTTATCGGGTTGTTATCGGGTCACCCATTAATAACCCGATTAGTTAATGGGCGGATTTTAATGGGTCGTTATCGGGCGGGTCATTTATTAACCCGCCCAATTGCCAGGCCTACCTACGAGACACGGTAGCTGCCACATCCCATGCCATGCCAAACATTTCCTTTTTTGTTGATATTTTGTATGTGCTTGATTGGTTGGTGGGCTTTAATGTAACAGGCTAGTTCGTCAATACCCCGAAACTCAAGCGCAAGTTCAGGCCCAGTCTCAGGCCCAACTCCAGTGGTTGCACCGCTGGCCCCGGTGCCAGATCATGGAGGAAAACCACGTTGTTTGAGGGCCTTGCAGAATAATATTGATTATGTTTGTGGGCTAGGATTGGACTATTGTCCAATCAAAGAAGGTGGGCCGTGCTTTATGCCCAACACAGTTAGAGCCCATGCACTTATGCCATGAACATATACTACCGAGCAATGGGAAGAAATGGGTATAATTGTGATTTTGAGCAAACAGGAGCTACCACTACTGTTGATCCAAGTGAGTTCTTTTTCTTCTCTCTTTTTTTAAAGCAAATAATTTCTCTAACTGGAAATCTTTTCAATGCCACGCTATGGAAAGTGCAAGTATCCATGATGAGAGAGAAAGCAATCAAACATAAATGGAGGAGAACCCATCAACATTTTGCTTCAGTGCAACTGTGACACTACTGATGATTAGCTCTATAATGTATGTGTTTCGGCATATTTAGTGTAAGAATATAGCAATTAGAGCACTTAAAAATTCGTATTACATACAAAAATATTTTGTTATTTAGTATCTTCATTGATAACAATTTGGAGAAGTGGATTAACTTACATTTTCGTCTCATCATCATCATGGCTACGTAAACTCAGTTGCGCTATAATTATTATATCTGAATCGAATTAAATTCACAACAAAGCATTCATACATCAATACCACTGTGTACTTTGGAATATATATTTTTTTGAGTAAGGGGTCTGATACATGCCTCGTAGCTCGGAGGCTCATCCATACGCTCACTTTAATTAAACATAAAACGTACCAAAATTGGAAGGGACATAATATCTAAATAGCGGATAGAGTTACAAATTATTGATCGAATTAAGAATTCACCGGATTTTACTCATTTTAGACAGTAAACAATTACAATTTTCCCTCTAATTGGTAAAAAAAAAAATAGCTCCCTCCCCCCTTCTCTCCCTCCTTTTGAAGAGACACGTGCATTGCACGTGACATTTGATTCGTCCGCGCTGCACCAGATCCATTTCTCCCCAGTAACGACCACCAAACACCGCGCACCCTCGCCACGTTTAACCTCTCTCTCTCTCTCTCTCTCTCTCCTCTCACTCTCATACGGTGCCCTCCGGCGTTTACCTCTCTCTCTCTCTCTGACCTTCTCTTCTCCTAGGGTTAGGGTTTTGAAGCTAAAATTTTATCACTGCTACCACTACTAACTAGTACTACTACAATGGTGGGAGGCGGCGACTGGCAACAGCTCCTCCAATCGATCTTCCTCGGCCTCATTTTCGCCTACCTCCTCGCCAAGCTCATCTCCGTCGTCGTCTCCTTCAAAGACGAAAACCTCACCATCACTCGCTCCACCTCACCCGAACCCGAACCTAACGACCCGACCCGGTCCGCAACCGCAGCAGAATCGGTCCCGCTTCTCCACGAGGCCGATTCGATCGTCGCCGAGCACGTCAGCGTCAGGAACGAAATCTTGGAAGCCGACGACGACGACGACGACGATGACGACTGGGAAGGCGTGGAGAGTACGGAGCTAGACGAGCTCTTCAGCGCCGCCACCGCTTTTGTGGCTGCGGCCGCGGCGGAGCGGTCTAAAGTCTCCACCGAGGCTCAGCTCCACCTCTATGGGCTCTACAAGATCGCCACCGAGGGTCCCTGTAGCGTTCCCCAACCGTCGGCTCTGAAAATGACTGCTCGCGCCAAATGGTAAAAATAAACTTACTCTAGGGTTAACCGCAATTGATTTTAACCTGTGGTAAAGAAATGTAATCGATTGTTATGTATGTACAATTTTAGGCAAGCATGGCAGAAGTTGGGAGCTATGCCTCCGGAAGATGCAATGGAGAAGTATCTTGATATTGTTTCCGAGCTATATCCGACTTGGGCTGATGGTTTGGTTGTGGTGAGTAGAGCTCCGTTAAATCTGTCCTCTGTATTCATAGAACTGTACTGTTTTTTTACTCACTTTCGGTTTTGTTTTTCGTGCTTATTGTCTGTAGAAGAGCAAAGGTAGAGCTGGTGGCTCATCTGGGAATGATTCCAAAACACCAATGGGACCGGTTTTCAGCAGCTTTGTTTATGAAGAGGAATCTGAAAATGACTCGTAAGCTTCTTACTACTACTTGAGCATTGGTGGGGTAATGTTTGATTTGAAGTAGCTTGTTGGTTCCCGTATCATAGTCTGTTGGAGGTTTAATACATGCACATTGATTACATAGTGTTTGTTAATCATTGTGGAGTGATTTAGTACGGTTTAGCACATGTATATGTGAAGTTGCAATACACCGCGTAATCTTGCTATTTCAGTTTGGAGTGATTACGGACGGTTTTATATGTTAGATTGTATAGTTTTGGAATCTGCTCTTAGTTGTTGGTTATGTTTTGTCTAACTACAAGGAGTTACTTAAACGTTGGAATAGTACTACAATTCAGTCGTACAAAAATCTGGAATTCATATCAACTCTAGAAAGATTAGAAACTCAGAAACTGTTGCTAAGGCTAAGTTGTTTACTTTGCAGCAAGATGGATGCGATTCATGCCTTTGCCAGAGAAGGAGAAGTGGATAACTTGCTTAAATGCATCGACAGTGGTGTTTCAGTAGATGCAAAGGGTATGTTTCTTTCCATCTATTCTTTTAACTCCATCTATTTTTCTTCTCTCATTATTCTTGCTGGATTCCGTGTGTGCTGTAACTACAAGTCATTAGTATTGTGTTTGATGAGCAGAGTAAGGCTGCTCTTGGACACCTCTTTAGCAACTCATTTCCTTGTTAAGAGCTAGCTTAGTGCTCAGCTACTTAAAACCCTAGTTTTAGCACTAGATAGGATCCTGTACAATTATGAGCAACCAAAGTCATTGATCATTTAACAACATACATAAGTGGTAGACTTGAAACTATAAGATGTGCCAATATTGTGAACCACTGCAGTTGTAGATGTATGAAGCCTCCAAATACATGCTGACTCAGTTGTTTATGTGCTTTCCTCAGAGTGAGTGTAGTGTAGAAGTTTTGATAAATCAACCTGGCCCATTTACTTGTATATGCAGTTTGGCACTCACATTCTCTTTTTCTGTCTTCTTTCATGTGTTTCATTCTATTTTCTTTCATGTGTTTCATAGTCAAGTCTTGCATTATTTGCGTTGAAAGTAAGTTTAAAAGGAAGCTGAAACTGGCCAAAGTTCTATAGGTTCAGCTTTTGTTTTTCAACATTTGGGAAGCGTTTGATGCACAATTGTTATCCGTGTACTTGCTAACTTTAATTCTAAGCATGTGCTGTTGATATCGGCATATTAAAATAGTTTTGGTGCAATTAATGCAGATAGTGAGGGAAGGACCCCATTGCATTGGGCTGTTGACCGTGGCCACCTAAACATGGCTGAGATGCTTGTTAGCAGGAATGCTGATGTTAATGCAAAGGTAGATTAAACTTAAAAGGCATCTTACTTATGTCCCAACTTTGTAACATTTTTTTCCTTCCCTGCCAATAGTATTGTATTACACTAGCTTAGAGTTCTCTGTTTTTGGGTCTTGGAAGGACAATGAGGGCCAAACCGCCTTGCATTATGCTGCTGTGTGTGAGAGAGAAGGCATTGCTGAATATCTTGTGAAGAAAAATGCAGACACAAATGTAAAAGACAATGACGGCAACTCTCCATCTGATCTTTGTGAGTCCAACTGGCCTTGGCTGCAACGTGCAAAAGAGTAGAGTTACTGACCAAGGTTGTGCGTGTGTTCTTACTGAAGTAACTTTTCAAATAGTTCCTTGTGGTGGGTGGCTGTATATGGTGATGTATAACCCTTCCTCTAAATGTAGTGTCTGGAAAAACATATGGAGTAGAGCAGTTTGTGTATGTAGATTTCCACATTGTCATTTGTGTAGCTTCTTTTTTTTGGCTTTGTCCAATTGTGGAGATGAAAGGAGAAATGTTAAAATCACCGGGTTAACTGTTACATGCTTACAATATATAACATTTCTTAGTTGATCAGTTGAATGCCCCTACTTGTTTGGCCATCGGCTTGGCATATATCATATTTTGATACATTAGTCTCAAGGATTATGATTCAGAAGAAAGATTTTGAGAAATGGTTAAGGCTTGTGCTATGCTATTATTTCTGTTTGTGAGTCTTTCTTCCTTCTCTTATATTAGAAATTTGAATGTAGTAACTAAGCAGAGGAACAAGATTATCCAAGTGTTTATTCACCAATTACTTGAGTTTAATACAGGCTTCTTACCATCTAGTAGAACATGAACGTTACACATTGATCATAGATGACCTTTCTCTAACCAAGGCAAGTCCTATTTTTACCTTACACTTATAACCGTCATCAACTGTTTCCCCCACCGGGTACCCCAATTAGTTTGGCCTCAGTTATTCACAACCCTTGTCCTCTATGCCATCGCTTCTTTCAATTTATGTACACCCTTCTTCCTTATTGCCAAATCATGGCGAAGGAGGTGGTCTATCTTCTGTTTGCCACCGCCCTTATTGTTCTTCTCATGTTCTTCTCTCCCCACAAGCAACGCCGCCACGACATCCACGGCCTCAGCCGCCGCCTAGGCTACACGGGTCACATCCCCATTTCGACCCTCTTGCCAAGATGGAAAGGTACGCGGAGGAGAAGGGCTTGAAGGGAGACCATGACCGTCCTCTCCATCCGGAAGATGATACCGTCATCGCCAATCAGGTCGACCAAACACATGCGTATTTGAGCGAAGAGGGGAAGCTGAATTTGACCTTGAGGCTGGTGAGTCTCTTCCCACTGTTGGATCAAGCACCGGAAGATGGTCTCATTAGCTACAATGAGATCAAGCACCGGATTACAGAGCAAGCCTCGGAAAGAATGAACTATAGGACACAGAAGGAATTGGGAGCACATGATAGAAATGGTGATGGAGCCATTTCTTTCAGGGAGTATCTACCACAATTCTCTATAGAGGACATTGGTAATCATCATATGTATACATAACAATGTCCTTTGTTTAGATTGGAACCAAACCAATGATGATGTCAATGATTGTGGAACAGATAGAAATGACATGGAGCATGGAGAAGCAGGATGGTGGAAGCAGCAATTTGATAATGCAGATGATGATAAAAATGCTTTACTTACCTTCAACGAATTCAAAGAGTACGTAAATAATTCTCCCCATTTTTTTTTCATGCACTACGTGCATGTCTACATATTTACCTAAAGATTTCGGGCTAACTAATTCACCTTTCTTTGTAGCTTTTTACACCCAGAAGACAGTAAAACGACAGAATCCATAAATGGCTGTTGACAGAAAAAATGAAGTACGTACATTTCTTGCAAACTACTTCTCTTATTTACACACTCATAAACCTTTTCTGTAACAACATTTTTGGATGTCTACAGAAGGATAGACCTTGATAAAGATGGCAAGCTAAACTATGGGGAATTTTCGAAGAATGCTTACGATATCTTCAAGAATTACATTGAGTTCGAGACAGGGGGAGCTAGGGTTCCTACAGCTGAAGAGAAATTTGCAGAGCTTGATGTCAACAAGAACAAGTACATACACTAAACATTGATCAAACTAGTTTTTTTTTTCTTTATTACCAAGATAGAAATGATAATAATTTACTGAGGTGATATATTGATGCAAACTATTGGAAGCTGAAGAGTTGAGACCTATACTGCATTATCTTTACCCAGGAGAACTGACTTATGCTACCTATTTTGCAAGTTACCTAATCTATGAGGTCAGAAACTGAAAGTAACTGTTTTCATTATGAATGCACAAGCATAAATACAAAAATATTTACTGAAGTATTATGTGATGGTGTGACATTGTTCATTATCGATCAGGCTGATGATAACAAAGACGGAAAATTAACGCTGCGAGAGATGCTGCATCACGAAGATACTTTCTACAACACCGTCTACGAGAACATCCACGACGATTTCTTGGACGATTATCACGAAGGTCACCACGAATTCTAGAGTAGTTTCGCAACGTCGTTGCGAAAAACGAGACATATAACTAGGTTAAACATGACATATATAGAAACATTGTAGTCCGATGATGGTTCCTTACTTAGGGAGTAGTATTGCGATGTGTGTATAAAGAGCTGTTCTTTCCATATAGCACATTGTTAGAAGCAATGAAGAGAGTTGTGTAAAACTAAAATCCAAATGCTCCTTACAACATGTGTAGCTTAAGATCAAGTAGTGCTTCCAGCCCTCTATAATGTGATGATTGTCCTTTGAGATTATTGGCAGTTTCCTGTAACAGAAAAGATAGAAGGAAATGGATGTCAGTGACAGCAGCAAATACCAACAAAGAGCATGGGTCTATTTTCTTATCTGTCCTATACATAAACTATGCCATCCTCTTTCTTTTTCCATGAGAAAATAATAATAATAATAATAATTGTGTGACATAATAACCATAATCATAGAGTCCAGCTAATGTTGCTTTGTCTTACCACCAATGAGTTCATTATCAAACCCTAAATGGACCCAGAAGGCCAGGTATATGCCACTCTTGAATAACTGCATCATCATAACCAAATTGCAATCTCTCCTCGTTATAATACAAAAAGAAGAAGAAAGTAACTAGTATTGTAGATGTACTCCAATAATTAACTTTGTACGTTATACAACTATTGGAATCTCCTCATTATACATCTATACCGTTTAATTATAGTTTTTGGATGCCAAATATATTAGGTAATAATATAAGTTGCTTTTGAGGAATTATTTCTATAATACTTCTATAATACTGATCATCGATAAATTTCTTTATAACTTATCAACTCATTATTATACCATTTCATGTAAAAAAACCTATGTACGTTGTTTCTACCGGATTACGCGGGACGTAATCTAGTAGAAGCAAGTACGAGTAATCTTGTGACGACCCGGAACAGAATCAGTGGAGGAATCAGCTTAATTTATGAGGTTGTCGAGTATTCGCGGATTTACGACAGTTATTCGAATCGCCGAACTTGTTAACGACTAAATTATTGGCCGAGAATTGGAGCTGGATCTCTTCTCGAGAGTCGTTGTACGTGTGATTACGAGTTCGTGGGCAGTTCTGGATCGTTATTTGGACGACTGAGGAATTAATTATGAATATTTGAAGTTCGGATTTAAATGGTGGGCTACTTAACGACTAAATTATCGGATGAGAATTTGGTTTTGGTTTCTTCACAGAAGTTGTTCGGAATTTAATTTCAAGTTTGTAGGAACTTTCGGAGCGTTATTCTGAGTTACGGAGATTAAGTTGTGATTATTTCCGTTGGTTGTTTGTTTAGTCGATTTAAATGTGTGTTGCTTTAAAGGGTTGACTTTTTATCCGTTTGGCCGATGTGCTTGACTTTGGGTGATTATTGAAGAGTACGTCGAGACGAGTTTGTGGCCGCGAGAATTATCGGAATCGGATATACGACACGAAAGTTACGTGTGTTTTAAGTTCGTCGAATTGGATAAACATGAGTTTCCAAATCGGGAAAGCCTATATATGGAAACCTGCTGTTTTGGGCAGGTCAAACTTACCATTTGGGGAGTTGACTTGGTCAACTCGGTTTGACCGAAGTTATGGAGGGTGTTCGACGGCGTCTCCCGGTGGTCGGCGGCGAGCCTAATCCGGCCACCTCCGGCCTTGGGGAAGGACCCCATCGAAGCGTCTCGGCGTCCCCATCACGTCTCCGGCCACCATGCACGGTGTAGCTCACCGGAAAAGGAGGAATTCCGACTTGAAAATGGGGAGATTTTGGTGAATTCGGGTTGCTTGATTTTGGCCGAATTGAGCTGAAATTTTTAGTGGGCTTTGAAGCTCTCCTCACCTACAAGCTACCATGTAAGTTTGGTGATCTAATTTTGCTTGTGTATGGAGAATTTTGGGATTGAAATTTGTGTGAACATTCGGTTTTTCATGAAATTGACATGGTTAGAGTGAGAATTGGTCTTCGGTGCAGTTATGGAAGTTGCTCAGTGGGTGATTTTGAGTGGAATAGGGGTTGCTCCGCCGTGAATTCTTCCGGTCAACAGTGGCGCCGCCGTGGACGGCGGTCAACGGTCAAAGTTTGACTTTTTTGGACTTTTCAGCAAGTTGCATGTCGTTTGACTCGAAATCGCGCTCCGATCGCTGTGGGGAGGTTTGTTTTTCGAGTTGAGCGTCCGAACGTAAAGCATGGTATTGAGGTGGTATATATGGATTTTCGACGATTCGTCGTATTCGAATTGTGTATTTCCGAGAACGGTGGTTTCTCGTGATTTGATTTGAATTGTCGGATTATGACTTTGAATATTAGATTTTGTGAATATTCAGGGGTTCGTGATCGTTTGTTTGGCGATGGACATTCCGCCGGATCACGGGTTAACGCGATACGCGTTACGCCAGACTGTGAGTGGACAATTTCTTTTCACAGATTGATTGCGAGTCTTTCATATATGATTTACGAACTTGAGCATGCAGCTTGATTATGGTTTTACGAGCATGTGTTTTATGATTATACATATACGGATATACGTATACGAGTATACATACACTGATATGTTGTTACATGCGTTTGCATCGAACTGTTTATGATTTGATTTTCACTGAGTACAGTCGTAGTTTATGAGGTTGTATCGATACACTGCATCCCGGCTGATCCCCGAGGATGTTACCAGCTAGGATCACGTGTGGGCTAGGGACCCCGTGGTTCTGGATCACGTGTGGGCTAGGGACCCCGTGGTTCCGACTGTGCCGCTGCAGCTAGGATCACATGTGGGCTAGGGACCCCGTGATTCTGACTGTGAGATTTTACTTGCATGCTCTGTTTACGAGTTGGAGTCAGCGTCTCCTCGTATACTATTTGGTTTGATTTATTTCGACTCGCATATGTTTTATAACATATAATACTTGGTGAAAGACATTTATTTTCGTCCACTCACTCTAACGTGTTTATTGTCTTTCCCCTGGGCTTTTCGGTTTCCGTGCCTAGTTTGCAGTTCGGACTCTGGAGTCGCACGTCGTGGTCGGAGGCATAGTGCTTGAGCTACTTTGTTTCATCCAGTAGGTTAATTGTTCTACCTACTGTGGTATGCGTATATGATTATGTATTAGAAGTCGCTCTGAGCTTCCTATTGTATATGTTATACGATTTTACTCCGAATTTTCCGTAAAGTACATATATATTTACTACTTTACGCTATTGTTGATATATTGAGAAATCCGGATGGGATTGGTGCCCACGGTTTGCTTTTTGTGGCATAGGATGAAGTGTATTTTCCGGGTGCAGGTAATGGTAATTCCACGATAGTAACGAAACTCTGCCCAAATTTCAAAAAGTTTTTGTTGGTTTGTGTTTTCGAAGGGGTTTAACTCCGGTTTAGGGAGCTAAATCGGGGTTGGGTCCTTTCAAATCTTCTCTTCTTGTACGTCCGAACGTTGGGGCTGTTCGGATGGTCGGGCGTTTCTTCCCTCTTCGGGTCTTCGGGTGTGCGGGTACGTGTGCTCGGGTACGGCTGTTAGAAGAATACAACGACAAACATACAGTCAGGGGTCAAGACGGGGTGGCCCGCCTTCAACGCTCCGATGCCTAAGTTAGAAGATGTATTGGATATAACAGTCATGCGAGCGTGTACAGAAGTATGTTGGAGTGTGATGAGATGGAATCTGAATGTCGTTACCTGTAATAAATACCTTACATATATAGGTGGTTGAGTCTGGTGCTTGCTTGTGCTCCTCGATGTGGGACTGGTCCGCATTTGCTGCCATGTGATCTGTGCATTCGGGTATGCGCCCCACGGGTGCGTGCGTGCTCAGATGGGGCCGTTCTTGTGAGTGAACTTGTAGCCTTCCTGATGGTCTTTCGAGTGGTCGGGTAGGTGTTGTTTGCCTGCTTAAGTGGATAAGTATATTTAATCGGACAACTAATGATGCTATACTAACAAGTCCCCCAAGTCCCCAAGTCAAAGAGAACTTTCTTGACTAGGGAGTTGAAAAAGGGTTCGTGCGATTGAACAAGATACTTATCCGATTGAGCAGTGGTGTATGATCCTGTAACCCCCAAGTCCCCCCAACTCTCCAGTCAAGGAAGGGCTCGCATGACGGAGTGGGTACCTGCGCGCGTCCGCGCACCTGTTCCTGTATTCTGGAGCCCGTGGAGTGTTGCTTGGTAACCACAAATAACTGCAATATAGGTATGCAAATGTGTGAATGTATGGTATGATGCGTGAATGTATGGTATGATGTGTGAATGTATGCAAATGTTTTTCGTAACGCCAGCGTTGGGATGCCGCTATGTACCGCGTACGTCAACGGGGATGCCGTTGCGTACGGTGTAGCGTCAACGGTGGGATCAAGACCGCGACGTACAATTAACGCGCACAGAGGGGACGGACCGCATGCCCGTGCCGTTCTTCGGTCTTAGCGCGCTCAAAGAGGGCTATTTCCCATGCCTCAGCCGCTTAATTCAGCTTGCCGTCGCGCCCGGGGAGGGCGGGCCATTGCCCGGGATGCTCATCGGTCTCAGAGCGGGCAAGGAGAGGACGGACCCCACACCCCTGCCGGTCCGAGTCGGCGAGTCGATCGTTAACGTTACGCTCACGGAGGGGAAGAACCCCACGCCCGTGCCGCCCATCGGCTTAGCATGCCCAGAGAGGAGAAGGGCCTCATGCCTCTGCCAATGACTGCCGGCTTGCCTTCGCGCCCGGGGAGGGCGGACTATTGCCCGGGACGCTCATCGGTCTCGGAGCGCGCAAGGAGAGGACAGACCCCACACCCCTGCCGGTCCGAGTCGGCGAGTCGATCGGTAACGTTGCGCTCACGGAGGGGACGGACCTCACACCCGTGCCACCCATCTGTCTCAGCGTGCGCAAAGAGGGGAAGGGCCCCATGCCTCTGCAGCCTGATCCAGCTTGCTTTCTAACGTTACGTGTACGAAGGGGAAGAACCCCATGCCCGTACGGCGCAAGTTCTTCATTTGGCGTGCGTCCGAAAGGGAACTCAGACGTTCACCCTCTTTCGGGGCGCCCGAATGGTGTTCGTACTAACCTGGTGTGATGCTAGCCTTTTGTGTTTTGCGAGCGTATGGTCGTGCGGGGGTGTGCGCCAGTCTGAATGGCGGGAGACGTGACGTGTTTTGCCTTGGGTGTGGTGGTGCTCTGACGAGGCGCTTTTGAGGTGACATTCCTTTTGACTTGTCCTTGGGAACCGTTTTATGTAATAAATGCTAGCCGTTGTCATTAATGCTGGCGTGCCCTGGGCATTAAATGCTGATGACGTAGTAACTGCTCGAAGCGCATGCGTCAGGCGCGTGGGAGCGTGGGGCGTTGCATGGATGACACGTGTCGAGCTGTGGGAAACCGTGCTAGGGTTTGAAATCAAGGCGGGAAGCTAAAGAGTTGGCGCGGTTACTAAGGAGGGTTAGTAAACCGCCCTGGGGCCACGTGTCGCAATCCGACGGTTGACACGCGAAAATGGACGGCTGGCGTTCGTTCGTGTAATCCGTCGGATCAGTATAAATAGGTGCCATAATCAGATTGTTCTTCCTCAACACTTCCATAATTTACCGAAACGCTGCCAAATTCACTCTGTAATTTGCTTCTTTGATCTTCTGTGTTTGAGTTCTTTTCTTGCCGGAATCTTCCTGTGACGTGCAACCTCTCAGTCTATACTCTTCAATTTGGTGAGGCTCTCATCCTTTCTGGTTTGGTTCTGTTGTTTTTGTTGTGTTTTTGTTGTTTGCGCTCCTTGGTTTCTGGGTTTGGTTTTGGCTTTTTCTGGGTTTTTCGCCTCAAGAACGAGGCGTGTTCTTGGGGTGAGCCTGTTTCGATTTTGGTTTGGGGTGGGTTTTAGGTGTTTTGGTGTTTCTGGTAGGTGTGTGTTTTTTCTAAGTGTGGGTTCGCGTGCGTGCGTCTAGGGATGGAGCCGATAGAGATATCAAGCGGGCAATCGCGTGAGCGCATATACATACCGGGGGTGGGGTGGTTAAGTTGTGGGTCGAGTGGGTCGAGTACGTCGTCGTATGAGTCCGTGCTGAGTGTGGCGCCTCTGCGATACCTCCCTAACACTTCTCCTGTGGTGCATCCAATGGATCCCAAGCAAGCGCTCGCATCCGCAGGGTTGGGGAGCTCGTCGGGGGCGTCAGACGGGTCTTCGTCCGGTTCTGGACCGTGGGGTGAGAGCGGCGCGCAGTAGGAGTTCGTTCCTCAGTTCCCTGAAGGAGGGCGCGTCCACTGGGTGCTGCCTGACGGGACGCCAGTCCAGGAGCCAGAGCGTGCGCCGTCCGTCAAGGAGATGGCGAGGTGGGCGCGCGACTACCATATCTCGAGCTCTGTGCGCCTGAGAATCCCAGGCAAGGGCGACACGTTCACCCACCCTCTGCTCGGCCACGTCTGCCTGAGCGAATTTCATTTGAAGGCCGGGATCAAGCTGCCTTTACATCCATTCTTCCAGTATATGCTGGCGCTACTCAAGATCTCGCTTGGCCAATGCGGGCCCACGCTCACCTGCACACTTGTGGCTATGTTCAATATCTTCCGAGTGAGCGGGATGGATCAACCGACGCGGGCGGAGTTCCTCCACTTCTTCCGCCTGCGATACTCCACGCGCCAGAGGGACTCGGGAACCTTCACGGTGGAACCTCGCGTGAAGTGGTGGCTGGTGGACCCACCGAGCTCTTCAACCTCCTGGCATACGATCAACTACTTGGTGGGTGGAGACTGGGAGTTCGGCGCCTTCCCGCCCGAGTATGCCGCCAACACCGACCAAATAGATCGAGTCCCCCAATTCTTTCATACGCTCGACACGAACGAGTATCCGCTCACGCCTGTGGAGGAGGCCAGGATAGCTCGCCTCAAGTTTGTGTTCGACCCCGCGCCCGAGTCAAGATACTTCTGGGCCGCGTGCCATTGGGATCTCATCGAGCGCACGCGTCTCGCCAAACCGCCTGGTCTGTGGGTCATAGTTGTCTGCTAGGAGTAGGAATAGGATAATTTTACCAAGTGTTATATCTGTTCGTTAACCTTCCGTTTGTCTATTCTGCAGCCAAGATGACAAAATCCAAGGCGACTGATAAGGACGAGGTGCTCAAGCGCCGGATGGCCACTCTACTGCTTACTGCCGAGAAGGTCCGCAAGGTGGCGGATGACGGGCGTAGTGGGCTCGCGCTGGGGGACAGCACCCAGCCGAAGATCCCAATCCCCAATGTAGCCGACTGCGCCCAACCCATCCGAGCGGATACTCCCCGCCCGCCTCAAGGAAATGCTGGTGGATCAAAGGCCCAGGATCGGGCTGACAATCGCGATCGCCAGCATCGTGAGAAGGAGCAGCACCAGGAGCAGCGCCAGGTAGATCGTGATCAGCGCCGGTCCGATCGGGTGGAGCAGAGGGATAGGCGTGATGCTGCTGATTCGCGTAAAACATGCATCAAATATTAACACAAAGTAGACACTTAATACATATCTCACACGTATGCAATTTAAAAACCCTTCTTTGTAGATGTAGCATTGATAAGTAGGGATCGTTCGTAACCGGGGATTGAGGGTACTATTGCATGACAACGTTTGTAAACATAAAATAAAAGGTATGGGGGGTTTGAAAGTTTGGTTTAATTAACTAATAAAATAAGAACAGAAATTGGTAAGCAAACATATTAAGAAATCCTAGATTCTATCATGCTTCACTCATAGACAAGTAGAAAACAAACAAGAACAAAGAACCCTAAACATGCTTGCTAAACCGAAAATAAAACACTAACTAATATACTTACAAGTGATCGACACATTATATCCACCTAGCCAATTCATGCTCATATATTTTTAGTGTCAACGAAATTCTTAATCTTCAACCTAAAATACATAGACATGCTTTTAAATTGTAAACGAAGAGCGCAACAACTTAATCATCTAAAGATCATACAAAACATGCAAGAGAGGAACGAAGAGCGTATCACCTAGCATATTAAGAAGCTTTAAGCACATAAACATGCATACGAATTAAAAGTTAAAAACTAAGAACACATGGAAGATACTAAAGTAAATATGAAACATAAAACCTTTTGTCAAACTTTATTACAATCATACTTAAACAAAATCTATTACAAGGAAGAGATAAAGTAGAGAAGCTCATGGTTACACTTTTTGTTCCGTGAAGAGCACTGCAAACGCCAAGTGGTGATTCTCAAATGCAAGACGAAGAGCGCCGATTACACTTGATCCGTGGAGAAGATGGACGCTCGGCCTTGGAGGAGGAATTTGCTAAGTATGAGAGGAAAGGTGTTTGAGGCAGAGGTTTGGCTTCTATATTGTGTGATCCTTTTTCTTCCCCCAAAGTTCTCTTTATATAGTAGTGATTTGAGAACTCCCTTATTAGCAATTAAGCCTCCGTTATTTAGTAGCAATTAAGCCTCCGTTATAGCATTTACAATCTGTTTCAGCCATAGCTTGCAATTAAACTCACCTCCGTTATGCCATATATACAATCCGTTTCAGCAATTAAGGCTCCGTTATTTCCACCACCCTCCATGCCGTTTCAGCCATGTATATAAGCTCACCGTTATAGCCCAATTAAGCATCCGTTTCCATGCAATTATACATCCGTTATTTCTTTTTAACACCACTTGCTCCATTTATGCATACATTACAGCCATGTGCAATTAAGCTCACCGTTTCACTCAATTAAGTTCCATGCATTTTGTCTCCATGTGGTACATCCATGACATCTCAAAACCATCCATATGACATCCTTATCATCCATGCAATTATGTCATAACCATGCAAGCCATGCAATCACTAATTTAGCTCATCTTCATGCAATTAACTCCATGCAAAGCTCCATGTAATTCTACGTGACCATTTATTCTTCGGAATTTAGGAACGTCTTCCTTAGCACACATTTTGCTCCAAATCGCTTCCTTTATTATTTCTCCTTTATTTTCTACCTAAAAACATAAAACAAGTTAGAAACATATTTACTAAGCTCGTAACAAAGTAAAATGTAGAGAGAAAGACATTAATAATCAAGCATAAAATGCGTAGATCAGCTGCCTGAACCCCTCAGTCTTCAGGTCGACCTTCAAGTCCTCCGCGTTCGTCCAGGCAGGAGAGTGGTGACGAGCCTTCGTCGAAGCGGCCACAGACGGATGCTCCCGAGGGTTCGCTTGCCTGGTGCAGGCCTATGATGGACGCCATTGAGACCGCGGTGAGGTCCGTGAATGGGCTGCTGCCGCCGGGACCGCCTGTCCTGGATGATATGGACCGGGCGTACAACGCCTGTGCCATGATGCATTTTAAGCTTTTCCGGGCGCGTCAGCGACAGGCGAATGACAAGCAGGCGGAGGTGCTCAGAGGGGAGCTGCATGGGCTGACCGAGGTCAACAGAAGGCTGCAGCACGGGCTGTCCAAGTCCGATGAGGTGGCGGACCGCCAGCGTCGCCAGCTCCACGAAGCCGCCGAGCGGGAGGCGGTTCTGAAGGCCGAGCGGGATAGCGCCTTGGCCGCGGTGGAGAAGGCGAAGGCCGAGGCAGCCAGCCGTTTGGCGGAGATGGAGTCTCGCCTCATGGACGCCGAGCGCCGGGTGTGGACCGTGGAGCGCTTCCACCGGGCCCAGGCAGAGGCGGTTGCTGCCTTCAAGAATTCTTCGGAGTTTTTGGAGTTGGTGGCCGCTGAAGCTGACAGCCAGGTGGCCGAGTTCCAGGAGGCGGTGACGCCCTTCCTGGACTTGGAGCTCTACTGCGCCCACCTTCAGGGGGAGGCTGGTGGGGCGTCGGACGAGCCGGATCAGGGGCAGCCGGAGGCGGGGGCTGAGGAGGCGGCTGGCAGGGTAGATAGGGCAGTAGAGTAGCTATTCCTTTTCCTTGTAATAGTGTAGGTTTTGCTTTGTAATAGTGTAGGGATTTTGTAACAGGCCTTGTACCTTTTGAAAAATAGAATGAAGTTGCTTTTCCTTCCGTGCGTGCGTGTGCCTTCCATTTTGTTTTTTTTGGCATCTTTTGAATGACTCGCGCGAACATGCGCCTTCCCTCTTGTTTTTTTTGAATGGAATTTAACCAAGTGTTACATTCACGTGAACAGCCTATCCTCAGTCCCCCGAGTATCGGGTGGGCGGGGTAAGGACAAACGAACGTAATAACAAAATGAACTAACAAATGGATCAAGTACATCAAAACAAAATTTAATGAAAATACTTCCTCAAATGTTGGATGTTCCACGGGTGCCGTGGTCGTTGACCCTGCATGTCTCTTAGGTGAAAGGTGCTGGCGCTTATAACCTCATCGACGACGTACGGTCCTTCCCACAATGGGCGGAGCGTTTTGACCTTTTGCTGGATTGCCTTCATCACCCAGTCCCCCAGTTGGATTGGCCGAGCCTGAATGTGCTGGTTGAACAATCGGGCGATCCTTTGTTTGTTCGCGGCGTTGTGGAGATGCGCTGTGTCCCTCCGCTCTTCCAACAGATCGTTGTTGAGGCATAGCCCCTCGCCGTTTGTTCGTGGATCGTACCCCTCGATCCGTGGGCTCCGGTGAGTGATCTCCAAGGGAAGCACGGCTTCCGTTCTGAACGTCAGGCTGAACGGGGTTTCGCCCGTGGCTGCATTGGCGGTCGTGCGGATGGACCATAGGATCTCTGGAATGACCTTGGGCCAGCGCCCGTATCCCGCATCCCCTGGTTCGATGTCTTCAATTTTCTTCTTGATGCCAGCCTTGATGATCTTGTTGGCTGCCTCCACCTGCCCGTTCGTCTGAGGGTGCGCCGGTGATGCGAACACGAGGTCCGTTCCTTATCTCTTGCAGAAGGCTATGAGTCGGGGGTTGTTGAACTGTGGCCCATTGTCCGTTATGATGTTGATCGGCGTCCCATAGCGACAGAAGAGGAAGCGCCAGAGGAAGCGCTCCACCTTCTCCGTGGTGATCTTCGCCATTTGTTGGGCCTCGATGAATTTGGTGTGATAGTCAATGATGACGATTAGATATCTGTATTGCCCCTTCAACTTTGGGAGTTCCCCGATCAGGTCCAGTCCCCACTGTGCGAACGGGACGGGCGACAGGAGGATGGACAGTGGGACGGCGGGCGTATGGTGGTGATGCGCGTGCAGCTGGCACTGGTGGCACTTGCTGGTCAGCGCCGTAGCATCCGCATGGATGGTGGGCCACCAGAATCCGCACCGAAGGGCTTTGTGTGCGATAGACCTGGCGCCCGCATGATGGCTGCATGTGCCCGAATGGATTTCCTTCAGGATCGAGTTGCCCTTTGTTGGAGTGACGCACTTGAGGCTCGCCCAAGTCCTCCCCTGTCGATACAACGCTCCATCCCGTATGCTGAAGTTGGCCGCCCGTGCGACAATGGTTCTGGCCTCCCGCTTCTCTTCTGGTAGCTCCCCTATTGCCTTGTAAGCGATGACCACGTCCATGTAGCTGTGCTCGTGCGGTTCGATTGTCAGGACCTGCTCTGTACCTGAGATGCTCGGCCGTCGCAACACTTCGACGATCCGCTGCCCTGGCCCCGTGTGTACGGGTACCGTGGCCAATCGGGCGAGCTTATCCGCCTTCGCGTTGAATCCCCTGTGTATATGGTTGATGTTAACGTACTTGAATCCACTGATCAGCGTCTTCACGTACCTCAGATAGGCGATCATGGACTCCTCCTTTGCTTGGAATTCTCCTCCGACCTGGCTTACCACCAACTGTGAGTCGTTGAACACGTTGAGGTCGGGCGCCTCCGAGTTCTTGGCCAGCTGTAGGCCCGCGATGAGCGCCTCGTACTCAGCCTCGTTGTTGGTTGTCTTGAACTCGAATTTGAGGGCGTACTCCGCGTTTACCCCTCCCGGCCCGGTCAGGATGATCCCGGCGCCGCTCACCTTCTTTGTGCACGAACCGTCGACGTAGAGGTTCAACTCCGACAATGGTCTTTTCCTGACCTCCGGTTTGTCGGACGCCTCCACCGTCGGGCCGTCGCACGCGCCGACTGACGTCGCCGCTGCCTCCGGAGTATCGGCGATGAAGTCCGCCACTGCTTGCCCTTTGATTGCCGTTCGGGGCTTGTACTGGACATCGAATTCACTTAGCTTGACTGCCCACTTCGCCAGGCGACCACTGTGATTGGGCGATTGGAGTATCTGGCGCAGGGGCACGTTGGTGAGAACATGGATGCTGTGCGCTTGGAAGTATGGCCTCAACCGTCGGGTGGTGGTGACGAGCGCGAGCGCCATCTTCTCGATTGTCGGGTATCAGGTTTCAGTGCCCGTCATGCCCTTTCCTGAGAAGAAAACAGGCAACTCCGTGCAGTCCTCCCTGCAGACGAGGGCAGAACTGACGGCTGTGGGCGAGGAAGCCAGGTAAATGTACAATATTTCCCCTCGGATGGGTCTGGAGAGAAGCGGGATGGATGCCAAGTACTCCTTAATCTGAAGGAAAGACGTCTCACAATCCGGCGTCCATGCGACCTCCCGCTTGTTCGTTGTTCGGAGAGCTTTGAAGAATGGGGCACATCTATCTGAGTACCGGGAGATGAACCGGTTCAGTGACGCGAGCTTGCCTGTGAGGCTCTACAGGTCTGCCTTCTTAACTAGCGGCTTCATGTCGATGATCGCTTTTACCTTGGCGGGCGCGGCTTCAATTCCCCGCTGGCTGACGATGTACCCAAGGAATTTGTTGTTGGTGACCCCGAACGTGCACTTGGCCGGGTTCAACCTCATGTCGTTCCCAATGAGGACGTCAAGCACAGTCCCCAAGTTCTGGACGTGGTCGACCGCCTGAACACTCTTCACCAAGATGTCGTCCACGTACACGTCCACAATGTTGCCAATCAGGCCATGAAACATCGCGTTCATGAGCATCTGGTACGTGGAGCCAGCGTTCTTTAACCCAAATGGCATGACGACGTAGCAATATAATCTCTTGTCCGTGACAAACGTCGTCGCCTCCTGGTCGTCGGGGTCCATGAAGATCTGGTTGTAGCCAGAATATGCGTCCATCATGGATAGGAGCTCGTGCCCAGCTGTCGCGTCCACCAACTGATCGATCCTCGGTAGAGGGAAGCTGTCCTTGGGGCACGCCTTGTTGAGATCACTATAATCGATGCACATCCTCCACTTCTTGTTGCTTTTCAGCACCATCACAGTGTTGGAGATCCACTTTGGATACTCCACCTTGCGGATGAACCTGATGCCCAGCAGTCGGTCCACCTCCTCGTGCATCGCCGCATAATGTTCCGCCTTGTATGCTCGCCTCTTCTGTTTTATCTCCCGGGCGCCGGCGCTGACGCTCAGCCTGTGGGATATGATGCTTGTGTTGATCCCGGGCATGTCTTTGTACGACTATGAGAACACTTCCTGCTTCTCCTTCAGCAGCGCGATCAGTCGCTCGGCTATCGCGGGAGCCAATGATGCTCCAATCTGGACCGTCCTTTCTGGGTGTTCGGCGGACAGCTGAATCGTCCTTAGCTCCTCGCGCTCGGGAACGGGCGATACCGCCATCAGTTCGTCGCGCGGATCGTCAGGTACCTCCGTTCCTGGCGTAGGCTCCAAGGCGAGGACCTCCTGTCTGTCCCGGGGTTTCGCCGCTTCCTCGTAGTTGTATCCCCTGACATACCCGACCACATGCTCGGTTGGGAATCGTCCCAAGAGCAAGTGTCCCGCAATGATCATCTTCAGCCTATTGATTCCTGGCCTCCCAAGTATGGCGTTGTATGGGGAGGGGGTGTCCATGACAATGAAGTCTGTCCGGACCTCGCTGTGCGGGGAGTCGGATGCGCCGATTCCGACCCGGATATTGTCACTTCCGATCGGGTATGATGTTTCGCCCGTGAAGCTGGCGACGCACTCGTGATCCTGCGTCATCTTCCGGGCGGGCCTGCCGAGCGCTGTGTATGCGTCCAGGTAGATCACGTTCACGGACGCCCCACTGTCCACCAGCACCCTCTTCACGAGGAATCAATCGATGATCGCATTGATCACGAACGGTATGGTGCTGTCCTTCGGGCTACCTTCCTCATCCTCCGCCGTGAAGGTAATGGCGGGCACCTCCCGTCGTTCTGCCTTCTGCGCTCGTCCAGCCCCGATTGTCAGCACCTCCCTGCTCGAGCGATCGGGCGACGACGTTCCCTCCTTGCGTTTTCCCCCGGATATCGTACTGATAGTCCCATGGGTCTCAATATTCGTCTCGTGCTGTCGCTCTTCTCCCCTAGGAGGGGTGACCTGATCGTCCCTCCTCATGTCCTCAAGGGCCTTCTTCAGCATGATGCAGTTGTTGGTACGGTGGGTGGCGGCGTTGTGGTACTCGCACCAGATGTTTGGGATTCGGCCGACCGGGGCCATCGCTTTTGTCATGTTGTTTGGCGGCGGTATCCGGCGTCGGTGTAGGCGGAGCAATTGCTCGTTCGATTGTTGGTCGACCGCATAGACCTCTTGTCTCGTTGGTTGGTACCGTGGCGCTGGGGGTAGGCGGGCTCCCTGTGGCGCCGGTCCCCTCGCCTGGTGGTAGCGGCTGTTGTGGTAGTAGTGGGAGGATGGCCTCTGGTGGTTCTGTTCCTGCGCGTCCCGACTCCTCTTATACCCCCCAACTGGCTCCCCTCCGTCGTCCGAGGGTCGTCGTGGTTGGGCGTTCCCCTCCGGTCTATTGGTGCTAGACTCAGAGGTGGACCCGTACACTCGCGTTTCCACGAGTGCCTTTTGTACAATTAGGTCCATAATCTCGTCATAGTCGAGATACTCCTTCCTCACCAGCTTTTCTACGAACGGGGTGGCGAACATGTTATCCATCAGGGCCACCTTGGCCACCCGCTTGTCCAGGTCTCTGCACGTGCTCGCAAGCGTTCTCCACCGGTTTATATAGCTCGATAGGCTCTTGTCCATCCCCTGGCGGACTTTGAGGAGGATGCCCGTGGTGATGTACTTGCCCTTTAGCCTGTACCGCTTCTGGAAGCTCTCCGCCAGCTCGAGGAACGAGTGTATGGAGCCTGGCGGGATCTCGTAGAACCAGCTCCGTGCTTCCTCCGTCAGCGTTTCATGGAATAGGAAACACAGAGTTGGGTCCGAATATCGGGTTCCGTCCGTGGTGGATCGAAACTCGTCGATGTGTGCGCGGGGATCCCCACTCCCGTCGAACCGGGTGATCTTTGTCGTCTTCGCGTGGGGGTCTCTTCCCCTCTCCAGTATATGCGCCAAGAACGGGCTGACCCGAGGGGCGAACGTCCCGCCTTGCTCGACCATCTTGTCCTTCCGTAGGCGTGACACCTCCTCCGCCAATTCTTCCATCCTTTGAAGGATCAGGATGTTGTTCGTCAGGGGCGCCGATTCTTCTACTGGCGTGGGCGCGCGGGCTGCCCAGGCGTCGGCCCTGCCGAATGAATGTCGTTCTTCGCTGGTGGTTTCTTGGGTCCCTTCATGCTGCTCCTGTTGCCGGATGATGAGTGCGTCCAGTCGCTCCTCCAGCCTCTGCCGGATCTGGCGCTCTTCCGCCCTCTCGAGTGCTGCCTCTCGTAATTCCTGGACTAGGCTGTTGACGCGCTCCTCGCTATCGCTGCCCCTGCCAAGTTCTAGTGCCTGCCGCTCCTGCGCGCCCGGCGATGTTCCTCCAACGGGTGGGACGCCGACGTTAGTCTCCTGGGTATGCATGTGGGCTTTTGCTAGTGGTATTTATACGAGGTTTGCAATTTGTAAGTTTCCCACAGACGGCGCCAACTGTTTCTACCGGATTACGCGGGACGTAATCTAGCAGAAGCAAGTACGAGTAATTTTCTCTTCTTGTACGTCCGAACGTTGGGGCTGTTCGATGGTCGGGCATTTCTTCCCTCTTCGGGTGTGCGGGTACGTGTGCTCGGGTACGGCTGTTAGAAGAATACAACGACAAACAGACAGTCAGGGGTCAAGACGGGGTGGCCCGCCTTCAACGCTCCAATACCTAAGTTAGAAGATGTATTGGATATAACAGTCACGCGAGCGTGTACAGAAGTATGTTGGGGTGTGATGAGATGGAATCCGAATGTCGTTACCTGTAATAAATACCTTACATATATAGGTGGTTGAGTCTGATGCTTGCTTGTGCTCCTCGATGTGGGACTGGTCCGCATTTGCTGCCATGTGATCCGTGCATTCGGGTATGCGCCCCACGGGCGCGTGCGTGCTCGGAGGGGGTCGTTCTTATGAGTGAACTTGTAGCCTTCCTGATGGTCTTTCGGGTGGTCGGGTAGGTGTTGTTTGTCTGCTTAAGTGGATAAGTATATTTAATCGAACAACTAATGATGCTATACTAACATACGTTATACACTTCTACTAACATATTGTCCCAATGGATCTAGCTGTGTCTGGTTACTTTTATTTTTACTCATGTGACAATCGTGAGTGATCTTGGTTTATCTAGATAGTGGCTTTTTGGGACGTGCCTTCGGGCGAGTCGCTACAATAATATTGCTCATCTTTTTAATGGAATTGACTGTCCAGTTTTCGTTCAAAAAACTTTTACCTCAGGGTCATTATTTTTACTCGGTCCAGTAAAAAAGAGAATCAAACGGTTAAAAAAACAGTTGTTACTTGTTAGTGGATCCGTAAAGAACGATCGTGATCCACATTCATACGCCGAAACCCCGTATTTCCGCGAACGCGTACTAAAAAACCGGGCCCCACGTCATCATTTTAAAAGTATTTTTTACAGAACAAAAAATTCAAACAAAATTTGACATCACAGCTCTCTCTCTTTCTCTCTCTCTCGCTGAGGAAGAAGGAAGTAGCAGGCTCTTCGCTCCCGATCCGTAATCCTACGGTCGTCGTCGTTTTCAGGTAAACATATCGCTCGCTCGCTGCTGCTCTCTTTCTCGAATCATCGATTTTCGTTTTAACGCTGGTGACTTTAGGGTTTTGATAATAGTGTTGTGCGTTTGATCTTGATCTTATTGTGCTCGGTGAGGTTTGGTTCAGCTCGAAGACTTGAATTTTGATACACTAGGAAGTTAATTTTGGTTGATTTTGTTGAGGATTTGGTGAAATCTATTGTGTATGGTCTCAGTTGATCCGTGAATTAGTTGTTTTTGTTGTTCAATTTTGATTGTTAGTTACCATTTTGTGTGGAATTTATGTTGAGTTGTATTGTGGATTTGACTTTAGTGTAAGTTGAGGTTTTTGATTACGTCAGTGTAGTGATTGTTGTTATTTGAATCTGATCCGTTTATGTTGTTGAAAATTGTGGTCGGAGAACATAAGATGTGACCTTGGATTGAACATTTGTTGTTTTGAAACTTCAGATACGATGGCGTTGGAAGTTACGCAGGTGCTTCTGAATGCTCAAGCGATAGACGGAGCTGTGCGGAAACAGGCCGAAGAAAGTTTGAAACAGTTTCAGGAGCAAGATCTTCCTTTTTATCTGTTGTCTCTGTCCAGAGAGCTAGCGAACGAGGAGAAACCTGTTGAGAGCCGGAAATTGGCTGGTCTGATACTTAAGAATGCTTTGGATGCTAAAGAACTACGTAGGAAATCTGATCTCGTTCAAAGGTGGCTGGCGCTGGATTTGAATGTGAAGAGCCAGATTAAAATGTGCTTGCTACAGACACTGTCTTCCCTTGTGGCAGATGCTCGGTCAACTACATCACAAGTCATTGCAAAAGTTGCAGGCATCGAGTTGCCTCAGAAACAGTGGCCTGAACTGATTGGATCATTGTTGTCGAATATTCACCAGTTACCCCCTCATGTAAAGCAAGCCACTTTGGAGACTCTTGGATACTTGTGTGAAGAAGTCTCTCCGGAAGTTGTAGCTCAAGATCACGTGAATAAAATACTGACGGCTGTAGTTCAGGGTATGAATGCATCTGAAGGGAGCAATGAAGTTAAACTTGCTGCCACTCGAGCACTGTACAATGCTTTGGGTTTTACTCAGGCCAACTTTAGCAATGAAATGGAGCGCGACTATATCATGAGAGTAGTCTGTGAGGCAACTCTGTCTCCGGAATCGAAGATACGACTGGCTGCTTACGAGTGTTTGGTCGCAATTTCATCCACTTACTATGACAAAATAGCTCCTTACATTCAGGACATCTTCAACATCACAGCAAAAGCAGTTAGGGAAGATCAGGAACCAGTTGCTCTCCAAGCCATTGAATTCTGGAGTTCTATTTGTGACGAGGAGATAGATATATTGGAAGATTATGGGGGTGACTTATCTGGGGACTCTGATATTCCTTGCTTTTACTTTATCAAGCAGGCACTCCCCTCTCTTGTCCCAATGCTTTTGGAGACTCTTCTTAAGCAGGAAGAGGATCAGGATCTGGATGAAGGAGCTTGGAATATTGCTATGGCTGGGGGAACATGCCTTTGTCTAGTTGCTCAGACAGTAGGCAATGATATTGTTCCTCTTGTTATGCCATTCATTGAAGAGAACATAACAAAATCAGAGTGGAGGCAAAGGGAAGCAGCGACTTATGCTTTTGGTTCTATCTTGGAGGGTCCATTGGCAGACAAGTTGACACCTATTGTAAATGTTGCTTTGACATTCATGCTCAGTGCTTTGACAAAGGACCCAAACAACCAAGTGAAAGACACCACTGCTTGGACCTTGGGAAGGATTTTTGAATTCGTACATGGTTCAACTGTGGATGCCCCGATTATAACCCCAGCAAACTGTCAACAGATCATCACGGTTCTTCTTCAAAGCATGAAAGATGTGCCAAATGTTGCTGAGAAGGCCTGTGGTGCTCTCTATTTTCTTGCCCAGGGTTATGAGGATCTGGGATCATCATCTCCCCTGGCTCCGTTTTTTCAGGAAATTGTACAGTCTCTAATCACTGTTACTCACCGAGCAGATGCTGGGGAATCACGATTGAGGACTTCTGCATATGAAGCGTTGAATGAAATTGTTAGATGTTCGACAGAAGAAACTGCCTCCATGGTATTGCAACTTGTACCTGTTATCATGATGGAACTGCATAAAACTCTTGAGGGCCAGGGACTAGCATCTGATGAGAGAGAGAGACAGAGTGAATTACAGGGACTTCTCTGTGGATGCTTACAAGTCATTATTCAGAAGCTAGGTTCATCAGAGCCAACTAAGTATGTTTTTCTGCAGTATGCAGATCAGATAATGGGACTTTTCTTGAGAGTGTTCGCTTGTAGAAGTGCTACTGTCCATGAGGAAGCCATGCTTGCGATTGGGATCCTTGCATATGCATCTGGCCATGAATTTTTGAAGTATATGCCAGAGTTTTACAAGTACCTGGAAATGGGTCTTCAAAATTTTGAGGAGTACCAAATCTGTGCTGTCACTGTTGGTGTAGTAGGGGATGTTGCTAGGGCATTGGAAGATAAGATTCTGCCTTTCTGTGATGGAATAATGAGCCAACTACTAAGGGATTTATCAAGCAACCAGTTGCACCGCTCTGTAAAGCCTCCTATATTCTCCTGCTTTGGTGATATAGCTCTGGCGATTGGAGAGAACTTTGAGAAGTACTTGATATATGCCATGCCAATGCTTCAGAGTGCTGCTGAGATGTCTGCACGCACAGCAGGTACTGATGATGAACTGACAGACTATACCAATTCTCTGAGAAATGGAATTTTGGAGGCATATTCTGGGATTTTTCAAGGTTTCAAGAACTCTCCCAAAACACAGCTCTTGATACCTTATGCCCCTCATATCATGCAGTTCTTGGATAGTATATACATGGGGAAAGACATGTGAGTTCATCTGGTGTTTAGTACTTTCATCTTTTACATGAATATGTATGCATATAAAATGATTCTTTTGTTTTTTCTGATCTTTGGAACTCCACTTGTTTGCAGGGATGATGTTGTGATGAAAACAGCCATCGGAGTTTTGGGAGATCTAGCAGATACACTGGGAAGTCTTGCAGGCTCTTTGATACAGCAATCTATGTATAGCAACGCGTTTTTGAAGGAATGCTTGTCTTCTGAAGATCTTTTGATTAAAGAATCTGCAGAATGGGCCAGGTTGGCCATTGGTCGTGCCATATCTGTCTGAGGCTGCTGCCTGGTACTCGGAAGTCCCTTCATGCATTTGGGTGTGTTGAGTTGGGTTATAGGATTGCATGTGTCAAGCATTGCCATTTTCAGACAACGGAAGCTGTGTTAGTCTCCAAATTGTCACTAACTTTGCATCATCTCCAATAAATTGTGACTAACAATTGCATCGGTACCAAAGATTTTGGTCCTGGTACTTGCATAGAGGAAGCGTGGGCAGTGAGCATGACTGGATTGATTATCAGTTATCTGTCTGTCCCAGAGGAATGTGGCACCTCAGTTGAGCTTAGGTCAATTGGTTTCTGAACGATGAAGGTCTTGTTAATCTCGGGCATCTCCCGTGGTTATCTCCTCCAAAGACTTTGGAGCCAGAATGCATAAAAGCCTTAATGGTGCTCAGGTGCTGACTCCTTATCGTCACCTTGACCATGTCAGTCAAATCCTCCTTTACCAGGGCTTGATTACTCAATCTAGTCCTCTCATATCATTTTGAGTCTGCATCTAAGCATACTATTCATTTGTCATAGTTATGTGTATTCCAGAGTATCTCTCTTGGCAGTCCAGAGTCCAGACTACTTTCTCTTTTTGGGATGAGGGGTTGGGACGTACTATTGGATAACGCAGATCCTGCATTGCATTGTGCATTTTTCATATTCACATTGTCAGTAGGGTAAAGTCAGTTTCATATGTCCAATATACCGTGCATTTCATGAAAATCATTGTAATGCGGCTTTTTGAAGAACAGGTTTTACATTTTTTTGGGAACATGTAAGAAATTTATCTTTTGTTATCACCATCATTGAACATCACAAATTGTGATGGCATAGAATGTGAATTACATGATGGGAGGGGCATTGTATTTGTTAAATTGTCTCATTTGTTTTTCTTTCAAATGATATTACAATTTATATATGGTTAATGTGAATTTTGTGAGATCTTTTTGCTCTATTTCTTTACCTTGTATCTAGCTTATGCTGTTATTCAATTTTCATTGTATGTGCTCATTATATATCAGGTGAAAACAAAATCTCTATGCATGTCCGAGCTTGACATTGCTTATGAGCCTGCTTTCCGAAAAAAAGCTTTCGACTAGTTGGTGAAAGCTATTTTCGAAAATTGTTTTCCGACTTTCCTCCAGTAGCAGCTCAACAGTGTCAAACTTGGACCTTATGTGAGATTTTCCCGTTTATTTTCGTCTGTAGTAGTATATGAAGAAGTTGATTGACTTTAGCTTTATGATCCCCGATTTGCATACAGCTATTGTGTCAAGTTTTGAAGGGTTGAGATATGGTAAGAGTTGAAAACTTTGAAGGCAGTTCAGAGAAGGTGCTGTGAGGTAATGTGATATGACTCCCACTACTAGAACAATAGTGCAAGTGAAAATGGATGGGTGTAGAAGCTTTGCTTTTTCTTTCTCATTGTACTAGTTCTCTGGCAAATCCCCCTCCACACCATGTGTGGGTGAGGTGAGCTTTCTTCCTTGGGACTCTTGATTAACCTTGTGAAAACAAAAAGGTGTTTAAAGAGAAAATTGGATATGCATCCAAAATGAACAGGCAGTGCCACTTTAGAAAGAAAAGACCATGTTAGTGACACTGCATATGCTGTAGACAGCACTGGCTTTATCTCATGATCTCATCCATAGCATTTAGCAAGTCATATAGGACCAAGTACCAAGCATATATAGCTTATAATTCAAATATGGACTAGTTCTCCCATCATTACCAAACATAAATTACCAATTCCTAATTTTGGGTTTTGGCCTTTTGGGGGTTTTAGTTGCAAACATGTTTTGTCCTAAACTCCTAATTGGAATTAGTATAAGATTGTAGTCTATTTCAGATTGTTGACTTGTCCCCCTCTATTGCGACTGTATCATGATAGTGCTCCCTCCTCTCAACTGGTGGAACTCACACAACATTTTCAATTCAACCCTTGTTTAATATCATAAGCTCTCTTCTGTCTGATATATATTTGTTTTTCTTCCATTGACTCGTTAGAAAGCGACGAAAGCCGAAATAAAAGGACCTAAAGCAGACTTGGATCATCAATTGTGTTTGGTACTATGAAAAGTTTTGGAATGTGATCTTTAGGAGTTGTGAAAAGGCTCGAATTGCCTGTACATGGAACATGGTTTAAGATTTATGAGATAATACATCTATACGTTGCCTGAAATCTATACAAACACTTAGATCTAAGGCATATCGGTGTATAGTTGGAGTCACTGTTCAAAGGTCTAGAAGGCCAGCTAGACGGATGTATAGTTGGAGTCGCTATTCTAAACGAAGGTCTAAAAGGTGCTAGAAGGTGAGCAACCTTAGAAACCTAGGCGGCGCCTGATCTGGGATCCTTGGAAGAGAGGGTCACATTGGCCCTTGCGAACAGCTTCATGCACTATCTCCCTTCAACTCTTGGCAAAACTGTGTTTGACATCTCTCATCAGTCATCACACAAATGATCAAGTGTGACATTGAAACAATGGGTAGTTGAAAGGTGCCTTTGTGCACCATCGAAAACAATGGGAGCATAAAATAGCCACATGAGAAATATCGACAGATCTAGATGATGTACAATGTTGGAAGATCGATATGGGATAATAGCAAATCAACTCAAGAAATTAAAGAAAAAGGTGATGGACAGCCCCAATGAAAGGAGGCAGGAAATATGGCCAAGTATTTCCAAGCCATGCAAGGGAATGGTTGCAGCAGTTGACTTGTGCATGTTGTGGGCTAAAAAAGAGTAGTAGGGTAAAGCCAGCTTTTCTTTCATCTCCTTCATCATCATCATGTCTCTGTTGCTATTGGCTTTGAGTGCACACACAATAAATGATTATACCAGCTAGCTAGCTCTCTTCTCTGCTCTCTAGTTCTCTCTCTCTCTCTCTCCCTCTCTCTCTGTCTCACATTATAAGTCATAACGCATATGCTTTACTTGCTTCCTACCACCGAGTACTTTTGAGCAAGCATAAAAGGCCATCATCCTCTCCTTCCCCAACCTAGCTCCCCCCTCCAAAGCCAAAGACCTAACTTATTGTAGCGAGCCGATACGAGATGGCACAGCTTAGACTCAAGCTCTTCGTTCTTCGAGTCCTTTTCTTCCCAGCGCTTCTCATTTCCTTATCTTCTGGTAAGCTCCACTATCTGACTTCTCGGTTCTATCTTCTATGTAGTACATGTACCTGATGTACGTGATGTAACTCGATCTAGCAGGAAACATTGTTGAAGGCTTTGAAGACAACAATCTGCATCACATTCATCCCGTACTTCAGAAGGTACATATATATAGCTCTAACTTGTTCTATAAAGCTTCATTAGGGTTTAGCTAGCTTAAAAAGCAACTGAAAATGGTTTGTGTTTTGAGTTTTAGGGTATCAAAGTGCATTCAAGGAAGCTGGTTTGGGTGCCTGATGCTACAATGCATGACTACGACGATGCAGGAGCCAATCCCAAACACGACCCTAGAAGAAGACCAGGCAGAGGCCCTTGATCGATATTCATCATGCAACTTATATATATGATGATATGAGTAATAGGGAGACGATGTACGTCGCCTTGAGATATATAGAGCTATTGATGATATGAGTTTCGATAAGGAATAATGTTTGGATATGATATGTTGGTGTATTAAAAGTCTAGCGAATTTGTCTGTGATATATACCCTCATATCATATGCAAGTCCTTCAATTTGGCTATCGTTTCTCTCTTATATATTATGTATGTATAAAATAAAGCTTTCTCCCTCATATCATATGCAAGTCCTTCAAGTCCTTTAAGATTCTCCTATCTTATTAGGAAAATTGGGTTATGCCTCATTGTATTGCCTATATATATGGAGAAGACGTTCAAATTAAGTACGTAGCCTAAAACATGGGTTGTTGCCATTCACTTTTACTTCACACAAGAAGAGTTGCTTTCATTGTCAAAGGAAAAAAGAGGCAAGACAAAGGCCTGTGGTCTGATCTTCCAACTGACATTCTAGAGTTGATCATTCAAAAGATCATACCTCCCAAATTCGACGACATCCATGACTTCAAAGACTTCCGTAGCTTTAAAAGCGTTTGTCATTCTTGGAGAAACGTCGCGAAAGCTTCTACTTCTTACCTTCTTCCATCACCACAAAATCCATGGCTCTTGCTTGATGTCAACAAAAAACATTCCACCCTCTTTGATCCTTCAACAAACAAGTTCGTTCGCAAACTAAGCAACCTCTATTGTAACGATGACATTCATAAATTCAGGTGTGTGGGTTCGTCACATGGGTGGATAGTCATGTTGCGTAAACACAAACGGCGTAGCATGTGCTGTCACGCTTGTGAGGCTAAGGAACCAATGGTGAATCTTTATAATCCGATTACACGAGATAGTATCCCCATCCCGGATACTCAAACTCTTCAAGGTTACAATATCACCAAAGGCATTATCTCCTCCAATCCATCTAGCAACAATGGCTTTTATGTGGTTGTGGCATATAAGTCTGGACTTGCGTTCTACAATTATGGAGGAAACAAATCATCATGGATCAAATTTGGTGGCGAGGAGGAGGAGGAGGAGGAGCTGCGTTACCATGACATAATGTTCCACAATGGCAGAAGATTATTTGCACAGACCAGATGGTCACTTGAGGTATGGGACTTCAGACAAAATGGATCAACTCTAATTCCAATTAAAACAATGCATATACAAGACTCATCATCACCAGCTCTAGTACGCACTCATTTGGTGGAGTCATTGGCCGGTGATCATATATTACGCCTAGGGGAAACTCGACAGTTTACAAGTCGGTTCCGTTTGGAAAAGCTGAATTTATCAGAAGAAAAGTGGGAGAAGGTGGAAAGTTTAGGAGCGGGTGATGATGATGATTGATAGTCGCATATTTTTGCGTCTATATGGTATTTAATTTGTTCCTTAAATTTAGTTTGATGGAGATATATATATTTATATGCCTCTTGCGAGCAAGGTTGGTGAGAGAAGAAGAAGAAGTAGAAGTGGACTTGGAAATCAAATATGAATCAATAAATAAAGAGTCCTAATTGGAGTTTGATTGGAGTCTTGCACATGGTCATCTTGCTAGGCTAATTTTCCTAGCTTACTTACACACACACACATATATATATATAGCAAGTGGAGCAGACCAAAGGGTACGTACGGCTGGAGAGAAGAGAGAGAATAAGAGGAAGAAACAAAAACAATAAAAAAGGAGAAGAAGTTCCTGTGCATGAAGCGGAACCCGATCACATCGTCGCAAAGAGTTTTCTTTCTCATTCTTTTGTTTATCTTTTATGAATTCTTTGATGTTATTTTCTAAGACTATGAGTAGCTAATTTTCCTTTGTTAAGGGGCTGTTTGAAGCCCCGTATATGAAGTCTATTTAATGCATATACTTTAACCTAGTTTTGCATATTCTTTGAATGAGGTTTCTTTCTCTGAATGATTCACCGTATGAATTCTTGTATGTTTGCTTTGGTGGCCAACTTAGTATGCATGCTAGGGTTCTAGTTTCATGAGATACGGGAGACTGAAGATAATTTCTTCCACCGGATTCTCTATAGTGATACGCCGATTTTACCGTCGGGAGATTGAAATTCATAGGTCTAGCGAGACACGCCCATAGTGTACTTGTGAACCCTTGTAGCTTCTCAAACCTTTTCTAGAACTTAATGCTTTCTTATTTGTAAACCTTGGGGTCCATAACTATGGGTTCATAGAGGGATAGATGTAGGGGAGGTCTATGACAAACTTGCATAGGCATAAAGATTAGGTAATAGGATGTAGTTGTAACGATCAACTCTTCCTGGGAATTTTCATTCATTGGATATGTGCTTTAGGTTAAGTATGTGTTAGATAGATGGAATGGCGGTGGTGGATTGCATTCCTCTTAACTCTTTGATCATATAGTTTAAACCATTTGCATTCATTAGCATATTTACTTTCAGAATTTACTTTCAGAATTTACTTTCTGCATTAGCTGTAGCTTAGCCGATTTAGTTCGGTAATCAATCAACTCCGAATACCCTCAAATTTTTTGTGGTAGTCCGCCACTGTGTCTAGTTTATTATGTCCAAATTTCATAGTATTTGAGTCTGTTTAGCTTAGGCTCGCGTTGTCATTAGTGTACTGTAGTCGAGTCTGTCAGCATAGTAGTCTAGTGTTAAGATTTAGTTTTACCAATACCTTGTGTTCGACAACCCCTATTTATTTTACTACATTGATATATCCAGGTTGTGAATAGGGTATCTTTGAGAGGTGTTTATCCGCCTTGTCAAATTTCAAGTTTTGGTCTGGTTTCCTCATGAGCTACTGTCATTCTCTCGTTCATGTTTCGTAGAAGAATTGCAATATTGTGAAGGAAACTTTATCGTGTTTGACACTTTATGGGAATGTTACAAAATTGGAAACAACCCACCAGCGGTTAAGGTAAGGAATCTCTGGGATCTATTCGGCAAACTTAAGTACTTTGATGACAAACGTTACGTTTGTGTCACTAGTGCTAGCAATACATGGATAGTACTATGTTTCACAACTGGAGAGAAAATTTCAATGTAGTCTATTCTTTCGTCTTGCGAGTATTCTTTGGCAACCAATCTAGCCTTGTACCTTATGCTATTGTTGTCATCGCCAACATCCTTCTTAGCATAAACTCATTTGCAGTCAATAACCCTCTTCTCAGTAGGCAACTGAACTAGATTCCAGGTTTTGTTCTTCTCAAGGGATCTCATTTCTTCCTTCGTAGCTTCATCTCATTCACTGCTCTCTGGACTTGCAACAACTTCATTGAAATTTGATGGGATCTCAACACAAATAATGGGAAAAGTATAAGCAACACAATTGCTAAACCTTGTAGGTTTCCAGACTTCTCTCCTTTGTCTTCTCGCTGCAATGGATTTAGGATCAGGTACATGATCTTGTCTCTGCCTTCTAACATTTGCCTTAATATCATCTTGGTCATGCACTTCTTTATTGTTCTGGATTTCCATTTCTTCTTCACTTCCATGGTCACCATCTTCATTCTGGTGAGGAAACATCTTTGGTGACAACTTTATCCAGCTCCATCTGTTGAACATCTCTATCATTTTTTTCTTTTTCTCCATCTGTAGCCTTGACATTAGGGTGAAGCATGCTAGCTTCATCAAAGGTAACATCCTTGCTAATCAGAAAATTCTTCTATTCTGAACACCATAACCTGTAACCTTTCACACCACTCCTGAAACCAACAAATATAGCCTTCTTGACCCTTGCATCTAGTTTAGTTTCAGTCACATGAAAGTATACCGGACTACCAAAAATATGCAAATGATCATAATCATTTGTAGGTTTTCCAGACCACACCTCAATAAGTGTTTTACCATTAATCGCAGAGGATGACAAACGATTGACAAGATGACATGCATAGGTAACTGCTTCTGCCCAGAAAGTTTTACTCAAACCAGATTGCTGCAACATAGACCTCACATGTTCCAACAAGGTTCTATTGAGTCTCTCAGCTACTCCATTTTGCTGAGGAGTTCCTGGAACAGTGAAATGTCTCACTATCCCTGCCTCTCTGCAGACTCTATGAAAATGATTAGATGTATATTCTCCACCATTATCAGACCTCAAAGCCTTTATCTTCCTGCCAGTTTGATTTTCTATCATCTTCTTCCAATCAAGGAAAATACTCAACACCTCATTCTTGTGTGTCATTGTGTAAACCCAAGACCTTCTGGAAAAATCATCAACAAAAGTTACAAACCGATGCTTATCACCCATGGAAGAATTCTTTGTAGGTCCCCAAATATTGAGTGCACATAGTCGAGGATTCCTTTGGTTTGATGTGCAGTGGTACCAAACTTCACTCTGTGTTGTTTACCCAAGACACAAAACTCACAGAAATCAATCTTGCAAGTTTTGGCTCCTTTCAAGAGCCCTTCTTTCACCAAACCTTGCAGGGCTTTTTCATCAGCATGCCCAAGCCTCATATGCCACAATCTAGTAGCATCATCTATACAATCTTTAACTGCAGCAACATTACCAATCACTGTTTCACCTTGCAGTATATACAGATTGCGATTTCTTTTCCCTTTCATCACCACCAAAGCTCTTTTTGTCACCTTTGTGACACCATTCTCCATAATGATCTTGTACCCACTAGCTTCCAAGGCACTCAAAGGGATCAGATTGTTGTCAAGCATAGGAACATACCACACATTAGTTAGTTCCCTAACTACACCATCATGAAGCTTCAACTTGACAGTTCCTACTCATTTCCTATCATGAGCAAAGTTATCACCCATGAACACACTTCCAGTGACACTTGTATCCAAAGTAGCAAACCAATCCTGATTTGCACACATGTGTTGGGAGCAGCCACTATCTAATAGCCATGAATCAGGTTCATCTACTGATACAACACAGTTAGAAGCTACAGTAAGAATCTAATTAGCTTCACCACCAGTAGAAGCCACATTTGCATGAGGGCATGCATTATTATTTTGCAGCTTCGGGCATTCATGCTTCCAATGACCATTTTCACGACAAAGGCACATTCATCTCTTCCCAAACTTCTTCTGCCTTTGGAATTTCCCATGATGCGAGAATGAGACTTTCTCCTATTGTTGAAACCCTTCTTTTCAACCGCTCTACCTCTAGCTACCAAAGCATCTGATGTAGAAGCATTACTCCTTTTTTCTGCATGCTTAATCTCATAATTCATCAAGGCACTAAACAATTCTTCAAACTTAATAGTCTCTTTCCCAACGTGGTAATCAAAGGCTCATAAGACTCAAGCAATGAATTCAACAAAATCAAAGCCTTATCTTCATCTTTGATATCTTCATCCAAATTAAACAAATCTGCAACTAGATTATAAAAAGCATCAAGGTGGTGTATCATCTTCGTACTTTCTTTATACTTGAAGTAGAACAACCTCCTCTTCATATGCAGACGGTTTTCGGCACTTTTCAACACGTAGTTGTCTTCAAGTTTCTGCCACAATTCCTTCACCTTTGTCTCCCTCATCACAGCAAACTTTTGGGGCTTTGCAAGACACAAACGAATCGACAAACAAGCCATCTTGTTTATCTTGTCCCAATTGGCATCCGACATCGACTGAGGCTTATCTTCCAAAACAACATCCAACTCTTGTTGTGTCAACATACTTCTTACCACACATTGCCACATTCTAAAGTTGTTTGTACCATCAAATTTCTCCACCTCGAACCTTGCATTCTGAACTATCATCCTCGTAACCTTCGAGCTCTCAGTTTCACCAAATAGGTTGACATCCTCATCTCTATTATCTGCCATCTATCTCAACTAGATCTAAGCCGAAGCTCTGATACAACTTGTTGTGCCGGAAACACCACAACACCAAATGACCCAAACAAATAGATAGATGAACACAATAGCTAGAGAACTAGAAAATATCTCAGTAACAACCCAAGCAACACATAGACAATAAGAAGACAAGAACAAGAAGACAATATATACGTGGTTCGGCAACAGTCTACGTCCACGGAGCAGCGATAGATTCTTTCACTATCAATGGAGGTTTACAAGCAGATAGTAGGGTGACAAAACAAAACCCTAAAACTCTCAGAGAGAACTACTCTATTGTACCATACTTCATAAACTCTCAAAACTCTGTATTTATACAACTCTCTCTCTCCAACAACTTAATGTACTCGCCAAGAACACTGTTCCTCGCTAAGGACTCTACTTCTCGCCAAAAACCACCAAAGCTTCTTACGTACGCTAAAAAACTAACCAAACTTCTATCACACGACTCATGCACCTCACGTGCACATCACATGAGTCAAGTGAGCAAACGAAGGCAAGCAAGTGTGAAGCCCACATTCAATACAGATAAGCATGCAGGCCTCCAACATTGAAAGGGTAGCTAGCCAGTTAACCTTATCCTCATCTGCATGTTCAAAAGCAAAAAGGCCATGACTTCATTTATGTGTATGTCTTTTAATCATCTCACTTTTGAAAATTCTGTTTTGAGAATTGGAATTTTAGTCATGTCACAAGGCTATATAGGTGATCTGATACGCATGCACCTCGAGATTTTTATGTCGAAAAATTAATTCACTTGTGATTTCAGGGACCTCAAAAGTCAGTTTTACTTATATATAGTTCTGACCCTTGTAGGCTGTAGCTCAATCACATCTTCAATCACATACTATCATAGTATCATTGATCTTTGTAAATTCTTGTTTACTGTTACAGTTGAAGGATTGTTCTAGTTCACCTAAACCAAACGTATATGGGGAATGTACAATCAAGATTATACAAACGAAAGTGTGGAAACCTATGTTGGATTTCCGTTATATACATCATCTTCCAGAGTCAGGATGCCTCAAGATTTCACCAAGAAAGCAAGGACGTCGACATCCAAATCCCAAGCGAAATGATCCCAATAGTAGTGAAAGCTTGGCCAAACTCATACACAACATTCTGTTGTTGAAATGGCAAACGTTGCCAGTCTTCCTGTGGCGAAAAGCAAAAGAACGTGGCGAAATAATGTTAGATAACTAAGGGCATTTCCAATGGAGAAGTCTTATATGAAGTCTTAAATCTATTTTTAGGACTTCATTTTGACACTATTTATTTAGGACTTCAATCATCTCTAATGGTTAAAGTCCTATATGAAGTCCTAAACCTATTATTCTCTCTGCCTGGCCCACTGCCTCTCTCTCTCTCTCTCCCATTTTAGATCCAGATCTAAATGAAGTCCTATTCTAGATCTTCATTTAGGACTTGTAGCTAGATGCATGTAAGGTTTAGATCCTCAAAATGAACCATTGGAAAACAAATATTGGCATACCAAGCTATAATATAAGGTTTAACACCTCCCATTAGAAATGCCCTAAGGTATCAACAAGCGCAGAAAACCATGCATGTTGATGTAGAAGCAGATTAATTACATACCCCAAATCCGCAATTACAATGCTGATATTATCTTGTGACTTTTTGTCCTGTAGAAAATGTGAATATCATCAGCCTTTGTAGAAAATGTAATCACTAATTTCAGTGTAAATCACAGTTTCGATCACTTGTACTATTCGTTACCAGAGCAGCTTGAGCAAGTGCGTCGCAAGTTAGCTGAAACGAGAAACAGAATGTTTATGTAGTTAGGGAGTAGTCCAGAATCAATGTACTTGTCCAAATAGTCCTATTACAGATGTTCAGGCCATTATAATATACCTGTACATCTCCACGTTTCCTAAGCTGATTCCTTATAAAAGAAACCGTATCTGAGCTGATATTCACAGTATCAAAAGTTTATAAGGCGACTCAAAATATGAGAATCGGCTGATATTAGCAAGCAAGAGTGTCACAGTACCTGTTTATGTAATCCCATAAGCCATGAGAAGCTAACAGTAGAAATTCCGAGTCTTCCTCAAGACTTGCTTGGTAAACGTTGGGAGATGCAGTAACAAGATCTACGCTGAATTGCACACTGGCGTGATCTACGCATTTTAGGCGTATTAATTAATATATTTTCTCCACATTTTTACTTTGTTATCTACTTAATTTTGTTAATTTTATTAGCTTTTACTTATTTTTGTTATATTTTTAATTGTAGGATAATTAGAGACTAAATAAGGTTATTTGCATGGGATTGCATGGATTAGTGAATGGCTTAATTACATGGATGCCTACATAAATTGAAACATAATTGAAACATGGCATAATTGCATGGAGGTAAAGAGGAGCAAGTGGTGATGCATGTACGGTTTTGAAATGGAGCAATTAGTGGAGCATAACGGAGGCTTAATTAATTGGAGCATAACGGAGGCTTAATTGACATATATGTGATTGAACGGTTTTGCATGAGGAGCATATACATGCATGGCTGTACATGCAAAGGGAATAGCTTAATGGAGTTACAGATTGAACGGTTTTGCATGGAACAACATGAACAGAGTTTAATTGCATAATTATTCTTCTTGATTAAGAATTTTTGAACGGCACCATTTTGAAATGGAGGGAGTCTCAAATCATTCCCTATATAATTAAAGAGAGCTTTGGAGGAAGAAGAAAGGATCACACATCATAGAAGCCGAAACGCTGTCCTAAACACTCCTCCCTACATACACTTCGAATCCCTCTCAAAGCCGAAGCTTCCATCTTCCTCGGATCAAGAATAATTGGCGCGCTTCGTCTTGTTCTTGAGAATCATCACTTGGCGTTCGCAGTGCGCTTCACGGAATTAAAAGTGTAACCATAAACTCTCTATCCCATCTTTGGTTTTGTAAGGATTCTTTGTTTTTGTATTGAAGTTTGTTTAAATTAAGGATATACATTTTGACTAATTTATTTATCTTCCATGTGTTCTTAGTTTTTAATCTTGATTTGTATGCATGTTTGTATGCTTAAAGCTTCTTAATGTGTTGGGTGATACGCGCTTCGTTCCTCCCTAGCATATTTTGTATGAACCTTAGAATAAATAAGGTGTTGGCGCGCTTTGTCCACCTTAAAAGCATATATATAACTTGCAGGTTGAAAGGTGAGAATTTCGTAGATGGTAAGTGGTTGAAATATGAAACCGGTGGAGGATGACATGATGTGATGATCACATGTACATATTAGATTAGGGTTTAATTTTCGTAGGAACTTAGAAAACAAACCAACTCTGCACCCCCCTAAACAAACCTAGCATAGTTATGCATGCACCCTCAATCCCCGGTTAAGAACGATCCCTACTCACCAATGCTACATCAACAAAGAAGGGTTTTAATTGTTTTCGTGTTTGATTGAGTGTTTAAATTAAGTGCTTGAAAAGACATGAATCATGGCGCAACACGAAAAGGGAAGTATGAACTACCAATATTATGTGTTCATGATGAACATGATCCAATTACAAGAGAAGCTGATCAAATCATCCTAAACTACAAGAGTACTCAAGCTAGATTCACCTACCGAGAAACAAATTTCTCCGTCCATCTTCCTTCTTCAACTCCTTTCGCCAGCATCCTATCCCAATTTTATCACAATGCAACAAGCCTCAGTATAAAAGTGTTTCTACCGAATTACGCGCGGGGGCGTAACGGGGCAGAAGCAACACGAATATACTTCTACGGATACTCCTTCCTTCCTTCCTTCTCTTGGCGCGTCCGAACGCTGGGGCTGTTCGGATGTGCTGGCGCTCTCTCCTCCTCTTCGTGCGTGCGGACTCCTTCTTTCGGGCGGTGGACTTCCTTCGTGCGTGTGTTTCCTCTTTTCTGTCAGGTGGTTGGATATGCGCGTTCGGGTGCGGCTGTTAGAAGAATACAACAATGAACAGGCGGTCAAGGGTCAAGACGGGGTGGCCCGCCTTCAACGCTCTGATGCCTAAGTCAGATGATGTATTGGATATAACAATCAATCGAACGTGCGAGTAGAGTGATATGAATCGAGTGAGTCATCTGACTCTCGATGGGATGGGATCATCTTACCTGTAGTTAATGTCTTACCTATATAGGTGGTTGAGTTTGGTGCTTGGTGATGTTCTTCGATGTGGGACTGGTGTACTTGCTGGTGCACGATCCGCACATTCGGGCGTCCCCTCCACGGGCGCGTGCGCGCTCGGAAGGGGTGGGTCTGGTGAGTGAAGTTGGAGCCTCCTTGGTGGTCTTGCGTGTGGTGTGGTAGGTGTTGCTAATCTGCTTAAGTGGATAAGTATGTTAATCGTACAACTAATGATGCAATACTAACAAGTCCCCCAAGTCCCCAAGTCAAAGAGAACTTTCTTGACTGGGGAGTTGAAAAAGGGTGTGCGATTAACAAGAATTCTTATCCGGTTGAGCAGTGGTGTATGATCCTGTAACCCCCCAAGTCCCCCAACTCTCCGGTCAAGAAAGGGCTCGCCTGACGGAGTGGAACCTGGGCGTTCGAGCTTGTACCTGTTCGTGCGATTGTGTACCTGTTCCTGTATTCTGGGCCCGGCGTCCAAACTGATGTTGCTAGTTTGGGCCCGCGCGCCCGTGGGGTGGGTCTTGAAAACATACATAAGTGCAACAGGGATATAGAGATAGGTATATAGGTATGCAAGTATGAGTGTATGGCATGATGCATGAATGTATGGTATGGTGTGCGAGTGTATGCAAATGTTGTCCGTACGCCAGTGATGGGGTATACTGCGCACGCCGCACGTCAACGGGGATGTCGTCGCGTACGCTGTAGCGTCAACGGGTCGATCAGGACCGCGACCTACAAGTGTTACAGTGCCCACGATCACGTACTCGTGCCGCCCTTCGGCCTTAGCGCGCGCAGAGGCCTCTGCCGCCTAACCCGGGAAGATTTCACGCCCGGAGAGGACGGACCCCACACCCGGTCTACGCTCATCGGTCTCGGGCCCTTGAAGGAGGGGACGGACCCCATACCCTTACCGGTACCGGAGTCGGCGAATCGATCGTTTAACGTTACGCCCACGGAGGGGAAGAACCCCACGTCCGTGCCGCCCATCGAGCTTAGCCCCGCTAATTCGGCTTGTACTTTTGCGATCGTCGAGGAGGGGCGCACCCCACACCCGCGTCGTGTCCGTGGCCTATAGGGGGGACGAACCTCACATCCCTATTAGGACTTAGTTGGCGTACGGAGGGGAAGAACCCCACGCCCGTGGTCGCCTATCGCGTTTGGCACGTACAAAGAGGGGACGGACCCCATGCCTATTGCCGTTGAAACCGATTTTAGTTCGTCAGGAGAGGGGACGTAACCCATGCCTCTGCTAGGAATGAGCTGCCGCACGGAGGGGAAGAACCCCACGCCCGTGGCACCTATCGATTTTAGGGTACCCAGAGAGGGGACGGGCCCCATGCCTCTGGTTTTGGGATGAGTCGGCGCACGGAGGGGAATAACCCCACGCCCGTGGCACCCCTAGCGCGCGTAAGAGAGGGGACGGGCCCCATGTCTGTTGCCGCCTACTGATTTTGGAACGCCCAGAGAGGGGACGGGCCCCATGCCTCTGGCATCTAATCCGGCCTGCATTTGTGCGGACGGAGAGGACGTACCCCACACCCGTCGCCTGTTGGTTCGCCTGTTGGTTTCAGGGTCTGCAAGGGGAGAACGGGCCCCTGCCTTTTCACGATAGGCAACTTGTATACTTGTGCGTACGGAGAGGACGTACCTCACACCCGTTGCTTTCAGCGCCTGCAACCTGCCAGGACTGAATTGGTGCGTCGATCGCTAATGTTTTTGCGCACACGGGGAGAACCATACGCCCGTGTCGCCCAATGAGTTTAGTGCACCATGCCTGTTGCCGCCTAAACTGTAGCGTCAGTTCTTACCGCTGTGCGCACGGAGGGGAGTTCCCTTCGTGCGCGGTGGTGTTTACCTTGTTTAGACGTGCGCGAGTGATCTGTGTTCACTGGTCGTGCGGGTAGTGTGTCTTGCCTTAGATTTGGTGGTGCGCCGATGAGGCGGTTGGGGTGACATGCCTTTTGACTTCTCTTTGGGAACCGGTGTAATAAATGCTAGCCGTCGCATTTAATGCCAGCGTGGGCCGGGCGTTTAAATGCTGCTGTTGTCATGATTGCTTGAAGGGCAGGCGTCACGCGCGTGGGCGCGTGGGGCTGGTGCATGGGTGCCATGTGTCGAACTGGTGGAGATCGTGCTTAGGGTTTTGAATTCAAGGCGGGAAGATGATGGGTTGGTACGGTTACTGAGGAGGGTGAGTGAACCGGTCTGGGCCACGCGTCACGATCCAACGGTGGATACGCGGGAGTGGACGGCTGGTGTTCGCTGGCTGACGTCGGGCGATTAGTATAAATAGGGGTGTGATCCTTGTCTTCTCTTCATCACTTTTATATTTTGCCGAAGCTCTGCCCACTGTTCCTCCTTGGTTTTCTGCTGTTCTTCGTTTTGTTGTTGGAGTTCCTTGCCGACGTTCTTCTTCTCCACCGAAAAAAGGCCGGATTGGTGAGGCTCTTTACTCTGTTTCTGTTTGTTTTCCGTTTTTGGTTTGTGTTTCTTGGATTTTTGGGTTTGTTCTGGGTTTGTTGCTTTTCAAGAACAGGGCGTGTTCTTGAGGTGGGGTGGGTTTGATCTATGTTGGGTGGTATTTGGTGGGTTTTGGTGTTTCTTGTGGTTTTTGTCTGCTGCCAAGTGTTGCATCTTTCGTCCGTGCGCCCAGTGTACCCTGGCGTGTGTCATACGAGCGGAAGTCCCCCAGTCCTCTCGCACGCACGGTACGGGCGAGTGCCCGACGGGCGCAGGCGTGCCGTCAGGCCATGCCAGCTGTGTTGTAGTTTTCTAACAAAGAATAGGAATAGGGTAATTTTACGAAGTGTTGTATCTGTTTGCTAACCTTTCGTGCGTGTGCTTGCAGTGAAGAATAAAGTCCACGGCCACCGATATGGATGAAGCGGTCAAGCGTCGTTTGCTCAGAATGCGGAGTGCTGCCGCGAAGGTCCATAAGGTGGCGGATGATGGTGGTGGCCCATTCGTCCCGGTGGATAGTACTCCACCCAAGATTCCTGTTGCAAGTGCCGCTGACCCTGTCCCGCTTGTCCAAGAGATGCAAGTGGATGCTCCACGCCCGCCACCAGGTGATGCGGCCGGATCCAAGGACCAGGCCCGGGCGGAGCGCGAACAGCAGCAGGTAGGGTGTGAACGGCGTCAGTCCGAGCGAGATGATGTCGGGGGCAGGCGGGAGGTTGTTCTGGCGCTTTCGTCGTCAAGTCGTGCGCCCGTGGCGCCTTCGTCTGCCAGTCGACCTTCGAGTCCTCCACGATACCTGTCTCATCAGTCTTCTCCGCCTCGGTCTTCAGGTCCGCCAAAGTCTTCCGAGCAAGGGGAAGGCGAGGAGTGAGCGCAGAAGCGGGCACGGACGGAAGGCTCCCTTCCTGGCCCCGCTCCGGGGTCGAGTGGTGATGTGGTGGATGGGCTGCGCCGTGTGCTGGTGGATGGTGCTGCCTCCCTTACGTCCTTGCTGCAACCGCTGGAAGATGCCACGCCTGATGGGCTGGATGCGGTCTTTGGTGCGTGTACCCGCCTGATGCAGCAGGTCTTCCGCGTCCGTTCGCGGGAGGTTGCGGAACTTGCACGCCTCAGGGCCGACGCGCTGGAGCACCGGAAGGTGGTGGAGCTGTTGGTGGCCAGTCAGGATAAGGCTAAGGATCTGGCGCGTCGGTACGTCGCTCGTGCGGACGAGGCGAATGTCCGGGCGGATGAAGCTGCTACCTGTGAAGCTCTGGCGCGGATTAACCGGGATAAGGCCTTGGCAGAGGTGGAGTGTGTACGCGGTGTGCTGAAGCGCGTTCGTGCTGAAGCAGCCGCCCGGGAGGCGTTCCTGGAGTCTGAGGTTGAGAGGCTGACGGGCGCTCAATTTCCTTCGTACGAAAGGGAGGTGGGGCCTTCTGGCGGATCTGCTGAGGCGGAGCTGGAGCCGGTGGTCATGCGGATAGATCCGGGCGAGCAAGTGGAAGCTGTTGCGGCGGTGTCGTCGGAGGAGGGTGAAGAGCTGGATGTTGATACGGGGGCGGATGTAGAGTAGTCTTCCTTTTCCTCCCTTTGTAATAGAGTAGGCTTTGTGATTGGGCGAAATGAATGAAGTTTCTTTCCGTTTGTGTGCCTTGTCATTTTTTTTTTGGCATCTTTTGAGCAATTTTACGCGAAAGTGCGCCCATTCCGTTGCTTTGAGTGGCTATGGGTTTTAACCAAGTGTTATACCTGCGCGAGCGACCCATCCCCAGTCCACCGAGTACGGGGGCGGGCGGGGTAAGGACGAACGGGCACGCAAATATAAACCAAATGGAAAAGAGCATAACAAAAGTACAATACAATAAGATTCTAACGAGAGTACTTCCCCCAAATGTTGGACGTTCCGCGGGCGGGGTGTCCCTCTTCCGTTGGATTGTCTCCCTAGTCCTCCAGTTGGGTTAGTTGCGTTCGAACGCGCTGGTCTGAACGATCGGGCGGTCCGTTTCCTCGCCCTTTCAGCAGATCATCTGAGGTGTGGTCCCTCGTCGTTCGCGCGTGGATCGCGCCTTTCGATCCGTGGGCCCCAAGGCGAGAATCTCCTCCCTGCCCCGAGGCTCTGTGGTTTCTTTGTGGTTGTATCCCCGAATGTGCCCGATCCCACGCTCGGTTGGGAATCTTCCCAAGAGCAGATGCCCTGCGATGATCAATTTTAGTTTGCAGATCCCTGGCCTCCCGAGAATGGCGTTGTAGGGGGAGGGGGTGTCCATGACGATGAAGTCCGTTCGGATCTCGCCGTGCGGGGAGTCGGGCGCGCCAATTTCGACCCGGAGGCTATCGCTCCCAATTGGATACGATGTCTCGCCCGTGAAGCTGGCCACGCACTCATGGTCCTGCGTTATCTTGCTGGCGGGCCGTCCGAGCGCCGTGTATGCGTCAAAATATATGATGTTCACAGACGCCCCACTGTCTACTATCACCCTCTTCACAAGGAATTGGTTGATGATCGCGTCGATCACGAACGGTAGGGTGCTGTCCTTCGGGTTCTCCTCCTCGTCTCTTGCTGTGAAGCTGATGGTGGGCGCCTGTTTCCTTCCTGCCTTGGGCGCTCTTCCTGCCCGATTGCCAATACTTCCTTGCTCGTGCGGTCGGGCGATGATGTTCTCTCTTTGCGCTTATCCCCGGATATCGTGTTGATAGTCCCACGGGTGCCGACGTTTGCCTGGTGTTGTCGTCCTTCCGCCCTGGGAAGGGTTGTCCGTTCGTCCTTCAAGTCCTCAAGGGCCTTCTTCAGCATAATGCAGCTGTTGGTGCGGTGGGTGGCGGCGTTGTGGAATTCGCACCATATGTCCGGGGGTTGGCCGGTCGGAGCCCCTGCCTTCGTCATGTTGTTCGGCGGCGGAAACCGATGTCGATGCAGGCGGAGCAGGTGCTCGGGTGACTGTCCGTTGATCGTAAAGACCTCCTGTCCCACCGGTTGGTAGCGCAGTGCTGGTGGGAAGCGGGCACCCTGCTGCGCTTGCCCCCGCGCCTGGTTGTAGTTGTTGCTCTGATGGTCGCGGAAGAAAGGTTTCTGGTAATTCTGTCTGCGCGTGTCCCGGTTCCTCTTGAAGCCCCCGGTTGGTCTTTCGTCGTCCGCCGGCTGTCGTGGTCGGGCGCCTGTCGCTTCTGGTCTGCTGGAACTGGGTTCGGAGGCGGACCCGTACACTCGCATCTCCACCAACGCCTTCTGTACAACCAGGTCCATGATCTCGTCGTAGTCGAGATGCTCCTTCCTCACAAGTTTCTCTATGAAAGGGGTGGCGAGCAGATTATCCATCAGGGCGACCTTGGCCACTCGCTTATCAAGGTCCCTACATGTGCTTGCGAGCGTCCTCCATCAGTTGATGTAGCTCGACAGGCTCTCATCCATCCCTTGGCGGACCTTGAGGAGGATGCCCGTGGTGTTGTATTTGCCTTGGAGCCGATAGCGCTTCTGGAAGCTCTCCGCCAGCTCGAGGAATGAGTGGACGGACCCTGGCGGGATCTCGTAAAACCAGCTCTGTGCTTCCTCCGCCAGTGTCTCCTGAAACAGGAAACACAAGGTTGGGTCTGAGTATCGGGTTCCGTCCGTGGTGGATCGAAACTCGTCCATGTGCGCACGTGGATCTCCGCTCCCGTCGAATCGAGCGATCTTCGTTATCTTCTCGTGGGGGTCCCTTCCCCTTTCCAGTATGTGTGTCGAGAACGGACTGACCCGGGGGGCGAACGTCCCGCCCTGACCGGCCAGCTTGTCCTTGCGCAAGCGCGAGACTTCCTCCGCCAGCTCCTCCATCCGAAGGATCAGAGCGTTGTTCGTTGGTGGCGCCGATTCTTCCATGGGCGAGGGCGCTCGGGCCGCCTAGACGTTGGTCCCGCCGAGCGGGTGTTGCTCCTCGCTGGTGGTCTCCTGGGTCTCCTCGTGCTGCCCCATCTGCTGGCTGATGAGTGCGTCCAGTCGTTCCTCCAACCTCTGGCGGATCTGGCGCTCCTCTGCTCTCTCGAGCACCGCCTCCCGTAACTCCTGGACCAGGCCGTTGATGCATCCCTCGCCATCGTCCCTGTCGGCCGCTAGTACATTCCGCCCCTGCGAGTCTGGCGGCGTCTCCCCATCGGGCGTGTTGCTGTCGTTAGTCACCGGGTTGAGCATGTGGACCTTTGATTTTCGTGGTGTTTATACGAGGTTTGCAATTTGTAAGTTTCCCACAGACAGCGCCAGATGTTTCTACCGAATTACGCGCGGGGGCGTAACGGGGCAGAAGCAATACGAATATACTTCTACGGATACTCCTTCCTTCCTTCCTTCTCTTGGCGCGTCCGAACGCTGGGGCTGTTTGGATGTGCTGGCGCTCTCTCCTCCTCTTCGTGCGTGCGGACTCCTTCTTTCGGGCGGTGGACTTCATTCGTGCGTGCGTTTCCTCTCTTCTGTCAGGTGGTTGGATATGCGCGTTCGGGTGCGGCTGTTAGAAGAATACAACAATGAACAGGCGGTCAGGGATCAAGATGGGGTGGCCCGCCTTCAACGCTCCGATGCCTAAGTCAGATGATGTATTGGATATAACAGTCAATTGAACGTGCGAGTAGAGTGATATGAATCGAGTGAGTCATCTGGCTCTCGATGGGATGGGATCATCTTACCTGTAGTTAATGCCTTACCTATATAGGTGGTTGAGTTTGATGCTTGGTGATGTTCTTCGATGTGGGACTGGTGTACTTGCTGGTGCACGATCCGCACATTCGGGCGTCCCCTCCACGGGCGCGTGCGCGCTCGGAAGGGGTGGGTCTGGTGAGTGAAGTTGGAGCCTCCTTGGTGGTCTTGCGTGTGGTGTGGTAGGTTTTGCTAATTTGCTTAAGTGGATAAGTATGTTAATCGTACAACTAATGATGCAATACTAACAAAAAGTCTTAACAAATCCAATCCCAAGTTTTAAGAGAATGATCACAAAGTTGAGAGACTGCACTCGTTTTTCTTTGTCTTGAACCGCATGTCACCAAAAGCGCGAGACACAGCAATATCTCCACAGATTCTTCCATTGACAATCTATAAACACCATTCATAAGTTGATCAGACCATTCGTAACATACCAATTAATCAATGTCTTTGAAGCAGTTTCTGTGGGAATCAAATTTGGCCTCATCAAGCTGGAGGGATTCTGGTCCCCCAGGTCCGCAAGCAGAAGATGTCCGATAATTGGAGTAATGGGTTTGGGCTTGTACGATTAGGGTTCCAAGTATGAATCGATTAATTTAGAGGTTTATGAAAGTATCTAGAACAATGTAGAAACCTCTAGAATGTTTGTAAGATGGTGTGACAATCCTAAAGTACGATTAGACATCAAGGGACAACCCGATCGGATCTTGAGGGATTACACGATCGGACCTTAAGGGAATAGTACGATCTGACCTCAAGGGGTTAAAAGAGTCAGACCTCGAGGGATTGGTAGAAATCCTAGGGGAAAATAGTAAGATTTGTATGTGTCTTAGTATGATTATGCCAAAGGGTGGGTCTGTGGTAATCATGAGATTTGATTGACCTTGGATATGGAAATCCATTTCTCAATGGATTCATCCTATCCGAAAGTAAAGTAATCATATTCAATATGGATTATGCTTAGACCTATCTCGATCGCTACATATAGACCATCTCTGCATGGTTTAAGAGAACGTAATTATGCCCGATTCACTATTCGATTCTTAAGGCAAGTACTGATTTGAGCGTCGGAGGGTCTAAGCACGGTACTACACCGTGCTTGGACTTGTTTTGTAGGTTTTCATGGAAGAATACTCAAGGGAAGCAGTACGACAAGGTTTCACATCATCAACAGATCTTAGAAGGAAGGTCTTCACCTTCAATAATCATAGGCAGCCCCTATGAAGGGTGATTTCATTAACCAAGGGAGCCTAAACTCAGGGGCATCTCAAATTCGCGCTCACAAATTGGTGCTTTCATTGAGAGTACTCCTACTGTGATCATTCAATGATCCTTCTGTGAAAGAGCTCTCCAACAACTCAGATCTATGGGGTTATCACCAAAACCCTAAAAAACACGATGAAGAACGACGTTTGAGAAACCCAGAAAAATATAGCATCTATTCGCCAATATTATGGAAATTCTCAAGAAATATCAAACAACAAATCATATACCGTTAGAAATCTACGGATGTCTAGTTTCCAACGAAATAAATTTCAACAAAATCGGAATTCGAAGCAGAAAGATATGGCCAAAACATCAGCCGGGGGTCAAACCTGACGAAAATAATACCGCTGCCATTGGTCTGTTTTGCGGGAGGGTTTTGGATCAACATCCAATATCCCAGAGGGGTATGACCTACGGTTGGAAATCCCCTAGAGTCTACTTTCTAACTCCATATTAATCGCATCAATCAGACGTCCCTAAAGAACAAAGATGAGGAGGTTACCAGAGCGAATGGGACAGTTTAGTAGGGGGTTACGACACCCATGGAAAATCTGGCAACTCCATAGAGTCATGAAAGCTCGAGGGTTTCCAGAAAATCGAGTTCCATAAACTAGTTTTCCAAAAAACCAACACTTCAAAAAGACGTAGTTTTCCACAAGAGCAACAGTTTTCAACGATGATGAATGACTACCGATGAAGCAACCGCTTTTATCGAAGACAATGTCTTGAGCATGGAGGCAACAGTTCCTCATGAAGCAAGGGTAGCTCTCCAAGGGGGAGGAATGATAGTTTTTACGAAAAGAAGATAGCTCTTCGAAGTGTACGAGTTTCAACAAAAACAACATCTTTTCAGCAAAAGCAGTTCTCTTCCTCAATAGCAGCAATATTCTACGATGACTTATCTTCCCAGCAGGGGTACATTGATTGGAAAGCACATACTCATAGTATGAGAAAACTCAAGGAACGTACGCTTGAAAGCCGGAAAAATATGGAAGTTCGAAGTCCTCAAGCTTTCCGTGAGGGGAAAGCTTAAGGTGGTTTTGATGAAAGGAAGGGCACGCTGTTGGAAGATCCGGAAGAGCACCCTCAAGATTTTGAAGAGTTTACTAGCTCGACCCTTATGATTTCGGAACTTGAAGTATCATATACGAGGAGGAAATGCGTAGTCATACTTAACATTTGCACGAGTAATCCCCAGGGATCAATATCCAATGGCTAGAGGTTTGGAAGACATATCCGAGTACTGAAGGAAGTTGGGAATGAATACAAAGAAGAGGAGAAGAAAGGTTCCAGGCCCAAACTTGAAAATCTGCCCATGCATATTAGTAGGCTTGACAGGAAAACTGGGAACAGATCAGAATGAGCCAGGTTATGATTTTTATATGCCTGGAAAGCCCTATGTGTCTAGTTTCCAGAACACCTTCTGGACTATGATTATCATATTCTACGAAGAAGTTATGACCGATTTAGTACGAAGGGATCAGCCTACCCGAGAATCTGAGTTTTCACCTTATCTTAGGGAGGAGCTTGAGGATGATCTTTGGGGAGCAGCGTGACAAGGGGTGATGACTAAAGTCAGGAGAGGAGGATAGAAGATGGAGGGCTGCTCTCTCTAGCAAGATCAAGCAGTTCGAGGAGGCCAACCAACGTCTCTATTTCAACAACACTTCACCATATCAAAGATGAGTCACACTTGAAAAGACCTCTCCACCACTCGGATCAATCCGAGACCCTTTCACCATGAGATGAACGATCACGATATGATAGATTGTGGATCCTTCAAATAAACACTTTATTGAGCTGGTTGACCAGAGATATTGTTGGGAGTATTTGATCGATGAGTACATGTGAAAGCTCGAAGATTCAGCGATGTCTCAAGGTAATGACAAGCGTCTCAATAATGACTGAACCTTGCCACCACCAGCTAAAGTCCAAGAGAAAAAGTACGTAGTGCTACACAGTATCATCGAAATCCCCAACTACTCTGGAGTAATGATTTTTTCGAGCAACAATTGTGTAATGGCAGAAGTGGTGGAGCTAGTGGTATCCTCCTGCTCATAATACTTGAGGTACGAATCTGGAGACCTGGAGGCATCCCCAGGTTCATGAAGCCCAAGGGCATGGCAAGAAGGCTCAAGGCATGCTGGTGATTAAGGAAAGATGAGCAAAGTTCAAGAAGGAAGGCAAGAATCACCGAACAGGGAGCCCATTCCCCGTCCTCCACCAACAAATGACTATGCCATGTTGTACACCATTCAACTAGTACCAGAATCCTCAAGAACTGAAAAAGTCTTCTGACCCACGACCAGGGAGCTCGAGGTGCACAGAGGTCAACCAGCAACCTTAAGGGTAACAAGCCAGGAGAAGACCTAAGTGGAGGTCTCCAGGCATACCCCAAGGAACATCAGTTTCATGTAGCAAGTAACAAAATAAGGCCAGAAACAAGAGGACAATTTCTAGCCTGAAGGGGACGATTTCTAACCTGAAGGGTTAGAGGCTTTTGGAGCTTGAGAGGTCAAGCAAGAGGCTCGAGGTCAGACATTATTGGAGCTTGAGGAGCTAAGGATAAGCATTATGGCTATCACAACCCTCTATAATAAACCATGTCCAACGCGGATCATGCCATCAAACATGGCCAAGGTTAGTATTACCTTTTGAATCTCGATTCATTATGAGGATGATTGAATTAAACGTGAGGATTATGTGGAGATCGATGGAGCATATTTGCTCAGAACTACAACAAGATCATAAAGTACGATGGTTTATGTGAAGTACGATGAGGAACGATAATGTGTCTGATATATTCATGTGTACGATCAAGTACGATTAACTAGTATGTTTGATTCTGTTTGATGTACGATCTAGTTAAAGTGTACAATCTGTTCGATGTGTTATTTGATTAGGGGGAGCTTAAAGCCCAAGAAAGGCAACGAGCTTGAGCGGGGCAGATGATGTTGGTTCCCATGGAAGGATCTTTACTCTGCGAGCTAATCTTAATCCTCCCAAAGGTAAATCATCCCGAGGGAGAGAAGATTAGGGAATTGAGAAGGACGCCCATGCATAGACGAAAATATTCGAAGTAAACCCCACAAGAGCTCACAGTAATCTTGGGTTAGTAAAGTCCTTGAGGTTAGAATGTACGTGGTAAGATTAACAAACACCTCAGTGGTGGCTTGGCTATATTCTGGCAAATTGGGCATTCTAAGTCCCAAGCGTATACACATGATGACGCCCTAGGGAAAAGTCAAAGTAGATGAGAAGAGTTTTGGTGGACCCCATCTTGACACTGCGGACAAGCCCCCTTGGCGAGAACTGAGCTCGAGGGTAACCCTGATGTGGTCTTTGTGATAGCATCAGGTGTCCTTGTGAAGCTAAGATCTCTCGAGACGAAGGGACTTGGTCGTGGGAAGGGTCTGGAGTACGGTGGTCTTTATACAAACCATACCACATCCCATTAGGGAGACAGTCTCAAAACCGCGAGCACCTCCCAGGAGACCTTAAGATTACCAATGCAATCTTCTTAAGCCTCTTTCGATAGCTTTTAGTACGTGTCGGGGTCTGAGAGTCGCACTGAGGCCACAAGCACTCAGAGGCAGATCTCCTAAACCCCATAAGTAATATCGATGGGCATGGAATAAAAGCACGATATGGAAAGGTACCAAAAAGTTGAGCATGATGAGCTAAGAACGATAAAGCAAAGTACGATGAACTAAGTACGATATTTACTCTTAGCATAAGAGTTTTCTGAGCTAAGGGCCCATGCCAAGATTGGAAAAAATTATGTAAGATAAGAAATAAAAGAATGATGTGTTAGATGTAAAAGGAACGATTAAGTAGACAACGTGAAAATATATCAGGTGTACGAAAAAGCTACTCAGAGGCGACCCTGGTTATGTTGAAAAAATTGAACGATTTGCTTGAGAAAGATTTGTTGATTGTTTGAGAAAGATGCATTTGATGAAAGTTTGAACAATACTTTTTGTGATTAGCTCAGAGCTCGAGGGAGAAAGATCTACTGCCCGAAAGCTTGAGGAAAATAGATGAAATGCCTCATAAGCTGAATACTTTCAGAAAAAGAAGTTATTTTCCAGAAAAGTTGCAGTTTTCCATAAAGCCCAGAGCTTTCCATGAAAACTGGGGGTGATTGCTTGAAAACTTGAGGAAAGTTGGAGGAAGGTTCTAAAAAGATGGAGGAAAGTGTTACAGAGTTATGGCAGATTACCACCATGCCTCATGAACTATTTATTCTGGAACGTGAGGTTGAAAAGTCAAGAAAGAAAGAACTATTCGTTCATGCCTGTTTGATCGAGCAGGAGGAAATGTGTTAATTTCGATTTGCTAGGTGAAAGATGATCATGTTCGAAGGAAAGCGTTCGTTTTCCCTAAGGTTTCTAAGTAAACAATCTGCAAAAACCAAGGGATTTTCCTGACCTCAAGGGTCGTTCAGATCTCAAGGATTTTCTAGACCTCAATGATTTTTCAGCAACCTCGAGGGTTTTTCATAAACTTAAGGAAAGCGTTCGTTTTCCCTAAGGTTTCTAAATAAACAATCTGCAAAAACCAAGGGATTTTCCTGACCTCAAGGGTCGTTCAGATCTCAAGGGTTTTCTAGACCTCAATGATTTTTCAGCAACCTCGAGGGTTTTTCATAAACTTTGAGGAACCTTCCAAAAATTTCAGCAGCTACTTTTTGTTGAGCATTCTCTATGGAGATCAAGTTATAATGATTTATTTGGAGTTCCAAGCTGAGGGAAGACTCCAAGGAAAGATATGAATGGATTTTCAAGCAATCCTGAGCTCGTTATGGCAGAAAGTTAAAGGGTTTGAATTAAGCAAAGTTGCAAAGCTGGTTATTATCTTCATGAACGATTCGCCTATTGAAATATTGAGGTATCTCATTGAAGACTTGTGGAAACAAGAAAGCTCGTGTGGAGAATGAGAAATCTCTTAATGGGGTTTTGTTTCCATAAGTGGATCATGGCTAAGGTATGTGTTTCTTTTCAGTTTGATTTAACATGTTGGATATTATTGCTTTGACATCTTTGTAGGCCAAATTAGCTGGAGTATGAAGCCACACCAATTAACAAAGTCTGCTTGGCGTGCCTGAGAGTATTTGTGGGAGTCAAATTTGGCTACATCGAGCTGGCCGGATGGATTCTGGTCACATCAAATTTGGCCACATCGAGCTAAATATATTATAAATTTTGTAAATTAGTAAAGGCCGGTTATAAATTGGTAATTATTATAAATTGGTGAATATTGTAAATAGGATAAAAATAATAAAATGGTAAAAATGGTAAAAATATACAAATTGAAGGTAAATATTAAAAATGATAAAAGTTAAAAAAATACTAAATATGAAAAAAATGGTAAAATAGAAACATGATAAAACCAAATAGTAAATAATAAAAATTGTAAATTGTTAAGAAAGATAAAAATTACAAATTGGTTAATATTAAAAAATGATAAATATCAAAAATGGTAAATTTTTAAAATGAAAAATATTTAAAATAGTAAATTTTGTGGTAAATATGAAAAAGAATAAATATATAGTAAAAATTGTTAAAAATAGTAAATGGTAAAGTAGTTATAATTAATGGTAAAATAAGTTTAATAGTTGATTTTTACAACTCCTAGGTTAAAATAATCCCATGAAGTAAAAAGAAGACACAAAAAGAGGCGGTAGATGCTCAGCTCCGACGTTTCGCAGAGAAAAAAATACTCTTTGACTATGTTCATCTACTGTTGGTCCCGGTGTGGGTTAGCAGAGCTTGGAAGACAACGTCGCGCCTCCTCCGGACCCTTCAGCTGGTCCTTCGGCTGCGACGACTGGGGAAATTCCTAATGCCCTAATTATACAGACCGATGACGATAACACCAATTCCAGCCGATCATCGATGTCAGAAAGTGCCCAGGAATCAGCCTCCGAGTCTATTCTCTATAGCGCGCGGCGCAAGGTCAGGAGGGCCCCGTCAGAACCTCAACCGAAAAGGACCCGAGGACTCGGCAAGGGCAGAAAATCCGAGAAGTTGTTCAAAGCGACCGGGAAATAGATCCAGTTGCCGTACGACGATTTCACCGATGACCCTCCCACCTTTCAGCTAGCTAGTCTCTCATCACACAACATTAGGGAAATTATTCTCAAGAAGATTCGTATGGTTGCGCCTAGCTAGAAGGAGTTGCCGGACTTGGAGAAGTGGAAGGTGTTTAAAGAACTCATGGTACGTAATACAATTGTAAATTCATTTTTTAATAACCAATAAAAATCGTAATTTCATAATATATACGATTATAATTATTTATTCTTTTCTTGTAGGAACAATATGCGGTGGATGGCACACTGGAAATGCTTAGACACATCAACACCACCGCCAACACCATCTACCGTGATTGGAAGTACATACTTCACAAGTATTACCTCCAATTCAGCCGCTAGCCTACCCCCGTAGAGCTGCATGGGGAAAGTGAAGATGAGTGGGAGTAGTTGGTTAACCACTTCGAAGAAGAATTGTATCGGGTTCGTATTTTTTTATTTAAATTGACGAAATCGAATAACTTATTTTTTAGTCATTTTTTAGTTTTTTAATGATTTATGTTGTCGAACAAACGCAATCGAACGTAAACAAGGCCAATCGGGAGAAGAAGGAAAAACATCATACCTCCGACTCCAAGCAGGTGATACAAATCGCCAAGGAGTACAGAGATAAGGGCTCCAAACACCCTTATCTGGATGCTAGCGTTACCACTTACGTGGCGCTTGGACTCGCCAATAAAGTGAGTCAAAACGGCGTAAGTGCTGTTTATATTTCTTCTCAATTAACGTAATTATTATTTATTATTTATTAAACTCTTGTATAAATTTCTAATTATTTAATTTTTTTTTCAGGCAAGGTTGGTAGAACTGGCGCAGCAGGAATTGGCCAACACGCAGCTTGCACACCCGGATTTGCCGCTGGAAGACCTGGTTCCTCTATCGAGGGAGAGCCAAATTGCAATCACCGATGAGGTATACGGTCGTCGAGTTGGCAAGGAGGTTAGGGGGTTGGGACGCAAGGTGCATTAAGATTTATCTTCTGACTCATCTACAGTACGCTCAGCGAGGACAAGTGCACAGGATGCGGCGGTCCAAGCAGCCCTTGATGAGGCTCGACTCGCACGAACAGAAACGTTATCCATGCGTCAGAGGCTTGATGAGCAACAAGTGAAAATAGTCAACCTCCTCACCTTCATGGAAAACCAGGTTCAACAAGATTGTCGTCCTGCTCCGACCCCACACCCCGACGACGACGACATGGTTGGAGGCGGAGGACTCGGGCGGCGGTGATGAGTACGAGCGCCATCTTCTCAATCGTTGGATATCGGGTCTCAGCGCCCGTCATGCCCTTTCCTGAGAAGAAAACGAGTAGTTCCGTGCAGTCCTCCCGGCGGATGAGGGCAGAACTGACGGGTGTGAGCGAGGCAGCCAGGTAGATGTACAATATTTCCCCTCGAACGGGTCTGGAGAGGAGTGGGATGGACGCCAAATACTCCTTGATCTGAAGGAAAGATGCCTCACACTCGGGCGTCCAGGCGACCTCCCGCTTGTTCGTTGTTCGGAGAGCCTTGAAGAATAGGGCGCATCTGTCTGAGTATCGAGATATGAACCGGTTCAGTGATGCGAGCTTGCCCGTGAGGCTCTGCAGGTCTGCCTTCTTGACTGGTAGTTTCATGTCGATGATCGCTTTTACCTTGGCGAGCGCGGCTTCGATTCCCCGCTGACTGACGATATACCCAAGGAACTTGTTGTTGGTGACTCTGAACGTGAACTTGGCCGGGTTCAACCTTATGCCGTTCCTGATGAGGACGTCGAGCACAGTCCCCAAGTTCTGGACGTGGTCGACCGCTTGGACGCTCTTCACCAATATGTCATCCACGTACACGTCCACAATGTTGCCAATCAGGCCATGAAACATCGCGTTCATGAGCCTCTGGTACGTGGAGCCAGCGTTCTTCAACCCGAACGGCATAACGACGTAGCAGTACAGTCCCTTGTCCGTGACAAACATCGTCGCCTCCTGGTCCTCGGGGTCCATGAAGATCTGGTTGTAACCCGAATATGCGTCCATCATCGAGAGGAGCTCGTACCCCGCTGTCGCGTCCACCAGCTGGTCGATCCTCGGTAGAGGGAAGCTGTCTTTGGGGCACGCCTTGTTGAGGTCGCTGTAATCGATGCACATCCTCCATTTCTTGTTGCTCTTCAGCACCATTACAGCGTTGGAAATCCATTTCGGATAGTCCACCTTGCGAATGAACCCGATGCCCAGCAGTCGGTCCACCTCCTCGTGCATCACCGCGTAGTGTTCTGCTTTGTACGCTCGTCGCTTCTGCTTTACTGCCTGGACGCCGGCGCTGACGCTCAGCTTGTGGGATATGATGTTTGTGCTGATCCCGGGCATGTCCTTGTACGACCATGCGAACACCTCCTGCTTCTCCTTCAGCAGCTCGATCAGCCGTTCGACTATCGCGGGAGCCAATGATGCCCCAATTTGGACCGTCCTCCCCGGGTGCTCGGAGGATAGCTGAATCGTCCTCAGCTCTTCGATCTCGGGAACGGGCGACACTGCAATCAGCCCGTCGCGTGGATCGTCTGGTACTTCCGTCCCTGGTGCAGGTTCCATGGCGAGGACTTCCTGCCTGTTCCGAGGTTTCGCTGCTTCTTCATAGTTGTATCCCCGGACGAATCCGACCCCGTGCTCGGTTGGGAATCGTCCCAAGAGCATGTATCCTGCGATGATCAGCTTCAACTTATTGATCCCCGGCCTCCCGAGTATGGCGTTGTATGGGGAGGGGGTGTCCATGACGATGAAGTCTGTCCGGACCTCGCTGTGCAGGGAATCGGGTGCGTCGATCCCGACCTGGATGTTATCGCTTCCGATTGGGTACGACGTTTCACCCGTGAAGCTGGCGACGCATTCGTGGTCCTGCGTCATCTTGCGTGCGGGCCTGCCGAGCGCCGTGTACGCATCCAGGTAGATTACGTTCGCGGACTCCCCATTGTCCACCAGCATCCTCTTCACGAGGAAACGATCGATGATCGCATCGATCACGAACGGTAGGGTGCTGTCCCTCGGGCTTCTTTCTTCGTCATCTGCTATGAAGCTAATGGCGGGCGCCTCCTTCTTTCCTGCCTTATGCGTCCGTCCTGCCCCGATCGTCAGCACTTCCCTGCTCGAGCGATTGGGCGACGAGGTCCCCTCCTTGCGTTTTCCCCCGGATATCGTGCTGATAGTCCCCCGGGTTTCGATATTTGTCTCGCGTTGTCGCTCTTCCGCCCTGGGAGGGGTGACCTGTTCATCCTTTTACATATCCGTGAGGACCTTTGTCAGCATGATGCAGTCGTTGGTGTGGTGGGTGGCGGTGTTGTGGTACTCGCACCAGATGTTCGGGATTCGGCCGACCGGGGCCCTGCCTTCGACATGTTGTTTGGCGGCGAGATCTGGTGTCAGTATTGGCGGAGCAGATGTGTGTTTGACTGCCGGTTGATCGTGTATACCTCCTGGCCTGCCGGTCGGTACCGCGGCGCTGACGGTAGACGGGCTTCCTGTGGCACTGGTCCCCTCGCCTGGTTGTAGCGGTTGTTGTGGTAGCTTCGGGAGGGTGGCCTCTGGTGATTCTGTCCTTGCGCGTCCCGGCTCCTCTTATAGCCCCCGGTTGGCTCTTCATCGTCCGCTAATTGTCGTGGTTGGGCGCTTGCCTTCTCCGGTCTGTTGGTGCTAGACTCGGAGGTGGACCCGTACACTCGCGTCTCCACCAACGCCTTTTGCACAATCAGGTCCATAATCTTGTCGTAGTCGAGATGTTCTTTTCGCACTAGCTTCTCTACGAATGGCGTGGTGAGCATGTTATCTATCAGGGCCACCTTGGCCACGCGCTTGTCAAGGTCCCTGCATGTGCTTGCAAGCGTCCTCCATCGGTTAATGTAGCTGGACAGGCTCTCGTCCCTCCCCTGGCGGATCTTGAGGAGGATGTATGTGGTGTTGTACTTCCCCTGAAGCCTGTACCGCTTCTGGAAGCTCTCCGCCAGCTCGAGAAATGAATGGATGGAGCCTGGCGAGATCTCGTAGAATCAGCTCCTGGCCTCCTCGGTCAGCGTTTCCTGGAATAGGAAACACAGGGTCGGGTCCCAATATCGGGTCCCATCCGTGGTGAATCGAAACTCGTCGATGTGCGTGCGGGGGTCCCTGTTCCCGTCGAACCGGGTGACCTTCGCCGACTTCGCGTGGAGGTCTCTTCCCCTCTCCAGTATGTGCACTGAGAACGGGCTGACCCGGGGGGTGAACGTCCCGGCAAGCTTGTCCTTCCGTAGGCGCGATACCTCCTCCGCCAATTCTTCCATCCTCTAGAGGATTCGGGCGTTATCCGTCGGGGGTGGCGATTCCCCTCCTGGTGTGGGCGTGCGGGCTGTCCGGTCATCAACCCCGCCGAACGGATGTTGCTATTCGTCGATGGTCTCTTGGGTACGTTCGCGTTGCCCCCGCGGCTGGCCGACGAGTGCGTCCAGTCGCTCCTCCAGCCTCTGCCGGATCTGGCGCTCCTCTGCTCTCTCGAGCGCTGCCCTCTGCAGCTCTCGGAGCAGGCCGTCGACGCGCTCCTCGCTGCTGCTCCTCGCTAGCTCTATTACCTGCCGCTCCTGCGAGCCCGGGGGTGTTTCCCCGACGGGTGTGCTGCTGACGTTAGGCTCCGGGGTATGCATGTGGGCTTGTGGTTGGTGGTGTTTATACGAGGTTTGCAATTTGTAAGCTTCCCACAGACGGCGCCAACTGTTTCTACCAGATTACGCGGGACGCAATCTAGCAGAAGCAAGTACGAGCTCTCTTCTTCCTCTCGTCCGAACGTTCGGGCTGTTCGGATGGTCAGACGCTTCTTCTCCTTTTGGGTGTGCGGGTATTCGGGTACATGCGTTCGAGTATGGCTGTTAGAAGAATACAATGACAAACAGACAGTCAGATGGTCGAGACATGAGTGGCCTGCCTTCAACGCTCTGATGCCTAAGTTAGAAGATGTATTGGATATAACAGTCAAGCGAACGTGCGTGAAAGTGAGTTGGAGTGAACTGAGATTAAGATCCTTTTACTTGCAATAAATACCTTACATATATAGGTGGTTGAGTTTGCTGCTTGCTTGTGCTCTTCGATGTGGGACTGGTTTGTACTTGCTGCTTATGTGATCCGCACATTCGGATGTGCGCCTGTCGGGCGCGTGCGTACTCGGATGGGGTCGGTCTTGTGAACAGAGTTGTAGCCTTCCTGGTGGTCTTTCAGGTGGTCTGGTAGGTGTTGATCGCCTGCTTAAATGGATAAGCATGTTTAATCGGACAATTAATGATGCTATACTAACAGACGACTTAGACATATTGTAGTTGACTCAACATAAGCTAACTGCAGTTTAAGATTTGAATTTGAATTTAATAGATTTGGATCAAATACAGTTATGACTTCATTCAAATACAAAGGGACAGTTTTCTTTGTGGAAGAAACTGTCATGTCCATTATAAAAACAAACGTTCTTGAACCTACTGTTGTATCAACGTTATTCTCCAAAATACATTGAGCCACTGCTATGAGAGTTATAAGGGTGATTACACCCTTACCAAGTAAGAATCTCATTTTAATTACCAATATTGTAGATATGAATTACGTTTATGTTTTCAATCTTATTGATCATGACTGCAGTAATTGCCATTGCAGTAAGAAACAGATATAGGCATTACATTAAGAACAACGATTAACACCTAGGACTAGAAATAAACATAAAACATTTCCATCTTTCCATTCAGAGACGCTTCGTATCTATTCCAAGTTGATAAAGCTTGTGTGTTACAGATATCCTGCTTCAACTATATCAAGGAGAAAGCAAAGAGAATGCAAATGCACAAAAAGATTGGAACGAAGACGGTACCATAAATTCAACAGATTCTAGTTTAACATGTTACAACATGATCAAGACAACATGTGCATCTAATCTATCAAGTGAATTCCTCTTTCAAGTATGAAGGTCCAGGTTTGAAGGGGTCAGATTCTTCATACGCCTCGGGTCTATAGAACCCAGCATCATTCACACGGTTGCTCAACACATGAAGAATGGCCTTCTTCTTACCTCCATACTCATCTCGATTGTTCTCCACATACTCGGTAGCCTCGGCCGCAATCTCATTCACGAAATCAAACCGGTTGTCCTCTGACAGCAGTAGCTTCTCGATATCCATTCCCAAGAGCTGTCCTCCGTCCTTCACCTTCCGCACTTGTTCCTCCAGGAAAGGCACTCTCTCCAGCTTGTATCGCAACATATCGTCCTTCTTCGTCTGTAAATCGCATAAATTCGCACCACATTTTGTCAAATGCTCAACAACACAGTATGTAAAAGGTCACATTGATCACAACAATGACAGATCGATTACAAGCCTAGCTGAAACTAAACTTAACACTAGTCAAACAAACAACATAGAGTTATAGATAGACTTATGAAACATTAACCTTAAGATGCTTCAATACTTTTGTGACATATATGTTTCTCTAAATCTCTACTATCAATCTATCAAAAGCATAAATCTTAATAGAACAGAGAAATCATAATAAAGGGTGTTTCTCAGTACCAGTTTTCTTCGCCGCCACACGCTCCGCCGACCTCTGCCGTTGCCGCCACCATCTCTCTGCACTCCAGAAATCACCTGCGCGATTTTAATTTTCAAGAAATCACCACACAACAAAAACCAGTCAATTTTCGGAAAGCGAAAAGGTAAAGAACAGGAACAAGAGATCAAACCCAGTTCAGATTTTATCACCTGCGTTCTGAAAAAGCAGTTGTTGGAAGAAGAAGAAGATGAGAGAGTGAAGAAGGATAGAGCGGAGGAAGCCATGCCTTGACTAGCTCGTGTTTATCTTTCTGGGTTTAAGTTGGTTTTTAGTGACATGCGTTTCTATTTACGATAATGCCACTATGAGTTTGGTGCAGGACCCGGACCGTATCACTTTGGGCCGGGTTGTGAGGTGATTTTGGAGCTTTACAAATGAATATGGCAAAAGATCCAAATTGACTATTAGTGTATTAAACAAGATAAAAAAATATATAGATGAACCAAGTTTCTAAAAACAAAAAAAATTAAATGAATTATATTTGTAAAATTGAACCCTTTTTATGTTCGTAAATGATAAGACATTAACATGCTTTTGAATTTTTTCGTGAGTTATAATTTAATAATAGTGACTTATGCTGTGATCATTGAGGTCATGTGTTTGAATTTCATCAACCACTAATTATCGTTTATTGTTGTTCAATTTTGGTTGAGAAATTCTATAAATGATTTTACTTTTAAAGAATCTTAAAGGGTTTACCAAAAATAAGCACATTTAAATTAATGGCTTGCTCAAAGACTCTTATCGATATTAGACCTCCATCTAGCAAACACGATTTCGTCGAGTCTGATGAGACACAAAATTAAAACTCGATGTTTCAAGATCTAAGCACCTCGATCTACCTTATCAAGCTTCTTACGTTGCCCCTTTGGCGTAATAAGTTCACTTTGTTGTTCATAACACAACATTGTTTTTTCCTTTTTCTTCAGGTATAACGTTACGTTTGTGATCTAAATCAAGCTTACTTTGAGAAATTATATAAATAATTTTACTTTTAAAGAATCTTAAATATTTACCAAAATAAGCACATTTAAATTTATAATGGCTTGCTTAAGACTCTTATCCATATTAGATCCCCATCTATCAAACACGCTTTCGTCGAATCTCGCGAAACACAAACTTAAAAATCGATGTTCCAAGATCTAAGCACCTCGACCTACCTTATCAAACTTCTTACGTTGCCCCTTTGGCATAATAATTTCACTTTCTTGTTCATAACGCAACATTGTTTTTCCTTTTTCTTCGGGCATAATGTTACGTTGGTGATCTAAATCAAGCTTACTTTGAGAAATTATATAAATGATTTTAAAGAATCTTAAGGGTTTACTAAAAATAAGCACATTTAAATTTATAATTGCTTGCTTAAAGACTCTTATCGATTTTAGATCCCCATTTATCAATCACACTTTTGTTGAGTCTCGCGAAACACAAACTTAAAAATCGATGTTCCAATATCTAAGCACCTCGACCTATCTTATCAAGCTTCTTACGTTGCCCCTTCGGCGTAATAACTTCACTTTGTTGTTTATAACTTAACATTGCTTTTCCTTTTTCTTCAGGCGTAATGTTATGTTTGTGATCTAAATCAAGTTTACTTTGAGAAATTATATAAATGATTTATAATGGCTCGCTCAGAGACTCTTATTAATATTAGATCCCCATTTATCAAACATGATTTCGTCGAGTCTGGTGAGACACAAAACTTAAAAATCGATGTTCCCAAGATCTAAGCACCTCAGCCTACCTTATCAAGCTTGTTACGTTTCCCCTCTAGCATAATAATTCATTGTTGTTCATAATGCAACATTATTTTTCCTTTTTTCTTCCGACATAATGTCGCATGTCTAATCTAAATCAAGGTTACTTTGTTAATTACAAAGACGTTTGAACACCTTAAGATGCCTAATATAAAGCTTTGTCTTGGTTGTCTCAAGCCAAATGCAAAAGTTATAAGCAAGGTTTTTGGAATCTCTCTAACAAAATTAAATCACAAAATTAATTTCCAAAAGTACAAATCTTTACACTTTATTTCCAAACATCCGTATGGTAAATGATCCAAATTATTCAAAAATAAAATAAAATAATGACATATGTAAATATGACTTTCACCAAATTTGACCACGACGCCTCCATGGAGGCATGGACATCCTCGTTACCTCACATCTTTCGTACCACATTATCCTGTTAGGTACGCAACACGACGTCGTCTACTTCCCCCATTTATCACACACTGTATTTGAAAAAAAAAAACAATATATAGATATATATGTTGCGTTGGAGAGATTAAAGTAAACCAGAGAAAATACTGAGCTGCTTAAATCTGGCCCAGCAGCTCCAGTGCTCATCACAGATTTCATTTCTTCTAGGTTTGTTTTTGTAAGTTCGATAACTGCCGAAGAAATTTGAATTCCGAAACCGAAAACGCGAGAGGAAGAAGAAGAAGACGAGGACTGATTTAGTAATTTTTTTTTTTGTAGTAGAAGCAGTAGTTTTAAAGGACAAGGACCCAATCGGAAAACCCTAAATCTTCGAACGCGCTATTGAGAAATGGACTGAGAGGACTGATTGATAGAACATGGAGAGGTCTAGATCTAAGAGGTCGTATTACTACGACGACGACAACAACAACAACAATCAGCAGGACTATGATACGGAGACAGTCGGTAGAACCAGACCTCGGTACAACCATCACTACAATAACAACAACAACAGCCACCGCCACCGTGGCAGTAACGGCGGCGGAGGTGGTGGTGGTAATAGAGCTGCGAAGGCGCCGCCGCAAAATGAGGGAGCGGCGGCGACGGTGACGACGAGTTACCGGATTCTGTGTCACGACATGAAGGCCGGCGGGGTGATCGGGAAGTCAGGCTCGATCATCAAGTCGATCCGGCAGCACACCGGCGCGTGGATCAACGTGCACGAGGTGGTCCCGGGAGACGAGGAGAGGATCATCGAGATTACCGACACGCGCCGCCGCGACCCGGAGGGGAGAATGCCGGCGTTCTCTCCGGCGCAGGAAGCTCTGTTCCTGATCCACGACCGGATTCTAGATACCGAGTTCGCCGGCGTCGGCGGCGAGGAGGACGACGACTACGGTGGCGGCGGCGGCGGAGGAGGAGGAGGGAGAGGAGGGACACGTGTCGCGACGAGGCTGGTGGTGTCGAGAATGCATGTAGGGAGCTTGCTGGGGAAAGGAGGGAAGATTATAGAGCAAATGAGGATGGAGACCAAGACTCAGATTAGGGTTTTGCCTAGAGATCATAACCTCCCTCGCTGCGTTTCCATGTCCGAAGAGATTGTTCAGGTTCTAATTCTCTTTCCGAGAAAACTTGCATGTTGTAGTTGATGCATTGATTGATTTCGGAAACTATGAACTTACAGCTAAAAATGATGGACCGAAACTGAACCTTTACTATAGAGCAATGTGTGAACTTAATCTGAATGCTCAAGAGTAATTGTGATGTGTGTATCGAGTTTGTTTAGGTTTCTGGACATAATAACTACAACAGTTTTGGTTCAATTGTATGATAATTTGGATTTTGTGGTGCAGGTAGTAGGGGATCCGAATAATGTGAAGTCGGCCGTGGAGATAATTTCGTCGCGGTTGAGGGAGAGTCAGCATCGTGACCGTGGTAATTTCCAAGTACGAGTGCATTCGCCGCCAGAACAGTTCTTTCGTGCTGCCGATGATGAATATGTTCCTCATATGAACAATGCACGTAAAGGATCTATGGATGGAGGAGGGGCTGGTTATGGACCGAGGGGTGGTCCCCATGCGAGGAACAACAACTATGGCTCCCGTTCATCTGGTTATATGATGGAACAAGGGGCTGCTCCATTGGATGATAACGTGCAGCCATTTTACGGGGAAGACCTTGTGTTTCGAATACTTTGCCCAATTGACAAAATTGATCTCGTAGTTGGACAGTCTGAGGGAATTGTGGAATTGCTTCAGAATGAAATTGGTGTCGATGTCAGGGCTACCGCCCCTGTGGCTGGCGCAGATGAACAGATAATCATCATTTCTTCCGAGGAGGTATTTTCTGTTTGTTGTACATATACATTATTTCAAACTAAGATGCATTTTCTTCTGGCTGTTGAGTGAATATGAAGTGATGATACTGATTAGTTTAGAGATGTATCTGATTAGTTGTAATAATCTGTTTTTATCGGAACTCCTCTTTGTTTCCTGGAAACACGTGGCCTGACTGTTAATTTCTTGTTTGTGAATAGGGTCCTGATGATGAGCTGTTTCCGGCTCAGGAAGCTTTATTGCATATCCAAACTCGCATTGTAGATCTCATACCAGACAGAGACAACATTATAACTACTAGGTTACTTGTCTCGTCAAGTGAGATTGGATGCTTAGAGGGAAGAGACGGTTCGTTATCAGATATGAGGCGATTTACTGGTGCGAATATACAAATTCTGCCTAGAGAAGAACTTCCTCTATGTGTATCAGGGAATGATATGCTGTTACAGGTTTGTCATCGTACCTTCTAATTTCGTCAAGTTTCCAGATATGCCCTACCCACCCGTTACGTTACCCGGAAAGACTGATGGGGTTATCTATGCATCCGATTGATCTTGGTTTGTAAAGTGGAGTTTGAACTTGATTTATAAAGTGTAGTGTGTTTCTTACTTATGAATTGATCCTGGACTGTTCAAAGTGAACGTGAATGGTGGAAGAGTCAAAATGTCAGCTCATATTCTAACTGCTAGTCACTCAAATATCGTGTGTCAGTATTTGAATATGGCATCTACATGTTCCAGTGTCATTAATCAGTTAAATGATGTTGCTACAAATGATTAGGGATCCAATAGTACAATCTTGAGATTAATAAGTAATTGGGGCTTCTTGGTGAACACGATCTGTTACACTTTTAGCGGTTCTTGATTTCTCTTTATATCAGCTGCAGATAGTAGGGGAAATAAAAGCAGCTCGAGAAGCTCTTGTCGAGGTCACATCAAGACTAAGGAATCACTTATATAGGGAGATGTTTCAGAAAGATACCATGCCCCTTGCTGCACCTGGCCCTCCGAGCAGTGCTCTAGGTTATGTAAACCCTGTTCGTGAAGGTCGAATGGGAAATGGTCCTTCAACTGCCACCTATCAGAATGTGCAAACTGCACAGCCATTAAAGGTTGGATTAAGAAAAACTCAGTTCTCTTGCTTTCCTTTTGATTCTTCCGTTCTCTACTTCTCTTCATAAAGAATTATATGGTTGGTTGTATGTTGTCTACCATTAGTCTTCTCGATGCATTTTTTGAAACCTTATCTACGTCCAGCATATATGTTTAAATCCCAGAAAAGAGACTTGTTGAGTCCAAAAGGGAGGAAATAGATTCAGAAGGAATTTTCCTTGAGAATTGATTTGAAGGCCGTCTAGGAATTTTTCCTTTCAAAGTGTTCCATGTCTCCAATTTGTGTTTTAAGATTGTAGCCCTCGTATTGTAGGAGTCTGGAGGGTTTGTCAGTGAAGCAGTAAAGCAGAATGAAATTGAACGACGTGAAGATGTTCCAAGTGGGTTGAATAGGTACAAAAACTCATGAGTTCACCTCATATGCTCTTCACCTTTCTTGATGGTTTTGCTATACAGTATATGAATATAACTTATGGTTTTTTCTTTTACATTATTCAGTAGAATACCGGTGACGCTTGTCACTCGGAGTATACTTGAAGTTGTGATACCTGCAAAGGCTGTTTCCAAGCTCATAACGAAATCGAAAAACATGCTTGCTCAGATCAGCGAGGTCAGGCCTAATGAACTCTTTGAAGTTCGATGGTTGCTGCTTTCCCTTATACACCAATCTTATCCGTGCTGATTGGTCTCCTAACTCGTCTTTTGTGTGCCACAGTTATCAGGAGCCAAGGTGACCCTAGCAGAGGATAGTCCAGAAGTAGCACAAAAGACCATTCAAATTTCGGGTACTCCAGAGCAAACCGAAAGAGCTCAGAGCTTGCTCCAGGGATTTATCTTAAGCAGTAAGTCCCATCTCTCTTTCTCTCAAAATGCATACTATCCGCGCCTATTGGTATAATCACTATAATGTTTCACTTCGCTCCCTATAATTTGACTCTTAAACCAATTGACATTTCTTCAGCACAAGACGACGACCCTTGAACGCACAAGAGTAAACATCTGTACCAAAATTTTTGAGCCAGGCCTGCCTGCTGGGGGCATTGCTGCGCTGCCCAGATCGTTTCGGAGACATGTCCGAACTATCCTGCAAGGCAAGCAAGTTTTTATTGCTCCATTCCAAGGCATATTAGAGGCTTCTTTTGTTTTTTTCTTGTACCCCCCACTGTAAATGTAACATCTGAACAAGTTTTTTTTAGCTGTAGTAGTACCTCTCTCGGCCTTGTTTGAGTTTTCCTGTATGTACTGGGAGAATCGAAAACAACCCCAGTGACGGTTTATCTTCGTTGTATCGTCAAACCATATTGATCAAATATTCTATCTGTTCTCTACAAAAGATGATGCTATAGATGTAGAAAGTAAAACAAGCCTAGTCGTCGCACATATGAGCTTAATTAGAGAAGCATGCATCTACGTTTCTCCACAGCCCAAAGCAATGCATGAAGCTGATCAGCAACCACCGCAGGTCCACCGGAGCATTATCCGAACCAATGCACATCCCTGAAAAAAAAACCTTCAATGTAAACCAATAGATAGCTCAAATTAAGATTAATAGTCATTTTTCTATCGATAGTTGTGATTAACTGTCATTAGATTTATATTTAGCGGATGATAATTAAAAATTTATTTGAATACAAATTTAACGATAATTGACCATGACTAAATACAAACTCATTGACCACCAGTCCACCACAACATGATTGAGTATATATATACAAAGCTGTTAACGTTCAAGTCATGAAAATGATTTTCCGTGGATTAAATTTTCAAGAAATATAAATAAATAAAAAATTAAATTCGAGTTTTGAAAAGAAAAAATAAAAAAGAATAGGCAATTCTCTATGAGCAGGGTTAGTTTGGACATTTCGCCTTAAACCTTCTAACTCCAAAACCTTCCTTTCTCTCACTGTAAAACCGAAAACCTTTTACTCACTCTCTTGTTCGCGCCACCAGTCACAGCTGACCGGAATCCTTAGCTTCCTCATCGCCGCCGGTACGTTTTGATCTTAATTTCAATTCTCACCCACAAATTAACACTACCCAGTTTTTCAAAATACGAAAAAATTACAAACATTTCTCTGTTTCGTTTTCGGTTTTTCCATCTCTGATTTCGTTTTCTGTGTTTTTGATGAATGAAGCTTAAAGAGAGGGCATCATGGCTTATTTACGGAATGGCGGAAATGCCCTCCTCCGCCGAATCATGAGGGACTCATCCGAATCGGAGCGTATGATGAACCCTTTGATCTTCGCTTGCCAAGGAGTTCGTCACAGAAAGTTAGAAGTCATTTTAACTACGGTGCGTAAAAATTTCTATCCTCAAACTTAGAGGTAATTTGGTGATTTTGGTATATGGGTTTGGTTAGTAGAACAGTAATTAGTGTTGGGTTGTGTAAAGATTTGATTTTTATTGTAAGTTGATTGCGAAAATTTCAGAATGTGGATAAGCTAGGGAAGGCCGGAGAGACTGTGAAGGTTGCGCCGGGGCATTTTCGTAATCATTTGATGCCGAAATTGCTTGCTGTGCCCAACATTGACAAGTATGCTTATCTCATCAGAGAGCAGTGGAAGGTGAGATCGAATGTGCTATTAGTGATGTTGATTTGTTTGTTTTAATTCGGTTTGTGTAATGGTTGTTGGCGAATGTTGGTTTGTTTAGAATGCACCGGTGGAAGAAGAAGAAGAGGAAAAGAAGGTGGAGGTTAAAGTGGCTTTTGTGTCCGAGGAAGTTAAGATGAAGGAATACGAGAAGACTGCGAAACGTCTTGATAATGCTCTTCTGGTCCGTAACTTATGTCTTATGTGTTTCTTTTGTTGTTTGCAAATGTGTTACTTTTGATAGATTATTAGGGCGATCGGTTAAAGTTTCATGTTACAGTCCCAATCGTTGATTTGCGCTTTGATATAATGGCTGGATGCTTGATAACTTACTCTCTTGGTGGAGATAGTTGTCAACTTCTCTACTGTTGGAATTTTCTGGTGCTTGCTAGAACTTTCATGCTTCAGTTTACATTGGATGGAGTATCTAAAGTTTATAAATTCTATAGGTACTGGGGAGATCCATTGATCTTAAAAAGTTCAGGACACGTGCAACAAAAGAGGATGCCATAGAGTTGCAATCAGCTGTGACGAAAGAGGATATTATCGCTGAGGTATGGATTTGTTCTTTGTTGGTCTTCAGACTCTAAACCTTGACGTATGCTATTTCCTTTTGTTTTCGCACTGATATACTATTCTGTGTCGATTTTAGGTGGCAAGGCAGCTTTCAATAGGCTTAGAACCTGAAAACGTGCATTTACCGACTCCACTGTTGACTGTGGGAGAGTATGAGGTACCACTGCGCCTTCCGAAGTCCATCCCTTTGCCTGCAGGGAAGGTTCGTTGGACTCTTAATGTCAAAATCCGGTGTGCTTAAGCATCCGATCCTTCGTGATTCGCTCTAAATGTCATCTTGCTCACAGTTTGAGTTTTTGTAATTTGAGAATTGTTGTAGTGGCTGATGTACTTTTTGAATCAAAAACTTTCCCCATAGTAGTAACTCTCTTTGCTTCAAGAATTAGTTTCTGTTGGTGTTATTATTACTTAATGCCAAAATGACTTTCAATAAAATGGTTCTCCAACATCTATGGTTCTTGGTGTACTATTTTCAAGTTGCAGCCCATCATCTCAGACCGTTTCAAGTTTAAATGAATAGCGCATGAGAGTACTATCATTTTCTTGCACACATTTGTATACTCTTCGGCTTTCACAAGCTCTTTGAGGCAGAGATAAACTACCTCAAATTAGTCTAGTTTGATATTTTTGACGTATCAAACTTATCTACCTCTCCAACATAGATTATTTCTCGTAACAAAAATGTCACATACAAACCGTTTTAAAATTTACTCGATCATGTCTGCCTTTCAATTAATTAGTCTGTGTTCAGTTGCGATCAATTACTGTGAATTTCGTGTTTAGTAGTGATAATAAATTGTTATGCAACTATTTACTCATCACTAGATTCAACTCCAACAGTAGTTGACTACACTATTGACCAACGACAACACTAGTATAATATGGTTGTGGACTTTTAGTTTGGTTCGATCCGACCCGGCCCAAATTGTAATTAGTTATCTGTTTGGCGCCGTCTAGCTTCACTCTTCTGCAAAACTCTTCGTCCTTTCTAATGGCAGCTTCTCTTGTTCTCCACTCTCACTTCTTCAACATCTACAGGTAATCTCTCTCTCTCTCTCTCTCTCTCTCTCTCTCTCTCTCTATATATATATATATATATATCTTTTTATCTCTATAAATCTTCCACATGCTTAATCGAAATGGGTGCTTCTTTATTCTTCACATAACCAAAAATCTAAGCTCACTGTAAAGATTTATATACTAAGTTCATATAATCAAAGTGCTTAACTTTATCAACAGAGGTTTGATAACAGTAGAAATAAGTATTGGGTTTCTAATCTAATTATCTTTTTGAGCAATTTAGGATAAGCAAACTGTGCTTACATCACAAGGGCATCATCACTTGCTTCTCTGTTAAAGGACTGGCCTTTAGAACATTTTCTTCAGTTGGGTCTTTGGAGAATCACGTTTCGGCTCCCAATAACATTCACAGGTGCCTTTCTGAAAGTGCTTTTCTTTTAAGTTGGGTATATTTACATGTTAAGTGCTTTGATTAGTGGCTTGTTTGGTGTTTACTAGTAGGATTGGAGCTGATTTTGAGCACTCAGGTAAAGAATCGGATTTCGAGAGGGAGTTGCAGGAGTTGGTTAATGAGGTGAAAATGTTGGTTATGAATGGGAGTAAAGATGATGTGGTGGAGTTACTTCAGGCCAATTACGAGGCTGTGAAGGAGAGGATTGATGTCGGTATTAGAGGCATTGAGGAAGCTGCTACCGTTGACGTTGTAGCTTTGGGATTCATGGCTATTGGCGACTTTAAGTTTGTTGAGTCGTTGCTGGATATGGTAAATTTCTTTCGTATTAGCTAGTTACGTATGTCTGCAGCCTAATCAGTTCAAGATAATAAAACATCATAAACTATCAGTCATTAGAAATATCTTCCGTGTGTTATTAGATGTGAAGCTGTTGTAGTTGTGACATTGATCCATGTCTATTTTGTCATAAAATTCATGGTTTTATCGAAAGGCAATATGTAATTTTTTGTGTGACCAGCTATTCCACTTTTCATTGATGCATTGTGATTGGTGCGCAGTTGAATGAGATTGTTGACGGTCTGAAGAATGATGAACCACTTCTGGATTCAGTTCTTGTGCATATGGGAAGCATGTATTCAACTTTGGGCAAGTTCGAGAAATCAATGCTTGTGTATAGGAGGGCAATTGATAACATGGAGAGTAAATATGGTGAGTACTTTCATGTTACTTGATAATTGAGGTGGCTGTTTCCTGATGCCTGATTTATAAACATGTATACTATTATGAGCATCGTAGAATTGATTAAAGGATTTTTCATTTACAGTAGTATCTGAGAGAACTACAAGGTTGATAAACAATGAGACCATTGTAAATTTCGGTCACTGTTGTCTGCAACATCTGGAGTTTTTTCTATGATATTAAGAGGTTTGTTGTTGCATTTTCTTCAGGGAAAGATAATGTTTTCCTTGTCACACCGATTTTGGGCATGGCAAAGGTTCTTAGTTCAATTGGAAGAACCACGAAAGCAGTAGATTTCTACCATCGTTCAATAAGTCTTCTTGAATCTAGCAGAGGTGCTGAAACCGAGGATATAGTCATACCTTTGTTTGGTCTTGCCAGCCTTTTACTCAAACAAGGGAAACCGAAAGAGGCAGAAACTCCTTTCCTAAGGTTTAACTTTTATCCGAGGCTCTTGTAGAATAGCTTTACTTTGCTTTTTTCATGCATTGACTGGCAGGTTTAGTTTGATAACTTGTTCTTCTTGTCTTTCTTTTTTAAGAATTTTGAACATATATAAAAAATTATATGGAGAAGACGACGGAAGAGTTGGCATGGCTATGAGTTCCCTGGCCCATGTGAAGTGCGCAATGGGTAAAATATTGCAATCTCTCTCTCTCTCTCTCTCTCTCTTGCTCTATTTCTCTCTAAACCTACAATATACATATGTATATTAGCATGCATGAACTTATGTGGTAATTTGTTACAGGCAAAGCCAATGAAGCAATCGATTTATATAAGAAGGCTCTAAAGGTCATCAAGGATTCCGATTATCTGTCTTCAGATGACGCCATAGTGGAGAAGATGCGGATAGATTTGGCAGAATTACTTCACGCTGTTGGGAGGTAAAGTCAAATTCAATGCAAAGTGTCATAGTTGCTAGATTTATAAATGAAATTAAGCCATGACGTGTATACTGTTTTGTTATTATGTGATTGTGGTGGTGATTTGGTTTTGTGGTACTCTATGACTATGACAATGACTGCATATATTGCCAATGGAAAATGTTGGTAGGCAGTACACTTGGGTAGAGTTTGTAGCTTTCAGTATCAGTCACCATATATGGTTCTATGTCAAAGTTTAAATCCCACAAGCCTAGACTATACAACTTGCAAGTTTCAAACTTTGCCTTTCGCTCATTCAATTTTGGTTGTTTCCAGGGGAAAGGAAGGCCGAGAGCTACTGGCGGAATGCTTGTTGATCACTGAGACACATAAGGGAAAAGAGGACCCTAGCTCGGTGACACATTTAATCAACCTTGCAATTTCCTATTCGCGCTCAAAAAACTATGTAGACGCGGAGCGCTTGCTCAGGATGAGTTTGCAGGTCATGGAGAAAACAGTGGCCTCCGATGACCAATCCATCTCGTTTCCAATGTTGCACCTTGCGGTCACTCTCTACAATCTAAAACGGGATGAAGAAGCTGAGCAGCTCGCCCTCCGTGCTTTACACATTCGCGAGAAAGCATTCGGAAAAATCTCCCTTCCTGTTGGTGAGTACGTTTTATTTTTAGTTCTTTTCTCAAGTAACGTATGATCATAATGTGTTCTGTCTAACATATTATGATGTTCTATTGCAGCGGAGGCTCTCGACTGTTTGGTGTCGATTCAAACACGATTATCAAGAGACGACGACGAAGCATTACTCGAGCAGCTGAAGAGGGTCCTGAGCATCCAAGAGAAAGAGTTTGGCGACGAGAGCCAGGAGGTCTTGACAACCTTAAAGAAAGTTGTGTTCTACCTAGACAAGCTAGGAAGGAAAAATGACAAGCTCCTCTTGCAGAAGAGACTCTCTTCCCTTAGACAAAAATTCAAGCAACGAATTCAACTACAACAACAATAATAAATTGTTATTATTACAAATTATCTTCATCATCAAAGTCAATGCCAAGTTCTTCATTTGCGTCACGCAAGCATTGTAGGGACCAAACGACAAGTCGTTTAAACAAGAAACTGGGGTCTAAGGACAAGAGTTGATGTGAGATATTTAGGCCATGTTCATTGAAATAGAAAACCTCTCTATGGTCACATGTGTACTTTGCCAATTTGCTAAGCAATTGTGAGACAAAAAACCAGTTGAGAGTTAAAAGGACCACTTTGGGGAGTTTCCCCCCACCAAAACCGGACCCATGTTTCACAACACTGTACATTGGTACACAAACCAGTTAGTTCCAGTTGTAACAGAAGTTACTAAATCGCGGTCGTGCGTAGTTTTACTAAAACTTTCCTTTTTCATCTTTAGGATATTTTTTTTCATAATTTTTTCACACACTCGGAAATTGGATATGCATTATTATAGGCAAAACGGTGATGTAAGAAACCAAGCAAAGAGGGGTCATTCTCTCCTGTCTTCTGTGTCTGTGTCTGTGTCTGTGTTCTTCTTCTTCTTCTTCTTCTTCTTCTTCTTCTTCTTCTTCTTCTTCTTCTTCTCTGGATCTAAGAAAAAGCGTATGCAAAATTTAGAGGCACCCATCTGCTTTGTAAGGTAGTTTTCTCTTTGTTTTCCCAGTTCTGTTTGTCTGAAATTTGTACTGATTCTGATGAAAAGCATGCATCTTTGTGAATTGCTGGATCAAAGTTTGAGTCTTTTGAACTTCTTTTGTGTTTGAAGTTTGTGTTTCAAGGAATGATTTTGAGGTGGTTACTGTTAGTTTGTATGAGAATATTGGGATGTATATGATTTCTGTGATATGGGTTTGGTTTTGGAGAGGTTATATATGTGAAAAACTTGGAGAATTTGGATGGAGTTTGGATCCTCTTTTGTACAATGAGTAAGGGAGAGTTTTAGATTTGTTTCTGTTACCTATTTAGTTTTATAGGGTTGTGTGAATGAGGTTGTGTATTGCTTTCTGTCATAGGCACTAATGGGTTGAATTGAAAGTGTGTCTTGGGTTGAATTACAGGTATATATATTACTAGGTTGAAGTTTAGGTAGTTGTGTGTGTTGAACTGAAAAGTACTGATTGGTTTGGTGACCATGGTTTTTTTCGAGTTAGATCATCCGACTTTGGGTCTTCATTATGGAATGTTTCTGAATGTTAATTGGGATTTTGATTCAGTGGAACATTGAACTTATACGCATAGTTTAGTTTGATCTGTCCATCGATGACTTATAACGGATTGTTACTTTTGTCGGTTTGAAATTGTGATGTGCATAGATAAGGTAATGGCAGCAGGAGAAGCACGGACTGAATGGCAGCATAGATCTAATTATTGTTATGTCCACGGAGATGTGAGGAGCGCTCAAAGATTTTCGCGTCGCCCGTCATCATCTTTCTCAAGAGAATCTGATTGTGGTGGAAATGAGAATGGTTCGAATGGGATTGATCACCTCATCCCGGTTTGCATGCCTTATAACTCGAATCCTGAACTAACGCGCAGTAGTAGGTGGTGGTTGAACCTGGAACCGAACTTTGGGTCTCCGAGTTATGAACAGTGTAAAAGCCTGGAAGCTGAACTCGAAGATTTGACGTCTGGATATGTGAATAAAACTGCCATCATAAGCGATTATTATCAATGTAAGGAGGTGTTTAGTACTCAAAGTGATCACGAAAAGAATGTTAATTCTTTTGTGGAGCAACCGTGCATGGTTTCTGTTCCGAGCCCCAAAAGTGATCACAGTAAGAAAATGCAAGAACTCAAGGCTGGAGCTGGCGATGTTCCACAGTTGCATAAGAAAAGGGATGCAGGGGAGTTTTGGTACTCTGATGATGATTTCATGAACTTGGATTCTTTCACAAATTCTGAACAAGACATGAAGCTGTCTTCCGATCTGGACTCCCAATGGGTGGTGAGTGAGAAATCTGAACCTTGGTGGCGCTCTGCTGGTAAAGACGAGTTGGCTTCCTTGGTTGCACAAAAGTCACTCGAGAATTTTGAGAACTGTGATCTTCCAAAGCCCCAGATTAAGCATCGGAGGTTGGGTCCTGCTTCCTCCTTTCTTGATCCTAATCTTTCCTTAGAACAGATGGCTGATTCGAGCTTCTCCAATATCGACTCTTACTCTCGGGGAAGTTTAACATCAGGTCACTCAACACATGTGTCGGACAGTCCATTAAGGTACCTTTTGTGTCTTGAACTTTCTTTTACATTGTTACCTCGAGAACCATCTTTTTTGTACATGTGTTGTTGCGTTTGCATTTACGTTTACATGTTAATGACTGCCCTTGATGTGAAGCTATATGCCATGATTTCTGTTTTCGATATGTCAATGAAGCACGTTGTAATGTCTGGATATTTATGGAAGTTACTGCATGCTGAGTCTTTGAATAACTTTTTTTTATCGGATGCTTTCTGTTGGTTAATGTTTACGAGTAAATACTCTAAATGTAAAATGCTATGTGTTTATTTTCAGCCACAACAATGGTTCTGCTGCGGCGAGCCAAGACGAGCCAATAGATGAGCGAAGTAAAGCACAGCTGCTGGAAGCTTTGTGTCATTCCCAAACACGAGCCAGGAAAGCCGAAAAGGCAGCACAACAGGCCTATACTGAGAAGGAGCACATCATCAGTATGTTTTTCAAACAGGCATCACAACTCTTTGCCTACAAGCAGTGGCTCCAATTGCTGCAAATAGAGAACTTCTGCCTGCAGCTCAACAACAAAGACGGCTTACCATGGTCGCCATACAAAGGCAGACCCGCGAAGAAGAAGGGTCAACGCAAGGCGGGGAAGAGAGACGGTAGGGCAAGTTATGAGTTCAGTAAGGGCATTGTTGCTTTTGCCCTCGGATTAGGCCTTGCCGGTGCAGGTGTGCTCCTCGGATGGACTATGGGATGGTTGTTTCCATCTGCTTAGAAAAAACTCGTCGAATAATCGTCATCATCATCGCCTTGTTTAGTATCGCGCCATAGTGGTAATTACTACTAAGCTAGGAGTTCAATATCAGATTAGTTGCTCTAAGTAAGTATTTCACTTGTTTAGATTTGTTGATTGTGTATATATACATGGAGACAGGTTACTATTTTCATTCTGTAAAAAATATGTAATGCATCTGTAGCCAATCTTTGTTTCCATTTTCTTAATGTTGATGATTGTGAATATATATACCTCTTTCTAACTCTACTTAGTGCAGCTCAGAATCTTAAGATTTTTAAAAGGAAATATGTTAGGCAATAATGTGATTCATACTTCAATGTCTAGTTGGATTCAGCTGCTGATTCCATTATTGGATAGGACCAATTATTATTATGAATCTTATCTGCCACGATATTCCCATCCAACCAACATCTATTATTCCAAAAATAAAAATCACGAGCTACATACTATTCATATGCTCCCAAATCTTGGCATCTAGAGTGTTTGTCTTTACTTATTATACATCATACTCATAGAGAAGTAGCATAGTTTATCTCTAATTTGGCTATTACCTCACAAGTACTTATAGAAAATGTGTATCAATAATGTGTTTAGTTCCAATTATAGGTCGGATTTGCTCAGTTATGTTTCGACATATCATAAAAACATGTCGTCGAGATGGTTAGACCGTTTCAGTATAAAATCTCGGTGATTATTTATAAAGTAACAATTGACTATAAAATTAGTTAAGAAATTGATTCAAATCATCATATGAGCCATGCCATTGGAGCAAGGTGGACTCGATCACACATTCATATATTATGGTCGGAAAACTATTACATCACAAAAAACTTCTAGAAAATGTGCCAATATTGTTTTTAGTTCCACATTTAGGTGGAATTTTCTCAGTTATGTTTCGATATCTTTATGTCGAGGTGATTAACACTTTTTCGATATAAAATCTCTGTGATTGTTTATGAAATAACAGTTGACTACGAAATTAGTTATAGAAATAAATTCAAATCATCGTATGAATAATGTCATTGGAGAGATGACACACTTTTACACCAACTGTAAGATTAATCTAAACTAAAACTAGATCGATTAAAAATATCATCGACAATTTGAATTTACGTTTCGACATATTATTTTTCGTATCAAAATGATTAGAGTTTTCTGGTATAAAATTACCGTAATTGTTTATAAAATAACAGTTGATTATAAAATTAATTAAGAAATAGATTATCACCATATGGGAGAGCCATCCCATTGGAGATAGCACACACTTTCTATACCAACCCTAAAGATTAATCTAAACTAAACTAGACTAGATTAACTTAGACTACATGCTTCCGAGTGTGTTTCCTTCATTGAGCTTGAGTTAGTTGACCTTTGACCACATCTCTATCTCTTTGAAGATTTGGCCGACTACTTCCTCCCTACAACCGCTGACCACACGCCACGTGTTCCCGCCTAATATCTCCCGTTAAAAGCCAAAGAAATCTCCGACGCGAAAAATTCTCCGTTCTTTTATTTTCTTCCGAAATCTCAGCAAAAAAAACAGGTTTCTCCTTCTCTCGAAAACTCCACATCATTCTTATCATCATCATCATCATCATCATCATCATCAATCAAAAACGATGCCGTTTTGCGAAGTCCGGTCGCCGCAAAATGCCGACGACGCCGCTACCAAAATCTACTACCGAACTTACGGCGGCGGACCCACCAAGGTCCTCATGATCATAGGTTCGATTCCCAATGCTTTCTCTCTTTCTTGGCATTTAAAGTTTCCATCTTTACAATTTTTGGCCGGATTTTTTTTTGAAGATCGGATTTTTACTTTTTTGGTTGGTGCAGGATTGGCGGGAACTCACGACTCGTGGGGCCCACAGATACGTGGGCTGACTGGTTCGGTTACTCCGAATGACGGCGATGATAGTGCGGCGGATGACAATGAGGCCGGTTTTAGCGGCGGCGGAGGTATCGAAGTTTGTGCCTTTGATAATCGGGGCATGGGTCGGAGCTCCATACTCACCAAAAAGTCCGAATACACGTGAGTTTTGGTGTTACTGATTTTTCATATAGTTTAAAGCTCAAGACTTTAATGAAATTGATAATAAAAATTTGATCTTTTTCTTCTCTACTTTTATTTGAAGTTTCAAATTGTGCTGGTTTGATGAAACATGGCAGTTGAATCGATAGTAGTTGTGTTTGATGCAGAACGAGGATAATGGCGAAGGATGCGATTGCGGTGATGGATCATTTGGGATGGAAACAAGCTCATGTATTTGGGCATTCAATGGGTGAGTGAGTTGAGTCTTGAGTTGTTGTTGTTGTCGTCATTTTTAAAGTTTACTACTTGGTTATAGTGCTTACATTGAGCTTAAATGGAGTTTTTGATTAGATCATTGTGTGTGTTACAGGAGCTATGATAGCTTGTAAGTTAGCGGCTATGGTGCCAGACAGGGTTTTGTCGTTGGCTCTACTTAATGTGACCGGAGGAGGTTTTGAGTGTTTACCGAGGGTGTGTGTAGATATCGCTTGAACTTTGTAGAAAGTGTGTCTTGAATTGTTTCCGATTGAGTTTCTTCTTCTCATTGTTAGAGTCAATGTTTTGCAGCTTGATCGCCAGACGTTGTCTATTGCTATTCGTTTTTTGAAGGCAAAGACTCCTGAGCAAAGAGCAGCTGTTGACTTGGACACTCACTATTCGAAGGTTTTAAAAGCTCTTCATCTTCTCTTGTTTATGTATGTTGCTCGATATGAATTGTCAGCCGGATGAAGAAAGATTATTACTAATACATGACTGGCTCTATTGTTGTACAGGGGTATCTCGAGGAAAATGTGGGATCCAACACAAGACGAGCAATTTTGTACCAAGTAAGAACTTTTCCCCTTCACAGATGAAACCTGATAATCTGATACTCCTTAAACTTCGGGAAAATGTAGCATCTTATCAACCAATCGGAATTACAAATGTTGTATAGTAGGGACTTGTAATTGGTTGAGGCTTTGTGATAGTTGTATTGTAAGAAATCTTTGACCTAATCAGAAATTTCTCTCCAGGAATATGTGAAAGGTATATCGGCAACTGGGATGCAGTCTAACTATGGCTTCGAAGGTCAACTCAATGCATGCTGGACACACAAAATGACACCAACCGAAATTGAAATGATCCGCTCTACCGGATTTCTAGTTTCCTTCATTCATGGAAGGTGCAGTCATAGAATCCGACTCGTTTTTAGTGTCTTCAGACTTCAGTACTTATTGTTGCTCTTGTTAATTTCTGCATCAAATATAACCAATCCTCTCTAAAAACCAATCCCATTGCGGTGTGGTATGTCTTGTGAAAAACCAACTTAACATCCTTAGTAACTGTACAGGCATGATGTCATTGCTCAAATATGTTATGCAAAGAGACTCGCACAGAAGCTACATCCTGCAGCTAGAATGGTTGATCTTCCTGGAGGGCATCTCGTCAGTCACGAGAGGACAGAAGAGGTATTTACCTTATATTTGAATCACGTCACTTGGCGACGGTAGATTATATGTCAATCATCCGTAACAGTGGACTTTGAGTTCTTCTTTTATCAGGTCAATAAAGCTCTTATTGAATTGATCAAGGCTTCAGAAGCTAAGACAGAACCACATCATTGGACAAATATGCCCGAGAAAAGTTCCGGTAAGGAATTGAAGTTCAAGGTCTTCACCTTTTATATGCCCGAGACCTCTTTTGTGTATGAGTGCTGATCTGGTGCTGTTCTTTGGCAGGGTGGGTAGTTACCAAGATGTCGTTTATAAGAAAAAGTAACGGTGAGGGTAGTCGTGCATCTTCGGCATCCAGTTTGTTACATAAGCTACATATGTTCCTCTTGTACCTCTTTGGTCTCATTGCACTAGCATTCGAGAAGGGAATGATGACTTTCAGAAGTATAAAACCAGCTAGAATTGCACATTCCGTCTCATAACCAGTTGGCCAATCGAGTCCCCAAATATTTCACCGGTAATAACGCTTTCTTCCCTCACCAAGAATCATTTTTAATCACGAAAAAACATACGTTGAGCTTGACATAGGAGTTTTTTTCAACAGGGGCTCATCGATTTTACATTCTATTGGCCAACGAGAATTGCACCATGAAGTAAATGCTGTGAAGATTCGGGAGTTCCCAGACACACACACACACACACACCAGAGTTCATTTAACATATTGAGGTCTTTCGTACACAATAAAGACTTTAACAGTCGGAGGTAAGAAGTGGAGTCGATCGCAGCAGCCAACATTATTCGGCAGTTCCTGATCCTCATTCACTTGCAACAAATACATACAGATTCACACCTTCATCAGTTCCCTCCAGAAAAAAAATGAGAGGAACTGTATATAGGCTATCTCTACTTGTATCTATATATTGTTCATCATGTAATTCACTCAGCAGAAAAAACACTGTAACTGATGACTCTGAGAATCTTTGAGTGAAGTTATAAATTAAGCAGAAGTTTTGGTTTTCTCAGCTTATCATATATATTCTTATAAATCTATCTATTAAGTTGACAAGTTTTTACTTCATACAAACTAAATTAGCAGGATGAGTATGATATGCTTCTAACACAGAATATAACAGATTACTAATTAACAGATAACTCATAAACATAACTGCACATACCTTTCAAGTAAATCAACTAAGCATGCCTTTCAATACTCGGGAACACTATAAAACTTTCTTGAACAACATAGCATGCACGATAAAGTTTCCGAGAGAAGAATCGATCGACAGAACTCGAAGAAGAAAAAGGATGATGCTACACACAAACTTACAGAGGAGAAAGAAGAGAGTGATGTACAAAGATAACAAGATTCTCAGCTTGTGCTGAACAAGATGCTATCTCTAAAGCATTTTTAGACTTTTTAAGTTTGTTATAGCATGGAATATGCCATTATACCAGAATATTGTAGTTTACTTCAACTCTTGGGGTTAACTTTGTCTTTTCAGCTGTCAAGTACTCTACGACGTCGTTTACTTTGTTCTGTAAAACCCTGAATTCTATTTTGCCTTAAACCCCAATTTGCTTATAGGTTTCCAAACTTGTTGAGTTCCAGATAAAAATGGCTGCTATAGCTCTTGAGAAGGAAGATGGTCAGACCCAGTGGGAATTCAGCTGGTAAAATACTCTCTACTTTGTCTCTATGAATTCAAGTATGTATTTTTATGTTATGATTCTGCTCTAAGGTTTTGATTTGGACCAAAGCTTGTAGATTTCTTTAGTGAATATTGAAATAGGTTATAAAGTAAGAAGATTTGCTTAACAAAACTAAGCCTTGACAAAAACTGATATATATTGTTGATGATTGAAAGTTATGTAGTCTCTGATATGTGTGTGGAGTTCATCATTTTGTTTGTGCTAGTTTGTGTTTTTTGTTGGTAGTTTTGGGCTAATTTTTGTTTCTACTGTTGGGTATATATATGTGTGTTTGGATTGTATTCTTAAGATTACGAGGAACTCCGAGTACTTGGAGTGAGAGTTTCCCTTTTGTATATACTACCGAGTGAACCGAACCGTAGGCATGCTGTTATTTACTAGTGTGAACTGATGGGGTTTGCACTTCGCAGTGCATGTTAGTAAGTAGTTTTCTGGTTTCCTGATTAGGTAGGAATAATAGGATAACGCGTCTTGTTTCTGTTGATAACTCTAGGTCCTTTTTCTTTACGAATGTTATTGTAGTTTGACTTTGGGAAAATCGTAGAAAATCAATGGCTTGATATTTTTGGGTTCCGTCAGTTGGTTCAGGTATGTTCTGAAGGTGTTAGAACATGATTGGACCCACCGAAAATGGCCAAGGGCTATCGCCTAGATGAATTTGGTTCATTGAAGTAATTTGCAAGTGTTCGTTCAAAATATTAGTCATGTTGTAGCCTTGTGTTAGTGCTTTTGTTTAAGTCCAGATTGAGGATCATGTTTCTCCGTCAAGCTGACGTCATATGTCCAACCCCATTGTACATTCCATCTGAGTTTGAGTCTTCGAGATTTGCTTAACCTAACACAGTTATATTCTGCAGTGACTTGGAGGTAGATTACGAGTGAAAAATTGCTTCTATTGTCTATACAACACTAGCTGTTGATAAAGACGTAAATGCTTCATATTGTCAAACTGCCTCTATTTTCAGTACATATTGGTTCATCGAGCTGATTATTTGATTCCATTTGTGAATTTTTAGTTGCAACCGGACAAATTGAAAAAGGCAGATGTCTGTATCTAATGGAAAGCTTTTGGTGTAAGCACTTAATTCCGAGGAACTTTTATGCTATCTTTCAGTGTTTGCCGACTTTTATTTTCGGCTAACTATCCGACTATGTCTGCACAGGCACTTTGAGGCTGTTGAGGCAAGATTTCTCCGAGCATCTTGTAGTGCTTTCGTAAATGTTAAAACACTCGCTACAAAAACAATTGAAGAATTTGGGAAGGGAATGGAATTGTAAGAACTATATGTACTTTGTTTCAAGTTGATCTTTGCTAGTTGCTGCAACACACAAAGTTCAGTGTTGGTGGAACTTTCTCAAAGCTGAACTATATGCATTTACTCTCTTTTTTCATGACTGAATGATGCTTATTTCATTTGTTAATTAGAGAATAACTGAGAATTGTTTCATTCATTGTTGGGATATTTGTGAGTAGACTCCAACAAGCTTGGGATAATTTCTTTTGTTTTAACGGGCTTGGGCTGTTGGGCCACTCAACCTTTGGGCCTGGGCTGTTTTGGTTTGGACCATTGAGTTTCTATCTAGACTTTGGTTTTTTGCGTTTAGCTAGGGCTGATGCGGATGAGCGGCGAGTCACTCCAATATAATTTGGGGTACATAGGTAAATACGGTGTGAGATTCCGAACTTTTTGTCTTTTTTTCCTATACCTATATGTCTAGCAATGTAGGTACTTGTGCGGATATGTTATAGTGTAGTTTACTCTAGAGTTTTTTTTACCTAATCGGATGTTCCGGTGAACTTTCTGTACTTTACCACAATATCAATTCTATCGTTACCTCAACAACAAAAAATATTATTCTTCTTCAAATGTTCTGCAAGACCAAAACTAAGTTGTGCTTGGAGGTCATGTTAAACCACTTCTTCTTCGTGAACTGTTGAATATATTCAGGCTCGACTCTAATTAGGGTCGGGTTCTCAGCTAGATTCGAATCAGAATGTGTAGTTTCCCACCAGCTCGACCACCAGAAATTAGTTAATAGTTATTGATCTATCTAGCAATAAGCCAACGGTCACGATTGCACCTATAGTATACAGAGCACAAATATGCGAAGATATTTGTTTCAATTCCAACGATTTTGCGATTAAATAAATAGTGAATGATAATTTTTAAAAACGTAAATTATATTTTATACATTTGTGCGCCGCACATTATAAAACTAATCAAATGATCAAATGGTCAGAGCTTTTAGTCATGTTATTAGCATGTGAAACGCAATGTTGGTTAACTATAAATCCAAGTCGGCTATCTTCTCATACCATATAACAAAGACCTGCAAGGTGTTCGTTCGTTCTAGCTATATAAAAAATTAAACCTGTCATAATTAAAAATAAAACACCCATACCTTGAGCCACGTCTTAGTATGATATCATATTTTAATATACTGTTCATCATTAATGAAGTTTTGATTTGACTCCCGCGCTGCATTATTGAAGTTTAAATTGTTCTAATTCCCGATTGGATCTACAAGTGTTTCTTTCACTATTGGGAAGTTGCAGACTTTGCAGGTAGTACCTCATATTCTCAAACAGCTTTGGCAACTCAAACTTAGTTCTGTTTTCCCTGTGTAAGTTTCTTCAAACTCGATCAGCTTATATCTTAATGTCTCTATCTGTTTAGGTTTAGCATGCACTTTGTTTTTTCATCAGAACTTAGGCTAGTATGTATATATGTTATATATGCACATGTAACTTGATAATTTTTACAAATTTCTAAGCACTTACAGTATAGTTTCTCATCGATCGTTCAGGAATTTAATCGACTAAGTTTAAAGGTGTGATCGATTCTAGAAGGACTCGAAAAATGTCTGATCCGAGCATCCAAAATGATGACAGCGTGACGCTAAGGTGAGTATTGTCGAAATTGTTCTCTTATTATGTTTGCATTTTGCAAAATAGTATTCCTTGACGATTGTGATTTTTTACCACATTACTTTGTAATTGATGTACATATCTCAATTGCGTTTGTTTCTACCGGATCACGCGGGACGTAATCAGCAGAAGTAAGTACGAGTGATCTTTTCTTCTAGATGTCCGAACGTTCGGGCTGTTCGGATAGTCGGGTATTCTCTCTCTTCGGATGTTCAGGTTATCGGGTATGCTGATGCGCACGTTCGGCTTCCTACTGTTAGAAGAATACGACAAACGGGCGGTCAGGAAGTCGAGACAGGGCTGGCCTGCCTTCAACGCTCCGATGCCTAAGTTAGAAGATGTATTGGATATAACAGTCAAGTGAACGTGTAAGAAAATAGGTTGGAGTGTTTACGATTGGAATCCATGTATCTCCTCCTCCTTCTTACTTGTAGTAAATGCCTTACCTATATAGGTGGGTGAGATTGTTGCTTGCTTGTGCTCTTCGATGTGGGATATGGCTGCACTTGCTGTCATGTGGGCCGAGTATTCGGATGTGAGCTTGTCGGGCGCGTGCCCAATCGGATGGCCTCGGTCTTGTGAGTGAAGTTGTAGTCCGTTTGGTGGTCTTTCGGGTGGTCGGGTAAGTGTTGATTACCTGCTTAAGTGGGTAAGTATGTTTAATCTATGAACTAATGATGTTATACTAACAGCGTTAATGCAATTCCGTTTTTCTCTCCCAAAAAAAAAATCAGCCTTGAACGGCAAACAAATTATGACTTCAAATCTCCTAATCCTCTGTTGCAAAGAAGTCGACCAACACCTGCACCAGCAAAAAGAAACAGATGGGAAAAAATGCGATCCATTCTTAAACTAGTTGCGGAAACTTTGAAACCATGGTGGAGTAGGATATCTGTCATTGCATGTGTGATAGCTATCACACTGGATCCGCTCTTCTTTTACATCCCATATATTGATGACGATAAGAAGTGTCTCGGAGAAGACAAAGGGATGAGGAATGCAGCTCTCATTTCGCGATCACTCACAGATATCACTTTCGTAGCGAATATCGTCTATCAATTACATGGAGCAACGAATTTTTCAGGCTACAGGTGGGATCAACACCAGCGGCGCACCGTGATCAGCGCTTTGGTGCAATTACATCAAGGGAAAAAACATGTTACAGAGAAAAAGAATAAATGGCTTGAAATGAAGGACTACATGAAATGGTATCTTCGAATGTTGTCATGGGGTTCTCTACTCACCGATATTATTGCTGTCCTTCCAATTTCACAAGTAAGCTAGCTACGCACATAATTAAGCCATACATATACTTTTGGTGTGAATTAGATATATACATATGGGTAATTCTTCCGTGCATTAACGCACCGATACAATAAAATTATATGGTTTACTAAAAACATGTATTCAGCTTCGTAAAATAAGTTTTCTTGTTTCATGAGGTCAGTGTATTTATTTTGTGAAGCTGACTACATAATTTTAGTAAACCATCTAATTTTAGTCTACTTATTTTACGAGGTTAGTCTACTTATTTTGTGAAGTCAATTACGTATTTTTAGTAAACCATATAACTTTATTGTATCGGTGCGTTAACACACATGTTGAAAAATGGTGGTTTTCCACCATTTTAAAGTGACAATTTAAACAAAATAATTGAATGTGTTGCACTTAATTTTGATGTGAAGGAAACATGAATTTGTATTCTCCTTCAAGAGTACATAAAGATTATGTATTCTTTTGTTTAAATTGGTTAAGAGGTGAATGAGAAATTGTCACCCAAAGATGGTTACTTGAAACAAAAGGAAGGAATGTGATCCCACATGAGAGAAATTAGAAATGTGGAAGTCTTTATATATGATTGCATCATAGTATCCCTTGAGTAAGTGAGTAGAGAGGCTCTTTCTCACGCGCGCAGGGGGGGGGGGTGCAAATCATTGGATGAAATGAGTGTGCAGACACGAATGCCGTTCCGATTTGGGCCAGGACGCACGAGTTTTCTTTTGCACTCAGGAAGATTTTTTGCATTCCTCGAGACCTTTCAACTTCTCCGGTTACACACTATTATTGGCCTGTTTATGGTTGATTTTTTCACTCATTAGTGGCCAGATTAAAGTTGCTTGGTTCAATGGTGTGTAACTCACAACTTTTTGGTTTCAAGCAATGATGATCAACTCATTCCCAACGTGTATAAATAGAAGCATTCCACACCCTCATTCTTCATTCCATCAGAAGCAATCTCCTCTTCTGATCACTTCTCTCCCTCTCTCAACTCAGAGCAAACTCTGGTGATAGAGAAATGTATTCTTTAGTTCGAAGAGAAGTTCTTGTGTTGCGGTACAAAACTTTGAAGTTGTTTTATCCTAGGAGAACAACGCCATACAAGCCTGTGGGCGGCGTAAAAGTTCTTAAAGAAAGCGTGTGATACACGTGACTCAACTTAGTTCATATTCTTACCCAGAATTTGTTATTCGTTCATGTATTTGTAATTTACTAATTATTTAATTAATATTTTGTTTATTATATTTAATTTAATATTACTTACTTTTCCTACAAGGTAACCTTATACAAGTTATCTAGCTAACATGGTTGAATCAACTTTATATTCATCAGGTGCTGATAGTAGGTGTGTTTTTCAAGATGAGAGGCACTAATTATTTGGAGGGTAGGAAGGCTATGAATTTCTTTCTTCTTGGTCAATATCTTCCTAGAATGTATCGAATTTACCTGTCGTCTAAGAAGATTAGAAAGGATACTGCTTATTGGGTGAAAGGTGCATTCAATCTATTATTGTACATCATCGCCAGCCATGTAAGTCATCCCTTGGTTCTGATCTTGTACTTATAATTAACATTGATGTAAGCATCTTTTTCTTAATTAATAGAAATTTGTTAAATTTTAGATACTTGGAGCATTTTGGTACTTTTTCTCCATTGTGCGAGTAACGGAATGTTGGCATCAGAGCTACTGCAAAACTAGTCAAGGATGTGCAACAACATTTTATTGTGGCAACACGGCTTTAATTGACATCCCATTGATAAGTGGATCATGTCCCATCCGTCCACCAGATAAGGAGAAATTTGATTTCGGAATGTTTGGTGATGGCCTGCAATCTGGTAACGCAGGACCAATTGATTTCTCAGTAAAACTTATTTACTCAGTGTGGTGGGGTCTGCCAAACCTAAGGTTTGCATTTTCATTTTATTTTTTAATGAACATTAAGTGTTGGGGTAAACTTATTTATCATCATTCAATATAATAAGCTAGTGTCTGTAACTTGTTGCAGTACTTTTGGCATTAGTGTGGAAACAAGTATGAAAATTGTTTTGCAATTCTAATATCCGTTGTTGGGTTGATATTGTTTTGTTATCTTATTGGAAATATGCAGGTATGTGATAATAACACATACCAAACTCTTGACTCTGATGATCAAATATCCACTTCTATGTATATATGTTCTGAGTTTTTTAAGTTGTTGTGAAACAGCAATATATGCAGTCCGCGGAAGAAAAGAAACTGTTGAATGATAAGATCAATTTGATAAAGATGAATGCAAGGGTTTGGATGTATGGTAATCAACTGGATCATGGCATGAAGGAGGAAATCATGGAAGTTATAAAGGAAAAACTGGAAGATGATGCAGAATTTGCTTTTACATCGTTGAATCTCTTCTCCATTCTTCCCATGCATATCCGCGAACGTCTGAAGTGCCTTATGTGCATGAGTATCATAAAAAAGGTATTACTTTCTCTTATCAACGTATTAAGCATTATGCTTATGCGTAAACAACATTGCATAAAGATTTCTGTGTTACGCTGATTATGAAAATGATATATATAACCATAGGAGAAATTCTAGCATGTTATAAATTGGTCATAAAAGTTGTAAAATGTTTATCTCAACTTGTAATTTTGTCCTAAAAGTTGTAAAATTTTGATTAAGCGATTACTATTAACGAACTAAAATTACAAGAAAAATAATCATTTTGCTATTTTTTGAATAAATTTTTGAATTGATGCAGGACATGTTCTAACTCTATAGGTACCAATATTAGGCGAGATGAATGAACGAGTCTTGAAAGTAATCTGCGAGCATCTGGTGCCAGAGTACTACACAGAGAATACCTTTGTTTTTCGAACTGGAGAGCCGCTCGATCGCATGGTCTTCATTAAAGATGTGAATGTCTGTACTTACACGACTGGTGCTACTGAGAGTTCATCTGCATCCATGGACATCAAGTTTCTAGACTATGGTGATTATTATGGGCATGAGCTTCTGGAATTCACATCATCACCTGGTCCCTTGAAAATTCCTCCATCGCCCTCATATGTCAAATGTCGCACTAATGTTGAGGCATTTGCTCTCATGGCCATAGACTTGCACAATATAATGTCTCATCTTTCTATATTCGACTGATGCTAGGCCATTGGCGTGAAACCGAAGCTTGTGAATTGCACGTAGCTGGTGATCAATCTACTTTGCCTACGAAAATTTTCTTTCTTACATAGAAATTTTTTTGTTGCCATCTATGACAAATTCAATATACGATCAGCTAGATATTCAGGCTAACTAGCTATTCCTTTGCCTAGTTTGGTCAGCACATACTTATTTCAAAGTTCAAACCAATGCATTAAGCTCATTACACTAAAATTATTTGATCGGAGTTGTGTATGTGTTCAAATGTCTATTATTTACTCACCAGACGTTTAAGTACATGTAAATCTACTTTAAGTGTTTGTGGTTCATTGAAGTAAATTGCCAGTGTTTGTATTGAATAAACCTGCAAGGTGGGGCAGATTTGAATGTGAAGTACTTCAGAGTCATGTTGTAGCCTTGTGTGATTGCATTTTTTTAAGTCTAAGGATCATGTTTTTCCATCAGGGAAATTCTAGTATATTTTAACACATGACATGCATCAACTTATAAATTGGTTTTAACTGTTGTAAAATGATTATCTCAATTTTGTCCTGAAAGTTGTAAAATATTTTTGATCGAATAATTACTACTATTGAACTAAAATTACAAGAAAACTATTTATTTTACAATTTTGATGACCAATTTATAAGTTAATGCATGACATATGTTAACTCATGGTAGCTTTCTCCTCTCCATCAAGCTAACGTCATTTGTCCAACCCCCATTGTACATTCCATCTGAGTTTGAGTCTTCGAGATTTGCTTAACCTGTAGAGGTTCATTTGTTGTTATTAACACAATGATAATTTGCAGTGACTTGGAGGTTGAGTATGAGTCTGAAAAAATTGTTTCTATTGTCTACACAACATTGACTGTTGATAAAGAGGTAATGATTTATATGCTGAAACTAGGTCTATTCTTAGTTCATATTGGTTCAGTTAGCTTCGTATCTATATCTGTATGTGATTTTCAGTTGCAACCGGACAAAGTGAAAAGGCATATGTTAGTTTTGAATGGGAAGCTTTCAGTGTAAGCACTTGCTTCCCTGCAGCTGCTATTTTACAGAGTATGTTTCAGCTGATTATCCGAACTATCTTTTATTTTTGATCGGGGCACAAGCACTTTGAGGCTGTTGAGGCAAGATTTCCTCCGAGCATCGTATTGTGTTCTAGCTACAAAAGCAATTGAAGAAGTTGGAAAAGGAATGGAATTGTAAATTGCTAATCTTTCAATGGTCGAATGACCGGATAATCTCTTAAATTGCTTGTGAAACGCAAAAGCTCTTACTCTCAAAATCTAGCTAACTCAAACCTTGCTAATTCTTTCTCCCATGTTCATTATAATTATACGGGTATGAACTCAATATTCTTAATTTATTTGACTGGTCGGACTCATGTGATCAGGTTAACTTCTTTCGGTCACAAAATGTTTCATTTAGGAGAAGCAAGTCGCATGGTAGTCCAAATAACTTAACTTCATCCCCCATAAAGACACCATTTTAATTCTTGAGAAAGATGATTGTTTTGATCATGATTGTTCTCAATCAAATTTCATACATTGTTGTGCAGTTTTTTCTCATACCAAGAATTTGATAATTGTAAAGACAAATTATAGAATACAATAGTGGACAGGTTTTTGAGTTGTTAACTTAGGTCTCGCCATAAGATCTAAGAATCGAAGAGTCGATCCAAAAGAATTGTATCCATTTAGTTCAGTTCTAGACATTTGAAAATTTGTGTGTTTAAAAGAAATGGATCTGTGCGTCATGGTTTTGGATCGTTTTCGAATCATGATTTCCTAAAACGCAAGATCCATAATAACCATATTGTTAGGCAACATATTTTTTTAAAAGAAACCAAATATATTAATAACTCATTTATATTAAATACTCCTACCCATCCCAATCTAACTAGGTCCAATTGTTCATTACCCAAATATTAAACACTCACTTTACAATTAACCAAGGGACTAAAATCAAATTTACTTCTTAAAAAAATAAAATAACTTCGTCAATTCGTCATTCTTAATTAAAAGATGACTTGATTCAAACAATTTGTCTTAGGCCTATGAAACTAAGATTTCTTAATGTTATATATGACTTGATGTAAATACGTTGATGAATAATGAGTTGATGACCACATGTAGTGAACTTTGCAGACCTATATATCATATATACATTGAGACAATATTTGCAGTCATTTGAAGCATAAAATAAAATTAAAAGATTGTGATGTTAATTTGCAATATCATTGACTTGAGATGTTGCAAGTATTAAAAAAAAACAATCATGTCAAGAGAACCAGGAAGACACAATCCCCACCATTATCACACAAAAATCTAACAAAGAGCTTTGAACCCAAGTAGAAGTCTCATTTAAGAGGTCAGAAAGTGAAGCAAGTACAATGTGTCAGTATAGCAGCATTAGTTCGTCAATTAAACATACTTATTCAATTAAGCAGGTGATTAACACCTACCCGACCACTCGAAAGATCACCAAGCGGACTACAACTTCACCCGCAAGACCGAGCCCATCCGACCAGGCACACGCCCGATAAACGCATGACCGAATACTCGGCCCACATGACAGCAAGTGCAGCCCTATCCCACATCAAAGAACATAAGCAAGCAACAATCTCAACCATCTATATAGGTAAGGCATTTACTACAGGTAAGGATATTCGATTCTAAGCATTAAACACACCAACCTACTTTCTAGCACGTTCGCTTGATTGTTATATCCAATACATCTTCTAACTTAGGCATCGGAGCGTTGAAGGCAGGCCAACCCTGTCTCGACCATCTGACCGCCCGTTTGTTGTTGTATTCTTCTAACAGCTAAGTCCGAGCGCCCGAACACCCGAAGGAAGAGGGAGAGGGCACACGATCATCTGAACATCCCGAACGTTCGGACAAGAAGAGAGATTACTTGTACTTGCTTCTGCTTGATTACGTCCCGTGTAATCCGGTAGAAACAGTTAGCGCCGTCTGTGAGAATCTTACAAATTGCAAACCTCGTTTAAACACCACAAACCAAAAGCCCACATGCATACCCAGGAAACAAACATCAGCGACACGCCCGTCGAAGAAACACCCCCGGGCGCACGGGCGCGGCAAGTAGTGGAGCTAGGGACGAGCAGCAGTAGCGAGGAGCGCGTCGATTGCCTGCTCCAGGAGCTGCGAGAGGCAGCATTCGAACGGGACCACGAGCGCCAAGTCCGACAGAGGCTGGAAGAACGATTGGATGCGTTCATCGGCCAGCAGCAGATACAACGCAAACGGATCCAAGAGACCGCCAACAACGAAGAACAACACCTGTTGGGGAGGACCGACCCCCGAGCGGTCCGCACGCCCACACCAGCAGGGGAATCGGCACCCCCGACAGACAACACCTTAATCCTTCGGAGGATGGAGGAGTTAGCGGAGGAGGTCTCGCGCCTACGGAAGGACAAGCTTGCCGGGCAAGGTGGGATGTTCACCCCCCGGGTCAGCCCGTTCTCGGCACACATACTAGAAAGGGGCAGGGACCTGAACGCAAAAACAACGAAGGTCACCCGATTCGACGGAAGCGGGGACCCCCGCACACACATCGATGAATTTTGATCCGCCATGGATGAAACCAGGTATTCGGATTCAACTCTGTGCTTCCTATTCCAGGAGACGCTATCGGAAGAAGCAAGGAGCTGGTTCTACGAGATCCCACCAGGCTCCATCCACTCGTTCCTCGAGCTAGCGGAGAGCTTCCAGAGACGCTATAGGCTCCAGGGCAAGTATAACACCACGGATATCCTCCTGAAGGTCCACCAAGGGACGGATGAGAGCCTATCTAGCTACATCAACCGGTGGAAAGCGCTGGCGAGCACATGCAGGAGTCTCGACAAGCAGGTGGCCAAGGTCGTCCTGATGGACAACATGCTTGCAACACCATTCGTAGAGAAGCTAGTGAGGAAGGAACATCTCGACTACGACGAGATCATGGACCTCATCGTACAAAAGGCGCTAGTAGAGACGCGGGTATACGGAACCACCTCCAAACCCAACATCGACCAGCCAGAAAGTGCGAACATCCAACTACAACGAAACACCAACAACAGGGAAGAGCCAAGCAGAAGTTACAAATGAAATCGAGACACACGCGGGCAAGATAACCGGAGGCCGACCTACCACGGTCACCAGGGCACCCGAAACAACCGGGCGAGAGCACCAGCACCACGGGGAAACCAATCCCGAGAGACCCCTCGGTACCGACCGGCCGAGCAAGAAGTCTACGCAATCAATTGACAATCAAACGAGCAGCCACTTCGCCAGTATCGACAGCAGATCCAACCACCAAACAACGTCTCGAAAGAAAGGGCCCCAACCGGCCGAACCCCGGACCGATGGTGTGAATATCACCACACCATCACTCACCACACCAACGACTGCGTGATGCTAAAGAAGGTACTTAAGGACATGCAGGGAGACGGACGGATTGCCCTCCCAAGAACCGAGGATCGCTCGCGGGAGGCAAACATCGAAACCAGGGGGACTATTAGAACGATATCCGGGGGAAAGAGCAAGGAAGGGACTTCGTCGCCCGATCGTCCGAGCAGGGAGGTGCTGACAATCGGGACGGGAAGGATGAACAAAGCAGGAAGGAGAGAGCCGCCAACCATCAGCTTCACGGCGGAGGACGAGGAAAGAAGGCCGAAAAATAGCACCCTACCGTTTGTGATCAATGCGATCATAGACCGATTCCTCGTGAAGAGAGTGCTGGTGGACAACGGGGCGTCCGTGAACGTGATCTATCTGGACGCGTACACGGCGCTTGGCAGGCCCGCACACAAAATGACGCAGGACCACGAGTGCGTCGCAAGCTTCACCGATGAAACATCATACCCGATCGGGAGCGACAGCATTCGGGTCGGGATCGGTGCCCCCGACTCCCCGCATAGCGAGGTCTGAATGGACTTCATCATCATGGACACGCCCTCCCCGTACAACGCCATATTAGGAAGACCGGGAATCAGCCAGCTGAAGTTAATCATCGCAGGACACATGTTGCTGGGCCGGTTCCCGACGGAGCACAGAGTCGGGTACGTCCGAGGCTACGATTACGAGGAGGCAACAAAGCCCGGGAATAGGCAGGAGGTCCTAGCATTGGAAGAATTTACGCCAGAAGCAGAGACACCAGATGACCCACGCGACGGGCTGATAGCGGTATCCCCCGTCCCCAAACGCGAGGAGCTGATGACGATTCAGCTATCACCCGACCATCCGGAGAGGACGATCCAGATCGGCGCACAGCTGGCGCCCATGATAGCTGAGGGACTGATCGCATTGCTAAAAGAAAAACAGGAGGTGTTCGCGTGGTCGTACAAAGACATGCTCGGGATCAGCACAAATATCATATCCCACAAGTTGAGCATCAACACCAGCACGCGGGCGGTGAAACAGAAACGGAGGAAATACAAGGTCGAGCACTATGCGACGATGCACGAGGAGGTGGACCGACTGCTGGGCATCGGGTTCATCCGGAAGGTGGATTACCCGAAGTGGATCTCCAACGCCGTAATGGTGCAGAAGAACAACAAGAAATGGAGGATGTGCATCGATTACAGTGACCTCAACAAGGCATGCAACAAGGACAGCTTCCCCCTACCAAGAATCGACCAGTTGGTAGACGCGACGGCCGGGCACGAACTCCTGTCGATGATGGACGCGTACTCAGGGTACAACCAGATCTTCATGGACCCCAAAGATCAGGAGGCGACGTGCTTTGTCACCGACAAGGGCATCTACTGCTACATCGTTATGCCATTTGGGTTGAAGAACGCAAGCTCCACGTACCAGAGGCTCATGAACGCAATATTCGATGACATGATAGGTAACATTGTGGACGTCTATGTGGACGACAAATTGGTGAAGAGCGTTTGGGCGGTCGATCATATCCAAAACTTGGGGATTGTGCTCGACGTCCTCATCAGGAACGGCATGAGGCTAAACCCGGCCAAGTGCACATTCGGGGTCACAAACAGCAAATTCCTGGGGTATATCGTGAGCTAGAGGGGAATCGAGTACACAGAGGCAGAAACAATACCAATCGCCGAGTACACAGAGGCAGAAACAATACCAATCGCCGTACCCGGCGGCCCGACGGTAGAGGCATCCGACAAACCAGAGGTCAAGGAAGGACCACTATCAGAGTGGAACCTCTACGTCGACGGATCATGCACAAAAAAGACGAGCGGCGCCTGGATCATCTTAACCGGGCCGGGAGGGGTAAATGCGGAGTACGCCCTCAAATTCGAATTCAAGACAACCAACAACGAGGCCGAATACGAGGCGCTCATCGCAGGACTACAATTGGCCAAAAACTCGGAAGCACCCAACCTAAACATATTCAGCGACTCACAGTTGGTGGTAAGCCAGATCGAGGGCGAGTTCCAGGCAAAGGGGGAGTCCATGATCGCCTACCTCAAATACGCAAAAGCACTGATCAACAAGTTTCAATATGTCAATATCAACCACATACACCGGGGACTCAACGCCAAGGCCGACAGGCTGGCCCGACTGGCCACGGCTCCCGTCCATTCAGGACCAAGACAGCGGATCATTGAAGTACTGTGACGACCAAGCATCTCGGGAGCAGATCAGATCCTGGCAATCGAACCACATGAACGGAGCTATATAGACATACTCATCGCATACAAGGCTAGGGGGGAATTACCAGATGACAAACGAGAGGCCAGAACCGTCGTCGCACGAGCGGCGAACTTCAGCATACGCGATGACGCGCTTTATCGGCGAGGGAAAACCTGGGCGAGACTTAAATGCGTCACTCCAACAAAGGGAAACTCAATTCTACAAGAAATACACTCAGGCACGTGTAGCCACCATGCGGGAGCAAGATCGATCGTGCACAAGGCCCTCCGGTGCGGATTCTGGTGGCCCACCATCCACGCAGACGCCACCACACTAACGAGCAAATGCCACCAGTGCCAGCTGCATGCACACCATTACCACGCTCCCGCCGTCCCACTCTCAATCCTCCTGTCGCCAGTTCTGTTCGCACAGTGGGGACTTGACCTAATCGGGGAGCTCCCAAAATCGAAGGGGCAGTACAGGTACTTAATCGTTATCATCGACTATCACACTAAGTTCATCGAGGCTCAGTCGATGATAAAAATCACGACAGAAAAAGTCGAACGCTTCCTCTGGCGGTTCCTTTTCTGTCGATACGGGACCCCGATCAGCATCATCACGGACAATGGGCCACAATTCAACAATCCCCGACTCACAGCCTTCTGTAAGCGACAAGGAACGAAGCTCATATTCGCGTCACCAACGCACCCCCAGACGAACGGACAGGTCGAAGCAGCAAACAAGATCAACAAGGCAGGCATCAAGAAGAAAATTGAAGACATCGAGCCTGGGGACGCGGGATACGGGCGCTGGCCCGAAGTCATCCCAGAGATCCTATGGTCCATCCGAACGACCGTCAGCACAGCCACAGGGGAAACCCCGTTCAGCCTGACGTTCGGAACGGAAGCAGTACTACCTTTAGAAATCACCCACCAGAGCCCACGGATTGAGGGGTACGATCCAAACACGAACGAAGAGGAGCTACGACTCAACAACGATCTACTAGAGGAAAGAAGGGACACGGCACATCTCCACAACGCTGCGAACAAGCAGAGAATTGTCCTATTATATAACCAGCGTATTCGGGCTCGACCGATCCAACAGGGGGACCGGGTCATGAAGGCAATACAGCAGAAAGTCAAGACACTCCGTCCATCGTGGGAAGGTCTGTATGTCGTGGACGATGTGGTCATCCCGAACACCTTTTACCTTAGGGACATGCAAGGTCAAAGGCTCCGACATCCGTGGAACACCCAACACTTGAGGAAGTACTTTCATTAAGCCCTATTGTGTGTACTTATTCCGTTAGGTTGTTTTGTTACATTTTGTATTTTCCTAATCCGCCCACTCGGGGACTGGGGATTGATTATTCGCTTTGATGTAACACATGATGAAAGAGAGCAACATACGTAAAATAGCAAGTACACGCATACGGAAGGAAAAAAAAACTTCATTAATCAAAATGGCACGAGGCCAGTTACAAAAAAAAAAAACCTACACGATTACAAAACAAAAGAGAAGGAAAAACTACCAGCTATGTTTCTACATCTATCTCCTCCGCCTCCCCAGATCTCGCCGGTTCCACCCGCTCCGCCTGCTCCGCTGGATCCACCTGCTCCAGAACAGGCTGCAAGACCGCCCTCGCGCCCGTCGGCCCAGACTCGCCCAACACACTGGCAGGTTGATCCACCGGCTCCACCTCGGAGAGCCCAGCCCCCTCCTCAGCAGCAGCAGCCCTGGCGCGTGCCTGCTTAGCCATCTCCGCTTGGACAAAGGCCCGGTAGCGCTCCACCTCGATGAAAGGGGTTACGGCTACACGGAAGGCAGTCACGTCCCGCTCCACCTCGGCCTTCACCAATTCGTAAAGCTCTTCCGAGTCTTTAAACATGGCAACAATCTCTGCACGGGCAAAGCGATCGACCTCCATCATGCGCGACTCCATCTCTGCCGCATGATTGGTTGCCTCGGCACGCACACGCTCCACTTCAGAACGCATACGCTTCACCTCAGCAACCGCGCTGTCATGCTCGGCCTTGAGGACAGCCTCCCGCTCGGCACCCTCAGCAGCCCGCCCAGTCCCCTCGTCCGCACGCTTGGTCTGCTTATGGACCAGGTCGTTCGCCTTGGCAAGATTGGCCACAAGCCTCTCGCACTTCTCGGCGGCCTTCGGGACTTCGGCTCTCAGGCGCTTCAGCTCATCCCGATTCGCGCGCGCACGCAGACGAAAGACCTGATGCTGCAGTCTGGCGCTCGCAGAGAAGACCCGATCCAGTATATCGACGTCGGCAGCGGCAGGCGGCGGAACCAAGGGATTCAACGACCCCACGCCCTCACTAAGGGACCGGCTGAGAGACTCCAGGATAGAGAGGGCCGACCCAGCACCACTCGACACCACCGGACCAGAAGCGTCTGTCCGGGAGTGCTTCTGCAGGCGCTCAGCATCACCCCCCGAAGCACCAACAGAGAGATCTCCACCGTTATAAGAGGTGCGGCGTGAGGCAGAACTCTGGGCGGCCTCGCACCGTTCTATTTACTCCACGCGCCGCTGATCGCGCTCCACCTGCCTCTGTTCCTTTTCTCGGGCAAGGCGATCCCGATCCGCACGGCTCTGGCCCCGGACAGACGGAGGAGGAGGAGAGGGAAGAGGAAAAGGCGCCCCGCTCCCAGCAGCAGGCGCCTGCTCGACAACAGCAACTGCTGCAGTCCCGGCACCAGATCTTGACCCCTGATGGATAGGAGAAGCATGCGAGGCGACATCCGGCGCTTGGATCCTCGGCTGGACTTCATCACCCACAGTCATCTTGCCATCCTCAGCAACGACGACCCGACGGACGCTGTCCACACCTTCCAAAAGCATCGCCAGGCGGCGAAGGTGCTCCTCATCTCTCTCCACAGCCTTGGATTTGGCCATTTTCACTGCAAAACAGAACAAGGTCAGTAACAGTCATTTACAAATACACGAAAAATATGCAAACTATCAGGTATTATCGCCCGACAGACCAGGTGCTCGAGCCAGGCGCGTCTGCTCGATCATATCCCAATGGCATGCTGCCTAGAAATGCCTTGCCTCGGGCCTCGGATCAAAAAAAAAATTCAGACGCGCAATTATGACCTCCTCCTCAGACGTCAGCAGGTACTCATGCGTGTTGAGCGGATGGAAGCACTGAGGGACTAGGTGGACACGCTTCGCATTGGCCGCAACCTCAGGGAGAAAGGAGCCAAACTCCCAATCGCCTCCGACCAGGAAATTGATCGTGCGCTAGGTGGTCGAGGAGCTGGGCGGATCGATCAATCACCACTTCACGCGTGGCTCCACGGTGAAGGTTCCTGAGTCACGCCGGCGGGAGGAGTGTTTCAAACGGAAGAAATGGAGGAAATCCGCCCGTGTCTGATGATCCAACCCGCTAAGACGGAAGATGTTGAAGAAGACGACTAACATGCGGGTGAGCGTCGGCCCATACTGGCCAAGGGAGATCTTCAACAGCGCAAGCATATACTGGAAAAATGGATGAAGGGGCAGCTTTATCCCCGCCTTCAAATGAAACTCGCTCAGGCACAGGTGACCAGGCAACGGCCTCGTGAACGTCTCGCCCTTGCCCGGAATCTTCAGCTTCACAGACGAGAGGATGTGATATTCGCGCGCCCATAGCGCCATCTCCTTAACGCTTGGCGCCCGCTCAGGCTCCTGCACTGGCACTCCGTCGGGGAGCACCCAATGAACGCGCCCACCCTCCGCAAGCTGGGGCACAGGTTGATCCGCCTAGGCGCGCTCATCGCCCCACGGCCCAGAAGAAGAAGAACCCTCCTCCGAACCGGATGACTCAGAGGCATCCGCCAGTCCGATAGCGTCCGCAACGGATCTTCGCTGTCGCGACCCCTCCATTGCCTGCACGACAGGAGATTCACTGTTAGGCACATATCGAAGAGGCGTTACACTCATCACGAATTCGGACGAAGAGCCCGACCCACTCGTGCACGGACTACAGCTAACCCACCCCGCCCCCGGAACGTATATCAGCTCACGCGACATATCGCTCGAAATATCTATCGGATCCATCTCCTAGACAACACGCATGCATGCACGCAAGCGCCCAAGACTTAGCAAAAAAAACAGAGAGAGAGAAGCAGAGAAGCCACAAACAGCAAAAACACAAAACCCCACCCAACAAACAGATCAAAACAGGCTTGTCTCAAGAACATGCCTTGTTCTTGAGACAGAAACCCAGAAACGTGCAGAGCAAGGAAAAGAAAAGAAACCGGAAACAGAAACAGAAATAGAAAACAACAACAAAAACAGAGTCAAGGGCCTCACCAGAAGTAGATATTACAGTTGAAAATGAACGTCGACGAAAAACTCCGGCAGAAAATCAAGAACAGAAGCAAAGGCACAAACACGAGAGAGTAATTTCACAGAGCTTCAGCAAAAAAGTAAAAAAATGATAGGATCAAAACAACACCCAAGGCCCTATTTATACTACTTAACCCGTCCACACGCGCGCACACCAGCCGTCCATTCTTCACGCGCCCACCGTCAGATGCTGACACGTGTCCTCAGGCGGTTTACTTTCCCTCCTCAATAACCGCGCTTACCCTTCGGCTTCCCGCCTCGGTTTCAAACCCTAGCACGATCTCCCACGACTCGCCACGTATCAGCCATGCAGCACCCCACGCTCCTACGCGCCTGACGCCTGACCTTCGAGCAGTTACTACGTCACCAGCATTTATTGCGTCGGCTAGCATTTATTACACAACGGTTCCCAAGAAGAAGTCAAAAGGAATGTCACCTCAAGCGTCTCGTTAGACAGAAGGACACCCCACCCAAAGGCAAGAAAACACACGTCACCACTCCAGCCATTCGGACTATCGCCCGCACGACCAACACGATCAAACGCTCCACAAACTCACGGGCAAGTAAACGCCACACCGCCAGGTTAGTGCAAGACCATTGAGGCGTCCCGAAAGAGGTCAACGCCACGCATTTCCTTTCGGCGTGCACGCGCTCAAAGCAAGACCATTTAGGCGTCCCGAAGGAGTTTGACAGTCCTCGTCCGCTCTTCAGCGCGCGCGCGCTAAATGTACCGTAGACAACGCGTGGTATCGTCTCCTTGGCTCTGTTGGCAAAGCCGGAGCGCAAGCGGCCGCTTGCGAGTCCGCGCTTAAACACCCAGTAAGAGGTGACCCACCGTTCGGGCTACGCGGCACGGAAGTGGCTGACGTCACTCGTTACCTTCCGGGGCGCTCAACCAGCAGGACCATTCGGGCAGCTCGAAAGCGGCACGCACCTTTCGGAGCGCGCGCCGAATGATGGGCGACTCGGGAGTGACCCCATTTCTTCCGAGGGCGTAACGTTACCATTCTCCGAATTAGGCGGCACGATAGCGGCAAGTTCCTTTCGTGCGCACGCTAAACCGATGAGCGGCACGGGCATGCTGTCATTGTCCCTCCGTGCGCGCTGCAACACATGTACGTAACGGTCGAGGGCCCCACCGTTGACGCTACGATAGGTCGGCGCCGAGAGTGAGGATCTCCTCTCGGCCACCTAAGCAAGACCGTTCCGAGGCTTAACGGCTCCAAACAGTACGATTCGTTGGGGAGTCGGGGTCAGCTTGGAACCATCCATGCATCCGCATACACGCATACATCAACACATTCACTCAAACATACCGCACGATCATACATACATTCGCATACATCCACATACATTCGCATACATCTATATTCACCCGCACACATCCACATACTCACCTCCACTTGTATACCTGTACTGCATACACACATTCACTCCTACATCTACATACTAACATACATCCACATACACCACACATATCTATCCGCATAAACTCCACAGGCACCCGCCTGGACACATAGCTCCAAGCAGCAACAATCGTTTAGGAGTCGTACACCCGAACAGACACACAATCGGACGCACAGGTACCCACCCCGTCAGACGAGCCTTTTCTTGACCGGAGAGTTGGGAGACTTGCAGGTTACAGAACCACGCATCACTGCTCAATCGGATAAGTATTTGTTTAAACGCACGAACCCTTTTTCAACTCTCCAATCAAGAAAGTTCTCTTTGACTTGGAGACTTGGGGGACTTGTTAGTATAGCAGCATTAGTTCATCAATTAAACATACTTACCCAATTAAGCAGGTGATCAACACCTACCCGACCACTCGAAAGACCACCAAACGGACTACAACTTCACCCGCAAGACCGAGCCCATTCGACCAGGCACACGCCCGATAAACGCACGACCGAATACTCGGCCCACACGACAGCAAGTGCAGCCCTATCCCACATCGAAGAACACAAGCAAACAACAATCTCAACTACCTATATAAGTAAGACATTTACTACGGGTAAGGATATTCGATTCTAAGCATTAAACACCCCAACCTACTTTCTAGCACGTTCGCTCGACTGTTATATCCAATACATCTTCTAACTTAGGCATCAGAGCGTTGAAGGCATGCCACCCCTGTCTCGACCATTTGACCGTCCGTTTGTTGTTGTATTCTTCTAACAGCTAAGTCCGAGCGCCCGAACACCCGAAGGAAGAGGGAGAGGACACACGATCATCCGAACAGTCCGAACGTTCGGACAAGAAGAGCTTGATTACGTCCCGCGTAATCCGGTAGAAACACAATGCACAAGTCAACAACAGTCCAAAAAACCATTTTTCTCTCATCTCTCACAGATCATACAAACTGGTCTAGATATCTAGTTGGATCAGCAATGTCTAATTCAATATGCATAATACGGTAACATAGTTCAAAGTACTCTGCTGCTGAATATAATTGTGATCATAATTGAGTTCTTCGATCAAATCCTGAAAAAGTAATGTAGCGCACAAAGTAAATCACCAAATTTCACTAACACTGGTTTTAAAAACATTATAGTACTTATGACTGAGATAATCAAAGAGCTGATATATTATTCAGGAAGATTATAATACCTATATATAATATATATAACATTCAAAACAAAGAACCAATGATGTTGGGCAGGACTCGATCAAAATGATTGAAAACGTATAGAGCGCATTAACAACAATCCCAACAACAATGTCAAATCCCAGTGGCTGGGATAACACCAGGAAAACATCAGACACAGTACTCAATTGAATCATGCACCATACCAAATTACTTAGCACCATCAAACTCGAATCCTACAGCCATCTAAAACCCTTAAAATGTCCCAAAAAGGTTTAAGTTAAAACGAATCAGAGAGAGAGAGAGAGAGACCCAAAATCAATTCTAAAGACTTCAAATTAAACACCAAGCAGCAAGTGCGTTATCGGAGCAAGACAGAAGGCTCTTCTATAACAATTTTCTAGAACACCAATTTTCAACAAATTAAAATTTATTTATAGCTAGTAAACTTTGTAACAATAGTTTTTGGTACATCAAATTTGTTATATCATTATTGACACATCTTATTATGAACAAAACATGGATAGAGATCGGTACAAATGAAGAATGAAGATGAAGAGCAAGATGAAGAACCAAGGTGATCTCATGGACTCAAGATAAAAACATGCATATGCATTCATTGTTTTTCACTGAGGATACCTTCATAGGTTATCCCAAGAGCCCCTGCCTTTACAAATCTATATAATCAGTTTGATTAAAACATCATTTATATTTGTGAAAACCCTTTTCAAAACATATCTCTGGCCATGTGTTGTTTTGTTAAATGTAGTTTATGTTTATACAAAACACACTTTCATTTTACCTTAAGTTAAGGAAGATATTTTGGGTTTAAAAGGTCTTAGCTGTCTACAGCTTCTATACTTGGCTGTAATCTAAGTGAAGCTTGTATACTTGGCTGTAAGCTAAGTTCACTTTAATATATCTTTCTTTAGCATTAAAGAAAGGTTTGTGTGATGTTCAAAGTCTATAAACTTGGCTGACATGCATGAGTCAACATCTCACTTATGTGTCATCTAAATTATCTCATTTGTGTAGTAACCAAGTTTCTTTGTGTGGTACGGTCTTCAAAGCTTGCATGCATGCTTCTCTTGGCTTAAAATTAAGCTTTCATATTAAAATAATCACATTTCACATACACTTGGCTGTGACCATTCCTTTACCTTTTACTTGGTTTAAGAAAAACATTTTTTAAAGTATAAAAATGTTTTGTGTGGTCAGCAAACTTGATATACTTGGCTGTGAGATGAGCCACGATTTAAGGGATATTTGTGTGGTGTTCAAGCATGAATACATGGCTGGGATAATTTCGGTGATACCAAGTTGACCCTTCCTTTGGTCTATATAAACACAAAGCTTGCCATAAACTCAATTTGTTGTTTTAACTTAATATTTGGCTCGGCTCTCACAATGTAGAAACTATCATAGCATAGTTTCTTTGTTGAGTCTTGGTTTGTTTATATAGTGTTTTACTCTAAGTCTTCCTCTTGTGATTGTAAAATAGAGTTGCATCAAAACCTCTTTTCATACTCATTGCATCTTGCATCCATGAGATCGTTTTGGTAGTGCAAGCAACCCAAGATGTGTTCTAGAGAACCAACTTTGTGATAATTGTGTTCTAGAAATAAAGCTTCTAACATCTTTGTATGAGGAAACGAAGAAACAAGACCGAGTATTTTTCTGACTAGTGGGCAAACTAGATAGGGATAGCAAAGTGTCTTTCCATCCTCAGAAAGCTTCAAATGTGAAAACACTTTGAAACATGACCGAATACAGTTCTTAGCCTAACGCGCGAGTCTAGATAGGATAGCACCGTTACTTGCTATTATCGGAGCTGTAGTCTTGTAAGGAGTGTCTTAATATGTAATCTTGGGAATCAACTATGGGAGTTGAATTTCGGGTAGAAGTTTTTGTAACCTTAGTGTGTAAACTCTTAGAGATAAGATGGAGTATAGTTCTTAGGCTAGTGCGAGAGACTAGATAGGATAGCACCGTTTTTGCTATTATCTGAACTATAATCTTGTAAGAAGTGATTTTACATATTGAAAAAGTTTTGTCCCTCAAGAGTTAGGGGCACGCAGTTTTCTCCCTGTTTCAGGGTTTCTGCATTAAAGAAAAACATCTTGGTGTTATTTGTCTCTTTACTTCCTTGTATATTTTCTTTATATCCTTAAGTATTTGTTATTCAAAATAGCTACATATCATGCTATCACTGATACAATTTTTTGACGAAAAAGTTGGTAAAAGCCTATTCACCCCCTCTAGGACCTTCAAAATCTTTATTTAAATATTTGTAGTAGTGCATGTGAAGTATTGCTTCAACTTCGATCAACTCCTCAAGTACATTGCTGTGAAGTCGGGTATTGCTTCTTCGCTTGTCCAGCAACATTCATCCATGTCAATACCCGACTCCAACCATGGTTACCGTAATGTTGAGCAATAAACTGGTACATGTCCAATGCACTATTGGGAGATATATCGTAAAGCGTATGTGTGACCTTACGTCGTCTTGACATGTTCCGTTGATGCTTCAACACATCGTTAATGTACATAGCAACTTCTAGCGGCTGGTTGTAATCCTCAAGCCTTACACCACTGCCAGCGTGTCTGTATAAAACTTCAATGACCTCTCTGTTTACTTCCCTTCGATAAACAATCTGATATTGGTTTGGATGCCTGTATTCAGCTTCCCAATCATACTCTTGTAAATTTTTAAGCCGATCCACAGACTTGGCCACAAAATCTATCCGAGCTTCCTTGCCTTGGAGGAGAGGATGAAAATAAACTTCATGTAATCTTCCTTTTCTCTGATATCATATATTCTCTCCATAAAATCATTTAACTCTCTCCTCTCGTAGTGTACATCATGAGCAAAGATGGTTAAAATTGTGCGAATAAATGAATAGAGCAACGAATCTCCATTCTCGGATGGAGGAATGACAACCTTTTGCAGAGTGTTGTCGAAAAACAAATCATGTAGATCAAAAGATCCTCTATCTATTCCCTCGTCCATTCTCCAATAACAAGCCTCACATAAACTCTGAATGAGGTGTGCAGTGCCTCTGCGGCCTATCGAACATTCTTTGTCTTCCCATGGACTGTGAGAATTGTTTCTGATACTCGAGTAATCAGGATACATTTGTGGGTGGCTTTCTAGTGCAGGATGGTGCCTGAAAGGATTGCTTGTCATGATGATCTCCGATGATGCCGTACTCTTCTCCAGTCTCGTTCCCCTCGCCGCAAAATAGGGTTTAGGGCTCTTAACTCTAGTTGAAGAGTCGATCGGAAGACATGCTGCAAGTTCTTAATTTTGCGGATCATTGTTCTCAAATCTCAACTATACGATAACAACAATCAGTTTTTGGTAATGTGCATGCTTTGATGATTGGGGTATGCATCTACTTATAATGTTAGCTGTTTCTACCGGATCACGCGGGACGTAATCTAGCAGAAGCAAGTACGAGTACTTCTCCTCCTCCTTGTACGTCTGAACGTTGGGGCTGTTCGGATGGTCGGGCGCTTCATCTCTCTTCGGGTGTGCGAGTACGCGTGCTCGGGTACGGCTGTTAGAAGAATACAACAACAGACGGGCGGTCAGGGGTCGAGACGGGGTGGCCCGCCTTCAACGCTCTGATGCCTAAGTTAGATAGTGTATTGGATATAACAGTCAAGCGAGCGTGCGTGTAAGTAGTGTTTAGAGGGGTGGAGTCAGGATGTTGAGATTGCTCTTACCTGTAATAAATACCTTACATATATAGGTGGTTGAGTTTGGAGCTTGATGGTGTTCTTCGATGTGGGATTAGTCTGGCCCTTCTGGTGTGTGATCCGAGCATTCGGTTATGCGCCCCACGGGCGCGTGTGCGCTCGGATGGGGTCGGTCTTGTGATCGGAGTTGTAGCCTTGCTGGTGGCCTTTCGGGTGGTCGGGTAGGTGTTGATTACCTGCTTAAGTGGATAAGTATATTTAATCGAACAACCAATGATGTTATACTAACAAGTCCCCCAAGTCCCCAAGTCAAAGAGAACTTTCTTGACTGGGGAGTTGAAAAAGGGTTCGTGCGTTTTAATAAGAATACTTATCCATTTAAGCAGTGGTGTATGATCCTGTAACCCCCAAGTCCCCCAAATCTCCGGTCAAGGAAGGGCTCGTATGACGGAGTGGGTACCTGCGCGTTTGATTGTGCATCTGTTCCTGTATTCTGGAGCCGCACGCCCGTGGGGTTGTCTGGTGAACATAAGTGCAATATAGATATAGGTAAGCGAATGTGTGAATGTATGGTATGATGCATGAATGTATGGTATGATGCGTTTTAATGTGCAAATGTTTTTCGTAACGCCAGTGTTGGGATGCCGCTGTGTACCTCGTACGTCAACGGGGATGTCGTTGCGTACGGTGTAGCGTCAACGGTGGGATCAAGACCGCGACATACAATTAACGCGCACGGAGGGGACGGTCCGTTCTTCGGCTTAGCATGCCCAGAGAGGAGAAGGGCCCCATGCCTCTGCCAATGACAGCCGGCTTGCTTTCGCGCCCGGGGAGGGCGGACCAATGCCCGGGACGTTCATCTGTCTCGGAGCGCGCAAGGAGGGGACGGATCCCACACCCCTGCTGGTCCGAGTCGGCGAGTCGATCGTTAACGTTACGCTCACGGAGGGGAAGAACCCCATGCCCGTGCCGCCCATCGGCTTAGCATGCTCAAAGAGGAGAAGGGCCCCATGCCTCTGCCAATGACAGCCGGCTTGCCTTCGCGCCCGGGGAGGGAGGACCAATGCCCGGGACGCTCATCGGTCTCGGAACGCGCAAGGAGGGGACGGACCCCACACCCCTGCCGGTCCGAGTCGGCGAGTCGATCGGTAACGTTGCGCTCACGGAGGGGACGGACCCCACACCCGTGCGTGGTGGTCTCCGAATGGCGGGAGACGTGACGTGTCTTGCTTTGGGCGTGGTGGTGCTCTGACGAGGCGCTTTTGAGGTGACATTCCTTTTGACTTCTCCTTGGGAACCGTTTTGTGCAATAAATGCTAGCCGTCGTAATTAATGCTGGCGTGCCCTGGTCATTAAATGCTGATGACGTAGTAACTGCTCGAAGCTCATGCATCAGGCGCGTGGGAGCGTGGGACGTTGCATGGATGACACGTGTCAAGCTGTGGGAGACCGTGCTAGGGTTTGAAATCAAGGCGGGAAGCTGAAGAGTTGGCGCGGTTACTAAGGAGGGTTAGTAAACCGCCCTGGGGCCACGTGTCGTAATCCGACGGTTGACACGCCAAGATGGACGGCTGGCGTTCGTTCACGTGATCCGTCAGATCAGTATAAATAGGTGCCACAATCACTGTTCTTCGTTATCACTTTCATATTTTTACCGAAACGCTGCCGAATTCACATTGCAACCTGTTTCTCTGATTTTCTGTGTTAGTGTTCTTCTCTTGCCGGAATCTTCGCTCGACGTGCAACTTTTCAGTCCACAATCTTCAATTTGGTGAGGCTCTCGTCCTTTCTGTTTTTGGTTCTTTTTGTTGTTTTGTGTTTGTTGCGTTTGTGGTGTTTTTGGGTTTGGTTTTGGCCTTTTCTGGGTTTTTGCCTTAAGAACGAGGCGTGTTCTTGGGGTGAGCCTGTTTTGATTTTGGTTTGGGGTGGGTTTTAGGTGTTTTGGTGTTTCTAGTATGTGTGTTTTTTTTCTAAGTGTGGGTTCGCGTGCGTGCGTCTAGGGATGGAGCCGATAGAGATATCAAGCGGGCAATCACGTGAGCGCATATACATACCGGGTGTGGGGTGGTTAAGTTGTGGGTCGAGTGGGTCGAGTACGTCTTCGTATGAGTCCGTGCTGAGTGTGGCGCCTCTGCGATACATCCCTAACACTTCTCCTGTGGTGCAGCCAATGGATCCCAAGCAAGCGCTCGCATCCGCAGGGTTGGGGAGCTCGTCGGGGGCGTCGAGCGGGTCTTCGTCCAGTTCTGGACCATGGGGTGAGAGGGACGCGCAGCAGGAGTCCGTGCCCCAGTTCCCGGAAGGAGGGCGCGTCCACTGGGTGCTGCCGGACGGGACGCCAATCCAGGAGCCTGAGCGTGCGCCATCCGTCAAAGAGATGGCAAGGTGGGCGCGCGACTACCACATTCCGAGCTCCGTGCGCCTGAGGATCCCCGGCAAGGGAGACTCGTTCACCCGTCCTCCGCTCGGCCACGTCTGCCTGAGCGAGTTTCACCTCAAGGCTGGGATCAAGCTGCCTTTACATCCATTCTTCCAGTATATGCTGGCTCTACTCAGGATCTCGCTTGGCCAATGCGGGCCCACGCTCACCCGTACGCTCGTGGCCATGTTCAATATCTTCTGGGTGAGTGGGATGGATCAGCCAACGCGGGCGGAGTTCCTCCACTTCTTCCGCCTGCGGTACTCCACACACCAGAGGGACTCAGGGACATTCACGGTAGAGCCTCGTGTGAAGTGGTGGTTAGTGGACCCACCGAGCTCTTCAACCTCCTGGCGCACGATCAACTGCTTGGTGGGTGGAGACTGGTAGTTTGGCGCCTTCCCGCCCGAGTATGCCGCAAACGCCGACCAGATAGACCGAGTCCCCCAGTGCTTTCATACGCTCGACACGAACGAGTATCCGCTCACGCCTGTGGAGGAGGCCAGGATAGCTCGTCTCAAGTTCGTGTTCGACCCCGCGCCCGAATCAAGATACTTCTGGGCCGCGTGCCATTGGGATCTTATCGAACGCATGCGTCTCGCCAGACCGCCTGGTCTGTGGGTTGTAGTTTTCTGCTGGGAGTTGAAGTAGGATAATTTTACCAAGTGTTGTATCTGTTCGCTAACCTTCCGTTTGTCCATTATGCAGCTAAGATGACAAAATCCAAGGCGACAGACAAGGATGAGGTGCTCAAGCGCCGGATGGCCGCCCTGCTGCTTACTGCTGAGAAGGTCCGTAAGGTGGCGGATGACGGGTGTGGTGGGCTCGCGCTAGGGGACAGCACCCAGCCGAAAATCCCAATCCCCAACGTTGCCGACTGCGCCCAGCCCATTCGAGCGGATGCTCCCCGCCCGCCTTCAGGGCATGCTGCTGGATCGAAGGTCCAGGATCGGGCGGACAGTCACGAGCGCCAGCATCGCGAGAAGGAGCAGCGCCAGGAGCAGCGCTAGGCGGATCGTGAGCAGCGCCAGGCGGATCGTGAGCAACGCCACTCCGATCGTGTGGAGCAGAGGGACAGGCGGGATGCTGTCCGCACGCCTCAGTCTTCAGGTCGACATTTAAGTCCTCCACGGTCGTCTAGGCAGGAGAGTGGTGACGAGCCTTTGTCAAAGCGGCCATGGACGGATGCTCCCGAGGGTTCGCTCGCCTGGTGCAGGCCTATGATGGACGCCATTGAGGTCGCGGTGAGGTCCGTGAATGGGCTGCTGCCGCCGGAATCGCCTGTCCTGGATGACATGGACCGGGCGTACAATGCCTGTGCCATAATGCAGTTCAAGCTCTTCCGGGCGCGCCAGCGACAGGCGAATGATAAGCATGCGGAGGTGATCAGAGGGGAGCTGCGTGGGCTGACCGAGGTCAACAGAAGGCTGCAGCACGGGCTCTCCAAGTCTGACAAGGTGGCGGATCGCCAGCGTCGCCAGCTCCACGAGGCCGTCGAGCGGGAGGCTGTGCTGAAGGCGGAACGAGATAGCGCCCTGGCCGCGGTCGAGGAGGCGAAGGCGGAGTCGGCGAACCAGCTGGCGGAGATGGAGTCCCGCCTGATGGAGGCCGAGCACCAGATGTGGACTGAGGAGCGCTTCCACCAGGCCCAGGCGGAGGCGGTCGCCGCCTTTAAGAATTCTTCGGAGTTTTTGGAGTTGGTGGCCGCCGAAGACGACAGCCAGGTGGCCGAGTTCCAGGAGGCGGTGACGCCCTTCCTGGACTTGGTGCGTTACCGCGCCCATCTGGAGGGGGAGGCTGCTGGGGCGTCCGTCCAGCCGGAGCAGGGGCAGCCGGAGGCGGGGGCTGAGGAGGCTGCTGGCGGGGCAGAGGGGGCGGTAGAGAAGTTTTTCCTCTTTGTAATAGTGTAGGTTTTTTCTTTGTGATAGTAGTGTAGGGATTTTGTAACAGGCCTTGTGCCTTTGTGAATATAATGAAGTTTCTTTTCCTCATGTGCGTGCGTGTGCTTTTGATTTTTTTTTTCTTGGATGACTCGCGCGAACATGCGCCTTCGTGTGAGAAGCCTATCCTCAGTCCCCCGAGTACCGGGCGGGCGAAGTAAGGACAAACGAGCGCAATAATACCACACTTAGAAAAATGAAACAAGTACAACATAGTAAAATCTAATGAAAGTACTTCCTTAAATGTTGGATGTTCCACGGGTGCCGTAGTCGTTGGCCCTGCATGTCCCTTAGGTAAAAGGTGCTGGCGCTTATCACCTCATCGACGACGTATGGGCCTTCCCATAACGGGCGGAGAGCCTTGACTTTCTGCTGGATAGCCTTCATCACCCAGTCCCCCAGTTGGATTGGGCGAGCCCGAATACGCTGGTTGAACAATCGGGCGATCATTTGTTTGTTCGCGGCATTGTGGAGATGCGTCGTGTCCCTCCGTTCTTCTAGCAGATCATTTTTGAGGCGTAGTCCCTCGCCGTTCGTTCGTAGATCGTATCCCTCGATCCGTGGGCTCTGGTGAGTGATCTCCAGGGGGAGCACCGCTTCCGTTCCGAACGTTAGACTGAACGGAGTTTCGCCCGTTGCTGCATTGGCGGTCGTGCGGATGGACCATAAGATTTCTGAGATAATGAAAGGACCCAACCCCGATTTAGCACCCTAAATCGGAATCGAACCCCTTCGAAAACACGAACCAACAAAAACTTTTCGAAATTTGGGCAGAGTTTCGTTACTAGCGTGGAATTACCATTACCTGCACGCGTAAAATACACTCCATCCTATGCCACAAAAAGCAAACCGTGGGCACCAACCCCATCCGGATTTCTCAATATATCAACAATAACGTAAAGTAGTAAATATATATACACTTAATTGAAATCCAGTGTAAAATCGTATAACATATTCAATAGGAAGCTCAGAGCGACATCTAATACATATTCGTATACTCATACCACAGTAGGTAGAACAATAAACCTACTGGATGAAACAAAGTAGTTCGAGCACTATGCCTCCGACCACGACGTGCGACACCAGAGCCTGAACTGCAAACTGGGCACGGAAACCGAAAAGCCCAGGTGAAAGACAATAAACACGTTAGAGTGAGTGGACGAAAATAAATGTCTTTCACCAAGTGTATATGTTATAAAAACATACGCGAGTCGAAATAAAAATAAATCAAATCAAATCGTTTACGAGGAGACGCTGACTCCAACTCGTAAACAGAGCATGCATAGAAAGTATCACGGGGTCACTCATGGACACGTCCGTGCTAGTACAGTCAGAATCACGGAGTCCTTGACTACCACGTGATTCATAGCCAGAAAGGCCTCGGTTCCGGGGTACTGCCCCTCGCCGGTCAGGTAGGGGTACTGCCCCTCCTGGTGGCCTACCATCGGGGATCAGCCGAGAGGCAAGGTGTATCGATACAACAACGTAACCACGACTGTACTCTGTGTAAACCAAATCATAAACATTTCGATGCAAATGCATGAAACAGCATAAAAGTGTATGCATGTTCGTATACGTATAGCCGTATAAACATATTCGTATAATCATAAACACATGCTTATATAATCATAATCTCGTATAAAATCTCATGCTCGTAAAACCATAATCATGCTGCATGCTCAAGTTCATAAAACGTATATAAAAGACTCGCAATCATTCTGTGAAAATAAAATGTCCACTCACAGACTGGCGTAACGCGTATCGCGTTAACCCGTGATCCGGCGGAAAGTCCATCGCCAAACAAACGATCACGAACCCCTGAATAATCACAACGTCCAATATTCAAAGTCATAATCTGACAATTCGAATCAAACAACGAGAAACCACCGTTCTCAGAAATACAGAATTCGAATACGACGAATCGTCGAAAATCCATATATACCACCTCAATATCTCGTTTTACGTTCGGACGCTCAACTCGAAAAATGAACCTCCCCACTGCGATCGGAGCGCGATTTCGAGTCAAACGACATGCAACTTGCCGAAAGTCAAAAAGTCAACCCGTTGACCGTTGACCGCCGTCCACGGCGGCGCCGCCGCCGGCCGAAGAATTTTCCGGTGGAGCCACCCTTGTTCCACTCCAAATCGCCCACTGAGCAACTTTGTCAACTGCACCAAGGGCCAATTCTCACTCTAACTCATCCAATTTCATGAAGAACCGAATTGTACACAAATTTTCCAATCCAAAATTCTCCAAATTCAAGCAAAATTAGAGCTTCAAATTCACACAGTAGTTTCAAGAGGATGAGAGCAACAGAGCCCACCCAAAATTTCAGTTCAAATCTTCCAAAAACATAGAACCCGAAATACCTCAATTTCTTCCCGTTTTGGCCGGAATATTCCTCTCTCTCCGGCGAGCTAGGCCGTGCGTGGTGGCCGGGGTTCGAACGAGGGCAGCTAGGCGAGTTGATAGCCTCCTATCCCGAAGCCGGAAACGGCCGGAATCCAAGCACCACCGTGGAAGCCGTCGCCACCCACGTGAAAACCTCCTCCACCGAGTTGACTCGGTCAACTCGGTCAAACCCCAAAATAGAAAGTCTCTCCCTTGCCCAGAATAGCAGGTTGCTATATATAGCCTTTCCCAAAACGGAAACTTCATGTTTATCCATTTCGACGAACTTTAAACTCCCGAAATTTTCTCGTCGTAACTCCGATTCCGATAATTCTCGCGGCCACGAATTCGACTCGACATAATCTTTCATAATCACCCGAAGTCAAACATATCGGCCAATCGGATAAAAAGTCAACCCTTCAAAGCAACACACATTAAATTGACTAAATAATCAACAAACGACAAAATTCGCAACCAATTCCTCGTAACTCCAAATCATGCTCCGGAAGTTCCCACAAACTCGAAATTAAATTCCGAACAACTTCCGTGAAGAAGCCGAGACCAAATTCTCGTCCGGTAATTTAGTCGCGAACAAACCCGCCATTTAAATCTGAACTTCAAATATTCATAACTAATTCCTCGGTCGTCCAAATAACGATCCGGAACCGCCCACAAACTCGTAATCACACGTACAACGACTCTCGAGAAGAGACCCAGCTCCAATTCTCGGCCAATAATTAAGTCGTTTACGAGTCTGGCGATACAAATAACTGCCGACAAACTGCGACTACGCAGTAACTCATCAATCAAGCTGATCATACTGCTGATTCTGGTCCGGGTCGTCACAGATAACCTCGGACCAGCGCCCGTATCCCGCATCCCCTGGCTCGATGTCTTCAATTTTCTTCTTGATGCCAGCCTTGATGATCTTGTTGGTTGCCTCCACTTGCCCGTTCGTCTGAGGGTACGCTGGTGATGCGAACACGAGGTCCGTTCCTTGCCTTTTGCAGAAGGCTATGAGTCGGGGTTTGTTGAATTGTGGCCCATTGTCTGTGATGATGCTGATCGGCGTCCCGTAGCGACAGAAGAGGAAACGCCAGAGGAAGCGCTCCACCTTCTCCATGGTGATCTTCGCCATTGGTTGGGCCTCGATAAATTTGGTGTGGTAGTCAATGATGACGATAAGGTATCTGTATTGCCCCTTCGATTTTGGAAGCTCTCCGATTAGGTCCAGTCCCCACTGTGCGAACGGGACGGGCGACAGGAGGATGGACAGTGGGACGGCGGGCGTGTGGTGGTGATGCGCGTGTAGCTGGCACGGGTGGCATTTGCTCGTCAGCGCCATGGCGTCCGCGTGGATGGTGGGCCACCAGAATCCACACCGAAGGGCTTTGTGTGCGATCGATCTGGCGCCCGCATGGTGGCTGCACGTGCCCGACTGGATTTCCTTCAAGATCGAGTTGCCCCTTGTTGGGGTGACGCACTTGAGGCTCGCCCAAGTCCTCCCCTGTCGATATAATGCTCCATCCCGCACGCTGAAGTTGGCTGCCTGTGCGACAGTGGTTCTGGCCTCCCGCTTGTCCTCTGGTAGCTCCCCCCTTGCCTTGTAAGCGATGAGCGCGTCCATGTAGCTGTGTTCGTGCGGTTCGATTGCCAGGACCTGCTCTGCTCCGGAAATGCTTGGCCGTCGCAGTACTTCGACGATCTGTTGCCCTGGTCCCGTGTGTACGGGTGTCGTGGCCAATCGGGCGAGTTTGTCCGCCTTTGCGTTGAATCCCCTGTGTATATGGTTGATGTTGACATACTTGAATCCACTGATCAGCGTCTTCACATATCTCAGATAAGCGATCATGGACTCCTCTTTTGCTTGGAATTCTCCTCTGACCTGGCTCACCACCAATTGTGAGTCGCTGAACACATTGAGGTCGGGCGCCTCTGAGTTCTTGGCCAGCTGTAGGCCCGCAATGAGCGCCTCGTACTCCGCCTCGTTGTTGGTTGTCTTGAATTCGAACTTGAGGGCGTACTCCGCGTTTACCCCTCCTGGCCCGGTCAGGATGATCCCGGCGCCGCTTACCTTCTTTGTGCACGAACCGTCTACATAGAGGTTCCACACCGACAATGGTCCTTCCTTGGCCTCTGGTTTGTCAGACGCCTCCACCGTCGGGTCGTCGGATGCGGCGACCGGCGTCGCCTCCGCCTCCGTGTATTCGGCTATGAAGTATGTCACTGCCTGTCCCTTGATTGCCGTTCGAGGCTTGTACTGGACATCGAATTCACTTAGCTCGACCGCCCACTTCGTCAGGCGACCACTGTGGTCGGGCGATTGGAGTATCTGGCGTAAGGGTACGTTCGTGATGACGTGGATGCTGTGCGCTTGGAAGTATGGCCTCAACCGGCGGGCAGCGATGATGAGCGCCAGCGCCATTTTCTCGATCGTCGGGTATCGGGTTTCAGCGCCTGTCATGCCTTTTCCTGAGAAGAAAACAGGCAACTCCGTGCAGTCCTCCCTGCGGACGAGGGCAGAGCTGACGGCGGTGAGCGAGGCAGCCAGGTAAATGTACAATATTTCCCCTTGGATGGGTCTGGAGAGGAGGGGGATGGACGCTAAGTATTCTTTGATCTGAAGGAAGGAAACCTCGCACTCTGGCGTCCACACGACTTCCCGCTTGTTCGTTGTTCGGAGAGCTTTGAAGAATGGGGCGCATCTGTCCGAGTAGCGAGAAATGAACCGATTTAGTGACGCGAGCTTGCCCATGAGGCTCTGTAGGTCCGCCTTCTTGACTGGTGGCTTCATATTGATGATCGCCTTTACCTTGGCGGGCGCGGCTTCTATTCCTCGCTGGCTGACGATATACTCGAGGAATTTGCTGTTGGTGACCCCGAACGTGCACTTGGCCGGGTTCAACCTCATGCTGTTCCTGATGAGGACGTCGAGCACAGTCCCCAAGTTCTGGACGTGGTCGTGCGCCTGGACGCTCTTCACCAAGATGTCGTCCACGTACACGTCCACAATGTTGCCGATCAGGCCGTGAAACATTGCGTTCATGAGCCTCTGGTACGTGGAGCCAGCGTTCTTCAACCCGAATGGCATGACGACGTAGCAATACAACCCCTTGTCCGTGACAAACGTCGTCGCCTCCTGGTCCTCGAGATACATGAAGATTTGGTTGTAGCCCGAATATGCGTCCATCATGGATAGGAGCTCGTGCCCAGCTGTCGCGTCCACCAGCTGATCGATCCTTGGTAGAGGGAAGCTGTCCTTGGGGCACGCCTTGTTGAGATCACTGTAATCGGTGCACATCATCCACTTCTTGTTGCTCTTCAGCACCATCACAGCATTGGAGATCCACTTCGGATACTCCACCTTGCGGATGAACCTGATGCCCAGCAGTCGGTCCACTTCCTCGTGAATAGCCGCATAATGTTCTGCTTTGTACGCTCGCCTTTTCTGTTTTACCGCCCGGGCGCTGGCGCCGATGCTCAGTTTGTAGGATATGATGTCTGTTTTGATCCCATGCATGTCTCTGTACGACCATGCGAACACCTCCTGCTTCTCCTTCAGCAGCGCGATCAACCATTTGGTTATCGCAGGAGCTAATGATGCTCCAATCCGGACCGTCCTTCCCGGGTGTTCGGGGGACAGCTGAATCGTCCTCAGCTCTTCGCGCTCGGGAACGGGCGACACCGCCATCAGCCCGTCGCACGGATCGTCGGGTTCCTCCGTCCCTGGCGTCGGTTCCAAGGCGAGGACCTCCTGCCTGTCTTGGGGTTTCGCTGCTTCCTCGTAATTGTACCCGACCCCATGCTCCGTTGGGAATCGTCCCAAGAGCAAATGTCCCGCGATGATCATCTTTAGTTTGTTGATTCTCGGCCTCCCGAGTATGGCGTTGTATGGGGAGGGGGTGTCCATGATGATGAAGTCCGTCTGGACCTCGCTGTGCGGGGAGTCGGATGCGCCGAATCCGACCCTGATGTTATCGCTCCCGATCGGATACGAGGTTTTGCCCGTGAAGCTGGCGACGCACTCGTGATCCTGCGTCATCTTGCGGGCGGGTCGGCCAAGTGCGGTGTATGCGTTAAGGTAAATCACGTTGACGGACGCCCCACTGTCCACCAGCACCCTCTTCACGAGGAAACGATCGATGATCGCATCGATCACGAACGGTACGGTGCTGTCCCTCGGGCTACCTTCCTCATCCTCTGCCGTGAAGGTAATGGCGGGCGCCTCCCGTCTTCCTGCCTTCTGCGCTCGTCCTGCCCCGATCGTCAGCACCTCCCTGTTCGAGCGATCGGGCGACGACGTTCCCTCCTTGCGTTTCCCCCCGGATATCGAACTGATAATCCCACGGGTCTCAATATTTGCCTCGCGCTGTCGCTCTTCCGCCCTGGGAGGGGTGACCTGATCGTCCCTCCTCATGTCCTCAAGGGCCTTATTCAGCATGATGCAGCTGTTGCTGCGGTGGGTGGCGGCGTTGTGGTACTCGCACCAGATGCTCGGGATTCAGCCGACCGGGGCCATCGCTTTTGTCATGTTGTTTGGCGGCGGGATCCGGCGTCGGTGTAGGCGGAGCAGTTGCTCGTTTGATTGCTGGTCGACCTCATAGACCTCTTGTCTCGCCGGTTGGTACCGCGGCGCCGATGGCAGGCGGGCTCCCTGTGGCGCCGGTCCCCTCGCCTGGTTGTAGCGGTTGTTGTGGTAGTAGCGGGAGGATGGCCTCTGGTGGTTCTGTTCCTGCGCGTCGCGGCTCCTCTTGTACCCCCCAGCCAGTTCCACTCCGTCGTCCGAGGGTCGTCGTGGTTGGGCTTCCCTCTCCGGTCTGTTGGTGCTGGACTCGGAGGTGGACCCGTACACTCGTGTCTCTACGAGCGCCTTCTGCACAATCAGGTCCATAATCTAGTCGTAGTCGAGATACTCCTTCCTCACTAGCTTTTCCACGAACGGGGTGGCGAGCATGTTATCCATCAGGGCCACCTTGGCCACCCGTTTGTCGAGGTCCCTGCACGTGCTCGCAAGCGTCCTCCACCGGTTTATATAGCTCGACAAGCTCTTGTCCATCCCCTGGCGGATCTTGAGGAGGATGTCCATGGTGTTGTTCTTCCCCTGAAGCCTGTACCGCTTTTGGAAGCTCTCCGCCAGCTCGAGGAACGAGTTTATGGAGCCTGGCGGGATTTCGTAGAACCAGCTCCGTGCTTCCTCCGTCAGCGTTTCCTGGAATAGGTAGCACAGAGTTGGGTCCGAATATCGGGTTCCGTCTGTGGTGGATCGAAACTCGTCGATGTGAGCGCGGGGATCCCCACTCCCGTCAAACCGGGTGATCTTCGTTGTCTTCGCGTGGGGGTCCCTTCCCCTCTCCAGTATGTGCGCCGAGAACGGGCTGACCCGGGGGGCGAACGTCCCGCCTTGCCCGGCCATCTTGTCCTTCCGTAGGCGTGAGACCTCCTCCGCCAATTCCTCCATCCTCTGAAGGATCAGGATGTTGTTCGTCAGGGGCGCCGATTCTTCTACCGGCGTGGGCGCGCGGACTGCCCGGGTGTTGGCCCTGCCGAACGAGTGTCGTTCTTCGCTGGTGGTTTCCTGGGTCCTTCGTGCTGATCTCGTTGCCGGTTGATGAGTGCGTCCAGTCGCTCCTCCAGCCTCTGCCGGGTCTGGCGCTCTTCCGCCCTCTCGAGTGCTGCCTCTCGTAATTCCTGGACTAGGCTGTTGACGCGCTCCTCGCTATCGCTGCCCCTGCCAAGTTCTAGTGCGCCCGCGAGTGTTTCCTCCAATGGCGTGCTGCTGACGTTAGTCTCCTGGGTAGGCATGTGGCTTTTGCTAGTGGTATTTATACGAGGTTTGTAATTTGTAAGGTTCCCACAGACGGCGCCAACTGTTTCTACCGGATCACACGGGACGTAATCTAGCAGAAGCAAGTACGAGTACTTCTCCTCCTCTTTGTACGTTCGAACGTTGGGGCTGTTCGAATGGTCGGGCGCTTCCTCTCTCTTCGGGTGTGCGGGTACGCGTGCTCGGGTACGGCTGTTAGAAGAATACAACAACAGACGGGCGGTCAGGGGTCGAGACGGGGTGGCCCGCCTTCAACGCTCCGATGCCTAAGTCAGATAGTGTATTGGATATAACAGTCAAGCGAGCGTGCGTGTAAGTAGTGTTTAGAGGGGTGGAGTCAGGATGTTGAGATTGCTCTTACCTGTAATAAATACCTTACATATATAGGTGGTTGAGTTTGGAGCTTGATGGTGTTCTTCGATGTGGGATTAGTCTGGCCCTTCTGGTGTGTGATCCGAGCATTCGGTTATGCGCCCCACGGGTGCGTGTGCGCTCGGATGGGGTCGGTCTTGTGATCGGAGTTGTAGCCTTGCTGATGACCTTTCGGGTGGTCGGGTAGGTGTTGATTACCTGCTTAAATGGATAAGTATATTTAATCGGACAACCAATGATGCTATACTAACACTAGCTACATTTAGAATATGGTAAGAAAATTTCTCATATACAAAGGAATGAGGAAATCAAATCTCTTTTCTGGACTAGATTAGGAAACTTTATATTTGTATTTGATACTGGCCCTTGAGACCTCCTATATTCATAAGGAAGTAAGAGCGCATCTAAATCTATCTACCACTGTGATTATTCCTCAAAGGTCTCGACAAAATCAACACCAAATGCAGCAACGGGGGTAACTATATAAACAATTGATATATATATATATATATGTTGTTTACATAAAGTAGGAAGGGAGCATACATTTCTTAATAGAAAGAGGGAAGTTTTTGGAAAAGCAGAAGCAATACATCTGTACTAAGCAAAAGGAAAAGCTGAAAACAAAAGGATGCAGTAATTTTCTGCTTCAATTGACCAACCATTAGTTTCAGTATTCGTCCAAATAAGTGTATAACATGTCATCTTTCTTTGACTTGCGTCGGCTAAGTAAGGCTTTGAAGAGGCGTTTACTTTTGCTGGGAATTTGTTCGACCTCTCTGCCATTATTATCTCTTTCTGCAGGTAACCGCATTGAGGCTGATTTCTGAGGCTCTGAAGGGTACTGGTATATGAAAAAGATATTCAGTTTATAAATTAAATAGGTAGAAATGGACACTTGATTGCAATTATCAGGCGAAAACATATCTACACTCACCCGCCGTCTGGCATTAGGAGGATTTGGAGTAGTCGGTCTACTTGAGTTTGGGGTAGTTGATTGACTTTTGCTTGGAGTTGTCGGCCTACTTGCACGAGATCCAGAGCGTATAAGTGGAAACCGATGAGGTGAAACAGTTCTCTTATCTGTAGTTAACATCATCATCTTCAGATTCACAAATACGAAAATCGCTATGAAGGTGTAAAGGGCATAATGTCAAAGGTGTAAACTCACCTATTTCTTTCTTGGGCATGGTAGATGTAAATGAGAATACTGCTGGTCTTTGAGGTGGCTGCGGAGAAGGAGATGGAGACCGGCCTCTACTGCACGTATATAGCATGTTTAAAGATGATAATGATGCCCCTAAAGACTTGAATCAAAATTATATTTTGATTAATATTTACCCGACTCTGGTTGCTGGGGGTTCTCTGATTGTGGCAAGAACAGCTTCACAGAAACCAATCAGATTAACCAAAGAAACTATACTGAAGCCTTAGCTCAATAATATGAACTTCAACAAAGGAGTACAATATAATATAAAGCATGCTACCATTTCGAAATTGATGCCATTCATCTTCATCATCCAGGTTGCATCCCTGGAATTTTGATTTAGCTTTATTAGCTCCACGAATGGTCTCACCAACTGAACAAGAATTTGCCTCGTAAGAAAAATTATTTATCGTTATCAACACTTCCAGAGGATGGACAAGATTTACAAAATGGTATGATAATAGCATCTGATGAAAGTTGAAGTATTTGCCTGGCAAGACGTAGCACTTGTGGTATTTTGGAGTACCTATCACCGATGACTGTTGGGAAAGGCCCTCATGATCTATATATTCTTGACACGTCCTTAGCCTCTAGGATACCAAATAGAAGAGAATAAAAGAGAAATGTCACACCTCCAAAATGTATTGGTGTCTCATAAATGAAACGGGTAGCAAGTAATTTATATGACTGAGATGTTGCAAGTATCAAAACAACATTCATGATTAGAGAGCCAGGTCGACAATCCCCACCAAAGACTTGATCAATTGAGATCCTGATTATTCTGATGATTATTACACAAAATCTAATGAAGACTTTTGAACCCATAGTAGAAGTCTTGTTTATGAGGTCAGAAAGTGAAGCAAGTACAATAAGAGAAGTCAACAGTCCAGAAAACCATTTTTCACTGATGACTCAAATCATACAAACTTGTTCTACAATCTACATATTTAGTTGGATCAGCACTGTCTAACTCAACATAATATGGTTAACAGTTAAACGTACCTGTTCGATGCAAGAAACACGGAATTCCGTACCAGAAACTTCATCCACTTTTTCATCCAAGAGATCATTAACCTTATATGTAACAGAACCCAAATGGTCCACCGTATTAACAAGAGCTTTAACGGCATAATCTTTCAATGTTTCTACCACTCTGCACAACAAAATGAATTTCGTTCGTCTCTTTTTAATAGACAAAGTAAGAAAATAATGCTGGAAACTTCAAGCAGACAGGATTCAGCGTAACTCACGTATGTTTCTGGTCATCATTTGTGTAAGATAGTTCAAAGTACTCCGCTGCTGAATATAATTGTGATCTTAAATTCTTCAAATCCTGAAAAATTATCGTAGTGCACAAAAGTAAATCACCGAACTTCACTAAACACTGGCTAGAAACCAAGCTATCTATCAGATTACGAAACATGCAAAACAAAGGACCAGTGATGTGGGGCAAGACTCAGCAAAACTGATTGAAACCGTAAAGAGCATTACCTTGAGACTATCAGAGAAGAACAAGCTCTGATGCATAGAAACTTCATCGAAATTAGATGCCACTTGTGGGATGGGGGTAGTCATCGTTCCCATGAATCCCAAAACTTTAGAAACTAAACTCGGATTCCTTTATGCTGCAAACAATCCCAACAACAATGTCAAATCCCAATGACTGGGATAACACATCAGACATAGTATTCACCATGAATCACCACCTCCACAATTGCTTGTAACTCCCAAAACACTTGGCATCAAACTAGATTCCCAAATCACATCGTGGAATTCAGCACCTAAAACCCCTAAAATGTCTGAAAAGGTTTAAGCTAAATGTGTATGCGACTATGTGAGAGAGTAAGAAAGAGGGAGAAATGCACCCAAAAACTATTCTGAAGACTTCAAATTGAAATTAGTTAAACAACAAAGCAGCAAGTGTGTTATGTGAGCAAGACAGAAGGCTCTACTATAACAACTAATAAAATACCTGAATCTACTACATTAATTAAACAAGACAGCCCACTGTCAGAGATAAACAAATATATAGGAATGAGAAAATGAAACAACAACAACATAAAGTTAGTGCTTTGCCACATTTAAGCAACTATCTGAGACAGCAAAATCAAACATTAGCAATTTTCTAAAACACAAAGGAAATATTCAAAGCTCACTTTGTCTGAATTTCACTATCATTACAAAAGCCGTAAAATTTGAGTACAACCCTTTTCTTTTATGGTTGAGATAATTATGATTATTCCTTTTTCTATTTCTCAGTTCAAAGTAAGTAAATTTCTGAAAAGGAAAAGACAAACACAACAAATAGAGAATGCCCAATATATCATAAACAAACTACTTCTTAGTTTCAAAGTTTCTATCTTTACAATGAGCAATTCATAAATGACAATTGAGTATCATCACTAACCTGGTGTTTTCTTCAGTGAATGTTTCTTCTGCACATCCCAGAAGTTCGAAAACTCAAAAGGGGCCAGAACCCAGTAAACCCAATTTCAAAGTTCCAAACTTGAAGTTGGAAACTTGGGATTTAACTAAAAGCTAGCTCAGGAAGAGAGTGAAGGCATGAGTAGTTTGAGAGTGGACCAATATTGGTTTGGTATGAGATTTTGACTAAAGCGAAGAAAACGACAAGTATGTGAGAAGCAAAAGAGAGAGAAAGGGAAGACATGGAGGGACATCCATGAAGGACCTCTCCAGGGAATCTGATGAGGTTTCTCTCTTTGAATTTCTAAGGAAGAGCAAACGTCTCGGCCTTCAACGTTTTTGGTAGCAAATGTAAAATCTGCTATTAGTTTCAAAAACACACTTGTGTTTCTCATCATTTAGCCACTTTGTAGGTCCTGCCTTTTTATCTTACGGCGGGTCCCACCTAAACTCAAACTCAAAACTCAAAATTAGTAAATGATGGTCGTTAATATTTTGATTTCGGAAAAGTCTTAAGCGAGACGATCCTGTATATTGAGTTTCGTTACTCAAAGTATTTCTTCTCGGTATAGTAGTGTATAAGTTTAACAAAATAGTCTCCTTGTATTGTATTGTATCGATTTGGGAATTGCTTTTTTAACAGCCAGATTGGCGAGAGTTCCGACTAATAATCTTCGGGTTTCAACTTTCAACTATTTGTGACTGTATAAGTAAATGCAAGGTTTCCACATTCCTCAAAATAGTGTGAAACCTCTATATCAATAGCTAGTTAGCCACCCTACAATCGTCACAACCATTCCTTAAATTGTCAAAGTTGTATTGATGTCGTGCTATGAATGCCTCATTCAAACTAGAAACATAACCCTCATCATTAGTTATAGCTATATAGTATGGTTGATAGATATGATATTCATAGGGCAATAGAGATAGGAAATAGTTTAGAATCGAGATTGGTTAGCTAGTGTACAAGCACATGGCTAGTGAGAGATTGAGACCACGCCTCAATCATAGTATGATTTTGGTAATGGACTAATGTAAGATCGATGTGTTAATGGAGTGGGGATGGTAGTGTGCACAAGTCGTAAAAATTCCCCGGCACCGGCAGGCCCGGCAGGGACGTGACCTTGGAGGCACTCATTGCTAAGCGTGCAATCCAAACATTAAACTAGACTAACTTGCCAAAGCATCCTCATATATCATATCATAACAACCTTCAATTGTGGCATATAATCGAAGAAGAAAACGAGGAGTGTTCTACTTCAGGTTCAGTTTTGGAGCGTTAAATAACTTTATTTCTTTAAAAATAGGGACTGCAGAAGTTCCAACACTCCAAAATTGGAGAATTTTAATATTCTGAAATATTATAGAATTTTCAAGAAATGGATCGAGAATTCGAGACTATTCGTGTTTTGAGGATGTGAGTATAGATCTTACATTTTATGTTGCAAGTGTTCTCTTTTCTCTTTTCAAAAAGTTGGGTCGGGAGGATTGTAGACTTGCAATTTTAGCTTTATAGAAGCACCGTGATTGTAGATGCATTTTCTAAGTAGTTGGGATAAGAGGCAGGATTGATGGCCAAAAAAGTGTGCCATTACGAAGAAGAGTTCAGTCAACGTGACCCATGGTATGCCTACAAAATTGCCAATGCTACTAGTTGTCAGTGTTCATAGATTGCCGAAAACAGTGTCGGCAATACATCATACCCTCCAATCAAACTTCTTCGGATAAGTGTAATCATTTTTTAGAGTAAATAACATATTTTTGCTCTTTATAGATGTCGGAAATGTGAAAATAAATTTTACATTGCCACTTAAGTACACAAATAATACCATTTATTTTAACGTGAGACTCTTCTCCCCTCACACCCTCAATTAATAGCCAACTCTTCAAAATATTGATGTGAAAGTGTAATCAAATATACTTTCCTGATCACATTTAATTGGGATTTTCAAACTTGAGCTTCATGCATAGACATAAGAGTTTATGAGTCCCCCAATCAAATTGATAGCCCACTTTCTACAGTTGGGCCTTAGCCTAATGTTTAGTGCGGTTTTATCAACTTTGGCCTTTATCGATTATGATATTCGATGGATGAAGAGCCCAAACCTATACCATCTCAGTCTCCCGGGGATTCAAAGTGTTCATTGGGCTTCTATGTGCTAGAGCCTAGAAAATCTAGAATCATCTCTGTTGTTTCGTATAGTTGCCACCCACCGCCAATGTACGTACCCATGCATGCATGCTGTAATTAACTTTGCAAGAAGTCACGATCAGAAACATTTATTCATACATATCTTAGCTAGGGTTCCAGTTCGATCAATAAAACAGTCGACCAATTCAAAATCATAACAACGTACATTCAAGGAAATAAGGAATTGCAAATCGTTTGCAAATTATTAAACAAACGAGACCAGAAAGAGCACCACTACAGAGTAAGTCGATGACATGCAGAGAAACTGTCCTGCTCCAAGTTTGAACTGCATGCATTCGACTGATTTGATCGAGTACGTGGAACTGTGGAAGTACAAAGCTACAATTGCAATAGCATATCTCAGTCTTATGATTTGCAACAACATATACACAAACACAATAATGAAAGCATAAAGATTCAAGTTAACTAGGGTAAAGAGTAGTTAATGATCAATTTAAGCAAGAACCAGAGACGTACCTTTTTAATTTATATATGGAGCACATGCAATAATGAAAGCATAAAGATTCAAGTTAACTAGGGTAAAGAGTAGTTAATGATCAATTTAAGCAAGAACCAGAGACGTACCTTTTTAATTTATATATGGAGCACATGCATGAGCAGGGATTTAGGAGTCGGTCTCATAGTGCATCACCCGTATCTTGGAGCTTGGTAAGAAAAACTCCCACAGTCTCTTCCCATCTTCATCGCAGATTACTTCTTCTAACTTCTCAGGATCAATTGATGATAAAGGAAGTTCATTCAATCTCGAGCACTGTCTCATGTTGATCTTTCTCAAACTCTTCATTGCATCAAAGCCATGCGGCAACTCCTCAATGCCGGAGCAACCAGATATATCAAGTAAACTCAAGTTCTTAAGCCTTTTAAGAGACGATGGAAGTTTTTTCAAGCCGGTACATGACCTTATCCTTAAAACTTCCAAATGAACTAAATTCCGAATCTCTTCGGACAAGGCAGATAGGTTCTCACAGTTGGTTACACATAGTGTTTTCAGGTGAATGAGGTCACAAATCTTGGCAGGCAACTCCACCATATCATTGCAACAGTCAATGTTCAGTTCTTCTAGATACGGACAATTGGGGAAAGCTTGACCGATGTCACACTTGTACAGAGATATCTTCACCACACTTTTCAATATGATGGGGTCTTTGGTTATGGAAGCCATGGAAATGTTCTCTAATCTGATACGTCTTATATTTGCTGTCGACTCCAAAAGTTGAAAATTACTTAGTTCAACAGGTGAGGAACCAAGGTTTGTGACTATCAGTACCTTTAGTTTATCCATTGTCTCCACGAACTCGGGTAGGGCATAGTCTTTCCCCTCAAAATTCAAGATTAGAACCTCGGCTTCTGGTAGATGCGTCTTGGGCCACTTCATAGAAAACGTACTATCTGCAGGAAGATGCAATCTGATGTGAGTGTACATTAATGGGAGAAATTGAATGAAAACCTTTCAAATTTAATCCATCCATGCACTACTGGAGGAAGGAATCGGGGCGACGTAGTTACATTTCTACGTCGCTCCGATTTTCAACGAAGCGACGTAAAATTCCTTTGATAAAAAGTACGTCGCTTAAAAAATTGATGCGACGTATATTGAAGTACGTCGCTTCAAAAAACTGAGGCGACTAGTTTTTCTTTCCAAGTGACCAAACTAATCTACGTCGCTTCGATTCAAAACGAGGCGACGTAGATTGATCCATCTACGTCGCCTCGTTTTGAATCGAAGCGACGTAGATTAGTTTGGTCACTTGGAAAGAAAACGAGGCGACGTAGATTGATCAATCTACGTCGCCTAGTTTTTTTAAAATCTGGATCTACTCTTCTTCTTAAAGTCAACCCGTTCATAAAGTGAAAAGTTTAGAAAAACAGTTTCATTTCGTTCTGCAGCTGTTTTGGGCGATTTTGGGGAGAAATTAGAGGAAATTGAGAAAGAAGGTTGTTCTTGCCATTGATTTGATTCTTGAGTAAGGTTAGTTTGATTTGTATCTCTTTAACCCTCTTTATGACCATAATATGTTAAATTAGAAGTGAAATTGAAGTTTTGGTGAAATGTTTGAAGTTGAATTGAATTTGGTGTTATGTTGTAGTTTTAGTGTGTTAAGCATTGAATTGTGTTATGGGTTCATGAATAATGTTTGAAATTTGGTTAAGTTTAGTGAAATTTATTGATGATTAGAAGTGAAATTGAAGTTTTGGTGAAATGTTTGAAGTTGAATTGAATTTGGTGTTATGTTGTAGTTTTAGTGTGTTAAGCATTGAATTGTGATAAATCATGTTATGGGTTCATGATTAATGTTTGAAATTTGGTTAAATTTAGTGAAATTAATTGATGATTAGTGTAGATTATGTGTATTCGAGCCTTAATTAGTAGTGTTATTAGTATTATGGCTATATATAATTGTGGTGTTTATCAACTTAGAACTCCCGTTTGAGAATCAACAACTCATCTAGTTGATCGAGTTGAGTTGTTGATTCTCGAATTGTCCCATTTTTGGACACTTTAGGTGATCATGACTTTGTTGATCCTTTTGTTATTCGTGTGATTTCAGTTTCAGTTTTGGGATATGGTTTCGACAGTGTCTCCTTTAAATGTTCCCCGAGTGCAAATTAGGTTGTTTAGATATGTGTGCACTCGGGGAACTGTAGGGAGATGCTGCCGAAATTTCCTTAAACTGGAGCTGAAACGCATGGGTGCAAAAGTGTTGACAAATGTCGTGTTCCCCTGAAGGGGATAGGACCCAACCCGGAGGCATAAGGCGAAGAAGTGTGGGGTTTTGGTTGAATCGCAACTGTGGCGTGGTAACTTTGTTCATATTGATTGTTTATGTTGACAGGAAACATGGACGGACTCCCAGACAAAACTTGGATGACATATCATCGTGCTGATCCAAGGTACATCAACGGCATATTCGAGTTCATGAATTTTGCCCGGCTACATAGTAACGGAGCCGATTATTACTTCTGCCCGTGCAAACGTTGTAAGAACGGTCCGTTCAAGGTTACTATGGATGTCATGTATCATCACTTATCACACAGTGGTATGAGTCCTACTTATACAATCTGGCACCTTCACGGGGAAGTTTCTGGTGAACCGGCAATGCTCAGTCAACGAAGACAGTGGCTTCAAGACAGAGTCGGTCCTTCTAGTGGTGCCGGTCCTTCAGTGAACCCGCAGTTGGAGATTCTACATGATGCATATCCCTATTATCCTGGATACCATGCAGATGCACCCCAACAATTTGTGGAAGATAATTCGGGCATGAACTTCAATGACATGGTAGACGATGATTATGAAAAGTACGATAGATTATTGAAGGAGTCACAGACCCCATTATATGAAGGCAGTGAGGAAACTGTTTTGAGTGCTATATTAGATGCAATGGAAATGAAAAATGAAAATGGATGGTCGGACACAAGTGTTGACTCTTTATGTATTTACATTAATAAACTTCTTCCTAAAGGGCACACATTCCCCTGTTCATACTCGAGAATAAAAAAAATCTTGAGTGATCTTTCACTGGGTTACGAAAGAATTGATGCGTGTGAGTTTAACTGTGTGTTGTTCAGGGGGGCGCTCGTAAACGAGAGGATTTGTCCAGTGTGTTATTCTGAAAGATATAAGCCAAATACGAATGATATTCCCAAAAAAATAATTCGTAACTTCCCTCTAACACCAAGGTTGAAGCGCTTGTTTATGTCCCCACACACTGCCAAGCATATGCGATGGCTGGGGGAGCGGATATGCGTGGCTGGTAGCCTCAGCCACCCAGCTGACGGAGAAGCGTTTCAACATTTTGACAGATTTTTTCCAGGTTTTGCACGGGACTGCAGGAATGTGCGCCTTGGAGTAGCAACAGACGGTTTCAATCCATTCGGAACAATGGGAACTTTGCATAGTACATGGCCCGTTGTTGTGATGCCGTACAATCTACCACCATCAATGTGCATGAAGAAGGAATATAACATGTTATCAGTGTTGATTCCAGGCCCTAAATCTCCCGGAAAGTGCCTTAGTGTACTCATTGAGCCGATGATCGAGGAGCTAATACATTTATGGGTCGTTGGAGTCCATACTTTTGATCGAGTAGACAATGAGGTATTCTTGATGAAGGCAGCGGTAATGTGGACTATTAGCGACTTTCCAGGTTTAGGGATGCTTGCGGGGTCAACTGTGAAAGGGTACAAGGCATGTCCAATCTGTCTAGATGAGCTAACTTCAGAGCATATATGTGGGAGGATAGTTTATGAAGGTCATCGAAAATGGCTCCACCAGGATCACCCTTGGAGATTGAGCAAGGCATTTAACGGGAAGGAGGAGTTTGGCGGAAGACCCTATCGTAAGAGTGGAGATGAAATTTTGGAGGACGTTAGGTCAAACGTTTACCCTATTCTTAGCCAACATGAAGACTTGAAGGTGCCGTACAATCCGAATAACAGACAGTGTTGGACTCACGAAAGCATATTTTGGAAGCTGCCGTATTGGTCATCATTGAAGATCAGACATTGCCTAGATGTCATGCACATTGAAAAAAATGTGTGTGACAACATCCTTGGAACCATTTTTTCGATTGAATCGAAGTCTAAGGATGGTCCAAAAGCTCGCGCTGCTTTGAAGAAGAGGAATGTGCGAAAAAACCAGTGGCAAAGAGCAGGTGACTTGGCTACGGGGAAAGTTCCTCATGCACCTTTTTTAGTTAAAAAGGATGATCTAGAAGATGTGTTCCAGTGGTTCAGGGATGTTAAGTATCCTCTTGGTTATGCAGGTAGTTTGAGAAGTAAGGTGAAAATAAGTTCCCAGTCACAGTTTTATGGATTGAAGACGCATGATTGCCATGTCTTGCTTCAACGTCTTCTGCCTGTGGTTATAAGAGGGTTCCTGCCAGAAAACGTTGTCAAGCCATTGATAGCACTGTCAAATTGGTTTCGTCAACTATGCAGTAGGGAGCTTAAGAAGGAGGTTGTGCGTGACATGGAAACTGAGATAGTGATGATTCTCTGCAATTTGGAGCTCATATTTCCTCCACATTTTTTTACATCTATGGTTCATCTTATGGTTCATCTGCCCGAACAAGTATTCCTTACAGGTCCAGTACACTATACATGGATGTATCCAATTGAAAGGTAAAGTTTTTTGTTATTGCTAATATTAGGAAAATATGTTTGTACTAATATTGATTCCTACTAATCTTGTGTAATATGTCGGAAATTATGAAAATATTGTACTAATCTTGAGTGGTGTTTTTGCAGGCAATTAGGAAAATATAAAAAGTCAATGAGGAATACACGTTACCCGGAAGGTAGTATTGCTGAACAGTACCTCGTACATGAGTCGGTGACGTATTGTAAGGCTTATCTCAGACGGATGGACAACGAAGATATCGACACTTCCATATCTGGGTGGAATGTCAGCTGTGTTTCACTCTTAGTAAGACCAGATATTATCGAGACTCGTCGCCAGTTCAGGTTGACTGAGTCAGAGACTGCTGAGGCTCACTGGCAAGTCTTGGTGGAAACAGACGAAGTCAAACCTTACCTAGAAGAACATCTCAGAAGGTTCGAGGCTAAAAATGGTGAAGATTTCGACGACCGGCAGCGGAGGAGGAGTTTTCTTCGATGGTTCTTAACATGGGTACATATGCCTATTAATTCTTGTAAGGTTCTTTGCAGGTTTTATAACACTTATCTTTAACTCCTCTTAACACTTATCTCTCAGGTGTCCCTTAAAGAAAAAAACTCGGATCCGAGCTTGGTTGCAGGAATAAAATCATTAGCTCAAGGACCTCAGCAATGTCGGGTTTATAAGTCGTGTTATGTGAACGGTGTCAAGTTCACATCGTTTGATAGAGATCAAAGAACCGTGACTCAAAACAGCGGTGTCATGATAGACATGGGTTCATCCAAGTTCTACGGCCATGTTAACTACGTGGTCGAAGTATTATATGCAGGCCGTATGCCAGTGGTGTTGTTTAAGTGCACATGGCACAACTCCGAGGACCCTGAAGATCTTGACACCCTTATAAAAGATCATGGACTGATATCAGTGAATACAAACAACAGTTACTATGAGGATTCACCCTTCATAATTGCAACCAAAGCAAAACAGGTATTCTACATAGACGATCCAAAGGCTGGTGGTACTTGGAAGGTAGTACAAGAGATGTCGCACCGCAATGTCTACAGCGCCGAAGTTCTGGCCATAGATGAAAACATATCGCGTACAGAAGATCATATCTTCGAGCCTTACCAAGAGGACACTCCCACGGTGATACAATTTTACCCAGATTTTCAACTACTTTTGGACGAAGAAGGAGACGAGGACGAGGAGGAGGAGGAGGACGAGGAGGAGGACGAGGACGAGGACGAGGACGAAGAGGAGGAGGAGGAGGACGAGGACGAGGACGAAGACGAGGACGAAGACGAGGACGAGGAGGAGGAGGAAGAAGAGGAGGACTAAACTAATATTATTACATTCTTGAAACCTAAATTCGTATTTTATTTAAAGCATAGTTATTCGTATTTTCTTTAAAGCATAGTTACTAAATTCGTATTTTCTTTAAAGCATAATGTATGTATACGATCAAATTCGTATTTTCTTTAAAGCATAGTTACTAAATTCATATTATTCAAAAATTAAAAAAAAAATTAAATCCCTTGAGGCGACGTAGATTGATCAATCTATGTCGCCTCAGTTATTCAAAAATAAAAAAAAAATTAAATCCCTTGAGGCGACGTAGATTGATCAATCTATGTCGCCTCAGTTTATTTAATTTATAATTAAATTAAATAAACTGAGGCGACGTATATTGAGAAATATATGTCGCCTCAGTTATTCAAAAATAAATAAAAAAATTAAATCCCTTGAGGCGACGTAGATTGATCAATCTATGTCGCCTCAGGTTATTTAAAAATAAAATAAAAATTAAATCCCTTCAGGCGACGTAGATTGATCAATCTATGTCGCCTCAGTTTATTTAATTTAATTATAAATTAAATCCCTTGAGGCGACGTAGATTGATCAATCTATGTCGCCTCAGTTTATTTAATTTATAATTAAATTAAATAAACTGAGGCGACGTATATTGAGCAATATATGTCGCCTCAGTTATTCAAAAATAAAAAAAAATTAAATCCCTTGAGGCGACGTATATTGATAAATCTATGTCGCCTCAGTTTATTTAATTTAATTATAAATTAAATCCCTTGAGGCGACGTAGATTGATCAATCTATGTCGCCTCAGTTATTCAAAAATAAAATAAAAATTAAATCCCTTCAGGCGACGTATATTGATCAATCTATGTCGCGTCAGTTTATTTAATTTAATTATAAATTAAATCCCTTGAGGCGACGTAGATTGATCAATCTACGTCGCCTCATTGCCATTTATTAATCGAAGCGACATAGATTCCAATATACGTCGCCTCGTTGGCTTTATAATCCCAGAATCACAGTTTCTCTCTTCTTCTTTTCATTTCGTCCAATCTTCTTCTTCTTCCTCGCGCCGCGCCCCCAAATCGATAACCCAGAAATCCCTAACCCCTAATCGACCTATCCTCATCTAAACTCCTCCATCTCAACCCAAATCCCTAATTAATCCCTAATCCCGAAACCATCTTCTTCCTCCCCCTCCCTAATCTCTGCAATCACAAGTTCGTCTCTCTCTCTCTCTCTCTCTCTCTCTCTCTCTCTCTCTCTCTCTCTCTCTCTCTCTCTCTCTCTCTCTCTCTCTCTCTCTCTCTCTCTCTTTTCTCACTGTCTCTCCATTCTCATTCTATTTCAGTAACTTCATTTCGAAACCATCTTCTTGATTGTGCTTTCATTGTTCACAGGTTCGGTGATTGTGCTGGTGAACACTACTCAATCTGATCAAATTATTCGAGAAGAGAAATCGTAGTACTAGATAGGTAATTTGGCATCGATCCCAGTTTTGTATCAGCACTTGTCTCTCTTCAAATATATCTTTTTTTATCTGTAAGTTAATTTTGAGATCATGGTATCAGACTTTTTACTGTTTTTAGGGGATCACTCATATTTCCTATTTCAAGATTTCATTTTGATTGAGTTAAGATGATGCGTTACTGCAATGTTATATTCTTGATAGGTTTCTTTCTCGGTAATGAGAGTCTGGCTTTTACATATAATCACTAGTGTATCTCTGTTGCTATGTGAGTTTCCTCCAGTCAAAATAATTTTCAATCAGGTGGTCATTTTGAACAAATCATCTTTGCCGAATGCTTTAGTGCTGCCGACCAAATTGTGTGTATGAATGAGTAATTGAGCTAGGGACTGGTCTCACTTCGTCTTATCTATGTCATTGAATTGTGTTTGGTGTTTATGAATAGAATAGGTCATCCAATGAAGCATATAGATGCATAAAGTTTGTGTGTACTTTACTGCCTATATGTGAGCATTATTTTGAATTGAATACCGTGAGCATTTTTGAGTAATACCGTGAGCATGTTTGGTATGAAATGAAGTTATGTTGTTTTGACGAATTGGGTGTTTCTCAATTGGGGGGGGGGAACCGAGATGTCATTGTCTGGTGGTTAGATCGATCATGAGTTTCAAGGGGCAGTAGTGTTGCTGCAGAGCTAGATAGGGAAGCTGGTTCTGTGTATTAATTAATGGAGGATAGTGAGTTAGATTTCAATGTACTGTATTTGGTTTCAATGTACTGTACTACTGTTGTTGCTGGAAATGATTGGTAGTTGAGTTAATGAGTTGTTTGATCTGGTTTGATTTGGTTGTGATCAAGACGGCTTTTTATTTTATATGGCTGTAGCTAGTTTACAAGGATAGGAAGATAATTGACATTGTGCCTTTAAAGTTTGGGTTTGATTCAGTTGAAGTAGAGAATAGTTAGAGTGAGGTTATGTATCGAAAAGGGATTCTGTTCAAGACTGAAAAAGTTTGGGATTGAATTGTGATACCATTTACTTCTATCTTGTAGAGTAGTGTTTGTATACTGTGCCGAATGTGTATTGTGATAATGATGATTCCGAATGTGTTTTATACTTTGTCAGTTTATTGTTCCTCACTACTCATCGCGAAGTTGATTTTCGGTGTTAGGTTTTGTCTGCTGAGCCGATTGTAATCACAGCCTGCGAGTTTCTTGAACACAATACTTCGTCTACTTCACAAGCAGTGCCACTTGTTGGGTAAGAATCCCTTCCCTGGTATTTTCGCAATTGTTGATTTCAAGCCTCAGTTTTTGATTGTGAATTCATCAATTGTTTTGCTTATTTTAAGGCATTAGTTTGAATTCAAACATGTGAGTGAATGCAATCCGTAGTTTGTGTGTTGATAAGCTATATTGCTTTGTGTTTTATACTGTGCCGAATGTGTATTGTGATAATGATTCCGAATGTGTTTTCAATCTAGCTTCCTGTAAGTATTGTGTTTTGTGATGATGATGATTTCGAATGTGTTTTGTGATAATGAAAACATATGCGTATATGTGATGATAAGCATGAATGTTTATATGTGATGATAAGCATTATAGAAGTACAAACGAGTTTAACATCTAATTAAAAATAACAGTTTAGTAATAAAAGAATGGCTCCCGGAGATACTGCATACAAGAGGAGGAAAGCGTTGATGCAGCGTCGTGAAGCGGAAGCGGCGGCCGCGGCGGCAGCTGCGGAGGCGGCGGAGGCGGGGTGGCGAGCATTCAGCCGAGATGGGGCTTCCGGGTCTGGTTGCCCCACGGGACAATCGGCGACCCCGTCGATTGCAGGAGCTCCCATTTTAACGCCCGCCCCTCCACTTGAGGATGCGATTCCGCAAGGAGCGGATGACAGCAGCGACGCCACTACGGCGTCACAGCACCCTCCCGCCCTCAGCATCCGGTGCAAGAAGACCAAACTCCCCGACATGGTCGACATGGCAACCGGAGACCCGACGACGGAACAGCGCGGAGTCGTTGTCGGGACGAAGACGGAGTACCTCGTTCGGATGAACAACAATAGGCGACTACAAGTCGCTTACTCTACGAGGCATGCGGGGCCGGCGACGAGGGAAATGCGGAGTCTGATGTGCCGAGACATCGGTAGCATCATCCGCGGAAAAGTTCCAATGCTTGCATCTAGCTTCTTGGGACTTAGCGATTTGCATCGCGATATCGTCGGCCGGAGTCTTGAGGTATACTTGCTGGACTCCGAGCTTACTTACATACCTGTAGTAAATGTAAATATAATTTTTACATAACGGAATTTAAATGTGTTGTGCTAGACGAACTACGACATCCCGGCGACTGATGTGGAGATGTGGAACTTCATTGATAGGACGGCGCAAACAATCTATAAGGATTGGAAGTACGATTGCCATCAACATTATCTCCACGTCAGCCAGGAGACTCCGGCCGAGTTTCTCGGGAGGGAAGACCAATGGGCGTGGTTAAAAGCCCACTTCGAAGACCCTGCTTATTTGGTGAGTTTCATAAACGAACCTACAGTTTTGGTCAAACGTTCGAACAATATGCATGTTTATCTGTTCTTATTTTAAAATGATTTTTGTGTGTGTGTGGCAGCGATTGTGCGAACGGAACCGAGGGAACCGAAACAAGAACAAGGAGCAGCAGATCAACCACCATTCGGGATCCCTCGCCCTCTCGTACCGAAGCGAGGTGTTGGAGAAGGAGGGTCATCCAGCGCCCGCCGTCCAGACGTGGATTAACGTATACCAGCCGGAGAGGAATGCGGCTGAGAAAGTGGTAAGCTCAAATAGGTTCACGTTACGTTATTTCAATTATTGTTGTATACTAAATTGTAATATTATTTATTTTATCTATTTTAATTGAGCAGGCGGCAGTGAAGCGTCGACTCGATGAAGTCTTGTCGCAACAAGATAGTGCTGCGGGCCCAGTTGACGGCGAAGAGGTTTCCCAACCCCAGCCTCTTCCTCTTGATACACAAATAAATATCATAGAGGAAGAGGTAGGTTCAAGGCACGGGACCTCTATAAGAGGTAATAAATCTCCAAAACGATTCCGTCGATGCATATCTCGATTTACGTTTTGCTTCATTTTGGTTTACGATATAGTTTACTAATATTTGTTCTTGTTCGACGTTACAGGGGTGGGGCGCGCTCTCACACGCGACCCCAAACCGAGAGGAGGGGCCCGGGTAAACCAGGAACGCCAAATTCAAATGCAAAAGGAGATCGATGAAGCCAAAGAGGCGGCGCGCAGATCAAGCGAGGTGGCGCAGAAGGCTATAGCGGAAGCGAGTGCGATCGCCCAAAGGATGCAAGAAATGGAGGCCATGATGCGATCATTCCAGGCTGCGAATCAACAACCGCAAGCTCCTCCACCACCTCCCGGCTCGTAAACTGTATATAGGATTTGTATAAACTTGATTTGTGTAAACTTGATTTGTATAAACTTTTAACGTTTTGATTTGTGATTGAATGCATTTTTTTGGTTGAATGCGTATCTGCAATTTGAATACGTTTTTGTGTTTGTAAATTGCGATAGGTCGTGACTTGGTACAATAATATTTAATTTTTATTTTTTTTAATTTTTTAATAAATGAGGCGACGTATATTGTTCTATCTACGTCGCCTCATTTATTAAAAAAATAAAAAAAATGAAAATTTTTAATAAATAAGGCGACGTAAATTGATCAATCTACGTCGCCTCATTTATTAAAAAATTAAAAAAAATAAAAATTAAATAAATAAGGCGACGTACATTGATAAATATACGTCGCCGAAATTTATTAAAAAATAAAATAAAATAAATTATTAAATAAATGAGGCGACGTAGATTGATCAATGTACGTCGCCTCAATTTATTAAAAAATAAAATAAAATAAATTATTAAATAAATGAAGCGACGTACATTGATCAATGTACGTCGCCTAATTTATTAAAAAAATAAAATAAAATAAATTTAGGCGACGTACATTGATCAATATACGTCGCCTAATTTATTAAAAAATAAAATAAAATAAATATTAAATAAATTTAGCCGACGTACATTGATCAATGTACGTCGCCTCAGTTATTAAAAAATAAAATAAAATAAATATTAAATAAATTGAGGCGACGTATATTGATCAATGTACGTCGCCTTAATGGTTTAAAAAAAGAAAAATAAATTAAAAATAAATAAAATTAAGCGACGTAGATTGATCAATATACGTCGCCTAAGTTGAAGCGACGTGATCAATCTACGTCGCTTCAATTGAAGCGACGTAGTATTATTTACGTCACGTGATCTGAAACGAAGCGACGTATATTGTATCTACGTCGCCCCAATGGTGGCGTGATGAATCTGAAGCGACAAGACGAGGCGACGTCGTTTTGGTCACAAGAAATCGAGGCGACGTAAAATGCATACGAGGCGACGACCTTTCTACGTCGCCCCGATTTCCTCCTCCAGTAGTGATGTGACGTAAGTACTAGAGAGATATGGATCAACCAGTTGAGATAGATGCTAGCCGAGCTTTCGTGGGTTGATACTTGTCTTCTCTCCACCACTTAGGAATTCCGTCCCCAATTATTTCAACAATCAATCTTTTCCTTTGTTCAATGGGCTCTATTTTACTGTTATATATGGCTAACTCTCTTAGCAGATCATGCTGGGTAACAAATTTGTCACTGTAACATTCATCACCCTCCATCTCTGCCTTCCTGATTATGAAAAAAGAAAAGAAAAAGTAAGTTGCAAAATTAGAGACTTATTTGAGATTCTTTTGCAAGTATGTAAAATTAGCAGTTGGCAGATATATAAAACATGTAATCATAAGAGAACATGCATACTTTGAGTCTGTAAGATGAACAAGACTTCGGGTGTTGAGGTCATATATACTTCCAATGAACATATATTCGTCTTCTTGGTTCTCTGCATATAACTCCATCCACATATCAAAGAGGGCAGCAACAGAAATCTTATGGTGTTCGGGAAATGAACCAAGATCCATGAAGCGCTCCTTGAGGTCAGTCTTCAAGGTATCCAAGCTGCTTTGAAGAGGAACTAACAATTCTGTCTGAGAGTCAAAAACAGATCCTCTAGACATTTCAATCGCTCTTATTTTCCATATCTGCTCAGGTTGATGGGAAAGAGATCGTCCCACACACACAATTGCACGTGGAAACCCCTTGCACTGTTTTACTATCTGCAGTTCAATATTCATAAAAGTTAGGCATATATAGCCAATTTATTATCCTAGGAATGACATTTGTGCAAATTTGTTACTCTAGAATTTTTTTCTGCCAATTTGCTATCTTAGGTTTAGAAAACTAGCTAATTTGTTACCTACCTATACATCAAATTAGTCAAAATATTTAATCGATTTGCTACCCTAGGTTTAAATTATTATTTTTTGCTCGTTTTCCATGTTTTTTTCCGTTCAAATCATTAGAATAGAAGATTTAGAGTACCATAATACTTTTAAATGTTTATAACTTGATGAATAAATTGACAAAATTCAAGTAATTAAACAATAAGATAGCAAATTGGCCGGATAAATTTCTAGGGTAACAAATTTACAATGAGATGATTTGTAACGTAGTAAATTGACAATTAAGCCTAAAAGTTAAAGGTTTTCGTAAAAGTTCATATATATGGCCGCATAAAGAAGCATAAATGTTCTGGATCGATGACCTTTTCTATAAGAGATTTTGCAATATGACAGCTCTCATCTTCCAGGGATGCAGCATCACGAAAAAGAGCCATTGCTTTTTCATCATCTAGTGATTCCAAATAGTATGTAGAAGCATAACTTGGAAAACTAGACGTCGATGTGATCAGAATCTTGAGATTTGGCAGTTTGACATCATAAAAGGTTTTAAGAACCCCCTCTTGAGCAGGCCATACGTCATCCAACACCAACAGTAATGGATTATTTCTTGCCTCAGTCATGAACCAGTTAACTGCAGCATCGCATATATCCTTGTTTTTCATATCACCTACTTTACTGGCATATAGTTGTTCCACAATGACCTCAAAGGCGTTGGGAGTCGTCATTGATACTCTAACAAAGAAGATGTTCTCCTGGAATTTATCTATCCATGGTATATATAAAAGAAAAAAGTAGACGATCAGGTCATCTAACTAGGTAGGTTGGGTTTGAATGAATAATTTATTATGATTGACATAGAATTTCAGAAATGAAATAAAGTGTTTTTTTTCGATTACAATGAAATAAAGTTTTGTTTTCCGCCATCTCTATTAATTTTGACATATTTTAGAAAAAATAGATAAAAACTAATCTGACAAGTAAGCAAAAGTATTCTGCTCCAACTATCTTCAAGAATTAGCTAGAGAGCAACATTTCATATTACATTTTATGCAAAAAAAAAAAACTGAAAACAAAGTTAAATTAATGTTTTAAGAGTTGCTAGAGCTTTATTCAATAGCATTCTTTCTATCTAGGAGCTCAACTGAAGCATGGCATGGTTGGAGAGAATGTTTTCTAACTTTTCATCAAAATATATCTAAAGATCGGAGTACAAATAAATTAAGAGTCTATTGAACGTGATTTAAAAATTATAACTTATCAATAAATTTAAAGGATAAATTCTAACAAGAATCTCCAAAATTACTCGAGTAACTTTATAAATTACGCTATAGCTACAATAATAGTATATCTTAATTTGTACCCTTTTGATCTATAATTAAAATTTGGGATGCTCTAGTGTAGAAATGTTAGTAGAAAAAATAAAGATAGTACGTATACCTTTCAATAAATAAATAAATTAAATGATGGTTATATGTAATGTGGTACGTACTTTTGACTTTTTGATCACTACAAAGCATTGTCGCTAATGTGGTTTTCCCGCATCCCCCTGGACCAGTCAGCACGAGCATGGACACCTTGTCATCGTCAATAAGCTTTGCCCTCACTTCTGATCGATAAAGGTTTATCCATTTCGATTACAAACCGTGGAAGCATTGGTAAGGCTACAGACGTACGTTTCACCTTCAGAACAGATTCGATAATATTGTCCATTGTTCTCCTCGCATCCCTTGATGTCTGAATAACCAGTCTATCTATGTTATTTTGAAGAGATTCGTTCAACTGATGAAACTGTCTGGAGTATTTATACTTTTCCAATGAGCTCTATATACTGCTTCATGACCGCTATGAGCTTTTCTAGCTGCTCGTCCAGTTCTTTATTCGATTGGGTAATCTTTCTGATCAGCGGACTTAAGCAGTCAAGATTAGCTTTTACATCTTCGAGGAGGGGTTTGAAAACTTTGAATGATGCATTCTTGTCAAATGAATCTTGGACGCCTTTGTATAGCAAATCAAATGTTGATAGCGCTAACTCTGCCACACAAATATCACACCACACCAATTAATCTTAGAAACTATATATTTCTTACAGTCCAAAATTACTTGGGGATGTTCAAAGTGAGATTTTTTATATAAATTTAAAGTAATGATTCCTGAAGAACCTAAATTTCTACCCAAATTAAAGTAATGAAGACAAAAATTCTGAAAAACCAAAGTACTGATCGATGTAATTCCTCTACAACTCTTGGCATGGAGGGCTTTATGAAATTAAGGCTTATATCGAGAAGACTAGCTGATTATGTACGTACACCCAATGGTATATATAATTATGAAATTAGTTGTTAGAATAAATGGAACTAATATTAGGTCTAAACACAATCAAAAGCCAAGTACGGACTTGGTTCGGTCAGCCTAATCTTCAGCCAATATAGGCAAGGGATCCATATATAACTTTATTCATCATGACTAAATGTACTCGATCGATCCGAGTAGAATCTAAAATACACTATTAAGTTTCTGGAAGTAACTCACCTGCTGCCATCTTTGCTTCCTGCGGAGCAAGTACTCGATTTTCCATTGCGACAATTCGTAGTACTGCTGAACAGTACGTGATTCAGGATTCGTTCAGATGGATTTCAGATTACTTCGCAGACGGCCGGATTCGGATGCACCGACGGCATCTCAACTTGTTTACTTCTTTAATTTCTATATATGATGAAAACAATGAATCAAGAGAACCTAAACAAATGTAAATAAGACAGGAAAACACTGTTTCTGTTTTGTAAGACTTGTCGATGCTTCTCAGCTCATATGCCAATTTGCATCCTTTCTAAGTGACATTTTTCGGACATTTATCGCATGTTTTGGTAATCTCGTCAACTCCATCATGTTTAGGGGGTGAAACTGATGATAAGAGAAGAATAGGGACCGACATGATACATTGATACTAAATGAAAATGATGAGGACTAAACCCTAAAATGTGACGAGAAGTCTTTGTTTTCTTCCCTCAAGTCAATTTTTGTGTTTTTTAATCATTGTTCCGTTTCCGTATGTTGTTAATTTATTTTGGTAACTGGATCTATCAGTATCATTTCACCGGTGTATTTATTGTGGTATCAGTATCACAGTGTTATCAAATTAATCACAGAAAAGAGTTTAGGGTTTAGGAGAAGTCTTTGTTTTCATCCCTCAAGACAATTTTTGTGATTTTTAATCATTGTACCCGTTCTGCGTTGTTTAATGTGGTAATTGGATCTATAAGTATCATATCACCATTGTATTTATTGTGGCGGTAAAAGGATCCAACCCCGATTTAGTTTTCTAAATCAGAATGAAACTCCTTCTGAAAACACAGGCCAACAAAAACCATTAAAATTTTAGCAGAGTAACGCTACTAACGCGGAATTGTCATTACCTGCACCCGAAAGATAACACTTCATCCTATGCCACAAAAGCCAAACCGTGGGCACCAATCCCATCCGAATTTCTCAATATCATAACAATAACAATAAACAGTAAACATAACTGTAATATATAGAAAATTCGGGAAAATCCGTATAAAACATGTATCAGTAATGTATCAGAGCGACCTCTAGTGTATACATATACAAAATATACAACAGTAGGCGAAACAAGAAACCTACTAGAAAACACAGGTAGCTCGAACAACTAGCCTTCGACCACGACGTGAGACATCAGAATCCGAACTGCAAACTGGGCATGGAAACCGAAAAGCCCAGGGAAAAGACATGAAAATCGTTAGAGTGAGTGGACGAAAATAAATGTCTTTCGCCGAATAATATATGTTATAATAACATATGCGAGTCAAAATGAATGAATATGATATAGTACACGAGGTGAATTCAAACACCTCCAGCGTACAGAGCATGCATGGAAAAATCCCACGGGGTCGCTCATGAACACATCCGTGCTAGTACAGTCCGAATCACGGGATCCCAGACCCACACGTGATTTTAGCCAGAAAGGCCTCAGGTCAGAGGTCTGCCCCCCCCCCCCCCCACCCCCCAGTAAAGGCCTCGGGTCAGGGGTCACAGCATCCCCCGGTAAACATCCTCGGGGATCAGCCGGGATGCAAGTGTATCGATACAACAACATATACTATGATTGTACTCTGTGTAAACCAAATCATAAATAGTTTGATGTAAATGTATAAAGCAATATGTAAATGCATATACGTACTGTATAATTGTATAGGCATAATCGTATAACACATGCTCAAATAAATCATGATCTCGAATGCATGCTCATGCTCGTAAAATGTGTATTAAAGACTCGCGATTATCGGTGAAAAGAAATTGTCTACTCACAGGTAAGCAAAACGCGCACTCGTGCTAATCACGTGGCCCGACGGAAGATCCCTCGCCCGAAGCACGATCTCGGTCCCCAACCACAAGGCCAGAGGTGGCCGGAAAATGAAGGTCGCCGGCGAGTCAGCAGCGGTGGAGATTTTCTTCTCCGGTCAACGCGGGTCAACGCTCCAATTATGGTCAAACGCCGGTCAAAATTCCAAACAGTGCAATTTCGACAATTTTCGACTATTTCTGATATTTATACTCGCGTCTCGGGACGATCGACGGTCCAAACGGATAACCATTATGATTCGGATAAACTCGATACGAACGGATAAACTCGTCGATATTTCGAAACTTCAAACATTCATATTATATTCCTCGGTCATCGGAAAAATCATCCGGAACCGCCTACGAACTCGAAATCATGTGTACAACAACTCTCGAGAAGAGACTCAACTCAAATTCTCGATCGATAATTAAGTCGTACTCAAAACCGACAAACCACACAATTATCGAAAAACTACGATTACGCGCTAACTCGTAGATTACGCTGATTACTCTACCGATTCTGGTTCGGGTCGTCACAAATCTACCCCCCTTAAAAAAATTTCGACCTCGAAATTTACGTACCTGTTAAGTGAACAAATGAGGATACTGCTCCCGCATACGCTGCTCAGTCTCCCAGGTAGCCTCTTCAACCGAGTGATTCTGCCACAAGACCTTCACTAGCGGTATAACACGGTGCCTCAACTCCTGCTCACGACGATCGAGAATCTGTACTGGCTCCTCCACATACGTCAAATCCTCACGGATCGGTAGCTGCTGTGGCGCTAACACATGCGACGGATCTGAGATATACTTCCGCAACATCGAAATGTGGAAAACATCATGAACACGAGCCATCTCAGCTGGCAACTCAAGTCTGAAAGCAACAGTTCCAACTCTCTCGATGATCTCATACGGACCAATGTACCGTGGTCGAAGCTTGTCACGCTTCCCGAAACGCACAACCCCCCTCCACGGAGATAGTTTCAGGAAAACCTAATCGCCCACATCAAACTCGAGACTCTTTCTCCTCACGTCCGCATAACTTTTCTGGCGATCCTGGGCAATCTTCAACTTATCCCGGATAATCTGGACGTCCTCCATGGTGCTCTTCACCATATCAGAGCCAATAAACCATCGCTCGCCCACCTCACTCCAACACAACGGAGTATGGCACTGCCTCCCGTACAGGGCCTCGTAAGGTGCCATATCGATACTGGCCTGATAGCTATTGTTGTAGGCGAATTCAATCAAATGTAGTTGCTGGTCCCAATTTCCTCGAAACTGCAAAACGTAAGACCGCAACATATCCTCAAGAGTCTGTATAGTCCGCTCAGACTGCCCGTCAGTCTGAGGATGAAAAACTGTACTGAAACGTAATCTCGTTCCCATGGCTCGCTGCAATGCCTGCCAAAACTCGGAAGTAAACGGACTGTCTCGGTCAGAATTAATAGATATAGGCACACCGTGTAGTCGAATACTCTGACAAATACAGCTTGACCGATCTGCCCACTGATATCTTCCCCAGAAGTGCGAGAAAATGAGTGGATTTCGTCAGTCGATCCACAATAACCCAAATACCAGTATTACCCGCTGAAGTACGCGGCAACTGATAAACGAAATCCATGGTAATGTGCTCCCACTTCCAAACTGGAATCTCCAGTGGCTGTAACTTTCCTGCAAGCTTCTGCCTCTCCACTTTAACCTGCTGACAGATAAAACATCGGCTTATATATGCGGCAATCTCCCGCTTCATTTTGCGCCACCAGTAATACGCTCGAAGTGTACGAAACATCTTCGTACCACCGGGATGCATGGCATACGCCAAACAATGGGCCTCGTCCAAAATCTCCTTCTTCAGACTCTCGTCTCTGGGCACGCACAACCTGCCTCTGAACAACAACGTATCGTCGTCACTCAACCGGAATTCTGTTGGCACACCATTCCGTATCATGGTCTTCTTGCCCAACATGTAGGAATCTAAATCCTGAGCCTCCCGAACCTGATCAACCAACACGGGTCTAACCTGGAAACTGGCTAACAAGGTTCCCTCGTCATCCCACTCGAACTCGGCTCCCGTAGCTCGAAGTTCGGCTAACATAGATACTCTAGCCACACACACATGGAACAACGAAACTCCAGATTTCCGACTGAGTGCATCGGCAACAACATTGGCCTTCCATGGATGGTACTCAAAAGTGCAATCGTAGTCGTTGATCAACTTCATCCACCTGCGCTGCCTCATGTTCAAGTCTGGCTGCGTCCACAAGTAAGTGAGAGTCTTGTGGTCGGTGTAGATCTTACACTGGGCTTAGTACAAGTAATGTCTCCAACTCTTCAACGCTAGCACAATAGCGGCCAACTCCAAATCATGGGTCAGATAGTTGACTTCGTGTGGTTTCAATTGTCTGGAACCGTAGGCTACAACTCTGCCATGTTGCATCAGCACACAACCAAGTCCCATCTTCGACGCATCACTGTAAACCACGAATTCACCCATGTCGTCTGGTAATGTCAGAACCGGTGCAGTAGTCAACTTTTCCTTCAGGAGTAAATAACTCTCCTCACATGCATCGAACCACTCAAACTTGACGCCTTGCTTCGTCAACCTGGTCAGTGGAGTAGCAATCCGAGAAAAATCCTGTACAAATCGTTGATAGTAGCCTGCCAAACCCAAGAAACTCCGGATCTCTGGTATAGTGGTAGGTATACTCCAATTCAGCATGGCCTCGATCTTGTCAGGATCAACACTGACTCCCTCAGCCGATATCACGTGGCCCAGAAACTTCACACTATCCAGCAAAAACTCGCACTTGCTGAACTTCGCAAACAACTGATTGTTCCGCAAAGTCCGCAACACCGCTCACAAATGCTTCTTATGCTGCCTCACACTCTTGGAATAGATCAAGATATCATCGATGAACACGATCACAAACTTGTCCAGAAATCGCCTGAACACCCGATTCATCAAGTCCATAAAGGCTGCGGGGGCGTTGGTCAACCCAAACGGCATAACCAAGAACTCGTAGTGCCCATACCGCGATTTGAAAGCTGTCCTGGACACATTAGATTCTCAGATCCTCAACTGGTGATATCCGGACCTAAGATTAATCTTCGAAAAGACTGAAGCTCCCTTGAGCTGATCAAACAAGTCATCAATCCGCGGCAATGGATACTTGTTCTTTACTGTAACCTGATTCAACTTCCGGTGATCTATGCACAATCGCATGGATCCATCATTCTTCCGTACAAACAAAAACGGGGCACTCCATGGCGAAACACTGGGTCGAATGAAACCCTTCTCCAGCAACTCCTGAAGTTGAACCTATAACTCTTTCAACTCCGCTGACGCCATACGATACGGTGCCTGAGAAATGGGTCCAGTGCCCAGCAACAACTCAATAGTGGAATCAATCTCTCGAACTGGAGGTACACCTGGTAACTCCTCCGGAAATACATCCGGAAACTCGGAAACAACCTCAATACTACCAATGTCTGGCACAGTAGCCGTGGTGTCCACAACATGAGCTAAATAAGCAACACACCCCTTCTTCATCATCCGATCCGCCTTCATCGCGGAAATCACACATGGTAATGAAGTGTTCTTCTCGCCGCGAAACAATATCTCCGGAAAGCCTGGTCGTCGAAACGCAACCTCCTTCTTGTGACAGTCAAGCATGGCCCAATGCGTCTCCAAGAACTCCATACCCAAGATCAAATCAAAGTCGACGATATTAAGCAACAACAAATCCGCGGCTAAGCCATGGCCTCCAATAAAAATCTCACAATCTCTGTATACCCAGCCAATACTCACAATCTCACCGGACGGATACAACACTCTCCACAACCCCGGAAGTGGAGACGCAGGTACAGTAGCTAAAGATGATAGTCTATACGACATGAATGAATGCGTGGCACCTAGATCTATCAATGTAAGTACTGGAATACCAAAGACATGTAACGTACCGATAACGACCTCCGGTGAAACTCTGCCCTCACGCAAAGTCATGGCATGAACCCTGGCCTGCCCGGCTGGTCGCCCACGCTGAGGCTATCCCTGTTGTCCGCCCTGGCCCGCAAACTGTACTGGTCTAGCTCCCGAAGTGGCCCACCTAGCCATAACGAAAATAGGTGACAGAGCCTCGCTGACAAGGACTATAGTGATGCCTAATGCAAAAGTTGCATAATGGATACTCTCTCAGTACGGCAAACATGCCACCGATACGCCGAGGATAACTAGAACCGCTGGAACCCCCACTAGCCTGTGGTCGCTGCGGTCGATCTCTCCTCCATCTCGGTCTCTGTCTCGATGCACTAGCTGGTGGTCGATATGGTCCACTGCCCGAGGATGAAGCCGAACCGGAAGTATCAGAACTCTGCCTCTTAGAAGGCCCCTAACTCGGTCCACCATCCTCAAACCGTCTAGGCTGGTACCTCATCTGCCTCTCCTTCTCGATATCCTCACCTCGGAGTGCTGCACTGACAAACTCATCGAAGTTATTCTGAGGCATCGTAATCAGAGTCCCCTTGATGTTCAAGTTCAAACCCAGCTCAAATCTGCCGCACTTGGCTTCCTTAGTAGTCACCATGTCAAGCGCAAAACGAGATAAGCGGGTAAATCTGTCCCGGTACTCAAGCACAGACAAACTGCCATGTCTCAAGTTCGTAAACTCCTCATACTTCTGCTGCTGGGTAGCCTGGTTGAAGTATCTCTACATGAATAAATCTCGGAACAAAGTCCACGGAGTATCAACTGGTACCCGATCGGTGCTAAACCACCAGAAGTATGCATCTGACTCAAGTAATCCAACTGCTGTCACTGTCATCTGCTCAGGGGTAAAATGCAGACGCTCACAAACTCGTTCAACCTGAACCAACCATGCCTCACACATCTCTGGATCAGCTGAACCCAAAAAGACAGTCGCACCAGCAGTACGAGCTTTGATCACAGGGTCAAAACGCTCCTCCAAACGCAACACTCGCATCAGCAAGTCGTGCGTCTGGCGATCCTCATCAGGATCCACTTTCCGATCCACACGGGGACCATGTCGAGGAGGCATCCTACTGATACAAGACAAGCATTAGGTACAAGCAGAAAGAATGTTACCATGAGACCTCAGATATTTGAGAACACACAACACCCGAAGCATTGATGAGTACCGCTAGCCAGTCGGGTCATCGCTCCAGTCATGCTGTACAAACTCAAATGCCATAAGCGTCACAACTACAACAGTCTACAGAATCTGACAACCTAATGCTCTGATACCAAGCTAAAAGGACCCAACCCCGATTTAGTTTCCTAAACCGGAATTAAACCCCTTCTAAAAACACGGACCAACAAAAATCATTAAAATTTTGGCAGAGTAACGCTACTAACGCGGAATTGCCTTTACCTGCACCCGGAAAATAACACTTCATCCTATGCCACAAAAATAAAACCGTGGGTACCAATCCCATCCGGATTTCTCAATATCATAATAATAACAATAAACAGTAAACATAACTGTAATATATAAAAAATCCGGGAAAATCCGTATAAAACATGTATCAGTAATGTATCAGAGCGACATCTAGTGTATACATATACAAAATATACAACAATAGGCGAAACAAAAAACCTACTGGAAAACACAGGTAGCTCGAACAACTAGCCTCCGACCACGACGTGAGACACTAGAATCGGAACTGCAAACTGGGCACGGAAACCGAAAAGCCCAGGGGAAAGACATAAAATTGTTAGAGTGAGTGGACGAAAATAAATGTCTTTCGCCGAATAATATATGTTATAATAACATATGCGAGTCAAAATGAATGAATATGATATAGTACGTACACGAGGTGAACTCAAACTCCTCCAGCGTACAGAGCATGCATGGAAAAATCTCACGGGGTCGCTCATGGACACATCCGTGCTAGTACAGTCCGAATGACGAGATCCCCCCCCCCCCCCCCGGTAAAGGTCTCGGGTCAGGGGTCACAGCCTCCCCTGGTAAACAGCCTCCCCTGGTAAACATCCTCAGGGATCAGCCGGGATGCAAGTGTATCGATACAACAACATATACTATGATTGTACTATGTGTAAACCAAATCATAAATAGTTTGATGCAAATGTATAAAGCAATATGTAAATGCATATACGTAATGTATAATTGTATAGGCATAATCGTATAACACATGCTCAAATAAATCATGATCTCAAATGCATGCTCATGTCCGTAAAACGTGTATTAAAGACTCGCGATTATCAGTGAAAAGAAATTGTCCACTCACAGGTGAGCAAAACGCGCATTCGCGCTAATCACGTGGCCCGGCGGAAGATCTCTCGCCCGAAGCACGATCTCGATCCCCAACCACAAGACCGGTGGTGGCCAGAAAATGAAGGTCGCCGGCGAGCCAGCGGCGGTGGAGATTTTTTTCTCCGGTCAACGCGCGCTCCAATTATGGTCAAATGCCGGTCAAATTTCCAAACAGTGCAATTTCGACAATTTTCGACTATTTCCGATATTTATACTCGCGTCTCGGGACGATCGGCGGTTCAAACGGATAACCATTACGATTCGGATAAACTCGATACGAACGGATAAACTCGTCGATATTCTGAAACTTCAAATATTTATATTATATTCCTCGATCATCGGAAAAATCATCCGGAACCGCCCACGAACTCGAAATCACGTGTACAACAACTCTCAAGAAGAAACTCAACTCAAATTCTCTACCGATAATTAAGTCGTACTCAAAACTGGCAAACCACACAATTATTGAAAAACTACGATTACGTGCTAACTCGTGAATTACGTTGATTACTCTACCGATTCTGGTTCGGGTTGTCACAGGTAACAATATCAGTATCACTGAAGTGTGAAGTGTGAAGTGTGAAGTGTGATCAAATTAATAACAGAAAAGGGTCTTAGGGTATAGGAGAAGTCTTTGTTTTCATCCCTCAAGTCAATATTTGTCTTTTTTAATGCACTGTACCGAACATTCCGTACGTTGTTTATTGTGGTAGTTGGATCGATCAGTATCATATCACCAGTGTATTTATTGTGATAGCAATATTAGTATCATTAGTGTGAAGTATTATTAAATTAAAGATAATGTCAGGAAGCTTTAATGGGACCATAACCATAATGCGTAGGTTTTAAAATGATGTAGCATGTCATGTCATATTTAATATTTATTTATTTGATAAATTATGAGAAAATATGTAACTTATAATTTCAATCTTACTCTTCTTGTTAATTTATTAAATTTATAAACTTATAATTAATCAAAACAAAAATTTAATCTCATCATATTGATAAACCCCAAGCAAAATATAAAGCGTTTTCATACAGTTGCTGGACGTCAATCTTAACCACTTTTCTTCTTTGCAATTACGATCAACTATGGCACTGAGTTAACTTATATATACCTTCCTCCTTAATGTAGTTGTAATGGCTGCAAGTTCTAGGAATTCGTTTTATGATATTTAGAGTCTAGCTTTTTAATTGTTTTGCAATGGGTGCTCACGATTTAGGAGGAGGAGTCATAATATAGTGTGTAAAGAATTCGATTGTTGTTTATTTGTATGCTTACATGCACCATTAATAAACTTTAATCAAACTATTGAGTAAATAATGTAAAATATCAAAAAAGGAAAGTGGATTAATTACGTTTCCTTGTATATATATAATCATGATGTACTTTTATTTTGATGCATTTTAAGAACGTACTCTATGATCTGAGCAATTGTCACTAAAGATTTTATTTCAATTAAACACGTACAATGAATATATGGTGCAGTACGTGCAATCAATATTAATTTTTTATTGATGAGCATTGATTAATTTCCTTGAATTGTAGATCCATTGTCATACAAGTTAGAATTTGTTCTATATAACTTTTAAAGTTTTAAATATAGAAAATTAACTACCGTTAGATATCTAAAGGATATGATTGTCTTTTGATTGAGGTGATGTGTTAAAATAATAATGATGTGGAAAACCAAAACTTGTCATGTAGACTTTGAGGCCTACACCTCATGGCTCCATTGACGCCTAAAATAATTTCTCATCAAATAAATTACATAATTACGTTAGCACATGCATGTCATACTCACTACCACATTTTGACTCATTGCCGGCGATTTTTAAATCGCCGGCAATGTTTTTTAACATTACTGGCGATTTTTGCCAGAAAAATCGCCGGTAATGTCTTTTTTTTTTTAACATTACCGGCGACATAAATGTATGTCGCCGGCAATGTCTCGATGGTAATGTAAAAAAAAAAAAAAACATTGCCAGTGACATACATTTATGTCGCCGGCAATGTCTTTTTTTTTTTTTAAACATTACCGGCGACATAAATGTATGTCGCCGGCAATGTCTTTTTTTTTTTTACATTACCATCGAGACATTGCCGGCGACATACATTTATGTCGTCGGTAATGTTAAAAAACATTGCCGGCGATTTTTAAATCGCCGGCAATGAGTCAAAATGTGGTAGTGACTATTGGTCTTTAAAGTTGTAAAATGAACATTTTTTTATATAATTTTAGTTCAATAGTAGTAATTAATCAATCAAAAATATTTTACAACTTTAAGGATAAAATTACAAGTTAAGATAATCATTTTACAACTTTGAGGATCAATTTATAAGTTGATGCATGTCGTGTGTTAAAACATGCATGCATTTCTGCACAGAACACTGCTTTGGAGTCTCTTTAATTTATTAAATGGGAAATTCATGTTTGTTTTAACACATAACATGCATCAACTTATAAATTGGTAGTCAAAGTTGTAAAATAATTATCTCAACTTATAATTTTGTCCTAAAAGTTTGTAAAATATTTTTGATTGAGTAATTACTACTATTGAATAAAAACTAGAAAAAAAAATATTCATTTTACAACTTTGAAGATCAATTTAATTATTATAAATTGATACATAATATGTGTTAACTCATGATAGTCTTTCTCTTATTAAATTTCCATACTGTTCAAGTAATGAATTATTTATTAGGATACCGACGACTTTCATCTCAACTATTTTCTTCCACACATTAAGCTAGCTAGAGTCCTCCTCTAGATCAATATCCACATTTGAGAATCTAGAAGAGAAAAGTTTCGATCCGATACACAGTTGATGTTGGTGATATATATATATATATATATATTGCAGCAATGGATGGAATTACAGGGTTTGTTCTTCAAGAAGCATTTAAAGCTCTCGTTGACGTGGTAAACCAGAATCTGGAGCACACTAAGCTGGTCAGAAAGACGACGGAGAGGCTAACATATTTACAGTATCTGTTCGATATAATTCCATCAGAGGAAGTGCTAGGGCCAGAGATGGCTAAAAGTGTTTTGCAAAAATTAGAGGATGGGAAAAAGCTCATTGAAAGCTGCCGCAAGGATAAACGTCGCTTGAAAAATGGTTATGGCATCTTCAAAAAGATTGCATACAACGACGAACTTAAAACACTGAATGAAAGTGTCGATTTTCTGTTCAGTGAAGTGCCCAAGTTCCAAAACAATCAGATGGTGAAAACGATCGCGATCTTACGGGACAATAATCTGATCGAAGAAGTCAAAGGTATGCGGTGTGAGCTGACCAAACCTCCACCTTTCACGATTGGATTGGATAAGCCTTTAAAGAAATTGAAGGAGCTTATTCTGGAGCCTGGGAAGTCGATGCTTCTGGTAACTGCTCCAGCAGGATGCGGCAAAACCACTTTGGCACGATTGCTATACGAAGAAGAGGAAGTCAAAGGTATAATTATTCGATTCCTAATTAATAATGAATTAGCTTTCATTTGCTTAATTATACAAAAGAAAACCTAGCCTGTAAAGTAAAACTAGATGCAAGAAAATCCCTTTCCATAAAATTAGCTCGATCGAGAGTTTGACAATTTGCTCAAGTACTCTACTCAATCTCGGAAATAATTTAGTGCGCGCGCGCGCGTGTATATATATATATTTAATTACAACTCTAACAACAATCGGTCCTCATTAGTTTGTAACATGAGTTTTATAGTTTGTAATTTTAGCTCATTAATAGTAATTACGAACTCAACCAACGATCTTGTAACAACTTTGAAAATATTTTATTTCTAATGTTGTTATTTTGGTTAAATAATGTGTAAACTGTAAATGTACATTGAAATTTCAAGCACTAAATGCGGTAATATAATGTTGGTTCTGAAAAGATGTAGTTGTAAAACAAAAATATGTAAGTTGATGCATAAATGGTGGAATAATATATGTTAACTCGATCACGTACTAGCCGGTCTAGTCCTTCCTTCAAACTGGAGAAATAGTTTTCAAGCTCAACAAGAAAAAAATAAAAATAGAAGAGAAGTGTTTATGCATGTTCTACTCTATGGCTCCGTTTGGGATTACGTTTTTGACATAAAATAAATAAATATTTGTTCAACAAATTTTGATAGAATATGTGTTTGATAAAAACATTATAAAAAAGTAAATTTTTAAATTTTGGTTTAAAAATCACGATTATAAATATGCAAGTGAAGAATTGCTTATTTGGAAATGAATTTCTATTCTTTTTTCTATTTTCAGCTCAATATTCAATACGGATTATTTTCACGCATGTGTCTAACATACGTACACTGACATGTTTGCTATATATGTTTTATTTCTATAGGCAAGTTCGAGAAAAACATCTTCTTTGTCGAAATGTCAGAAAAATACGACTTGCAATATATTTTAGATGACCTATATGCACAAAGGGGTTATGGTTACAACTGCCCAGCGGGAAAAAATAACAAAGATATTACGCGGACGTCCCTTCAAGATTTTCTCGGGAAAGATAGACGACCCCATCTGTTGGTCCTCGATGGAGTTTGGCGGGATGAGGGATACGGCGAGGTCCTTAAGGTCTTCGATACCATGCAACTGTCAAATGATGTGAAGATCTTGGTAACATCAAGATTTCATTTTAAGGATCTCGGTTCTTCATATCATTTGAAATGGTTAGTGGACGCAGATGCAAGAAAACTTTTCAATCATTCAGCATCACTGGAAGATGATGGCGACGCGAAGACGTCTCATGATCAGCTAGTAAGGTCACAGTGGATCAAAGCAAATTCTGGTCCTTCATATTGTTTCAAATGGTTAGAGGATAGAGATGCGGAAGTGCTTTTTCAACATTCAGCATCAAGAGGAGGTGAGAACTGTCCAATCTGGGAACCTCGCAAGAAATTTGTGGCTCAGCAGGTGAGGAATCATACAAACTCCATGACCTTAATTAATTTTATTTTCGGATACACTAATTTTGTGACTGAAATATGCTAATGTAGTAGTACTAATTGTCTACGTACAGATACTCGGGTGTTGTAAAGGACTGCCACTAGCCATTGCAAAAGTTGGAGAAACTCTTTGTAACAAAGAACTTCTTATCTGGGAGAGTGTAGTGATAAATGATTCGATTCTTGAATTTGAGACCAACGTGCATGAGAAACTCAGAGACAGCTTAAAGGCTTTGGAGAGTATTAATCTAAATGATAAGAAGCTTAAGGATGACCTCAAAAGCTGTTTCTTAGACCTTGCTTTATTTCCTGAAGATCGACTCATCTCTGCTGCTGCTCTCATTGATATCTGGTCACATGTACTGTCCGAAACCTATTATGCACAAACTTCCAACGCCTATTTCGACCTTACGTGTATAAATTACCTCATTAAGCTCAAAGATAGAACTCTTGCTAATTTTGTGCACCCAAGGTATGCGGGATTTCTATTATTCTCCACATCTAGCTTGTACATTTTGTTATAAATCGATCTTGCTGTATTATACTTCCGAGTGTTTTCGATTACGTACTCCATTTATTTTTTATTTATGTAGAGACAGTACGAATGGCTACTACGGCGAATACTTCGTCACCCAATACGTATTGCTTAGGGAGTTGGCTATTCAACAAACCAAAAGGGAACCATTGATGCAGAGAGACAGAATAATTATGAACATATGTGGAGACAATTTTGAAAAATGAAAGAGGCCAAATGAAATTTCTCAACCTATGATGGCTCGCGTACTATCCATCTCAACTGGTAATCACTATTGGGGAAGAGATTCGAAGCGACGAAGATTTATGGTCGCCTCGGATTATTTTCTCGTCGCCTCGATTCTATGTGACCAAAACTTCGTCGCCTCGACATGTCGCTTGAGATTCATCCCTTCACCTTTGGGGCGACGAAGATTGGTCAATCTTCGTCGCTTCATTTTTTTTGAAGCGACAAAAAAAATATTCGTTGCTTCAATTTTTCGCCGCGAAGATATAGTTTTTGTCGCTTCAGTTGAAAATTGAGGCGACGGAAATTGACCAATCCAATCTTTGTCGCCTCAATTCATATTGAAGCGACGAAGATTGGTCAATCTTCGTCGCCTCAATGTTTTTAATATTTTTTTTTCTCTTTCACTGAATGAGGCGACGAAGATTGGTCAATCTTCGTCGCCTCATTCAGTGAAAGAGAAAAAAAAATTAAATATTAACGTACCAAGTCATGACGTACACAGTTTAACGCACAAGAACTCATTCAACCACAAATCAAGTTATATAGAAAAATATGCCACAAATCAAAACGTACACAGTTTATATAAAGCCTAGATACTATTGTTCGATTCACACAGTAGACTCATGCTCGGGGACGTTGATGCAGCTCGATTACGTGCCAGGAGGTGGTGGAGGAGCTTGAGCTTGGAATGATCGCATTAAGGCCTCCATTTGTTGGACCCTTTGGGCGAGGTCATTATAATCCTCTCTGGCTTTACGCGCCGCCTCACTCGATCTGCGCGCCTCCTCACTCGATCTGTGTGACTCCTCTCTCGCTTCAGCGACCTCCATTTTCAGGGATTGGGTTTCCTCTAGTCAGACCCCTTCTCTCGGTTTGGGGTCGCGTGTGAGAGCGCACCCCACCCCTGTCACGTCGAACAAGAACAAATAAATATGTTTGAATAGTACACAAAAATGGAGCAAAACGTAAATCGAGATAAACGACAAACAGATTTTATCGTATTACCTCTTATAGAGGTCCCGGGCCTTGAACCCACCTCTTCCTCTATGATATTTATTTGTGTATCAAGAGGAAGATGATGGTCTCGGAAAACCGCATCGCCGTCAGTGTCACCCGCTGCACTATTTTGTTAGGACAAGACTTCGTCGAGTCTTCGCTTCACTGCCGCCTGCTCAATTAAAATATATTAAATAAATAATATTACTGAATGGTGAACAAAAATAATTGTAATAACGTAACGTAACGTAACAATTATTCGCTTACCACTTTCTCAGCCGCATTCTTGTCTGGCTGGTATACGTCAATCCAAGTCTGGACGGCCGGCGTTCTATGACCCTCCTTCTCCAACACCTCGCTTCGGTATGAGAGGGCGAGGGATCCCAAATGGTGGTTGAGCTGCTGCTCCTTGTTCTTGTTTCGGTTTCCTCGATTCCGTTCGCACAATTTCTGCCACACAAAATAATCATTTAAAATAAGAATAGATAAACATGTATATTTTTAAATCGTTGGCTACCAAAACTGAATAAATATTTTATGAAGCTTACCACGTAAGCAGGGTCTTCGAAGTGGCCTTTTAACCACGCCCATTCCTCTTCCCTCCCTAGGAACTCGGCCGGAGTCTCCTGGCTGACCTGGAGATAATGTTGATGGCAATCATGCTTCCAATCCTTGTAGATTGTTTGCGCCGTCGCATCAATAAAATTCCACATTTCCACATCGGTCGCCGGGATGTCATAGTTCGTCTAGCACAAAACATATAAAATCCATTATGTAAAAGTTATATTTACACAAACTGTAAAGTAACAAAGTAAGCTAAGCGCAGTAAGTATACCTCAATACTTGTATTGACGATATCGCGGTGCTGCTGGCTAAGTCCCAAAAATTTAGGCGCAAGCATTGGAACTTTTCCGCGTATAATGCTACCAATGTCTCTGGACATCAGACTTCTAAACTCCCTCGTTGCAGGCCCCCAATGCCTCTTAGAGTAAGGCACTTGTAGTCGCTTATTGTTGTTCATCCGTACGAGGTACTCAGTCTTCGTCCCGACAACGACCCCGCGCTGTATCGTCGTCGGGTTTCCGGTTGCCATGTCCACCATGTTGGGGAGTTTGGTCTTCTTGCACCGAATGCTGAGGGCGGGAGGGCGCTCTGAGGCCGTAGTGGCGTTGCTGTCATCGACTGGTGGAATCCAGTCCTCAAGGTATGAGGCGGGCATTAAACCCCCTAAACCCTCCAAATGATGTACCGTCCGGGTCCCGGATTGTCCCGTGGGGCAGCCCGACCTGGAAGGCCCCTCGTCGCTGCTCCAAGGTCGCCACGCCGCTGCCTCCGCAGCTGCCGCCGCTTCACGACGCTGGATCGCCGCTTTTTTCTTTTGTTGACTTGTAGTTCCGGGAGCCATTCTGTAAAAATAAAACCATATTCATCTCACTCGGGCCCGTTACTATTGAAGTAAAAATCTCATATATAAAAGCAAGATTCATTGTTGACGCATAATATCCGCCTCTTTAACAATAGTTATGGTATATTAACCATTTGTGTATGTCCCGTATGTGGTGGTTGCATCGTTAATATATATATACATTGTTTATTTAGTTTGTTTGTTTTAAGCTCCTTTCTACTTTAAATTTTTTGTAATGCAATGATTCATTGCCTACACATATATAGAGAATGTCTCTCAATGGTTTAGTACATGCGCATATGACCGATGAAGGATCAACTAATTTTTGGTATAATTAGCTACCATATGCCTAATAATTACCTCATTACATATACCTAATAAATAACTACCTCATCAGATCAACTCTACATTTCTTGACCTATTTGTATTTTCTTATCCTGTATAAACCATGTATAAACCCTTGCAATATTTACATGTATAAACAGGTTATCACCAACAAATCATGTATGAACCCTTGCAACATTTACATAATCACAAACAAATAAACGCTGTAAAAAAAATCATAGCATCAATCATGAAATTTCAGTCCAATCCCAATTAGTCTCTCCTTATCCTGATTATCACAAACTCTAAAACTAATCACATTGATATCTTTTTCAAACACACAGAATCAAATCATAGCAAACCAATGAACATAACAGAAATGAAATCTAATCTAATCTAAACTAACAATCAAACTAAACAGATCAGAGGAACAGAACAGCTATGGCGGATATATATATATATATATAGCAGATCAAACTGTAAAATGGAAGAACCCGAAATTGAGCAAGGCTATTTAGAGAGAGAGAGAGAGAGAGAGAGAGAGAGAGAGGCATACCTTGAACTCGATTTGGGGATTTAGGGTTTTGGGGAAGTTAGGGATTTAGGGGGTGGGGGATTTGGGGATTTAGGGGAGAGAATGAGCTTTAGGGTTTAGAGAGAGAGGTGGAGAAGAGCTTTGGGGGTTTTGCACGGTCGTCGGTCGCCGGAGAGAAATGAAGGTGAGGAAAGAAGAAGAAAGAAGGTGAAGAAGAATGAAGAAGAAAGCAGATCGAATCGAGCAACTAGGCTATTTAAACAATATAAGGCGACGAAGATTGCTTCCTTCGTCGCTTCCATATTCAGGTGACTAAGTTTTCAATCTACGTCGCCTCGACGTTTTGAAGTGACCAAGTTTAAATCTTCGTCGCTCCAAAATACTGAAGCGACCAAGTTTCATTCTTTGTCGCCGCGAATTTCTCTAGTGACCAAATTTCAATCTTCGTCGCTCCAATATACTCAAGCAACCAAGTTTCAATCTTCGTCGCTCCAATATACTGAAGCGACAAAGTTTCAATCTTTGTCGCTCCATTGTACTGAGGCGACCAATTTTGCATTCACAGGGTTACCTTGGGGATCCAAACTTGGTCGCCTCATAGACCCTAAACCCTAATCGAAGCGACGAATATTGGTATCCAAACTTGGTCGCCTGGATATATTGAAGCGACGATGATTGATATCTTCGTCGCCTCATTTTGTGTTATTTTTAGAAATTCATAAAATATCTATTAATTTCTCAAATACATAATGTATAATGTAAGGTTTAAAGTAAATATCAATAATTTTTACATAATGTATAATGTACGCTTTAAACAATATTCATAGTAATATTGGAACCCACCTCTATAATTTTTACATAATGTATAATGTATAATGTACGGGCAGTAGTGATAATCGGCTCCGTTACTATGCCTGTCATGTACCTTGGATCAGCATGATGATATGCCATCCAAGTTTTGTCTGGGTGTCCGTCCATGTTTCCTGTCAACATAAACAATCGGCAGCATCTCCCTACAGTTCCCCGAGTGCACTCGGGAAACATTGAAATGAGACACTGTCGAAACCATATCCCCAAACCGAAACTGAAATCACATGAATATCAAACGGAACAACAAAGTCATGTTCACATAAAGTGTCCAAAAATGGGACAATTCGAGAATCAATAACTCAACTCGATCATCTAGATGAGTTGTTGATTCTCAAACGGGAGTTCTAAGTTGATAAACACCACAATTATATATAACCATACGCTTGATTTAATGATTAACACTAATAACACTACTAATTAAGGCTCGAATACACCTAATCTACACTAATCATCACCTAAATTTCACTAAATCTACGCAAGAGCAGATTCAGATTTTTTTTAAAAACAACGAGGTGACGAAGATTGATCAATTTTCGTCGCCCCAATTTTCTTTGAGGCGACCAAAAAATCTTCGTCTCTTCGAATGTAAAAAGTGGTTGCCTCATATAATTGAAGCGACCAAGATCAATCTTCGTCGCCTCAATTGAAAATGGGGCGACGAAGAAACTTAACTTCATCTCTCCAAAGCTCTCCTCTAGTAGTGTGGTAATACTCTCTCTCTCTCAAATACGAGACACATATGCACACACACATATGTATCGCCTTTCACTTGAACATACGCGTTGTACGTATATAGTTTCGATATATCTCACTCTAGCAAACTCTTGCAGATAGAGTTTTCTCGACAAAAAGGCAACTGCCAAACCTTGAGGTGCTAGTCTTCAATCTTCAAACAGACAGGTATAAGTTATTGCCCAATTTTATGGAGCAGGTGGATAAATTGAAGGTTCTAATAGTCACTCATTATGGTCTCTCAACAGCTCCTGCTACATTAAGTGATTTGCACTTACTTGGTTCGTTATCTAACCTAAAAATAGTCAGATTTGAACGCATTTCAATTCCCTGCATAGTTGAGCCCCGCCTCCAACTGAAAAATGCCGAGAAGATATCCTTCTTCATGTGTGACATTGTTCAGGCTTTCAGCAACAAATCATTCAATATTTCAGAGGCGTTTCCGAAGCTAGAGGAATTGAACATTGACTATTGCATTGTTATGAGGGAAGTTCCTGCCAATTTATGTGATCATAAAGTTCTTCAGAGGCTTAGGATCACCAACTGTCTTGAGCTACGGTCCTTGCCAGAAGAGATTGGAAACCTGGAGAGTCTAGAAGAACTGAGGCTGTTGGGTTGTACAGACTTGTTAGAGTTACCGGAATCTGTTGTGAATCTCACATGTTTAGAGTTGCTTGACGTATCTGGTTGCACTAGCATGGACATACCTGCTGGAATTCGTGACATATTCAAGAGCAGTTCAAAGAAGAGGTTCTTCGAATAGAAGAACCAACCAGTTTATCCCAACCTACAGGATGCGCAGTACCGCGCGCTAAACTATCCAAATTTGGTTTTTCTGAAGTTTCTGATGATGTGAACAATTATGTTATAAACATTTGGTTCGACGTACTCTTTCTTTGTGTTTCAATAAATACGTAATTTGGTTGTGGAATCACATATTTGGATGTGGAATCACTACGGTTCCCCATTGCAATAGTCAAATACACATGCATGCATGTACTCGTGTATCGTGAGGTTTGTAACTGAGATCATTTCACATTTTCCTACTCGTAATTATTGGAAGCTGTTGTTGATAAGAATTCTCATCCTCTCTCTAGCTAGTTCTGGAAGGAAAGAGTTGGTAGGGTTGAAAGTATTTGTAAAATGGAAAAAAGAAAGACCAACACTTCACAAGACGCATGCATGCTCCGACAACTATAAGACAAAGCACTCTTTCGTTTTCTAGCTTCTATAATTTCCTATCACTCGGTGAGGATAATAATTTGATAATACTTTGCTCCATGAATTATGGATCAGTCAGAAAAAAAAAACCAAACGAAAAGGACGAAAACTTTTGCCAAACGAAGAATCTTACACAAATTTAGTCAAAAGTCTTTGAATGATCTAATTATTAAGGATCGATTTCGATAATTCTTGCATAGGAATCTAGATGATTAATGAGTGAAATCATTGAATACTATAGGCATAATTCTTGCATGGGAATCTATTATATGCTCCATTAATTTTTCGTTGTCTAGCTAGAATTCAAATTAAGGTCACATACGACGATCGATTCGTTGTTGAAATGCATGGTATTTTCCCGTATAAGGCAAATGGCTAGCTAGCCAAGACTTTATATTGCTAGATTCATTCGTGTTGTTCATATTTATTACTAAAAATGCACATCGCAAATTCATAATACTAGCAATACAGTTGCCACTCAATGCCAAACAACATTCATGCATGTGTACGTTAATCTTTGTCAAACTACATCATGCACGCATATATATACGGAAGAAATTATTTTTACATGTCTTAGGGAGTTAATAAAACAGTCGGCCAACATAAACAACATTCAAGGAAAAAAAAAAAGGAATTGCAAAACGTTTGCAAATTATTAAACAAACAAACAAACAACAAGAACATAAATACACTACTACAGAGTACGTTGATGATACATAGACAGACAGTCCTGCTCCAATTTTGAAACTTCAGTAGAGTACGTACGTGGAACTGTGGAAGTTACAAAGCTGCAATTACAATAGCATATCTTTGCTCATGATTTTGCAACAGCATATACACAAAATTAAAAGCATAAAGATTGAACTACATACACTAGGGTAATAAAAAGCGAATTAATCTTCATTAATTAAGACGGAAACGTTAATCAAAACGTACCTTATGGAGCAAGGAACGGTATATATTGGGATTTAAGAGACTTCGGATTGGAGCACACGTATTTTAGGGTTTGGTAAGAATTTCTTCCACAGTCTCTCCGTACCTTCATCGCATATTACTTCTTCTAACTTCTCAATATCAATCGATGGAGGAAGCTCTTTCAAACTCGAGCACTGTCTCATGTCGATCATTGTCAAACTACTCATCTCATCAAAGCCATCCGGCAACTCCTCGATGCCGGAGCAACCGGATATATCAAGTAAACTCAAGCTCGCAAGCCCTTTGAGAGATGACGGAAGCTTTTTCAATCCTGTACATGACCTTACCCTTAAAACTTCCAAGTCGACTAATTTCCCAATCTCTTCGGGCAAGGCAGATAGGTTCTCACCGTTGGTTACACACAGTTTTTTCAGGTAAGTGAGCTCACAAATCTCGGCAGGCAACTCCACCATATCTTTGCAACAGTCGATGTGCAGTTCCTCTAGATTCGGGCAATTGGGGAAAGCTTGACCGATGTCACACTTGTACAGAGATATCTTCTCCACACTTTCCAAGTCAATGGGGTCGTCTTTGGTTATGGAAGTCATTGAAATTTTCTCTAATCTGATTCTTTTCAAATCTTCCAATGACTTCACTAGTTGAAAATTACTCAGTTCAACAGGTGAGGGACCAAGGTTTGTGACTATCAGTACCTTCAGTTCATGCATTGTCGCCACAATCTCGGGTAATGCATAGTTGTCGTTTTCGTTTCCCTCAAAATTCAGGACTAGAACTTCAACTTCTGGTAGTTGCACGACTTGCTCGGGCCATTCCATTGAAAATTTTTTATCTGCAGGATGATACAATTTGATGTCAGTCTACAAGGGCAGATATTCGATAAGCTAGACCTAATGGTACATATGTAAAATAAAATTTACAGAGAGACATGGGTCAACCAGTTGAGATAGATGCCAGGCGAGCCTTCAAGGTCGGAAACTTGGGATCCTTCCACCACTTAGGAAATGTGTTTCCAGGTACGTCGACAATCAACCTTTCTCTTTCTCTTAGGTCTTGTTGTCCATCCAAATAAATGGCCAAGTCTCTGAGCAAATCGTGCTGGGCAACAAATTTGTCACCGTAAAATTCATCCCCCTCCACCTTCCTGAATATATGCATGGTAATTAATTAAAAGGCAGGTTGCTAAATTATAAAATATGCATCATGCATTATCAGCTAGACACGAATACAAGGGATTTCGTACACTTAATCATGTACTCTAAAAAAAATTAAAAGGGAAAATTTTAGGGTAGAGTGACTCTAATGTAGATTTTATTCACTAATTTTGTTTGTTATATATTATTGTATAATAAGATGAATTTTTAGTAATTTTGTTTAATTTTTTGTAAATATTCTAAAAAGTTTATTTTTACAAATTTGAGAACAAACCGTTGTCAATGTTGTATTTTAGTTTAATTGTTTGTAGATAATAAAATTTTAAATTAATGTAGTAATTTCTAGTTCAAAAATTTATAATTTTGTTTAATTTAATTATAGATAAATATTTAAAGTAAATCTCTCCTACCATAGCCCCATAGCCATACCCAGCAAGAAAAGGGAAATGCTTTTGTTTAACAAGAGAAAAAAAATATATATATATATATAGATATATAGATAATAAAAAAGCCTACTTTGGGCTTGTAAGGAGACTTATATTGATGAGTTCCGAGATGTTCCCAATGTATAAATCTTCGTCATCTTTGCTCTCTGCATATAACTCCATCCACATATCAATGAGGGCATCAACAGAAATCAGATGGTGTTTAGGAAATGAAGCAAGATCCATGAAGCACTCCTTGAGGCCAGGCTCCAAGGCATCGATGCTGAGTTTGAGGCGAAGTAACAACTCAGTCTCAGAGTCCAAAATAGATCCTCGAGACAATTGAATCACTCTTGCTTTCCATCTCTGAACAGGGCGGCCGCGAAGGGATCGTCCGACACAAGTAATGGCAAGTGGAATCCCATGACACTTCTTTACTACCTGCAACTCGATAAATTAATTAATTGGGTAAGACTATGGTAGAAAAAATCGATCTATCATAAACATTTATATGCAATTAAACTAAAATAAAACATTGACAATAATTTATTCTAAAAAAAATATTTACAAACAAATATTGTAAAAATCATCTCATTTTATAATAATAATAACAAATTTAATAAATAAAATTTACGGTAGATTCATTCCACCATAAAATATATACAATTAATAGCTAGTATTCGTAAACTATATATGCGTGAATTGTGCATAAATCTAAAAGAGGCATATATACAAAAAAAATGGAGCTAGAGAGAGCTAGCACTGGCATAAATAAAACAGATCGGTCGATCACCTTTCTTGAAAGACTCTCTACATTGTGGAAGCTCTGATCTTCCTGCAACGATGCAGAATGACGAAAAAGAGCCATTGCACTTTCATCATCGAGTGATTCCAGATAATAAGAAGAAGCATATGTACCAAAACTACATCTGGATGTTATTAAAATCTTGACATTTGGCATGTCGACACCAACAAACGTTTGAAGAACGCACTCTGCAGCAGGCCATACGTCGTCCAAGACCAACAGTAATGGATTAATCTTTCCTTCCTCAGTCATAAACTGTCGCAACAAGTTAACTGCAGTATCCTTGTTATGGATTGCAGGTTCTGGATAACCCTTTCTTTGATATAGTTGCTCCACAATGTCCTCAAAGGCGTTGGGAGTCTTTGGTACTGTAACAAACAAGATGTTGCCCTCGAATTTATCTATTCATAATATATTTACAAATAAATGATCAGGGCAATTAGGTTGAGTTTGGATATATACATAAACTTTGATTTACATATGCCATGCATCAATATTGAATATATTTTTTGACTGGACATTTTGACCCAAAACTACCACATGTATGAACAAAAATTAGGTATAGACAATTCTTATTTATCACTTGAGAACAAATTTTGTAATCATTATAGTTTTTAAGTTTTTATTTATGTGTTTCTATTGACACCTCTATTTTTGCTCATTTCACCTAGCTCCTTAAAAAATTAGTTTCTTTATAAATCTTATATTAGACATTAATTAAGTACGTACGAAGGGTATGAAATTATAAATGATGTAGTTTATTTTCAAAAAAAATAAAAAATGATGTACTTTTGGATTTGTGTCGTGTAAATGGATACTTTACCGATGTAATAATTTAGATGTTTAAATTCTAATTAATAAAGCTATATATGTACGTTCTAATTAAGATATCTATACAAATAAACCACTCTTTCTTTCCCAAGAGTGATTTGTTTGAAATCATTCCCCTTTGATGGTGATCTATATATGGAATTTTGCATGGGATGCCTTACTGTAGTATTTTCAGAATATAAAGGAAACTATGTACTGCAATAATGCACGTAGGGGAAAATTCTATCATGTTATGTTTTAACGACAAACATAAACTTATAAATGGGTTTTCAAAGTTATAAAATAATTATCTTAATTTGTAATTTTATCTTAAAAATTGTAAAAATATTTTTACCGAGTGATTACTATCAATAAACTAAAATTACAAGAAAAATACTCATTTTACAACCGTTCGAATAAATTTACAAATTAATACATGATATGATATGTGCGTGTTAACTGATGGTAGCCGGTACTCAGTACTTACCTTTGACAATCTGATCATTACAAAACAATACTGCCAATGTGGTTTTCCCGCATCCCCCTGGACCGGTCAGCACAAGCTTGGACACCTTATCATCGTCAATAAGCTTTGCCCTCAGTTCTGATAAATGCTTCTCCATTCCGACTACATACTGTGGCTGCATAGGTAAGTTGGACGTACGTTTGGCCTTGAAAATAGAATCTATATTGTTCCTCATCGTATTCATTGTGCTATTCACATCCTTTGCTCTCCTAATAACCAGTATATCTTTTATATCTGACGTAATATTTTGAAGAGACTCCTTCAACTCAATAAGTCTGCTGGTGTATTTAAACCTTTTGTACGGATTAAAACGGGGCATGCTGGAGCACTTTTCAACGAGCACTATACCCTGTTTCATGACTGTTCCGAGCTCTTTTACCTCCTTCGACGTCTCATCTAGTTCATTATTCGATTTGACAGTCTCTTTGATCAGCGGACTTAACTCGTCAAGCTTAGCTTTTATCTGTTGGAGGAGGGGTTTGAAGAAGGCAATATTATTGGCAATTGAATCTTCGACGCGACCACGTAGCGACTCAAATTGTGATCCTAGATCACTCGGTTCCCCTGACTCTGCCACACAAATATCACACCACACCAATATTAAGAACTATATATACACACTTCTTACAGTTCAAAAAGTACTATTAAGTTTCTGGAACAAACTCACCTGCTGCCATCTTTGCTTCCTGCGAGTTCGAAGCAAGTACTTTTGCCATGTTGAAGTTCTAAACAGTACGTGATTACTTCTCAGATGGATAACAAAGCACCGAACTTGTTTACTTTCTTAGTTCTCTGATGGAGACAATAAATCAAGAGAACCTGAACAAAAGCAAATGAGATGGGAAATGCTGTATGTTTTGGAAGACTGGTCTCTGATGCTTCTATGCTTGAAAAAGAAAAAGAAGTAAACAAATGGTGAGGATAAGTGTTTGTCTTCATCCATCGAAAAAATCACTTTCCTTTTAACAATTTTCTGCCAAAAATAGTGGAGTTGTACCCATCATTGCATCACCTATCGTGGTAGGTCAGTATTATCAACAACGTGAACCATGTTAGGTGTTACTAATTAGTCCCAGAACGATAGTGGAGTTCTCTGGGATCTTCTTAGTAGACATTACTAGCATTTTTACTATAGTCGGCGAAAAAAAAAAAAATTCGACGAGATTTTTTGTCGTCGGCTATAGTGGACAATTTCCACTATAGCCGACGACAAATCAACAAAAAATCGTCGGCTATACTATAGCCGACGAAAAATGGGCAAAAACATCGTTGGCTATAGTATAGCCGATGCACTATAGTCGACGATTTTTAAGGGTCGTCGGCTAAAGTCGCTAACTAAAATCTGTCGATAATAGTATAGCCGACGAGATTTTTACCTATTATCGTCGGTTATAGTACTATAGCCGACGAGTTTTTAAAAATAATTTAAAAAAATAAAAAATAATTTTTTTTTTGAAATTATAGCCGACGAGATTTTTTATCTCGTCGGCTATAGATTTTTAAAAAATCGTCGGCTATAGTGTTTCCAACGGTAGTGAGACTGAATTATTAGGATGTTGATGACGTGGTCTCTCCCCCGGCCCACTTTGGATATTTATCCACATTTTGAGAAGATAGTGCTCTCTGGTTTCCCATATACAGAGCTGTTTCGCAACGTAAACCATGCATAGTTGTTAGGTGTTACTTGGTCCCAGAACAATAGAAGAGTTCTCTAGGACCTTCTGAGTAGACTGAATTATTAGGATGCCGATGACTAGGTCTCTCCCTCGGCCCACTCTGGATATTGAATCATTGATCCACATTTGAGAAGATAGTGCTCTCTGGTTTCCCATATACACAGCTGTTTCGCATGCGAACCATGCATAGTTGTTAGGTGTTACTAATTAGTCCCAGAACAATAGTTGAGTTCTCTAGCACCTTCTGAGTAGACTGAATTATTAGGATGCCGATGACTTGGTCCCTCCCCCCGGCCCACTCTGGATATTTATTCACATTTGAGAAGACAATGCTCTATGGTTTTCCATATACACAGTTGTTTCGCAACGTGAATCATACATAGTTGTTAGGTGTTACTAATCAGTCCCAAAAACAATAGTCGAGTTCTCTAGCACCTTCTGAGTAGACTGAATTATTAGGATGCCGATGACTAGGTCCCGCCCCTGGTCCACTCTGGATATTGAATTATTGATCCACATTTGAGAAGATAGTGCTATCTGGTTTCCATATACACAGCTGTTTCGCAACGTGACGTTGGTGATCGATCTAGCTTGCAACAATGGCTGAAGTAGTTACAGGGACTCTTCTTGAAAAAGCAGTTAACAAACTCTTTGACGTGGTGAACCAGAATTTGGAGCACAAGCCATTACTCAAAAAGGTGACGGAGAAGCTAGAAGTCTTGAAGAAACTGATCGAAGATATTCCAGGTGAGTCTTCGGTGGGGGGCGTCGAAAGTATTATGATGAAAAATTTGCAGAATGGCACAAAGCTCATTGAGAACTGCCGCAAGTATAAATCTAGCTGGAAAAATGTTTATGGCCTGTTTAAAAAGAGTGGATTCAACGGCGAACTTCGCTCGCTGGCTGAAACTCTCGATGATCTGTTGCGTATACTGACCTTGAACGTACAGAGCTACCAGGCGAGACTGATCGAGAGATTATGTGAGAAGAATATTCTCACAAAAGTTACGGGTTTACGGTGTCCGCTGCCTAAACCTCCAACCAAAATCGTTGGATTGAGCAAGCCATTGGGGAAACTGAGGGAGCTTATTCTCAAGCCTGGGAAGTCGATGCTTCTGGTTACTGGTCCAGCAGGATGCGGCAAAACCACTCTGGCACAAATGTTATGCCATGATCCGAAAGTCACAGGTATAAATTCGATCATAATAATTGAAATAAGCTTCATTGATTTATATTAATTAATGCCTTTTTTGTGTTACTTCAATATAGGCGTGTTGAAGAACAACATCTTCTTCGTGGATATATCGGTAAAACTTGACTTGAAATATATTGTAGAACAACTGTTTCTACATAGGGGTTATCAGTACACGTTGCCACCGACACTGAATAACGAAAATGCTACGCTGTCGTACCTTCAAGATTTTCTCCGAGCAGGAAATGAACCGGTACTGTTGGTCCTCGACGGAGTTTGGCGAGATGTAGGATACGATGATCTTCTCGAGAAGTTAGAGAGGCTGGAAGTATCAAAGCTCAAGATATTGGTAACGTCGAGGTTTCATTTTGAAAACCGCGGTTCTTCGTATTGTTTAAAATGGATAGTGGATGCAGATGCAAGGGAACATTTCCATTATTCAGTGTCACTGGAAGATGCAGATGCTGAAGTTTCGGACGTGACGGCGAAGACGTCTCAACTCGTGAGGTCACAGTGGGTCAGAAAACATTTTGGTTCTTCGTATAGCTTGAAATGGTTGGAAGATGAAGATGCGAAGGAACTCTTCTACCATTCAGCATCACTAGAAGAGAACTGTAAAATTTTGAAAGATTGTCCAGAAGAGGTGCCTCAGGTATGAAGCTCGATCGATCACCTTTAATTTTAGTCAGTTTTCAAGTGAGTTTCTTTAACATATATCAGTCCTTGTACTTGTCCACGTACAGATACTCAAGTATTGTAAAGGATTACCACTGGCCATTACAAAAGTTGGAGACCAACTACGTCGACAAAGACCAGATGTCTGGAAGGGTGTACGGAAGTCGCACAAGTCTGTTCTTCAGTATGCAGGTTCTGTGCATAAGAAAGTGGAAAGCAGCTTAAAGGGTTTCGATGCAGAAGATCCTAAGAATAAAATCCTTAAAAAATGTTTCTTAGACCTTGCTTCATTTCCTGAAGATCGACTAATCTCAGCAGCTGCTCTCATTGATATCTGGTCACTGTCCCAGACCTATGATTACTATACCAAAGCCGAAATCGACATCATGTGCATCGACAACCTCAATATGCTCAAGGATAGGACTCTTGTTAATATTGTGCACCCAAGGTAAATATATATATATGTAGGTTTTTAATAATATGATTCTCGGGGTGTTGTATAGTAATTCGGAGTACTAAAATTCTCCAATTTTGGAGCGTTGAATCACTTCATTTCTCCAAAATTAGAGACTACATCCAACGTTCCAAAAATGAGGATTTTTGATACTCCGAAACACTATAAAATTTTCGATGATTCTGTACATCTTCTACGTTTTGTTATATATCGATATGATCTATATTAGTACTTCCTATGGTGCACGCTCTAACCATGTTGATTTCAAATTAATGTAGAGATTACATGAATGGCTACGTCAGCGAACACTTTGTCATTCAATATGAAATGCTTAGAGAGTTGATTATTTATCAGGCCGAATCGGTACCAATAGAACAGAGAGAGAGAATATTTATGAATATATGTGGAGACAATTTTCCGAAATGGATTAAGCAACAAAAAATGTCTAAACCTATGAAGGCTCACCTATTAGCTATCTCAACTGGTAATCTCTCTCTCTCTCTCTCTCTCTCTCTCTCTCTCTCTCTCTCTCTCTCTCTCTCTCTCTCTCTCTCTCTCTCTCTCTCTCTCTCTCTCTCTCTCTCTCTCTGATCACTCTAGCAAATTGTTGCAGATCGAGCGTTCTCAACAGAATGGCAACTGCCAGACCTTGAGGTTCTAGTATTGAATCTTCAAACGGAGAGCTATGAGTTCTTGCCTGACCTTATGGCGCACGTAAACAAAGTGAAGATTCTAATCGTCACTTATTATGGTCCCTCAACAGCTCCTGCTGCATTAAGTAATTTGCACTTACTTGGTTCGTTGTCTAACCTAAAAAGAGTCAGATTTGAACGCACTACAATTCCTTGCCTAGTCAAGAACCGCATCCAACTGAAAAACATAGAGAAGATCTCCTTCTTCATGTGTGACATCGTTCAGGCTTTCGGCGACACCTCGTTCAATTTTTCGGAGGCGTTTCCCAAGCTCGAGGAATTGAACATTGACTATTGCAGTGTCATGGAGACTGTTCCTGCCAATTTGTGTGATCATAAAGTTCTTCAGAGGCTCAGTATCACCAACTGTCTTGAGCTACAGTCCTTGCCAGAAGAGATTGGGAACCTGGATGAGCTAAAAGAATTGAGGTTGTTGGGTTGTACAAGCTTGTCCAAGCTACCCCAAACTGTTGCGAAGATCAAATGTTTAGAGTTGCTTGACGTATCTGGTTGCACGAGCATGAAGATACCTGCTGGCATTCGTGAAGAATTCAAGAGCAGGTCAGAAATGAGGTTCATCGAATAGAAGAACCAGCCAGTTTATCCCAATCCACTGTACAGGATCTGAAGTTTCTGAGGATGTAAACATTCTATAAATGCTACGTGATTTCTTTGTTTGTAAATTAAAATTTAAATAGCCACGGGATATATATATATATATATATATAATATCGATTTTGGTTGTGAAAATTAGTTTCTATATTAGCCACAAAATAGATAATGACGTGACCTAATTTTGCATGCGCACCGGTGAAGCACATACTATCAAATACGTGCATGCCGGCCGGTCAGCGGTTAACAGCAAGTCAATACCAATACACTCGTGTATCATGAGGGTTTCTCGTAAGATCTTTTTTTATATTTCCTCATTTTGTCCTTACTCGTAAGGGAGGTTCTAGTTACACCTCCAAATCTACTTAATACACCTCCTATGCTAAGTACACCTCCACTTCACTTTTTGACATGCTTATACTTTTAAGTTCACCTCTTCATTCTTTACCAAAATACCCTTTTACTAATTTTTGGTAATCGATTGCCTACGATCCAAGTGCCAGTTACACCACCCTCTGGCGTCTTCCTCTTTGTTGTAAAAACTCTGGTGCAATTAAATCTGATGCAACCTGGGAACCAAACTAGCCTAATAGAAAGGACGGAAGAGAGAGAAGGAATGATGATGTTGAGGATTTGTTTTGAAACAGAAATGTATTCCATAGATGTAATCACTATATAGAGGAACAGTACTGGAAAATCAGCTAAATATTTTGGAATAGTGCTTGTGGCAAAAACTTCACAGTTTTAAAAAATTTATACATCAGGCTAGTTCTTGCCCAGTTTTGTTTTCTCTACTCTAAATTACAAATGTACAAAATAAGGAAGGCACTATCTCTTGATGCTGCAGCGCTATACTCTCGGCCACTGAGGACTCACAACCTGCACAAGCATATACATGATCAAACCACCAAACGAATTAATCTAACATCACTGATTCTAGTTTCTACTTTCTAGAGCATAGCGTAATTTATTTGACACCATCCATTACCATCTAAAAACTGATGGCTCCTGGTTTGATACACCAAAAAGGCCAGCAACAAAGAGTCTGGAGCTAAGTCGCCACAATAGCAGACCATGTGTTCACCACGGAATCTTTTCAATTAGTTTACTTGGAGAATATAGTAAATTTGGCTAACCTCAAGTGTGCTAAAGACTAATCGCATTCGACTTGCAACAACGGATGGTTCCTCAGCATGTCCAACCACTGCCATTTGCTCTAGTTGTAGAGTCTTTACGGGAAGCCTTCAACAGAAAAATGAAAGAATAATGCAGGGGAAATCAGCATCCTTACAATCTACTTCAATTGCCTGAAAATAAGTATTTCAAAATGCTTGGAATTCATACTGTAAAGGCTCAACAAGTAGATAATCAATTGTTTTAGAATGATGCAACAATGGCCTTACAGTATTTTGAGCTTGTCACTCACATTATACTGGTATTTTGACAGTAAACTAATAATGCTCAAGGGAATCCACTGAAAAGCATCTTACCATGCCATTCCCCTCAAGAAATAAGCATTTGCAATGACAGCACAAAACCCTTTCCACTTAAGCCTTTCGTCATCGGAAACTGGAGGTGTGGAGGACCATCTTACTATTGTTGGTTGTGGTGTACACAAGATGGTGATGAATATGATGCTCAACCACAGAATGCAGTCATCTATCTGCACGAAAGAATGCCAATGCATCACAAAGATGAATCTCTTTGCATCAAAAGAAGTTAGTTACTAACTTCAGTTTACTAACTTGTGTAATGAGTGGATTGTTTGCAAACAGTTTTAGTTCATCCAGGAAGGGGTGGCATACCTCGCCTGATGCAATCTTGGATTTCAAGCTGGTGCTTCCACCATAGCTTTCCATTGCTTCAATTTCAACCCCGGTTTCCTTCATATCAATCAGTTCTTTTCTTAGTCCCTCATCTGTGCATCCCAGTGCATATGCATTCACACCAAGAAGGTTTAGGGTTTCTACTTTGAACCATGAAACACCCAAGACGGTTTAGGGTTTTGAACGTGAAAACAAAAATACAAGAATTAGTGGTATTTAAATTTGTAAGTTAATATAGTTGTACTTTTATGTCTTTTTATATCAGTTGACAAAGTCAACAAAATTAGAAAAAAAGAATGAAGGTGTATTAAGTAGATTTGGAGGTGTAACTAGAACCTCCCTACTCGTAATTATTGGAAGCTGTTGTTGATGAGGATTTCGATCTCATCCACTAGCTAGCTCTGAAAGGAAAGGGTTGCATTGGTAGGGTTGAAAATAATATCAAAGCCTGAGTGGTAACAAAAGTAGCAACAGATGAATAGAAAGACCAAGACTCATGGTCGGATGGTCCGACAATAAGACGAAGCACTAAGCAGTCTTTAATTTCCTATCACTCAGGCGCACTCTATCAAATTATGGATCCGTCACCAAAAACAAAATAAATGGAATCTTTGAAGCAATGAAACATATATATCAACAAGACAACTTTACGAAACGAAGAAACATGAAGTTCACATCAAACTATTGCATGCCAAAATCGTCGATACACTTATGGATTTAAGTTGTTTCCGAATCATGGTTTCAAAGAGACTCGATCAGTTGTTCAAAAACTCGATCATCGCTAGTTAGTAAGCTTCATAGTTCATATTTGAGTAAGTTATGGCCGATTCTGAAGTAGCCCTAGATGTGGATCACTGGCAAGCAGAGAAAACACAGAGGTTATTATTAGTTTCTTTGATCAACTTCAAGATCGATCGATGTACTGTTTAATTTATTTGTAGAGAACTGCATGTTATAATTAAATATGCTTTTAATTCCTTGTGTTGATCGAGTGTGACTAATTTTTACGTACGTTGCATGCTGTGTATAGAAAACTGTCCTATACAAACTTTATAATACGTCTATAATCGCAACGACGACATTGACAGAGTAAGCCAGAGCTTGTGTGTCTGCTTGATCGAGCATTCGAGTACGTACTATATATATGTACTCTTCGGTCTCAGTCACTCAGATCGACCTGTTTTGATCAATGCGAGCTTATTAGCTAGCTGTAGGGTTTAGGGTTTGTTCTTGATCGATCTCTTTGAGTAATTACGTACGTACTTAAACTAGAAATTGGAGTTGTTTGGGCCTAAATAAAATATTTACTTTGGACTTAAGTTGTCGAGGTCCAGGCGAGCAGCCTGTTATGTTAATATGTGTCTTGGCGAAGAACCAAGTTATGCAGAGTCTAGCGAGCTTCGCTAGAAGGAGACTTCGAGTTCTATTGGAATTTTGTCTTGTAAGCTGGATTCACGCGGCTTATGTTTTATCATAGTTATGGATTATAGCACGACTCTATGAAGAGTTATGATGGAAGTAGAAGACCTTTGAGAAGTACGACATGTATGCTGGTATCAGATTCAGACAAGATTACAAGAGTAGAAGGAATTAGAAATAGAGTGAATGACTGATTAGTAAGCAAGTATATAAGGAAGGCAAAGAGCTTATGAAGAGCCCCCCCCCCCAAATCAATCAAACAACCTTGCTATACGCAAACAAACCTAGACGGTCATCTCGTCCTCGAGATTTCTATCTTCTTGTAACCAGAAGGTCTGAGTGCTGTTCACCTATCGAGTGAAGGTATTTACGACTCCAAGGAAGCAATTGCAACCTGAAAGTTGAAGAGCGGCTCACTTGTAAGTTGGGAGCTTGGATACTCAAAGGAAGCGAGTGTTCTCAATACTTCGTCAAGAGATTGCTCTGCTCTGCACGATAAGGCGTGGGAGTATCGATTTCTGGATTCGGCAGAGAGATACACATATCCAAAGTCCTAGGTTTCTAGGCAAAAAGAACCTATTCGAGCAAGGTTGGTGCTCTCCCTGTTCTAATCGCTTACATAAGAAGTCAGGCGGCTGTAATCAGTCCATATTTCGTTGAAGAACGGTGGCACGCCAGCATACGAAGCACAAGCAGGATAGACCGGCTCACGCGGTTAAGACATCCGAGATAAAAGAGACTGCTTCGCGGGAAGGATCTCGCACGAGAGATATTTCTGCATCGAACATTTTGGCACGCCCAGTGGGACAATATAATAATATTTGCCAAGTTCGCGTGTCTCGAGACAAAATACGACAATTGGAGATCCTTATCGAAGGGTTTATCCTCAGTGTCGTAAACATCCACAACCGGACTACCGTGAACACACTTCTAATCAGTGTCGTTCATTAAGTAATCAAGCGGTTGAAGTTATCTTCGCTAGCAACTTTAACAATATGGAGTTCGAGGCTCTAAGCGAAGCGGAAATAGCTGCACTAACATACGAGCAATACTTGGCTCATGCGGCCAAGTGGGATAACCACCAGACTAGTTATTCTCGATTATTCGAAGACAGACTCGGGCAACAGGCAGATCATCTCGCTGCTCAGGCTAGCTCCATAAAGGAGATAGCGAGTAGCATCCGGTCTATACAGGGTGATTTGAATCAAGAACAAGGAGATAGAGAAGCCTTAAGTGCCCAGGTAACTAGTTTGGCAGAGGGTCAAGACAAACTACGGGCTGATGTCCATAGCCTACTGGAGAAAGGATTGGGGGAATACCGCCGGTACGCGGCGGCTATCAACCAAAGAGTAGACAGGGAGCTGGGTTCTCTAACCAAAACCGTATCGGATTTGGCTAGGAAGACCAGGCAAGCAGAGGTTTTCCCTCTCGCTTGGGAGGAGCGTATAAATAAGCTTTTGGATGATTGTAACATAAAATTTTCCAAAATGCATGAAGCTTACGAAACACCGTTTCCTCCAAGCAAAGATGACCCTAACGAGTGGCATTGGCCAAAGTTTTACAAACACCAAACCTTCCAGACATTCTCAGGTGATGATGATACAAATGCGGCAACACATTTGGCCTATTTCACGTTGCAGTTAGGCCAATTTGCCGAAGACGAGGGACTCAAATTGAGGGTCTTCGGATCATCACTATCAGGATCAGCCCTCGTGTGGTATACTGGGATCGAAAAGGGCCCGATCAGCGAGTGGAAGGATATGGAGGCCTTGTTCATAGACCACTTTGGAACGGCACGACCAGAGACTACCGTAGGGAAGTTGGCTTCTCTTAGCCAATCATTGACCGAGAGTCCGGTCACTTTCTTACATCGTTTCCATTCGGAGTACAATCTATGTAAGACTCCTCTAAGCAAAGAAGAGGTGGTCGAGATGGCCAAGAATGGGCTGGAGGACACCTACCACCAGTTATTCTTAAATAGCAAATATTTCTCTCTGAACGAGCTCATCACAGCGGTGACTAAAGCTTATAACAATATGCAAGAGAGAGATAACAGAAGAAATTCGTCCAAAGGGAAGTACAATAATAAGACCTACGATAGGTTGAAGCCAAGAACAGTGGCTTATGTTGAACAGATGGACGACCAGGAGTCTGATTCTGATGACGATCGGATAGGAGCTGTTGACTTGACAGCGAATAAGGTTTTAAAACCCCGGAAGCTTCAGAAGAATAGAGGTCCCATCAAACTCTCGACGGTGGCTTTCACTAAGCCAGAGTTCGAGAAGTATACTTATGATGCCAATATGGCTCATGAGATACTGGACGAACTATACGGTCTGTGTGTTGTCGAAGCAGACTTTGGACCACTCCCCACAGCCGAGCAGTTGAAGGGTAAAAAGTACTGTAAGTTCCATGGAGCATGGAACCATCTTACCAAGGACTGCATCAAGCTGAAGGACCAGATCCAGAAGTGGATCAATGAGGAAAAACTGGAGCTTGAAGGTTCGTCCAAGACCGCAGCATTAGTGGATTCTGAGCCGTTCCCTGCTCCACAGGTGAACATGGTCGACGTGAGTTGGCCATCACCTAATAGAAACCTTGAAGGTAATGAGGCTTGGAATCATCCAGCCTACTTAACCTATTCATTCAGGTTCGACATGACAGAAGAATACTTGGATATGTTAAGAGATTTGGGGCTGATCTCCTTCTACCCAGTCTTTGAGTTAAGACACCTTCGGTACGAGGAGCCAGCCCAACACTTTTGCAGGTTCCACAATCACTTTGGCCATCGAACAACAATGTGTTCAACCTTGAAAGATAAGATCCAGGGTTTAATCAATTGGCAGGTGATTGTAATCAATGATGAGGGAGAGATGGATTATCATCCAGATTATCATCACAGGACACCATCTCCTCCAGTTACAGATCCTCTCACCAGTGGCGTTTCTTCAGAGTCTTGTTCGATAGATAAACCGACCCAGGCGAAGAAGAAATCCAAGCGAAGGTCCAGGCGAAATATAGCATTTGTTCGACCAAAGCGGACTCGCATCACATATGACGCGTCCTGGCGAGAGGAGATATTTGAGAAGCTATGCCTAGAAGGGATAGCAGCGATACCTGACAACTGGGGATCACCAGACCCACATCCTGATGATGTTAGGGGTTTGCCTTATTGTCAGTATCACCACAAATGGGGAAGTCATACTACGGCTGCATGTCGAGACTTAATGTATAAGATTCAGCAGTTGATTGACGAGGGAATAATAGCAATAGAACAAAACCCCTCGCTTAACTTAACGACCCCCATGCACGCGATGGTTGGAATGGTAGACGTCACACATGACAAATCCAATAAGAGGAAACAGTCCAACAACCAACCAACTGCTAGCGAGAATCCACCCCATACACCGAAGAACAAGGGGAAAGAGAAGGTGGATCCTAAAGCAGAATCACCAGTAGCCCTTTGTGCACACTGCAAACTAAGGAGTGGGCTAAAGATCTCCTTTGAGGAACTGGCTCAAGCAGCCAATTCCTTCCCAGAGCTATTCTCAAACAAAGATCAGCAGTACCCACAAGCAAAGCAAAGGGACACTCCAACTCCCAAGCGACCGAGAGCAACAAACCAGGCCAGTGTGGTTAAACCACCTGAGTCTAAGGTTGCAGATACGCTTGCCAAACCATATGTTCCTCCAGCATCGAGAAATATTACGAAGGAGGATGTGTGGTACATAAGGGAGAAAGGAAAGACCGTCGAGGTAACTCCAAGCAAGAGGAGAAACCTACAGCGGCACTTTGGAAGGGCCAAGAGAGCATTTGATGCTTACGAGGCTGGTCTTATCAAAGAAGAAGACCTGGAGTTCCCTCCAGAAGTGCTGCAGAGGAGATTAAACACCCTCGCAACAAGTCCATTGGTGGTCTTTGGAAAGAAATCTCACGAGCCTAAGGTGAGAGCTCAAAGACCAGGGGTTTTCGAAAGAAACCCGGAATTAGGACGTAAAGGTAAAGAACCCGAACCTCCTCAGGAGTTTCATCGTGTAGTCGTAGAAAGACAACCAGTAAGGATACGCCTTATCTTTGGGGAAGACACGACGAAGCCAGTAGGGTTGAAGACACCTCCCAAGGGAACAATGGATATACAGAAACAGAGTACTCCAAGCAAGCCACCAGTCTTGCGATGGAAACCATGGCCTCTAGTTGTGGAAGAACAAGCAAAGGCCCAGAAATTAATCCCAGTTCCCAAGGAGAAAACTCCACCACCACTACCACCAGCAGTTATCGATCCTACTCCTGAGGATTCAATACAGCAAGTTGCTTACCTTGAAGTGACTACAGTGTCCAACGAGGATGGACAGTTTTTGGCTGACGGTGATAGTTACAACGACGATGAGGAGTTGGTGGACTACGGTGAGGATGAGGGTGAAGAAGCACAAGATTGCATCGAGGAGAATACTACAGCCGTTAACATGGTGTATGTTCTATCTTCCAAATATGCTTTGCCCTCGCCAGCACCAAAGGATGAATCCAGCAACATCAATAGTGTGTTGGTCCCGGACGAAGAATCAAGATTGCTGGACAATTCAACACTGGATGACGCACCAGAACTAAATTCATCAGACACAAAAGGACAAATGATGTTCTCTAAGCCCACCATTGACATGGCCATGCACATGCGGCCATTATACGTCACAGGACAAGTCCAAAGAGTTCAATTAAATAAACTTTTGGTGGACTCAGGGGCAGCGGTAAACATCATCACCTTTAAGGCGTTGGCCCTTATAGGTGTTCCCAAGTCAGCTATCCAAGAGACCTCGCTTAGTGTCAGGAACTTCCAAGGTAGCATAACCAAGACCTTGGGAATTATTTTTCTGCAGGTACACATCGGGATAGCCTCGGGCACTTACACATTCTTTATGGTGAAATGTACATCGCCATATAGTGCAATCCTGGGGCGTGACTGGATACATCGAAGTTACTGTGTACCGTCTTCACTTCATCAGTAGATGCTACTTTGGAACATGGAGTCAGGCGAAGCAGAACTGGTCAATGCTGACCCTCGCCCATATTCCGTTTCTGCTAATGCACTCGAAGCCAGATATTACCACAGTGACCTTAGGCCATTGGAGGTATGTGGCGTTGACAGTAAAGGCCGCCCAGTCAGTGTTACGGCCTCTGAACTGGCTCAGTAGGGGATTATCCAAGCAAATCAGGATAGCAAAAGACTCTACACCATTGAGCTACCATCCAGACGTTCTCCATGAATGGGTCTCTATCAGAAATAGAGATCGAGGCTTGTCTTTCGTTACATGAACGCTTTCACAACTTTTTGTTAGAAAGCCAAGCCTTTGAGAAGGTTCCAATGATCGCAGCATTGGAATATGTGGACGAAGACGTTTTGCAAGACTTCGAGGAGGAGGACGAGATTCAATTAGCTCCTGCAGCTTTAGATGATATACCTCCTAAAGTCAAGGATCCCATCGAACACATTCAGATCGGGACACAGGAAGAGCCAATGTCTGTGGCTATTAGTACTTTCTTGGAGCCTGAAGAGAGGCTCAAGTTGATTGAATTGCTAAAAGAGTACGCTGATTGTTTTGTAGAAAAATATGATGACATGCCTGGTCTTTCACCAGATTTGGTTTGTCATAACTTACCTATCATCGAAGGAAAGAAGCCTGTGAAACAAGAGATGCGTCGCATGAACACAGAGATAGCAATCCTAGTCAAGGAAGAGGTTGAAAAAATGCTCAAGTCAGGGATTATACGGGTGGCCAAATATAATGAGTGGCTGTCTAATATAGTTCCAGTCAAGAAAAAGAACGGGAAGATGCGAGTCTGCGTCGACTACAGAGACTTGAACAATGCAACCCCCAAAGATGCTTATCCTATGCCAGTGGCTGATTTGTTGGTTGACTCAGTTGCCCGCCATGAGATGTTGACATTCATGGATGGTACTGCTGGATATCATCAAATCCCAGTGGCTGAAGAGGATAGACACAAAACAGCGTTTCGATGCCCAGGCTTTGCCGGTGTTTTTGAGTATGTGGATATGCCATTTGGACTTAAAAATGCAGGGGCAACCTACCAACGAGCAATGAACTTGATCTTTCATGATCTTATTGGTAAGACCATGGAAGTATACATCGATGATGTGGTAGTCAAGTCAAAATGCAGAGGTGACCATTTTGAAGACTTGAGGCAAGTGTTTCTCAGAATGAGGCAGCATCAACTGAAGATTAACCCAGCCAAATGTGTGTTTGGCGTCCAGGCAGGTGACTTCCTGGGGTTTTTGGTTCATCAGCGTGGGATTGAAATACCGGATGACAAGAAGCAAGCGGTTATCAGTGCAACCCCACCAAAGAGTAAGAAGGAGCTTCAACGCTTATTAGGAAAAATCAACTTCTTACGACGGTTTATTGTCAACGCTGCTGGGAAAACACAAACATTCTCTACTCTGCTTAAGCTTCAAAATCAAAAGGACTTTGTATGGGAGCCTATACATCAAGAGGCATTCGATACCATCAAAGCATACTTAACGAACCCACCTGTCTTGGTTCCTCCAAGACCTGGGGTTCCTCTTAAGCTATACATATCAGCTACAGAGCTCTCCATTGGAAGTCTTCTGGCTCAGGGACGACACAGCAGGAGTCGAACGTGCCATTTTTTATCTGAGCCGTACCTTGAATGATTGTGAGACAAGGTACTCTCCAATGGAAAGGTTATGCCTAGCCTTATACTTCTCAGGGTGTAAGTTGAGGCACTATATGCTTTCCTTCACTACGTGTGTCATTGCACAAACAGACTTAGTGAAGCACATGTTATCCAGACCGATTCTACGATGACGCATTGGGAAGTGGATTCTGGCTTTGTCAGAATTTTCTTTGCAGTATGTTCCTCAGAAGGCGGTAAAAGGCCAAGCAGTGGCTGATTTTTTGGCTCATCATCCTATGGAAGAGGTGATCGAGGGGCCAGAACTGGATCTCGCTCTTATTGACTTGGCCCCCTGGTGTTTATATTTCGATGGGTCCAGTACGAGTACCATGGCCGGGGCAGGGGTAGCTTTGATCTCTCCACGCGGCCAAACTTATTCTTATTCTTTCAGGTTGGACTTCAAGTGCACAAATAATCAAGCAGAATACGAAGCTTTAATCATTGGATTAGAACTTTTGATAGATATGGAGATCAATGATGTGCATATATTTGGAGATTCCCAACTGGTGATCAGACAACTCGAAACAAAATACAGAGCAGGCCCAATACTAGAACCTTATGTGAGGAGGGCTTGCGATTTATTAAAGTTGTTTACAGAGTGGAGTTGAGTCATGTTCCTCACGAGAAGAACTATGCAGCTAATGAGTTGGCTCAACTAGCAACGGGTGTGAGCTTGCAAGATGGAGTACGAGAGAGAATACTGAAGGTTGAAAGAAAATGAATGGTACGTTGCTACACTAGATCACATCGACAAGGACTGGAGACAGGAAATCATCTCTTATCTCCAGGATCCTAATAATCCTGCTGACAAGCGGATTCGATTCTTAGCTCCCAATTATGTGCTCAAAGATTCTGAGTTATATCGAAGGGGAGAAGAAGGCATACTATTAAGGTGTGTCTTTGGACGTGACGCTAAAAAGTTAATGCGAGAGGTCCATCTTGGGATTGTAGGGGCACACCATGCTGGTCCCAAGATGAGATGGTTATTGAGAAGACATGGCTTTTATTGGCCAGGAATGCTCAGGGACTGCATCACGTTCGCTAAAGGTTGTGAAGAATGCCAGAAACATGGTCCAGTCAACCATATGCCCAGAATACCATTACAGCCAATAATCAAGCCTTGGCCAGCTCGAGGATGGGCTTTGGACTTAATAGGAATGATTCATCCTCATTCATCTGAAGGGCATAAGTTCATCATAGTGGCTACTGATTTCTTCACGAAATGGGTCGAAGCTCGATCCCTCTGGGTATCTTCAACGAAGTCCATCCGCCAATTCTTGTTCGAAGATATTATTTGTCGGTTTGGCATCCCTGAGTGTTTTGTTTTAGACCGAGGGGCAGCCTTCATGTCTGGCGAAGTGGATACTTTAATGAAGGATCTTAGGATTCATTTTCTCCATTCTTTTCCATACTATGCCCAATCCAACGGTCAAGCTGAAGCGAGCAATAAAATCATTATTCATATCCTTAAACGGATACTCGCGAGCAATGCCAGACTGTGGCATGAAGAACTTTTTAATACTTTGTGGGCTTACAGAACTAGTAAGAGGACACCCACAAGTACAACTCCTTATGCACTAATGTTTGGGCACGATGCTGTTTTGCCTTTGGAGATCAATGTTCAGTCTTTGCGGGTGATGGAGCAACACAACTTGATCAGTGAAGACTATGTCCAAGCAATGTGGCAAGATCATGAAGACCTCGATGAGAATCGCATACAAGCCTATGATAGTCTAGGTGCTGAGAAACAAAAGGTGACTCGTGCCTATGACCAACGTACAAGGGGCATGAGTTTTGCAGAAGGAGAACTTGTCCGGAGAGTGATTTTGCCTGTTGGCGAGAAAACTGAAGGACGAGGAAAATGGTCAGAAAAATGGGAAGGGCCATACATCATCGATCGACTGTTGGGTAAGGGAGCAGTTCGCCTGAGAGATCGAGATGGTACTATACACGCGAACCCAATAAATGGTCGTTATCTAAAGAAATTCATACAACCAGTTTGGGAGTATGATGATCCTCCGGATATTGCTTAATCTAGTTTATTCATGCCTTCGCATAAATAAACTACAGAGGCAACACATATACTCATCGAGGATCATGTACATGAAATAACCTATTAATGGGGTTGAAGTACATTAAAAAACCTATTAATGGGGTTAAATACTTAGTGCCTATATTCGAGGCAAAGTTTTGTGATCAGAGGGGTTAAATACTTAGTGCCTATATTCGAGGCAAAGTTTTGTGATCAGAGTTGTTATTTTTGTTATTTCCAAATTAAAAAGTTCATGTTAGCCAGTCTTATTGGCTTAATTTTTGAGCAAACTACATATGAGTTTATCAATATAAAGAACTTTTACACTTCAAAATAAATATTACATTCAAATACTTGGAATAATACAGAGGCTTTGCGGCCTCAGGCTCTGATACCATATTGGTGAAGAGGAATCTTGGACAATTGCAAAAGAAACTCAAGAAATTAAAAACAGTTCATTCTTCACCAGATCCTCTGCTTCGTTCTCCATCTCCCAAGAAGTTAAAACCTGCAAATCGACTTCGGCGATGGTGACGGAGAAGAAACTGAAACGCCAAGGCAGAAGAGGTGCATCAGAACAAGAGTTACACCTGCCTTGACGCTTGTCGCCTTCTTCCCAGGGTGAGGCTCCTGGCTTTCCCCATCTATTGCAGGAGGCATTGAAGAGTGCTACCTCCTCCAATGCACGTAAGCACCAAACTGGTGCGAGGCGGAAGGCGAAGAGGATTGCCACCTCGGGATTGTGGTTTCTCCCTTTTTGACTCCTTCAGTCAGGGAAAACCAAGGCAACGCCTGGGCGTAGATATTGCTATCTAGTCCAGGTTTGGGCGTGGATATTGCTATCTAAGGAACACAACTTTGAGGAATTTATCTGGAGGTTTCTTTGGATAGTAAGACCAGAACAAGTAGACTTGGGTTTGATTCATTCTCGCAAAGGACTTGGTTCATTTCACATAAAGATAAGGAAGCCTTTTATAAGCCAGGAATCACAACGGTTTGGTTTCGCGAGAGTAATTACCCCCAAGGGTAAAGAATACGTGTCCAAATAACAGTGGACCATGGAAACAGTTTATCTGCTCGCAGAAAATGCATGATAAATGAGAAGATCCTTGGGGCAGGTAGAACGTATTTCAAAGATTTTGATTGTTTGACGCGATACGGATTTCAAGCTTAGAATTCAATTCCATTTATTGCTGGACAATCAAAGTAGTTAAAATCAATTACAGCCTAAAATGGGGCTGGGGAAAGGGCTTATTAAAGAAGCCCAGTCTGGTTTTTAGACCCAGTATAGACTTTGTTGTCAAAACAATGTGGATATATAAATTTTTTTTTGTTTGGCGACAATTACAAAAGGCCTACACTAGAGGCCCAAAAATTTACAACTGGAAGATAAAGCTCCTTATCGAGATTTTAGCATACTCTGAGGCCACCCAGGCTTGTCGAGCTGCTAAGCGAGCTTCGCTGGCTTTCGCACGTGCCTCTTGTAAAAGCTGGGTTCGGATCTCGCCTTCATTCAGGAATTGCCTCATGGCATCCTGGTAAGTTGGAATGTCAGTTTCCAAGGCATTTACTTATGCTCTAAGTACAGCGAGATCAGCTTCAAGAGCAATTATCTTGGCACATTTGATCGAGAGAGTTTCTTCCCTTGTATCCTTCTCCTTCAGAAGCTTCTGAATCTCCTCTGTTTCCCGTTGAGTCGTTTGCTCCAGGGTTCTCGCTGCTTCTTGCTCACGTTCTGCCTCGAGTGTCAAGTGTTGAAAGACTTCGCTTTGGCGCTGGAATTCAAAAAAAGATTCTTCTAGCTCATCCAGGCGAGGAATGAAGTCTGCAGGGGCAGTGGTTTGCAGGTCCTTTATTTATTGGAAAATGGCCTGAACATCCTCTATGGAATCTAGGGGCCCAGAAAGAATTTCTCGGAGCAGACGAGTAAAGTCAGTATGCACAGGAGGAGTGCTTAGTGTACTCAATGTCCCTACATGTTCATGAATCTTGGTCGATTCTTGTACACTGAGCAGTTGGAGTTGGTTTCCTGACGATGAAGAAGGGATAGGAACTTCCTCGCTTGGAGTTGTGGGTCCTTCATCATCAGCATTTGGAGTACTATCAGGTTGATCTTCAGTGGCTATCGAAATCAGCTCGCTTGATGTGCTCACTTGGTTCCTTGGATTGTTGGAAAGGTTTTGGTGAACGTCTAGGTCCACAGGAACAATTTTGGACTTCAATATCAAAATAACAGGTCATGTTAGGACTATATAAAGAAATAATTAACCTAAAGAATGAGGTACATTTTTCTTACTTGTTGGGGAGACAATGTTTGTGTTTCTTCACAAGTTTGGACTTGTTGCTCTGGTGAGGAAGGATTCGATGCCTCGACCTCTGGGCTAGTCTCGACCAGGACTTGTGGTTGTTCAGTTATGAGTTCTGGTGAGGAGACGATTTGCTCAGCATTTGGGATGACTTGTTCGTCCTGGGTAATGGGATCCTCGCCAGAAGAGGAGGGAATGAAGCAGCTCTGAACTTCAATTTGGAGACGCCTGGACAGAGCCTCATAGGGTACATGGTGTCTTTCCTCTTCTTCCTCAAGCTCTGTTCGATGAATCCCAGCTAAGAATTGGACTATGTATTCTTTACAACACTCTTTCTGGCTGGTGGTGTTGGCCCTGTCTGCAGTGTTGGATATGGTGCTGGAGTCATCGAACTTCAGAATGAAGGCTTTGCAGTGTCCTTCACGGAGCCTTTCTCCTAGTGAGTCAATTATATATAAGGCTTCGTCTTCAGCTTTGAGAACGAAGAAGTGATCATTCCAACTCACTATGAAGACCTGGGGTTTCCGGCTTTTCTGAATTTGTTCCCATAAATCATCGAAGGAGAAAAGGCCGTTCAGATTTGCAAACTTCCCAGAGTCAAAATACCCTATGAAGGAATCATCGGCTGAGAATTGTAGCGGCCTGATGTTCGCCTTCAGAATGGCATCCAAATTAAAATGCTGATCTGGGAACTCGCGTGCAAGGGCCTCATCCTTGCATAGTTCATGCCACTCCCTTGAACCTTGAATGAGGAGGTCATCGAATTGGGAGAGTGTGGGAGTGCTGCCTGGATTTGCACAAAGCCAGTGTGCAACGGTGAAGGCTATAGTCGAGCAAGCACTGGACCCTGAGGCTTTGCGACTTCTCTGGTCGAAAGAAGCGAGGAAGACTGGAGTAGAGAGACGTAGTTGTCTGTCTCTGCTTATGACCCGTGAGACTAGCCAAATCCCATTTTCAGTCTCTGGGGTCCTGTGTCTGATCTTCTTGGGTCTTGAAGACTGATAAGAAATTAGGGTCGATACCAGAATCAGTATGATAATCAGTTTGTTTTAGATAAGCAAAAGTTCAAAACTTACAGGTGATCTAGAACGCCTGGTTATTTTCTTCTTGAAGGATTGAATTGCCACAGTTGTATCCAGGTTAGGATTGTACTAAGAAGGAAGAAAAGAGTTGGTCAAGTTATGATCCAAATATTGCCAATACATGTGGGCATTTTTAAAGACATACCTGTGGCCATGGGGTGGAGCCCGTGTCGGGGTGTGGTCCGGCTAGTGCCTCCAAGTCTGCCTTGAGTTAAAACTTTTCTCTGAATCCTTTGAAGATGACAGCGAAGCACTGGTCTGGGCTTTGATGTTGTATCTTTTCCCAGAGTTGGGAGTACCATGTAAGATACAAAGGGGTGACCAATCTCGATGTCGACAGTGGCTTGGTCATTTCAGGGATTACTATCATTGGAAAGCCAAAGTATGCATCGAGAGTCTCCGCTGCATCAGGTTTGTTGTCTCCTCGCCAGAGAGTGTACTTATTGACAGAGCAGGCGAGGGGCATAGGGGCATCTTGGCTGAGCCCCAGTTGTCTGCAGAAGTGGTTGGGAGCGTAGAGCTCGTACCTGGAGCTGGCTGAGTCTGGGAGTTGCAGGTCCTGGCAAGTGTTGAACTTAACGAACAGGCCCCTTGCTTGATCATCTTGTTCAGGAAAGGGCATGAATCCACTTGAGAGAGGGCCAGGATAGTGACGACTCAGGATTTCTTCGACTGCTGCATGAGGGAACTCCTTGTGTAAACAGAGGTATCTAAAGCAGTCGATATAAGACCACTTCCTAGTCCTAGGCATTGTAGAGACTAGTGATTTGCCCAACAGTCGACGGTTGCCGAATGAAGGGGTAGCTGAGGGGCAAAAGTAGGGGAAGTAGATTTGTAACCAGAGCTCTACCTTCCATAGTGGTCCTGACTGGTTCAAATCAAGCTTCGATAAGGATACTCGCCTGAGACCATAGTAGATGTAGGCGAGGACGGGTTTAACCAAACTCAGTGGTTCTGTATTGAAGACGCGCTCAGCGACGTTGGTCCACGTCTTGATAACCTTCGCTGAAGACGTACAGAACAAGTACTTCGATAGCCAATATTCCAGGAAGGCTATTCCTTCTTGGGGTGTATTTTTCTCCTTAAGTGCAAAATGTTTTACCCAGGCGGAGTAGGATGAAAGTCGTTCTGTTGAGGCCTGGAGGGAAGTTTACTTGTAATTTTGAGGAGTCTAGTTGTTTTCAGTGGCAGGAACTCCAAAAATGGTGTAAATGTCGAGCATTGTAATACTTATATCACCACAGGGGAGTCTGAAGCAATTTGCCGTACAGTCCCAGAAACACATGGCTGTGGCAAACGAGGCTTTGTTACCTCCAGCTGGGAGGGAGAAGCATAGGTTAATAAGTTGAGCAATTCCAGTTGCTTCCCACCGTTCTTTGTCTTGCTCACGGCGTTGACGGTACCAAGCGATGTCGTCTGGGGTTGAGTGTGGCCATTTCCCAATCGAACAAAGATTGTCTTTCTGGGTCCATGTTTTTGGGTTTGCTTCAGGGTCTTCCTGGAGTATGAGAGATGAATTGCATATGGGTTTACGAAGAGTGGTGAAAAGCTCTGGATTTAACGGAGAATCCAGGAATGGGCCAAGAAGACCTGTGTTTGCTTCGGGGTCTACTGTGAGAGTACAGATGGCGTCTGGGTTTTGTCGGATAACGACTTCCTTAAGCCGTTTGGAGAAGTTTTTGGCGACGACGGTATCGAAGGGAGTGAGAATGTCTTTACGAGGAGGCATTTTTGTAAATTAGGTTTCGACGGCGGTGAGAAGGAAAGGTTGAAGCTTTTTGACTAAGAGAGTTAAAAAGTTGCAGGTTTCTGTGCAGGTGAAAGGGTTTCGTTGAGAATGAGATTTGTGAATCTGGATGGGTGTTTTGTAGAAGGGTCAGTCGAGCGTCATACTTTTTCGAAGAGATGGGTAAACGTGGCGTTCGGATGATGGTATGGCGTTTCAAAGTCAATAAGTACGTCGTTCAAGGTAAATTCAAGTCTTTTCGCTTGTTCGGAAAGCTTCCAAGTTCAAGACCTGAGGGGCAATGTTTGGGCCTAAATAAAATATTTACTTTGGGCTTGAGTTGTCGAGGTCCAGGCGAGCAGCCTGTTATGTTAATATGTGTCTTGGCGAAGAGCCAAGATATGCAGAGTCTAGCGAGCTTCGCTAGAATGAGACTTCGAGTTCTATTGGAATTTTGTCTTGTAAGCTGGATTCACGCGGCTTATGTTTTATCATAGTTATGGATTATAGCAGGACTCTATGAAGAGTTATGATGGAAGTAGAAGACCTTTGAGAAGTACGACATGTATGCTGGTATCAGATTCAGACAAGATTACAAGAGCAGAAGGAATTAGAAATAGAGTGAATGACTGATTAGTAAGCAAGTATATAAGGAAGGCAAGGATCTTATGAAGAGCCCCCCCCCCCCCCCCCCCCCCCCAAAAAAAATCAATCAAACAACCTTACTATACGCAAACAAACCTAGACGGTTATCTCGTCCTCGAGATTTCTATCTTCTTGCAACCAGAAGGTCTGAGTGCTGTTCACCTATCGAGTGAAGGTATTTACGACTCCAAGGAAGAAATTGCAACCTGAAAGTTGAAGAGCGGCTCACTTGAAGTTGGGAGCTTGGATACTCAAAGGAAGCGAGTGTTCTCAATACTTCGTCAAGAGATTGCTCTGCTCTGCACGATAAGGCGTGGGAGTATCGATTTCTGGATTCGGCAGAGAGATACACATATCCAAAGTCTTAGGTTTCTAGGCAAAAAGAACCTATTCGAGCAGGGTTGATGCTCTCCCTGTTCTAATCGCTTACATAAGAAGTCAGGCGGCTGTAATTAGTCCATATTCCGTTGAAGAACGGTGGCACGCCAGCATACGAAGCACAAGCAGGATAGACCGGCTCACGCGGTTAAGACATCCGAGATAAAAGAGACTGCTTCGCGGGAAGGATCTCGCACGAGAGATATTTCTGCATCGAACAGGAGTTGATATCAGCTGTCGAATATCGGTGAGGGTTTGTTCTTGATCGAGATCATTTCACCTTTTCCTACTCGTAATTATTGGAAATTGTTGTTGATGACAATATCGATCTCATCCTCTTTAGCTAGTTCTGGAAAGAAAGAGGGTTGGTAGTGGTAGGCAGCTGGTAGCAATAGATAAATTAAACGATCTGTATAATGTAAAAAGAAAGACCAAGACTCCAAGATGGCGATCGAGACCATGCATTGTTCGACAGTACCTGAGATGACGCACTACTCGAGCTCTTTAATTTCCGGCCAACCACTCAGGTGACGATAAGAATTTATCGATAATTCGATCTCTACCCTATATATGAATTATGGATCAGTCACAGAAAAACAAAATGGAAGGAATAAGGAACGAGAAAAACTTTGCCAAGCGAATAAACATGGAGTATCGTTCACATTTTCAAATTTGTCGATTTAAACTAGCTAGCTATACATTACTCCGTACGCTGGTAGTGAATATACATATATTGTCGATGTGAGAAATGGAAACAACTGGATCGAACATCATATCGAAGAACAAAAAGAACAGAGAAACTAAACCTTAGGGTTTAGGAGGGTAATTAACAAAAGATCTGACAAAAAAATAGCCTAATTTTGGCAAGGAGCTAAATGACACACAGTTCATCCAGCAAACCCTTTGTTCAGAACCAACATGTTGGTAGTACATGTGAGGTGGAAGAAACCAACGTGATTTTTGGTAGTACAACCAACATGTTATTTTTGAAAGGATGTTTTGATCGAATGTGTGCAACTTTTGATCAAAAAGTATATTCATTGAAAATGTTTGATTACTCCTATAAATAGGAGTGTCTCCCGCCACTTTCACATTCACAAAAAACTTATATCATCTCTCATCTCTATTATTCTAGCAATCTTTCTTTCATTAGTTTTCTTAGTTTTAAAACAATAAAATCTAGAAATTATTATTCTGCAGAAATAGTTTCTAGCAACTTTGAGTCTCTTGTAAAACCTTCGATCGAGTGTTAGGTTGATCTTCGTTAGTGTAATCGATGATCAATAATAGTAAGTTGCTAGGTTTTATATATCCTAAAAGTTTATTTGATTATTCCCCATTGCATACTAAGTAGTGGAACAAATAAAGTCTAAAGAAAAGCGTAAACTTTTACGTGCTTTTGAAACATTTTTTCCTTCTCTTGTTATACCCAAACACAAAATTTTCCAACATTAATCTCTGATAAAGTTAAATTGTTCGTCTTTCAGGTAGTCGGAGCACTTTGGTACTATTTTTCTATTCTAAGAGTGACAAATTGCTGGCGAAGTATTTACCAAACTAATATTGCATATGAAAATACAAGTTTTGATTGCAATGATCCCCAGATATTGAGAAATATGACATTACTAGATGGTTTATGTCCTACAAATCCACCCAATCCGAAACTCTTCAATTTTGGTTTATTTACTAAGGCCTTTCGGTCCGACATGCTAGGCTCAACGGATTTTCCTCAGAAATTTTTGATTTGCTTCTGGTGGGGCTTTCGGAATCTACGGTTTGCACTAAATGCACTTAAGAACTGATCGGCTTGTGTACTAATATAGTTTGAAACTTTGAAAGTTTGAATTGCGGTTATTTTGTTAGTAGATATTCATATCTCTTGTTAATCTCAACAATGGATCTCAATTGTTAAAAGGCGTCTAATTTTGTTCATTGAATCCTCTTTCCTTGCTTTCAGTTATTTTGGTCAAAATCTGGAGCCAAGTCCAAATGCATGGGAAAATCTCTTTGCGATTTCCATCTCTATGATTGGTTTGCTACTATTCTTATATCTCATTAGGAATTTGCAGGTTTGTGTATATTAATTATGCATCGCCTTAATTTATAAATATATGAAAGGACTCGATTTTGATTTAGTTGTCTAAACTGAAATCAAACCCATTCGAAAACATGACCTTAAAAAAAATTTCTCCAGAGTTTACTTTGAAATATGTGAGCCAAAATTAGAACCTGCAAAGAGAATCACACTTCGAATATATTCCACAAAAGCCAAACCGTGGGGCTCCGTTCCCCATCCGGATTTCTCAACATCATATATATAATAAACCACAAGGTTTATAAGAAATCTAGAAAATATTCAGGAGTAAACTCAACTGAAAACACAACATAAGTATTCAGAGCGACTCATATGCACATCATAAACAACCAGTAGGTTGAACTAAGAACCTACTCTAACAGAAGTGTGACTGGAACTCTATGTCTCCACCGTCGACGTGCAACCCCTACACGCAAACCGCAAACTGGACAAAGGAAACCGAAAAACTCAGGGAAAGGAAAATAAAATCGTTAGAGTGAGTGGACGAAAATAATAATATGCTTTTCACCAATATAAACATGAAATCATGATGCGAGTCTAAAATCATCAAACTCAGGTAAGGTGACTGTCATAACCTTCTTGGATACTGTATAAAATGTGGAGGCCGTAACTTGAGTATATTTTCCTCAAAGTTACAATCATGCTCAACCAGGTAAGGGGCTTGTCATAACCTTCCTGGGAGCCATATAATCACGGGTCAAGCGTTTGTCATAACCCCCCCAGAGCATCTCGGGGATCAGCCGAGAAGCCATTGCATCGATGCATCCATAAATCCATACACCATGTAAAACAAATCATACATGTGCCTCCAAGTAAAAATACATAACCGTAAATGCATAATCATAAATGCATAATCATAATTGTATACTCGTAAAATGCATAATATAAAATGCATAATCAAGACTCGTAAATCGACAGTGAAAATCAAAGTGTCCACTCACAGTAAGAGGCTAACTCAGAGGTCCGGCAGAAGATCCATCGCCAAACACTTGATCACGATCACCTGAACAATAGGGATACGATCAATACATATAGAATCACGACATACAGACCTAATACATCAAGAACCCCATGTTCTCGAAAGACGTATCGCTCGAAATATCGACGAGGATAGTAAAATTTCCAAATTACACTCAAATAACCCTCATCCAAAAATAGAACACTCAAATCAACTCAAAAACCTCACTACTATGATCAGGGCGCGATTACGAGCAAAAACGGTATAAAAATATCCAAAAGTCAACCATCGCCAGAGCTCCGCCGTTAACCGCCGCCGCCGGTGGCGGCGCGACGCCAACGGCGACATTCCCCGATGATCTATACCTCAAACTCTTCCTCTACTCAAGCCCAACACAACCCCCAAAACCTCATCTCCAACCAACCTCTCCACTGGCCGGAATTTGGCCCGCAACCTCTCGCCGGTTCTCTCTCTCCGGTCACCACCACGGCCACCCACAAACCTCAACCAAAATTCAAATTAAATACCCAGAAACCTTCATGGGGTTGAGGGGAGCCTAACCCCCCACCACCGTGACACCGAATCTAGCCGGAAACCGCTACCTGATTCCGGCGAAATTTCCCAAACTTCATCGAGTCGGAACTACCTCAAATCACAACAAATTTCCATAAATGAATACATGAATCAATAGGAAATCAAGAGAGCTTTCTAACCATACTAAAATCACGGCCGGAGGTGGCCGGAATCGACGGGTCCGACGGCGAAATCCAACCGGGTCAACTCGGCCCAACTCGGTCAACGGGTCAACTCAGCCCCAACTCGGTTCAAATGCGTGATTTTCTGACTTTTTATGACTATTCGATATTTATACGTCGCGAACTGACCAAATTCACGATTCGGATAACTCAAATCCAATCGGATAAGTACGAGTATCTTAACGACAATTTCAAATATTCATTTTATATTCCCCGATTATTCAGAAAATCTTCTGAAACCTCATACATGCTCGAAATCAAATCCTCTACAATTCCCGCGAAGGGACTCAAACCAAATTCTTGCCCAATAATTTAGTCGTTAACAAACTACATATGCATAATCAACTCGCGATAAACATATATCGTGTCAATAATCACATAGCTCAAAGTTTGGGTTGTTACAAATCTACCCCCTAACAAAAATCTCATCCTCGAAATTCACATACCTGCTAACTGAAGAGGTAGGGATACTAATCCCGCATGTGCTGCTCGGTCTCCCATGTAGCCTCTTCAACTTAATGGTTTCGCCATAAAACTTTCACAAGAGGAGTGGCTCTGTGCAGCAACTCCTGGACCTTTTGATTGAGAATCAGGATTGGTTCCTCCACATAAGTCAAATCCTCCCGTATAGGAAGCTGATACGGTGCTAACACATGAGATAGATCAGAAATATACTTCCGTAATATAGACATGTGGAATACATCATGTACCCTGGCCATCTCAGAAGGTAATGTCAACCTGTATGCCACAACACCGATTCGCTCAATGATCTCATATGGGTCAATATATCGCAGACGAAGTTTACCGCGCTTCTCGAAACGAACAACACCCTTCCAAGGAGAAAGTTTCAGGAAAACCCAATCACCAACCTCAAACTCAAGATCCTTCCGTCTCACATCAGCATAACTCTTTTGCCGATCCTGTGCAGCCCTCAATCTGTCCTAAATAACCTGAACATCTTCCGTGGTACTTTTCACCAAATCAGGACCAAGAAACCATTTCTCACCAACTTCACTCCAACACAATTGAGTTCAACACTGTTTGCCGTACAACGCCTCATAAGGTGTCATACCAATGCTAGCCTGATAGCTGTTGTTGTACGTAAACTCAATCAAATGAAGTTGCTTATCGCAATTCCCTTTGAACTGCAACATACAAGATCGCAACATATCCTCCAGAGTTTGAATAGTCCTCTCTGACTGACCATCTGTCTGAGGATTAAAAGCTGTGCTAAAGTGTAGTCTAGTCCCTATTGCTCTCTGCAATGCCTACCAAAATTCTGAAGTGAACTGACTATCCTGATCTGAAATTATAGACACAGGCACACTATGCAATCTCATAACCTCCCTCAAGTACAGCTTCGCCAATCTGCTCACGGGAAGCTTTCCTGGAAGTGCAAGGAAATGAGCTGACTTCGTAAGGCGATCCACAATCACCCAAATACCAGTACTACCACTAGATGTATGAGGTAACTGTACACAAAATCCATAGTGATATGCTCTCATTTCCACACTGAAATCTCTAAAGGTTGTAGTTTGCCTGCAGGTTTATGATGTTCTTCCTTCACTAGCTGACAAATTAGGCATCTGCTCACGTATATTTCTATTTCCCTCTTCATGTTTCACCACCAATAATGAGCTTTAAGTGTCAGAACATCTTTGTACTACCTGGATGCATAGCATATGCGAAACAATGAGCTTCATCGAGTGTTTCCTTCTTCAAATAATCATTTATGGGCACACATAATCTCCCCCTGAACATCAAAGTGCCATCACTCCTCATCCGAAACTCTGTTGTTACACTATTCTGAATCAAATTCTTCTTGCTCAGCAAATAGGTATCCGAATCTTGAGCTTCACGAACTTGATCAAACAACACCGGACGAACTTGAAAGCTGGCTAACAATGCTCCATCTTCGTTCCACTCCAACTCTGCTCCCATTGCTCGCAACTCCGTCAAAAGTGACATTCTTGCAACATGAACATGGAAAAGAAAAGCACTGTGCTTCCGACTAAGAGCATCAGCAACCACGTTAGCTTTTCATGGATGATACTAGAAAGTGCTGTCATAATCATTAATCAGCTTCATCCATATCCGCTGTCTCATATTCAAATCTGGTTGTGTACGCAAGTAGGTAAGACTTTTGTGATCAGTGCAAATCTTGCACTGCGCTCCGTACAAGTAGTGTCTCCAACTCTTCAATGCGAACACAATGGCAGCTAACTCCAGATCATGAGTAGGATAATTAACTTCGTGAGGTTTCAAAAGAATAGAACCATATGCCACCACTTTTCCATGCTGAATCAAAACATATCCCAGACCTAACTTTGAAGCATCACTGTACATAACATATTCACCGTTATGGTGAGGTAAAGTCAACACTGGTGCAGTAGTTAACCTCTCATTCAAAGTCAAGTAGCTTTCCTCACAAGCATCAAACCATTCAAACTTGACTCATTTCTTCGTCAAACGGGTAAGCGGTGTCGATATCTGTGAAAAATCTTGCACGAATCAACGATAGTAGCCTGCTAAGCCCAAGAAACTCTGTATCTCTGCCACGTTGGTAGATCTGCTCTAATTCAGCATTGCATCAATCTTATCTGGATCCATGCTGACTCCCTCAGTCGATATCACGTGACCCAAAAACTTTACACTGTTTACCCAAAACTTACACTTTCTAAACTTGGCGTACAACTGAGCATCTTGCAAAGTCTGCAAAATGGCATGTAAGTGCCTTTTGTGTTGCCCCACACTCGTGGAATACATCAATATATCGTCGATGAATACAATGACGAACTTGTTCAGATAACGCCTGAAAATCTGATTCATCAAGTCCATGAAAGCAGCTAGCGCATTGGCCAACCCAAACAACATGACAAGGAACTCATAGTGCCCATAGCGTGACCGAAATGCCGTCTTATCAACATTAAACTCCCAAATCTGTAACTGATGGTACCCAGACCTGAGATTAATCTTCGAGAAGACTGAAGCTCCATTCAGCTGATCGAATAAATCATCAATCCATGAAAACGGATACTTGTTCTTCACCATAACCAGATTCAACTTCTGATAATCAATGCATAGCCTCGTCGAACCATCCTTCTTCCTTACAAACAACACTGGAGCACCCCAAGGTGAAACACTAGGTTGAATGAAGCCTTTTTCAATTAATTCTTGAAGTTGAATATGCAAGTCCCTCAACTCTGCTGGTGTCATACGATAGGGCATCTGCAAAATAGGTCCAGTACCTAAAAGTAACTCAATAGTGAAGTCAATCTCTCTGACTGGAGGAACACCAGGCAAATCCTCAGGAAATACATCCGGATACTCACAAACCACCGATATATCCCCAATGTCTGGTACACGAACCTCTATATCAATCACATGTGTTAAATACACCACACAACCCTTTTTCAACATTTGCTCAGCCTTCATTGCCGAAATCAAACAAGGTAAAGACGTATTCTTTTCACCACAAAACAAGATCTCTGACATGCCTGGACTTCTGAAAACAACCTCATTCTTATGACAGTCAAGAACAACCCAATGGTTTTCCAAGAAATCGATGCCTAAAATCACATCAAAATCCACAATATCCAGCAGCATCAAATCCGTGGCTAACCCATAACCTCCAATAAAAATCTCACAATCTCTATATACCCACCCGACACACACTACCTCGCCGATACATCACTAGCCACAAACTAGGGAGTGGAGATGCAGGTACAATAGCCAATGATGCTAATCTATATGACATGAATGTTGTGTAGCCCTTGGATCTAGTAAAGTAAGAACTGGATGCCAAAAATGTACAACGTACCGATGATAACCTCTGGGGAAGCTCTGCCCTCACGTAAAAACATGGCATGAACTCGAGTTTGTCAGCTGGTCGTCCACTCTGGCTGCGATTCTGCTGACCACACTGTCCAGAAGACTGTGTTGCACGATCACCAGAAGCAGTACCTTTATCTCGACCAGCACTCTGATCCGCAACACCTCTAAAAGTGCCAATCTGAGGACACTCCCTCACAATGTGACCCTCCTGACCACAATGGTAACAACTCATAGTACCCCGATAACATGAACCATGATGCCGCTTATTACAAATGTTACATAATGGGATATCCCTTGGTGCAACTATCGTGCTGAAGAAAGGTCGAGGATAACTCGATCAACTGGAACTCCCACTCGACTACTGCCTCTATGGTCGACTCCTCCTCTATCTATGACTCTGCCTAGTAGTGCTGGTATGATATCTGTAAGTTCCACTACCTGAAGATGATGTTGATCCAGAAGTACCTGAACTCAGCCTCTTCAAAGCACCCTGGCTAGGTCCACCCTCTTCAAATCGATGCGTCTAAAACTACATCTGCCTTTCCTTTTCAATGTGCTCGCCTCTGAGTGCAGCACTAACAAACTCATCAAAGTTATCTCGAAGCATAGCGGTCAAAATCCCCTTGATATTCAGATTTAAACCCAACTCAAACCTCCTGCACTTTACTTTTTCTGATGCCACTATATCACGTGCAAACCGAGACAAACATGTGAACTTATCCCAATACTCAAGCACTGACATATTTCCCTGCCTCAGATTGGTAAACTCCTCATATTTTCGTTGTTGAGTAGCCTGATTAAAATACTGACACATGAACAAATCTCTGAATAGAGGCCATGGAGTATCAATAGAAACTCTGTCTGCACTAATCCACCAAAAGTAGGCATCTGACTTAAGAAAACCTACTGCTGCTACATTTTTCTGTTCAGGAGTAAAATGCAGGCGCTCACAAACATGCTCAACCTGAACCACCTAAGCTTCACACACTTCAGGATCAGGGGAACCAGAGAAAGTAGTTGCTCCCGCAGTCCTAGCCTTAACTACAGGGTCAATACGTTCTTCCAAACGTAATACTCGCATAAGCAAGTCACACGTACGTTGATCCTCATCAGTATCCCCAGTCCATTCAGGACAGACTCCATGTCGAAGAGGCATCCTAAAGATAAAAGATATTAGTCACAGAACATAAATGATGTAATCATGAAACTTCAAATGTTTGAAAGCATACAACACCAAGAGCATTTATGGTTATCAGTCGGCCGGTTGGGTCATCGCTCTGGAAATGCTATACATTCTCAAATGACTTTAGTAACACAACTACAAGAGTCTACAGAACCTAAAATCTAATGCTCTGATACCAACTGAAATGACCCAACTCCAATTTAGTTTCCTAAACCGAAATCAAACCCCTTCGAAAACATGACCCTAAATTTTTTTTTGCCAGAGTTTACTTTGAAATACGTGAGCCAAAGTTAGAACCTGCAAAGAGAAACACACTTCGAATATATTCCACAAAAGCCAAACCGTGGGGCTCCGTTCCCCATCTGGATTTCTCAACATCATATATATAATAAACTACAAGGTTTACAAGAAATCCAGAAAACATTCAGGAGTAAACACAACTGAAAACACAACATAAGTATTCAGAGCGACTCCTATGTACATCATAAACAACCAGTAGGTCGAACTAAGAACCTACTCGAACAGAAGTGTGACTGGAACTCTACGCCTCCACCGTCGACGTGCAACCCCAGAACGCAAACTGCAAACTGGGCAAAGGAAATCGAAAAGCCCAGGAAAAGGCAAATAAAACCGTTAGAGTAAGTGGACGAAAATAATAATATGCCTTTCACCAATATAAACATGAAATCATAATGCAAGTCTAAAATCATCAAACTCAGGTAAGGTGACTGTCATAACCTTCTTGGATACTGTATAAAATGTGGAGGCCGTAACTTGAGTATATTTTCCTCAAAGTTACAATCATGCTTAACCAAGTAAGGGGCTTGTCATAACCTTCCTGGGAGTCATATAATCACGGGTCAGACGTTTGTCATAACCCCCTCGGAGCATCTCGGGGATCAGCCGAGAAGCCATTGCATCGATGCATCCATAAATCCATATACCATGTAAAACAAATCATACATGTGCCTCCAAGTAAAAATACATAACCGTAAATGCATAATCGTAAATGCATAATCATAATTGTATACTCGTAAAATGCATAACATGAAATGCATATCAAGACTCGCAAATCGACAGTGATAATCAAAGTGTCCACTCACAGTATGAGGCTAACTCTGAGGTCCGGCGGAATATCCCTCACCAAATACTCGATCACGATCACCTGAACAATAGGGATACGATCAATACATATAGAATTATGACATACAGAGCTAATACGTCAAGAACCCCATGTTCTCGAAAGGCATATCGCTCGAAATATCGACGAGGATAGTAAAATTCCCAAATTACACTCAAATAACCCTCGTCCCAAAATAGAACACTCAAATCAACTCAAAAACCTCACGACTACGATCGGGGCGCAATTACGAGTAAAACGGTATAAAAATCTCCTAAATCTCTAAAAGTCAACCCTCGCCGGAGCTCCGCCGTTAACCGCCGCCGCTGCCGGTGGCGCGGCGCCAATGGTGACATTCCTCGGTGACCCATACCTCAAACGCTTCCTCTCCTCAAGCCCAACACAACACCCAAAATCTCATCTCCAACCAACCTCTCCACTGGCCGGAATTTGGCCCGCAACCTCTCGCCGGTTCTCTCTCTCTGGTCACCACCATGGCCACCCACAAACCTCATCCAAAACCTAAATTAAATACCCAGAAACCTTCATGGGGTTGAGGGGAGCCTAACCCCCCACCACCGCTACACCAAATCTCTTCGGAAACTGCCACCCGATTCTGGCGAAATTCCCCAAACTTCATCGAGTCGTAACTACCTTAAATCACAACCAATTTCCACAAATGAATACATGAATCAATAGAAAATCAAGAGAGCTTTCTAACCATACCAAAATTACGGCCGGAGGTGGCCGGAATCGGCGGGTTCGACGGTGAAATCCAACCGGGTCAACGGGTCAACTCAGCCCCAACTTGGTCAACTCGGTTCAAATGCGTGATTTTCCGACTTTTTACGACTATTCGATATTTATATGTCGCGAACCGACCAAATTCACGATTCGGATAATTCAAACCCAATCGGATAAGTACGACTATTTCAACGATAATTTTAAATATTCATTTTATATTCCCCGATTATCCGAAAAAGCCTCCGAAATCTCCTACATGCTCGAAATCAAATTCTCTACAATTTCCGCGAAGGGACTCAAACCAAATTCTTACCCGATAATTTAGTCGTTAACAAACCACATATGCACAATCAACTCGCGCTAAACATATATCGTGTCAATAATCACATAGCTCAAAGTTTGAGTCATTACAATATATTTAATATTTAAGCTCATCTCTATCTCTACTATAATAAAGCCAATTATTTGGTGTCACCAGCTTCACCAAATTATGAAGTTCCCAATATGCCCATACATAATGAAAAAAAAAAACCAACCAGAAAACTAAATACAAAGATATTGTCGTAAATTAGAAAGAAAAAGAATTTCATTATTTGGGGCAATTATTTAGCTTGCACGAGCGAACACACAAGCAAGAATGCTAGTGTATATATATATATATATATAGTCCTTTTTTGGTGCGGACGTCTGCACCGTCGGAATCCGTACGGACTCCGTCTTTTGGCCGGCATTCCGATCACCAAATTTGATTTTCGGTGTTTAGATTATAGGTATTTGTGTGTAGATCAATCATGTAAAATTTCATCTAATTTGGTGATCGTTTGAGTCCTCAAAATCACAATTTACATGAATCGACAGAAATCTAGTAAACTGGAACCCTTTGGATTCCGGTTGGTAAATCGTGATTTTGAGGACTAAAAAAACCACTGAATTGGATGAAATTTTACACAGTTAATCTATTTACGTATACCTATAATCTGAACGGTGGAGATCAGATTCGGTGACCAGAACGCCAGCCAAAAGCCAGAATCTGTACGGGTGCAAACGGTACGAATGTCCGCACTTGAAAATTTGTATATATATATATATATATACTATTATAAAGCCAAGCGCTTTATTTTAGTGTCATTTAACATACCAAATTTTGAACTGTCAAAATTACCCATGACTAAAAATTTAATAAAATAAAAATAAAAATTTAAAGATAGAGATTACTGACTTCTTTTTACCTTTTTTTTTCACACTCCCATCACGTACACCCGGTACGGGTGTGAGTTTTTCTATTTTATTTTTTTACTATTTTAACCTTTTTAAGTTAGAAGTTTGTTAATTAATTAAGGACACATTACTAATTAGCAAAAGCAAACAGAAAAAAAAAAATACTTATCGTAGAAAACTGCTCAAAGCAGTTATTTTAATTTTTTTTTTTTGGAAAAGAGACGGTTATTTCACTCATTTTGTACAGGAAAAAAAACTGCTCCACTTTGTATTTTCACACCCATAGGGTGTGTGTTGCTTCTAGTATATATATGTTCTACTCAAGAATTAATCACATATTTGGAACACAGACATATTTGCAGTTTACAATTCAAGAATCAAAAAGGAAACGAGTCATTAAACAGAAGAAGAAAACGAAAAATTTAGAAGTCCAGTTGTGGCTATCTAAGAAAGGCCTGCCTAGCCATATGAAGGAAGACCTCATGCAATTCATACAACAACAACAACTTGAAGAGGATAAAGATGTCCACGTTGATAACATCCTCGATGTTCTTCCATCACCACATAGTAAATACATCAAGCGATATCTTCAATTGGGTTCCTTGAAGAAAGTAAGTCTTTTCTTTGTGATTGATCATCTGATAATAGATTAGTAGTGGAAAGATATAAGATAAAATCTAACAACAATGTTTATTAGGTTCCAATGCTTCAAATTATGGGGGTAAATCTGTTGAGAGGAATCTACACACTAATAGGGAAGAGATTCGAGGCGACGAAGCTTTATGGTCGCTTCATTTTGACTGACGCGACAAAGGCAATCTTCGTCGCATCAAATTTGTGCCACGAAGATAGGAGTTGTCGCTCCTCTGTTCGAGCGACTAAAATTTGTGGAAATGGGGCGACGAAGATTGATCAATCTTCGTCACCTTAGTTACACTGAAGCGACAAAGATTGATCAATCTTCGTCACCTCACTTACACTGAAGCGACAAAGATTGATCAATCTTCGTCACCTCATTTACACTGAAGCGGCGAAGATTGATCAATTTTCGTCACCTCATTTACACTGACGCGATGAAGATTGATCAATCTTCATCGCTTCATCAGATGAATGAGAAAAAAAAATTAAATATTAACGTACCAAGTTACGACAGTTCACATTTTTTTCAAAGCACAATATATAATAAACGAACTCATTCAACCACAAATCAAGTCATATAGAAACGTACACAGTTTATACAAACCCTAAATACTATTGTTCACAAAGTAGACTCATGGTCGGGGACGGCGTTGCAGCTGGATTGCGTGCCAGGAGCAGGTGGAGGAACTGGAGCTTGTTGACTCCCAGTTTGGATCGATCGCATGATGGCCTCCATTTGTTGCACCCTTTGGGCGAGGTAATTATAATCCTCTCTGGCCTCCTCACTAGATTTGTGCGCCTCCTCACTGGACTTTCGCGCCTCCTCTTTGGCTTCAGCGACCTCCCTTTTCAGGGATTGTGTTTCCTCTACATTGCCGGTCACCCGGGTCTCTCCTCTGGGTCTAGGGTCGCGTGTGACTGCACACCCCATCCCTGTCACGTCGAACAAGAACAAATAAATATGTTTGAATAGTACACAAAAAGCGAGGAAAACGTAAATCGAGATAAACGACAACAGATTTTATAGTATTACCTCTTATAGAGGTCCCGGGCCTTGAACCCACATCTTCCTCTATGATATTTATTTGTGTATCAAGAAGAAGATGATGGTCTCGGGAAACCACATCGCCGTCAGTGTCACCTGCTGCACTATCTTGTTGCGACAAGACTTCGTCGAGCCTTCGCTTCACTGCTGCCTTCTCAATTAAAATATATTAATTAAATAATATTACAATATGATACACACAAAAAATACTTCCGTAACGTAACATATTTTCGCTCACCACTTTCTCAGCCACATTCTTGTCCAGCTGGTATACGTCAATCCAAGTCTGGACGGCCGGCGCTCTATGACCCCCCTTCTCCAACATCTCGCTTCGGTATAAGAGGGCGATGGATCCCGAATGGTGGTTGAGCTGCTGCTCCTTATTCTTGTTTCAGTTTCCTCGATTCCGTTCGCACAGTTTCTTGCAAACAAAATAATCGTTTAAAAATAAGAATAGATAAACATGTAAATTTTAAATCGTTGGCGAAAAACTGTACAGAAAGTGAGTTTATGAAGCTTACCAGGTAAGCATGGTCTTCGAAGTGGCCTTTTAACCACGGCCATTCTTCTTCCCTCCCTAGAAACTCGGCAGAAGTCTCCTGGCTAACGTGGAGATAATGCTGATGGCAATCATGCTTCCAATGCTTGTAGATTGTTTGCGCCGTCGCATCAATAAAGTTCCACATCTCCACATCGGTCGTCGGGATGTCATAGTTCGTCTAGCACAAAAATTTAAATCGTGTTAATTAAAAGTTATAATTACATAAACCGTAAAGTAACAAACTAAGCTAAGCGCAGTAAGTATACCTCAATACCGGTATTGACGACGTCGCGTTGCAGATCACTAAGTGACAAAAGGGTGGGCGCAACCATTGGAACTTTGCTGCGTATGATGCTACCAATGTCTCGAGACATCAGACTCCTAAACTCTCTCGTCGCAGGCCCCCGATGCCTCGTACAATATTCCACCTTTAGTCGCTTATTGTTGTTCATCCGGACGAGATACTCAGTCTTTGTCCCGACAACGACCCCGCGCTGCGCCGTCATCGTGTTTCCGGTTGCCATGTCCACTATGTCTGGGAGTTTGGTCTTCTTACATCGGATGCTGAGGGCGGGAGGGCACTCTGAAGGAGTAGTGGCGTCGCTATTTTGAGTCACTAGAATGGTGTCCTCAAGCATTAGGGACGGCGTGCAACCCCCTAAACCCTCTGAATGATGCTGCAACGGGGTTCTGGATTGTCCCGTGGGGCAGCCCGACATGGAAGGACCCGCTCCGCTCGTTGCTCGCCCCGCCGCTGCCGCCGGCGCTTCACGACGCTGGAGCACCGCTTTCCTCTTTTGGTGACTTGTACTTCCGGGAGCCATTCTATTAAAAGATTAAAAAAAATTCATGTAATACTGAAAGCCGTATATATACCGAAATCAAAGCAACACATATCAAACATGCTTATCTATTTCAACATCACAACTATGCCGTATCTATTTCTACATGATTAACATTTCGTACAGGAAATCACTGCATTTACTGAATCACTTGTTGGGCAAAGCTTTCAATTAACCTTTATGAGATATAAACCCTAGACTAAACTTAAGCACTCCATGAAAGCAACTATACAGACTAATGCAGATAACCAGCCATTAAGACAGAACAATCATATGTAAGATGTGTAAGCAACATTTTACTACATGAAAACACATTAGAAGGCAGCTCCACCGAGCCACCATCCCTGACAATTTTCCAACAAAGAAGCAACACATCATGGTAGACTCAATCACCTGACAATTTTCCAAATCAAACGACCAAAACAAGCTATCAAATTAAAACCAAACGAACTAGACTGCATTACTTTTCATACTGCATTACATAGACTCCAGAGAGGCTGATAATCTTATTCTTATTCACACTTGATGGCGCAAATCAAACAGTTGAGTATGCAAAGTGATGAGAGCTGGAGTTGGATCGATTCGATCTCGGGTTTGGATCGATTCGGTATGGGGAGGGGTGGGTTAGGGGTGGGAAGGGATTTAGGTTTGGGGGAGGGGATTTATGTTTGGGGGATTCAAGGATTTGGGGGCAGAGAAGAAACGAATTCGAAGAAGATGAAGTTTGAAGAAAGAAGAAAATGAAATCGTTCCTGACTGGATGTTTTAATCAAATTTGGGCGACGAAGTTTAAGTTCTTGGTCGCCTTGTTTAGCTCAAGCGACAAATATTGATATCTTCGTCGCCTCGAATAACTACAGTGACAAAGAATGATATCTTCGTCGCCTAGAATAATTTGAAGCGACGAAGTTTGAGTTCTTGGTCGCCTCGTTTTGTTTTCTTTTTCCAAATGCCAAAATTAGGTTTAATGTTTTAAAATACATAATTCATAGTTTTCAAATACTAATTTGCAAATCAAATTCATAATAATATTAGTTTAGTCTTCCTCGTCTTCGTCCTCTTCATCATTCTCAACGGTGAATTTCTCAAAATAAGTATTGTTTTCAAGTACATAATGTATGCTTTAAAGAAAATACGAATTTAGTTTTCAAATTCATAATTATATTAGTTTAGTTCTCGTCATCGTCCTCGTCATCGTCCTCGTCTTCATCCTCGTCTTCATCCTCGTCCTCGTTCTCGTCCTCGTCCTTGTCCTGATCCTCGTCCTCGTCCTCATCTTCATCCAAAAGTAGTTGAAGATCTTGGTAAAATCGTATCACTGTGGGAGTGTCCTCTTGGTAAGGCTCGAATATATGATCTCCTGTACGCGATATGTTTTCATCTATGGCAAGTACTTTAGCACTGTAGACATTGAGGTGCGACATTTCTTGTACTACCTTCCAAGTATCACCGGCCTTTGGATCGTCCATGTAGAATACTTGTTTTGCTTTGGTTGCAATTATGAACGGTGAATCCTCATAGTAACTGTTGTTTGTATCCACTGATACTAGTCCATGATCTGTTATAACTGTGTCAAGATCGTCATCGTCGTCGGAGTTGTGCCATGTGCACTTAAACAACACCACTGGCATACGGCCTGCATATAATACTTCGACCACATAGTTAACATGGCCGTAGAACTTGGATGAACCCATGTCTATCATGACACCGCTGTTTTGAGTCACGGTTCTTTGATCCCTATCAAACGAGGTGAACTTGACACCGTTCACATAACACGACTTATAAACCCGAAATTGCTGAGGTCATTGAGCTAATGACTTTATTCCTGCAACCAAGCTCTAGTCCAAGTTTTTTTCCTTAAGGGACACCTGAGAGATAAGTGTTAGATAAGTGAAAGATAAGTGTTATAGACCCTCAAAGAACCTTACAACAATTAATAGTTGGATGTACCCATGTTAAGAACCATCGAAGAAAACTCCGACGACGACGAAGATTGTCGAAATCTTCACTATTTTTAGCCTTGAACCTTCTGAGATGTTCTTCTAGGTAAGAGTTTGACTTCGTCTGTTTCCACCAAGACTTGCCAGTGAGCCTCAGCAGTCTCTGCCTTAGTCAACCTAAACTGGCAACGAGTCTCGATAATATCTGGTCTTACTAAGAGTGAAACACTGCTGATATTCCACTCTGGGGAAGTGTCGATAACTTCGTGGTCTTTCAGTCTCATATAAGACTTACAATACGTCACTGACTCATGTACGAGGTACCGTTCAGCAATAATACATTTCGGGTAACGTGTATTCCTCATAGACTTTTTACATTTTCTTAATTGCCTGCAAAAACACGTAGAGGGTTAGTACAATATTTTCGTAATTGCCTACATATTACATAACTAACATAATATTAGCAATGAAAAATATTTTACCTTTCAATTGGATACATTCATGTATAATGTACTGGACCTGTAAGGAATACTTGTTCTGGCAGATGAACCATGAGATGAACCATAGATGTAAAAAAATGTGGAGGAAAAATGAGCTCCAAATTGCAGAGAATCATCACTATCTCAGTTTCCATGTCACGCATAACCTCCTTCTTAAGCTCCCTACTGGATAGTTGACGAAACCAATTTGACAGTGCTATTAATGGCTTCACAACGTTTTCTGGCAGGAACCCTCTGATAACCACTGGAAGAAGACGTTGAAGCAATACATGGCAATCATGCGTCTTCAATCCATAAAATTGTGACGGGGAACTCACTTTTACCTTACTTCTCAAACTACCTGCATAACCAAGAGGATACTTAACATCTCTGAACCACTGGAACACATCTTCTAGAGCATCCTTTTTAACTAAAAATGGTGCATGAGGAACATTTGCCCTCCCCTCGTCACCCTCTCTTTGCCACTGGTTTTTTCGCACATTCCTCTTCTTCAAAGCAGCGCGAGCTTTTGGACCATCCTTAGACTTCTTATCAATCGCAAAAATGGTTCCAAGGATGTTGTCACACACATTTTTTTCAATGTGCATGACATCTAAGCAATGCCTGATCTTCAATGATGACCAATAAGGCAGCTTCCAAAATATGTTTTTGTGAGTCCAACACTATCTATTATTTGGATTGTACGGCACCTTGAAGTCATCATTTTGGCTAATAATAGGGTAAACATGTGACCTAACGTCCTCCAAAATTTCATCTCCACTCTTCTGATAGAGTTTTCAGCGAAACTCCACCTTCCCGTTAAATGCCTTACTCAATCGCCAAGGGTGGTCTTGGTGGAGCCATTTTCGATGACCTTCATAAACTATCATCCCACAAATATGCTCTGAAATTAGCTCATCTAGACAAATTTGACATGCCTTGTACCCTTTCACCGTTGACCCCGCAAGCATCCCTAAACCAGGAAAGTCGCTAATAGTCCACATCACCGCTGCCTTCATCAAGAATACGTCATTGTCTACTCGATCAAAAGTATGGACTCCAACGGCCCATAAATGTATTAGCTCCTCGATCATTGGCTCAATGAGTACACTAAGGCACTTTCCGGGAGATTTAGGGCCTGGAATCAACACTGATAACATGTTATATTCCTTCTTCATGCACATTGACGGTGGTAGATTGTACGGCATCACAACAACGGGCCATGTACTATGCAAAGTTCCCATTGTTCCGAATGGATTGAAACTGTCTGTTGTAACTCCAAGGAGCACATTCCTGCAGTCCCGTGCGAAACCTGGAAAAGTTCTGTCAAAATGTTGAAACGCTTCTCCATCAGCTGGGTGGCTGAGGCTACCAGCCACGCATATCCGCTCCCCCAGCCATTGCATATGCTTGGCAGTGTGTGGGGACATAAAAAAACGCTTCAACCTTGGTGTTAGAGGGAAGTTACGAATAATTTTTTTGGGAATGTCATTCGTATATGGCTTATATCTTTCAGAATTATACACTGGACAAATCCTCTCGTTTACAAGCGTCCCCTTGAACAACACACAGTTAAACTCACATGCATCAATTCTTTCGTAACCGAGTGAAAGATCACTCAAGATTTTTTTAATTCTCGAGTATGAACAGGGGAATGTGTGCCCTTTAGGAAAAAGTTTATTAATGAAAATACATAAAGAGTCAACACTTGTGTCCGTTCCATTGCATCTAATATGGTGCTCAAAACAGTTTCCTCACTGCCTTCATATAATGGGGTATGTGACTCCTTCAATAATCTATCGTACTTTTCATAATCATCGTCTACCATGTCATTGAAGTTCATGCCAGAATTATCTTCCACAAATTGTAATTGTTGGGGTGCATCTGCATAGTATCCAGGATAATACGGATATGCATCATGTAGAATCTCCAACTGTGGGTTCACTGAAGGACCGGCACCACTAGAAGGACCGACTCTATCTTGAAGCCACTGTCTTTGTTGACTGAGCATTGCCGGTTCACTAGAAACTTCCCCGTGAAGGTGCCAGACAGTATAATCCGGACTCAAACCACTGTGTGGCAAGTGATGAAACATGGCATCCATAGTAACCTTGAACGGACCGTTCTTACAACATTTGCACGGGCAGAAGTGATAATCGGCTCCGTTACTATGTTACCGGGCAAAATTCATAAACTCGAATATGCCTGTGATGTACCTTGGATCAGCATGAGGATATGTCATCCAAGTTTTGTCTGGGTGTCCTTCGATGTTTCCTGTCAACATAAACAATCAATATGAACAAAGTTACCACGTCACAGTTACGATTCAACCAAAACCCCACACTTCTTCAGCTTATGCCTCCTGGTTGGGTCTTCTCCCCTTCAGGGGAACACGACATTTGTCAACCCTCTTGCACCCATACATTTCAGCTCCAGTTTAGGAAAATTTCTGCAGCATCTCCCTACAGTTCCCCGAGTGCACACATATCTAAACAACCTAATTTGCACTCGGGAAATATTGAAAGGAGACACTGTCGAAACCATATCCCAAAACTGAAACTGAAACCACATGAATAGCAAAATGATCAACAAAATCATGTTCACCTAAAGTGTCCAAAAATGGGACAATTCGAGAATCAACAACTCAACTCGATCAACTAGATGAGTTGTTGATTCTCAAACGGGAGTTCTAAGTTGATAAACACCATAATTATATTTAACCATACACTCAATTTCATGATTAACCCTAATAACACTACTAATTGAGTCCAATACACTTAATCTACACTAATCATCACAAATTTCACTAAATTTAACCAAAGTTCAAACATTATTCATGAACCCATAACACGATTTATCACAATTCAATGATTCAAACACTAAAACTACAACATAAGACCAAATTCAATTCAACTTCAAAAATTTCACATAAACTTCATTTTCACTTCTAAATTAACATGTATTATGGTCATAAAGAGAGTTAAAGAGATACAAATCAAACTAACCTTACTTAAGAATCAAATGAATGGCAAGAACAACCTTCTTTCTCAATTTCCTCTAATTTCTCCCAAAATCGCACAAGAACAGCTCCAGAACGCGAATGAACTATTTTCCCAAAATTTCAACTTTATGAAGGGTTTGACTTTAAGAAGAAGAGCATATTTAGTTTTAAAAAAATTGGGGATCAATCTTCGTCGCCCCAATGTTTTTCGAGGCGACCAAGATTATCTTCGTCGCTGAGAATGAAAAAAGTGGTCACCTCATGGTATTGAAGTGACCAAGATCAATCTTCGTCGCCTCAGTTAGTTGAGGCGACGTAATTTGTTTTTGAGCTATCAATCTTCGTCGCCCAAATTTTTTCCCAGGCGACCAAGAATGTCTTCGTCGCTTGGAATGAAAAAAAGTGGTCGCCTCATTGTGTTGAAGCGACCAATATCAATATTCGTCGCCTCAGTGAGTTAAAGCGACGTAATTAATTTCTGAGGCTACCATTCTATTTTTCGTCGCTTCATTTAGATTGAGGCGACGAAGAAACTTAACTTCGTCGCTCGAAAGCTCTCCTCCAGTAGTGACAGCCTAGTTCCGGTGGAGTATATATACGGAGGAGAGTTGCATTATCGAAGAAGGTAGTCGACTCAATAAGATGGTTTTCATCATACATGGCACTGTACACACTAACAAGACAAATGGTGAAAATGGTCAGATTGATTCCAAGTATCTTACGAAAAGGGACTATTATGGAGCAGATGAACTTCTAGATTGGGCATCAAAGTTATCTTTCGATGAATTTTCTATCTCGACAAGAATGGTTAGGGCTATCAGCAAAGTTGAAGCCTTAGAACTAAACGCTAAAGATTTGAAGAGTCTGGCCATTAAGTACTTGTGGAACTTCACCAAGAATTAGGGCCTAACCGAATTCCGCGACCAATCTATTTTGGAGAAGTTTGCAGTATCTTCCGATCCATATATAAAGAGATTCGTCGGCGCAGGGCCAAAAAGAAGCATATATAGTATTAGGTCTCTGAATAGGTTGGAATTTCAGGGGGGGGTAGTGCAAGTCAGAGACTGCATAGGGTCATCAGTACTGTCGTCCGGGATCAGTTACCCTCTCCTGTTAGTGCTCTTAATTAAAGGTTGCTAGCTAGCTCATTAGATCAGTTAACTACTTGTTGGACAAAGTCACAAGGTATTTAGCTACTTTGAGTACGTACGTTATTGTTGATCTCGATCAATTCTCAACTGTACGTTGAAAAACAGCAGTACTTGATATCATTTCATATATATTTCCCAAGCTATTCCGCTACTCGTAATTATTGGAAGCTGTTATTGATGAGGATTTCTCATCCTCTATAGCTCGCTCTGATCGAATTTTGCATTGGTAGGGTTTACAAATCAAACTAAGCAAGTACTCGGTCGATCTTGTTGGCATTGGTCAGTGATCCAGTGGTAGCGCGCCATAGATAAAAAGAAAGACATAGACCCGTGGTCAGATGATACAGAGACACGTGTCTTTAATTTTCTTGCTATACGCACTCTATCATATTATGGATCCGTCACCAAAAACAAAATAAAAGGAATGATTGAAATAATGAAACATATATCAACGAGGACAACTTTACCAGACGAAGAAACATGAAGTTCGATTCACATCAAATTATTGCTTGTCAAATATAATCGTCTATATATACATGTACTTAAGGATTTTAGTTGTTTCTGAATCATGGTTTAAAAGATACTCAGTTGCTGAAAACTTGTGTAGCATCCTCACTAGCTGATTGGTACGCTTCATAATTCATATTTGAATAAGTTATGGCCGATTCTGAAGTAGCTCTAGACGTGGATCACTTGCAAGCAGAGAAAACACAGAGGTTATTACTAGCGTCTATAATTAACTTCCAGATCGATCGGACTGTCTAATTTCGTTCGTACAAAAGAGGGTGTCAATTATATCATGGTTAGAACTTAGAATTGGCTTTTGTTACTTCTCTAGGTTGTTATCAGCTTCTTTACCAAAATGAGGAGGTTAAGATCTTCAAAAATAAGGAAGTTCCTAAACTCTCTTGTTCTGCTACAATATGTTCCGCGAGTTCTACGCATTTTTCTGTTGTGTAAAGACCATCATTTGATTCCTCTAAAGGCAGGCATATGGATCAAAAGTGTTTTCAATTTCTCTATACATCCTAGCTAGTCACGTAAGTTCAATCTCAAACTGACCAAAGATTTGTTCAAACGTAGTCTTTTTAAAAATGCTTATCTATTAATTTCGATCTGATGAAGTTAAATTGTTTGTCGACTTTCAGGTACTCGGAGCACTTTGGTACTATTTTTCTATTCTAAGAGAGACAAGTTGCTGGCGATGTGCTTATCAAACTGGTATTGCATATGAAAATACTAGTTTTGATTGCAATGATCCTCAGATATTGAGAAATATGACATTACTATATGGTTTGTGTCCTACAAATCTAACCAATCTAACACTTTTCGATTTTGGTTTATTTACTAAGGCATTTCAGTCCGACATGCTAGGCTCAACGGATTTTTCAAATAAACTTTTTATTTGCTTTTGGTGAGGATTGCGGAATCTAAGGTTTGCACTTAATCCACTTAAGAAGTGATCGGCTTGTGTAGAGTATTAATTTAGTTTGAAATTTATATTGAAGTTATTTTGTTAGTACTATTCCCTCTCTTGTTAGTATCTAGGCGTCCACTCTTGTTTAGTGAATACTCTTTTCTTGCTTTCAGTTCTCTTGGTCAAAACTTGGAGTCAAGTCCAAATACATGGGAAAACCTCTTTGCGGTTTCCATCTCTACGATTGGTTTGCTACTATTCTTATATCTCATTGGGAATTTGCAGGTTTGTGTATGTTAATTATGGGTCGACCGACTTAATTTATAAATATATTTAAGCTCATATATATGTTCTACTCATGCATATATGTGCATGAGCTGAAATCTTTACGCTAGCTATTTGGAACAGACATATTTGCAGTTTGGAACTCAAGAATCAGAAAAGATTCGACGGAAGATGAAAACAAAAGTTGTGGAGATAGATCTCTGGCTAACTATGAAGAAAATCCCAAAGAGTTTGAAGCCAGGGATCATGCAAATGGTCGAGAAAAGAATGAGAGAAAACAAAGATGTTCGTATGGAGTACATCGATATCCTCCAAGACATTAGGTTAACCAGAAAATACAGTAGAATGGCTGCATTCAAAAACGTAAGTAACTATATATATATATATTGAATCATTCCTTAATTTAATTCACTTTTAAGTCTTATAATCACATCTCCCTCATTTACTTTCTAAATATTAGTGTATAGATCACTTATGCAAAAATTCTTCCAATTTGATGATTGTGTCACATGAAATTGTATGAAATTTTACATAAATGATCTATACACTAGTATCTAGAATCTGAATTGTGAAGATGTAATTATATTTTTAAAAAGTGAGTGAAATCAAGAAAAATTAAAAAAATCCGCATTTTTCAATAAATACGGAGATCTTAGCTGCACAGCACTATATATATATGTGCATTATTTCCACACATAGTAATTTAGTAATTTTTCTCAATTGTATTTATGTTGATAACTTGATATGAGTTAGGTGCCAATGCTCCGGAGCATGGATGAGAGATTGTTAAGAGTAATGAGTGAGTATCTTAAGCTGTACATATACAAGGAGGATCATCTTATCATGGAACATGGGCATCCGCTGGACAAGGTGTTCTTCATCAGGCAAGGTATTGTACAAATCCTCCGATGGCATAAGGTTGAAGCCAAGATGAAGAAAGGTAATACCAATGAGGTTGAAGCCAGGATGATGAAGAAAGGTAATACCAAGCATCTCGAGAGAGGCGATTTCTATGGCGGAGAACTTCTGAATTACGTTTCGAGTTTTCCTTCTAATTCTATTGACTCGAGCTCATTGCCCAAGTCCACAAGAAATGTCAGGTGCGTAAACAAAGTTGAGGTATTTGCTCTCGAGGCAAAAGACTTGGAGACGATAGTCACTAAATACTGGTGGCATTTCACCAAGGATAAGTTTCCTCTGTACCAATGTTTTAACCAAGTTCAGCTGGAACTGTTGAAGAAGCTTGCAGTTTCTGCGATAGAAAGACAAATCCGACGCATTAGAACTCAACCAAAGAAGAAGCCACCTACGAATAAGCAGGTTGATCCCCAAATGGAAAGTGGTTCAGGTAGTAAATACTGGCGAAGTGTACGCAAGGTCGTCAAGGAGCACCAAGCTACTTCCACCAAAGAGTCCAACTTCAGATCATCATCAGCTCTATGTTTTCGTAGTTCTTCTTAAGATAGTTGAATTCTTAAGATCATTTTGTATTTTCTTTTCTGCTACTCGTAATTATTGGAAGCCATCACGCTAGGTCTGGATGGAAAGTGTGTTGCATTCTGGTCAGTGGAAAAATATCTAGGAATGATAGATAAGATAGAACCCCATGCATGCATGCATGGTATACCAATTACTTTCTTTATTTTTGCTCTTTAATTTCCTACCACTCGGAGACGATAATAATTGATATTACTTTACACGCACTATGAATAATATATGTATCAATCATAGAAAACAAAAAAGCACTGAAACATATCGATAAGAAAACTGAAAACCTAACCAAACGAAGAAACATGGAGTTCACATCGATCAAAGTATTGCTTGTCAAATTGTCGATACACATCGGAGTTTTTTTTATCTTGTTTCTGAATCATATATGGATTCAAAGAGATTCGGTACCAGAGTGGATTGTATAAAATTGTGCAACGCATCATTTTTTTTGAAAAGTTCATAAGACTAAAATACACAACTTAGAAAAAAAATAATTTAATATTTTTGTTATAAAAAATGAAAATAACATACATCGAAAGAATATTTTTTTAACTCATATGCGTCTTTGACTACTACTATACCAGAAACCAAAATATTAACTCATGCAACAACTAGTAAGCAGATGGGGACCAAATTTAACATTCAATGATTTTATATAATGAGAAATCACTCCAAAAAAAGTTGAAGCTATAAAAGAACATAAAAATAGAGGAAAACAAATGTGGAGGGCACCAGATAGTGTGATGACGGCGAAATGAAACTTCTATTTGAGGGAGCGAGAAAGATGGACGAAAATTGAATAATCACGACTGCAGAGACGAAAAAATTATAAGAATATACGTAATAAACAAGAGATTAATTATAAATATATACATAATTTTTTTATTTTGAAAAATATCCCAAAAATCAGAATGATGGGCTGCAGCCCACCTTGCCCTTCACTTGCATCCTCCCCTGTTCGGTACGTTGCTGAAAATTTGATCGAGTACGTTGTAGGGCTGGGCTCGGGTCGGATCGGTTCGGGATTGGGTCTGATCCGAAACCGAAACCGAAATAATAATTAGTTCGGTTTTGTTCGATTCTAGCCATCTGGACCGAATGAACCCGACCCGAAAAGTTTCGGTTCGGTTCGGCCTAATTCGGTACGGATCGGTTTACAAAATGGTCCAAATCTGTTATTTGACTTATTTCATATTTCAGGTACACCAAGCCTAATTAGAGTTTTTACATTACAAAATCAAGTACACCTAAATCAAGTACATTTCAGGTTCAAATATGCAGATCTAAATACAATTAAAACCAAGTACAGTTCATGTTGAATTCAGAACTAACTACAGATACTACAGATACTAACAGTCCAAACAGATACTAACTACATATACTAACAGTCCAAACAGTCACAGATATTACAATCCAAACAGTCCCAAATATTACAGTCCAAACAGTCCCATATGCAGTTCATAGAATTACAGTCATTGCAGTTCATAGAATTACAATCTAGAATGCAAAAAATGGAATTACAGTCAAATTTAGCATAAATATAGTCCCAAATTCAACTAGAGCATTCATCTCCAGCCTTTTCATCTTCACTGTCATCAGAATCTTCAATGAGCTCCACAGTTTTAGAAACTCCACTGGCACTGGCACTGGCTCCAAGTCCAATTTCTGTGGTACTTCCTAACTGTGTAATGTGCTCTGCAAATTGACAAGCATCAACTTATATACTGATATACATTTGATAATCAAATTGCCACAGTTCACAGATGCAGATAGATTCAAAATACAAGTTCACAAATGCAGTTCACAAATGCAGAAACAAAATGCAAGTCACAAATGCAGACATAATCAAAATGCAAGTAAATGCAGACATAATCAAAATGGCACAGTTTCACAAAAGCAGTTAAGTGAGTTAAGTTAGTTCACCTTTTTCACAGGCCTCATATATCTCAATAGCCCTAATGCTTGGAATATCATCATCATTATCATCTACTTCATTTCTCCTAAACCAACTTTGAAGACAAATCAATCCTTCTACAGACTTAGGAGTCAATGAGTTCCTAAAATTGTCGATGACTCTCCCACCCGTGCTAAAAGCACTCTCCAAAGCCATTGTGCTCACTTGTATAGCTAGCATATCCCTAGCAATTCTTGCCACCACTGAATACTTGGCACCATTCACCGTTCACCAATCCAGAATTGGATACTGCTCACCATTCTTACATGCCGGCTCAAGATCATCATCTAAATATCTGTCTACTTCATGGATAGGCCCGGACTCATTTGCCGAAGACACCATCTCCTTCCATTTACCAATAAGGGAGGATCTGAAACCAGTGGGGGCTGTCATGCTGCTAGTAGTTGCCCTTAGCAGATTAGCCTTGCTCACAGTTGCTTGAATGTCTGCTGGCTCCACGTATTGCGCATATAAATCCATGAAGAACTTCTTTACCTTCTTTGTGTCTGCATCAATCTCCACCTCATCTTTTCCATCAATTTGACACAGATGCACCAAGTGAACAAGCTTGAATCTCGGATCAAGAATCAAACCTAGCTGGATGAAAGGATTCACCTCAGCCTTTTATCCAAAATACTTGTTAAGTCTCTTCAGCATGTCACCAGCCATATCATTCATCCCCATCTCTACGGCAGTAGCACCTCGCATCATTTCAGGTTCCAAAATCAGCTTGTTGATCTCTGCCTCGATGGCCATCACATCATGGTAGGTGGAATGCACTGTAGGGTGTGTAGATGCACTAACTCTCACTGTCACCTCATAAAAAACCTTGAGGAACACCACAAACTCCTCCGCATTATCTCAATCTTCATCACAAGGAGGCCCACATTTTCCTCTAGCATTTGGCAGATGAGGAATCAGGTTACCTTTCTCATCAAACTCTTCATCCGGCTCTACAAAGTATGCTCTATAGCATTCTTCATCTTCCACCATTTTAATGAAAGCAGCCTTGAAATTCAGGGATGCTTCCAACATTAGGTATGTGGAGTTCCACCTTGTCGGAACATCCATCATAACCAGCCCTCTACAAGGTATATTTTCTTTTGCTATGCTATTTTTGAAGATATCTAACCTATGGGCAGAGGACCGGACAAACTTAACATCATTTCTAATTCCCAAGACACCCTTATTTAACTTCTTTAAACCAGTTCCGACAATCAAGTTGCATATGTGGGCAGCACACCTAACATGCATATGTTTACCATCTAAGATAGCTTGAGAATCCTTAATCCTATTCAATCTAGCCCTAACATACTCAATAGCACACTTATTAGCAGCTGTATTATCCACAGTTATGGTGAGAACCTTAGTAATACCCCACTTAAGCAAGCATTCCTCAATCAGGTTTCCTATTGAACTCCCACCATGATTATGGATAGTGATAAAATTAATGATCATCTTATGCATTACCTACCTTTTATTAATAAAATGTGCAGTAAGCACCATGTAATTAATTTTTTGAACACTTGTCCAAGTATCGGTGGTTAGACAAACTATATACTTGAGTAAACTCTTATTAAGGTCTTTCCTCTTACTTTCATACAGATTCAAAAAAATCCTATGGAGAGTTCTTCTACATGGAACTATAAAATCAGGAACATCAACTCTACAAAAACCCCTAAAACCCAACTTCTCAACAAAGCTAAAAGGCAATTTATCAACAACAACCATTTTAACACAGGCTTGCATAACTTCTTTAGGGTTAAAAATATGAGTCTTCCGCCTATTTTCTTTAATTTTATCCCCAACCAAACAGAGAGCTAAATGCAAATATTGTCCTAAGGGTAGTTTAGGAGATTATCCTGTGAATAGTATAAAGAATGGAACTGGAGGGATGAATAAACACATAAAAGAGAGATGTAGGTATTATAAAGGAATTGCCTAAACACTTAACAACCCTAATAGCATTATACTCTGTGAAATGATCCCACACCAAACTACGTTTCTTAGATTCGAAACAGTCTAGACTTACAACAGATGCAGCAGCCTCAGCTTCAATTACTAGAGCTGGAGTGGTTCCAATTGACGAAGCATTCCTACTGGGAGCATGAACCTTAATGGTTTCAGGGACTCCTCCTCTTTCTTCTTAATATTTTTCAACTGTGACAGAAAAGAAAACTAGTTAAGAACCTAAAATTACAAATTGAAGTTCATATGTTACACAATAAAATAAACACAATGTCACTTCACTTGTAAAAACTTACACTGATCGTAGTCATAGTTCAAAACTTTCCTTGGGCCAGTCTCTTAGCTTGTGATAGTCCTACCTGTACAGAAAAAAAAAAACAAGTCAGTAGGTTATAAAAAAGACAAGGCTTACATGTTAATTAACAATTCAAAACTATCATTCCATTTTCAGTTCAAAACAATCACAAAGTACAACCAAAGCAAAAAAATGAAAAATTTACAATGTTTGACACTGTACCTTTAGGGTTCAGGCCACTTGAATTGCTTCACTTGCTTCACAACCTACTTCTTCTACAAATCCAATTATCCAGGGCCTATTTTTCATGTCTCACAAAAGTAAACAACTAGGATCGGTGGCCAACCTTTTCAGTTCAATTCAATCACAACATGCAACTCAATTAAACATTAAACTTTCAGATTTTCAGTTCATTTTAACATAAATCTAAGCTTGGTACGGGAGCAGAGGACAATCGGTGTGCAATGGTAGCCCCATGCATGCCTGGCCGGGTGTATGCTTTATCCAATATACCAAGCTATACCTAATTAGTTTTGCTTCAATTCCAGTTCACTTATTAAAATAGAATCATTTAAGTTCCGTTCCACTTATAACATGCAACATGCAACTCAATTAAATTAACACAAACCATTTCAGATTTTCAATTCATTTTAAAAAAACTAATCTTGGTACGGGAGCAGGGACAATCGGTGTGCAATGGCAGCCTCATGCATGCCTGGCCGGGTGTATGCTTAATCCAATATACCCAGAAACTTAGAAACATGCATCACATCTCACAAGTTTCTAAACATGCATCACAAATTCACAAGTTTCAAAACATGCTTATTAACAGTTCAAAACTATCATTCCATTTTTAGTTCAAAATAATCACAAAGTACAACCAAAGCAAAAAATGAAAAATTAACAATGTTTGAGACGGTACCTTTAGGGTTTAGGCCACTTGAATTGCTTCACTTGCTTCACAACCTACTTCTTCTACAAATCTAGTTATCCAGGGCCTATTTTTCATGTCTTTCAAAAGTAAACAACTAGGATCAGTGGTCAACCTTTTCAGTTCAATTCAATCACAACATGCAACTCAATTAAACATTAAACTTTCAGATTTTCATTTCATTTTAACATAAATCTAAGCTTGGTACGGGAGCAGAGGACAATCGGTGTGCAATGACAACCTCATGCATTCCTGGCCGGGTGTATGCTTTATCCAATATACCAAGCTATACCTAATTAGTTTTGCTTCAAGTTTCAAAACAAAAAATGAAAACTCCATTTTCAGTTCAAAACAACCAAGGCAGTGAGAAGTGAAATTCCATTTTCAAAGCAAAAAAAATGAAAACTAATTAAAAATGAGACTGTGAGAGAGAGACAGAGCCTACCCTTGAAGATCAGATCGATGAGGCTAGCAGATCGGAGATGACATGCAACTGTGATCGAGAAGAGATCGGAGATCTGTGAGGCAAGCAGATCGGAGATGACATGCAACTACGATCGAGAAGAGATCGAAGATCGATGAGGCTAGTAGATCGGAGATCGATGAGGCTGTGACTCCTGTGAGGGTTAGGCCGAGAGGCGATCGGAGATCAATGAGGCTGTGAGGGCCAACGTCTCAACAACGTCGATTGAGGCGGCAGCGACGCTCATTTGAAGCTGTGCGTCGTCGATTGAGGCTGTGTGTGATTGAATCTCGACCTAGGGTTTGAGACAGAAATCGGAGGCGACAGCGTCGATTGAGGTGGTACAGCGTCGATTGGGTTATGTGCTGTTACGGTTTATTTGCTATATTTTGGACTAAGTATGAGAGACAGAGAGGGTGAGGCCGTGAGTCTGAGTTTGAGAGAGATAGATTAGAGAAAAGAGGCGAGAGCGAGAGGGTGAAGCCGTGAGGGTGTGATTAGGTTAGGGTATCAGGTCGAAGTTTCAGCTTATATAGTTGGACCAAGTGGGAGAGATTCAGTAAGGGAAGGTGTAGGGTTTGTAATGTGGATATCGAGTTCAGACCAGTAGATTGGCGACACATAATCGATTCGGTTTTCATTAATTTTCGGTTCGGTTTATGTACGGTACCGAACCGTACCAAATCAAATTTTTCAGTTTCGGGCCATTCGGTTTCGGGCCGAGAATTAGGCTGATTCGTTCGGTTCGGGCCATTCGGTTCGGGCTTCGGTTTTCGGCCCATTCGGTTCGATTTTTTCGGTTTGGAAGCCCAGTCCTAGTACGTTGTATGTATCATCCTCACTAGTTAGCATAATAGAGTATGCTATGGCCAACTCTGAAGTACGTAGCTCTAGATCAGTATCAAATACATGCATGCATATATATATATATATTTGGAGATTAATTAAGTTGGTCGGTCAACGGTTAACAGCAAGTCAATACCATTTTACTCTTGTATCATGAGGTTCTCTCGTAAGATATTTTTTAATTTTTATATTTCCCCTTTTTCCAACTCGTAATTATTGGAAGCTGTTGTTGATGAGGATTTCGATCTCATCCGCTAGCTAGCTCTGGAAGGAAAGAGTTGCATTTGTAGGGTTGAAAATAATATCAAAAATTTACTATATAACAATTCTGATCTTCAGGGTTTACTATTTACACATACTGTTTATAGGGACATTTTTGTCCTGGAATTATACGTGTGTGAGGCGTGTGAGGCTTTGGTTGTTCAGTAATCCCTCTTTCTTTCTCAGCACAATCACACTCTCCTTCACCCACAGATGTTCGACCTCCAACATTATCTTGCGAATTCCCATCTACTGCTGACCACATATCCACTGAAACTGTGTTGCTTAAAAATTTCTTCACAGTAAGCTTTAAAATTTTCTTGAAAATCTCCCTCTTCATATGCTAATTTTGTAGCCGTTTGACTTTTTCGATCTCTCGATTTACCACATCGGTTCTAATCTCTCCATCGAGCCTTCAATCTCTGTCGACTCTGACCACCATTTCAAAAGTCTATCTCGATCTCCATCCGCTTGATTGGTTTGAGTTTGAAGCCTTGAAGAAAGAGATTATAGAGGTGAATGGTTAAATTATGGAGTTGGTTTTTTTCTTTCGTGAAGCTCAATCAATTTACGTCATTCAACTCTTTTTTTCTAGATTTATCTTTGATTTTAGCTGGGTTCATGATTAAATATCAGTTCTTGAAACTCCGCTTGGCATTACAAAATTGATTTCGGGTCCAGAAGATCAAGCTGCTTTAATTCACAATTTTTTTAGTCAAGACCTTGAATTTAAGGAATTCGAGGCTTCACTGGAGCCACTGGAGGCCTCTCGCCATCACCAACGTCATCAAGGATCCGATCCGATCGTCGAACAAGGTCCGATCTTCTTCTGCTTTGATTTCAAAATACCTTAAATCTTATTCAATTTTGTTCCAGTAACAAAGACTACGTAACCCATAAGCAGTTAAACAAGTAGCCTATATATCATGCATTCAAGCCCATGATTTCATTGTTATAGTAATCTGACATTCTATACATGATGCAAGTTGGTCTGAATCTCACATCCACAGAACATTATATAAATTAAAACATAATGAAACTACACTTAATGCCAACATAATATCTGTGATTGATTGAAACAACTGTCGTAATAGCTTTGAGAGTTATTGATATGTTAGTGTAATGGTTTCAATTAGTGATATTGTACTGAGTTTTAAGACTTGAATGGAATTGCTACACCTGATATGTATATTGAATAACATATGTTATTCCAGAATATAGTAGAATATATTCTGCTTATGTTATTCCAGAATATAGTGGTTTCAGTTCTTGAGAAAGCCACATCATATTAAATGGAATTGATTCCAGTAAAATGACTCAAATTTGATGCCCTCTGAAAAATATACATATAAGCTTTGTAAAACCAGGAGCTACGTCTGGGTTTCTAGCATACATGTTCCTATAACAGAACACATGTTGTAAACCTTAAATGTGGTGGCACTGCCTCTTAAGTTGCAAGTCTGCATAAAATTTCAATAATTACAAAGTTAATTGATTTCCTTGGCATACTTAATAGGATGAGTTCTGATTCTCATGGCAGACTGTCTATAGTATACCAAGAAGCACATGGCACAAGAAATATCAGCCAATCTTCGCATTCACCAGCCTAGATAGATTTTAGAAAAACTTCTTATACTTAGCCTTGATTCAAAAAGGGAAGAGAATTAAGACTGTTGGCTATAGATAAATAACAAACCATGTAGAATTGCCACATGGTTCTGTGATGGTATGGAATTTGAATTCACTAATGAATATGATTTTCAGACGTGACACGTATCCACTTACCATAATCCTTCCTGTTGGCCGGGGACCAAAACGGATGCATACTTTTTACTCCCCCATCTCTAGATATAAAGATTTGCAATTTTACAACACGAGCAAACATCATAAGAAATAAATTAATGGCTTTTGCTTAAAAGACAATTAACTTAGTTCTCCAAGACATCCTTACTTTTACATAGTTCCGACATTGTTCAATACATTTAATTTTTCTTTGGTTTGGATTTCTTCGTGCACATATAAAAAGTGGCTGGATTGGTTTTGTATTTGCTGATGAGATTTGAAGACAACATGTATGTTAGGTTTATCTTCTGTTATTTGTGTAGTGTTGGGTTTGGTTTTGAACTGGGGTGTGGTATGTAATTTAAAAGACAAAAGAGGCTGGACATGCCTCTCTTTAGGTAAGAAAAGATAGTGGTTGCAAGAAATAGGAAAGAAAATTAGAATGACCATAGTAGAATGGTTTTGGGGTTGCTTTGGGATTCTCCGTTTATGTTGACTCTTCAACCAGAATAGGCCCTATAAGAATCTACGATTGCAATTATACGAACTTAGAGGTATTAATTGGTGGGTTATCAAAATTTTTTTTACTCAGTGGCTGCAAATCTATTAAAGTTTACCGTGGCTGCAAGTATATGGGGTTAGGTGACAGTCCAGCTTGAATAGTCCTAATGCCTTAGATATAATTATCCAGTGGTGGGTGCGCCTGAGCACACATATCGATTGCATGTTCAGGTTGAAAAAGAAAGAACCCACACCATATGAATATCTATTTCAGAATGTGAATGGCTTTTATGTCACTCGGATTGTCAAATAGGATTGTCAAGCATACAGATAGTACCCTCACATACAGAGATCCGACCAAACATTGATTTGGATTGTAAACTATACTCTAGGGAAAAGTTATTTTGGTAGGTATTGACCTATAGAAATTACTAAAGTAAAGCTCAATTAACTCTCAAAACTTGATTCATACCTGGTATAACTTAGACTAGTTGATGTGTAAAGATCTTAAAAGAAAAATACATTTACCTGTGACTGTATTGAACAAAGTCTATAGCATACTACGACTCTTATATGTTCTGCAATCAGATGTCCCTTAAGAATGACCAAGTGCTCTCAGAGTTAGGTCTTTGGGTCATCAATATGATTTTTTTTATTCACATTGGTATTATGAATAATTCACCAATCAATATAAATTAAGGTAGTTCATTTGTTTATGTGCCAATGATCCATAACTTTTATAATTATACATTAGTATCTATCCACCTTCGCACCTAGGGAGGGACTTTATAGTTCTTTGATTAGGAACACCATGTGTTTGCTTAAATGCATTTTGTGTTTTGCATAACTAATAGTTGTACTGATTGGTGGTTTGGTTTATGTTGTGTGTTCTTCACTACTCAATTTGCTTAGGGAACTGGGTTTATGTTTAGTTAAAGAATCAATAAAATAGTGGTTACAATTTCATTTTGTGTAAATTGAGATTTTGATTTTAGTACTTTTAGTGTTCAATGCTCATTTTAGGTCTTAAACATTGAGTTGTAAAGCCAAAAATACTATGTCCTCAACAATCTATTAAAATCACCCACTGTTCCCATTTCCATTGTTGATTGAATCAATTTGTTTTGTTATGTTATTTGAACACAGATGATAGACAAGGATACCTTTTGGTTTAATTTTCATTTTTTTTTGGGTTTGAATAAAGTTGGAAACTTTTGTTGTTTTGGACGTTGGTGGGATTGCAGATTATTTTTGGTGATTGTTATGAGTAGTATCTTTATGAGTTTTCTTTATTTTGTTTGGTTCATTTGTCTAAAATCTATCTTCTACATACATACAGTTAATAGAACCCAGCTGAGTAAAGACAGAGTGAATACGAAGATTCAAGGGCATAGACGCAAACCCAACCTTTGAACTTTTGTCATTGTTGTGAGTAACATCTCAAGCACGTCATCATTGACATTGCCCTCTGCAAAGGTACGTATGATTGAGCCTTGATTATAAGGGTTTAGAACACTGAATTTGATCCATTTCTCAAAGATATGCGCTATGAAAGTGATTGATAAAAAGCGTGTATGGGTTATGATTAAGAGTAGGTTCATATTAGTAAGTCCGTGTATGAATTTATGATTGAATAAAAGTGGGACGCCGGGAATGACGATAGAGAATCATCTAAATTATGATAGAGAATCATCGCACTATATGTGATATGTAAGTTTGAAATAATGAAATTTGGGTATATACATGCTTAGTGGGGATTGAGATAGATCTGTTTGGGGTTCAAGATAAAGCCTAGGGTAATTTCAGAACCTAGATATTCTCTATCGATTCGGACTGTTATTACTTATACTTCTGTACGTTTTGCTTCTTTTTTTTAGGCACGTTTTTTTAGATAGACTTGCGATACGTAAACTCCAAGCATGAGACTTTTTTTGTTTGTGTGATTTATGTTTATGGTACATATGAATTGTTTGTTGGTTCTTTGAAATAGTTACATCTGCATTTTGATATAACATTCTCCTAATTGAATCCCTAATCGATATAACATTCTCCTCTAATCAACTTTTTGTTCGATTTGGATCTATATATCACTCACTCGATGTATATATGCAATTTCTCTCTCATTCTCCAATTCGATTCTGGAATCTGCAAACACACCTCTGCTTCTTTTGTGGTTGCTGGCTTGCATGCCAATTGTTTGATCGGGTCATAGTTACTGCTTTGCCTCTCTCTTTTTCCCCAATATTCGTCTCTCCCAGCCCTTGGTCTCAATTTACCCTGAAAAGTACTTCACTCTCGCATTGTATTAGTTTCAGTTTTCTTACTTTGTGCTATGGGTTTCCAAACCTCATAAGTTTGCTTTGCTTATTTTTTATTTGGATTTATGTTTTGTTGTATGTGCTTGAATAAAATTGCTTTGCTTATTTTTAATTTGGATTTATGTTTTGTGGATTGATATGCTGTATGTGCTTGAATAAAATTGTTGTTTTGATTTGGATCGATATGCTATTTTCATTTAGATTTATGTTTTGCTGTATGTCCATTATCACAGCTGCCATTTTCTGTAATTTAGCAAAGAGGTACAATAGTGTTGTCATCATCATGTGCGAGGTTTACTGTTCTTTAATGTTCTCTCTCTTATAGCTCTCTTTATTTTATGGGTGTGACGACCCGGAACAGAATCAGTAGTATAATCAGCTTAATTTGTGAGTCAGCGCGTAATCGCAGTCCTCCGATAATTGATTGAATCGCCGGTTTTGATCACGACTTAATTATTGACCGAGAATTTGAGTTGAATCTCTTCTCGAGAGTTGTTGTACGCGTGATTTCAAGTTCGTGGGCGGTTCCGGATTATTATTTCGACAACCAAGGAATATAATATGAATATTTGAAATTTTGGAATATTGTCGAGTTTATCCGTTTGTGTTCGAGTCTATCCGAATCGTGATTGTGATCCGTTTTGGACCGTTGATCGACCCGAAACCGTAAATGTGATGGTTATCGACTTGATTCGCGAGTTTCGCGATTAGTCGCAATTTTGACATAATCTGTTAATATGGCGGCTTCGTTAGCGACTAAATTATCGGGCTAGAATTTGAGTTGGGATCCTTCGTAGAAGTTGTAGAGAATTTAATTTCGAGCTCATGGGAACTTCCGGAGGATTTTTCCAAGTTACGAAGAATAAGTTGTGAACATTCTCGTCCGTCGAATATTGTCGTATTTATCCGTTTGGGGTTCGATACGCGTACGGTATAAATACAGAATCGATACATGCCGATTTGGGAAAGTTTCCAGAAATGGAAAGTGGGTGTTGACCGTGTTGACCGCGGGTCATGGGCGACCCGTTTTGGGTGTGGTTGTGCCGTTCGGTTTTTGCTGGAATTGAGGCCGATTCCGGCCATATTTGGGCAACGTTTCTTCACGAGATTTGTTGGGCTTGAGTTGCTCTTCGGTTTGGTAGTTGGATCCCCTCCTATGGTGGCCGGAGGAGGAAGAATTAGCTTGGTGAAATCGGTGTTTTTCCTGCGAGTATTCACGGTGGTCAGAGGTGGCTTTTCCAGCCGAAATGGTGGTGCAACCTTGAGGAGTTTTGTTAGCCTCGAGCTAAGAAAGCTATTGCAAGTGGTCTTAAGGGTTGCCGTGGCCGGAGGAAGGAGATCCGTCGATTTGAAATTCCGGTAAGGGTTTGGAGCTTTGAGTTGATTTTTGGAGGTTTTCCGATCAAAATTGGCCTTAACTTTGAACTGGAAAGTTGTTGGAAACGTCGAGATCTTCAAAACCATGTGTAGAATGAATTTTTCTGGGCAGGTTGGATTTTCCGGCAGCCGGTGGCGCCGCCGTCCGCGGCGGCAATTTTTCCGACGATGTGTTTTTCGACGAGTTATATGTCATTTCACTCGGAATCGCGCCTTGATCACAGTGGTGAGGTTTTTTTTTTGAATTGAGCATCGAAAATTATAGCGTGGTTTTGTGGTGTGATTATCAGATTTTCACGATTTCGTCGTTATTGAATTATACGTTTCTGGGAACGGTTGTTTCTCGTGATATGATTTGAGGTGTCGAGTTATGAATTTGAGCAGTGGATTTTATGATAATCCAGGGGTTCATGATCGTTCATTTGGCGAGGGATTTTCCGCCGGATCACGGGATTAATGCGTATTGCGTTACGCTCACCTGTGAGTGGACATTTCTTTTTACGGATTGACTACAAATCTTTTATATACGTTTTACGAGCATGAGCATGCAGTTATGATCATGATTTATATGAGCATGTGTTTTACGATTATGCATTTACGAATATACGTCTACGAATATACATACATTTACATTATGTTTTATGCATGTGCATGGAAAGTATTTGTGATTTGGTTTACACAGAGTACAGTCTCAGTAGACAAGGTTGTATCGATACACATAGCTTCTCGGCTGATCCCCGAGTACGCTCCAGGGGGGACAGATATCCTGACCCGAGGCCTTTCTGGCTTGGAATCACGTGTGGGTCTGGGATCCTATGATTCAGACTGTACTAGCGCGAGGAAGTCCATGAGTGACCCCGCGGTATTTATGATGCTTGCTCTGTATGCGTGAGGAGTTAGAGTCTCCCTCGTGTACCATTTGATTTTTATGCATTTAGACTCGCATATGTTTTTATAACATATATTATTCGGCTAAAGACATTTATTTTCGTCCACTCACTCTAACGGTTTTCATGTCTTTCCCTTGGGCTTTTCGGTTTCCGTGCCCAGTTTGCAGTTCGGACTCTGGTGTCGCACGTCATGGTCGGAGGCATAGTGTTCGAGCTACCTTGTTTCTTCCAGTAGGTTTCTTATTCTGCCTGCTGTGATATATTTAAATAATTATACACTAGAGGTCGCTCTGAGCATTGTAATATTATATTTTTCATATGATTTTCCCCGGATTTCTGTAAAGTATAGTTTTATTGATTACTTTACATTACTGTTATGATATTGAGAAATCCGGATGGGATTGGTGCCCACGGTTTGATTTTTGTGGCATAGGATGAAGTGTATTTTTCGGGTGCAGGTAAAGGCAATTCCGCGTTAGTAGCGTTACTCTGCCGAAATTTTTATGGTTTTTGTTGGTTCGTGTTTTCAGAAAGGGTTTGATTCCGGTTTAGGAAACTAAATCGGGGTTGGGTCCTTTCAATGGGTTTCAAATTGTAGGTAAGTTGTGGGTTTTAATGTGGTCTATTGAATTTTTTCTGGTCTTTGATTTTTTTACCATTCAATCATTGTTCATAGATTTTGGTCATTGCATTTTTGTAATTTTTATCTTTTTCTGATCATTGTAGATTGTCAAAGGATTTGAAGCCAATTGTTAACATTGGTGTTTGGTGAGTTCTATCTTATTTGGTATTTTACTTTTTGTAATGATGGTTATTGTGTTGTGTGGGAAATCAGATTTGGGTTTGTGAGTTCGACTAATGTTCATTGATTAAAGTCTTTTGCTGTGAGTTGGTTTATGTGTTATTGATTCAATTTACGTTTGTTTGTGAGTTAGTTCTGTGTTGATAATATGTTTTGTTATATTATATTAAGGACATTGGTTATTTACTCTTGCCTATATCTATCTATCATCCTGAGCATATTAGGGTGCTCAACCAGTTGTGTTTCAAGGTATGATCTGATACAGCTTTTAGTTTCTAATTTGTAATAAATTATTTGCATTTGCATGCTTTGAGATTATTTTATAATTTATTAGTTTATGATTTGTTTTATTCTTATTTTAGTAATTGGGTGTTGATTTTTGTGTTTCTATAATTTAGCCAACAAACAATAATCTTTTGAGGCATAAGACTTTTAATTCAAGCTAATTTTCTGCTTTTATATTTTTTCTTTGGTTATTGATGGAATATTTGATCATTCAATCAGGCTTTGCTCAGTGCATTTCTGATATTGCTACTTTTGTGTATTCATTTTTAAATTATCAAAGGGTGACAAACTATTTGTTTCTTAATTTTTTAGTTTTGTCAGTTTTATATTGCAATCTTATTTTTATTTTTTGTGTTAGTTGATAGTGATAACTGTGATTTCAAATTTGGGTTTTGTGATAGGATGTAATGGTTTTATTTATTGAAATATTTACAACATATTTTTACTTAGTATGCATTGCTAATTATTCGTATTGTGTCTTTTGTTTTGTTTTCAGAAAGTTGGGTATATATAGTGTGTCTACCTTTCTATCATCTTAATCACATCGGTGAGTGTTAGCAGTTATTTTTTTAAGGTATGACCTGATTGAGTTCATAATTCATATATATATATATATATGTTCATATTTTCTGATGTAGTGACTATAGTTTCTAGAGTTTTTAGCTAATAATTGTATTGTTTTAATTTGAGAAACTTGATGTTGTGTTTGTTTTCATCTATCTATGTATATGTTATATTTATGTAGTTCATTATTTATTATGTTAATAATATGTTTGATGTATTAGTTGTAGTAGTTGATTATTTATTATTTTTTTCCGGTATTTATGATGCATGTGTTGATATAATTACAATATTTATGTCTATTATGTTGTTTTTATGAGACATATTTTTTTACTAAATTGGTTAGGTTTTTGAAGATTAGTTACTTTACTGGTTAGTTTTATCATTAAGCTTTTTATGAATGAAGGGAGGGATTGGATATGTGTATCATAAAGCTGTTACATAATTAACAAAAATTGTTTGTTATACAGGGTCGGATCTCCCAATTTCAGTAGCGTATAAGTTTTGTTGGTTGAGTTTGGACTTTTGCTCCTTCAAGGCACCAATTCTTGGTTTTCTTCTCCCTCCTCTTTGTAGTGTTTATAGGTTTTACTGCGGAAAAAAAATACTAAATAGGTCGGTGATGATGTGAGATACGGAAGTTAAGATATATATATGATATGGGCATACAAGAGTTTAAAAAAATATATGCATATGGAGTAGTGTTACTTTATATAATGTGGGTTTATTGGTTTTGTTCATGTGGGTTTATACGGTTTGATCAATTTTTTCTCTTTCAAGATACCATATCTTAATCAATGATTGTGGTGTTCAAAAAAATATGGTGGTTTTCTTCCTCCTCTCTGTTGTGTTTGAAAGTTTTGTTGTGGAAAAAGATCTATTAAATAAGATGGTGATAATATGAGCGCATGGAAGTTTAGAGATATATATACATGTCTATAGGTTTTTACTGCATATAATGCGGTTTTGCTCATGTGGATTTATAGGTTTTGATCAATATTTATGTATTTGTCTATATGTTTGCTGGATTTAAATCCATTAGTTATAGGTTTATAGGTTCATTCTTTCTCTTTTATTTTCTATGATTTTTTAGATTGAAATTGATTTCACTCTCTTCTCTCTTCTCTCTTCCTGTGCAATAGTCGATGTTCTATCAAAGATTGGTTAAAACATATTTGTTGTCATATTCAGTTGTATCATATTGTCCTTAATTCATTGTTTGTGTATCATTCATAATTTGAACATTTTTAATGCATCTTATTATATATGAATGAGTCAATGAGTCAGACAATGTAAATAAATATTTGGATGATGTTTTTTTTATGGGGTTCTGTTTGGCTTTTTGGGTGTTTGTGGGTAGTGAGGAGTATATGATATTTAGCCATCTGTAACTTGGTATGGACTGATGGGTTCTTTGATTAGGGTTTGTATAATAGCTTTTGATTCTTTTATGTACTTATGTTATGAACTAATTATCTTAACTTTGTCAACTGTTTACAAAATTTTGAGCTTTTCGTGTTCTTAATTTTGAGTTCTTATGTTTTTTGTGCTCTTTTGTTTATGCAGATTAGGATCCCTGAAAACTATTCAGTTTAGTTGATTGCTTCTTCATAATTTGGACGAGTATGTATGTACCTTTATATATTTTTTTGGTTGCTATGTGTTTCTATTCATGGTGACCTTATTACGTACATCTACAAATAATTTAAATATAATTGAACTTGCTATTGTTTACATCGTCCACTTAGAGTGTAAATTCTACAAATTTTACAGACACAAATATACAAAATTCTCTTGCTAGGTTGTTGTTCTTGGTTTTAATCGTGTAACAATCATAGTTTACATTATTGTGTGCAGTTCTTGAAGAAAAAAATTACTCATTCATTGTTTTAATTGATATTTTAGGTATGCCGCCTAAAAGAGATTTAAGCAATATGATGAAGAGGAAAGCTACAAATGAACTATGCGACGAAATATGTCAACAATCTTTGGCATGTCATGAGACAAAATCGCCATGGAGCTATTTTCAGAACATGGAATCTTATGGATCCAGTTCAAACCTTTCAAACAAGAGACGCAGTTTGATCTCTGATCAAACTAATTTTCGATGCTCAAGTAAGAACAAACAATGTCTCTTTCATCGAATCAATACAATTTATAAATTATTCTTGGAATAATGTGTCATATGGTAGTTGTTATTTTTGATGAGAAAGTACAAGTATGCAACACGTGGTACTAATGGAAGAAAGTATGGATGATGAAGATGGTGTTGATGTTATAGCGATGGATGTTAGAGATGAGGATATATCAGGTAGTTATACATATAATACAATATTTCATGTACACATAGTAATTTATATAAGAATAACATTCTTTTTTTGTTTGATAGGACATGGAATCTCATATTCATCAATCTTTGGTCAAGCATCATATCAAATTAGTCGTCGAGGTAAATAATAATTTACATTTATTTTTCAATGATCAATATTGTAGTGATTTTTTATCCCTGATTTGAACAATTTGTCATGCAGGTGTGATTGTAAATTATAAGGATTCTGGCGATGATTCTTACACATGCATGTACTATAACGCTCATTTTTGGCTGGGCGAGGCTTTGAAGAAAAAAAAAACAAAAATCAATTAGTTTATACGAATTGTTGTGAAAAAGAACAAATTAAACTTCCAATATCAAATCCAACTCCAACATTTTTTGAACAATTATTGAATCCAAACAATGGTCGTGAAAGTACACTTTTTCGTGAAAATATTCGGGTTTATAATTCCATGTTTGCTTTTACTTCTATGGGTGCAAAAATTGATTACAAGATAAATAATGGCACAGCTCCTTATGTATTCAAAATATGTGGACAAATCCATCATTTGATGGGATCGGTGTTACCTTCTACAAATGAATCTCAAAAGTTTGCTCAGTTATATGTTTATGACACTGAAAATGAGATTTTGAATCGCATTAATGCTATTGATCCGAATAATGCAAATCAAAATATTGATGCTGTGATTGTTGAGGAATTAGCAAATATGCTTGATGATGTTAATGAATTGGCAAAAAAGCTTCGATCAGTCAGAGATCAATCTGAAAATGTTTTCATACCTAATTGTAATATGACTCTACTTGATCGTCAGTCTATGGATGGTAAACACTACGAATTACCAAGTGCTTCTGAAATTGCCGGTTTAATTGTTGGTGATATTGGAGAATTTAATTCTAACAGAGATATCATAATTCGATCGGTTGATGAAAATTTGAAGAGAATATCCAAGATACATCCGAAATTAATGTCATTACAATATCTGGTACTTTTTTCGTATGGTAATGATGGATTCAGAACAAATATGTTGTTAGAGTGTACGGAAAGAAAGCATCAGAAGAAAAGAACAAAATTGACCATGATAAAATTTGTCTGTTATCAAATCCATGATCGAGAAAATGATCCAAGCACTTTGTTAAAAAGCGGAAGATTGTTTCAACAATACTTGGTTGATGCATATACGACAGTTGAAGAAAATCGCTTGGAATATATAAGGGATAATCAACCATTATTGAAGTGTGAAAAATGGAATCAATTGTCTACTTTTGCTTCAAATGGTGTTACCCGATGTTCTGATGTGGGAAAGACAATTTTTCTTCCAGGTACTCACACTGGCAGTCCTAAAGATATGTTGAATAATTATCAAGATGCCATGGCAATTTGTAGATATTGCGGCAATCCAGATCTGTTCATAACTTTCACTTGCAATGTTAAATGGCCGGAAATTGTGAGATATTTTGAAAAGAAATCAGGATACAGAGCGGAAGATAGACCATATATTGTTTCTCGGATTTTTAAAATTAAATTGAATGATATGATTGAATTCATTAAATCTGGAGAATCTTTTGGGGTTATTGATGCACATGTTTGTACAATTGAATTTCAAAAATGAGGGTTGCATCATGCTCATTTACTATTTTGGCTTCAAAGGTCGTACAAATATTACACATCAACAGATATAGATTCTATCATTTCAGCTGAATTACCAGATAAAAATATTAACCCAGAACTTTTTGAAATAGTCAGTCAATTTATGATACATGGTCCTTGCGGTCAATTAAACTCAAAATGTCTGTGCATGAGAGATGGAAAATGTACAAAATCTTTTCCTAAACCATACATTTCTAACACCATATTTCACGCAATCAAGGCTCCTCAATATAGAAGACGTGATAATGATTCAAAGTTTATAAATAAAAATGGAATTCATGTTGGTAATAATTTTGTTGTTCCATACAATCCCATTTTGTTGTTAAGGTATAATGCTCACATAAATGTTGAATCGTGTTCTCAGTCTATGTTAATAAAATACTTATTTAAATATATAAATAAAGGTCTGGATAGAGCTCGAGTGATAGTTCATGACAATGTAAATGATGAAATACAAAACTATTTGAATTGTCGATATTTAACTCCCCACGAATCTGTGTGGCGATTGTTTGAATTTTTCATTCATTCTAGATATCCTGCTGTGCAATACTTAAAAATTCATTTGCTGAACGAGCAGAGCATTTTCTTTTAGGAAGGTCAATCTCTTGAACAAGTTGTGGAAAATCCAGATGCGGAGCATACTATGCTAACTGCTTGGTTTGATGCGAACACTGTCTATGAGGACGCCGCTAAATTAACTTATGCTCAATTTCCTTCTCAATTTGTTTGGGACAGTGATAGAAAAACATGGAATCCAAGAAAAAAACGGTATGACGTTATTGGCAGAATTGCGCACATACCACCAATTGCAGGGGAATTGTTTTACCTACAGATGTTGTTGAATATTCAAAAAGGATGTCGCAATTTTGATTGGATCAAAACAATTAATGGAATTACTTATGCCACTTTTCAGGAAGCATGCCGAGCATTGGGATTACTAGATGATGATAAAGAATGGAATGATGCATTGGTTGAATCTGCATTTACTGCAACCTCTCCTCAGATTAGACAATTATTTGTTACCATTATTCTTTTTTGTAATGTCTCAAATCCTCGAACTCTGCTTTATGCACATTGGATGAGCATGTCTGATAATATCTTAAAGAAAATTCGATCAGAATTCAACATGCCCAATCATACCGTACCTGAGGATGATTTAAAAAATAGCGTTTTATACGAACTTGAAAAATTGTTTAGCATGATATCCACTTCATTGAAAGAACATCATTTGCCAATGCCAAAAATAGAAAAGATACAAGAGTTGAGTAACAAATTAATGAGAGAAGAATTAGATTTTGATTGTGAGACACTTAAACATGAACATTGTGAAATGGTTACTAAATTGAATTCATGTCAGAAAATTATATACGATGAAGTGATTGAAGCTGTGGAACAAAAAACTGAAAAATCATTTTTTGTATATGGTAGTGGCGGAACAGGAAAGACATTTTTGAGGAATACTATAATTTCTAAATTGAGATCTGAAAGAAAAATTGTTTTGGCCGTTGCTTCATCAGGAATTGCTTCTTTATTACTTCCAAAAGGCAGAACGGGGCATTCACGTTTTAAAATAAAACTAGTTATAGAGAAAGATTTAAATGTTCGATAAATAAAAAAACACATCTTGCAGAATTAATTGAAAAGACAGATCTGATTATTTGGGATGAAGCTCTGATGTGCAATAAATGGTGTATCGAATCATTGGATAAAACTCTTCGGGATATTTTGTTAGCAAACTCTGATGATCGAAAGACGCAAATACCATTTGGAGGTAAATCAAATTTGTTTGGCGGAGATTTTAGACAGATTTTACCTGTTATAGAAGGGGGAAGCAAAGGAGACATTATTGATGCGTCTTTAAATAATTCATATTTATGGTCTTACCTCAAAGTGTTTTGTTTAACAGAAAATATGAGATTATCGTCTGTTGGATTGACAACCACTGAAAAAGATGGGATTCAAAATTTTGCAGAATGGATGCTAAAGATAGGAGAGGGTCGATTACAATCAAATTTTCTAACAAATGACCTTGATACATCTTGGATTCATATTCCTGAAGATTTACTCACTTACTCAACTGTAGATCCTATCAAGTCAATTTTTACGGCTACTTATCCAAATTTTGATTTAAAATACAATGATACATGTTATTTGAGAGAGCAAGCCATTGTAACACCTAAAAATGCAATTGTACATGAAATAAATAGATATGCAATTAATTTGTTGCCTGGTGATAAAAGATCATATTTTAGTTCCGATTCAATTTCATTCAATTCTGCTAACTACAATGAGAATAGCTTTTTGTATCCTATAGAATTTTTGAATAAACTTGAATTTAGAAGTCTACCATCACACGAAGTTATACTAAAGATTGGAATGCCAATTATACTGTTAAGAAATTTAAATCAAGTACAAGGTTTGTGCAATGGAACACGGTTGATTGTAACTAATTTGTTTGAAAAAGTAATAGAGGCAAAAATATTGACAGAGACTAATGTCGGGGAAAAGGTTTACATTCCAAGAATTGTATTAATTGCAAATGAAACTAAATGGCCATTCACATTCAAGATACGACAATTTCCTGTCAGAGCCTGTTATGCAATGACAATCAACAAAAGTCAGGGTCAATCGCTAAACCAAGTCGGAGTATATTTGACTGAATCAGTTTTTAGTCACGGACAATTATACGTTGCATTATCGAGAGTTACATCAAAAAAAGGCTTAAAGATTATGATAAATAACGGTAACGAAATACCAAATAATTATACAAAAAATATAGTTTACAAAGATATTTTTCAAAACATATAGTATAGCACATAGTTAAATTAAATATAAATAGTTAATATAAGTATTCTGTTTGATTCATTTTGGACGATATTTTGAAGAAAAAAATATGTAAATAATTATAAAACAAACTTTTTGTGGAGTATACATATATAGTTGCTATATAAAACTCATTGTTTTATTTTTTTTTATACAAATAGAGATATTTGTTTAAGTATGTAATAAGACTGTTGTTTGTGACCTAAACTTTCATCATTCAGTCTATTTTAATACTCTTTTATTTGTTATATAGTTTTCTAAGAAATAGTTTCTACAGTTTGTACATGTAAATTATCAGTATTGAATTACATATGTTATAAAAAAAATTCGATGATGTTGTTCTTCATTGTCTAACTACAAAAAAAATGAGTTCAATTTAATTTTATATTTTTAATAATTTACTGTTTAAAATTGTATATTTCCCATCTTTAATACACTTTCAAAAAATTATAACTCTTCCTTAAAAAACCGCCCAAAGGGGCGAACACCTAACTGGTTCAAAACAACGCACGTACTGGGTCACTGGTCAGTGCCTGATAGCAACAGATAAATAAAATAAAATAAAATAAATAAATAGAAAGACCAAGACCTCGTCGGATGGTCCGGCAATAACACAAAGCACCAAGCAGTCTTTAATTTCCTACCACTCAGGCGACGATAATAGTTGATTAAAAAATATCAATATGATAACTTTACCCAGCGTAGAAACATGTTCACATCAAACTAGTGCATGTCAAGTCGTCGATACACTTGATGAATTTTAGTTGCTCAAAACTCAGATCGAGTACTTACCCTCCCCTCTAGTTAGTACGCTCCAGAGTTCATACTTGAGTTATGGCCGGTTCTGAAGTAGCTCTAGATGTTGTGGATCACTTGCAAGCAGAGAAAACACAGAGGTAATAATTAGTCAATCACTTCCTTAATGAACTTCAACATCGCCTCATATCCTTAGTCTTTGATTCCTTGTGTTGATACGAGTGTGACTAATTCGACGTTGCATTTTGTGTGTATAATTTTCAGATCGGCTGTTGAGGCTACTCAGAGGCCGCCGCCGAGGACTGCTTCAAGTGACGGAGGAGATACGAAAACAAAGCAAACACGGTGGCCATCATTTAGCGCGATTTGTAATCGGAGGATAGGGGAATTCCTTCCCATGTGGAATAACATATTTGTAGTAACCTGTGTGTTTGCCGTCTCTTTCGATCCTCTCTTCTTCTACATCCCCGTTGTTGACGAGCCAAAGAAGTGTGTATTTTTCGACACGAGGTTGAAGACCATAGCCCTCGTCCTACGTCTTCTCTCCGACCAGTTCTACGTTGCTGATATTGTGATACGATTTTTGAGTAACATGTGTAAAGCATCAATGTCATCTGCGGATTCTGAGTGGAAGAAGACACACGAAGCTCCTAAATTGAAAGGGAAAATATACGTCGAGTATGTATTGGAACTAGCCAGGAGGGCTTGGGCGAAAACTAATGGAACTTACATCCTCATCGACATATGTGCTGTTCTTCCTATACCCCAGGTAACCAATAGAAGCCTAATTAATTATCACTAGCACATTTTTAGGTATTGCGGGCGACTTAAAGTCGCCGGTCTTTGTTTATAAGTCGCTGGTGATAGTCATTATCGGCGACATGTCGCCGGTAATACTGTCGCCGAAAATTAGGCATCGGTGATAGTATCACCGGCAACTTATTGTGGTAGTCGCTGGCAATGGGGGTCATCACCGGCGACTTGAGTCGCCGGCAATGGTTTAGTCATCACCAGCGACTAAGTCGCCGGCAATGAACAATCTCATCTCCGGCGACAACTCACCGGCAATGGTGCTCCGCCGTGGCCGGAAAGTGGGAGTTATTGCCGACGAGATTGGTCCAACTCGCCGGCAATACCCGATGAAATTTTACAAAAAAAAGCCGGTTCTGGATTGGGCCCAATTCCAGAACCTGCACTGAAAAACAGAAACCATACAAATACAAGTTCAACAGTACACACATAATTGTCCAACGTACAGTACAAACAGCAACAATACGAAAATAAACTACAAATACACTAAGGATCGAGGAAATCCATGTTGACGTAATCATTTGAACTCCGGTGGCTACCTTGGTCTTGTTGTGGCGGTGAAGGCTGCGGTGGTGGAACACTGTGGAACACAGGGATCGAGGGAGGTGTGGGGAGCGGTTGTCCGGTAGTCTGGCACACGTACATCGTTTGCTTCCATGTAAACATTTGTGTCTGCTGCTGGACCATAATTCGGTGTTGCTCGACCATCACCCGGTGCTCGGCATCTCTGACTGCCTGCTGCTCGGCCAATTACCGCATCTCCTCCACCACCCTCCTTTGCTCCTTCAACTCCCTCTGCGTCCTCTGAAGCTCCGCTGCTAGGTTAGAGTTCCTAGAAGAAGTTCTTGACCCGCTAGAGTATTCCGAAGTATTCACTCCTTCGCCCGCCAAGCCCATTCCCCTGCAGTAGTGGATATTCTTTCCAGTCCCGCATGCATTTGCCCTGATCTGAGCCGTTATAGGGCGATCAAGCGGATCGATCTGAGAGGCATACTAGGTCACTTCTTCCTCCGAGCAGTCAGGATGGTTGTTTCGAGCTATATTCATGGTGACTTCTGTGATCGCATCCTCCACTCTCACCTAATTGAAAAGCGAATATGAATAACGTATTATTAAACAAAATAAATTAATAGAGAAAAATAGTTTTATTAACACATGAATATGTGAATTACAAAATAATGAGGCTAAAGACTTACCGCTTCTTCAGGGCACTGCGGATAGAACTTCTGATGAACAAACACCAACGGGTTGACTTCTTGTTGTTGCTGCGCCTTACCCGACCAACCCAAATAGTTGAGTGAACCTGCATGATGGGACTTGGTGTTTTTCAATATGTTCTCCCTGTTCGTCTTGGAAATAGCCTTGTTTGATAAATATATGTAAAAAAATTAGTAACTAATTATTTCAATGTGATACGATACATTAGGGTTGTAAAATATATTCAGGATGCATACCTTCGCTCTGGGGTGGTCGAAGTGGGCTACCAGCCACAGCCACTCGTACTCCCTAAATCGGAATTCGCTGGGGGTAGAACCTCGGCCTATCTCCTTGTACTGTGTGTAATGTTTTGAAAGCTCGTTCTTCCACTCTTTATACATATATTAACACCAGAAATAAATGTTAGAGATATTAAAACACTTGATAAAGTGAAAATCTAACTCGATATATACTCAAATAACTCGAATCACATCACTTGATATGTAGTTGACGCTCTGCCCACGTGTGAATAAGGCATTCATCCACGTCAAACCACAGTTGCAAGATGAATATATAAATGGTAAGATTATATATTTCTCTGGACTTAATTAATAAATGTAAAATTTACGTAATGAAAATACGATTTAACTCACACTCAGTGCATTATGCACTTGCAACTTCACGTAGCGAGGCACACACATCCCCAATCTGGCCACAACATTGAGACCTTGTCCCGCACGATGGCCCCAGCCATGCTGCCATACTTTCGCGTGGTGTCAAATGTCTCGATCACCTCACCATGATCATTAGCCCTAATGATCGTTTTCCTTCCCCCGGTGGCCTGCTCAAGATTCTTCCCGGTGCAGGGACCTCTAGTCTTTCGTTTTCCATTGCTATTAACGATATTGCCTAATAATACAATGTCAACAAATTGATATTATTAACTGACACTATTTATAGTCTTAAGTAATCAATCTTGTTAAATAAAATTTACCTGCATCGTCTGTTTGCTGGTTGTTGCACCTTGCACTCCAAAGATACACGGGGTCGAACGGGAAGAAGTTGTACGCTTCCTCCACGCTTAGGAACTCCGGCCATCCTTCAATATAAATAGGCCTCCCCCTATCATCGAATTCAGGGATCACAGGAATCTCGTCGGGCACGAAGAGACTGGACGGCGGAGATAGACGAGGCCTGGACGATGAGGCGCCAGCACCATCTTCCTCAAATGATTCCCGTGAAAGGGGAGTAGGCACCGGGCCAATGTGGGGCATTCATATGGAGGGCGTTTCTGATGCGCCCGTTGAGTGTCGCTCGCCTGACTGTCTGCTGACTGAGGGTTGCATGGATCCGGATCGTGCAGCTTCCTCCTCTTCTCATGCACGTAGCAAAATTTGTGTGCGAGCGTTCATAATTGAGCCGCTGCGCGTGTTGCTGACTGCGGCTGAGGAAGCTTGACTACTGCTCCCTTCACTGGATCTAGTCCTTCTCCGTTTGATGCCTCCAAGCCAATTTGCCGCAAAACCTCCTGCACATCCAACAATTTCATGCATACATACATAATTAAAATGCATATATACATAATTATCACAAATATCAACATCACCCAAATCGTAATTAACCAACTACATATATAATTAAAATGTATATATACATAATTATCACAAATATCAACATCACCCAAATCGTAATTAACCAACTACATATATAATTAAAATGCATATATGCATAATTATCACAAATATCAACATCACTCAAATCGTAATTAACCAACTTAATTAACCAACTACATATATAATTAAAATGCATATATACATAATTATCACAAATATCAACATCACCCAAATCGTAATTAATTAACCAACTACATGTATAATTAAAATGCATATATACATAATTATCACAAATATCAACATCACTCAAATCGTAATTAACCAACTTAATTAACCAACTACATATATATAATTAAAATTCATATATACATAATTATCAAAAACTAGAGAGAGAGAGAGAGAGAGAGAGAGAGAGAGAGAGAGAGGACCTGTCATTCTTCGGGTTGAGAGAGAGGGCGGTGCTTGGATTCCGGGGCCGGAGGTAGGGGAGGAGGTAGAGGAGGAGGGGAGGAGGAAAGGAGATTTTGGGTTTTTGGGATTTTTTTGGGTGGAGAGGGGAGGAAGGGAGGGGAGAGGGGGGAGGGGAGGAGAGATTTGAGGAGAGGAATAGCGGTTTTTGGGCGGCGAGGTGAGGAAGAGATCGATTTTTAGGGTTTTTGGGAGCTCGGTGAAGAAATGAGGGGCTGCCCGATGTGGCTGGGGATTTAAGGGACTATTACCGGCGAGTTGCTTACTAACTCGTCGGTAATACTATCACCAACCAGTTGATAAGCAACTCGTTGGTAATAGTATTACCCACGAGTTAGTGTAACTCGTTGGTAATACTATCACCAACGAGTTGCTCGTCGGTGATAGTGATTCCCATTTTCCGGCAAGTTTATACCATACATCTAATAGTCTTTTTTAATTAAGTGTTCGATCATGGTCTATTTTAATTAAGGGTTCATTAAGTATTAATTCATAAACACCGATCGATATGACGTTGGCCAAATTTTTATAATTTACGACTATAAATACGTACATGCACGTTTATATAACAAACATACATGCACGTTTATATATACTAAAATACGTACATCATTAACGTACTAAGGATGATAATCAGAATCATCTTCATCACTTGAGTCTGACTCAGTTTCATAGGTAACCTCTGGCAATATGTGCCGCTCCTCATCATCTGAATCAGCGTCTACTTCATTTGGATTAACATCGAGAAGTTCTGCTCCAGTAATTCGAACCACACTCCCAGATCTCACATTATTAAGGCGAATCGTAGATGATTCCGGAATGTCAAAAGCGTTCGGCTCTTGGTATGCCGTAACTTCTTCATCATCTGCAGTCTCACCAAGTGTAGCAGCACTGTATATGTTTCTATGAGCAACATGGTTAACCACCTTCAACGGGACTTTGTTCGGAAGATCGTCAAGGTAAAACACTTGTTTTACTGATGTGGCAAGAACGAAAGGGTCTTCTTTATACCAGCTTGTAGCAGTATTCACCGAAAATATTCCGTACTGATCGCTCCTTGTGTTCTCCGGGCTAGTATCAAACCATCTACACTTGAACAAGTGCACTTTCATGCGGTTCCTATAAATTAGTTTAACAACTGAATGAAGGACACTGTAATAGTCAACGCCATTCTGCCCACTATGGACCATCACCCCACAATTCTGTGTTTTCAATCGGTCGTCTCTATTTTCACATATAAATTTCATGCCATTGACCTGACACATCGAGTAAACTTTTGAAGCTATCGGTTTCATCGCCAAGACCCTCAATTCGTTTGACCATTCTGGGTAACCATCATTTTCTACATGGTTCATCTGAAAAAGATAAGAAACCACATACACCATAAATTATGAACATAGCAAAAGAAAACCACGTACACATATGCTATATAAGGATATAAAAAATATATATATACACATATACCCTTACCCATTGACTAAAGTAGTTTGCAAACGCCCTGTTGTGATAATCAACATTTCTGGCAATAGCAGGGCAGTGAAGATGATAGTTTTTCCAATATTGAACTTCTGGACAGTTAATCAGTACCGACCAGTGAGCAATGGTTACCTCATTTCCATCCAACTTGTACGACTTTGGCAAGCTTCCATGTACTACCACGTCATTGGAGATGATAGAAAGGTTGAACTTGGGTTCATCTATCGGCATATGCTGTTGGGGGTCCTCCAGCGCTCCCAAATACAAGTTGGTGTACGTTACACACTCGTGCGCAAGATATGCTTCAGCGATACACCCTTCAGGTGTAGATTTATTCTTCACATGGTCCTTGTAGGCTCCCAATTGTCTACAAGTTAACAAGTGCATGTTATGATACTTAAAAAATAAGAATTTACATATAAAAACAGAGGCAAACACAAATGTATGAATCATTTGTACCTTTCCATGGGATACATCAAAGTGTAGTGTACCGAACCTGTAAGCAATAATTGTTCGAGAAGATGGATCATCAGGTGAGGCATGATGTCGAAAAAATTTGGGGGAAATATCCTCTCAAGCTTGCACATGATAAAAATGATGTCATCTTGCATCTCCGTAAGATCTGATTTTTTAACTTCCCTAGTGCATAACTTCTGAAAGAATCTTGACAAGGCCACCAACGGTTCCACCACCTCTTTGGGCAGGTACCCTCGAATGAAAATAGGGAAAATGTGTTGAAGCAGTACACGGTAGTCATGACTCTTTAATCCGTACATCTTATTGTCCCGGAAGTTAACACACCTGCTTATATTTCCTGCATAGCCATAAGGATACCTGCATATATAGCCATAAGCAACAATTATATTTCTTGCATATAACCATAAGTAAAAATTATATTAATTTCCTGCATAGCCATAAGAATACCTGACATTACTCATCCACCCAAAAATTTCATGCTTCTGCTTCGGCTTGACGGTGTAAGGAGCTTGATGCATTTTTTTCTTACCATCTCTTAACCACAAATGTTTCCGCAGTCCCATAGCTTTCAGATCAATGCGTGCCTTAGGGATGCCTTTTGTTTTCCCCTCCAAATTAAGAACTGTGCCCACCACACTTTCACACACATTCTTCTCTATGTGCATGACATCTAGGTAGTGTCTGATAGGCAACCTGGGCCAGTAGGGGAGTTCCCAGAATATGCTCTTGTGTGTCCAAAACTTATACCTTTCGGGCTTGTCTGGAATTGACGCCACTATCTCAGGATGATTGCTCAGCTGGCCAAAATCATATTCATTCAACACTTCCAAAATTGCATCCCCTGTCCATCGCCTAGGTGCCACACCTGTTTCCACAGTCTCATCAAAAGTGTCTTGATCCTGCCTAAATGGGTGATCATATGGAAGCCAACAACGGTGCCGCATCTGAACAATTTTACTGCAATGAGGACTGCAATAATCAACAGTCATGCACTCTTAACAAGCCCTGTAACCCCTGGTAACGTTGCCTGACAACATACCGCGGGCAGGAAAATCACTGATGGTGCCAACAAGCATGGCATGCATCTGGAACATCTCATTTTTGAACCTATCGTAAGTGGGGTGGCCACACTCACTCAGGTACTTAAGCTCCTCAATCAAAGACCTCAAATACACATCGAGACACATTCCTGGATAACCCGGGCCCGGAATTAACAGAGTGAGCATATTGTATTCCTTCTTCATGCACATCCATGGTGGAAGGTTTTATGGTACCAAAATAACTGGTCATATACTGTATTGAAGACTCATGTTGCCAAAAGGGTTGAATCCATCAGATGAGAGCCCTAGCCAAACATTTCGGACCTCTGCTGCAAAATGATCAAACTCCCTGACCATGTGCTTCCAAGCCTCTCCGTCGGCAGGGTGTATAAAGGTGTCATCGTCAGGCAAATTCCTCTCAGCCCACCATCTCATAGCTTCGGCCGTGAAAGCACACATGAACAACCGCTCCAGCCTATCAATCAGCGGGAAATATCGAAGTATCTTCACAGCTTTCTTGTTGCCTGCAGGAGTCAACTTATACATTTCTGTAAAACATACCGGGCAGGCTTCAAGGTCTTCAAGATCTTTTCCCCAGAAGAGAATACAATCATATTTGCATGCATGGATTTTGATGTAGGAAAACCCAAGATCTTTCAGGATATGTCGCACCTTATGATGAGTGGTAGGAAGATGATGACCGGGTGGCAGTAGCGAAGCAGTCCACTTCAGCCAAGAATCAACAGCTTTGACAGGCATTTTGTTCTCCATTTTGAGCTGCATCACTCCCATGACACTTCCAAGAACAGTCTTACTACAACCGTCATACAACGGAGTCTGTTGCAATGCAATCAGGTTGTTGTACTTGTCTATACCACTTGTGTTGACATGAGCTCCAGGTAATGGCTCGACTGGCTCAATATCGGGGAAACCCTGCACGACGGGAGAGACATTTGGTGCTTGATCAACAAATACACCGCTCTCATGAGGAAACATATCATTGATTAACATCGATGTTGGATCATAGGATGGACTGGCCCTCTCAGCAAATTGTCCATGATCATGCGGACCCGCTAACGATGTTTCACCGTGATAAATCCAACAAGTGTACTTATCCCAAAACCCGTATTTACTCAGGTGCTTCTGGACTTTATCAATGGGAAAACAAAATCGATCGCTGCGACACTTAAATTCTTTACACGGGTAATAATGAAGTGTAGTGTCTCCACAATTAGCCTTCACAAAATCCACAAAACTCTTAATTCCATGGTGATATCTCGCATCCCATCTTTCAAGGCTCATCCAACTCTTGTCCATCCTGAAAATTCTAACATTACGTACTATAAATATATATATATACACATTCACTACTAATTAATTAAAAAATCATCATTAATTACATTCATCCGATTAATTAACAAAAGTTGACCCATGCATATAAAAATATATATATATACCAACAATTCACAATTACAAATTAACATGTATATATATACACATATTAACAATTAATCACAAAATAAATTTATATACATATATATATACACAAACATGTTTTCATCGAAATAATCTCAAATCAACTCAAAATCAACAGTCAATCACTCGAAATCAACAATATATCCACTATATTTGCATAACAAACCATTAATCGATATCTCAACTCTAAATCAACACATGCATATATATAGCTAAATCAACACACATATACATCGATCTACATATATATACATGCATACGTACCTAGCTAGCTATATAGCTTCCCGAGCGGGTTTTGGACGCCTTTTGACAATACCCAAGGATTTCAGAGCGTTTTCCTTCTTTCTCACCGGATTTTTGTAAAATGAATGAGCTGCTGCGGAGTAGATCTGATATAAGAGTTATTGTTAGCGATATTCTGGCCAAATATCGCCGAAAATAAAGTGAAATTATTGCCGGCGATATTCTCCGTCGCCGGCAATAATTTATCATTATTACCGACGATATTTCGGCCAAAATATCGTCAGTAATGGTGGGAAATTATTCCCGACGATATTCTCCGTCGCCGGCAATAATTTCCCACTATTGCCGGCGATTTTGGGAAATTATTGCCGGCGATGGTCCATCTCGCCGACAATGCTTATTATTGCCGACGATATTCTATATCGACGACCTTTCTTTGACGTAATCGTCGGCAATACTGAAAAATGTGGTAGTGTATGTATAGTAATTTGCATGCTTAATTAATTCCACGCTCGATCTATCTATCTACCTACCCAATTAGTCTTGTACGTGTATGTCATTTTTGCAGGTGGGAATCTTCGTTGTCTTTTCGAAAATGAAGGGGCCTAGATGTTTGAAATCAAGGAAGGTTTTGGACACTCTTGTTTTGTTGCAATTTGTCCCACGAGTTCTTCCCATTTACTTATTATGCAAAGAACGTAAGAAGACTTTGAATAAAGCAAGCATGTGGACTAAAGGTGTTTTCAATTTCTTTCTATACATCCTTGCCAGTCATGTAAGTTACTAGTTCTCTTACTCAATATCGGTGCTAGCTATTGTAGCAATTATGAAGCTCAATACATAATTGATAGTGTTAGACCAAAATTACATATTTCACTTATAATTAAATTTCCATTTATGGTTGTAAAATAAGTATGTATTTATTTTCGATGACGTTTTAGTTCATTAGTAGTAATTACTTAATTAATGTAAATTGCTGTATGACATTTTACACATAAATTTGATGATTGATTATTCAGGTACTCGGAGCTCTTTGGTACTTTTTCACGATTCAACGAGAGATGGATTGCTGGCATCTTGTTTGCCGAGGTCATCAAGGATGTGAACCTCGTACATTTAGTTGTAACGAGCAAAGACAGAAGTTAAGAGAGAGTGATATGACATTGTTGAACACTAAGTGCCCGATAAAGCTACCAAATCCAACGCAGAGAGCTCCCTTTGATTTTGGTATATTTGCTGATGCCCTTGACTCTGATATAGTGCAGTCGACTGACTTCCCCCAAAAGTTCTTGAATTGTTTCTGGTGGGGGCTGAGAAATATAAGGTAATGTTGCCTTAACTCTATGTTTTTGTTTGCCGGAATAGTGTTTTGCCGTAGGTTCTGGTGATTAATTAACTTCGTGGTGAGTTTTCTGATCAAACATGAACCCCAAATGTATGTTACAGATAGATTTAGTAAAGCTCGCAATTCTTAACTACCCTGTACAATTAGGTTGTTGAACACATTGTTTATATGTCTTCATAGTCCTAAACCCTAGTTACGTACATTAGTAGTTTTTACATGAACACGTACATATACCCTCCATGCATGCATTAAAATTTTGTTCTTATATAGTAGTAATTGCCGCAGATTTTTGTTAATTTGTGCAGCTCTCTAGGTCAAAACCTCAAGACAAGTACGTATGCATGGGAAAACCTATTTGCCGTATTCATTTCCATTATAGGCTTGCTTCTGTTTATATATCTCATCGGAAATTTGCAGGTTGGTATACATTATGTCTAATTTAGAACAACCATGATGCTCATTAACTCTCATAGCTACTTTTGTTTTGGAAATGTTGTAGACATATTTGCAGTTTTCGACAACAAGATCAGAAAAGCTTAGAAGAAAGATGAAAACGAAAAATTTAGAGGTCGAGTTGTGGCTATCTAGGAAAGGCTTGCCTAGCAATCTGAAGGAAGTCCTCATGCATTTCATACAACAAAAACTTGAAGAGAACAAAGATGTCCACGTTGATAACATCCTCAATGTTCTTCCATCACCACATCGTAAATACATCAAGCGTTATCTTCAATTGGCTACCTTGAAGAAAGTAAGCATTTACTTTGTGATTGATCAACTGATAATAGTGGAAAGATATGAGATAAAATTTAAGAACATTAATGTTTATTAGGTTCCAATGCTTCAAACTATGGGGGTAAAACTGTTGAAAGGAATTTCCGAGAGCCTGGATCCAGTGGAGTATAAAGAGGACAGTTGCATTATCGAAGAAGGTAGTCGACTCAATAAGATGGTTTTCATCACACATGGCAGTGTGCACACCTACAAGACAAATGGTAAAGGTGGAAAGATTGGTTCCGAGTTTCTTGAGAAAGGGGACTACTATGGAGCAGATGAACTTCTAGATTGGGCATCAAATTTCATCTCTTTCGACAAATTACCTATCTCGACAAGAATGGTTAAGCCTGTCACGAAAGTTGAAACCTTTGAACTAAGCGCAGACGACTTGAAGAGTCTAGCCATTAAGTACTGGTGGAATTTCACCAAGAAAAAGGACTTAATCAAATTCCGCGACCGATCTATGTTGGAGGAGTTTGCCGTGTATTCGATAGAGAAAGAAATCCGTCGTCGCAGGCAAGGCAAAAAGAAGCATAGTATTAGGTCTCTAAATAGGTTGGATGCTCAGGGTGGTAGTGCAAGTCAGAAACTGCAGAAGGTCATCAGTACGTTCATGCGGGATCAGTTACCGTCTCCTGTTGGTGCTCTTAAAGATTACTAGCTAGCTAATTAGATCATTTAATTACTTTTTGTTGGGAATTGAAAAAGTCATAAAACCAAGACATATATGTCACAAACCCTGCGCTTTTATCAACTTAGGGCTACATGCCTTCATACTTTCTGTATAGCTTATGAAATTCGATGGATAAGAGCTAGCCCAAACCTATACCAATTCAGTCTCCAAGGATTCAAACTTTAAAGTGTTCATTGGTCTCTCATCCTTAGCTAGCTAGTTGCTGAAAGGAAAGAGTCGGTTAGGGTTGAAGATAATTAAGATGAAAGCATGCAACGTGCTTTACTTGGTCGATTGATCTTATTGGCATTGTTCAGTGGTAGGCAGCTTGCATGGTAGCAATATATAGACACATACATGATCTGCATGTAATGTAAACAGAAAGACAAGACTCCAAGTCGTCCAAGATATATGGCGATCGGTCCTACAGTGCGGAAATGAAATTTGCTAGCAATATATATATATATATATATATGTATATATACACACACACACGATCTCTATAATGTAAACAAAAAGACCAAGACTCCAAGTAGTCCAAGGTGGCGATCGAGACCCATGCATCATGCATGGTCCGATACGGGAATGAAATTTGCTCACCAACCCTATTATGAATGGGAGTGTCAGCTGCATGGATCGAGTAGAAAGGGAGCCTGCAGTCGATTCTCAATTCACTATCAGTATTTAATCGTCTACAGTCACACAATTAATATATACCAATATATGTAGCTAATTAATGGCAAGAAGCTAACGGTTCCAGCCAACCTAGCTCTGTTTTGTTCAGCAAATAATTACGTACGAGACCCAGTCGATCTATTACCCGACGACATTGACTTTACATAAAATGCATGTGAATCTAATGCATCATATATAGTACTAGGAGGAAAGTCCGCGGCTGAGGCGCGGGTGGAAACAATTTTAACGTGAAAATATACATTTATTATTCATATTACAAATTAACATAAATGTGAGGAATTAATTATATAATGGAATATATAAAATAGTTAATCTCCAGATCAAGATCAGATTCTTGATCACAACATTAACTGATTATTTGCATTTAGAATAACAAACCTGGCTGTACAAATATCATTTAACTAAGCAAGATAAGTAATTGAAGAAGCTAGCTGCCGTACTCCACAAACTTCCTATGCAATATAGCCTCATTTCCAGCAAAAGTCAATTCCTCATCGTATTTACACTAAGACTGAGAGCACAAAAACATATGACAGTAAATAAAAAGACCAACTAATCAAGTCTTTTTATGCATGTACTAAAACATATTATTGATATGGCCATAGATAATTCCTAATCCTTTTTTTATTATTGTCATATTAGTTTTGTCAGTAAGGCAGATATGCAAGTTCACCTATCTTTTCTTTTTCTTAACATATAATTATACCAGCATCACAAATCAAGAAAAAAAGGCTGAAAATTTATCCATTTGGCTTATAAGTTTCACATCGTTGGGTAGTGTATATAGGTAATGTACCTGCCAGTTTTCTAGCAGTCCTCATGTTGTTGAACTGCATCCGTTGTTGTCACTGAAAATATAGAGCATCTTGATTTATCATATGGTTATTATGGTTACAAAGCACAAAAGGAATGTATTTGAGAGATGTATTCTTACTGATTCCCCTACTTTGTGATTCCATCTAGGAACAGTTTTATTGCAGCACTCTTGTTTCCGCCTCTCTTTGGAGCAAGCCCTTTTTCAGGAGTTTCTAATATGGGTTCTTCGGGTTCAGGTTCATTCTGAAGTTGTTTCTTTGTGGCTGCTTTCTTGTTAGTAGCATGATTTTCGCAGGTGCCTCTCAGAAAAAACTGTCCATGTTGGTTGACGTTTATCTCAAATAGGAATTCTCCTCCAATCTTGGAACTAATCTCAGGAGGGAGGGCTGATTCGGTAGGGTAGAATCTCTTTTTCAGCAAGTCCTCACAGGTTGCATGAAAAAAATCATCTGCTGCTTTTCCCATAAAAGTGATACTTGTCTGGTCTTGTTCATCTTCAATAATCATGAAGGCCCTGTAACTGCATGATAGAGTCATATATGTATATCAGTAAGCCAAAGCAAGCAACATTTATGTGGAAATGAAACAGGATTAGGTGCAACTGTGCATAGTAGTGAAGGAACATACCAACCTTTTTTGGGTTTATTCTGTCCATGAATAGAACAGAAATAATCATCTTCATGCTCTTCATTCTTGATCATAACCTTATAATACTTGTCGTGGGAACAGGAGTTGTACTACCATCCTTTTTCAACAAAAAATCTTGCCAAAACTGCTGCACAGTAGACTGATTTGGACTGAAAAGAAGGCAAACTGATCAGAAACATTGTTGTATATAAATGTTGACTATATGAAGACTGATTTACACCACAGGTGGTTACATTTACTGATGTGATTTACAGCACAGGTGGTTATATAAAGACTATATAAAAAGAAGTCAAACTGATCAGAAAAATAGCATATACTAATGTAAACAGGCGGTTAACCCTAAACCTTGATTGATTATATACTGGTCTTCCAACTCAATTGTGAAAATTAAAACAGAAGACACTAAGCATCAAGTTAAGGTTGTGCTCATATTGTGTTAACTCTTTAAAAAGCTTATAATTAAGCTCTAATACAATCAACTTTTCCTACAGCGAAGCAACTATAACATATATCAGCAAGCGATAAACATTGTACATACTTTATGCATCTAACTCCTGTTTGTAACAGTGGTTCTTTGTTTTATTTCTTCCAGTGATATGATACCCATGGTTGTTAAAATTTCAATTCTAGTAAGTGGTAACATGTCAACCTTCCACTTTAGGGCATGCATGAAAAAAGATCCAGTATATCTAACCAGTAACCCCTTTGCTATGATCAACAATAGGCTGGAACTAATTTGAAACTGATTTTGTCAGAAGTCAATTATATTAATCAGACAACATCCAAATAGGTTCAAAATGTGGTCATGACTGAAAATAATTCTGGGGCTGTTCAAATCGATTAAGGACAATGTGAACCATAATTCCTGGTTTTTGTAATGCTGAACATGTATTCAGGTATTAGACATCTAACTTTTGAAGAGATAGGGATCGCTATGTACATGCCTCGTTTACAGATGGTTCACAAAGAGGGAAAGTATTTAGAATAAACTGCATAGCTTAAGCTCCATAGCATAGGCTAATGGAATCACACCAAAACACTCACATAAACACTATGACCTTACCACTTAAACTCATTTGGTATAGTAACTGAACTCGGACATACACAACAACCAATCATATATGAGATAATAGTTTGCACATAAAAAGGATAACACATAAATGAAGCTTAACACAGAAATGCAGACATATCAGATTAAACACAATTGAACTGATTTGGGAAACTAACTCAGAACCACTAATAACAATTATTCATATTAAGGATTAGAGCCATCAGACCTTGCATTTATTAGCAAAAGATCAATTCAAAGATTCAAGGCAAACACAGTATTCTTACGGTGACGTGTGACCCTACAATAAATCATAATCCAGAAGAAGAAAACAAATTCTAATCGCTTTTAAGAGCTTGGTATACAACAAAGTAGCAAAGATACCAGTTTTCATATATAGCTCAGTAAAGTGAACAACTTTTGAAAGGTAAAGCAACTCAAAGATGACACATAGAATTAAAGCTGGGAACTTGCAAATTGAAAGAGAAGTTGCTTGATGACATACTGCGTGTATTGTGGGATCCAAAGTTTTCAGTTCAGCGACAGTCTTCATGTTTGTTTCATTGATTTCTCCCGACAATGTCATTTTTGAGTGTGCAGTAGAGACACTGAGCTTGTCACTTGTTCTTGAGAACCTGACATAAAAGAAAACTGTCATTAAAAGGCCAGGTAGGTGGCATTACTTCATAAAAAGTCATCAAATTCAACAGGAAAATTGCATAGTACAGAAGATGATTGAGCTGAAGTTTAAAGAACCGAAGTTTTTAATTCAAAGTTGCAACGCATTCATAGCAACTGCAATTTCAATGTTATTTATTCCCTAAAGGCATACATAGCAACTGCTCCCATCGAGGCAGGAGAATAATTATGCATCCAATGTTATTTATTCTATTTGTGAGTCAGATTAATAGACATCTAAGAGACTTAAACTACTGGCAGGGAACCTTCGAAGACATGCCAAAAATGTGAAAACGGATCTGTAATAACCTTTCACCTATGTTTACTGTTGCTTAATTGGGGAAATCATGCACATATCTAATCATTTTTCAATCATGCAATGTAAATGAAATTGGTACGTCTGTTTACATCATGATGATTAGTGATTATATCATATGATACTTACTCAGTTCTATATTTGTCTGTTTGCTCGATCTGTGGATTGAGAACAATGCATGTATGATTTGTACTGGATGCTCCCACATACCCTGAGACAACATCAAAAAGCATATTTAGGTTAATCTTCCTTCAGTGAAACTCTCTGTATTAAGCTAAAACAACATAAATACTATGCTACAGATTGTGAATGACACTGAATTCCCATAAATTTTTCAAATAACAAATAGCATGAAAACAAATCATGATGGATAAGTCAATTACAATACCTTCATACTTTGTTATCCGCATTGCAGTGAAGGCTGCGAGCACGGGTTCAAGAGACTCACTGATTTCTTGGATAGAAAATGATCCTGCCACATCTCCCTACAATGTGATTTTTATTTCCTCTCTCCTCTACATCCAGTATGTAACATCAGTGAAAGCAATATTAGCAATAAATATGAATTGATAGAAGTGGTCATGGATCAATTATATCGTAAAAAATGATATTTGATCGGCATACAAATTAAAGTGTATGGCCAAAAGTCTGCAAAAAAATATACCATATAAACATGAACTTAATATCAGTTCTTGTCTGCTTCCTTTTTGAGTTCCTCACTCCGACTTCTATCAGTTCTTTCACAGCTTTGATGCATCCGTACAAATCTTGTAGTTGTTGGAGCAAAAATGTCAGTATCATGTTATGAAATTTATATAATTACAACACACACACACACACACACATATTTGGCAACTCACCGGTAAGCAGGGTTTGGTGTTCTGCCTCTTACTGCAGCTGAGTAAATTCAATGAATTTGAAAGCATATGTTGGAAATTGTGGGCATTTCTTGTTTGACATCATTGAACTCAGTTTTTGTAGTGAAGGTCAGGATGATTTCACGTTGGCAAACTCTCTATTTGGCAGCATCTCTCTTTGAACCAAACCAACGAATGTCATATACTTGTCCCACTGTCATCAGTTTCGGCACATGTCCATAATAACATTCATCAATCATAGCATGGATTGATGAACCCTGCAGACAGCCAAACAATAAATATGCAGAATTCTAAAATCAGCTTAGAAAGAAAAAGTAGTTGTGACAACAAAAACTGTTAGAAAGCAGCAATTATAATTTATATCTAAGGCGTATATAGCAAATAAAATTTCATTTCACCTCTTCATCCACCAAGAGATAATGGAGTCCATCATATTCAAGACTTTCAAACAGTCGAGGTCTCCATTCTAGAGCAACATGTGCCCTAATAGCCATGCCAATTGTGAATGACTTGATGTTCCTAATCAAGTTTGTCATTTCTGCTGAATCTAGGGAAAAAAGAAGTCCATTATAAATGCCGGTATAAGTGCCATATATGCTGCAAGACTGTAACAACACAATAACTAACAAAAAAGATGTGATATATTGACAATATAAATGTGCAACATCCATTGATTCCTTGATCGATGTCAGTATAGAAAATTACGGTCAATCACCATCGGAAGACTATAAGTACATACATTAAAGCACAAATATATCACATCCTCAGTCTGATGATCATCTGCTAGGTCCGGAAAGGAAAGAGTGTTGCATTGGTCAGTGGTATAATATCTGGGAAAGACGGATAAGATAGACCCATGCATGCATGGAAGTACGGCTGACATGCACAGGTTCACGCTGAACCTGGTGAAATGCTCTGTCAAAACGAGGGGTCTCATCGATCTGTAAAAACAGGCCACACTCTTTGTTGAAGTGTTAAAAGTACTTAGGAAACATATATATCCACAAGAAAACTTTACCAAACGTAGAAACATGGAGTTCACATCAAACTATTGCATGTCATTTCTCAACTGTACGTTGAAATTAACCAGTATTTGAGATCATTTCATATTTCCCTACGTACTCCGATCCGCTACTCGTAATTATTGGAAGCTATTGTTGATGAGGATTTCTCATCCTCTAATTGCCTTGGTAGGGCTGAAAACAAATATATCAAACTAAGCAACGTACTTGGTCGATATTTTTGGCATTGGTCATCGGTCATTGCCTCAGTGATACCAACAGATAAAAAGGAAAGACGAAGCACTAAGCAGTCTTTAGTTTCCTACCACTCAGGCGCACTCTTATCAAATAATGGAACCATCGTCGATCACCAAAAACAAAATAAAAAAGGAAATCATTGTAGCAATGAAACATATATCCACAAGACAAATTTTACCATATTATACTGCATGTCAAAATCGTCTAACCACTTATGGAATTCAGCTGATTCTGAATCATGGTTTCAAAGAGACTCGATCAGTTGTTCAAAAACTCGATCCTCGTTAGTTAGTAAGCTAGCTTCATAGTTCATATTTGAGTAAGTTATGGCCGATTCTGAAGTAGCTCTAGATGTGGATCACTTGCAAGCACAGAAAGCACAGAGGTTTTTTATATATATATATATATATATATATTACTTCTTTAATTAAACTTCGAGATCGTGTTAAAATAACTATATATGTGACGACCCAGAACAGAATTAGCAGTGGAATCAGTGTGATCGATGAGCTTGCGCGTAGTCGCAGAGTTGCGACAGCTGTTTTAATCGCCGACGCTTCTTAACGACTAAATTATTGGCCGAGAATTCGAGCTGGGTCTCTTCTTGAGAGTCGTTCTATGTGTGATTACGATTTCGTGGGCGGTTCCGGATCGTTATTTGGACGACCGAGGAATTATATGAATATTTGAAGTTTCGACAGAAACGGATTTAAATGGCAGGTTTGTTCGCGACTAAATTATCGGACGAGAATTTGGTTTTGGTTTCTTCACGGAAGTTGTTCAGAATTTAATTTCAAGTTCGTAGGAACTTTCGGAACATTTTTCCGAATTACGAAGATTAAGTTGTGATTATTTCCGATTGTTGGTTATTATGTCAATTTAATATGTGTTGGTGTGAACCGTTGACTTTTTATCCGATTGGCCTATGTGTTTGACTTAGGGTGATTATTGAAGAATATGTTAAGACGAGTTTGTGGCCGCGAGAATCATCGGAATCGGAATTACGACGAGAAAGTTACGCGTGTTTAAAGTTCGTCGAAATGGATAATTACGAAGTTTCCTAATCGGGAAAGCTATAAATAGTAACTTGCTCCTTTGGGAAAGTCAAAGAATACCATTAAATGAGTTGACCAAGTTGACCGAGTCAACTCGGTGGGAGGAGGAGGCCGACGTGCTCCACGGCGGTGATGTCGCCGTCCGGCCACCACGGAGCTCGGCTCCGGTCCCGTTCACCTCGCCCCGATGTCCCGAGTCCCCTTCCGGCCACCCCTCACCGCGAGGGTGGCGGTAGAGAGGAGGAATTCCGATCAAAAAAGGGGAGAATTTGAGTGATTTCGGGTTCATGGTTTTTGGCCGAATTGAGCTGAAATTTTTAGTGGGCTTTGAAGCTCTCCTCACCTACATGCTACCCTGTAAGTTTGGTGATCTAATTTTGCTTGAGCATGGAGAATTTTGGATTTGAAATTTTGTGTACAATTCGGTTTATCATGAAATTTGATGAGTTAGAGTGAGAATTGGCCTTTGTTGTAGTTGACAAAGTTGCTCAGTGGATGATTTTGCATGGAATGGGGGTTGCTCCGCCGGAAAATTTTCAAGTCGGAGGTGGCGCCGCCGTCGGCGGCGGTCAACGGTCAACAGCAGTCAACTTTGACTTTTTTGGAGTTTTCGACGAGTTGCATGTCATTTTACTCGAAATCGCGCCCCGATCGCAGTGGGGAGGTTTGTTTTTCGAGTTGAGCGTCCGAAATTACAGCGAGGTATTGTGGTATGATTTCCGGATTTTCGACAGTTGTCGTGATTGGATTACGTGTTTCCGAGAACGGTGGTTTCTCGTGGTTTGATTTGTATTGTCGAATTATGTTTGTGAGAATTGGATATTGTGATTATTCAGGTGTTCGTGATCGTTCGTTTGGCGAGGGACTTTCCGCCGGATCACAGGTTAACGCGATACGCGTTACGCTAGTATGTGAGTGGACAAGTTTATATTTTCACAGTTGATTTGCGAGTTCGTGGATTTTATGATTTCCGTATTTATTTTATACGATGATTGAGATATATGTTATTTTCGGAGGTGTTATTATGTGTTTATTGGTGATGGCATTTATTGCATCGATGCTACCAGAGTTGAGAGATTCCTCTGGCCCAGAGTTGAGAGATTCCTCTGGCCCAGAGTTGAGAGATTCCTCTGAAGCAGGGTTGAGAGATTCCCCTGAGTGCCGCCGGGGTTGAGAGATTCCCCTGGCCTTTCACCGTCAGGTTTGAGCGATTCACCTGACGTCGGGCTTGAGAGATTCGCCCGACAACCTCCATATATATATGTGTTGTTGTGTTTTCCAAACTCGCACTATTTTACATTGAGTGTGTATATAAACTGGTGAAAGGCATATGTTTATTTTCGTCCACTCACTCTAACGTTTTTATTTGCCTTTCCCCTGGGCTTTTCGGTTTCCGTGCCCAGTTTGCAGTTCAGGCTCTGGTGTCGCACGTCGTGGTCGGAAGCATAGTGCTCGAGCTACCTTGTTTCGTCCAGTAGGTTTATTGTTCTACCTACTGTTGTATACGTATATAATTATGTGTTAGAGGTCGCTCTGAGTTTCCTGTTGAATGTGTTATACGATTTTACCCGGATTTCAGTAAAGTATATATTATATGTATTGTTTACTTTACTGTTGTTATATTGAGAAATCCGGATGGTATTGGTGCCCACGGTTTGCTTTTTGTGGCATAGGATGAAGTGTATTTTCCGCGTGCAGGTAATGGTAATTCCACGCTAGTAACGAAACTCTGCCCAAATTTCGAAAAGTTTTTGTTGGTTCGTGTTTTCGAAGGGATTTGATTCCGATTTAGGAAGCTAAATCGGGGTTGGGTCCTTTCAATATATGCTATAATTGTTGAATATTTAAGATTTCTAGTGTAATTAAAATTGATTTATTCATTATTGTAGATATCTTTTTCTATTAAGAATCTATCATGTAAGTTATATATAAACCCAATTCGAGAATGAATGAAAGAAGATTCTACCCTAAACACTTTTACATATATACTTTTTTACTTGGCATCAGAGCCAACCCTGTAGACCTACTGACAAAATTTTATTTTTTGTCACCCACTACACCTTAATTCTGCTGTCATGGCTGAAGGATCTGACTCTGCTGTGATTTCTTTTCCTCTACCTCCACCTACATCTACATCTATCCATTACCATTAGGAAAACTCTTCTTTTCCCATTGGAGTTCTCCTTAATAACACCAATTACTCTACTTGGGCTCCTACAATGCAGATGCGCATTGGAGGTCGGAACAAACTTAGTTTTCTTACTGGTCTCTCGGTTGCTCCGCCTTCTGGAACCCCTGAACATACTACTTGGGAAACTGATAATAAAAAGGTGAAGAGTTGGCTGATCGATAACATGTCTCCTGGTATCATTCAGTGTTATCTCCGTCTCAAGACCGCTGCTGAAATTTGGAAGGCCTTACAAATGACCTACTATGATGATCATGATTTTACCTGGATCTATGAGTTACACCGCCTCTGCTTTACTACCAAACAAGCAGGTTGGTCTCTGTCTATTTACTATAATAAGTTGGTAGCTTGGCTCGAGGAATTGGATCAACTTGGGATGTCTTTCTCTGACAACGTGACTGAAATTGTTCAAGACACAAATTACAGATCTATGCTGCGGATTCACGTGTTCTTGGGCAGTCTAGATCCTGAATTTGAGCAAATTCGAGGGGAGCTTCTCCGTCGGAAGGAGTTGTCGAGTCTTGACCGGATCTATGCTCGTGTTCCACATGCTCACACCGACTTTCTTACATATTCTAATGGGCCGAGTCAGCCTGCCGTCATGACCACCATTATCTCTACACCACCACCACCGGCGCCGGTTTCTGATGCTCAGGCTGCTGGGGCTCAATGCCGTGTTTCTTCTACCTCCCGTTCTGTGCCCTCTCGGTTTGTCCTCCCTCCCAACCCATATGCCAACTCTGTCTTCCCATTGTGCAAGGATGAGGGTCACTGTCTGGACAATTGTTTTTCCAAGATTGGTTATCCTTAGTGGTGGGGACCTCACCCATGCAAGACTCTTACTCCCACCGGTGCCTCTGCCAATATCGTTCGGTCAGGTATGTCTGGTAAGGCTTCTCTTGCTACATCTTGTGGGAATAATGCTTGGATAATTGATACCGGTGCATCAGATCATATGACTAATACCCCTAGCTTAGTTCAATCTCTTCACCCCCTCTGCTTTACATAGTGTCTCTACGGCTAATGGTTCTCCTTCTTCTGTTGTTGGTGAAGGCTCTGTTGCTCTCTCTCTTACCCTCACTATTGATTCTGTCTTAGTAGTCCCCGCTCTAACATATAATGTCTTGTCCGTTAGCCAAATTACTATGACACTTTCTTGTTCTGTCATGTTTTATCCGAATTATTGTGTTTTTCAGGACATCCTAACATGACAGATTTTTGGCTATGGAACTAGACGAGAGAAGCTGTACTATCTTGATTTAACATCCTCTGGAGAGAGCAGTTGAGTCAAGCCAACAATGTTAGCAGTTTGAATAAAGCCAAGGAGACCGTTTGGTTATGGCATCGTTGTTTGAGTCATCTTTCTTTTGGTTATCTTAGGAAGTTACAACCCCATCTATTTTTGGGTTTTGATGAGTCTAAATTTCAATGTGATGTTTATGAACTGGCCAAGAGCCACCGTGTTTCCTATTCTCCGAGTTTAAATAAATGCTATATTCCCTTTATGAAAATTCATTATGATGTTTGGGGTCCTGCTAGAATCTCTACACCTACTAGGGCTCGTTACTTTGTTACTTTTATTGATGAATGTACCAGGATGACATGAGTACCGTTACTGACAAGCAAGAGTGATGTTTTCTCTCACTTCACTGAGTTTCATAAGATGGTGATGACACAATTCCAGCAACCTATTCGTGTTCTTCAATCTGACAATAGAGGTGAGTATGTTAATGCCCCCATGGCCTCATATATGGCCTCTCATGGGATCCGTCATCAAACTTTTGTTGCCTATACTCCTCAGCAGAATGGGTTGGCAGAACGTATGAACCAGACATTACTTGAGGTTGTTCGTGCTTCATTGTTTGGCATGAATGTCCCTCGATCTTATTGGGGAGTCGTTGTTACCTCTGCCGCTTACCTGATCAACTGTACTCCCTCCCGTGTTCTTAAGTTCCAAAGTCCACTTCAAAAGTTGCAAGAATCGTTGAGTGTGCCTTCTCTGCCTAACCTCGAGACTCGCGTGTTTGGCTACACAGTTTATGTCCATGTTAATAAACAATTGCACGGCAAGCTTGATCCTTGTGCCTTGAAATTCATCTTCATTGGATATGCTTATTTTCAGAAAGGGTATCGATGTTATGATCCTCTCACCAAGAAGACTCATGTGTCCATTGATGTCTTTTTACGTGAGTCTGAACCTTTTTACTCATGGGGAGTTTCGGAGTCTTCCCTTTAGGGGGAGAGTGGCTGTGAAGGTAATACTCTTACTTTACCTAAATTTGATGAATTGAAATAGTTGAAGATGCGTTTTGTAGAATCAAGCCTTTTGAAAATACCGGATCAACAGAATTCGACCCATCGAAGAAAACGGTTCGACCGGTCGAAAATGGTACACCGAGGCGGTAGATTGACATCATCGACCGGTCGAACGATTTTTGACCAGTCAAATTTGGTACACTGGAGGGGCAGACTGACATCATCGACCGGTCAAGTAAGGATTCTCGACCCGTCGATTTTCTGGTAATTGAAGAACAGATCGACAACATCGACCGATTGAGAAATGTGGCTCGACCCGTCAAAAATACTGCCGACAGAGTTTCTTCTTCAATTTTACAACAACAAGATAGTACTGTGACTACTGCCCCCTCGTCTACATCACCAGCTGAGATCTCCGTTCAGGATGCTCCACCCAAGGTACGTAAATCTAACCGTGTCACTAAAGGAGTTCCTAAGCAACAATATAAGCCCAGTATTGTGACGACCCGAACCAGAATCAGATGTGTGTTTGGCACAATTCTCGAGATTTGGTTATAGTCGCAGTTTTACGATATTGTGTGGTTTGCCGATTCGATTCGCGACTTTATTTTCGGTCGAGAATTTGAGTTAGGTGTCTTCACGGGAGTTGTAGAGTACGTGATTTCGAGTTCGTGGACGGTTTCGGAAGATTTTTCCGATAACCGAGGAATATTTTATGATTATTTGAAGTTTCGGATTTCGACGAGTTTATCCGTTTGTTTCGAGCTTATCCGAATCACATTGTATATTCATTCCGGACTGTTGATCGACCCGAGGGACGAGTATAAATATCGAAAAGTCGAAAAATAGTCGAGAATTAGTCGGGAACTTCATTTTAGGCGTTGACCACTTGCAAATTTGTTGACTTTCCAAAATTGGAAAGCTGACCAAGGGACCGAAAGGGAAAGTTTCCATTTCGGGTCTTCACCGTCCGGCGACCGGATTCCGGCCACCAACGACTTCAACGAGGGTATGTATAGCTTCCTTGCATAATATTAAGTTGATTTGTGTTTGGATTTATGGGATTTGGTGAGGTTTGGAAGGAGTTCGGTTAAGGCCGAGATGGGGTTGTTCGGTGGTGGTGGTGGTGGTAGTTCCGGCGAGATTTGGAGGTGGGGATTAGGGGTATTCAACTCCCCTCACCTCTCTGAGTCTCGTGGTGTGAAAAATTGGGGCTGAGGATGAGTTTTGGAGGCAACCCGAATAGGTCACCGGAATATGTATTCCGATCGGATTTTGGGATAATTGGAGGACTTCCGTTTGGAATTGGTTGGTGAGGTAGAAGGGAAACTTGCTCGCCTTGATGAGACCTAGAGAACTGGAGAGTTTGGCCGTGAAACTCCACCGTTGACGGCGCGCCGCCGCCGGCGACGGCGGTCAACGGCGGTCAAAAAGTCAACTTTTCAGATTTCGATGTAATTAGTGTCATTTTTCTCGTAATCACGCCCTGGTTATCGTACGGAGGTTTTCGGGTTGATTTGGTTAGCCGATTTTCAGTCGAGGTTTCGAGTGGGGATTTCGGGATTTCCGTTATACATTTTGTACCGCATTGCATATTTCCGGGAACGGTTGGTTTCCGTGCATCCGTACAGTGTTATGGATTACGATATTGATCAGTTGTGTTTTATGAATATATTCAGGGAATCGAGATCGAGATCGGGATCGTGATCGAGCTTCTGGCGAGGGATCTTCCGCCGGTCCTCGAGATTAGCGCGAGTGCGTATTTTGCTCACCTGTGAGTGGACAATTTCTTTTCACGGAAATCTTGCGAGTCTTTTATGTGATTTATGAACTTGAGCATGCAGCATGAACATGGTTTTACGAGCATGTGTTTACGATTATACGTATACGAATGTGCATACACTTTTATATTGTTTCATGCATTCGCATCGAATTGTTCATGATTTGGTTTACACAGAGTACAGTTTGTCTATGATGTTGTATCGATACACTTGCATCCCGGCTGATCCCCGAGGATGTATGCCAGGGGAGGCTGTGACTCCTGACCCGAGGTCTTTACCGGGGGGAGGCAGACCTCTGACCTGAGGCCTTTCTGGCTAGAGTCACGTGTGGGTCTGGGATCCCGTGATTCGGACTGTACTAGCACGGTGTGTGTCCATGAGCGACCCCGTGGGATTTTTACTTGCATGCTCTGTACGCTGGAGGAGTGTGAGTTTACCTCGCGTACTTTACTATGTTTATTTACCTGGACTCGCATATGTTATTTTAAACATACATTATAACTGGTGAAAGACATTTATTTTCGTCCACTCACTCTAACGTGTTCCATGTCTTTCCCCTGGGCTTTTCGGTTTCCGTGCCCAGTTTGCAGTTCAGGTTTGGTGTTTCACGTCGCGGTTTGGAGGCTAGTGATCAGAGTCACCTGTGTTTTCCAGTAGGTTCTTGTTTCGCCTACTGATATACATATTGTATATATTTTACTCTAGAGGTCGCTCTGATACATTCTGATACATGTTGTGCGGATTTTCACGGATATACATATATACATAGTACAGTTTATCTACTGTTGTTAATTATATTGATGTTGAGAAATCCGGATGGGATTGGCGCCCACGGTTTGCTTTTTGTGGCATGGGACGAAGTGTTAATTTTTGGGTGCAGGTTATGGTAATTCAACGCTAGTAACGAAACTCTGCCCAAATTTTGAAAAATTTTTGTTGGTTCGTATTTTCGAAAGGGTTTGATTCCGGTTTAGGTAGCTGAATCGGGATTGGGTCCTTTCAAGTATAGATGCCAAATCCAAATACTTTATTGCCAACTATATTTCTAACCATAAGCTGTCTGAGTCTCATGCACTTGTTGTTAATAAATTATCTTCAGTATATGTTCCTAGCAATGTACATGATGCCTTAACAGATCCCAAGTGGAAACAAGTTATGAATGAAGAATTAGAAGCCTTGCAGAAGAATGAAACTTGGGACATGGTCCCTATGCCACTTGGTAAGAAGACTGTTGGGTGTTTACTGTGAAGCCTAAAGATGATGGGAGCATTGATCGCTACAAAACTAGGCTAGTTGCTTGAAAACGCGTAAAACATGCATCAAACATTAACACAAAGTAGACACTCAACACATATCTCACACGTATGCAATTTAAAACCCTTCTTTGTAGATGTAGCATTGATAAGTAGGTATCGTTCTTAACCAGGGATTGAGGGTACTAATGCATGACAACGTTTGTAAACATAAAATAAAAAGTATGGGGGGTGCAAAGTTGGTTTGTTTAACTAATTTCCTACGAAATATAAGAACAAAATGTGACAACCATACACAAATAGGAACCTTAGAATTCTAACATGCTTCACTCATAGACAAGCAAACAATCAAGAACCCTAAAAACCCTAAACATGCATAGTTGTCGAAAATCAATCTATATCTAATATTTACAAGATCAACTCATCAAGTTACATATCCTTTAATAACCTAACCAATTTCATGCAACCTATTTGGTCTCCAAGTCATTAGCTACGTTTTACATGCATATCTCATAATTAAGTGCCAAACTCGGGAATTGCCCGATATTCAACACATCATAATCTAAACCGGGAATTGCCCTGCATTCAAATTAAGCGTTAGGAACAAATAAGCATGAGTAACCAATTTCGAAGAACACCAAACAAGTCATACAAAACTAATTAAAATTATTTAACCAAAAGACTTCAAGAAACCAATCCATAGTAATCATAAGTTTACACAAGGAAGAATAAAGAGAAGAAGACATGGTTACACTTTTTGAGTAAGGGAATTGCCCTATACTAATCCATGCTTGATGCTTCTTCGATGGATGGAGGATGAAGACACCTTGGGATTGCCAAGCTATGTATTCGGCCCTTGAAGGATGGTGGAGGCGGTTTGTGAAGATGTGCGGTTTCCTTGGAGACTATGATGTTTTGGAGAGGCTTGAGAGGACTCTAGGACAGGGGTTCGGCTCTTTGATAAGTGATGTTTTTTTTCTTCCTCAAAGCTTTCTTTATATAGAAAATGATTTGAGAATTCTCATGTCTCTCCTCCTCCCAAGATGTGCCATCCAAACCTCTTAATTGAAAGAATAAATGTGTAGTATTATTGCAATTAAGCTCCTCCCCATGTTAATAGAAAACCGTTTCAAATAAGTATGCAATTAAGCTCCTTCATCATGCAATTAAGCTCCATTGAAAATGCAATTAACCTTCTTTAGTCTCTAATTATCCTACAATTAAAAATATAACAAAAATAAGTAAAAGCTAATAAAATTAACAAAATTAAGTAGATAACAAAGTAAAAATGTGGAGAAAATATATTAATTAATACGCCTAAAATGCGTAGATCATTGCTAAAGGTTATACCCAGAAGTATGAAGTGGATTACCAGGAGACTTTCGCACATGTTGCCAAAATTAATACTGTAAGAATTCTTATTGCTCTTGCGGCTCGTTATGATTGGCTCATATGCCAATTTGATGTGAAGAATGCCTTCTTGAATGGTGACTTAGAAGAAGAAGTATACATGGATGCTCCACCAGGAGTTAGTTGTAAACTAGGTAATGAAGGAAATGTGTGCTATTTGAAGAAATCTTTATATGACCTAAAGCAATCACCTAAAGTATGGTTTGGGCGCTTCTCCAAAGCAATGAAGAAGTTTGGATATCGTTAGTGCAATTCTGATCACACCTTGTTTGTTAAACGTAAGGATGGTAAGACTACTGCTTTGATTGTGTATGTTGATGACATGGTACTAACAGGAGATGATCCATGTGAGATGACAAATCTTCAGAAGCAGTTGTCACCAGAATTTGACATGAAGGATCTGGGAGACCTGAAATATTTTTTGGGAATTGAAGTTGCAATGTCCAAACAAGGGATTACATTGTCCCAACGAAAGTATATCTTGGATCTTCTTGCTGAGACAGGACTGTTAGATTGCAAGCCTGTTGTTACTCCTATTGAGCAGAATCACAAGTTAGATCTTTTTCCATATGAAGTTCCAACGAATAAGGCCAAGTATCAACATAAAGATAAGAGCCGGACGAGATTGTTGATCATTTAGAATTGTATTGCAATTCTGGTTACCAGTACCGAGAAAGTTACAAGTGGAGTGGAACACGAACACGATCTTCTATATAAAGAGTTAAAAATCGATTGGAAAAGGATCCTTGATCAAATACATATTTTGCTCTCAGCAAACTATCCTTCTCGTTAGAGAAAAACCTTGCAACCAACGATCAAGAGAGTTGTCACCCGAAGAGCGTGAGATTCTTGCGATTCAAGGATGCAAAAACCCTACAACCGGCGATCAAAAGGCTTGTCACCTGGAAGAGTGAGTGTTTCAAGATTCAAGGACGCAACACCCTATATTCTCAACATTGTGACAAGGAGATTACTCTGCTTTACACCAGGAGGAGTGTAGAGTATCGATTTTTGTGGCTCAGCTAGAGATACGAAAACCCTAAGTCCTAAGTCATTAGGCAAGAACGATCCATTCAGGCGAGGTTAGTGCTCTCCTCGTCTAAATCGGTTATCAAGAAGCCAGTAGCCGCTAGCTTACAAATCAACATTCTATCGCAAGACAGTGGCACGCCAGCGCACAAAGCACAATCAAGGAAAAGAGACAGTTTGTAAGGTCTTTCAAATCTGCTAGGAGATTTTGATGTTAAACATTTTGGCACACCCAGTGGGACTAGCTTTTTGTGTCTCTAAGCGATAATTGGAGACCCCTATAAAAAGGAGTACTCTTAGTGTCGCAAACACCCACAACTGAAGTACCAGGAATACACTTCTTCTAAGTGTCGTTCACTATCCGAGAAAGCGGTTGATATCATCTTCGGAACATAACATCATTCAAGTATGAACATCAACTTCTTGAGTAAAGGTGATATTAATCACCTAGGGTATGAAGAATATCGAGTGTACGCCACTAAGTGGGACATACAGCTTGAAGGTTACTTCAAATCCATCGAGCGAAGATTTGAAGAGCAAGCAGACTTGCTTGCTTCTAGTAGCGAGAAGACAAACATGGCAGTGGCCGAAATCAAAGCTCTAAGGCTGGAGTATAACAAAGGCCTAGAGGATCAGGAGCTGTTGAAGGTTCAAATAGAAACCCTTGCGGAGGGTCAATAAAGGATGCATGCGGAAATCATGCATACCCTAGACACAAACCTAATGAAGTAGGCCAAAGCGGTGGCCACGTAATTTCAGAGAATGGAGAGAGACATTTCATCCCTTACTAAGTCTATCTCCGATCTCACCAGGAGAACACGGCAAGCAGAGGCTTTCCCGGCTGCATGGGAAGATCGTTTAGAAAGGTTTATGGATGAGTGTGATATTCACATCGCCAAAGTACATGAGCCATAGGAAACTCCTTTCTCGCATGTCCAAAAAGGTGACACTAAGGCTTGGCAATGGCAAAGACATTACAAACAGATCAACTTCTAGACTTTTACAGGAGATAATGATGCCAACGTAGCAACACATTTGGCATACTTCACTCTATAGCTAGGGAAGTTTGCTCAAGACAAGGAGCTCAAATTGAGAACCTTTGGTTCATCTTTGTCTGGATCATCCCTCGTCTGGTATACAGGTCTGGAGAAGATTTCCATCACTGAGTAGGCGACCATGGAAGCGTTGTTTATAGACCATTTTAGAACAACGAGAATAGAAACTAGCATCGGAAAGCTAGCAACCTTGAGTCAATCATCATCAAAAACGCTAGTAGCTTTACTTCACCATTTCTGATCTGAGTACAACCTATGCACAACCCCGTTAAGGAAAGATACAGTTGTTGAGATGGCCATTAATGGCTTGGAAGACCAGTACTACAATTTGTTTTTCAACAACTAGTATTTCACCTTATACGAGCTTATTATGGCTGTGTCGACAGCTCATAGTGCCATGCAAGAGCGTGATAACAAACGTAACTCATTAAAGGGGACGTATGCTTCAAGGTCTTATGATAGACACAAGTCAAGGACTGTGGCTTATATATAGGACTAAGTTTAACAAGAATCAGACTCTGAAGAAGAATAAGTGGGTGTTGTCAAGTTAGCGATGAACAAAGTACTGAAACTCCACAAGCTTCAGAAAAACAAAGGTCCTATAAAGCTCTCAACAATAGCTTTTGCTAAGCCAGAATTCGAGACGTACACCTATGACGCCAACATGGCTCATGAAATACTAGACGAGCTTTTCAGTATGTGATCCGCCAGGACAAACTTCGGCCCACTTCATAGTGCTGAACAATTAAAGGGGAAGAAGTACTGTGAGTTTCACGGCACCTGGAACCATATGACTAAGGACTGTGTCATGTTGAAAGATCAAATCCAGAAGTAGATTAACGAGGGCCAGTTAACATTAGAATGAGCGTCCAGAACAGCCTCGCTAGTTAATTCTCAACCATTCTCGACACCTCAGGTTAACATGGTGAATGTCAACTGGTCGTCAACCGTTAGCTTTGTAATAGGAGAAGAGGAAGAGAATGCACAAATCCACCTGCAGTATACTTTCCCACAAGACAAGGTGGAAGAAATCGTAGGCGAAATGCAAGAGATGAAACTTATTGTCTATTCGCCAGTGTTCAAGCTAAAATATTTAAAATATAAAAGGCCAGGCGAGCATTTTTGCAGGTTTCACAACACATTTGGCCACCAAACAACAGTGTGTTCCACTTTGAAGGATAGAATTCAAGGTTTAATTGACTGGGAAGTAATCACAGTTGGCCAAGAATTTGTGGTAGAATGGCATCCTAACACACCACCACCTTTCATTACAGTTCCAGTAATTTCCCCATATCACAATGCACATGGGCCAACACGACAACGAAGAAGATCAAGGCGGAGGCCTAAGCCCAAGCGTAATATCGCATTTGTCAGACCTAGGCGAGCTAAGATCACGTATGATGCATCTAGGCGAGCATGTATTTTTGAAAAGCTGCTCCAAGCGGGTACAGCAGTGGTGCCAGATAATTGGGGAACTCCATACCCAAATCCTAAAGATGTGAAAGATCCACCTCACTGCCGATACCATAACAGATGGGGATATCACTCTACTAATGACTGCATAGAATTAATGTATAGGATTCAACAATGGATAGATGAGGGAGAAGTGCAAATTGCAACACCCACACTAAATCATGCGATCGAAGAGGCATTGATGGTTGGAATGATAGAATTGACAAAGGATAACCCAAACAAAATGAAACCAACTCTCGACCTTCAGACCAGTGGTGATGATACCTCAAGGAAACAACAAGAGAGAACATCAAAAGGAAAAGAGAAGGTCGACCCACAGGAAGAATCGCCGGTGGCTTTGTGTTTCCATTGTTGATTCTATTGCGGGCTAAAGATCACATACGAGGAATTAAAGTAAGCAGTCTAAGTCTGTTCAGAGTTGATCTCAACACCTGAACACTATTAGCCAAGTACCCCAGGGGAGCTAAGTCAAAGGAATTCCCAAGCCTTCAAGCAAAGGAGAGCTGTAGAGAAGACTGGCATATCAGAGAAATTTGAAGCAACTGCAATCGACACACTCGCCAAGCCGTATGTTCCACCAGCTTCAAGAAATATCACTAAGAAAAACGTATGGTACGTGAAGGAAAAAGATAAAACGGTAGAAGTAACTCCAAGCAGGAGACGCAACTTGCAACGACGCTTTGGAGAAGCTAAATGAGCTCTAGAAGCGTTAGAGATGGGTTTAGTGCGGGAAGAGCAATTAGTATACACCACAGAACAGTTGCAGAGGCATCGAAATGCCTTGGCAGCTAATCCCCTGGTTGTATTTGGAAAGAAATCTCGTGATCCTAAAGTTTGAGCAGCCAGGTCAAGTGTCTTCTACCGTAACCTAGAGTTATGGGCCACCATAACCTATACCTAAGGTTTCTTGCGACCCAAGGAAACACAAAACGGCCAAGCAACGTCTCCACTTTGCCGAGGAAGCTGCATAATCTATGAAGAGTCCTCAGCGAACTAAGGAGGTTTCATGGGGGTATGTCACGATAAACAAAACAAAGGGGCTTCGTTGGAGGCCAAAGTCTTTGATTGAGGAAGAAAAGAAGAAAAAGGCTAGCTTGGACAAGTCTTTACCTACCCCTGAACAGAAAAGTTCTGGTTTGTTTCAACCAACTACATTAGAACCTATACCTGAGGTTCAAATGTAGCATGTTGACACCTTAGACATTACTAATGATGCAGATATGGATGCTGAGAAGATTGAAGAAGGTGTCAAGGGCAGCAACGAGCAACTAGTAGACTATGGCGAAGACGAGGAGGAAAAGCTGCAAGAATACGAGGGCGAAGTAGATATTAATGTTAATATGGTGTTTGTCTTACTCTCCAAGTTTGCAGGACCTTCAACAAAAGTAACAAAGTTCGACGCTAACCCATTAAAAAGTGTGAACAACTTGGCTACCACAAAAGAGGACAACATATCATTAGATCAACAATTGCTTGCCAAGCAACCAGAGATTGACTTGTCTTTGAAGAGGGCATATATGATATTCACTAAGCCAACCTTGAATATGGCCATGCACATGCGACTATTATACGTCACAGGGAGAGTCTAAGGTATCCAAATCAATAAGCTTTTGGTGGATTCAGGGGAAGTTGTCAACATTATAACTGTCAAAGTAATGGAACTACTTTATATCCCCAAGTCCGCTATCCAAGAAATATCCTTAAGTGTTTGAAACTTCCAAGGCAGCATCTCCAACACTTTGGGAATCGTTTTCTTCATGTACAAGTTGGACCAACCGCAGGCGCATATACATTCTTTGTAGCAGAATGTACAGCACCATACAACACAATCCTGGGACGAGATTGAATCCACAGAAGTTATTATGTACCATCTTCTCTTCATCAACAGATGGTGCTTTGGAATATAGAGTCAGACGAGGCAGAATTTATTGACGCAGATCCTTGTCCTTACTCTGTATCTACCAACACCGTGGATGCCAGTGATCTACGCATTTTATGCTTGATTCTTAACGTCATTCTCTTTACATTTAGCTTTATTTAGAACTTAGTATCTTTGTATCCTACTTACTTTATGAACTACAGGACAAAATAAGGAGGAATTCATAAAGGAGGCAGAAATGAGCTAAAAGCGTGCTAAGGAGGAAGCTCCTAATTCCAGAGAAGAAATGGTCCAAGGAATGGTCTTCAAACAATTACTAAAATTCACTCTCATATGGTGTCAAGAATCGGAAACCAAATTCCAAATGAAATGGATACCAAAATGGTGGACAAAAAGATGAAGACATTTCTCCTGCGCGACCCAGGAAAGAGCAAATATGGCGGAATATATAGAGCATATAATGAACGAATTTTGGGAGATATTATATGAATTTTAAGACCTGATTTGAGGGCCAAAATATGTGCAAGAATATGCTAGATTCGGCCAAGAATTATTAGGGAATAAGGAATGCAAGATTTGAAGATATGAAGATTTCCTTTTCCTTGAAGAAGAAGAAAACAGGGCAGTCAGGTCACTTAACTTCTAAAATCCGTAGTAAATCCAATTCAATTCCAAATATGGCGTTACTTATATGTATTTTATAGCCTATTGAATAAGCTTTTCAATGAAATAAGAATCAGAATTTTTCAAGATCTACAGCTTCGGGAAAAAGCGTTTGAAGACAGACTGTCAGATTTACCCGGGTACATAAGGAAAGTCTTGTTTTGGTAGGAAAAGACATAATCTTCTTCTATAAATTGGGGAGCTCAAATCATTCATCATCATCACTCATTCTAGACTCTCGAGCTCTGCCTAAACACTATCTCCTCTCCACGAAGCCAAGAAATTCTCTAAGGAAGCAATCTACACCACTGTCTGCCACCACAACAACCTCCATTGACATATAGGGCGATCCCGAGTGTCTCCTCCACCAAAGAAGAGTCATTTACACCTTAGCTCCATAGGGCAATCCCGAAGACTAAAAAGTGTAACATGAATCCTCTTTACTTTGTATCTTCCCTTTGTATGAACTATTGGTTTAATGAAGTAGTTTATAGTATTTCGGTTTTTCTTTACTTGCAACGTTTCCCACTGTTTTTCATGTGTTCTAGTTTCTTAGCTTTTATTATACATGTTCATCTATGCTCAATGCTTTGGCTTAGATATAGGGCGATCCCGAGTCTAAATCAATGGTATGTGTATAGGGCGATCCCGAGCATGACAAATTATGAACATGTGTTTTATAAAATTGAGAAGTTAAGATTTCGATTAACATTATTTAATTTGCAGGTTAGGAATGAGCAAGGGTAAGCTAGATGAGTCGATCACATTTAAATAATAGTTTAGTGTTTATTTTTGGTCTAGTAAGCATGTTTAGGGTTCTTTGTTCTTGATTGTTTTCTACTTGTCTTTGAGTGAATGATAGTTGCATATTTATGCATCTATTTGGTATTTAATGTGTTCCCTATATTTAGTTTATTGTTATTAATTGAGTGAATTAATTATGTTTATTTGTTTTTAGGTGTTTTGGAGATTAATGGAGAAAATGAGATTAAATAATGTGTTTTGGAAGTTTCTTATCGAGGAACTGTCTAGCGAGCTCGATGGGTTTAATGACTGCAATCATATATGCCTTGGCGAGGTGGTTACGTACGTTGGTGCCATCGAGCAAAGTTGGTGAGAAGAAGTTGTTGGAATTCGATACATATATAATGAAGTACTTGGCACGTGATATTGCTTGCATGCAAGTGGATATATTTGCAAGTGGGATTACGTACGTAGAGCCATAAAGCAAAAAGGAAGTTCGATGGCAACTTGGACTTGGACTAGGAAAAGGAGTCTAGCACGTGATGCATGCTTGCTAGGTTAATTAATCTAGCCTAAACATATATATATATATAGCAAGTGGGGGGGTTGAAGAAGATATATACGGACGGCTAGAGAATAAAGAACGAGAGACAAAACAGAGGATTCAAGCGAGCTCGATCTCGACGTCGTCAAGAGTTCTTCCTTCTCCATCTTTTATTTATCTTTTATGAATTCTTTGATGTTTTTATTTATGACTATGAGTAGCTAATTTTCCTTTGTTAAGGGGCTGCTTGAAGCCCCGTACATGAAGTCTTTTTAATACATACACTTTAATCTAGTTATGCATATTCTATGAATGAGGTTTCTTTCTCTGAATGATCACCGTATGAATTCTTGTATGTTTGCTTTGGTGCGTAACTTAGTATGCATGCTAGGGTTCTAGTTTCATGAGATACGGGCGACTGAAGATAATTTCTTCCACCGGATTCTCTATAGTGATACACCGATTTTACCGTCGGGAGATTGAAATCCATAGGTCTAGCGAGACACGCCCATAGTGTACTTGTGAACCCTTGTAGCTTCTCAAACCTTTTCTTGAACTTAATGCTTTCTTCTTTGTAAACCTTGGGGTCCATGACTATGGGTTCAATAGAGGGATAGATGTAGGGGAGGTCCATGACAAACCTGCATATGCATAAGGATTGGGTAATAGGATGTGGTTGTAACGATCAACTCTTCCTGGGAACTTTCATTCATTGGATATGTGCATTAGATTAAGTATGTGTTAGATAGATGGAATGACGGTGGTGGATTGCATTCCTCTTAACTCTTTAATCATATAGTTTAAACTCATTTGCATTCATTAGCATATTTACTTTCAGCATTTATTTTCTGCATTAGCTGTAACTTCGCTGATTTATTTCGGTAACCAAATCAACTCCGAATACCCTCAAATTTTGTATGGTAGTCCGCCACTGTGTCTAGTTTATTGTGTCAAAATCTCGATGCATTTGAGTCTGTCTAGCTTAGGTTCGATGAACATTAGTGTACAGTAGTCGAGTCTGTCAGCATAGTAGTTTGTTAGGATTTAGTTTCACCAATTCCTCGTGTTCGATAACCCCTATTTATTTTACTACATTGATATATCCAGGTTGTGAATAGGGTATCTTTGAGAGGTGTTAAACCGCCTTGTCAGTGAAGCATGTTAGAACCTAGGATTTCTCTATGTGTTTACTAACCATTTTATATCTTTAATTTCGTAGGAATTAGAAAACACCCTTTTAAATCCCCCCTTTAACCATAGCGTAGTCATGCATACACCATCAATCCCCGGTTAAGAACGATACCTTACTTATCAATGCTACATCTACAAACAAGGGTTTTAATTGCATGCACGTTTTGAGTGATTTCTAAGTATTTATTTAGGAGTTAGTTTTAGCGTGTATCAGCCAGCTACTACAACAGTGACCTCCGGCCATTGGGGGTATGTGGCATAGATAACAAAGGCCGCCCAGTAGGTGTAACAGCCTCTGAATTAGCTCAATGGGGTATCCTCCAAGTAGGCGAGGATAGTCGTCGACCTTATACCATTGAGCTACCACTCAGATTGTCCCAATGTTAGAGCCTCTATCAAGCATAGAGGCAAAGGCTTTCTACTCCCTGTATGACCGATTCCACAATTTTCTAATTGAGAGTCAGGCCAACGAGAGTGTTCCAATGATTGTAGCATTAAAATACATAGATGATGATGTACTGCACGAACCAGATTAAGAGGAGGAAATCAAATTAGCTCCAGCAGCTTCAGACGATACGCTTCATAAAGTTAAGGATCTCATCGAAAAGATTAATCTTGGGACTTTAGAAGAGCCAATGACTGTGGCTATAAGTACCTTCTTAGAACCTGAAAAACATTAGAGGCTCATTGAATTGTTAAAGGAATACGCAAATTATTTTGCAGAGAAGTACGAAGACATGTCAGGGCTGTCACTAGACCTAGTATGCCATAACGTACCTATCTTAGAAAGCAAGAAACCTGTGAAGCAAGAGATGCGTCATATAAACAAAGAGACATCCATTCTAGTCAAGGAAGATATTGAAAAGATGCTTAAGTCAGGCATCATTAGAGTAGCTAAGTACAACGAGTGGCTCCCCAACGTGGTCCCAGTGAAGAAGAAAAATGGGAAGATGCGAGTCTGTCGTGATTTCCAAGACTTTAATAATGCAACTCTGAATGATGGATACCCAATACCAGTAACAGATTTGTTGGTTCAGTTACTTTCCTTGAGATGTTATTGTTCATGGACGGAACAACTGGATACCATCAAATTCCAGTGGCAGAAGCATATAGGCATAAGACAGCATTCTGGTGCCCAGGTTTTGTAGGAGTGTTCGAGTACGTGGACATGTCATTTGGACTCAAGAATGCAGAGGCAACTTACCATCATGTTATGAATTTAATATTTCATAACCTCATAGGGAAATCTATGGAGGTTTATATCGATGATGTGATAATCAAGACGAAGTGCAAGACGGACCATATTGAAAACCTGAGGCATGTGTTCGTTCGAATGAGGCAGCATCAGTTGAAGATGAACCCAACCAAGTGCGTCTTTGGAGTAAAAGCAGGAGATTTTTTGGGTTTCTTGGTCCATCAAAGGGGAATCGAGGTCCCAAATGATAAGTAGGAAGCGGTCTTATATGCAGTCTCGCCAAAGAATAAGAAAAAGTTATAGCGGTTGTTGGAAAAGATAAACTTCCTTATACAATTTATTGCAAATGATGCTGGAAAAATACAACCATTTTCACTCGTACTCAAGTTGCAGAATCAGAGAGACTTTATGTGGGAGCCTAGTCACCAAGAGACTTTTGACACCATCAAAACATATATGGCGAACCCACCAGTCTTAGTACCGCCAAGACCAGAGGTCCCTCTTAAGTTGTATATATCAGCTACAAATATTTTATTGGGAGTTTATTGGCTCAAGATGATACGGCAGGGGTCGAGCGTATTATTTTCTATCTCAGCCGTACTTTGACAGATTATGAAACGCAATACTCGCCAATGGAAAAGTTGTGCTTGGCCTTGTATTTTTCAGGATGCAAGTTGAGGCACTGTGTGCTATCCTTCACCACCTGCCTCATTGTACAAACTGATCTTGTAAAATATATGTTGTCAAGGCCCATACTAAGGGACAGAATTGAGAAGTGGATCTTGGCACTTTTTGAATTTTGATTACAGTATGTACCACAAAAAGTAGTGAAGGGCCAGGCAGTGGCTGATTTTTTTGCTCATCAACTGATGATCAATGCTCGCGAAGGCCCAGAACTGGACTTGGTTCGTATTGATTTTACCCCGTGGTATTTATACTTCGATGGTTCAAGTACTAGCACCATGGCTGGAGCCTCAGTTGCCCTAGTTAACCCATGTGGCCAAACTTTTTCGTATTCTTTTAGGTTGAAATTCATGTGTATGAATAACCAAGCAGAGTATGAGGTACTTATCATAGGCTTGGAGCTCTTGTTGGATATGGAGATTACAGACATACACGTACGTGAAGATTCCCTATTGGTGATTAAGCAACTCGAGAAGAAGTATAAGGTTGGTCCAGTGTTAGAGCCATATGCCAAGCGAGCTTATGATTTACTTAAGTTGTTTACTGAGGTAGAATTGAGTCATATCCATCGCCGGAAAATTTTTGCAACAAACAAGTTAGCGCAACTCGCAATGGGAGTAAGCCTTCAAGATGGAGTACGCGAGCGGATTCTAAAAGTCGAACGATGAACACTTCCTTCTTTTTTTTGCTCAACAAGAAGACAACAATGAATGGTATATCACAGCACTTAATCATATAGACATAGATTGGAGACAGTCTATCATCTCGTATCTCAAGGAATCCTAGTGAACCGATGGATGAGCGGATCCGATTTATGGCTCCCAATTATGTGCTCAAAGAGGATGCATTGTACAAGCAAGGTGAAGAAGGTCTGTTATTACGATGTGTATATGGATGTGATGCCAAGCGGATAATGAGAGAAGTACACTTCGAGGCAACATGAGCACACCAAGCTAGTCTGAAGATGAGATGGTTATTACGGCGTCATGGTTAATACTGGCCAGGAATGCTCAAAGATTGCAATACGTTCGCCAAAAGTTGTGAAGAGTGACAAGGCGGATTAACACCTCTCAAAGATACCCTATTCAAAACCTGGATATATCAATGTAGTAAGATAAATAGGGGTTATCGAACTCGAGGAATTGGTGAAACTAAATCCTAACACACTACTATGCTGACAGACTCGACTACAGAACACTAATGGCTATCGAACCTAAGCTAGACAGACTCAAATGCAGCGAGATTTTGACACAATAAACTAGACACAGTGACGGACTACCACACAAAATTAGAGGGTATTCGGAGTTGATTTGGTTACCGAAATAAATCGGCGAAGTTACAGCTAATGCAGAAAATAAATGCTGAAAGTAAATATGCTAATGAATGCAAATGGGTTTAAACTATATGATTAAAGAGTTAAGAGGAATGCAATCCACCACCGTCACTCCATCTATCTAACACATACTTAATCTAATGCACATATCCAATGAATGAAAGTTCCCAGGAAGAGTTGATCGTTACAACCACATCCTATTACCTAATCTTTACGCCTATGCAGGTTTGTCATGGACCTCCCCTACATCTATCCCTCTATTGAACCCATAGTCATGGACCCCAAGGTTTACAAAGAAAAAAGCATTAAGTTCTATAAAAGGTTTGAGAAGCTACAAGGGTTCACAAGTACACTATGGGCGTGTCTTGCTAGACCTATGGATTTCAATCTCCCGACGGTAAAATCGGTGTATCACTATAGAGAATCCGGTGGAAGAAATTATCTTCAGTCGCCCGTATCTCATGAAACTAGAACCCTAGCATGCATACTAAGTTGCGCACCAAAGCAAACATACAAGAATTCATACGGTGATCATTCAGAGAAAGAAACCTCATTCATAAAATATGCAAAACTAGATTAAAGTGTATGTATTAAAAAGACTTCATGTACGGGGCTTAAAGCAGCCCCTTAACAAAGGAAAATTAGCTACTCATAGTCATAAATAAAAACATCAAAAAATTCATGAAAGATAAATAAAATATGGAGAAAGAAGAACTCTTGACGACGTCGAGATCGTGCTCGCTTGAATCCTCTGTTTTGTCTCTCCAGCCGTACGTCTTTTGTTCTTGATTCTCTAGCGTACGTAACTTCAGCCCCCCACTTGCTATATATATATATATATATATATGTTTAGGCTAGGTTAATTGACCTAGCAAGTGGAGCACGTGCTAGCACAGTCCACATTGTACTTGGACTCCTTCTTAATCTCAAGTTGCAAATATAAATATATATAAATATCCACATGCAAACCTTCTCTTCTTGTAACAATTTTGCTTGTTGGCTCTACGTACGTAAGCCCACTTGCAAAATATATCCACATGCATGCAAGCAATATCACGTGCCAAGTACTTCCTCGCCAAGGACTTCATTATATATGTATCGAATTCCAAGTCCACTTCTTCTCTCACCAACTTTGCTCGCTGGCACCAACATACGTAATCACCTCGCCAAGGCATATATGATTGCAGTCATTAAACCCATCGAGCTTGCATATATTCCCTCGCCAGACAGTTCCTCGCCAAGAAACTTCCAAAACATATTATTTAATCTCCTTTTCTCCATTAATCTCCAAAACACCTAAAAACAAATAAACATAATTAATTCACTCAATTAATAACAATAAACCAAATATAGGGAACAAATTAAATACCGAATAGACGCATAAATATGCGACTATCAAAATACCCCACACTTAGACATTGCTAGTCCTCGAGCAATACACTAAACTAAGACTCTGAAAAGACTCAAAGACTCTAACTACATGACTCTAACACCCTTAACAAATTGTCTCAGCAATCTTCCACAATTGTAACACCAAGATAAGTGTGACTCCAAATTTATACCGTAAAATTTCGAAAGTTAATTTCAATGCATGACACACATGTAATATGTAGGACGAAGACATAATCATGGTGAATGTAAAGCTATAGCATGCAACAAACTTGTCGAGATTCAACCTCACAGGTATATGCTCTCAAAAGTGTTTCTCTCAAAGTATGTCTAAGGTATTCACTCAACTCAATTACTTGCCAAATGGACCACACCATATGCTTACTCATGTGACTAATCTCCACAGATCAAAGGCTGCCATCTTGAGGATCAAAAGGACTTCATGGGTTGTAGTGGGGCTTGGCTCATAGGTTAAAGAATAAATGGATAAGGAATTCAAATATAATTCTAGAACCCAGTAGAGCACCAAATAAGAGACTTCTTCAATCTTTACAACCATGAACTTTCTCACTTTTGTGGCCGAATTTCATCTTGTTGGGCCTTCACATCATTGTTTTCAACAACAGTTAACTCGGGTATCAAGCTAGACATCACACTTTTTTTTTCCTTCTTTTCATTCCATTTACTTTCCTCATTTTTTTTTCATTATTTTTTTTTTTTGAAACACTAGCTTGATACCCCACACTTATTTCTTTGCATCACTTTTCGACATTGTCGCCGTCTTCACATACCTGTCTCATGTATAACTCTACCAAGTCCTAGAACAAGGGTAAAGATATAACTACTCTAAGGTTTAAGGTCAGAGATATGTGGGTGATGACATAAAGTTTAAACATGTAGGCTCAAAGTGGTTAACTAAGGGGTGCACATCTTGTGTACACAAAATTAGGACACAAGCTTATATGGCAATGGTGGTGTCCCCTAAATGCCTTTATCACTTCCTCAATCAAAACATGTATTGACTATAAGCTTTAAAAAGCACAAAAGCAAGTTCTAGTAATATCTAGAGTCCATTAACTTAATCTGTGGCAAACAATTGACACTCAATAAAGAAAGCATGTGTAATGACATATAGGCTCAATCGCTCACTGGTTAAATGAATCTCAACAAAGTTTAAGCATGCCAAAAATCTGTACCATGTTAACTTTTTCTACATCCACTACACATTCGCATATGCATCATATATCAAGATTAACCAAAGAAACTCAAATAACAAGATCATCTTTCAGTCACAATTACGGAAGATATAATCACATCATGGACTAGTTAATGGCACCTAAAGACACAAAACAAAAGACTCTTTTTATGTTTTTCTTGACACTTTTTACTTTTATATTTGGTTTTTCAAATAATTCACTAAAATACCCAAGGAAAATAAAGAAAAACAAAAAAAAACCAACATCCGGCGAGCAGCTCGCCAGAATCTGTGTATTGAGCAACACATCTCGCCAGAATTTTAAAACAATAATCACTCATCGTAATAGGCTGAAATTTTGGGACCACAAACTAGACACATACAAAAACACACCCTCAAAATTTCAGAAAATTAAGAGCCATATAACTATGTCAAATAAATTATACAAAACAGCAAACTGTTTGCTCGCCAGACTAATCACGCGAACAAAGTGTAGCGAGGCTCGCTACGATTTTACAAAATTATTCATACATCGAAATGAGCTGAAATTTCGCAAGCACTAACTAGACTCATTTACAAACCTTCCCTCAAAATTTCAGAAAATTACGAGACCCCTAGCTATCGAAGATGAATGACACGATACATGTTACTGAACAGCGCTTGACTCAGCTCCACTTCGCCAGAATTATATATAATTAATGACAGAGTGAAATGAGCTGAAATTTAGAGGGAACAAACTAGACATATTTATATACATTCCCTAAAAATTTCAGAAATTTACGAGACTTCTAGATATAGCGAAAAAATCACACACAACATCAAACTGAACAGTACAACATGCGAAGCTCGCCAGATACCCATTCCCTCGATAGAATTTTTCAGAATTGATCACACATTGGAATGAGCTGAAATTTTAAGAGAACAATTTAGACAAATGTAAAAACATCCTCTAAAAATTTCAAAAATTTACGAGACTTCAAACTATGTCAAATAATTGACACGAAACAGCATACTGTACAGTACCGAAATAACGAAAAATTTATACATAGACGCTAAGGATATGATATAAACCCCACCCCCCACTTGAAATTTGCATTGTCCTCAATGTAAAACAAAACTAAAACATACAATACATCAAACAAGCACGAAATGAGACACATAACACATCACAAATCACACTAAACATGGAGAAAAATAAAGCAAAGGAGAAAGATAGAGAGTTTAAGAATTTCAAATCTGGTTTTCCACGCTTCTCCATCAACATGGGTTGCCTCCCAAGTAGCACTAAGTTTAACGTCTTCAGCCAGACAGCAAGTCTCAACACTCCACACACAGAGATGCATCTCCAAGGGTTGCATCCTCAAAGACATGCTCCACAAATGACTCATAGAATGGCTTGAGTCGATGTCCATTCACTTTAAACGTCTTCCCTGTTTTTGAACTTACAATCTCTATGGCACCATGAGGAAAAACATTAGTGATAACATAAGGTCCAGTCCATCTACTTTTTAGCTTACCTGGAAACAAACGTAGACGACTACTGAAGAGTAAAACTTTTTGACCAACAACAAATTATTTTCTCTTAATATTCCGGTCATGAAAAGCTTTAGTCTTTTCCTTGTAAATCCTGCTGGACTCATAGGCATTATGCCTAATCTCATCGAGCTCGTTCAACTGCAACTTCCTATGCAAACCCGCATCATCGATGTCAAAATTGAACTTCTTAACAGCCCAATATGCCTTGTGTTCCAACTCCACTGGAAGATGGCAAGCTTTTGCCATACACCAACATATAAGGAGACATTCCAATAGGTGTCTTATATGCTGTCCTGTAAGCCCACAACGCTTCATCAAGGCGTTGGCTCCAATCTTTCCTTGTTGGTCCAACAGTCTTCTCCAGAATTTGCTTGATCTCCATATTCGACACTTCCACTTGCCCGTTGGTTTGAGGATGATAAGGTGTGGCCACCTTATGTGTTACGCTGTACTTCCGGAGCAAAGCATCAAAGGTTCTATTGCAAAAATGAGATCCTCCATCGCTGATAATGCATCTAGGTGTTCTAAATCTAGCAAAAATATCCTTCAGAAAACAAAGAACAACCTTAGCATCGTTAGTGCGGGTGGCTTTAGCTTCCACCCACTTAGAAACATAATCCACAGCGAGAAGAATATACAAATAACCTTGAGAATTAGGGAATGGTCCCATGAAGTCAATACCCCACACATCAAATATTTCAACAACAAGAACAGGGTGTTGAGGCATTTGGTCTCTTGGGCCAATGTTACCTGTCATTTGGCATCTCTCACATGATTTGTACATGACATGGGCGTCATGAAACAAAGTTGGCCAATAAAATCCACTCTCAAGCACCTTGAGAGCAGTCTTCTTCCCTCCAAAGTGTCCACCACCTGCATGTGAGTGACAAAAAGATAGAATAGATTGAAATTCAGACTCGGGTACACACCTGCGGATGATGGCATCGGTACAATGTTTCCAGAGATAAGGCTCATCCCATACGTAATACTTGGCTTCCTTGACCAGTTTGTCTTTCTGAGCTCTGCTGAAATTGGGTGGAATGTACTTACTCACCTTGTAGTTCACAATATCAGCATACCAGGGCTCCACAGCTTGAACAACAAAGAGTTGTTCATCGGGAAAGCTATCTCTGAGAGGAAGAGTGTCTTCTTCTGTGTTGGAACCGTGGGTGAGTCTACTCAAGTGATCCGCCACCACATTTTCAGAACCCTTCTTGTCTTTGATCTCAATATCAAACTCCTGAAGTAAGAGCATCCATCGAATCAACCTGGGCTTAGCATCCTGTTTAGTCATCAAATATCTCAAAGCAGCATGGTCAGAAAATATTATAACTTTAGTTCCTAACAAGTAAGATCTAAACTTTTCAAGAGCAAAAACCACTGCTAAGAGCTCCTTCTCAGTAGTTGAATAGTTCAACTGTAAATCATTTAAAGTACGGGAGGCATAATAGATGACATGTGGGAGTCTTTGTGGGCGTTGGCCAAGAACAGCGCCAACAGCATAGTCTGAAGCATCACACATGAGCTCAAATGGTAGACTCCAATCCGGTGCTTGAATGATGGGAGCTGTAGTGAGTAACTCCTTGAGCTTATTGAACGCTTGCAAGCACTCATCGGTGAAGTTGAAAGCTACATCTTTCTGGAGCAATGCACATAATGGTCTGGATATCTTGGAGAAATCCTTGATAAACCTGCGATAAAATCCTGCATGTCCAAGAAAAGATCTCACCTCCTTCACAGTGGAAGGAGGGGGTAAGGTACGCACAATATCAACCTTAGCTTTATCAACTTCAATACATCTAGCTGAAATAACATGTCCCAAAACTATACCCTGCTCCACCATAAAGTGGCATTTTTCCCAATTAAGTACAAGGTTAGTTTCTACACAACGCTCTAAAACCATAGCTAGATTATGAAGACATGAGTCAAAAGAATCACCGAAAACAGAGAAATCATCCATAAATACCTCAATGATCTTTTCAACCATGTCTGAGAAAATACTTACCATGCACCTCTGAAATGTGGCAGGTGCGTTGCATAAACCAAATGGCATTCTCCTATAAGCAAAAGTGTCATAGGGACATGTGAATGTGGTCTTCTCTTGATCATCCTTATGTATGGCTATCTGGTTGTACCCTGAATAGCCATCTAAGAAACAGTAGTATTCATGACCTGCCAATCTTTCCAACATCTGATCAATGAATGGGAGCGGAAAGTGATCTTTTCTTGTGGTTGCATTGAGCTTGCGGTAGTCAATACACACTCTCCATCCCGTTTGGACTCTTTGAGGCACCAACACGTTCTCATTATTCTTTACCACTGTGATTCCTGAACGTTTGGGCACAACCTGCACAGGACTAATCCATTTGCTGTCAGAAATAGCATAAATGATACCTGCGTCTCGAAGCTTGATGACTTCTTTCTTGACAACTTCCATCATGGGAGGATTGAGACGACGTTGAGCTTCCCTTGTTGGTTTAGATCCCTCCTCCAGATGGATCCTGTGGGTACACAATGTTGGGCAGATGCCCTTGATGTCGGCTACTGTCCATCCAATGGCGGCCTTGTACTCCCTAAGTACATTCAATAACTTCTCCTCTTGTAACGTTGAGAGCTTGGAAGAGATGATGACTGGCAGTGTATCATCCTCCCCTAGGAAAGCATACTTCAAATGCTCGGGTAGAAGTTTAAGCTCTAATGTGGGTGCTACCTGTATAGATGGAACAAGAACGTCATCTGAAATCAGAAGAGAAATGGGTTTAGAATATTTACCTTTCATAATTGGCAGGGATTCAAGTGCTTCTTCCATAGCATAATACCCCTCTTCCATTTCAAGATCCTCAGCTGAAGCTATCTCAAAAATAGGTTCAACTTTGTTCTCCTCGCTAAGCTCCAGACCTTCCTCGCCAAGCTTCTTGACAAGCTCGCCAAGCTTTAGACCTAAAACATCTTCTTTTCCAGATACCTCTATGACCTTCCTCAAAGGATCCTCCTCCAATGAATAGTGAATGAATTCCTGCACAAAACTCTCAAAAGTGTCAATTGAACAACATGAATAAGCATCATCACTATTCGGATGTTTGAGAGCTTCATAAATATTGAAGTGGATTTTCTCCTCAGCTACTTCCATACTCAATGATCCATCAAAACAATCTATCTTTGTACGCGCTGTTCTCAAGAACGGTCTCCCAAGAATCAATGGTATTTCTGATGGCATTGGCTCATGCTCCATCTCCAGCACAAACAAATCTGCTGGAAATATCAAATCTCCCACCTGCACCAAAACATCCTCAATAATACCTTGAGGGTAACAGTTAGACCGATCAGCAAGTTTAATGGTGACACCCGTGGGAATAAGTTCTCCCATTTTCAACCTGTTATAAGCAGTGTATGGCATTAAATTAATGGAAGCACCTAAATCAAGTAAAGCACCCGCAAACCTGTGATCACCAATGGTACATGGGATCGTAAAACGTCCTGGATCACCTAACTTAGGTGGGAGCTTTCTTTGAAGCACAGCAGATACTCTCTCTCCCAACGCCACAGTCTCAGTTCCATTGAATTTTCTCTTTGTTGTGCACAAGTCTTTCAGGAACTTTGCATACTGTGGTATCTGCTTGATCACATCCAACAATGGGATGTTCACTCCTACCTTTCTGAACACATCCAAGATCTCCTTCTCTTTTTCAACCTTCACCTGTTTCTTCAACCTGCTAGGAAAAGGTAAATTAGGAATAATGGAAGGAGAGGGAGTAGAGGATACCTGACCTGATTTTTGATTTGTCAGTTCTTCTGTTTCAGGTGCAGTTTCGATGGCTCGAATTGGGGTTCCTGCAGAATCTTCTGACGGCTTGTCCAACGGCTTGTAAGGGACAAGTTGTTCAAGAACGGGCTCTTCCCATTTTTGCTTTGTTAACTCGGGCAGTTCTTCCAACACCTTCCCACTCTTCAAAGTCATGGCATGAGCTTCATATTTTGTGTTGGGATTGGGAAGAGTGTTACTAGGAAGACTTCCTTCCTTGACTTGAGCCATTGTTTGCTGCATTTGGCTCATTTGTCTCTCAAGCAAGTCAATTGATTTTCCTTGTTGCAGAGCTGTAGCCTTGAGTTCTTGAGTTGTGGCCTTGATATCTTGGCGAAAAGCACTACTCTCCTCTCGCTCCTTCTTGTTGTCAAACATCATTTGTTGCATGAGGGCTGCCAAAGTAGAATTTTCTGATGATGTTTGAGCTTGAGCTTGTTGTTGCTGAGGCATACGCCTTTGGCCAAACTGCTGCCCATCTCCTGTAGGCTGTCTCTGTTGAAATCCAGGTGGAACAATAGGAGGATTGAGCACATTGTTGCTCCTATAGCTCAAAAGGTCTCTATTCCCACCATATGTGTTGGGTTGTCTCTGGAAGTAATTTGCTTCTTCCTCTTGATCACCTTCTTCATCTGCTCTGAACTTAGGACAATCTTCTGCTAAATGGCTTGTAGCTGAACATAAAGTGCACACAACCTGAGCTGCAGCAACTGTTGTCTTCTTGCTCACTTTCAGACTACTCGCTATCAGAGCAATATCATTCTCCATCGAGCTTAATCTTTTTTCCATGGCTCCATCGATTGCAACTGCATTGAGAGACCTTCTACTTGCTCCCATGGATCTATCCCTTGAATGAAATTGCCTTGAATTTTCTGCTTGGTTCTCAACAATTTCCTTTGCTTCTGTTCCAGTCATATTCCACCAATTTCCCCCACAAGCTGAATCAAGCTTTGACCTGTTAAAAGAATCAAGTCCTTCATAGAAGAACTCCATTTGAGTGTTGATGTCAAACTTATGGTGAGGGCATTGTCGAAGAAGACTCTTAAACTGGCTCCAGGCTTCATGTAATTCATCACTGTCTTTCTGCCTGAATGTGCTAATTTGCTTCTTTAAGTTCTTGGTGCGTGAAGCAGAGTAGAACTCTTTCATAAATGCAGAGCACATCTTCTCCCATGTGTCCATAGATAAAGGAGCTAAAGAATTATACCATGCTTTTGCTTGCTCCTTCAAAGAGAACGAAAACAAGAGGAGTTTCACAGTATCCTCTTCCACATTAGTCGATCTCTGGATTCTGCACAATGCTGTAAACTCATTGAGATGGTCCTGAGGGTCTTCAGAAGGCGTTCCTCTGAAGTGTGGCAGATTCGATATAAGTGATGGGGGAATAGAATAAGACCCCAAATTCTCTGGTAGTACGATCGGTGAATCTGCTGCACCTGTGCCCGGTATAAAGGACTCTCTCAGCTTGGTTGCATTTGCCATTCTTCTTGGTGATGGTGGTGGTGTCGGAATACTCTGTTCTTCCTCAAACTCAGACTCTGTATCAAAATGTGTTTCTTGCTCAGGCTGACCACCACTATTCACGTTCATGGACCGTTGTCCCTGCTGCTTCTTGTTTTTCCTTGCTGAGCGTTCAATCTCTGGATCAAGTAATAATGGCTCAGCGCTTCTTGTGTTCCTAGTACGTATACACAATTCTCCTGCACACAGAAGAGACAGTAAGACTCAAAAGAAAAAGAAAACAAAACAAAACAGAAAATTAAAGACTCTATTAGGACTTAGAATTAAGCAATTCCCCGGCAACGGCGCCAAAATTTGACAAGGCGGATTAACACCTCTCAAAGATACCCTATTCACAACCTGGATATATCAATGTAGTAAGATAAATAGGGGTTATCGAACTCGAGGAATTGGTGAAACTAAATCCTAACACACTACTATGCTGACAGACTCGACTACAGAACACTAATGGCTATCGAACCTAAGCTAGACAGACTCAAATGCAGCGAGATTTTGACACAATAAACTAGACACAGTGGCGGACTACCACACAAAATTTGAGGGTATTCGGAGTTGATTTGGTTACCGAAATAAATCGGCGAAGTTACAGCTAATGCAGAAAATAAATGTTGAAAGTAAATATGCTAATGAATGCAAATGGGTTTAAACTATATGATTAAAGAGTTAAGAGGAATGCAATCCACCACCGTCACTCCATCTATCTAACACATACTTAATCTAATGCACATATCCAATGAATGAAAGTTCCCAGGAAGAGTTGATCGTTACAACCACATCCTATTACCTAATCCTTATGCCTATGCAGGTTTGTCATGGACCTCCCCTACATCTATCCCTCTATTGAACCCATAGTCATGGACCCCAAGGTTTACAAAGAAGAAAGCATTAAGTTCTATAAAAGGTTTGAGAAGCTACAAGGGTTCACAAGTACACTATGGGCGTGTCTTGCTAGACCTATGGATTTCAATCTCCCGACGGTAAAATCGGTGTATCACTATAGAGAATCCGGTGGAAGAAATTATCTTCAGTCGCCCGTATCTCATGAAACTAGAACCCTAGCATGCATACTAAGTTGCGCACCAAAGCAAACATACAAGAATTCATACGGTGATCATTCAGAGAAAGAAACCTCATTCATAAAATATGCAAAACTAGATTAAAGTGTATGTATTAAAAAGACTTCATGTACGGGGCTTCAAGCAGCCCCTTAACAAAGGAAAATTAGCTACTCATAGTCATAAATAAAAACATCAAAGAATTCATGAAAGATAAATAAAAGATGGAGAAAGAAGAACTCTTGACGACGTCGAGATCGTGCTCGCTTGAATCCTCTGTTTGTCTCTCCAGCCGTACGTCTTTTGTTCTTGATTCTCTAGCGTACGTAACTTCAGCCCCCCACTTGCTATATATATATATATATATATATATGTTTAGGCTAGGTTAATTGACCTAGCAAGTGGAGCACGTGCTAGCACAGTCCACATTGTACTTGGACTCCTTCTTAATCTCAAGTTGCAAATATAAATATAAATAAATATCCACATGCAAACCTTCTCTTCTTGTAACAACTTTGCTCGCTGGCTCTACGTACGTAAGCCCACTTGCAAAATATATCCACATGCATGCAATCAATATCACGTGCCAAGTACTTCCTCGCCAAGGACTTCATTATATATGTATCGAATTCCAAGTCCACTTCTTCTCTCACCAACTTTGCTCGCTGGCACCAACGTACGTAATCACATCGCCAAGGCATATATGATTGCAGTCATTAAACCCATCGAGCTTGCATATATTCCCTCGCCAGACAGTTCCTCGCCAAGAAACTTCCAAAACATATTATTTAATCTCCTTTTCTCCATTAATCTCCAAAACACCTAAAAACAAATAAACATAATTAATTCACTCAATTAATAACAATAAACCAAATATAGGGAACAAATTAAATACCGAATAGACGCATAAATATGCGACTATCAAAGAGTGTCAAGCACATGGTCAAATTATCCATATGCCCAATATCCCTTTACAACCAATTATCAAGCCCTGGCCAGCACGAGGATGGGCTTTGGATTTAATCGGGATGATTCATCCTCACTCATCGGAAGGACACAAGTTCATTATCGTTGCAACTAACTTTTCACCAAATGGGTGGAAGCTATATTGTTGAAAGTGTCCTCCGCGAAAGCCATTCGCCATTTTTTGTTCGAAGATATCATCTGTAGATTTGGCAATCCAAAATGTTTTGTGTAAGATAGAGGGGTAGCTTTCATGTTTGACGAGGTAGATGGGTTGATGAAAGACTTGAGAATACATTTTCTTCATTCTACCCCATATTATGCCTAGTCCAACGGTCAAGCTGAGGCAAGGAATAAGATAATCATACATATCCTGAAAAGAATGCTCGTCAGCGATGCCCGCTTATGGCTTGAAAATTTATTCAACACATATGGGGAAACCAAACAAGTCAACGAAACCTTACCGGAATGACTCTTTATGCATTAATGTTCGGCCACGATGCAGTTTTACCATTGGAAATCAATGTTCAGTCCATGAGGGTCATGGAACAACATGATTTGATTGGCGAGGATTATGTGCAGGCGATGTGGCGAGAGCTTGAGGATTTAAATGAGACACGCTTCGAGGCTTATGACAACCCATGCGCTGAAAAACGAAGAGTATCTCGTGCTTATGACAGGTGCACAAGGGGAAAAAGTTTTGCAGAATGAGACTTAGTCTGGAGAGTGATATTTCCCATTGGAGAGAAAATTGACGGACGAGGCAAGTGGTCTGAAAAATGGGAAGGTCTATACATCATAGATCGTATTCAAGGAAAATGGGTTATTTTTCTAAGAGATCAAGATGGTACAGTTCATGCCAACCCTGTTAATGGGTGTTTCCTCAAGAAATATGTGCAGCCGGCGTGGAGTAAGATGATCCGCCAACAACAGAGTAATTCAGTCCATACAGGCTCCAAGGCAATTCCTCGCCTGAATAGACTAAAGGGGCATAACATAGAGATTTCTCTAACACAAGGTCAATTCCCGCAGCTAACTTTCGTATTGAAATTTTCTAACTTTTTACAGCCAATTCCTGTGGCTAAATCCTTTTTCAATATTTAGTTGTTAATATGGCCAAATTTCGTCAATTCCCGCAGCTAACTTTCGTCAACGTCTGTGGCCAAATTCAGAAGCGTATTGTTTAATGCACGGATAATGTTTGAGTTCATCAACGCAAACAACGTTTTGCAGAGAAAAATTATTTTTTAAACATAAGCAGATTACATTAAAGCACAAGATTACAAAGGCTTTGTAGCTTTAAGCTCTGATACCATACGAAAATATGTTATGATTGACAGAAGAACAAAAGAAACAAAAAGGGAAAATGATCCCTACACCCCAGTTCCTCCAAAAAGTTGATAGCCATCAGCGCTACTAGAAGATGGAGAAGAGCCGCAGAAAGAGGAATTAGAGGATGTTGTAGGGGAGAAGTTTGCTTTCGTTCGTCCTTCATTAATAAACGATGATGTGTTAGCTTCTAACTTGGTGTCTTTCCCCAGGAATGAACCAAGTATTGGAAGCAAGTTGTCATGTGCCTCCCTGAATTGAACTCCTTAGCTTTCCTCGCCAGAACATCTGCGTTCATGGGCCTACAGTCTCTATACACACAAAAGAAGATCAGTTGCTAGCGAGGAAGCCAGCGCAAAGTCATCCCCGGCGTTTAGACTGCGTCACCCTATATATATTCAGGGTGACTTTACCAAGGAGTTACCTGAATATAGATATCACTATCTAGCCCAAGTTTAGACATGGATATCACTATCTAAGGTTCATAATGTGGGAGGATTATATCTGGAGGTTTATTTTCAAGTGAGAACTAGAGTAAATATAGCAAAGTGGAGTTCATCGAACGAGAAGGTTGAAGGGGTGCATAGGTGCAAAGAATGAAAGTGGTATTTATAGGACAAGTAAATGTTAAACCGTTACGTCCAAATAGAGCGGTAAAGATTCTCGGAGTAAAACACAGCCGTTGATGAAGGACGCTTGTCTCTAGGGGATTGAGCAACAAGATGGTTTGTCTATCCCGAGTTAAAGGTGTCATAATTAGATATTTTTTTGGCAGTTAAACGTGTATGGATTTGATAGATGGGACAAGCACGTTCCGGATTTTTCAAATTTGAGTTAAATGCCATTCAAAAACGAGTTTGACTAGAAAGGTCAAATTATAACAGTAAAAGGGTAGGTAAGTTCCTTAGCAGGCCAGTTACTATTGGATCGTGCTTAGCAAGCTTATATCTGAGGCTCATTAATGAATTTAGAATCTAAGTGGATCATACTAATCTGGAATTAAACAAAAATAATTAAATGATTTTTGATTCACAACATATAAGAAGTTGGGCACAATACTAGAGGCCAAGAAACTACAACAGGAGAGCCTTTCTTTTCAATTCCACTTTGAAGCGCTCAAAGTCTTTCCAAGCCAATCTGTACGAGTCCAAGAGTTCTGAAGCATCATCCTCAGCTTTAGCAAGTCGGTTCGCGCGACCAGAGCTTTCATCCAGAAGTTGCTGAGCATTAGCACGAGTAGAATTAGCATCAGCCCGCAAGATTTCCACTTCATCTTGAAGAATTGCTAGTTCAGTTTCTTTGACGGCTAGAGCTTCTCTTTTAGTTGAAGCACTATTCAGGAACTCCTAAAATCGACTCTGATCTTGCTGCAGTTGATTGATCATCTCGGCTACCATCTCATATTTGCAGTCCACTCTATGCTTTAAGTCATCTTGGCGGATATATAGTTTGTAGAGCTCGCGAAGATCCTGCTCGAATTCAGAGATAGTATCGAGTAGTTTGCCAGGGGCAGTTTCTTTCATGTCCCTAACTTTGTCCAAGGTACTGTTAATGTTCTTGAACGAATCCAATTTGGCTTTGGAGAGTTTCTTGAGAGCGGCTCAAGAAAGAGCAATATCAGCCAGAATGGGACTCAAAACATCGAGTTTGGCAGAAAGTTCCTCCAAGCTCAGGACTTGGTCTTGAAAAGCAGCAACATGGCTGGTGGGGCTTGAAGATGATAGGCCCATGGAGATGCTCCTTGTTTGCTAAGGGTTGCTATGACGGTAGCAAAAGGAGTTGAACATTCCAGCAAAGGAGGTTGAGTATTGAGAGTTGCAGAGGAAGCCTGGCACTGGGGTCTCTGTTAAGAAGTACTTAAGTCGAGAGTGAAGAGATAAATTTTAAGAGGAAGAGTTTGTGTAAAAAGACATACCTTAGGCTCGCCAAGCTTATACGGTTTAGGCAAGCGGAGGAAGTCAAGTACCATCTGCTCAAAAGCTGTGTTAGGTTTGGTCGCTACATCTTGTGTTTCCACATGCTTTGGGTTGGAGAGAGGTATTATTTGGCCATCTGCAACAGCTTCCTTATCCTCTGGGGTATAATGCATGGCATGGTAAGAAAATGGAACGTCAGCAAAGGTAGAAGAAGATGTGATAGGGGGATTGTCGTCATCAACTCCTCTGATTGCCGCAGTTTCCTCGCCGGCAACGTCAGCAAAGTCTAGAACATACTGAGGTTTGACCGACTTAGCGACTGGGGTGGATCCAGGAGCGTGAAAAGGAAGTCTAGATCCTTGCTGATTGAAAATGTTCCCGAAAAGAACAACTCCAGTGTTAGGAGTGGCATGGCTTTCAAGGGGAATGGCATCATCATCGGGGAGATTGGACACATCTTAAGGATAATAAGGATTTTCAAGAATTAGTCATATGACTAAATAACATAGAATATTATAAGACTAATAAATAAGTAGATACCTCGTGAGGAGATGGAAGGATGGACTCGACCAGCTCATGTTGTTTCTCAGTGGAGATAGCATCAGTTTGTGGTGATGGGACAACCGCGGTAGAGTGGGTCTCTGGCAATGATGAGAGATTTGTTGTTGCAGCATAGGGTGTAAGCTCAGTTGTTATTTGGCAAGGAGGTTTATCTTGTACCACTTGTTCCTTCGAGTTGTCCTCAATGGTGACTTTATGGCAGCGTTGTCTATATTTACTAGGACCATCGGCTAGCGAGGCGATTCGAGTCCGCTTGTGAGGATGTTGAAACAGAGCAGAACAATTATATTTTCTGAGGGCTTAAAATGGTAAGGCGCTTAGAGGACAGAATACTCACAGCTTGTGGAGGTTCTTATTTTTCTGCTTCCATCCTTTGGCGAGGTTCCTCGTTGGCAGCTGCATCTTCGGATTTAGGTTCTTCAGAATACTGTTTAGATCCAGCAAAGGAAAAGTGAATCAGAATAAAGCAAAAATATCGCCAATATTTGTGGCAAAATTTTGGCAAGAAAAAAGTAAGTAAATAAAGATACGTACCACTGGCCAAGGAATGTCGTCAGTATCTTCATGAACCAGGTGTAGTAGTTGCCGGTCAGAATCATCCATAAATTATTTCTTAAAGTTACAGAAGATAGCGACAAAAAGGGCTAGTGGTGATTTGCGTAGGATACCATCCCAGAATTGGGTTTTCCAAGCTAAGTAGCTAGTAGTCATATAGAGGGACGGTACAATAGGATGTTTAAAATCCTGTTCAGGAAGCATTACCAGTGAGAAACCATAGTGATCATCGATCAAGTCAATGGGGACTGGACGAGAAGTGCCTCGCCAGATGCTATAGCGATTCACTAAGCAAACGAGAGGCATGGGGCACGTTAGGATAGCCCAAGTTTGCTGGCGAAGTGATTTGGGGCATATAATTCATGCTCAGGTGTGGAAGGATCAAGAACCAGCAAGTCACCACAGGTGTGGCTTTAGAGGAAAATGAGCCTCACTTGATTATCTTGTTTTGGCGAGGGAAAAAAGCTGGTGTCAAGGTCGCGAGGGAAGTTGTGGCTTAGAATGGTATCGACCGCAGCTTCAGAAAACTCAAAATGTGAGCAAAAGGCAGCAAAGCATGTTTGGTAAGTCCACCCGTTAAAGGAATTGGTGGTCGCCAGAGTCTTACCCAAAATTATGTCTCTCTCGAATGGTAGGATTTCGGGATGACGGAAAATGGGGACGTACATTCGAAGTCAGAGTTCTACCATCTAGAGTGGTACTGGTTGACTAAGGTCGAGTCGCGAGAGTATAATCCATCTTAAGCTGCGGTAGATGTTGGCGAGGATGGACTGTGCAAGACCCAACTTAGTACCCTGGAAGATACGTTCGGCGAGGTTGGTCCAGCGTTTATTAACCTTATGGAAAGAGGGGCAGAAGATGTACTTGGATAACCAGAATTCAAGGAAAGCGATGCCACCTTGGTCAGACTCAACGTCGAAAAAGTGCGTGGTCCAGGTAGAGTATGAAGGGAGGCGATATTAATCAGCTTGAACAGTGAACTCTGTGTAATCACCTTGTTTCCAAATAAGGTTGGCTATAGGGATGCCAAACAAAATATAGAAGTCCAAGAGAGTGATACTTACGTCGCCATAAAGCATACGGAAGCAGTTGCATGGTGAATCCCAGAAACACATGGCGGTGACGAAAGGAGCGTGATTCCCACCACTGGGGAGTAAGAAGCATAGGTCAAGGAGTTGGTCGATGCTAGCCGCTTGCCATCGAATCAGGTCCAATTTTTTACAGTTGTTGTATCAGGCACAGTCTTTTTCAGTGGTGTTAGGCCATTTGTCGATTGAGCAGTAGGTGTCCTTTTTTGTCCATCCCTTTGTGTTGGCTTTCGGATTGTCTTGGAAAATTAGGGTTGAGTTATAGTAGGGACGACGGAGCACGGGGAAGAGTTATGGGTTTATTGGCGTTTTGAGGAAGGGGCATTAGCGGCCAGTGCCTTTAGAGGTGACTCTGAGGGTGAGAGTAGCGCCTAATTGTCTTCGAGTTGCAATAGCACAAATGTCAGGGATGAGTTGATTTTCTTCGATTTGAGTAAGATCTAGGTATCTTTCTTTGTGAGGAGGCATGTTGAGTAGTGGGAGAATGATGGAGGCGAAAAAACCAGAAAGACTAACTTTGGAGAGAAGCTTTCGAATTAGGGGAAGTGAAAGAGTTGTGTTGGAAGTGAACATTTACGCGAGCGTGCACTTTTTATGTGACGTCAGCCGAAGTGGTGTGACTTTTCAGAAGAGAGGAGACGACGTGGCACTTGTGTGTAGAGTTACCGCTTGATTATAACGGAGTGTCATTTAGTAAATCAAGCCTTTTCGCTTGCATTGGTGAATTTAATCTCAACGCTTGAGGGAAAATATTTGGGCCCGAGATAAAATATCCCTTATTGGGTTTTGAGGGCTGGATTGAGTAAGCGGCTCGTGTAGAATATGACGGTCCAGATTGTAACGGGTTGGAGAAAGCTGAGCCATGCGGCCTATTTCTAAATTAATCTTTCCTATAATGGTTAGAACTCTTGTGTAAGACCTATTAATAATATCACAGAACATAAAGATAAGAGCCGGACGGGATTGTTGATCATTTAGAATTGTATTGCAAGTCTGGTTACCAGTACCGAAATAGTTACAAGTGGAGTGGAACACGAACATGATCTTCTATATAAAGAATTGAAAAGCGATTGGAAAAGGATCCTCGATCAAATACATATTTTGCTCTCAGCAAACTATCCTTCTCATCAGAGAAAAACCTTGCAACCAGCGATCAAGAGAGTTGTCACTCGAAGAGCGTGAGATTCTTGCGATTCAAGGACGTAAAAACCCTACAACCGGCGATCAAGAGGTTTGTTACCAAGAATAGTGAAAGTTTCGAGATTCAAGGACGCAACACCCTGTGTTCTCAACATCGCGTCAAGGAGATTGCTCTACTTTACACCAAGAGGAGTGTAGAGTATCGATTTTTGTGGCTCAGCTAGAGACACGAAAACTTCAAGTCCTAAGTCATTAGGCATGAATGATCCATGCAAGCGAGCTTGGTGTTCTCCTCGTCTAAATCGCTTATCAAGAAGTCAGTAGCCGCTAGCTTACAAATCAATATTCCGAAGCGAGACGGTGGCACGCCAGCGCACAAAGTACAATCGAGGAAAAGAGACTGTTTGCAAGGTCTCTCAAATCCGCTGGGAGATTTTGGTGTTAAACGCATGTGTAACGATTTCAACAATGTTCATTAGGTTCCAATGCGACAAACTATGGGGGTGGGACTATTGAAAGGAATCTCCGGGAGCCGGGATCTGGTGAAGTATACGGAGGAGAGTTGCATTATCGAAGAAGGTACTCGACTCAATAAAATGATTTTCATCACACATGGCACAGTACACACTTACAAGACAAATGATAAAGGTGAAAATATTGGCTCCGAGTTTCTTGAGAAAATGGACTATTATGGAGCAGATGAACTTCTGGATTGGGCATCAAAGTTCATCACTTTCGACGAATTACCTATCTCGACGAGACTGGTTAAGCCTGTCACAAAAGTTGAAGCCTTTGAACTAAGCGCAGACGACTTGAAGAGTGTGGCCATTAAGTACTGGTGGAATTTCACAAAGAGAAAGGAGCTATCCGAATTCAGCAGCCAATCTATGCTGGAGGAGTTTGCTGTGTATTCGATAGAGAAAGAGATTCGTCGGCGTAGGCAAGGCAAGAATAAGCATAGTATAAGGTCTCTCAATAAGTTGGCTATTCAGGATGGTAGTGCAAGTCAGAAGTTGCGGAATGTCATCAGCAAGGCCATGAGGAATCAGCTACCTTCTTCTGTTTGTGCTCTTGAAGGTTTCTAGCTAGCTGGCCGGTTAATCTTGGACAATGTCACAAAATTAAACCAAGTTGTATGTCATGTATCTACATATATATAGCTCCCAATAATCAAAAACGGAAGACATTTTCATATCGCCTTTCATTAATTTGTACCAACTGCATATTGTTTATGATCTTATCTTTGGTGGCCTCTGGACTTTTGTGCCAATAGTTTTATCAATATTCCAATATAAGGTGTTTTATACACCAAAAAATGTATTCCATGACCAAACCATTTCTTCAAGTTCTACTCTCGGATTATGTTATAGAGACACTTAATTACTTAATTTAATCTTAATGAGATCTTAATTATGCTCAAATTTCCTCACTCGAATAGTTTTAGTACCAACTCATGAGTTTGCTTGAATTGTTTTATGGTACCAATTCAATTCAAAAATAGTTTTGCTTAGAAAATAGGGCTACAACTGTTAGGTATTTCACAGTATATTACAATTTGTGTGATTTATACACTTATGGTGCGCGTAATATGGAGTTGACTTGAAAGGATTTAGTCAATTATCAACTTACAAGAGTTTTGACTAAAGTTTGCTGGTTCCTCTCGATCAGAATAGTAATATATACAAAAACAAACACAAAAAACTCAAATTTAATTTTATGCTATGTATTAAGTCATAAGGTTCGAGTCAATGAGGAATTAATTGATGTTAACCATAATATAATATAGTAAGGGTAGTTTAATCAATTGAAATGTAACATGAGGGTCTTGCTATATATGTGTTTGTAACCCTTCATTAATAACAAAAAAGATGGCAATATTGTAGTCTCCAAAAATTAATACGTTTCTTCACTTTTTGCACTGCTTTTACATTTCTGAAATAATACCATAATTCTATCATGGTATCAGAGCCCATGGCCACGATCTTTGTGTGCCTTGTGGCTTCTGTGTTCTATCATTTTTGCTTTCGCGTTTTACACATTCAGTAGATTTCAATTTCGATTTAGCCTCAATTCAAAACCCAGAGTTGGATTCAATTTCAAGTACTGCTTCAACCAAATCAGGACTTCGGCTTGTGCGCTCCTTCATCAGTGTTGCAGCCCAGCCTAGTCGAGTCACACATCGTGCGCCACCGTTGTCATCGGCGGAGGAGGGGAGCGACGACACTTAGCTTCTCATCTTCAACTCATTCTGATATGCAATCAGACATCAATCCTCGACAAGCTGCTTTACCGGACTTGCAGGACTCTCGACGTGGTCTTCGCTTGAGTTGCATCGTCCTCATCTCATCCCGATTTGTTGTTGTCGTTCTTCTCTCAGTCTACATCGCCTCTTTGTGTCGAGGTCGTCACGCCGAAGCAAAGCTCCTCTGGATCTATTCTATATGGTTGAGTTGACTTGGTGTCGTTAGAGCCTCACCTTACCCACGACGGCGCAGGTTGACACCGGTGGCGGAGCAACGCACCGTTCTGATGGGGGATCATCACTCAGCAGCTAAACTCGACATCCTCTAACTCACTCCACTCGGTGACTCGCACTCAGTAACTCAGTTCTAACCGAGTCATCCACTTAGCAACTCACTACTTCGAGTCAACTCGGTCATACTCAACTCAACACAGTCCGAGTCAACTCACTTCAGCTCGAGTCCATCTCTGTGCTTTCATCTTGCATAATCATTCTCTACAGAGGATTTGGTAATTTCTATCCGATTTGGCATACCTAACACTTGAGTTGTGGAATCTATCTTTGGTCTAGTTTGAATTGCTTCGATTATCAATTTTCCAGTTAATTTCAACCAATGCACAATTGCACAAATTTCAACCTTTTTGGACTGGTGATTTAAGCTTTACAAGTTGGATTATGGATTGTTTGTGTAGCTTATGTGTTAGTTGTATTAGTTTTGGGAGAAGTATACATATCTACTATAGAGTTGCTCTTGTTTTCTTCAAGTAAAGAAAACCATTGCTGGATATATACAAGTGCATTTGGCAGGTGATATATTGAGTCGTGTAAGAGCAAGCATCAATTGGTTATACAAAGTTTTTTCTAACTTTGAGGAGGAGAGATCAGTGCATCCAAGGCACTATGGCATCAATACAGCAGTACCTTCATTGGCAGTCATTCGCATCTGCCTCGCAGCAAGCATCACATCATCCACACTCAGCATCATCAACACTTCAGCAGCAGCAAAATTTGGTAATCTCTATTCTGAAAGATTGACAACATTAATCAGATTCATCAGTTTTCCAATGTTATTCATTATCAACCTATGTTGAATGGCATCAATTCAATCAACCAGTGCTGAAGGACACCAATTCAATCAACCAGTGCCGAATGGCACCATTCAATCAACCAGTGCACAGCTGCACCAATTCAATCAATCATTGCACAATTGCAACCAATTTTCAATTCATTTTTGGACTGGTGATTTATGTTTCACGTCATCTTTGGGATATCAATCATACCATACCATGAATCTGTTGTGTTTTACTGCTATTTGGCTGAATATTTGACTGTTATGGAGTTATGCAGAGTAGTGAGGATTGTTGTTGGACTTCTAATATTATTTGCATTAGTAGAAATCTGCTAGAGAATGAGAGAATATGTAGTGGACAATTAACGTTCCATAATTTCAGTTTGTTTCAAGTCAGCTTGATATACAGATGGTTGTTGATTTCTTTGCTTTGCACTATTAACATGGTCTTTCTCTTCTCTGTTGCCTCAAGGCTCTGCCATAATCAAGGATGTCTTAAGTGTTTTGATTTGGGATGCTATTCTTATTTTTGGTAATAGTTGTGTACTTTGTTCCAACCATTATGCTTGTTACCAAGCATATGGTTGAGGGGGTGTTAACATGTAAGGGTAAATATGAGATTTACTACTCTATTTTACCTTAGCTATATAATCTCTAATGTACACTGTTCACAATCAATATAAAAGAACAAGATGTAGTCCTTAAGCTTTTATGTGTTTCCTTTACATTTTCAGTACTTTTCTTATTCAATAAGCCATTTCTAACAATGGTCAGTTGACCCTCAACTAAGTATTAGTTGAACGTCAAATAAGTATTAGTTTAGTGTCAACTGAGTATTTATTTGTTTAGGGTCAACTGATACACAGTTTAGGATAAACAGTCAAAGGCAACTGATCAACGGTCAAAGTTGCCGGGATCCGGTCATGATCACCGGAATTTGGCCAAAGTTGTCAGAATCTGGTGATTGGTCAACGGTCAACGTGTCGGAGTCAAGTCAATAGTCAATGGAGAGGTGATGAGAGAGGAATGGTATTGGGTAGTTCATTAATTAAAATGAGGGTAAGCTAGTCTTTTTACTTAGTTAGTGGGCTAATGAAATTTTTTACTTTTCTTAGGCTAGTGGGAATTAAAAGTCTTATTTTTGGGCTTGGGGAAAAAACCCCTTCCGCAAATGGGAGCACGCACATTTTCCATGTACTTCGACTTAACTATAAATTATTACATATATCACTATCATTGAGAATTGTTTGGTCTTACTGATGTGTTGTAAGTGCTGGGAGCCTTTTAGTATTTTTTTTCGATTCAACGAGAGACATCATGTTGGCACCGAAATTGTGGCGAAGGGTGTAAGAGTTATTTTTATTCCGATGGGTACGAAGACTACAAAGATGTACCGTTCATGGCGGAGCTTGTAAAATCTCTAAATGCAAAATGCGCTATCAAAAATGATGGACCATTTGACTTTGGAATATTTCTCGACTCCCTCAAGTTTAATAACACAATTTCGACGAATTTTCCACAGAAGTTGTGCTTCTCTTTCTGGTGGGGATTGCATAATTTGAGGTTCGTTATAAAATTTTACAGTATTTTCCTTCCATTGATGTCACATTGGTTACTAATACTGATGCATTCTTGCAATAATTTTGGCACAAATCTTGTAACTAGTAACTATGTGTGGGAGAACTTCTTCGCTATTGGCATCTCTATCATTGGTTTGTTACTGTTTTTGTACCTCATTGGAAATGTGCAGGTTGGCATGCTATGAATCCCTTTTATACATCTCTACATGTTTCAAGTTTCCTTAAGATCATCAAAGAAATCTTGATGATACTAATGCATTTTTTGCAGGGTGAAAACAGACATTTATGTCCATGGAAACTGAGAAATCAGAGGAGATAAGAAGGAAGATAAAATTAAAAGAGCCTGATATGAATGTGTGGATGGAGAGAAATGGCGTCCCTGAAAATCTGAGGAAAGAAATCATGGCGAAGATACGAGAGAAACTAGAAGAAGACAAGCACGCAGACGTAGAGAATCTGTTCAGCATTCTTCCCTGGGCTACCAAGAAGTCTCTAAAACATGTTCTTTGCATTAGTACACTGAGAAAAGTAAGACTAATACCAAGAACAAAATATGTTATTCTTCGGTATGTTAGGTTTTTTTTTAGTCGATATATACATGTACCGCCACCGAGTCCCGGAAATCAAGTAAGAAGCGTATCGCCTCGTCTTGGGCCGACAGAAAACCCAACAGACGGGGGAGTCAACTTCGAAAGAGTTGCATCATCCACTTCCCGACAACCCATAATAGACGCTCCTGGGCCCCACAAAAGCCAGCACTCTCCAACCAAACACATCCACAGGCCCATATTAGGCCCTATCCGTAGGCCCAAAAGTCCACAAATTACCCTAAGCCTTTTGCGGACCATGTTGACCATGAGGGAGAGTGAAGATACGCCTTAGTTACATAATTGGTTGATTGGTTATGACTTATGAGTCAAAGGGTTCGTTCACTTAAAGATTAATATGTCTCTGCATGTGTATATGTTTGTAGGTGCCAAGGCTTCAAGGTATGAACCCTAAAGTGTTGAAGATGATATGCGATTATCTGAAGCCTGTAATATACCCTGAGCACAGCTACGTTGCGAAAATGGACGAACCGATTGATCGAATGGTGCTCGTGACAGAAGGAACAATGTGGGTCTACTCGTCGAGCACCAGCTCGGTGCAGAGGACTGTGGAGAAGGGCGAAATCTACGGAGACGAACAGCTTCTGAGTTGGGTGTCCGAGAACCTGCAGCATGTGTCGATTTCGAACGTTCCGATTTCGAGAGAGAACGTCAAGTGTCTGACAAGAGTGGAAGGGTTTTCCATCATGGCCAAGGACTTGAAACCAGTCGCCACCAAGTGTAAAATGTATTGGAAATACGATGAGGAAGCTACCATTGGATCAGCAACAATTCGTCCCCCGGCAGCTGCTGGCCGTGGAGCTGCTCAACATCGGCCAGCAGCTGCAGGCAGTGTCAGACCTGCACCGCCACCTGCAGGCGGTGTCAGACTTACGCCACATAGGCCAGCACCTGCAGGCAGCGGTGCCGGAGCTGTGAATTCGCCAAGAGCACGAATCGAGTATCTGCAGAGGAGATAGTGCCACCAACACGCCCTGATCTTTGTGTAAAGTTTTGTTCTTGTTTCAAAGCAAACATTTACCATTTTGTTCTTTAATGATCTTTGTGTAAAGTTTTGTTCTTGTTTCAACTAGACTTTGTAAGATCGTTCTAATGAAGCTGATAAGGGTATACACAGGCACCAATTTTCAGAAGATACCAAGATGCATAGAAAAGATTATGAACCATAATAATTATTTTAGATTCATAATTATTAGATTATCTGAGAACATCTATCATAATATCCAATAATAATGTCACAGCACTAAACACATACAGAGTACTAGTTAAAACCGAAATGACTCCAAAGCGCTCATCAACCCCCATCTATACTTTGATGATTACCTTGATTCTATTCTTGCTTGTGAAAATCATATGAATAAGAGCAGGAAGACCAGACTGACCAGTTGCTGCTTCTTATAAAAACTTCATGACAGGCACTTCTGTTTTGCTGGAGATGAAGAATCGCGGAGTGCGCGCACCTCCCTCCTCACAAAAGGAGGCAAGGCGAAGGCAGCCAAGTGCATCTGTCGGATAAAACAAACATAATTGCGGTGAATAAATGAAATTAAAAGTAATATTAATAGTCGCAAATGAGGATTCCAATGGAGCTGAATCATACCTCAGAGTTATAGAACCGAAGTTCTCTTTTATGTTTGATAGCTCCTTCCAATTTCTCAATAGGATTGACTGGATTTTTAAAATCAACAGGAGGGCCTTCTGTTGAGCATAGCACAAAACCTATAACACCACTGCATAACCATAAAATCAGATTAAAAACTCTAAATTTTGGTTTTAGTATTACCAAAATAGGCAAACTGAAAATAAATGTGAGAAAGTAGTACCTCGGATATGTAGGAACACTCGCCCACGCATAATTGACTGATCCCTGGAATGTTTGACGGCATACAGAGATCATATCATCAATAAGATGTGTATGAAGCCACATACTCTCCGCCATGTTACAAAGAACACCACCGGGCCCCAATGCTTTAGCTATTGTTTCAAAGAATGGCTTCTCTACAAGCTCTTGAGCTGGACCTGCATAAAAGATGACATATATTTACACATTAGGTTCCACGACCTTAAACTTAAAAGTTCATACAAGTATGACGAGTATAAGCATAAAGACATCGTCCAAAGTAAACATATCAACAGATATATTATCGGCAGGAAGTGGTCAGTAAATTATAGTAAAAGGTCAGGTAATTACCTACAGGATCTGAGGAATCAACAATCACAGCATCATACTTCCCTTCAGGTGCATTCCTTAAGAATTCAGTAGCTGTCAGGTAACGAAATGAGTGTGATTGGAATGGCAAGCCAGACAGAATCAAACCTTTTAATCAAACAGATGGAAATAAAATATCAACAATAAGCGTACCATCGCCAACATGAAGATGGACACGAGGGTCCTCAAATCCAACAGCTAAATCTGGAAAAAACTTCTTAGACACCTAGAAGGAAAAACAAGCCGCAGAATATGAGCTAGTTGCCACAGAAATACTCTCAACAGTCCGAATAAACAATGGAAACCAATACCTACATCTATAACCATCTTATCTATCTCACAAATATCAATATGCTCAACAGAAGGATGGCGTGAAATCTCCCTAAGAACTCCACCATCACCACCTCCAACAACCAGAACCTGCATCAAGGATCTTATATCATTTAGCATCATAAGAAGAATACTGTACTGTTAGTAAAACTCATGAATGAATCTAAAAACTCCCATTATCAAACCAAAAACATATTCCTGACTAGACAAGTAAATAGAAAAGTTGTAATGGTAACTAATATTTGTAGGTACATATACACCCTATATGAGTTTGAAGACACACTATCCAGGCACAGGAGCACAGCATATATGACTTGTTACAAATAGCAAATAGTCAGCTACAGAGTTGTTGCAGCCAAAACAAGTCACAAACATCATTCTATGGGAAGTCACAAACATCATTCTGTGGAAGCCACTATAAGCAAGACGTTTCTGGTCAATAAAAGAGTGGTCAATCCCTTTTCAAAATGCCTCCTAAACCCAGATACGCTTATTCACGGTAAAGTGACAATGTTTACATCAGCTTACGGGTATGAAAAGGATATCATCAAAAAACCCAGTGACAGTATGTAATAGCAGAAACAATACAACTACAATTCGCAGACAGGACCACCATATTTCAGCACATGGCAGCAAACACACCACAAAATCAAATTAAATATGGATGTATAATGAAAATTACACTTTTCGGGGAGGGAATCGAACAGAGAGGCAGATGAGTAATCATTTCCTGGTATGCACATTCATCCTTCTCGCTCAGCTGAATAATGCCATCAAGAACAAGCACTTTTCCATATGTCGAAGACTGCATAAGAAGGAATCCACATTTATAATACAAAAGGAAATTGTTACGAAAATCTAAGAAGACAATGCACATAAGCAACCAGACAGACATAAACTTCAAGATGAGAATGCCAAACCTCAAAAACCAAAACCTCTTGAAACTCTGATTTCCCCTTGAATAGAATCTTTTCTACTTTCAGTGAGTGAGCTTCACCTTTAAGAATAAAAGAAAAGCATAAAAAGGGCTACCATAGGCATATTCCCAGACATAAACACGATTTAGTGATTTACAATCAGAGAGTGGGAACGTTCAACTGAAATATATTTATGAGCTGCAATTTATATGAAGGTATGCATCCATGTACTGCCTACCAGGCCACATCGGGTTGTTGAAGTAAGTCTTTTTACTCTCCTTATCTGCATAAAAGCAGAAAATAAAGGGGGTCAATGTTATCCACCTGCTTGGACATCCAACAAGACTATGTATTGCTTTGCCGATGGAAAAGATAGAAGTTGAGTGGGAGGATTACAAGTGAAAATATCACAGATAATGACCTGTGCGAGACTGGGACTCTGAAAACCAGCCAGAAACAACAGTAGAATGGCATACTGTGTCGGCCTCAGGGTCAGAAGCCTTAGCCTTCAAGCAACAAGAAGGGACGGCCTTCTCTGAGCCGTTTCCATTACTCGCCTTCCCATCCATGACCTTCAGACATTCCAAACCTCTTCCTGCGTCGTCCCCCATAAGCTTTTTTCGTCTTCTCCGACTCCAGTCTCTGGAATCAACAAGTATTCGTAAGTGATAAGTACAGAAAATCAACGTAGTCTTCACCTTAATCACACTAAACAAGAATCACACACATAAAAGTGCAACAAGTTAAACCCTTTATCTTCTAATACAATAAAAACAATGCAGCCAATGATAAAGTTTCACTCTTTCATGAACATACCAGAAGAACAATTTCATGAACCACTCCAAGCAAAAGGCTTTAACTTATAAACCACACATACGATTGAAATGGAAAGTTTCACTCTTTATGTCTTCATTTCAGGAAAAGGGATCATAACGTGCATGATTTTCTCAATCCAATAAAACCATATCACACAAAATCAAATCCAAATCACACAATTTCCCTCTTATGGCTTCACACAGTAAAACAAAAATTACACCGCTCCAAGAATCATCTGATATTTTTATATAATCCATACATTTACTGGGCCCCAAATAATACTAACTCAAATCTAAGTTTGCCGACTATTTTCCTTGCATTACCTCAGCAACTAAACTAAACTAACAAAAAAACACAAGCCTTTCTCCCCAGAAACAGACAACAACATCAGAACACCGACAACTCCCAAAAGCAATAACCCAATTATTAAAAAAATACAAACAAAACAGAAAACTCCTTTATATGTCTCAAATTCTAGCTCCTCCCACAACACAAACTTATAGTCTCATCTTTGTGTCCTATAAAATCCACAGAAAACCACAGAAGCTGCATAGGATTATAAAGAGAGACGATTCCTCTGTTTTCGGCAAGTTGGGGAGATCAAAATTGAACATAAACAGCAACAGAAGAAAGACAAATAACCCGCATTTACATTCAGAATGATAAGAAAGACATAATTACATATGTGAAAAGAACAACAAAGAAAGATGAGAAATAGAGGAAAGTGGACTGGCCTGGTCGAAAGATTGGTTTTTTTTTTATTTGCGGCTGCGGAATTTGGTGAAAGCTTTCGATAGAGAGAGTGAAGAAATTAATAATAGAAATAAGAATAGATAAGAGTGATGACTATGGAAGAAGAATCTAGTCCGTGTTTGATAGTCAAAAGTGACAGTCTCTGAGATTCTCTCTCTCTCGTGTGTGTGTGTATAAACTAGTTCTGGGCTTCTGCTGGCTTCAGGCTTCTCTGTGTTCTGGCTACTGCTTCGGGTTTGGACGAGAATGGCGTACCAAACCATTTATATAGAGAGAAAAAAAGTCCAATATATCGACTTTTTCTTTTTCTTTTTTTCTGAAATAACAAGTTTTTTATAATTTAGATTGAATTTGTGTGTTCTTTTTAGTAATACCTTTTTGGGCTTTAAGTAAATTTTAAATTATCCAATTTATTTTTATTTTGACATAATTTTACCACATTAAAGAAAATTATTTTCTTCATTAAAAAAATATTTTTTTGTCGGAAAGTATGAAAAATTAGACTAATGCGTCACGATTGTTACATTTTATGGAAGTTATCGAAATTAGTGGATTACACACGTACTAATATTAAATAGATCAAATGTAAATTACAATTATAATAGACTAGTTTAACCACCCGTGTGTACACACGTGTTAAATCAAATCATCAACTACTTTATCCATTTTATGACAGTTTTTGTTGGCAAAATTGTTGTTCACCTTTTTTTTTTGTCTCCCGTGGGTTTTTCTTTTTTTTATCTTTCTTTTCTGTTTTTTTTCTTGAGGCTGCTTTTATTTTTTCATAGGGGTATTTTCGGGTTTCCATAATTTGGTATGGGATGACACCAAAAGCTACGCTTGGCTTTATATTAGTAGAGATATGACTCAGTTACTGTTCATCGTAACCGACAACGTGGCAGTTATAAAACTCACGTTTCTATGAGATTAAAATGTGGAACAAACTACACAATATATATCATTTATAGAAAAATCGATGCAAAGTATTATGATAAAAGTTGGAGTGCCAATACTTGATCAGAGTCGTAGAAGTTGAGGCCACTCTACGATAATTAGTGTCGTAATTTGGTATCCCCAACCGTATTTTAGAGGCTATTAATTGAAAGTAGGATCATTATTTGACATGACTCGATCTAGCTACTACTCATATGTTCAACTCTACCTTATGCTATGCTATGTGTCGGGAGTCGCAATCTACTGATATGTTGTGCGGCCTCCCGATAGGTTGTAAGGTCACAAACAAACTTGTCCAGGGTCATGAGTTAAGTCTGTGGTTGATTGCTTGTGTGTCAGAGTTAGAATAGTATTTTTTCTTTCATTATTACTCCTCAAATATTTTAATATTTCTTCCTACAAAGTGAAGTTATGTAAAATATCATATATAGGGAGGGGTTCTTAGTCGGCATTACTGTTGGACTCAGAAACTAATATAGGTAAGCACATGTACTTTTGCCTCCCTAAACGTTTTACCATCAATAAGAGAAGAGATTCAATCATCTGTGTATTGTGAGATTGTCTCATTCGATTTTTAAATAATTTGTTCATTGTTGTGTTTTTCGCTGATGCTCATCTCACACTGTTGCTTGCTCGCTTGCTCACTGGCACGCTTGTCTCTTACATTACATTAATATCATGTGGATTATTACTGTTTGCAAGGTACTCATTTGGCTGATTTGCTAGCAGGCAAGTGCCGCACGGTCCGTTTTGTCGACCCGTGACACTATGTTAAGCATTTTGTCTATGTGTTTTTTCTAATTGAATAATGTTAAAGAGTTTTTATAGTGTCATGTACGTATCAATACATCATTGAAACTGTCGAAAGTAATGGAACGAAGCGTTACACATTCGTTAAAGACACTACAAGAAAATTGCACCTAGACCACGGACCATTTCCGTCGTCTAGGTGCAGTTTTCCGTCGTCTAAGTACTTAAACGACGGAATCTCCGTCTTCCAAGGTCCGTGCTCCAAGTGCTGTCGTCCAAGCACCTGGACGACGGAGATTTAGTTATCCGTCGTCCAAGTTCACTTGCACCGCGGACATTATCCGTGGCCCAGGTAGACACCTGGACGACGGAAACTCTAATTCTCCGTCGTCCAGGTGTCTACCTGGGCCACGGACATTACTCGTTTCTCCGTGGCCCAGGTGTTCACCTGGACGACGGAAAATCTAATACTCCGTCGTCCAGGTGAACACATGGGCCACGGAGAACGGCAGGGTTTAGGGTTTAGGGGTTAGGGGTTAGGGGTTTAGGGTTAGGTTTAGGGTTTTGCACCTGGACGACGGAGAACATAATCTCCGTCATCCAAGTGAATATTTAATTTTTTTGAAAAATTTGAAATTAAATATTATTAATTTAATATATTATTAATTTAATTTAAATAATGAAAAATGCTAAAATTAATTAAATAAACTAAATTTTGAATATTACTTAATTATTAAATAATTAAATTAAATTAATTTGTACATACATGAATAATCGAAAAAACCCATAAATTAAAAATTAAAATATTGTTCGGAATGCGGAAAGAAACGAGATAATAAACTACTAGCTAGCTAATACACTGGAGGAGCAGATGCGCCGCCGAGTCCTCCGCCTCCAGCCGGGTCGTTGTCGTCGGGGTGTGGGTTCGGAGGAGGTTGACATACTTCTCGATTTTGTTGCATGAGGGCGATGAGTTGGGCTATTTGTGCTTGTTGTTCGTCAAGTCTTTGCCGCATTGACTCATTCTCCTCTCGTGCCAGTCGAGCCTCTTGTATGGCTGCTTCGACGGCCGCAGCCTGACTCCTTCTCCGTTGCCCCGAATCTCCCGTAGATGATGAGCCGGAGGTCGTCGACAAATCTCGTACCACCCTAGGCCCAAAGTGCCTAACCTCCTTGCCAGCTCTACGACCGTAGACCTCATCCGCGATTGCAATTTGGCTCTCTAAGGATAGAGGAGGCAGGTCTTCCGGCGGCACATCTGGGAACGCAAGCTGAGTGTTAGCCAACTCTTCATGCGCACGCTCTATCGCCCTTGCCTACAAAAGAATAATTAATTTATTATAATGAAATCATATTTAAATAATAATTACTATAATTAAAAGCACATATATATATCACTTACGCCGCATTGACTCGCTTCATTATCGAGGCCTGGCGTCACGTACGCGCTCACGCTTGCATCAAGATAAGGGTGTTTGGAGCCCTTATCCTTGTGCTCCTTGGCTATTTGAATGAGCTGCTTGGCGCCGGTAGTATGGTGTTTCTCCTTCTTCCCCCGGTTGGCTTTGTTGACACCGGAGAATTTCTGTTACACAACATAATTAAATCATTAAAAAATGAATAACTACAATTTAAATAATTCAATTATCTTAATTGAAATAAAAAAAATTAATACCTTAAATTGTTCATCGGCAAAGTGGTTACACAACCACTCCCACTCATCTTCTCTCTCCCCTTGCAGCTCTACCGGGGGAGGCACGGGACCGACATCTTGGAAGTACTTATGGAGCTTGTACTTCCAATCTTTGTAGATGGAGTTGGCGGTTTGGTTGATATGCCTCAACATAGCCGGTGTCGGATCCACTTCAAATTGTTCCTATCAAAAATAAATAGAAAATTATAATCGTATATATTATGAAATTTTAACTAATATTAACAATATTATATAATAACTAAATTGGACGTATTACGTACCGAAAGATCTTTGAAGACTTTCGCCTTCTCATGATCCGGCCCCTCCTTCCAAGTAGGGGCAGTGATACGAACCCGGTTACTGATGATTGACCATATCCCATGCGCCGAGAGACTTGCTAGCTGAGCTGTGGGAGGGCCACCGGTGAATTCGTCGTACGGCAAGTCGATCTTTTTACCGGTCGCCTTGCTAATACGCTCCGCTTTGCCCCCTTTAACGAGACCCCGAGTCCTTTTCGGTTCCGGGTCAGTGGGGGCCCTCCTTTGCCTACGGCGGGCGCAGTACATGATTGATTCGGCGGTCGAGGACGCCTGAGTACTTCCCGTTGAATGGGTACCGGGCGTCGGAGATTGGAAGGGGTCGACATCATCACCGCTCGAGATGAATGGGGGAGCGGGAATTTCTCCAGAGGGCGCTACGGACGGACCAGATGATCCGTCCGGATTGAGGGCGTCGTTGCCCTCCGGTGGTAATTCCCAACCGACTTGGTCCGCCAAGCAGCGGAGCATGGCATCTTCTGCCTCTTGTTGGGCTTTCTTCTTGCCGGGTGTCGTCTTTGGCGGAGCCATTTAAACCTAAGAGTACGGTGTTAAAATACCTACTTACCATAATAATTACAACTTAAAAATTTACGCTAATTAATTAAGTACGTTTAAGATTTAAATAGAGTACACTAGCTTGGCATTTTCGGTCGTTCAATGGACGTGCGACCCGCGCGATAAAGTGTAAATTTTCAATTAATCAGCCTTGGTTAAATCGAAAAACATGGCCAGTTAGGGATAGAGATAACGCGAGAGGCAGGACTAAGTTCGACAAAAGTCTTTCTTAGTCCAAATCCTGTCACCAGTCATAACCCGTTTCTAGACACCATGTCCGACATTCGGCCAATTTTTCGAAAATTTACACTCCCTCAAGTCCTTTGCAAACTCCGCCCTCAACCTCGTGTCCATAACTTCACTTAGGTTATGGTGTGCGGTGATAAAATCCACACATCACGAGGGGTTAAGGAGATAAGCTAGGAAAAGAGGCGTCATCTATTCCAAAGAGTGCGACTTAATAAACCAAGCATATGTACTAAATTTAAATCGAACACGTACTACCATGCAATTTACTCGAAAATACACGTAATTAATTATCAATTAATTAAAACAATAAATAATTACAATAATGAATTATTATTTATCATGCATATAATAATAATTATTCATTTACCAATATAATTAATTATTATTAACAATAATAATTATTGCTATTATTTAATTTTAACTAAAAAATATAAAATTATTACCAAATAATTAACAACTAATAATAATTATCCCAATATTAATAATAACAACTCATTAATGATTATAATTATAACTATTAATTATTTTAAATTAATTAATAAATTAAAACTATTTATTAATTAAATAATTAATTAATTAACAAAAATGTAAAAGAGGTAAAAAAATAGAATTATTACCTCGTCGGAATGTCGCCGGAATATCGGAAGAGTTGAGTCGTCGGAGAGGAGGAACCACGCCGGAAAAAATGTCGTCGGAGCGTCGCCGGAGGAGAGGAGAGGAGAGGAGAGGGAGAGGAGGAGATGGAATGATGTGAAAATCAGGGGAGGTGCAACTCTATTTATAGAGTTGCACTTAGACGACGGAGCACTATTCTCCGTCGTCTAAGTCCACATGGACGACGGAAATAGTGTTTTCCGTCGTCTAGGTGGCGATTTCAAAAAATTCAATCGGCGCCAATTAATCGGCGGGACGTTCTGAACCGCCATGATTTTTGACTTAGACGACGGAGAATGAATTCTCCGTCGTCTAAGTGAAAATTCAAGCGTTCCCAAAAACGAAAGCGGTAAATTGAACCGCCATAAATTTGGACTTGGACAACGGAGAATGATCATCTCCGTCGTCCATTGTCTCCGTCGTCCAAGTGAAAATTACATGAAAAAAATAAACAAAAAAAAATTGAACCGCCATGATTTTTGAACCTGGACGACGGAGATGGTCATTCTCCGTCGTCCAGGTTCAAATTACGTAAAAAAAAATTTAAAAAATAATTCGCTAGGAATTTAGCGATCTGTCATTCGAGTGAAATAGTCGTACAATATCGATGAACGCATCGTATATATGAACAGTTAAATTTGATCCGCCGATTAATTTTACGTATTGAAACATGTTAAGTATCGACTAATCTTTACGACTTAAGTGTTCATGAGTAGACGCTCATCTGCAGCAGAGTATTAACGAAATTGAATTTGGACAAAACAACCGTTGGATATGTTCGTCGTAACATAATATATAATTGTCTTCAAAGGACCATAAAATAATAAGTTCGGGAAGGGTTTGATCGGCACAGTCAACCGCAAAACCGATAATTTCACAAACCGGAAACGTGGATACAAGGCATTTCGTAACTCCGATTTTCGAACCGTCGAAGCTCCACACACCAAGAATTGTTTACTCTAAAGTCTTGATGAAAAGACTTTGCATTGGAAGAAGGTTTAGATGGTCGTTGTCTTAGAAAAAATTACGATATCTGCACCTGGACGACGGAAATGAGCGTTTCCGTCGTTCTAGTAATCACCTGGACGACGGATATGAAGTTATCCGTCGTCCAGGTTCTAACCTGGACGACGGAGAATGACGTTCTCCGTCGTCCAGGTGCATAGACCCTGAATGCAGGGGTTAGGGCCTTACTGTTTAGGGTTTAGGGTTTGTGAACTTGGACGACGGAGGATGACCATTCTCCGTCGTCCTAGTATGTACCTGGACGACAGATAATGATCATTCTCCGTCGTCCAAGTTCTAAACCCCGATTTCAGGGGTTAGGGCCTTAGTGTTTACGGTTTAGGTCGTCCCCGGTCATTTGTGTGTCCGTTCAATTATTCTTATTCAAAAATATAATTAAAAAATTGATCGATCGATCCGAACTGCTAGATTTAGGTTCAAGGATTTAGCTAGGGTACGTTTTATATGAGATTGAGATTTGGCGCCAATATTTATTAATTTCTCCATTGGCCAGGATATATAATTCAGATTAATTTCTTACCGTAAACCGGCATCGATCATATATATATTACAATAATTACAGTAATTAATTACCAATTAATCTCCCTCGTCGTATGACCGTACTCTTCGTCATAATCATCATCGTCATCATCCCCGTTAGTCGACGGCTCATCCTCGTCATCGTACTCAACATCGTCCGACGAATATCCTGAGTCCTCGTCCGCGTCCTCTTCATGCTCGTCTTCTTCATCTACCTCATCGATAATCTCATCTTCAGTTAGATCTGTACAACCATCAGGCATGGGTAACCGTTCACCATCTTGAACCAGGTCTATTATATCGGAGCGGACCATAGAAATATTAGGCTCTTGATAGGCAGGAATGTCTCTTTCTGGTTCAGCAACATCTTCAGTCGTCGCCGGTGCCCCTTCAATTGTCTCTGTATTCCATATTCCTCGGTGAGAGATATGGTTCACTATTTTCCACCATTCACCGGCTTTCGGATCGTCGAGATAGAACACCTGCCGAACTAAGGTGGCGAGAGCGAAAGGCTCATCCTCATACCAGTGCGAGTTTGTATCGACTGATAATAGTCTCAGGTCTTCCTTTGTACGCTTGAACCATCTGCACTTGAATAGGAAAACGTTGACATCATTCCCGTAACATAGCTGAACCACGTATACAATAGCCCCGTAATATAGATCATTGTCTTTCCCAACCGCTACCCCACTGTTTTGTGTTCTTCTTCCTTCGTCTCGGGCCAATGAATGGAACTTTACACCGTTCACAAAACATCCGGGATAAATATAGTGTTTAACCGGCTTCCCTGCTAGCAAGTGCTTTGGCCATGACCACCACCCTCCGTGGTTATCAGATTTTTGCAGATCAATCATCTTTTCTATGTGCATCGCGTCCAAGTTGTTCCTCAGCTTCAACTTCGACCAGTAAGGGAGTTCAAAGAATATACTCTTGTGATCCCAATAGCTCAGATCATGTAGAGGAATTGGATTGCATTTCTTTACATCCGCGTCATTGCTCAACACACCAAAGTCGAAATAGCTCAACCTCTCTAAAATCTCTTCGCCCGACCAACTACGGGGTTTAGGATTGTTCTCTACCGTACCGTCGAAATGACCTTCATCCTGTCACCACGGGTGGTCGTGAGGAAGCCATCTACGGTGACCCAAGTAACACACCTTCCCCGCGTGCCAACTAGAGTTCACGTCGTCCAAACATATAGGACATCCATTATATCCTTTTGTCCTGCAGGCTGCCAACATCCCATAAGCTGGAAAATCGCTGATCGTCCACATTACGGCAACCCTCATCGTGAACATCGTGTCAGTGAATTTGTCATAAGTTGGGACTCCATTTTCCCACAACAGTTTCAGCTCGTCGATCAAAGGTCTGAGGTAGACATCTAAGCACTTCGATGGAGATTTAGGACCTGGAATTAGTACGGTAAGGAAATTAAATTTCTTGTTCATGCACATCCACGGAGGCAAGTTGTACGGCATCAGAATAACTGGCCAAGTGCTGACGGCGGAGCTATTACTTCCCCAAGGATTGAATCCGTCTGTAGATAGACCGAGTCTAACATTTCTAACCTCTGAAGCAAAGTCTCCAAATTCTCTGTCGAAATGTTTGAAACCCTCCCCATCCGCGGTGTGTCGCAGGACATCGTCATCTATTTGCTTTTCTGCGTACCATCGCATCGCCTCTGCTGTGTGTAGAGACATGTACAGGCGCTGCAATCTGGGAATCAAGGGAAAATATCGAACAACTTTCACAGGAATTCTCTTTTTCGAACTCTTCCTATTCAACTGGAATCTGCACTGGCCACATACGGGACAATAGTCCAACTCTTTATACTCTTTGTAAAATAGCACACAATCATTCGGACATGCGTCAATTATCCTGTACTTTAGGCCGAGGCTGCTCAGGATATTTCTAACCTTATAATGAGATTTAGGAAGATTGTGATCATCAGGAAGCAATTTACATATTTGCTCCTGAATTTCGTCAAAAGCACTCACTGACATTTTGTGCTTCACTTTTATCTTCATTTGCTCCATCACATATTGCAACACATTCTCTCGACATCTAGGGAACACCGGGGTCTGCGCTTCAAGTAGTATCCGGTTGTACTTTTCCATCTCACTGGTGTCAGTGGCCAAGCTAGCTGCGGGGAATGTGTCATCATGCTCATTAGTGGTACTGTAACCTCCGTCTTGGTGTTGGTGTCCACTATGACTACATCCCGGAAACGCATCATGGACTAAATCTGCAGTTAGGTTGCAAGCTGGGGGTCCGGCACCACTGCCGCTGGATGAGGCACCATGGTAACTGTACCCTGAGCTGAAGTCTGCTGCGCTGAACTCTACTGCTTCACCATGCTCGCTCCATGTAGTGTAACTCCACATCATACCATTTTCGTACAGGTGTTGCACCATAACATTAACCTCCGCATACTGAAAATTAAGACATTTATGACATGGACACCTGAAACGTTTCTTTCCCTGACCATGTTCTATCGCAAAATTCACAAATTCGCTAATTCCATCCATATACCGGACATCACATCTATTCTTCAACTTCATCCAACTCTTGTCCATACTGCTACAAAATATTATAATTAATTAATTATTACACATATATATATTTGTCCATTAATTTACGCTTAATTATACGTACTCGATCTACATCGATCCATCAATTACGTACGTACGTAATTTAATCGATCTGTACATATATATATATATATATATATATCTAACATCAGCTAACATCCTTGCATGTATATATGTACGTACGTTTTCACTAAATATATATTAATTAAGCAAATTTTAACTGCGTACGTACGTACCTGCTGGCCTTCTCGATATCTGTACGTTAATTCAGCTAACTAGCTAGTCAGCGGAGATCCCTTATCGATCCTGATTCGATCTTCTCGGCCTTCTAGCTAGTTAGTTCCCTTCTCCTTCTCCCTTCTCCTTCAATTCTTCTTCAAATGGAATGAAGAGATCGAGGAATGAATGAATATTCGATCAGTTTGGCATCGGGCTTATATAATGCTTCACTTAGACGACGGAGGTGTCGGTACGTCGTCTAAGTGGAAGTACGTTTCGTATACTCGGACGACGGCGTGTCGATCCGTCCTCCAGGTGATAACCTGGACGACGGAGATGGTATTCTCCGTCGTCCAGGTGATCACCTGGAGGACGGAAAAGACTCCGAGGTCCAGGTGATCACCTGGACGACGGAGAATATCATCTCCGTCGTCCAGGTTATCACCTAGACCTCGGAAAGGACTCCGTGGTCCAGGTGACCACCTGGACGACGGAGATGATATTTTCCGTGGTCCAGGTGGTACTTGGACCACGGAGTATTTTCCGTGGTCTAGGTGTCATTTGGACCACGGAACAATTACGTTTCCGTGGTTTAAGTGTTGTTTTCTTGTAGTGAGATAGTAAAAAGGAGCGTAAAAGTTTAAACATCACAATTAATGGATTACAAACACATTGAGTTAATGTCAATTTTGAAAATAAGAAGAAGTATAAATTAAGCTAAACATATTTTACAATTGCATTCTCTTAATCGAGGTATTTGGCAAACTGTGGAGACTGACACTGCACGTTTTTTTAGACACACTCTTCCTCGTGGTCTTTGTTAATTATCAACTTCATATTCATAGTAGATCCCCACATAGTATTTTATCAATCGATTAGATCGTGCAGTATGATCTCCGATCTATCATCATTTCTTGATATGATTTTTTTTTTTGGATTGGATTTCTTGATATGATTTGGTCATCGATCAATTCGCACTTTTGACAACTCGATTTGATTTATTCAATGGCATGTAAAACCATGTGTATCGTACAAGTGTACAAGTTTGAGAGCACATTACACTGTACATGTATTCATTTATCTATTTATTTATTTCGATCATTAAAAAAAAATCCAATTTGGATTGATTTACCGTATATAATTAGTTGTATACATATTGTTTTTCTAAAGAGGAACACGTGAGTCAGACGTCACTTTTCATTGATAAAATCAAGATAAAAACATGTTATAACACAAGATTATTTTTAACAAGGGTAAATGATAGATCAAGAAACCGTAATCTAGACTAAACAAATAAAATTTTACTAGTTCAAATAATCTATTCAAGCATTAAGCTCAAAAATAAAATAAAATCATAGTTCCTAACTAGACCTAATGCAAAATAGAACGATAAGAAATACATATTCCATCCGCACTTATTTAAAGCAATAAAAGCAGAGAATAAATAAAACTACTCCTCTAGAGTAGCCACCGCATCCTCATCCTCTGCAGCACCATCACTAGCTGCTGCCATCAACTCCATTTGAGCCGAGCCAAAAGCCTCATCTCCAGGGTCCTCATCGCTCAGCTTCTCAAAAATCTTGGATGACCAACCCCATTTCTCCATTAGGACATAAAAGTGTTTGTCAACACAAGACCATTTCCTTCATGTTCTTGGATCTCACCAATTCAACCTCCATACTACTCGAGACCGCTTGCTTTGAGAGGCGTTTTTGTTTTGTAACCTGAATATGTCGGCGTCCCGAAGATGCCTCCGAACTCGAGTCATCCATATTCTTACCCTTAGGTTTGTTTTTAGTTCCAGCTGGCCGTCCTCGGCGAGATTTCTTTGCCGGAGATTTGATGAGAAGGTCATTACTCTCCGGTATAGCAAGATCGGGACACGCGGTCAACAAGAGTGGAGCACTCTTTTTTACCCTATTTTCAGTTTCTTGCCTCCCGGGATCACCAACTCCTCCGCAGCCTTTCTCTTAGCATCATCTGCTCGCAGAGAAGGATTGGGTACAACCTGTCTAAGATGAGCATCTACAGCTGCAAATATCTCCGGTGTGAGACCCGGAACCGAAAAGAGTAGGGTTTGAGGCACCTCTACCCGTGGAGTGACCTGTGACTTTCGAATTCGCCACCTTTCGCATCGCATGTTTGGTAAATAAAATGGTCTCCAAACCCTGGATCACCACCCAAACAGGTATAGACGAGAGTGATACCTGCAATGGATCTCCCCACCCGCTGAACTTCGACGCAACCAAGACCGATTTTCCGAAGAACCACGGACCGCCCTCGATAACATGCCTCGCTTCAGCCTCCTTGATGAAATCCAAGAGAAATCGATTTCCGATTATGCGGACACTTAGCCTCTTCCCATAACCCCATACACTACTGGAGGAGGGAATCGGGGCGACGTAGTTATATTTCTACGTCGCTCCGATTTCCGATGACGCGACGTACATTGCCTTTGATAAAAAGTACGTCGCTTCAAAAAATTGAGGCGACGTAGATTGAAGTACGTCGCTTAAACAAACTGGCGACTAGTTTTTCATTCAAAGCGACCAAACTAATCTACGTCGCTTCGAATAAAAACGAGGCGACGTAGATTGCTCAATCTACGTCGCCTAGATTTTATTCGAAGCGACGTAGATTAGTTTGGTCTCTTCGAATGAAAACGAGGCGACGTAGATTGAGCAATCTACGTCGCCTCGTTTTTTTTAAATCTGGATCTACTCTTCTTCTTAAAATCAAACCGTTCATAAAGTTAGAATTTTAGAAAAACAGTTCCCCGTCATTCTGCAGCTGTTTTGGGCGATTTTGGGAGAAATTTGAGAAAATTGAGAAAGAAGGTTATTCTTGCCATTGATTTGATTCTTGAGTAAGGTTAGTTTGATTTGTATCTCTTTAACCCTCTTTATGACCATAATATGTTAAATTAGAAGTGAAATTGAAGTTTTGGTGAAATGTTTGAAGTTGAATTGAATTTGGTGTTATGTTGTAGTTTTAGTGTTTGAATCATTGAATTGTGTTAAATCATGTTATGGGTTCATGAATAATGTTTGAAATTTGGTTAAGTTTAGTGAAATTTAGTGATGATTAGAAGTGAAATTGAAGTTTTGGTGAAATGTTTGAAGTTGAATTGAATTTGGTATTATGTTGTAGTTTTAGTGTGTTAAGTATTGAATTGTGATAAATCATGTTATGGGTTCATGATTAATGTTTGAAATTTGGTTAAATTTAGAGAAATTAATTGATGATTAGTGTAGATTATGTGTATTCGAGCCTTAATTAGTAGTGTTATTAGTGTTAATCATGATTTCGAGCGTATGGCTATATATAATTGTGGTGTTTATCAACTTAAAACTCCCGTTTGAGAATCAACAACTCATCTAGTTGATCGAGTTGAGTTGTTGATTCTCGAATTGTCCCATTTTTGGACAGTTTAGGTGAACATGACTTTGTTGATCCTTTTGCTATTCATGTGATTTCAGTTTCAGTTTTGGGATATGGTTTCGACAGTGTCTCCTTTAAATGTTCCCCGAGTGCAAATTAGGTTGTTTAGATATGTGTGCACTCGGGGAACTGTAGGGAGATGCTGCCGAAATTTCCCTAAACTGGAGCTGAAACGCATGGGTGCAAAAGCGTTGACAAATGTCGTGTTCCCCTGAAGGGGATAGGACCCAACCCGGAGGCATAAGGCGAAGAAGTGTGGGGTTTTGGTTGAATAGCAACTGTGGCGTGGTAACTTTGTTCATATTGATTGTTTATGTTGACAGGAAACATGGACGGACTCCCAGACAAAACTTGGATGACATATCATCGTGCTGATCCAAGGTACATCACAGGCATATTCGAGTTCATGAATTTTGCCCGGCTACATAGTAACGGAGCCGATTATTACTTCTGCCCGTGCAAACGTTGTAAGAACGGTTCATTCAAGGTTACTATGGATGTCATGTATCATCACTTATCACACAGTGGTTTGAGTCCTACTTATACAGTCTGGCACCTTCACGGGGAAGTTTCTGGTAAACCGGCAATGCTCAGTCAACGAAGACAGTGGCTTCAAGACAGAGTCGGTCCTTCTAGTGGTGCCGGTCCTTCAGTGAACCCGCAGTTGGAGATTCTACATGATGCATATCCCTATTATCCTGGATACCATGCAGATGCACCCCAACAATTAGTGGAAGATAATTCGGGCATGAACTTCAATGACATGGTAGACGATGATTATGAAAAGTACGATAGATTATTGAAGGAGTCACAGACCCCATTATATGAAGGCAGTGAGGAAACTGTTTTGAGTGCCATATTAGATGCAATGGAAATGAAAAATGAAAATGGATGGTCGGACACAAGTGTTAACTCTTTATGTGCACTGAAGATCTTGAAGATCCTGAAGATGGCACAACTCCGAGGACCCTGAAGATCTTGCCACCCTTATAAAAGATCATGGACTGATATCAGTGAATACAAACAACAGTTACTATGAGGATTCACCCTTCATAATTGCAACCAAAGGAAAACAGGTATTCTACATAGACGATCCAAAGGCTGGTGGTACTTGGAAGGTAGTACAAGAAATGTCGCACCGCAATGTCTACAGCGCCGAAGTACTGGCCATAGATGAAAATATATCGCGTACAGGAGATCATATATTCGAGCCATACCAAGAGGACACTCCCACGGTGATACAATTTTACCCAGATTTTCAACTACTTATGGACGAAGAAGGAGACGAGGACGAGGACGAGGACGAGGACGAGGACGAGGAGGACGACGAAGACGAGGAGGAGGACGAAGATGAGGAGGAGGACGAGGACGAAGACGAGGACGAGGACGAGGAGGAGGACGAGGACGAGGACGAGGACGAGGACGAGGACGAGGACGAGGACGAGGACGAGGACAAAGACGAGGACTAAACTAATATTATTATGAATTTGAAACCTAAATTCGTATTTTCTCTAAAGCATAATTTATGTATTCGAGAAAATATTACTAACTTTATAATTCTAAACTTCATTTATTCAAAAAAACAAAATTAAACGTTTAGGAAGCGACGTAGATTGATCAATCTACGTCGCCTCATTTATTCAAAAAAACAAAATTAAAAATTAAATACAGGGAAGCGACGTAGATTGATCAATCTACGTCGCCTCATTTATTAAAAAAAAACAAAATAAAAAATTAAATACAGGGAAGGGACGTAGATTGATCAATCTACGTCGCCTCATTTATTCAAAAAAAAACAAAATAAAAAATTAAATACAAGGAAGCGACGTAGATTGATCAATTTACGTCGCCTCATTTATTCAAAAAAACAAAATAAAAAATTAAATACAGGGAAGCGACGTAGATTGATCAATCTACGTCGCATCATTTATTCAAAAAAACAAAATTAAAAATTAAATCCAAGCGACGTATATTGAGTCCTTTGTCGCGTGAACGTATTAAGGAAGCATACGAGGCGACGAATATTGAGTCCTTTGTCGCTTCAATTAATCGAGGCGACGTAGATTGATCAATCAATGTCGCCTCGTTGGCTTTATAATCCCAGAATCACAGTTTCTTTCTTCTTCTTTTCATTTCGTCCAAACTTCTTCTTCTTCCTCGCGCCGCGCCCCCAAAGCCCTAACCCAGAAATCCCTAACCCCTAATCGACCTATCCTCATCTAAACCCCTCCATCTCAACCCTCCATCAATACCCCCTCCACCAAATCCCCTCCATCTCAACTCGTACTCCAAGTGGACCGCCGGCAAGCCCGAGAAGCCCAGTAAGCCCATCCCCTATTCTCTTCTCTCTTCTCTCTTCGATCTTTTGTTTCCCATTCCGTTTGGAATTTTCGATTTGTTTTTGATCTCTATATTGTATAGAATTAGAGGCAATGTTGTGACTTAGGTTTGGTTAAAGAGTGAATTGCTATCCTCCTTGTGTGCTGAGTGCGAATTAAAATTAATTACTTCTTGTTTTGTGATCTCTACTTATGTTGTACAATAGATTCGTATCCGATTTGTGATCTCTACTTATTCTTGTTTTGTGATCTCTACTTAGACCAACTTTTATACGCTGTAACTGAAGTAGTTAACTATTTCTGGACACAATGTATCACTGGTTCTCACAGTTACATTGGCAATTTAGATTTTCAGCAACATGTAGGTTTCGATGTGTTGTCTTGCATGCTTGGTGTGACATACAAGGTGCTTGTATAATGGATGAATGGAAAGGTTTTTTTTTTGGGAATTATGACTAGCTTTGTGTTCTTAGAGTATGGATGAATGGAACTTTTTTTCCAGGTTTGTCTTCTTCTTTATTTATGATAAAATTGTGTTTCTGTTGGCTTATGGATTTTAAGCAAGGAATGAAAACTTGCTGGACTAGTTTATGATTTTATGATAATGTGGTTGTACTAATTTATTTCTTCACCAACATTTCGTTAAGGTTGCTTAAACATTCAGGTTCATTACTAATCTATCAATACTTGTGATTTCAGAAAGAAGAAGCATTCCGGGTCCGTGTAGCTAAAGCAAACCAAGTGAGCCAACTCGAGAAGGTATGGTGCGACGAGGAAGATATACTGTGTCTTTTCATCATTTTGATTGTTTAGTTGCTGAATGTTCATGTTTAGTTGCTTTTCATGTTTAGGCTTTCATGTCTATAATCATTTTCGAATCACTTCGTTTCCTTCTTCGTCTCAAATCATCTTCGAATCATCATTTTAGAGAGTTTATCCCATATCTAGTTGTTGTTCATGTGTAGTTGATAAGCTATATGCGATAAATGACGAGTATGTAGAAGTTGCTGTCCATGTGTAGTTGCTGTTCATTTTTATTGTGTAGTTGCTGTTCATTTTTATTGTGTAGTTGCTGTTCAATTTGATGCGACATTCCGAATGTGTTTTGTGTTTTGTGATGATGATGATTCCGAATGTGATGATGCTTTGTGCGAATGCGATAAGCTATATGTGTTTTGTGTGTTGTGTATTGTGTTTTGTGTTCAAGGGATTCAATTCCTTCGGTTGTGATGATAAGGATATATTGAAAATTGATTGCTTATATGCGATAAATGAATGTGATTCTTCCTATGCGAATGCGATAAGCTATATGTGTTTTGTGTGTTGTGTTTTGTGATGATAAGCTATATGTGATGGTACTTCGGTTCATACTCTTTTTGATATCTAACCCAACAAACGAAAATAAAATAAAAGCGACTTGCTATATGTGATGATAAACATGAATGTTTCTGTATTGTTCGATCAGTTTGTTCTTAGTCATCTACATGCTTCTTCTTTTTTTCATATGGAGAAAAACTAGACATAGTGACATGGTCAGAATTTGGTTAACTGCACCAATGGAAATACTTGAACAAGAATATGCGTAACCTAGGTAACTATAGCATTATAGAAGTACAAACGAGTAAATCATCTAATTAATTAAATACAGTTTAGTTTTAACAGAATGGCTCCCGGAGATACTGGATACAAGAGGAAGAAAGCGGCGATCCGGCGTCGTGAAGCGGCCGCGGCGGCAGCTGCGGAGGCTACGGAGGCGGCATGGCGAGCATTCAGCCGAGATGGGCCTTCCGGGTCGGGTTGCCCCACGGGACAATCGGCGACCCCGACGATTCCAGAATCTCCCATGTTAACGCCCGCCCCTCCACTTGAGGATGCGATTCCTCAAGTGGATGACAGCGACGCCACTACGGCGTCACAACACCCTCCCGCCCTCAGCATCCGGTCCAAGAAGACCAAACTCCCCGACATAGTCGACATGACAACCGGAGATCCGACGACGCAACAGCGCGGAGTCGTTGTCAGGACGAAGACGGAGTACCTCGTCCGGATGAACAACAATAGGCGACTACAAGTCGCTTACTCTACGAGGCATGCGGGGCCTGCGACGAGGGAAATGAGGAGTCTGATGTGCAGAGACATCGGTAGCATCATCCGCGGAAAAGTTCCAATGCTTGCACCTAGCTTCTTGGGACTTAGCGATTTGCATCGCGATATCATCAGTAACAGTCTTGAGGTATACTTACTGGCCTTAGCTTACTTACCTACTTGTAGTAAATGTAAATATAACTTTTACATAACGGAATTTAAATGTGTTGTGCTAGACGAACTACGACATCCCGGCGACTGATGTGGAGATGTGGAACTTCATTGATGCGACGGCGCAAACAATCTATAAGGATTGGAAGTACGATTGCCATCAACATTATCTCCACGTCAGCCAGGAGACTCCGGCCGAGTTTCTCGGGAGGGAAGACCAATGGGCGTGGTTAAAAGCCCATTTCGAAGACCTGCTTACTTGGTGAGTTTCATAAACTATCCGCACAGTTTTGGTAGCCAACATTCGAACAATATGCATGTTTATCTGTTCTTATTTTAAAATGATTTTTGTGTGTGTGTGGCAGCGATTGTGCGAACGGAACCGAGGAAACCGAAACAAGAACAAGGAGCAGCAGCTCAACCACCATTCGGGATCCCTCGCCCTCTCGTACCGAAGCGAGGTGTTGGAGAAGGAGGGTCATAGAGCGCCCGTCGTCCAGACGTGGATTAACGTATACCAGCCGGAGAGGAATGCGGCTGAGAAAGTGGTAAGCTCAAATAGGTTCACGTTACGTTATTTCAATTATTTTTGTTTAGTATATTGTAATATTATTTATTTTATCTATTTTAATTGAGCAGGCGGCAGTGAAGCGTCGACTCGATGAAGTCTTGTCGCAACAAGATAGTGTTGCGGGCCCAGTTGACGGCGAAGAGGTTTCCCAACCCCAGCCTCTTCCTCTTGATACACAAATAAATATCATAGAGGAAGAGGTGGGTTCAAGGCCCGGGACCTCTATAAGAGGTAATAAATCTCCTAAACCACCGTCGTTCATCTCGATTTACGTTTTGCTTTATTTTGGTTTACGATATAGTTTACTAATATTTGTTCTTGTTCGACGTTACAGGGGTGGGGCGCGCTCTCACACGCGACCCCAAACCGAGAGGAGGGGCCCGGGTACAGGAACGCCAAATCCTAATGCAAAAGGAGATCGCTGAAGCCAACGAGGCGGCGCGCAGATCGACCGAGGAGGCGCGCATATCGACCGAGGAGGCGCGCATATCGACCGAGGTGGCGCAGAAGGCCATAGCGGATTACAATGCGCTCGCCCAAAGGATGCAAGAAATGGAGGCCATGATGCGATCATTCCAGGCTGGGAGTTAACAACCTCAACCTCATCCACCACCTCCTGGCTCGTAAACTGTATCTAGGCTCCCAAAAAACTTGATTTGTGTAAACTTGATTTGTATAAACTTTTAACGTTTTGATTTGTGATTGAATGCTTTTTTGTGGTTGAATGCGTTTTTGTGTTTCTAAATTGCGATAGGTCGTGACTTGGTACAATAATATTTAATTTTTATTTTTTTTTATTTTTGCATATATGAGGCGACGTAGATTGAGCAATCTACGTCGTCTCATTGTCTAAATAAAGAAAAAAAATATAAAATAAATACATTACGGCGACGTAGATTGCTCAATCTACGTCGCTTTGTTTATTCCAAAATAAAAAAAATAAAAAGTAAATACAATGAAGCGACGTAGATTGCTCAATCTACGTCGCTTTGTTTATATAAAAAGAAAAAAAATAAATATTAAATACAATGAAGCGACGTAGATTGCTCAATCTACGTCGCTTTGTTTATTCCAAAATAAAAAAAATAAAAAGTAAATACAATAAAGCGACGTAGATTGCTCAATCTACGTCGCTTTGTTTATTTAAAAAGAAAAAAAATATATTAAATACAATGAAGCGACGTAGATTTCTCAATCTACGTCGCTTTGTTTATTCCAAAATAAAAAAAATTAAATTAAATACAATGAAGCGACGTAGATTGAGCAATCTACGTCGCTTTGTTTATTTAAAAAGAAAAAAAATAAATATTAAATACAATGAAGCGACGTAGATTGATCAATCTACGTCGCCTCGTGTATTAAAAAAAAGAAAAAAATTAACAATAAATAAAATGACACGACGTATATTGATCTCAATATACGTCGCTTAAGTTGAAGCGACGTAAAAGTATTTACGTCGCGTGAAATGAAATCAAGCGACGTAGATTGGATCTACGTCGCCCCAATGGTGGCGTGATCAATCTGAAGCGACAAGACGAGGCGACGTAGTTTTGGTTACAAGAACTCGAGGCGACGTAATATCCAGCCGAGGCGACCACCTTTCTACGTCGCCCCGATTCCCTCGTCCAGTAGTGATAGTGATGCTAGGGTTCCGGCTACCGCTGCCATGTTCACACCGCCCTTCACCGATATCAGTTTCGCCACTACAAACGAGTGGTTTGATACTGCCGCAGCGCTGTTAACACCTAAAGAAGTTTTGCCTTCCTCCGTCAAGGTCAAATAAGACTTAAGTTTTTCCGTAACTTGATCAGCCATCGTCCAAGAATGTAAGACGATTGAGAATTGGAAAAGATAATCGAAAAAACCAAACCAAGCCCTAGACGGCGCTCCAGGGTTTTTCCGCTCTAGAGTTAATTGCAATACTATGTTGAATATGTGCGAATATTAGTTGTATACATATCATCGATCAGCAATTCTTAAATTTCCTATGCGAATTAAATACATATTTATCACTACCTAGTATAGTTCTGATAAATTTAAAGATGAGAGTGAGAGAATACCAAACAAATAAAACAACGTGATTCTTGCTTATGTCGACTATCGATTTTCTATTATCGGCGGTGGATCTCAAAAGAATATATAGGAACCACACCATCTAGCTTTTGATCTGAAATGCTTTTCTTGTTGTGAATTTGTTCATCATTTTCATATGGCCCCAGCCTCATCAAATTATTTGCCATCCATCAATATGGGGCATATAGGGTTTTGAATTGACCAATGAACAGTTTTCGAACCTATAACTTTGCAGTTTTACATGCATTTGAGATATCCAGCAGATTTAAACCATGCGATGCCAGATCGAATTGATAGTCGAAATGAAGAACATCCAAGGTTACACACTTACATAGTTACGTCCACTTCGATCTTCTTTTGGTGTTGTGTAGGGAAACAAAGGCACTCTAGCTAAGCTAGGATATCATGCATGATCGAGCAAGCTGGCTACTTTTACTTTGATTTAGTACTATTCGATCTTTTGAATAGGAAAGCCGTAAAGCCGATTTTTTTTCTTTTCAATAGACTGATAGAAATTTGATGTCTGATGAGATTCAAACACGTGACTTCAAGGATCACGATGTAAATCTTTATCGTTGGACTACAACTCACCAACAGTTTTTGAACCATAATCCTAACGAAGACCGACCCAAACACCAGATAGGAAACAGACGGATAACTGATTCCTGACACGTCAGAAGTGTAGACAGAATGATCCTACATGTTACACTCCGATGCTAAAGTCAGAACAGGATTAGGTGAAGAAAGTAGGTGACACGAAAGAAGCCAGTTATGTGACGAATATTCTATGAAACAATATTAAATATCTAGCTTTTGATTTATCTTTTGGAGTGGGACGCGTTCCCTGTGGTTCTCAATGTGGGACTTGTTCCCTGTTTTCCTTATTTTAGCCTGCTTCTTACTGTATTTCAGTCAAGATCGTATGAAACAAGGCGTGACTTATCAGCCTATACTAACAAACAATACTGGCCGATTTGAGATTCGATCTTCATCTCTACTCCCTTAATTATCGTAAAAAAAAAATCTACTTTGCTCCTACATAAACACTTCCATTACAAGCAAAAGATTATGATCACGACATAATTAAGTTTACATGCATTTTATGTATCAAACTTTCAATCATTAAAGTTCTCGTGCATCAAATTCAAAAGGCAATGAATGAATGATAAAGCTGTCGTGATCCATGGCCGGCCAACTCTTACATCGTCGGACAAATGTAGACCTTACATATTGCACGACAAGACGTACAATTAAAAGACGTTTTTGCGTCCAATCCCTGTATCTTAACGAAAATTTTATCGAAGATATGAAGTAGATACGTACTTTATCTTGTTCATCTTATATCTTCGTTACTTCATAAATCACAACATGTTTATTTGGTAGCATTCTTTTCGTGTAGAATTAACAAAGAGTTGGGGAATAATCGAATAAACCAGCTGTAATTAGTAGAAAAGGAAAAATATGCTTAAAGGAGAGAATAATGGAACCACGTTTTAGCTTATTTGAGTGGAAAGTACGTGTTCCAATCTAAGCCGTAACGGAATCGGTAATACTTTTGTAAAGATAATCCATGCCAATCGAATACTAGCTTAGTATATATTTAGAGGTGATGAACTCCCATAGTCCCACGTATCACAATATTTTGAGTAGTAATCAAAGATGAGATCATGATAATGAGACATATATAAACGATTAGGTGGTGGTGGGAATATTGTCATGGACATAGTATAAAAAGGCTACCTTAATTTGGTAGTTGGAAAGCAATATTAAAATAGCCAACCAAACATTTCTTTTCTAGGTTAATTACAGAGTTAAAGTACATTTTAATTTAGAACATAGAAAAGAAAACACGTAAATAGTTATCAAAAGAATAAACTTTTATTTATTCCCTTTAGCTTTGGTTTAGGTATCGATAATGTATGTTAGTCTCATTTGTTGTAATTTGTGGTGGAATTGAATGTTTTACTATTAATTTTTATTAACATGCATTAATTTTGAAATAAATTGGACTAATATTTATTTTTTAAAGAAAGATGTCAAATTTTTATTCACCTAAGAAATCATATGCAGAACTCAAGGACATACCCCTGAATCTGAGTAGGCAGAGTTCCTACTCATAAATAAAATTGACATGATGTTTGAGCAAAAATTAAAAAAATTAAACTAAAATTTGTCCTTAAATATCAAAATCATGATGGTGGTTTGGTAGTTAGTATTTCGTGAATAAGTCCAATTATTGATTTACTGCACGCTTTGTTTATATCGTTTGACTTGGTTTAGTGATAACCGACAGATAATACATCTTTTTCTTCTTCGAATTATTGATACAAAAACTTCAATGTCACAGATAAAATGTAACGCTAACAATCAATTCTTGGCCATAAAATTATTCACGAGTCGATATATATATATATATGAAGATAATAGCCTAACACCTTGCAAGCAATAATTGGTCATATCGTGATTGATCTGATAACGATCGATCATGTATATGCATCCTTTAAATTAGTAGGGCTTCCTCTTCTTTTGTCTGTTTAATTGGTAAACTAGCCTTCCTGCACGCGCATATGCGCGTGCGAAAGGCGTCGCGCTCGCGCGTGCGACTTATTGGTGGCATTTTTAAAAGTGTGCAATTATATCGTCGTGAGCAATGGACTTGGGCAATTAAGTGCACACTTTTAAAAATGCCACCGATATCGTTTTCACTTAATTGCTTAAGTCCATTGCTGATGACAGATACTATCGTGCACTTTCAGGCCTATCTCTATTATTCGAATACTGATCTAATCGAGATCTCTATTATTCGAACACAGATCTAATTGAAATGTGAGAAGAATTACCAATGATTGACGATAAAATTTGTAAAATAATATTAGCCCACTTCATATTAAGTCAACACTATGTAAAAAATGATCAATCACTGATAATAAATGCAGCGTCAGTGCATATGAAAATAGAACAAAAAACACACGAATAGAATCTATTTAAAAAAATAGCAAAAGTTTTAACTATGTTGACGTCGATATGTCCAAGGAAGTCCAACCACATTAATCACCATGTAGAACGAATTGTCACTCCAACTACAAATAAAACATAAGAGAGTTAAAACAAATAAATAAATGGTCACATACATGTATAGGTTGAACATGAATGTGTTACGATTACCTGATCAATTTGTCCCATCTCTTTACGTTTTTTGTAGAACTGTAAAAAATATAAGTTAACGTTTAGTTATTTGCAAATAAATTTATGTTGACTATCAATGCTTATGTCTCGTATAAGTAAGAAGCTATAAGACTTATATAAGAAGCTATTTCGTTGGCGATGACGTCGCAACCTGGTAACAATATTCCCAACCGTTAAGTTGAAAAAGGAAAATCATAAATTGTAACATATCTCAGTTAAGGTATGACGTACATACCTTAAGCGCAAAACTTTTCTCCATGTTAGTGTGATTTCAGATAACGGTTTTGTTGTCATCAACTCTCTCTGTGCAATTTTATAGCGCCAACTAATGATAATATTCAAAATTTACAATTAAGTTGAGAACGGAACTTGGAATATAACAAAAACAAAAGTGCTCAAAGGTCCATACTGTTTATGCTTCTGCTTGTTCCATTCTTTCAAAACCAAGTTACTGAGATAACCGGTATTCATTTTTATCGACTTTCCCATACGCCAACCGACCGAAAATATTGAAACACGTCGAGTAGAGCTTTTGTCCATTCGAATAGTTTTAGTACCTACGAACAGACATAAAGAATTTTCGATCAAATTAGTAACAGGAAATAATTACGTAAATATCAAGTATTAATATGGCAAACATAATCGATATTAAAATACCTAATGAGATGCAACATTATTTGTGTCTGACCCCAACAAAACCTCTTTAAACACGACATTTCTAGTATACACACCATCTTGACCAGATATGGAGCCATTCGTTACCAGAATCGTTGTAGTGGACTCTGATGTTCCCCTGGACAATGCCACATACAATTGACCGTGACTGAAAACATGATCTGGGAGGTACACACCAACGTAAGGAATTGTTTGACCTTGAGACTTGTTTATTGTGAGGGAGAAGCTCAATTTGACTGGAAATTGCTTTCTTATGAGTTTGAAAGGTAGACCAACATTATCCGGCGGGCTCAACGGGATTCGAGGTAGAAAAACTCTAGTCCCAGCAAATTGTCCCGTTAGAACCTCAGCATCCAAGAGATTCAAATATGAACCACGACATAACAATCGAGTTCCGTTCATCAATCCCAAGTTTGGGTCGATATTCCTCAAAAGCATAATCGGGGCACCTATTTTTATGGTCAACTTGTGGGGCGGGAGTCCTCCTATTGTTATTGAGTTCAAGAACTCATGTTGGTATAAATTCCTGGTGTCATCTTGCACCGAGTCAAAAGAATAGAACGTGATTTGTTCACCAGGAAACATGTTGATGATCTTTTCATTTAGCATATCCACGTCATCATTTAGAGGAGTAATCAACGCTCTCTCCACCATATAACTGGTATCATATACATGATCACCCAAATTGGGAAAGATGGCATCTATGATTTGATCGATCGATTGATTTCCTACCCACGGAATCACCATGGTTTGCGGTAGCTTTATCATCTCACCATCAAATGCATGCTCATTGCCATCGCCAACACGAAGTAAAAAATCAGAAAATTGAGGGTCATTAATGGATCTCATATTATGTCTCAACCTTAAAATCTTTGTTTGTGCCCAAAATGAAGATTTCACAATTGAAGCTTCAATGAGTTGAGACCTGGTTCCTTTGGGAACAACTGGAAGCACTTGGCGAAAATCTCCCCCAAAAATCATTATCTTTCCACCAAACGGTAATTGAACATCTGTTATGTCCCTGAAAGTTCGATCAAGTGCTTCAAAGACATATCGATGCGTCATGGGTGCCTCATCCCAAATGATAGCAGTTGCAGCTCTGACCAACTCAGCTAGATCAGATTGTTTATTTATGAAAGTCGGGGTCGATGCATCCACATGAAGTGGAATACTTAACCTTGAGTGAGCCGTTCTGCCACCAGGCATATTAATGGCAGCTATTCCAGATGATGCGGTGGCTAAGACAATACGATTCATTCTTCTTAGATTAGCCAGTAATGCACGGTATATATATGTTTTTCCCGTTCCACCCGGACCGTCAAGAAAGAATAATGCACCACCGTCACTTTCCACCGCAAGCATTATGGTATCGAATGCATATTTTTGACCGTCGTTAAGGAGACCTATTGCATCAATGTCTACTTGTGGGACTGGTACAGACATTTCATCTTCAATACATCTTGGGATTCCTGAATTTTCTTCAAGTCCACTCGTCATTGCAGGCAGGTCGAACTGTCCAATGTTTTTTCTAAATTGTTCCATCATTCTGTCTAAATCACGTAATAGCTTGTTTACATTGAACAAATTATTGGATGAAGGATAATCTTCCATCATGAAAGGATAGAACTCGTCCCACAATCTTCGAACACCAGTTGGTTGGCTGTAAACCAATATTGTGACAAACAATCTTCTCAAGGCCGATGGCATTCTAACTCTTGAGGCCTCTAACAGACAATCTCGAATACTGTTATCATTCTCTAGCAAACCTCGTCTCTCAGCCGCTTGCTTAAATGAAAGTTGGAGTACACCGTCCACAGTAAGCAATTCATGAAAGGATCTCGGCCCTCTAACATGATTGAGCAGAACCCGCAGGTAGAACTTTTCACCTTCTGACGGTGACACACTGTATATTCGCCCAAGAGACTTATAGTTGTTTATTCTTTTAGCCCAATATTTTTTTCTATCCCACCTATAATTTTCAGGAATTTCTCGATACAAATACGCTCTTGCATTCACATCCGTTTGGTTTAAATGGAAAAACTCAGTAAGCATCGATTTTTCGGCATTTTCATCTTCTAAAATATCCTCCACTCTTTCATCTGCATTGAAGTTTATCTGTTGCATGTTGGGGAGATGTATCTGCAATCGTTCTACTGTTGGATATATTCGATTGAGCACAAATTTAAATATCCTCCATAAGGCTTCAGGTGCGCAAACCCACCTAGCATCAACGAACTGTCGAATTTCATCAAAATTTGGATTAGACTGGAGCTGTAGTGCAACTCTGTCAGGACCCTTGTAGATGTACTTATATAAATACTTGACACTTTTGATGCTCGCACATATTTCAACATTGATGTGGCAATTATATCGTAGTAACAACCACGGGTTGTAGGGAACTACCCAACTGTTATCAATCGTTACATGATTTCGTCTTCTAAGAGGTACAGGTAAACGATCTGATCGTCTTCGATATACAGGATAGGCTTCAGTTCCCTGAACAGTGTAATTTGAAAATGATTTAGGGTATCCTTTACTACACTTACCGCCTTTCATGCATGAAAGGGTGCTGTTTACAACTCCACACGGACCATGAATCATATGTGTACACACTGCTTCATAAAGTAAGGGTTCTTTTTGCTCGTCCGGTATCTCTGCTCTAACAATGCGGTCATATTCATCTGGATTATTAAGTTTATCACCATCTTCTAGCATGATCAACATATGAATGTGCGGCAAACCCCTCTTCTAAAATTCGACGACAAAAGCATGAGCAACCACGTTTCCCAACACTCCCTTTTTTATGATGTCCTCTTTTAAATGTTCGAGTTTTGCATGGAACACTCGTGCGACTAAATCTGGGCGTTCTTGGGGTGTTTGGCCAGGGAGTAATTCATCCATAACTTCTTTCCAATTAGGATTGCAAGTCATGGTGATAAAAAGATCTGGTCTTCCATATTTTTGAACCAAAGCCATAACATCCTGGTACCTTTGATACATATCCCGCGGGCTCCCAATAAATGAAGATGGCAAAAAGACTCTCTTACCGACATTACCTGACATTTTTATATTGCGATGGTGAGTTGGCCATTTAATAAATCTCCATTACGACATATATGGTGTTATATACTTTTAAGTTGAATGATAAATATGCATTCACACCTGCATTATTTTCTCCTGCATGTAGAGAGTCTTGAAGTCTTTGACGGGCCTCTCTCCGAAACTTGTCTTGATTGATACGAAAATATCTAAGTTTCTGTGACTCAATCTTTACATTATTCTCTTACATCGTCGGACAAATGTAGACCTTACATATTGCACGACAAGACGTACAATTAAAAGACGTTTTTGCGTCCAATCCCTGTATCTTAACGAAAATTTTATCGAAGATATGAAGTAGATACGTACTTTATCTTGTTCATCTTATATCTTCGTTACTTCATAAATCACAACATGTTTATTTGGTAGCATTCTTTTCGTGTAGAATTAACAAAGAGTTGGGGAATAATCGAATAAACCAGCTGTAATTAGTAGAAAAGGAAAAATATGCTTAAAGGAGAGAATAATGGAACCACGTTAGCTTATTTGAGTGGAAAGTACGTGTTCCAATCTAAGCCGTAACGGAATCGGTAATACTTTTGTAAAGATAATCCATGCCAATCGAATACTAGCTTAGTATATATTTAGAGGTGATGAACTCCCATAGTCCCACGTATCACAATATTTTGAGTAGTAATCAAAGATGAGATCATGATAATATGAGACATATATAAACGATTAGGTGGTGGTGGGAATATTGTCATGGACATAGTATAAAAAGGCTACCTTAATTTGGTAGTTGGAAAGCAATATTAAAATAGCCAACCAAACATTTCTTTTCTAGGTTAATTACAGAGTTAAAGTACATTTTAATTTAGAACATAGAAAAGAAAACACGTAAATAGTTATCAAAAGAATAAACTTTTATTTATTCCCTTTAGCTTTGGTTTAGGTATCGATAATGTATGTTAGTCTCATTTGTTGTAATTTGTGGTGGAATTGAATGTTTTACTATTAATTTTTATTAACATGCATTAATTTTGAAATAAATTGGACTAATATTTATTTTTTAAAGAAAGATGTCAAATTTTTATTCACCTAAGAAATCATATGCAGAACTCAAGGACATACCCCTGAATCTGAGTAGGCAGAGTTCCTACTCATAAATAAAATTGACATGATGTTTGAGCAAAAATTAAAAAAATTAAACTAAAATTTGTCCTTAAATATCAAAATCATGATGGTGGTTTGGTAGTTAGTATTTCGTGAATAAGTCCAATTATTGATTTACTGCACGCTTTGTTTATATCGTTTGACTTGGTTTAGTGATAACCGACAGATAATACATCTTTTTCTTCTTCGAATTATTGATACAAAAACTTCAATGTCACAGATAAAATGTAACGCTAACAATCAATTCTTGGCCATAAAATTATTCACGAGTCGATATATATATATATGAAGATAATAGCCTAACACCTTGCAAGCAATAATTGGTCATATCGTGATTGATCTGATAACGATCGATCATGTATATGCATCCTTTAAATTAGTAGGGCTTCCTCTTCTTTTGTCTGTTTAATTGGTAAATTACACAAAAGAGAGTTTGGCATGTTAAATAACTAAGGAGGTTTGCAAGTTTCGCACACAAGAAAATGATGTACGTTTAAGTATATATATGGATCCTCTCTCTTTTTTAAACCATGATGTATTTTTCATGTTATGTATCGAGAATTAATACTTGTGACTGAGTGAGCTAGCACTCATGCATGTCACGGTCTCCCTCGACAAATGGGAAAAACATGCCAAATTAACGTCGACGTTATATCGATCCACACCACGTTTTCGTGTCGGGAGTATTTGCACGTCCGTACAGTGTTTCTTATATTCTAGATTGTGGTGTAACTTTACACATTTGCACATATGTATGTAATGTATACTCACATTTACATTACTAATATTGATTACGATGTGTTCTAGAAAAGGCTGGGAACGGGAACCTTAATGTGTTTGAGTGGTCATGCATTGTGGTAATCCGAATCATTATTAGTGTAATTTTAATTTTGTTTGGTAATTACTTAGAACTTTTGAATTGGAAAATCAGGAGATTCTCAATGGTTCAAGTCTTCAAGGTAAACTCAGTCATTTTAACACACAAAAATAATAGCCCCTATTTTTTCCTTCGGGTGGATCCATATTTTATGTGTTAAAATGATTGAGTTCACCATAGACCCAATTCACTTGAACTGTACGTGAAAAATCAATTGTTCTTGATATTATAAATTTAAGTTGTAAATTTAATTTAATTAATTATAAAACATAATATAATATAAAATGTGATAATTACGATAAGTTTGTCCTAAATATAATAAAATTTAGATCATTATAATCGTAATTTTTGTTCTTAAATGGGGTAACAAGAATGTCCCGTAGTTAGGAACCAATATCATTGAATATTTCTTTGGAATAAGACGATCTCAAATGTTATTATATACAAGGACTCGAATAAAGAATCAACGTACGTGAGACATATATTTAGAGGTCTTACACGTTGATAAACCTTAGCCGAAGGCTAGATGTGAAGCTGGGTAGGCGACTTTGTGAGGTCGACTACTATGACGCTAATGTTATCTCTGCTTCCCTTAGCCATGGCCAGCTCAACCAACACTGCTGATGCCTCGGATAATCTACTGCTTCTCCCACTATGGTGTGGCTTTTCATATTTGAGGACCATTTGATCACGATCACGATCAACATCGACCCTCCTCCTCATCATGATTCCGCCATGGAGGACCTTGTTCACAACTCGACATGCAACCTCGTTGGATATAACATCCCACAAACCATCACTGGCTAGGATGAGGAAGTCATCGTCGTCGGTTCGCTTCGTCACCGTCACCTCCGGTTTCGATATCACGTAGGGTTTCAAGTATTGATCACCTACGTACACAAGTAAGTACCCACGTACATTCGTGATTAACGTTACTTCTGATCGATCAGCTATACTCTACATATAAGTATAACGCTACAAGAGTATATCCTATGATATAAGTGCATATATAAATGTAATACGGATACATACCTACGGATCTAGAAGTAGCAAGCACTCCAAGAACACGGCTTCCATTCCAATTAATCACCCTCCCACCCGCAGCCTCGATTCTCTCCAATTCATCTGCTCTATCAGGCTAATTCAAAGATACATTCGACAAGGAAAGTGATTAGGTGATGTACATATATATTCTTCTTGTTTTTTTGATACATTGTACATATATACATGAGTTAGGTCTACGAAATCTTATTAACATCTATGCCCTTCGATCTATAGCTATAGTCTCATTCGAACTATAGTTATATAGGCTTGGATATAGTTGCACACTACACAACTTTCCATGACTATATATGTTATGTTATGTCAATGAGAATATGATCGAGACTCTAACTTGTAACGGTTTCTTCCAAATTATATATTCATATAGTAGCTGGCCGGTTTTTACTCAGGCTTGGATATAGTTGCACACTACACAACTTTCCATGACTATATATGTTATGTTATGTCAATGAGAATATGATCGAGACTCTAACTTGTAACGGTTTCTTCCAAATTATATATTCATATAGTAGCTGGCCGGTTTTTACTCAGTTTGGAATTGCGGTAAAAATATTCAATTTAAATAAAATATAATTAAAAAAATAACTTAATTTTTATTATAGTTTTTGAACTACAATTTAAAAAATTAACTATTCACTTGTATTTTATTTATTTTTTATTATAGTTTTTGAACTACAGTTGAAAATAAGCCCTTTTTATTATTCTACCGAGTATTAATTTTTTCAAAGTAATTGAAAATAAGTGATTTTTTTTTCTTTTTAAAAGAGAAAATATACCATTTTGAAGTCCTCAAACTCAATCCAAAAGAAATTTATGAGATATAATAACACACTTAATGCATCACATATTAAAATAAGGAAAAACCAATCAACTAGTAAGCTAGAAGGGCTCTCTAAGCTAGAAGCTTACACGTTGAGGGAAATGCATGTAAATATTGTCTTTACCGATTCAAAATCTAGCAATACGACTAAACAAGCAACATGTAAAAACTCTAGCTACATGTATATACGTAGTATTGAGTACGTAAGTAATAGGTAAGATTGTTTACCTTATGATCACTCGACAAGGCCAAGGCAATAGTGCCACCCGATCTCGACAGCACAGCCCTAGAGTCACCACAATTCGCCACCACAACATGCTCCTCCGTCACAACCGCCGCCACCGCCGTAGACCCAACCATCCTGGCCTCCACAATCCCACTCACTTCCTCATCCATTTTACCGAAACACCCCTCCATCAACCTCACCCATTCAACCTCCTCCTCCTTCTCCTTACTATTCTCCACCGCCTCCGCCACCACCTCGTGCAACCTGTCCCGGCAAGCCCGCGCCACATCGGCCCCACTATGCCCGTCGTACACCCCAAAAAAATCGTACTTCCCGTTGACTGCAAACCCTACCTCGGCCTTCACCTCATCTTCCATCTCCTTCCTTCTCCCCACAACCGAAACGACGCCGTAGCTCCTCCTCCTCTTGCTCCCGGAGCTCTCTAACTTGCCACCGTCGTTCTCGAACGACGAGAACGAAACCGATAATATCTTCTCCGCTTGATGATGATGATCTCCGGAGCTGTGATCCTTATCGCTGCCGGTAACGTCGACCGGCTGAACCTTCGTTCTACACGTGTACTTTACTCGCCGGACTCTTAGTCGTCTCCGGTTCCGACCATTCTTGGTTTCGATGACAAAGCTTCGTCTCATCTCGCCGGAATCACACGTCATTTTTTTCTGAGATCAGATTAGCTTAGCTTGGCACTTCAAATCTCTCATGTGCATGAAAATTGAAATATCGGAATGCAGACAATTATACAACTCATACCGAAGTGACCGAACCAAAGCTCATACAACTGTGTTAAATCAGAGCCGTTGATTTTAATTAGCCGCCGTTGGATGGGTGCCACCATGCCAGAGGAGGATTATAAGGACCACGGTCTCGGGGATTTTTGGAAGGGAGACGTGGACGGCTGTGATGGGGATTGGGGGACAGGTGTAGGGAACGACGTGCGGCCAGTAAATTTCGGGGGTATGGCGAGAAGATTTTGTTGCAGGGAAGAGCGGGGCCCACGGGATCTTTCTTTTGGAAAATCTTTAGCTATCGTGGCGGCCCGTGATGAATTTTGGTACACACGTCTTTTACTTTTTTTTGGTTTCTTTCGTCTTGACCGGAATGTTGTTGACTCGTGATGAGGTGAAGGGGGGGGCACGTGTCAAAGTTGGAACTCGTACTTTGTGGTTATCGGGTCGGGTTTTACTATTGTTTATTTTAAGAAGTTTTCGCATGAATACGGTTCAAAATGAATAATGGAAAAATTTTGAAAATGAAGAGTAGCTAAAAATATCACTTAAATATTGTTTGTTTTAAATTTTGTTCACTCATGTATAATAAATATTACTTTGCTCATAATAGAATTATACTTTTACTCACTTTGATCACTCCGAACCGGAGAAATTGACGGCACCACTCCAATTTTTGGCGAATCAGATCTCAATTTGTGTAAAATCAACCCAACAACAATTTTTTCAACTACACTTAAGTCTAAATCATCATGGAAGTGTAATTCGATTCTCCCTCATCATAATGAATTGAGGCTCGACCTTGATATGAAAAGACTCATAAGGAAGAGAGCTACAATGCTCAATAGGTTTCCTTGGCCGATTGTAACTTGAATTCAAAACTCTAAATTTTGTAAAATTCGGAGTGAGCAAAATGAGTAAAGTGTAACTTGATAGTGATCAAAGAATATTTGTTATACATGAACGAACAAAATTTAGAACGGATAATACTTGAGTGTTATTTTTAACCATTTTTCTTTTTAAAAAATATGTAGGTTCGAATCACGAACTGATTTTGACACGTGTTGAGGATGGACATCATATTTAGTGATTATCGAGTTATCATGCAAGTTAGGTTTTACTACGGTTTATTTTGAAAAGCTCTCGTATGAACCAATAAATCAAGACAAAAATTTTAAAAGTACGTAGTTCGAATCACCAATTATATGATTTTGACTATAAAATTGAAGTTGGTTCAATGTTCATCAATTCAAGTTCACCCAAATCGTACATTCGTACCCTAGTTTGCCCTAGTAGGCTTTTGGTGATATTGTATGACATTGGATCGTATGTAACTATATAACGAGCTTGGTTAAGACTTGAAATTCATACAAGGTGGATGTACAACATATTGATCCACGTAAATTTGCCAAAATTTCTATATAACTTCGTTCTCATCGAAAGGAAAGAGGAAGATGAAAGGTAATTAGTGGTTGCACCGGTCCACCAAATCACTTGGGTGAAAAATACTTTGTTTGATTAGCAAGGTATTAAAGTGTAGACCTTTAAGAGGCTAATGCAATGACCGGAGGGAAGTCACTATTGCTATGATTGAAATTTCCAAATCACGGAATTATGTGCGACCCTTTTGATGACAGACCAATTAAAACATCACACAAATCTCCTAGCTACTATTATGTCAATTACTTTCATAATAATCTAGCAAAGAAATATCGTCTCATTATTGTTGGATTTACCCATGTGTCATGCAACGAATTGCTGCTAGATTTCTTTGACAATTTTCTTCACCAAATTTTGTCCATGTTGATTGAGTGGAAAGAGTGGAATCAATCACTTTAGCACTGGCCACGTAGGGACTAAAAGAAGACGGACAAAAAAAATGAAAGACTCTCGTAATAAGTATGGGTTCGGCTTAATCGATCAAACATTTCATAGCCAATGTAAGCCCAAACGGCCCAATGAAGTTTGATTGATTCAAATCCAAAATGTGTGCACAAATTTGTGACAAAAAAAGATAAAAGGTGATAATAATTAATGACTACAAAATCATTTCTCATTGCAGCAAAAAAGATAAAAGGTGATAAATGGTCTTGAGCGTTTCCTTGGACAGTTCATGATGCACTGTCAAGAGAGCTATCATATTTGTTGTTGTTGACGTATGTAACTATAATCAGTACTTAGCCACTAAAGGAGATGACGTTGATATGACCAAACGCAAGCCAACAGGAAGAGCTCCAAAATTCTAACGACGTGGCCGACATGACAAGAACAATAAACGACCACATGGAGGGACATAGTCCTACATTAAAAACGATAGCAAATCAATCTTTCAACCACCTTTATAAGTAAGTCATTTATGACGAAGTAAGGTAATCTGATTGGCTAAACTCTCTGACATTGTTATACTCGATGCATATTCTGACTTAGGCATCATAGTGTTGAAAGTGAGCCGGCCCCGTCAAGACCTCTAATGCCCATTTGTATATTGTTCCTAACAGTGGCCTAGCGGAGGAGCAATCAAACGAACATCACCACCTGACAAACAACAAACCTACTTCTATTAGTAACCTAACGAAAACTGGTAGAGACATCTTCTATCACCAGTGTTTTTACTCTAATCTTTTCCATTATGCAAGAGATACAAGTAGCTCGTGACAGAGATGTAGAAGATAAGTCAATTAAGGACAAGGTGCAGATGGACAATGTGGAAACTCTAGTTTTCGCAATAAAAAAATTTATGCCTTATCACAACAAATAGAGTATTTGTGCTTGAGATATGGAACTTGAGAAAGAAGTTGATTATGGAATTTCATGAAGGGTTACAAGGAGGTCATTCTGGCTACTTCACAACTCATCACATATTTGTAAGAACTTTAGGTGGCCTGGAATGCATAGAGCTGTCAGGACCGTACCTGGCAGAATGTGACACATGCCAAAGGAATCACTATGAAGCAATGCTACCACCAAGTTTGTTACAACCAAATTCCACACCAGCTGGAGCTTGAATTGGCTTGATATCTCAATGGATATTGTGGAGGGATTGCCACTTTTCAAAGGCAAATCTGCGATTCTAGTGGTTACCCATCAGTTGACAAAATATGCTCATTTCATTGCATTGTCTCATCCTTATTCTGCTAAGTCTGTAACTGAGATCTTTATTCAAGAGGTGATGAAGGTACATGGAATTCCAAGATCTGTCATTACTGATAAAGATCCTTTTTTGTCAAATCTTTTGGAAGTATTCTTTAAGAAACAAAGTACCAAACATTGTATAAGCACTACTTATCACCCTCAAACAAAATCTTAACAAAACTTTGGGACATTACCTGAGGTAGGTCATTGTAGATCAACCCAAGCAATGGAAGAAGATGTTAGCTTGGGGAAATGGTGCTACAACACCGTAATCCAATATGCAATCAACATGACTCATTTTCAAGCCCTTTATGGTTACAAGCCTCCTCATATTGAGTTGTATACCCTAGGTTCTACTATAGTTCATGAAGTGGATGAAGCATTAAAGACCATAGATGAGTTGCTACTTTAACTCAAGAAGAACTTACAAAAGGCATAAGAGAGGATGTAATATTACTATGAAAAAAAGCATGATGAAAGAAAATTTGCAATCGGGGATTGAGCCTATCTAAAGTTGCAAACTTACAAACAACAATTAGGGAGGTGCCTAAGTTGTCTTTAAAACTTTATGGACCTTTCATGGTTGTTGATAGAATTAGAATAGTAGCCTACATATTAGAGCTGCCACATAATGTTAGGATTCATCTGGTGTTCCATGTATCGCTTTTAAAGAAGAACAAAAGGAAAAAGGCAGTCATTTCCCATCACTTGCCACCTAAACATGACACACAGAATCCCATATGGTACCTATGAGTTGTCATTGATTCAATGTTGGTGAAGAAGAGAGGATAAGCAATTGTTAAATGGTTGATTCACTTGATAGGTGCTACAACCATGCCTCCAGGGAAGGAGTCGTATGTAGGCTTACCGGGATTAAGTCTGGTAAAGATTTGGTTGACTAATAAATAAATTACTACTAATCTACTCCACTTGAAGTAAAAAAAAATAACTAAACCATAATCCCTAAGTTACAGCACTAACAGCAGTAGAGCTCGTAGGATTTATTATACCCAGCCCATAGTCTATTATACCCAACCACAATTCATACCCATAAATCCAACCCATTAAGTCCATAACTTAACACCAACACCGATTGGTAGCTTATGCTCTCTCAATCTCTCCACTGTGTAGTCTGTGTTCTCCAAGATAAAGATGCATAGCTATGTTGATCTACCATGTATGATATATCTTCAAGTCTTTAATAGTTTTCTACTACTGCTCAGTTGCTTTACCTTTCCCAGACTTGTTTTTGTTAATTGTTAAAACTTCTCTAGATCACCAGCAACCAATTACCCAAAATCACCAAATGCCCCAATTCTCAAAACCTAAATTCCAATTGAGTCAAAATTTGGAAGAAAGCAAGTTTTGGTAAAGAATTCATGATTATCATCATCATCAAGGAGGATGATCAATTGGAGGAACAACATCAAACAAAGGGTTATTGAGTAACAGTCTCTGGTGTGTCTATTTCTCCTCTTAACATTCTCACTTCGATTATTGACTGATATAAGTACCCTGTACTCCAATTATTGAATTAGGTATTGAGTTTTTGTTTTAGAGTTGATAATTGAGTTTTTTTATTTTTATTGGTTGATTTAATTGTATATCAGGTTATAAAAAGATGACAGAAGAAGGAGCTATAGAAGGGGGGAAATGACCAGATCAGGGACCAGATTGATTAGTTCTTGGTTTACAAGATCATCATCTTCTAGTTCCCATTCGTCTCAAGCTTCTGTAAGTACTCCAGTTACTACTTCAACTCCTGTAAATGAGTGTCCATTGCCTATAAGTGTTGAGTTTGATCCCCATGACAACATCAATGTTATTGAACGTGAACCTGGAAAATATTGTCCAATATGGAAATATCTTATCAATGAGCGAGATAATATTCGGAAAGCCTATGAATCCTTGGGTCCCCTTCAACCAATATTAAGAGATTATCCACTATCATGTCATGGGTCACAGATTCGTAAATTTAGTGCTAGTTGGTTTCAAAATAGTCCATGGCTTGAGTATTCTGAGAAGTTTGACAAAATATTTTGTTTTCCGTGTTTTCTTTTTGATAAAGAGAACTCTTGTCATCCTTAATATACTGTTGAAGGGTATAGAAATTGGAGGGATAAAATTGTGCTTTCACAACACAAAGAGGTTATAAGTAGTCCACATCATGATGCCATGGAAAAATGGAGTTCGATGAGAAATATAGCTACACAAATTGAAAGAGTTTTTCAGAAGAAAAAAAACTACTAAGGATGTGGAGGATAATCGCTTTAGGCTCAATGCTTCAATAGAGATTGAGAGATTGCTAGCGAACCAAGGACAATCATTTAGAGGTCATGATGAATCTGAGAGCTCCTTTAATGCTAGAAATTTTAAGCAAGTTAGGAAGTCTTTTGTAAGAATGGCTAGAAACGAAGATAAAGTTGTCATAAATGGTGGTCCTAGAAATGCTAAGTACACGGCCTATGGTATTCAAAAAACTCTCTTAGATATTCTTGGTGACAAAGTGAGAGACAAGATTAGTGATGCAAAATTTTGCATTCTTGTAGATGAAGAAGTTGATGTAGCTAGCAGTGAACAAATGACTATTATCTTGATCGAGATTTGTTAATCGTATGGGTATCATCCAAGAGGGGTTCTTTAAGATAGTGAGTGTTTCTAACACTACATCACTTACTCTTAAAACAGAGTTAACCAAAGTGCTTGGTATGTATAATCTTCAAGTAGAAAATATGTGTGGCCAAGGATATGATGGCGTTAGTAATTTGCGTGGTATTTGGAATGGCTTGCAAGTAATGTTTCTTGAAGAGTGTCCGTATGCATATTATATTCATTTTTTTGCTCACCGTTTGCAGCTAGCATTGACTGTTATAGCGAAGAAAGTGGTTAAGGATATTTGGCTGTTTTTATCTACTCTACTATTGATTGTCAACTTTGTCCACTCTTCTGCAGAGCGTCATTGTGAGCTAAAGATGATTAGAGAGGAAGAAATCCAAGATTTAGTAGCTCTTGGTCAACTTGAGACAGGTAGAGGGTCTAATCAGACTTGTACTTTGCAACGATCTGATGCTACTTGTTGGGGATCTCATTTTCATTCTATCAAGAGTTTGATTGAACTATTTAGTTCAACTTTAAAAACTCTTACTCATATGACGGATCATGGGTCTTTTCAAGGGGAAGCTAGTGGTGTTCTTACAGCTATGAGATATTTTGAGTTTATGTTTTGCCTACTTTTAATGAACAAGGTCATGAAAGTTACTGAAATTCTTTGCCAAGCACTACAACGAAAATCTCTTGACATCGTGGAAACATTGAATTTTGTTGCACATACAAAAGAACTTATTCAAGAGATGAGAGAAGTCGGTTGGACTGATTTGATGGTGACAGTTGCTTCATTTTGTGAGACACATAACATTGATATGCCTGACATAAGTGCTCGTTATTTGGATGAGACAGGTCATTCGTGTCAATAAATGAATTTTATTACAGTAGAGCATCATTATCATATAATTGTGTTTAATGCTGTAATTGATTTTCAGTTGAGCAAGCTAGATAAGAGGTTTCCAGAAGCAGCTTGTGAACTTCTTGCACTCAACTCTACTTTGGATCCTTATGCCAATTTCAGTTCTTTCAAAATTGAAAAGGTGACCCTTCTTGCTAAGAAATTTTATCCTACAGATTTTGAGCAAGGTGATCTTCTTAAATTAGAATTTGAGTGTCCATATTATCACAAATCTATGATTAGAGATGTAAGATTTGAGAACTTAGATTTTATGTCTCATTTGTGTCAACAACTTGTGCAGACAAGAAAGTCAGATTCCTTTCTTATGATGCATAGATTGATTTGTTTGGTGCTGATTCTTCCTGTTTGTACTGCTGCCACTGAGAGAGCTTTTTCGGCTATGCACATCATTAAGAACACGTAGAAATAAGATGGATGATGATTTTCTTGATGATTGTATGGTACTTCATATTGAAAAGGAAATTGCAGAAGCTATTGAAAATGATGATGTGATTAAGGAGTTTCAAGCTTCAGGTCCCGTAGAGTAAGATTTAGATAAATTTTATGTATTGACTTCGTGTTTTATATTGTTATTTTGTAATGCATTTAATATTTATTTCGAGTTTGGAAAGTTGTACTCAATTTCATGTGAGATGTGAGACTCATAACACCATCTTCTCACTAAGTGTATTCTCTAATCACTTCATCATAAAATTTCGTACTGTCAAGATTTCATCACAAAAAGTTAACCCTAATAATTTTTCGATCCTGGATCCGCCACTGCATACCTCCTGGGAATTCGTTAAGGACATCAAGAAGTGATCACCCGATTTCAAATTTTGTAGCTTGAGGACAAGATTTTTGAGGAGTGATGAAGTTGTTAGAGCAGCTGCAGCGACAGCGTCCTCTCGAAGGACGTCCTGCAAAAATGGTGGGGACCGCCGAAAAATAAGACGTCAGGAGGCTGGGGGACGTGTACCGGTGAGGATGGGAGGGGTTGACCGCACGGCGACCTCGAGGACGTCCTCTAGCTCGTGCCAGAAGCGATCGCCGGAGAGGACTTCCCCCTGGCGGATCCCACGCTCGTGGGTGACGTCAGGTGGGAATTAAAAAAATTTGAATCTGGCGCGTGTAAAAACGTTAATTTTTTTTTTACAATTTAACCGAGCCAATGACAGCCCGCCACGTGGCAAACTGTCGGCCCACTAAACCGGCAATGGCCAGATCAATCTGGTTCGTCCAATTCAAACGTGATTTCTAATCCAGCGGCTATAATTCAAACAAAATGGCTACTGACTGTTCTGATTTTTTCAGAACGGCTACCACAAAAATACCCCAAAAAAAAATCAAAAAAATCCCAAAAAATTCCAAAAAATTTCTAAAAACCCCCTACTATTTTTCTATAAATACTACCTTCATTTTCTCAAATACTTCACACCAATTTGTGCAAAATAAATTATCTTCCTCCTCCCTCTCTACTCTCTCTATCTCACAATCTCTTTGTTTTTTTTGGCGAAAAATGTCCACCAATTGGCTCATGTCGGAAGATGTACAACTATGCATATCATATTGTCGTCATAGTGTATGCCCTATCTCCGGCAACAAACAAAATGTCGACAAATTGTGGGAAAAAATTCACGGCGATTTCCAACAAAATTGGGTGATGGGTCAAGGTGAAGCGAGGGCGGAACCTAGGTACCAAAATGCACTTGCCTCTCGTTTTGCTAAGTTGAAGCCAAATTTGTCACAATGGAAAGCGGCTCTTGCATATGCGAGAAGGAATCCGGAATCCAGCGGAAATGTGTATGATGAGGTAATGATTTTTTTATGTTGGTCCTTTCAATTTTAATTAATTTTATGAGATATATAAAACATGAAATATTAATTTGTAACTTGTAATTTTTTTTTTGTAGTTAACGAAATCCCAAACGTTTTATGTGGGGAAAAAAGAAGAAGGAGTTTGCGCACTTTGTGTGTTGGGAAGAGGTCAAAAATCATCCTACCTTTAGAATCGTCGAAACTACCACTCAACCTTCTTACAATTCATACTTCGAAGAAACACCTACCGTTAATGAAGTATCTCCTATCGTCAACTTGGATGAAGATGAAGTGATGCCAACATCACAAATCAACCTTGGAGGAACCTCAAGCCCGCCTAGACCTAAGGAGTGAAGGGGGCCAAGGAAGCAAAAAGAAGGGGAAAGAAGGTCATGACACCATCGAATGAAGTTAGAGATGAGACTTTGAAGAGCATTGCGGCTAATCAAAAAATGTTTGCTGATTGGACGAGGGCAAATGATGAAAATCAACGAATACTTGATAAGAAAAACTACAAATTGAGGGCACGAGAAGAAGAAACAAGAATCATGACAATGAATTTCGAGGCTATGACCCCAAATTCAAAGAAGTACTTCATGAAGCGTAAATCGGAGATCCTTCAGCAAGTAGATGGCGATGAAGAAGAAGTCGGTGATGCTAGCTTTACCGATTGTTATCGTCCCCGCAACCTTGATTTTAGTGATTAGTTTAGTTTGTCTTATTAATAAATCTATACTTGGCATGTCATTATGTAATTTTCATTTTCAAGAAATAAAATTGCACTTTATTTATTTAAGAGATCTTCAAACACATTACATTTATTCATAATTAAAGGCAAACACACATACAAAATGCAAACACACATACAAAAGGGAAACACGCATACATCGCGCACGTTATTTACAGATGTTCACCGGTTTCAAGAAACCAGTTGTGCTCACTAAGTCCTTTTGAAGCTCACCATGGAGATACACTGATTGTAAATCGACGAGACGATCGCTAAACCGTTGATGATTTTGATCTCTTCCAACTGGCTCAAATGGAATCCGGTTACCATTTTCATCCACCGGCCTATCATAAACTGTTGAAGCAGTAGCTGAATTTTGTAAATCTTCTTCCTCGTACTCCTCAAAATTATCTTCCACAAATTCTTCTTCAACAATCATGTTATGCATGATGATGCAAGCCAACATGATCATTTTCAATGTCAATTTGTGATGACACATGGCTGAGTGACGAATGATAGCCCAACGAGATTGCAAGATGCCAAAACACCTCTCCACATCTTTACGATATGACTTTTGTTTCTGTGCGAACAACTTCTGTGGTTGATCTTGCGGATTGGAAATTGTCTTGACAAACGAGGAATACCTTGGACATATTCCATCCGCTAGATAATAAGTGTGGTGGTAAGTCATACCGTGGACTTTATATGTCGAAGGCGGACTTCTTCCGGCAAGGAGCTGGTCGAAGACATCCGAGCTATTCAGCACATTAATATCATTTTGTGCTCCAGGTGTCCGAAAGAAGCTATGCCAAATCCACGGATCATATAACGCCACCGCCTCTAAGATTATAGTCGGACGAGCCTTTCGGCCCGAGTATGCCCCTTGCCTGGCTGTTGGACAATTCTTCCATTCCCAGTGGATGCAGTCGATGCTTCCAATCATACCAGGAAATCCCCGTTGCCTAGCCCTTCTTAAAAGTCGAGTTATGTCACCCGCATTTGGAGCACAGAGGTAACGATCCTTGTAGTGCAAGACAACTTGTGTGCACCATTTCTTAATGCATTCCAACGTTGTTGACTCCCCCATCCTTGTGTACTCAGTACACTGATCTGCGGCTGCGCCGTACGCCAACATTAGTATAGCACCGGTCATCTTGTGCTCGGGGAGGAGTCCTTGCAATCCAGTGGCATCTGCTCTTTGATGCCAAAATGGGTCGTGATTACAGATGTCTGTCTTGATCCGGTTGAACAAGTGCGTGCTCATTCGGAACCTCCGGCGAAAATCTTGCTCGTGGAAAACAGGGCGTTCCACGAAGTAATCTTCAAGCAGATTCTGACCCCTAGGTTCCCTTTGCCTTGGATGGTTTGGAAGGCGGCGGCGGGGTGGCTCATCATCAAACGTGGCAACTACCATGGTTGCATCATTGATGAAGGAATTCATCATTGTGGTAGCTTGCCGACGTTGTTGGCGCCTCCTCCTGGAAGACTCATCGTAATCGTTATGATTCATCTTCTAGATTAGAAAAACGGAAGAATTGTGTTTAGGTGTAGAATATCAAGTGACTTATGCGTGTTGTGAGGTTTCAATCTTTAGGAGCCAGAGATGATGATTTTATAGCAAAATTATGATAATCTAATGTTGAAGGATGAGTACACGTGTCACATCCTCATTTGTCGGAAATCTCACCGGAAATCTTCATTAATAATTTAGACGACAGTGACACGTGGATGTGACATGTGTCGCATTATCACTGGTTAGAAATCTCACTGGAAATCTTCATCAATAATTTAGCCGACAATGTCACGTGGATGTGACACGTGTCAAAATATGAGTAGTCGAAAATCTTATCGAAAATTTGGTTCAATAATGTACATGATAATGACATGTGTCGCCTAATTATTGGATAAACATATTACAAATAATTAATCAAAATTTAATTTTATGATTATGAATAGTAATAGGAATTCCTATTTGTTGCACTGCTGCGCAAAAAAACTGAATAGAAAGTTCTATTTGCTGAATAGAAAGTTCTATTTGCTGAATAGTAGCAGGAAGTCCTGAAAATAGGAATTCCTCGCTAATAGAAAGTCCTAAGAGGTGTGGAGGCTCTTAGAGTTCAAATATGTATATTGTAACTTTGACTTAGTTTTGAGTATCCTGATGTAACTATGATTAGCTAGCTATGGTCCTATGGGATGAAACAACATGTCGTTTATCCTCTTTTCTTTCTATTAATTAGCTTTGGCACGTAGTTCTTTGATTGGATTGGGTGGTTGCTTGACATGTGTCAATCATCAATCGGTGACTAGCTAGCTTAAAACCCTATTGTTGAGACGAGCTCATTATCAATCAAAGAATCAAACCCTATTGTTGAGACGAGCTCATTATTCTCTCTTTCCTTTTTCGATTAGCTTTGGCTACCCTATCATGTGTGGAAAATTAACATGGATATAAATATATAAAGGTAGCCGCTGGCTTTGTACAAATGTAGTTGTGGTACACACTTGTATGCACATGTGTAATATTGCACGTACATGTGTACACGATTATGTGGGGTGGTGGAATAAATGCTACTTTTTGTTTGCACATATGTAATATTCCACGATTAGGTGGTAGGAGAATAAACGCTATCTTTTTATTTTCACATATGTAATATTCCGCGATTACGTCTTACCTTTTTATTTGCACATATACAAATATGTAAAGCTTGTCCAAACATTTTCTTTATAATAATAACACGCATATCGAAATATTAAGAATATACTCTCTTTTTTAAACAATAATAATTAATTAATATACTACTCACATAAAATTCTCCCCATTAAATTAAAATAAAATAAAATTCCCGCTCATTTGCATGTATCGCAAGCCCTAACTGACTAGGGCTTCTCTATAAATTTGCGCGCGCACACACCCCTTCTTCCCGTGTCAGCACCAGTTTCAGAGAGCTTTCTCATTATACACTATCTCTGTAGACACTTTTTCTCGAATTTCTTTCTCTTCAAAATGGCTTTCAAGTAGCTTGTGGTGCTAATCCTCATTGTGAGCTCCTTCAACTTTGTCCCGACAACTTTGGCTTATTGTGGGAGTTCTAACCCAATGAACGACGGGTGTCCCCGTTCGTCATGCAACTGGCTCGGATGCGATCCTTGTTGCCCTGGCTGTTCTTGCATTGGTCCTTTTACTGGGGTATGCGTCGGTAACTGCTGCCCCGACAAATCTGGTGAAGCTGCTATCACAAACAACCACTTAATTTGATGCTGCTAACACAAACCATCCCGGTGTAGGAGGCTCTCGTTAGCTTCCGATCCATCCAGGTGGTAGCAATCTTCTGCGGCGGTGGTAGATCCCATGAGTTGGATCGTATCTTTCCTCAATAGGGGTTTATATATTTTCAGTTTCCTATCTTGCAATAATTGGGTCAATTAATTAACTCATACAGTCATATATAGTAGCTCTGATCGAGTCTCTACGTTGTAATCGTCTTGTTGTTTAATAAAATAAATCCTTTCACCGCCGCAAAGAGATACAATTCCGGGAACACCGCTGCAACGTTTACTAAGTAGATGATTAATCAACTCGCCGGCGATGATGGTTAGCTCGGTGTGTTTCCGCTGATGATGGAAATCCAAATCCAAAACAGTATAGCTATATATATAGCTAGTAAATACTTCATTTACATACTACGTAATATTGATTACGATGTTTTATAGAAAAGGTCGGTAACCTTATATATAAACAAATTAAAGACTTGTACGTACCTACTCCTCACACATCTGTAATTCTGTGTGAGATGAGATGTCTTCGAATTCGATCGATCAAACGGAAATCATAATACCACCTTGACAATATTGTCCAAATAGTTAGGAACCAACATCGTCGAATATTTCTTTCGAATTAAGACAAATCAAATGCCCTATACATGGACACGTACTGGAATAAAGAATCAACGTACATGGGACATATTCAGAGAGCATACATATATAGCTGGGTAGGCGACTTTGTGAGGTCGATTACTATGACACTAATGTTATCTTCGCTTCCACAAGCCATGGCTAGCTCGGCCAACATTGTTGATGCCTCAGATAATCTACTGCTTCCCCCACCGCCGGGTGCCATTTCGTGATTCAGGACCATTTGATCACGATCATGATCAATATCTGAAAGGACTCACACTACCAAAAATGGAGACATTACCGGCGACCTGCCGTCGCCGGCCTTGTCTTTTTTTTTGCCGGAAATGACATTACCGGCGACTTGTCGCCGGCAATGACGTCGCCGGAGATTCCCCGCCGGTGTTGACATTGCCGGCGACGGGAAACGCCGTCGCCGGTAATGTCCGTCACATTACCGGCGACTGAAGTCGCCGGTGATGTCTCGGACATTACCGGCGACTCAAGTCGCCTGTGATGTCTCGGACATTACCGGCGACGGCGTCGCCGGCAATGGCAGCGCCGCCGTGGCCGGAATGTGAGACATTTCCGGCGACTCGAGTCCATGTCGCCGGCAATGTGGGAAAAAATTTTGAAAAAAAAACGCGGTTCTGGATTGGGCCAAATTCCATAACCTGCATTGAAAGACATAAACCGTACAATCATACAAGTTCAACAGTACACATAGCAAAGACAGTCATACAAGTTCAACATAAATGTCCAACGTACAGTGCAAATAGCAACGACGATACAAAAATTAACTACAACTACAGGTCAGGTCCAGGAACTTGCGGGTCATCAGGGTTGAAGTAATCCATGTACTCATTTGAATTCCGGTGGCTACCTTGGTCTTGCTCTGGCGTTGACTGGTGCGGTGGTGGTGGTGGATAGCTAGGGATATGAGGGACCGGGGGAGGTGTGGGGAAGGGTTGTCCAGTAGTCTGAGCCTCGTACATCGTCCGCATCCATGTGTACATCTGAGCCTGCACCTGTGTCTGCTGCATTTGGTACTCGGCCATCTGCCTCTTTTGCTCCTCCAACTCCCTCTGCGTCCTATGAAGCTCCGCCGCGAGGTTACGACTAGAAGTTGAACTTCTTGACTCGGTAGAGTATTCTGAAGTGCTCTTCAATAGTTCTTCGCCCGCCGTGCCCATTCCCCTACAGTAGTAGGTATTCTTTCCAGTCCCGCACGCTTTTGCCATGATCCGAGCCGCTATCGGGGGATCAAGCGGATCGATCTAAGAGGCATACTGGGTGACTTCTTCCTCGGAGCAGTCAGGATGGTTAGTCCGAGCTATACTCATGGTCACTTCTGCGGTCGCCTCCTCCACTTTCGACTAATTGAAAAGGGAAAATGAACAACGTATTAGCTAACAAAATCTATTAATATCAAAAAATAGTTTTATTAACACATGGAGAGGCGAAAGACTTACCGCTTCTTCAGGGCACTGCGGGTAGAACTTCTGATGAATATACACCAACGGGTTCACCTCTTGTTGTTGCTGCGCCTTAGTCGACCAACCCATGTAGTTGAGTGAACCTGCATGATGGGCCCTGGTGTTTTTCAATCTATTCGCCTGGTTCGTCTTCGAAATCGCCTTGTTTGATAAACATATGAAAAAAAATTAGTAACTAACTATTTCAATCTGATACGATACATTAGGCTTGAAAGATATATTAAGGATGCATACCCGAGATTTGGGGTGCTCGAAGTGGGCTATCAGCCACAGCCACTCATACTCCCTAAACCGGAATTCGCTATGGGTGGAACCTCGGCCTAGCTCCTTGTATACAGTGTAATGGGAAGAAAGCTCGTTCTTCCACTCTTTATACCTATATTAAAACAAGGAAAAAAAAGTTAGAGATATTAAAACACTTGATAAACAAAAATCTAACTCGATATATATTCAAATAAGTCGAAGCACATCACCTCATATGTAGTTGACGCTCTACCCACGTGTGAATAAGAACTTCATCCACGTCAAACCACACCTGCAATATGAATATATAAAAGGTAAAATTATATATTTATTCGGACTTAATTAATAAATATAAAATTTACGTAATGAAAATACGATTTTACTCACACTGAGTGCATTATGCACTTGCATCTTCACGTAGATAGGCACAGATTCCCAATCTGGCCAAAGCATTGGGACCTTGTCCCGCACGATCGCACCGGCCATGCTGACATATTTGCGCGTGGTGTCGAATGCCTCGATCACCTCGCCATCCTCATTGGCCCTTATGGGCGTTTTCCTTCCGCCGGTGGCCTGCTCAAGTCTCTTCCCGGTGCAGGTGCCTCTAGCCCCTTTCCGTTTTCCAGTCCCATTAACGAAATTGCCTAATAATACAATGTCAACAAATTGATATCTTTAATTGAACATATCGCAAGTCTTAAGTAATAATTAAGTAATCAATCTGATGTTAAATAAAATTTACCTGCATCGTCCGTTTGTTGGTTGGTGCACCTCACACTCCAAAGATACACGGGTTCGAACGGGAGGAAGTTATACGCTTCCTCCACGGTCAGGAACTCCGGTCGTCCTTCAATATAAACAGGCATCCCCCTATCATCGAATTCAGGGATGACAGGAATCTCGTCGGGTAGGAAGAGACCGGACGGCGGAGATAGACGAGGCCTGGACGATGAGGCGCCAGCACCACCATGTGTCTCAGATGATTCCCGTGAAACGGGAGTAGGCACCGGGCGAATATGGGGCATTCAGATTGAGGGAGTTTCTGATGCCCCCGTTGACTGTTGCTCGTCTGAGGCTCTGCCACCGGAGGGACGTCTGCTGATTGAGCGTCTGGAGACTGAGGCTCGAGCCTCGACTTCCGGTTGCACGGCTCTTGATCGTGCAGCTTCCTCCTCAGCTCGCGCCTCTAGCAAGGCTCTCGTGCGAGCACTCATCATTGGCCCACTGGGCGTGTTTCTAACTGCGGGCGAGGAGGAAGCTTGACTACTGTTCCCTCCACTATTTCGGGAACCTCTCCGAAGCCAATTAGCCGCAAAACCTCCTGGCACGGACACCGTAATAGTCATGGATTCGGTTCTATAACAAATCGGAACCGGAACCGTTTGGAACCGGAACCGTTTGGAACCTGGAACCATTATATTACAAACGGTTCCGGTTACAAACAGTTCCGGTTCAGAACCGACTGGGGTTCTATAACAGTTTGGAACCGGAACGGTGTGGAATCGGAACCGTTTGAAACCGGAACTGTTTGTAACCGGAACCGTTTGTTACATAACGGTTCCAGTTACAAACAGTTCCGGTTCCAAACCGTTCCGGTTCCGATTTGTTATAGAACACAATGGTTTGGAACCGGAACGGTTTGGCTTCGGAACTGTTTGTAACTGGAACCGTTATTTTACAAACGGTTCCGGTTACAAACAGTTCCGGTTTCAAACCGTTCCGGTTCCAAACCATTGTGGTTCCAAACTGTTCCGATTCCGATTTTTCACCTTAATTTATACGTTAAATTAACAACTATATCACCTTAATTTATACGCTAAATTCCCAACAATTTTTTCACCTATTATACGTTAAATTAAAAACTATATCACCTAAATTAACATATATACATACATCATTTCCGGCTTTAAACTTTTCACATATATATACATCAAATATACAGTTTGTATACATCGATCATTCACCTTAATTTCACCTTAATTCACATATATATATATATATACATCACATATTAATCCAATTCACCCGTGCTAATTAATTTTCCACATTTTTCAAACATACATATATATATATACATTCCATATATATTAATTAATTTTTCACATATATACATCATATATATTGCTCCTTCACCCCACAATTATCCACATTTTTTCCCACAATTTTCAAACATACCGATATGACATTTTACAAATATTGTCCACATGCATACATATATACATCCCACAATTATCAAAAATTAATTAATCAAAATACACAAAAAAAAATTGTGGAATGAGAGAGAGAGAGAGGGAGAGAGAGTGAGCTCAAACCTGGCATGGTGGAGCTCGACCCAACTGTGCCGGCGACGGTGTACGGAGAGGAGGAGGAGGAAGAGGAGGATGGGAGGAGGAGAGAGGGGAGGAGAGGAAGAGAGGGGAGAGGGAAGAGAGAAGAGAGGATTGAGGAGAGGGGAGAGGGGAGAATTTCGTCCTAAGAGAGGGAAGAGGGAAGAGAGAAGAGAATTAGGCCGAAGAGAAATGGAGAGGAGGAGATCGAGCTCGAGCTGCCTACACCGCCACCATTGCCGGCGAGGTAGGTCAACGTCGTTGGTAATGACATTACCAACGACGTACGTCGTGGGTAATATCATTACCAACGACTTTGACTCGTTGGTAATGACATTACCAACGAGTTGATAAGCAACTCGTTGGTAATGACATTACCCACGAGTTGCTAACTCGTTGGTAATGACATTACCAACGAGTTGCTTATCAACTCGTTGGTAATGTCATTATTTGTCGACTATTATCCGATCGACCAATTTCCGACCAATTTCCGACTACGTACAATTTCCGAGTACATTTTCCGACTACGATTTCCGACTACAATTTCCGACTGCGATTTCCAACACGATTTCCGACTACATACAATTTCCGAGTACATTTTTCGACTACCATTTCCGACTACGTACAATTTCCGACTACGTACAATTTCCGAGTACATTTTCCGACTACGATTTCCGAGTACAATTTTCGAGTACGATTTCCGACTACGTACAATTTCCGACTACGTACAATTTCCGAGTACATTTTCCGACTACGATTTCCGAGTACAATTTCCGAGTACGATTTCCGACTACGTACAATTTCCAACTACATACAATTTCCGAGTACATTTTCCGACTACAATTTCCGAGTACTTACAATTTCCGACTACGATTTCCAACACGATTTCCGACTACATACAATTTCCGAGTACATTTTCCCACTACGTACAATTTCCGACTACGTACAAGTTCCGAGTACATTTTCCGACTACGATTTCCGAGTACAATTTCCGAGTACGATTTCCGACTACGTACAATTTCCGAGTACATTTTCCGACTACGATTTCCGAGTACAATTTCCGAGTACGTACAATTTCCGACTACGATTTCCAACACGATTTCCGACTACATACAATTTCCGAGTACATTTTCCGACTACAATTTCCGACTACGTACAATTTCCGAGTACATTTTCCGACTACGATTTCCGACTACATACAATTTCCGAGTACATTTTCCGACTACAATTTCCGAGTACATTTTCCGACTACATTTTACTACGTACATTTTACTACGTACATTTTCCGAATACAATTTCCAACGTACTAAGGATGATAATCGTAATCATCTTCATCACTTGAGTCTGACTCGGTTTCATAGGTAACCTCTGGCAATATGTGCCGCTCCTCGTCATCAGAATCAGCGTCAACTTCATATGGATTAACATCGAGAAGTTCTGCTCCAGTAATTCTAACCACACTCCCAGATCTCACATTATTAAGGCGAATCGTAGATGATTCCGGAATGTCAAAAGCGTTCGGCTCTTGGTATGCAGTAACTTCCTCATCATCTGCGGTATCACCAAGTGTGGCAGCACTGTATATGTTTCTATGAGCAACATGGTTAACCACCTTCCACGGAACTTTGTTAAGAAGATCGTCCAGGTAAAACACTTGTTTTACTGATGAGGCAAGAACGAAAGGGTCATCTTCATACCAGGTAGTAGCAGTATTCACCGAAAATGTTCTGTACTGATCGGTCCTTGTGTTCTCCGGGCTAGTATCAAACCATCTACACTTGAACAAGTGCACTTTCATGCGGTTCCCATAAATTAGTTCAACAACTGAATGAAGGACACCGTAATAGTCAACGCCATCCTGCCCACCATGGACCATCACCCCACAATTCTGTGTTTTCAGTCGGTTGTCTCGATTTTCACATATAAATTTCACGCCATTGACCTGACACATCAAGTAAACTTTTGAAGCTATCGGTTTTATCGCCAGGACCCTCAATTCGTTTGACCACTCTGGGCAACCATCATCTGCTACATGGTTCATCTGAAAACGTCCATATATTAATACGTACAGAAGAAATTATGTCATCTTGAAACCACAAAACCACGTACATACATACATGCTATGTAAGGATATATATAAAAATAGACATATACACATATACTTACCCATTGACCAAAGTAGTTTGCAAACGTCTTGTTGTGGTAATCAACATTTCCGGCAATAGCAGGGCAGTGAAGATGATAGTTTTTCCAATATTGTACTTCTTGACAGTTAATCAGTACCGACCAGTGGGCAATGACTACCTCATTTCCATCCAACTTGTACGACTTTGGCAAGCTTCCCTGTACTACCACGTCATTGGAGATGATAGAAAGGTTGGACTGGGGTTCATCTATCGGCATATGTTGTTGGGGGTCCTCCAGCGCTCCCAAATACAAGTTGGTGTACGTTACACACTCGTGCGCAAGATATGCTTCAGCGATACACCCTTCAGGTGCATATTTATTCTTCACATAGTCCTTGTAGGCTCCCAATTGTCTAAAAGTTAACAAGTGCATGTTAACTTACTTAAAAAATAAAAATTTACATATAAAAACATAGGCAAACCAAATGTATGAATCATTTGTACCTTTCCATGGGATACATCCAAGTGTAGTGTACGGGACCGGGAAGCAACAATTGTTCGGGAAGATGGATCATCAGGTGAAGCATTATGTCGAAAAAATTTGGGGGAAATATCCTCTCAAGCTTGCACATGATAAAAATGATGTCATCTTGCATCTCCCTGAGGTCTGCTTTTTTAACTTCCCTGGTGCATAACTTCTGAAAGAATCTTGACAAGGCCACCAACGGCTCCACCACCTCTTTGGGCATGTACCCTCGAATGAAAATAGGGAAAAGGCGTTGAAGCAGTACATGGCAGTCATGACTCTTTAATCCGTACATCTTATTGTCCCGGAAGTTAACACATCTATTTATATTTCCTGCATAGCCATAAGGATACCTGCATATATATAGATAAAGCCATATATATGCAACGGTTATATTTCTCGCATATAACCATATATACTCCGGTAAAAATTTAATGCCAAATTCCTACATAGCCATAAGAATATATACCTGACATTACTCAGCCACCGAAAAATTTCATGCTTATGCTTCGGCTTTACGGTGTACGGAGCTTGCGGCATTTTTCTCTTACCATCTCTTAACCACAAATGTTTCCGCAGACCCATTGCTTTCAGATCAATGCGTGACTTAGGGATGTCTTTTGTTTTCCCCTCCAAGTTAAGAACTGTGCCCACCACACTTTCACACACATTCTTCTCTATGTGCATGACATCTAGGTAATGTCTAATAGGCAACCTGGGCCAGTAGGGGAGTTCCCAGAATATGCTCTTGTGTGTCCAAAACTTATACCTTTCGGGCTTTTCTGGAATTGACGCCACTATGTCAGGATGATTGCTCAGCTGGCCAAAATCATATTCATTCAACACTTCCAAAATTTCTTCCCCTGTCCATCGCCTGGGTGCCACACCTGTTTCCACAGTCCCATCAAACGCGTCTGGATCCTGCCTAAATGGGTGATCATATGGAAGCCAACAACGGTGACGCATCTGAACAATTTTACTGCAATGAGGACTGCAACAATCAACCGTCATGCACTCTGAACAAGCCCTGTAACCCCTGGTAACATTCCCCGACAACATACCGCGGGCAGGAAAATCACTGATGGTGCCAACAAGCATGGCATGCATCTGGAACATCTCGTTTTTGAACCTATCGTAAGTGGGGTGGCCACACTCACTCAGGTACTTAAGCTCCTCAATCAAAGGCCTCAAATACACATCGAGACACTTTCCTGGATAACCCAGGCCCGGAATTAACAGAGTGAGCATATTGTATTCCTTCTTCATGCACATCCATGGTGGAAGGTTGTACGGTACCAAAATAACTGGCCATATACTGTATTGAAGACTCATGTTGCCAAAAGGGTTGAATCCGTCAGATGAGAGCCTTAGCCAAACATTTCGGACCTCTGCTGAAAAATGATCAAACTCCCTGACCATGTGCTTCCAATCCTCTCCGTCGGAAGGGTGTATAAGGGTGTCATCGTCAGACAAGTTCCTCTCAGCCCACCATCTCATTGCCTCGGCCGTGAAAGCACACATGAACAACCGCTCCAGCCTATCAATAAGCGGGAAATATCGAAGTATCTTCACAGCTTTCTTATTGCCTGCAGGAGTTAACTTTTACCTTTCTGTAAAACATACCGGGCAGGCTTCAAGGTCTTCGAGATCTTTTCCCCAGAAGAGAATACAATCATATCTGCATGCATGGATTTTGATGTAGGAAAGCCCAAGATCTTTTAGGATATGTCGCACCTTATGATGAGTGGTAGGAAGACGATGACCGGGTGGCAGTAGCGAAGCAGTCCACTTCAACCAAGAATCAACAGCTTTGACAGACATTTTGTTCTCCATTTTGAGCTGCATCACTCCCATCACACTTTCAAGAACAGTCTTACTACAACCATCGTACAGCGGAGTCTGTTGCAATGCAATCAGGTTGTTGTACTTGTCCATATCGCTTGTGTTGACATGAGCTCCAGGTAATGGTTCGACTGGCTCGATATGGGGGAAACCCTCAACGACGGGAGGGACATTTGGTGCTTCATCAGCAAATACACCGCTCTCATGAGGAAACATATCATTGATTAACATCGATGTTGGATCATAGGATGAACTGCCCCTCTCAGCAAAATCTCCATGATCATAGCGTGGACTGGCCCTCTCACCAAATTGTCCATGATCATGCGGACCCGCTAACGATGTTTCACCGTGATAAATCCAACAAGTGTACTTATCCCAAAACCCGTATTTACTCAGGTGCCTCTGGACTTTATCAATGGGAAATCGAAATCGATCGCTGAAACACTTACATTCTTTACACGGGCAATAATGATAGTGTCTCCACAATTAGCCTTCACAAAATCCACAAAACTCCTAATTCCCTCGTGATATCTGACATCCCATCTTTCGAGGCTCATCCAACTCTTGTCCATCCTGAAAATTCTAACAATTTTACGTATTAATTATATATATATACACACATTCACTACTAATAATCGATGTGGTATCTCAATTCAACTCTAATTAAATCAACACATGCATGCATATGTATATATATCGATCTAATCTCTGAATTCGATTCAGTACTCGATGATAGTATTCTGGTGTTTTTCAATTCAAAACGTATTTGACTGGGTAGGAGGCTCTGTTAAGCCTGACTTCAATAACAATACGATAATACCAGTCATTGATTCAGACACAAGATTAACTACAAGCTGTTTTCTCGTTTCGGTGACCGTACATCAACAACATTTCCTATATATATATATATATATATATCTCACGAATTGGATTTGATCAACACACACACATATATATATACCACATATACGTATATATACACCTACGTACCTATATATATAGCTTCCCGAGTGATCGAATTTTCGACGCGCGCCTTAATTTTGACAATATACCGAATGATCGATTTCAGAGCGTACGTTTTCCTTCTTTCGATTTCTCTGGATTTTTTTCGATCAAAATGATTGAATGATCGAGCTGCCCGATCCGGCATCTAATATAAGACACATTGACTCCGTCGCCGGAAATGAAGACATTACCGGCGAATTTACGCCGGAATCTTGCCGGTAATGTTCCAAAACATTACCGGCGACTCCAACCGTCGCCGGCAATGTCTAGCCACACATTTCCGGCGAAATTCCGGCTGGAAAATTGCCGGAAATGTGTGCCTAGACATTGCCGGTGACGGTTGGAGTCGCCGGTAATGTTTTGGAACATTACCAGCGAGATTCCGGCGACATTACCGGCGACGGAGTAAGTCGCCGGTAATGATGGACATTACCGGCGACTTTTCCGGTCGCCGGCCTTGTTGGCCGGAATCTCGCCGGTAATGTTTCATTTTCTTGTAGTGTCAACCCCGATTTAGCTCCCTAAACCGGAATCAAACCCTTCCGAAAACACGAACCAACAAAAAAATTTCGAAATTTGGGCAGAGTTTCGTTACTAGCGTGGAATTACCATTACCTGCACGCGGAAAATACACTTCATCCTATGCCACAAAAAGCAAACTGTGGGCACCAATCCCATCCGGATTTCTCAATATATCAGCAATAATGTAAAGTAGTAAATATATATGCACTATACTGAAATCCGGGTTAAAATCGTCTAACATAACAATAGATTTCTCAGAGCGACCTCTAACACATAAACATATACGTATACCACAGTAGGTAGAACAATAAACCTACGGGAAGAATCAAGGCAGCTCGAGAACTATGCCTCCGACCACGACGTGCGACACCATAGCCTGAACTGCAAACTGGGCACAGAAACCGAAAAGCCCAGGGGAAAGACAATAAACACGTTAGAGTGAGTGGACGAAAATAAATGTCATTCACCAAGTAATATATATATGCATATAAAATCATATGCGAGTCAAATGCATGAAAATTCAATAAAACGTTAGGAGACTCCAGCTACCACTCACGTACAGAGCATGCAACGTAAATATATCGCGAAATCTCTCATGGACTACCACGCGATAGCACAGTCTGAATCACAGGATCCCAGACCCACACATGATTCCTAGCCAGAAAGGCCTCGGGTCAGGATATCTGACCTTCCCGGAGCGTACTCGGGGATCAGCCGAGAAGCCAATGTGTATCGATACCACAACATATACTGAGACTGTACTATGTGTAAACCAAATCATAAATCTTTTCTATGCACATGCTTAAAACATAATATATACACATGTATACTCGTATACGTATATTCGTATATGCATAATCGTAAAACACATGCTCGTAAAATCATAATCAAACTGCATGCTCAAGTTCGTAAATCATAAATAAAAGACTCGCAATCAATCCGTGAAAATAAATGTCCACTCACAGACTGGCGTAACGCGTATCGCGTTAACCCGTGATCCGGCGGAAAGTCCCTCGCCAAACGAACGATCACGAACACCTGAATATTCACAAAATCCATATCTCAAAATCATATCTCGACAATGCATGACAAATCACGAGAAACCACCGTTCCCGGAAACACATAACTCAAAGCCGACGAATCGTCGAAAATCCATATATAACACCTCAATACCTCGCTTTACTTTCGGATGCTCAAATCGAGAAACGAACCTCCCCACTGCGATCGGAGCGCGATTTCGAGTCAAATGACATACAACTTGCCGAAAGTCCAAAAAGTCAAACTTTGACCGTTGACCGCCGTCCACAGCGGCGCCGCTGGCGGACGTGAAATTTCACGGCGGAGCTACACCTATTCCACTCAAAATCATGCACTGAGCAACTTTGTCAACTGCACCGAAGTCCAATTCTCACTCTAACTTATCCAATTTCAAGCAAAACCGAATTAGAACACAAAATTCAAACCCAAAATTCTCCATCTACAAATCGAATTAGAACACCATGTTTATATGGTTAGAATCACATTGAAGAGGGCTACAAAACCCAGTACCTCTTGAAGTTCAATTCAGCCGAAATCGGAGTTCACCATTAAACCCAAAAATCCCAAACTTTGGATCAATGTTTCTCTCTCCACCGTGAGACTTGCCGGAAAGTGTGGCCGGGGTTGAGTAAGGGACGTCGGGGCGAGTCGAACGGCATATGGGTTAGGCCGTGAGGTGGCCGGAAAATTTCCATCGCCGGCAAAGCCGTGGAGGACGCCGTGAGCTTCCTTCCACCGAGTTGACTCGGTCAACTCGGTCAACTCATTAAATGATAATCTTTGACTTTCCCTTTTCGGCAACTTTCTATTTATAGCCCTTCCCGATTAGGAAACTTCATGTTTATCCATTTCGACGAACTTTAAACACGCATAACTTTCTCGTCGTATATCCGATTCCGATAATTCTCTCGGCCACAAACTCGTCTCGACATACTCTTCAATAATCACCCAAATTCAAACACATCGGCCAAACGGATAAAAAGTCAACCCTTTAAAGCAACACACATTTAATTCGACTAAACAAACAACAACGGAAATATTCGCAACTAATTCTTTGTAACTCAAAATCATGCTCCGAAAGTTCCTACAAACTCGAAATTAAATTCTGAACAACTTTTGTGAAGGAGCCGAAGCCAAATTCTCGTCCGATAATTTAGTCGCGAAGTAGCTCGCCATATAAATCCGTTTCCGTTGAAACTTCAAATATTCATAACTAATTCCTCGGTCGTCCAAATAATGATCCGAAACCGCCCACGAACTCATAATCACACGTACAACGACTCTCGAGAAGATACCCAGCTCCAATTCTCGGCCAATCATTTAGTCGTTAAGAAGCTTCGGCGATTAAATCAACTGTCGCAACTCTGCGACTACGCACAAACTCATCGATCAAGCTGATCATACTGCTGATTCTAGTCCGGGTCGTCACAATATCGACCCTCTCCTCTTTATGATTTTGCCATGGATTGAGGACCATGCTCACAACTCGACATGCAACCTTGTTGGATATAGCTAAGGCCGGCCCTGAGATTCGGGGGACTCTAGGCATAGTGAATTTACGGGCCTTGTCAAGAACAAAATTTAAACTAACTAATTATAAACGAATAACGTTTTAAAACAATATGAGATACATAGAGCATTATGCTTATAGAGTTATATGATCAAATTTGAGAGAGTATTATTTTACTTGGATGACTTCATGGAAATAATAACTGCCTACGAATGATAGAGAATAAAAATTACAATTAATAAATAAAGCCATATAATGAAATTTACAACAAAAGTGTAAAGAAAACCAACAAAATAGTTAATTTTTTTTATTTAATTTTTTTGGGATGAGTAACAAATTTTGGAACCCCTTTGGATGGGCCTAGCCGCATGTCTAGTCTGCCTAGGCCAGCCCAGGGCCGGGTCTGGATATAACATCGCACAAGACCACGAGCCATCATTGGCTTGGATTAGAAAGTCATCATCGTTGGTTCGCTTTGTCACCTCCACTCCGGTTTCGATATCACATAAGGATTCAAGTATTGATCACCGACATACACAAGTACGTACCCACATGAACCCCAGAGCTCCGAGTTTTTTGGTTTAACTCGTGAGATTAGGATCGAACCCGAGGGTTCCGATCACCGGTTCGCGATATTCTTTTATCCCCCCAAAATCTTTGCTCTCTTCTTCGACTCCCTTCGACCTACAATCACAATGATTTTTGGCCCTCCACTCCGATACCAAATTAGGGTTCGCACTGAGCCCGGGAGAAGGGCCTTGTCGGTCTTCTGTTTTCTGCTTTCAATGATCTCCACGGCCTTGGTGAGCCCAGGAGAATGGCCTCGTTGTTGGTGGAGCGCCATTTTTGGCGCGAGACAGTGGTATCGAGTGAGATACCATAGTGATGTTAGGGGTCGAACACCGCACTGCGTGCGATTTAAGGAATATGGGGCAGGTGGCGGACGCCGGCCTCACCGAGCACGATTCAAGTCGCAGAGTTTAAGGAGCGGCGGCAGCCGATGGATGGTATACATGGGGGATCGACTCGAGGCGAACCAAGCGCCGGCGTGGAGCAGTAGATGATCAGGGACGAGCGCAGGCGCGACTCCGGCGAGGTCTGGTGTGGCTCTGGCGGAATATGGAGTGGACCCAGCTACGGCAGCTAGTGTTCTGTTGGGCCTGTAGGCTGTAGAGTTGAGACGGAAAATATGGAGACGTACCATGCATGGTGATTAGCTCTTTAGTGCTTCTTCTTGGCTTCTCCTTTGGGACGGAGTGACTTCTAGCTCTGTTGATAGAGGAGGTGTCTAACTAATTAAGAGATAGATGGCGCAACCGAGTTTAACCTCGAGTTATCCTAGTTTGCTATGTCCGGGCTATTGTGCTAGAAGCATTCACTAAGGTAATAGTATGTTTATGATTTTGTTTTATCGGGTGGGATAATTCATTGAAATCCTTGTATTATTAGTACGTACTTTCTATGAAAATTATCGACCTTCTTAAAAAAGAAAAATGCGTACCCACGTACTCTCATAATAAGTATGACAATATGGGCTTGAGTAAATCAAACATTTTATAGCCAATGTCACCCAACTTGCCCAATCAAAGTTGATTAATTCAAATCCTAAATGTATGCACACATCTGTGGCAAAAAAAAGGAGTGATAGTAGCTAAAAACTACCAAGTCATTTATCATTGTGGAGATTTTCTACAAATAGGGCAAGTAGCATTCATCTTAAGCCATTCATCTATGCAATCATCATGGAAGCAATGTTGGCATTCCGGTATGGTCTTGAGCGTCTCCTTTGGTCGGTACTCGGACAAGCATATCGAGCACGTATTGTCGTCCGGCTTGGGCAGGCGCCGGCTTTCGCCGAGGACTATTTTCGGGTAGGCCTCGAGTGTTTTCACGTCGAGACCCATAACTACCGCCGGTTGCGGAGCCACGACCGAGTTAAATTCAGGGAGAGATGTCCGTCTCGTCGTTATAGCCTTGATCCGGCGACAAATACAACACAAAATCCCTAAGAGGCATAGGATGGCTGGCACTCCAACGCCAACAGTGATAGCATAGCGTGCAAACCTTGGAATTCCTGCATGAAGTTAATTTTAAGATTAGGAAATGACATAGGTGTAGCACGCTTGGCGACCCAAAGTTGGCATGGAAAGTGATATAGTAGCTAAATAATTCAAGTTATGACTAAGCAAGCATTGCCCATAGAATTAAAGCCCTAAAAAGAGACTTGGCAAACGAATAGAGCAGTGGAATGACCCAATGTCCCAATCGATGTAAGTGCGTGTGCTACCATATGACTAACATTCTTTCACACTTGGCGTTTGAGCTTAGTATTCCTCGATCAAAACTCGAATTTCTCATGCGTAGTTAGTGAGATTTGAAGTGTAAACACAATCGAATTTTCATATTTATTTCACCTTTAATTTAAGTGCATATACTGAGAAACTACCAAGACTATACATCACAAACACTTTAAAATAGCTTCAGTTGCTGAGATTATACTCAATCTTCCATTGTGGAGTGCGTGTGTCTTATGTGTGTGTAGTTGACCAAAGTTGGGTTAAGGTAAATGGTCGACAAAGCCGAAAGCTATGTATGATTGCACACTATAACAGATGGTGCCATAGACTCCATAGAGGACCTCCAAAATCCAACTTTAGAATAGAGCACAAGTCCTTAATTTGGTCTACGCTTATCTCTAAGGATTTGCTAATCACAAAGAAGCTTTGGTTTATCTATATAGTATATAGTGGCTTAAAAGTCAAGTAAAAAACTGAGATAAGCAGCAGTGTCGTCATTGCATCAAATATTCCAACTGTAATTATCATTGTTATTACATCATTAAAACGAATGCAAGAACCTTCATAATTCAAAGTTTATGATCGAGAAGATGAGAATCTTCATGGTTTCAAATAGTTTATCTACCTAGATAAGGTTTCCCTAAGAAATGAAATCTCCATATATATAGTTAGATAAGGGCTAGCTTCTTAATTAACAGACGATTGAGACATGCATGCTGATGTGAACTCTAGTACGGTAAGTCCGGTGTAAATTTTACGTAGGTAATAATTTAACTAATTAGAAATGATGGAGTGGTTAATTAGTACCTCGTTGAGGAAGGTTTGAGCAGACAACTTTAGTAGAATTAGTCTTGTAACCACACTGTCCTCCCCGATTCTCGCAGTTGCCGCAGCCCGGCCGGTCCCACTTGAGCCGGATGTTCTCGGCGAGGTCCGACGACTCGATCGCCTGATGAAACGACCACTCGACCGGAACGGGGAAACTCCCGAGCGTATTGCACGTCAAGGACGACAGGTACCTCATCACGCTCTTCGAACTCGTCGCGAACACGGTGTAGTTACGTCCGCTCATGCAAGCAATAGGGTTTAGGGCTAGCTTGTACTCTAAGTAATCCGTCGAGCAGTTAAAGAACGTGAAGACTTCGCTATAGGCGGCGCGAAAGGGAGTTCCGGTGAGGTTGAGAGAGATGATGCGTTTGGGGAGGCACTCGTTGGGATCGTTGAGCCATATCTCTTGCTCGCCGTAGTCTATGCCTTGGACGGTGAAGTCACCCCCCGAGCTGGGAATGTTCAGCAGCGTGAGCGCCGCGGCGGCGTCGCATCGGAGACGGAATCCCGGATAGCCACACGACCGGGGCTGTCGTGTGGCTAACTGAAAAGGGAACCGGATTCTGGGCTCGGCGAGTCGGCATATGGCCGTCGAGCAAGTTCCCGAGCCGGTGGCTGCTAGGGGTGAGGTTGAGAAGAAGAGAAGGAAGGAGAAGATGGTAGGTGCGACAGTATTCATTTTTTTGTTAGCTAGTAATGGAGAGCAAGTAATGCATGTTGCCACTTATTTGTTGGAATCTATATGTAGCAATATATATATATATATATATCACATTTGACTTTGTAAATTAAAGCCAGTCTTCGATCACTACATTATATCTTTATGGCTTTTAATGGAGTAGATTATGTTAGAATATGAATGCCATGATGGCATGGAAATTCCTAACTTTACAGAGTAATACAACTTGCATGAAGATTGAAGAAGACCCACTTTGTTGTTGTGTGTTTGTTTGTGTGAGAAAATTTTGGAAATTTCTTACCTGCAGCTATCTTGCTAGAAACACACACGAAGACTAGATAAAATTAAGCACTTGAAAGTGGAGTCTTGATTTTGTGAAAATTCGTACTAGTTGAAAGGTTTAAAGTGATCGATACTTTCCGTTTTGGTAGAATTAGAATGGTGCATCTGAAAACTATATATATTATCATGCATGGATCTCATGGTATGGAAATTAAGCTGCCAAATATTTTATGGGGGTGGTTTTACGTTTGATTTTTTGAGCATGCTCTTGCTAGCTTTAGACTAGTTCGATATGTTTGGAAGTGGTCAATTCATGTGGGGAGCAAGGTGTTAATGTTGCTTACATATATCCAAACGGTAGACTGTGACTTGCTTCAAACTAGAATAAAATTGACGAAACTTGAATTATTGTTTTGGTCCCATACACTAAATATGTAGTAGAGGGTTTACCGATATAATATAATTGTTGGTATAGATCGACATTGACATATATGAATAGATACATGTATGCCTGTTCGGTATATATTGGCTGCTGCATGCTGTATATATGATGGCTAGGATTTGATGGCATGATGTTACTTGTATCTAAATTGTAACATTTGACATGTCCAAGTCTAGCTTATTGTGTTTAGCACTCGAATTTTTATATATTAAACCAAAGTTTCTATGTAATTTAGGTGCATGACAACTTCTATATATAATGTTGACATATATAACGAAACTTGGGGGTAATTTCTCTCTATTATATCCGGTTGTAAATTTTTACCCACTACGGTCGCCGCAAATACAATAGCCGACAAGCAAAAAATATTGTCGGTGAAAAAAATATCGTCGGTGCATGACAACTATTACCGACGGGTTTTAGCCAACGGACTTTAGCCGACGACCCCTAAAAATCGTCAGCTAAAGTTTGTTGGTTAAAACCCGTCGGTAATAGTATAGCCGACGAGTTTTTTATCCTTTTTCGTCGGCTATAGTACTATAGCTGACGAGTTTTTAAAAAATAAAAATAAAAAATTCTTATCGTCGGCTATAGTTTTACATAATCTCGTCGGCTATAGTGTGTGTTTGCGGCGGTAGTGACCCAAACAACTCGGTCGAATTGCAGGGTGTTTTACACTATTTTGAATTATCAAAATTCTTCAGTTTTTGGAGCGCTTGATCATCTCATTTCTTCGAAAGCAAGGACTGTATAAGTTATCCAACACTCTAAAACTTGAAAATTTCATTAGTCCGAAGCACTATAAAATTTTCGCCGAATTGCATGCAATTTCCATGTTGAATCAATGAGCCAAAGGAAGCTTTCATATCGTTCATCTTGAATAACGATGGGGTTAGTATAGGTTGATCCATGCAGATCGAAGACTTTGAAATAGGTTGAAGACTTTGGTTCTTCTTTATCGATCCTTAAGAATTGTCCCCTTCACGGGGCTACATATAGAGAGATAAAAGATCGATTAGACTAGTTGATTACTCATTAACCTAAACCATATATATGCAAGACTGCATATGAGTCAATGTCACTCGACGTATTTATGGATCGACTTTCGCAGCCCCTTGACGATATCAATTCAAAATTATATCTTCTTTTTTTTCTAGATATTTTCTTAAGCTCTACGTACTATATGAAAAGATCAAGTGATGCATAGTATATGAAGCTATCTAGATATTGTAACCGTCAAAATTATGGACTCGGATCCTCTCTTAACCGTCAAAATTATAACCGTAAAATCAGTATCTATTACTCGAACTCGTTTAAAACATTTATAACCTCTATGAACACAATAAACACATATTGTTATAAACCTATAAATATCGCGTACCAATTTTGTATCAATATTTGTGATATATCGTAACTTGATACTAACTTGGATACAATTGTTAGTAAGAAATACACAACCTCGAGTCCTCAACCCTTCTAATTCACTGGGATCATCAAAGATTCAAAGTAGCCAAAAGCGCTACTTATCGAGAGGCGAACTTTATGACGGATAATTTGGCCAAGCAAGGGCATTCCGTACCAGAGAGAAGAATCTGGCACCAGTGTATTCCTCCGGGCGCAAATATAGCCGTTCAGTTTGATAAAAGAAATGTAGGATACCTTTTGGGGCTTTAGTTTATAGTTATTTCTTTAGTTTTTCATGTCTCGAAGAAAAAAAGATCCAAAGTAGCGAAAAGCGTAATTCATTACATAAAGATTCAAGCAAACCCTATTTTTTCCCCAAATCTATGGGACTGTCCGAGAGTTTGATATATGTGTCTGAGTATGTAGGGGTGAGAATTTATATCAGATATTGACATATAAAATGTTAGGCATGCATAAGTAACACTTTCCATCATCTGCGTATAATGTTTTTTGCCCTAGCAATCTACCGGATCGACACTACGAGAAAAAGCAACTTAGACGATGATGTTTTTTGCCCTAGCAATCTACCGGATCGACACTACGAGAAAAAGCAACTTAGACGATGAAACAGAGAAGATTTCGTCGTCTAAGTAGAATTTAGACGACGGTAATAAATTATGTCGTCTTAAATATTTTTTCTTCGTCTAAGTCACACTCAGTCGACGGAAAAGAGTCTTTGTCGTCCAAGTGAGGGATGAGACGACGCACCGACACTTCGTAGTCTATGTGACTAGCTACTTAGACGACGCAGAGTCGGTGCGTCGTCTCATACATCACTTGGACGACGGAAACTACACATAGACACATAGTACATCGTCTAAGTAGTAACTTAGACGACAAATACTCATTTCTGTCGTTTAAGTAAACACAATTATATATTGTGCCAGATTCTTTTCCTCTTCGCTCGCTCATTCTCATTCTCTCTCGATCAGACTCTCCTCACACGTACAACTAGCACTATATATATATGGCTCTGATCATCGATTCGCCATATATCGGTGAAGGCTAGATATGTACGTAGTTAATTTTTGACAATCTTAACGTTTATATATATAATTAATTATACGTTTGATTGATTGCAATGTTAGTACGTCTTATATTTATAATTAAGTTAGGTAATTGATTGATATATATATATATATTAGTTAATTAACTAGTATGCATGCATGGATGTTTAAAAATTTGGTTAATATTTAGTTAAAACGTACATGCATGTTAGATACATTAAAGTAATTGATGTATAGTATATTCACTGTTAATTAATAAAGGTAATTAATAAATATTTTATTTAATTGTATGTTATTTAATAAGGTAGTTAAAAATTTATATATATAATAGTTTAATAATTACTTGAAAATATGTATATATAATAGTTGACTAATATGATAATTATTAAATTTCGTAGAAGTAGGGACAAAAGTTGGATAAAGTTGCGGAATAGAAGTGATGTCTGGTATATGGATGAAATCAGAGAATTTGTGAATTTTGCGATGGAACATGGTCAGAGAAAGAAGCGTTTTAGGTGTCTGTGCAAAAAATATCTTAACTATCAGTATATGGAGGTTAATGTTATGATGCAACACCTGTAGGAAAATGGTATGATGTGGAGTTACATTACGTGGAGCGAGCATGGTGAAGCAGTAGACTTCGGCTCAGGATACAATTACCATGGTGTCTCATCCAACGGTAGTGGTGTCAGCCCCCCTGCTTGGAACCCAACTGCAGATTTGGTTCATGATGCATTTATGAAATTTAGTCATGGTGGACACCAACACCAAGATGGAGGTTACAATACCACTCATGGGCATGATGACACATTCTTTGCTGCTAGCTTGGTCACTAACACAATTGAGATGGATAAGTACAACACAATGCTACTTAAAACCCAGACCCCGGTATACCCTGGATGTCGAGAGAATATGTTGTAATATGTAATGAAGCAAATGGAGATAAAAGTGAAGAGCAAAATTTCAGTCAGTGCTTTTGACAAAATTCAGGACCAAATATGTAAGTTACTTCCTGATGATCACAATCTTCCTAAATCCCATTATAACATTAGAAATATCTTAAGCAGCCTCGACCTAAAGTACAGGATCATTGATGTCTGTCCAAATGATTGTGTGCTGTTTTACAAAGAGTGTGCAGATTTGGACTATTGTCCCATGTGTGGCCAGTGCAAATATGAGCAGAATAGGAAGAGTTCAAAAAAGAAAATTTTTGTGAAGGTTCTTCGATATTTTCCATTGATTCCCAGATTGCAGCGTCTGTACATATCTCTATACACAGCAGAGACGATGCGATGGAACGCAGAAAAGGGAATATATGACGATGTGCTGGGACATGTCGCAGATGGGGAGGCTTTCAAACATTTCAACAGCAAATTTAGAGACTTTGCAGCAGAGGTTCAAAATGTTAGACTCAGACTATCTATAGACGGATTCAATCCTTAGGGTAGTACTAGCTCTACCGTCAACACTTGGCCAATTATTCTGATGTCGTACAACCTGCCTTCGTGGATGTGCATGAACAAGGAATTTAATTTCCTTACTCTGTTAATTCCATTTCCTAAATCTCCGGGAAAATGCTTAGATGTCTACCTCAAACCTTTGATCGACGAGCTGAAACTGTTGTGGGAAAATAGAGTCTCAACTTATGAAAAATTCACTCACACGATGTTCATGATGAGGGCAGCCATAATGTGGACGATCAGTAATTTTCCAACGTATGAGATGTTGGCAACCTGCAGGACGAAAGGATACAATCGATGTCCTATATATTTGGTCGATGTGAACTCTAGTTGGCACGTGGGCAAGGGGTGTTACCTGGGTCACCGTAGATGGCTTCCTGACGATCACCCGTGGTGACAGGATGAAGTTCATTTTGACAGAACGGTAGAGAATAATCCTAAACCCCGTAGTTGGTTTGGCGAAGAGATTTTAGAGAGGTTGAGAGCTATTTCGACTTTGGTGTGTTGACTAATGACAAGGATTTACAGAAACGCAATCCAATACCTCCACATGATCTCAGCTATTGGAATCACAAGAGTATATTCTTTGATCTCTCTTACTGGTCGAAGTTGAAGCTGAGAAACAACTTGGATTCGATGCACATAGAAAAGAATGTGTGCGACAACGTGGTGGGAATAATTCTCAGTATTAAGTTTAAGACTAAAGATACTCCCAAAGCGCGTAAAAATCTGGAATATATGAATCTACGTCATCCCTTGTGGTTGAGGATGGAAAGAAGAGGAGTGTACAACAATATTCCAGCAACACCTTACACAATGATGCCGACACTTAGATGTTCTGTATTCCACTGATTTAAGAGCGTTCGTTATCCGGCTACGTATGCAGCTACTATAACTGGAGCAGTGGACAAGGTGAAACACAAATTTTTTGGTCTAAAGACACATGACTATGACTATCACGTTATGCTGCACCGTCTGATTGCAGTGGTAGTTCGGCCATATTTGCTTTGTGACGTCGTAGAACCAATAGTAGCATTGTGCAGATGGTGGCAGATGTTATGCGCCAGAGAGTTAAAGAAGTCAAATGTGGTGGAACTACAACAAAAAATCATGCACATCATTTACAAACTAGAGAGGATTTTTCCCCCTGCTTTCTTTGATATCATGATTCACCTAGTGATCCACCTACCCGAGCAGATGCTCATTTCTGGTCAGGTCCAGTATACTTGGATGTATCCTCAAGAAAGGTACGTATAACTAATTAATTATACAAGTTTTTCGATTCATTATTTGTTCCACTCGAGAATACTAGCTATATGTACCTATCTATAATTAATTAATTGAACGTTTGATTTTATAAACAACTTAAATAGTATAAAGGATTCGTGAAAAATAGGTCATCCCCGGATGGCTCCATAGCAGAGACATACCTAATGCATAAGTGTGTTACTTACTGCAAAATGTACCTCAAGGATCCACCACCTACCACCGCCTCCAATCCCAGTGCTCGCATCAATGTTTCTGTTGTCACAAATGTAGTACGACCGTTTAGAGGAGTATTAAAGGAATCGTTAACACGAGAAGAACTTATTGAGGCGCATTGGGTAGTGTTGTGATACTGTGATGAAATTGAGCCTTACATGATTGCGTACAAGGAGAAACTTCAGGCTTTAAATACGGACAAGAGTTCGGCGTGGTTTGAAAAATTGATTAAGAAGAAGTTCCCCGAATATTTCTTCCAATGGGTACGTATGTTTACTTATTTAATTTATATACATGTTTGTAGAAATTAAACCCTTTAATTATATATATATATATATTTTCCCATTTTCACAGATAATTGATCTACAAAAATCCGATAACCACGGGGGTGGTGGTCTGCCAAAGCACTTGCTAGCAGGGAAGCCGATTAGACACTATATTTACCCCAGATGTTTTGTGAAAGGTGTAAAGTTTCATTCATTGGCCCGAGATGAAGGAAGAAGAACATAGAACAGTGGGGTAGCGGTTGGGAAAGACAATGATATATATTACGGGGCTCTTGTATATGTCGTCAGCTGTGCTACGAGAATGATGTCAATTTTTTCCTATTCAAGTACAAATGGTTCAAGCGTACAAAGGAAGACCTGTGCCTTTTATCATTCGATACAAACTCAAACTGGTATGAGGATGAACCTTTTGCTTTTTTCACTTTAGTTCGACAAGTGTTCCATCTTGATGATCTGAAAGCTAGTGAAGGGTGAAAAATAGTGAACCATATCTTTCATTAAGGAATATGGAATACCACAACAGCTGAAGGGACGCCGATGACTGAAGATGTTGAACCGCAGAGAGACATTGCTGCATATGAAGAGCCTAATATTTCCGCCATCCGCTCCGACATAATGGACGTGGTTCAAGCTGGTAAACGCTTACCCATGCCTGATGGTTGTACGGATCTAATTGAAGATGAGATTATATATGTAATTAATGAGGTCGATTAAGAAGAGGCACAAGATAACGAAGAGGACTCAAGATATTCGTCGGACGATGTTGAGTATGATGATGAGGAGCAGTAATTGGATAACAGTGGTGAGGAAGATGATGACGATTATGACAAGGAGTACAATGTAACGACGATGAATAAAAATTAGTAATTAATTATTATAATTAAACTTTTTTGACGTAATGATGCATGATTAATTATATTATGAGGAGGAGTATGTACAATTATTAATTATGAACTTAATTTAACAAATAATTATAACTCTTAACTCTTTTGCATAATTAACTTCAAATTAATTAAAGAGCGAGGTCGCTTCGATGAAATACAAAAATTCATACGACCAAGTGTCACATTTTCCATAAACCCTAAAACCTAGACGACAGAACGACTTTTCGTAGTCCAAGGTAAACACAATTCTATAAGTCTAAATCCTAAACCTTTATCTTAGACGACGCAAACGGGTCATTCTGTCGTCTAAGTAAACCCTAAACCTTGAGCCTTAATCCTAAACTCTAAACCCTAAACTTTTAACTTAGACGACGCAATTACACGTTTGCGTCGTCTAAGTCTTGATATCGTAATTTCACATCTAAGACAACGACCATGTAGACCATGTTCTAATGCATATTTTTTTTGTCGATAGCATATAATAAACAATTCTTAGAGTATGAGCATCGACGGTTCTAAAATAGGAGTTACGAATTTTCGTGTGTCCACGTTTCCGGTTTGTAAAAATTTCAATTTTACGGTTGACTGTGTTGTTGAAACGAACTTACTATTTACTGAAAATTATTCTACTTATATATTGTCTTATGGTGAATGTATCCAACAGTTGTTTTGTTCAAATTCAATTTTGTTAATAATTATGTGCAATGAGCCTATACTTAATAACACTTAAGTTATACACATTAGTAGATACTTACCAAGTTTGAAGACGTAAATTAATTTGTCGTCTTAAATCCCACTTTTTATTTATATGATTCTTTAATTGATATTTTACGACAAAAAAAATCGAATGACAGATCGAAAACTTCCTTACGAATTATTTTTAAATATTATATTTAGTGAAATTGTACTTAGACGACAAAGGAGGGGGACTTTCCGTCGTCCAAGTGATGACTTAGACGACAGACAAGGCCAACTCCATTGTCTAAGTTCAAATTTTAAGTGTCCAAATTTCACTTCCATTTATTTTGGAAACCGCTCAAAATTTGAACTTAGACGACGTAGTTGGCCTCCTCTGCCGTCTAAGTTCATATTTTGAACGGTTCCCAACATAAATGGCGGTCAAATTCCACCCGCCAATTAATTGGGGGAGAAACCAAGATTCACTTAGACGACGGAAAGAGGACACTTGGATAACGTAAAGTCAGTTGTCATCATCTAGGTGAGGTTGGTTTCACTTAGATGACGTAAAATCACATTTCGTCGTCTAAGTGAAATAGTATAATTTCAGATTTTGGAGAGTTTTGATCGATCACTCTCTCTCACACCATTCTTTCTCTCTCAAACTCCGGCTCCGACGACACCTCATGTCTCCCTCCGACGACTCTCACCGGCCGGCTTCCACCTTCTCCACCGCCTCCCACCTCCTCCACCGTCAGCCTCCTCCTTCCCTCCACCTCGTACGTACGCGTCCTCCTCGCTCCCTCCCTCCATTGCCGCCCATCCATCGTTGGTAATTTTTTTTACGTACATATGTATTTATAATTTTTTTAAATATATATTTACGTATAGTACTACTTGTTTAGGTATAATATAGTGTATTTGTGTTTAATTGTAAACTGGTAAATTGGTGAAAAATTATAAATTATTAAAAATAATAAATTGGTAAATATTTTGTAAATTAAGTAAATTGGTAATTATTGTAAATTAGTAAATATTAAAAATTGGTAATTATTAAAATAGTAAATATTATAAATTGGTAAATTTTGTAAATTAGTAAAAATTATAAATTTTTAATTATTGTAAATTGGTGAATATTGTAAATAGGGTAAAAATATACAAATTGAAGGTAAATATTAAAAATGATAAAAAATTTAAAAAACTAAATATGAAAAAAATGGTAAATAGGAACATGATAAAACCAAATAGTAAAAAATAAAAATTATAAATTGTTAAAAAAGGTAAAAATTACAAATAGTAAATATTAAAAATTGGTTAATATTAAAAATTGATAAATATTAAAAATGAAAAATATTAAAAATAGTAAATTTTGTGGTAAATATGAAAAAGAATAAATATTGTAAATTGTTAATAATAGTAAATGGTAAAGTAGTTATAATTAATGGTAAAATTGGTTTAATAGTTAATTTTTACAACTACCAAGTTAAAATGGCCTCATGGAGTAAAAATAAGGCACAAAAAGAGGCCGAAAATGCTCAGCTTCGACGCTTCGCAAAACAAGTGGGTTGGTAGAGCTTTGAGGACAACGTCGCGGCTCGTCCGGACCCTTCAGCTGGTCCCTCAGCTGCAGCAACTGGGAAAATTCCTAATGCCCCAGTTATACAGAGCGATGACGATAACATCCCTTCCGGTCGATCATCAATGTCAGAAGGTGCCCAGGAGTTGGCCTTCAAGTCTATTGTCTGCAACGAGTGGCGCAAGGTCAGGAGGTCCCCGTCAGACCCTCAACCGAAAAGGACCCGAGGACTAGTAAAGGGCGAAAAATCTGAGAAGTTGTTCAAGGCGACCGGGTAAAAGATCCAGTTGTCGTACGACAATTTCACTGATGGCCCTCCCACCTCGCAGCTAGCTAGTCTCTCACCGCACAACATCGGGACAATTATTCGCAACAAGATTCGTATGGTTGCGCCAAGCTGGAAGGAGTTGCTGGACTTGGGGAAGGGAAATGTGTTTAAAGAACTCTTGGTAATAAAATTAAAATTTATTTTTTAATAACCAATAAAAATCGTAATTTCATAATATATACAATTATAATTTATTATTCATTTTTGTAGGAACAATATGCGGTGGATGGCACACCGGAGATGCTTAGGCACATCAAGACCACTGCCAACACCATCTACTGTGATTGGAAATATAGACTTCACAAGTATTACCTCCAATTCGACCGTTCGCCTACCCCCGTAGAGCTGCGTGGGGATAAGGAAGATGAGTGGAAGTGGTTGGTCTACCACTTCAAAGAAGAATTTTATCGGGTTCATCTTTTATTATTTAAATTGACGAAATCGAATAATTTATTTTTTAGTCATTTATTGGTTTTTTTTAATGATTTATGTTGTCGAACAGACGAAATCGGATGTAAACAAGGCCAATCCAGAGAAGAAGGACAAACATCATATCTCCGGCTCCTAGCAGATGATACAAATCTCCAAGGAGCATAGAGATAAGGGCTCCAAACACCCTTATCTAGATGCTAGCGTCACCGCTTACGTGACACCTGGACTCAAAATTGAAGCGAATCAAAGCGGCGTAAGTGTCGTATATATTTCTTCTCAATTAACATAATTATTATTTATTAAAATCTTGTATAAATTTATAATTATTTAATTTTTATTATTATTTTCAAGCGAGGTTGGTAGAACTGGCGCAGCAGGAATTGGCCAACACATAGCTTGCACACCCGGATTTGCCACCGGAAGACCTGCCTCCTCTGTCGAGGGAGAGCCATATTGCAATCGTTGATGAGGTATACGGTCGTCGAGCTGGCAAGGAGGTTAGAGGGTTGGGACGCAAGGTGCAACGAGATTTATCTTCTGACTCGTCTACAGTACGCTCGGCGAGGACAAGTGCTCGGGATGCGGCGGTCCAAGCAGCCCTTGAGGAGGCTTGACTAGCGTGAGCGGTAACGCTATATATGCGTCAGAGGCTTGATGAGTAACAAGTGCTTATAACCAACCTCCTCGCCCTCATGCAAAACAGGGTTCAACAAGATTGTCGTCCTCCTCCGATCCCACACCCCGACGACGACGACGACATAGATGGAGGTGGGGGACTCGGCGGCGCGTCTACTCCTGCCGTATTTACTTAGTTTGTACGTAGTTTTTAATATTTCATTTTTTCGGAACGATATCGATGTACGTACAATTTTTAATTATTTTAATATTTAAATTAAATTTATTATTTTAATAATATTTTACTTTAAATTCAAATTTTAATAAAAAATATATATTCGCTTAGACTACGAAAGCATATATACATACGTGGTCTAAGTCATCACTTAGACTATGAAATAGTTTCGTGGTCTAAGTCATCACTTAGACCACACAATAATTTCGTACTCTATGCTGTATTTGGACGACGGACCATTTGCATCGTCTAAGCCGTCACTTGGACGACGTAATGATATATTTCCGTCGTCTAAGTATTTAGATTACGACACTTGAACGACAGACTTTAGACGATGAAAATTCCGTAATCTAAATACTTAGATAACGATAACTCTAACTTAGACGACGAAATAACTTCATCGTCTAAGTGAAATATATACTCATTGACCATAAATATGCAAGCACTCAATCTACTATTGATCTTTGCATCCCCTTGACGATAACAATTTAAAACATGATATATATATATATATATATATATTTCTTTCTAGATAGTTTCCTCGATGCAAGCTCTACTATAGGAACACATCAAATGGTAAGATATGGTACATTTTACAATATAAAGCTAGCTACGTGTAGTCAATATATACCATGACTTGAAGTTAATCATAGTCCTTATGTAATGTATACTAAAAGTCTAGAACTCATTTAAACATTCGTAATGCGTTGCAGTATTGCTTTAGATCTATAGAAAACGCCTTATATAGTACCTCGCTCGTTTGTATAATTAATTTCTCTATATACTGACATATATGAATAGATACATGTATGCATGTTCGGTATATATTGGCTGCTGCATGGTATATATATGATGGCCGGGATTTGATGGCTTGATGCTACTTAATTATATCTAAATTGTATCATATGATTGACTTGACTCCGATGCAAATATAAGTAATAACAAAACTTGGGGTTTCTCTATTATATCCGGTTGAAAATTTCACCGACGCAACCTCACCGAATTGCATGCAATTTCTATGTTGAATCAATGAGCCAAAAGGAAGCCAGTTCATATCGTTCATCTTCGATAACTTGATCCATGCAGATCGAAGACTTTGAAATAGGTTGAAGACTTTTGTTCTTCTTTATCCTTAACAATTGTCCCCTTCACGGCTACAGGTAGAGATAAGAGATCGATTAGACTAGTTAATAACTCCTTAACCTAAACCATATATATGCAACAAGACTGCATCTGAATCAATGTCACTCGATCAATAAATTGATCGATCTTCCCAGCCCCTTGAAGATATCAATTCCAAACTGTACCTTTCTCTTCTAGATATTTTCTCTAGCTATATCATCATATATATATATGAAATGATCAAATGATAGCAATTCTACAATATATGAAGCTATCTAGAAACTATGAGTTTAAGTTGAACCGTAGAATCTAAGTTTAATACTCGAACTTACACTAATTACAGTCAAATTACTTTATCTTTCTTGGTACTAAATCGGAGGAATGTAAAGTTAATTTAATTATAAGAGTACGTAGAGATAAAAACATGAATAGTTGTATCTAGATTTATAGCTTGCATTGACATAGGAGTAGTCATTCATCATCCCAACAATTTAAACTTTATGATATATTTTGTTAGTTGTCTCCAATATCTTAAATCATCGTAATTGACATAAACATAAAAATTTAGAATACACAATATGTATCTATATATAAATTGTTGACACATATTCTTACGCAATAACATGTCATGTAAAACTCACACGACACAATCTCATGCAAACATATTCTTACCAATGTAAACATAAATGTGATGAGCACCTTCATGGAAAACCATATTTGTTCTCTCTCACTCACACAGCCTCACCCTTCCAATTCACAGTCATTTTCGCTCATCAAATTAGCCAAAGCCCGAGTCAAACAAAAAGATGGCGGTCCTATTTGCAGTATATGTAGCTATATTGGCCAATCCCGATGCATGATGGCATGATGCTACTTATATCTAAATTGTAACATTGACTTGACTCCGATGCAAAATTAAGCAAAGCAAAGATTTGAAGTAATTTGTTCTCGGTTGCAGGTAGATCATAGATAGCTTAGCTAGCTAGACTAGTTATTTTTTATTTTTTTACACTTAATTAGACTATTTATTCAGTAACCAAACCCATATATATCGCAGCCCCGTGACGATATCAATTCTAAACTATATAATTTTCTCCTAGACAATTTCTCTAAGCTCTACTACATGATCTGAAAATATCAAATGTGCAAGATGTGTAAACCATAAGTTACGGTGAACGGTGAAGTCCGTATTTAATATTGGAAATCTTTTAAACATTTAAAATCTCTATCATCATTGCTATGGACATACAAAGAGATAAATTGTTCCATGTGACAGTCATCAACCTAAATCCTCTGTCTACGTCAGATATTTGATTTAATTGTGATATTTCATGTCTTAGTAATAACTTGGATATATTTGTTACAATTAAATCACAGATCATAATCGAAGAGGGATTGTGAAGCTATTTCAATTATGGCAGTAAAAGACCGTAAAAAACTAAGAGAGATGAACCTGAATCATTGTGTATAGACCAGTAAATACTTGCTTATACAACAAAAAAACCATCATTTAGCTTTGCAATTCATTTTGTGATACATTGTGTTAGTTGCCTCCAATATCTTATATCATCAGAATTGGCATTATAAGAAAAATTAAATTAATGTAAAATACACAATATAAACAAGCCGTATATAAACGGGTGTCACATACTACCTAACAATAGGGAATATCATGTAAAACTTACTATACATAATGTCACGCAAACAACACATCATACATGTAAGTAAACATATAAATGTGATAGAGCACTTTGATGAGTTTCATGCAAATCCATCCTCTCACTCTCGGTCATCATTTGATCCATATGTCTGAAAAGTCCGCGGGCTGCCTGAGACCCGAAAATTTCAAATCTAATCCGACCCGAAAAAGTCCGTCTTTATGAGTTTAGGGCCTGGTTTGGGCGCAGTTTCCAAAGCCCGCAGGCCTAAAAAAGTTCGGCCCGTAGGGCCAAACCCGTTAAACCCAACAATTCTATATATTATAGATTATCTTATCAATATACACATGTACACTACAAGAAAACAGCACTTATACCATGGAAACGTAATTGTTCCGTGGTTCAAGTGACACTTGGACGACGGAGAAGTCTCCGTGGTCCAAGTACCACCTGGACGACGGAGAATATCATCTACGTCGTCCAGGTGATCACCTGGAGGACGGAGAAGACTCCGAGGTCCAGGTGTCCACCTGGACGACGGAGACGGTATTCTCCGTTGTCCAGGTGATCACCTGGACCTTGGAGTCTTCTCCGTCCTCCAGGTGATCACCTAGACGACGGAAAATACCGTCTCCGTCGTCCAGGTGGAGACCCGGACCTCGGAGTCTTCTCCGTCTTCCAGGTGATCACCTGGACAACGGACCGACACACCGTCGTCCGAGTAACTTCCACTTAGACGACGTACCGACACCTCCGTTGTCTAAGTGAAGCATTATATAAGCCCGATGCCAAACTCTCTTCATTCCATCCGATCCTCGATCAATTAATTCATTCCATTCGAAGAAGAATTGAAGGAGAAGGAGAATGAGAAGGGAGAAGGCCGAGAAGGATCAGGATCAGGGATCTCCGCTGACTAGCTAGCTAGCTTAATTAACTGATATCGAGAAGGCCAGCAGGTACGTACGCAGTTAAAATTTTAACTCTTCACTTAGACGACGGAAAACACTGTTTCTGTCGTCCAAGTTCACTTAGACGACGGAAAATAGTGCTCCGTCGTCTAAGTGAAAGCCTATAAATAGAACAGCACCCCCCCTTTTCTCATTCCATCTCCTCTCCTCTCCTCTCCTTTCATCCGGCGAGTTTTCTCCTCCGGCGACGCTCCGACGATAATTTTTCTGGCGTGGTTCCTCCTCTCCGACGACTCAATTCCGGCTATATTCCCGATTACTCCGGTGAGGTAAATTTCTATTTTTTACCTTATTAAATTTTTTTTATTTAATTAATTAATTTCTACATATAATTTATTAATTAGTTTTAAATATTTCATTATTGTAATTATAATAAATTTTAGTGGTTAATTATTGTAATTAATAATTAATTAAATGTATAATTGTAATTAATTAGTTGATAATTAAATGAATAAATTTATTATTGTAAATATTTATTATTAGTTGATAATTAAATGAATAAATTTATTATTGTTATTAGTTCATAATTAATTAGTTGATAAATAATAATTTATTATTGTCATTATTTATTGTTTTACTTAATTGATAATTACGTGTATTTTCTAGTAAATTGCATGGTAGTACGTCTTCGATTTAAATTTAGTACATAGGCTTGGTTTATTAAGTCGCACTCTTTGGAATAGATGACGTCTCTTTTCCTAGCTTATCTCCTTAACCCCTCGTGATGTGTGGATTTCATCACCGCACACCATAACCTAAGTGAAGTTATGGACACGAGGTTGAGGGCAGAGTTTGCAAAGGACTTGAGGGAGTGTAAATTTTCAAAAAATTGGCCGAATGTCGGACATGGTGTCTAGAAACGGGTTATGACTAGTGACAGGTTTTGGATCTAAGAAAGACGACACCAATAGGTGTTTTGTCGAAATTAGTCCTGCCTCTCGCGTTATCTCTATCCCTAACTGGCCATGTTTTTCGATTTAACCAAGGCTGATTAATTGAAAATTTAAACTTTATCGCTCGGGTCGCACGTCCATTGAACGACCGAAAAAGTCAAGCTAGTGTACTCTATTTAAATCTTAACTGTACTTAATTAGCGTAAATTTTGCACTTGTAATTATTATGGTAAGTAGGTATATATTTTAACAACGTACTCCTAGGTTTAAATGGCTCCATCCGGCAAGAAGAAAGCCCAACAGGAGGCAGAAGATGCCATGCTCCGAATGTTGGCGGACCAAGTCGGTTGGGTTCAACAGGAGGGCAACGACGCCCTCAATCCGGACCCTTCATCTGGTTCGGAGGCGGCGCCTCTTGGGGAAATTCCCTCTGCCCCATTTATCTCCGGCGGTGATGACGTCGACCCTTTTTCAACTCCGACGCCCGGTACCGGTTCAACGGCAAGTACTCAGGCATCCTCGACCGCTGAATCTATCATGTACAGCGCCCGCCGTAAGCAAAAGAGGGCCCCCACTGACCCGGAACCAAAAAGGACTCGGGGTCTCGTTAAAGGGGGCAAAGCAGAGAAAATTTGCAAGGCGACCGGGAAAAAGATCGACTTGCCCTACGACGAATTCACCGGTGGCCCTCCCACAGCTCAGCTAGCAAGTCTCTCGGCGCATTGCATAGGGTCAATCGTCCGTAGCCGGGTTCGTCTCACTGCCCCTACTTGGAAGGAGGCGCCGGATAATGAGAAGGCGAAAGTCTTTTAAGATCTTTCGGTACGTAATACGTCCAATTTTAGTTATTATATAATATTGTTAATATTAGTTACTTAGAGATCCAAATTGCAATCGCGGATGAGGTCTACGGTCGTAGAGCTGGCAAGGAGGTTAGGCACTTCGGGCCTAAGGTGGTACGAGATTTGTCGACGACCTCCGACTCATCATCTACGGGAGGTTCGGGCCAGCGGAGAAGGACTACGGCTGCGGCCGTCGAAGCAGCCATTCAAGAGGCTCGACTGGCACGAGAGGAGAATCGACTGGCACGAGAGGAGAATCAATCCATGCGGCAAAGACTTGACGAACAACAAGCATAAATAGCCCAACTCATCGCCCTCATACAACAATCTCGAGAAGTATGTCAACCTCCTCCGAACCCATACCGCGACGATGACGACCCGGCTGGAGGCGGGGGACGCGGCGGTGCATCTGCTCCTCCAGTGTGTTAATTAGCTTGTAGTTTTTTAATTATCTCGTTTCTTTCTGCATTCCGAACAATATTTTTATTTTTATGGGTTTTTTGAATGTGTATGTACAAATTAATTTTAATTATTTAATAATTTAATTAATTTAATTAATTTTCATTATTTTATTCAATTAATAATAAATTAAATTAATAATATTTAATACAATTTTTTTTTAAATTGAAAAACACTTGGACGACGGAGAACTTAATCTCCGTCGTCCAGGTGATTACTTGGGCCACGGAGAACGTAACAATCTCCGTGGCCCATGTAAACACTTGGACGACGGAGATTAAGTTCTCCGTCGTCCAGGTGATTACATGGGCCACGGAGCCGTCGTCCAGATGATTACATGGGCCACGGAGATTGTCCGCGGTCCAAGTGAACTTGGACGACGGAGACCTTAATCTCCGTCGTCCAAGTTCCTGGACGACAGCACTTGGAGCACGTACCTTGGACGACGGAGATTATTCCGTCGTCTAAGAACTTAGACGACAGAAAAACTCACTTAGACGACGGAAACGCTCCGTCCTCTAAGTGCTGTTTTCTTGTAGTGGTAAACTATCAAATTTATCATAATATCATTTATTCATTTACTAAATATCATTTTGTTAGGCATATAAATTATTTAGTGTATATAAGTGTTTATATATTGAATGATTAAACATTACTAAATTGTAAAATTTTATATTTAATACAAAAAAAATCTGCCCGACTCAAAAAGTCCGCTAAGGCCGGGGCCTAAAAACCCCGTGGGCTTCAAAACTTTTTAAAAAACCTGACCCAACTTACATTTTAGAGACATGGGAAAAAGTCTGACCCAAACCTGACAGGCTTAGGCTTAGGTGGCCTAGGTCGGGCCCTATCCTCACCCACACAACCTCTAATTCCAAATTGGGCTCATCAAATTAGCCAAATCCAATCCAAACAAAAAAGATGGCGGTCCCTATTCCCAACATATTTAGCAACATTAGCAAATTTCGCGAAATTCAAAATTTGGCGGGACCAGCTCGAAATACATGAAATTATAGCGCGGGGTGGAAACTGAAATATTCAATTCTTTTCAATTAACGCGGCAAAAACAAACACACATTCGCACGCAAATGCGCCAAAACTCCCCGCCACGTCACCGATCCGCATCAAACATAAAAACCAACTAATCTCAGCCGTCCATCACCCTCCTCAGAATAGCCTTCGTCTTCCTAGCTCTCCTCCCACTATAAAAACAACCCACTGTCTCATCCACCACTCCACACAATCCCCATTTTTCGATTCCTAAATTTTTAATTCACAAATCTCGGTTGCTCACTTCACCAATCTCCAATTCAGGTTAGTAAAGCTCTCTCCGATTTCACATCTCCGTCATCAAAATTCTCTGTTTGAATTTCTGAGTTCTAATCTAGGGTTTTCGGTCCCAAATTTCATCTTTAACTATAATCTATTTATTTCAGTACCAAATTTCTTTTCAGAGTTGTAATCTAGTGTTTTAGTTCTAATCTAGGTTTTTCAGTACTAAATTTCATCTTCAAAACTTTAACCTAATGATTTCAATTCCAGATTACAATCTAGTGTTTTCAGTACCAAATTGTTTTTTTTTCTTATTAAAAATATTTAGATCTGGATGAGATTTGATTCCTAACTCGATTTTGCTTTTGATTCTTCAGATCCGAAAATGTCAGTACCAAATTTCATGTTCGAGTTGTGATCTACTTATTCCAGTACCAAATTTCATCTTCAAACTGTAATTTAGTGTTTTTCAGTACCAAATTTCATCTTCAAACTCTAATTTTGCAATTTCAGTACCCAATTTCATCTTCGAACTGTATTCTAAGGTTTTGAGTACTAAATTTCTATGGATCTATGGATCTGATAGCTCCGCAGTTCCTTATTTGATTTTGTTTTGCAGATCCGAAAATGTCGGGACGCGGCAAAGGAGGCAAGGGACTCGGGAAGGGAGGAGCAAAACGACACCGTAAGGTCCTCCGCGACAACATCCAAGGCATCACCAAGCCGGCGATTCGTCGTCTGGCTCGCAGGGGGGGAGTGAAGCGCATCAGCGGTTTGATCTACGAGGAGACACGTGGCGTGCTCAAGATCTTTCTGGAGAATGTGATCAGGGACGCCGTGACGTATACTGAGCACGCGAGGAGGAAGACGGTGACGGCGATGGATGTGGTGTATGCGTTGAAGAGGCAGGGGAGGACTCTGTATGGGTTTGGTGGCTAGGGTTTTGGGGGCTTGGGTGGAGTCTTTACAAGTCTTGTGGTCAAGAAAGAAAGAAATGGTTTAATGGAATTGTGTTTGTTTAGGTTGTTCTAGGTGTTTATGTATTTGTGTTATGTAGTATGTAAATAGCAAGGAGTCTATGTTGTTTGGGTTGTTGACTGAATTCTAATGAAAGTAGTTGGAATTCACTGGGTGATCTTGTTGTTAGTAAAACCATAGAATCTATTTATAATATTGCTCTGGCTGTTCTTAATAAACTGCAAATTATGATATTAAACACATACACTAAAGGTCTTTGAGTAAATATACAGTAAGAGCATCCAGAGCTACAAAAGCAAGATTCATCTATTGGCACCACATTTTACATCTCAAATTGCTGTAGCTCCAAAGTCATAGCTTAAATGGAAGTGGCCCTTTGAAAAACGAAAGAAAAAACAGGCTATATATGGTAGCCTACCCCAATTTGATCAAATTGAAGGACTCTCCCTGTTGATGTGACCTCGATCTGCAAAGTTGTCTTTTACTAAGTTCGCCTCTTGGTATACAATTTGGAATCTGACTTCTTCGAAGCCTTCTGCAAGTTGCTTGATGTCCTCAGTGATCGTTCTAAGCCTCCAAGGAATGGTATTTTGTAAAGTTACACACTCAATGATTAGCTTGAGTCGCCTTCCACATGGATTCTTTTCAGGTTCTTCCTCTGGGGATGAACGAGGTTGTCCCTCAAGGCTGAAGCTTCGGCAATCGGCACCGTGCATGGAGTGGCCCAAATTACTTGTCCCTGACGTAATAGATCCCGAAGCATCGAAATGGAAGTAGCTCTTGTTGTGTGCATTTTTTTTAGAGCCTACAAACTATCAAGGCTGCAAAAAAAACATCTCAGCTACATGAAAAAACGGCAACGAAGCATACAATGATACAGTTATCCTTCACAAAATACTTTCATGAAGAGTTCCTCATTGATTTTTTTTGAACTAAAAGTGGGGTCTGGTATGATTTTTGTGATGTATCACCAAATGTAAGTAACAAAGTAAAAACTTGTTTAACTTACAGGAAATATAAATTGATGGTAAAATTGTCATTTTGAAAGTGTTTTTGAGTCTGTCGAAAAAAAGAGAGACATGATTTGAGAAATACCTGTGTATATTTCAGTGCCGGATATCCTCATCGTATTGAATATTCTCAAATACAAGGGAAGGTACGTGTTGGACTTTATAGAAATCTTCTCTTCCTTCCTGAAGCCTAGTGCAGTCTGTTATATGCATCATTCTTATATTAATTTTCTGGAGGGTAGTAACGTATCTCAGCCCCTCTGGAAGTCTTCTCAGGTTTTTTGCAGAAGTAAATGGACAGTTCCCTGAGATTAGGCATGCCTCCTTTCTCCACCACCCAGTTCTCTTATTTTTCGATCAAATTAAGGGTGAGAACTTGAAGAAGTGGAAAGCCTCATTCAGAGATAACCAGCCTCCTCCCCTCATAATCTATTTCTTCAAAAGTAACCTTTGTTAAATTTGGTAGCTTCTCCAATACTGGTATTTGGTCGTCCTTCAATTTACAACGGGACAAGTGTAACTTGGTCAGGTTAGGATAGTAATGTGGATTTGAGGCAATTCTATTGAAAAATGAACCAACTTGATCTTGTATATGTGTCGACAACTTAAATATATTTGCATATGCGTACTGTCGACAAATTTAGGGCCATTAAGATACACAGAAAGGGATCGAAGAAGGTTAAGAGTGTTGCTTGCAGATTTCAATACCTGCTCTATATTCTTCAAGGAGGTTGATATATGTCGAGTCAATTTTTTAAGACCGATCAACTCTGCCAGCTCATTCCATACCAAAGAATTGTTATTAATCACCAAAGTCTGCAAATTTCCAAGATTAGACACTTGTTGTTTAGGAATGTAGTGATGCGATGGGAAGTATAAATGCCTCAATTGCTTCATCTTTCCAACCACATTTGGGCCTGCCCAAATCCAAGCTCCACGGAGGTTTAGAGTTTTCAAACATGTCAAATTAGCTAGCGAAGATGGCAATCTATTAATCCAGCTATTCACTAGACTTTGATACCTCAAGTGCACCATATTTCCAATTGCACTTGGCAACTCCATTGGCTCTTGTGGTTCACCAATACGCTCAAGTTTCAGCACTCTCAGCAATTTCAAATCTTTTAACATGGATTGCAGTAATTTTATGTTTTGTGACCTCCATTCTTCCAATGGGCTGAAGTATAATAGAGACCTAAGACAACCATCTATTTTATCAGGAAGAACCAAATTATTAGCATTCTTATGCACGTGTATAGTTAATCTTCGAACATTATCCATCACCTTTGTTTCCATTGAAGAAGAAGCCTCCTCTTTTTGTACATTGACCACCTGAAGAAAATTCTCCTTATTTGCCTTCAACAAGCACACGTCCTGCAAAAGATCATGGAGACGACACGATTTAATTTTTCTAATGGTACCTTGCTCCCCTACTTGGACAAGACATCTCTCGACCAACTCACTTAACTAATTGTATGCTATTTCCTTCAATGTCTCCACTAAACCTTGTATTAGATTTGCAGTAGATATGACACCTTCTGCTATCTAGAGTTGGGTCAACATCTTTACTCCTATATCAGAATCTTCGGGAAATTGGCCAAGATACCAAAAACATGGTTTCAAGTGATACGGTAAGTCGTCATAGCTCAATTCCAGCACTTATGATGCACCTTCATATTCCATTTCATGACCTTTATCTTTGCTTATGAACACACGAACATTCTTCAACATCATTTTCCATTCATTAATAGTATCTTTTTTGTCTAGAAGTCATTCGAGCACAGTGATGGTTAATGGTAGTCCCCCCACAATGTTGAAGCATCCTCTCTCCAAGATCTTTCATCTTTGAGTAAGTTTTCGGATCCGTAAAACAATGAAAAGAAATTTCCATTTGTATCAAGGAAAAATTGTACTTTTTTTACAAGTCAATAAAAAATTCATTAAACGAAAATCTGGTTACAACCAGTAATGAAAATACACAAAATAAGCAAAAGAACTACGAAGGACGGATGAAAAAGAAACTGGCACCATTCTAAAAATGGATGACAATAGTTGCTGGAATCGTTCTTCAGGCTGTTAGATACTCAATCACGGGTGATATTCTGGTCGTACCATGGACTAATTATGCTTCTATTCTTGATGGAGCTTGTGAGTCGAGCACTATAACGACACCATCACTTGCTTCCATAGCCGCTCCGTTCGTACCTTGGGTTGTTAAAAGTCCAAAAAATGTAAGGTACCAACTTGTTACGACTTGTCGCATCTAAATATGAATGTGAAAAACAAAGTCCAGATGCCAAAACCTGCAAACAAAAGAAAAATACTGTGGTCAACAAGCCCTAGGAAGGTGGGCTACCAGTTTGGAAAGGAAGTTAGAGCCCAACCCACCACTCTTAGGGTTTCCTGAAAGCCCGCCTGCTAATCCCTCTGCCCAAACAGTCCCGCACCGCCGCCGTGAATCTGAACCACCATCACCAGTTGGAAACTCCGGCCACGACCGAGTTGCGCCGGAAAGAGGGAATGCCATAGCAGATGGATCCTTTTGTACACAGCCATCTTCATCTTCATCCGCAGGGTTTCCTCACCACCCCAGAGCCGTCGCCGACCTCCTGGATCCCAAATCCGTCGCCATCCTCCTGGATCCCAGGTTGACCAAGCGCCTTAGACTTGATTTCAGGCGTGCTCAATCTGGGCGTGGCCTTCCTCGACACACAACCCCACTGTCAAGCCTTAAAGGACACGACAAACCAGCTTCAGCACCCATCACGCCAAGAAGACGAAAGGGCGATATCGAAAAAGGCCACCTCCCAATCAATCCGCGTCTCATATCTGAAGAGGAGAGGATACAAGTCAACCCGGCTCCATCGATGTGGAGATCCATTCGCCACTCCAATAAGACAGAGAGCATTCCCGCAGGGAAGATGAAGATAAATAAGAAGAGGAAAACCAGAAACAGAGAAGAGGAGTTGGAAAAAGAAACAAATCGAATCTAACGAGAGCACCATAAGGGACATACACGCATCGCGAGCCGTGGAATACCAGAAGCCGGCCGACTCGGAGCACAGGTGTGGCGCACGCGAGGAGGTTCTTCCCTCGGTGCCTACCTAGCAGGCGACTAGGGTTTTGTTAAAATTGGAATTATTTTCAAAACTATTTTTGGAAAAAATTGGAGTGCCCATTCTGAGAAATTGGAAAAAATTGTACTTAATATCCATTAATATTCATTAGCTATATTAGCTAGTCACCATGCTCATTCTGAGTTATTGTAAATGTATGGATCCTAAATGTAATATTCCTAGAATCATGCACTTTTATAGAGAAGTAAGAATTAACTATATGCTTTCGTACAAAATAATATTGTACCAAATATGCTACATTCTAAAAATAGAATTTAAGTAGTAAAAGAGTGGAATGTACATTGCAATCTTCTCGAGCAAATCCCAACTTTTATTGTCACTTGGGGAATGAGGTTGGTAGAGCACAACCTTTTTATTCACCTGTGAAGCTACTTCTCTGTTGCGAGTAGTGAGTAACATACGGCTTTTTGATTCGTCATTCCATAGAAATGCAGCTTTCAAAGAATCCAATGTTTCAATTCTCCAAACATCATCAAAACCACCAAACATCTTCTTTCTTGTTGAAGAAGATAAAGCTTCTTAGCTATTTTATCATCTTTCAATCTTCTCCCTTTCATCGTTTGTCGGAGAAATGAGCTTCACAAGAATGCTTTCCCAAACCTCTCTTACATTAAATTGTTTAGAAATACACATCCAAGCAGAACAATCAAAATAACTTGCCACACTTCTGTGATGATAAACTTGTTTAGCAAGCGTGCTCTTCCCTGAACCGCCCATCCCCCATATTGAAACAACTTGGTGAGAATATGTATCATCTTTCAGCAAATGCATAGCCACTTGGTTTACATCATCCTCTAGCCCAACAACATCACGTTCGATAACATGAGAATAAGTTCGCCTAAGTCGTTGTTGCAAGGATGTGGCCTCTCCGGTCTCCTTTGTCTCCTTTAAGTTGAGATCTGCCATGCTCGAGCTCAGATTAGTAAGTCTGGATGTGATGCTCTGGAGATCTGAACCAATCCTGTGAAGATGAACTCCTCTATTGAGGATGCAAGCAAATCCTTTCACAGCATACTTAAAACCTCTCCTCCTTTTGAAAGCCACCTTGAATGAATAAACTTCGATCAATTACATCCTCCCAGTCATAAGCAGCATCTCTGATCTCTGCAACCCACGTGCGCACTGTTTTATCATCTCTTTGTCTGACATCTGCATCTCTCATAAAGGCTTGCATCAATCGCAGCTCCCTTTGTGCAAGCTTCTCTTGATCGCCAACTCCAAACAAGAACTTGACTTCCTGAATGGCAGAGTCTCCGAGCCTTTCGACCACAAACGAAACAACAGCTTCAGCCATTTTCTTCTTTCTTTTTTCTGTATTCTCACGGATGAAAATGATCCAAATCTGTAACAAACCCCAAAAACATAGCTACGTGAAATGAAAAAGATCAAAGCATAATACCTTTCTTCCTTCATTCACCCAAGAATATGTAGCAATTACAATAAACAGATTACCTAATCTATAATCAAATAATCTCCACAAAAAGTAGAAAGGAATTAACTTCAATATCACAACATTCCAAACTTGAGAATCACTTCAATATAGTAAAAGATGGTCTTGATGGAAACAATTCTTTAATCTTTAATCAAGGTTCTCCTCCCCTGGTCTGACCAGGAAAACACAGCTTGACTGAAGTACCCAAAATGAAGCGGGAGGGTATTTTAGTCAAACAATAAATGACACTCGCGCGTCTTTAATATATCTCTCCCGCCAATCACTACTCTCACTCGCACTAAAATCGATCTGACCCCAAAACCCTAACCCCGCCATGGCTGCTTCTACTACCGCCGCCGCCGCCGCCGCCGACTCATCATCGTCGTCGTCCAAATTCCATGTCGGCGCCGATGTCGAGGTCACAAGCCCGGACCACAACATGCGCGGCGCTCTCTTCCCCGCCAAGATCGTCGCCGTCGACGCCGCCGACGACGGCCGAGCCAAATACACCGTCGAGTACAACCGTGTCAAGACCAACATCTACCAGAAAGTCACCGGACGCAAGGAGGTCACCGACGTCGTCGACGTGGCGCTCCTCCGTCCGCCGCCGCCGCGGGGACACGCGGCGTTCAATTTCGCCGACAACGTGGACGTGTTCTTCGCCGGAGGATGGTGGGAGGGAGTCATTGTAGAGGTCAAAGACCACGCGCCGCGATTCGTCGTGTTCTTTCAGAGCGTGAAGAAGAAGATCGATTTCGAGGCCGATGATCTCAGGATTCATAGAGAATGGGTTGATGGGGCTTGGGTTCCGCCGATTCTTGAAGAAGAAGAAGAAGAAGAAGACGAGGTAAAAAAATTGAGGCTCAGTGAAAGTAAATGAGTGTGTTTTATTACTGTGTGGTGAAATTGATTTTGTAGGAATGTGATTTTGAAAGATTGAATGAATATGATGATGGAACTGATAATGAGTATGGTTTTACATAAAAGCTTATATACTCTTAGTTGATTTTGAGAGGGAGGTTATGATGATGGGGTGTGAGTTGATGGGGTGTGAGCTTAATTTATTTATGAAGGGGACGATTTGAAACTGGTCTAGCTGTTGTGAGTGACGATGAAGAGTGAGAGGTAGTTAAGAACAGTTCTTTAACTATGTCAGTGTCGAATGCCCTTAGTTTTCTGTTGCTTAGATGTTTGGAATTCAAAGAGGATTCGATTAATTTAATCTGATTATGTATGAATCGTGTTTGTTTCCGTTGAGAGGATAGCTTTGGTGCTAAGACAGCGGTGTTGGTTTTACTGAGCTTGTGTGGGATTTGTTTCGTTTACCTCCATCGTTATAATAGTTTTTTTCAGTTAGTGTATGAAGTTTTTGAGGTTTTGTTTGAGAGTAAAGCATGGAGATCTAGGAGATATGAGTATTTGATTCAACATTTTTTTTTGTTGGATATGTTGTTGAATGTTGTATCTGTTCTGAATGAAGCATGCGTCAAGTACCAAGGAAGATGATAAAGAAGATAAGAAAAAGAACGTTATTGGAGAAGGGACAGAGGTCGAGGTCTCCAATGACGAAGAGGGATTTGAAGGCTCATGGTTCGCGGCCACTGTTGTCAAAGTAATGGGGAAGGACAGGTTTCACATTCAGTATAACAGCCTCAAGACAGATGACGGTAAAGAGTTTTTGAAAGAGGTGGTTGATGCACGGCATATAAGGCCTTGTCCACCTGAAGCAGTAATGATTGATGGTTACAGTATGAATGAAGAGGTTGAAGCTTTCTGGCACGATGGGTGGTGGGAAGGTGTGATATGCAGGGTTTTACATGGAGGAAGGTACAAAGTTTACTTTGAAGGTACTGACGATAATCTGGTGTTTGATCATTGTGATTTGAGGCCACGCCAAGTTTGGATGGATCAGACTTGGGTTCTGGCTTCTCAGGTATAGCTTTCTATTCCTGTACTCATTCTCGGTCCAATGTTTTTTACCGACTGTTCTTTGCACCAGCAGTTATTATGAGAAATCTAACATACAATCTTTTTTTCAGGCAATGAAGCGTTGATGTGAGTTCCTTTCGACAAGGAAGTGTACACCATTACTCACTCTTCCTCAAAAGATTTTGAGACCCAACAGTCAGTACATGTATTTTTTTCTCTCTATCTTTTGGGGTCTAAATCAGTACATGTAGTTTATGATGATGGTGACTGTATAGATCTTTATCCTTTTAGACAAGGAAGTTTCCACTGGTACCTGTTCTGTCCAGCTCTATTTTCAGAAGAATTTGAGACCTTAACATTGTAGTTTATGATGATGACTGTATATATATATATATATATCTATAGACTGAAGACTTTGGCTACTAATGTTAATGACCTTCGAAGACATCAGTGGATGGTAGAGTTTAATTTACATCCCATCTCAATGGGAAAGAAATTATGTGCTAATTGCAAGCTTATTAATGCAGAGCCAATCACAGCAAATTGAAAACTTACTCACTCATCATATTTGGGCTCAAACAAGAAATGAGTGGAGCTCGTGAGCAATAACAACTTCAACAAAATAACAATATAAGCTTTAGATATTTAACCTCCAAGTACTGAACTGACATCACAGAATCTAATATTTCGGAACCGAAACATGTTCCAGGAAAATTGTCGAAGCTAAATTGCAAAATTTGCAAGTACAAAGCCAATCCATGAAGAAACATTAAGCACAAGCATTCTACTTCTTCTCTTCCTTCTCAGCTTCGGCTGCCCTCTTGGCCCTGGCCCCAACATGACGGACATTGACGCGCTCCACACGTAGCTTGTTGAATGCCTTGAAGCTTGTCATATCTGGAGTGACCTTGACAAGCTCGGTACAAGGTCTAGGCTGTTCAATAGGCATGAGAGGACCTTGAAGCTGGGTAGCATTTGCAAGCTCCTCAGCTGCAGAATCACCAGCCTGCAACAGAGAACATGTAAATAAATATTGGTTCCGATATCATGCACTTTACAAATGAATTTATGAGACTAATACTCAAAGGACAATTTCTATTTACCTTGAACTTGCCGGAACGCCTTGGGAAGACAACCAATTTCTGCAAGTATGTCTTCAGACGAAGCACATTGGTTTGGAAGCCCTCGAGGGAGCGGTTCCTCCTGCGATGATCAACTGAAATCCCGATTGTCGGAGCAAGCTTCCTTGGAACTCCAGCAGACTGTTGAAAGAAACGATTAGTTTAAACAAACTTGGAAAATAATAGAGATCACATCATATTGTGTCAAACTCGCAAACAGGCCACAAGGAACTAACCTTCAACTCCTCAAGAGTGAAACCACGGCCAGCCCTGACCTTCATGTTATACTTCAAGGTCTGTCCGCGGACTACTGGACGAAGAGGTCCAGCAGTAGGCCTTGGGAAGATCTTTACAGCTTTCGCCTGACGAGCTGATAACATCACAAATTCCATACTTCAAAAACTCGGCCAATAAACAATCCCATAGTACTAACACAAATCTCCAACACTTAAAAAAATGCTCGTTACTCACCGTTTCTTCGCCTGGTCTTCCTAGCTGGCTGGTTAAACCAAGTCTTGACATAGTTTTGCCAATGCTTCCTGAAGTGCTCCCCGGGGATAATATTGTTATGCTTCACCATGGCTCACCTATAAAAACCATCAAAATCAGTACACAACTCAAATACAAATATATAACACCTATCAAACATGTTGAAAATAACAAACCGAGGCTAATTTCTACACGATTTATCGGTTTTTAACCCAATTAAATACATCAACAAACTCAATATCATTACGAACTGTGGCTTCACAATCCTCCTCGTCGAAACGCATAATCAAACTCAAACACCATATAGATATAGAACAAAACAGCCACACTTCTTTTAGAGACTAAATTATTACAGATCTAAGCTATATATCCAGCTCAAGATAACACAACATCTCAGTTCACAAATCCAGAAAACGCTTTTAGCTAAATGCTTTTTCAGCTAAGAAGATGAGCTCTACTGCGTTCATTTCAGTTTTCGATGAATGAATTAGGTTTTGTAGAGAGAGAGAGAAGAAGATGAAGTACCTGAAAAACGAGAGAGACGGAGACGACGGAGATGGTGAAGTCTCTGTGTTTCTTAGCGGCTGCAGTACTGAGTGTGTGGTTTTTAGGGTTTGCTGGCTTTTATAATTGTGAGGGTTTTATTGTGTGTTTGGGCTTGGTGTGTATTGGGCCTTTATCTTTAAAAAATGGGTCAAAAGATCATGGGCTTCAACTTGTGCATAATCCCAATTCGTTCATATTAGTATGTATGGCACTTGCAGAGCTGAGCTCGGGCAGCTCAAGCTCTCACATGAACTAAGAGATGTCAATCTGAATTTTGTGAAGCAGAGAGATGCTGAAGCAGTTAATTTTGAGTTCGAAGTCATCATATTCGCTATCTTCATCATCAGGTAGCTCCTTCTTCCTCATTTCTATATCGTTATTCACTCCAACGCAACTCAAATACTCAGAGATTCACAAGCTCCAAGCTTCTCTAACTCACTCAAAATCCCACAAAACCCATCAAAGACTTCACCTTTCAGTCATTTAACAACCCAAATGACTGAAAGGTGTACAACAATTTGCTTTGGTTTGGTTGAGGATGGTTGTTACGCAAATGAACTAGAAGAGATTTCTTTTGAGCTGTACAACAATTTGATACAAGATGTCTGCAAAAAAAAATGGGGATGTAGATATGGCCATGGCTCTTCTAGTTCAAATGGAAGCTCTTGGATTCAAACCCAACTCGGTTTCGTATTGTTATTTGATTGAGGCACTTGGGAGTATTGGTAGGACTTTGGAGGCTGATGTGTTGTTTCAAGAAATGTTGTTTTTGGGGTTTAGACCAAGAGCTAAGGTTTTCAATGTTTTACTTAGAGGGTGACGAAAGATTTAATGAGACTTGGGATTAGGGTTTTAGGGGTGATGAGAGAAATGGGTAATCAGAAGAATCAAGAAACTTACGAGATTCTACTTGATTATTATGTTAATGCTGGGAGGTTGGAGGATACTTGGTCACTGATTAATGAGATGAGGCGAAAGAGGTTTGAGTTGAGCTCGTTTGCGTAATGTAAGGTGATTGATTTGTATGGGGATAATGGGATGTGGAAGAAGGCAATGGACATTGTGGAGGAGATAAGGGAGATGGGGATGGTGTTGGATAGGAAGATTTATAACAGCATTGTGGATACGTTTGGGAAGTACGGCGAGTTGGATAAGGCGTTGAAAGTGTTTGAGAAGATGAAACATGAAGGTGTGAGGCCTGATATTTCGACGTTTAACTCGTTGACACGGTGGCATTTTAAGAGCGAATTGTTGAAGAAGGCGCTAGAGTTGTTTTCGGAGATGCAAGAACAAGGGTTGTATCCTGATCCGAAAATGTTTGTTACTATTTGATAGGCGGGATAAACACTTATTCAAAAATACTTTATTCCACCAAGATATATCACTGTAGTGGTCACTTATAAGGGTTATCGAATACAAGGAGTTGGTGACACTAAATCCTAACATTAAACTACAATGCTGACAGACTCGACTACAGTACACTAATGACACCACGAACCTAATCTAGACTGACTCAAATGCTACGAGAATTTGACACAATGAACTAGACACAATGACGGACTACCACACAAAATTTGAGAGTATTCGGAGTTGATTTGAGTACCGAACTAAATCGGCTAAGCTACAACTAATGCATAAAATAAATGCTAAAAGTAAAAATGCTAATGAATGCAAATGATTTTAAAACTATATGATTAAAGAGTTAAGAGGAATGCAATCCACCACCGTCATTCCATCTTCCTAACACATACTTAACCTAATGCACATATCCAATGAATGAAAGTTCCCAGGAAGAGTTGATCGTTACAACCACATCATATTACCTAATCCTTATGCCTATGCAGGTTTGTCATGGACCTCCCCTACATCTATCCCTCTATTGAACTCATAGTCATGGACCCCAAGGTTTACAAAGAAGAAAACATTAAACTCTAGAAAAGGTTTGAGAATCTACAAGGGTTCACAGGTACAGTATAGGCGTGTCCTGCTAGACCTATGGACTTCAGTCTCCTGACGGTAAAATCAGTGTATCACTATAGAGAATCCGGTGGAAGAAATTATCTTCAATCGCCCGTATCTCATGAAACTAGAATCCTAGCATGCATACTAAGTTGGCCACCAAAGCAAACATACAAGAACTCATACGGTGATCATTCAGAGAAAGAAACCTCATTCAAAGAATACGTAAAACTAGGTTAAAGTGTATGAATTAGAAAGACTTTATGTACGGGGCTTCAAGCAACCCCTTAACAATAAAACAAATCATAGAGTTGAAACAAACAAACTAGATGGAGAAGAGTTTTGGTCGGCCAGAATTCGACCGGTCAAAATATCCCTTGACCCGTCGAACCGAGACTGGTTTGTCTTCTCTTGTTGGCTGCTCTCCTTCTTGCACGAAATTCCTCTCTAATAATCTGATTCTTTCTCTAAAAAACCTAAAAATAGGTTTATATACTTCTCTAATAGCTCTCCTAGAGTCCACGTTGGAATAAGCTTATTTAATTGCACAAAACTCCTTCCTCTTTCCGTATTGAGCTAGGAATCCCACTTTTGTTTCCTTTTCCAATATTTCTCCACAAAACCTATTAAAACAATAAACATAATTAAATCACTCAATTAATAACAATAAACTAAATATAAGGACCAAATTAAATACCGAATAGACGCATAAATATGCGACTATCAAAATACCCCACACTTAGACATTGCTAGTCCTCGAGCAATACACTAAACTAAAACTTTAAAACAACTCAACAAAACTCTGACTACATGACTCTAACACCCTTAACGTATTGTCTCAGCAATCTACCACAATTGTAACACCAAGATTAGTATGACTCCACATTCATCTTCCATAAAGTTTCGAGAGTTAATTTCAATATATGACACACATGTAATATGTAGGACGAAGACATTATGACTCCACATTCATCTTCCATAAAGTTTCGAGAGTTAATTTCAATATATGACACACATGTAATATGCAGGATGAAGACATAATCATGGTGAAAGGAGCTGCAACATGCAACAAACAAGTCAAGATTCAACCTCACTTAGATATGCTCTCAAAAGTGTTTCACTCAAAATATGTCTAAGGTTTCCACTCAACTCAACTACTTGCCAAATAGACCAAACCATATGCTTACTCTTGTGACAAATCTCCACAGATCAAAGGCTGCCATCTTGAAGATCAAAATGACTTTCACGGGTGTAATGGGGCTTGACTCATAGGTTAAAGAATAAATGGATATGAAATTCAAATATAATTCTAGAACCAAGTAGAGCACCAAATAAGAGACTTCTTCAAACTTTACAACCATGAACTTTCACACTTTTATTGCCGAATTTCACCTTGTTGGGCATTCACATCATTCTTTTCATCAATAGTTAATTCGGGTATCAAGCTAAACATCACATTTTTTCTTTTTCTTTTCTTTCCGATTTTTTCAACTTTTTTTTTTGAATCACTAGCTCGATACCCCACACTTATTTCTTTGCATCACCTTTCGACATTGTCGTCGTCTTCACATACCTGTCTCATGTATAGCTCTACCAAGTCCTAGAACAAGGGTAAAGATATAACTATTCTAAAGTTCAAGGTCGGAGATATGTGGGTGATGACATAAAGTTTAAACATGTAGGCTCAAAGTGGTTAACTAAGGGATGCACATCTTGTGTACACAAATTCAGGACACAGGCTTATATGGCTATGGTGATATCCCCTAAATGCCTTTACCACTTCCTTAATCAAAACATGTATTAACTATAAGCTTTGAAATGCACAAGAGCAAGTTCTAGTAATATCTAGAGTCCATTAACTTAATCTGTGACAAACAATTGATACTCAACAAAGAAAGCATGTATATTACATTTAGGCTCAATCGCTCACAGGTTAAATGAATCTCAACAAAGTTTAAGCATGCTCAAAAATCTGTACCACGTTAACTCATTTCTACATCCACTACACATTCGCATATGCAACATATATCAAAATTAACCAAAGAAACTCAAATAACACGATCATCTTTTAGTCACAATTACGGAAGATATAATCACATCATGGACTAGTGAAGGGCACCTAAGACTCAAAACATAAATCAAAAGACTCTTTTTGTATTTTTCTTGAAACTTTTTACTTTTGTATTTGATTTTTCAAATAAGACACTAAAACACACAAGAAAAACAAAGAAAAACTCAAAAATATCGAAACTGGGCGAAAATACCCTTCCACGACGAACTAGTCGTCGGAAAAGACCCCCTCAATATTTGACGGGTTGAGGAATTCCTCGACGGGTCGACGACAAGCATCTGTCTCAAATCTGCCAAAATTCGACGGGTCGAGAATTCTTTAAGGAATTTTCTCGACGGGTCGAAATGGATCCCCTGTACTGCGCAACTCGACTTTCATAATTTATATAGAATTAATCACACATCGGAATACGCTGAAATTTTATGAGAATAAACTAGACACATGTACAAACATTCCTCAAAATTTCAAAATTTTACGAGACCTCTAGCTATGGAAAATAAATTTCATGAGACAGACAACTGCACAGTACCGAAAAAAACAAAAAATTTATACATAAACGCTAAGGATATGATATAAACCCCACCCACACTTGAAATTTGCATTGTCCTCAATGTAAAACAAAACAAAAACATACAACAAACAAGCATGGAATGAAACACATAACACATCACAAATCACACTAAACATAAAGAAATAAAGTAAAGGAGAAGGGATAAGAGAGCAAATCTGGTCGCCACGCTTCTCCATCAACATGGGTTGCCTCCCAAGTAGCGCTAAGTTTAATGTCTTCAGTCAGACGACAATTCTCATCACTTCACATAAGGAGATACATCTCCAAGGTTTGCATCCTCAAAGACATGTTCCACAAAGGACTCATAGAAAGGCTTGAGTCGATGCCCATTCACTTTAAATGTCTTCCCTATTTTCGAACTCACAATCTCTATAGCACCATGAGGAAAAACATTAGTGACAAAATAAGGTCCAGTCCATCTACTTTTTAGCTTACCTAGAAACAAGCGTAGACGACTACTGAAGAGTAAAACTTTCTGACCAACAACAAATTCTTTTCTCTTAATATTCCGGTCATGAAAAGCTTTAGTCTTTTCCTTGTAAATCCTATTGGACTCATAGTCATTATGCCTAATATCATCAAGTTCATTCAGCTGCAACTTCCTATGCAAACCTGCATTATCTATGTCAAAATTGAACTTCTTAACAACCTAATATGCCTTATGTTCCAATTCCACCGGAAGATGGCAAGCTTTCCCATACACCAACCTATAAGGAGACATTCCAATATGTGTTTTATAAGCTGTCCTATAAGCCCACAACGCTTCATCAAGGCGTTGACTCCAATCTTTCCGGGTTGGCCCAACCGTCTTCTTAAGGATTTACTTGATCTCTCGGTTTGACACCTCCACTTGCCCGTTGGTTTGGGGATGATAAAGTGTGGCCACCTTATGAGTTACACGATACTTCCGGAGTAAAGCTTCAAAGGTTCGATTGTAAAAATGAGATCCTCCATCGCTGATAATGCATCTAGGTGTTCCAAATCTAGCAAAAATATCTTTCAGAAAACAAAGAACAACCTTAGCATCGTTAGTGCAGGTGGCTTTGGCTTCCACCCACTTAGAAACATAATCCACAACTAGAAGAATAAACAAATACCCTTGAGAGTTAGGAAATGGTCCCATGAAATCAATACCCACACATCAAATATTTCAACAACAATAACGGGGTGTTGAGGCATTTGGTCTCGTGGGCCAATGTTACCTGTCATTTGGCATCTCTCACATGATTTGTACATGACGTGGGCGTCATGAAACAGAGTTGGCCAATAAAACCCACTCTCAAGCACTTTGAGAGCAGTTTTCTTCCCTCCAAAGTGTCCACCACCTGCGTGTGAGTGACAAAAAGATAGAATAGATTGAAATTCAGACTCGGGTACGCACCTGCGGATGATGGCATTAGTACAATGTTTCCAGAGGTATGGCCCGCCCCATATGTAATACCTGGCCTCCTTGACCAATTTGTCTTTCTGAGCTCTGCTGAAATTAGGAGGAATGCACCTACTCACCTTGTAGTTAACAATGTCGGCATACCATGGTACCACATCTTGGAGAACAAGGAGCTGTTCATCCGGAAAACTATCTCTGAGAGGGAGATTGTCCTCTTCTGCGTTGGAACCATGGGTGAGTCTACTCAAGTGATCTGCCACCACATTCTCAAAACCCTTCTTATCTTTGATCTCAATGTCAAACTCTTGAAGTAAGAGCATCCATCGAATTAACCTGGGTTTGGCATCTTGTTTAGTCATCAAATATCTCAAAGTAGCATGGTCAGAAAATATGATAATTTTAGTTCCTAGTAAATAAGATCTAAACTTTTCAAGTGCAAACACCACTGCTAAGAGTTCATTTTCAGTAGTTGAATAATTCAACTGCGCATTATTCAAAGTTTGGGAGGCATAATAGATGACATGGGGAAGTCTTTGTGGTTGTTAGCCAAATACAGCGCCAACAACATAGTCTGAAGCATCACACATTAACTCAAATGGTAAACTCCAATCAGGTGCTTGTATGATGGGAGCTGTAGTCAACAACTCCTTGAGCTTATTAAAAGCTTGTAGACATTCCTCAGTGAATTTGAAAGTCACATCCTTCTAGAGCAATGCACATAACGGTCTGGATATCTTGGAGAAATCCTTGATAAACCTGCGATAAAATCCTTCATGTCTAAGAAAAGATCTCACATCCTTCACAGTAGAAGGAGGTGGCAAAGTACACACAATATCCACTTTAGCCTTGTCTACCTCAATTCCCCTAGCAGAAATAACATGTCCTAAAACTATACCCTGTTCCACCATAAAGTGGTATTTTTCCCAATTGAGTACTATGTTAGTTTTCACACAACGTTCTAAAACCAAAGATAAGTGATGTAAACACATGTCAAAAGAATCACCAAAAGCTGAAAAGTCATCCATAAATACATCAATGATCTTTTCGACCATGTCTGAAAAAATACTCAGCATGCATCTTTGAAACGTTGAAGGTGCATTGCATAAACCAAAAGGGCATCCTCCGATAAGCAAATGTGCCGTAGGGGCAGGTGAAGGTGGTCTTCTCCTGATCATCCTTGTGTATGGCTATCTGGTTGTACCTTGAATAACCATCCAAGAAACAGTAATACGTATGTCCTGCCAACCTTTCTAACATCTGATCAATGAATGGGAGTGGAAAGTGATCTTTTCGTGTGGTAGCATTGAGCTTGCGATAATCAATGCACACTCTCCATCCCGTTTGCACTCGTTGAGGCACCAACACGTTCTCATCATTCTTGACCACTATTATTCAAGAACGTTTCAGTACTACCTGCACAGGACTAACCCACTTGCTGTCAGAAATAGCATAAATTATACCTGCATCGCGGAGTTTGATCACTTCTTTCTTGACAAAATCCATCATGGGAGGATTTATGCGACGTTGAGCTTCTCTGGTTGGCTTAGCGTCCTCCTCAAGATGGATCCTATGAGTGCATAAAGTAGGGAAAATTCCCTTGATATCTACAACTGTCCAGCCAAGTGCAGCCTTATATTCTCCAAGAACAAGCAAGAGTTTCTCCTCTGGCACTAGTGAAAGTTTTGAAGAAATTATGACCGGCAAAGTTTCACTGTCACCAAGAAAAGCATACTTCAAATGCTCGGGTAAAGGTTTAAGTTCTAAATCGAGTGCTGCCTGAATAGATGGAGAAAGAACGTCAGTTGAAATCGGAAGAGGGATTGGTTTAGAAGGCTTACCTCTTATACTCGGCATTGATTCAAATGCCTCTTCCATTGCATAGTATTCTTCGTCTATCTCTAGATCTTCGGCAGAAGCTATCTCAAACACAAACTAAAATTCAACGGGTCGAAAATTTTCTGAAGGAAAATTTTGACCTGTCGATGCGTCGCTACTGCCCATCGATTTTCCATTTTCGACGGGTCGAGAATTTCTCTCGACCGTTCGATGAAGTGCTACGGCCCCATCATGTCCCTCTTTTTCGATGGGTCGAAAATTGGCCATGTAGCTACTTTTTTTCCGGCCACTTCTATGACCTTTCTTAACGGGTCCGCATCCAATGTATAATTGATAAACTCCTGCACAAAATTCTCAAACACATCAATAGAATAACACGAGTACAAATCATCACCATTTGGATGCTTGAGGGATTCAAAAATGTTGAATTGGATCTTCTCCCCCACTATTTCCATGCTAAGTGAACCTTCATAACAATCAATCTTAGTGCGTGCTGTGCGTAAAAATGGCCTCCCAAGAATCAGTGGTATCTCGGAGGGCATTGGTTCATGCTCCATCTCTAGCACAAAGAAATCTGCTGGAAATACTAAATCTCCCACCTGCACCAAAACATCCTCAATAATACCTCTAGGGTAACAGTTAGGCCGATCAACAAGTTTAATAGTAACACCTGTGGAAATGAGTTCTCCCATTTTTAACCTGTTATAAGCAGTGTATGACATTAAATTAATGGAAGCACCTAAATTAAGTAAAGCACCTGGAAACCTGTGATCACCAATGGTACATGGGATCGTAAATCTTCCTAGATCACCCAACTTAGGAGGAAGCTTTCTTTGAAGCACAGCAGATACTCTCTCACCCAAAGCTATTGTCTCACTTCCATAGAATTTTATCTTTGTAGTGCACAAATCTTTTAGAAACTTAGCATACTGTGGTATCTACTTGATCACATCCAACAAAGGGATGTTCACTCCTACCTTTCGAAACACATCCAGGATTGCTTTTTCTTTGTCAACCTTCTCCTGCTTCTTTAATCTGCTAGGAAAAGGTACACTAGAAATAATAGGGGAAGAAGGAATAGAGGATACCTGTCTTGCTTTTTGATTTGTCAGTTCTTCTATTTCAGGTGCATTTTCGACGGTTCGAATTGGGGTTCCTGCAGAATCTTCTGACGGCTTATCCAACGGCTTGTAAGGGATAAGTTGTTCAAGTACGGGCTCCTCCCACTTTTTCTTTGTTGACTTGGGCAGTTTTTCCAACATCTTCCCACTCTTCAGGGTCATGGCATGAGCTTCATATTTTGTGTTGGGATTGGGAAGAGTGTTGCTAGGAAGACTTCCTTCCTTGACTTGAGCAAGTGTTTGCTGAATTTGGCTCACTTGTCGCTCCAACAAGTCAATTGCCTTTTCTTGCTGCAGATTCGTGGCCTTTAGTTCTTGAGTTGTGACCTTCATATCTTGGCGAAAAGCACTGCTCTCCTCTCGTTCCTTCTTATTGTCAAACATCATTTGTTTCATCATGGCTTCCAAGGTAGAATTTTATGATGATGTTTGAGCTTGAGCTTGTTGTTGTTGAGGCATACACCTTTGCCCAAACTGCTACCCATCTCTTGTAAGCTGTCTCTGCTGGAATCCAGGTGGAACAATAGGAGGATTGAGCACATTGTTGCTCCTATAGCTCAACGGGTCCCTATTTCCACCAAATGTGTTAGGTTGCCTCTGGAATTAATTCACTTCTTCATCTTCATCAACCTCTTTATCCGCTCTGAACTTTGGACAATCTTCTGCTAGATGGTCTGAAGCTGAACATATAGTGCACACTACCTGACCTGCAGCGACTGTTGGCTTTTTGGCCACTTTCAGACTACTAGCAATCAGAGCAATATCATTCTCCATAGAGCTTAATCTTTTTTCCATGGCTCCATCGATTGCGACTGTATTAAGAGATCTTCTACTTGCTCTCATGGATCTATCCCTTGACTGAAATTGCCTTGAATTTTCTGCTTGGTTATCAACAACTTCCTTGGCTTCAAGTCCAGTCATATTCCACCAATTTCCCCCACAAGCTGAATCAAGCTTTGATCTGTTGAAAGAATCAAGTCCTTCATAGAAGAACTCCATTTGAGTGTTGATGTCAAACTTATGGTGAGGGCATTGTCGAAGAAGACCCTTAAACTGACTTCAGGCTTCGTGTAGTTCATCTCCATCTTTTTGCCTGAATGTGCTAATTTGCTTCTTCAAATTCTTAGTATATATGGGAAGCAAAATAAAATTCCTTCATAAATGCAACTCACATCTTCTCCCATGTGTTAATAGATAAGGGAGCTAAAGAATTGTACCATGCCTTAGCTTGCTCCTTCAGTGAGAATGAAAATAAAATGAGCTTCACAGTGTCTTCTTCTACATTTGTTGACTTTTGAATTCTGCACAAAGCTGTGAACTCATTGAGATGATCCTGAGGATCTTCAAAATGCGTTCCTCTGAAATGTGGCAGATTCGATACAAGTGATGGAGGAATAGAATAAGCCCCCAAATTCTCTGGTAATACAATTGGTGAATCTGCTGCACCTGTACCCGGTATAAAGGACTCTCTCAACTTGGCTACATTTGCCATTCTTCTTGGTGATGGTAGTGGTGTTGCAATGTTTTGCTCTTCCTCAAACTCATATTCTGAACTTGAATGTCTTTCTTGCTCAGATGGTTCACCACCACTGCTCACACTCATAGACTGTTGTCTCCGCTGCTTTCTGTTTTGCTTGACTGAGCGTTCATTTTCTGGGTCAATGAGTAATGGCTCAGTGCTTCTAGAGTGCCTAGTACGCATAAACAATGTTCTTGCACACAAAAGAAGTAGTAAGACTCAAAAGAAAAAGAAAACTGAACAAAACAAAACAAAACTGAAAATTAAAGACTATTCGAACTTAGAATTAAGCAACTCCCCGGCAACGACGCCAAAATTTGATAGGCCGGGTAAACACATATTCAAAGATACCTTATTCCACCAAGATATATCACTGTAGTGGTCACTTATAAGAGTTATCGAATACAAGGAGTTGGTGACACTAAATCCTAACACTAAACTACAATGCTGACAGACTCGACTATAGTACACTAATAACACCACGAACCTAATCTAGACTGACTCAAATGCTACGAAAATTTGACACAATGAACTAGATACAGTGGCAGACTTCCACACAAAATTTGAGGGTATTCAGAGTTTATTTGAGTACCGAACTAAATCGGCTAAGCTACAGCTAATGCATAAAATGATTGCTGAAAGTAAAAATACTAATAAATGCAAATGATTTTAAAACTATATGATTAAAGAGTTAAGATGAATGCAATCCACCACCGCCATTCCATCTTCCTAACACATACTTAACCTAATGCACATATCCAATGAATGAAAGTTCCCAGGAAGAGTTGATCGTTACAACCACATCATATTACCTAATCCTTATGCTTATGCAGGTTTTTCATGGACCTCCCTTACATCTATCCCTCTATTGAACCCATAGTCATGGACCCCAAGGTTTACAAAGAAGAAAGCATTAAACTCTAGAAAAGGTTTGAGAATCTACAGGGGTTCACAGGTACAGTATAAGCGTGTCCTGCTAGACCTATGGACTTCAGTCTCCTGACGGTAAAATCAGTGTATCACTATAGAGAATCCGGTGGAAGAAATTATCTTCAGTCGCCTGTATCTCATGAAACTAGAATCCTAGCATGCATACTAAGTTGGCCACCAAAGCAAACATACAAGAACTCATACAGTGATCATTCAGAGAAAGAAACCTCATTCAAAGAATACGTAAAACTAGGTTAAAGTGTATGAATTAGAAAGACTTTTTGTACGGGGCTTCAAGCAACCCCTTAACAATAAGTTTAGCTACTAAAAGACATAATTAAACAATTAAAACAAATCATAGAGTTGAAACAAACAAACTAGATGGAGAAGAGTTCTGGTCGGCCAGAATTCGACCGGTTGAAATATCCCTCGACCCGTCGAACCTAGACTGGTTTGTCTTCTCTTGTTGGCTGCTCTCCTTCTTGCACGAAATTCCTCTCTAATAATCTGATTCTTTCTCTAAAAAACCTAAAAATAAGTTTATATACTTCCTCCAATAGCTCTGCTAGAGTCCACGTTGGAATAAGTTTCTTTAATTGCACAAAACTCTTTCCTCTTTTCGTATTGAGCTAGGAATCCCACTTTTGTTTCCTTTTCCAATATTTTTCCACAAAACCTATTAAAACAATAAACATAATTAAATCACTCAATTAATAACAATAAACTAAATATAAGGACCAAATTAAATACCGAATAGACGCATAAATATGCGACTATCACTATTATCAGTAGATTGGGGGAGCAAGGGAAGTGGAATATGATTCAGAGGACATTTGAGAATATGAGGAGCCGAGGGCATAAGAAAAGTGGGACTATTTATGTTGCTTTGGTCGATATTTATGAGCAATACGGAAAGTTTCAAGATGCTGAAGAGTGTGTATCTGCACTTAAGGCCGAGGGTCTTGTTCTTTCTGCCAGTGTGTTTTGTGTCTTGGAGATTCGCATATGCTCAGCAGGTTCTAACCCGAATTTGAATTCTTTATGCTTATGACTGATGCATTAACGTTTGGTCCCGTAACTTCATTGTAGTTGTGCTTAAATTTGGATTCTTTATCAATGCAGGGTTTATGTGATCAGACAGTGAAAGTACTTCAGCTCATGGAAGCTGAGGGAATCGAACCGAATGTGATCATACTGAATGTGTTGATTAATGCATTTGGAATTGCTGGAAGACATGTGGAGGCATTGTCTATTTATCATCATATAAGAGAAAGTGTAAGTATCTTCAAATATTTTGTAAACAAATTCAGTATTAACTGTTGGCTAAGTTTCTAATGGTGATGTTTCTGTTGTTTTTGAAGGGTTTAAGCCCGGATGTAGTTACTTATACTACCCTTATGAAGGCGTTTATTCGAGCAAAGAAGTATTATATGGTCCCTGAGATGTACATGGATATGGAACAAGCTGGATGCACACCGGATAGGAAGGCTAGACAGATGTTAGAAGTTGCTTCATTGGTCCTTCAACAGAGGAGTTTATAGATTCGAAACAGTTTTAGGCTTTTCGCCAGAGGTGGTGATGCAATGTGTGGTCATGTAGTACACAGTATGAGTCTGACATCCTAAAACAACTACTATGGTGAGTTTTTCTTGCTTATATTCTCATTCCTTGTTCACTTTTTTCACATGGCTTAGACTAGACTGAAATTAGGGGTCATCATTTGACCCATGGGCCTCGTGGGCCGGTGGAGGCCCGCAAGCCCGTGGGTTAAAAGCCCGGCCCGGCCCGCAAAAAGCCCGCAAAGCCCGCCAAGGTGGTTGGTGGGCCGACCATGGTTTAGAGATCTAAAGCCCGGCAATACCCGTTAGGCCCGGCCCGTCAAAGCCCGCACACATATTGACTTATATCATTAAATCATTTAATGAATTTTAATCATTATACAATTTATACCTAGTTAAAGTTTACCTACACACATATTGACATATATACATATATATATATATGATATAGTGACTAGTAGTCTAATAGACTAATACTATATAGATATATATATATTTTATATTTGTGTATATATATTAATATATTACATATACATGTATAGATTGAATATTCGAATTCCATATATAATTAAATTTGTGTATCTATTTTACTATTAAGTCATTATTTAAAGTTTAGCATAAGTTAGGGTTTAGGAGATTAAGATTTATGGTAAGTTAAGGTTTATGGTAAGTTAGGGTTCCGGTTCTAGGATTTTATTGTAATTTTTTTAGGGTTTAGGGTTTGGGGTTTAGGGTTTTGGGTTTTGGGTTTAAGGTTTAAGGTTTAGGTCCAAAATTTATAAAAATTAGGGACGGCCTACTTAGAATATTATGAACAACCAATCCGACAGTCAATTTTTGATATATATAAGATAGTAGTACATATATCATTATACCTACACTTATATATATAATATAGTGACTAGTACTATATATATATTTTATTTTTTTTTATATTTGTGTATGTCTATATTAATATATTACATATACATATATTGATCAAATATTAGAATTCCATATATAGTTATATTTGTGTATCTATTTTATTATTAAATCATTGTTTAGAGTTTAGGATAAGTTAGGGTTTAGGTTTAAGGTAAGTTAGGATTTAGGGGATTGAGATTTAGGGTAAGTTAAGGTTTATGAATTTTGAGGTTTAGAGTAAGTTAGATTTTAGCTTTTAGGAATTTTGAGGTTTAGAGTAAGTTAGGGGTTAGGGTTTAGGGTTTCATTGTAATTTTTTTTTTATCGATTTACACAGTAAAATAGTAAATATAATAGATCGTTCAGATTAAATCTTGTAATTTTTCAATTGTGAGAGTTTAATTGAGAGTGTGTGAAATGACATCAATACCCTTATCTTATATATTGCTTATTTTTCCATGGAGAAACTAGATAAATTAAATTTTTATGTCAATTTTTTTGACACTATGAGATAGATATGTAATTTACAAGAATGTGTGTTAAAATTTTGATCTTAAAAAATTCCTTTAGGGATGAGTAATTTACGTTTTAGTTGTAAGGGTACTACGGTCACATTTAGCGAACCTCATAGATGTAGGTCTAAATCAAGTCCAAAATTTATAAATTTTTAACGGCATGCTTAGAATATTATGAACAACCAATTTGACAGTCAGTTTTGTAAAATGATGATACATGATCGATTACGTTTCACAAAGGTCTTTCAACCCATATAACCAAGGAATAAAGGTAAGAACATTAGTGTGCATGTAGAGAATTCAAGCAATATAAGAATTAAAAATGTTTTAACAATAAAGAAGGCCATATATAATAGTTCACCTTGTAATAAAAGACACCGTACGTAAAAATTAGCCTAATCGAAGTACGTTTGGATCCCAGTCAATACAATTAAACAAAATTTGTGAAAACACTAAAATACACGTACTCATCTTATTTTCCTTATTTTCCTATGGGGGGAGTAGATAAATCATTTTTTTATGTCAATTTTTTTGACACTATGAGATAGATATGTATTCCATAAGAATATGTGTCCAAAATTTGATGTTAAAAAATTATTTTCGGGAGGGGTAATTTCCGTTTTAGTTGTAAGAGTACTATGGTCACATTTGGCGAAATACATGGATCGATGTCTAAATCAAGTCCAAAATTTATAAAATTTTAAAGGCATGGTTATAATATTCTAACCAATCAATCTAACGGTCAATTTTATAAAATAATTAAACATGTCCGATCAAGTTTCACAAAAGTATTTCATTCCATATAACAAATGAACATACGTAAGAACATTAATATACATATGGAGAATTCAAGCAATATAAGAATTAAATATGTTTTAATAATAAACGAGGACATGTAGAAAACTCCATCTTATAGTGATAAACATCGTACGTAAAATTTAGACTCGTCGGAGTACGTTTAAACCCCGGTGCATGGATGAAGGTTACGTTTATTTTGAAATGTCTTAATTTTTTAATAATTAAAGCCCGATAGGCCCGGCCCGTAAAAACCCGCAAAGGCCCGGCCCGTAAAAGCCCGCTTGAATGGGCCGGGCCCGGATCCTTATATAAAAGATAAAGCCCGGCCCGGCCCGGCCCGCAAATATTAAAATGTTGTTGAGGCCCGGCCCGTGCCGGCTATACATGGGCCGGGCCGGGCCGGGCAGGGCTTTTTGCCGACCCCTAACTGAAATGCTCTTCTCAATTTTTAAGGGAATGTAGCTTTCAGCTGGTAAAAGATTCTGTACTTGATGCAAGCAAGACAGCAACCTCTTTTATCGTGGAGGCGGCTTGGAAAGTATATCGCGTAAAAGGACATGGAACCAGAATAAGGCTTGATAGAGAGTTGTATTGATGGAGAAGATTGCAATTTGGAGGCTGTTCTTATAGGAGATGGTGATAAGATTGTCTAGTACTAAGAGTGAGTAAGGTGTGTTGAGAATGAGAAGGAAATAGTCCCATATTATGATCAAAATATATGATCATAATATATATGATGAGCTGTTATGCAAGTGTATACTATTTATTATTTAACACCAAATTAATACAACTCTCTCCAAACTCAACATGGTATGATGATCACTTGATCCACTATTCAACTCAAATGGACTGAGAAAAAAAGAGAGACCTAGTATAATAAGATCACAAGCATACCACAGCATTTTATAGAAAGATCCATGGGAAGAGAACAGCTCATGTTTAGGTACATAGATCTAAGATACAGTCAACTTCAGCCTTACTACTTGCTATATATAAAATATGAACATCAAACCAGTTCTTGTATGGCAGGAGTGACACACTTCACTTAATTTACACTACTGCATATTAACTAGTACTAGAAACTACACATATATAGGCAGCAGCCAGGGCAGCGACGCCTATAAATTATTTATTTATCTATAAGCTCGAGGGAACGTTGAATGTGGCTCTAGTCCCTCGAAGCTTTGAATGTGGCTCAAGTCGGGTGAGGCTTCTCCAAGTCCTCAATGTGGGTAGGGCGGTACCAGACCTTCTCCTCCAGCACCGATGCCTCCCCACCATTCACACCTATAGTCTCCCCACCTTGAGCAGAAGCCTTCCCAGCTGCCTCGGGCCCAAAAACCCCAGTACGAGGATTTGGAGCCCAGTGCTTTTCAGGTTGCTCCGGGATCACCTCATCTGGGACAAAGCTGGGGCGAATATGCTCATCAGGGTTCTTGTCGTACACTGAGGTGTGAGCAGCCCTGCTGATACAACACACATGCAGAATTAATATCATTGGGGTACTAGTGTATATCATACCAAACAAAACAATGCAAACTCTACAGATCATAAAATAGATATCAAGCTAGCTTCAATCTCAAGTCAATGACTGAAGTTGAATTACATACTTGCATATATATAACACAGATCATCAGACGATAAAATAGAAGCAATCAAATGTAATCAAGTCTATATTACAGAAACTTTCCTTCCGAAATGTAATCAACGAAAAAAATCTAGGGATACAAAGTATAGAGGTAACTTCAATAAATCGTTCTCCGGCCAACCATGTTTGAAAGATGGAGACCTACCATAGTGGCATACCATCCCTTGAATTAAAAGAGATAAGTAAAGATGAGTAGATGGTCCTATCTCTCCTAATGGTCTAGTCATACTTCTCATCTTGGATAATTATGTGCCCCACCATCTTTGGACTCATTGTTTGCCTACCTCCCAAGTTGAGCATCACTTCTATCTAATTCAAGATTCCCTACTTCCTAAGCCAGCGTGGAGAATTTTTTAAGCTCCTGGGTAGGTGCCACTGTCTAAAGGCATGTGGATTAAGCTGAGTTAGGTCTCACCCTCCCAACCAGATATATTCATGGCTTTCCAAATTAAGCAGATTCTAGTCCCATGACCAACATGTGATTATAAGATAATGACTCCCCGACCGACGCAACTACCTCAATTTCAAGAAAACAAATATACATATACACTCTACTCTGCATGTATTTCACCCTTTGTGTCCTTATCAGAAGATAGCAATATCACAATTAGTACACAGCACAAAGTATACAAAAAAGTTATCTTTATTTCATGTATGCTTATCCTATCAAGTAGGAGATGAAAATGAAATGGTAAATAGTTCTTATTTGATCAGAGAGGAAAGAAGTCAAAGAACGAATAAAGAAAGTGACTACAGTAATGTAACAAATATCAGCATTCGTAAGAAAATCTGATCTCAGCTAACAAATTTACAAGTTAAGAAAAGTTCCTACCTACAAGCTTAGATCTTAACAACTTATTGTTCTTTCGACAGCTCACATTACCAATCGTATTAGGTGTTCATAAACTTAAAAGATCAAAATAATGGAGCAAAATGGCCGGCAGAGACTATAGATATGTAAGATAAGAGTCATTATCATAAAATTAATCTTGCATAATTTTGGTCCATGGAGTCCACCACTTTCATAAAATGCTAATTTTCTAGCTACCTACCCCAAGCTATAATATTTCTTCTCAATTATCTTTTTTCATTGAATTATACCAACCGTTCTATGTCCTTGTCTACACCCCAACCCACAAACAAGTACAGCAAAAAGGGTGATCAGTACGAAACTCTATAGATAAGCATCAAGCAATTAGAATCTTTTTTTTTTATCAGAAAGTTAAAATTAAAGGACAATATATTAGATGAAAACAAAGCTGGCTAATAAAAGGAAAGGCTCACAACAAATCTAATAACCTTCGTACAATTGTCAACAACAAGAACCACTTAAAATTGCTGTAAAAAAAGAAAGCAAAGAAAAATCTACACAAACACATGCAGAGATAAAGAAACTTTGATTTATCGGCTTAAAGAGCAAAACTTGATTAATTAACTTAATTAAAAAGTCTAAAAAGTTTGTTTAGTTAACAATCAGATCGATCATGAATTCATGATGATTGATGAACTAAAATAATCCAAGTATCTCAAAATCCCAGATACTAATCGAGAAAACTTCCATGCAGATCAGTTTCATATCAGCATATACTAATTTGTATATAAATATATATATATATATATACATACCTGATCGGAGTAGTGAGTGAGAGCTGAGTTGAATCGCGAGCTGGACGAACACGGATCTCGTTGACGACTCGCTTCCCGAGGCTGGCGATCAATCGGCTGCTTGAATTGGCGGCCATACAATTAGAACTGAGCTAAGAGTTTAGAAAAAACAGAACAAGAAGGAAGCTTTGAGCTAGATAGTTGTAGCTGTCCGGTTTTTCTGTTGAGATACAGAAATGGTTTCAACCGACTCGGTGGTATATATATAGCGCAGTGGAGGGGAGGGAGAGAGAGAGAGAGAGAGAGAGAGAGAGAGTCACTTAAGAGTGTACTGTGTGTTCGTGTTCGGTTCTTACCTTGCTAGCTGTCCCAGTAGGCTCGCTTTGTTTGGACCGAACCTACCTACTACTACTACGCTGTACAACAAAACGGCACCGTTTTGAGGGTTTGGGGGATTGGGTTTGTCTTACGCGTAACTCACACGGATGAGGGATGGAATATGCTTAACGACGTCGTTGGATGGCGTTGGTTTAGGTCAACGATGGAGGAGGGCGGTCGTTTGTTGACCGTTTAGTTTAGTATATAATCCACCTACCTAATACTCTAACGAGAGTCGTGTGTTCTGGTGTGTTTGGGTCTGAAATAAATATTTCATATTAGTCTTGAAAAATTGAAGTCTTGGCGAGCGGCCCAAGTGAACCGAAGTCTTAGTGAGCGGCTTGATTAGGTTGAAGCTTGGCGAGTGGCAAGTAGTATAAAAGAGTCCGTTTTTATATCGATTTAAGACTGTAAGCTAAGATAGTTGATCCATGCGGCTTAATGTTTATATGACCTTTCCTACATTGGTTATGTTTCCTTCATGAAAGGAATTGAGATAATATTGAAACTATATAAAGATAAGACCCGTGTGCTGGTAAAGACTCAAAGTTGTATTGAGAATCAAAGATCTGAAGACGTACAAAAGAATTGAAAGACGATTACTGTGCAATATATAAGGAGAGCGAGAGCAATAAATTAAAGGTCCATGATCAAATACAAAGCTTTGCTATACGCAAACACCAATACACCTCGTCAAGAGATTTATTCTGCAACTAAACGATCAAAGTGCTTGTCACCAATTGAATGAGAGTATCGAGATCAAAGGAAGCAACACAACTGAAAGATTGAAGGGCTTGTCACATATCGAATGAGAGTTCGGATATCCAAGGAAGCAGTGTTCTCAATACATCGTCAAAGAAGTTGCTCTGATTTGCACTCGTAAAGGGTAGTGTGAGGTATCGATTTCTGTGGCTTTGCTAGAGACGCGAAAACCCAAAGTCTTAGATCATTAGGCAAGAAGGACCCATTTAGGCGAGGTTGGTGCTCTCCTTGTCTTAATCACTTAAATTAAGAAGTTAGGCAGCTTACATTTCACATTTCGTCATGAGACGGTGGTACGCCAGCACACGAAGCACTGCAGGATAAGCCGACATCTGTGGTTATACTATTCGAAATCAGCAAAAGAGACAGTTTGCAAGAGACTCTACACGCTCCTCGCCAAAGAGATTTTGGAGTCAAACATTTTGGTACGCCCAGTGGGACAATCTTTTTGTGTCTCTAAGAGACAATAGGGGATCCTTAAAAAAGAGAATACCCTTAGTGTCGTAAACATCCATAACTGGTATACAGTGAACACATTTCTACTAGGTGTCGCTCATTAAGTAATCAAGCGGTTGAAATTATCTTCGATAACGAATACTACTCAACTATGTCGTTTAAATCTTTGAGCGAAGCGGAGATCATGGAGCTCACGTTTCAAGAATATCTAGCCTACGCGGCTAGGCGAGATGAGCATCAAACTAGCTACTACATGGCTCTTGGTGAACAAATTGAACAACAAGCAGATCTCCTCACTACTCAAAGCGAGAAACTAGACTCGACGTTGGCCGAAATCCAGGCTCTAAGAGTAGAACTCCACATGGATCAGGAGGAGAGAGAGGAAATTGGAGCCCAAGTAGCAAGCCTCGCGGAAGGTCAGGACAAATTGCGGATTGACATCAGGAAAACCTTGGAAACAAGTTTGGCTGAATACTACCGACAAGCGGTGACACTGTCTGAAAGAACAGATAGGGACATAATGTCTCTAACAAGATTCGTCTCTGACCTGACTAGGAGGACCAGACAAGCAGAGTCTTTCCCGCCAGCATGGGAACAAAGGTTAAATGGGTTTATAAATGATTGTGACATACATCTCGCCAAGATGTATGAATCATACGAAACTCCATTCCCTCCCATGCAGAAAGACGATCCAGATGCTTAGAAATTTCCAAGATACTACCAACATCAGACCTTCCATAATTTCTTTGGCGACGATGATTCTAATGCGGCGACTCACTTAGTGTACTTTACTCTCCAATTGAGGTAGTTCGCCGATTATGAGGGACTCAAGTTAAGAGTCTTTGGATCATCTTTGTCAGGATCAGCCCTCGTTTGTTATACGAGATTGGAAAAGGGTTCGATCAACTAGTGGAAGGACATGGAGGCCTTGTTTATATATCACTTCGGAACGGTAAGACTTGAAACCAGTGTTGGAAAGTTGGCTTCCTTGAGTCAATCGGTACCAGAAAGTCCAGTTTCCTTTCTGCACCGTTTTCGGTCAAAATATAATCTATGCAAGACTCTATTAGGCAAAGAAGAGGTAGTAAAAATGGCCAAGAATGGCTTGGAGGATACGTACCACCAGCTATTCCTAAATAGAAAATACTTCTCATTGAACGAGCTTATTACAGCTATAACTAAAGCTTAGAGTACCATGCAAGAACGAGACAACAGAAAGAATACGTCCAAGAGAACGTATACTGCTAGGTCTAATGACATACCAAAGCCAAAAATTGTGGCTTATATAGAAGAAATAGAAAATAACCAGGATTCAGACTCTGACGGAGACCAAGTAGGGGCAGTTGATTTATCAACGAACAAGGTTTTGAAACCCAGCAAGCTTCAGAAGAGTAAGGGACTAATTAAGCTTTCAACAGTGGCTTTTACTAAGCTAGAGTTTGAAACGTATACATAAGATGCCAATAGGGCTCATGAAATCCTGGATGAGCTTTATAATATGTGAGCTGTCAAAACAGACTTCGGACCTCTCCCCACAGCCGAGCAGTTAAAAGGAAAAAAGTATTGCAAGTTCCATGGAGCATGGAATCAAGTCACGAAGGAGTGCATCAAGCTAAAAGATCAGATCTAGAAGTGGATCAATGAAGGTAAGCTGGAGTTGGAGGGAACATCCAAGACAGCAGCATTAGTAGACTCTCAACCTTTCCTAACACCTTAAGTTAATATGATCAATATTGGTTGGTCGTCAGCCGTTAGCCATGCAGAAGGAACTGAGGAAGAAGATTCATTGGTCCTTCCACGTTATACCTTTCCACAGGATAAGGTGGAAGAGATTTTGGATGGGCTGCAAGAAATGAGGCTTATCGTTTATTATCCAATATTTAAGCTGAAACACCTAAGGTATGAACGACTGGGCCAACATTTATGTAGATTCCACAACAAGTTTGGTCACCGAACAACAACGTGTTCAACCTTGAAAGATAAAATTCAGGGTCTGATCAACTAGAAAGTGGTTATAGTTAACCAGGAAGGAATGGTAGAATGACATTCTCAAACACCATCGCCTTCCCCAGAAACATCTTTTTCTCGCAATGCATCTGAGCCCACACAAAGAAGAAAAAGATCAAGGCGAAGACCTAAATGCAATATTGCGTTTGTCTGACCTAGGCAATCTGAGATCACATATGATGCATCTAGGCGAGAAGAGATACTTGAAGAGCTACTCCAGGTAGGGATAACAGTGGTTCCCGATAACTGGGGAACTCTAGACCCGAATCCTGAAGATATAAGGGGTCTACCTTACTGTCGATATCACAACAAATGGGGTCGCCATTCCACGAATGAATGCGTTAACTTGATGTATAGAATTCAGTATTGGATTGACGAGGGAGAAATACTGGTAGAAGAGCCCTCGCCAAGTCTGGCGATTGATCGGTGCATAAATATGCACCTTTATGTCATTTATTGATATTCATATACTTATTATTTTTTTATTTATTTAGAAATATTAGCTTAATTTATTGTTTTATAGGTATTTTGAGTCAATAAGGAGAAAAGTAGGAAAAAGAAGGACTTTAAGCTTAATTTGGGAAATCTATCTTTGTAGGTCATTCAACTTCGACAGAGCACTGAGAGCAGTGTAGAATGAATCAGAAAATAATCTTTATATGCATGAAAATCTAAAGATGTCTAGTTTTCATAGCGTCTTCCAGAACGTGATTATCTTAAAGGACCCAACCCCGATTTAGTTTCCTAAATCGGAATCAAACCCCTTCTGAAAATACGAACTTGCAAAAACCATAGAAATTTCGGAAAAGTTTCACTATATCGCGAAATTACCATTAACCTGCACCTGAAAACACACTTCATCCTATGCTACAAAAGCCAAACCGTGGGCACCAATCCCACCCGGATTTCTCAAAATCTTATCATCATAATATAAAGTAATGAGCAAAACTGTAATATTATAGAAATCTGGGAAAATCGTAGGAAAATATAAACATAGAGTATTCAGAGCGACCTCTAGTATATATACATAAATACACAACAGTAGACCAAACAAGAAACCTACTGGAAAGGAAAAGTAGCTCGAATACTAAGCCTCCAACTGCGACGTGCGACACCAGAATCCGAACTGCAAACTGGGTATAGAAAACAAAGAGCCCAGGGAAATAAATATAAACCGTTAGAGTGAGTGGACGAAAATAAATGTCTTTCGCCGAATAATATATGTTATAAAAACATATGCGAGTCTAATGAATGAAAATGATATAGTACACGTGGGAGACTCTAACTCCCCACGCGTACAGAGCATGCATCGTAAATTCCCGCGGGGTCACTCATGGACACAACCGCGCTAGTACAGTCCAAATCACGGGATCCCAGACCCACACGTGATTCAAGCCAGAAAGGCCTCAGGTCAGAGGTCTGCCACCCCCCCCCTCCGGTAAAGGCCTCGGGTCAGGGGTCACAACCTCCCCTGGTAAACATCCTCGGGAATCAGCCGGGATACAAGTGTATCGATACAACCACATATACTAAGGTTGTACTCTGTGTAAACCAAATCATAAATAGTTTCATGCAAATGTATAAAGCATAATGTGAATGCATATTCGTAATACGTAATTATATAAGCATATTCGTCGATGTATATTAGTAAATGAATAATCGTAAACACATGCTCGAATAACTCATAATCGTATTTGCATGCTCATGCTCATAAAACGTAATATAAAGACTCGCGACCAATTAGTGAAAAGAAAAGTCCACTCACAGACAAGCACAGCGCACAAATGCGCTAATCTCGAGATCCGGCGGAAGATCCCTCGCCCAACGTACGATCTCGATCCCCTGAATAATCACAAAATATCACTGATTAAAATCACAATTCAATACTTTGAACCACACCTCGGAAACCAACCATTTCCGGAAACATATAACTCGAATAACAGAAAACTCATCGAAAACCCCAAACACTCCACATAAACCTTCGACTTAAAATTCGGCATCCAAATCAACTCGAAAATCTCAAGGCGATGATCGGGGTGCGATTACGAGTAAAACGACATAAAACTTGTCAAAATCCAAAAAGTCAACCCTTTGCCGGAGCGCTGCCGTTGACCGTCGCCGTCGCCGGTGGCGCGGCATCAACAGTGGTGGATTCCGGCCAATTTTTTCAGATCACAAGTACTCCTCAAGCCCAACAACTTTCCCTTCTATACCAAGCTCCAATTCCAAGCCCACCGGCCGGAATCAAGCCCGAAACCTCACAGAATCCATTGATTCCGGCGAGCTTCAAACCTCAACCAAACCCAAAATTTTTTCACCCAAAAGCATCACAAGGATGAGGGGAACCTTTCCCCCCACCACCCCGGCCCCAAAAGTCGTCGGAGCGCCGCCCCCGACGACGGCGAAAACCCACGGCATACCCGAGCTCGAACTCCTCCCACATCTCATCAAATCACACCAAACCAAGTTCTAAACCATAGGAAATCAAGAGAGGAAGCCAGCCATACCAAAATCAAGGCTGGAGGTGGCCGGAAACAGAAATTTCACGGCGAGTCAAACGATGGTGTGAAATGGACTCGGTCAACGGTCAATCAACGATCAAACGTCAGTCAAACTTCCCAAAACAGTGATTTTTGACAATTTTACGACTATTTCGATATTTATACTCGCGGCTCGATACGATCGACGGTTCAAATCGAATCACATCCACGTTTCGGATAACTCAAACTTAATCGGATAAACACGACTAAATCACGTGACTTCAAATATTCATAACATATTCCTCGGTTATCGAAACAATTATCCAAAACCGCCTACGAGTTCAAAATCACGCATACTACAATTCTCATGAAGAGACTTATCTCAAATTCTCGCCCAATAATTAAGTCGTGAACCAAACCGCCAATTCGATTAATTACGATAAATCTCGATTACTCGCAAAACTCGCGGATTAAGCTGATTACTATTCCAATTTTGGTTTGGGTCATCACATTATCATGTTTATAGAGAAATTTATGGTCATTTTAGTACACAGATGTCAGTTTGCTCGGAAATCTGACTTTGATGAGAAAGTTGTGTTTGGAGGCTCAAATCACACCATGAAGCCCAATGACGAATTTGTGCTTTAAAATATAATTAATTACTTATGTGGCTTATGGAAAAGAAGTCAAGAGCTAAAAGAATTAAAAAGGTTTGACTTGTCAAATAAGAGAGCCCAAAACCTATGTGAATAAGGAGATGTTTAATCAAGACTATAAATACTCTTTTTAGAGTTTTTGTTAAGGGGAATCAGCTTTGGAGAGAAGAATAATTTGAGAGGAAAGCAAGAAGCCATGGGGAGGAGTTCCAAACGATGACTTCGACGACGCCAGATTCTTTTATTCTCTATCTTTTATTGCTTTATTTTTCTTATGAATTCTTGTAGTTTAGCTTCCTTGTATATGAGGTGTTAATTACTTTAGTTAATGGGCTGTTTTGAAGCCCCGTAGATGAAGTTTAGATAATATATACACTTTGACCTAATTTTGTTATGTTCTTGGATGAGGTTTCTTTGTTGATTTTACATTGATGATTTATATCTTGTATGCTTTGAGTGCACGCTTAGTATGCATGTTTAGGGATTTATATCTATGAGAATTTGATGCATCTTGATTGTCTTTGATCTTCCTCAATTTCTCTTTGGTAGAAACCAAGCTTTTTGGTTATAAGAAACTCTAAGTCTAGCAAGGCACGCCTTTAGTGTACTTGTGAAGCTTTGTAGATTCTCACACCTTTTCTAGATTATAATGCTTCTCTCTTAGTGAATCTGAGTCCATGACTTTTGGGTTCTTTGAGAGATAATCACCAGTGATAAGCGAATCTTCATCGGTGTAATCATAAGGATTAGGTAATAAGTTGTATTCTAAGCATAGTTGAATCTTCCTGGGAACTTTCATCCATTGACATAACATTGTTAGGTTGAGCATATATTGTCTAGATGGAGTGACGATGGTGGAGAACATTCCTCTTAACTCTTTTGTTTATCGATTTTCTGCATTCCTCTGTTTTGTTTATTTTTGTTAGCATAGCAAATTAACTCCGAATATATTGAAATTTTATGTGGTAGTCCGCCACTGTGTCTAGTTTATTTTATTAAATTTTCGTGTCATTTGAGTCTATCTAGAGTAGGTTAATAGTGGCATTAGTGTATTATAGTCGAGTCTGTCAGCATTTTAGTTTCGTGTTAGGATTTAGTTTCATCAATTCTTCATGTTTGATAACCCCTATTTATCATACTACATTGATATATCCAAGTTGAGAATATGGTATTTTTGCATAGGTATTTACCCGCCTATCAACGACCGAAGAAACATTGATGGTTGTGATGTTTGAGTTGACTAGGGCTAACCCAAGTAAGAGAAAGTAGACCATCGATACCCATACCACTGATGAGAGTCCACTGAAGAAACAACCGACGAGATCGGCTAAAGGGAAAAAGAAAGTGGATCCAAAAGCAGAGTCGCCAGTGGCTCTTTATGCTCATTGTAAGTTCAAGTGCGGGCTGAAGATTTCCTATGAGGAATTGGCAGAAGCGGCCAAGGTCTTCCAAGAACTATTTGCAAATCCAGAATATCATCAATCGCATAGCCCGAGAGAGTATAACCCAAGACAGTCCCCAACATTCAAGGGTGCGCGAGTAACAGAGAAGGTCAGTGAAGCAAAGAAGTCCAAATCAGAGATAGCTGACACGCTCACTAAGCCATACGTTCCACTAGCTTCAAGAAACATCACTAAAGAGAACGTATGGTATGTTAAGGGGACAGGGAAGACCATTGAAGTAACCCCAAGCATGAGACTTAACCTCCAACGACGATTTGGAGAAGCTAAGAGGGCATTGGAAAGCTTATGAGATGAGCATTCTCAAAGAAGAAGAACTAGTCTATTCCCCAGAAAAGCTGCAAAGACGATTGAATGCACTTACAGTAAACCATTTGGTGGTTTTCGAGAAGAAGTCTCGCGAGCCTAAAGTGCGAGCATAGCGACCAAATGTCTTTGATCGTAACCCAGAATTATGGGCCAGAGACAAGACACCAGAACCTATATCTGAGGTTTATCATGATGTCCGAGAGCTTAAATCAGCAAAGCAACGTCTAAGGTTCAACGACGAGGCGATGCAAGCAGTGGGGCTGAATAGTTAACAGAAGAAAATGGAACATGACAAGGGATATGCCACCATAAGCAAGACTAAAGACCTACAATAGAGACCGAAGCCTTTGATTGCAGATGAAAAGAAGAAGGTCAGTCTGGACAAAGCTTTTCCCCCACTTCAGAAAAAAAGTTCTGGAGTATTTATGCTAACAACCATAGAACCTATACCTGAGGTTCAGATGCAGCAGGTCGCTTCCCTAGAGGTCACTGCGAACATGGATCTCGAAGAAGGGAAGCCCGAAGAGGACGTCAACGAAGATGACGAAGAGCTACTGGACTATGGTGAAGATGAAGTAGATGATATAGAAGTAGCAGAATACGCGGATGAAGTAGACACTAATATACACATGGTGTTTATCTTATCCTCCAAGTACGTAATACCTTCCCAAAAGATAGCAGTGGTTGAACCAGTCTTGAGGAGAGATGTTAATAATTTGGCAGCACCAGAGGATGAAACAATACTGACAGAACAACCAACGCTCGCCAAACAATTAGAGATTCACTCACCACTACCAAAGGGACACATGATGTTCGCGAAGCCCACCCTGAATATGGCCATGCACATGCAGTCACTGTATGTGATAGGGATGATCCAGAGAATTCAAATTAACAAGCTTTTATTGGATTTTGGGGCCGCAGTGAACATCATCACCGTCAAAGCAATGACATTACTAGGCGTTCCCAAGTCTGCTATCCAAGAAACAACCCTTAACGTCAGAAACTTTTAGGGTAGCATATCTAAGACTTTGTGAATCGTCTTTCTACAGGTGCACATAGGACCAGCCATGGGACATACATATTCTTTGTAACAGAATGTACAGCTCCATACAGCACAATTCTTGGGCGTGACTGGATCCACAGGAGCTATTGTGTGTCTTCGTTCCTTCACCAGTAGATGTTACTATGGAACATGGAGTCTAGCGAGGCAAAAATTGTTGATACAGATCCTCGTCCATACTCCGTGTCTGCCAATTCTTTAGAGGCCAATTATTACAACTGTAAAGGTCACTGGAAGTATGTGGCGTCGATAACAAGTGCCGCCCAATTAGTGTAACGGCCTCTGAACTAGCTCAATGAAGTATTATCCAAGTAGACCACGATAGTGGTAGACCCTACACCATTGAGCTAGCATCCAAACCATCTCAATGATTGGGTCTCTATCAAGTATAGAGGCCGAGGATTGCTACTCTTTGCACGAATGCTTCCATAATTTCTTAATGGAGATTCAAGTCTACGAGAGGGTTCCAATGATTGCAGCATTGGAATATGTGGATGAAGATGTATTGAATGAATCAGACGAGGAGGAAGAGATCAGATTAGTCAAAGATCCCATTGAAAAGGTAAATCTTGGGAGTTCAGAAGAGCCAATATATGTGACTATTATTACCTTTCTAGAGCCTGAGGAACGATTGAGGCTTATCGAATTGCTACAGGAGTACGCTGATTATTTTGCAGAAAAATACGACAACATGCCAAGACTGTCGCTAGAATTGGTTTGTCATAGCTTACCTATCATGGAAGGAAAGAAGCTAGTGAAATAAGAGATGCGTCAAATGAATACAGAAACAACAATTCTAGTCAAGGAAGAAGTTGAAAAAATGCTCAAGTCAGAGATCATACGAGTGGCCAAATATAACGAGTGGCTATCAAACATAGTCCCAGTCAGGAAGAGGAATGGCAAGATGCGAGTATGTGTTAACTACAGAGACTTGAATTATGCAACCCCAAAGTATGCATACCCAATGCCAGTAGCAGATTTGTTGGTAGATTCAGTGGCTCGTCATGAAATGCTATCCTTTATGGACAGGACGGCTGGCTATAATCAGATACTAGTGGCAGAAACAGACAGACATAAGACCTCGTTTCGGTGCCCAGGTTTTGCGGGAGTATTTGAGTACGTGGACATGCCGTTTTGACTCAAGAATGCAAGGGCAACATACCAGTGAGCAATGAACTTGATCTTCCATGACCTCATTGGAAAGTCCATGGAAGTATATATCGATGATGTGGTAGTTAAAACGAAATGCATAATTGATCACATTAAAGACTTGAGGCAAGTATTTATCCGTATGAGACAACATCAGTTGAAGATGAATCCAGCTAAATGTGTATTTGGAGTACAAGCAGGGGATTTCTGGTTCATCTACGAGGAATTGAGATACCGGATGACAAGAGAGAAGCAGTTCTCAATGCAGTGCCGCTAAAGACTAAGAAAGAACTACAACGTTTATTAGGTAAGATCAACTTCTTGAGGCGGTTTATTGCCAACGCTGCTGAAAAAACACAACTATTCTCTACTTTGCTCAAGCTTCAGAATCAGAAAGACTATGTATGGAGCCTATTCACCAAGAGGCTTTTGAAACCATCAAAGTATACTTAGCGAACCTTCCAGTCTTGGTACCACCAAGGCCAGGGATTCCTTTCAAGCTATACATATTAGCTACTGAACTTTCTATTGGGAGTCTATTAGTTCAAGACGATACGACAGGAACAGAACGTGCTATCTTTTATCTCAGCCGTACCTTGAATGACTGTGAGACAAGATACTCTCCAATGAAAAAATTGTGCTTAGCCTTGCATTTTTCAGGATGCAAGCTGAGACACTACATGTTATCCTTCACCACATGCATAATAGCACAAACCAATTTGGTGAAGTATATGCTTTCGAGACCCATATTGAGGGGAAGGATTGGAAAGTGGATTCTTGCACCATCAGAGTTCTCTTTGCAGTACGTTCCCCAGAAAGTAGTAAAAGGCCAAGCAGTGGTTGATTTTCTGGCTCATCATCCAACGGAGGATGCTCACGAGGGAACTTTTATTAGATATGGAGATTATAGATGTGCACGTATACAGAGATTCTCTATTAGTAATTAGACAACTTGAAACCAAATATAAAGCTGGACCAATTTTAGAGCCATACGCCAAACGAACTTGTGAATTACTCAAGTTATTCACCGAAGTAGAGCTGAGCCATATTCCTCGCGAGGAGAATTATGTAGCAAACGAGTTGGCATAACTAGCAACGGGGGTGAGTTTGTAAGATGGAGTACGTGAACACATATTAAAGGTTTTCATCGCTTGCCAAGAAGCAAATAACGAGTGGTACGTTGCCACACTTGACCATATTAATGTGGACTGGAGACAGTCTATTATTTCATATCTCCAGAATCCTAATGATCCGACAGACAAGAAAATTCGTTTCTCAGCTCCTAATTATGTACTCAAGGATGATGAGTTATATCGACGAGGAGAAGAAGGTCTGTTCTTTAGATGTGTGTACAGACGTGACACTAAGCGATTGATGAGGGAAGTCTATCTTGGGGCAGCAGGGGCACATCAGGCCGGTCCAAAGATGCAATGGTTGATACAATGACATGGTTATTATTGGCCAGGTATGCTCAAATATTACATCATGTTCACTAAAGGCTGTGAAGAATGTCAAAAATATGGTCCAATTAGCCACATGCCCAGAATACCATTACAACCTATAATCAAGCATTGGCCAGCTCGAGGATGGGCTTTAGACTTAATTGGGATGATTCATCCTCATTCATCAGACGGGTACAAGTACATCATAGTGGCTACTGACTTCTTCACAAAATGGGTTGAAGCGAGACCTCTCAGAGTATCATCAGCGAAGGCCATTCGCCAGTTCTTGAGAGTTTGGTATTCCTGAGAGTTTTGTTTCAGACAGAGGGGCAACATTCATGTCTGGAGAGGTCGATGAGCTCATGAAGGATTTCGGGATACATTTTCTCCATGCTTCTCCATACTATGCCCAATACAACGGTCAGGCTGAAGCAAGTAACAAAATTATCATACACATCCTCAAACGAATGCTTGCGAATAATGCCAGATCTTGTCATGAAGAGCTATTCAACATATTATGGGCTTATCGAACAAGCAAACGGACCCCCACAGGCACTACTCTTTATGCGTTAATGTTTGGCCACGATGCAGTCTTACCTTTGGAGATTAACGTACACTCTTTAAGAGTAATGGAGCAACATAATCTGATCGGTGAAGATTATGTATAGGTTATATGGCAGGAACATGAAGACTTAGATGAAAAGAGAATACAAGCTTACGACAGTCTATGTGTTGAGAAACGGAAGGTGGATCGTGCTTATGAAAAGTGTACTAGGGGAATGAGTTTTGCAGAAGGAGAATTAGTCTGGTGAGTGATATTGCCTATTGGCAAGAAGACTGAAGGTCGAGGAAAGTGGTCAGAAAAGTGGGAAGGGTCATACATTATTGATCGATTCTTAAGAAAATGAGTTGTTCGATTATGAGATCGAGATAGAACAATTCATACTAACCCTATCAATGGATGTTTTCTTAAGAAGTATGTACAGCCAGTTTGGGAATATGAAGACCCACTAATAATAGCTTAGTTCAGTTCATTCACACTCATTGGCGACTCTCACCTGATTGAACTGAAGGGGAAACATATAGGGATTATCTTGACGTAGTTAGCCTATACTTGAGGCTAAATTTTTAAATTTTTAGTATTTTGAGCCTATACTTGTGGCTAAATTTTTATCAAAGAGTTGATGCTCGCCAACCGTTGTGGCCAAGTTATGTACAAACTATGCTTGAGTTTATCAATACAAAAGACGTCTTGCATAAGGAAACTCTTTACTTTGAATATAAACAGATTACATCGAAATAAAGATTACAAAGGCTTTGCAGCCTTAAGCTCTGATACCATATGAAGACAGACTACAACAATAGAACAGAAAGAAAAGTGCAGTGTGTCTTTTCAAATCCTCAAGCAATTAATAGCCGGTCCTTGGGTACACATATCAAATATGCATACATGGAAATGGGACCTCAAGAGACAAAAGAAAGAGGATTTGAAATGCCAAGGAAGCTAGTTCAGCAGCCCAAAAGACCACTTAAAGCAAGATTGGCTTTTGTTGCCATACCCAAGGTTGAACTCCCTGTCGTTCCTCTCCAGAGTTTCCTACATGAGGATGGAAACTGAGTGACTGCTGGCGAGAAAGACAAGGTAAGGTTTCCCACGGGGTTATGGCTTCGTCACCCTGTAGATACATAGGGTGATTCAGCCAAGGCAACATCTGGACATAGATATCACTATCTAGTCCAAGTTTGGACATGGATATCATGATCTAAAGTCTATAATATGAGAGGTTTTTATCCCGAGGATTTTCCTGATAAGAAAGCCAGAGCAAACATAGACAAAGGGAGTTCATCTTGCAAAGAAGCTTGGAAGGTATAACCACAAGTAGTGATTGAGGATGCCCTTTATAAGAATAAACTACACTGAACCCTAGCGGTAAGGTTTCTTGAGATTAAATGTACCCGTTAATAGAGGACACGCGTCTACCAGAGATTACGCCACAGAGCGGTTTATCTACCCTGAGATAAAGGAGTGATAAGTGAAAGATTTTTTGGGCAGGTAAAACGTATTTTGAAGATTTGATGGGACGATGCGTTACCAAAATTCCAAGTTTGAAAATAAATACCATTTAAGTCAAAAAAAATAATGGTAGGCGAGCGGTTAGGTTCTATAACAGGCCTAATTTTGTTAGGATGATCCATAGAAGGCCTAAGTCTGAGGCCTAGCAGGATATTTAGGGCCCAAATCAAACGCAAAAATACCAAAATATGAGCGATCAAAGAAAATACTTAAGATGGTAGAATTATTTTGAAATATTACAATATAAAGAAAGGGCCTAATCCCTGAGGCCCAGCAATTATAATGAAAGGGATTTATCCCTCAAAGACATTTTTGAAAGTTCGAGGTCCCGCCAGGATTGGTTATACAAGAGTGGGGCACTCGCAGCTTCTTCTTTTGCATCATGCAGCAGTTGATGCTGGTTCTCTCCTTCGTCTAGAAGCTAGCGAACATATGCCTGATTGGAGTGAGTGTTTGTACCCAGGCGATCCACTTCAGCTTGGAGGGTAGCCAACTCAGCCTCCTTGGCTACTAGAATTTCTTGTTGTGATAAGGTTTTTTTTAGGAGTGTTTGGATTCGTTTGTTTTCCTCCTGTGTCTGGCGAGCCAATATTTCCACCGCCTCATTCTTACGGTCAACCTCAAGCTTCAGATGGTGATGGGCTTCGTATTGACCTTGGAGTTAGTGAAGTCTATCCTCAAAGTCAGATATGATCTGGAAGAATTCAGTAGGGACAGTGACCTTTATATTTCTGACTCGTTCTTGAATTTGTTTGATGCCTTGGAGGGAATCCAGGTTGGCAAAGAGAAACTTTTGAAGGATAATGGTGACAGCCGGAGGGGAGCTCATAGCACTTAACCTAGTCGAAAGCTCTTGCAAGATCAAAATTTCATCTTGGAGGGTGGGTGCTTGAGTGGAAGGCCCTGTTGATGAAGATGGAGCATCAGTTACTCCATGAAGATGGAGCATCAGTTACCCCGTTGGTTCTTCATCATTAACATTTGGCGAGCTCGAAGGCTATTCTACTGCAGCCATTGACCCAGGCTCAGGAGATTGAAAGAGATTGGACGTTTGAAGCTTTGGGAGACTGCCTCTTCCTCTGAATTAGCATGTTGTTTAGGAATGATTGTGTCGCTATTCAGAGAAGTAGGCATATGCTAGAAGGAAACGCGAGGCGTCAGGACTTAGTTGAAAAAGTTACTGTGGTTCTTCAACCGTTTGGACTTGGAGCTTTTGTGAAGGAGGAGCTTGGTCCTCTGGTCTTGGAGTGACTTCAACCAACTGTTGTGGTGCCTCAACTTGGACTTGGAGCTCTGGCGAGGGCAGAACTTGAATGTCCTGTTCTAGGATGACTTATTCAATTTGAGAAGTGTTGTCCTCACCAGAGGAGGAAGAAAGGTAGCAGGACTGAAGCTCAATCTGTAGATGCTGGAAGAGAGTTAGATGATCAACTGCTTTTTTCTTCTCGGCCTCTTCGAGCTCCCTTAGGATTATTCCATCTAGGAATTTGGTGATGAAGTCTTTGCAACATTATTTCCCGCTATTTATGATTTCGGGCCCTGTTACAATGTCCTCGCCTTTAAACATTATAATAGAATCATCAAACTTTAATATGTAGGCTTGGTTGCACCCTTTGAAAAGCCTCTCCTCTAATGAGTCAATGATGTAGTAGGCATCAATGTCAACTTTGAGAACAAAGAAATGATCATTCTAGCTCACCAGATGCACCTGAGGCTTTGTGCTCTTGTTGACGTTTTCCCATATTTGATCAAAAGACACCAGATCTTTCAAGTTTACAAATTTATCTGGGCTAAGGTACCCAACGAAGGAGTCATCAGAAGAAATCTTCAAAGGTTTGATGTTTGCCTTCAAAATCGTCTTGAGATCAAAATGGTTTTCAGTAAAGGAGCTGGCGAGGGCCTCATCCTTACAGAGCTCCTTCCATGCTAAAGAACCCTGGACAAGTTCGTCAAATTCGGACACTGTGGTCATGGCATTTGAATTTGAAAGTAGCCAATGTGCAATGGTGAAAACCAATGTGGAACATGCACTTGCCCCATATGCTTTCTTACTTTGTTGATCGAAGGAGGCAAGGAAGATATTGGTTTAGAGATTTGTCTGTCCATCCCTGCTCACGACTTCTGTCATTTCCCAGCTGGTACTTGGAGAGGCGTCCGAGGCCAATGGAAGCCCAAGGTCCCAGCAGATTTGGAACCTTGGGTTTTTGGAATTTCTCCAGAAGAAGAATCAATCCTCCTGTACTTATGAGACTGATAAAGAATAAGTGGGTCAGTCATATTCAGTAAGACAACAAGAACGCTGAACAATGGTAAAGAATTTTGATACTTACTGACTGCCCAGAAGTGTTGGATTTTTTCTTCTTTGGGGCTTGCGAGGCAATGGTCACGTCTGTTTCCAAGGCATGCTGTTGATTCGAAGAAAGAGAAAATTGGTCAAACGTGATTAGGAAATTGCTAACACATGTGGCAATGTTTAAAAACAAAGAAGTATACATATGGCCAGGGAGTTCTGATGATGTTTTTGTATAATCTTTCCATGATGGCCAAATCTTCTTTATTTGTGAATCTTTTGTCAAAACCACAGAAGATGCTGGTGAAGAGAGCAAGCGGTCCCACTCGTCGTATGTTCTCCCAAAGTTGGGAATGCTATACCAAGTACGTCTCAGAGCAAGCGGTCCCACTCGTCGTATGTTCTCCCAAAGATGTTTTTGTATAATCTTTCCATGATGGCCAAATCTTCTTTATTTGTGAATCTTTTGTCAAAACCACAGAAGATGCTGGTGAAGAGAGCAAGCGGTCCCACTCGTCGTATGTTCTCCCAAAGTTGGGAATGCTATACCAAGTACGTCTCAGTGACCGATTGAGAGATAGCAAGTGGCTTCGACAAATCAGCGATTCTCACAGTCGGAAAGCCAAAATGGACATCTTGTAGATCATGCATTGAATGATAGCTTGACCCTCACCAAAGGTTGTATCTGTTCAAAGAACAGGCGAGGGGCATAGAGGTATCTTGGGTTAACCCGAGTTTTTTTGAAAAATGATTAAAAGTATACAGCTCATACCCGGGGCTCGAAGAATCAGGAACTGGCAGGTCCTTGCATGTGTGACTCTGAAGGAAAAGGTTCCTCGTAGAGTCATTTTGCTCTGGCGAGGGCATAAATCCACTCATAAGGTTGTAGGATGGCAACGATTCAAAATTACTTCAACTGCTACGATTGGAAAGTCTTTATACGAGCAGAGGTAGTTAAAAAAGACTTGATAAGACCATATTCTGGTCCCAGAAGACGTAGTCGCCAAGGTTTGGCTCAGAAGTTTGTTCTCTTCGAATGAAGGAATTGCATAAAGGCAGAAGAACGGGAAGTACATCCGCAACCAGAACTCTACCATTCAGAGTGGTCCTGGTTGATTAAGGTCGAATCTTGAAAGAACAACTCGTCGCAAGCCATAGTAGAGGTAGGCGAGGACGAATTCAGCCAAACCCAGTTGTTCACGATTAAAGAGGCATTCGGCAAGGTTGGTCCAACATTTGTTGACCTTGGCGGAGGTATGACAGAAGATGTATTTGGATAGCCAATATTCCAGAAAGGCTATGCCTCCTTGATCAGTATCTTTCTCCTTCTTCACAAAATGATCAACCCAAGCATAGTAGGAGGAAGGTCGATCTTTAGAGGCTCGAAATGTAGTTCTGTGTGTATGATTGTGAAGCCAGGTGTTGTTCGACACATGAATTCCGAATAAGGCGTAGAGGTTAAGGATTTTAATACTTACATTGCCACATGGGAGATAGAAGCAATTGGCGACCAATCCCAGAAGCACATGGCGGTGGCGAACGGAGCTTAATTTCCACCAGCAGGAAGCGAAAAGCATAAATAAATAAGTTGGGTGATGTCGGCTGCTTCCCATCAATCGATATCTTTTCCACGACAGAGCCGGTACCAAGCGAGGTCTTCTTTGTTTGGGTGCGGCCATTTACCAATTAGACAAAGAGTGTCTTTGTTGGTCCATTCTTTGAGTTCTGCCTTTAGATTTTTCTGGAAGATTAAGGCTGAATTGCAAAGGGGGCGGCGGTGAAGAGGAAAAAGTTCTGGGTTTATTGGAGATTCCAGAAAGGGACCAAGCAGGCCAGTGCCATTGCTTGGGTCGACATTCAGATGAATAATGACCTCTGGATTTTGTCGTCTGGCGGCGGCTTTGAGGTTTTTGGTGAAGTTCTCGACGTCTTGTTCTGAGTAAGAGATGGACATGTCTTTATGAGGAGGCATGATTTTTGAGCAGAAAAGATGTTGGCGGCGAGGATGACGAGTTTAGTCTTTGGAGAGGCTGAATGATTGAGAGCAAGGCAAGCGAAAGAGTTCTGTTGGGAAGTGAAATTTGATTGATGTGGACATATGCTTTTATATTACATCATCTGAAGTGACACAACTTTTTAGAGGAGTTGTATAACGTGGCGCTTGCGTGTGATGTTACCGTTTGGAATGACAGCGCGTCATTCAGTAATATTCAAGTTATTTCGCTTGCATAAGTAATTTAAGCTCAAAACTTGAGGAGAAATGTTTGGGTCTGAATAAATATTTCATATTGGGCTTGGAAGGCTGAAGTCTTGGGGAGCGGCCCAAGTGAGCTGAAGTCTTGGCGAGCAGTCCGATTAGGTTGAAGCTTGGAAAGCAGCCAAGTAGTATAAAAGAGTCTGTTTTCATATCGGTTTAGGACTTTAAGTTAAGATAGTTGATCCATGTGGCTTAATGTTTATCTGATCTTTCCTAAATCGGTTAGGTTTCCTTCATGAAAGGAATTGGGATAACATTGAAACTATATAAAGATAAGACCCGTGTGTTGGTAAAGACTCAGAGTTGTAATGAGAATCAAAGAGCTGAAGACGTACAAGAGAATTGAAAGACGATTACTGTGCAATATATAAGGAGAGCAAGAGCAATAGAGTAAAGGCCCCCGATCAAATACAAAGCTTTGTTATACACAAACACATATCAAGTTAGAGTTCGGACATCCTAGGAAGCAGTGTTCTCAACACACCGTCAAAAAAGTTTCTCTGCTTTGCACTCGTAAAAGGTAGTGTGAGGTATCGATTTCTGTGGCTCTGTTAGAGACGCGAAAATCCAAAGTCCTAGGTCACTAGGCGAGAATGACTAATTCAGGCGAGGTTGGTGCTCTCCTCGTCTTAATCGCTTAAATAAGAAGTCAGGCAGCTTGCATTTCACATTTCGTTGTGAGACGGTAGCACGCCAACGCACGGAGCACTACAGGATAAGCCGACACCTGCGGTTATACTATCCGAAATTAGCAAAAGAGACAGTTTACAAGAAACTCTTTATGCGCTCCTCGCCAGAGAGATTTTGGAGTCAAGCATTGTGGCCAGTCAGTGATGACTGTTGTAGTCGACTGTCGTTACATTAGATATGTATTTGACTAAAAATAATTAAAAAAATAATTAAAAAAGAATTCAATATTATCTGTTCAATGACCACAATCGATCTCACTTATTATCAGAATAGTGACTCATACTTTAACATATTACATGAATAGCATCGTGTGTGGACGTACTCTATTTGAGTAGAGCGGGGTATAATGCTTTGAATAGAATAAGAGCCATTTGCACTTAATTCTCTTATCTAAATTAAGATTATGTTCGCATCTCTCTTTCTAGATAGTAGAGCATGGCATACACCATGTTAGATGAGAATTAATTAGTTTAAGTTTAGTCGTACAAAATTTGTTAAAAAAAATGGTTTGGACAATGTATCCAAAGAAATAAAGAAGCATGGTTTGGACCTTGAGTATAGATTATATTATTTTAGAGGGTAATTGAATTTGAATTAAGTGTTAGACCACTATGATGCATGCTTGCCAATTAGTCTTGGTGTCATATCTTGTATATTGATAATTGATTTGTTTAGAAGATAGCTCCAAGATTCATGATCTCTCTCTAGCTCCAAGATTCATTCTGTAGTTGATGAGTGACTTGTATGAGCTGTATGGCACATTGTTTGGAGACTAAACTATATGTCACATTATCATACCATGGGTTAAACAAGTTTCTATTTTAAACAAGTTTCTTATTTTGGGCTGGGCTGTACGAAATGACAAGAGCAAATGGGCTTCAATGTCACATAAGGCTAAAAGAAACATGCACGGTTTCTATGCATGATCGATTTGTGGCTACGCATCGAAGAGGTCGTGTGGCTCTGGCTATGTCAACCAAGGTTTATCTTGTTCTTGAATATATGAATCGTGTGCACAGCACAACTCCAACTAATTAGTCTCTCATCTCTGTCTGGTCTAAGCTTCACTGCTACAGAGAAACGAACATGTCATCGGCAGTGCTTGCAGGTTCTTCTTCATCTTCGTCTTCTTGCTCTGCCACCTTCAATAGGCACCAATGCTCCATCAAAGCTTCACATCTCACTACGCCAAAATCATTGGCACCAATACAATGCCAGGTAAATTAATCAGTATCTAGTATCTCACCAATACATTGATCATGAACGTACTCCTTGAGTTTGTGTTTGATTTTGATGTATGTATGTAGAAAACTAGCTTCCAAGGGTTGTCACTTGGAGAAGCCAAGAGGAGTGTAAATGAATTCTTCATAGCCGAGAATACTGCTACTAGTGTAAGAAGAGGATCAGGGTTACTTAGCATACAAGCAAGAACTGCTGGGGCTACCAAGACAATCGAGGTGGAAGTTGATAAGCCATTAGGCCTCGCTCTCGGTCAGAAGTCTAATGGTGTCATTACCATTACTGTAAGTCCCTTCTAATTTTCGTTACCATAAATCAGAATCAACTAGAATCGGACCAAGTGTGCACGTTAATTCATTTACTCTGTTGGCTAGTTAATTTGCATGCAAAGATTCATGCAATACCTTAGTTACTATTGAATGAAATTACACGTTTTGTAATGTATCGATGCGTTAATGCACGGTGGATCTTTCTATACGGAGATTATTATTTACAAATTAGTGATAATAGGCCGTGGACGGAGGTGGGAATGCAGCAAAGGCAGGGCTAAAGACAGGCGACCAAGTTCTCTACACTAGCAGCTTCTTCGGAGATGAATTGTGGCCGGCTGATAAACTCGGCTTCACGAAAACCGCCATCAACGCGAAGCCTGATTCTGTTTACTTTGTTGTTAGCAGGTACCTAGCTACCTCTTCTGTTAATTCAAGTCCTCATGGTTACTTTTTGTTAATTTCTTAGAAATTAATGGTTGAATAATTTGGGATGGTTATGAATGCAGAGGTGGTGCCGATGTCGATACTAAACGGCTGCCGAAGCGTCCGGCTCCTCCTCGCTTTGGCCGGAAACTATCCGAGTCTCAAAAGGCAAGCATGCATCCCAATATAGTGATTTTAATTAGTTAAATTAGCTAGCTAGCTTGTTAATTAGTTTTGGTGCACGCATGCATGTGCTTAATCATACGTTAATTAGTAACATTTACAATGATTTTCAGGCTAGAGCAACTCACATTTGCCTTGACTGTGGATTCATTTACACATTATCAAAGCCTTTTGATGAGCAGGCAAGTAACTACTTACTTAATAGTTAATACTTGCTTAATTATTGTGACAATCCAATCATACACAATTAGCTACGGTAACATAATGTGGTGATGAACTACTTGCTGCAGCCGGATTCATATGTATGCCCTCAATGTGTGGCGCCGAAGAAGAGGTTTGCGAGATACGATGTCAACACGGGGAAAGCTATCGGCGGTGGTTTGCCGCCGATCGGAGTCATTATCGGCCTCCTTGCCGGTGTTGCCGGAGTTGGAGCATTGCTTGTGTATGGTCTTCAATGACCTAGCTTCACTAACTCTCAATCATGTATAAGTTGTTGCAACAATATGTCATGAATTAAAATGCCGCACAGGTCTCCATGTGAAGCATTTCAATGATTTTTGGAAACTATAGTCTCCTATTTTCATTTCTCTATACTATATATGGAATTATGGAGTTTTATAAATTAAGCTCAAACTCTCTGGTCTCTTGGTTAGGTGATAATATTTATTCCTCTGCTTAAAGTTTCAATCTTTAAGCTTATGACTATAGTGCACAGTGCAAAAAATAAATAAGCCAAGGCTTTAGCCTTTAGGTGTTGGTATCAATGAGCTGGATCGATTTTTCTACCAAAACCAACCAAACCTTGTACTCATTTTAGTACACAACAATTTGCCAAATTGTTTGGAAAGTGGGTTTGGAAAGATCTCACAACAAGGTTTGGTTTGTTGATAACTGGCATCGGTTCATCACACATTACTCTATAGCTCATGGTATGTTCTTGGTCTTTGGTTATCAAGGAAACTCAACCTTCCATGTCTGCATATTTGGCTTCAGTTGTTGTGAGATCGAGTACCCTCCTACTACTACTCCCCATGCTTCTTCTTCTTCTTCTTCTGCCAGAGGCAAAGAAAAATGTGTAGATCAAAATGTTAAGATCAGGAAAACCAACGCTGAGAATATGAATCGCGCAACGAGAAGTGATAAGGATTTTAAGGCAATTTTTTGAGGAAAATCAGTGCTTACACTTATCCAAAAAATAAATGTGGGAGCGAGTACGAGAAGCTGGTTCATGCTACCACGATGTTCAAGCTGGAGAGTCCTTTTTTTGCTGTCATCTTGACTGGACTTAATTTCAAGGCATGCCATATGGTGAGCTAGCATATATTTACATGTTATGTATGTGTTGAAAAGCTTAGGTTAGGTTATATACATACTTGTGTTGTTAAATTTAACTATGTGCAGCGTGTTCCGCGTGTGTTTACGAAGAAATATATGAGAGGATGATCATCAAGTTCCATTAGAATTGAAGATTGTGAAGGGAAGTGTTGGGAATTTGGATACTACAAACATGGTCAAGTGTACAAAATAGGCAAGGGATGCAGTAGATTTTTTAGAGACAATGATTTGAAGGAAGGAGATGTGTGTCTTTTCGAGCTGATCAAGGAAATGAGGGATGTTTTTGTGCTCAAAGTTTCGGTGTTGCGCAATGCCGAATATGTAGACATGATCAAAGAAGAACCAGCTCATGACTATGTGGATTTGACTAGTGATGATGAAGAACATGAAAAGAATAATAATGCAGAAGTTGTTAGTACCACCAGAGCTTTGTATTGATCTCAGAAGAGAGGTGGGCAGCCTAAAATTTCCAAAGAAACCAAGAGTGCCTTGAGGAAAGCCGAAGCTTTGAGTCTTGCAAATCCTGCTTTCATGGTCATCTTGATAAACCAAGGAATCCTGAAGCTTCAGAAAGTGACTCTCCTAGCATAACTAAGAGATCTGTACTCAGTCAAAACCCTAGCTATAATATCTCACGGTTATGTAGATAGAACTTCTGTATCTTCTATAGCTTTCTTGTGTAACAGATCCTTGTATCCTGTAATCTCTATATAATACAAGTATCACAGTCTCTGAATTCAGGCTGCATAAACCCTAAATCTAATATTCTGTTTGTGCTTCTTTATGGTATCAAAGCCTAAAGTCATACGACTCACTTTCTTTTTTTCTTGTCCTCTCAAATAGCTAACGCTTCAGATCTTCACCCTGCAAACAACACCAATCAGATAATCCCTAACCCGGTCACTCCTTCCGAAACTCATTCATCCTCCTCCATCTCCAATTTTCTCTCCATCAACCTTGATCGTCACAATTATCTCTTGTGGCTTGCTCAAATCACATCTCTCTTGAAAAGTCGACATCTTCTTGGCTATGTGGATGGGACAAACACCTTCCCTCCTTGCTTCAAAGCTAATCCTCAAGGCAATCTTACCGACGAGGTCAATCCTGCTTATGATACATGGATGGTCAATGATCAGATGATCCTTGGTTGGATCAACAACTCACTCACTCTTGCTGTGCTTGCCACCGTCTCTCTCTCAACCTCATCTTGTGCTACCTGGTCCTCCTTAGCACGCCAGTTTGCCTCTCGATCTCAGAACCAAATTCTTCAACTTCGTGGTGAACTTATGCGAACCAAGTGTGGCAACTTGAGCATTTTTGACTACCTTGATAAGGTCAACTCCATTGCTGATAACCTTGCCCTTGTAGGCAGTCATGTGCCTGACATTGACTTGGTTTCTATCATCATCAATAATGTTGGTTCCGTTTTTGAAAACACTGTAAGTTCGGCTCAAGCACGAGATACTCCTATTACCAATGAGTCTCTTGAATCTTTATTGATCTCAGCTGAAAGTCGCATGCGTGATCAACAAGCCACTGCTGGTGACATTGGTTATGCTACTACTGCGCTTCAAGCCACTCACATGAGTTCCCATCGTGGCCCAGAACGAGGGCCCTCCAACTACAACACCTCTGGTTTATTTATGCCTCGCACCAATAACAACATCTTTGGTCATGGTTCATCATCAAACCGAGGCCGAGGTGGCTCCATTCTTGGTGCAGCTCCCACCTCTTTTAACAATGGAGGCTCTTCTCTCCCAACATGCCAGATTTACAACCGTCCAGGACACACTGCCATTGACTGTTACAACAGAATGAATCACGCCTATGAAGGGCGCATTCCCTCCAAGAAACTCAGTGTTATGGCAGTTTCTTCCTCTACACCACATAACAACTGGTTGCTTGACAGTGACGCTAACTCTCATGTAACATCTTATTATAAAAATTTGCAGCATCCAGAGAAGTATTCAGGGTCTGACCAAGTTGGTGGCATAGGTAACTCTCTCTCTATTACACACACTGGTTCCAACATCATCACTACACCTTCTTCTCACACCTTTACACTTCATAACATTCTTCTTTGTCTTTCTGCTACGCATAATGTCCTATTTATTTCACGTTTTACTCATGATAATAATTATTATCTCATCACCTATCCTGACTTCTTTGTTATTAAGGAAATCCAAACGAGGAGGACACTATAAATGTCCCAGTGAGAACGGCACGTACCCTCTTCGACTTCTTCACTCCAGTAGGGTTTCAGACTCCAAGTTTTTTGCTTTCTTAGGTGCCAAAGTTTCAGCTCAAGTATGGCATGCTCGCTTATGTCACTAATAGGTGCATATTTATGCAACGTTTCTATGTTTAATATTACCTTATATTTAGTATTTTTGTTATGTTTTCAGCATTTTAATAATATTTATTTGTTTTATAGGTTTATGGAGAATAATGATTAAAAGCTGAATTAATGGACTTTCCTGAGTCAACAAGGAGAAGCAATGAGCTAGCAAGGAGTTAATGGATCAAGTCTAATGAAGGAATGGATTGTCAAAACCTTAAGTCATATGGTTTCAGCCCAATTTATGTATTTAATCCAAAACAAATCATCTTTGGGGATTAAATAAAAGATGAACAAGTTCACAAGGACTAGAACACTATCACAAGAGATAAAGAGAAGGAATTTCGGTAGCCAAGGGGGAGCTCCACCATAATTTCGAAATCATCATCTATTTTCTGTAATTTTTCTTTCATCTATTTTCTCTTAGCTTCCCTGGTTAGCATGATGAGCTAAACTTTATTCGTTAGGGGTTGATCGAAGCCCTAGACATGTTTTGATCTTGAACTCCAGTGATTTACATAACTTTTTGATGAGAATTTATTCACTATTTTATCACCGTATGATTTCTTGCATATGTGTCTTTGGTTCGAAACTTAGATGTATATGTTAGGATCTATTGTCTTGAATGTATAGGTGACCATCAATCAGTGCATATTCTGTAGAGATGAACAGCTTAATATGTTGTGTGAATTCGTTCCAAGGTGATGCAAGGGCACTCATCCATAGTAGCTCTAGAAGTATTGTTGTTATCTCAAACATCTTACATATCGTAATGACTTAGTTTAAGTTGATTTTGGACCGATCAAAGAAGTACCATATCTCTTAAGTTAAGATCAAGTTAAGCTAGGGTACATCAACTGGCTTAGCATGTCAAGCACGAGGGTGTAAGGTGTATGCGACTTAATCACAGCGTATATATGGGAAACATTCATTTGAGGTTATGTGAGTTGATTAGGGTAGATTAGAATTGTCGAGAGAAGTGTCTAACGATCTCTTTACTTTGATTAAATTTTCGTTTTACTGTACTGTTTTCAGTTCATAGTTTAGTTTATATAATTTATTTTGACATTCAAAACAACTCCGATTACATTGAATTTTTGTGTGGTTGTCCGCCAAGAGTGGCTAGTTCGTCCAGTATTTATTTCATGATTTTTGGTTTAGTTTAGGTATTTTAATTAATTGTGTTTTCATCTAGTGGTCGAGTCTGTCAGGTTTCTGATATTCACGTCTTCGTTTGTGTTTAGAGTATAGAGTTTACTTTTCTCTGTGGATCGATCCCTATCTGCACTATATTGCATTAATCTTAAGTATATACTGAATAGGGTATTATTTTTGGTTGGTGTGTGACCACCGATCAGTCACACATCCTCTAGGACTCTTTCTTAAATTCTTGCAAATAAACCGTGCCTCTTGCCGGAAGTAGGTCATTTCAATTTTGTTCTTCTTGTCCTCTTGGGAAAAGTACCAAGCTCCCCTTTGTATTGTTTGAGTCAATCTCTAATAAACCCTTGGCTTTAATACATTCTGATGTGTGATCATGTTCTACTCTTTCTATTCATGGTTTCAAGTATTATATTGTGTTTGTTGATGATTATTCTCGCTATACTTGGATCTATGCTATGAAATTCAAAAGTGAAACACTACAACATTTTATCCAAATTCGTTTGTATGTTGAAAAACAGTATCCATTCAATCTTTTCAATGTGATGAGGGAAGGGAATACACTTCTAAAGCCTTTAGGACTTATCTCACTCAAATGGCATACATCAGAGGTTTTCTTGCCCTAAACATCCTGAGCAGAATGACCTTGCTGAACGAAAATACTGACACATTCTTGACACTACCCTCACCATGCTAGTACACTCTCGTACTCCCTCTACATATTGGCCTGAGGCCTGCACCACTGTTGTCTACATGATAAATCTCCTACCATCTCCTCTCCTCAATCACAACACACCTTACTTCACCTATTTCCACAAACAACCCAACAACTCCTTCCTCAGAACGTTTGGTTGTGTCTGCTACCCCTACCTTCATCCCTATAACAAACACAAGCTTCAACTTCAATTAAAAGAATGTGTTTTCCTTGGTTACTCCTTAGATCACTTGAGACACCGGTGTTTTGACCTCTCATCTCAAAGAACTTATCTTTCGCGTCATGTTGTGTTTGATGAAAGTAGGTTTCCGTTCTCCACGCATGGTGGCCTCTCCCTCCTCGTCTGGTACTGCTCTCTCTCCTCCATACTTTGTCTCCATCACTATAGGTACTTCTCTTTCTAGTCCTGCATCGATTTCTCATCTCTCACCTTTTAATCACATACACACCAATACACCTGCATCATCTATTCCTGCATCACCTATTCTCCTTAGTCCCGAAACTTTATCATTTATTGAATCTTCACCTACTGTCTCCTCACACACTACCCTAGAAAACTCCCACAATGCACTAAACACTTTAGACACCAACAACTCAATGTAACTACCGTGTAATACTTCTTCAGATGTCGTCAATGATGCAAATCAGATACATCCTCCTCATTCTACTCACACCATGCAAACATGTTTAAAAGATGGTGTTATCAAACCTAACCCCAAGTATGCTTTGAGTGTTTCACTTGTTTATGATGATACAGAACCTACCAGCTTTGTCAAAGCCTCTAAACACAAACATTGGTGTCTTGTGATGGAAGATGAACTTAATGCTTTGGAAAATAATCATACATGGGACTTAGTCCCTCATCACTCCTCAATGAATATTCTGCCAAATAAATAGATCTATAAAGTGAACCACAAAGCTGATGGTAGTGTCAAATGTTACAAAGCCAGACTTGTGGCCAATGGCTTTCATCAACAGGAAGGGGTCGATTTCTCTGAAACTTTCAGTCCAGTTGTCAAGCATTCCTCAGTCCAGTTGTTAAGAATTCCACTATACGACTTATCTTGGCACTGGCTATCCCAAATGGATGGCATGTATGTCAACTTGACGTTCATAATGCCTTTCTTCATGGCAGTATCACTGAAGAAGTCTACATGAAGCAACCAACTAGTTTTGAACATCCTGAATACCCTCATAATGTGTGTAAACTCAAACGCTCTCTTTATGGCATCAAGCAAGTTAGCTCCACGAGCATGGTTTCGAAGTTTTGCTGACTTTCTTGAAAGCATTGGCTTTGTCGAGTCTCTTTCGGATACTCCATGTTTACTTATGCAACTGGTGGTGTGTTCATTATTCTCCTTATTTATGTGGATGACATTCTTCTCACTGGGAACATCACAACTCATCTTCATCAACTTATCTCCAAGCTTGGGACTGAATTCTCTATGAAGGACCTTGGTCGTCTTCATTATTTCCTTGGCATGGAAGCAAGTTATAATGGCACTACACTATATCTCACGTAAAAGAAGTACATTCTTGATCTTCTACGCAAAAAAAACATGCATGAGTCCAAACCTTGCACTACACCCCTCTAGTCAGAAGATGAGTCTTCACTCTGGCACCAAACTCTCAGATCCTACTGAGTTTCACAGTGTAGTTGGAGCACTTCAGTATCTCACACTCACTCGACCTAATATTTCCTACTCTGTGAATCAGATTTGCAAATTCATGCAGAGTCCCTCTACTACTCTTTGGATTGTTGTCAAACGCATCCTGCGTTATCTCAAGTTCACCATCGATCATGGCCTTCAATATACACCTGGTTCCTTATTTCTTAGTGCATACTCAGACGCTGATTACGCAGGAGATCCTGATATTCGATATTCCACTGGTGGCTATTGTGTTTATCTTGGTAATAATCTCATCTCATAGAGCTCCAAAACTCATCGCACTGTTTCTAGATCAAGTATATAAGTGGAGTACAGACAGCTTGCCTTCACAGCTATTGAACTTTCCTGGCTTCGCAATATATTTTGTGACTTGCATATCTTCTTGTCTTGTCCACGCATTTGGTGCGATAATCTCAGTGCTATAGCTATTGCATCAAATCTTGTATTCCATGCACACACTAAACACATTGAAGTGGATTATCACTATGTGAGGCAGAAGGTTGTTACCAAAGAACTTGATGTGCACTTCATCTCCGCTACGCACCAAGTTGCTAACATTTTCACCAAAGGTTTGGATGCTACTTGTTTCCATTTTCTTGTGTCCAAACTTCTGGTGCTTCCTTTCCTCATCAGTTTGCGGGGGAATGATAAACCAAGGAATCTTGAAGCTTCAGAAAGTGCCTCTCCTAGTATAACTAGGAGATTTGTACTCAGTCAAAACCCTTGCTAGAATATCTCACGGTTATGTAGATAGAACTTATGTATCTTCTATAGCTATCTTGTGTAACATATCCTTATCTTGTATCCTGTAATCTCTATATAATACAAGTATCACAACCTCTGAATTCAGGCTGCATAAACCCTAAATCTATTCTTCTGTTTATGCTTCTTTACATATTGCGATTCTGTCACATTCAGAACTGCTATGTGGTAATGATTTTTCCTTAAGTGTAATTTCTAGTCTTAAAACTTAAACGTATGTGTGATAATGTGTACTGCTTTGTTTCAGTAGTGCTTGCAAAATTTGCGGAGGATCATATGCGTAGAGGCGACCAATTCATCAAACTTGAGGTTGAAAATGAGACTTCTATATGCGTAGAGGTGACCAATTCATCAAACTTGAGGTTAAAAATGAGGCTTCTTCTTCTTCTTCTTCTTCTTCTTCTTCTTCTTGTGTGATGGAGCTGATCAAGAAGACTGAAGAGGATGTTGTGTTCAAAGCTTCAATCTTTCAAGCAAGAGACTACAAAGAATGAAAAGCAATGTACAATCTAAGCTACCTGCAGCTGCCCTAGCTTCTTTTCAATAACTCGTTTAGCGATCAAGAATGTGAAGGGAGTGATTCTATAATGTGCGGAACACAAGTGTACAAGAGAGTAATCTACGGTCTAAGTTTTCTCATACTACAGCCTAAGCAAGTATTCCACAGACTATACGTGCACTTATTTACTAATTTGTAAACACTCGCGCTTAATTAGTTTATGACCAAGTATATTAATTAATAAGGGTATGGCTTGGGAGAACGTGGTTCTATGTTTCAAGTCGAAATTGTGTGAGTAAAAGGATATCGCAACCTTTTTATTCTAGAGCTTTGATAGGTAATATATATAGGTTTGGAAAATTGCATCAAACAGTACATTTATTTTTGCTCATTTTAAGTTTTCATATCTAAGCTTTGATAGTAGGTATAATTTTTCGGTTAATGTCAAAAGTTGGGGTATAGTTATGATATTTTGTAAAATTCAGATATGAAAATTTAGAATGAATGAAAATTGAGATACTGTTTGTTGAATTTTTCCAATTGGTTTTTTTATTACTTGTGTACAATACTAAAGCTCAAATCCATGTCAAGTGTCATTCTTGGTTAGAAAGAGATTGACTTTGTAAATTGCAACTGAAGAATAGTATAGACTGTAGAGAGCCACGACCAAAGTCTCTATCTTTTCTGAGTTTTATCATAAAAAAGAAGAAGAGAGAGAGAGCCTTTTTCCTTGATACTTTGGAGTTATAGTCTCTTCAGTTATAGAAGCTAGATCAAACTATTGTTAGGTGGTGACTATATTTATTCCTCTGTTCAAAGTTTCGAACTTTTATTAAGCTCTTGACTCGTCACTTCTCACCTTAAAGAAGCCAAAGCTTTTAAGTGTACGTTGGAAATAAATGATACTAGCTTTTCCTACCAAAACATACCATATCAATGAGCTAGCTAGCTAGCTTTTAGTGCTTTGGTTGAATTGTGTTCCTCCTCCATCAAGGCCTCCCATGGTGGCGAAGAAAATGAAGTCCCGGCGGCTGTCGAACAGTCCGGTGAAGTTCTTCAAAGTTGTTCTTCCCTCTGACATTGAAATCAGAAACTGGTAAGGGGTTATGAACAATGCTGCTCTATTTCACAAAAAGAAACAATCTTGACTTGAGTTATTTAAGTTCAGAGTTCAGATGTGAAGTAATCCACTAGAATTTTAGATCTCTCTTAACCATAATGCATGTCTAAGAAAACAAGAGCAGAACTTTGAGTTATGATTTATGAATGATGTTCAAGTAGAGTGGTAATCTTTGCTTCGTTTGCAGAACTTTGAGTTATGATTTATGAATGATGTTCAAGAGCAGAACTTTGAGTTGACAAAATTGTTATTTGTGTAAACACTTTGCAGATCATTAGTTTGTTCTTCAAAGGCTTAGACTTCTTCTGCATATTAGTATCGGCTTCATGTTGTGCTTTAGTTCTAGATCTTAAGATATTTAAGTGCCATTTTGTTATGTAGTACTAGCATAGTTGACTCATTTTGGTGCCTGCAGAGTATCCCAGTGAAGTCTGCAAGAGAATTTGGGGATGACTATCTGATGTGGTCACTCTCACCGTTCCGAATGGTGATGTCTGGCAAGCGGGTTTGGAAAGATCTCACAACGAGATTTGGTTTGTTCATAACTGGCACCGATTCATCACACATTACTCTATAACTCATGGTATGTTCGTAGTCTTTGGCTATCAAGGAAACTCAACCTTCCATGTTTGCATATATGACTTAAGTTGTTGTGAGATTGAGTACCCTCCTACTATAGTAGAGGATGTTGACATTGATGATGCTCGGAGAACTACTACTTCTTCTGTCAAAGGCAAAGAAAAATGTGTAGATCATCAACAAGTTAAGAGGAAAACCAATGCGAAGAAAGTGCATCGCGCAACAGAGATTCCCACGAGAAGTAAAATAGATTGCAAGGCAATTTTTTTGAGGAAAATCAGTGATTACACCTCTCCGAAAAGAAAATCTCACGACGAGTATGAGAAGGTGATTCATACTACAACAATGTTCAAGCTGGAGGGTCTTTTTTTTGCTGTCATCTTGACTAGACTTAATTTCAAGACATACCATATGGTGAGCTAGCACATATACTGATATACTTACACGTTATGTTGTTGAAAAGCTTAGGTTAGGTTACATACTTGTGTTGTTAATTTTAATTAGCTTCACATGTGTGTGCAGCTTGTTCCAGGTGCCTTTGCACAGAAATATATGAGAGGGTGTTCAAGTTCCATTAGAATTGAAGATTCTAATGGGCAATGGTGGAATCTTGGATACTACAAACAATATAGAGTGTTCAGAATGGGCAGGGGATGTCATGGATTTTTCAAAGACAATGATTTGAAGGAAGAAGATGTGTGTCTCTTCGAGCAGAAGAAAAAGAGGGATGGTTTTGTGCTTAAAGTTTCAGTCTTGCGCAATGACGAATATGCAGTCCTTGTCCATCGGAAAAAGATAAAGACTGCTAACCGATGAGACTTTGAAGAAGAACAACAGAAGCACACAGGAAGCAAATGGTGAAGAACATGCAAATAATGCAGAAGCAGATGTTCGTATCAAACCTTTGTATTTCTCTAGGAAGGTGGAGGAGCTTGTACTTTCCAAAGAAACCGAGAAGGCCTTGAGGAATGCCGAAGCTTTGAGTGTCAAAAACCCTGCTTTCGTGGTCATCTTGCGAGCCTGTAACATGTTGAACAACTATGTGGTAATGACTTAATTTTTCCTTGTGTTTTAATTAGTCTTTTAGGAGTAAAGACATATTCAGTTAGACTTAAACGTATGTGCGAAATGTTGCTACTGCTTTTGTTTTCAGCTTGTGCCTGCAGACTTTGCGAGGGTTCATATGCTTGAAGGCGACTACTACGTCAAACTTGTGGTTGAGAATGAGGACGAGGCTTCTTCTTCTTCTTCTTCTTCTAGTAGGAAGAAGCAATGGAGTGTGCTCTGCGATGATTTGAAGCCTAGTTGCCGTACGAAGCAGATGAATGGATGGTGAGAATTTTCTGAAGAGAATGATTTGGAGGGAGGTGGGGTTTGTGTGTTGAAGCTGATCAATAAGACTAAGTTCAAAGTCTCAATATTCCGAGCAAGTGACTATGCAGAATGAAGAAGCATTGTACTCTAAAGCTACCTGCTTGCCTTCATTTCAATAATGTTGTAGGACTATCTTTGATGTTTTGTACTTTGGTAGTTTGCTTAACTGTTACATTAGTAACATGGGTTCATTTGGTGATTTGTAGAAACTCGGCTTTGGTTTATGACCAAGTTATTAACTTTTGTTTCTATCTTATTTACATCGTCTTCGGCCCAGTTTTGAGGCAGCTTACAAGACAGTTTTTGCAGCTCAAATGTTCGCTTGAGCTGTTTGGTAAATTAAATCAGCTATAAGTTATTCCAAAATTTGCACACAAAAGTTATGAGTTAATATAAAAATTGACAATATGCAACTTAGAGACAGGTTTTGCAGCTCAAATGCACCTGAGCTGCTTGGTAGCTTTTTACAAAACTTGCATACAAAAGTTATGAGCTACTATAGAAATTAGCAATATGTAATTTTCATAAGCTATAAGTCACATCCGATTATTCTCACAGCACATTATTCTCACAGTACAACTCTCCTTAAATGGGCCTAGTAACGAAATCGTTTGCGTAAATGAAACTGCAATCCATCTTATTCTAAAGATTTGATGGAAAGTATATAAGGTGTTCATTGTTGTACAATACCAAAGTTCTGAAGGCATGATAGTTGCATATTTAGGCAACGTTTATGTGCTTAACCGAACCTTATATTTAGCTCTTTTGTTATGTTTTTAAGCAATTTAACATTATTATTTGTTTTTAGGTATTTTGGAGATAAATGAAGAAAATGGATTAAATAATTTTTCCTGGCGATGAAACCTCCTCGATGAGGTTTTGTCTTGGCGAGCCTCGCTAGAGAGAAGCCCTTCTGCAAGTTGTTTTATCGAGCATGTGATAAAAGAGAAGCTGTGATATATATATACTTATATAGCCAAAGAGACGTACGTAGGGGAAAGTGGCTTTGTGTCAGGATGGCTGCATGCATGCATTCTCTTATATTTATATATGTATATCAAGTGGGTTGAAAAGAAGAGGCATGCACGTGATGCATGTTGGCCAGTGAATCAACTTTGATATATATATATGGCTATCGAAGTTCGATGGCTATCGAAGTTCGATGGGTTAGCAAGGAGAAGAAGAGAAGAAGAGAAGAGTCCTAATTTAATAATGAGATTATGAAGAGTTGGACTTGGACTTTGGGAGTCCATTTGCTTTTGGACTTTTTGCTGGCACGTGGGTTGCTAGCTAGGTTAATTAACCTAGCTAGTTTGAAACATATAAATAGCTAAGAAGAGAACGTACGCAAGGGAGGACGGACGGAGACCATTCGATAATTTTCTCTTTTCTTTTTAGACTAGAATTTTATGGCTTCCATGAGGAGCTAAACTCCATTGTTAAGGGGCTGTTTTGAAGCCCCGTTCATGATATCTAGATTGCTTATGCACTTTAATTAAATTTTGTTTTTGCTATTTGAATGAGGTTTCTTTGTTATTTATACAGTGATGATTCTTGATTATGTATGCTTTGAGTGCACGCTTAGTATGCATGTTTAGGAATCTAATTCTAAGAAAATTGATGGCTGTTGGTGATTATTACCTTCCTCAAGTTTCAATAGTAGAACTCATACATGCTTGGTATAAGAAACCCTAGGTCTAGTAAGACACGACCGTAGTGTACTTATGAAGCCTTGTAGATTCTCAAACCCTTTCTAAATCTTAATGCTTTTCTCTTAGTAAATTCGAGTCCGTGACTTCGGGTTCTTTGAGGGATAGACAATATTGATAAGCAGACCTTCAATGTTGTAAACATAAGGATTGGGTAATAGGTTGTGTTCACAACTCGGGGCCTTCCTGGGAATCTTTCATTCATAACAATTCCATTATTTAGTTAAGCATTTGTCGTCTAGATGGATTGACGGTGGTGGATAACACTTCCCTTAACCCATTTTATCATTGATTCTAGTTTTAGTCATACTCTGTTTTCTGTTTCAGTTTCATACTCTGTTTTGCATAATTTTGTTCGATAACCTATCGAACTCCGATTGCATCGAAATTTTGCATCGAAGCTCGATAGGGTGTCTTTAGTGTCCAGTGTTAATTTTGTAATTTTAGGTTGAGTCTAGCTATTTTAATTAATTACGTTAGTGTCTAGTGGTCGAGTCTGTCAGATTTCTGACTTTTGTGTTTGTTTGTAGTTTAGAATATTAAGTCTCATCTTTCCCTGTGGATTGACCCCTATACTATTGTACTGCATTGACAAGCATATTAAGTTCATTATAGGGTATTTTTGAGGGTGGTAAAACACCGATCAAGGCATACACATGTATTGGCATGTCCTTGACGATTGACAAAACACGATAAGACTCGATGTTCATTCAAACAAGAGATTGAAGATGTTGGCATCTCCAATTTTATCTCCTTGGTACATCAGGTAGTTCATTCATTGCATATCATGTTTTTCATTTAGGATATGATAGTGTGCATGTATCCCTGCTGGTCTGGTATGATTCTGTGAACATGTTCTTATCTGGGTTCGGTTACTTAAGATAATCTGATTTTAGTATGCATGTGTTTTGTAGCAGCCTAGGTTAATCTTTATGCATGTATCCTGGTTCTTGCTAGTTGACTTTAAATTTCAAATGTGTTAAGCCAACATGTGATACTTAGGATTTTGTGCTACTTTATGCATGTGCTTTACAATCTGGAAATAGGATAGCATTGGCTTTCACGTGATACTCCTTCTGCTGTTTTGCCATTTCTGGTAATAGGTTGGATACAGCATTTTCCTCCTAAAATACAACTTACCCCAAATGGAAAACTGATGTTGACTTAGCATTTTGCCTTGAAACGTGTTTCTGTTTTGTTCACTGTGTCAAAACTGTTTAGTCAAATCTGTGTTGTTTCTTGGACAACCATATGCCTCCTCTTATGATAGTTGACCACGTGATTTGGGCTATGCTTGACCCCTATGTGTTGTTTCTCACTGATATGTTTTACTGGGTATAAGGAAATACAAAAGTTGTTTTGGTTTCTTTCTTCCTTGTAATTGTGCAGTTGTCCCATCAGTTTGCAGTCCCGTTCTGTTCTGTATTAGGACAGTGCTTAGGGCAGCGTTTTGTGCTGCTGTGACACGTGCTTTTCAGTTTTCGTTGACCCTTTGCTTTGCCTTACTTGCTGCATTGTGCTGCTGTTTTGGATGGTCTATATAAGGTGTCTATATTGTACTGAAAAGCTGGTTGGTTGAGTGAGATACTTGGGTGTTTTGGTTATTCTGTTTTTGGTACTCTTTGAGAGCACATTCGTGTGTAGCTTCTCTTCTGTCTTCTCCCTCTCTTCCATGTCTTTTGGTTGCTCATAACTGTGCATAATAGACATGGTTTCTAAAACATAAAAACTGTTTTCCAAAACTCATATGCATCATTGCATTGTGCATTCCATAGAGATAAAGTGTGGAGATGCCCAACCCATGAAGTTGTTCAAGAAGGTTTTAACTTGAAGAGTAGTTAAAGATCTGTTTTGATACTTCAGTATTTCTTTCCAAGTGTAAGCACATAGATTAAAGTAGGTTAACTCTGTTTGTACTAATGGGTAGACTAGTCAGGATAGCATAAGGGTTATGTATCCCCAGAGTGCCAGAAACTTGTAATTGTGTGAGTTACCAATTAGTGGAAATGTTTGTCCCTCAAGAGTTAGGGGCACGCAGTTTTGATCCTGGTTGTAGGATTTCTGCGTCACCAAAAACATCTGGTGTCATTCTTTCCTTACTGCTTTTCTCTTTATTACTCGTATCCTGTGATCTGGGATAGCAAGATACAATATATTGCTATCCCGGAAACAGAATTAAACGAAAAAGTGATAAATGCCTATTCACCCCCTCTAGGACCTTTAAGTTCAAAATACATGTCAAAATGTCATTGTAATCAAGAAAAGAGTAATAATTAATTGAAGAATAGACCCATGACCAAAGTCTCTCTTTTTTCTCTCGCATGAAAGAGAAAGCTTCACCCTTTTTAATCTGGCACTTCGTACTATTTGAACCTCCCTGTGGCACATCTTCTATTATCATCATTCACGCAACTCACTGCAGTACTCCACGGCTTTTACACTTTATCTCTCTTTCTCTTCAGACAAAGAACCAAAGACAGAGAGTTAAACAGAGAGAGAGACTGAGATGGAGAGAAAGGAGCTTCTGGTTTGTGGTGTGGTGGGACTGTTGGGTTTACTCTCAGCTGCTTCAAGCTTTGCTGCTGAGGCAACAAGAATCAAGGTTAACAGCTCGAACTAGCTACTGGGTTTTAGTTTGTTTAGATCTTGTTTGCTCTTTTTCTTTCTCATATGGGTTTGTGTTAAAGATTGTTACTTTATGATCCGTGTACTACTAGTCTATTGTTTTGATTGCTCGGAAAAAAAAGTTATGAAATTGGGAGAGGAATTTAGTGCTTTGTTATCTTTGTTATTATGAAGCTCCAGATTAGCTGAGACTGATTGATTGATGTTGGTTTTAACTTGATATATAGAATTGAAAGTTTGGTTAGAAATGGTGCTCCTTTTTGGTTTTGGGAGTGATGAGATAGTTGGAATGTTCTTAGATTGAGTTCCAGATACTTCACTTGGGTTGCTGCTTCAACATGTTGATGTGGGTTTCTGAGTGAGGAAAGATTGGACTGATATATACTAAGCTAAAATGCAGTTCCATAGTGTAGACTTACGAATATTGTGTCGAAATAGTTGTCTTGTAGATTGGCTCATTTCATCTTAGTCTTTGTTTTTTTTCTGGAACAGACCGCTGATAGCTCAAGTTAAACTAATCATAAATTTCTCAATAGCCGTTATGTGATTTGACACTTATTTTTGGATGTGGTCTCAAATTATTGATTGGTAACACTAAACTCAACCTGCATGGTGTAAAAGGATTCTGAGATTGGTCTCTCTTTTTTTCTGTTGTAATTTCAGGGTTCTCAGGTTCAGTTTGTCTCTGCTACTCAATGTGAATATCCTCGGACTGCAGCTCTTGGTCTTGGATTTGCGGCCGCAATGGCTCTCGTAGTAGCTCAGATCATTATAAATGTTGCTTCAGGGTGCGTTTGTTGCAAGAGAATCCCACAACAATTTTCCACTTCTAGATGGACAATAGCCCTCGTGTGCTTTGTTGTTTCCTGGTAATTTGCTAATCGCCAATACCTTTGTTATTATGCAAGTTTATTTATTGCTTTGTTGTTGCCCCCATATCACTTGGTTTCGCAACATTGTCTAGTAGAGTCTGAAACGGATCAACATTGTCTATTATTGCAGGTTCTCGTTTGTCCTAGCGTTTCTTCTGCTGCTCACTGGTTCTGCACTCAATGATCGGCACGGTGTAGAAAGCATGTACTTTGGCAGCTACTACTGTTATGTTGTAAAGCCCGGAGTGTTTGCTGCAGGCGCCGTCTTATCCCTCACAAGTGTGGCCCTAGGAATTTTCTACTATGTCACGTTAAATTCCGCAAAGAGCAGTAACAACAACAATCCTTGCGGCAATTCAGGGCCGGCAATTGCTATGGGGCAACCGCAGTTTCCTCCACAGCAGAATGTTGTTACTCAAGACCCCGTTTTCGTCCATGAAGACACCTACATGAGGCGGCAGTTCACATAATCCGCGGATAAATTGTGGGTGAGCAACGTGTTTGGACATTGTTGTAGACAACAATAGGATTCTAGGAAGTGTGAAATATAATAGCTAGGTAAATTAGTGTCTTGGTTGGTTTTGCTAATGGAGTCTCTTATGGTTTGTGTATTACACATCGCTTACAGATGCAACTTGGCAAGCTAGCTGAGTTAGACGTATGTATTGTTGTAATATCACTCTCAAGTCCTTGCTCTCCAAAAGGCATTGTTATATTGGGCTTCGACTGGTTTTATCTCCTTCTATACATCTTTATAACGTTTAATATGGGCTAAACCCCCACAATTCTGTATATGGGCTTGGGCCTCTCATGACCATACATCATGGACTAATCTGCAGACACGAGACGGAAATCAATAGGCCCACTTCATATATGGGCTTAACCCCCACAATTCTTTGTATGGGCTTGGGCCACTTGTGACCATATAACAATAGTAGGCCTAACGGCAGGATTGGGTACGAGCGGGGAATGAGTTGAGAATTTGGTTGATACCGATTTCGGTTCCAAATCCAGTAGCCCATACAAGAACAATAAGTCAATAACTATCATTCCGAGTCCAGAGCCGCTTAAATGGCCGTTTTTTAAACAACAAAAAAATGAAAACCAGCTAATTGAAGAGGAAAGAGAGAAAAGTGGAGTGTGGGAATAAGGAGAAAACAGAAAAAGAAAAGGGCCTCCGGATTGGAATGGGCCTGCCTTTTGCAGATCCACATCAAAACCTTCGTGGCCCATCTCGCTTAATGGACTGGATTCAAAAGTCCAAGAGGTACCAAGCCCGGTCCACATAGGAGTACTAAACAGATCTCAACGGCTTCGTTCAAACAATGTAGCCGTTGCTGCTTTTTCCAAAATCCGAAATATTTCTTTATCAAAATCCGCAGAATCCAAAACCCTAATTATCACCACACCAATCATTCTATATAAACCAACCCCAATTTGACCCATCAATCTCACAAAAGCTCTATCTTACCTCTCTCTCTCCCTGCCTCTCTAACTCTCTCTCAACGCTCACTAAAGCCTTCACATTTCAATTTTGCCTAATTGTTGATTTATATACATAATCTGTTTCAATTTTCTGGGTTCATTGTTTTCAATTGTTCATCATATACATATCTCTATATATACATATTTGTTTTTGTGGGTTATTAACAAATGGATGCAGGAAAGTCTAACTCCAGAGGCCCACTTCAAGAACAGTTCATACAGAGAAAGAGTTCTCGTGAAAGCGTGAGTTTTGATTAAATTAGGGTTCTTTATAATCTGAATTAGGGTTTTAGGAATTGGGTTCTTAGAATCAGTGGATCTGATGCTAAATGGGATTTGAAATTTGGGGTTTCTGGGCTTTAGGGGTTGTTTGAATTTGTGGGATCTGATGCTATTTGAATTTGAATTTGAGGGTCTTTGAGTTTGTGTGATGAATTTGAAATGTTGGCTTTCAGGGGTTTAGGGTTTTGAATTATTCAATTGGGGTTGTTTGAATTTGTGGGATCTGATGCTATTTGAAATTGAATTTGAGGATCTTTTGAGTTTGTGTGATCTGATGCTATTTGAGTTTGAATTCGAGGATTTGATGCTAAATGAATTTGAATTGAGGTTCTTTGATTTTGTGTGATCTGATGCTAGTTGAGTTTGAATTTGAGGATCTCTGAGTTTTGGGGCATCTGATTTTAAATTGGGTTCTGTGGTAGCGCTAGAATTTGAGGTTATGGCTATTTTGGGTCATACTTTTACTGATGTGAACTTGCTTTGCTTGCTTTTTGGTGACTACAGTTGGACAGATTCATACCAAACAGATCAGCAATGGACATGGGCTATGCGCAATCTATGTTGACTGATAGTAGGAAAGGTAAGGAAAACCCTGCTGTCAGTTCACCATCTAGAGAGGCGTACCAGAGGAAGTTAGCCGAGGCTTTGAACATGAACCGCACTCGGATTCTTGCTTTCAAGAACAAGCCGCCTACTCCTGTTGATCTGTACCCGAAAGACTTCTTCTCATCTCAGGCGCAGGACAAACCAGTAAAGGCCAGGAGACACATTCCTCAAGTGAGTACTACTTGGATATTGAAGGAATTGTTTTGATGTGAATTGAAGTTGTCGATGTTGGTTTTGGTTATTAAGGTCTGAGTGTGATGTTGATTTTTGTGGTTTTGTGTAGACTTCGGAGAGGACACTGGATGCTCCTGACCTTGTAGATGACTACTACCTCAATTTGTTGGATTGGGGAAGTGCCAATGTGCTTGCAATCGCTTTGGCCAACACGGTTTACTTGTGGGATGCCAGCACTGGATCTACTTCGGAATTGGAGACTTTTGATGAAGAAATTGGCCCTGTCACCAGTGTCAGCTGGGCTCCTGATGGTCGCCACATCGCCATTGGACTTAACAATTCCGAAGTACAACTTTGGGACTCAACTGCAGCCAAGCAGGTCTGTAGTAGTCTTCTCTAGCCCTTTGTACTACTTGATTCATATTCTTCCATTGTGTTTTTTGTACTCGAGTTTTCTGATTATGTGGTGTTTTTGTTCAGCTGAGGACTTTGAGAGGTTGCCACAGTTCGCGAGTCGGCTCATTGGCTTGGAACAACAACATTCTTTCTACCGGAGGAATGGACGGGTGTATTGTCAACAACGATGTGAGAGTCAGATCCCACATTGTCGAGACATACAGAGGTCACGAGCAAGAGGTTTGCGGCCTGAAATGGTCGGCCTCAGGGCAGCAATTGGCAAGTGGAGGAAACGACAACCTATTGCACATATGGGACAGATCAGTCGCATCTTCACAGTCATCAACACAATGGCTTCACAGGCTTGAGGATCACACCGCAGCTGTGAAAGCCCTTGCTTGGTGTCCCTTCCAGAGCAATTTGCTTGCTTCCGGTGGAGGTGGGGGTGACCGATGCATCAAGTTCTGGAACACTCACACCGGTGCATGCTTGAACTCAGTAGACACCGGGTCTCAGGTGTGCTCTCTTCTGTGGAACAAGAATGAAAGGGAGTTGCTTAGCTCGCACGGGTTTACTCAGAACCAGCTTACTCTATGGAAGTACCCATCCATGGTCAAAATGGCTGAGCTCACTGGTCACACTTCCAGAGTTCTCTACATGGCTCAGAGCCCGGATGGTTGCACAGTGGCATCGGCGGCTGGTGATGAGACACTGAGGTTCTGGAATGTCTTTGGTGTTCCTGAGGTTGCTAAGCCAGCTCCTAAAACTCACTCCGAGCCTTTTGCTCATTTGAACCGCATTCGCTGATCAAAATCACGAGGAGTCTCAGTCATAGAAGACCTATCAGTAAAACTATGGAGCTGCATAAGGTGGAGGAGCCTTAACATTGTCTAAACTTCAGAGCAGTGTACAGTATATAACCCAAACCCTAGACAGTCTCAGTCCTCGTTCTCTTAACCTAACCCTTTAATCCTAACCAGTACAGTACCCTTTAGACAGTCACAACATAATTCCTTTGTACAAGTCCCCCCTAGTCCTCCCCATATAGAACTTGTAAATCATTTGATCCTTGATATGTAGTGCACTCGAATCTCCTCCCGTGGATGTAGGCAATTGCCGAACCACGTAAATTGCTTGAGTTCTTATTTGTGTCTTTACTTTTATAGTTTTGCTGTGTGTCTTCTATTAAACATGTGTCCATTCAAGCAATAGGAAACTAAACAGTGATGTTTTCAACAATATTAAGTCATGTTTGATGTTGGTTACATACTTGTTTGGGCAGCATTAGAGCATAAACACTTCTTTGAATGATGTTCACTATGTCTTGAGGCATTAGATTAGCATCAACTCTAACTATCCCTTCAGACATCAATATTGAGCAAGTCCAACTGGGACTGCAAAAGCTCAGGTGACATGAAATGCTTACCTTCAGCCACTCTTTTCGCTAACCGGGCAGCTAGAACATGTGCCTCGGCATCCAACAAGACGAACTTCACTACACCGGCATAACTTCCAGGTTCATAACTAGGATCAGCAAAGGGTGGCTGAAATGCTTACCTTCAGCCACTCTCGGTATCGCTTCTGCAGAGCTGAGCAGCCGAAAATCACACTGCTCCCATTGACCAAGCTGTCTCGTAAAGCATTGCGAATTGTTTCCAGCCATGGGATTCGATCCTCCTCCGAAAGAGTGGCTGAAGGTAAGCATTTCAGCCACCCTTTGCTCATCTTTTCTGAAAGATTAAATTTTTAATAGGATTATGTAAAGTTCTTAAAGATTTAAGGTACATAAGGTAGATAAAGTATGTTACCTTTGTTTGATTTTGAGTGGAAATCATCAGCATCAATGAAGCTAAAGCTTGTCTCTTTGGCCAACATCTCACCTATTGTGCTGTCCAAACATAAACAAAGATCAAAAGTGATGAAAGAGTTCATTGTGATAAGATTAGGTTGTGAAACTAGTAAACATAGATTAGAACAAAGCTTCAGATCAAAGATGATTACGATTTCCCAGCACCACTGACTCCCATGATCACAATCACCATCCCTGTTGAAAAACAAAAAACAAGGTCACAGATCCTCAACATGAAGATCTATAAAGAACTCAATGCAATTACCTTGTTGTTTTAGAGTTGAGGCTGTTTCTACCGGATTACGCGGGACGTAATCTAACAGAAGCAAATACGAATAATCTCCTCGCGTCCGAACGTTCGGGCTGTTCGGATGATCGGGTGCCTTCTCTCTCTTCGGGTGTTCGGGTATTCGGATGTTCGGCTCCCACTGTTAGAAAAATACAACGACAAACGGGCGGTCAGATGGTCGAGACAGGGGTGGCCTGCTTTCAACGCTCTGATGCCTAAGTTAGAAGATGTATTGGATATAACAGTCAAGCGAACGTGTGAGAAAGTAGGTTGGGGTATTGAATGCTAGAAATTAATTGTCATTGAATGCCCTTACCTATAGTAAATGTCTTACCTATATAGGTGGTTGAGTTTGTTGCTTGCTTGTGTTCTTCGATGTGGGATGATGCTGTTTTGCTGTCATATGGTCCAGGCATTCGGATGTGCGCTTGTCGGGCGCGTGCCCGGTCGGATGGGCTCGATCTTGCGGGTGAAGTTGTTGCTTGCTGAGTGGTCTTTCGAGCGGTAGGGTAGGTGTTGATTACCTGCTTAATTGGGTAAGTATGTTTAATTAACGAACAAATGGTGCTATACTAACAAGTTCCCCAAGTCCCCAAGTCAAAGAGATCTTTCTTGATTGGGGAGTTGAAAAAGGGTTCGTGCGATTAAACAGATACTTATCCAATTGAGCAGTGATGCGTGGTCCTGTAACCCCCAAGTCCCCCAACTCTCCGGTCAAGAAAGGACTCGCCTGACGGAGTGGGTACCTGTGCGTCCGATCGTGTACCTGTTCGGGTGTACGACTCTCAAACGAATGTTTGCTGTTTGGAGCCGTGTGCCCGGGCGTGCACCTGTGGAGCTATGTGGATGGATATGTATGTTGTGTATGTGGATGTGTGTCAGTATGTAGGAGTGAATGTGTATGTAGTACAGATATACATGTAGGGATGAGTGAATGAGTATGTGTGATCGTGCGATGCGATTGAGTGATGATTGAGTGATTGTTTTGATGTATGCGTGTATGCGGATGCATGGATGGTTCCGAGCCACTTACCCGACCCCGCGACGAATGTTGCTGTCCGGAGTCCGCCAAGGATAGGCCTATGGAACGGCCTTTCTTGAAATGCATGGATGGTTCCGAGCTGACCCCGACTCCCCAACGAATCTTACTATTTGGAGTCGTTAAGCCTCGAAACGGTCTTGCTTAGGTGCCCGAGAGGAGATCCTCACTCTCGGTGCCGACCTATCGTAGCGTCAACGGTGGGGCCCCGACCGTTACGTACATGTGTTGCAGCGCGCACGGAGGGACGGACAGCATGCCCGTGCTGCTCTTCGGTTTAGCATGCGCACTAAAGGAACTTGCCGCTATCGTGCCGCCTAATTCGGCGAATGGTAGCGTTACGCCCTCGGAAGAATTGGGGCCACTCCCGAGTCGCCCATCATTCGGCGCGCGCTCTGAAAGGTGCGTGCCGCTTTCGAGCCGCCCGAATGGTCCTGCTATTTGCGCGCTCTGGAAGGTAACGAGTGACGTTAGCTGCTTCCGTGCCGCGTAGCCTGAATGGTAGGTCACCTCTTATTGGGTGTCTAGGCGCGGACTCACAAGCGGCCGCTTGTGCTCTGGCTTCGCCAACATAGACAGGGAGACGATACCATGCGCCGTCTACGGTACATTTAGCGCGCGCACACCGAAGAGGGGACGAGGACCGTCAGCCTCCTTCGGGACGCCTAAATGGTCTTGCTATGAGCGCGTGCACGCCGAAATGAAATGGGTGACGTTAGCCTCTTTCGGAACGCCTCAATGGTCTTGCACTAACCTGGTGGGGTGGCGTTTACTTGCCCGTGAGATTGTGGAGCGCTTGATCGTGCTAGTGGTGCGGGCGATAGTCCAGATGGCGGGAGTCGTGACGTGTGTTTGCGTACCTTGGGTGGGGTGATCTGTCTGACGAGACGCTTGAGGTGACATTCTTTTTGACTTCTTTTTGGGAAATGGTGGTGTAATAAATGCTAGCCGGCGCAATAAATGACAGCGTGCCCTGTGTAATTAATGCTGGTGACGTAGTAACTGCTCGAGGTCAGGCGTCACACGCGTGGGAGCGTGGGATGCTGCATGGCTGACACGTGGCGAGTCGTGGGAGATCGTGCTAGGGTTTGAAACCGAGGTGGGAAGCCGAAGGGTGAGCGCAGTTACTTAGGCGGGTAAGTAAACCGCCTCGCTGACACGTGTCATCATCTGACGGTGGACACGCGAAAAATGAACGGCTGGCGTTCGTTCGCTTGTCCCGTGCGATCAATATAAATAGGGTTCTGTGGTGTCGTCTTCTTCCATCGTTTTCATATTTACTGAAGCTCTGCAAAAATTACCTTGCTCCCTGTTCATTGTCTTCGATCTCTGTTCGTGTTCTTTGCCGAAGTATCATCGTCAACGTACATCTTCTCAAGCTTCAATCTCATATTCTGGTGAGGTTCCGAACTGTTTCTGTTGCTTTTTTGTTCTGTTTCTTTGTTTTTCCAGTGTCCTGCTATTTCTGGTTTTTCTTGTTTCTGGGTTTTTGTCTCAAGAACAAGGCGTGTTCTTGAGGTAGGGTTGTTTTGATCTGTTTTGGGGTGAATTTCTGGGTTTTTTTCTTGTTTTTGGTAGGATTTTTTTCAAGTGATTGTGGGTTTTGCGTGCATGCGTCTAGGAGATGGAACCGATAGAAGTTTCGAGCGACATGTCGCGTGAACGGGTGTACGTACCGGGGGCGGGGGTGGTTTAGCTGTAGTCTGTGTGCGAGCGGATCGGACTCCTCGTCCGACTCCGTGATGAGTGTGACGCCCTTGCGTTATATCCCTAATGTGTCTCCTGTCGTGCAGCCGATGGAGGAAGGACGAGTGCAAATGGCTGCCGAGGTTATCGGGTTGGGAGATTCATCTGAGTCATTGGGCTCGTCGGGTGGGTCTTCCTCCTCAGGGCCATGGGGTGAGGAGCGTGCGCACGGAAAGGGTCCCTTGCCCCAACTGGCAGAGGGTGGGCGCGTGCACTGGGTGCTACCTGATGGAGTACCTGTTCAAGAGCCCGAGTGTGCGCCCTCGGTGAAGGAGATGACGCGATGGGCGTGCGACTACCACATCCCTTCATCTGTGAAGTTGAGGGTCCCGGGGAAGTCCGAGACGTTCACGCGGCCTCCGCCCGTTCATATATGCCTCAGTGAGTTCCACCTGAAGGCGGGTGTCAAGCTTCCTCTGCACCCGTTCTTCCAATATATGCTAGCGCTGTTGCGGATCACACTCGGCCAGTGTAGGCCCACGTTGACCCGCACATTGGTGGCCTTCTTCAACGTCTTCCGCCTGAGCGGCCTCGACCACCCGACACGGGCGGAGTTCCTGCACTTCTTCCGTCTCAAACACTCCTCACGCCGAAGGGACTCGGGTACCTTCACCGTGGAGCCACGGGTGAAGTGGTGGTTAGTCGACCCGCCGAGCTCATCGACCTCGTGGAGAACGACCAACTGTCTGGTCGGAGGCGACTGGGAGTTCGGTTCCTTCTCCCCGCAGTACGCGGCCAACGCCCATCGCATCGATCAAGTCCCCCAGCGTTTCTACCCTCTGAACACCAACGAGTACCCGATGACGCCTGTGGAGGAGGCCAGGGTTGCTTGCTTGAAGTACGTCTTCGACCCGGCGCCCGAGGCGAGATACTTCTGGGTGGCGTGTCACTGGAACTTGATCGAGCGCACGCGTCTCGCCCAAGCACCTGGTCTGTTCGGGCTTTGATACATGTTTTACTTTTGCATGCATACGTATTGTATATTTGATAACTTAGTTACTAACCTCTTGTTTGTTTGTCTTGTAGCCAAAATGACCAAGTCCAAGGCCACTGAGAAGGACGAGGCCCTCCAGTGCCGCATGGAGCTTTTGCTGTCAAGCGCGGAGACCGTGCGTCGGGTCATCAATAATGGGCACGGTGGGTTGGTGGTTGGTGATACCATGCATGCAAGGATCCCTGCACCAAACGTGTCTGATCACGCCCCTGCCGTGCGGTCGCCTGTCGTGATAGTCCCCCGAGTGCTGGTCCCTGGCGCTGCTGCTGAAGGGGTTGTTCGTCCGCCTCTCGGGTCGTCTGCTGCCCTGAGCCACGACCGTGCAGAGCAGGAGCGCCTCGCCCGTGAGAAGGAGCAGAAGCAGGCCGATCGCGTCCAGAGGCGTGTGGAGCAAAGGGACCGGCGGGAGGCCTCCCTGAACTCGGGCTCAAGGAACCGGGCTTCCCAGTCTAGTGGTGCATATCTCTCTGTTGGGTCGCCCGTTCCTGAAGGCGAGTCCTCCCGTCCATTGAAGCGTGCTCGGGCGAATGCTGCTGATACTGGGGCGGAGGGTGATACGGTGGGTCGTGCTGTCCAGGTCATCCGTCAAGCTCTCGGTGACGGGGTGTCTTCGCTCCAGCTGCTGCTCCAGTCGAGCTCTGGCCCTGCTCCCGACAACCTTGATCGGGTCTTCAACATGTGCACCAAGCGGTAGCACCAAATTTTTTAACTGCGCGCGCGGGAGACCTCAGGGGAGTAGACGAGGTTAAGAGCTGAAGCTCGCGAGGCTGCCGCAGCCCGTGAGAAGCTGCAGGCTGGGCTCTCCAAGGCAAACGAGCTGGCCGAACGGAAGGTCACCCGGGTGAATGAGCTGACCCAGGAGCTCCAGGAGGTTGCTGAGCGGGAGGCCGTGCTGAAGGCCGAACGCGATAGTGCTCTCACTGAGGTGGAGCGCATGCGCGCGGAGGCTGCCAACCGCGTCGCTGAGATGGAGTCTCGGTTGATGGAAGTTGAGCGGTGCGCATAGACTCTGGACCGGGTCGAGCTAACCCGTGTTGAGGCTGTTGCTGCCTTCAAGGAGTCTGATGATTTCTTGGAGTTGGTGACGTCTAAGACGGAAGAGCAGGTAACTGCCTTCCGGTTGGCTGTGGCCCCCTTCATCGACCTTGCGCGCTACCGGGCTCACCTAAGCGAGCGTGCGGGTGGAGCGGCCGGTCCTTCCACTGAGAAGCAGGAGCAATCGGAGCAGCCGGTCGAGCGGGTGGACGAGGGCGAGCAACCTCAGCAGCCGGAGGGGTCTCAGCAGGCGGAGCAGGCGAATGGGGTGGTGGAGGAGCAGGCGGATGTAGAGTAGTTTTTTTTTCTTTTCCTTGTAATCGTGTAGGATTTTGTAATTGGCCTCGTGCCCTTTTGATCAATGAAGTTCTTTTTTTCTTTTCCTTCCGTATGCGTGTACTTACCTTTGATACATATATATTTTTTTTTGCTCTCTTTTTCACCAAGTGTTACATCAGTGCGAATAATCGATCCCCAGTCCTCGAGTGTGCGGGTGGGCGGATCAAGAAGATACAAAACGTAACAAAAAAAACTTAATGAAATAAGTACATAACACAACAAAACTTAATGAAAGTACTTCCTCAAGTGTTGGATGTTCCACGGGTGTCGTAGCATTTGACCTTGCATGTCCCTAAGGTAAAAAGTGATGGGGCTAACCACCTTGTCCACGAAATACGGGCCTTCCCACGATGGACAGAGTGCCTTGACTTTCTGTTGTATTGCTTTCATGACCCAGTCCCCCTGTTGGATCGGTCGAGCCCGAATGCGCTGGTTGTATAAACGGGCGATTCTCTGCTTGTTCGCAGAGTTGTGGAGATGTGCCGTGTCCCTCCTTTCTTCCAGCAGATCGTTGTTGAGTCGTAGTCCTTCTTCGTTTGTGTTCGGATCATACCCCTCAATCCGTGGGCTCTGATGGATGATTTCTAGGGGTAGCACAGCTTCGGTTCCGAACGTCAGGCTGAACGGGGTTTCGCCTGTGGCCGTGCTGGCGGTCGTTCGGATGGACCATAGAATCTCTGGAATGATCTCGGGCCAACGCCCGTATCCCGCATCCCCGGGCTCGATGTCTTCTATTTTCTTCTTAATGCCTGCCTTGATGATTTTTTTTGCTGCTTCGACCTGTCCGTTCGTCTAAGGGTGTGCGGGTGACGAGAATACGAGCTCTGTTCCCTATCGTTTACAGAATGCTGTGAGTCGAGGATTGTTGAATTGTGGCCCGTTGTCCGTGATGATGCTGATCGGGGTTCCGTAGCGACAGAAGAGGAACCGCCAAAGGAAGCGTTCGACTTTTTCTGTCGTGATCTTTATCATCGGCTGAGCCTCGATGAACTTGGTGTGGTAGTCGATGATAACGATCAAGTACTTGTACTGCCCCTTTGACTTTGGGAGTTCCCCGATTAAGTCCAGTCCCCACTGTGCGAACGGAACTGGCGACAGGAGGATTGAGAGTGGGACGGCGGGCGCCTGGTAGTGGTGTGCGTGCAGCTGGCAATGGTGGCACTTGCTCGTTAGTATTGTTGCATCCGCGTGGATGGTGGGCCACCAGAATCCGCACAGGAGGGCCTTATGCACGATCGATCTTGCTCCCGCATGGTGGCTGCACGTGCCTGAGTGTATTTCTTGTAGAATTGTGTTGCCCTTTGTTGGAGTGACGCATTTGAGGCTCGCCCAAGTCTTTCCCCGCCGATAAAGCATGCCATCCCGTATGCTGAAGTTTGCTGCCTGTGCGACGACGGTCATGGCCTCTCGCTTGTCCTCTGGTAACTCCCCCTAGCCTTGTACGCGATGAGTATGTCCATGTAGCTCCGTTCGTGTGGTTCGATTGCCAGGATCTGCTCCTTTCCCGAAATACTTGGTCGTCGCAGTACTTCGACGATCCGATGCCCTGGTCCCAAATGAACGGGAGTCGTGGCCAGTCGGGCCAGCCTGTCGGCTTTGGCGTTGAGTCCCCGGTGTATGTGGTTGATATTGACGTAGTTGAATTTGCCGATCAGTGCTTTTGCGTGCTTGAGGTAGGCGATCATGGACTCCCCTTTTGCTTGGAATTCGCCTCGATCTGGCTCACCACCAACTGTGAGTCGCTCAATATGTTCAGGTTGGGCGCCTCCGAGTTTTTGGCCAATTGTAGTCCTGCGATGAGCGCTTCATACTTGGCTTCGTTGTTGGTTGTCTTGAATTCGAATTTGAGGGCGTACTCCACGTTTACCCCTCCTAGCCCGGTTAGGATGATCCCGGTGCCACTTGTCTTTTTTGTGCATGATCCGTCGACGTAGAGGTTCCACTCCGACAATGGTCCTCCCTTGACTTCTGGTTTGTCGGATGCCACTACCGTCGGACCGCCAGGCGCGCTGATTGGTGTTGTTTCTGCCTCCGTGTACTCGGCGATGAAGTCTGCCACTGCTTGCCTTTTTATTGTTGTTTGGGGTTTGTACTGGAGGTCGAACTCGCTGAGCTCGACCGCCCACTTCGCCAGGCGGCCACTGTGGTCGGGCGATTGCAGGATCTGGCGCAGGGGTGCGTTTGTGAGGATGTGGATGTTGTGTGCTTGGAAGTATGGCCTTAGTCTTCGAGCGACGGTGATGAGTGCGAGCACCATCTTCTCGATCGTGGGGTATCGGGTTTCAGCGTCCGTCATTCCCTTCCCTGAAAAGAAAACGAGCAGTTCTGTGTAGTCTTCCCTGCGGACGAGGGCTGAGCTGACGGCTGTGAGGGAGGTGACCAGGTAGATGTATAGTACCTCCCCTCGGACGGGTCTGGACAGGAGTGGGATCGAGGCCAAGTATTCCTTGATCTGGAGAAAAGATGCTTCACATTCGGGCGTCCACACAACCTCTCGCTTGTTTGTCGTTCGGAGGGCTTTGAAGAACGGGGCACATTTGTCCGAGTATTGAGATATGAACCTGTTTAGTGATGCGAGTTTGCCCGAGAGGCTCTGTAGGTCCGCTTTCTTGACGGGCGGCTTCATGTCGATGATCGCCATTACCTTGGCGGGTGAAGCCTCGATTCCTCTCTGGCTCACGATATGCCCCAGGAATTTGCTGTTCGTGACCCCGAATGTGCACTTGGCCGGGTTTAGCCTCATGTCGTTCCTGATGAAGACGTCGAGCACAGTCCCCAGGTTCTGGATGTGATCAGCCGCCTGAATGCTCTTTACAAGTATGTCATCCACGTAGACGTCCACGATGTTGCCTATCAAGCCGTGAAACATTGCGTTCATGAGCCTCTGGTACGTGGAGCCTGTGTTCTTTAATCTGAATGGCATGACGACGTAGCAGTAGAGGCCCTTGTCGGTGACAAAGCACGTCGCCTCCTGGTCTTCGGGGTCCATGAAGATCTGGTTGTACCCTGAGTATGCATCCATCATTGATAGAAGCTCGTGCCTGGCTGTCGCGTCTACCAACTGGTCGATTCTTGGTAGAGAAAAGCTGTCCTTGGGGCATGCATTGTTGAGGTCGCTGTAATCGATGCACATCCTCCATTTCTTGTTGTTCTTTTGCACCATCACGGCGTTGGAGATCCACTTCGGATAATCCACCTTTCGGATGAACCTGATGCCCAGCAGTCGGTCCACCTCCTCGTGCATTGCTGCGTAGTGCTCGGCCTTGTAAGCTCTTCACTTCTGTTTCACCGCCCTCGCGCTGGTGTTGACGCTCAATTTATGGGATATGATGTTCGTGCTGATCCTGGGCATGTACTTGTATGACCACGCGAACACCTCTTGCTTCCCCTTTAGTAGTGCGATCAGTCCCTCGACTATCGCGGGCGCCAGCTGTGCACCGATCTGGATCGTTCTCTTCGGATGGTCGGGGGATAGCTGAATCGTCATCAGCTCTTCGTGTTCGGGGACGGGGGATACTGCCATCAGCCCGTCGCGCGGGTCGACCAGTGTCTCTGCTTCCGATGCCAATTCCTCCAAAGTCAGAACCTCTTGCCTATTCTCGGGCTTTGCCGCCTCCTCGTAGTCGTAGCCCCGGACGTGCTCGACTCTGTGCTCTGTCGAGAACCGGCCCAGCAGCATGTGCCCTGCGATGATCAGTTTCAGCTGGCTAATTCCCGATCTTTCGAGTATGGCGTTGTATGGGGAGGGCATGTCCATGATGATGAAGTCTGTTCGGACTTCTCTGTGTGAGGAGTCGGGGGCACCGATCCCGACCCGAATGTTGTCGCCCGATTGGGTACGATGTTTCGTCGGTGAAGCTTGCGACGCACTCGTGGTCCTGCGTAATCTTATGTGCGGGTCTGCCCAGCGCCGTGTACGCGTCCAGGTAGATCACATTCACGGATGCCCCGTTGTCTACCAGCACTCTTTTCACGAGGAATCGATCTATGATCGTGTCGATCACAAACGGTATGGTGCTATTTTTTGGGCTCCTTTCCTTGTCCTCCGCCGTGAAGCTGATGGTTGGCGGCTCTCTTCTTCCTGCTTTGTTCGTTCTTCCTGCCCCGATTATCAGCACCTCCCTGCTCGGACGGTCGGGCGACGAAGTCCCCTCCTTGCGCTTTCCTCCGGATATCGTGCTGATAGTTCCCCTGGTCTCGATGTTCGCCTCCCGCGGGCGGTCTTCGGTTCTTGGGAGGGCGATCCGTCCGTCGCCCTGCATGTCCCAAAGTACCTTCTTCGGCATCACGCAGTCGTTGGTGTGGTGAGTGATGGTGTGGTGGTATTCGCACCATCTGTCTGGGGTCCGACCGATCGGGACCCTTTCCTTCGAAACGTTGTTTGGTGGTTGGATCTGGTGTCGGTGTTAGCGGAGTAGCTGCTCGTTCGACTGTCGGTTGATCGCGTAGACTTCTTGTTCGGCCGGTCAGTACTGGGGGGCCTCTCGGGGGTGGGTTCCCCGTGGTGCAGGTGCCCTCGCTCGGTCGTTTCGGGCGCCCTGGTGGCCGCGGTAGGTCGGCCTCTGGTTATTCTGCCCGTGTGTGTCTCAGTTTCGTTTGTAGCCTCCGCTTGGCTCTTCCATATCATCGGTGTTCTGTTGTGGTTGGGTGTTCGTGCTTTTTGGTTGGTCGGTGTTGGATTTGGAGGCGGTCCCGTATACTCGCGTCCCTACTAGCGCCTTCTGTACGATCAGATCCATGATCTCGTCGTAGTCGAGATGCTCCTTCCGCACTAGCTTCTCTACGAACAGTGTCGCAAGCATGTTGTCCATTAGGGCGACCTTAGCCACCTGCTTGTCGAGACTTCTGCATGTGCTCGCCAGCGCTCTCCATCGGTTGATGTAGCTGGATAGGCTCTCATCCGTCCCCTGGCGGACCTTCAGGAGGATGTCCGTGGTGTTGTACTTGCCCTGGAGCCTGTAGCGTCTCTGGAAGCTCTCCGCCAGCTCGAGGAATGAGTGGATGGAGCCTGGCGGAATCTCGTAGAACCAGCTCCTCGCCTCTTCGGACAACGTCTCCTGGAATAGGAAGCACAAAGTTGAGTCCGAATACCTGGTTCCATCCGTGGCGGATCAAAATTCATCGATGTGCGTGCGTGGGTCTCCGCTTCCGTCGAACCGAGTGACCTTCGTTTTCTTTGCGTTCAGGTCCCTGCCCATTTCCAGTATGTGCGCCGAGAACGGACTGACCCGAGGGGTGAACATCCCACCTTGCCCGGCAAGCTTGTCTTTCCGTAGGCGCGAGACTTCCTCCGCTAACTCTTCCATCCTCCGAAGAATCAAGGTGTTGTCTGTCGGGGGTGCAGATTCCTCCGCTGGTGTGGGCGTTCGGACCGTTCGGGGGTCGGCTCTGCCGAACGGGTGCTGCTCTTCGATGTTGGCGGTTTCTTGGATGGGACCCCGCTCGCGTTGTATCTGCTATTGGCTGACGAGCGCATCCAGCCGTTCTTCCAGCCTCTGTCGGACCTGGCGCTCATGGTCTCTTTCGAACGCTGCCTCTCGCAGCTCCTGGAGCAGGCAATCGACGCGTTCTTCGCCGCTCAGTCTGGGGCTGCTGTTCGTCGCCAGCTCCATCACTTGCCGCGCCCGTGCGCTGGGGGGTGTTTCCTCGACGGGTGTGTCACTGACGTTTGTCTCATGGGTATGTATGTGGGATTTTGGTTGGTGGTGTTTATACGAGATTTGCAATTTGTAAGTTTCCCACAGACGGCGCCAACTGTTTCTACCGGATTACGCGGGACGTAATCTAGCAGAAGCAAGTACGAATAATCTCCTCGCGTCCGAACGTTTGGGCTGTTCGGATGATCGGGTGTCTTCTCTCTCTTCGGGTGTTCGGGTATTCGGGTGTTCGGCTCCCACTGTTAGAAAAATACAACGACAAACGGGCGGTCAGATGGTCAAGACAGGGGTGGTCTGCCTTCAACGCTCTGATGCCTAAGTTAGAAGATGTATTGGATATAACAGTCAAGCGAACGTGTGAGAAAGTAGGTTGGGGTATTGAATGCTAGAAATTAATTGTCATGGAATGCCCTTACCTGTAGTAAATGTCTTGCCTATATAGGTGGTTGAGTTTGTTGCTTGCTTGTGTTATTCGATGTGGAATGGTGCTGTTTTGCTGTCATATGGTCCGGGCATTCGGATGTGCGCTTGTCGGGCACGTGCCCGGTCGGATGAGTTCGGTCTTGCGGGTGAAATTGTTGCTTGCTGAGTAGTCTTTCGAGCGGTCGGATAAATGTTGATTACCTGCTTAATTAAATAAATATGCTTAATTAACAAACTAATGGTGATATACTAAGTCCATAATCGTTTGCACCGATCAAAGGGACTTTGATAGAATTGAGCTGTAAATAAAGAACTTTTAGTTCTCGGTGATCATGGAGTTTGCTTTTGGAGTTAGCTGCCAACTAAGGAAAATGATTGCAACCATGTAAGACCAGATAGGAAAGGTTGACTTGTGGATGACTTTTGCACACGTGCATTAGTAATTTATTTATTTATTTTTGAAAGCAAAAATGTGTCGCTTCATTAACGGGAATGATGAACAACAGTTTATCGATATACTAAAAGAATTATAGTACTTTATAGTTTAACTTATTACGAGAAAAAAAAGTCTAGATAAAACTATAGGGTTACTCAAAAGTATCTTTCTTTTTATTTCAGAAGGCTTATTTGTTATACAAATTGAACTCAAACTCATCTTTAATCCCATCAAACAAAAGCATTGTTGGAATTTAAGAAAGTCATAACCCGAAAACCTGAGTCAAGTACAAACTGGAACCATGATGTGAATGATTTTTGCCCCATCAGGGTTTACATCTGTAAATTTAAGACAATAATCGTCCATGTTTCGGATGTGTCTCCGTGAAATTTAGATGAATTAGAGCTCATCCGAGGAAAATCACGAAGCAGGCAAGCAAAGCAAGCCTTTCGCATATTACAAATGAACACGGTAAATTGCTAAGTTGTGTTCGGTCTGCACACCACGGAGCCAGCAAGACCTATTCGCCGCCTACATAGTAAGGCATTCCCCTGGGAAGAACAAAGGAACACATCATGCGAAAGGATTTAGTTCAAGTATTCAAACAGTCTCTCGAGTTATGCAAAAGATAAGAACTACAGACATTCCTAATTCTTATAGAGCAAGCCGTTATTTACTTACCATCCACCATGTCTTGAGAAATAGTCGTTATCCAATGATATGGCAAGAGCAAGAGTTACAGCTCGCTCCGAAAGATTCAATGGACGAGCAACTTCCAACTCTTCAATCTGACACCAAAAGTGAAGCAAGAAGGTTGAGTGGAGTGTACAGAAACGAGAACCTTAAGTTGATGATATTGGGTACTCTACCTGGCTAGCAAGGCCTGTCTTGGAGCTGGGATCGGAGCTCCCAAAGCGGATCACATATTGCCCCGCATCAGTGAAAAGCTGCATGATATGAAATTATTAGCGGGTATGTCTACAGAATGAGCTGAGCTGTGCACAGACCAGAAAGTAACAATCTAGAATTAGACAATGAAACAACCTCGAAGCCAAATCCCCTCCAATCACGATCAATCTCAGCCAAAACTCCCCCATCGATGTCCTTCAAAGTAAATGTCCAATTCCAGAATCCAGGATTTTCGACGACTGCAAATTGTTCATCCCTACAAAGCATCATTTAATTTCGATACTTAGATGCAACAGAGTGTAAGCAAAGCAGTACACCAAAGAATAAACCAAAGCTTCGTCAACAATGCAAATTGAGGACTCCTGTATGGAGTAGTACCTCTCTATAATCTTTCTATACGACAACAGGAGAAATAAAGCAGTAAGAAATTACCCTAGATACAAATCATATATCCTTCTCCACAAATGCCATCGTCTGTGAACCACACCAATTTCCTAGAGAGTGACAACAATTAAACACCATCAACAATCAGTATGCTATTTGGCATCCACAACATCTCTACTACTGCGGCAACAACAATAGATCAATATGGTCATTAATCTTACCTTACCATTGATCTCAGCATAAATTGAGCTATTGATCCACCAAAAAGGCCTCCTGACCTACAGAAGTTAAAACTCGGGATCAGCCTAAAACATCAATCTATTAAAACCAGGAAGAATCTTCAAATTCTTTAATGTCAATAATATCTATAACCGAAAAGAAAATGTCAGATATTCTCACCCTAAAGAGCTCATTACCCATGCCATCAGTTATACGAGCAACAAAAGGACGCCGCTGACGAAGTAGCTACAAAACAAATGGATAAGTTTAGTCATAAGAATCCTCCAATAGATAGTATCAAGCACAGGTAGCTGTTGAAAGGAGGTGATTCTATAGGTCCAGCATGTCTTTGACAAGTGAGCTATTATAATAACATCATGCTCCAGCTAATATACAATACAAGAAAACAATATAGAGATTGGATCAGATGGTACCTGTCTAGTGAGAATATGACTCTCTTCACGAATGAAACCTACGGGCTACAAAGTAACATTGATAACAAACACAATGAATCATCAGTCCAAAACCAAAATTTTCTTGTAAAGAAACCTAAATAGGATAAAATAAATTAGAATGGTAACTTACCGCCTGTGGATAGCATACATCTACTATGCCATACCGATTTTCCTGAAAACATGTCAACTAATATCAGTACGAATGGCCAAAGAAATTGAAATTAAACTGAAAGAGCAAATGCCAAAAAAAAAAAATTATAATCCTAGAGACATCATATAGAGTTGATGAAGCATAAACATACTTATGCATCTCATTCAAAACATTATATACTCGACATCTTAAAAGCTTTTTACACAAATGAAGCATTTGACAACATAACAGACTTGTACGGATTTCTCAAAAAAAAAAACAGACTTGTAAGGAAAAAGAGTCACCTGCTCAAAGCCAAGTACGAGATTTGCCCACTCTATATCCCTAGTGATGAGCATATTTGATCTAGCAAGAAGAGGCATCACCTTCACCTAAAAAAAACACAATGCACAATCAACAACTTCCGATCACCACTCAAACCAGACACAACCAGCGAGAAAAAATTCGGATCGAATAAACTCAAACAAAAACCGACCTCTTCTGGAGACTCCGGCTTCAGATACCCCGAAATGGATTGGCTCACAGGCGGTTGCTTCTGAACCAGCCTAACATCCTCTTCCTTATTAGCATCCTTCACTCTTCGAAGACGTTCTATCTTGCTAGCTGCACGGTCAATTTCCTTATCCACCATCCATAACCGGACGAAAAATTCCCTATTCAACTCAGGAGGTTTAGTAGCCTTGTCTCCTAATCGCCGAGACAATGCTAGTCTTGACCACAAGGATGATGATGACCCACATTTCGAGTCTGCTGCCGCCGCAGCTTTGTAAAGCTTGGCTAAGCTACTCAAATTACTCCTCCAATTCATCTATAAATCTTCAATTATAATAATAATAATAATAATCCCCTGCCACACTGTCATAGATCAAAACGTGTTCTTCTCTTGATCAATCCAGAAAGTAAAAAACCATACTTTAAAATTTTACATATCTATTTGAACAATCTAAGCTTTTCAAAGGTGTATTCTTTTTGTCTTATGTCATTAGTTTATAGCTTTTTTTCAAGATTCAAGAACATAAATTTAACAAGTTTTGTTTTTTGATAGGGAAGTAAAATCGGAAAAAACAGAAATTCATTAGAACTCACCTGTTCAGTTCAGTTCAGTTCGGCTCAGGTCAGTTCAGCTGGTTGTCTTCTCCGATAAGCTCTCAGAACTTTTTGAAGTGGTGCCGTCGTCCGTGTTTGTGTTTCGTGAAACTGCGAAAGTGTGAAAGAGACAGGACTGTCGTCTTTCTCAAACAGCCCAAGATTGGGCTTCAATGTTCATACTGTAAGTTGGGCCGGCCCATTATGTGTACCAAACCTACAACACTAATTAGGCGGCCCAAGACTTTTCTGTGTTTCACAAAAATAATTAATCTCGTTGTAAGATCATTCAAATAAAAGAAAAATGTTGTCATAAGAATAGATTAGTAAGATTACGATTAAACTTCAATCAATGTATTTTCGATTCAATGAAATAATATATAGTATCATGTAAGACTTCTTTTGATCATAATAGGTGGTCAAATTTAGGTGTGGAACCTCTCACTCTAGATTAAAATCTCACCGACACTAATTAGAGAAGCTCAATTTATTTTTGATGACGAAAAAAAGTATGTGAATATACATCATCTTCTGCACTAATTAGTTCCTCATTCTAAAAAACCTTAAAGGGTGCCTCTTTTCTGATCCCCCCTACCATATATCCCAAGCTAGCTTCATTATATTCTTTTCCATAGTCTTAGTCAATGACGTCTTGTTCATAACGACTTTCTTTGTTATAGATTCATAATTCGAGAGTTCTGGACACTTCTCATTCTGCCCCTAGTCTCCAGCCTCAGACAGTTCGGTTTCTCCTCCCGCGCCACCCTCTTCTCGGTCCTCGGAGACGCTCCATGATGTGTATGATTTGAAATCCAACTTTAGCCTCTACTAAAGAAAAATAGAGGAATATATGTAGGGTTTTCTTTGAGGTACTGATCTGATCATTCTAAGATTTTGAGGTACTATTGAGCAACATTAGGCATCTGTTGGCAACGTGTCACCCTCTTATTACATACATCTTTCATCAGCTTCCTTTTTGCAGTGTCTCTCTGTGTTCATCTCAGCAGCTTGAGTAGAGAAGAAAGTAAAACTAGGGCACAATGGCTCCCCGTGGACGCAGCAGAAAGAGATCACCACCACAAAAAGGGCCGTCATTTTCATCGCCGAGCGACGATCTACTCGTCGTGATACTGAGCAAGATCACCAAAAGTGGAGGAGACAGAAAATCGTTCTCGGAGGTATGTAAGAAATGGTACAATGTGGAAGGTGAAACCCGCAGATCGCTTACCTTTGATGCAAAAAAAACTCACTACTTCAGACGATCCAAGCTTGCACAACGGTTCCCAAACTTAACCCATTTGACAATGCGTGAGGTCTCAGACACCGATTTCAAAACGATAGCCGGAACATGTACTAAGCTAGAGACCATCAAACTCTTCAACTCTGATGTGCGCTTGGGAAGAAATGGCCTAGCTGCTTTGGGACATGGGTGTCCCAACTTGTCCGGGTTGTTCTTTCCGGGTCAAAAATTGGGCACGCTGGAGTTGCTTGGCTTGTCAAGTCACTCAAGTCAGCTAGCAAAAAGTTGAGATTGTTATGTTTGGATACAAGCTTGGTCGGAGACCCTACACTTGGTATCATTGCTACTTCTTCGTGTTCGATTCGCCATTTGGCATTGCGATTATGTAGCAACATTACGGATCAAGGGTTGCATTCGTTGGCCAATGGACCGAAATCTAGAGACACAATGACAATCAAGTGCTTGTCAATAAGGGCGTGTCGTAAGATCACTGACAGTGGTTTGAGTCTTTTGCAGAACATGAGTAGCTTGGAGCATCTGCAGTTGAGTTATTATAATCATCATGCCAGAGGGATGATCACTGACATCGGAGACTGGTTCATATGTCCGGCGTGGGGGACAATACGGTGGTTGCAGTTGCAGAGAATTGTTGCAATTTGGGAATGCTTGATTTAGAGGGATGTCGAAACGTAACTGGAACTGGCATTCGTGCACTTGCAGCTCACAAGTGTTTGAAGAGGCTTGGATTACTCTGTATTAAGAATCTTGTTCTGTCTGATGTGGAGGCTGTGGCATTAAGATGTAAGACATTAGAGCCGAAAGCTGTTTTGGTAGATGAGTCTTTGATGGAGGATCCTACTTGGAGCTCGGAATTGATGCATGACAACACCCAGAAGAGTCCTCAACTTTTCCCACAGCAAGGTTCACAATATGCATATTGGGTTCGGAAGTTCTATGCCTTACAATCTTCTCTAATTGCTCTCATCAAAATGTTAAATAAGCATTAATTCAGATCACATTACTGATAGTCATTGATCTGATCAGTTATATAAGTTATATAGACAAAAGATTTTCAGACTTTTCTATCTATATTTTTATTGATTAATAGAAAAGAGCGGACCAAAGATACAAAAGCCTCTGCCTTGTATTGGAAATAAGATGTACATTCCCCTATGAATTCTGTCTATACCTTCTTCTTACTACAATTCCTGCCAACATGAGCCTTGTACTTTAAGAAATCCACTTCTCTCTTTGCTGTACATGGCTGCTTCCTCATTCAGCTTTCTTCATCTTCATCTGATTATTCAGAAACATGCTGACTTATACAGAGAGTATTGCTAGTCCGTAAACAAGAGATTCACAACAAATCCTCCGCTGCTATCTTACTTATATAACAATGTACAAAGTAATCCTATCATGAACTTCCTCACACATTCCTGTCCAATATAACCGCATTATTAGCGGTGCCTGCAGTTGCTGCTGCTGCTGCTGCTAATTTTGATGGCGGCTTATTGATTTTCTCAAGTAACCTACTGAAGACTAATTTCACAGGTATGCAAGCTACTGTTGTCGGCCCAGGTCCAGACTCTGGTTTCGACGACCTATTCCTTTGGCCATCCTGTTGTATCATTGCCTTGTTACCCCTATTCTGTTTGATGGCTAAAGATGATAACGTCCTTGTTTTCGTCTTCAGGCTAGACGATAAGCTTACTTTCTTAGACACCTTTTTCGAGAACTTTCTATCAGTGGGAAGCCGAGAGTTATGAGGAGGGTTTCTCTTGACCTGGCTCGCCTTGTGACTGGAACTCCCAACATTTAATTTCTTGAATGGTGGTCTACCTTCATCATAAAAGGGAAGGTCATCAGCAGCCTCATCACCATCCAAAGTGGAATATAAAGGATGACGTGGGACTCGGACATTTGCTGTCCTCCTTGCAGTTCTCCATGCGTGTGGAAGAGTCGTGACTCCCTCATTCTCAATAAATTCATCGCCTGAATCATCATTTGTCGAAAAAAGTATGTCCGTGGAACCATCTTCTAAGGCCTGAACCTGGATCGGGTGACCTATAATTGCCTTCCCGTTTAACTTACTCATCAGAGAAACAATAGGGACAGGAGCTTTTGGGTAACTTGCATGGACCTTCAGGTCCACATCTATCAAGTATCTTGGCCTCCTGCGATGATTATAACGATCGTCATAGACATCATCATATCGATCTCTTTTGATGTCCCAGCATTCATCCCACGCTGACCTATCCTCCCAGGTCCCATCCTCCCAATCAATCATATTCAAACCAACTCTGTTTCGACTTCTAGAAGCAGCTCTAGATAGCAAGGGGTAACCATTGTTTAGTCCATTCATCTCAGCCTGAAAATCATTAGCCTCATTAGTAATCATTAAAATAATTACTCCTAACAGAAACTGGTTCTCTTACAATCTCTGCCTCAAAGCGCATACCTTTTCTTCAGAATATGGTCCATAAGAATAACCTCTTCCATCAGTATCCATCGATCTTCTACTAAGACTGCGGGTATTCCTTTTCCCTTTCAACTGCCATTTGGACACCGATTCACTTGCAAAATAAGGATCCTGATAGAGATGAGGCATGTCACCAGAATGTACTGAATCATCTGGCTCCTCATCAACCAAGCTTCTATGATCTTGTGTTCCATATCTTCCTACTTCTGCATCTGAAGATATACATACAAACAAAACTCAGATACTGATGGATAAGAATGGCCAAAGCCATTATTAGCACTTGAAGCCAGAGCTCAGGAAACACTTGGTCACAATACTGGAGTATCCACTAACACACTTAACTAGCTGTAAGATCTACCAACCGATGATATGCATACTGATATATTAAAGACCGGAAAATGATGAGGAATCAACAGTACAAACCTAGGAAAAGCAAACTATCATCAATAAATGGTTACCCTCATCAGACAGATAAAAAAAAATCAGATAAGTAAGCAACCAAGCATAAAGTCACTCCCCTATTACTCAAGATCATGTGCCAGTAGCAATAACTTATATGATATGCTTAACAAAAAAGGGAGCGTAAAGAAAGATAAATTATTTTTTAAGTTCAGATGAATTGCAAGTTAAGAGCATAACATGCATTACAAAGAGACGGAACCTGAATGTGAAGGCATCTCTTCATCCATATCTGGTTCAGTCTCGGAGGAATCAGATCCAGAGTCAGAGCCACCAGCTTCAAAAGAATCAGACTCCTCTTCTGTAAACCCAGAATTGTTGTCATCAATCAGAGACTCGTTATGAATACGAGTGCCAATCGGTGAAGTTGATCTCTCCATATGGCCTGAAGGGGATGCTTCATACTCCAAGGAGTCACCAGAGTCAGCTGGCATATATACGCATTTACTCCTCTTTGTTTTGTAAATAGGCCACGTCTGCTCCATACCTGAAACAGAAGTAAAAGACTAGCACTGTCAGATTACAATGGCAGGTCTCTTAACCAAATATTTATCACAGTTCTTTACGCAATCTATTCCTTTGCGCACACAAAAAAAAATGATTACCGTTCAAGTGACTTGTTCCTCCGAGGGGACCACCATGAACAAATGCTCGAGCAGAGCCATCAACTGTGGGTTTCCAAAACCCGTTTGAATCATAGGTAGATGGAAATTTTCGCTTTGAAGGGGCAATTTTGAGATCAAATTCCTGCAAGCCTCTCATTCGAGGTTTCATTTCAGAATGATCATCTTCACCACTCAGTTGATTCCCCTCGCTGAATCTTTGTAATGACATAGGACCACCTACGATATCATTCCTATAAAACGAATCTTTTTGCTTGTACAACTGATGCGATTTGGAATTCCCTAGTTTTGGATGGTCTCTTCCCATATTTTCCGAGTATACCTCCTTCTTCAAACCGCCATATGATTTATTGTTCACGAATTCAGAACTCATAACCACCTTCCCTTGTTTCCTCAACAGTTGCTTCTCGAGTTCAAGAGCATGAAGAATAGCATCTTCTCGACGTGCGTATTTCTCTCTTTTCTTCGGCGGCATACCTTGCGCCGATTCGGCCTTCTGAATACAATCATCAAAATCACCGCATCGAAACGCCTTCACACGCTTCGATTTCTCCAAATTGTACCAATCCCTGGAGACAAAAAAATAACCATACAAAACATCATCATCATATAGCACCCAACAAAAAAACCCGGTATAGAATCAAAGCATTAGCTAACAAATCAACACAAATTCATTGGAATCACACCGAAACTCGTAACGAAGATTTCGAAAATGTACCACTGTAGTAATGAAGTAAAAGTCTCTAGCTCTCATCTAACAATGTGTGGCACCAAGATTGTAACTTTGACTAAATTTCAACTCAACAAAAACTAAACCAAACTAATCTGAGTACATAACAACTATCCGATCACAGCTTATCTATGAAATCGAGAGAGAGAGAGAGAGAGAGAGAGAACGTACACGCTGGCGTCTTCTCTGCCGAGAAGCTTGACCGGAGTACCGGAGCGAGGTGACGTCAGATGCGAAGTAGATAGCTCATCGGGTCCGACTATCTTCCCCGGCCACCACGAGCCGTTCCTCCGCCGTACCCACACAATCGATCCGACACTGAAATCTTCGCCGGAGTCTGTATTCGTCTCCATAATCTCTCCCTTCACTCTCTCTCTCTCTCTCTCTCTCTCTCTCTCTCTCTCTCTATATATATATATATATATATATATATTTGTGTGGTGATCTCAGTTGAGGTGGTTCGGAGTGATGATGAACAGTGGAGCGCGATCCGAATAAGAGAAGACGAGAAATCGGAGGATCCAATTGGAGAAATTCGGGTTAGGGCTTTTAGGGTTTCGATTGCAGAATTTGGGGATTTTTTTTTTCAATTTGTATGCTTTATTTTTTTTTTTTTTTTCGCGTGCGTGCGTGGCAGGGGTGTTCATAAGTTTCATTGCCTTATAGTAGTGACACATGCTGGAAAAATTAGTTTGCGGTTATTTCTTAAGGTCAAATCAATTCTTATGCCTCCAGAGAAATATCAATAGTTTGACAATATGGTTATGAGATTTCACTTTTAATCTATCGCGACTCAAATTAGTCTATTTTGAGTCGATGAGAATTTTAGGTATGATATTTCTTTCCGAATTTAAATGTCGTTAACGTGTTAAATCCTAATATTACTATTGATGAAGCCAATATGAGTACATGATCCATAAATCATTTATGTATACTCAATAAATAAATTGATAACATGAACATAGGGATATTATAATATGAACATAACAAATTTGCAATTGTATATTTAAATTTCACTCACAATAGAGTGCAATATCAGTTAATATAGTGCAATATCATTTTAAACCGACAATTCCATGCATCTTGATAATCGTTATTCCGCTTGAACGGTGAAAGGATGTGAATTCTACTATAGAGAAAGGCATAGAAGGACAAGATACATTTACATAATACTAATAAACCAATCACTACAATATTTAGACAACAAAATACGTGGACTTAAAGCCCAAAACATAGTAGCAATGACCAAATCCAATAAACAGACTAAAAGTACATTTTCACCCTTGCATATATATTAAAAATTTCAATCAAATACTCACACACACACACATATCTCTCTCTCTCTCACTCTCTCTCCGCCGCGAGCCCACAGTCGCAACACACACTGCCGACTCTCCTTGCGATGCTACCTTTCTACGTCGCCACCTAGATCTAAGATCACCGCCACAACTCGTCACCTTCCTCCACTACTTTCGCGAAGTCCCTTGGCCTCGCCGTCTACGACGCTCGTCTGCTCTAAACCTTGCACCAATGCTCTCCTACTCCTCCATCGTGCCTCGACAGCCTGCCGTTCCCGTGAGCATTGTAGCCTCGCACCTCCCTCGGCACATCACGACACCGTCGCGCTCGACCTCTCGAGCCTCATAACCTCGTGAGCATCCCTCGGCCTCGATCACGCTTCCGCGAGCCACGAAGTTGTAAATCAGCGATTGTCGGTGTTGCACCTCCAACTCCTCGCACATCTCAGCCTCACTCCTTGTGTTGCCGCCTTGTACTCCTTTGTTGTTGTCTGCATAAGCTCGTACGCACCTCGAGAACATCAACACACTTGATCTAGAACTACAACTTTCGCACTTCGTGTTTGATTTTGAATTTGCTTTTCCATTTCTATTTTATAGATATTTTTGTTTGTGATGGTACTCTAAATTTTGATAACTACATTGATGATTTTTGTGTGCAGTTTGTTGTGTTTTCTAAACAGTTGATATTATGTTTTTCAAACGACTGGTATTATGTTCTTAAAACTGCTACCATACGTATTTCTTAAATTGTTGCTACTATATTTTTTTTTAATTGATGATACTACGTTTTATAAATTATTGCTATTGCATTTTTTAAATTGCTGGTACTGCCTTTTTGTAACTGTTGCTACTGCATTTTACATACTGTTGCTACTATATTTTTCAAATTGTTATTGTGTTTTCAAACTATTGCTTTTAAATTACTCGTCGACCTGTTACTAAAGTTTTGTCCAGCTACTATTGAATCATTATCGAAGTACTACTGAGTTCTTTTAGACAACCACTGAATAATTCTCGAATCATTTCAATTTAGAAATTGCTACTGCATTTTTTGTTCATGGACTACTACTGCGTTTTTGGGACTGTTACTGCAAATTTTGGTTCGAGGACTGCTACTGCTGCATTATTGTTTGGTGCTACTGCATTTTTGGGACTGTTACTGCATATATAGAGACGTAAAATCACCTTGTGCCATTGTTTTTTTATTCGAGTAAGTATTCCCGAATTAATTTCAAAGTATCAATTGCTATTGTGTTTTCGTGTTTTTTTTTTCCTCTTCTACATATTTTCGGAGACCGCTACTGCATTTTCAGAGACTGATACTGCATAGGTTTGCGGATTGCTACTATGTTATTGGTTTGGAGATTGGTTTGCATTTTTCTAAGTCTTCTACTATATTTTAGAGATTGATATTGCATAGGCTCATAGACTGCTACTGCTACTGCATTCTTGGTTGTTGATTTTCAATAGCAGTGTCATATTTTTCAGTAGCAATATCATATTTTTCAGTAGTAATGTTATTCGATTCTTCAGTAGAATTATTATTTTTTATTTTTTAGTAGCAGTGTTGTATTTTTCAAATTTTTAGTAGCAGTGTTTTCAAGATTGTTAATGTGTTTGAGAACTGCTATTGTGTTTTTGGGACTACTATTGCATTTTTAGATTGATGACTGTTATTGTGTTTTTAGGACTGCTACTGCATTTTCGGTTCGAGGACTGCTACTGCATTTTTGGATTATCAGTTGAAGGACTGCTATTGCGTTTTTAGGACTGCTACTGCATTTTCGGTTTTTTGGTTGAAGGACTGCTACTGTATTTTCGGTTTGATGACTGCTACTGCCTTTTAGGACTGCTACTGTATTTTCGGTTCGATGACTGCTACTGCGTTTTTAGGACTGCTACAACATTTTTCGGTTCGAGGACTGCTACTGCATTTTTGAATTTTCGGTTAGATGACTGCTACTGCATTTTTGGAATTTTGGTTCGATGATAGCTACTACATTTTTAGGACTGCTACTACATTTTGGGATTATCAGTTTGATGACTGCTACTGCGTTTTTGAGACTGCTACAAGTTTTCGGTTTGATGACCGCTAGCTATTGCATTTTTAGGACTGCTACTGCATTTTTAGATTTTCGGTTCGAGGATTGCTACTGTGTTTTTAGAATTTCTATTGCATTTTTAGATTTTCGGTTCGAGGACTGCAGCTGCGTTTTTTGTTCGAGGATTCTTACTATATATGTTATCGGGTTGAAAAATGGTATGGAATGTGTATTAAAATTGTTATTGACTTTGTATCGAAATTGTTACTCAATTGGTATTGGAATTTCTAGTGAATTTGTATCAAAAATACTATTAAATTTGTGATTAAATTGATATTGAATGTTTATTGATAGTGCTAATAAATTAAATAATCAATTTAAAGTTAAAAAAATTGAATACAGGAAAAATTTGAATATACAAATATTCAGACTAAAAAGTATTAAAAAGAAAAAATAATAAAATTATTTAGAATAAAATAATATTTTTGAAAAGAAAAGATATAAAAAAAATTAAATACACACAAAAAATAAGACAGAGTATAAAAGTAAATTTATAGCTGCTACATGACAGCTTACAAACAACTTGTCCTTATGTATTAAATTTTATCTTTAAGTGTCCAAATAATGTACCTTTATCCTTAAATGCAAGCCAAACTTCTAGCTTCTCCTTAAGAGTAGAATGTTCTACTACATGCGAGTATGTGACACATTAATGTGATTCGTAGCATGTTAGTACTATAACGATAAATAATGAAAAGCGATGTTCTAAGTTCCATATAGAAGAGTTCTATTCCTTTATTCTCTCTCCATGTACATTCACACCCTCGTTCTAATTGGTCACCAAGAATAGATTGAGCTTCTTCTAATTAGTGTCAGCGAGATTTCTATCCAAGGTGGGCGTTCCACACCTGAAATTGGTATCGATTTGACCACCAATTGTGGTCAAAAGAAGTCTTACATGATACTATAGTAATTCATTGAATTGTAAATACGTTGATTGAAGTTAAATCGTAATCTATTCTTATGACAAGATATTCGACCATGTGAGAGTATGAAAAACATAGAAAGCTTGGGCCGCCTAATTAGTGTTGTGGGTTGGTAAACAAAATGGGCCAGCCCAACTTACAAGGAGTACGTTGAACAAATGTACGAACTTAGACGACTCTAATCACTTGAACAAATGTACGAACTTAGTACTCGACCGACTAATTCTCTCTAGAATGCTTCCAATGAAATTGCACCATCATTTCACATATGATATGCAATATGACAATATGCAAGTTTGAAAGGTGGTTTGATTTGCTTTCCTATGAAGATATAAAATCTCAAGAAGGAAAAATCTTGTTTCATAGACTTCCTAATAAATGTAGGAACAAAAGAGAGTTTTAGACTAGTTTTGACAAACCGAAAACCTCTTTGGAAAACAAGATAACTCTTGCACATACAAGAGATAAAACTGACTTGAAAAGAAGAGACAAACACTCTAACTCTTCCTAAATTTTTCAAGTACCGAATGACTTCTAAGTTTGTGGTATTTATAGCCAATCGGTTATAGCAAGTTGAGGCTCAGGAAATGATCTCAACCCTTCATCAAAAGATGAATCCAAAGGTTCTCCTTGAAAGGGGGGAATGCCATGCTGAAAATCAACAATTGAAACAGCAAAGAAGCATGCTGAACCTTACCAAACGGGACAGCAAGGAGAAGGAAAAAACTGAAAAAACTTACTCCATTTCATGAATGAGAGAGACCTACCCTAAAATGAGAAGGCAAGGTTTCTCATTTTGGTTTTGTCCAACCGGGACATGCAAGAGTGTTTGGAGTGTTTGCTTCCATGAAAATAAGGAGAAATACCTACTCCTTCTTTCCTTACCGGAAAGTTGAGAGAAAGAGTTGTGAAAAGCAAAGCTTGCAGGTAAAGTTTAATTTTTAACAACTCCCATCACAAAAATTTTGGATGAAATAACAAGTAAGGTGTAATTGTTAATGATGCATGATTTTACCTTTCACAATGGTTAATTAGATCAATGTCCATTGTTTTAGCTTGTTAATGTTGTTTTATGCATGTCATCTATATTTTTTGAGAGAGTGCCAATTATGTCATGCCAATAAAGTGAAGAACAAATTTTAATTTATAACAGTGTGGCAGGAAATTATTTCGTCTGATCTTTCTATTAATCAATAGAATATAGAAGAAAAAAAAGGTCTGAAAATCTTTTAATTTGTCTATATAACTTATCAGATCAATGACTATCAGCAATGTGATTTGAATTAAAGCTCTTATTTGTTGGTAAACTAATAAAACTAAAGCTTTAACATTTTGGCGAGCATTTACACTATATCATATTGGAAGCTAATACGACGAAGAACTTCCGAGTTTACTCTGATGCATCTTGTGAATCTTGCTGTCAAAGAAGTTGATGACTCTTCTGGTATTGCCATGCATCAATTCCGAGCTCCAAGTAGGATCCTCCATCCGAGACTTGTCTACATAAACACCTTCAGGCTCTAACGTTTTACATCCAAGTGCCACAGTCTCCACATCAGACACAACAAGATTCTTGATGCAGAGCAACCCAAGCCTCTTCAAACACTTGTGCGCGGCAAGTGCACGAATCCCAGTTCCAGTCACGTTTCGACATCCATCTAAATCAAGCACTGACAAATTGCAACAATTCTCCGCAACTGCAACCACCGTAGCGTCCCCCACGCCGGACATATGAACCAGCCTCAACGACTTGAGTGTCCGAAATCCCAAGATGGTCACACCTTTAATGTGACGGAAATTGTAACTCAACTCCAGCTGCTCCAAGCTACTCATGTTAAGCAAATGACTCAAACCAGTGTCGGTGATCTTACGACACGCCCTTATTGACAAGCACTTCATTGTGTCTCTAGATTTCGGTACATTGGCCAACAAATCCAACCCTTGATCCGTAATGTTGTTACATAATCTCAATACCAAAGCACTAATCGAACACGAAGAAATGACACCAAGTGTAGTGTCTCTGATCAAGCTATTATCCAAACATAAGAATCTCAACTTTTTGCTAGCTGACTTGAGTGACTTGACAAGCCAAGCAACTCCAGCGTGCCCAATTTTTGATCCGGAAAGAATAACCACGGACAAGTTGGGACACCCATGTCCCAATGCAGCTAGGCCATTTCTTCCCAAGTGCACATCGGAGTTCAAGAGCGTGATGTACTCTAGCTTTGTACATGTACCGGCCATGGTTTTCGCATCGGTGTCTGAGACCTCACACATTGCAAATGGGTTAAGTTTGGGAACCGTAGTGCAAGCTTGGATCGTCTGAAGTTGTGAGTTTTTTTTTGCATCAAAGGTAAGCGATCTGCGGGTTTCACCTTCCACATTGTAACATTTCTTGCATACCTCCGAGAACGATTTCCTGTCTCCACTTTCGGTGATCTTGCTCAGTATCACGACGAGTAGATCGTCGCTCAGAGATGAAAATGGCCCCTTGTTTTGTGGTGATTTCTTTCTGCTGTGTCCACGAAGAGCCATTGTGCCCTAGTTTTACTTTTTTCTCTACTTAAGCTGTCGTGGCTGCTGAGATGAAGACAGAGACTGGAAAAAGGAAGCCGATGAAGATGTATGTAATAAGAGGGTGACACGTTGCCAACAAATGCCCAATATTGCTTACAATAGTACCTCGAAATTTTAGAATTATCAGATCAGTACCTCAAAGAACCCTATATAATAATATTTCCTTTGTTTTCTTTTGTAGAGGCTAAAGTTGGATTTCAAATTTGTAAACAAAATATTAGAGGCTCAAAAATCAAATAAAGAGGCACTTAAGGCTTTTTAGGATCACCTAATCAACCCTAGGCACCGAGCCCCTCGCGTGTGCCGTCAAGCGTCCCAACCAAGAAAAAAAAAATCCACCGTTTTGATTCTCTTTTCTCGTCAACACCGATCCAAATCTTATTTCTCCCTAACCACCATCGCTCAATCGTTTAGGGTTTTTTCAATCGTTTTCTTCCCAACAATCTTGTGTTTCAATCTCTATCTCTCCCCATGTCGGCTGCCCATTAAGACAGGGAGGACGAAGACCTCTACGATGCCGACTTAGATCCGCATCACTTAACGGAGGATCCATAGGAGGTTGATCTTGCTACTCTCTTAGATCGAGAGCATAAGGATGATGTTGTTTGGCACGTTGTTGTTGCTCGAGTTTTCGCAGTCAAAGGCTTAGATCCCAATTGGGTGCAATCTTTGAAGGCCCGGATGTCGAATTTGTGGTGTGATATTCGCGGTTTGGGTAAGATCCGCTTTACTCACATTGCGGATGATCGCTTTGTCGTGAAGTTTGAATTTGCGCTTGATCGGAAGCGAACTTTTTCTAAAGGCCCTTGGTATTGTCAAAACTATACTGTGATATGCCAAGGTTTGGAGGGGATGGCCGATCCTATGAAGATCCCGGCGGCGCGAGGCAGTACCTGGGTGGTGGTATGGCCCTCCGGTGGTAGGTGGTTCCCTGGCGCTCTTCAACTGAAATGGTGTCGCCGTATTGGCAGTTTTATTGGTGAGTTCCTCGAACATGATTCCAAAGCTCTTGATTTGGGTGCTTTTATTCGAATTTGTGTTTCATTGAATTTTGAGAAGCCTCTTGTGGTTTTTAAGAGGTTCAAGTTTGCTGATAATTACTCTGAGGTTTGTCTGTTGGAGTATGAGAAGGTCTGGGGTTACTGTCCGAACTGTGGTTCCTTTGTACATGCGCCGGAAGGCTGTCCAGTGGACCGGCAGACCTCTCGCTCTAGCCCTACCACTCATTCTCCAAACTTGGAGGCTGCAAGTGCTGGTGGGGGTTCTTTGGTGGCGGCCTCGTGTTCATGATGGGCACAGGGTTTGGTGGGGTCCCTAGCTCCAAACCCTATCTTGATGCTGGGATTATTGTCTGTTGTTCAACAACAAGGAACTAATCCTCACCCGGCTCTACCAAACGGGGTGGAGATGGTGGTGGCTCCGGCTATACCACCAAACACTGTTCGGGCGAACCCTCTTTTTGGGAAACGCCCATATACTAATATTGTTCTTTTGCAGATTCAAGATAGGGGTACTGTCCCAATTTTAGATATTAGTAGAGGAACACGTGCTTTGGAGCAGTCTTGTCATGTTGTCCCAACAACGGCGACCCCGATGGTTGTTACTGATCCCCTCCCAACCGAACTTGGTGGTTCAGACTTCTCCCCCAGTGAGGCAGCCCAACCAAAACTGGTTTGATGGAGACTTTGCATTCCACGGCTCCCTCGACAGTGAAGCTTATTAAGGCCCTGACTAATGGTAGTGGGAATACAGGTGATCTCTTGGCACACGAAGACTTAGTCATAACAGATGAGGTGATTGATGTCACCACGTACTCTGGTGGGGCACGAGGAAAAGGTAAGCAAAAGCAGAAGGTGGAAGGTAGCAGTAGTCGGTCTAAGCTGAAACCAGTACAAGTCCCGAAGAAGGTCTCACCGAAGAAGAAAATAATCTTGCTTCTGGTCGGCACATATGCAGAGACCCTGAAATATAGCGTGACCCAGTAGGAGAGGTGCCAAGATACCCTAAGGAGTGGTACATTCGCATTTTTTTAATCTCGTGCTACTCTGGTTTGGCTATCTAGGTTGGTGATCTAAAAATCGTTGATACAATAGTGATGCGTTAAAGTTTCATTTTATCTGGCCGGAATCCCAGTGGAATCTTGTATTACTATTATATATTGGAATGAAATTATCACCTCTTCAAAAAAAGAGAATGGTTTTTTAGGATCCCGGGATTAAATAGTGCAAAGGACAATGTAAATTCACACTCTCTTGATCATTAAGAATATATCGAGCTTCTCTAATTAGTGTGAGTGAGATTTTAACCCAGGATGGGATGTTCCATATTTGAATTCGTTCACCTGTTGTGGTAAAAAGAAGTCTTACATGATATTATAGTAACTCGTTAAATCGAAAGTACGTTGAATGAAGTTAAATCGTAAATTCAATATTATTTTATGCTCCATAAAATTAAAAAAAAATTAAATAATATCTAGATTTAGAAATCTCTGTGCGTGCGTGGCAGAGGAGGACCTCTCCTCTTTTAGAGCATCTGCACCGGGTGCAGATTTTTCCCCAAATCGGACATTTTATGGCGGGTCCCAGCTAGAAATGGGATTTCTGGGTCGAATCTGGTGTGTAGCGGTGCCAATCTACTCTAGCTACCGAACATTGACCCGGAGAAAAATGCATCTCAGGCTTCCTGAAATCGAACTTTGGCGAGGAAGTGTCCTCTAGCGGACCCCACACACATGGGTGACGCTAGGGCGCGTAGATTTTTTTTTCAGATTATTTTTAACTGTCCATTTACGGATCAATGACAATCTGCCACATGGCCGAGTTGCCCCCCCACTTGAACCCAATGGCTAGTCTTTTCTGGGCCGTTGAGTACAAATCCGTTTAGTGATCGGACGACCGCAATTCAAGCACAACGGCTTCTTCATGTTAAAATAGTCTGATTCTCAAAATTGCTTCAAAAAATTCCGAAAAAATTTGGAAAAAAAAATCATTTTTTTTTAAATGATCACATACTATTTTTCTATAAATACTACCTTCATTTTTCACAATCCTCACACCAATTTGTGCACAACAAATTAGCATCATCCTCCATCTCTTCCCTCTCTCTCTCTCTCACAATCCTTTTAGTTTTTTGCAAAAGATATCCACGTGTCGGCTAATTATTGGATGAACATATTACTAAAAATTAAATAAAATAAGTTTTATAATTAATGAATAGTAATAGGAATTCATATTTGTTGTACTGATGCGCAAAAAACATGAATTAAATAGGACATCTTATTTGATGAATAGTGACAGAAATTCCTAAAATAAGAATTCCTTGGCCAATAAAACTTCCCAAATGGGTGCGGATGCTCTTAGTTTTGATACTGACAACAAGATCGCTCATATGTTAGCTAATAATGTTTACGAGTCCTAAAATAGTTCAGAATGGTTCTTCAATGCTCCAGAGTTTCTTCAATAGTTCGGAACAATGACAACAAATAATAAAAACTAGACTATGTTCCAAGTTCATAAATGAGAGTTCACTTATGATCTTATTTAGTTTGTCCTCTGAGAGATTCTTAAATCCTAACTCGAACAAAATTAATTAATCATACAAGCATTAATCAACTTAGTCCCTTTCCGGAGTTATTTTCGAATAACGTTTCCATTGATAAGATGACGACATTTTTCCGCATGAGTCTTTGCGAAAAAAAATTAAAATCGAATTGGACATTAGCTAGCTCAATGAGCCTACGTAGTATGTACGACGTACCAATTACATTTGACTCGTATGGATTGGGCCAAGCCCGCCAATTAATCAGAGATGCATGTACGTATTAGAGCAGCTGCAGCAGAGCGGGATTGGGGACGTCCAGCGTGGGACTCGCTAGAAATAGGACGTCCGGCGATGGAGATCAGTGCAGTGGGGGAATTTCGCCATGAAGACCAGACGTTGACGCGATGGACGTCCTCGCCGGCATCCTCCAGAGAGGAAGAGGGAGAGATCGTCCGCCTAGTGGGACCCACTCACGTGGGTGACGCCAGGCTGACGCCTTTTTCTTTCTTTCTACCAAGGTTAAAAAGTTTTTAAAAAAATTACGCGCCAATCGCGTGGCGACACATGGCACGTTAAGAGCAACAGACAGATCAACGGCTAAGTTGATATGGGCCGTCCATTTCAAACGGATATGAACCATTCGACGACCCATATTTAAATGCAACAGACATTTCGGCCAGAAATGAAATAATTATAATAAAAAAACCCAAAAAAATTGCAAAAAAATTCTAAAAAATTGCAAATGACCCTCTACATTTTTTCAATAAATACTATCTTCATTTCATTCATTTCTCACACCAATTTGTGCACAACAAATTCATTCCCTCTCTATCTCCGTCTCTCCTCTAAATCCTTTTTTTTTGTGGGAAAAATGGCAACAAATTAGCTTATTTCGGAAGATGTACAATTGAGCATCTCTTATTGTCGTTTTAGTGTTGATTCCATCACCGAAAATCGACAAAAGGTCAACCAATTATGGAAAAAAGGTTTATGGCGATTTCAAGGAAAATTAGGAGCTAGGTCATGGTGAATCGATGCTGGAAGCTAGGACCCAAAACACATTATGCTCTCGTTTCGCAAAGTTGAAGCCGAATTTGAAACTTTGGGCTAGTGCTCTTTCTTTCGCAAGTAGAACTACAAGTGATATGTAGTTGGTGTGAGTCTTCCACTCCCATAACTCTTTCTTTTATATCCATTTGGAATTACTATATTTTTTTAGATAACGACACGTGTCGACCGTCGATTAGTTGAAAATATTACCAGAAATCTTACCGAATATCTTCATCAATTAATTTTGCCGACACCGACACGTAGACATTACACGTGTCCCATTCTCATTAGTTTGTAATCTTACTGGAAATCTTACCGAATATCTTCAATCAATAATTTTGCCGACACTGACACGTAGACATGACACGTGTCTCAAAATTACTAGTCGGAAATCTTATCGGAAATCCGCTACCAATTATATGATCCGAAATGACACGTGTCGGCTAGTTATTTGGTGAAAGTATTATTCGGATTTAAAAGGAAAATATTTTAAGTAATAATGAATAATAATAGGAAGTCCTATTTTGGACACCGCTGCACGCAAAACTTGAATATGACTTCCTATTGGAGAGGAATTCCTCAAATATGTGAGGAATTCCTCAAAATAGGACTTCTTCTCCATTTCATGGGTGCATATGCTCTTAAGAGCATCTACAACCATCAAGATCTTATACCCTATTATGAGATCTCGTAAAATCACTATTCATTATAAGACTTTCCCATCTCCAACTTTAAGATATCATACCTCATTTTAAGACTCATATTTCTCTCTCCTCACATGTTCTTCGAATTCTTTTCTCGGGACCCACCAATTTTTGCAAGATTCTATACCTCATCCAATGTTTTATTATAGAACCAAAAATATGATATATGACTTAATTTAAAGGTTTAAGACTAAGATTTTCATGAGTTGAAGATGAATATTTTTCCAAAAATTCTATTATGAGATATGGAACGTCTCCATTAAATATGGTCTACTGACCACATAGCCCAATTCTCGGTAAAACAAACACCGAATCTGTGCCTCAACACAGAAAAAGAAAACAAAAAATTAAAATAATAATGACAGACAAATTCAAATTTCAAATCCGCGGCTCTCCAAACGGTCTGAATCCATCTAGGGTTCTCCAAACGTTCCCTCTCCCCCACAATAGTATATAAACCCCCACAATCCCTCTCTCATTTCTCACTTCACTCAAATTTAGCCGCCTCTCAAATATTTCACCAAGATCAAAAACAGCTTGTTTTGCTTTCTCTTCTAAATCGCCAATGGATTTCCACAGCTTCACCAGAAAGGCTCTTCAGGCTTTGTGCAAGCAGAATGGAATCCCAGCTAACATCACCAACGTCGCCATGGCCGATTCTCTCGCAGCTCTTCCACACGTAATAACACTAATTCTCTACTCCGTTTTCGGTTTCGGAATCTGTTTCGGTTTGTGTTTTTTTCAGATCTAGATCCTGATTTGTGTTTTAGTGAAGTTTAGATTTGAAGTTTTGAGGATTTTTACTGATTTAGATGCGATCGCGAATATAATAGCTCGGTTTTGGTTTGGATTTTGAGCTGATTCGATAAATTATGAAGATTTGAAATGTGATTTGTAGATTTTACAAATTCAAAAGTAGTGGAATAGTTTGATTCGAATTAGAATTTGAGCTCGAGCTTATGTAGGACATGATTGAGCTGATTTCGATGAATTATGAGCTGTTTTTCAGTTTTTGAATCGAAAATTTGGTGATGATTTCTGAGATTTATGATGATTTGCGTATTGAAATCTGATGACAGTTTTAATTCAATGTGTTTTTTAAGGTTGAATGAGCTCAAATCTCTAGGTAACATGATTGATTGAGCTGAATTTGTTGAATTAGGAAGCTCCGAAGATATGATATGTAGATTTACAGATTTTTGTTGTTGTTCTTGAATGAATTTTTGGTTTGTTTGGTGATGATTTGTGAGATTTATGATTGATTTGTGTATTGAATTCTGATATTGTTAAATGTCAATGTGTTTATTAGGTCGAGGGGCTACAAGAGTTGTTGAGCCAATCGCCGGAGAAATCCATGAGTGTTCTTCGAACTGTGGCGAAAACCACTGTTCGGAGAAAGGCTGCCGAGCCGGAGAGCTCACAGCCAATGATGGCTCGTACTACTGCTCGGCGCGCTGCTGTTGCTGCATCAGAGAAGGCCGCAGCTGTTAATGTGGAGGAGGCGGAGGACCAGGAGATGATGATGACCGAGGTGCCGCCTAAGACTCCTGCTGCTGCTCCGAGCACAAGGAGGAGGGCTGCTGCTCCGGCTCGCCAGAGTTTAGAGATCCCAACGGAGACGATGATGACTTCAGTGCAGCGCGCTTATAGCACGAGGAGGTCGGTGAGGCTGTTGGGGAAGACTATGTCTAAGATGAGCTTGGATAAGGAGAGTGACTCTGTGACATCTAGTATTGAGGAGCTTTCTGCTGACACCATCAATTGCTCTGAGCAATCTGAGAGCTCATTTGTTAAGGGTAAGTCTTTAGTGCCATTCATTTGATGTGTTGCTAGTTATGAATGTCAAGTTGTGTAGAAACTAGCTTTATACTGACATTGGTTTATATGGTGTGAAACAGGTTCTGATATGCAGACAGTATCAGATATGGATATGAGTTCAAAGGGTATTGATGCTTCTGATGTTTCTTCGGAGCTCAAATCAGTTGATGATTCAATGCTAAAACAAGAGGTGTCTGCACTGAAATTGGCTTCAGCTGTTGATGTGATTTCAGAGGCTATGGATGAATCTATTGAAGAGAGCTCAGTTGAAGCAAACAAAACTGCTGATGATGATAAGGGCAAGTTGAAATGGAGGGTATTGAGATGCTTGTTCATTTAATTTTTCTTGCTTCAATTTTCTTATTGTGATTGTTTTGATGCAGAAGGAACACAAGATTTGGTTGTTGTCAAAGAATCTGAGGAGGTTACTGATGTGAAAATTGTTGAGCCGATTAAGGTGACTCTAAGGGCCACTCCTATAAAAAGCCCGGTTAGCAAAAGCTTGGAAATGGATGTGGAAGCTCCCAAGGCCGAGGCATTGGCAGATTACGGTGGCAAGTTCGACTTTGAGGAAGAATCCGAGGATGAGATCACCGAAGATGAGGCTGTTCAGCAGAACATGGATGCTGTTCCCAGGGAAGCAAATGAAGAGGAACAAGAGTCTGATGATGATAGCACTGAAGGAGAGGATGAGTCTGATGAAGAAGCCACTGAGGAGGAAGAAGAGTCCGATGAAGACATCACTGAAGAGGAAGAGTCTAGTGAAGATGAGGCTGTTGCTGCTGACAAGTCAGAAATGCAATGTGCTCATGTTGCTGTGGTGACTCAAACATCATCATCATCACCCTTGCCAAACAACATTGCAACTCAGTTTCCTCGTCCATCTTCGGCAAAATACTCTGGCAAAAAGCAACCAAAGATTGCAATGTGCTTCAATACTAGCAATGAAGTGAACAAAGAGAAGGATGAGGCTGCGGAGAAATTCAAGGCCAAGAGTCTAAGACAGCTCAAGAAGTTGGTGAAGAACACATTGGCTGCCAACAATGAGAACACAAGAGTTGCTTTGAAGGAAGTATCTGAGAACACAATGGCTGCTATCTAGGTAAACTCATAAAAGAGAGTAATAGCTATCTATAGTTGTTGAGAGAGAGAGCAAGGGTGAGCAATCAAGGTGTTTGTGGTGGGTTCAAACCTTGGTTTGCCCTGCTTCGTTTTATTCAAGTGCTTTGACATTGTTCTGTTTTGGGTCCTTGTGGTAGAGCAAAGCTACTTGAGTAATAAAGTCAAATCTGCTTATTGATCATATTATCAAATTTTACTTATATATATCTCCCCATATCTCTCTCTATTCTCTATTCTCTAGTAAAAGATGCATGGAATCTTAATCGCAACACTTATTAATAAGGGCATCTCCAATAGGAGGTCTTAAACACTATAATTATGGGGGTACTAAAGAAAATTGGGCTCCAATGGTAATTTTGTGAAGTCCTAAACACTATATTTATAAGATTTGGTTTTATCAGTCTTATTTTGAGATTTCATATGAGAGGGTCTTATAGTTTTGGGTTGGGACCACTTGGTAGAAGGGAGAGAAATTGGAGGGAGAAGACGCGAGAAGAGACGAGAGTGGAGAGAAGACACGAAAAAGATGAAATTGGAGAGAAAAGACGAAAGTGGACAAAATTTATTTTTTTTTAAAAAATAAATAAGATAAATTATTTATTATGTACAAGAATAGTTTACAAATATAAATTATTATTAATTACAACACAAAATAAATAAAAATTAAATATATAAAGTTAAGATTTTGACTTAAAATCCCTACAATCGGAGATAGTTGAAGTGTTATATGAATAACATCTAAATGAGGTCTCAAAATAGGTATAAGACTCTATTATAAGACTTCATGATTGAAAATACCCTAATAAACATTTGTCTATGTGCTTCATTTGGTAATATTTTGTAGTTAAAATCATTGGTCAAATCATCACTTCCTAGGACTTGTGCTAAAACACTACTTGCATGCAAGATTGCAGGGTCGGTTTCACTTTGAAATTCTAATACGTATAGATTTGATTGATCTCAAAAGTACATATTTCGACGTCATTTAAATGTAATTAGATGTTATCTTGTTTTCGGCTGTCACATATATGGTGATTAGCGATAACATAACTATCTCGTAAATGTAATTTTGTGTCTAAGAGCATTTCAAGAGTGAAGTCAAATTCATTAATTATATTTGTGAAAAAGTAAAAATGTAGGAATTGAAGAGAGAGAATTGAACTTTTCTCTATTTTAAAGTTAAATTCTCTCTTAAATATAACTACAATTTTTAAGCTAAATATAGCTTTTTGTTAAAAATTTCAGTTTAAATTTAGCTAATTTTCAAATTTAGCCAAATTAATCAAATTTAATTTTAAGTTTGAATTAATAAGGCTATTAGGATGCTCTAAGTTGGCCAAAATTTGAGAACACTTGATCAGGGACGATGAGCTAGTCCTACATGTTTAAGCCTCCAAATCAACTCAAAAAGTATAGCTCGAACTCGATTTCCAAAATTAGACGTCTTTTAAATAAAACTAGAGATCACCTAGTTTTCGACCATCTCACATATATGGCGATTAGCGATAACATAATTATCTGTCTATCTCGTAAATGGAATTTCTTGTCGAGATGATGAGTTAGTCTCACCTCGATTTCAGGAAGAAAAGAAATCAGATTGAACCACATGTTTAAAGCCTCAAAACTCCTATACGGCGTCATTTCCATTGTCGTATGTTCTCTCGCTCATACGCTTTCGTTTGATCTGAGCGGTTCACACCGAGCACAAAACCATTTTGTTTTTTATTTTTATAAAAAGACCAGAGAGATTTTCACATTTTTGAAAAATGAAAAATAGCTAAATGGGCGGGAATAATCCACAAAACCAAAACCCACCCTCTCTCTCTCTTCTCTCTTCTCATTTTCTCTCACTAGTGTAAACCACATTTCAAATCTCTCACTCTCTCTCTAAACTTTCTCTTTCTAAATTTAGTTCCAATTCTACTTCGAGTCTTCAACTCTCTCTCTCTCTCTCTCTCTCTCTCTCTCTCTCTCTCAAATTGATAGCGATTCCTTGTATGCTCAGATCGAAGCTCAAGGTATGTACGGCTATGGCTTTCTATTAATTATTTTCCCTAATCTGTTTTTAGTTCGATTCTAATCTCTATTAATTTTAGTCTACGCTTCCTTAATGTCACTTCACTGTTCTTAGTATTCGCTTAGATCATTGATTTCGATTCTTCGTTTGGGATAAGATTCAAGCGGCGACGAGTAATTAGGGTTTCGATTTGTATTGAAATTAGGATCGTGAAGTTTTAATTAGGTTTCCTAAGTAGAACGAGTTTGAATTCATAACCAAATCGGTATATATAGTAGTTTTGGGTTATAATTTAAACACAACTGGATCGATTTTGGTATGGATGAGTTTGCATTACTATCATAGATAGATTTCAGTAATGTAGTTTCGGAATTTTAATCGTTATGGTTAGTGAAAGTTGAATTGGAGTTTGAATTGAATATCTGGCTTTGGTATAACTTACAGAAGTAACGAGTTTCAGGAATGGGTGTTGAGGATTACCACGTAACTGAGCTTATCGGTGAAGGTTCCTTTGGGAAGGTGTACAAGGGAAGACGCAAGTTCACCGGGCAGGTAATTACAAATCTGCATTTCTCAGTACTATTGCGACAGTTTTGTTTTTTTATTTATGTGATAAAATGTCTCGTCGGTGTATTACAGACTGTTGCTATGAAGTTTATTATGAAGCATGGGAAAAGTGATAAGGATATACATAATTTGAGACAAGAAATAGAGGTATGTAGAGCTTTGATGAATGGTTAATGCTCTTATGCTGTTGTCTGTTGTGTGATGTTTTATTGTTGCTAAATGTGCAGATTTTACGGAAGCTGAAACATGAGAATATCATTGAAATGCTTGATTCATTTGAAAGCCCGCAAGAGTTCTGTGTTGTCACGGAGTTTGGACAAGTACTGATTTTTTCCTTATCTGAAAGATGTATTTTCACTGTATATATTTATTGTAGACTAGTGTGTTAATATGGAAAGTAGGATACTCAAGCAGATGCATTGAATATGTATATATTAAGGACTTTCTATGATCTGCAGGGCGAACTCTTTGAAATTCTCGAGGACGATAAGTGCCTTCCAGAAGAACAAGTTCAAGCAATTGCAAAGCAATTGGTACTTTAATCATTACCTATTTTGAAGTCATTTCAATTACATTTTTTTGCTGGGTATTTGGTCCCTCTGATCAGGGTTTGATGATTTTGTTGTTGTGTTGCAAATCTTGCAGGTGCGAGCATTACATTATCTCCACTCAAACCGCATCATCCATCGCGACATGAAACCACAAAACATTCTTATTGGTGCTCGTTCTATTGTTAAGGTTGATATGTGTACATTAATACTTGTATTAGTCTGGTTGTACGTTTATTCACTTTACTGGCAATATTTACTTGTAAATCTTAACTGTTTCAGCTTTGTGACTTTGGATTTGCGCGTGCAATGTCCACAAATACTGTTGTTTTGCGATCCATAAAAGGTCAGAATGAATTGGATTAGCAAATAGATAATAGATACGAGTGAAACTATGTTTATGCTGATGCAGAGAAGTTTGCATTAATGTTTCATAGGTACCCCCTTGTATATGGCTCCTGAATTAGTACGGGAACAACCATATAACCACACTGCAGATTTATGGTCTCTTGGAGTTATATTGTAAGTTGCATGTTTACTTTTAAACTTTATTTCTTTGAGCTTCTATTCAACTGGTCTACATGTTGATGCTTGAGCAAAATGTAAAGTTGCATGTTGTAGATTCTTGTAATCGCAAATTTTGGTCAAGAGGACTTCTAGATAAGCTGTTCTGCTTACTTCGTAAGACTCACTTTTGTTTTGGCGTGTGCACAACAGGTATGAATTATTTGTTGGCCAGCCTCCGTTTTATACAAATTCTGTATATGCACTCATCAAGCACATTATCAGGGTAAATGTACTCAACTTTCCTATGTATAATGGTGGGCGATTCCAGCATAAAGCGTACGCTAATATGTCTGAAAATTTGCAGGATCCAGTCAAATACCCTGACAACATGAGTTCAAACTTTAAAAAATTCCTGAGGGGATTACTAAATAAGGTTGTTATATGTTTGCAGTATAAGATTATTTGAGCTAGATAGTTTCAATATATATTTCTCCCAATATTTAAAGCTACTGGTCTTTTGCTGTGGGGAACAGGCGCCTCAAAATCGGTTGACTTGGCCAGATCTTTTGGAACACCCATTTGTTAAAGAGACTGCTGAAGAACTGGAGGCTAGGGTAATAATATCTTGGTTGTTCTACATTTTTTAGAAAAGCAATGAGAAATATAATGATGTAACTCGTGAGGTATTTAATTGTACAATGACAAGTAGTACTGAAGCTTGTTTTACAATGAGCTCAATATATTATCAAGTTAAGATTTTAGTTTTGTCTTGTATTGTAGAGATAGCCTTGTCACATGAATAGGTGTCAAATCACCGAACTAATGCAATTATGGAACCTATTCCAGGAACTGCGTTTTGCGACCGCTGCAGAAAGAGGGTGTGTTGCAGCATGGAGGGGAGAAGGAAACAAAATCCAAACACCAGGCGGCTTGGCTGTTTCTAGTCCTGGTAATACGTTATTCTGTAAATATGTTTCTTTTCCTCTGCTTTTAGCTGTCCGTTTTCTTCTTTTTCTAGGAATAATCCTTTAGCTGTCCTTACTTACCTTGTTATATCTAATTTCGCATCTCCAGCTTCTTCAGAGAACAACAGTGGAATAAGTTTTCAAAATGATGCTCAATCAAATATGCCAGAATCTACTGCAGTCAATTCTTCTCCAAATGAGAAGTTTCCAGGGTTTAAAAATCCTGATGAAGGTAAACAGTCAGGTATAAGAAGTTTACACAACAAGATGAAATTCAATTATTTTGTTGAGTTCAGGTATATCAGACCCCGAGGTGACATATGTAATGTATTGTTTTCAGGCTCCCAAATTCTTGACAAATTGGAAACTAATTCACGTACGGTTAAAGGTGCACAAATCATTGGTGAAGATAATGAAGCATTAGCTCATGTTTTGCTACCGCTAAAGAGATGCTCGCAAGGATCCCAGAACTCTAGCAGGTGAAGCTGATTTGCATGAATCTGGTCAATACAACTATTTCATTTTTTACCCACTTCTTTGGTTCTTATGATTTCATTGTTCGTTGTATTCATACAGGGATCAAGATATTCTTAATTCAAACCAATCGTTGAGGATCCTTTTGAACTTAGTTGCAGCTGGGGCCATCACTTCCAGTGGGCTGCTCGATGAGATTATACATGAAATTCTTGCTTACACCACCTTCATTGTGGGCATAAAATCTTCTGAACTGATTGAGTTGAGAGCAAAGGTATAAATGTCTTATTCAGACTCTTTTTTCTTACTTTTGGTCAGTGTGTCTGAAGTTGACAGACATTACTACTTTGGACTTTTGAGCTTAACTCAATCATGTCAATTGATGAAAAGATGGAGAATCAGATTTACATCTAGTCTCTCTTGCTGTTTGATGATCAAATAACCTTAGTTTCTTACTTTTGCAGAGTTTTTCGGTAATTAAACTATTGATAGACAATGCTGGAAATGGCATTGGAGGCTTACATTTCAGGCACTGGGTTGCTTTAACTGATATTTTCGCACAGGTTTGATTCTTTCTATGGCACATATTATTTGACTGCAACAATTTAAGGCCCTGCTTCTGAATCTCATTGTGTTGAGTATGTAGGTGGTTGGTTGCAGTGAAGACACATCTGGAAAAGTTTTGTTTGAGTCCATAGCTTGCGTTACTGTCATGCTAACAAGAGTTAATCATGGTCTTAAAGCATTATTCTCGTCTCCAACCCCAGATGCAGTTTTGGATCCTAATGAAGCAGTGAAAAAGATTTTGGATCATGCTAAAACATCGGGTCTAGTGGATCAACTTTGTCTCTGCTTAGCTAATGCAGGAGCAAGTCTTCTTTCAGGTTCTTCAAATATGCTGCGTTCAGCGTGTGAAGCATGCAGGGCTATTTGGTTGCTGATAGATGCATCAGAGGTTCTTTCTATGAAAGGGAATGCCAGTTCCTTTCCTCTAAACTCCATGCGCAGTCCTCCACTCCAACTCGACTGTAGGGATCAAGATCGAGGAGGTTCTTTGATTGGAACAGAATCAGCAAAACTTGTAGCTGTAGTTACTAGAGCATTTGTTAGATCTAAACCAGTGCAGGTTGCCATCCATTATTGTCTTCATCAGCGACTTGAGGCTTCACTCTATGCTGGTATTCAGGTGTTTCTCTAATCCTCATTATCCACATGTAAACAATGGTTTTTAAAGTTATAAATGAATCAGAAAGTGTTATGTTTCATTAATATATACCAGATGTTTCTAATTATATTTGGGTTTGTGTCTAACTTGGTTGAAATATATGACTGATACTTCAATTCTTTTCATCTTTCAGATATTGTTGAGGTGCTGCTTGCACAGTGGTATTGTACCTGGCATTCTTTGTGGCCTGCCTAATTCTCTACCGGTAACTACTGTTGTCAGTGGTGGAGGTGATAATACTATTTTGTCGGAAATATTCTCTTTGTTGTCTTTTTGCATTTCATCTCAAAATAAAGATCCACAAGCAATTGAGACCACCAACATGAAGAGCAAATTAACCAACCCAACTACACTGGTCCTTCACTCCTGCCTCATTCTTGCAACAGTTGCACAATGTTTAAAGGCAACTGGAAGAAATTCCTCATTATTTATGCTTACTACATCCTCGAAGAAGCAGCTTTCTCGCCTTTCTGCTCTTGCTTATCATTTTACTTCTGGTGAGAGCACAAATACTTCCTTTCAAGCTCACAGTGCATCAGCCATGTTGGCTTTGGCATCTATTTTGGCACTTGAATCTGGATCTTCTGTTGTGTCCTCCGTGTTTGAGGTAGCAGTGCCTCTGATTCCTCAAACTGTCACACTTTGTGAATACCTGAATCTTTCATCAAGCAATGTGATTGTATCAGCTCCTTATGCCAACAAGGGTGCTCTTTCAAACTGGCATGGAGTTAGGGATGGATGTATTGGCTTGTTGAAGGCCAGACTAAGGTGGGGTGGACCTTTAGCTGTTCAACAACTGTGTGCAAGCAATGTCCCTCTGCTACTAATCAATTTGCTGGCCAAAAACCAACAAAACGCTTCTCCTCAAGAAGTTGCCAGCACAAGTGATCAAGTTGGGCTTTCCCCTATAGGAGTTGTGTGGACAGTATCATCAATTTGTCAGTGCCTTTCCGGTGGAGCATTAACCTTTCGTCAGACTCTGCTTAGATTTGATCATATCGAACTCCTCTCTGATTTGATATCTGATATGCATCTCAAACTCGTAAAGTCCTGGGTTGGTCCTGGTGGAGGAATGGATGGTGTGAGAGATATAACAAATGCAGTAATTGATCTCTTGGCATTTCCTTTTGTGGCTGTTCAGAATGCTCCAGGATTGCCATTGGCAACTGCCTCAGTAAACAGCGGGATTCTTCTCAATATGGGTTCACCAGGCGTGAAAGTTGGCATGGAAGACAGAGACATGGTGAAAGTGATTGAAGAAGATTTGGGAAAGTATACTAAAATGCTTTTGGAGGTTTGAACCTTTCTCCTTATTTTTCCTATACATGGGGCTAGAGGATGGTTTCTGTTTCATCTGTAGATTAAATGAGATATGCATAATGAGTTAACATGCTGAATCTGATGACTTACTAGTACCTCAAGGACCTATGCATTTCTCATTTTATTGCTTATGAATTTTTCAGGTAGGAGTTCCAAGTACCATTCTTCGGTGTCTTGAACATTTGGAGTTAAAAGATTTGGGAAGACCTGTGGCCTTTCTGGCTAAAATGATTGGTCACCGACCACTGGCATTTCAACTTGTGAATAAAGGCTTGCTGGATCCTGCTAAAATGAGAAGATTGCTCGATCGTTCATGCCCTAGAGAAGTCACGCTGGATGTTCTGATGATTGTTTCTGATTTGGCCCGCATGGACAAGGTCAGATTTGGTTATGGTTGACTGTTGATGCTGCATTCAACTTATCAGAAAAAGAAGATAGATTTATCGTTTGTTATAATGTTGTTTATCACTGTTCATACTAGGGATTCTACGAATACATTAACCAAGCTTCTCTGCTGGAGTTCTTCAAGGGATCTCTTACCCATGAAGATCCTAGTGTGCGCTCAAAGGCTTGCAGTGCTCTAGGCAATATGTGCCGGCACAGTTCCTACTTTTATGATTCCCTTGTAAGTAAACCAAGCCTCCTTAGTTATCTCTTGGATTTATTTGGAGAGCAATTTACTGCTTTAAAGTCCCAAGTAAACTCAAAAGTCCCTACTTTCTAGATTACTGAAGTTATCTTATTTAACATCTACAAGCACACACGCAGACACATACCGATCTACTTCCACTTTATCTTATTACTTTCTATGATGATGGTCCAGGCAAAGAATCAAATCATTGGTCTCCTTATTGATCGGTGCTCTGATCCAGACAAACGTACACGGAAATTCGCTTGTTTTGCTGTAAGTTCTGTTGCTACTTGCTATGTTCCATTTTAACTGTCCAGGGGAATAGATATACATATTCGCGATAATCAAGTGTTTTACTAATGTGAAGGTTTCCTCTCTTCTCCGTGCAGATAGGGAATGCCGCTTACCATAACGACGTGTTGTATGAAGAGCTAAGGAGATCTATCCCCCAGCTTGCCAAACTGTTGCTTTCATCCGAGGAAGACAAGACTAAAGCAAATGCAGCTGGTGCACTAAGCAATCTTATCCGCAACTCAAACAAACTTTGCGAAGACATTGTAACTAAAGGAGCCATGCAGGTCAGTATATGTTATGCTTTCTTGTGCATTACCATATCTCTTTCTATAACTTGATATATATGTTACCATGACGATGTCTAAGAACTTAAAACCGGTGAAAACATTGCAGTCTTTGTTGAAGTTGGTAGCAGAGTGTTCGGTTGTAGCTCTGAATCCAACTAGGAAAGATGCAGCAAATGAGTCACCTCTCAAAATAGCATTGTTTTCGTTGGCAAAGATGTGCTCGCATCTGCCCTGCAGAGACTTCCTTCGTTCGTCGGAGCTGTTCCCCCTGATTGGACGGCTTCGACAATCCCCTGAATCAATAATAGCTAATTACGCCTCTGCGATTATATCCAAAGTTGCCAACTCCTGATTGATCAACCTCCGTCAAGTTTTGTATGAAGAATGTCTGCAAGATTCTGGGGTAAGCACAATGCTTCTGCTATAGATAGTAGTGTCCTTGTATATGGATCAACTGTATTGTTTTCTTTTAGTTTTGGTTCTACATTACACTATTGCTTGTGATAAAAGTTGGCTCTTAAGGGCATCTCCAATCATGAAGTCTTATAATGGGGTCTTATACCTATTTTGAGACCTTATTTAGACACTATTCATATAACACTTCAACCATCTCCAATGATAGGGGTCTTATAATGAGGTCTTATCCCTCCAATTTCTCTCCCCTCTACCAAGTGGCCCCAACCCAAAATTATAAGACCAAGTCTCATATAGAGTCTCAAAATAAGACTTGGAATGAGACCAAGTCTTATAAATATAGGGTTTAGGACTTTACAAAACTACCATTGGAGTCCAATTTTTTTTAGTACCCAAAAATTATAGGGTTTAGTACCTCCTATTGGAGATGCCCTAAGGGAGTTTAGCTTCTGAGTGGGCCGGGCCTAACTTTTGGTAGAGCCATTTGGGCCCATATCCATAAGTTATTCTCTAGATAGCGGAATCATGAGAAGGTGAGTTGGGCCGGGCCTTACTTTGGGCTTTGGAGATAATATTTGGTGGGTCTTTCTAATCAATGAGTAGGTCCGCCGTCCACGTGTGGTTTCCGTACAATGTCATTGAAAAGGTCACACACTCACACAACACCTTCACAATTTATAGGTCGGGAGAGAACAACGTTACCCCAATCTAGTCAAAAACGACGCCGCTTTGGCGTTTTATGTCCTGTCTTTCTGAGCCCGTTTTGGCGTTATATTGTGTGGTCCGTTTTCCCAAGTCCACTTCAGTTTGTTTTGAATTTTTTTATTTTTTTGGAAAATGGTCCCCAAAATGTGAAGTAGGGAGTGGGAATTATGGTGTGAGTATATTACAGGCTAGAATTATTCCTCCTGGATCTAGGAAATTAAGAAAAGAGAAAGTTTCGTTTGTCAGAAAAGTGGAAACACGAATATGATAAGTGAAAGTGCTTATCAGAGAGACAGTGCGAATACGAAGACAGCTACTCCGCACTAGGGGCACTGACGATGACAGGTCTTGATTGATTGGGTGAGATAATAAAAATCATTAGATTCTTAATAGTGAAAGTCTAATCAATATAATACCTCTCTCATAGTGGGACCATGAGAAAATTCAAAAATTTGGTAAGTGGGGAGGTGGTAGGAGGCTTATGTACGTAGTTATGTGGCACAATCACAATCATCCATATATGATATATCTAATTTATTGTTTAGAAAGTAACTCTTTTTATTAGTTTATTTTGCCCTTTACTCCTTTTGTATGATAATAACTAGTGACATGCATGTAAATTGATTGATTTGATTTTGATAAACAACATTTCTAACTTTGTCAATTGTAAATCTTGAACAAATTCTGACTAGGTACAACCTCTCACCCTTATTTCCCTTATTTGGTGTCGATTTGTAATTTTTGTTCAACGTTAATTGTAAGTCTGGAGTTTCATCACGTTATGATATTGTTTAAAAATGTTGTACTTGAGAATAACTGTACATTGAAACGGCGTTATTCGATTGGCTAATGCCATCTGCCTTCAACAGATAACATATTTATTACCTTGGAAAACTTACCAATGATTTTTAATTAGAGTTGTTTTTATCAAACATCTACCTATATTTCGTAAACAAATGAATGTTTGATAGTAGAGCAGCTCAAAGTGGAACCCACACTATTTATATTAGGGGGTAGACATCATGATGTGTTTTGGTGAGTGAAAATGTAAATAAGCATGACATAGCCTCATGTGTTCTTCTCCCATACAATTGATTGAAGACTTCAAAATGGCTATTGTTTTCTTTCTTTTTCTGAATATTTTGTTTATTTCTGATTGATGGACGCAATGATGTGTTGCTTTTCTGTGTTTGGATATGCGAGAATTTATGGTCGGGGTCGGTCCACTATGGATGGCCAAGCCAATAGAGAACGGAACCGAAATAGTCATTTACAGTCTTCACATACATCACATGGTGTGGTCCGGCTAAGTGACTCTTCTTTTTTATTTTTACCTATACGATTTGATGGGTTGCGAAATCACAAAATGACGCAGCATCCATCCTCTTAAAAAAAGTCCATACATACACATCTTTCTAAGGTCACCTTTCACCCTCTTCAATCACCCACAAAGGGATTGAAATGTCACATTGAACTATTCAGGCTTCTTGAGGTGCTTGGTGTGGCTAATTTCAACCTAAAACTTTCTCATGTGGTGTACATCAACCATCAATATGAGTAATCATGAGTTCTGCACATAGGGAGAAAATGACATAACATAAAGATCCAACATTTGTTAGCGTCGTATTGAGAATTATTGGATGCATGTTTTAGTTAGGTGTTAATTTTATTATTCTTAACATTAGATATCCATGTCGTAGGATAAATTATGTAACACAAATATACGTTTTTTTCACTACTCGCCGCAGATTTACTCATTCTAAAGTACTCATTTAATAGGTAACGTTATATTAAATGGTCTAAGATACTCTATCAAGCTTCAAAATAAGCGCATTTATACACATACGGCTGAGTGGCCTAGTTCTGCTTGAATCTCCCCAATTTCACACACAAATCAAGTGGAGCCCGCCCTATACTTGTATTGTGCGTGAAAATGAGGAGGTTCAAACTGAACTTATTTAGGGAAGAAGTTCTGCATTTATACGGTTATACGGAGAATTTATGAGAATTTATGAGTTTCGTTTTGGCGATTTTTTGTTCTATTTTTGTAATCCGTTTATGTATGATAGTCAAAATCGTGTAATTCATATTAGAGACATTGACCAACGGATTGCCTCACCGGCTATAACGTCATAAATGTAGTTGAAGTTATATAGTTTTACTTTCGTAATTAATGTTGACAAACGTACGTTGTTGAAAGTGAGTGAGTTTTTAGAGGAAGAAGAGAAGAAGAGAAGGGGAAAAGGACCCTTGCCGACTCAATTGTGACACTATTTTGAAGGCACACGAGTCTCCCTCTCTCTCTCCCTCTCGTTCATCTCAATCAAATTATATGCTTGGCTTTTGGACCCAAAACAAAGTTAATTATACTCCCATCATTCCCTGCTTCCACGTGTCACCACATAAGACCGAAGGCCCATGATACTACAAAAAGAGTGTCATGTAGGGAATCGTTTTCCTCTGGTCTAGGGTTTTCTCTATGTTACTAAAGTCCAATCCAATCCAAAGTAAAGGAAAGGAAAGTCAGGTAGAGAGAGAAAGAGTAGGGATATATTACGTGCAGTGTATATATATTTAAGTATTTACAAAAATAGAAATGAAAATTTTAATGTAATAAGACCTTGAAACTTGAGAGAGAGAGAGAGAGAGAGTGCCCAGAGCAAAAGCACAAAACAGCACAAGCTTTGTCTCTGTCCTAGAGAGAGAAAAGAGTATATAAAGAGAGACATGAGAAAAGAAAGAGACAGATACAAAGTTAGACATACATTTTAAGAGAGAGAGAAAGTAAAGGTGAGGCAGTTGCAGAGTTCAGCTTCAAAACACATAAGAGAGATTAGAGAGAGAGGAGAGAAGAGAGAGAGAGTTTTTTTCTTTTCTTCTAGAGGAGAGAAAAACCTTAACCCTAGAAGAAGGTTTAAAGCTTTGTGGCTTCTTCTGGGCTCAATCTAGATTTACATGTCATGTGAAGGAAGACCCCAACTTGAATTTTTTTTGTGTTCAAGGCTTGAAACTTTTTGGTATTGAAGCTTTGGCTCTGTTGTTCTTCAGTTGCAGCAAAAGTTTGGATCTTTTTTAGTGTTGACAGCTGAAATCGGGGAGGCTTTGTTTTCTGAGGTTTTAAGTGAAGTGGGTGTTTTTGCTTTGATTTGATCCAAGAGGCTTGCTTTGTTATTGGGTATTTGTGCTTTTTTGTCTTTGTGGGGTTTTGCTCTAAACATCTTATCTTGGTGATGAAAGGCATTTACTTGTACTGAGCTGGAGGTTTTAGATGATTCTGGGTCCTCTGTGAATTTGATGATATTTGAGAGTTGTGGTTGATGCGAAAATTAGTACAAGTATAGGGAAAGCTGAACAGAGAAATTGGGAGGTTGTGTGTGCTCCCATTTTGTTTGTTTTTGTTTTGTTTGGTGAGGTGTTCGGATCCGATAAAGGAATTCGGGTAAAAAGCCCGAAATATATTTGCAGTTGATATCAGTACCAATTATTTGCGCTGGAGCGGTTAGGATTACCTGGGGCAATGTCTTCCTTAAGTAGAGAACTGGTGTTCTTGATTTTACAGTTCTTGGATGAGGAGAAGTTCAAGGAAACAGTTCATAAGTAAGTTTCTGTCTTTCGAGGATGTTAATGTTTTTGTTCAGTTTTATGTCTATGCTTAGGAATGTAAGCATTGTAGTGTTTATGGGAAGCTTACGAAACGAAAATCACATCCGGAAGCAACTATAGATGTTTGAATATTGCGTTAACTTAGTGCATTCCTAGTTAAAACATATGTATGTGCTCGTGTGTATAATGTGCATTTTGTCGACTTTTAGGCTAGAGCAAGAGTCTGGCTTTTTCTTCAATATGAAGCATTTTGAGGATCAAGTCCAGGCTGGAGAGTGGGATGAAGTGGAGCGCTACTTGGGCGGCTTCACTAAAGTTGAAGACAATCGATATTCCATGAAGATCTTTTTCGAAATCCGGAAGCAAAAGTATTTGGAAGCTCTCGATAGGTGACATTTCAATCCTAATGTTTTTGATATATGTTGGATTCTTGAAACTAGGCGTTTTAAGTTTTGTTGTAGCGTTGTAAGAGAGGGTTTGATATGGAGTTCTGCGGCCGTTTGATAAGTCTGTATGGTTCTCTATGTTTCCTGCTATCAGGCAGGACAGGTCAAAGGCGGTTGAGATTCTCGTGAAGGACCTGAAGGTTTTTGCGTCTTTTAATGAGGAACTTTTCAAGGAGATCACTCAATTGCTTACTCTTGACAACTTCAGGTATTGCTTGTCTTCAGAGGTTGGTTTTTTGTTAATATGGCAGCATGCTTTATATTTCGTGATATAATCACCTTATTGTATCACATCATCAGGCAAAATGAGCAGCTTTCCAAGTATGGAGATACAAAATCGGCTCGTAATATCATGCTTATAGAACTTAAAAAGCTCATTGAAGCGAACCCATTATTTCGTGATAAACTTGCATTCCCGAGCTTCAAGAGTTCACGTTTAAGGACATTGATAAACCAGAGGTTACTCTCGCATCTCCTGTTTTAACTTATTTTGTGCAAGTTTGTTGTCAACCCTATAGCTTTTACATATCATACGAGAAGCTGTTAATTCCGTAACTGGTTTTGACGTCTGAAATTTTTAATTCTTTCTCATTGGATTTTCCTCTTATGAGAGCTGTTTGTTCCAAGTTCATATTTCTTTTTGAAATTTCAGTCTCAATTGGCAGCACCAGCTTTGCAAGAATCCTCGTCCGAATCCTGATATTAAAACACTGTTTATGGATCACTCTTGCGCTCCAAATGCTAATGGATCTCGTCCACCTCCCACAAACAACCCCCTCAACAATCCCCTTGTTGGACCGATTCCAAAGGCTGGTGCATTTCCTCCTATTGGTGCCCATGGTGTAAGTGCATCTACTGACCTACATAAGATTGAAGTTCTGTCATTTTTAATATTACTCATATCACTCCTTCATATCTATGCAGCCTTTCCAGCCTGTTGTCTCTCCTTCTCCGGGTTCTATGGCTGGGTGGATGTCAAGTCCTAATCCTTCTATGCCTCACCCTGCGGTTGCAGCAGCTCCTCCTGGTCTTATGCAGCCTAGTGCTGGTGAGTTTGCTCATACTTAAGGCTTATAATGTCATGGCTATGATTTTTGCTTTTCTTAACATAATGCTTGTTTTATACAGCTGCTTTCTTGAAGCACCCAAGGACACCAACAGGTGTTACAGGGATGGATTATCAGTCAGCTGATTCGGAACACATGATGAAGCGCATTCGTACTGGCCCAGCTGAGGAGGTATGAAAAGGAAGAATTTATCTTTTAAGCTCAATTAGTTACACATTTGTTCAAGAAGGATGAAATCGTATGCTCACCATGTTCTTGCAGGTGTCCTTTTCTGGCGTGATGCACAATTCCAATGCCTATTCACAAGATGACCTTCCCAAGACTGTTGTTCGGAACCTTAGTCAAGGTTCTAATGTGATGAGCATGGACTTTCATCCTCAGCACCAAACTATTCTCCTAGGTTTGTACTTGGAAGTATTACTTTGGTCGCCTGTGTTCCTTTGTTTTTGTCTATTTGTTGATTTTTATATGCATTTCATCTTCAAATTTTTTGTTTGTAGTCGGGACAAATGTTGGGGACATCAGTCTCTGGGAGTTAGGGTCCCGGGAAAGGTTGGTACATAAAGCTTTCAAGGTCTGGGATATACAAGCTGTGTCAATGCCTCTGCAGGTATAATATGTTTGACTACACAATGATGATTATCCTCTTGCTAGTCAGTGGTCTTGTAGTCCTATCATAAACTTGTAATTGAGTCCAGTTTATGGGAGGATTTAGTCTTATGCGGCTTTATCCATTAACTAAAAGTGACATCTTTACCATATATTCTAACTCTGGGAGAGCGACTCATTATACTCTAAACCCATAATTGTTTTATTACCAGAATGCTTTGGTGAATGATGCTGCAATATCAGTAAATCGTTGTGTTTGGGGACCAGATGGACTTATGCTCGGTATGTATACTCCTGATAATTGAGACAAATGGTGACTATCAGTTATGGTAAATAACATTGTTTACCTTTCAACATGTGTAGGTGTTGCATTTTCGAAGCACATCGTTCAAATATATACTTACAATCCAACTGGAGAACTTAGACAACATTTGGAGGTAAGCTGGTAGTTCTGATAGGTTTCTCATGTGAACTGAAAAGGTGCTGGTCACTGACGATCAATCTTTTTCTTTAGATTGATGCTCATGTTGGTGGTGTTAATGACATTGCATTTGCTCATCCCAACAAGCAATTGTGTATTGTTACCTGCGGAGATGATAAACTGATCAAGGTAGAAACTTTAAGAGTTGATGCGGTTTGTACATAAAAGAGACTTGGGCTTCACGAAAATCATAAATATTTATGATACAGGTATGGGATGCCGTAGCCGGACGCAAACAATATACATTTGAAGGCCATGAAGCTCCTGTATATTCAGTGTGCCCTCATTACAAAGAAAATATACAAGTATGTTTCCTTTAAAAGCACATCATTGGCCGTTATAGACATATAGTGTAGGCTTTCAATATGTTAACCTGTAGAGAGTGCAGTTGGAGTCGGCCATTCATTCACATGACAATTGAAGCCATAAAAATCATCAGCATAGTTGTATAGCTAATGCACATGGCTTTCTGTCAGTTCATTTTTTCAACTGCGATTGATGGGAAGATTAAAGCTTGGCTATACGATTGTTTGGGGTCAAGAGTAGACTATGATGCTCCTGGACAATGGTGTACTATGATGGCATATAGTGCAGATGGAACCAGGTAATGCGCTTGTACAGATGAAAGTGAATTCCTACTAAACTGCTGGATGTTATCTATAATTTCTTTTGCTCTGTGGGCTCTGGTGTATTTAATGGACTGCAAACTATGTTGGTCACCAAATCCGTTTGAATACTTGATCATCCTATGAAAGGCTTTTCAGTAGTATTTTCTTTTGGTCAGTGAGCCTTTTCACTAATGATGCCGATCTACTACAATGTAGTGTACTGTGGAGTCTACTCTTTATGGTTACCTTTTAAATTTTTGAAAGTCATCATTGTATATGAAATTCATTGCTCTACTATCATCGTGTCCTAAAGTGAATGAGTATTGCTATTTGTAGACTCTTCTCATGTGGAACGAGTAAGGAAGGTGAATCTCATCTGGTGGAGTGGAATGAGAGCGAAGGGGCTATCAAGCGGACATATTCTGGGTTTAGGAAACGCTCTTTGGATGTTGTCCAGTTCGACACAACTAGGAATCGGTTCCTAGCCGCTGGGGATGAATTTCAAATAAAGTTCTGGGATATGGATAATACCAATGTGCTGACAGCTGTTGATGCAGATGGTGGGTTGCCGGTGAGTAATCCTCTCGTTTACACTATATTGAAACCATTCAACTGGAGAGTCCATAAGTCACATAATTTGTTTTGCCTAATTTTGCAGGCTAGTCCTAGACTCAGATTCAATAAAGAAGGATCCCTGATGGCAGTAACAATGACCGACAGCGGTATTAAAATTTTAGCAAATAATGATGGTGTACGCTTGATTAGGATGTTGGAGGGTAGAGCTATGGAGAAAAGCCGAGGCACTTCTGAGCCCATCAACACCAAGGTACTCTAGTCCTAACTTTTACTTTTTATTAATCAGTATCACTATGATTCTTGCCACGTGTATACTATCCAGTGAGGTAAAGTTATTGCTTACTGTTTGCTATATTTCTTCCAGCAGCCTCTACTTGTTAATGCATTAGGCCCTATTGGGAATGTTTCCAACCCTGTTGGACCATCCTTGGAGCGTGCAGATAGAATCCAACCTTCTGTTTCTATAACTAGTCTGGTAAGTTAGATTAGCATGCAAATTTTAATGCTTTCTTTGTTCGTGAATTAATATTGGGTTTGACTGCAGGGTAACATGGAGAACAACAGGCTTGTTGATGTTAAGCCACGGATATCGGATGATGTAGACAAGAGTAAAAGCTGGAAGATTTCTGACATCGCGGATCCTTCTCTAATGAAAGCTTTGAGATTGCCCGACTCTACAACAGCTGGGAAGGTGTGGACAAACAAAACCTCGGTTTATATATATGAAAATCCTCTATCAGCAAGTTTTCCTCGTGAAATGAAGCCTTTCACAGTTTCACTATAATATATGAGATGGAATTCACTCATATTAGGTCGCGTAGATCTTATGGATAATACCGTGACTTACAATGACGTTTGGTAGTTGCAGATTGTGAGACTAATGTACACCAACAATGGTTTGGCTCTATTAGCCCTTGCTTCAAATGCTGTTCACAAGCTTTGGAAATGGCCACGCAATGACAGGAATAATCCAACAGGGAAGGTCTGGCTTCTGTCCTTCCTATAATGACTAACGATTATATCTGTCTGTTAATTAATTTGTGTTTCTTATAATTTCCTACCTTGTGATATTTTCTTCCAGGCTAGTGCATATGTTGTACCACAGTTGTGGCAGCCACCAAATGGGATTCTTATGGCTAATGATGTAAATGACAATAAACCAGCTGAGGAATCTACCGCATGCATTGCTCTATCTAAAAATGATTCTTATGTAATGTCTGCATCTGGTGGGAAGGTTTCATTATTCAACATGATGACTTTTAAGGTATGCTATCTGCGAATATCTATTGTATATTTTTTCTCTTTTCATTTATATTCGGTCTCATATATTCGATTGCTTTTGATTAACTTGGTAACTGAATAAACCTGGTATTTGTTTTTACAGGTCATGACAACATTTGTACCTCCCCCTCCTGCCGCTACTTTTCTGGCATTTCATCCTCAGGATAATAATATAATTGCTATTGGCATGGAGGACTCCTCTATTTTAATATATAATGTCAGGGTCGACGAGGTACGCTTCTTCCATGGTTGTATCTGTTTTTTCTTGAGCTATGGTGCCGAGTTACTTAAAAAAATATATGTTTGATGGAATTGACAGGTTAAAACCAAACTGAAGGGGCACCAGAATCGGATAACAGGCCTTGCGTTTTCCCAAAGTCTTAACATACTAGTTTCATCAGGAGCTGATGCCCAGGTTAGTGGCCAGTAACTTGTCATTGGAAACTTTCTTTTTCTTGTAAAGAATTGGATAATTGCTTGATATATATTCAATTAATCTAACTGAGTTGCTTTGTAGTTATGTGTGTTTAGCATTGATGGATGGGAGAAGAAAAAATCCAGGTTCATACAAGCACCACCTGGTCGGCAATCTCCGTTAGTTGGAGAGACAAAAGTTCAGTTTCATAATGATCACACACATCTATTGGTTGTCCATGAAAGCCAAATTGCTGTGTACGACTCCAAGCTTGATTGTTTATGCTCTGTAAGTTCTTCACTAGACTGTCCATGCGTTGTTAGGTATTCCTTATTTCTACTGTAATTTGACTGACTTCTCGGTCTTCCTTTGCATGTTGGCAGTGGTCTCCAAAAGATGCACTCGCTGCTCCCATCTCATGTGCAATATATTCATGCGATGGTCTGTTGGTTTATGCTTCATTTTGTGACGGTGCCGTGGGTGTCTTTGATGCTGATAGCTTAAGACTGAGATGTCGAATAGCTCCTTCGGCTTATATACCATCGTTTTCCATGAGGTAAAGTTTGTTAAATTGAAACTTTGGTTCCTCTTATCTCCAGTGTTCTGTTAATGTACTGAATCTTGTTGCCCCTTTTTGCACATTTGCAGCGGTGGCAACCCCTCGTATCCTCTAGTCATAGCATCTCATCCATCTGAGCCGAACCAGATTGCTGTCGGCATGACTGATGGGTCAGTGCATGTAGTTGAACCATCTGATGCAGAGATGAAGTGGGGCGGCACGCCTTCTCAAGATAATGGGCCTTCAAATTCATCGAATCCTTCTCCTAGCGGTCAAGCATCAGAACTTCCGTCTAGGTGATGATGAACATGGTGTAGTTTAAGTTACTTTTGAGAGGAGTAATAGACCAGAGACGGATGTTATGCCTGCATATTTTTAGCTAGTAGTTCAACTTTCCCATTGTTTCTGCTGAGCCATTGCCTTTGGCTATGGTTCTGTATTCTATGTATATCGTTCTTTTCTTGTTCCTTGGTTTGCTTAATGAAGTTGTAGGTATATGAATCTGTATATTGCTTTCCGGTCAGAATTCGTACCACCACCACGAAAGGCCAATTTGCCTTCGGGCAGCAGCATTTCAGTTATTCTCTCTATACATCTGTGATTTCCTTTTGTTTTCGATGATTCCGACCCTCTAACTCGGTTTCCTAATCTTAAAACTCAGTAAGAGTACTTGGACTATCTAGGGGGTTTCTGTAGTCAGAGCATTGTTCGAATACAGTAGATAAGGTGGTGTGGAAGGGTGTTTGGAAAGTTGAAACCCTCCCTAAGATCAAATGCTTCCTGTGGAAGTGTCTTATTAAGCTCTAACCCTATGTGTAGAATTTGTGAAAGAGGAGGAATTAGTGGAGTACATGCTTTTCCTTTGCCCTTAGGTGGAGGTGGTATGGTTTGGTTTTTATATTGGCATGAAGTTTAATAAGCAGGAGGTCACTACTATAGGGAGTTGGTTGTTAAGGCTCATGACAATGGATGGATCCAAGATGATAGAACGCTTGTGTTGATGTTGGTGAGCTTTTACTGTTGAGAAATTTGGAAAGCACGGTGCAATTTTGTGTTTCAGGGAAAGTTGGTTAATCCTGAGGCGGTGATTCGGAAATCTAGGAGCCCCATCGGGGAGTTCCTGTCTGCAAATTCAAAATTGACTTCTTCTCCTACTGTTCCTCTGAGGAAGTCTGGTTGGAGTTGTCCATCCCCTATGAGCTTCGAGCTGAACTGTGATGCGAGTTGGAGTAGTGTCTAAGCGAGATGGCATTGGAGTAATTATAAGGGACCAATGGGGATTAGTTTTGGGTAGTTTGGCTGAGCGCAGGGTTTGTAGTTCAGTGTGTACAGCTGAAGTAGAGGCTGTGAGTTGTGGTCTTCAGTGTGTGCAATTGGATAATATTGTTGTGGAATCATACTCTCTTGAGGTAATTAAAGTTATTGATCAGATGAGAGCAAATGATGTCAGTTGGAGTGTCTTTCCTTATTTGGCTAGGATTTGTGCCAGAAACAATGAGTTTCATAGCATCCAGTGACAGTGGGTTCCTAGATATGCAAATAAGGTGGCACATGAAGCGGCTACGCTAGGATATAGGTCAGAGGATCCTTTGAAATGGGTTAACAAACCACCTCCAACCTTGGTGCGTGTTCTTTTTAACGATGGGTGCCCCTTCCTTCATGGGGTATTATAATTTTGTTTTTCTGGCTTCACATCTTTGTTGCCCTGTCCATGTTGGAGTAGGTTAAGACGCTGAATGCCCTTGGTTGTATTTCTAATTTTCTCTCTCCCTATGGAATGGATGTTTCGATAAAAAAAAGACTTACCCACTACTCTTGCAATTGCTTGCCAATGCATTCCTCGAAGATTACTTGTGTACCTGGTAGCTTGTTCACATCGTAAGTTAAATCTGGTCTTGTACAACTTATCAAGTACATTAGGCTTCCTAGAACGGGACTAGAGTATTCTAATTGAGAAACATTCTCTCCTATATTCTTCGAAAGATGAAGAGTCGTATAAATCGATGGTCTGGCAACTCCAGAATTTTCTTTGTCAAATTTGCCAAGGATATCCATATAGTGCGTCTGATTCAATACTAGCCTTATGATGTTCTTGTGATTTTGATCTCTAAGATCACATCTGCAAGTCCCATGCTTTTCATGTCAAATCTGAAATTTAACATATCTTTAGTCGATTTGATTATCTTATCATTGCTTTCAACAATGAGCATGTCATCGACATAAAGACATACAATAACATATCACTCCATTTCTTTGTCACACACACTTGCCACATTCATTGATTTTAGAATCATTCATGATAATAGTGTTATCAATTTTTGCATACCACTACTTTGGTGCTTGTTTCATTGCATATAATGACTTCACCAGTTTACATGTTTTCCCTTTTTGATTAGGAGTTGAAAAACCTTTTGGTTGTTCCATATACAAGCAACCTAGTATCATATGGTGGTTCATTGGTTTATTATGATATTACATTATGATCCTTTTTTTTTCTTTCCTACATTTAGATCTAACTAAAGCTTTGTTCTTTGTTCAAAATAAAATAAAATTTGGAGTCTGTGCTAGCAGATCCCTTACATCTTCCATGGAATCCTAAAACTCCACAGTTATAGAGGTCACATTTTGGATCGCCTTCACAACATTTAAGGAGTCAAAACTGAATCGAACCGAGTGAAGATTGTGTATACGGCTAAATTGGCATGCCTCAAAAGTGGCCTCCACCTCCATAGATAATGGTGAGTACTGACCTCCAACATGTTAAGCCAGTCCCATAATGAACCGACCAAACCAATCCCTGACTACAATTCCAAGTCCTCCTCTGGCCAATGCTCTATCAAAAGTCTCATCCATACTGACACAATAACGACCTGAAGCTGTCTCACAGGTATTGGTGGCTTCCGAATGACAAAAATGTAGTGCTCATGGCAAGGTAGAGTCTGAATAAGCACTGTATTTCCTATAAATTTCACCTGGCTCCAAACCTTGTCATTCCGTGCTTTCCATAACCACATCATAACGATCAACTTTGTAAATTGGTCTCCCGAAGACCCGTCTGACACGCCAAACAGCGAACAAATCAATAGTATTGCCAACACCAGATGTTATTGTTTGGACCAACGGCCGAGTGCAACTGCAATCTCTGAATAAATGCAGCTCAGTTTCCGGCCCCGCCCACACAATGGGAAATCCGGACTGACATCAACCATCCTTGCCTTCAAAACGCGTGCATACAGGTAAGAAACCTTTTGAGGCCTTCCAAGCACAAACCTCAGCTGGGCCACTTGGGTAGCCCACAAATGTTTATATAGATATAAATGAGCCTGAGGAATTGGGACATTCTGCTGTGGTTACATAATTAAATCTCAAGCCATGATATAACCAGAACTAACCTTGTATTCTTCCTTCGAAGTGTGATGCCATATTAACATGTTCGGTCCCACACATCGACTTAACAGAAGAGAACATACTGCTATTTCATCAACCGTCTAACAGGGGTACATTCCACTGACGATGGGACAGAATAAATTGGAAAACATAGCGGATGGTCGTAGGATACGTGAACGGTATGTCTGGCCTAAATTGACCAGGGCAGGAAAACCAGTTGTCTTCCAAATCGCAATACAGATGCCATTGCCTACCAACCAACGAGCTCCGTTGTCTAATACCGGCCTAGCAGCTAAAAGGCTACGCCATGTATAAGAAGGAGAACCACTTGTTGTAGCTTCCTAAAAGGAACACGAATGAAAATACTTTGCCCTATAGATTTGACTGATCAGTGAATCTAGATTCTTGAGCACACGCTAAAGCTGATTTGTCAACGTGGCCATATTAAAGGCATACAAATTTTGGAAGCCTGAACCTTTGAGCACACGCCTCCACATAAGAATACGTCGGCTCCTCGGCTTGATAGTTCCACTCTTGATAGCCTCCATTGTAAAGTACTTGTTTTCCATAACCACTTGAATTTTTCCAACCGTTACACCATCCATCCATGGTTCAAGGTAATCAATCTAACAAGCAAAAACAAAGCTAAAACGTTAAATGCTCAAAGATTGTGATTCCTCACAACAATGAGTACCAATAACCTTTGAAGTAAGACTCTAATACTCTTTAAAACACTACGTTAAATATACTAACAAAAAGACGTGAAGCGATAAACACAAACGGCACGCGACGTAGTGGCATTCACTGTGCAATGGACACCGAAGTGAACCAAGGTAAAGACGTACGTTATCCAATATACCGATTTGTGACCAAAAAGAATACACTATTTTAGATATGCTCTCTATAATATAGATAAGCTAGAGCAAGTGAACAAGGGCCAAAATAACACTTTCAAACACAGTCAATCTTCGACGGGTCGAAGGGATTTTTCGACGGGTCGAATGATAGCTATTGTCCCTGTTTCGGACAAATTTTGACGGGTCGAGAAATCACTCGACGAGTCGAATGAACGCTACTGTTTTCCTCCGAACCAATTTTAGACAGGTCGAGAATAAGGCTCGACGAGTCACAAATTTGCCTTGCAAAATTATTAGTACCACAAATTCTAGCACAAATGCACCTCAAAGCTATCAACCAAAGTATTCTAGAGATCAAAGACAAAGAAAACAAAATCTTAAGTGATAAAATGAAGTAAAACTACAAGGCTAAGAAGCAAATACTACACACATGTCTGAATACTCCGCAATCAAAGGAAAATCAAAGCTAAGGAATCAAAGTGAAATCAATCCCCGACAACGGCGCCAAAAACTTGTTGAAGGATTTGTACCCCTATACTTATGAACTATTTACTAACTCATAAATGCAAAGAATTCCTTTACCCGCAAGTATACGGTCAAGTTATAGTATTTATAAGGAAGTCGAGTGTCGAACCCATGAGGATTAACCACTTAAACTCCTTTGCTTGACTCGATTAAGCACTCAAATTACGGATTAACTAGACACTAACTTGACACTAAATGAGAATTAAAATGCGGAAATGTGTACCTCACACTACCAAGTCCTTTGGAGACTTAGCATTGTGAGGGATGATTAATTTACGATGAGTGATTAAATGATGGTTGGTTGATTGGTTGATTATGCTAAAATGCAAACACGAAAAGAGTACACAAATTCAAGATAAGGTAAGTTGGTCAACTAGGGGAGTCCTGCTAACCACATGATGCATCAAATAATGTCCCGATTTATGTATTAGATTAAAGTCTGTTCACACAAGTTATAGTCTAAATCGTGACCTTTTGAGTCACGTTTGGTTTTAAATCCAAGTTCCTAGGTCATTTCTGACACTAGACGACTTAAGCCCAACATTGAAGTGTTTAGTGAATCGAAACCAAGACCTAAGCCATTTCGGGCTTACATCTCAATCGTATGTCACATGAGTGAAGCACACAAACGTATTATGTGATAAATGTGGAAGGTTCTCCTTCTTGAATCTCTAAACCTTAAACCCTAAACCCTAAATCCCTAAAGCCAAATGCTCAAATTCGATCCCCAACAAAGAGGCCAAAAACTTGTTGAAGGCTTTATACCCCTTAAACTTATGAACTATTGACTAACTCATAAGTACAAAGAGTTCTTCACTCGCACGTGCATGAGGTCAAGTTTTAGTATAAATGTAGGAAGTCGAGTGTCGAACCCACGAGGATTGACCACTTAAACTCTTTAGCTTGACTCGATTAAGCACTCAAATTATGGATTAACTAGACACTAACTTAACACTAAATGATAATTAAAATGCGGAAGTGTATCTCACACTACTAAGTCCTTTGGATACTTAGCATTGTGAGGGATGATTAATTTACGATGAGTGATTAAACGATGGTTGGTTGATTGGTTGATTATGCTAAAATATAAACACGAAAAGAGTACACAAATTCAAGATAAGGTAAGATGGTCAACTAGGGGAATCCTGCTAACCACATGATGCATCAAATAATGTCCCGATTTATGTATTAGATTAAAGTCCGTTCACACAAGTTATAGTCTAAATCGTGACCTTTTGAGTCACGTTTGGTTTTAAATCCAAGTTCCTACACCATTTCTGACACTAGACGACTTAAGCCCAACATTGAAGTGTTTAGTGAATCGAAACCAAGACCTAAGCCATTTTGGGCTTACATCTCAATCGTATGTCACATGAGTGAAGCAAACAAATATACTATGTGATAAATGTGGAAGGTTCTCCTTCTTGAATCTCTAAACCCTAAACCCTAAACCCCTAAAGCCAAATGCTCAAATTCGATCCCCAACAAAGAGGCCAAAAACTTGTTGAAGGTTTTATACCCCTTAAACTTATGAACTATTGACTAACTCATAAGTACAAAGAGTTATTCACTCGCACGTGCATGAGGTCAAGTTTTAGTATAAATGTAGGAAGTCGAGTGTCGAACCCACGAGGATTGACCACTTAAACTCTTTAGCTTAACTCGATTAAGCACTCAAATTATGGATTAACTAGACACTAACTTAACACTAAATGATAATTAAAATGCGGAAGTGTATCTCACACTACCAAGTCCTTTGGAGACTTAGCATTGTGAGGGATGATTAATTTACGATGAGTGATTAAACGATGGTTGGTTGATTGGTTGATTATGCTAAAATGCAAACACGAAAAGAGTACACAAATTCAAGATAAGGTAAGATGGTCAACTAGGGGAGTACACAAATTCACGAAAAGAGTACACAAATTCAAGTTCCTAGGCCATTTCTGACACTAGACGACTTAAGCCCAACATTGAAGTGTTTAGTGAATCGAAACCAAGACCTAAGCCATTTCGGGCTTACATCTCAATGGTATGTCACATGAGTGAAGCAAACAAACGTACTATGTGATAAATGTGAAAGGTTCTCCTTCTTGAATCTCTATTGGAGAATCTGAGAGGAAGTCTAGGTGAATCCCTCAACTCGCACCTAGTGAGTTACGAGCTAAGAGATTATACGATTAACACAATAACATTTTAGATTTAATGTGTACTTGACTAGAGTCCCTCAAGTCTATTGAGACTCAAATTAGCTCTAGTCCATGCTTGGTACTAAGAGAATCAAGTCTCAAGGTAAACCTCTTAGAAAATATCCTAATCATATTTGCATGCTCATCTAACCTTAAGTGAGTAACTAATTCATTTAAGGACCATTTTTAGTCTTTTTACACATACATCAACTTAGTTAGGGTCAACACATGCATATAGGAAACTAGACATGAAGCTCAAGTACAATAAACATCCATAAACACATAACAAACTCATTCACAACACACAATCACATATCATACACTAAAACTAAAAGTCATACATAATCAAAGAGATCTTTTGTTCATCACATGACCCTAGCCTCTCAAATAGACTACTAACTATTCATAACTACAATCAAATTAAGATAAAAAGATGAGAGTCATTAATTGCAAGAAATAACCGAAGAGTCCCTAGCTTTAAGGAAAAGTCTTCAAGCTTCTTCAAGTTCCTTCTTCACTTCTTGCTCCAAAAATGCACCCAAACTTGTAGAGAAGGTAAGGAAGATCTCCAGGACCCCAAGAGGTAAAGGAGAAGAGAGATTACTTCTCATCTCTTTGAGCTCTAGAAATCTTACTAAACCTTGGAGGCAAAGATGAGAGGAGGAAGTGAGGGATGGTGATGAGAGAGAGTGAAAGAGGTTCGGCCAAGTCTTGGAAGGCTAGATATTTTGGATTTATAGAGGGTTAGAAGAAAATATTAGATGAAGAAAAATTTAGTTTTTCTCTAGAGAACTCAACTAAGAACCCTAGAGAGAAAACTAGAGAGAAAAATGGCTTAAAACTTGGAAAATGAGTGAAATGAAGTGTGTTGTGTGAGTGAGGAGAGAGGAGATCAAATTTGGCTGAGTTGAGAGGTTATATTTTAACCCTAGGATGATAATAAAAGAGGAGGTGGAAGATCTAAGGGTTAGCTTTGAATTAGAGAGATCATGATCCACTATTTTAGGCTATGGAAGGCTAAGCTCCAAATTAGTGACATCATGTGGTCCAACTTCTTCTCTTTCTCTCCAAATCATATTGGTAGACATAAATGGGATGAATGAGCCTCCATTAGGCTGGACTCCATATGGTTGGGCCGGCCGGCTGTGGCAAATTCAGGGCAACTTCTAGCGACTTCCAGTGAAGCTATTTCGTCATTCTCCCAAAGTTGCTCCAAATTCTCTCATGATCTCGGAAATGTATATGTCTTCTCCAATAAGTATCTAATTCTTCGTATTTAATGCATTTTCGAGCCAACTCCACATTTTCTAGCAAGAACAGGAAACATCATAAGAACAATGCTTTATTAATTCATAGAAAACAAGCTATAAGCATAAAGTTAGGAGCGTAATAGGCATATAATTATAGTCATAAGATCTGTGCAATGAGAGGGAGAGTTGAGCAACTGAGGAGTTGGAGTTTTTTATTTTTTTATTTTATTTTATTTTTTATAAGGAAAACTACACAAGAACCAACTAGTTTAAGGAAAGTCCTCGAGGGCCACCAATCCCTTTAAGATCATGTTGTAACGCCGGGGCAATAGAACTTGGGAAGGAGCTTTCCCAAATATAGAGATTATTCTTCTGGTGTCCAATGGAAGCAAAAGCATCAGCTACAAAGTTAGCTTCCCTGTAAACATGTTGAAACTGGATAATGCTAAACTTGCATGCCATATTGATGATGTCCTTAAGCGTTTCCTAAATGCACCATGGGGGATTACATTCCCCATTTATGCTCATAATCACTAGTTGGGAGTCCCATTCCACAATTAGCTTCTAAATGCCCTTTCGGGCAACTTGAATGAGACTATCTCCGAGAGAAAGTGCTTCAGCAAGAGAAATAGTTGCGCGCTTGAGATTGGTAGATCCTGCTACAATAGGTTGGCCATTAAAATCTCCTATAATGAAACCTCCTGCCGTATTACCAGAGCCGCCCTCAAGGATTGAGCCGTCAAAATTGAGTTTAAAGTGGCCAGGAGGGGGAGGGCTACATTTGATGACAGTAGGAGTATGAGTGATGTTGGAGGTCTTCTTGTTGAGATCCCTACATTGTTTCCAAACTGTTGTTGCCCCTTAAAATGGTGGAACTTCTTGTTCCTGAAAATTTGGAGATTTCTGGCCCTCCAAATTTGCCAACAAGTTATTAGAGTTTTCTCCAGGCTGTTAAGATTTGCTTCAGTGTTTTCCTTAGCAATGTCTCTAAGTTGTTCAAAAAGGTTCCTCCTATTAGATCTTAGTCTTCCTTCAGTGTTACTCCAAACTCTTTTAGTGACCCTGCAACCAACAAATAAATGATCCAAAGTTTCCTCATGGTTATTGCAGGAAGGGCAAATATTAGTATTTATCATTTTAAAATTAAACAGTCTATTTCTTGTGTTCAGCCTCTTGTGTAGGAGAAGCCAGCCAAATATTTTGACTTTGTTAGGAATACAAAGCCTCCAGATCTTATTTATAAGATCCTGGCTTCTACTCTCTTCCTGCTTCTTGGTTTGAATATCAGAAGCTGATTTGATAATGAACTTTCCTTCTGGGTCAGGGTCCCAGAAAAAAATATCCTTACAATTCCTAATAGGAATAGGAATGCCTAAAATTTGGTCTACAACCTCCTTGTCGAAGAAATGGTCAAGCATTGGACAATTCCATCTCTTATCACTAATAAATTTTTTTACTGGGGTATCCCAGTTAATATCATTAACAACAGATGCCTTCACAACCTGAGAGAGAGGGAATTGGAAAGCCCAGTTATGGCTCCAAAATTTGATATCCTCTCCATTCCCAACTATCCATCTTATTCCCTGGGTAAGAAGTCTTCTGGCATCAAGAATACCTTTCCAAGCCTCAGAGTGAGCTGACTTCTTCAGACAACTAAGAAAATAGCTCTTCTAAGAAATTTTTTCCTAACTATATCAACCCACCAATTGTTTGGTTGAGTAAGAATTTTCCAACCAAGTTTAGCCAAAGCAGTAGAGTTGTAAACTGCAGTAGGCCTTACTCCTAGTCCGCCATTCATTTTGGGACAGCAAATCTTTTGCCAACTCACTGGACATAATTTGGAATCTTTTCCCCAAAAGAAGGATCTTGCATGATTATCAAATTCTTTTTCCACTTTATCAGAACATTTGAAACAGGAAAGGACATGATTTGGCATTCCAGGAAGGTAGGATTTAATGAGAGCTAACCTGCCAGCTCTTGAGAGAGAGTCCATTTTCCATCCTGCTAGTTTGTTTGAAATTCTGTTAACCAAATCCTTGGAGTTAATATGATCTTTCCAATTCATCACATTATTTATACCTAGGTATCTACCAATTGTTGTTTTATGCTGGATACCCAAAATTCCTGCAATTTCATTTTTGACACCTACAACAACGTTATTTGAAAACAAAAGAGAAGATTTATGAAAATTAATTCTCTGACCTGAAGCTGTGGAAAAGTTATTTAGGATCTTGAGGACATTCCTAGCTGCCTTCGAAGAGGCTTTGCAGAAAACAAGACAGTCATCTGCAAATAACATATTAGAAATTTTGTGCCCCAGGGGAGAAGAGAGAATACCTAGATGGCTTTTTGAGTTCTGAGCACTTAGGTTCAAGTGTCTAATAAGTGGCTCTACATAGAGAATAAAGATATAGGGGGAGATGGGATTTCCCTGTCTAATCCCTCTTAAGGAACAAAGAAACCTTCAGGTTTTCCATTAACTATCGCCGAGAAGGAAGCAGTAGTGATACAGTCCATGACCAAATCAATCCACGGCTTGTTGAAACCATATTGATTTAGGCAAGCTCTAATGTAGTTCCAGTTAAGTAGATCATAAGCCTCTTCCATGTCTAGCTTGATAGCCCACGAACCAATTCTTCCTCTCTCTCTTTTCCGGAAGTCATTGCACAATTCGTGAGCAATTAGGATATTATCCTAGATTGATCTTCCTGGGGCAAAAGCCCCTTGGTTAACTGAAATGCATTTGCTCAACAAAGGTTTTAGTCTCAAAGCTAAAAGTTTAGTTAGGAATTTGAAGGAAACATTACAAAGGCTTATAGGTCTCAAATGATTCACTGTTTCAGGTTCCTCCACTTTGGGAATAAGAGCTAGGTTTGTATGGTTTATATCTTTACAAGAGCAATTTCCAGCAAAGAAATGCCTAATCATATATTTGACAGATATATTGACCTCACTTCAGTTTTGTTGATAGAAAAAGGCATGGATGCCATCAGGTCCAGGGGCTTTTAAGGCTCCAATGGAATTAACCACCTCCAGAATTTCAGTATCAGAAGGGTCTCTGCAAAGTAAATAGTTGTCCTCATTAGAAACACAGGGGTCAATAACCTGAAGGAAACTTTGTAAATTCTGTTGGTTGATGTTGTTATCTTGAAACCTCTTCTTGAAATCTGCAATGATGGTTGGAACGATTTCTTCCTGGTTAGTGATCCAATCACCATTCTCATTTCTTAATTTTGTGATTTTATTCCTTTTCTTTCTAACTGTAGCTTGGGTATGGAAGAAGCTAGTATTACAATCTCCCAAGGAAATCTAGTCCACATTTGCTCTTTGAGCCCAAAACAGCTCCTCATCAATATGAGCTGCAACAAGTACCGTTTCTATTTCTTTGTTCTTCTCTCTTAAACCCACTGAGAGGGGGTCATTCATGAGTTGTTTTTGAATGATTTCACTCTCATTTTGTAAGTTTTCCAGTTTATTAAATAAATTCCCAAATTCATTCTTATTCGAGTCTCTAACATAAAGCAGTTAGTGATTGCCTTCCAGTGTTTCATTGGATCAATATCAAGGTTCCTAGACCAAATATTAGCTACAAAATCTTTGAAGCCAGGATGCCTCTGCCATATATCTTAAAATCTAAAAGCATAATTCTTTCTTTTTTTCTAGAGTTAGGTAAATTAAACTATGGTCAAAACCATTGATAGGCATATTTACTACTTTTAGGTCCGAAAAATTATGAAGACTTGCATTGTTAGTACAGAATCTATCAAGTTTTTCAAAGACAAGAGTATTATCTTTGTGCTTATTAGACCAGGTATAGGGAACACCATTACATGGAATGGAAACAACACCAGAGTCATTCAGGAAATGATTGAAGTCTAACATGTATTTTGTAAAAGACCTGTTGCCTCCCCATTTCTCTGTGGGATCAGATATCATATTAAAATTTCCTGCGATGAACCAGTTCTCTCCATTTAGCGGTTTATGTCTAACTTTATCTTCCCACAAATTCTTTTGGATATGCATAAACAAAAGTGAAAATAGCAGATTTTTCAGTGTTTAAGTTCTTGATACTACAGTGGATAATACGATCATGCTGAAATAAACTGTCTAACAACAGAAATAGAGCTCCATAACAAAAAGCAACCTCCACACTGGCCCAAGGAGGGAACCGCCAATGATTGATCAAGACTAAATCTAGAAGCAATCTTATTTCCACTCTCAAGGTCGGCTCTGGTGTCAAGGGCACACAAAACATCAAGGCTTAAAAAAGTAAAATAGAGAATAACAATACAATAGTATGCCTACTAAATTTGCGTGAATCTGTTCACTCAATTACAACTTTGCACTGAATGTGTGTCTGATAGTCCAACTATATCTTCATAGGCTTCCATAGCAATGGCCATGTCCTCGTCAATATCAGCTTGCTCAACCTCTACCATTACTTCATCCCTATCAGCTAGCAATAGAGTCCACCTCATTTTGCACCAAGTCAGAATGGAGTTTAGGTTCTTCACCTGCCTTTTCTGGTTCGTCAAGTTTTTGCATCGCTGATTGTGGACACGGATCCCTTGAGATACTCAGCATAGATGTCCCTGATAGGTTCTACAAACAAGGAAAGATCAAATGGTAAATATAGTCTAGGTGCACAGTAGAAAAGCCAAAGCCATGATAGTTTCAGGGGACTACTAAGTACAATTCCCGTGACAATAAAAGTAATTGAAAACCAACATCATATATAAAACCCACATTGTATATAAAGGAAATACTATAAACCCCCTAGCAACGACGTATATAAAAGAAAAACCAACATAAACTCATTTAAAAGAAAAGTGCAGATTCACATTTCGATAGTGCGTAGTGACCCTAACAGTGTTAAAAAAAATCTAGACTTTATTAGTGAGGTTGATGGGCGTCACCTTTAGATGGTCAATAACCCTCATATATTGCAAAACTTGACCCTCAAAATCCTTGAGAGCTCCTCCAGTGCTTTGCGTGCGCTTTCTTCGGTCTTGTACACAAAGAGACAAAAATTATTGGGCTTTTCTGTGGTCTTATCAAGCTCCAATGGTCATTTCTCAATCTCTCCAAAGTGAGAAAAGAATGCATACTTCTGAATATCGACGTCTGACCCAACATTTGGGACATAAATCTTCCTCTCAACAACAATCTTAATCCGATTGATTATGCCATCCGGATCTCTCTCTGCCGTCATATTCACCAACTCAATGATCCTAGATTTGCTGAATATCCGGACTAAATCATACGCCTCCTCAAATTTGTAACAACTACCCTAGGGGACAGGCTCAGAAGACTCAGCAACCTCGACATCAAAAAACTTGCCTTTAACCGACATCATTTTGAAGGCTGCAAGTTAAGTTTAGATCACTAATCTCAGTACATCAATTTCAAGACCTACTCTTTAATCACATCATCATTCTCATATAATAAACTGATATATGAATTTTCGAAAACAAAGTTACTTAACTCATATAATAAACTAACCAATTTCAGTTTCAATTTTATGAATAGAACTAATCAAACGCCCAACAAATCCTACTGAATTGGCCACTCTCATTCGACATTGGCACAATTAAATAAAATCAAGGACACCATACACAGTGTCGATCAAATACAACAACCCTATTGCACATAATTTTCTTCTAAGATTCAAATAATTTATTTCGTCGAAAATTTTGGTATCCTAGCTCATAAACCTTAGCTATTCAAGATATGGAGCATTCCGGGAATTAGACTATCAAACCTCAGAGAACCCTAACCTCCATATTTTATAGCTAAAAGAAAAATGCAGGTAAAGAAACTCAATGAAACAGCAGAAAACAAAGAAACACAACCCAAGAAGGATTCTCACTACATATTCGTCAATCCTAAACATAATTCTATCCACAACATAATGTAGCTGTTCAAATCTTCTCCTTTTCCTTTTAGGACTAGATTAGAAGAACTTTTCGTTAGGCTCAAAGGACCAAATTGTTCATACCCATTACTCTTAAAGATTCATACTTTTTACTTATAAACCTCTCGTTTCAAACACCAAGAACCCTAAACTTCAAAACCCTCCTCGGCCTTCACACAAAAACCCCCAAACTCAAAGGACCCAGTTTCTAATCACAATGGAAATGCACAAAAGAAAAAACAAAGAAGCGCAATGTAGGAAGAAGATGAGGTACGGAAACTAGCTACTCACCGAAATTTCGCAGAGAAAAACGAAGAAGCTGCAAAAGAGCTCAAGTTGAAACAAGGCGGAGTATTGATCGATGATACGGCTACTGGGTCTGGCTACAGGCGAGAGAATGAGAGAGCAAGAGCGGTAAGGGGCATTAGCTCATGGGCTGGGCTGTATACCAATTTTTTTCTTTCTATTGCCCCAAAATTTTGGGTGGGCTACAGCCCATCCTGCCATTGGGCTGGATCCGCCTCTGATGGCATAAACACTGCAACCATGTTGCCTCAGAAAGCGTGCACTCATAGACTTGCAACCTACCTAGCTACATAAAAGTTATTGCAAGCTTTCACCTACAGAAGATTTATTCACTAATAGCTCCAAATATAATATAACCTGCTTAGTGCTTACTTCCAGCATAGCCTTGATGAGAGTATTGTATGCCACAGTATCAAGCTCCAATCGATGTTCAAGGCTTTGGCGGATCACATTTCTCTGCTTCTTTATGCATGTTTTCCTGGATATTACATACTCAAATTATGATCAGCACGGGGGCAAGGAAATTTACATAGTAACAACATCTACTTACGTTAAAACTTCAGTAAAATTTTTACATAGTACGTAACAACATCTCATGTCGTAGTCGCCGTTGGCGAGTGACCTGACGCGCTTGATGGCGGCGATGACGTGGCGGTCGTCGTCCTGTAAGTACCGGACCATCTGCATGCATGATCCATTTAGGAGTCTGGGCTTGTGGGTCCTGGTTGCGGCGGAGGTCTTTGGATTTGATGATGCGGCTTGGGCTTGGGTCGGGTCGCCGTCGCTGAGTGAACACGGGTGGGTCCGGAGTCACTGATGATGACGATTGACAAACACCTGAGGCTGGTGCTGACGCGGATGCGAGTTTTAGGCTTTGTTGAGTAGAGTGGAGTAGCTGAAATGGAGCGACGACGACGACGATTCCATTTCAGTTTTCGCGGGAAAACAGAGTTGTTCTTTGTGATTGTGATGACAATTCGCTCCTACCCAAAGTCCAATAATGGGTTAACACGTGTCCTTTCTTATATTTCCCTCCAAATGTTCTCCTTCCCGTCACCGTTCGATCAGTTGCGTTCTTCCCTCAAAAGGGGGTTCTTTTTATTATTGATTGATTCTAAAGGTGTAGTTGAACAAGACCTTGGGGCAACCATTCTTATTACGTCGGCAACAATGTATCAATGGTATTGCACATTTGCACATATGGTTACCATGTACTCGAGTTGATTTGGTCAATTGAAATGAAAGACAGAGCACTTGTTAATCTGTTTTGTTTTGGTAGAGTGTATGAAACTGATCTGTGACTCTGGATGACAGTCAAGGCGCAGGCAGGGTTAGTGTCCCTGCTTGTGGCTTTTGCAGAATTCGAGACCAAATTGAAAGAGCAAGGGCTATTTACCTATTCGGAACCAAGTTCTGCCCCATGTCGACAATTCTACACCACGAGTATCACTCTTTCGAAAGGAAATATGGAATATACGAATAATAAAGTAGTAGTAGTAGTACACTATGTAGTAGCATTGGTCGTCTGCACTGGATGTGTTTCTGATGATCCAACTATATCTTCATACGCTTCCATAGCAATGGCCATGTCCTCGTCAATATCAACCTGCTCAACCTCTACCATTACTTCATCCCTATCAGTTACCATAGAGTCCACACCATTTTGCACCGAGTCAGAATGGAGTTTAGGAGGTTCTTCACCTGGTTTTTCTGGTTCCTCAACTTCTTGCATCACTGATCGTGAAGACAGATCCCCAGAGATTGTCAGCATAGATGTCACCGATAGGTTCTACAAACAAGGAAAGATCAAGTTGTAAATATTTTGTTTACGAGGTGTCAATATAGATGCAATAAATTGAAAAGTCAGACAAAAAAAAAAGAAACAGAAAATAATGGGGAACTGTTGAATTTAAAACCAATATACCTTTTCTAGAGCTAGAGCAAGCTTCGAGAGTTTCGGATAGATGCTTCGTGCATCCAACAAGATCTGCTCAACACACATTTTTCAATACAAAATTAACCTATTTAACAATCAAAAGAGCAAAGACAAGCCTTCTGTATAATAGTCTATGAACAACTCAGAAAGTACAAAGCAAGATTATGGAAATACCTACTGATTACTAACCACATAAATACATATAATAAAGTTGAATGGATCACCTCACAAAGCCTCTGAAGGGTGAATGGTGGACCTTCAGTAAAACCAAGCAGAGCTGCAATGAAGAAACCTACTAAGTACGATTCCCGAAACAATAAAAGTAACTGAAAACCAACATCATATACAAAACCAACATTGTATATAAAGGAAATACTATAAACCCCCTAGCAACATCGTATATAAAAGAAAACCAATATAAACTCAATTAAAAGAAAAGTGCAGATTCACATTTTCCATAGTGAATAATGACCCTAACATCCAATTCATTCCTCATACAAACCCATAATGCCCTAGAATGTTAGTACATGACAAAGTGTTGGGTTAATAATGATCACACAGCTTCATAGGGGTACGAAAATTTGAAGCAACACTTAGAAAGACAGATAAGGTGGTGTTCACATATGATTAGCTGAATGACAATACCTTCATCCAACCTGTTTACCAGCTCTAGGTAGGTTTCTCCAAAAGATGCAATTTGCTGCTCAGTTGTCTTTTCTGCATCAGGATACTCTGACAGAACCTTCATATAAAAGGAAGAAAAATCATAATCTGGGAGCTTGACACGACAAACAGAATCATGCACATTGTGCCAATGTATGCGTGTGTAATTGTGCAACAACCATACAAATTTTGCAACTCCGTATACCTGCTTCAGCTGAAAGGATAGCATGCTCTTTAACTTTTCCCAGTCAAGCCTGGAAGGTGTACACAACAATTTAAGATTAACAACCGAGCGAAATGAAAGGGACCTAAAATGTTTCTTTTACATGCATCTTAGGTAGAGATAACACAATCAAAGACTTAAGCATGCACCCTGAATAATGCATTTGGATTCATAAACAGAAATGAGTGAAATTTCACATTGCGATAACAACTTACCAAAATCTCCCAGTAGATGCAATAGCTTCTAGTATGCTTCTAACTTCACCTTCGGCAACCTCAGGCTTGGACTCCTTGCATCTAAGCTCTCATGTGCAAAGGACATGTATTAAATATAGAAAAGAATAAACAACAGAACAGTATATGTATCAGAATTCAGAATTGAAAACATATCGAACACTGTCATGTCCTCGGTGACCGCAATCTATTTCTGTCTAAGCTACTAGTTCACAACTACGATGATATAATTCATAGAACACATTAAGTTCACATAGGTTAAGCAGCATAATACCCGTGTTCTATGGCATCAGGAACCACCGCATCATCACCATGGCATTGTTGTTGATCAGCAGCATCACTTGTCGAATTCACTGCTGCCTCCGAAATCTCACTCGTCGACATCGGATTCACCGAAGCCTCGGGAACTTCATTCGACTGTGGATTCACCGACGGCTCCGGAACAACTTCATTCGACTGCGAATTCACCGACGGCTCCGCAACAACTTCATTCAACTGCGAATTCACTATCTCATTCGACTGTACCTCCATTTTCTACACCAAATTACATCAAACAAAAACAAATATATCAAACGACTCAGAGACTGAAAATTGACAACAACAACAGAGTTCTCAAAAGCGACACAGATTCGAATTCTAGGAGCTTCCATTACTAACCAGCCTCAAATTTACTCTACAGTAAATAGAATTTGAACTTCGTGTTCTCACTAAACTCGATTTTTACAGAGCAAATAGTCAACTTAAAACCTTACGAAGATTTAAACAGAGAGAAGAGATGCGAATTCAGTTCGTTCGTCACTGACATAAACAGAGACTATACAGCTAGTAGATTCTCATAACTCATCGATACGAAACAGAAAATAAGAGCTTCAGTTAAACCAGAGATAACGAGACGAGAACTTACCGGCGTTTTGGATCTGATCGGAGCTTGAGGAAGAATCAAGCCGAATCGCTGGAACTGATTTGAGAGAGAGAGAGAGAGAGAGAGAGAGAGAGAGAGAGAGAGAGAGAGAGAGCGAGAGAGAAAGAGGACGACGGAGCTGTAAGAGTGAGAGTGTGAGACTATAGAGTAATAGACTTAATAGTCCACTCAAGCTGGTTTGGGCCGTAGCTGATGGGCTCATTATGAATCGTGAGTTAGAGGTGGCCCAAAGGCCCATAAATCGTCATTTTACGCATATAGAGCTGATAGCCCATTATATATAGTAAATTGGGCGGGCCTTATTTTTAATTCTTTGTTTACATTGGATGTAAAGGCGGCCCAAAATCCCCATAAATCCTCATTTTATGCATACAAATAATGTCCAATCTTCTTCATAACTTCTTGTTCTCTATACGTCCTATAAACGTTATAATTATCCACTTTTTGGTCATCTGTAACAAAGTAATTTTCATCCAAATCTATTCGGATCCGGATGTTGTAAATTTATAGGGAAAAAAAATGTTGGATATGTTTGGACCCAAAATAAACATTACATTTATTTTAATATTTTTGAGACTCAGACACAAAATGGGCCGACCACATGCGGCTCGATTAAAGCTGCGAATCAAGAAAGGATATGTCTATGCAATTCCTAAATGAGTTAGGGAAATTCAGAGGCAAGATAATATCTCTTTCTTTCCTGGTCGATAAAGTTACACTGTCAAACAAGGGAAATTGGAGTGTCAACCTCTATAAATAGAATAATCGAAGAAGGTAGAGACACACACACATACATACAAATTTGCGCACAAGCAAGTACTTACTCCATCAGCGAGTAGACAACCAACGACATCGAATTTAGGATCTAAGCCACCCGACAGAGCGTGGGGATTCGAAGATTCACTTAAGCTACACCACCAACGACGACAATCGGAGAAATCTAGGCCACCCAACATAACGTGGAGATTCTAAAGATCTACGAAATTACCCCATCCACCGACAACGGCAATCAGAGGAATCTAAGCCACCCGACAAAGTGTGGGGATTCTAAAGATCTACAAAGTCAAAACCTATCCATTGCTCTTAACACTTTGTCCTTAGGATTGCTCTGCTTTGTATTCATATAGAATATAAGGTATCGATTCTTTGTGGCTCAGCATAGAAACACGAAGCTTACGTCTTTCAACATATCAAGACAAGTAGGACTCAACGAGCGAGGTTGGTGATCTCCTTACTCTAATCGCTTGACAAGAACCAAGATACAGACACGACGCTCTTTACAACAACATTCTTCCCTCGGTAGTGGCACGCCACACACACAGCACTACACCAAACGGATCAAAAGAGACAGTTTACGACATCTCCAATCGCAGCAACCTGACTGTAGTAAGATCGATGACAAACATTTTGGCACGCCCAGTAGGACACATGTTTAGTGTCTTACAACCATTAATCCATACAGAAAGACCTTCGGTAATTTCCTCAAGTATCCAACACTAGAGTTCCGAGCTCACAACTTAGCTTATTATAGAGGTTTAGGAAAAGAAGAAGTGCTACGAAGACTTGGGGTAACAATGTCTCCTAAATCCACATCATCATCCAAACCTAAGTCAATAGACAAAGTTGAGGCCATGGACTTTATGGCCTATCAAAATTACTCACGTGAAACCATCGAACGAGTGCTAAACACTGTGGAAGAAAGTGAAAAAACAGTAACAAAGATCAATCAAAGATCAGATGGCTTGCGTGAGGACAGAAAAATAGACCGCCCTGCCAATGATAAAAAAAACTCAATGATCTCACAGCAGTTATTGCGAGTATGGCCAACACTATGGCAACGAGTTTTGCAAGCATCAACGAGAGATTGGTAGAAGCAGGTCCCCAATTTCATGACGACGAAGAGATGAAGGATGACGACATTCCAAATCATCCTCTACCACTACCTAACCCTGAATGAGAGTTGGAAGAAAGGATCAATCGCATTATCAATCAGAGGTTACCGGGCATAGCTGAAGCTCCAGTAACCTAGAATGAACCATTCCCACCACTGCCACTGGGATGGAAGTGGCCAAAGGGATATCGTCCTATTTCCTTCACTCGCTTCACCGGGGATGGTACAGAACCAGCATCCACTCATCTGCCACGATTTAGAGTAGAATGTGGACCATGAGGAAGGCTAAGCGAGTTCATATGAGATACTGACTTGATCATCATCTCCTGGTCATCCCCACTCGGTATTTCTCATTTGTTAGTACTCTTGGACTATTCTCGGTCGCCAGTGACATCTGCCATAATTTGACCATTTTATCAACATGTAATTTAAAAGGCTTCTCTCCCCATTTATATATACTTTTTAGGCTGGCAAAACCTGGTCCCTTATGAGCATATCCTCAACTACACAAATATAATTCTTTATCTCAATTTCACCATCTTTAAAACTCTACATACTCTCATTTCCTTACAATGCATGAGTATGATAATTTTCTATAACAACAACATATATTTGATAACAATAATAAAAGGGTGATATACAAAAACAAAACAACATTATAAGAAAGGTTTCCCCGGAATCCCTATCTCAGTTCTGAAAATCAAAACCGTCTAATTACTCAATAGGAAAAATCTCTTGAATGATTGAGTATAACAACGACGTCGTGTGCTTTTACTAAAACTCGTAAAATAAGACTAACACTACTAATTTTATTTCGACAAATAAGTGGAGTTGATTGAGAGTGTCCAAAACTATTACTAATAAAACGTCCGACCTGAAAGTATAGAGAGAACTAAGGGAAATTGAGTTCAGAGAGACTAACTCTCCTAAAAAAAACTGATGCGTGAAAGTTCAAGGCTTATGTCCTTATTTATAGAAAATATTAGACCAATGGAAAATGGCTATTTGAAGACTTCTCTTGTAAGAAAGCTTTAACACTCCATGTTATGTCACACATGTTAATATGTCTTGAATCTGGTTTGTATGCTGGTAGCATACGGGGGCTTCACTGACCGAGTAATATTGGACTTAGGTAATCTGTTAAACCTACCATTCGGGGGTGTGTGTGTGTGTATATATATATATATATCATTTAGGTTATTTAACCTAGTGTGGCATTCTGTAATCTGGTTTCCTCAACATAATAAATATATTCTCCTTTTGTCGTGGACGTAGCTAACACATTGTTAGTGAACCACGTAAATCTGTATCCTTTCTTACATTCATTATAACAGCACACATTATCATTTGTTCTCCATAAGCTAATTAGTGCGAGCCACAGCCTAACTTCTCTTCTCCACAACATGACTCACCGCCCACACACTTCACTAACCCATACTAATCTTATACTAACCAATCAAATCCTCCAATAGTGCCATGCCAGTAAAATGAGTTGCAAATATTTAGCTTAAGAAAGAAAAAAAGTAGATTATAGTACGTTATTATGGAAAATATAACAATAAATGTTACAAACTCATGGTAATATCTATTTTCCAATTCATACGTCAAAATTTAATTTTGATCTATTAAAAAAATATGAAATCTTACATAGCAGCTTTCCCTCACTTTAGGGGAACATATTCTGAAGACCTACAACAACATCATTCTGTCATTGAGGAGTTGTCCAGGACTCAGAAGCTTTAGGGTGTGAATCCAGGAGTGTTGCTGCTTATTCTGTTCCCATTTTTATTGAAGGGGGGAGCAAAGACTTGATATAATTCATTGACTCCTCAATCTATTCGCACATGGGTAGAGATAAGTGCTGCATTCATGAAGGAATCCTACTCTGCACAGCGTACGAAGCAATTAAAGAAAGAGATTCATAGCTTTGTGCCGAAAGGTAGAGGCATGCTTCATGAAGCCTGGGCTCAGTTCAAGGAATTATTGAGAAAGTGCCCACACCATGGTTATGACTTGAAAGACAGAATGACTTTCTTCTATGAAGGGTTGGATCCATCAAACAAGTTGAAGGTTGATTCAGCCACTGGAGGAATGTTCATGTATCAAATAGGAGAAGCAGCCCGGGTCACTATGGAAAGATTTGCTGAAAATTCCAAGAAATTTCACACTAGAGAGCGCACCTTGGCTAGCCGAAAGCAAAGTCTATTTGAAGCATATATTGATGAGGGAATGGAGAAAAGGATGAAAACTATGAAAAAGAAGTTTGAGACAATAGCCAGCGCCATCAAGAGTCAAACTACACCTTTTGCTACTCCAGCTCAAGTGTGTTCTCTCTGTAAGCTCACTAATCATTCTATAGAAACATGTCATTTTGCTACAGAAGAAGAACAAGTGAATTTCGTGCAACAGAGGCAGAGGAATGATCCTTTCTCCCAATCATACAATTCGGGATGGAGGAATCACCCAAAATTTAGTTGGGGAGGCAATAACAATGTGAAAAATCTAACAACTCCTCCAAGATTTTCACTTAGGCCTAGACCTGAGGGCCAGTAACAACAAGTTCAACAACCAACTCCAGCTGCGTCAACAACTGACCCAGCACTTCTAAGTGTGTTAACAAACTTGGCCACCAAACTTGATGGTACTACCAAGTCCATTGAGTTATTAGAGAGACAGACGAGTCAGATGCAAGCACAAATCTCTCAGGGAGAGCTTGAGAAACTTCCAAGCAACACCATTCAAAATCCAAAAGGTAATCCTGAGGTGAATGCTATATAATTGAGGAGTGGGAAGACCATAGAGACTGTTTCAGATGCTGAGAAAAGAACCCAAGAGCGTGATAAACTAGTCCTAGAGCAGGTTATACCATATAAGCCACTTGAGAAGAAATCTGATTGAAAAGAAGCACCTGAAAAGAAAAATTATGAATCTCATAAAACATCCCAAGTAACTTCTACTCCTTCTCCTTTGGTTACTTCACATGTTCCTTTCCCTCGCAGGTTGCAAAAACAGAAGAAGGATATTAAGGAGAAAGAAATCTTGGACACTTTCCGGAAAGTTAATGTGAACATTCCCTTACTAGAAGTCATCAAGCAAATTCCAAAGTACGCAAAGTTCCTCAAAGAGCTTTGCACATCAAAAAGGAAGTTCACTGGAACTGAGACTATAGCGGTAAGTGAGAGGGTGTCTGCAGTACTCCAGAGGAAGCTACCACCCAAGATGGGAGACCCTGGACGATTCACCGTCCCTTGTACAATTGGTAACAATAAATTTGCAGGAGATTTACTTGATTTGGGTGCATCTATTAACTCAATGTCATATTATGTGTATGTTACTTTGAACATAGGTGCATTGCAACTCACATGTGTTACCATTAAATTAGTTAATAGATCTAACTGCTATCCTAGGGGTTTTGTTAAGGATGTTTTAGTGCAGGTTGACACGTTGATCTTTCCGGATGATTTCTTTGTCCTAGAGATGGAGGCAGAGCCTCAACCATCTGAACTACTTTTGATTCTTGGTCGTCCATTCTTGAGAACAACAAGGACCAAGATTTATTGTTATAGTGGAACTCTTTCCATGAAAGTAGATGGAGAAAAGATTCGCTTCAATATCTTTGAAGCCATGAAATACCCAGGTGATAATGATGTGTATTCTTGTTGTTCCATTGATATTTTTGATAGTTTTGTGCAGGAATACATGAATTACTCATTATAGGAAGATCCCTTGAAGAAGGCACTTGAAATTGACATTTCAGACCAGCAGATTCGACCGGTCGAACCATATTCTCGATCCGTCGAAAAAGGGAACCAATTCAAGGCAAGGGCGAAGCAACTACCGGTCGAAAATTTTCTTCAACCGGTCGAGGAATTATGCATGTCCGAGGCAGTTTCGATGCATCGATCGATCGAGAAATTTTTTTGACCGGTCGAAAAGCGTGCAGGTTTGACAATCTGAACTTTTCAGAATTTTGTGATGGAGCCCGAATACTATGAGGTCATGAATGCTTTAGAATCCATGCCATATCTTCTAGGTAAGCATTTTCAAACCCTTATCTTGCCTGTTATCACTGACGAGCTTGTTCCCTCCTAAGTACAGGCCCTTGAGCTAGAGCTAAAACTGTTATCAGAGCATTTGAAGTATGCGTTTATTGGAGAAGGCAACACCTTGCCCGTTATTATCTCTTTAAAGCTTTCTAAATTGCAGGAGGAGAAGCTACTCACAGTGCTTAGGTAACATAAGAGTGCTATTGGTTGGACTATTGCGGATATCAAGGGAATATGTTCTACTATATGTACTCATCGAATACACCTTGAAGAAGGATCCAAGCCTACAAGAGAGACTCAGAGACGACTCAACCCATCGATGATGGAAGTGGTCAAGAAAGAGGTTATCAAACTCCTTGATACAGGTATTATCTATCCTATATCTGACCATAAGTGGGTGAGTCCTGTGCAAGTTATTCCCAAAAGATCAGGCATCACCGTAGTCAAGAATGATGAGAATGTGATGGTGCCTCAACGAGTCCAAACGGGGTGGAGAGTATGTATCGACTATCGTGAGCTTAATGCTACCACCCGTAAGGACCACTTTCCTCTTCCTTTTATTGACCAGATATTGGAGCGTCTTGCTTGACACGCATATTATTACTTTTTGGATGGTTACTTTGGCTACAACCAGATTGCCATCCATAAAGATGGTCAGGAGAAGACGAGTTTTACATGCCCTTTTAACACATTTGCGTATAGAAGAATGTCATTTGGATTGTGCAATGCGCCAGCAACGTTTCAGCAATGCATGATGAGCATCTTTTCAGACATGGTGGAGAAAATTATCGAGATATTCATGGATGACTTTTCTATTTTTGTTGATTCTTACGACTTATGTCTGCATAATTTAGAACGTTGTGCTAAAACTAACCTCTTGCTTAATTGGGGAAAATGTCATTTTATGGTAGAAAATGGATAGTTTTAGGGCATGTGATATCTGTTAGGGGGATAGAGGTAGATAAGGCTAAAGTTGATATTGTGCATACATTATCACCTTCCACGTCTGTGGAGGAGATTCATTATTTTTTTAGACATGTATGTTTCTATCGCAGGTTCATCAAAGATTTTTCCAAGATAGCCTGGCCTTTGTGTGCATTGCTCCAGAAAGATGTCAATTTCAACTTTACTGATGAGTGTCTGGAGGCATTCAACAAACTTAAATATTTATTGACCTCAGCACCCATTATTCAGGCACCGGATTGAAACCATCCATTTGAGCTCATGTGTGATGCCTCTGACTACGCTGTAAAAGATGTATTTGGCCAACGTCCAGCTAAGTTGCCCCACGTCATTTACTATGCATCCTAAACTCTCAATGATGCACAGTTGAATTACTCAACTACCGAAAAAGAGCTTTTGGCTGTTGTCTTTGTTTTAGAGAAATTTAGATCTTACTTGCTAGGAACTAAAGTTATAATTTTCTCTGACCATGCTGCATTGAGATATCTTATGACTAAGCAGGGTGCCAAGCCAAGATTGATTAGGTGGAAGCTACTCCTATAAGAGTTTGATGTGGAGATCAGAGACAAAAAGGGAATAAAGAATGTGGTTGCTGATCATTTGAGCCGCCTTACCCATACTTCCAACGCAGAGGAGGATCATCTCCCCTCTGCGTGACAGCTTTCCTGATGAGCAGTTGTTGGTGGTAGAAGATGTTGAACCCTGGTATGCTGATATTGTGAACTATAAAGTGTCTAAACAAGTTCCAAGTGACTACACTAGAGCACAAAGGGAGAAATTGGTGAAAGAGGTCAAGTACTTTATGTGGGATGATCCTTATCTATGGAAGCATTGCCCGGATTCCATCATTCACAGGTGCGTCCCCGAAACTGAATTCTATTCTATTCTTTCTTTTTTCCACTCACATGTAGGTGGTGGGCACTTTGGAGGGAAGAAAACAACACTCAAGGTGCTAGAGAGTGGGTTTTATTGGCCTAACATTTTCAAGGATGCTCATGAGTTTCACAAGTCATGCCTACGATGTCAAATGACAGGTAACATAGGTCCTAGGGATCAAATAACTCAACACCTAGTAATTGTTGTTGAAATCTTCGATGTGTGGGGTATTGATTTCATGGATCATTTTCCAAAACCTAACAAGAATTTCTAGATTCTCTTAGCTGTGGATTATGTTTCTAAGTGGGTGGAGGCTAAGGCCACCTCAACGAATGATTCTAAGGTTGTTCTCAGTTTTCTTAAAGGACTTTTTGCTAGATTTGGAACACCTAGATGCACAAGCACAATTTCATAGTTAAGTACGGTCCCATATTCTGAGATACCTTGTGATGTTTTGGTTGGTTTTGTTTATGCTGGGTACCTCTCTGACCCACACAAAAGAAGATCTCATAAGGTTATGTCTTTACTATGGGAAACATAGCGATTTCTTGGAGATCGACCAAGCAGACCCTTGTTTCTACTTCCTTAAATCACTAAAAGATTATTGCGTTACATGAAGCGGTTAAAGAATGTGTTTGGCTTAGGTCAATCATACATCATATTCGAGGATCTAATCAATTACCTTCCACTACTACAATACAAACTTATATATTTAAGGACAATAAGGCTTGCCTTGAACAAATAAAGTTGGGATACATCAAGGGTGATAATACAAAGCACATATCACCTAAGTTCTTCTATAATCAGCAACAACAACAGCTACTGAACATTCATGTGAATCAAGTATGTTCGGCTGATAATGTTGCAGACTTGTTTACCAAGTCCTTATTGAAATCTACATTTGTAAAGCATGTGAAACGCAATGGTATGTGAAGATTGTTTGAACTCCAAGATTGAATTATTGATCAGAGGGAGTTCATTTCGTAGACATCAGAGGGAGTCTACATCACATGTGGTCGCCTTTGTAGTTGATGCGTTGTACTATTTTTTCCTTAGACAAAGCTTTTGTTTTACTCAAGAGGTTTTTGTTTTCTTGGCAAGGTTTTTAGTGAGGCAACATGTTGTGCATCATCCATTAGGAGCGAGACACAAAGGAGAGTGTTTAAGGATATTATACTCTGGAATATCCTAGTGTGTGTCTTGTCCTTATTAGTATAGAAGTAGATATTTACTCAATCCCTAGTATGTTGGGATAAGGATTGTAATAGATTTTAAAGCCAATTTAAGGTCATTTATTAATGAATAAAGTACAGTTTCAGATCATATTCTCTACGCATCTATATTCTTCTTCAACACGTCCATATATATCATGTACATATATAAATAATGTAGCTACCTATCGATCAAGAATCATTCTTACACATATATACACCCAAAAATTTCTAAATTGCATAACCCAAATTAAACTAATTAATATATATACATAAATCGATATTCGAAACATAGCTACTAATCGATCTAACATTTCATGCAAAAGCTAGCATCATAAATCAAGAGCGAGAATATAGCTACCTATGACAAATTTAGCCGGAAAACTTCGCCGGATTTCAATCACCGGTTAACTTCACAATACACGAAATATTTGAAAAAAAAATTTAGTATATACAAACACTAACCAATATATATGAAGCTTCGGGAATGCGTATGCGCTTTAGGGGCTTCGATCAAAGCTTTTTCGTTATAGATCAAAAAATCGCCGGAGAGGAGATTTTTGGCGGGTTGTGAGGAGATAAGAGTTTGATCTGGAAAAATCTACTGGCTCTTAAAGAAGATTTTTCTAGCCGACGGAAATAATTCGTCGGTTAGTGAATAAATTTCGTCTATTAACAAATTCCTAGAGGACGGAAACGTTTCCGTTGTCCAAAATTTCTTTTAGAAGATGGAACAGCCAAGGGAAATAATAATCCGTCGCTTTGGTGTTTCTTGGACGACAAAATTTGCCAACGCTAAAAATCCATCGTCTACTAGCCATCTTGACCGACAAATTGTCGGCGGAAACAATTTCTGTTGGTTATTGGGGTTCTAGTAGACGGATTTTGTTTTTTAAACAGATTGTTTTATTTCCGTCACCTGATGAATTGTAAGCAAACGAATTTGAAAATTTTCCGTCTGCTAAGCCAGGTATTCTGGTAGTGATATAGAAATCAGTAATCCAGAAACGTTCGTGTAAATCGCGATTTTGAGTACCCAAATGATCACCAAATTGGATGAAATTTTACATGGTTGATCTATACATATTATGAATGGTGGAGATGAGATTTGGTGACCGGATCATTGGCCAAAATACCAAATCCGTACGGATTGGTTTGGTAAAGACGTCCTTAGCTGAAGCTTATTCTATATATATATATATATATATTGTATCTAAGGTGCGGACGTCTGCACCAACGGAATCCGTACGAACTCTGACTGTTTGCAGGTCGTCCAGTTACTAAATTCTATCTTCACCGTTCAGATTATAAGTATATGTGTATAGGTCAACCCTGTAAAATTTCATCCAATTTGGTGATCATTTGGATACTCAAAATTGCGATTTACACGAACGATTCCGGTTTACTGATTTCTGTCCGTTCGTATAAATCGCGATTTTGAGTACCAAAATGATCCTAAAATTGGATGAAGTTTTACAGGGTTGATCTACACACACACACACACACACACACACACACACACACATATATATTCTGAATGGTGGGGATCGAATTTGGTGACCAGATCATTAGCAAAATTGCCAAATCCTTACAGATTGGCTTGGTAAGGACGTCCTTAGATGAAGCTTACTCTGTGTGTTAGCAAAATTGCCAAATCCTTATAGATTGGCTTGGTAAGGACGTCCTTAGATGAAGCTTACTCTGTGTGTTAGCAAAATTGCCAAATCCTTACAGATTAGCTTGGTAAGGACGTCCTTAGATGAAGCTTACTGTGTGTGTGTGTGTGTGTGTTCGTGTTCGTTCTAAGGTGCGAACGTCCGCACTTAACAGAATCCGTATGGATTCTGGCTTTTTCTTGGTCGTCTGGTCACCAAAATCGATCTCTGCCGTTCAAATTATAGGTATTCGTGTATACATTAACTCTGTAAAATTTCATCCAATTTGGTGATCATTTGGGTCCTCAAAATCATGATTTATACGAACTGATAGAAATCAGAAAACCGGAACCGTTCGGATTCCGGTTGGTAAATCACGATTTTGAGAACCCAAATGATAACCAAATTGGATGAAATTTTACATGGTTAATCTATACATGTATACATATAATCTGAACGGTGGAGATCGATTTTGGTGACTGGACGACCAACAGAAAGCCATAATCCATACGGATTGCTTGGTGCAGATGTCTACATCCATGCCAACCTATATAATATATATATATAGTTCTCATCAAGTGTGAAGCTTCGCACTGAAACTTCGGTGTGAAGTTGCATTTTACACAAAATCGACAATGTAATTCGATCATTGAAATCATTGATCTTCTAGATACATATTCAAGGATCGAGTATACAAAATTTTAACTCAAGCGGATATATTTTAACCATTTGATCGTGACATTGTTTAACAATGCATACAGATTGTCCGATTTAGCTCAAAATTTGAATGTGGTAATCAAATGGTTAAAACATATTCGATTAAGCTGAAATTTTGTATACACGATTCTTAAATGGGTATCTAAACAATAATTGAGTTCAATAATCAAATTACGTTATCGATTTTGTGTAAAATAGAACTTCACACGAGAAATTTTGTATACACGATTCTTAAATGGGAGAGAGGTTATATTTGCATAGTTAGGTACGTGGTGTGTGTGTATATATAATTAAGTTTTGATGGTATGAGTATTTAGATGAGCCATACGTGAAAAGATATATATATGCGCGCAATTCTAGCTCTTATCAATTAATTAGGTAAGATAATAAAAAAGAAGCCATATGTGAAAAAAAATATGCGCGCAATTCTAGGTCCTACAAATTGATTAGGTAAGATAATAAATATACACACATATATAGTTTGAGAATTGAGATACTTACTAAAACCTAATGAGAGGATTTAATTTCGAAAGGCTACGTACGTACCCGTAACTAGCTTGATTAATTACTAAAAATGAAGTGAAAGAGATGAGAGTACTTAACTAGGTATATATGCATGCATGATCTCGATCTTCACAAGGTACTTCACTTTTTGTGTTGTTAACTTTTATATGTCTAAAAACCCAAGCTTCATAAACAAAGCAAAAAAATAAGAACGTAGCATCTAGGTAGCTACACATTTGAACGAATCCCATATGACATAGACACAGAGCCACAAACTAAATTCCTGAAGGAAAACAGAAATTCACTTGGCGATGATGTCCATGACATGGTTCCTCAGAGTTGATACTTCTTGGCCTTCATAGCTTTCTCCAAGTCCCCAACTTTATGATCCCCAAGCTAGCATCACTGAGACCTGTTCCTTCGAATTCGGGGCAGGTCAAGCTTGTATTCAAATACATTGAAAGCTTTTTCGGTACCGAAAAACCTGCAACTTAGCATAACACACAGTACTGTTACATTAACACATGAAATGCTACTGGCTATCTTTACCTCAATGTTTACTGGTACTGTTTCGTACAGGCTGAATGTTAGATAAAGACTCCTGGGGGCTGTGGCAGAGACTCAGACATAAGCATGCAGCGCCTAAAAAGTACTTGTTCAAAGATGAAGAAACTAGAAAAGCCCTTACCATCCTTGTATTCAACTCCAATAGGCATTGATTCGGTTGTTAGGCCCACGCGACTTTTTGGGTTCGAGCATTCAGCAAGCTGCTCATTCTGAGGTCCTGCATTCAAACACAGAAATTGATATAAAAGTGTAAGTCTAACAAGCTATTTTTTTAAGGCAACAAATCCATTGTAACAAGCTATTATTTACCTGCAATTGGATTAACCACTGTTCCCATTGGCCTGTTCGGCACAATTATGTCACCCCCTGAAACCACACCAGTTTTAATTCACTCAAATCCACCTAGTATAGAGTGTCCTAAACAGGAAATATTCCTTAATTAGGCAAAAAATAAATTTTATGGTTATCACCAAATTATATGCACCCAAGATACTAGAGCACCAAAATAATAGAATAAGGGTGTAACCAAAAAAATAAAAATAAAAGAGTAAGGGGCTCATTGGACAGTTACATTGGTTGGTTAGTTACATGTGTATGATGATACTATCTTCTACTGTCTATTAATGTACATGGAAATAAGAACCTTGTGATAAAAAATTTCAAAAGAATAATCATTTTGCAAAACTGAATGTTGGATGTGTCTATTAAAATAATATATGCAGCCTAGAAAAATTTCATAATTTTTTTTTTGCTGTAATTTGACATTGATATATGTTTTTTTAACGACCTTATTACTCTTGTTTTATGTATGCATTTGTAGTCTTCCGTCCACAGAATAAGGCAACATTTCAGACATCATTTATTTGATCAGTTCTATTCCTCTAAATTTTCAGGCAAGATTATGTGTTATTTTTATTTCACCAGTCATAGTGGTCTAAAATTCTCAATCATCTAAAACAAGATAGAGGTCCTATAAGCTATAGTCATATATCCTCAATCAATTGGCAGAGGTGTCAGGCTGCGACATTAGAATTTGGGCTAATTGTTGGGGTTGTATAACCCCCACACAACCCCAACATACGGTAAGCAGCTCGACCAGTTAATCCGCCAATTAACAGTGCTACATAAGCACTTGAAATTTGGGATGTTACTGACAACGAATAAGATCTTGATTGATGTAAGGGACCACGGAGACCACTGCCAAAAGTTGGAAATGCATGTGGAAAGCTTGGAAAATAGTTATGAAGTTTTGATGGGCATAACCCAAGGGTCTGGTTCTGAAAACACATTGAATGGAATCCTTCAAGTCGACCAGCTAATCCATCGAATATCTGTGTTATTTAAGTACTTGAAATTTGGGTTAGTACCGACATGAAATCAGTATATTTGTCTTTTTTATGTAAACATTAAGTTTATAGTACACATCTTTTAAAGTTAAATGAATTAGAAAATACTCTATAATATGACATTTTTTATGTTACTTCACAATTAAGCAAGTGCCTAAAATATATTATTGAATTTTATTTTGTTAATACTTTAACCGCTTGAAATCAGTATATTTATCTTTTTTATGTGAACGTTAAGTTTAGAGTACACATCTTTTAGAGTTAGGTGAATTAAAAATTACTTCCAGCACAATCTTTTTTTATTTATCTAAGGTACACAAATTCCACCTCTTGCAAACCTCAGATTTCCATTTTTCCCATGAATCGAACGAATACAACAGCACAACTAATAGACCGCTACAACTAATAGACCGTGCTGGATTTCCATTTTTTCAAGGCAGAAACTTGCTTTTAGTGCCCTTATTGCCCAAAACACTGAGCCAAACCTCGGGCAAATCGCCTGATGTTTTGGGCACATTAGGGTTTGTACTTTGGGTGAGGCAGAGGCGGTGATGGAGCAACCAACCTCGGTGGAGAGCGACTGGGAGCAGATGTGGACATGTGTCCACCAGAGTGACAGGATAGCTTCTTTTTAGACTCAGAATCGCCGGAACTCCTTTTCCGGGCCAACTTTCTTCGAGAAGACTACTTGTGTGTATTAACATTGTCAATTCCCTTTCTCCAGCCGAGTCGTGTCGACTTTGAGAAACCCTCTTGGAGTTGGCTTCGCCAAAGCTCCTTCCTCCGGTCAGCACGTGTGGACGATGACGACAAAACTTCTTGGACTCGTCGCCTGAAGTTTTCCCCTGTCATCTCGCTTCAAGGAGACTGAATCTTATTTGGCATTGCCGGAGCTGCTTTTTGACGATGAGACATCAGAAAACACTTCGTCAATCACAAGTTCACTTACCCAAGATGCAGAAGTGGGGCACTAATATGTAACTGTTGTTTCTGCCGTTATTCTTGAAATGTATAACGATTTATTGCTTCTCAATCTTGATATCCATTTTAAAAAAGTACCCCAAACGGTCATTTATAACGGTTAAGAGTCACTTTCCTGGTCTGACCAGGAGAACACAACTGAGAGTAAATTGTCCTGGTTTTGTGTGCTCTTAAACAGATCTCTATACAAAATTAGTCACTTTTAAACAGTAATATCTACGTCGAAGTAAAATCAATATACAGTTTAAAGACACTTCTTAAATAGTACTTGGGGTATTGCCCCCTCTCCAACGCTATTCTTATAACCTCTACTTCTATTTTCTGCTACACTTTGATCTAAACAGGACTCATTTGTTACGCTCTAACTTCTACCACATCACCATCTGTGAGCTTTGTACTCGGCAGCACCAGCTGACCATTAACCAAAACCAGTTTTCCGTCCAGTCCTACTCTTCTGGCCGCATCTGCGGCAGTGCTGCCTGTAGTCAACCTCATTATTTGACCGTCGGGCCAACATATAATAACCACTTCCCGGAGGATAACAGTACCCCGTCGATAATTGGCCTGTCCATTTCCAAGACTTGCTTCAGACCGTAATTGCTCTTCCCATCGCAGCATTGTCCTTAGCAAATGCACCTGGAATTTGGTATATGCCCAAGTCATTGATATAGATCATAGCAAAGGAAGACATCGTAGCAATGATGCTAGGCGCAAACATGAAGCAATTGCAAGCATAACGAACGAGGAGTGTCTGAACGAGGTCATATGCAAACCTTGTTATTGATGCTAGCTTCCATGGAACTGGATGTAACGTTGTTGAGCCTTGGTGTAGAAGTAATGTAATCAAGCTGTCTTCCCTCAAAGATGGCAGAAACAGCATCCCAATATTCAGATTCTTCTTGATCCGTCAAATCAATTACCTGAATGAATGTCGGCAGTAATCTCCCAAACTGATCTTCCTGCACAAGAGAACATATAATTGCATCCACCCAATGGGTCCTTATTTGCATGGACTAACCAGTTATCTCCCAAACTGATCTTACTGAGATATTACATACCAGGATGCATGTGTTAACATACCTTGTGGTACATACCATCTCGACAAAGTGTATATTTCTCGAGGCAAGTGCACCAATCCCCGTGTCCTGGTTCACACCACCACTCATCAGTAACCTGGAATGTCAAGTTCATCAAATAAGGGTTAATCTTAGTCCTCTTTCCATAAATAAAATTTCTGATTAACCACAATGAGGAATATTTAAAGTAATGACAATCGACCTTCTTATATAACTTTGCATACACTTCCCACCGTTCTTTTTGGGAAGAAGATTTTCTATCAGCGACTGCTTCAGAAGCTTCTAGTCCAAACCTCACGGCAACAAGCAATTCTCTTCCATCCTTGTCCACTCTGCAGTTGCGAAATTATTCTTATATTAGTGTTGGTAAACCCCTGAAGAAGCTTATAAACTACACATTAGAAGGTCAAATACCTGATGACAACAGAAGCAAGAAGATGACTTCCATCCACTCTAAGAACCGGATGTCCAACTTTCAACATACTATACTTCTGAATGAAATTTTCTTCTGTAGGATTTTGGTCCTCCATAGTTTTCGAGAGTAAGGATGCTGCATCTATTTCCGATTCATCAGTACTACTTCTGCTCGACAGCTTGTTTCCAGTTTCTTTATAAAGCCAGTGTGCTGCAAGTCCATATTCAGCATACTCGTGCATTCTCTAAAATATTAAATACATGCAATTATTAGTTGTAACCAAGCGGACTGGTCCAATTGAGTATGTCAGCATTTAAAGTTGGAAAAAATTTGGCACCTGTGTTCGTATTTGAACTTCCAAAGGTGATCTGTCAGGCCCTAGTACTGCAGTGTGTAGAGACTGCAGAAGCAGATATACAGTTACGATTCTATCTGATTAAAAGCACAGCATATACAGATGTACCAAACATTGAGTACAATCAATAATGATATAATCTACGCCAAATTATGAATAGATAGTCCCACCAAGACACAAGGATACTAGAAACTGAGAAAGACAAGTCCAATCACTCTAATGGTTTTCTAAACACTGGAATTGGAATTGGAAAAACCCACCTGATAGCCACTAGGCTTTGGATTGATGATGTAATCATCAAATTCACCATCAATCGGTGTCCAATGCCTGCACATACAAAACCATGGATCACAAGCTAATAGATCACAAAATACCTGATCAAAAGTCACCATTACATCACTTACCTGTGCACAGTGTCAAGAAGACTGTAGCAACATTGGACAGCAGGTCCATGCAAAGTTCCATTCTTGTCTCCAACAACTACCCTCAATGCACGGGCATCATAAACTTTGTTGATGCTGACATCTTTTCGTTTCATCTGAAATATTTAATGATGTTATAAGGGGATACCCAATGTTTCGTTACAGCGGGATTCTACATAAGATCCTATACATAGACAACGTAGTTCAATAATTGCAATAAATTTGAACTCAATAATGAACCCTGGCACATACGAAGCTGTGAAGTGATCTAATACCTTGCTGTAGATGCTATACAAACTTTTCAAACGGCTCGATAAAGTTACTTCCATCCCTGGAACATAACTGAAAGCATAAAATAGTCACTTACCTTGGTCAGACTAGAAATAACTCAAATAAGGTTAATATATCATTGAATAAATGCAAGAGGGGAAAAGAACATACGAAGTCGATATGATCAACTCCTGCTCAAGTGCTTCCTCACAAATTACCAGAGATGCTAAAGCAATTCCAGCATCCTGCACAACCTTCGGTCTTTTATGAGTCTCCAAATCTTGTCCTAGAGTTCTAATAAAATTAGATCGCTTTTTTCGATCTAACAACACATCGAACGGGACTACAGCTTCCAAGAGATCCTGAAAATACTCAATCAACTTCAGTATCCAGCCATTGACTTCAAAGTCACTTTCTAGATCACTTAAACAAGTAGGAACAAAGCTTTCCCTATAACTGATTACCTTCATGGTTGTGACATCTTCATTGTCTGATATCGAGCTTCCTCCATCTAAGGGGGGCAAGGTGGCCATTGCAGATATTCTTTTTAAGCTTCCCATTTTGCTGCTAGATGTCCACATGGAAGCCAAATCAGCTCTCATGTTCTTAAAAAGTTCAGGCTGCAGCAGAATTAGAACACACGATTAAATTATTAACTGCAAATACTCATACAGCGAAGGCCTAGAACAGAGACATGAAGTATGCAAACATGCAAATTAAGAAAATCACTAAGATCACGAAGAGATCTTTTATGAGAACACAAGTGATTGTGAGCAGACCTGAAGAACAGCAAAGCACAGATCTTCCAATTCAGCTTTCATAGCCCACAAACCTAGTCTGGAAGCTAGTGAACACCAAATCACCAATGTCTCCTTTGCGACAGCTTGAGCCTTTGCCAATGGCAGTGCATAACTGTAGGAGGATTCACATCAAGAGGCATGATCAATCTTCTGTTTTATTAGCGTAGACTTATAGAAGAAGAAGAAAGAAGGAAAATTTCAAGCATCAAAAATCAGAAATCATTGTGTTTCTTAGCTACAAAGTGGCACTTATTGCTAAGAGGGTAAGTTTCATAGCACCAACTAAAGGTTCTGTTGGTTGGTCCTTCCAACTAATCCACACTGTACGGGATTAGCTGATTTAGAACTTAATATATCACTAAAACCTCTTCAGAAAAACTTGGTTGTTGGTACATGCATTGAGCAGAAACTTAACTTCAAAGAAGAAATTCATCTTTAAAATTAAATTAAGGCATTAGTAGCATGACATCATCTTAGAAGAGCTTTCTTAATGACGTTAATGAAAGTTTAGAGTCCCATACATTGTCCTCATATTATGAAGACGATCTGCAAGCTTTATAAGCACTACACGTGGATCATCAACCATGCCCAAGAGCATAACTCGTAAGTTATTTGCCTGATAGATAAACAATGCTAAGCATGAGTATTGTAAACTGCAGCATATAATGATGCTAAATGCATTTCGGCCATTTCCTATACCTCCTCGTGACCAAGTCTCCCGTCATCCACATTTATCCTACGGTGTCTTCGTAGAAGCTGCAAACAAAAAGAAACAGTACTAAGACTCCAAAGAATGACTATTTCTCCGAGAGTCAGGACTAACCAAAATCCTACTTTTCTACACTCTCTCATTGAATTACCTGATTAATGTAGCTTAACCTGGAAACTCCGGCTACCAATTTCGCTACATCCTCCCCAAACTCTTCCTCTATGTGGCGGAAACTTTTAGTCGTGTCATCAACCACATCATGGAGAATCCCCGCAACAACCGTCTGAACAGCCTGCACCACACTTTTACACATTTGAAGGAATCATTATCACACAAAAAAACAAAAAAACTCGTTTCCGAAAACAGCTCAATTTCTCCTCCGGTGGTAATTAAAGAAGGATGCTTACTCGTTCGCCGCTCGAGGGCACCAACATGGCTGAGATTCGACCCGTGTGGATACAATGGACCAAGTAAGGGTCTCCGGTTTTACGCACTTGTCCATGGTGAGCCTTCTTAGCAAATTCAATAGCCTTCTTCACCTGCCTTAACAGAGACAATTACACTGTTTTAGTGGAAAGCAAAAAAAAATTAACACTATGTCATCAAAGCTAGAGAATGAAAAAAAAAATGGCGGCAAAAACCTTTGGATCGTTGAATATAGAATATCCAGTCACGTCTACTCCCTCTACTAAATCACAGCCTGCAATAATCATATGAACCAAAACTCGATCGTAATCTAAAGCTCTTTAAAATCGATTATTGCAAAATTGAGAAATAGATTTGATTGAATTACCTGGCTGTGATTCAAGTTTGGGCCAAAGGAAATCAACTTTGGTGGAGAGACAAGCACCGGAGGCGATGGCGACGGCGGTGACGGCGACTTGAGTGATGGTGGAGGAGACGGCGGCGTGGAGAGTTCCGCCTCCGCCGGAGCTGGCGGCGATGAGATTGGCGGAGGTGAAAACGGAGGAGGATGAGCTGGAGGTGGCGGAGGCGATCTGATCCAAGACGCATCGGAAGGTCGGGGAGGAGCTGCGGCGGAGGCTGAGGCAGCGGAAGTTGTGGACGAACATTCTGGAGGTGGTGGTGGCGGTGGAGCTTGGGCATGAGGGCATCGCTGTTCTCCGGATTTGGCTTTGGTTTGGTGGCAGTGGTGGCTTGAACAGAGTAGACCACAAGAAATAAAAAAAGGAAAAAGAAAATGAAAACAGTTGGGGGAAGAAGACAAAAACCGTTAAATCATGGGAAAAGATAAGTCGGCCATGCTAATCGTCTATATAGCGACACGTGTATTAAGATTCTTTTCCAATCTTTTTTTTCCATATTAATGGAGGTTGGAATCTAAATTCTGGTCATTCTTTAATAAACCAAATATATTTTCATTCGTTAATTACTCAATTATTCGTGGCTATCGACACTTATCATAATAGTTTTTAAGAGAAACTAAACCATAAATTACAGTCTAAAATTTATATTCTACATATTATAGGATTATTCGTGATAATTATAAAGTTACTCATAACTCATGATAATTAAACACTAGATGAATAGTACTTCAGAAAAACTAAACCGTAAATTACTCTCTTACACGTTTGAGTTCTACACATTATATTGTATAGTTACGTGGTGATTGAACACAAATAAATTGACTCCAAAACATCAAACTAGCTCAATTGTTAATAAGGGGCATTCCATGCATACACAATGCTAGAGAATTTCGATGGATTGCACAGCTTCTGATAGTGAATATACAAATGGATTTGGTTACACGTTTCGGGCACCAAGGCTAGGATTAAAGCACCTAGTAGAATTCAGTGTTTACGATCAAAAGTAGATGAAAGTAGAGTTGATTACAGTTCAGGATGTTTCGATGCGCAACTGAGGGAAAAAAAATCCAGAAAAAGCCTGTGCAAAAAGATCAAAAGGATAAACTATCCCCGATGTGGCTGGATTGCAGATTTTGCTGGGGGGAGAATAACAAGGTAAAACAGTGCCAAACCTCGACCTATTAGAATGAGGAGGTGCCAACTGAAGAGTATCCGGCAGCTCTCATCTCCTTGAGTGTGCTGGAGAGCCAATCCAAGCCCTCGTAAAGGCCATCGCCCCGGAGGGCACAGGTCCCTTGTATGTGCCATTTTCTGTTCTTCAGATCAAAGAGGCCTAGACCTTCGCATACTTCCATTGGGGACATAGCTCCTTTCTGAACAGGGAAACCGGATTACAAATAAGTTAGACAAATACATAAACTATGCATCAATTGTATACTTCCATACAACATGAATGGAGCTAATTCACGATATGTATATATATATATAGCCACGTCAAAGCTAACTAGCAGCAAACCTGGTCTAAAGTCTTAACAGTGGAAAATAGTATCCTTTAAGCTATTGGGGGTTTTGGGTGAATATACCAAGTTGAAGCCAAAAGTTGTCAGACAAAAAACAAATAGAATGTAAAACACCTAGCAATTGTCTACATGTTCAGATACATTTGCAAGCTCCAAAAGAAAATGATATGAAGTACAAAAATCTGTTAGATAAAGTAAAAATACTAACTTGGACACAGCAGTCTTATACTCTCTATGATAATGATTGAAATCTAACTGGAGGCTTGGACAATCCTATGCTTATTAATAATTGTGAAAATATAGAAATATGAATACTTTAAATCCTTCATATTTTAATGGGGATAAGAACAATTGCTTATACATACCATATCCTGTTTATTTGCAAACACCAAGATGACACTGTTGAGCATGAATGGATCTCTGATTATGGCCTGAAAGAGGAAACATAGACAAGTGAGAAACAATTACTGGCAAATGTGTTCCACTGTATATACATTCCGAACACGCAACCTGAAATTCTGCCTTTGCTCGCCCAATTCTTTCTCTGTCCAACGAATCGACAACATAAATCTGCATAGAAAACATATGAATAGGAAGAATCTCGCGTCATTTTCACCAATAACGGAGCCAAAAGATGGGGGAACAACAGAAACAGCATAAAGGAATACTGGAAAAGAGAGAGAGACTACTAGCAAGAATCATATTCCAGTAGAACAAAAGGAGAGAAATTTACAGTACCAGTCCATCTGTGTTATTAAAGTAATGCCTCCAGAGTGGTCTTAATTTCTCTTGGCCACCAACATCCCAAACTGTGAACATGACATTCTTGTACTGAACTTTCTCCACGTTAAAACCTGTTCAAACAGAAGAGTACCTTATCAATTTGACAGCAGAAACAATACCGAGTAATCTATTGAGCATGGTGTTACAAAAACACATCACATTTCGACACCTAATTTCTTACACATCTTAGATAAAAGTGTCTAAAGATACTGGAAACATGTATGCAGGCTAGCACCTTTAACAGTCAAATAAGAAGCTCCCGATAACAAATCCTGACATATCGAAAGTCCAATTCTAGTGTTGAAAGATACCAACCTATAGTAGGCACAGTCGACAAAACTTCTCCAATGTGCAGTTTGTAAAGGATGGTTGTTTTACCAGCCGCGTCCAGTCCAAGCATTACAACCTAAACCGTAACCAAACAAAAGCATTTGATATAAGTCTCGACGAAGGTAACCAAGTGAAAACCAACATGCTCGTCTACACTCGTCTTTTGCGATTTCACTAAGCACTTCAAACCAAGCCTTTCGACTAACAAATGCACATGCAAGCAAGCCAATTTCTGAATCGTAATGCACTAAAATTCTCATAATACAACACACTAATCATATCAAGTGCCTATCTTAAGTCTATATTAGTACAACAATATCTCCTTCATCATGATCTGAGTGTTCTATTTGCTACAATTTCACTATTATCTGATCGTCATCAACCTATATACGAGCAAAATCTAAATCTTCTACTGACAAAAATCTGAAGCAAACACCATAAATACCTTTAATCCTTAGCAAATTTGATAAATCATATAACACAAAAAAAAATTAAAAATTAAAAAAAAAAAAACCGAGGCAGGAGAAGAAGGCTTACTCGCATCTCAGTGTTTCCGAAGAAAGTATCGAAGAGCTTCCGAAAAGCTTGACCCATGATCGCCAATACTTCGAAGCAAAAACCAAAAAAAAAAAAAAAACACACCGAAAAATAAAAGGTCTTCGTCGATCTCTGTTTATATATATATATATATATATAGAGAGAGAGAGAGAGAGAGAGAGAGAGAACTGTACGAGTTTTGCTCCGACTAAAAATCAGCAGCAGAGCTACGGCGGTGGATTTGGTTGGGGCGGCCTTGATCGATTTTTTTTCTAGAGAGAAAAAACAAAGCCTCTCCGACCCAGCCAAGCCTCGAAAAGATGAGTAGTGAGAGAAAATTAGAAAAGTAAAATGTAGCGTTCTTTCTGCACAGCATATTCTACTACCTCTTTCGATACTGGGCCTTTGGGCTTTTTGCGCCTCGAGTATCCAGCCTTCTTCTTGGACTTCAATAAGACCAATCCATTTTCAAACAGACCGGCCCATATCACCATAATTCACGTGCATAATTATTACTTTCTGAATGGGCTTCGAGCCTCGAGTCTAATCTTCTTGGGCTTCAATAGACCAACCCATTTTCAAACAGGCCGTCCCATAGAAACGGGAGATATTCATGGCAGTTGACCACGACTGACTACGAATTCACTAACCACCAGAACATGAGTGTTCAATTGACGTGCATAATTAGTACTTTTTGAATGGGCTTTGAGCCTCGAGTCTAGCCTTCTTGGGCTTCAATATGAACCAATTTTCAAACAGGCCGGCCCATAGAACGGGGGGTATCACATAATTCACGTGCATATAATTAGTACTTTCTGAATGGGCTTTTCGCGCCTCAAATTTAACCTTCTTGGGCTTCAATAAGACCAGTCCATTTTCAAACGGGCCGGCCCATAGAACGGGGGCTATCACGTCAATCACATGCGGGCTGGTACTTCAAAGTATTGAGCGAGCTAACTATCGTGGTAGATGAAATCATGTGACAACCCCCGTTATTAATACTTAGAGCAAACCAAAGCCTAATAAATGACAAATGCACTATCTTTAGTAGGTTCACTATCTCTTTGAATACATTGAGCATTACGTAAGTGTAAAGCTAGCCAAAACCTTGATATTATGGCACCGTCGTTAGAGGAGGAGGAGGTGGTTGTCAGTGGCGGAGGCAGAAAAAATCTTTATGGGGGCGAATTTTTTTTCGACCAAGTAAAATTTTTCATGGGGATGATATATGGAGGTTTTACTGTTTTAGTAGAAGAGAAGCCTCGTTGAAATTGCATTCTATACATTATATATGTGTAGGTGTAAGATATTGATATAGAGAAGGTGGAAAAGCAACAACTTTGCGTACGACTTTGTTCAAAAGTCTCCGTGAAGTCTGTACTCTCTATACATATATCAGTCTATATGTGAGTGATTGTGGCCTTTGTGGGAGCGAACAGTAGAACGAGCAGACCAAAATCTATACAATTAGACATCTCAGAGGGGGCGGTCGTCCCCACTGAGCCTGAATTGGCTCCGCGAATGGTGGTTGTGGTAGGAGGGGGTCACGTGGCGGTGCTAGCCTTCCCTTTCTCGACTCACGCCGCCCCACTTTTGTCCTTCGTCCGCCGCCTAGGCCGCCGCGGCACCAACCACCGTCTTCTCGAACAGCTCAATTCTACCAACTAATGGCACTACTACTAGGTACACCTTGGAAGGTATGCCAAGTAATGTAAGGGTGTACGACGTGGCCGATGGCGTCCCCGAGGGGTATGTTTTCGTGGGGAAGCACCAAGAGGACATAGAGCTGTTCATGAATGCTGCTCCGGACAACTTCAAGAAGAGCTTAGAGGTGGCCGTGGCGGCGACCGGGAAGGAGGTTAGTTGCTTGGTCAGTGATGCTTTCTTTTGGTTTGCTAAGCATATGGCTGACGACATGGGAGGACTGCCTTGGATTGCGTTTTGGACCGCCGGACCGGCTTCGCTGTCTGCTCATGTACACACCGATCTCATCAGAGACGCAACAACTAGTACGTATACTTCTTATCAATCATGTCCGTTACTGAGTTCGTGGTTACCGCTTAATCTGCATCAAAACATGACTCTACTTCTTATATACACACTTAATTTGTTACAACTAATTAGCTGACTTGTGTTATTCATAAATTTTACAAATGAGTATAGGTGGTCAAGATAAAAGTGAAGCCATTGGTGTGATTGAGGGGATGTCCAAAGTACGAATCCACGACTTGCCCGAAGGAATAGTATTTGGAAACTTGGAGTCACTTTTTTCACGTATGCTTCACCAAATGGGACTAATGCTACCACATGCAACTGCGGTGTTCATCAACTCTTTCGAAGAGCTAGACACTGTGATCACCAATGATTTGAAGTCCAAATTCAAAGGGTTCCTCAATGTAGGACCTTTCAACCTACTAGAGTCGTCACCAACGCCAAAAGCGTCAACAAGAGATGGTTGCTTGTTGTGGCTCGACCAACATGAAGTTGCATCTGTTGTGTATGTGAGTTTTGGTTCGGTGACAAGACCATCGACCGACGAGCTAATGGCCATAGCTGAGGCGCTGGAAGCCAGCGGCGTGTCGTTCTTGTGGTCGCTTCGGGACAATCTGAAGACACCGAAGCTAGAAGAGTTCCTGAGCAAAGCGAAACTGAAAAACGGGAAGGTGGTGCCTTGGGCGCCACAGCCGGAAGTGCTATCACATGTATCGGTTGGAGCTTTCGTAACACATTGTGGTTGGAACTCGGTGCTCGAGAGCATAGCAGGCGGAGTGCCGATGATATGTAGGCCTTTCTTCGGCGATCAGAAGCTCAATGCAAGAATGGTGGAGGATGTGTGGAAGATCGGCCGGAAAGTGGAGGGTGGAGTCTTCACAAAGAATGGTATGCTTCAGAGTATGGAGATAGTACTAAAACAAGAAAAGGGGAGCACAGTGAGGGAGAAGATTTCTACGCTAAAACAACTTGCACACCAGTTAAGGGAGCTCAACTCTAAACTTCAAATCATTGGTGAATGTGATATCTAACCATGTATAAGTCCATTTCTATTGCACAAGAATAAAGAACCTGCATTACTTACGTATGAATGACGTAGTTGCAATAAGAGTTAATAAGAGAAGCCAAAAAATACATTACTTCACAAACCAAACCTGTAAGGTTAGTATACATCACACAGATGAATCATCAATACTTGGTCATTTAAACAGATTGAGTCTCATCTACCAAGTACATTATAAAACAATCCGATTCTGCAAAACCCTTACAAATGACTTTTCATATATTCCTAAATCAGCAACTAAAATACTCTACAGCCATCAAATGTTCATATGGGGAAGCCAGTGGGGCTCGGAACTAATTTCGACTAAAGAAAACTTTGGAAACAAAAGGGGAAACTAATTAGGGAGAAAATGATGTATTCGCATCGACAGATCTGGTGGCCTATCTCAAAGTACCCACTGCATCCCCGTCAATCACAGATGAATTTAGCTCCACACTAGGAATCAACCATTTCATCTTGTATCTCATTGGGGGCAACAAGCCCAGGAATAGAAAGCGCACGTTGCCGCTCCAGTTCTTTCTGTGCAGCAGCCTCTTCTGCATAAAGATCCTTGTTGTCCTGCAACAGAGTAAGCACACTGCAAATTATACTCTGACTCGAACACAAAGTCAATCATAAAGATCCTTGTTGTCCTAAACTTCGGATTATACTTAACTCAAAACACAATGTCAAGCAATGGCCTATCTCAAACATAGAACTGATTTGAAACAAAAAAATATCACAAAAAGCACAATGCATTTCAGAATGATATACCAGAACCAGCAGACATATTTTTACCTGTGCCGAAAATTCTTTGGATTGCACAAGAAAGTCTCGAATGCGGTCCTTAAATGTGGCCAAGTCATTCTTGGACTCAAACAGTCCATTCACAAATTGAGTGACCTGCCACAGAACCTTGATATGAGCAGTCCATTTCACAAAATTGAAGAATTGGCATTAACAAAAAAATTAAAAGTCATACCTCTACTGATGTCATATTGGGGAAGGATTCATTCAAAAGCTTGATGGTGAACTCCCTTACAAACGCTGCATTATTTGGATATTGGTAAGGCGTTGTTGCAACATCCCACAGCGGCTCTGTCACTGGACCGCTTTCGACAAGGCAAAACAACTGTTGAAGCACCAAGACATGCAACTTGAACCCAGGCTTGTGAAATGTGTCCATCAGGACAGCAAAGATTTCTCGCTCAATTAGCTCAAAGTATGTCCGAAAAAATTGATTACAGAACTCTGACTTCTGCAAGTGATAATAAGAATACAGTAAGCATCATAAATGTACACTACAGGGTATTCAAACCATCAAAAAAAAAAAATCAAAGAGCACCTGAAAGTTTTTCAGCATATCCAATAACAGGTTCAGCCCTGTTTCAGCAATGTTTCTTTCTGTGTGCCGAAAGGCCCAAAAAATTGAATCCACGACAAGTTTTAGTTGCTGAAGCATGCAAAAATACAAAGATACAATCACTTAATATATGTTAAAAATTAATGAGCTCTTAGTGAATAACTATATATCACAAATTGAAGAGAAAAATACAAACCGGACTCGATAATCTGATTAATGCAGGAAAACAGTGTGCAGCAATGGCACGAAGCAAAGAAAAGAACTTCAGGCGATGCTCTGGATAATCTTCATAGTTTTTTATAATCATCTGCAAATGAACAAAATCCAAACAAGTAAAGATCAAAGCCAAAACACTAATCTGTTATAGAACATTTGCTATTGCACCAACTATTCAGTTGAAACGCCCACCACACAAACAGGTACAGGCACTATATGTATTGTATCCATGTATTTGCTATTGCACCAACTATTCAGATGGAACACCCACCACACAAACAGGTACAGACACTATATGCATTGCGCCCATGTAAGCACCTATGATAATCAAACTACGCCACATGATGTTGGAGAGGTGCATATTATAAGGACTAACAGTTGCAACAGCTAAGATGTTCATTTCAGCATCATTCACCACACAGAATCTCCCTAGCGCTATATATACTAATAGTAACCACCAATGTTGATGGCACTTGGAACTACCACAGAATAGGCTGCATTCTTACCTCCAATGTGCACTGGAAAATAGCTTCAAATATGCGAGGCACATCGTCTATCATCTCAAGTTTGTACCTGAAGACATAAAAAACTGAGCTACAGCAAACAGTCCAGTGGACATAGTTGGAAAAATAGTATAATTAAAAGCCAAAAGAACAAGGTAGGCAACACCAGGATAACATACTTGAGCACCGCTACTTAGATTTGAGTTTGAAGAAAATGAAAGCGTAATGCTAGATGATGAGAGAAGGATAACATACTTGTTTATAATTGTGGCAAAAAGAGATAAGACTTCTGACTCTCTAGCATCAGGGACATTCCTGGCATAGTCACCTAGGACAGGATCTAACATTGGAGGCACAATTTGTTTTCCTATTTGTGATTGATCTTCCGCCTTGTCTAGGAATGTTTCTATCAATTTGAGTGTCTCCCTCTTCACCGACCTTTTTGAAGGAGCAGAAAAAATAATATGATTTTGTATGAGTTGCATGTTACAACTTAAGAGAACTTGTAAACTTCAGAATCAATAAACTTTCTAACCTCATGAGTTTCACATATGATGTTTTAGAAGCAAAAGGCCCCCCTGTGGCAATGGTATTGGATACAAGCTCACTGTACATCCTGTATAAACATAATTAGATTCATGCGGAACTTTATTATTTGAAAGGAAGGTAAGTTAACATCTAAAATCCGTTGACATCTGAAATTATACCTGTATACTTTAAGCATGTCTAAAAAGATCAATGACATCTGATTCAGGAAAAAAGTCCCAAGAGAGCTGGCAACACTTGTATTTGTCTGCAGACCAAACACAACAATCAGTACAGATTCAAGGAACCCAGTTGTCTATGACTACTGGATCATCAAGAATAAGTAAGCATGCTCACAAACTTGAAGGAACGAAAATGATCAAGTAAAAATTCCACTTATGATGAAATGACCCGACAGATGCAACAGAAAGTGTACAAATCTAAAAAAAATACATCAATTACATTGATATCGTCTACAAGTATCTAGCTGGTCTACTAATCAGTGCATTGATATCTGGTGGACAAACCCAATCTTATATAGACAATCAACAATAGTTGATATTACAGTCTACTATAATATATTTATGACCATCATAGAATAAATAACTCCTGTCAACAACACTAATAGTATAACTAAACCTAACCATATGCATACCTGCAGTATATTAAGCACAGTTCGAATCACATCCTGGTCCTGAAGGAATTCAGCACGTTGGTATGCTTGTCCTATAATCTCTGCCCATTTCTGAATCAAATGTGAGCTCAAAGTCAGAAAGTAAATCGGGTATGTGCTTGCATGCAGTATATTGCATGGGCGCCTACAACAGTGGAAGTATTTTTAATTTACCTGATTTGGGAGGTTCATTAATCTCTGTACATAATCATCTCTCTTTTGAGGATCCGATTCTGCCTGAATCATATGGGCCACCTAAGAAAGACAAACACAGATTGTTAACAAGACTTACTGTAGAAATGGTTTATAACCATTGCAAAGGACAAAGAGAGGCATACAGCTTCATAAAAAGTGTGAATCTGGTGAGGCTCAAGATCGCCAACAGTTACAGGGAGACCTGTCAGGAGTTCAGACACAAAAGGTTCGCTTTCTCCAACCTGAAAAACACAGATGCAGTCAACAGAACACGCTAGAAAGTCATACTCCAACCTACATTACCCAGGATTACAATGCCACAGCAAGGAAAGTTTTTAAATGCTAGAATTAGACAATCAAAAGTATACCTGTACAATAACGAATTTCCGCTTGCACTTCTGGACAATTTTGAGAAATGTGTCGCAAGCCATGTCCTGAGCCATAAGTAAGGATACTTGTAACAAAATGCATGTTTGTATTTATTGACTAGAAAGTAGAAACAAATAATACCGAAAAAACCAATAGATGAGAGATCAACAAGATGGAAAAATCTAAGAAGAGTAGACTGTAGATATCAGGAGACAAGGACATATTCAATTAAATATCAGCCTTCAACTCTATCATTGCAAAAATTACCTGAACTCCAGGATGGGTTTCATGCATAAACTCAAACAACTTATTGACAACAGTCTTGAGGAACTTCCAATGAGCTCTTAAAAATCTAGGGTACTGTCCAACAACATACCTGCAAACATAAGATACAAGGATTTTTGCCAAGACATCTCAATAACTTTATCCACCTTATTTTTGCTACTTCCATGGGACGATAAAAAGCTTGTACTTGAAGAGAAACAGATGCAAACAAAAATCTAAACATTGTTATATATTTGCTGGTGAGTAATGATTAAACTGCATGGCATAAACTCGAAGAAAATAAATCCTTCACTTACATTATATTGCTTGCAATGACAGCTTTGTTGTCTTTCCCTTTTATGATCTCACATAAATTTAGTAAGTCACGAATCACCATGACCAAAAACCTGTTTTCCTACAAAAAAGAGATTGGGGGGTAAAAAAACATCAAGCTCATTCTATATCTACATTAGTAGCAAGAGACAATAATATGAAAATATTGGAAAAGCGGAGCAACTATGCACAAACAGAGTAAATAGCACCAGATACCTGTTCTTCTGCCATTGAACCAGATATAGACCCTATTGCCCAGCATAATGTATTCAAGTTGTTCCATGCCCAATCCTCACCGCTCAGTTGCTTGCTTAATTTCTTTAGCATCTGTGTTCCGATGAAAACAGGAGAAATGATTAGAAAGGACTCTTCAAGAATACATAGGTTACACACACCAAAAGAATTCATAATAGTTCATATGTATCTGAACAATTAAATGAATACTCTTAACTGAAGTACATTTTCTTACACCACCATAGGATTCAGATTAAAAGGCAGTTGACGCAACCCTTAAGAGTAGAAAATTCCTCGAAAGACCTTTACCTGCTTTTCAGTGTCATCGTGGTCAAGGTGTGCCAAATATATAAGAGTTTCCCTCATGATCTGCAAAATGAATATAGCATTACTAAAATATAAAGCATGTTAAAACGAGATAGCATGAATCTATCAATGACATCAAAGAGACAAAATGTCAAGACTTATCACACTGTAGTTTCTTAACATCTGATTATCTAAAAAGAATAGAGAGTGCTAGAAACATAAATAACTGATTGACAAGACATACAAGATGTCCATCAATGCACAACCAACAAACGAACAAGTTTCCATGAATACTACACTCTAGACCTGACTCAAAAATCCCTAAACTACTTTGACAATGACTATATTTAGGAAATCATCTTCTCACACCTAAAGATAAGCTACTAGATCCACCTTCTCGACAGAGATAAACATGAACCACCTCACTGTAGTATCACTAAATTGACAATCTAAGAATATCAGCACAAATATGTATGAATCACCTTATATTGGACAAGAACATCATTGTCCTTCAAGGTCTCACGAACAATGTTCCCATTCTCGTCTTCGACAATAAGAACCTCTTCAGGCTTTGCCATCCGACAGATCATAAGCAGCCTGAGCTTCGACATAATGGTGACGTATATCTGCCTCCTCTGCATAATTTGTGAACCATTGCCATCAACCACACCAGGAATCAAAGGCATCTGCTAATTAAGTAGCAAAAACACATAGAAGATAGGGAGTGGCATAAAAATCAGATCCACTTTCTTAACATATAAAACAATCTATCATATAACGATAGAAAAGCTAAAGAGAGAATTAAATCACCTGCAGTCCCATCATATTAGCAGTTGCTGCGGGGTTATCCAAATTATTATGCGCCTCATACAGTTCTAAGACCAAGCAATTCCAGTAGTCTAAGCAAACCTTCACACATAAAGTCAAACGAAAGAGAACCAAAACTGTTAGTCCAGCTACACGAGAGAGAGAGAGAGAGAGAGAGGTGGGGGTAGTGATCATACCTTAAACACTTCTGTGTCGTCCACATATGAGATGCTAATAAGATATTCAAGACCCATCAACAATCCATTCACATTTTCTTGCGAGGTTTCAAGAACACGAATATGAGCCTGCGTAGAAGGAGACAAATCAGTAGTGATCTCATGGCAGTATATTAAAATTATAAGCTTTTTATCAATTTGAAATAGAACAAGAGCTACTAACCTTGAAAAACGAAGTGAAGAATAGTCCCAAGTTCTGAATAAATGCCTACAGAAATAACATGGAGTTAACATTTACACATACACAGAAAGGGAGCACATGACCAATTAACAAATACCTGTTCCTCGCCAGTTCCATTTGCATAAGCCTCAGGGATGTTTGTGGTAGGCGGGAGAATAGTCTAATGAGGAAAGATATATAAGTACACAGAAGTCATACTATAATACACGACTTTGAGAGTAAACATAGCACTAAGTATTAAGCTCAGATGGGAGGAACAATTTATTTTTTATGTAGCCATACCTGTAACTGCACCATAAATATAGTATACATCGTAACGTATTGAGCATTGTAGAACTCACCAAACGTAAGTGCGGCAACCTAAAATTGAAAGAACAATAAATCAGAACATTAACATATATATGATCAAACATTGATTGCTATATGCTTCCGTAGTGTAAAAACCACTAAATTGATTGAAGATAAATGAAAAAAAATATATACCTCAGTTAAACACTGAAGAGCAAGATTCCGATACTGAGGCAGGGGGAAGAAGTTGAGAAGGGTTTCATGCTGTAAAGTACAAAGACCAACAAAAGAGTAAGCATAAAACCTTTAACAGAAGACTGTTGACACTTACAAAGCATTGCACGCACCAAGGGGGACTCAAAAATATAACCCAAGGGAATCCATGAAAGAAAAGCATGCAATGTCGACAATGTCGCACGCAAAAGCTCAATTCTTTGCGACACTGATAGAACGTACAAGCATAACTCATGAATAAGTTGAAACTCGCTGCAAAATAATAAAAAAATTAGGCAGTAAGAGATTGCATGATCAGAATAAATAGAGAAGTCGGTAAAATAAAACATGTCTTGTATCACTTCAAGAAAAGAAAAATGCATCAACACATGATACCAAGTCGAACAGTATGCACAAATTCTTAAAACAATGTATTTGATTGAATCTCCTATCAACTGACAAATTATGCCAGGAATAATGTTCAACACGACATAGGAAAACGTACAGGGATGCATAACGGAACTTCTTTAGTTAGTTATAAGATGAAACTAAACAAACTTTGTTGTGCCACAGAAGCTGAGAGATATGACGCTGATAATCGAGTTATGATCCAATATCATGAAGAGATGCAGACAAGAAAGCATAAACCCTAGATAAATACAGCTAGAGCTATTAAAGTCCTCAAGCATATACCTGTTCAATGATTGTTTAAGCTCTTTGATCTTCAGCTGAGTCATTTCTCCCCTTGAGAAATCAAACACCTCTTCACTTAGAAGCTGAGGAAAACAGTGAAGCAGTTAGTAACAACCCAATGACATTCATTGACCATTTATATTCGGACGTATAAAAGACTTACTTTTAATATAACCATACAATTCTCACAGATCGTTTCACTAGTTTTAGCTGCTTTAACAAGATCTGGAACAAAGCTTTGCCATCTTGCAGGCCAATCGTGCTTCAAAATCTACACAATGAGTAATCTCGTTATAGCACTGACCACTATATGTTACAGCATACATCCAAATATCAGATAATAGACTTCAGAGTTGAACATAAGATAGCATGACCAAGAAGTTGACAAATTATTGCCAATAACAAATACGTTAATAAGGTTATAGTCACATTTTTATAAAAAAAATTATGAAGAGTGGAGCAAATAAATACCTGGACCAATATGATATTGAGTTTATTGACATACAGCCTTTCATTTCTGAAAGATGCTTCATTACTCGAAAGCTGTGCAAATACAAGAAAAGGCAAGGGTAAACAAACCAAGTGAAAACGCAACAATTCAAATTTGCTTAGCAGGACACTGCCCTCCTTAGATGTTTAATGCACGAGACATACCTGGACAATCACATCAGAAATATAATTCTTCATTCCATCCCTTTGTTCAACAGGCAATGCATTCCACCGATACTTAATAACCCCTTCCAGGACCTGCATACAGATATCAAGTAAACCCCGTTTACTACTACGACGCTCTATTCAATATGAACAGAAATTTGCTCCAAACATATTATACACCTTGCAACTCGATAATGTCTTACAAATTTTTTTGACAGTTTGAGGCAGAGTAAATCATATACTCTACTCTAATGAAACAAAAAAATTATTAAAAAAAATTAAACTAAATTGCGAAAGCGTTTTCGAAACTGACCTGCAAAGCAAAGAATTTGGTGTTGAGATTTTGTGTGTGCTGCAGAATGTGCACCACTTGGAGCCACATATCCTGATTCTCCTGCAAGTTCCGCAGTATCAAATCCGCAGCTGCCCTCTGTATCATCACAAATTGTCTCGGAAATTAATTTTCAAGAATCAAAAAGACAAATATAATTCAAACAATTATAATCGCAATTCACTCTCAGTACTTCAAATTGAGTTCAACACAGTGTAATACTTCACTCCAATAACCAATTCAACTAAGTTCAACCCTAGAAATTAACAGCGATAAACCCTAGACGGCTACACTGATATATATATATAGTCTCTCTCACCTCCTCCTTAGATCCAGTGCCGTAGAACGCCGAAACGGTGGCATCGAGTAGCGGAACATTGATCGGCTGACTCAAATCTTTCAGGCTTTCATTCGCCATAGCTCGAAAACACTGAGAACGACGATCAAAACTGCCGATAAAAAAACCTAGAGAGGTAGATTGGACCAGAGAGAGACCCCAAACCCTAAGCGAGGTAGAGAGAGAATAGTGTTTTTGAAGAGGAGAGGAGTTGTATTTATATATAAAAACAAAAACAAAATCGAGAGAGAGAGAGAGGAGGCGGAGGGAAATAAAGACAGCTTGAAAATGAAGCAGAGAGAGTGTGAAGAGAGAGAGAGAGAGAGAGAGAGAGAGAAGAAGAGTCAAGAAGGGTTCATGTTTGTAAATTTTTTCAAATTAAGAAGAGGTTTTTTCTGGTCTGTATTCGCGTCATTCTCAATCTTTCTATTTAGGGTGGTAAATTTTTTTTTTTTTTGCCTTATTATGCTTTTTCTCTAGAGGGGGGTGTATCGAAAAATATAAAAGATATTTAGCTCATTTAGGATTGGAATTGTATTTCATCTTAGTTTCGAAGATTGTTGAGTTTATATTTTTTCGTATTTCGAACACTTTCATGAATTTTTTATTCTATAATTTAGGATGTACAGTCGGTAAAATTAATGGAGTTCGAGAACCTGTATATGTTGTTGTAGATCAGACTTTCATAATTTGGCACTTTGGTTGGCTTTTTCATTCCATAAATCGCGAGTATACAGTTGGTAACTTGAGCTCGAAACCTTTCCGTGTTTGTAAACCGAACTCAAAACATCTTTGCGGGAAGGTCTATGATTAGCCGATCAATTAAAAACAGATGGAAGAAGAGTTCGATGTAAATTGAAATTTAGTTATATTCTGTCTTATTTGAAAAATATAAATTAATGGAGGTGGTGGGGGCAAATAAAATACTACTATAGTTGGATAGACATATTTTGTGCCATATATAGTCATCTCATAAACGAAGTTTGTTAAGTTACATTTTTTTTCGTATCATGGTAATTTCGCGTATTTTCATTCCATAATCGTAGGTAAGTTGAGCTTGAAACATCCCCGTGGTAGTAAAATCGAACTCCATACCTTTTCACGGGAGAAAGTCTATGTTTCACAAACTAATTAGAAACGACATAACAATCACTCGTGAGAAAAAAATGAGTTCAATATGATTTGAAATTAATTTTGTTTCTATTTTATCATAATCATTTATATTTAGAAAATTGGGGGTGGGTGCGCCTAACAAATACGACTACAGAGGGGGGAGAGAGATATTTAGGCCTGATGTAGTACTTTTTTTCATATCATGGTATTTTCGTTAATTTTTAAGTAGTAAGATGAACTTGAAAATCGAAACTTATTTTGTTGATAAATCAAACTTAAAATATTTTTACGAGAAGAAATTATTCTCGTACCAATTAAAAAACGGTAGAACAATTCACTTGCGAGAGAACAAAGAAGAAATTGATATTTGAATTTGAATTAACTTTGTCTCTTTTTTCTTATCAATTTTTGTGTATATTTGGAATACATAAATTAATGAGGGTGGTGGGGGCCTGTGTGCCGGCTGTGACGCTACAATTCAAGCTTTGCATGCCTGTTTTGTGACTTTATCAACTAAGTTATTTTGTGTTCGACAATTTTCAAAAACTTACCATGGAAAGTGTTTGTCACGCTTGAAAAAGAGACGGGTAAGAGTCAGTTGGGCCTTAATTGGTTCAGTCACTCGGGCCTCTGTTCTTGTACAGAGATGATATTGGGTCTGCAACATTAACTTCCGGGCCAGCTAGTCAGTAACCTAGTCTCTTCTTCGTATGCGAAGGCAATGTATGGTGGCAGGAGACCCACCTTTTGGGCATTCTTGTTCTCTTAATTAATGGTTTATTAGGACTTGGGAGGAGAACAAGAACGCGAAGTGCATTCTTCAAAGATTTGGTACGTACTTGGTACGTACTAATCAATAAAACACTCTAAGAGAAATGATCTTTTGCGACAGCGCGATGTGTGTCACAAAAGATAAGTTTGCGACATACATGCGCGTGTTGTAAAAGACCACGTCGCAAAAGATCAATTTTACTCGCGACACAAGTATGTGTGTCGCAAAAGATATATAATGTGCATCGCAAAAGATATCTATGTGTGTCGTAAAAGACATCTATGCGTGTCGTAAAAAATCAATTTAGTGTGTCGCAAAAGACTAATTAGCGCATCGCAAAAGATATTTCGCTCGTCGTAAATACAAGTTAACAAACATCCATTCAAACCACAAAAAGCAATCAAACTTACACATTCATTCAATAATCCAAGTGAACATCATTACAAATACATCGTATGAATCTATTTATAAGAAGTTTGTCTAGCCACTTCTTTACACGTGTTCCCATACTTTAGGCATATATTTGTAAGAAGAATAACTTCATATGCACCATATGTGATACTCTTACATGAGCTTAACAACAAAGTAGATGCACTGCCTCCTCCAATATAAATACCAGCAAAGCAACAATCACACACCTCCCCTTTTTCTGCCCAAGTACCTGCAAAAACATGATTCTTCATCTCAAACAAGCCTAATTTAACAAAGGGATGTATCTTCCATAAGTATATCACAAAACCAATTGCTTCCTTTTTATGGATACATTCATGTCTTCAGTTACGAGTTCATACCAAGATTCATGCATACCAGGTGAAAAAATGGAAAGAAAAAGAACTAAATTTCATTACCTGCAAACTCTATATATAAACTGGTATAGTTCACAATCATATATTTTATGAAAATTAAGCCAGTTCAATCACGGTTTATATCAAAGCAAGACAACCAGAGTTCTAAAGCACATTTTCATTAAGGCTCAAAGCAACAGCAACAACCCCAGAATTCATTCTCTGTCGACTGTTGCGATTAATAAAGCTTGAGCTGAAAAATTCATGAAAGCATGAACTATATAGACAAGGGGAAGTTAATGAGACAGATGCACAAACAAGAAGGGAGCTTTGATAAGTAAATCAACTACAGACTATTGAAAAAATGATGTAAGATTTCCAGCTACACAAACTCTATTATTTTGTGTACCACTACGCCAAATAGGTACTTTTAAGTCTTTAACTCACGCCCTTCCCACCTATACATGTTGCGGTTCTTCACATAGAGTTTGTTGAACTACACAAAGCTTAAATTTTTTATTGTGTGCTTCCTGAAATAAAAATGCAACATAGTTTTCCGATTCGAATTCAAATACAGTAATTCACATGTTATACATAAGGATTTGTTTCAGTCTCTTGATTCTCTAGCTTTATAATGACTTGTTAAGATTTGACAACAAAAAGATCACATGATGATCGTCAGCTATATAGTTCTAAAGCAAATCTACATATAGCCAAGGTCAGAATCATAATTAGCAAGAACAAAGAACCCAGTTTTGTAGTATGTATAACCTACTCTAAAGGGATTAATTGAACGCAGTTTCTGATTACCTTCATACACCAACCAACAAACCACAATGCCTACATTCCTCCAAAAAATGACACTTTAATTCAGTCAATGCCAACAATAAGAACATTCACAGAATAAGAATAACAATGCATATGAATTCAACCCTCAAAATGAAAAGACATACTTATTTCATTGAGATAAACAAACAGAAATTGGAATAAGCACCAGTCCAAAGTCAACACTTCTTTATACTCAATTTTTTTCCTTTTATTTCTCTTCTGAATAACCCCAACAACTGGAAGAACGTCACAATGTCACAACGTTCTAGCTCTCCTATTATCTTAAAACTTCAATAAGTTTATTCAAGCCACTACCTATATATATATATATGCATTACCATCACATAACTAGAACCAGAAAAGAAAAGAAAATGCGATACTCTCAATTTTGTTTTCAACAATTTAAGTGATCAAGCTCAGAGGCCAAACTAAATGCGTCAAGAATCCAATACAAGACAGGAACTAACAACAATTTAATTGGTACTGCACTACCAAACACTAAACTTTGAGACATGGAGGAAAGAAATACAATCCTACTTAATATGCAAATTGACTCATTGTAACTTGATAATTGAAACTGATTTAGCTTTATGAAAACAAGTTGATCAAGTAAGAAGACACATACCAAGATGATCTAAAATAGTAGTCAGTTTTGCTCTTTTCCATGTTCTCTGTACGAAAATCAAAATGAAATCTGTAAACCAAACTAAAAGATGATACCTCAGGTATCTTTTGAACTACAGATTTCTTATTAACATAACGCTATAATACTTACCTCAAAAATTGATTTAGTTGACTTTGATGTATTTGATAGGCCATGCTATAATACCTCCAATAGATTCTTCGAGATTAGTGAACTCACTTGTTGCCCGGAATAGAGGAATGTCAAGAAAAACCTCGTGGACTGAAACTTTCCAGCAATCGTCACCTAGAGGAGCATGATGCACCAAAGCTCGTGGGATCTTGACAAAACTGCACCTGTTGCAACAAAAATTTCTTCTTTTGCAAACCAGTTTAGAAAATAGATCTTTTGTCCATCAACTTCTTGTATCTTTTTTGGTCTAGTACTTTCGGTCTTTTTCTTCTTTCCATCAACATGTCCAATAACTGATTCATAGTTGGAACTTATAATGCTTCCACCTTTATGTCTGTTCTGTGATGCACTATTAGATTGCCGAACACTTGAATTTTCTTTCGTTTTTCTCTGTCCTGAGTGTTTCACACTTGAGTAGTCATTTAAGTGAAAAGAATTCAGTAATTAACCACCTGCCCCAATTGATTTTATAAACTAAAACATAAACTATAACCATTATTTGAGGACTTACATTGCCATTCTCAGCTTTGTCTAGCTGAGCGGCGAGGCTTTGTACCAACTCCATTAACTGATCCACTTTTTGGTTTTAAGCAGTAAGAGCTTCTGTTTAAGCGGCAACTTGGTTTTATTATATGGTCACTTTATGGGCAGCATACCTTCGTCCATCTACCTTTGATGGTAGGACACCAAATCTAAGTCCTCTCACACGTCCTCGTGGATCAGAACCTAAAACCTTCGAAACAACGCCATCTCTTAAACAACACCCATCTTTATCTTTTTCTCTTAACTTTCGTACTTGTTTCTACATAATACCAACATCCATTAATATATACAATATATGAATACTGAATGTTATTGATAGAATTATACAATAAATAGTTCTTACCACAATCTCCGAATCATCAAGTCCTTCATCCGAATCATTCTTCTTCAATTCATAAGCACAAAGCCAAATATCGGACCTCGATAATGCATCAAGGTTCTCACTTTCTTTCCTCTGTGAAGTAAAGAGTTGTCTTAGCTTATCACATTATAAACAACAAATTATACTGATGGAAAATCATGGAATTCATTCACTGACCATTTCCTCTATTAGACATGCAATGCTTTTCCTTCTTGTTCTATGCATCAAGGTCCTTTTAGCTTGTATTGACTTAAACTTATCAAACTTCTTCTAATAAAACTAGAGTGAGAAAATAAAATCAGAAACTGTTTCCTTAGCATATATACTGTATATATATAATTATAAGCATTAGCTTGATTAAGGATGCCAACTTACCCTAAATTCTTCTGTTTATTTGGATTTCACAAGAGCATTCCAAGCCAATGGTTCCACATTCTCAGGTTTGAGAAGTGCAGCCGCACGTGATAAACCCACCTCTTCAGCTTTTTTCATCACTTTTGTCATTGTTTTTGATTTGTGATTTCCCCAAAGCTTTATCATCCTTCGGAACACATGTTTCTTGCAATAGCTGTCAACAACATAATGTTGCTACATTGAAAGAAAGAAAAAATCATGAGACATTTACTAAAAATCTACAAAAGGCAGCATATCAGTAGGTATCAGGGTACTACATGCATCAAGGTACTAAAAATTTACATTATCCAGATAGGCATATCATCATTTTGTCAATACACACTACTATACTATACCTTCAAATCCAGACTACAGACCAAACCTACAGACACCAAAATGGCTAATCCACCTCCTAGTTGTATTGCTTGTATAAGAATACAATGACCTTATAATAGAGGTGAAGTGACATGAGTTCCATACATGGATAATTCAAAAACAAAATAAAAACACACATTAAGTAGTTTATGTAAAAAAGCTAACTTTATAATAGCTCATTTCAGTTTAATTTTTGGATTGTATGAGATGGAATTATCACTACAATATGAAACCTTTGCAGTAACTATGTACTTATCAAACTCCCATGACTAGTCGGGCTGAAGTAGATAATAGTAGATATGTACACATTAAAGTCATGTGTGCGATATAAGCCTTTAAGATAGATCTATCATCAATTGAACATATAAGAACTACTATGAAAAGTCACAACTTACAGTAATATGTTCCCAGATTTGATCGTTGTATTTATCAGTGAGGTTACTCCAGTCAGTTGTTAATGGTATGAACTCCTTTGCTACAACCCCAATGAAGGAAGAGAAGCCATTGACATACTTTCCAATTGGCTGATCGTGTTTATTGAATTGCACAAGACACATGCCTTTATTCTTCTTGAAGTTTTTATCTCCTTTTGCTTTGCCTCTAGGAGGTCTTTTCAGATTAACAGAATTAGTATCATCTTGGCATTTATTTGAACTAGTAGGCTTTGAAACACGCTGATTATATCCATTGAATGCTAGAGGACATGAGCCATTGTTGTTCTCCAAAACTTTATCTCCTTTTGCTTTGCCTTTAAGAGCCTTTTTCAAGTTATCTGAAACAGCCTCATCTTGACACCTATCTAGACTTATAGGCTCTGATATACGTGATTGAGAAGGAGAGTAAGAACCTCTATCTGAAATTCTTATTCCTGGGTTGCTTTGTTGTCTCATACAAGCAATAGCAACTACATTACTCTTCTATTATTGTTTCTCTCTCTTGCTACCTTTCTTCGAGCTTTGGACATAAATCACATTGAACTCGACTAAACAAAAATACAAATCTAAATCTTTATAAATATAAGAATTCTGAAATGTATCTATTTCCTGTTAAGAAAAATCAGAAAGATTGAACTTACTTCTCCAATAGCCATTTTGCTAAGCCTTCAAATTAATTTTTTCAGGGTTAATCTTCACTGCTTTCACCATCACTTTGCCAACAAACATAATAATGCAGTTAGACTGTGTCCATATGTCTAGAAAGAAACAATTATATCACAAAAAATTACCGATGCATCACTCATTATGTCACAATAACTTCTTGTTAGATCTTCATCACCAAAATTCAAAACAATTTGTGACAAATCTAATGGTGCACATGGTATGTACTCAGTTTCATTGAGATTTTGAGTACTATAAAGACCTCTTGATAGTGCTCTTAGAACTACATACCAATTTGAGGTATCACTCTCTCTTGAATAGAAAACCTGATTTGCTTAGGATGCAAATATAATCTTTCTAAAACTGATTCTGGCCTATGTGTAGATTAACAAGGATAAATCAATCTTCAACTTTGACCCCCCTTTTTGTGTTAGTCCACTGACAATCAAACAATGGGACCTTGAAGCTATGATAGTCGAGCAAAATGATTTCTCTTATGACACCATAAATTCTTACTCTACCCAACTTAAGAGAAAGGTCTCTTGCACTTGCTCGACAAAAGGTGTTAGCTTCAACTGAAACACCACTATTTTACATCTCCTTTTTGGACTCTTGAGTTTGAAATCTATTACCATTGATGATATACCCTGAACATGACAAAATTTCCAACTTCGGCTTGCACGCAATCCACCTCACAGTAGGTGACATGTCATTATCATCACTCATTCTAGCTCGACATCTCAACCATTCACTGAAAGCATACATAAAGTTTTTGGAAGCTCTTGTTCAAGCAGCTCTACCTTCTTGATGTCAATGACACGTTGACATAACACATTTAGAGCAACACATAACCGAAAGATAGCAACCCACGTGTCACATCCACGTGTCACTGTCGGCTAAATTATTGATGAAGATTTTCGGTGAGATTTTCGACAAATGATAATGCGACACGTGTCACATCCACGTGTCACTGTCGGCTAAATTATTGCTGAAGATTTCCGGTGAGATTTCCGAAAAATCAGGATGTGACACGTGTACTCATCCAGAAGTCACTGTCGGCTAAATTATTGATGAGATTTCCGGTGAGATTTCCGACAAATCAGGATGTGACACGTGTACTCATCCTTCAATATCATATTATCATAATTTTGCTATAAAATCACCCACGTTGGCTCCAATACATGAAACCTCACAACACGCATAAGTCACTTGCTATTCTACACCTAAACACAATTCTGCCGTTTTTCTCATCCAGAAGATGAATCACAACGATTACGAAGAGTCTTCCAGGAGGAGGCGCCAACAACGTCGGCAAGCTACCACAATGATGAATTCCTTCATCAATGATGCAACCATGATAGTTGCCACGTTTGATGATGAGCCACCCCGCCGCCGCCTTCCAAACCATCCAAGGCAAAGGGAACCTAGGGGTCAGAATCTGCTTGAAGATTACTTCGTGGAACGCCCTGTTTTCCACGAGCAAGATTTTCGCCGGAGGTTCCGAATGAGCACGCACTTGTTCAACCAGATCAAGACAGACCTCTTTAATCACGACCCATTTTGGCATCAAAGAGCAGATGCCACTGGATTGCAAGGACTCCTCCCCGAGCAAAAGATGACCGGTGCTATACGAATATTGGCGTATGGCGCAGCCGCAGATCAGTGTACTGAGTACACAAGGATGGGGGAGTCAACGACGTTGGAATGCATGAAGAAGTGATGCACACAAGTGGTCTTGCTCTACAAGGACCGTTACCTCCGCGCTCCAAATCCGGGTGACATAACTCGACTTTTAAGAAGAGCCAGGCAACGGGGATTTCTTGGTATGATTGGAAGCATCGACTGCATGCACTGGGAATAGAAGAATTGTCCAACAGCTTGGCAAGGGTCATACTCGGGGCGGAAGGCTCGTCCGACAATAATCTTAGAGGCGGTGGTCTCATATGACACGTGGATATGGCATAGCTTCTTTGGGACGCCTGGAGCACAAAATGATATTAATGTGCTCAACTCCTCTGATGTCTTCGATGAACTCCTTGCCGGAAGAAGCCCGCGAGCGACGTATAAAGTCCATGGTATGACTTACCACCATACTTATTATCTAGCTGATGGAATCTATCCCAGGTATTCCTCGTTCGTCAAGACAATATCCAATCCGCAAGATCAACCACAGAAGCTGTTCACAAGGAAACAAGAGGCATATCGTAAAGATGTGGAGAGGTGCTTTGGCATCTTACAATCTCGTTGGGCTATCATTCGTCACTCAGCCATGTGTCATCACAAATCGACATTAAAAATGATCATGTTGGCTTGCATCATAATGCATAACATGATTGTCGAAGAAGAATTTGTGGAAGACGATTTTGAGGAGAATGAGGAAGAAGATTTACAAAACCCAGTGACTGCATCCACACTGTATGATGGGTCGGTGGATGAAAATGGTCACCGAATTCCATTTGAGCCAGTGGGAAGAGATCAGCATCATGCACAGTTTAGCGACCGGCTCATTGATTTACAATCAGTTTATCTGCATGGCGAACTTCAAAAGGACTTAGTGAAGCACAACTGGTTTCTTGAAACTGGTGAACATCTCTGAATAATGTGCGCGAGATATGTGTGTTTGCAATTTGTGTGTTTCCCTTTTGTATGTGTGTTTCCCTTTATAATAAATGAATTTAAATTTGAAGCTCGATCTAAATAAATCAAGTGCGTTTTTATTTCTTGAAATTGAAATTACATGAAGTGAAAATTACATGAATTGAAATTACATGAATTGAAATTACATGAATTGAAATTACATGAAGTGAAAATTACATGAATTGAAATTACATGAATTAAAATTACATGAATTGAAATTACATGAATTAAAATTACATGAATTGAAATTACATGAATTGAAATTACTAAACTAATCACTAAAATCAAGATTGCGGGGACGATAACAACCGGTAAAGCTAGCATCGCCGACTTCTCCTTCATCGTCATTTACTTGCTGAAGAATCTCTGATTTCCGCTTCATGAAGTACTTCTTTGAATTTGGGGTCATAGCCTCGAAATTCATTGTCATGATTCTTGTTTCTTCTTCTCGTGCCCTTAATTTGTAGTTTTTCTCATCAAGTATTCGTTGATTTTCATCATTTTCCCTCGTCCAATCGGCAAACATTTTTTGATTAGCCGCAATGCTCTTCAAAGTCTCATCTCTAACTTCACTCGATGGTGTCATGGCCTTCTTTCCCCTTCTTTTTGCTTCCTTGGCCGCCTTCACTCCTGGAGGTCTAGGCGGGCTTGAGGTTCCTCCAAGGTTGATTTGTGATGTTGGCATCACTTCATCTTCATACAAGTTGACGATAGGAGATACTTCATTAACGGTAGGTGTTTCTTCGAAGTATGAATTGTAAGAAGGTTGAGTGGTAGTTTCGATGATTCTAAAGGTAGGATGATTTTTGACCTCTTCCCAACACGCAAAGTGCGCAAACTCCTTCTTTTTTTCCCCACATAAAGCGTTTGGGCTTTTCTTAACTACAAAATAAATTACAAGTAACGACTTAATATTTCACATTATATATTTCCAAAAATTAATAAAATTTGAAAGGACCAACATAAATAAATCACTACCTCATCATGACAATTTCCGCCGGATTCCGGATTCCTTCTTGCGTATGCGAGCGCTGCTTTCCATTGCGACAAGTTTGGCTTCAACTTAGCAAAACGAGATGCAAGGGCACTTTGTGACCTCGGTTCCGCCCTCGCTTCCCCCTCTGTAATCACCCAATTTTGTTGGTAATCGGCGTAAATTTTTTCCCACAATTTGTCGACCTTTTGTTTGTTGCCGGAGATAGGGCACACACTATGCCGACAATATGAAATGCATAATTGTACATCTTCGGACATGAGCCAATTTGTCGACATTTTGGCAAAAAATGAAAGATGATTGTGAGATAGGGAGAGAAGAGAAGGAGGAAGAAGATGCTAAGTGGTGCACAAAGGGGTGTGAAATTTTTAGAAAATGAAGGTTATATTTATAGGAAAATAGTAGGGGTTTTTTAGAATTTTTTTGGAATTTTTTTGAAATTTTTGGGAATTTTTTGGGAATTATTGAAGGGATACCCGTTCTGAAAATTCAGAAAATTCAGGTTGCCGTTGCATTTGAATTCTGGCCGTCCGATTGAAATTTGGATTCAAAATGGACGGCCCAGATTGATCGGCCCGTTGCCAGCCAATCGGCCCGACAGGCTGACACGTGTCAGTCTGTGATTGGCTGGTAACTTCAGTTAAAAAAAAATTACCGATTAACTGGCGTGTGTAATACACGCGCCAGATTCAAAAAAATTTCGATTCCCGCCTGACGTCACCCACGAGCGTGGGCTCCGCCAGGGGAACCTCCTCTCCGGCGTGCTCCTCGCGAACGTCCTCGAGGACGTTCTCCTCGTCGCCGTGCGGTCAACTCTCCTCCTTAGCCACGGTGCACGCCCATGGAGCCGTGGACGTCCAATTTCCGGCGGGTCTCGCCTGAAAACGGTGAGGACGTCCTCCGAGCACTCCAACGCTGCGGATGCTCTTATATTGAAAATGTCTTCATGAATCACTCTTAATTACACTATGTAGTTTCCCGCAAAATCCGCTATTAAGATGATCGAATAGCTCAAATCCATCATGCATTCTGTAAATCAAAAAGTGATCGAACTTGGTCATCATTTCTTCTCTTCTTGTTTTGTCCATTCACGGTCAGCAGAAAGTTTCCATGCCCTAGCTAGCAGCAGGTAATGTGTATTAATGTATTGTTATTTCAGCTTGCTTTTCTTCATCTCATCTCATCACGTGGAGAAAGTACGCTAATTGGTAGACTCACTGGGACACAGGCAGTCTTTGATATTAAAGGTATTTCTCCTGACCAAAAAACAGTACTCCTGACCTCTTTTTTCTCGAGAAATTTATATTTATCTATTGGTAAAAATTCAAGTTTTCAACACCTCGTGAAAAGAAGATACCAGGAAGGAGCATAAATTGTATTTCGTCACCCTGCATATATAGGGTTTAAGATTTAGGGTTTAGGAGATTGAGCTTGATTATGGTGGCCTGCAGGCATATCTTGTACAAAATGCTCTCGTGGTTCACCTTGGCTTCTACACTGTTTTTTGCAGCAACTCCTTTAGAATTCGAAGCCAACACCATCCAAAACAAATGGGAAAACAAAGTGGATCTTCTGTAGGTGATTACTGGTACGTTCGACACCATATGTAGCTTACGTACAGATACATGTTAATTTCATCATCCATTATGGTACGTACTTTTATGTAACTCCCATATATGCTTTTACTAATTATATATAGCTGCTACGACGAAGCTGGAGCAAAGATGATGCACTGTAACAAGGTTCATGCTGCAGTGAACTCTCAGATGGTTACAACTTCTGAAACTTTTGCAACGGTTTGAACTCGACAGTACTACTTTATTATCGTGAAAATCTCACGCGTCGTAGGACTCGTAGCTCCACTGATCATGAGCTAGCTTGTTCCGGTATTGGCTGTGGCCATATCTCTATTCCAGAAGGTAAGTATATATTGAGTCTCTGCAGCTACTTTGTACGTACATAGCTTTATCAGATGTGCTTGCATGACTGAATTAAGTAATAAAACCTTGCAGGGCTTGGCTTTCTCTGCTTATTTATTGTGTTTGGGATCACTGGGATTTATTCCAGTGTGAAGAGACATGTTAAGCAAAACTCCAACTTCTTCCACAAAAATGGAGGGCTATTACTAGAGCAACATATTAATGCTTCAAATGGAGGAGGAGCAACAATTAATGTTCAAATCAAGGAGCTAGAAATGGCTGTTGGCTATCATAAGAAGAGACACATAATTATTTCTCAAGAAGACGATGAAGCATTTAATCGTTTCATAAATGAGATCATCACTCTTACCGAAATAGATGCGAGCCGAGAGATGAAAATAAGAGTGCTAGAGAGTAAAAAGATATTTATATCAATTATTTTTATTTTTTTATGGTTTTTTTTTAATGAAAATTAGAGAATAATTATTTTTCTATTGTGAGTATTTTGAGAAATCTATATTTTGATGAGGTTTATATAACACCAAAGGCACGCCTCGCTTTATTAATAGATGGGAGAAGATATATTATTATTATAAGGGCCTATATTATTATTATTCCTATTCCAATTTCCCCTTAAATAAATGCGTAATTAGTGGCCTATATTCCTTTTCAGAATTTATAATTTCTCTTCATTTAAAAGTGGGAGAATTTGAGACCCAAATTTCTTGTTTCAATTTCATCCAAAATAAGTGTCATTTTACAATTCCTTCAAATTACTCATTAAAGTTTATAATTCTTGTTACTTTTAAATTTCTATATGAAAGAATCCAAACACGTACTAGATTTCACAAATGAAGGATTTAGTCCCCCAACTTTGTACTTTTTGGCTCTTTGAATAAAATTTCAAGCTGGGATATGGATTTAGTCCCATACTCGCTTTTCTAAAAAAAAAAAGATTTCACAAATGGAGACATTTAAAATGATGAAATCTAATTTTCATCAATTGAAACTTAGATTAAACTTACTAGTGGTACACAGACTCTTGGTGCTATACATGAAAGATACCCGAACTTTAAAAACGATCAGTGTGATACCCAAACTTTAAAATCGTATTATTGAGATACTGGAGTGTTTTTCCGTCCTTTTTCTGTCAATTTTGCTAACGTGAGTATTTTGTTTTGGTAAACGGCACAGAAAATACTTTATTGCCCATTATTTTTAATTTTTAAATCTAATCTTGACCGTCGGATCTCATTAAACGGCCCTCTCCCTCTCCCTCTCCCTCTCCCTCGTTCTCCCCCTTCCTCGCTCTCTCTTCCCACCACCGCCGCTCTTCATCGCGGCTTCAAGCCCACCGCTGCACCACGAACACCGTTCCTCTCCTCTCTCTCTATCTCATTCTCTTCCTCTCTCGACCCTCGGCCTCAACCAACATGTGTCGCTCTGTAAACAAAAAATAACCAGAGAGATCATCAATCAAGCATCAAAATGACCAGAGAGATCATCATCGTCGCTGATTCGAGCCCCACCCCGACGACGACGTGAACAACAAAAACGACGCGGCGGTCCAGAAAGGGTCCGATCTCTTGACCGGGTGGCTTCCTCTCTTGCTCAACCACTCCGATCGGGTACAGCGCATGGTCGAGGGAGAGTGGTGACTTGAGCATGACGTAGGCCTTTTTGTAGTCGGGCTTGGATAGGAGGAGTCCGTCGCGCTTCTTCTTCTTGCAGTCCATGTTTAGGGTTCGGACTTTGTCGATCTCGAAGCCGTAGAGAGACTCAAGGACGCGCTTGATTTCGATCTTGGAAGCGAAGGGGATGGTTTTGAGGGTGAACTCTGTGATGTTGGTGAAGGTAGTGGGCATGAAGAGCTTGATTGAAAGGTTCGGGAAGTGGACTACTCTGCTACCCAATCAAGAGCTTGATTGGAAGGCTCTTGTTGGTTTTCAGTTTTCAAAGTCCAGTGGGAGTGGAGGGGTTTTGAAACTATGAGAAGAGGTCGAGTTATTTTTGTATAGTAGAATACTAGAATAGAAGAGGTATCCAGTGGGACTACTCTACTACCCAATCGCCGCTGATTCTACTATTCTTGGGCGTTCCTTTGGCAGAGGTCGGGAAGTTATCGATGGTCTCCGCGAGAGAGAGAGAGAGAGCTCAGAAATTAAGAAAGAAAAAAATTATATGAAAAAGGGATAACCGACTAAAATACCTCTTATTTACAAAAAAAAAAAACCGTCAGCAAATTTGACAGAGAATGGTGACAAAATAATGTTCTAGGTAGCACAATAATACGATTATAAAATTTGGGTATCATATTGATAGTTTTTAAAGTTCGGGTACCTTCTAGGTATAACACAAAAAATCTGGGTACCACTGGTGAGTTTAATCCTTAAAAATTCTATTAATGAGATTTAAGACTACTTCATTCAAACACACCGTAAAGGAAAACATACCACTATAGATTAAGAAACCATCAACGTACTATAGAACTTCAATTAGGTTTTTTTCGTGTGTTTTATGGTTTCTTCTCCCTCTTGACGTGGAGGAAATTAGGAGGAGATGTAATATGCATGATTTTCTCCCCTTATTGAAAAATCAGAGTTTTAATATTTAGAGAAAGATAAAAAAAATTATAGCGAAGCATGCATGATTTAACATTAATTGTAACCTTAATAGGTGTTAAATTATTAAGGGAGTGTCACACTCACACATTAACTAGGAGGCGGATGTGAGCAAAACTGCACTCTATATAAAGTCGAGAAATTGCAATTCGTGAGTCACGATTCACATTTCGATTAGACCCACGATACGAGTAGTTCCGAAGAAAACTAAAGCCCTAGCAAGATGGCGGGGGAATCGTCGAAGAGTGATAAGGAGGTGGTGATTCAAGCAAGCTTAAGGGACGACGAAACATATAATATGTCGATGAGAAGAATGTCGGAGTTTGAAAACGAACAGCAAGATCTTTTGAAGATTGTTTTACAAAGGTTAAATAGAAAGGGAACACAAGAAGGGGCTGTTGTTCTTCCCTCAGAAAAGAAAAAAGAAAAAAAGAAGAAGGGGCCACTGCTGTTGATCATGATGTCTACACATCGCAGATAAAAGCAGAATTACAAGAGCTGATTGATACCATCGAACGAGTAAAGCTTAAGAAAATGTTCAAAGATCACCTTGAACACTTGAAGTTCACCTTGATCTATTTGCTCGAACCAGCATTATTAGAGACCAGCATTATTAGAGATAGCACATCCGTATATTCCGAGGGCAGAGCTGCTACACTATGTCGAATTTCGTTTGAGGAAAGGTGTGGAGCTAGTAGAGGAATGTTCCTAGCGTTCTATGTGTTGTTGGACCATCGATAGAGAGTTTGAATGAAAACTTCAAATCTTTGAATTAGAGACATATCTTCGTATGTTTTGCTCGAGGGCGATGCGTGAGGTAGAAAAGGATCTGATGAAGTTTGATATGCCGAAGATCAATATTCTGATAAGCAAGGGAGAAGAACTGACCAAGAAAGTCAGAAAACAACTCAAGTATCTTGGTGAATTGGATGTGATGTTGAACTTATAATGAGGTTACCAAAACATCAATCAACAATACATAAAGATCTGTTTCACAAACTCATAATCATACACTCAGAATTCCTTCACAACCATTACACAATCAGATTTCCTAAACAGACTAGAAAAGCTACCTGGTTCAGTGTTGAAGCTTCCAGCAGCAACAACAATTCTTCTCGAAGCCATCTCAGTGATCCAAGCTGCAAGTCTTCCACGTTCTTCACTCAAGCACAGAATGGGACTGATTTCTATAATCTAGTAAGTGAAGACGCAGGGACTACAACCCTTGTATTTATACTGTTATGCAACTCTTTCCCATAAAAGAGTTACACTCTAACTCATTTTCTTAACAACTAAAGAGGCTTTATTCTATCACAATACATCCTTATGTTAATCAGGTGTTTAACCTACGAATCTTTCTTGTTTATCTAGTGATATACAAACTGATAAACACTGCAGTAGAGTTCCATTTCTCTTCTTCTTCTGCTGACATCCGAAACCCTGATGTTCCCTATTAATCCCACTAATGCAGATGCTATTTGGTCCAGATACAGTCTTACAATCTCCCACTTGGACCAATGCAGCTGCAGGGAATAACTTTGAATACATCACTGTATTAACCAGCATCTTAAGTGTGCACTTTGAAGTAGAGAAAACTCTAGATTCAGACAGCTTGGTCAGTGTACAATTTCTGATGCAGAATCAGAATCACATATGGTCTACATAGCCAACACGATTTCTGATCACATACATCAGTCATTGTCACCACATAAGCTCAAAAGTGATAGTGTGAGCAATTTTGACAAGTATATCCACCTGTGATGTCAAAACTCACATTCCAACTTAATGACTTCGATTAAAATCAAAATCATGCAGCAAATTATCTCAACTGAACCAAAATGATAAGATGCTTACTAAAAATTCATCATGTCATATTCATATGTATATTCACATATATATTAGCTTCTGTTCCATGATAAGCACATAAACAACAAAAATTATGGAAGAACTTGTAAGTGAAAAATCTCATTTTTATTGATCAGCTGGAATAAAAAAAAATACAAGTACTTCTCAGAACCAATTTTACACATGGAACTAACTACCTAACACTACTGTAACCTGTTTATCAGCTCCCACTGAACCTAAGCATGTAAATCTGAAAGAATCCCCATTCTTTCTACATGTTTCCTGAAGCATGATATTGACAAAGCCTTGGTGAATGGATCAGCCAGTTGGGAATCTGTATCAATGTTTAAAACTACAATTTCATTTTGTTTGACTCTTTGCCTCACACTGTAGTATTTCAAATCAATGTGTTTTGATTTGTTCGATCTTTTGCTGTTCTTACTAAAGAAAACTGCAGCTTCATTATCACAAAATATTTTAACTGCATCTGCAACTATGTGACTGAGAACTTTAGTGTAGATTAGAAAGTTTTTGATCCATAGCCCTTCACAAACACCTTCATATACAGCTATAAATTCTGCTTGCATCGTTGAAGTGGAGATTATGGACTGCTTAGAAGTTTTCCAAGTCACAGCCCCTCCTGCAAGCATGAATATGTAACCTGATGTTGATTTGTTGGAGTTTGGATAACTTCCTGCAAAATCAGAATCAGTATATCCTGATAGCTCCAGCTTATTCTCTCTTCTATAAACTAACATGTGAGACTTAGTTTTCTGAAGATACCTGAGGATCTTTTTACCTGCAATCCAATGTTCTTGAGTAGGTGCAGATTGAAATCTGGACAAAATTCCTACAGAGAATGCTAAATCAGGTCTTGTACATACCTGTGCATACATAAGGCTTCCTATGAGTCTTGCATAAGGCTTACTATCCATAGGAGTCATCTTCCCCCCCTTCTTAGAAATTTTGGACAGGGTGTCACATTTAGACATAAGAGCTTCACTTGTTGAACAAGTTTCCATACCAAATCTCTTTAATACTTTCTGAATATAGCTGTATTGAGATAAGCCTAATAGTCCCAGTTTCCTATCCCTCTTAATTTCAATCCCTAAGACAAAAGAGGCTTCTCCTAAGTCCTTCATGTCAAAATTGTTTGACAGAAAAGCTTTAGTTTCCTTAAGCAGCTGCATATTACTACTAGCTAAAAGGATGTCATCTACATATAAGATTAGGAAAATGAAACCAGACTTGTCTGACTTGATGTAAACACATTCATCAACTATGTTTTCAGTGAAGCCAAAAGAAGTTACCACTGTATCAAACTTCTTATACCATTGCCTTGAGGCCTGCTTCAACCCATAAATTGATTTCTTTAGTTTACAGACATGATTTTCTTTTCCTAATTCTTCAAAACCTTCAGGCTGCTTCATATAAATGACTTCATCTAGCTCCCCATTCAAGAATACAGTCTTTACATCCATTTGATGCAATTCCATGTCATAATGTGCTACAAGTGCCATTATGATTCTGAATGAATCCTTTGTGGATACTAGGGAGAAGGTTTCATTATAATCTATGCCTTCCATTTGTGTGAATCCTTTAGCTACCAGTCTGGATTTATGCCTTTCAATATTACCCTTAGCATCCTTCTTTGTTTTGTAAACCCATTTGCAACCTATGGCTTTGTGATTTTTATCTGGTTTAACCAGCTCCCAAACTTGATTTCTAGACATGGAATTCAGTTCTTCTTCCATGGCTACTTGCCAGTAGCTGAATTTGCTAATGTCTTTAGCTTGATTAAAACTTAAGGGGTCATCATCTTCTGCAAGAACATCAAGTTCCTGCAGATAGACTAAAAAATCACTGTTCTCACTAAAAACTGGTCTTCTTGGTCTGGTAGATCTTCTGATATGAGGCTCATTTTGATTTTCCACATTCTCAGGATTTTCTAAGTTTTCAATATGCTCTAAATTTTCTGCTGCTACATCAGCCTGGAGATCAAGATTCTGAGGTACTGCAGGATTTAGTGGTACTGTAGTGTGATAATCTATGTTTTGATCTGTGTTTAAAGGCAAGCTTTGTGTCAAATCCTCATGGTCCACAATTTCAGTCAGTTCTGAAGACAGATCCTGAATCAAGCCTTTGTAATCTTCCTCATCAAGGAACTTGGCTTGGTTTGTTTCCATAGTTCTGGTTGGTCCATGAGGTGTATAAAATTTGAACCCTTTTGATTTCTCACAGTATCCTATAAAGTGACAGCTTACTGTTTTAGGATTTAACTTGTTTTGATTTATGACATTTGGAATTTTTGCTTCTGCCTTACATCCCCATACATGGCAATGATGCAGACTAGGTTGCCTTCCACACCATAACTCAAATGGTGTCTTTTCTACAGCCTTAGAAGGTGATCTATTGCAAATATAATTTGCTGTTTTAAGAGCTTCTCCCCATAGGAATATAGGCAATCCTGAAGTACACATCATGGATCTAACCATGTTCATCAATGTTCTATTTTTTCTTTCTGCCACCCCGTTTTGAGAAGGATTATATGGTGTAGTATACTGTGCCTTGATGCCATGTTCTTGTAGGAACATTGCAAATGGTCCCTTTTGCTGGCCTGTTTCAGTATGCCTCCCATAAAATTCCCCTCCTCTATCTGATCTTACTGTTTTTATCTTTTTCTCAAGCTGCAGCTCCACTTTAGTTTTATAAATTCTGAAAGCTTCTAATGCGCGCTTGAGATTTTTCTGAAAGTAAGAAGATATGACAGTACCTTGAATAGTCATCTATGAATGTGATGTAGTAAAAATTCTCACACAATGTTTTATGCCTAAAAGGACCACATATGTCTATATGAATGAGCTCCAGAATTTCTTGACTTCTTAAGGCTGAAGTTTTTCTGATGCTTGTCAATTTTCCTTTGAAGCATTCCTTGCAGTCTATTAAATCATCATAGTTTAGTGTAGGTAAGATTTTCTTCTGATAAAGTGTTTTTAGTCTTTCTTTTGATATGTGGCCTAACCTTCTGTGCCAAAGGTTTGCAGACTTAGAATTGATCTGTTGTCTTTTAACACCAACTGTGGTGTTATCAGTTATGGTTTCTTCATTGTTTTCAATCAAAAGTATCTCATTTCTAGCTGTAGTACATTCTAAACGTAGATAATTATTTGAAAATGAACCACAACCAAGATAAACAGAATGCTGAAATAATTGAATTCCTTGAAAATCAATAATAAGTTTGCAGCCAATACCAACCAAAAGCCCTACTGAAATCAAATTCCTCTTAAGAGAAGGAATATAAAAAACATTGTCCAGAAAAAGAAATCTTCCTAAGCCTAAATCAATCTTCAGGGTTCCTATAGCCTTTATTACTACTTTTTGGCCATTTTCCACACAAACGTTTTGCTCATCACTCCTTGGTAGTCTCCTCTTTGTTAAACCTTGTAAGGAAGTAGTGATGTGTATATGTGAGCCTGAGTCTAACCAGTATGTGTGTGAACTAACATTGACAAAATTAACTTCCAAGGAAAAAAATGAATTCTGAAAAGACTTACCCTTCTTAATCATCCAAGCTTTGAAACCACTGCAATCCTTCTTCATGTGTCCAGTCTTCTTGCAGAAGAAACACTTGAACTTGAATGGTTTGTCAGCTTTTGATTCTGCAGGTTTTCCAGGTCCCTTAAAACTTGTAGTCTTTTTAGCTGAATTGTTAGCTTTCTTCCTCCATTTGGTTTTCTCCACCAGATTTATTGCTGTAGTTGGTGTAGACACCTTTCTTATGTTGTCCTCTTCATCAACACAAACTGATATCAGCTTATTCAGGTCCCATTTTGCATCAGAAGCATTGTAGGTGGTTCTTAAGTGGCTAAAGCTTGTAGGCAGTGATTCTAGGACAATATGAACTACCTGAGTATCAGTTACCCCCATCTGCATGTCCTTAAGTTTAGCATTAATGTCAATGAGTTCTAAGATGTGCTCTCTCACTTTCCCAACTCCCTCATATTTCATTGAATTGAACTTCTTGGAAAGCCTAGCCCCTTCAGCTTTTTCACTAGCCACAAATTTTTCAGCTATAGCTTCTAGGTACTCAATGGCATCTGTAGGTTCTTCAATGGATCCTCTTATCACTTCAGACATAGTGTTCCTAATGACATTTTTTGCCATCCTATTGGTTCTGATCCATTCCCTGAAGTGTCATTTATCATCTTCAGTGGCATCATCAGTTAGCTGACTTGGTTTTTCCTCTAAGAGACAATAATCCATATTCTGATGCATAGAAAGGTAAAAATCTATTTGGTTTCTCCATTTCCTATAGTTGTTCCCATTCAACATTTCTACTTGTCCTAGCATAACAATCTCAACACCTTGTTACAGAAAAGAAAAATAAAAAGTGTGTAAGAAAACTATGTATTCAAGTACTGTAATAATTACACAGAAGCTATTATGTATATCAAAACGACTTATACATGTTCCAGAATTATACATATGCATGTTATTTCATCCCTTTTGCTGAATTGATGCAAGTTAATGCCTTTGTGGCATAAAAACTCACATCCTGTAGTCTTATTCAGTATACTGCATATTGACAGACTAAGTATTTTATGAATCATCAAAAGTCTTTGGACTAAATCAGTTCAAAAAATCCTAATAAGTTTCTGCATACACCTATACTGCTGCATATATAACAAAAACTACTCAAGACCTTCTTTGGAAGATAATCATGAATAAGGCTTTGAAAAAAGGCACAAGTTGTGTTCTTATCAGATTTTAATCCGGATGTATAAAGAGTTAAGCTTGCTTTGTGCAAGACTTTAACAAGTGATCCTTTTTAAAACAAAACACATATTAGAGTATCCAAAAATGATCTGTTAGATCAGTTACATCAAGAGTAGATTTTTATTTGAGACTGTTAATTACTAAATGGGAGATTTGCTACATATTATACAGTCCACAGTCTTTATAAAATAATGAAGCATGTTCAGAAGCTTAGAAAAATTTTGCGGAACCTTACCTTTGCCTCTGATTCATTACAGAACAACAGTGAAACAGACTAACAACATGTTTAATTCTTTATTTGATAGACTGATCTTTCATATGCATTAGTTTGAATCCTTTTAAATTTTCTGAAAATCTGTACTATATGTATGATTCATGATTTGTGAAAATCATGGCTCTGATACCATTTGTTGAACTGTATAATGAGGTTACCAAAACATCAATCAACAATACATAAGGATCTGTTTCACAAACTCATAATCATACACTCAGAATTCCTTCACAACCATTACACAATCAGATTTCCTAAACAGACTAGGAAAGCTACCTGGTTCAGTGTTGAAGCTTCCAGCAGCAACAACAATTCTTCTCGAAGCCATCTCAGTGATCCAAGCTGCAAGTCTTCCACGTTCTTCACTCAAGCACAGAATGGGACTGATTTCTATAGTCTAGTAAGTGAAGACGCAGGGACTACAACCCTTGTATTTATACTGATATGCAACTCTTTCCTATGAAAGAGTTACACTCTAACTCATTTTCTTAACAACTAAAGAGGCCTTATTCTATCACAATACATCCTTATGTTAATCAGGTGTTTAACCTACGAATCTTTCTTGTTTATCTAGTGATATACAAACTGATAAACACTGCAGTAGAGTTCCATTTCTCTTCTTCTTCTGCTGACATCCGAAACCCTGATGTTCCCTATTAATCCCACTGATGCAGATGCTATTTGGTCCAGATACAGTCTTACATGTGAAGGAGGCCTCGACAACAACAACTTAAATCGGAAAGCGGGTACGCGAAGAAAGCGTGTAAAATATTGAACTTGGATTATATATAAATATATAATAAAATATAGCATATTAAAGAATTATAGTACAAGATTTCAATTCCGATTTGATTGTTTATGAACACAATACGCCCATAAATATTCATAGAGGACACTCAATTTATACCTAAAAAATATTTTATTTTCCTCAAATTCTTATTTATTGTCAATTTTGTGCTTCCAAAATACTTCCAAAAAAGAATATTTTCGCTTCCCACGCACTTCTAAAATTAAAAAAAAATTAAAATCACATTTTCGGACGCTTCCGTCATACTTCTGAAACATAAAATACGATCAAGTTGAAGCTTCCATGTTACGTAGGACAACACCAAATCCGAGTACACAACTGATCTCAGCTCTTATGAAGCTGGCTGTTGAAATTTAGTTTAAACTTTTTCAAGTTATTTTGTTTTGAAAAAGAATTTATTAAATTATTGTTAGCTCGATATGACAGTAGAATGTGGCTTGATCTCAATAAATTTCAATAATATATGTGTGATTCTAATTATGCTTGCAAATGTGTCTTGGTGTTGGTGATATGGCAGCTGTGAAGATCAATTAATTTTTACATTAAGAGATGCATGCATGCAGAACAATGTGAATTTGCTGCAATATTTTATTTTTTACTAAGCACTCATTAATTTCTTTGAGGATGCAAAACTGATCGAGTCTGTGAATGAACGTACACAAAGCTACTGGAAACTTGTGATGGCTTTCGATCAACCTGTTTTTCCAAAAGTAGAGAACACTTGGGTACGTATTTAGACCCGTAGTATCTTCATAAAGGTCAGTTGACATGTAAGAGTGATGTTTATAACTTCGGGATGGTTTTGTTGGAGATTGTAACTAGGCCTGACTTGATTCGGGATCGGAAAAAAATGAAGACACACAATCTCAAAACACATATTTTATAATGCATGTTACATAATTTCACAATACTAGAAAGATAAATTCATTAGATCTTTATAGTCTATTACAACACTCCAAGTGCACAAAATATAAAAATAAGAGTTGCAGAATTATAATAGTCACAAAATACACAAATTTAAAATGGAGAACCTTAATTAGCAATTTAATAATTCAAGACGATATATAATCAAGTCCACTAAAATTATGGTTGCATTATAAAGGTGGCATATTAATTATTGGACTATATTGAAACAAAAGTTGTTGTAGTAACCAATAAAATTAAATATGACATGTCTCTTATAAATATTTTATTCGAATTTTTCTGATTTGACTATTTTACAAAAATAATACCCGAATCCGAACCCAAATTTTGAGTTTGGTTCGAATTCAACATATTAGACTGTTTATATTTTAAGGACCCGACCCGAACCCATATTTTTCGTGTATTTTGGTTTAGGTTCTTGGATACTCGGGTCAGCCCTAATTGTAACGGGAGAGAAGCCGATATCATTTGGCAGACCAGAAGGTCAAAGAATCATTTCTTCTCATTTTGTTTCGTCCATGGAGTCACAAAATGGTTTGTTTGATCAGATTGTTAGGAGGACAGAAGTTTTTGTGAAACTAGGGCACAGAGAAGAACAAGTGGCGGCGGTAGCGGAGCTTGCAAAGAGATGCCTCAGTTTTGAGTAGTGAAGACAGACCAACAATGGAAGAAGTAGCCAGGGTGTTGAAATTTGTGAGATCAATGTATTACTTAAGACTAGATCACTTATCCTGGAAGGACTAGGAGAAGTCCCTTGAGTTAGTTTTTTTATATTTTATTTTATAAAGAATTAAGAACAAGACATAGTGGAGCTTGCAAAGAGATCGATGCATGCCTCGGTTTGAGTAGTACGTGCAGAAAGACCAACAATGGAAGAAGTGGACAGTGAGTTGAAGATGCTGAGATCAACTGCATGCATCTAATAGTTCATACATGTAATTACTTAGATACATGTTCATAGTTAATCTATCTGATGCATGGTAGACTATTTCAATCGAATATATGTAATCCAAGTCATGGTTTGCATGTTTCTTCTAAAATCTGATTTGCACTTCAACATATACATTGTGTTTTAGAGATAAGATCCATGCATGACAACTAGAGAAGACCAAGCCCGAAAGTCTGGTGTGATAGAATGAACTGAAATAACCAAACTATAAATAAGCCAGGAAAGTAAAGGATTGACCTTGAATTGTTTAGAATTGAAGCTAGTTGCGAGTGAAAGGAAGAAACCAAGAAAGGAACAAGATTATTTCTGCGTACAAATATTTGAACAGGTTTGCACGTTATATACGATCGAACTAACAACCCATAAGTACTGTACGTAATTGATAGGCTTATATACATAGCTGATATAGAAACTTAAAACGTAAAACATTGAGTGTGATAAGAGGAGGGCATATGTTGCGCATCATGAGCTTCTGTTATTGGCTTGGCTTAGCTTCTGTGTTCTTTTTGCTCACAGAACATGCTTCGGCGACCAACTACAGCCGCAACAGTCGTCCCTCCTTAGTTGACATAAACTTTTCGAGCGACGGGGTTGATATCGGGCCAAGCAATAAGGATGCTCTGAAAATGAGATTGTGCTACGAGAAAGTTTTGAGTTTGGCCAGTTTAGCTTATTGGTGCAGCATCCACAGGGAAACTTATGGCTGTGAATACGAATATCTCTAGTATGGCTAGGGCTTTGCCTATAATCGTGAAACGAAGAAAATATATCCAACTGATATATGACAAGGTTAGCTTGATTGCTCTCGTTTCATCTTTTCTTAGTAATGATATATGTACATAGTATCAATACAATGCAAGTCTGTCTATCCTCAGCTAGCTGTTACGTACAATTTAATTTATTGACCAACTCTCTAGCACTGTTCTGTTCGTGTTCTTTATCTAGCGAGAAGCTCAAGTGGAAGGAAGTACCTGACTACTGTTTTTACGGTGTTTGTGAAAGCTCAGTCAGAGCTTGAAGAAGCAACAATGGAGGAGAGAGAGAGAGCTAATCTAAACATGATAAAAGTGTGATAATGAGCTGTATTGATTGACAAACACACAAGAATACAGCAACTCATATCAGTAGCTAGAGAGTACAGAAAATAGACACGTGCTAGGTAGCTATAGGTGACTAAGTGTACTGTATAACAACTAAGCACAGTAGCCAACAAACCTTAACTAACACAACCGTAAACTAACCCTGATTGGACTATGTATCAGTAGCTATACTATGGTTAACACCCCCCCCCCCCCCCTCAGCTTGATGATGAAGAGCCATCATCAAGCTGTGACAGAAATGAGAATGAAGAGGTGAGCATAATCCTTTTGTGAACAAATCAGCAAGTTGTTCACTGGTGGAGACAAACTGTAATGTAATGTGTCCTGCCTTGACTTGATCTCGAGTGAAATGTATGTCAACTTCAATGTGTTTGAGCTTGCAATGATGAACCAGATTAGTTGCCAAAGCAATAGCAGAGATGTTGTCACAGTGGAGTGTAGGGGAAGAGGTCAGATCAACATGGAGATCACGAAGGAGATGAGACAACCACATGAGTTCAGAAGTTGTATCTGCCATACTTCTGTATTCTGCCTCAGTTGATGAGCGAGAGACAGCATGTTGTTTCTTGCTACACCACGAAATGGGACAAGAATTGAGGAGTATAACAAAGCCAGTTGTGGATTTCCTGTCGTTGGGGTCCAGCCCAGTTTGCATCACAGTTGGCATGAAGGAGAGTTGGAGCAATGGCTGGAAGCCTGTTGAACATGATACCTTGATCCAATGTACCTTTGACATATTTCAGAATGCGTTTAGCTGCAATGAAGTGATCTGTGGTAGGGCAGTGAAGAAATTGACATACAGTGTTGACTGCATATGTGATGTCTGGCCTTGTAAAGGTGAGGTATTGCAGGCAGCCTACCATGCTTCTGAACAATGAAGCTTCAATGTCTGTTAGTGGTGTACCACTATCCTTGAGAAGCTTGACACCAGACTGGCATGGAGTGATGACAGAGTGACATTCACTGAGACCAGATTTGTGTAACAGATCTTTGACATACTTCTGCTATGACACAAAAATTCCATCACTTGTATATTGAATTTCCAGTCCCAAGAAGAAGTGAAGTTTTCCTAAATCCTTCATGTCAAACTCATGAAGCACGACATCTTTAATTTCTTGGATAAGGACTTCATTGTCACCAGTTATGATAATATCATCAACATAAAGGAGGAGAAAGACACACTGAGTTTTGCAAGAGGAGGATACATGCTTAACAAATAACGATGGATCAACATAGGAACTAACAAAACCAAGAGAGGGGAAGAAATGATGTAAACTTATCATTCCATGCTCTTGGAGCCTGCTTAAGACCATATAAGGATTTATTCAGCTTGCAGACATATGTAGGATGTTTAGAACTGACAAAACCTCCAGGTTGAGACATGTACTCTTCCTCTGTGAGGGTACCATGTAGAAATGCATTAGTGACATCCATTTGGTGTAAGTTCCACCCTTTTGAAGCAGCTAAACAGATAACCATTCGAACTGTAGTGTGTCTGACCACTGGAGAATATGTTTCTGCATAGTCAATCCCATATTCTTGACTGAAGCCACGAGCAACCAATCTGGCTTTATGGCGTGCAATGGTACCATTAGAGTGTCTTTTAATCTTAAATAGCCATTTGCAGGACACCAAATTCTTTCCAGTGGGAAGTGGGACAAGATCCCATGTCTGCTGCTTCATCAGAGCATTGTACTCAGTGGTCATAGCTTGCATCCAAACTGGTGTTTTCATTGCATTCTTGTAATTGACAGGTTCAATATTTGACAGATCTTGAACAGGATCTGACACAATAGACAAGAAGGATTTAGGCTTGAAGATTCCTCTCTTGCTCCTGGTAAGCATTGAGTGATCAGAGGGATTTCCACTTGTGAGGCCAGCTACAGGATGCAAGATATTTGCTTCTGACACTTGACTTGTAGTACGAGATGGAGAGCAGTTTAGCATAACAGATATTCCAACTCCAGGTTGAGTAGATAAATCCATAGTACCATTGTTTTCATCAAAGGCAACACAGGTATGATAGTCATCTTGAAACAAATTTGAATGAGACTCAATGAGATTCTCATGAGGGGAGGACCAAGGTGATTCAGCAGAAGTCTCATGAGGACTGGATATAGGCTCAGAACATGTATGAGAAGAGACTGCAGGAATACAAGGTGTAGAGATAGTAACATTATCAGGATTAGAAGAAGTACCTGACAGATGACCATTTGATTGTGAAGAACAAGGTAAGGGTACCAAGGGGCTTGATAGAGCAGTTGTGGAGCAAGGGTGTATAGATGTTGAGTGATCAGAAGTGTCAGCTAGAGCTTGTACAGCAGGTTGACCTGTCATGTCAGATTGAGCTTGTATAGCAGGTTGACCTGTCACACTGTTATTCCTGATTGCATAAGGAAACTGAAGTTCATCAAAAAACACATGCCTGGATATAATGAACTTCTTGCTTACAGTATGATAGCATATGTACCCTTTATATCTTGCAGCAAAACCTAGAAAAACACACTTGACTGTTTTAGGTTGTAACTTATGCTGATTATAGGGAGCCATGAGTGGGAAGCAAGCACAACCAAAAACACGTAGTATTTCCAGGGATGGTGACTTGTTATATAGCTTTTCAAAAGGTGAATTCATATATGTAACAGGAGAGGACATCCTATTAATAAGGTAGGTAGCCATAGCAATAGCATGGTACCAGAATTTTTGAGGCATTGAGGCAGTGTGTAACAGTGTAACAGCAGTCTCCCTGATGTGCCTGTTTTTCCTTTCTGATATCCCATTCTGTTGAGGAGTGTAGGGATAAGATAGGTGATGAACAATTCCTTTACTATTGAGAAACATTTTGAAGGCATTACTAGTATATTCACCACCTCCATCACTGTGCAGAATTTTAACTGATCTAGAAAATTGATTCTCAGCATAGGCACACATGGTCTGAAAATATGTAAACACTTCACTTTTCTGTTTCATAGGAAAAATCCATGTATATCTGGAAAAATCATCTACAAACAGCACAAAGTACTTACAACCATCAATGGATATAAAGGGAGAGGGACCCCATACATCAGAATGTATGATCTCAAATGGTTGTAGGCTCCTAGACTCAGAAATAGGAAAAGGGAGTTTTTGAAACTTCCCAGCTAAACAATCTTCACATAATGAGCTGACTACATCATTTACAGCCTTAATGTTTCCTTTTTGCAGCATTCTGGTAGTGATCTCATTGCTGGGATGTCCCAATCTCCTGTGCCACAGAGAGGTATGCACACTTTTTCCCAAAAAAGCAGTAGAAACAGAAAGAGATGAAGTGACACTGGAACTTTGAGTTATTGCAGACTGCTGAGATGTTACAGCAGTGTTATTAGATTTATGCTGTATACTTTGAGGTATTGTTTTGAGAGAAGGAAGATCAAACAGAATTGGATACAACCCTTGCTCACATTGCCCTTGGTAGAGAACTTTGCCCAGTACCTTGTCCTGTATAACACAAACAAATTCATCAAACCATATCCTGCAATTATTATCTTTGCATAGTTGATATATAGATAGTAGATGTGCAGCAAGTTGAGGAATTAGAAGAACATTGTTAAGCTTGAGACTTCCTAACAATGTGTTACCCATATGTGTAATGTTCAGCTGCTCTCCATTTCCAATTTGAACAGATTGATTTCCACTGTAGGGAGCAACATTCTGCAGAAGCTGAAGTTCACTTGTCATATGATTTGAAGCACCAGAATCAGCAAGCCAGAATGGTGGAGTTACAGTGTTTGAAGCTATCATAGCTTGAGGTACAGGAACAGTTGCAGCATGCATGGCTTGTGGAGAGTATGGAGTTGTTTGAGATGTCAGTTGTGATGCCATCATAGCATGAACCACTTTTGCAATGGCAGCCTCCATTTGAGTTGTATTGCTGACTTCATCAGCAGTGTTGTGGTTGTAGGTGTTTTATCCAGGGAAACCTTTGATATAGTAGCAGTTCTCCACTGTGTGACTGTCACCATTACAGAAGGTACACAGTCCCTTATAGGCTTGATTCTGCTGCATTTTCTGAAACAAGTTGCAGGTTTTAGCAAGATGACCTGGCCTCCCACATAGCTGACATTGAGATGAGGATGGAGTAGATCCAAGCACACCAGTAGATGCAATGTTTTTGATATTGGTGTTATTGTTGTGCTGAATCCCTCTATTATAAGAGGCATTGTTACCTCTCCCAAAGCCCCTGTTATTGTTGGTCCTGCCATAGCCTCTACCACCACTGTTGTAACCTCTGTTGCTTCCATTTCCTCCATTGCCACGACCAGCAAAGAACCCTGCAATTGCAGCAGATAGTACAGACTCACTAGGAGTGTTATTAGGAGAAGTAAATCCTGGAAGGGAGTGAGGCTGTGACACCACAGATGAAGGAGCAGACTGGGATTGAGTACTGCACACAGACACATTAGTTGATGCAGAATGATGAGAGTTTGCAGCTATCATAGCAGAAAGAGGCATATGAGGTGAGTCCTCATCATCTTCTTCCAGATCATCCTCTGTAGCTTGTAAGATCACTTTAAGTTCATCAATAGTTCCAGCAGTGTAATTGGTACAAATAAGCTGTTTGGTAGCATTGTAGGACTTAGGCAGGCCAACAAGAACTGTGACAACCACATCTTTATCATCAAGGCACACACCAACAGTTTCAAGAGCATCTCTAGCTTCCTTGACCTTCTCAAGGTACGTTTCAATAGAATCCAATCCTTTCTTTAGTTTTTGAAAGTTAGATTTCAATTGAAGGAAGTTCTGTCTATTAGGAGCAGCAAATTTCAAACGCAGCTTAGTCCACATATCCTGAGATGATTTAGCACCAACAACACACTTCATAGCAGGATTACTTAGGGTTTGACTAATCATATGAGCTACACATTGATCTTGCGTTTTCCAAGCAGGAAAAGCAGAATTAGGAAGCAGATTTCCTTCAGGACCAGGTACAGAATGAGGAGGACACACAAGTGAGCCATCCACAAAACCATACAGATTATGAGCACGTAGAAATTGTTCCATACGAAACAACCATGTTGGATAGTTTGTAGCATCCAGTAAGATATTAGGTAGAAACATAGGTGTATGAGAGCTATAGCTTGAAGTAGAGAATGTCATGATTTCACAGATCGAAAACTAGAGTTGAATATGTAATAGAAGGTGCTGATATGAGAGACACACAACTCAAAACTCCACAGGATATATATCAATGTGTAGAGAATGATAAACCAAAGCTTCGAATCACAGATTAGGAAGAAGATCAGACAAGTATAAAGCAATCGAGATAGAGACTAGAGGCAGCTTATCTGGAGCAACCAGAAGAAGAAGAACACTGTTGTATTGAGGAAGAAGATGATTGAGCAGCAGATTTGACTATGAGCCACATCAGGATGAGAGCCGTGGGCTCTGATACCATGAAAGCTCAGTCAGAGCTTGAAGAAGCAACAATGGAGGAGAGAGAGAGAGAGAGAGCTAATCTAAACATGATAAAAGTGTGATAATGAGCTGTATTGATTGACAAACACACAAGAATACAACAGCTTATATCAGTAGCTAGAGAGTACAGAAAATAGACACGTGCTAGGTAGCTATAGGTGACTAAGTGTACAGTATATAACAGCTAAGCACAGTAGTCAACAAACCTTAACTAACACAACCGTAAACTAACCCTAATTGGACTATGTATCAGCAACTATACTATGGTTAACAGTTTGTGCATTGGATGAGACTTGGCTACCTCAGGAGCACATTTGGGCTTCGAGTCCTTCGACCGTGAGTGACGAAGCAGGAAAATTTAAATTTGAGAATCGCTTTAACCTTTTTATTGCCGTTATGGGTAATTTATAGTTCTCTACTCTAATTTCCTATTAATTTCTAGAGCTCATGCACTCATTCAAAAAACAAATAAAGAGCAAATAAAATAAGTTTTCTCAGCAAAATAAAGAGCTCATGATTTCATTAGAAAAACAAAAAACAGAAAAAGAGCTCATGCATAAGTTGATCACATAATTTAAAAATATTAATCTTGCAGTTGTTAGCAGTTTTGCTGTGCTTACCAGTGCGGTCAATGGAATTTATTCTAGTGTGAAGAAACACAGGCTAGTAAATCTTAAATCCAAGTTGTTCAAGAAAAATGGAGGGCTACTGTTGGAGAAGTATATTGCTGATCATTCTAATGGACCTGAAGCTAGATGCATCAGAATTTTCACAGTCGAACAACTTGATATGGCCACCCAGCACAACAACAACAGTCGCAGTGGACAAGGAGCCAGCTCAAGTACTTATGGAGCAGTGTACAGTAGACTTGCATCTTCAGACTCTGTGATGGAAACGGTTTTCGTCAAGGAAAAAATACTAGTGAAGGAGGGCCAAATCAAGAGTTTTATAGAAGACATCATTATTGTTAGCCTATTCAACCATCAAAATGTGCTCAAGCTCTTCGGCTGCTGCTTAGAGACCGAAGCTCCCATTTTGATGTATGAATATGCATCTGTTGGGACGCTTTTCGATTACATTCATCGTCGAAAAAATTGGAAAAATGTAATCCTAGCGCATTGGGATATCATTTTACAGATAGCATCAGAAACTGCAGCAGGCCTCGCTTATCCGCATTCGTTACCATTTGTTCATGGAAACGTGAGGTTCGAACATATTACTAACTGATTATTTGGCCAAAGTTGCTGGTTTTGGACCTCCAAGTTTAGCCTTCACTGATGTGTCCCAAGTAAGCACATTGCTTCAGAGGACCATTGGTTGCTTGGATCCAGAGTTTCTTCTTACAGGCCAGCTCATAGATAAGAGTGACGTATATAGCTTCGGAGTAGTCTTGACTGAGATCATGATTGGGGAGAAGCCAGTTGAGTTAATCAATCAATCTTAACTTCTCATTTCCTTCTGTCCATGGAGTAAGAGAATGGTCTGTTTGGGATTCTTGCGCCGCAAGTTAAGGCAGAAAACAAAGAACATGTCAGTGCAGTGGCAGAGATTGCAAAGTGATGCCTCAAGATGAGCGGTGCAGAGAGACCAACACTGGAAGAAGTGGCCGGAGAGTTAAAGAGGCTATATGACACATATCTCACAGTGCATGTTAATTAATTTACAGCCATCATCAAGACTGTAAATTTGCAAAGAAATGCGAGAACCTAATGGAGGCATTAAATATATCATTTGCATTCCAAGATTGTAAAATCTCTCTATCCTTCTTTGTCTTTCAACAAAAACAACTTATACAACATTGCACAGAGTAGTCCTACCCTATTTATCTCATCCTTTTCTTGTATCCACACAAATACCTCTCGGAGTATATCAACAGATTGAGTGATCTAGTCGACATCCTCACGATGGTGATACAACATTCTTTCCTTTGCTATCCGGAGAAGTTGAGCTCCCATCAATGCTTTCCTTGGATTTCGGATTTTGTAAACTTTGGAGCTGATTCTTCAGGCTCTGTCCAAGAAAAATGTACTCAGAAAACAAACCACAATAAAAAAAGTGATGGCATGCCATATGTTATCAAAAGTTGACGAAGTACCTCAATTTGGAGTTCAAGTACTTTTCGCTGTGCCTCCAGTTGAGAAGCTAATAGATTCAAATTGTTTCCCGGCTTCTCCCGACCGGCTTCAGCCTCATGAAGTGGAGCCAGCATGTAATGCGGAGATTGAGGCAATGTTACGTTTGCAGGTCCACCAGGGGTCATAAATTGTGTTTGAGATTGTGATTCAGCAACCGGAGAGCCAGTCATATGTCTTTTAACCGGAGGAAGTGCAGCATATCCAGGAGACCTGTATGTGACATGAAAATACTGATCAAACCACAAAGACTGACTCTTAATATTTATCACAGTTAATAAAATATGTATAGCACTGGTTTCACAAGCACAATGTTGTCTGCCAACTTAGCAGTACACATGTATAGTCCACCTCTATGCGAATTCCCAGACGTGAATACCTCTAATTTATGGGCAAAGAGAAACGCCAGTGGGTAGACACAAAAAAAAAACTGTAATCATTTTCCGAGATTCAGGTGGTATACCATACTAGTCTGTTTGCAGATGGATATACATAAGATTTCTCATACATCGATGCAGCAGCAGCAGCAGCTCGAAGTCTTGCTTCATGATGGCTCATGTTATCACCAGCAATTCCACCACTAGTCGAACCTTGAGCAGCTGTACTTGAATTGCCTGTTCCTGTGATCCAATTCCAACTAATTAAAGCCTTATCAACTAGTGAAGTCCCATATGATTATGGTGAGTGGCTCATGATAAAAGAGAAACCACGTAACATATTAATGTTTTGAATATTCGTTCCATAACCTTCATGAATGGAGGTAAAATTGGATATTTGAAACTGAAAAATTCAGAGGGATTCTATAAACAAACTGCAAAAACAAGATGTTTACCCTGTTGATGAGCATCTGACCGTGCTCCACTTCGACCTCGAGCTGTTTCTGTGCGACCTTCAGGAGGTACAACTAGGGCTCTGCATGTAGGACAGGTATGTTGTCGCTCTAGCCATGATCGCAAGCAAGCCACATGAAAAAGGTGTCCACATAATAGTTTCTTGGCTGTCGTCATCTCTTCACGACAAATGATGCAGGTTGCGTCACCTCTGCATAGTAATCAGAATCAGAAAAGAACTAAGATTGCTACATGCAGACCTTAGATTCAAACATAAAAAAACACATGAAAGTAATAGTTGAATTTAACTCACGCTGTAAGCTCTTCAGGTGTAGCATCTGGGAACCGGTCATTCATGTTGGAAGTGATCTTCCGATAACGGATATAATCAGCAACACGAATCTTAAAGTTCCTGAATGTCTCATAGAGTTCGCGTATCAAGTGCACTGGCAAGCCATAGTACCTGGGTTGGGAAACAACTATTATCATTTAAGAAAACAATGTATATCTTACGCATGCCAAATTAACTGCCTTATAATCACATTTTCCCACATTTGGGGACGTAGCTAGTGTCCAACACTGCCTTATATATATTGAAGTAAAGCATTCTAAAGTAATTGTTTTTTTTTTAATTTCTATTATGGTTAGGGTTGCATTCTCTCTAAACCATTTCTAGGTTTATGAAAATCAATCTAAAGCATTCTAATCTAAATAATTGTCAATTGAATACTCACATGAAAATCACGATGAAGAAGCACAGATACATAGATAGGTGAAGCAAGTCCCGAATAAGTTCCAAATAGAAAGTGTAGACATGCTTCCTCTCCCATTGTCCCTCCATAATCATGTCACTAACATAGAAAATATATTTCACAAACGTTGACAGCGTTGTTGTCGCTAGGATCATGTACCTGAAAAAACAACAAAAAAATATCCACACATATCCTCTGACAAACACACTTCACACATAGTTCTACAATTGCTTCGACAATATAATTTCACTTACTCAAACGCAATGAAGAGCGAGACCGATGGCTTCTGAGCGGCCACGATGGTGCTGACAGAGCTATAAAAAAACAGACTATCCAGAACAAACAAGAACACCAAGAACGAAACAATCCTCACATGCGACAACATGGGGACTGACGGTGTAGTCTCAATGTACTCCACCCTCTTCTGCGCCAGCCAATGCAGCGCCTTGATCAGCAGCAGCACGGTGACAAAAGCCAGAAAAGACACCGAAAAGTCCTGCCGGAAAATAGTAATGGCAAACAGGATCTCCATGACTTCCCTCCATGACTGCTCGTTGAGCCTCTCGACCTCGGGCTCGCGCAGCGAGCCCAGGAAGAGCTTCTTGGTCAATTGCCACAAGATACACATGATCACAAGCCCCATGTTCAAGAGCAATACCAGGCTGATTTTCGAGGTCGATAAGTAAACCATGGCTGGGTAAAACTGGCCTCTGCTACTAAACGCATGGTATATAATCGCTAGGGTTCCTATCAAACTAAGCCCCGCGTATGTTTGCAGCTTCATCATAATACTCTATTTTTAACCCTACAAAATATAATTTGCAGTAGAGCGATTCGAATTCAATAGTGGCATCGACGACCTAGAAATCCAAATCCAGATCCAAATTCAAAGCACAATCATAACATTAAAACAACAGCTTTTACCTGGTATGAGAAAAGCTCGATCGATTTTTTGCGTTGAAGATTAATCTGGGTTTTTGCTCTGGTTCGTCTTTCTTTTGTTTTCAGAGTGATGATGTGTGTGTACCCAATGGGAAGCTTCCACGTGGAAAAATTGACGGGAACCCGTCACGAGTTCCCGGGTTGGGCTTTTTTTTAAGTCTGACCCGTCTAGCTTGGCCCGGACCAATGTGATTTCGGGTCGGATCGAGAATGAGAGTGACGAAGAGAGAGCGAGAGAGATGACGACGGTGGTGAAGAGCGTACTGAAAGCGATCAGAGAGAAAGGTCTCCGGCCATTCTTGAGGGAGCTCAGAGAAGATGGATACGTGTATGTCTCTCTCTCTCTCTCTCTATATATATCTCATTTGATTTTGTTTTGTTCATGTTTTGTTTTGTTTTGTTAATGCAAATATTCAAAGATCTAATTTTTGGATTGGTTGAGAATAATATATGTTAGTTTCTGAATCGGATTAGTTGTTATTCTATCTAGGTTTTGATAATTATGGGGTAAATTTTGAAGCTTTGTTGAAGAATGATGAGACGGTTTTTTCAGCTAGCTAGCTAGCTAAGCTCAAATGATAGATAAGCTTTAGTGTTTGGTGTTTTTTTTTGTATAGCTATTGCTCAGCATTGGTTTATGGATTTTGTGGTTGTTTTGAAGGCTGGCTCTTTAGGTTTACTGACTGTTTATACCGTGTGTTTTCGTTCTTGCAGGAGCTGTTTAGCTGATGGGAACCTTCTGTAAGTCATTGTTTTCCTTATACTCGAATGATTTTCGTTACTTACCTTGTTTGACAAAGAAGTAGGCGAATGTGGTCAATAGAGGAAAAGAGTGTTGAATCAATGTATGACAGTCTCGTGTTTATTGAACTGTGCTGGCTTCTGGTCTTGCTCTACAATCTAGCATTGTTTGTTCTTTTCCACTTTGAGTCACAGATAAAAATAGGGGTGTACATTGTTCATTGTTGAATGAGAACATAAAATGCTATACTTTCAGTGATATGCCTGTTGGGTTCTCGTAAAGATTAGTTCTTTGTAATTCTGGAAAGTCTGCTCGGGTTCATGGTTTGTAGATTCCAAAAGACTAATCCCAATTAAGATTGAAAGGAAGGAGCAGTCCCTCATTGTAAAGACTTGCGATTTGGACTCTCTAATGTGAAATTGGAAAACATGACTAAACTTCGTAGGATTTATTTAATTTGTTCAAGGAATTATTTCAAATCTATTAAGCAACTGGATGAAACTGTTCAACGATAGATTAGAGGTCTGAAGATTCTTGCCGATGCTTTGTTAAACTTACTGGCCTTTGTATCTTGTTCCTCGGTATTCTATCGTGATATGTAATTACATCCATCTTCATTGATCTCGATTTCTAGCATCTTCATCGAGTATTTTTTTAACCTATAGGCAAACGAAAATCCACAATATTGGGGCAAGGCTTGTTGGTGTTGACAAAGTTGGGAATAAATATTTTTTGAGAAGCTCGACACTCAATATGGTTGGTGTTTCTTCCATTCCCTCCTTCTAATACCCTTCTTACTGCATATACAAGTTTGTTAGTACATAGCATTTTCCTCAGACTAGCAACTTAGACCATCGTTATGCTCAATTCCTTGTTATAAATGTGAGACCTTTATTTGCCGGGAAGCATAGAAAACTTACTACAGGGTTACTCACACAATTGAGCATACATTAATTTCACTTCTCCACATTGCTTCTTCGTCACCGAAAAGTTTAGTATAGTGGGTACTAATTACTATAGAACTTCCTTGTTTGCCATTGCTTCAATTCTTTTGTGTATCCATTTTCCCGATAAATTGATCTACTTGAGAAATTTTACAGGAAGGCACAGGTGGGTTGAGTATGTAGAGAAAAATCGCTACAATTCTTCTCAAGTGCCACCAGAATGGCACGGTTGGCTACATTACATAACAGATCATACAGGAGATGAGGCAAGTTCTACATCGTTGTATATATATAATCACAAAACGCTTTAAAAGAAACTTTCATGTTACAATGCAGCTAATACACGTGAATGAAATGGTTGACAGCTTCTGATGCTGAAGCCACAGAGGTACAGCCTCGAACACAAAGAGAATTTCACCGGTGAGGGCGATGAGTTCATTTACCATTCCAAAGGACACAGCCTGAATCCAGGGCAGAGAGACTGGACTAGGTACCAGCCTTGGCAACCAACAAAGCCCTGAGCTATTCAAAGATTACTGATGAAAAAGTTTCTCCACGCGTCTTCACTACTGTAATAATAGCTTGTGATTTGTATAAGCTCTCGAATCCATTTTGAAAATTAAACTCGGTGATGTATGATTTGGCCGGATAAGCTTTATCCTGGTCCATTTTCTTGTTTACAGTACTGAAATACTGAAATGTCAGTGAATGAGTAGATAGATGGTGACATCCCTCTAAATTCTCTGTAGCTATTTAATGACAAAAAATTGACATAAATGGTGTGGGGATTATTTGATCTGGTAACCGTGGAAGGAATTGACAGTACAGCCTATAATGACCGCTACAAAGTTTAGTGAAGGAGAAGCTTACAAGTCTCAATACTAGACTCTGGAAATGTGTTCCAATTTCCTGACACTAACTACATCATCATCGTATGTTATTAAAAAAAATTAAATTTCTAAATATGCCAAAACTGAAAAGAAAAGAAAAGAGGCAAATTTGACCAGGCAGTTATATAGCGGCAAGTCCTTTCCTGCTTTGGTTGGTTTTCGTCTGCATCTGCAAAATCTGCAATTTTCTTCCACCTAACTCTCCCTCACCCAAAAAAAAAAACTTTATATATTAAGCTCCAAAAACTTGCGCCTTTCTTCAAGTTAGCTGTTGCTGTAAACTGGGTTGTTCTATCCATCTCTGTCTCTCTTTTGGGCTCTGAAGAATGGCGGCTGATCCTGAGCAACCGATGCACTCTTCTTCTTATGACAGAGAGGTTTGTGTTTCTTGTTTCCCAAAGTTGAAGTCTTTATATGATATAGAATCAAAAACAGGAACACAAAAAAGTGTTGGGATTGGTTGAATGTTTGAATTACATGTCTATTTTTGGTTTCAGGTTCAAGCTTCAGAGGATGTCCGGAGGCCTCTTATTAATGGGGGTCAATGTTCAGAGAACTATTCTGTTCTTGCTGCAGTACTTCCGTTAGTAATTGATTACTTGTCTTTTGTATGATTTCTGTGTTGTTGTGTTGTAGTAACCAATTGATCTTGGTATTGATGTTTTTTTAGTGGTTATGGTTTTACAGATTTCTGTTTCCGGCTCTTGGAGGATTACTGTATGGCTATGACATTGGTGCTACATCTTGTGCCACGATTTCGGTTGAGGTATTGTTTACATAGGCTGTTTTGCAGTTGGTTCAGCTTAAACATAAACATCGCATAATTTGTGTTGATATTGTCTTATGTTTTTTGTGGATGCAGTCGGCTACGTTAAGTGGAGTATCGTGGTATGATTTGTCATCAGTGGAAATTGGTCTTATTGTAAGTTTTTATACTATTGTGGTTACTCAATTTCGTTCTCTTATGTGTGTTGTTGTTTGTTCATGTTTCGAACTTTTGTGCCTATTTTTTCGTTTGCAGACTAGTGGCTCGTTATATGGTGCCTTGATTGGGTCTCTGCTAGCCTTTAACATTGCTGACTTCTTAGGTTGGTTTTTCTAATGGATTTCCAAGTTAATACGAGTAAATTTGAGTATTTTGTTCGGTACTGAGGAAATTTGAATGATGAATTTGTATGAAGGAAGGAGGTGGGAGCTGATTTCATCTGCTTTAGTGTATCTTTTTGGAGCTCTAATAACAGCATTGGCACCTGACTTGCCTATTATGGTGGTTGGACGCGTTATATTTGGTATAGGAATTGGACTGGTAATCTATGAAGTCAATCTAGCTTCTCCTCATTATATCTCTATTTGGTTTTAAGCACGCAACGTGAGATGTATTAATTTTGGTCTATTTTCCATTAGGCAATGCATGCTGCTCCCATGTATATTGCTGAGACAGCTCCAAGTCAGATACGAGGTCGACTTATATCGCTTAAAGAATTCTTTATAGTACTTGGAATGGTGGTAAGTACTTCATCTTTCCTCTTCTTACTCTGCAAAGATTTTTCATGAAATTTATGTATCGAGCATTTTGTTTTATATTCAGGCGGGTTATGGGATTGGTAGTCTTTTAGTCGGCATAGTTGGTGGTTGGCGCTATATGTATGTAGCTAGTATCCCTATAGCTGTGGTTATGGGAATTGGAATGTGGTGGCTATCGGAGTCACCTAGGTGGATCCTTCTATGCGCCATTCAGGGAAAAGGAACTATGAGTGACTTGAGACAGGCTGCCGTGAGTTGCTTGTCTCGGCTTAGGGGTAGAGCTATTGGTGATTCGGCTCCTGCACTAGTAGATGAGATGCTTGCTGAGCTTTCTTATGTAGGCGAAGAGAAAGAAGCTACACTTGGGGAGATGTTTCAAGGAAAGTGCAAGAAAGCCATCATGATCGGTGCTGGATTAGTCTTGTTTCAACAGGTAGGTAGTTACTATATGCATGTGAAAGCAGTTTATGACAAGAGCCAACTGTCGGCTTTGGCTAATCTGTAGTTTCTAAATTATTGACAGATCACGGGGCAACCAAGTGTGCTGTACTATGCTGCATCCATTTTCCAGGTACCTTATTACTTTAGAACTGATTAGACGTTGATGAAGATATCACTAACATGTGTTTTGTAGAAGAAATAGTCTCATCCTAACCCGTTGTTTTTGTTTTTTGTTTTAATAGAGTGCTGGGTTCTCAGCAGCATCTGACGCAACACGGGTCTCAATTGTTCTTGGGTTATTCAAGGTATATTCTTCAAACTCTGTGAGCACTTTAACCAGAGGCAGTTCCCCAACCCCATTATGTAATTGAAAAGGTTGACTATTTCTATATTTGTGCCTGACTTTGGTCTTTTACTTATGTAGTTGGTAATGACTGGAGTAGCTGTGCTTGTCGTTGATAGACTTGGGAGGAGACCTCTACTTCTTACAGGTGTTTCTGGGATGGTAAGTCCTCTCCTCGGCCATATGAATTGAATGAGTTGAATCCAACAATCTTCACAACACTAGTACACTGACGGATTTATATACTTTCATCGTGTCACAGGTCATCTCTTTATTCCTCTTGGGGTCGTATTACCTTTTCTTTGATGATACACCAGCCGTGGCTGTAATTGCACTGCTGGCCTATGTTGGGTGTTATCAGGTAAGAAGACGATGTGTGACTTATAGGATGCTGCTAATTCTGAGCTTCTTTTGGTCCATAGTTTTCAAGTCTTTCTTAAACTTACTTTCGGTACATATTAGTTTGTAACTGAAAATTTTGTTTAACTCAATTGTGCTAAATATTGCAGTTCTCCTTTGGTCCCATTGGTTGGCTAATGATATCGGAAATTTTCCCCTTGAGATTAAGAGGGCGTGGACTGAGCATAGCAGTGCTTGTGAATTTTGCTTCGAATGCTCTCGTCACATTTTCATTTTCCCCTCTAGAGGTGCGTGAGACCTTCGGTGCATATTTGTTATTAGGTGTTGTTTGGTTGTTTTTCTTGATCATTAGGATAAGTTTTAAGATTACAGATATGTTCGGTTGTGCAAGTATAGTCAATAACAAAATTCAGCGTCTGATTGTTATTTCGATTTGTTGATTACAGGCATGGCTGGGAGCCGGAATCTTGTTCTATGCGTTTGGAGTAATAGCCGTGGCGTCTCTCGTGTTCATCTTCTTCATTGTCCCAGAAACGAAGGGTCTCACTCTAGAGGAAATCGAGTGCAAATGCATCTAGGACTTTTGTGTTTGGTAGAAATAGTACACAATTGAAGTAGATATCTGGTTTGCAGACATATTTGCGTGCTGAGATATCCAGATCAGTAGTAATTACTCGATCTCATACGATGTAATGATAATGATAATGCTGTTGAATGTACCTCACTCTTAGTTCAAAATACTATGACATCCATCATTCTTTGATTCATACTAAATAAAAACAATTACACCCTTAATTTTGTCTAGTCTTCACCAGAACTAGGAGATGTGACAAATACATGACTGTAGCAGAGATCAAAATATATAAGTTTCATCAAGTATCGTATCGTCAAGAAGGCAGTCTTCCACAAAATGCCTCACTAGCCTTGTCGCATCTTTTGACTCCGACGGAGCTAGAGCTAGCACAGCTGTGTCCTATTCAATTATAAGGCAAATGAAAATTCAAATTGAAGACCATCATATCCACAGTAATAAGATACACAATGATACAAAAGTAATAACACTCACCAGAAAATTTACTTGGCATGACAATTTCTCATGACATTTCTGCATATTGTGAGAGAACAGTAACAGGATGAGAAAAGGAAGAGAGAAGTGCATATATACCTAACAGAAAGTGGTCCTAAAACAATATAAGCATTAATACTAGCCAGCTAGGATAGTGATCATGACTCACAAGTTCCTCTCCAAATGTGTTCATGAAATCTTCATTTTTGCACTCAAAATCGGACTGCAAACAATAGGTCAAATTAATTAGAGGCCAACATCAAACTTGAAAGTTTTAAGAAGACCTTAGAAAGTAAATATATACATATCAATAATATATATATATACTAACCTCCATTATATCATCTGGTTTACGAATGTATATGACTTCACAATGAATAGTACCAGAGAGTATGTGTTCAACCTGCAATTTTGAATGCTAAAATTCATAGCTAGCCAGTAAAATTTTGAATGGGATAAACAAACAAGCTAGGAGAGATATATCAAGATCAAAGATGATGATTAAGTGGTTATACATATTGTGTGGAGAGGCCAGCTGATAGGGCAGTGAGAGCACGACCACCCCTACAAACCATCTCTCGATTCTCAGTATCTTCTGTGCCTTTGACTCTCATCTTACCCTAAGTCCACCCAAAAATTAGAGATAAAATTCATCCATTAAAACCACTCAAAATAGTGTCCTCACGAATGAATATACATATCATATAGGTATATATATATACCTCTTCCCAGACGACTTGGACTGAGAGTTTATGGGACTCGAACACTTGTTCTACCTTCTCCTTCCAAACCATTTTAAGATTCTCTCCTTTTCCATCTGCAAACCAAAAACAAGGCAAACCCTATATTCCTCAATAATAGATATATATAATCAGAATATAGCTATAATAACTTTCTTATGAGATCAAGCTTTGCATAATTAAATACATACCGATCGAATAGATCGATCTAGAATGTAATGTAATTTGGATGCCGATAAATAACCACAAAAACAAAACAAAAAAGAAGAAGAATAAAAGAAGAAGTACGTACTGCAGACAACATCCAGGTAGAATGGAATCGTGATAGTCGATCCGACAAATAACCCCGCAATCGGTCATCTTCAAAACCCTAGCTAGCTCTAGTTAAGTTAGCCGCGCAAATGTAATGATCGAAATTTTGATAGATATATATATAGTGGAGGGTGTTAAGACAAGAGTGCACCCTATAGTGTGCGACATATAAGTGTGCGGGACACTTGTCAAAATTTAAAATACGTAGTAGATGAATAGTGTATGAGAGAATCTAGCTACACATGTAGAATTACTCCAGAATGGCCAGTGATATAGGTAGGCGAGGGGTCATTTGGAGCTGGAATTAATCTTGTTATATGCATTTCGGGCAATAGCTGTGGCATCTCTTGTTTTCATCTTCTTCATTGTCACAGAAACGAAGCGTCTCACACGAGAGGAAATGGAGTGCAAATGCACCAAGGATTTTATGTTGGTACGTAGAAATAGTACAATTGTAGTAGCTAGCTAGGTGTACGTCTAGTTTAATTATTTGCAGACATATTTGCAGAGATATCCAGATCAATAGTACTCTCATATGATGTAGTGAAATGCTTCTAGTTCACAAAAACTATGACATGCATCATGTTTCGATTCTTTGATTTATACGAAATAAAAACTATTACACCCTTTTGTCTAATCTTCGCCAGAACTAGTAGAGCTGACAAACACATGACTGTAGCAGAGATGAAAATAAGCTTCATCAAGTATCGTATCGCCAAGAAGGCAGACTTTCACAAAATGCCTCACTAGCCATGTCGCATCTTTTGACTTCGACAGAGCTAGCACAGCTGTTTCCTATTCAAATTGAAAATTAATGCACATGAAAATTCAAATTAAAGACCATCCACAGTAATAAGATACAATGATATCTAGCTATATTATACATAAAATATACAAGTAATAACACTCACCAGAAAAAATACTTGGCATGACAACTTCTCATGACATTTCTGCATATTGTGAAAAGAGCAGTAACAGGATGAGATTAGGAAGAGAGAACTGTATACCCTAAAACAATATATATGCATTAATACTAGCTAGCTAGGATAATGTGACTCACCATTTCCTCTCCAAATGCGATCATGAAATCTTCATATTTGGAAGCAAAATCAGACTGCAAACAATAATAGATCAAATTAGTTATGAGCCAAGTCGAAAAGAAGACCTTCAATGTGAAAGTAAATTTAGACTACCTCCATTATATCATCTGGTTTACGAATGTCTATGACATCACAATGAACAGTGCCATATAGTATTGGTTCAACCTGCAATTTTGTATGAGTACCATTAATTAAAATATATAGCTGACGCCTAATCGGTTCACAAAGTTAAGAAAACAACATATACTAAAATTATGAATGTGATAAATTATATTAACAAACAAGGAGAATCGAGTGAGTAGTATACATATTCTGCGGTGAGACCAGCTGATAGGACACTGAGAGCATTAACACCCCTGCGAACCATCTCCCGGCTCTTAGTATGCTCTGTGTCTTCGACCTTCGTCGTACCCTAAGTCCATCCATAATTAGAGATATTGATTATAACATAAAATTCATGTACTTTTTGTTGATTCATATCCTACTAAAACCCCCCAAGTTAATGTCCTGAATGAATGTAGATAGATATATATATATATATATACACACACACACCTCTTCCCAGTCGACTTGGAGTGAAAGGTTATGAGACGCTCAAACACTTGTTGTACCTTTTCCTTCCAAACTACCTTAAGATTCTCTCCTTCTCCTTCTGCACAAAACAAAACCAATGCAAACCCATGCAGATACAACACTCTCTTAAATCTATATACATAATCAGAATATGAACGTAGATTACCTACAACTCGATCTCTTATATATGCGATAAAGCTTGAATAGATCTACTGAATAGAACTACAATCGATCAAAGAAACCAATAATATAAGGAACAAGAAGAACGTACGTACTGCAGAGATGTTCGACGGAGAATGAAATCGTGATAGTCATTCCGATAAATGACTCGGTCATCTTCAATAATCGCCGAAACCCTAAACCCTAGCTTGCTATTTAGGCGCGCAAATGCATGTAATGATCGAATTGAGACATGTACGTATATATGTGGTAGTGGGGGTGTTGTATATTAGTACGTATCATTTAGTTCAAAAACTATATATGTCGAATTGAGACATGTACGTATATATGTAGTGGGGGTGTTGTATATATGTACGTATCATTTTAGTTCAAAAACTATACATGTCGATATGCATCATGTATCAAAATTCTTTAATTCATATACGAGAGATATAAATGATAGCTTTATGAGTGAGCTTTAGATTGCAGAAGAAGATGATGACGATGAAGAAGAAGGTAGAACAGAGGAGAGAAAAATAGAGAAAAGGAACTCTGTCTATTGATAGTAGAGAATGATTGAATATACTTACAAATGAGATACAATACCTATTTGTACTGTATTATAAACCTACATGTCGTACATACTATAGGCTTAACACCCTCCCTCAAGCTGACGATAGGGAAGCTAACATCAGCTTGCAACACAAGACAAAGTACTTACAATCAGCAAATCAGAAAATGCAAACTGTAGAGTTATGATGAGTAGAACACAGACCATTAAATTCGGCAAAAGGATTCTATATGCTGTAGAGTTGGAGAGCTGAAGAATATCTTGAGTTAATTGGTTCAACCTGGAGGAATGGGTGGCAGTGATGCACCTTATTTTTGAGCATTCTTGTAACACTTGCTCCATGACCTGGTTTCTCACAAGTTTGACAAACAATAGGAGTAGCAGATTGTTATGGTTGTGTGTAGCCAATTGTTGAAAGGGAAAAATCACCAACACGTGATTGAGGCACAGAAGCAAACTGAGTAGCATTACTAACATGACTTGAATAATTGTCTTTGTTCCTTGGCAAAAGTGAGCAGCTATTCACCAGAGTACGTGTGAGGAGAAGCTACCATCAATGTAGTCCTTGAGACTTGTTCTGTAAATCATGTAAACCACTACAGCTACGTGACTTTCCATGTGACTGATGAGGAGTACTGCAATTTGGATGTACAATAAATCCTTGTCTGAAATTGCATAAAACCTTCTTGGTGTCCATAACCATCACATTTCTGTTGTGCAAAACCTCTGGAAACTTGAGAGCAAGATAAAGGAGCAGCAGTAGTAACAGTGAAAGAAGCCGCGACAAGGGCTGGGGTAATAAGAAAATGTTTATTCCTTTGAACAGTAGTGATCTTTGAGTTTCTCACCGGCTCCGCAGTTGGGAGCATGAGCGTAGGATTTATACTCAGAATACTAGGTTTAATGGTTTTCTCAGCTGTGATAAAAGGACTCACTTGAACCCTGGGATCTTTAAGATTTTTCCTCTGCTCAATTCTTAGTACAGGTTCCCTTTCTGTTGCTTTTGCATCACATAGTGACTTAGTAACTTCATTGGTTTGGTTTTCATCCCTTCCAGGTTTGGCTTCTGTTTCTTTATCAGCTAACACCGTACTAAGTAATTCACTTCAATTGCAAGGTGTAGTTGCATGGAACCAATGTTTTTATTTCCAGATGAGAGAGGTTTTTCTCCTACTAATGGTGGCAGGTACAACTGAGGTTCAGAGCTTCTGGTGCCTTTGAAATCTCCGAGCAGAGTTCTCCAGCTCCACTTTCACTTCTTAACACAACTTTATCAGTTGGGGATTCATTGGCTCGGGTGAACAATGGAGGCTTTGAAGTTGTCTTTTGGCTTCCCATGATGTTTTTGATCTCTTCTAACTTCATCAAGACCAACATAACAAAAGTATCTCCACTTTTTAAATCACCTTTAGCTGGTTCATCACTTTCTGCCAAAGCATCAGTGTGTGACATACACATGTCACCATTACTGTTCTTCAAACTACCAATATCTTTTGGTATTGAATTCTGAGTAGATGGATCTTTAGGATTAAGACCATCACTTACAAGAATTGTATCATGACAAGCTTTTTCTCTGACAATAGTATTTACTGTTTTGATCCATGCAATGATACCCCCCATTCTTTCCTTCTACACTGGGATTCTTTCCTTCTGCACTAACATTCCCAGCAGACAAATCTTGTGCCTGGTCAGCATATGGTTCTGTGGACATTGCCGTTTCAGGGAAATGACTTGGTTGGTTTAATTCTTCTATGCTTTCTTTCATTACTTTTTCTCGGCATCTTGGAGAAGGTGGCAGATCAAGATTTCCAGTGCTCACGGATTTTGATGCACAACCATCCACAGAATTAGTATTCCCTGGTTCAAATAACAGAGTATCAACCTTTGATATGACCAATGTCTCAGATTTACCATCACTTGTACTAATTCCTTCAGCCAGATCATTTTTAGATCGTTCACTCCCAGCTGGATAAGGTTGAAGAAGATCTCAACACACCACTATCAGTGCTAAACTTGTTTCCAAAGTTAAAACTGGTACCAGTAATATCATTCCTATGTCCAAGCACGTTCCCAAATCTCTGGCCATGCCCTGCAAGGAAACCGACCAACGCTCCTTCAAGTAATTCACCCATAGAAGTAGACACTTATGAAGCTGGAGATGGGGCAGTGGTACGAGGTGATATAACATGATCATGAGGCATAGATGTGGATGGAGCTGAGGAAGCAATGATAGTAATGGGAGTGGGAACACGAATTTCAACATCATCTTCAGCCATGTCGTTCTCGGCATCTTGCAAGAAGGTTTTAAGTTCATCGATAGGGCCATGCGCAAAGTTAATTTGAATGAGACCCTTAACAGAGTTGTATGACTTGGGCAGACCACAGAGAATCTGATCTACAATGTCTTCATCAGAAAGAAATACCCCAACAGTGTCACGAATATCTCGTGCCTCCTTAATATGCTCAAGATACACACCTATCGAATTGTTTCCCTTCTTAATCCTCCGAAAGTTATCCTTAAGCTGCCGAATATGTAGTTTGGTAGGGGCAGCAAACTTTAACCCGCAGTTTTGACCAAACATCTTGAGCAGAGCGACAACCAATCGCACACTTCATTGCCACAGTACCTAAAGTCTGACATACCATATGAACAGTGTGGTTATCCTGAATAACCCAGTTCGAGTAGGCATCATTAGGCAAAGGAGTACCCTCATAACTGGGAACTGTTGATGGAGGACAAGTGTAAGAGCCATCCACAAAGCCATACAGGTTTTGACTCTTAAGGAAAGCCTTAAGGCGAAACAACCATATATGATAGTTCATAGAGTCCAACATAATGTTAGGAAGAAAAATTGCAGACCGAGTATTTGATGAAGTAGAAGCCATAACAGATTGTATCCCAACTTCTGTGTACCTCACATATGCTTGAATCACAGACTACACTTCTTGATGTACTACACAATTTCACCTCAGACCGATATCACACAATTGCAACACAATTTTACAGAGCTTATCGAGAATAGAACTTGCTGAACTAAAACCGGAAACATGAAAGGTTGCTGAATATCAAAATCGAATTAGCAAAGTGCCGAGTTATAGGAAAACCTCCAACTTCAATAACCAGAACACTTGAGACTATCAGTGCTTGAGCTCAATCGGGAAAACCCCCAAATCGAAATTCTAGGGTTTCAAGTCCCAAAAAACATATATTGAGATTTCAATGAGATTACTTCAGACTCGAAATCAAACACCACATATGTAATCAAAATGTAAACCCTAAGCTTCGATAGAGCTAGCCATGATTTAATTCTCAGATTGAGTAGAGACACAAATGAATCAGAGAGCTTCGAAGTGTAAAGAAGACTTAGCTGAACGACCTGAAGCACAGTTTTTGATCGAGATGAAGAAGAGAGGATTGCGGAAGCAAATGCAGTCCCCAAATCAGAACCTAGGCTGTGATACCATGATAATTTTATGAGTGAACTTTAGGTTGCAGAAGAAGATGATGATGATGATGATGATGAAGAAGAAGAAGGTAGAACAAAGGAGAGAAAAATAGAGAAAAAGAAGTCTGTCTATTGATAGTAGAGAATGATTGAATATAACTTACAAATGAGATATTTGTACTGTATTATAAACCTACATGTCGTACATACTATAGTCAAGAAAGAAGAGAGTGAAAAAATAAGTCGGTATCAAATAGTTGAGATGTGTTTTCGTTGGCCTATAAAGAGCCAACAAGCATATGACTACACTACAACTCCGTGCTCCACATTTCTACCTATAAAAGTGATCGATCTATGAACTTGACATTTCTTTCTAAATTCCTCTGCAAGATCAATCTTGCTGTTCTACCCACAACCATATATAAAATGGACGCTGCTCCCAAATAACTTAATCTCCTCATCTCCATCTTCATCATTCAGTTAATTTCAAGAGTGATGAATATATATTATATAATACATGATCATATAACTGAGATCGACTACTGTGCTATTGATAAAGAATGAAACTGTGTATATATATGTTGTATTTAATACTTCAACTGCTGATGAATTAGAGGTAGTAAACTAGTAATCTGTCTAGTGTAGCCTGAGGACAGAGAACTGATGCATGTCATTGTCTGTTATTAGACTTTTCATTTAATTTAATTAAATAACTTAAGGTTGTGTACTGTTTAGGTGAGAAGGGCTTCAGGTTTAGGTGCACATGAGCAGCTTCTACTTAATGGCAAATACAAACACTCAGTAAAGTACTCTCTTCTTCTCGCCATTGTCATAGCGGAAGCAATTGAATGTAGGAACAAACATCTACGGCAGAAGGAGAACAGATTTATTATTTTGAGGATACCAGATTACAGAGTATCACACTAGGTTAGCCAACCTAGGATTACAGAACCAGAATATCTCTACCACACTAGATTACGCCTAATCTACAGGATAGAACCAGATTTCATTCACCCCCCTCTTTCTTAGCTAATACCCTTGTATATATATAGTCTAACAGAGTCCTGAATACCAGAGGAATCCCAAACCCAAACGTCTGAGGAAACCTAAACCAGAATAACTGAGGAATCCTTATTCTTTACGGAAACCTAAGTAGAAGTCCTGCTCGCCAGAGACTCAAACTTTCCTCACCAAAGACTGCTCGCCAAAGACTCTTCATTGCGACCCTCTCGTCAAAGACATTTATTTTAGCGAGATCTGCGTACGCCGACGCCATACCAGATTCAAAGCATATTCTAACAGCCATACTTCCGTGAGTTTTCATTTCCGTTAATTATAACATTAGTCTTATGTTACAGATTACAGAGTCTTTGAGGATACCAGATTACAGAGTATTACAGAGTCTTTGAGGATACCAGATTATAACATACATTAGTCTTGTATTTATTATTTTGAGGATACCAGATTACAGAGTATCACACTAGGTTAGCCAACCTAGGATTACAGAACCAGAATATCTCTACCACACTAGATTACGCCTAATCTACAGGATAGAACCAGATTTCATTCACCCCCCTCTTTCTTAGCTAATACCCTTGTATATATATAGTCTAACAGAGTCCTGAATACCAGAGGAATCCCAAACCCAAACGTCTGAGGAAACCTAAACCAGAATAACTGAGGAATCCTTATTCTTTACGGAAACCTAAGTAGAAGTCCTGCTCGCCAGAGACTCAAACTTTCCTCACCAAAGACTGCTCGCCAAAGACTCTTCATTGCGACCCTCTCGTCAAAGACATTTATTTTAGCGAGATCTGCGTACGCCGACGCCATACCAGATTCAAAGCATATTCTAACAGCCATACTTCCGTGAGTTTTCATTTCCGTTAATTATAACATTAGTCTTATGTTACAGATTACAGAGTCTTTGAGGATACCAGATTACAGAGTATTACAGAGTCTTTGAGGATACCAGATTATAACATACATTAGTCTTGTATTTATTATTTTGAGGATACCAGATTACAGAGTATCACACTAGGTTAGCCAACCTAGGATTACAGAACCAGAATATCTCTACCACACTAGATTACACCTAATCTACAGGATAGAACCAGATTTCATTCACCCCCCTCTTTCTTAGCTAATACCCTTGTATATATATAGCCTAACAGAGTCCTGAATACCAGAGGAATCCCAAACCCAAACGTCTGAGGAAACCTAAACCAGAATAACTGAGGAATCCTTATTTTTTACGGAAACCTAAGTAGAAGTCCTGCTCGCCAGAGACTCTAACTCTCCTCACCAAAGACTGCTCGCCAAAGACTCTTCCTTGCGACCCTCTCGTCAAAGACATTTGTTTTAGCGAGATCTGTGTACGCCGACGTCATACCAGATTCAAAACATATTCTAACAGCCATACTTCCGTGAGTTTTCATTTCCGTTAATTATAACATTAGTCTTATGTTATTGTCTGTGTAATCAAATTTTGTATATGTCTGTGTTTTCCATGGCTATTAGTACACGTTTCTATTTCCAGCTCTTGAAGGACTAGTATATGGCTACGATATTGGTGCTACGGCTTGTGCTACAATTTCCCTTGAGGTAATTAAGGCCTACTTATATGTAAATATCATATATATGCATGCAGTTATGAAGCTACTATCTTGACATGTTTTAATCTTCTGTTTCGTAATCCAGTCGCCCACGTTAAGCGGAATATCATGGTACAACTTGTCATCTCTGCAAATTGGTCTCATAGTAAGTACACAATTTAAAACTAACTTAATATTAGTAGCATTCTAGAGAGATTAACTATTTTATTTAATTTATATATACTACATCTTTTCAGACTAGTGGCTCATTAGCCGGGGCCTTGTTCGGCTCTTTGCTAGCCTTCAATGCTGGTGACTTCATAGGAAGGAGGCTGGAGTTGATTTCGTCTGCTTCAATGTACCTTGTTGGAGCTCTAATAACAGCATTAGCACCTGACTTTGCTGTTATGGTGATTGGCCGCTTTGTATTTGGTACAGGAATTGGACTGGTAAGACTAATAGCTTGCTGCTTGATTCTGATTTTTAAGTAATTTGATTTTTGAGATATGTGAACATTTTAGTCTTTTTCTGTTTCTGATTAGGCAATGCATGCTGCTCCAGTTTATATGGCCGAGACAGCTCCAAGTCAGATAAGGGGTCAACTATTATCACTCAAAGAGTTCTTTATTGTAGCTGGGATGGTTGTAAGTACTTCTCTTCAACATTTGCATTCAATGAATTCAAAGTTTCCGATATGATCATCATTTTCTTGTCTTGCTTTTGTTGCAGGTAGGTTATGGAGTTGGTAGTGCTTTGGTGGATGAATTCTCCGGTTGGAGGTATATGTATGGAGCTAGTATCCCTTTGGCAGTAGTCATGGGAATTGGAATGTGGTGGCTACCGGAGTCACCTGGATGGATCCTTCTACGCGCCATACAAGGGAAAGGAGATATGAATGTTTTGAAAGGGTGGCCCCAAATCAAATTAAGCACACTTTTTTTCGGCTCTGTAGTTGGTAATGACCGGATTAGCTGTGCTTGTTGTTGATAGACTAGGGAGGAGACCTCTTCTACTTGGAGGTGTTTTTGGGATGGTAATAATACTTGCCTCCTCAACTTAATGGATCCATTGGAGTTTCAACTTTCAAGACCATTTATAGATACACTTTTACTTTTTCATGTGTACTACTGTAACAGGTGATCTCTTTGTTCCTACTTGGATCATGTTACCTTTTCGGCTTTGGCAGCAATTTCATTGGTGCTCTATGTTGGATGCTATCAGGTAATATCTATCAGCAGAATTATAGTTTAATTACATATAACTAAACTGTAATATGATGGACAATAATGAACTATATATGCAATGCAGCTATCATTTGGTCCAATTGGTTGGCTCATGATATCGGAAATTTTCCCACTGCGGTTTAGAGGGCAAGGGCTAAGTATAGCGGTGCTAGTAAACTTCGCGGCAAATGCACTCGTCACGTTTGCATTTTCGCCTTTGAAGGTAAAGTAGCAACTTATATTTCCAGGTTAGGGCTAATTACATGTTTAAGACTCCAAGTACATATGTATATGCAATTAGCTAGAGAATAACTGTAATTAGTGTTATTTAATTAATTTGAATTACAGGCATGGCTGAGAGCTGGAATCTTGTTCTATGCATTTGGAGCAATAGCTGTGGCATCTCTTGTTTTCATCTTCTTCATTGTCCCAGAAACAAAGGGGATTACACTCGAGGAAATCGAGTCCGAATGCATCTAGGGTTTTGCACGTTCTGGTATAGAAATAGTACAAATATATGTAACAGATCATATATAGGCAGAGGAGATCGAACTAGTATAACCGATCAGTTAGTAGTAATTATAGAGTCTTGATCATAATTAAGCTGTGATAATAAGGCTGTTGTATGTATCTCAAGATTGTTTTATTTATACGAATCGAAAGAAAATTAAGCTATAAATACCCTTAATTTTGTCTAATCTTCGCCAGAACTAGACAAATACACTGCTGCTGCTGCTGCATAGAGATCAAAATAGGCTTTGATTTGATTGATTTACAGTTTTCCCGACCGTACTAGGAATACTAAATGGGCAATCTATTTTGGGTTGGGCTAGCCTTACCATGAAGAAGGCCCATATTTGAACTTGGTGGACTCTCTCTCTACAAGGGTTTAAGAGGGAGATGGTAAGAAAGAAAACAAGAGTTTTAGAGAGAGAGAGATGGCCAAGTTCAACGAGGTGCAGAAGAAGAAGAGGGCGCAGAGTCAAGAGAAGAAGCGAAGGATTCACGGCGATTCAAGCGGAAAGCTCCATCTGAAGCAGCAGCCAGTCTCCATCTCCGGCAAGCGCAAGCGGAAGCTCGAGAAAAAATGGCGCCGGGTACGAACCCGACCCAACTCACTCACTCGGTCACTCTTTCTTCTACACACCTCGTAATCTATTTGTTAAACTATGTGTGTGTTGAATTTGATTGACTGCAGGACCAGAAAGAAGCTGTGGAGAAAGGGCTTATAACTATGGAAGATGTCGAAATGGGGGCAGCTGATGATGGTATGTAATGCTTTTCGATCATCACACTAGTTAACTTCGTTTGGTTTTGCGTCAAATTAGTAAAATTTAGTTTACGGACCAAATGGTGCTACATTTTTGTGGATGCAGAGGAATCTGAAGGGAGCAAGAAAGGTTCAAAGAAATTCAACATGAAGAAGAGTGTCAAGGTTAAACAAGGAAAGCATAAAGGTAGTTTCTTTACTGTTGTCATAAGCTCTCTTCTTCCAATTTGCCCTATGATGTCTGCTCTGCTCTGTTTTATGGTCTTTCTAATAATGAGTATATGTGTTTTGGTCCTTTTGGGATGGACAGGGAAGAAGAAAGGAAAATCTTCAGAGCCTGCTTCGGCTGCTGCTCAAGCTTCGGTCGATGTAATGGTATAGTTTGTCTAATCGATGAAGAAAACATGAGAGTGATGCCACACTTGTACTCCCACCTGATCGATTCAATATGTTACCAAGTGTTTATGAGTATGTAATGTTATCCTTTAAGTAATACCAAGTTTGATCCAGGTTGTTCTCCTCATTCTTGTCTTTCGCTTGCCATTTTGGTAGAAAACAACCTACTGTTGAATCAGATTTGAAAGAGAAATGAATGATATAAAACGGACAGGAAAGCCGTAGAGCTAGCTGATCATCCTTAAATCTTGCTTGTAGAATCTGTTCCCTTTGTTTCGAAGGACTACACCAGACACAATGTGCCAAAGCAAATACAAATGTTAAGAACATTAGGAAATGCCCAAGGCCACCTTCAACATACCTTTGCTAGTTTCAACAGGTCGATAGATGAAGGGACGGACTTTGTTTTATGCTGGCATGAACTTCCCGTTTCCGATAGCCAGCCAGACAATGTCCAAATTAACATTGATATTGAAGGAATAACACCAGAAGAAGTGCTTGGTACAAAATGGGGTGGACGCTATGGGAGGTGATAGGGACGAAGTAATGGTAGAGGTTGAGCAGGCTGATATTGACGAGGTTGAGCATATATACTATTGTTTTGTTCTTCTCTTTGAAATGCATGCTACTTTTGCTGTACGTAGAATCAGAGCTAAAATCTGTATTAGGATTTTGGAGATGTTCATACTTTGGGACATTAATTGAACGTCATCACTTAAAGAGCAAATCGGAAATTTGAATGAGTTAAGGTTGTTAATCTTGAATTGTTGTGTACACCTTCCAGGCTTGACTGGGAAAAGTTAAAGAGCATGCTATCCTTTCGGCTGAAGCAGGTATGTGGAGTTGCAAAATTTGTATGGCTGTTCCACAATTACATACACACACATTGGCACAATGTGCATGCATGATTCTGTTTGTCGTGTCGAGCTTCCAGATTATGATTTTTTTTTCCTTTTATATGAAGGTTCTGTCAGAGTATCCTGATGCAGAAAAGACAACTGAGCAGCAAAATGCATCTTTTGGAGAAACCTACCTAGAGCTGATAAACAGGTTGGATGAAGGTATTGTCATTCAGCTAATCATATTTGAACACCACCTTATCTGTCTTTCTAAGTGTTGCTTCAAATTTTCGTACCCCTAGGAAGCTGTGTGATCATTATTCACCCAACACTTTGTCATGTACTAACATTCTAGGGCGTTCTGGGTTTGTATGAGGAATGAGTTGGATGTTAGGGTCTCTATTCACTATGGAAAATGTGAATCTGCACTTTTCTTTTAATTGAGTTTATATTGGTTATTCTTTTATATACGATGTTGCTAGGGGGTTTATAGTATTTCCTTTATATACAATGTTGGTTTTGTATATGAATATGGTTTTCAGTTTATTGTTATGGGAATCGTACTTAGTAGGTTTCTTCATTGCAGCTCTTCTTGGTTTTACTGAAGGTCCACCATTCACCCTTCAGAGGCTTTGTGAGGTGATCCATTCAACTTTATTATATGTATTTATGTGGTTAGTAATCAGTAGGTATTTTGTAGTTTCTGAGTTGTTCATAGACTGTTATACGGACAGCTTGTCTTTGCTCTTTTGATTGTTAAATAGTTAATTTTTTAGTGAAAATTTGTGCTGACCAGATCCTGTTGGATGCACGAAGTATCTGTCCAAATCTCCCAAAGCTTGCTCTAGCTCTAGAAAAGATACATTGGTCCAAAATCCAACACTTCCCCATTATTGTCTGTTTCTTTTTTGGTCTGCTTTTTGAATTTATTGCATCTATATACTTACTCTATGTTCATATAATGCTTTTCCTCGGCTAAAGTGATTTAGGGATCATTTCAAATTTAGATTGAGGAGAGATTAAGCAGTCCCCTGAAACTATCAAGGTTTTGGCTTTTCTACTGTGCACCTAGACAATGTATTTACCATTTGATCTTTCCTTGTTTGTAGAACCTATTAGTGACATCTATGCTGAGTAGATAGGGATCCGTGTCCACAATCACGAACCAGAAAAACAAGGTGAAGAACCTAAACTCCATTCTGACTCGCTGCAAAATGGGGTGGACTCTATTGTCAGCTGATAGGGATGAAGTAATGGTAGAGGTTGAGCAAGCTGATATTGACGAGGACATGGCTATTGCTATGGAAACGTATGAAGATATAGTTGGATCATCAGAAACACTTTCAGTGCAAAGTTGTAATGAGTGAACATATTCAGTCAAATTTAGTAGGCATACTATTGTATTGTTATTCTCTTTGAAATGCATGCTGCTCTTGCTTTAGGTAGAATCAGAGCCAAAATGAGAATTAGGATTTTGGAGATGTTCATACTTTTGGGACTTAATTGTACGTCATCACTTAACGAGTAAATCGGAAATTCAAAGCCGATTGAAGAAGTGAGTATTCTCTCTTACGCCTTAAGGCATCTCCAACAGATACCTTATTTCAAAAAAAAAGTTAAAATATAACTAATTTTATAATTTTTTCACTTTCAAAAGCTACCCTATATCAAAGTTAAAATAGTTTTTTGTTAGATTTTGTAGCTATATATAACTGAAGTGGAGAGAGAAAATAATTATGAGTGAAAAGAATTTCTCTTTTTTATTTTCTCAAATTTTAACGTAATTTTTTTGAATTGACAATATTATAACTCTCAGCTATTAAAATAAAAGTTAAATAAATAAAAATTATTTTTAACTTTTAGATAATTTGACTAAAAAATTTATACTCTAATTAATCGTTAATCGTGTCCATGCACGGCCGGCATGCTTATCTCATGTAAGTCCCGACCTGACCCGGCTCTGATTTTAAAAACGTTATTTGAGGAGAATAAAACAAATGGGCCCAATTTGCCTTCAACGTAAAAGCATAATCTTCTATAGAGCTCTGTTTCAATTTCCCACCATTTATTTCGTTCAACCCAGATTCCTTTCCCCCAAAGTATTCGAAAATGGAAAAATTGCCCCCATTCCCTCCTTAGCTCAAGTAAAATCTATACTCTCTCCACAATGGATGATAAAAAACAAAATTCCACAAACAATTTTACCTTATTACCTCAAAGCATGAAGCCCCCACGAACAATTTTTACTTACACTCTTCGTAGCTGCGAATTGCCAGCAGTGTTTCTTTTATAAGCTTAACAAACCCAGACGTGAGAGATAGATAGAGAGAAAGAGAGAAAACCTAATTCTCTCAGCTCAAATTGAAACACTCGAACAGATTTGGAGGGGAGAGATGTGGAGCAAGGAGTATGTTGCACTCACTGCATCAACAATGAGGCCCAACCCAACTCTACCTGGTCCTCACTCTTTTGGCTGTGTCTTCAGCACTCTGATCAGTACATTAGTACTATGTTGTTATGTTATGGTGTGGCAAACATTACAGAGTTCAGTAGGGAATCAGTGGTCCTTATTTTCCTTTTGGCCAATTGTGGCAGTAGCTGTTGAGCTTGTTTGTATCAGGGTTGATCTATATAGCCCCTGTAGTTGTATGCTGAGGGACGTGATGAATTGAAACCCTTTTCTCTCTCAAATTTCTCTCTACTTCTCTACTCCTTTCTCTTTTCATTCTGGTTTCACCTTTGGTACCTAACAACTGGTATCAGAGCCTCCTATGGCTGGAGGAACCAGAGCACGTACCACTACGGCCGCCGGCGAGGGTAACTCCGGTGACCACGAGGTCGACACTGCTACTCACGAGGGACCATCCCTTTCCATTCTCGCTAACCAGCAGCGGCAGCTTACCAACGCTGTTGATGTCTTGCAAACAGGGCAGTCTTCTCTCCAAACTGCTTTGGAGCAGCTCACTAGGCTCAACGCAACCTTGGTGGAAGAGGTACGATGCCTCCGCCCTGCACAATCCATACTACCTTTGCCAACATCTTCCACAAGCCCCCTCCTGCCTACACCACCACCACCCATACAACCCCTCACCTCAAACCCGCACACCCTCACTTTCACCCCACCACTCACTTTCACCAGTCCACTGTCATCACCCACATCCCCCCCCTCATCAAACACTGAGTTCTCGTTTGCCCAAGCTACCACCACACCTGCCTCATTACCCCAAACTATTCTGCACCCTTCCTTGACCCAATCGGTATCAGACCGCACTCCACATCCCTACCGCCCAACACCAAAGCTGGACCCTCCCCGATTTACTGGAAGAGACACCTTGGGATGGGTATCTATGGCCGAGAGATACCTCAATTTCTACCAAATCCCTCCGGAGGAACGAGTCACTCATGCAGCTTGTCTCTTCGACGAAAACACCACTCATTGGATGTCATGGTATGAACAACGTTTCCCAATGAACAGCTGGTCATTTTTTGTGGACGTGCTTTGTCAAGCCTTCGGCTCTGGGGAGAGTGTCAACACAGTAGAGGCTTCCTTGTCTCACATTCAACAGCATGGCACTGTGGACGAGTACCGTGACCAATTTACGAAGCTGTCTAGTCGATGTCAAAACTGGTCGGATTCTCAATTGATGAATGTCTTCGTAGGGGGCCTCCGTGAAGAACTCCGCCACGAAGTTTTGCTTCTTGAACCCACATCCCTACTCAGTGCCATTCGACTCGCCCGAAATGTTGAAAGCAAGGTCAAGTCTTTGAAGGCCTTCCACCGAAATAACCACCAGCCCTCACGATTCCAGCCCAATCCAGGAGCTTCAACATCCAGAGAAGTACCCAGAGCAACCCACCCCCAAACTCCATTCCCCACCCCTAAAGCACCACATACGGCCCCTCCCAAACCACCACAACAACAAATACGCCTCACCCGAGCCGAATACAACGACCGCCGAATCAAAGGGCTGTGCTTTGCCTGTCCAGAGAAGTATTCTCCGACTCACAAGTGTCCCAACACAGTCGCCATCATCATTGATTCCGAGTTGCCGGACGATGAGTTCCACGAGTGTGTTGACCCAGAGCCCGCCCCGGATGAGCTCACTCTCCACGCCCTTACCGGCTCTCGTCCAGCTCACACCATGCGCCTCCGCGGCCGCATAGGAAATTTCCCAATCCGCGTCTTCGTCGACTCCGGAGCATCAGCGAATTTTCTAGACCCTGCCATAGCCCATCGCTTGAATTTGGAAATTGATGAGGCCAAATCCCGGCAGTTTACCACGGCCAACGGTGCACCAGTGCACACATGCGGGGTCGCTCGCAACGTCACAGTGAACATCCAGGGCTACGAGTTCACCGATTCAATCCAACTGTTGGCGGTGGCGAGTTGTGATTTGGTTCTGGGCGCTGAGTGGCTTGAGTCGCTGGGAATGATCGGTTGGCATTTTCGAAAGAAGCTCATGATGTTTGAAGTGGATGGTCGGCCTCACATCCTCCAGGGTCTTCATTCTCGGTCGCCGTCGTCGTCTGAGCTATACTTGTTGCAGTCGCTCTTTGGCTCAGCAACTTCTGCTCCAAGACCAGAAAATGTCGATTCTTTTACTAAAGTCCCAAGCCCACTCCAACGTACTTTGGCCCATTGCAAGGAGGTCTTTGAAGAGCCAAAAGGGCTGCCCCCAGTTCGGGCTTGTGACCATAGAGTCCCTCTTGTTCCTGGAGCCAAGCCTATCTCTATTCGGCCCTATAGACACTCTCCGGCCCAGAAAACAGAGATTGAGAAACAAATCCGTGATATGTTGGCACGGGGTGAGATCCAACCAAGTCAAAGTCCATACTCCTCTCCGGTTATCTTGGTACCGAAGAAGGACAACACTCAACGGTTATGCATTGATTATCGGGGCCTCAATGCTATTACCGTCAAGGATCACTTCCCAATTCCACTAGTGGAGGATTTACTTGATGAGCTTCATGGTGCGCAAGTGTTTACTAAGCTCGATTTACGTTCCGGTTATCACCAAATTCGCATGCATGAGGAGGACATTCCTAAGACGGCCTTCCGCACTCATGATGGACACTATGAGTTTTTGGTAATGCCCTTCGGTCTCACTAATGCTCCTTCCACATTTCAAAGTCTTATGAACAATGTCTTTCGTTCTCTTTTACGCAAGTTTGTGCTAGTCTTTTTCGATGACATTCTTGTGTATAGTAAAAATATGGAAGAACATGTAGGCCATTTGCACCAAGTGCTAACTACCTTGCAGGCCCATTCCTTAAAAGTGAAGCTCTCCAAATGTTCATTTGGACAATCCAATGTAGGCTACCTTGGCCATGTAGTTTCTGATGCAGGGGTCCAAGTTGATGAATCAAAGATCCAAGTAATTACCCACTGGCCCATGCCTACCACGTTGAAGGGTTTAAGAGGTTTTTTGGGCCTGGCTGGTTACTATAGGAGATTTGTGAAGAATTTTGGGCCTATCTCTAAGCCTCTCACTGATCTTCTGAAGAAGGACAACTTCTTGTGGACTCAGGCAGCCACCGACGCTTTCAATCGTCTCAAACACGCCCTCACCACCACCCCGGTTCTAGCCTTGCCGGACTTCTCTCAGCCGTTCGTGATTGAAACCGACGCCTCTAATGGTGGAATCGGCGCTGTTTTGCAACAAGGTGGTCATCCCGTCGCTTATCTGAGCAAAGCCCTCTCCGGCCGGAACCTAGCTCTCTCGACATACGACAAGGAGATGCTAGCGATTGTTTGGGCTATTCAGAACTGGCGGCCCTACCTACTTCATCGCAAGTTCCAGATTGTGACGGATCACAGAACATTGAAGTACTTTTCGGATCAGAGATTGTCAACGCCGGTCCAACAGCGCTGGCTCCTGAAGCTGCTTGGGTATAGTTTCGATATTGTTCACCGATCGGGATCTCTCAACGGTGCTCCGGACGCTCTCTCTCGCCGGCATGAACTGTCGACTCTATTGGCCATCACCTCTCCTGTGTTTGACAGTTTGGAGGAAATTCAGAAGGCCTGTGAGCTTGATCTGGAAGCCACTCAAATCGTTCAGCAACTTCGCTCGGGTCAATCAACCAAGGCAGGGTTCTCCTTGCGCCATGGCAAGCTCCTTCACAGGGGTAAGCTTTTCGTTCCCATGTCTACTGATTGGCGTCATACACTACTACAGGAGTTTCATTCCTCTCTTACCGCCGGCCATTCGGGTTTTTTGCCCACTTACAAACGGCTGACTCGTTCTTTCTCGTGGCCGGGTGTGCGCAAGGACATCAAGAAGTTCATTGCTTGTTGTGACGAGTGTCAAAAACAGAACTATGAAACGGTCCGACCTCCCGGTTTGTTGCAGCCTTTACCAATTCCGGATGGAGCTTGGCTATCTGTTTCTATGGATTTTGTAGAGGGGTTGCCTCCCTCCAGTGGCAAAAACGCCATCCTTGTGGTTGTGGACAGGTTTACGAAGTTTGGTCACTTTGTTGCTTTGACTCACCCTTACACAGCTGCTACTATTGCTGAGGTATTTCTCCAGGAGGTATTTAAATACCACGGCATGCCCCAGTCCATTGTTACTGATCGGGATGCAATATTCACTAGCAATTTTTGGGAGGAGTTCTTCCGTCTTCATGGGACTCGTTTGTGCCGTAGCTCTGCTTACTACCCGCAGACCGATGGCCAGACTGAGGTCCTTAATCGGACATTGGAGCATTACTTGCGGTGTTTCGTGGGCGATCAACCACATGCCTGGTCCTCTCACCTTCATTGGGCACAGTTTTGGTACAATACGAGCTTCCACTCGGCGATCAAAATGTCTCCCTTCGAAGCTTTGTTTGGTCGTCCTCCTCCTACGATCACCTCCCACATTCCCGGTACTACCACAGTTCAAACAGTGGAGCAGACTCTCCAACACCGTGATCACATTGCTCGACAGCTCAAGCTCAATCTCCACCGTGCTCAGAACCGGATGAAACAGCAGAGTGATAAGAACCGCACTGATAGGGAATTCCAGGTTGGGGACTTGGTCTATCTGAAACTCCAAGCCTACAGACAGAAATCAGTGGCTTCATCTTCATCACACAAGCTTGCACCGCGTTTTTATGGTCCCTTTAAGGTGCTTAACCGCATTGGCCAAGTTGCCTATCGTCTCGAGCTTCCTGCCACTGCCCGGATACACCCTGTCTTTCACGTGTCACTGCTCAAGAAACGGCTCGGCGAGCACATTCCCACCTCCACTGACCTCCCAGAAGTCTCTAATCTTGGTGAGCTTCAATGGTTTCCAGAGGCTGTCCTGGACAGAACCATTTACAAGAAAGGTAATGCTGCCGGTGTGCGCTGGCTTATCAAGTGGGAGGGTCTGCCTCTTGAAGACGCTTCCTGGGTCGATGCTTCTGACTTAGAGCTACGCTTTCCGGAGTTCGCAGCTCAGGCACACGCTCCAGCCTCTTCTTGAAGGGGGAGGGAGTTGTTGCACTCACTGCATCAACAATGAGGCCCAACCCAACTCTACCTGGTCCTCACTCTTTTGGCTGTGTCTTCAGCACTCTGATCAGTACATTAGTACTATGTTGTTATGTTATGGTGTGGCAAACATTACAGAGTTCAGTAGGGAATCAGTGGTCCTTATTTTCCTTTTGGCCAATTGTGGCAGTAGCTGTTGAGCTTGTTTGTATCAGGGTTGATCTATATAGCCCCTGTAGTTGTATGCTGAGGGACGTGATGAATTGAAACCCTTTTCTCTCTCAAATTTCTCTCTACTTCTCTACTCCTTTCTCTTTTCATTCTGGTTTCACCTTTGGTACCTAACAGAGTATTGCTCTCAGGCTTGGTGGAGTGATCCTGTTAAACGCAGGTATATGCGATCGCGTCTTCTTTAGTCCGTTCTTGGTGGCCATGGCTGCCGGGACGTTTTCGCCAGAAACCTTTCAACAATGTCACTGTCAGGAGTATCATATCTTAACAACCTCAATCGAATTGTAAGTCTTCAATATCATTTTCCCCTAATCAAATCAGGCATGCCGCTTTATATATTTACATGTTTTGTTTTTTTGACAATTAATATTATGGTGTATCGGGATCGTTGTTCGTCTTATTACTATGAAATTTGTTTACATAATTGGGTGATGTGCACTGAAGGTGTTCGATGAAATGCCTTATAGACACATTGGGTCTTGATATACTGTTTGTTCTTAATTGGGTGATGTGCATTGAAAGTGTTCGAGGAAATGCCTTATAGACACATTGGGTCTTGATATACTGTTTGTTATGTGAATGTCCTGCAGTATTGATGAATGCCTTTTCAATATTGCAAGTTGGTGAAAGCATGCTTAGTTTTGTTGCAGTAGAGTAGACCTGATTAACTACATGATCATTGTTGATTTCGATACCATTTCAGGTGTGAATCGTCTTCATTGCTGATGAAGGAAACTCTTTACAAAGGTGCCTTACAAGACATGAAGACACTAACCTTGGAGGAGCGCAGAGCGCTGCACAAGGTTGTTCCATTGGAGAACGATATTTCTATCTCCACCAGAACATACACAGAGTTGCTAAGAGGTATGTGCAAAACAAAGGATGTTAAGAAGTTCTTAGCTGCTGTTATTCCTGCACTTAGGATGTATAACATGGTTGCAAAGAAAATGGAAATGGATTTCAAAGGCAAAGCTCATGCTAATGTCCCGGCATGGATTGATATGTATGGTTCTGAGGACTTTGAAGTCGTTATACAAAAAACAGAATATATGATTGATTGTATTCCTGGTTCGAGAGATTGTTTGTTGAGTAAGGTGTGTATAGGCAAGCCTGCTGTTTACTGGTGGATCTGTTTTTTTCAGTACCTATATCTTCGAAACTGTGCCCATTGGATGAAGTTTGTCCTGGTTTCCACGTGGTTTTTGGTTTTGAACCTCCTTGCCTAAATAAGCAGCACAGTGGAAGTATTTTAAAGTTTTTCTCCCTCGGAGGAGATATAGAACGTATTGCAATTGAGCTTTGTATTAACACCCATTCATGTGTAAAGAAGAATATCCCACTGTTTAAACAGAAGAGTTTCTCCCTTAAGTTTTTACAAGAGAGGCTTGATGAGTTAAACTTAATGGAGATGAATGCTTCAGCTACAATACTGAATCCAAAAATTCTTTTATCAATTGATCACCATTCGTATGATCTGTTTTGTCAAAGTTTCTATTTTGACAGTGAGGCTGCAAAGAATCTCTTGGGAGAAATGGGGAGTACAGAAACTGTATTGTCTTCATTTTTGTGTGGAGTAAACATATTAGTTTCAACTTTCGCTTCATATGGACAACAAGAGGTTGGATTTGACGGAAACATGTTGTGCTTTGATGATGAAGGTAAGTGCACAGGATGGAGAAAAGTGTCAAATTTGGGAGAAGCACACAATATTGGTGGAGGGTTTACAGTTTTTATCAGCGATTCACCCAGTGATTTACTTAATTTGACGAAAGCGAATATCAGGATAGCAATATCACCCTCTGAAGACTTTCTCCAACTTGGAATTCAGTGTGGTCTCACATTTCTCCCCATACTTGACGGGGTAATTAGAAAAACTGAAGAAGCTACAGCGTGGCTTCCATGTTCAGGACTTCTATATATAGCAAAAGATTGGGTGGATGTATGTACATTCTTTTATGGTAATAAAGTCATAAAACGATTGACAAACAGACCACCGGCAGGTGAAACTGAAAATGGCTGCTCCTCTGACTCAGACGACTCAGAAGAAGAATCAGAAGAGAACCAGCACATTTCAATCACATTTGCTGATCCAAAGACTCGCAAGCAGGTAAAGAATAACTCGATTATGAAGAGGAATTCCTTACTTTCCGACAACAGTTTGTATTGTGGTTGCCTTCTTCTAAATTCTGATAATGCACAGTGGCGATATTTGAATATGCTTATTTGTTTCATAGGGGATTACTACTAGATGTTTTACTATAGGGTTGATGCTTTTAACGTCTCACAATCTTTCTGCAGGTTCCATTAAAGAGGGAATCTGGTCAAGCTGTATCAGTCCCACTTTTTCACAGTCAAGAAAACATATCTGGGAAGGTATGTTGGTTGACTGCTTTGTTATAATTGTCAAACATTATGGTGAAAGTTCAATTCCTTGAAATTGAGTTGTAATAGATTTGACTAAAAAAATTGTCTTTCTACTTATTTAGTGACATTTCCTTTCTTTGATATTATATTCAGATTTCTATAGAACCAATTCAAGGAAAAATTGTTGAACACAATGGAGTTAAGGTGGAGCTTCTCGGTCAAATAGGTATCTTTATCTGCAAGCTATGTTTGTGTTTCATTTTCAATGCTTTTGCAATATGAGATATGATGTAAAGTAAGAGTATGGTAGTTTAATTTTTTTGGATGAGTATGTGGTATTGTGCACACTGAGAGATTTTAATTTTATGTTGCAGAGATGTACTTCGACAGAGGCAAATTTTATGACTTTACTTACCTTGGTGAGTGTGTTTTGGCTTTGTTCTGTTAGCTTTGGACAGGTTGTACTCATTTTCTAATAATTCTGATATTAAGGAGGCAAATACATGGTTTGAATTTTCATCCATCCCTTCCCTTATTAATGAAGAGAATTATTGAGGCACTTTCGCACCGACTCTCCTTAATGTCAACCACACCTCGTCTATTTAGTGTTTCGTGAAAGAAAAAAGAGCTGTTAATTCCATTTCCGAATTATTCTGTAACATTGCAGCTGTACTCCCTGAAACTTTTTTTCTTTCTATCAAGTGCTAAGTTCCTCCTGTTGTTTACGGTTAGTGAACTTGATGTCCCTGGGGAAATATATGAAAGGAAGACATATCCATTTGAGTTTTCTTCCGTTGAAATGCCCTATGAGACCTACAATGGAGTCAATGTGAGGCTTAGGTAAGTCTTAAACATTTCTATGGATACTTAGTAAACCAAACTATGCAGCACTGATTGGTTAGACAGAACGTCTAAGTCCTATTCCATGTCTGTGCCCATTAGGCTCTGTAATAATTTTTAAGTAATCGATGTAACTGTATCCATTGCCAACTTTAGAATACTTGCATTGCAACTCCAATAAAAATTGTGAATTGTAAACATTTGAATATGATAGTTCATGCTCTAACATGTTCTAAGTTTTCTGGTTATAGGTATGTTCTGAAAGTCAGTTAGCCGTGGTTGTGGTGGTAGCATACTGGAATACCAAGATTTTGTGGTAATCTCTTTGCCCCTTTCAAATGTGATTTACTTCTTAATTTATCTAGTGAGTATATTTGTCTACTGTTATATATATATATAAATGTTGAAGTTTTCTTGTTTTTTGGAAACCTCCTCATTGAGAATTGTTGCTCCTATTTCATTCTCATAGTTAATATTGATATAATTTTGTGCTTCAGGTTCGCAACTATACCCCACCTCCATCTATCAACAATAGCATCAAGGTGAGTACATCTTCCTCTTGTTTATATGGTGATTATCTCACTAGGTATATAGAGCAGAAGCTAGTGCCCTTATTATTCCTTCCATTCAGATCTTTCTTATAATGTTATTGCCTCTGCAGATGAAAGTAAAAGTGAAGGATTGTCTGTGCATCGAATTGGAATACAACAAGAGCAAGCAAGTTAACCAAATATTTCATGAACGGCTTTTTTGTTAATTGTAGTTGTAATGTGGTATACATGCATCAGGTTGGCTTTGATTACTCAAACTTGGTCAAGCTTTCACAGCTATGGCCTGAGCTCACTTGCAGATTATATGTATATGACTTGTTAGTAACTACACAATATGGGTATTGACTATTTAATATATAGGTACCACCTGAAAGATGTTGTTATTGGCAAAGTAAATTTTCTTCTTGTAAGAATGAAGATAAAGAATATGGATCTGGAGATCAGGCGTGAAGAGTCAACAGGATTAGGGCCTAATACTCATCTTGAGACAGACACACTTGCTAAGTTTGAATTGATGGATGGTGCTCCAGTCAGAGGTATGTTTACCAAGCTTCTGCCGCCTTTTGTTTGCTGGCACCAACATTAGAGGGGGCTTCAACATGAAACTGCTTGCGTATTTAGTTTGTCACCAGAATTTTATGCTTATTTGAGATGATGAGGTTAAAGTAGTGTGATCGAAATCGCTAGTTATAGCCCATGAAATATTAGCTTACATGCATATGCTTGCCTTTTCAGGTGAAACTATTCCCATTAGACTGTTCCTCATCCCTTATGAACTGAACTGACACCTACACATTGCAACATCAACAATAAATTCAGAGTGAAGTGTTATTTGAAACTGGTTTTGGTTGATGAGGAGGACCAGCGGTATTTCAGGCAGCAAGAGATCACTATATAGAGGCTTGAAGAGACTTCATGATTATTCTTTTCTTATGTTATCCCCCCAGTTGATCCGGTTAGTAAAAAAAGGAAAATGCACCTTGTAAAGCTTAAAACTATCAGAATCTTGTTGTGCTGAGTTCTGCTGTCCTTGCAGAGTTGCATCTTTGATACAGTATTGCTGCATGTACATGGATGTACATGGATGACAGATAGAGACAAGATCAGTGACTGCTGTTACAATTACTGATGAACACGAAAACACCATATGGGCATATGGTTTGAGAAAGATTTTTTCCATCTTATGTTTGAACAATGTATCTGTTTTTTTCACTCGTTATCGACATCAGATCAGGGGTTGAGACATCTGTGTTTAAGTTGTCTTCTTCTTTCTTGACATTTAGCATCATTCTGTCGGTGTACAAAATATGGCCATAAGGTTCTGAAAATAGTCCGATAGTTATGTTGTAGCGCTGTCGCTAATTTCGTGAATCTTGGTCTTGAAACTTCAGTTTTGCAGACTTGGGGAAAATTAAAATCTTAGTCTTCTACTGCCGACTACGAAGATCAATATTATTGCACCATTTGATTGAAATACAAATTACAAACTCCATTTAAGATGGTCAAATTGCATACAAAGGGACACAAGGTTGTCTCTTTGGGCCTTTTCTAGGAAAAATTGTGTTACAGGATTTACAGCTTACAAAGTCATACTATGACTATAAATCTCAGAATGAGAGTTCTTCTGGCACTTCTCCAAATCTACTGGATAAGAAGCTCTTGTATTTATCTTGAAGATCCACATCTAAGAAGTTGTAATACAGATAATTCACAAAAGAAGCAAGACGACAACAAAATGGTGGGATGTTGTTGGACAGAATTGACTCCATCAACTTGGCAAATTCTTTGCCTGCATAAAGAACATCCCAAGCAATTAACTTACCAGAGTATAACCAATCACTATCAAATCGTAGCACAAATAGGAATCACACAGATACGAAGTATGTATATCATAGTGCAGATAGCTAGCCATTTCAAGCAATGATTAGTGGTTCTTTATTAAACAATTTGCACAACAAGCAAACCATTTGAGGCAACAACATATTCCCAGTAGCTAAAAAGGAAAGAAATGATTGGTGGTTCTTTCTTAAACAATTTGCACCAAGACCTTTGATTCTGGGTATACAAGTAATCACATCAAGATGGTATTTAGTCATCCAATTTGCTCTTACCAGTTGCAACCTATCCACCGTGGTCTTCCATAGGCATTAACCAGGGTAGGATGAGATGCGGTCGCATATCAACTGCATAGTAAAAATGGTTCATTTTATAAACAGAATATAGATGGTGATTAAACATACAAGTTGTTTATAACTTGAGCTTGGATGATCCTCATTAAATTTATAGGTAAAAATTGAAAAAGATTTTACCTTCAACGTAAACCTCTTTGCAGGTCAATAGATGAAGGGACTTTACTTCCCATTTCAATAGCCAGCCAGGAAGTGGGGGCAGCCTGACCAGGTTTAAACCTTGATATTGAAGGGATAACACAGCAGAGGTGCTTGAACAGTATAATGACTAAAACAGTTTCTTAAAACACAAAACACATCAAGAAGCAATCGTTGAGCTGTCAGTACGCTGCAGGTGATTTGATATTAAGCCCAGGCAGGCATGACAAACACAATTAAGGTGCTTCTAAACCAAAAACTGAATCAAAAGCATTGTAACATCAGAAAAATAAACATAAAAGTTGCAACAGGGATCATATCATATGAGAAACAAACAAACAAACAACAAAAACAAACTACATTCCTATATTCCCACCACCATATTCCTTTTCGAAAGAGTCATACTCCTGACTCAAAATTTTCGACAGTGGAAAGAATTCGATTCCGCCTTTGTAAATAGCCCTGGCTCTTTCAATTTCTTTGCACTTGGTCTTGAATTTTGCAAAAGCCACAAGCAGTTTCCCTAACTCTCTGCCTTGACTAGAATCCAGATTCAGGTGAGGCTCAGCTGACACTTGTTCCACTGCATTCTCAAACACCTTCCTGGCTGTGTTTACACCACTCTACTCATACTCAAAATGTGCGTAATCAATCCAAGCCCGCGCTGGTCTCGGAGTTTCCTCGCCGTTTTTGATCAGCTCCCTGTAAATGGCCTTGACAAGTTCGATTTCGCCGTTACGAATCTCAAACCAAACAAACTCCATCCATGAAGAAACAAATGCCATAGTCCCGGAGCCACGCCACGTCGCGATCACACGCGCCGGGCTGCGTCTGGGGAACAACTCCTTAATTCGAACACGGCGTAGCGGATCCAAATGTCGACACGGTCGTCGTCTTTGTTTGTGAAATCTAAGACGGCGCGCGCGCGATTCATGTCTTTGTTCTCTTTGGCCTCCCAAGCGACGTACGAAGTCCACTGGTATATGTCGCCGCCGTTCACGACTGACATCTTTTATTCCAAACGCTTCTTCTCAACCTCAACCTCAAACTTCCCATATATCGTCTCCTCCTTCTTCTGTAAATAAATCCCTAAAATAAAAATAAATATAAAGCCCGAAGGAGAAGGGTGAGATGGCTTTTATATATTACTATATTAGAGAGGAAAAAGAAAGAGAGATCCGACCCATTTCAGAATCGGACTTGGATTCCCAATCCAATAACATTTCCTCTTTTTTTTTTGTTACTTTTTTTGAGATCAAAATAAAATATATTTGAATTGATAAGTTACAAAGGAGAACACCGATTTTTGGTACGGTAGAAGAACTCCCTATGACAATCTATACTACATCGTGCTCACAACAAAATATCACATTACGTAACTAAACGTACTAAATGTAGAGAAAGACTAAAAAAATCTGGGACTTACACCCTATCTAGTTATGCATCTCAATTCCCAAGTCAAGTCATTTGGTTCAATACAATGTTAATTTTGCCACTTATAGACAAAAAAAAGTTATTTGATTAATGTTCTTGGAATTTAAGATCAATAGTCTTGCACCATTTGATTGAAATACAAATTACAAACAAAAGTATTTCCCAGTGCGGATGGCTAGTTCAAGCTGTAAGGTACCTTTGATTCTGGGTATACAAAAAGTAATCACATCAAGATAGTAGTTAGTCATCCAATTTGCTCCATAGTGTCCTCCATAGGCATTAACCAGGTAGGAAGAGATGCAATCGCATTTCAACTGCATAGTAAACTTGAGCTGTTTATCTCCTAAACATACCAGAACTCTGAAGTGTTCTGCTGTACTCTGCAATAATCGGAGAGCTCTTCACTAGTTCCCATATCTTGGCAGAGTTCTTCAACCAGTCACGTTCAGTTACAGTCTTTCGAAAAGAAGAGGTATGCATAGATAAGACCTGAATTCAAGAGAGAATATTAATTCGCTCGGCATAAACTCTCCTAAAATCGTCTACTTTTACTAAGAAAGGGAGGTTATTTAAGGTCTAACTTTCAAGACGTTAAACATATGGAAATAAGGAAAGTACGAGATCCAAACAATACAACTATACAAGTAGGTGAGAGAGAAAGAGAGACCTGGTCCCTCAGTTTCCATAGCATAGAGGTATAACTTTCATACTGATCTCCTGGGAAGTCATCTGTACTCTTCATTGGTATTACATACAACTTTGGCGCAAGGGAGTCAGGATCATGACTCTGAGTACCGGGAGCCATAGAAGTCATAGAATGCTCTCTAGACATACTTACACTTTTTGCACTTGTGAAAGAAGAGGTGCTGGTGTATTGTTTAAGTGTCTTCCTCAGTTGCACAATACTATGTGGACTAAGATCATGATCTCGTAGTCTAAATAAAGATGACAACACAATAAATATGAGGTTCCCGGTCGGTCTGTTATTACTTTGCAAACTAATAAAGGAGGAACACAAATCTAAAGTAACTTACTTTGTGTGCACGAAAATTGGTAAAGCCATATACTCTCCACCTTCGGGGACTTTTATCTTGCTGTCTTTTTCAGGCCCAATATTAGAGCTTTGAGGATGAGAAAGAGTATGTGAAGATGGATCAGGTATGCCATGTTTCAATAAGTCCACCTGCAGTGCGATCATAACGGAGTCAAGTATAACTACATACTGATCTCTTAAGATACACTAAAGAAAAAGAAAAGGTTGAAAGCAGTGCCCTTTAACTTTTAAAGCAAAAAAAACATCAAATATAGAAAACAACTTCCATGATATGAAAGCAAAACAAAAGAGTTATTGATGTGATACCGTGGACATTAAGCACCACATACTACGATCATGAACTCCTTCCGATATGACCAGAAAAACGTGACAGATGGACGTCAAAAGCACACCGAGCTAAAATATTCCTTGCAGCATCCAGAAACAATACAATTAGACAAGTTTCATCACACATCCAAAGGCATTACATTATTCTCGGTTTTACGCAGTTACCTGAATTCCCATCATTTCATGAGCTAACTCTGCCGATAGAGTTTCGCCACTCAAAACAGGAACGGTGGACGAGCCATCGGGCCTCATCATCTCAGCCAAAACCGAAGGACTAAGCACAGGCTGCTGACATCATCAACAAAAAAGAACACTACTTGATCATCACACTGTTTAACACTACGCATAAGTATTCACAAGGTTAATGATGAGACTCTTAATATAACCTGAGTATCAAGAAGTATAATGCGCTCGGATGAAACCCTAGGCTCAATGCCAACACTACAGTGCCTCGCCATAGCTTTACCTTCCTCAGTCTCTATAGCAAACGGTGGCAGCATCCCCGGCGATGACGTGGCCTCATCGAAGCCGTAAATCTCGTTCATAATCGTCGACTTCCCCACCCCAGGTGGACCGATCACTCCGACCACCGTGAACTCAGTGTTCTCCGTCAAAAACTGCACAAAAAATTTCAAAACTCAAATTCAACCGAGTCTAAATTTCGGAAATTCAAATTTAGAGTGTTGTTTACGGGAAGGAAGCGATCGATGTGGAAGTCCCACGAATCAGAGAGGAGATTGATTGAAGAAGGTAGACGCGACCGAAACGACGCCGTATTGTAGTCATCTCCTCCTCCTCCCCCATTCCCGCCACCGCCACCGCCACCGCCACCGCCACGTGGCCCGTATTTTCCCGCCACCGGAGAGCTACTAGTCACCAGCGCCGGCTTTGCCAATAGTATTTTCGGATGTGGATTCGACGACGCCATAATAAAACGCCGTCGTTTTCGTTACGATCAAAGCTCAGCTCAGCTAAACTTAAGCTCTCGAATTTAAAGACCGAGCCTTTTTTTTCATTTTTTCTTTTAGTTTTTTATATTTAAATATAAAAGAGAAGAATATATTACTTTGATATAGTAGTTGGATTTGTTTTTGTTTTTTACATTTTTTTGCGCTAAAACAAAAAAGGAGGCAAAAAAAAGTTGAGAGCTTCGATTCGGCGGTGGTGAGATGGGGACGAGGTCGCAGCAACCGAACCGAGCGGAGGAGGACGAAGACATGGGAGGCGGAGGAGGTGGAGCTGGAGGAGGAGGAGGAGGAGGAGGCGGGTCGGTGTCGATGAGCGGAAGCGTGGGGTCGCCGTCGAGTCGGAGCGAGCAGACTATGGCTACTCCAGCCGGAGAAAACTCATCCGTCCGATTGAGTCATCCTGACATCAACGGTGACGATGCTGGCTCCGCTGGGTAAGCCTTTTTTTAGCTTATTGTTAATATTGTTGCCCTATTTTGATTTTGATTTTTTTTGTTCCCGCCTAGTGTGTTTGGATTGTGTTGGATTCTAGAAGAGTGATAGGATTGTTGTTTCAAATTGTGTACATTTCGGCTTATGTTTATCGGTTAGAGAATCAGATATGTGTTAATCACAAACTGTTTTAAGATTGAAATCTTCTCAATCTAATTTGGCTTAATCACACAGTTACTACTGCTCTGTGCTACTAAATTACAGCTCCTGTAGTTGTATCAAGGACTTTTTGAGCTGTGACGAGAAATTGGTTTGGTTTGCTTCCATGGCAATTCTGTAGTTGTGTTCTTACTGGATTAAATTTGTATATTACTGCAGCAAGAAGAAGAAGAGAGGTCAACGAGCAGCGGGAGGTGATAAGAATGGAAGAGGGTTACGCCAGTTTAGCATGAAAGGTGTTTGATTCATTTTATTTATTTCCTTGTACATTGTGTGTTTTTGGAGGGCTTAGTCTTTAACGGTTGTGCTCACTGTGATGGATGTTGTTTAGCCATTTTGAATTTCTAATTTTTATTATGATGCTTTGTTGGTGGTTTTCAGTGTGTGAGAAAGTGGAGTGCAAGGGAAGAACCACGTATAATGAGGTGAGGTGGTTTCTCAAGTCATTCTACTCTTTTCCTTTATTATCCCGTGGTTCTCTACTCAAGTCTTTGCACTGATAAGTACTCAACTAATTTGAATCTAGTCATGGAGTGCCAATTGCATATTTTACATCTAGTACAAAGAGTGGTGACTCTATCTGTGATAGTCCACCTTAGTAGTTATAAGGGTGAATACACTATTTTTGAACTATATTGTTAAGTTCTTCGGTTCACAGCCTTGAATTGTTGCCAAGGTGGCTACGTGAGCTTACTAAATGTTGATTGGGCTGTAGATAGAGATTAACATATCTTATGGAGACTATTTTGTGACCAAGTGAACCTCTTTAGAAATAAAAGTTTAAAACTCGATGTGGGGACTTGATTGTTATGGTGGAGTGAGTGTTCTTATGTCATCTAGAATGTAAGTATGTAACAGATCACAAAGTTACATCTATTAAACTTCCACGTGTATAAGATTGTTTGTTTGAACTTTTTTTATTAATCTATTTGTATGCCGATTCAATGGATTCATTATTGCAAGTTATATTAAGTTTTATGTTTATCTCGGCTCAGGTCTTATATATTAGATTACTTTCCAGGTTGCAGATGAACTTGTAGCAGAGTTTTCTGACCCTATCAATGGTGTAATATCTCCTGATCAGGTTTGGCAACCAGCTGATAGATTTGTTCCGTTTGTGTATTTATATGTGTAATAGAATTTTGGAATAAGTTATGGTGCTAATCTAATTCTTCTAAAATTTTACTTACAGCAACAATATGATGAAAAGAACATCAGGCGGAGGGTATATGATGCCCTCAATGTTCTTATGGCAATGGATATTATATCCAAGGATAAAAAGGAAATACAATGGAAGGGTCTACCTCGTACCAGCCTGAATGACATTGAAGAACTAAAGGTTGATTCCGGAGTCTTTATTTTCTCTCTCGTGTATCAAATGGAATTTATGTGTTGTTGGTCCTTGATCAGAGTTGATCTAATACAACTGATCAACTGTACTATATGCAGACGGAACGCCTCGGACTAAGGAGTAGGATTGAAAAGAAAGCTGTCTATTTGCAAGAACTAGAGGATCAAGTATGAATAGCTTTTGTCTGTTCTCTTATGCTTTGAAACGTTAGCACAGTTTTACTTTATACATGTTGCTTGATTGAGGTCTGTATTACTTAATAGTTACAAGATAGTATCGTTCAGGTTCACACGCTGACTTCTTTTTGTTTGGATTAGTATGTAGGTCTTCAAAACCTGATACAACGAAATGAACAATTATACTGCTCTGGAGATGCTCCTAGCGGGGGTGTGTCATTGCCGTTCATTCTTGTGCAGGTAGTTTTCTTCTCAATTAGATTGAAAATAATGTATCTTGTTTTCCCATTGATAGTCTACTTGTTATAATCCATTGTTTGCTTACTTTTTCTTCTTAATGTTGACTTGTGGATGCTAGACTCGTCCTCATGCGACTGTTGAGGTGGAAATATCAGAGGACATGCAACTGGTGCATTTTGACTTCAACAGGTACGTGATTGCTCTTATCATCATCATGCATACGATGATAATGATCAGTTAGCAGCATTGAGCTATTGCATAGGTTGCTGTATTAAATATCTCTTACGATTGCTTGATTGCATTTTCCCTTTGTCTTGCAGCACCCCATTTGAGCTCCACGATGATAATTATGTCTTAAAGACAATGAAATTCTGTGAAAGGCCGCAAGCTGATGGCATGACACAGAATGGTACTTCTACTACTACGCAAAATTACGTTGCAGATGGAGGGGAAGGGACGAGCATGTCAGCCATGTATCAACAACAACAACAACAACAGATTCCTCCACAGATCCCTCTGCAGATCCCGCTTCCTCCGATGGTTCACACACCTTTAAGGCCTCCCACCTCACCACCTCTTCCAGGAATAATAAAAGCGCGAGTCAAGCACGAGCACTGAAATAAAGCCATTGCAAGCTCAATTAACAGGCCGAGCGGGGCAATGATATTAGCGTATGTGTATATTGTGAAGAGTAATTTGCCAGAAGCAAATAGGTCCCCTCCTCCCTCCCTTTGTGATGTCATTAGAATTGGTAGTAGTATACTGGATGTAGTTTAGGTTACAGTTGAATTACCTGAGAGGGTTGGCTCTAGCATTCTTCGCTTTCGACACCACTCCCCCCATGTGACATATTGTAATTTGTTTCCAATTCTTTCTACTTTGTGCTTCCCTGTAGAAATCAAAGTTCCATATCTAGTCCCTACTATCTGCTCTCTTGAGTTTTGTGAGTATTGTCCACATCATCATAGAACTAACCGGACCATTCTGTACGGTCAATTGCATTGTCTAGGCCTACAACTTCTGTTTGGATCCGGCTCCTCTAAAAGCATTTCCCACTTCCCACGGCTCTCGTAAAAATTGATTATGGGAGTATCGATGATCTTTAGCTATCTCAACTCGAGAAAGTTTATTTTTGATTATTCTAAAAATTCTTACCAACTTGACCATATTTTTGTGTTGAGATGAATTAGACAGTTCTGTATCATAAAACGAATCAGATAGTTTTGTGTTGCCTCGTCTATTTTATAGTATCCCTAACAGTTTCTTGTAAAATATGGTTATCTAAAAGTAGATTTAGCAGAAATGAGTATCGATGATCTTTAGCTATTTGGACTCGATGAAACTCACTTAATTATTCCAACAATTCTTACCAACTCGACTTGTATTGCATTGTCTGTTTAAAGCATCTCTAACATTATTGTAAAATTTTGACCATCTAAAAGTAAATTTAGAGGAAATGAGTATCGATAATCTTTGGCTATCTCGACTCGCCTCATTTTCTATTATTCCAAAAATTCTTGACCATATTTTTGTGTTTAATTAATTATATACATATTATCCTCTACAGATATAAAAGGCTGCTTCTTTGTTCTTCGTTACTGTCCCAAAGAGCGACTCTTTCCCGCGAAAAAACTGAAATGGAGTCGTCGCCGTCTACTCTTCTTTCCTCTCCACTAGTCCACTCAGCACCTCCTCTACAAAGCGTAAAACTCGCATCCGAGTCAGCATCAGGTGCTCGTCATCATCAGCGACGGCGACCCGACCCGGCCCAAGCCCAAAGCGAAACACCCTAAGAACCCACTCTCCGACGACAACGCCCGCCGCAACCAGGGCCCACACGCCCAGACCCCTAAATGGATCAAGCGCACCCCGGAGCGGATGGTCCGGTACCTACAGGACGACCGCCACGTCATCGCCGCCATCAAGCGCGTGAGGTCGCCGACGGCGACTACGACATGAGGACCGTGATGTCATCGTTCGTGGGGAAACTCAGCTTCCGTGAAATGTGCGTGGTCCTCAAAGAACAGAAGGGATGGAGACAAGTTCGAGACTTGTTCTCATGGATGAAATTGCAGGTCAGATTCTCTTTAATTATCACATTAATCTTGTGATTATTAGTTGTAATGTTTAATTACAGATATTGATGAAATTTTGTGGTTTGAATAATTTAATTACAGTTGAGTTATCGGCCTAGTGTGATTGTGTATACAATAGTGCTGAGGTCATATGGCCAAATTGGGAAGATCAAGCTAGCTGAGCAGGTCTTCTTGGAGATGCTCGAGGCCGGTTGCGAGCCTGATGAAGTTGCTTGCGGCACAATGCTGTGCACGTACGCGAGAAGGCGATGCTGGCGTTTTATTCGGCCGTGCAAGAGAGAGGGATTGTGGTCTCGATTGCGGTTTACAATTTCATGCTGTCATCATTGCAGAAGAAGTGTCTGCACCAGAAAGTCGTGGAGGTTTGGAGGGAGTGACGCCGAATGGGTTTAGTTACACGGTGGTGATTAGCTCGCTTGCGAAGGAGGGACTGGTTGAGGAGGCGGTGAAGTGTTTCGATGAGTGCAAGAGTGGTGGGTTTGTTCCGGAGGAGGTGACTTATAGTTTGCTGATAAGTTTCAGCACTAAAAATCGGGATTATGACCGAGCACTGAGTTTGTATGCAGATATGAGATGTATGAGAATAGTTCCGAGCAACTATACCTGCGCTTCACTGCTGACTTTGTACTACAAGAAGGAGGATTATTCTAAAGCCCTTGCTCTTTTTTCGGAAATGGAGAAGAAGCGAATTGCGGCTGATGAAGTCATCCATGGTTTGCTCATTAGAATATATGGAAAACTTGGTCTTTATGAGGATGCTCAGTCGACGTTTGAAGAGATGAAGCAGATGGGTCTGCTTAGAGATGAGAAAACGTACTTAGCAATGGCACAAGTGCATCTCAATTCGGGGAATTACGATAAAGTGTTGGAAGCTATTGAACTGATGAAGTCCAGAGACGATGTTTGGCTTTCAAGATTTGCTTATATTGTCTTGTTGCAGTGTTATGTGATGAAGGAAGATCTAAGTTCTGCCGAAGCAACATTTCAGGCTCTAGCCAAGACGGGACTGCCTGACGCAGGCTCTTGTAATGATATGCTCAATTTGTATGTAAGTCTAGACTTGATGGAAAAGGCCAAGGACTTTATTGCCCAGATACGAAAAGACCGGGTAGAGTTTGACGAGGAGCTTTGCAGAACAGTTATGAGTATATATTGCAAGGAGGGATTGCTCGAAGATACTGAACGGTTAATAGAAGAGCTGAGGAAAAGTCAATTATTCAAAGAAAATAGATTCATCCAAACAATTTTGAGGGCTATGTATGAACACAAAGAAGATCAACAAGTTGAAGACAAACTTGCTGCCTTTTTCCAGCCTGACACTGTGGCCCTTGGATTGGTGCTCAGTCTCTATCTAGCAAATGGCAACAAGAGCAAGACAGAAAAAGTCATTGCTTTCTTGCTTGAAACGTCTGGTGGCTTATCGACTGCTAGCCAGCTTATTAGGAACATCATCAGAGAAGGTAAGAAGCTTACATTTTAAAGGCTTAGTATTAAAATTAAGATGCATGTTGCCTCTGATCTTCAATCATGCCTCTGAATAAAAGGAACAACCTTGGTCCATTAATTTTGGCAGGTGATGCATATAAAGCAGAATTGCGTGTCAATCAATTGTTCAAGGTTGGCTGCAGAGTGGATAATGCAGCGATATCCTCTTTGATAAGTTTATATGGAAGGAGCCACATGCTGGACAAGGCCAAAGAAATATATACTGCATTTGCAGATTCACCTCAAGCTAAAAAGTTACTATGTAACTCGATGCTTGATGCTTATGCCAAATGCAGTAAATCACAGGAGGCATACTCACTTTACAAACAGCTTAGAGAAGAAGGGACTGATCTGGATGCTGTTGCCATCAGCATAGTTGTCAATGCTTTGACACACAATGGTACGAAAGGATTATCAGATAACAAATCTACGAATTATCACATGTTTCAGTCTTAATTAAGTAGTATCTTTTAGCAAGTTTTAACCAAGTAGATGATGTTAATATGAAAATTTCCTTAGCTCCATGCTGATCATAATTTGAATATGTAATATCCAGGAAAACATAAAGACACAGAGAATGTGATCCGCCAAAGCCTTGAAGACCACTTGGAGCTTGATACTGTGGCATACAATATTTTCATTAAGGCTATGCTGGAAGCAGGTTAAATTATATTTTGAGCTATTAGTGAATAAATCTTCTGTAGGTGAAACTGTGAAAGGTTGCAATAACTTGGTAAATTTGACGATGCAGGTAGGTTGCATTTTGCTTCCAGTATCTATGAGTGCATGCTTTCTGAGGGGGTTACTCCATCAATTCAGACATATAACACTATGATCAGGTAATGGCTTGATATACATTTTATGCTTTTGGGATGACTTAAGCCCTCGTGCCGCTTCAAAATCCAAAAATGTATTGAACAATACGCGTGACCATGGTTGCAGTGTTTATGGACGGGGCAGAAAACTGGATAGAGCTGTGGAGATGTTCAATACAGCTTGTAGCTTGGGTTTGTCTCTGGATGAAAAGGCATACATGAATTTGATTAGCTACTATGGGAAAGCTGGTATTGTGCTTAATCCATCTCCATTCACAAAGCAAGTTTGATTTTATACTGCTCATAAATGTGTGTTTTTTCAGTTTTGCTATGTTGGCCTTGGTCATGCTAACAAAATATGGCTATTACTGTGTGGAATATATTTGTATTACCTATTTAGCTGTACTTGAAGGTTTCTACAAAAAATTGTGCTGATTCAGTTGTGATATATTCACACATATACTTTCAATTTCGGAGGTGTCTTTTGGAGACTCCTCAGGTTACAATGCATCGAATTTCTTAATCTCCTGCTAACTTCCCAAGCTTTGACATTTGTTTCTTTGCAGGCAAAAGGCATGAAGCTTCCTTGTTATTTGCTGAAATGAAGGAGGAAGGCATAAAACCTGGAATGGTATAATAATGCAACTTGTTAGATTATGTTACAAGGAAATATAGTAGATGCTATACAAGTATCATTCTACAGTTGTAGTTTCTAAGGTAGTTTTACCATGTAATTTGTCAAAACTGTTTCTCATATTACAGGTGAGTTACAATATGATGATGAACGTATATGCTACTGGAGGACTTTATCAAGAAGCGAAGGAGCTATTTAAAGCCATGAAGCATGATGGTTGGTCACCTGACTCCTTCACCTACCTATCCTTGATTCGAGCTTACACCAAGAGTTTGAAATACTCGGAAACAGAGGAAATTATTAGTTCCATGCAGGAGGACGGTGTATATCCTTCGTGTTCACATTTTAGCCTCATTATCTTTGCTTTCGCCAAAGTGGGATTGATAGGGGATGCAGAAAGAGTTTATGGGGAACTAGTTGCAGCAGGTTTAAAACCAGACTTGGCGTGCTACGGGAACATGCTGCGAGGTTACATGAACTACAGCCATGTGGAAGAAGGCATCAAGTTTTATGAACAGATAAGAGAGTCTATAAAGGCAGACAGGTTTATTTTGAGTGCAGCTGTGCATTTGTACAGATGTGTTGGGAATGAAGTAGAAGCGGAAAGCCTTGTGCGTTACATGAGTAGCATGGGAATTCATTCCTGCAGACCTTAGAAGTTGGATCCAAGCTGATGAAATCCCCGTAAATGTTGCCGAACTGACCACAGTACAACTCTAGTGTCATGTTGTCCTAAAGATGCTGTATATATATGTGTAGAAGAGCAAAGACAAGCTTTGAATAGTCACACTAATCAGTAGTTTGAACCAAAAATACGTATTCTTGTAAATGATTTTTGTAGAAACTTTGAGGATCGTAATTCATAAATGAAATTATTTCTTACACTGCACGCTACATTTGGAGAGGATCTTGCATATCTTGTAAAACAAACAATCATTCCCAAAATGGATGGAGCCAAACAATATAAATACTTGAATCGATCATTACGTTAGGGTTTCGGTTTCGGCAATTTGAAGATGACCGAAGCTTTTTACAGTTTCTCTATCACTGTTCCATTCTATGTCGAAGATCTCAGCATTACGATCTTCCTTCTTCTTCTTACTTGTTTTATTTTTGGTATCCGGATCTACTAAGCTAGTGTTCATATTGTGATTATAACTCTAAGAGATTATGAAGGATTAGACTATTATTGAGAAATATGGTTTTGTTTTTGTGAAGAAGAAGAAGATCTCAAAATAGTTTGGAAGGAAAAGGTTGAAAAAGTGTTCGAGTCATATGGCCTTTCATGCCGACTGGACTGGGATGAGGTATATATACACACACACATATCTGCATTCAGGACAACAGTATATGTGAATTTTTCTTATGATGAATCTCTAAATATGATCGAATTGAATGTGCAGGGTAAGATGAGGGTTGAAAACACACCACAGACTAAGGAATGGGATTTGCTTCGCAATGGTGGTGATGCTCTTTCTGTCCTCGGCTCCTCGCCGCTGGCCGCACCACGAAATATGTATAGTACCCGGTCACTCTATATGATCATTTTTAATATCACATTCTATTAGAAAAGAATGACCTTTTGTATTCCTAACAGATAAACAATAGCAGTTAGTATAGGCTCTCTCAATTCCTTCATTCATTTTAGATTAATGATCTCTTGTAAATGTATGTGTATATATACATGTTCTGAACTCAATAAAATTATTCCAGCCATCTATCTCTTTCACACATTCAACATGATTTAACTAGATTCAGCTTTTTTCTTATCAACGCTTTTGGCATACAAAATTGCAGGTGGAACCCATACTCGATGGAAGTTTCAACTTTGATGTCGTTTACATTAATAAACCAGATGATATAATGGAGGTAAGTATTGCTGCATAAATTTAATTTCTCCATCCAGCAGAACATACATTCAAGTTAGGTTTGATGTTGGCCTTGTTCTTTTTGCATCTGACCAATTTTCTTCTATTGTTTGCAGTCTGACTTTGAGTGCAAATATGATGATTTCATATACAAATTTGCAGACGAAATGGTGAGTCGATCACATTATCCTAGCTAGTATTCATGCATATATTGTTTTACTGTTGGGCCTCTTCTCATTCTGTTACATACAATATGCAGAAATGTCATGAAAGATTGTCATGCATGGTACTTTTGAAGGTGGGTGTTGTCACTTGAATCTTTTATCTATCTTATTGGTATCATCTTATATTCTACCTTCGTATGTACGTTCTTTTGAATTTTCATTTGTCTTTGAAATGAATCGGAAACAGCTGTGATAGCTCTGTCGAAGTCAAAAGATGCAACGAGGCTAGTGAGCCATTTTGTGCAAGGCTGTGTTCTTGGCGATACTCCTTTTGATGAAGACTATTTTAATCTCTTGTTCTATGATGGTGTATTTGAAACTTCAGATTAGACAAGAAGGGTGTTATGCCATTCTACAGTCAAAACTTTCTAAGTTGACTTAAACTTCTTGTCTAAATTTCCATATACTGGTTTCAGTTTGAAGTTTTCGCTCTCAGATTAAATTTTGCATTGGTGTGATTTCCCAGGTTAAATTTTCTTGCTCTCAGTAATTCAACGTCATATCATAATCATGCATACATATTACATAACCAAGTAGAATATATATATGATGGATGTGTTTGGAGATAATGGTAACAGTAGTAGGGTAGCTACTGGTTTTAAACATCTTCAAGTCGTTCATAACTTCATATACATTGCTGCATCTAAATGGAATGAAAATGAAAGATGCCGCAGCGCTATTTCTCCAAATGCAATAAACAATATATATTGCAGCTCCCATCAGTAGTTCTTTCAAATGAAACAACGTAGTCATCCTCTAGCTAGCTGCATCCTTGTCTTGAACATGCAAGCAGCCCTTTCAAAAAAAAAAACATCAAACACTACGTACATGCACTACTCGTCTCAATTCTGAATACTTGCGCACCTCTCTCTCTCTCTCTCTCTCGATCGATCGATCGATCATTACATTAGCTAGCTAGGGTTAGGGTTTCGGTTTCGGCTTTTGAAGATGACCGATCGCGAGTTATTTGGCAGTTTGACTATCACTGTTCCATTCTCCGTAGAAGATCTCAGTAGTACATTCTTCTTTCTTCTTCTTCTTTTCTATATTTTGTTTTGTTTTTGTGTTCATCGATCGGCATCCAAATTACATTGTAGATTCGATCGACCTATTCAGTATGTATTTATGCAAAGGTTGATCGCTATATTCTGATATTCTTATTCTTAGTCTTACTATTTGGTTTTGTTTTGTTTTGGTATTTGTTCATCCGGATTCTAAACTACGTTAATAGATCGCTTAAGCTAGTGTTCATATTGTGATTATAGCTTGAAGAGATTATTATCTATATATTCATGCCGTTATATCATTGAGAAATATGGTTTTGTTTTGTGCAGTAGAAGAGGATCTTAAAATAGTTTGGAAGGAAAAGGTTGAAAAAGTGTTTGAGTCATACACCATTTCATGTCGACTGGATTGGGATGAGGTGTATATATATACACACACACACATATATCTGCATTCAGTTCAGTTCAGGACAATATATATATCTTATACTGAATCTCGTATTTATATATGGATATATTTAATGGGTAGGGTAAGATGATGGTTGAAGACACAAAACATACTAAGAAGCGGGGAATTGTTCGCAAGGGTGGTCGTGCTCTCTGCCTCACCACAGAATATGTACTACGGACCCACTTTATCGATCATCATCTTTAATATCACCATGATTTACTAGCTTAGTTGTTAATACTCTCAAGTTTTTACAAAATTGCAGGTGGAACCCGTACTCAATGGCACTATCAAATGTGATGTCCTTTCCTTTCGTAAACCGGATGATATAATGGAGGTAGTATAAATTGTTCGCAAGTTTGATCATGTTCATGGCCTTGTTTTTTAATTTTCATATGACTAATTTTCTTCTATTGTTTAATTTGCGGCCTGATTTTACTTGCAAATATGATTATTTAATTTACAAATTTGGAGACGAAATGGTGAGTCACATTATCCTAGCTAGTATTCGATCATACATATTTTACTGTTGGTCCTCTTCTCATCTGTTACATATATAAAATATGGCAGAAATGTCATGAAAGATTGTCATGCATGGTACACTTTCAGGTGAGTGTTGTCACTCGTATCCTTTATCTATCTTATTGGTATCATTATGTATCTTATTATCTTTTTATGCGTATATTCACGCTCTTTTGAATTTTCATTTGCCTTTTGAAATGGATAGGAAGCAGCTGTGATATCTCTGTCCAAGTCGAAAGATGCAACACGGCTAGTGAGCCATTTTGTTAGAGCCTGTGTTGTTGGCGATATTCCTTTCGATGACGACTATTTTAATCTCTGGTTGCGTAGTGTATTTGAAACTTCAAATTAGACAAAAGGGTGTTATGCCATTCTACAATCAAACTTTCTATATGTTGACTTAAACTTGCTGCCTAAAAATTCATGTGGTTTCAGTTTGAAGGTTTCATATATCATTCTCATGCATAATTGCATACATAACCAAGTAGAATATATAATCGACATTGTTCATATAAATTGCTGCATCTAAATGCATTTGGACTCGATTTCCTCGAGTGTAACAGTGAATGAAAACGAAATTAAGATGCCACGGCTATTTGTCCAAATGCATAAAACAATATTCCAGCTCCCATCAGTAGTGCCCGTAAATGAAAACAACATACAGAACTGGTGGAATTTTTTAGGATCGTAATTCATTAATTCATTAATCCTTAATTACACTGCACGCTACATTTGGAGAGGATCTTGCACATCTTGAAAAACAAACAGCCATTCCCAAAATGGATGAAGAAAAACCATAAATACTTGGATCGATCACTAAGGTTTCTGTTTTGTCGATTTTGAGGATGACCGAGTGTTCCATTCTAGGCTAGAATTTCGGTTTCGGCGACTTTGAAGATGGCCGAGTTACTTGGCGGTTTGTCTATCACTGTTCCATTCTCCGTGGAAGATCTCAGCAGTACGTTCTTCCTTCTTCTTCTTCTTATTACTTTTTTGTTAGGTATCTTGATCTAAAATATAGTATAGATTGCATATATAAGCTAGCTAGTTTTCATATTGTGATTATTGTTTTGTGCAGAAGAAGAGGATCTCAAATTAGTTTGGAAGGAAAAGGTAGAAAAAGTGTTTGAGTCATACAACCTTTCATGCCGGCTGGACTGGGAAGAGGTATGTATATCTGCACACACAGAGGTCAATTTACACACACACACACACATATATATGAATTTCTCTTATAATGAATCTCTAATTAATTATATATGGATACGAATGGGCAGGGAAAGATGAGGGTTGAAAACACACAACATACTAAGAAGTGGGGGACGTTTCGCAAGGGTGGTCGTGCTCTCTGTGTCCTCGCAGCTGGCCTCACCACAAATTATGTATAGTATTCACTCGATATGATACTTCAGCTAGTGTTAATACTTCAGCTTTTCCTTATTGATATTAGCATACAAAATTGCAGGTGGAACCCATACTCGATGGCAGTATCAAATGTGATGTCATTTACATTAATAAACCAGATGATATAATGGAGGTAAGTATTGCTGCATAAATTTATTTTCTCCTCCATCCAGAAGAACATACATTCAAGTTTGATGTTGGCCTTTATTCTTTTGCATCTGACTAATTTTCTTCTGTTGTTTGTAGTCTGATTTCGCTCGCAAATATGAAGATTTCATGAACACATTTGGAGAGGAGATGGTGATTCACATTATCCTTGCTAGTATTCATGCATAATTGCATATATTGTTATACTGTTGGACCTCTTCTCATTCTGTTACATTATGCAGAAATGTCATGAAAGATTGTCATGCATGGTACTTTTTCAGGTGAGTGTTGTCACTTGTATCTTTTATCTCTATCTTATTGGTATCATTGCGTATCTTATTGTCTTTTTGCGTATATTCACGCTCTATTGAACTTTCTTTGTCTTTGAAATGAATAGGAAGCATGCAGCTGTGATATCTCTGTCCAACTCGAAAGATGCAACAAGGCTAGTGAGCCATTTTGTTAAAGCCTGTGTTCTTGGCGATATTCCTTTCGATGAAGACTATTTTAATCTCTTCTTCCGTGGTGTATTTGAAACTTCAGATTAGACAAGAAGGCTGTTATGCCATTCTACAGTCAAACTTTCTAAGTTGACTTAAACTTGTAGTCTAAATTTCCATGTTCTAGTACTGGTATTGGTTTCAGTTTGAAGATTTTGCTGCTTTTGCATCAGTGTGAGATCCTACGTACGTTAAATTTTCTTAATCTCGGTTATTCAACATCATATTATTATCATGAATACATAACCAAGTAGAATATATAATGGACGTGTTTGGAGATAATGGTAACAGTAGTAGCTACTAGTTTAAAACATCTTCAAGTCATTCATTCATATACATTGCTGCATCTAAATGCAATTGGCCTCGATAATGATGAACTTATCCTAGTATGCCCGGGAATACAGAACAAAATTGTAAAAAGTTATAAACAGAAGAATATTCCAGTTTATTAGATCGAACTCGGAGCATATTGTAATGTGCTGAAATGATACAGGAAATTCAATCTGCATTTACTGCCAAGCTATAACCGGGAACCTTTGCGAGCTTTCTCTTGTGCATAATCCGTCTTACCCTCTCCACGTCTTTCCATAAACCTCTACTGGCATAGATATTAGACAAGACCACAAATGCCCCATCATTCCAGGGCTCTAGTTCTTGCAAATGCATAGCCACCCACTCCCCCATCTCGACATTCCCATGTTTCTCACAGGCTCCCATCAGACACCCAAAGACTGCCGAATTCGCTTTCATCGGCATCTCTTCCACCATCTTCCTCGCCTCCTCAAGCAATCCCGCTTTGCCAAGGAGATCCACCATGCATCCATAATGCGGCAAGCGAGGGCTTATCCCATACACCTCCTTCATCATTCCAAAATAATATCTCCCCTCCTGCACCGTCCCTCCATGAACACAAGCGCTGAGCACCCCGACAAAAGTGACATGGTTAGGCCTCACTCCTGCCTCTCTCATCCTCCGAAAACACTCCAACGCTTCTTCCACATGTCCGTGCATCCCATACCCTACGATGATCGAAGTCCACGACGACACATTCTGTTCCCTCATCCTCGAAAACACCTTATCCGCTAAGTCCATCCTCCCACATTTCCCATACATATCCACTACGGAGTTTAACATCAACACATCTGACTTCTCCGCAGTTATCCCGGCCTGGAAAACACACTTATGCAGCTGAAGAGCCAATCCCAAGTCACCTAGTCCCCCACACGCCGAAGCGACGCTACACATTGTCACATCGTCCGGCAACAACAACCCACTTCTCCTCAGTTCCATGAACACATCTACAGCCTCCCTCGCACGCCCGGCTTGCGAAAGCCCTCCAATAATCGCGTTCCAAGAACCCAACTTTCTCTGAGGATTTCCATCGAACACCTTGCGTGCATTTTCAAACTCTCCCGCCTTACAATAGAAATTTATAAACCCACTCTCACAATACTCATTACAATCCAACCCAACCTTCAATGCCACACAATGAACCTGCCTCCCAAAACCCACCGCCATAATCTGACACAGAGCTTTCAGCACAATCGGCACCGTGTACCGGTCCGGCAATACTCCGGCGCGCGACATGGTGACGTAAGCGTAGATTGAGTCAACCGGAGCATCCCTTCTGGTGTATGATCTGATGATATTGTTGTAGTGAAATGGGTCCGGGTAGAAATAAAGAAACTGTGTTCTGATTATATGGGCGTGAAATTGATGAAGCTCTGATAGTGATGAGCAATTCGAAAGATGAGTCGCTAGTGTTTCTGGGTCTAGTATGACGTCACTCTGTGATGCAGTAGTGAAGGTTCTGGTGGTTTTTTGGGATCGGAATAATCTGCAGAGCTTGTTCATCAGGAGCTGTAAAAAAAATGAGCTCGAACGAAAGAGACGAAGGGAACTTTAAAAGTTGGAGAATTATTAACGACGTGACGTTTGATTTTTAGGCTTCACGGGCCTGAGTATCTCGAACTAGTTGGGCCCAAGTGTTTTTTTTTTTACAAACTACACTAAAAAATAGTCTAGAGGAGCCAAATACATATTAGGACACTTTAATCTGGCGCTGACACGTGTCACGTACAAATTTTCAAATTTACTCTCGGCCCTCCCCTTTATAACCCTTTTTTTCTGAAAAAAAAAACATAATTCTAGTAGTTAATGATCAGAGCTCTGATCGTTGCTGCCTCAATTTCATCTTCTTCGATTCAACATCAACGTTTTCGATTCTGACGTTCGATTCGCTGCTTGATTCTTTTCCAATTTAGACGTTTATTTGACGATTGAAGCTTGATTTTTGAAGATTTCAAGGTTTTTGAGTGAACCTTGACGAATCTGTGTTTTTGAAGTAGCAGTTGCTCAATTTTCAATCGTTCGATCTCAAAATCTCATACCTTTGCAATTCTTGGTGGGTTTTTTTGACTTTGTTGATGTGTTTTATCAATATCAAGTATGTTTTCTATTTTTCAGTAGCAGATCACGTGTTTTGATATATGATTACTGCAGTATGAGCTTGATCGAAGGTTAGGTTTGTTATTTTCGAAGCAAATTATGTGTTTGTAGGTGCTTTGTAGTTATTTACAGTCTTCAGTATCAATTCTGTGTATTTGTAGTTCTTTGTGCTTAGTTGCAGTTTTTCGTATCAGCGATTTGTGTTTTTGTTGCTGTATGTGTGTAATGTATGATGGTTAATTGAGGTTTTTTGTTTTCAGTAGCTTGCATTTTGGGTTTTCTAGTATCAGACTATTCATCTTTCTGATTTTCAGTAATAGCGACTAAGTTTTCAGTAGCATTTGCAATATATTAAGTATATTTTATTAGTATCATATGTGTATGCTTTCTATCAGCAGCAGGTACATGAATTTTTCAATAGAAGTTAATTCATGTAGTTGTGTTTTTCAGTATCATCAATTTGTGTTTTTGTTGCTGTATGTGTGCAATGTATGATGGTTAATTGAGGTTTTTTAGTATCAGTTTTGCTGTTTGTTTTCAGTTGTAGGCAATTTGAGTTTTCTAGTATCAGGTTGTTCATCTTTCTAATTTTTAGTAATAGTGACTATGTTCTCAGCAGCATTTGCAATGTATCAAGTTTTTTTTTTAGTATCACATGTGTGTGCTTTTATATTAGTAGCAGACACCTGAATTTTTCACTATAAATTAATTCATGTAGTGTTTTTCAGTATCATAATCGGAGATGTGGAAGATTTTCATAAAACTTACTAGAAATTGTTGAAAATATTGACAGAGAGGTGTGGCGTGCGGTGCAGCGGCATGCTACTCTCTTTTTTATGTGTGTTGTGTTTTTAGTTTTAAAATTAGTATCAACAATTGATAATGCATTGTCTCAGTTTTAAGTAGTAAAGATTTGAGTTTTTAGAAATAGTTTTTTGTTTCCAGTACATGTGTCTTGATTTATAATTGTCTTTTCAAATTGTGCTCTTTAGTTGTAGTTGTTGTTTTAATTGTGTTTTCCAGTACCATCTTTCTCATTTTTATGTTGGTGTTTTTGTTTAGTGATGGCTTTTCTTTTGAAGCTTGCGAAGATTGTATATGCACTACAAGAAAACTGCACTTAGACCACGGACCATTTCCGTCGTCTAAGTGCAGTTTTCCGTCGTCTAAGTACTTGGACGACGGAATCTCCGTCGTCCAAGGTCCGTGCTCCAAGTGCTGTCGTCCAAGCACCTGGACGACGGAGACTTAGTGTGTCCGTCGTCCAAGTGTACTTGGACCTCGGAAATTATCCGTGGCCCAGGTGCTCACCTGGACGACGGAAACACTAAGTCTCCGTCGTCCAGGTGAACACCTGGGCCACGGATAATGGTAGCAATGTCCGTGGCCCAGGTGCTCACCTGGACGACGGAGACTTAGTGTTTCCGTCGTCCAGGTGAGCACCTGGGCCACGGACATTGCTCGTGTGTCCGTGGCCCAGGTGTTGACCTGGACGACGGAAACACTAAGTCTCCGTCGTCCAGGTGAGCACCTGGGCCACGGAGAACGACAGGGTTTAGGGGTTAGGGGTTAGGGGTTAGGTTTAGGGTTTGTGCACCTGGACGACGGAGAACATAATCTCCGTCGTCCAAGTGAATATTTTTTTTTTTTTAAAATAAATTGAAATTAAATATTATTAATTTAATTTATTATTATTTTAATTTAAATAATGAAAAATGCTAATATTAAATAAATAAACTAAATTTTGAATATTAAAATTAATAACTTATATATATAATTATTAAATAATCAAAGTAAATTAATTTGTACATACGAAAAAACCCATAAATTAAAATATTGTTCGGAATGCGTAAAGAAACGAGATAATATACTACGTGCTAGCTAATACACTGGAGGAGCAGATGCGGGGCCGAGTCCTCCGCCTCCAGCCGGGTCGTTGTCGTCGGGGTGTGGGTTCGGAGGAGGTTGACATACTTCTCGATTTTGGTTCATGAGCGCGATGAGTTGGGCTATTTGTGCTTGTTGTTCGTCAAGTCTTTGCCGCATTGACTCATTCTGCTCTTGTGTCCGTCGATTCTCCTCTCGTGCCAGTCGAGCCTCTTGAATGGCTGCTTCGACGGCCGCAGCCTGACTCATTCTCCGCTGCCTCGAACCTCCCGTAGATGATGAGCCGGAGGTCGTCGACAAATCTCGTACCACCCTAGGCCCAAAGTGCCTAACCTCCTTGCCAGCTCTACGACCGTAGACCTCATCCGCGATTGCAATTTGGCTCTCTAAGGATAGAGGAGGCAGGTCTTCCGGTGGCACATCTGGGAACGCAAGCTGAGTGTTGGCCAACTCTTCATGCGCACGCTCTATCGCCCTTGCCTACAAAATTATAATTAATTTATTATAATTTTGTAATCATATTTAAATAATAATTACTATAATTAAAAGCACATATATATATATCACTTACCCCGCATTGACTCGCTTCATTATCGAGCCCTGGCGTCACGTACGCGCTTACGCTTGCATCAATAAAAGGGTGTTTGGAACCCTTATCCTTGTGCTCCTTGGCAATTTGAATGAACTGCTTGGCGCCGGTAGTATGGTGTTTCTCCTTCTTCCCCCGGTTGGCTTTGTTGACACCGGAGAATTTCTGTTACACAATATAATTAAATCATTAAAAAATGAATAACTACAATTTAAATAATTCAATTATTTTAATTGAAATAAAAAAATTAAATTAATACCTTAAATTGTTCATCGGCAAAGTGGTTACACAACCACTCCCACTCATCTTCTCTCTCCCCTTGCAGCTCTACAGGAGGAGGCACGGGACCGACATCTTTGAAGTACTTATGGAGCCTGTACTTCCAATCTTTGTAGATGGAGTTGGCGGTTTGATTGATATGCCTCAACATAGCCGGTGTCGGATCCACGTCAAATTGTTCCTATGAAAAATAAATAGAAAATTATAATCGTATATATTATGAAATTTTGAACCGAGATTAACAATATTATATAATAACTAAATTTAACGTATTACGTACCGAAAGATCTTTGAAGACTTTCGCCTTCTCATGATCCGGCGCCTCCTTCCAAGTAGGGGCAGTGATACGAACCCGGTTACGGATGATTGACCCTATCCCATGCGCCGAGAGACTTGCTAGTTGAGCTGTGGGAGGGCCACCGGTGAATTCGTCGTACGGCAAGTCGATCTTTTTACCGGTCGTCTTGCAAATACGCTCCGTTTTCCCCCCTTTAACGAGACCCCGAGTCCTTTTCGGTTCCGGGTCAGTGGGGGCCCTCCTTTGCCTACGGCGGGCGCTGTACATGATTGATTCGGCGGTGGAGGACGCCTGAGTACTTCCCGTTGAATGGGTACCGGGCGTCGGAGATTGGAAGGGGTCGACGTCATCACCGCTCGAGATGAATGGGGGAGCGGGAATTTCCCCAGAGGGCTCTACGGACGGACCAGATGATCCGTCCGGATTGAGAGCGTCGTTGCCCTCCTGTTGAACCCAACCGACTTGGGCCGCCAACATTCGGAGCATCTCATCTTCAGCCTCCAGTTGGGCTTTCTTCTTGCCGGATGTGGTCTTTGGCGGAGCCATTTAAACCTAAGAGTACGGTGTTAAAATACCTACTTACCATAATAATTACAACTTAAAAATTAACGCTAATTAATTAAATACGTTTAAGATTTAAATAGAGTACACTAGCTTGGCATTTTCGGTCGTTCAATGGACGTGCGACCCGCGCGATAAAGTGTAAATTTTCAATTAATCAGCCTTGGTTAAATCGAAAAACATGGCCAGTTAGGGATAGAGATAACGCGAGAGGCAGGACTAATTTCGACAAAAGTCTTTCTTAGTCCAAATCCTGTCACCAGTCATAACCCGTTTCTAGACACCATGTCCGACATTCGGCCAATTTTTCAAAAATTTACACTCCCTCAAGTCCTTTGCAAACTCCGCCCTCAACCTCGTGTCCATAACTTCACTTAGGTTATGGTGTGCGGTGATGAAATCCACACATCACGAGGGGTTAAGGAGATAAGCAAGGAAAAGAGGCGCCATCTATTCCAAAGAGTGCGACTTAATTACACCAAGCCTATGTACTAAATTTAAATCGAACACGTACTACTAATTAATTTACTAAAAAATACACGTAATTACATGCAATAATTTATTTTCCATTTAGCATGCAATAATTAACCATTTAATTAATTAATAACAATAATTATTTATTTAATTAATTAATAACAATAATTATTTATTTATTTTATTTAATAACAACAAATTTACAATTATTCATTTAATTAGGAAACAATAACAATAATTATGATTTAATTAATAAATAACAACAATTAATCATTTATTAAATATTTAAAATTAATTACTAAATTAATTTAGAATTTAGAATTTAATTAATTAATAAAATGAAAATTATTTAAATAAGGGAAAAATAGAAATGTACCGAAGCGGAGTTTACGGGAATTTCGCCGGACTTGAGTCGTCGGAGAGGAGGAACCACGCCGGAAAAAATGTCGTCGGAGCGTCGCCGGAGGAGGATCGCCGGAGGAGAGGAGAGGAGAGGAGAGGAGAGGGAGAGGAGGAATGATGAGAAAAGGAGGGGGGGTGCTGTTCTATTTATAGACTTTGACTTAGACGACGGAGCACTATTCTCCGTCGTCTAAGTGCACTTGGACGACGGAAACGGGCTTCTCCGTCGTCCAGGTGGCGGTTTCAAAATTTTGAAACGGCGCGTAATTAAGGGGCGGGACGTTTTGAACCGCCATGGAATTGGACTTAGACTACGGAGAATGAATTCTCCGTCGTCTAAGTGAAAATTCAAGCGGTGCCGAAAACGGAAGCGGTAAATTGAACCGCCATAATTTTGGACTTGGACGACGGAGATGGTCAGTTTCCGTCGTCCAAGTGAAAATTACACGAAAAAAATAAACAAAAATAAATTTGAACCGCCATGGTTTTTGAACCTGGACGACGGAAAATGACCTTATCCGTCGTCCAGGTTCAAATTACGTAAAAAAAAATTTTAAAAATAATTCGCTAGGAATCAGTTAAATTTGAACCGACGATTAATTTTACGTATTGAAACATGTTAAGTATCGACTAATCTTTACGACTTAAGTGTTCATGAGTAGACGCTCATTTGCAGCAGAGTATTAACGAAATTGAATTTGGACAAAACAACCGTTGGATATGTTCGTCGTAACATAATATATAATTGTCTTCAAAGGATCATAAAATAATAAGTTCGGGAAGGGTTTGATCGGCACAGTCAACCGCAAAACCGATAATTTCACAAACCGGAAACGTGGATACTAGGCATTTCGTAACTCCGATTTTCGAACCGTCGAAGCTCACACACCAAGAATTGTTTACTCTAAAGTCTTGATGAAAAGACTTTGCATTGGAAGAAGGTCTAGATGGTCGTTGTCTTAGAAAAAATTACGATATCTTCACCTGGACGACGGAAATGAGCGTTTCCGTCGTCCAGGTTTATGACCTGGACGACGGAGAATGACGTTCTCCGTCGTCCAGGTGTATAGACCCTGAATTCAGGGGTTAGGGCCTTACTGTTTAGGGTTTAGGGTTTGTGAACTTGGACGACGGAAAATGACTATCTCCGTCGTCCTAGTGTGTACCTGGACGACGGAGAATGACCATCTCCGTCGTCCAGATGTAAAAACCCCGAATTCAGGGGTTAGGGCCTTAGGGTTTACGGTTTAGGTCGTCCCCGGTCATTTGTGTGTGCGTTCAATTATTCTGATTCAAAAATATAATTAAAAAATTGATCGATCGATCCGATCTGCTAGGTTTTGGGTCCAAGATTTAGGGTTTTATATGGCGCCAAAGGTGAATCTGGCGGGGGACCTAATATAAACGTGGACAGAATTCAGGTGTCCGTTAAATTATTTTGAATGACCATAAAAAAATTAAATAAATGATGGATCGATCCGATTTGCTAGATTTAGGGTCGAGGATTTAGCTAGGGTACGTTTTATATGAGATTGAGATTTGGCGCCAATATTTATTAATTTCTCCGTTGGCCAGGATATATATATAATTCAGATTAATTTCTTACCGTAAACCGGCATCGATCATATATATATATATTACAATAATTACAGTAATTAATTACCAATTAATCTCCCTCGTCGTATGACCGTACTCTTCGTCATAATCATCATCGTCCTCATCCCCGTTAGTCGACGGCTCATCCTCGTCATCGTACTCAACATCGTCCGACGAATAACCTGAGTCCTCGTCCGCGTCATCTTCCTGCTCGTCTTCTTCATCTACCTCATGGATAATCTCATCTTCAGTTAGATCTGTACAACCATCAGGCATGGGTAACCGTTCACCATCTTGAACCAGGTCCATTATATCGGAGCGGACCATAGAAATATTAGGCTCTTGATAGGCAGGAATGTCTCTTTCTGGTTCAGCAGCATCTTCAGTCGTCGCCGGTGTCCCTTCAATTGTCTCTGTATTCCATATTCCTCGGTGAGAGATATGGTTCACTATTTTCCACCCTTCACCGGCTTTCGGATCGTCGAGATAGAACACCTGCCGAACTAAGGTGGCGAGAGCGAAAGGCTCATCCTCATACCAGTGCGAGTTTGTATCGACAGATAATAGTCCCAGGTCTTCCTTTGTACGCTTGAACCATCTGCACTTGAATAGGAAAACGTTGACATCATTCCCGTAACATAGCTGAACCACGTATACAATAGCCCCGTAATATAGATCATTGTCTTTCCCAACGGCTACCCCACTGTTTTGTGTTCTTCTTCCTTCGTCTCGGGCCAATGAATGGAACTTTACACCGTTCACAAAACATCCGGGATAAATATAGTGTTTAACCGGCTTCCCTGCTAGCAAGTGCTTTGGCCATGACCACCACCCTCCGTGGTTATCAGATTTTTGCAGATCAATCATCTGCGAAAAAGGCCAAATTAATATAATGGTTTACTTTCTACAAACATGAGCAATATGTATTTAAATAATTAATACCGAGTCGTACGTACGTACCCATTGGAACAAATAATCAGCAAACTTCTTCTTAACCATTTTCTCAATCCACGCCGAACTCTTGTTTTGATTTAACGCCTGAAGCCTCTCCCTGTATGACATCATGTACGGCTCAACTTCATCACAGTCTCGCAACACTACCCAATGTGCCTCAATAAGTTCTTCCCGTGTTAACGATTCCTTTAATACTCCTCTAAACGGTCGGACGACATTGGTGACGACAGAAAGATTGATGCGGGCACTGCGATCGGAGGCAGTACTGGGAGGGGGTGGATCTTTGAGGTACCTGTTGCAGTAAGTAACACACTCATGCATTAGGTATGTCTCTGCTATGGAGCCATCCGGGGCCGACCTGTTTTTGACGAATGACTTATACTGTCCAAGCTGTCTACAAAATCAAACGTACACATTACATAAGTACATATAGCTAGCTGGCTAGTATATATATAATCTCCAGTGGAACAAATTAATTAATTAGTTGTACGTACCTTTCTTGAGGATACATCCAAGTGTACTGGACCGGACCAGAAATGAGCACCTGCTCGGGCAGGTGGATCATTAGGTGAATCATGATGTCAAAGAAAGCAGGGGGGAAAATCCTCTCTAGTTTGCAAATGATGTGCACAATTTGTTGTTGCAATTCCACCACATCTGACTTCTTTAATTCTCTGGCGCATAACCTCTGCCACCACCTGCACAATGCCACTATTGGTTCTACGACGTCCCGAGGCAAGTATGGTCGAATTACCACTGGAATCAGACGTTGCAGCATAACGTGATAGTCATGTGTCTTTAGACCAACAAACTTGTGTTGCACCTCGTCCACTGCTCCAGTTATAGTAGCTGCATACGTAGCCGGATAACGAACGCCCTTAAACCAGTGAAATACAGAACGTCTAAGCGTCGGCTTCACTGTGTAAGGTGCATCTGGCATCTTGTTGTACACTCATTTCCTATCCCTCCTCAACCACAAGAGACGACGTAGATTCATTGATTCCAAATCTTTGCGCGCTTTGGGAGTATCTTTAGTCTTGAACTTAATACCGAGAATTGTTCCCACCACGCTGTCGCACACATTCTTTTCTATGTGCATCGCGTCCAAGTTGTTCCTCAGCTTCAACTTCGACCAGTAAGGGAGTTCAAAGAATATACTCTTGTGATCCCAATAGCTCAGATCATGTGGAGGAATTGGATTGCATTTCTTTACATCCGCGTCATTGCTCAACACACCAAAGTCGAAATAGCTCAACCTCTCTAAAATCTCTTCGCCCGACCAACTACGGGGTTTAGGATTGTTCTCTACCGTACCGTCGAAATGAGCTTCATCCCGTCGCCACGGGTGGTCGTGAGGAAGCCATCTACGGTGACCCAAGTAACACACCTTCCCCGCGTGCCAACTAGAGTTCACGTCGTCCAAACATATAGGACATCCATTATATCCTTTTGTCCTGCAGGCTGCCAACATCCCATAAGCTGGAAAATCGCTGATCGTCCACATTACAGCAGCCCTCATCGTGAACATCGTGTCAGTGAATTTGTCATAAGTTGGGACTCCATTTTCCCACAACAGTTTCAGCTCGTCGATCAAAGGTCTGAGGTAGACATCTAAGCACTTCGATGGAGATTTAGGACCTGGAATTAGTACGGTAAGGAAATTAAATTCCTTGTTCATGCACATCCATGGAGGCAAGTTGTACGGCATCAGAATAACTGGCCAAATGCTGACGGCGGAGCTATTACTTCCCCAAGGATTGAATCCGTCTGTAGATAGGCCGAGTCTAACATTTCTAACCTCTGAAGCAAAGTCTCCAAATTCTCTGTCGAAATGTTTGAAACCCTCCCCATCCGCGGCGTGTCGCAGGACATCGTCATCTATTCGCTTTTCTGCGTACCATCGCATCGCCTCTGCTGTGTGTAGCGACATGTACAGGCGCTGCAATCTGGGAATCAAGGGAAAATATCGAACAACTTTCACAGGAATTCTCTTTTTCGAACTCTTCCTATTCAACTGGAATCTGCACTGGCCACATACGGGACAATAGTCCAACTCTTTATACTCTTTGTAAAATAGCACACAATCATTCGGACATGCGTCAATTATCCTGTACTTTAGGCCGAGGCTGCTCAGGATATTTCTAACCTTATAATGAGATTTAGGAAGATTGTGATCATCAGGAAGCAACTTACATATTTGCTCCTGAATTTCGTCAAAAGCACTCACTGACATTTTGTGCTTCACTTTTATCTTCATTTGCTCCATCACATATTGCAACACATTCTCTCGACATCCAGGGAACACCGGGGTCTGCGCTTCAAGTAGCATCCGGTTGTACTTTTCCATCTCACTGGTGTCAGTGGCCAAGCTAGCTGCGGGGAATGTGTCATCATGCTCATTGGTGGTACTGTAACCTCCGTCTTGGTGTTGGTGTCCGCCATGACTACATCCCGGAAACGCATCATGGACCAAATCTGCAGTTGGGTTGCAAGCTGGGGGTCCGGCACCACTGCCGCTGGATGAGGCACCATGGTAACTGTACCCTGAGCTGAAGTCTGCTGCGCTGAACTCTACTGCTTCACCATGCTCGCTCCATGTAGTGTAACTCCACATCATACCATTTTCGTACAAGTGTTGCACCATAACATTAACCTCCGCATACTGACAATTAAGACATTTCTGACACGGACACCTGAAACGTTTCTTTCCCTGACCATGTTCTATCGCAAAATTCACAAATTCGCTAATTCCATCCATATACCGGACATCACATCTATTCTTCAACTTCATCCAACTCTTGTCCATACTGCTACAAAATATTATACTTAATTAATTATTACATATATATATATATGTATTTTTTTCCATTAATTTACGCTTAATTATACGTACTCGATCTACATATCGATCAATCAATTACGTACGTATGTACGTAATTTAATCGATCTGTACATATATATATATAGCTAACATCAGCTAACATCCTTGCATGTATATATATATGTACGTACGTTTTCACTAAATACATATTAATTAAGCAAATTTTAACTGCGTACGTACGTACCTGCTGGCCTTCTCGATATCTTTACGTTAATTAAGCTAACTAGCTAGTCAGCGGAGATCCCTTATCGATCCTGATTCTTCTCGGCCTAGCTAGCTTCTAGCTACCTAGCTCGAGCTCCCTAGCTTCTCCTTCTCCCTTCTCCTTCAATTATTCTTCAAATGGAATCGATCATGAAGAGATCGAGGCTAGCTAGGAATGAATTCGATCAGTTTGGCCGGCAGTGGGCTTATATAATGCTTCACTTAGACGACGGAGGTGTCAGTACGTCGTCTAAGTGGAAGTACGTTTTGTGAACTCGGACGACGGCGTGTCGGTCCGTCCTCCAGGTAATCACCTGGACGACGGAGAATACCATATCCGTCGTCCAAGTGGTCACCTGGAGGACGGAGAAGACTCCGAGGTCCAGGTGGCCACCTGGACGACGGAGAATACCATCTCCGTCGTCCAAGTGGTCACCTGGAGGACGGAGAAGACTCCGAGGTCCAGGTGGTCACCTGGACGACGGAGAATACCATCTCCGTCGTCCAAGTCGTCACCTGGAGGACGGAGAAGACTCCGAGGTCCAGCTGACCACTTGGACGACGGAGATGGTATTCTCCGTCGTCCAGGTGGTACTTGGACCACGGAGTCTTCTCCGTCGTCTAGGTGTCACTTGGACGACGGAGAATTAGTGTTTCCGTGGTCTAAGTGTTGTTTTCTTGTAGTGATGGCAGTGAGGGTCTTCTTATCCGTTTGATGAGGTCAACCAAGTTTGATGATCTTTGCGATCAAATTTTCTCTAGGTTTTGAAATCTTAAACTAGGACAGTTTACTTTGAGGTATAGTTTCAGTGATTCGCTAATACAATTTTAGACATAGATGAAGATATTGTTTCTATGTTTGAGGTTTATGAATATTTACCTGCTTGCAAATGGACAGAAATCAGTCTTAGATATTGGGTTAGGTTGTTCCGGTATTGCTAAAGAATCATTTGTCCCAGAAACTGTTTCTGATGATGATTTATGCATCCAACATCGAAATGATGATGAAGATGTGGGTAGCGATGATTCTAATTTTCAGGATGATGAGAATATGATTGTAAGAAATTTTGTAAGTAAGAACAACAAGAAGAAGTTTTGTTGTGCGGAGTGAGAAGATTATATTAGTCATGTTGGTCAGTTTTTTAGTGGCGGAGCTGTGGAGTTTAAGGAGAAGTTGAGCAAGTATTCTGTGGAGAAGTGTTTTGACTTTAAATATTTCAAGAACGATCGGTGTCGTGTTACAGCAAAATGCGCCCAAAAAGGATGTGAGTGGTCTGTCCATGTTTCTCTATGCAAGAGTAACGGGTACTTCTATGTGAGAAATCTAAATAACACACACATGTGTCATAGAATTAGTTTGTGATAATTCTAAAAGGCTGAGGATTAATGTTATTGCCAAAATTGTAGCCGAGAAAGTACGAACTGACCATTTGCTGAAGCCAAAACACATTGTGAATGATTTGAAGGCCAATTTTGGTGTATCTATTCAGTATCATACAACATATAGGGCAAAGAACGTTGCCAATCATTTTTTGAATGGCTGTGAAAGCACTGGATACGGTTTGCTGTCATGGTATATTGATGCTTTGAGGCGAACCAACATTGGTTTTCATGTTGTGCTCGAAGAAAGGGAATGTAGGTTCTATCGTTTGTGTGTTAGATATCAAGCATCCATTGAAGGGTTCCGTTTTTGCCAACCAATGTTGTTTCTAGACGGGACATTCATAAAAAAATAAGTACAAGGGAATGTTGTTGGGTGCATGTGCAAACAATGGGAACAAAGGTTCTACTTTTTCAGTATCTGTTCTAAGACTTTTATAGTATCAACAGTGTGAGTGTATGTCTTTTTTGTAGTAGCAGTTTTGTCGTACTTGATAATTTGACATGTGTTTTATGTTTTTTTACATGTTTTCTGCAGAAAATTTTTCCATTTGCTTTTGCTATTGTTGATTCCGAAAGCATGGAAAATTGGACTTGGTTTCTTGAGCAGCTGAAAATTATGTTGTATGGTGATACTCGCGACATTGTTTTCATGACTGACAGGGGAACTGGTCTCATTGATACTGTTACCGAGGTTTTTCCCTCTTCTCCTCACTCTTACTGCTAAAAGCATCTTAAAGATAATCTGAATGGAAAGTATCTGAATAGTTTCGGTTCTGCTATCAAGAAGGCAATCTTGAGACGGTTCAGCAATTGTGTCTATTCTAGAAAAAAGGTGATATTTGATGAGATGATGGAGGAGTTGAAAAACTATCGACGTCTGATAAATGATTTTCTGAAGGACTTGCATACTGAAAACTATGTTATTGCTTATTTCCCTGGAAAGAAATATGGGTGAGATCAGCACTGGCCTTGCTGAGTGCTACAACAGTATGATAAGGGATGAGAGATGTATGCCACTGTCGTTGATGGTTGAAAAAATCCATGTGGATTTGATGGAGAAGTTCTCTAAAAGGAGGGATGTTTCTGCTCAGTGGCAAAGTGTTTTGTGCCCTAAGATGGAAAAAAAAAGTTATGGAAGAGGATAGACACTAGAAGGAATTGGAATGTGAGGATCATCTTTGTTTTATTTTTCAGTAACATTTGAGTTCAGGCTTTTTTTGAAGTATCAAATGTGTGCATCGGTGTGATTTTTTGATATGTCTTTGTTTTTCATTTTGTTTGTAGGTCATCAAATCCAGTGAAGAGGTTTATGAGGTGTTTACTGATGAGAACTCATTCATGGTGCATCTAGGTGATAGAACTTGCTCATGCAGTAGGTGGCAATTCAGCTGTTTCCCGTGTGCACATGTTGTTCAAGCAATTACAAAATCTTGGAAACTAATCTACACTTATGTGGAAGATTACTGGAAGACTAGCTTTTATAGGCAAGCACATACAATTTCAATATGGCTGGTACCTGATTTGGACAAACCGGATGTCCAAAGTTTTGGATATGGTGTCATGAAACCTCCAATCACAAGGAAACCATCTGAAAGGCCACGGACTTGGAGAAAGAAGTCATTTGGTGAATGTTCGAAGCCTTTGACTTGTGGTCAGTGTAAACAAACTGGCCATCACAATGCTCAGACATGCATCGTTGCCATCAATTAGACAATCAGTGCTTATTTTAGTATCAGGAACTTTTTTAGTATCAGCGACTCTTTTTTCAAGAATCAGTGTTTTTTGTAGTATCTGTGTTTTTTGTCGTATCCGTTTTTATTTTTCTGTTTTGTTTTTCAAAGTAATGCTATGTTTACTAAGTTTATAAGTTATATGGATGTTTTCATTTTCACTTCAATATCAGTGCACCTAAATTATATGGATGTTTTGTTTCGTCAAAAGCTAGTAACAGCCCATTTGTTTCCAATAAAATTGTTTAGTATTAGGACATTTTTTTAAGTTTTTTTTATTATCGGGGGTGAATTAAAATGCCAATGTTAAACTAAGTTAAGTATCAGGACATTTTTTATATCAGAATCAACTGTTTAAGTTTACATAACATAGTTCGTATTTCACATCAAAGTTAATATACATTTTCAGTATCAGCAGCTCATAAAAAATGTCAAAGTCATCATAATCTACTGTAGCACTGAAACAAAATCCATGGGAACTAGAATTCATATTCTGGTAATTATAGTAGCAGTGGATAAAACATAGCAAAGTTCCCAATTTTTATCAAAATATACAGTTGTTCACTAGTGCTTCTTAACCCAAATTCCTTTCTTCCTCAGTTGATACCCCATTATCATTGTCACATAGCTTTCATTGTCTTCCATAAAGTCCTTGATGATTTCGGCCCGATATTTGAGCACATCTATTCTTGAGAACTTTTCGGGGGTTGGTTTATTTGTTGATAACCACTATATGAATTTCAGCACAAAAATCTACAATCCAGCCTTGCAGTAAAAAAAACAACCAAAATTAGTAGCAGTACATTTTCAGTATCAAGAGAAAGAATGGCCCTGTAGCAACAAAATCACATCTACTTCCACTTACGTTGGACCTTGTCTCGCGCAATTATGATCATTTCTCAGTGGAAAAACGAATGAGTGTGTACTATCTAGTTTGTCGTAGCTTTTGAAGCCTTCCAACTGATATTGCTCAAACCAGCATGTCTCAATAACTTCTTTCTGCAATGCCAAAAATTATCATTAATTTATTTTTTGTGTTACAAATAACTGTAAAATATTCACAAAAACTAAAGATGATACATACCACGACAATTGTTATTTCGTAATCGAAGTCTTTCTCACTTGCATCTGTAGGCCTTATGGAGTTGTAATGCATCCACTCTTTAGTCCTTGTATCAAATACTAATAGGGTATAGTGTTTTTCGTCCGTATGAAACACTGGAAAAACATAATTTACGTCCCTTCCATATTTTTCCTTATATTGTCCCAAAGCATTTGTTTGTAGGTGGATACAGCTTTCTAAATTTTTTTGCCACGTTGGAGCATCTGTAGAATACAGAATGAATATCATTGTAGTGGGGGGAACAGTTACATCTTCTCTTTTTTTTTGATAAACAAGTGTTTCATAGTAGTGCATAAAAGAATTTTCAGGAAAATCATAGTGAATTCACACTTCATGTAGAGACATTGAATCTTTTCTCATTTTCGGATGAGTCTTAGGAACGCGTTCACCGTGAAGTTTGAAATCACACCATCCTTAAGAAATTTCTCTACATCCTCACTGTAGCAATCCGGTGTGAAGGGCATCCTACAAACAAAGATGAAGAATACGTTAGTGACGAATATATAGTACTAATCAGTGATGTAACCAAAATTGAAGTTTACTTACGACAACTCTTTCTTATTCCAGTATTCTTCTAAAATTTTCTTGCTTGCATTATCCAAATAACAGACCCCCCTCATTTGCATCTTTCTCATCAAATTTTGGTTTTTTTTCTACACTATCAGTCTCTAAAATTTCTGCAATATCAGCCTTATCATCCCCCTTGTCATCCTCTAATTTGTTGGTTTCTGATTCTTTTAAAATTCCCAACATCACCAATCTTTGCAGGCCCTTAAATCTTTTGTCCTTCTCAACAATATTTTCTTGCAACTCTTGAATCTTCTTCTTTAAACTCTCGTTCTCGGCACGCAGCTCCTCTATGTACTGAGTATCAATGGTTTTTTTCGGGGACTCCACATTGTTATTACCACTTCCGTTATCTCAATCATTTGTTTCATTTCGGCACTCCACATTGTCGTCGTTACCACTCTTATTCTGAATATCACATCTCTTCTTTTGTTTCTTTTTTGTATTTTCTTTTACTGGCATAGCTTTCCTCTTCCGTAACCCGTATGCTGTGGCAGAGACCGTCACCTTGGGTGCATTTCTAATTGTGCTGCTATAAAGCTTATGTAACAATACAAATTTCAATTATCAGTATGACTAACAATATTAGTACCATACAACATAGTAATCAGCATTAGTAACTATTTTTTTCTTTCTTTTTTTACCTTAATGTTATCTATCTCTGTTTTCTTTAGCTTTTTCTAAAGAGTTCTGAGATTCCACTTCACGAGTGACGTTTCCTTCGGAAAGTCCCATTTACGTTGAGCAGCCAAGTTGGTGTTCTCACAAAGCTAGAACTACATTGCAACAGCAGGAAAGAAACAAACATGTTACTACTACATTCCAACTGTATCAGCGCGTATATTGTATCTATCCTATTTATTCTTTCTAATTTCAATAGAAGTAGTTACTAATATTATAAAAGTACAACCACTCAGATGTTTCTTCTTTTTCACCAAGTAGGTTATCAAGTACTTGTGCACTTCTTCTGTCCAATTGTACATTCCAATGTTGTCCAAATTGTCGACTCTCTTCACACAGCTCCATGACAAGCATGATCCAGAACCAGCAAAAAGAAATGTATAGAATAGAAACAATATTATCATATTTGTTGCGTCATCCACCTAATTATTGTTTCTCTACCTTCTTGAAATGATGAACTCCAAACGATATGAGATTGTTCCCCTTACTACTCATTTTTTACTGTTAAAATATATGTCTATACAACTACTTCCATCTGGTCTGTATTAGTCAGAGTGATTGATAGGCATCCTTGATGATAATGACACATCAAAATAATTCAATAGTAGTTGAGATATTCATTTTTTCTACTATAGATGTTATTGAAACTAAACAAGAAACACCAAAATGTCATGTTACCTTTGTTTTCCATGCCTAAAATTGTGGCCATGTCGTCAGCTTCTAACTGGCACATTTCTTTGCCGATGTTGAACATCTTTACGGTTTTGTCAAAACTGCTTACAAGTTTTTCCATCATGTAAGAGTTGCATTTGAGGTCTTTGGAGCAGTTATGTCCTCCAATAAAGGCTTTGAAGATGTGCTTGAATGATGTTTTAAAAATTCTTCGCTTCAACGCTCTGTATGCATTTTCGTCTTATTCGAAAGCTTCGTTAAGATGGATGAATAGTTTTTCCATTGCCTTTGTGTTGCATCTATATTGTGGTCTTGAAGCATAAACATATTTTGCTTTAACTCTACCCATATCCGCCAAACCTATTTACAAAAGCATCTTTTTTAGTATCATTTTTTTAGTATCATCTATTTAAATACGACATCAAGTGAGTGTAGGGAAACACAGTAACAGTGTAAACAAAGACAACACCTTTCATTTTCGATGACTGATTCACAACATATAATGTCAATATAAACACACAAAGTTTCATCATGAAATTAAACGCAGTATCACCTTAAAATCAAAAGGTATTGAAACAAAAAAAATCAGTAGCAGTAAAAACGCGATAAAATCTGGAGCTGCGATCGAAACTAGGATCAGAAGTTATTGCTGCTACAAATTGGAGGAAACGAGCCTGATACCATGATCGAATCTGCGTCCCAAATCTTTGCCGATACTTTGATTGGATCGAAAATGAGGAGAGGAGAGAGAGCAGTTTCGTAGTATCAGAAGAAATGAAAGAATGACGGCCAATTGAGAATTTTTTGTTTACATACGGGAAAAAAATCGTCTTTTAACGTGATTAACGGGATAGATTTCTGATACTTTGTTTTGAGCTTTAGACTTGTGTCATTTGTTGTCTAAATACTAACGGAGTGATTTTTTTGTAGTAATGATAGTATAATTATCAAACTTTTTCGTTCTCTCTTCTTTTTTAAGTTTTGGTTTAAAGCTTAACGGGCCTGAGTGAGTTGGGCTTTCTTTTAACTAGTTGTCGTCTTCATTCTGCTGAGGACTCAGAGAGAGAGAGAGAGAGAGAGAGAGCAATGGCGACGAGTCTGGTGAAATCGCTAATCAAATCGACGGCGGCTTTGGGATCGACGACGGGGACTAGAAGCTTCTGCCTCGTAAGGAGTCAAATTAGCAACCACACCGCTAAATGGATGCAGGTATTAAAATTTCTGAGCCCAAAAAACAACAATCGTGTATATATATATGTTGTTTGCTTTTTCTAACTCAATCATGCTGTAAAGGAACATAGATTATTGCGAATTGATGATAAAGATGTCGAATTTGTGCTGTAATCTCTAGATTTTTGTTTGTTGGGTTGTTAATCGAGCAGGAGCATAGAGTAATAGAGCAAATAGCATCTTAGTGTTTGAACTTAATGGTGCTTAAATGCTTAAGCTTCTGAGCATTTCGACACTGACCGGGTTCTGTTACTTTGTGTTATATGGAGTCGAATTATGTGAGCATTTTCATACAAATTTCTAGTTTAGTTAAGGATAATAATGCTTTGTTGGTGTCTATTTTCCTATGGTGGAAACTCATTTGATTATTGATAGACGTTTGAGTCGGTGACTGAATCTTGTTATGTTAACGGTGCTGTTGTTAGGACACGAGCAAGAAGTCTCCGATGGAGTTGATCAACGAAGTTCCTCCGATCAAGGTTGAGGGCAGGATTGCTGCATGTGAAGGAGGTGAGTTTTCTCCTATCGCTTTTTCGTTACATCGTTTGCATTATTATCTGTTCATTTTGCTATGTGAAGATGAGCTACCATTTATATGGGGTACATGTGTTTGATGTTATGCAGACACTGATCCGGCACTTGGGCATCCGATCGAGTTCATTTGCCTTGACCTGCACGAGCCGGCAATCTGCAAGTACTGCGGTCTACGTTATGTCCAGGATCACCACCACTAGAGAGGCATGGAACTCGTAGCTCGGCAGCTGTCTTTAAGCAAGTTCCATATGATTGTCCTTAAGTGAAAGCCATTTGCTTAAAAAAGTTCAATTTGTAATGATAATACTTTCATGTGTTTTTGGAGTCAGTGAAATAATAAGGATTTGCCGATTTGATTACGCCGGTTGTTGTTCATCAGATGCATATGGATATTGTATTTTGAATTTCCATCTTTGTTCATCAGTTGCTAGTCTGATGTTGAATGGCTGAGTCATCTTTCTTTGTATCAATTTTCGTGAGCCAATAACATGTGGATTATGAGAGATGGAAACAGCAGTGAAATAAGTTTGATGTAAGCATTTTATTGTCAGAACTTTATTACCTAATTCCGGTACTGCTGAAGCATTACAACTCTTAAGAACATATGTATATCAGTACAAATAAACCTCAATTCTAATCTGATGAGTAATGAGATGAATGGAATCAGATCAGCAATCAGTTGGTACCAAAAATCAGAACTAATCATACCAGAAAAAATACCCAAAAACCCTCCAGGCAATTTGGGGCAAAATGATGAAGGAAAACTCATGCGTGCTAATGCACATAATCAAAGTACACAGGCAATATCAGTCGGCATTTCTCTAGCTCTAACCACTTCACTCGGAAATAGAAAACTGCCCGATAATTAATGGTAGAACTCGACCTCTAATGGACACCATTAGCATTACATTTTTTCTCCAGCTGCCATTTTTCTTCTCTGTTGATGCTCCGCAACTTTGTAGTCTACAACTTCACGGAAGAGAGTTGGATCAAGCACACAATTCTCACTCCCATAGACAGCAGCTTGTACGGATGCCATCATTTTTGCTATTTCTCTCCCGGAAAATCCCTGAGTCTTGGCAGCTGCTTCTCTCAGCATATCATCAGTCACCCCTTTCATTTCTATCTTCTGCTGTTGCTTTTTGAACAAGTTAGGGAACCATCCAGGTTTTCCAGAGTCGGCATTAACTATGTACTTGTCTAGATACAACTTCAGCAGCTTAAAACGTTCATCTTCCCCGGGTAAAGGGAATTCAAGCACTTCATCAATACGATCAGACACAGCAGAATCAAGATCACCTGGACGGTTTGTGGCGAGGGCCAGGACTATGTCCTTCGACTGGTCACCGGTGCGGAAAAGAAGAGCATTAAGTGCACTTCTTTGAGCTTCACTCATATAGGTTTTGTTCCGCCTGCAAATTCAATGAACACATTCAAACTATCAGTTGCATTTTACAGTTCCCATTCTATGATTCATTCCAATTTCTCACTGAGACTACTACAACTAGTTCACATCATTTTCATGTCCATGAAAATTACTCACTCGCACAAAAATGCGTCAGCTTCATCAATGAAAAGCAACAAACCCCTCCGTGACTTTTTGGCCCAATCAAATAACTCATGTATCTTCGTAACAGCCTGTGGTCCAAGTGGAGCAACATCTCCTCCCGTCATCAGTGCATAATCCAAACCCTGACAAGAACATTAGATGGAAAGATGAGTGAAGAATTTGATAAGAATGGCAGTCCAAAACCACCTCAGAATGACGTATCAACAGGTGTTTGCATATACACAAATATTACTGCTCACTAAAAACAGTGCAGTAAAAGCCTTCATATCAAAAATGAACTTAGCATACTATAAAAAGCCACAAACCAACATAATTGGATCAAACTGAATATGCGACTAAATAAGCAAACAATGGGCAGACACATAAGATACTTACAGATTTACGAGCCATCTCTCTAGCAGCCATTGTTTTCCCTGTTCCTGGAGGACCATAGAAGAGCATATTTCTGAAGGGTGCCTGATGAGATTTTGTATTGGCAGTTGCACCAGCCAAATGTTCTATTCTTTTCTGGAGAGAAGGATGTAAAACTACTTCACCAAAAGCTTTTCCATTCTTTGTCGATGGGGTACGTGAGAATATTCCTGACCAAGGGTATTTGCCCTTGGACGACTCTCTGATAAGGGATGGTTGTCCCAATATTCTATCCACATAGCTCCATATCACTTTTGCACCTTCTCTGCATTAGAAAAACGAAAGCTACATAAAATTAGCAACGTATAAGGCAATTGAAAACGTAAGTAAAAGGTAAAGTTGCTCTTTTAAGAAGGCAGCCTGCAATCTCTTGTGACTTTCAAGGCCAGTAGAGATCAAATATGAAATGGGCGAGGATAAGAGCAGAACCAAAAGAAATTTCACTACAGATTTAGCCTTGGTTGTGTCAGAGGCCAGAGGAGAACACAAACTTAAACTACATACTTGAAACATGCTATGCAACGACTAGATATAGAAAAATGACAAAAATTGCACTATACTGATGCGTCTATGAAAAGTTCAGCACAAACCTTGTTGTGTAAACTCCTGCAGCTAGAGCTGTCACTCCCCCAACAGCAACAACTAACTTATTCTGATCCGTCAGAATGGCTTTCAGTCCACCTGCAAAAGATGGCTAATTCTACATCAACGGGTTACAAACAATATAATTAATCTAAAGTACACTAGTTCTAACTTCTAAAGGCACACTTGCAGCCTATGGTACTATACTTTTATTCTACAACCAGTTAATTATATGAGCCGCCAACAAGTCTCAGTTTAAATTCAAAAAAGGGTCAATGACTACAAGGAACATCAGGATAATACAAAGTAAAGAAAACAAGATACATTACCTCCAATATGATCAAAAGTTGTATTTATAGCAGCAACCCATTTCTCCCTCTCTGCATTTGCCCGGTCTACTAGTATTCTCCTGTTGACATCTTCAGCTAGTTTCGCTTCATGCGCTCTCCCTTCTGCTTCTGCAATAGCTCTCACTCTGATGGTTTCTCGTTCTATCTCGGCCTTTTCTCGCTCTGTCTGACGACGTTGTGCTTGAATTTGTTCCTCTGTGGCCCGTCGAAGTTGCTCTTGCCTGATAGATGATTCCTCTTGCATTTTCACAAGCTCCCTATTCCTATCCCTGTGGTACTCATTCTCTGCCTACAGTAAAACAACAACACCATAGTAATTATCAAAACATCAATTCATTTTCCGATCTCCGAAATTTTAAAGGTGACACTACTTACCTGCATCCTCTTCCTTTTCAATTCGTCCTCGTAGCGAGCCATTTGCGATTTCGTCTGCGCTTGATGTTGAGCTAGCTTCTTCTGCTCATCATAGATGACCCTTTGCCTCTCCTGTCAGGTATAATCCACAAAAAGCATATGACTTTGAGGAACAACAGCATTGGTTAACTTTCACTAAAAACAGAGCTAAAAGGTAAAAACAAAACTTACAGTTTCGGCTTGCGATTGCATTGCCTTAAACTCTGCCTCTTTTGCAGCCAGCTCAACTTGCCTGGTCTCTTCTTGCTTCTTCAGCACTTCGAATATCTACACCACAACAACAAACCCCATCAATCATTTTTAGCCCTAAACCCTTAAACCCTAAACCTTAAACCCTTAAAGTTGGAACCTTTTTGGAATCTTTAGAGTTGCTGATTTCTTTGGCGTACTTGGCGCCGCGCTCCAATGGGTCAGGATCGAATCCGGCTGAACTAGTCCTTGGGTAATCGTTGCGAGGCTGCGGCTTCGGCTGCGGCGGAGCAGCATCGGGCTCCGCCGGAGAATTGGGCGGCGGCGGCGATTTGACGGGAGAAGGAGATTGTTGAGGAGAAGAGGTGGAGGAGAAAGGACCGAAGTTGAAGAGGCCTCCGCCGCTTCCGCCGCCTCCGTCGGAATGAGCAGTTTTGGGATTGGATAACGAGGCGGAGACAGCTGCTGCGGCTGCGACAAGACCTAGTGAATATGTCTTCGCCGCCATTTTTAGTTTGTAAAAACAAAACTGAACGCACTTTGAGTTTGAGTTTGATGTTTCTAATTGACTGTGGTTTTGTTTGGTTTTAATGGTTTAGAGAGCTGTCTTGAGGAACAAGAAAATTATGGGCATTGCGACGAGTTGAGAAGCAGGTGGAGAGAGAGAGAGCCTGGTACCGCAAAACTCCTCTTGGGGTTTAAGTAGGGTTTGTGTGGTTTACTGTGTTACATGGCAGGTTTTTCTATTGGACCCGGGTCTATTTGCTTCAATGTTGGGCTTAGCTTGGGCCTTCAACTTACTTTAAAGTTTTTGCGTATTTATGAACTTTGTATTTGGGCCTTTGTTAAGTTCTACTTTAAGTTTTACTTTCAAGGTGTGCATGGGAGGTGTTTGTGACAATGCCTCTGATTCTGAAATGGTTAACCCAGCCTTGCGGTGCTGGTTAAATCTGTTATTTCCTTTCTGAGGAGGCATGAAAATTATTTATTATATGATTAAAGTTGGTAATGGTACATAATTTCACTTGATTACCGACACACTTAAATAGAAATTCGATGATACCACTATACCTGAAAACAGTATGGCAAACAGATCATAGACTAACAAACGAGAGAAGCACAAGTAACTATCAAACTTTTGAGCACACAACTCCTTAATTAACTAGGAACTCCCCTCTATTACTACGTGATTCAACACAACGCCTCTGCATCCATATCTACCAAGAGAATGACTGTAGATTTCTTGGGTGACACCTTTTTCTTACAACTCTTCTCAGAACCCAGACAAGTTATGTCCCTCTTGTTGTTCGGGTGTCCCGTCTCCTTGTTGGACTTCTTTCGGTCCTCTTGTTTAATCAGCATCACATCTAAACTGCGGACATGAAATGGGACTGTCGAACTTCCACTTGCCCCCACATCCTTAACAGACATAATGGTGACACTTGGAGTCGGTCTCACAGCCCATGGAGGAGCACTAAAATGAGATTGTGGAACTTCATGGGTAACACCGAAACTGGGACTACAAAACAACATCCTTATTAGGCAACCCATTCAGATTAGGAGCTGAAACCACAATCGATGATGGGTTCATGCCACTAGTCAAAATAAGTGCCATCAAACCTCCAAGAACCTGCTGGGGGACCCCATGAATCGGCCCCCCTTCCCACTACTGACCCGAGGATGCAACCGTCTTCTCCATTGCCTCCATAGTGGCTGGAAACTTGGAAGGTGCAGCCATAGGAGAACCAGCACAACCCGCAACTCCATGCTTGAGGGCACCACACTCGGCACCATAGCCTTTCAAGCGATCATATTTCATAATCACATCCACATAATACATAGTACCAATATGAAAAGTAGTACTTACCACCAGTGGTCGACGAAGATTCATGTTTGCCTGAAGCTTTATCTCGGATCGATGATTGGCCAAAAGTAGATCATGAGATATGTAACCACCCAACGCATGGGGAATGCGTTTAAGCCATTTGACCTATAAGCCTGCCAGAGCAAAGCAACCTAAAACAAGTCAGATATCAACCCAACTCGAACATCTGGATGTCAGAATTGAAAGCAGATCAGCAAACCCATAAAAAAATTTCCACCACTATAGTGGTCTCATGGTGAAGCCAAGGGCTAAGTTCCACCACCCTCTTCCTATCTACCTAAGACTGGATCTTGCACACAAAGCGATCAGCAGCGACTTAGTCAAACCCAATATTTCTCGAGCCCAAGACATTATGCCACAAACAAATCATCTTCATTTTGAAACCCTAGATCTTGTCAGGTTCAAAAGGGGGGGGGAGAGATCTAATTCTAATTAAACATTTAGAAATAGAAGAACAAATAAAAATTCATTCATTCAAATTTAATTTCATTGATAGATAGATGATAAGTACAATTGATTGAGGTGTGAAACCTATCACTCACCTATTAAGAGACCGAGACCGACTAAAACTGTAAAACTAAAAGACGTAATTTGCACTCACCCTATTGAAACGTAAAACAGACGCCCGATTCTTCAAGCCTCGAAGTAGACAAGAATAGGCTTCAAAGATGCTAAACTAAAGCTTCATCGTATATAACCCTTCTGGAATAAGTGTGTATCTTGCAACAGCCTGCATAATGGGAAACCAATCTTTTGCATGCTTCTCAAATTTCTCCTCCATGACGATAGCAGTGTTGCCAAGGAGAGAGAAAATATGAGGCTTGACGAACATATGTACTGCTTCACTACGAAGATCACATAACAGTATAGGAGCAAAATCATATAGTAAGAAAACATTGTTCACTGCATGTCACTCACCATGATGACTGTAGCCGAGCAGACTTGGGATTGCATCAATCCTATCTTCATATAAGCTTGGAGTTCAGGAAGGTACTTCTTGAATTTAGGCCTAATTTCATGAACAAGGACACTAAAAGCAAGAGCATCTTCCTCCCCATAACTCCGGATCCAGCACAGTTTGAGGGTGCTAAATATCTTGTCTGCTTCACGGTCTACTACAAGAGCATCAACACTGCTAGTTTCTGAATTGGAAAAATGGAAATTCAGCACGGTTTATTAGTTTTGGTCTTGTATTCGTTCAATTCATGGGGAAGTGGAAATATGAGGTTTGCAAGGAGGTAGATTTTGTCTACCTTAGAAAAAATAAAAATAAAATTGTGCAGAGAGTATTTTCTAATTCACCCAACTCTAAAAGATGTGTACTCTAAACTTAATGTTCACATAAAAAAAGACAAATATACTGATTTCATGCGGTTAAAATATTAGCAACATAAAATTCAATAAAACGTTGTAGGCACTTGCTTAATTATGAAGCAACATCTTACATAATTTAAAAATGTCATATTATGGAGTATTTTCTAATTCACCTAACTCTAAAACATGTGTACTCTAAACTTAATGTTCACATAAAAAAGACAAATATACTGATTTCATGTTGATACTAACCCAATTTTCAAGTACTTAAATAACACTGATATTCGGCAGATTAGCCGGTCGAATTGAAGGACTCCATTCAGGGTGATTTCAGAACCATACCCTTGGGTTATTCCCCTAAAACTTCATAGCTATTTTCCAAGCTTTCCACACGCGTTTCCAACTTATAAAAGCGGTCTCCTTGGTTCCTTACGTTAATCAAAATCTGATTCGTTGTCAGTAACATTCCAAATTTCAAGTGCTTATGTAGCACCATTTGTTGGCAGATTAACTGGTCGAGCTGCTTACCATATGCTGGGGTTGTAGCAATTACCCCAAATTCTAATGTCGCAGCTCGACACCTTTGTCAATTGATTGACAAAGGTAATTGCTTCGATGACTCTCTGTTGAAGCATCTGGAGGTCGTCCACTGGAATCGCAACATCGACAGCTCAACTTTCCAGTGGATGACCTGCAGATGCTTCAACAGAAAGTCATCAAAGAATTACCTTTGTCAATCAGTATATTTGTCTTTTTTATATTAACATTAAGTTTAGAGTACACATTTTTTAGTGTTAGGTGAATTAGAAAATACTCCCTAATATGGCATTTTTATAATATGTAAGATGTTGCTTCACAAATAAGTAGGTGCCTAAAATGTTATACTGAATTTTATGTTGTTAATACTTTAACCGCATGAAATCACTATATTTATCATTTTTATGTGAATATTAAATTTAGAGTACACATCTTTTAGAATTAGGTGAATTCGAAAATACTCCCTAATATGACATATTTATAATATGTAAGTTGTTGCTTCACAATTAAGGAAGTGCCTACAATTCTAGAAAATCATGTACATGAATATATGTTTTAGTTCAACTATCATTAGTGTGATTATTCAACCTTAGTCTCTTCTCTTCTACACATAAATATATATATACATACACAACACCTATAGGATAACATGACACTAGAGTTGTACTGAGGTCAGTTCATCATTGTCGTCATTGACATATAATTACATCCCTCTACTTTCTTGTCATCCACACACTGAATCAGTTTTGGTTTAATCCAACTTAGAAACCAGTACCACTACATGGACATTTAGAAAATTAGACTACAAGTTTAAGTCAACTTAGATAGTTGGACTGTAGAATAGCATAACACCAAAGTATAATGGTCTGGTCGAGCAAGCAAGGCCATCATGAATACTAGCAAAGAGGTATTGCTGAAGACGAAGAACTTTGAAGTTAAAGATCGACCACAGGTGGATGTGGTGACCAATATCAAAAGAGAGGATATGAAAAAGGAAGGGGATGAGAAGAAGTTTTATCCAATCGTACATGTACTGCGGCCAAACTCGAAATGATAGCACCGCAGCCAGCACCCAATGTAACACCACTGCTCCTTGATAGTCGAGTTAAGAACCTCGATGATGGAAACAGTAATACGATATTAGAATCTGGCCAAGTTATTGACATCAATTTTTCGTCATCATGGAATCAGCTTTATTCCATATGTACAATACGTTTGAGTTTTGTAGAGTACTAGCAAGAAGCCCGCGTGCGAGGTGCGGGTGGGAATGATTTTAATTTATAAATACACATTCATTGTTCACATCATAGGTTAATATAAACATGAGAAATTAATTACATAACAGTGCATACAAAACAGCTAATGTCTAGATCAAGATCACATTCTTGATCACAACATTAGCTGACCAGCTGCATTTAAAATTACAGACATAGATGCACTAACATCTATTTAACTAAGCAAAATAAGGAATTGAAGAAGTTGGTGTGCTCCGTAAACTTCTTATGCAAGATAGCGTCATTTCCAGCAAAAAGCAATACCTTCTTGTATTTACACCAACGCTGACAGCCAAAAAAAACAAACGACAGTAAATAAAAAAACTAAGTGATCTAGTCTATTTATACATGCATTAAAATGTGTACAGGTGATGTACGTGTCAATTTTTTAGCAGGCTCTATGTTGCTGAGCTGCTGCCACAGTTGTCCCTAAAAATATAAAGCATTTTCAGTTAGGCTATGGTTGTTATTGTCACAAAGCACCCAAAAAATGTATTTTGCGGAACTACTTACTGGTTCCCCTCCTTGTTGATTTCATTCAGGAACAGTTTTATTGCAGTGCTCCTGTCTGTGGTTCTCTTTGGAGCAGACCTTTTTTCAGGAGTATCCAGAATGAGTTCTTCAGGTTGGTGTTCATCCTGCAGTGGTTTCTTTGTGATTGTTTTCTTGTTGGCAGCTTGAGTTTCGTAGGTGTTCCTCAGATAAAACTGGCCATGTTGGTTGACATTGATCTCAAACAGGAATTCTCTTCCAATGTTGCAGCTGATCTCAGGAGGCAGGGTTGATTCGGTGGGATAGAATCTTTTTTTCAGCAACTCTTCACAAGTTGCATGGAAAAATTCCTCTGCTGCTTTTCCCATAACAGTGATGCTTGCCTGGTCTAGTTCATCTTCAATAATCATGAAGGCCCTATAACTACATGATAGTCGTGTATGTATATGAGTGAGGTAGAGTAAGCAACACTAATGTAGAAATCAAATAGGAATAGGTGCAACTGTGTATAGTAGCAAAGGAGCAAGCCTACCTTTTTTTAGGTTCGTTATGTCCATGAACAGAACAGAAGTAATTATCTTCCTGTTTTTCGTTCTTGATCATGACCTTGTAACATTTTTCGTGGGAACAGGAATTGTACCACCAGCCTTTTTCAGTAAAAAATCTTGCGACAACTGCTGAACAGTAGATTGATTTGGACTGGGGGGAAAAAAGGCAGGCTGATTAGAAATATTGTTGTATATGAAGGTTGACTATATGAAGATTGATTTACACAACAGGTGGTTATATTCACTGACGTCATTTACAGAATAATAGTAGCTAAGTTAGGACACACACAACAGCCAACTATATTTGAGATAACACTTTGCACATAAAAAGGATAACACATAAATGATGTGTAAAAGAGGAAATGAAATTCATATCAGATTAAACACAGTTGAATTAATGTGGGAAACTAACTCAGAACCACCAAATAACAATTATTTGTATGAAGGATCAGAGGCATCAGATCTTGCATTCATTAGCATAAGATCAATTCAAGGATTTGAAGCAAACATAGCGCTCTTATGATGACATATGACCTAACAGTAAACCATAATCCAGAAGAAGAAAGCAAAGCCTAATTTTTTTTAAGTGCTTGGCACAAAACAAAGTAGAAAAGATGCCAGTTTTCACATATAGCTTAGTAAACTGAACAACTTATTGAAAGCCAAAGCAATTCAAGGATAACACAGAAGTAAAGCTGGGAAACAGTAGATTTTTGGGCACGGAAAGTTGCCTAATGACATACCGTGTGTATGGCGGGATCTAAAGTTTTCAATTCAGCAACGGTCTTCATATCTGTTTCGTTGATTTCTCCTGAGAATGTCAATTTTGAGTCAGCAGCAGAGACATTGACCTTGTCACCTGTTCTTGAGAACCTGACATAAAAGAAAAACTGTCATTAGAAGGCCAGGCAGGTGGCATTTCTTTATAAAAACTCATCTAATTGAAGAGGAAAATTGCACAGTACAGAAGATCATTGAGCTGGAGTTTAAAGAACCAAAGTTTTAGATTCAAAATTGTAATGCATTCATAGTGACTGCAATTCTTAAGTTAGTGTGTTAGACCCTTTTGAAATAAACGTACTCTCTATTTATTATTTGTTCAAAGCTTATGCAGCTGTTAAACTGCATGTAACCATATATAATAGCATATATTCCGATCCAATCTGAACATTTGTATCACTCAGCTGCATCTTAATACTGACCTGAACCCTAAACAGATTTTTGATGAATGATGTCTATTGTCGACTGTTGAGATTTGAACTGTGAAAAGACGTTGTATATATATTCGTATTCATTCATTTTGACCCCCAAAAATTGAAGGACCATCCAAATGGTTATATGGCTGTACCAACATGGAATACCTAGTCATACATATTCTGGATCTTCTACCCCCAATGCAAGTGCTCATTCAAATCATCATGATCGATGATCTTCGAGTACAAACAGGCATAGAAATTAGTTGGGAGAATATGCAAGTTGTTGTGTTCTTTCATTACATTAATTCGTGGATGTTCTCCCTACACTAAAAGAACCTTCCCAAATCAGTGCATAGTCAAATGCAGAAATGCTGCTTCAATTAGAATAAATTGAGTTGTTGCTGGTATTTACGAAGAAAATGTACAGTAATTAAACATGCAATTAATATTACAATAATACTTGAAAATTCTTATGTATTATTGCTTTACTGTATACATTTTTTTTGTAAATGCCATTAACAACTCTATGCGACTATGTATTATACATTCATATATGAATGCATGAAGGACTATTACATTATATATGGAGGTGAATAATGAACCATGCAAGGGGCTCCCATTGAGGCAGCAGAATAATCATGCATCTAATGTCATTTATTCCATATATAGTCAGATTAATAGACGTCTAAAAGATGTTAACTATTGGCAGAGAACTGTTGAAAACATGTGAACCATTTGAAAACAGTTCTGCAATGATGGTTCACGTATGTTAACTGTTGCTTAATTGGCGAAATCATGTACACATCTATTCACTTCTCAAGCAGGCAATGTAAATGAAATTTGCACAGTTGTTTGCAGTGTGATGATTAGTAATTATATTAAACGATACTTACTCAGTTATGTATTTGTCTGTTTGCTTGATCTGTGGATTCATAACAATGCATGTATGATTTGTACTGGATGCTCCCACATACCCTAAAACAACATCAAAAAAACATGTTTAAGTGATGACAGTGAATTCCCATAATATTTTGAAATAACAAATAGCATGAAAATAAATCACGATGGATGAGTCAATTGTAATACCTTCATACTTTGTTATCCGCATTGCAGTGAAGGCTGCAAGCACGGGTTCAGGAGACTCACTGATTTTTTGGATAGGAAATGATGCTACCACATCTCCCTATAATGTGATTTTTATTTTCTCTCGCCTGTACATCCAGTGTGTAACATCAGTGAATACAAAATTTCCAATAAAGATGAAATGATAGTAGTGGTCATGGATCAATTATCTTGTAAAAAAGATATTTGATCACCATATGAATTAAAGCGTAAAGTTTGTAGAAAAACATACCCTATGAACATGAACTTAATATCAGTTCTGATCTGCTTCCTTTTCGAGTTCTTCACTGTGATTTCTATCGGTTCTTTCACTGCTTTGATGCATCCATACAGATCTTGCAGTTGGTGGAGAAAAAATGTTAGTACTCACAACACGTACACACGTATATATATATGTATATATATCAGCCAACTTACCGGCAAGCGGGGTTTGATGGTCTACTTCTCGCTGCAACAGAGTAAATTCAATGAATTTGAAAGCATATCTTGGAATTGTGCTCATTTCTTCTTTGACTTCATTGAACTCAGTTTTTGTAGTGAAGGTGAGGATGATATCACGTTGGCAAACTCTCTGTCTGGCAGTATCTCTCTTTGAACCAAACCAACGAATGTCATATACTTGTCCCACTTTCATCAGTTTTGGCATATGTCCATAATAACATTCGTCAATCATAACATGGATGGATGAACCCTACAGACAGGCAGAATTCAGAAAACAGTTCAGAACGAAAAAGTAGGTGCAACAAAAAAAAAACTATCACTAAGCAGCAATTATAAGTGAATGTATATTTCACCTCTTCATCCACTAACAGATAGTGGAGGCATCATATTCAAGACTGTCAAACAGTCGAGGCCTCCATTCCAGAGCAACACGTGCCCTAACAGCCATGCCAATTGTGAATGGTTTGATGTTCCTTATCAAGTTTGTCATCTCTGATGAACCTAAGGGAAAAAAAACTCCATTATAAATGTTGGCATAAGTAGGATACATGGTGCAAGACTGTAACAGTACAATATAAATGTGCAACATCCATTGGTCTCTTGATCCATGTCAGTATAGAAAATTACAGTCAATCATCATTAGAACAGTATAAGTACATGCATTTAGCCACAAATATATGACATTCTTAGTTCACCATGCTGATACAGTTTATCAAAGTATACAATGTGTGTGCAACTGTATTCAGTCCTTACATAGGTCTACATCTATGTATTGATGAAATGAAATATCAAACAAAAAAAAACAATTGTATACAGTGTGCCTAAGACAATCCAGAAAACCACATGAGAAAGCAATAATCATGCAATCATCCAACATTTCAAGCCAGCATGCCTTGTGCAAAGATTCAGTGAAAAATTAATATGTTTCCAAAACAATATTATGGTTCAATCTTTCTTTTCAACCATGTAATTGAAATTCTGATACAGAACATAGTTCTAAATCAAATAAACCTTAAATAACCAAACATATATGCAAAGAACAGAGGCAACACTGTTTGCCAAAAATATGACACAGCAGAATACAAACAACTTAAATCTTAAAGCCTACAAAATAAAATGAAACTGATTCAGAAGGGAAAGAACAATCTGTTTTTGCAGGAACTCTTTAACTTGCTGAATTTGATGGCTATAGTTAAATCTCATTTACATAACAGTATATCAATCACAAAGTTCAGTGTTATTTTTTATGGCTGTAATGTACATTTTGAAAAAGCAACTTCGATAAGAAGAATGACACAAAACAGATACGGCAAAGAGAGACCAATGAGAAATTGATAGCACTATTAGAACTCAGCTGTGTGACTGAGGAAATAACTATTAGAATGATATGTTTCCAATTCTCCCAACCTTAATCAATTTAGTTCATTGAATTGATAAGGATTTGCAATGAAGTGTTATTTGAGTGTGAGATACTGTTTATCCGAGAATAGAGACTCACCCAATCATCAACTTCGTCTATTAGTTGTATGACATGCATTTTTAGTTCTGAAGTATGTTTATACCTATTCTACAGGTTGTTTTCTTAAGTTATAAGTTGATGTTCAAGTGGTGGAACTAACCTAAGTTATTCTTATGTACCTTAAGTTCATCATATTTTCAGGGTAAAGATGAATGTGATATAGAAGCACAACAATTCACAGTGCATAATTTCCTTGACTAAGCAAAATAACACAGACTAAAGCTGAAATGGCAATTACCTCAGCTGCTGAATGACAGTGCTCGTTCTTCTCCTAAATCTGGCCTTCTTGACAAAGATAATCAATTCCACTGCATTACCTAGCCTCATGTCACATTCACCACAACATAAGTAAAGTCGTCACATGCTCACCTCCAACATCTAAATTAATCAATTCACAGATCCAAAGCATAGGTCCTATCAACTCCAGCATAAAAACAATGTTATAAATCAGTTTAATCTACACTCACAATCCAGCATGCCAATACGTTTTAGTTTATTGAAACTGATTTTGCAGTTTACTTCTGCTAAATAGGGATTATGATTGTACTCTCACATAATAGCTGTGCATACATTTTTTCTTTAATGGATGGTACCTATGAATAAGGATTGGGTACATAAGTACAACTTCAGAATTATTCTGCATATAGTTGGGTCTTTACATACAATACAGATTACATATATATGCAGACAATGCATGCCACAAACTTCCAAATGGCATTTATACATGAAATCAAGCAATAGCAAGAAATGGCAGTACAGATCTATGACATGATTATCAAAGATGAAACTCAATTGCAAAACTTTATGACAGAAATCATAAATGCACAGCAAGATAGAAGAACTCAGAGATCAGATTAGAGAAAGGCAATCATCGAAATTGAACCTAGATTAATTTACGAACACAGTTTAGCAATACATCCTAATCGAAAATCCACACCAATACAGAATCATCAAAATGATTCACCTACAACGACAATATTTAGCTAAACTGAAAGTAGACCCTAAACTCTAGACAGGACAATACCAAACACTCTTCCAGGACTATTTGAAGTACTTGAACTTGAAACTTGAGCAAACGCTTGTATTTATTTATAAAGGAAACTGTTTACAATAATAGTGATTACAATTGTAGAGAGAGAGAGTAGAGAGAAGGCGGAGCTAAATTAGGAAAAATGAAAACTTGAACTTCTAGGGGAGAGAGGTCTCCTTATAAAGACTTCCTAAAAGCCTTTCTACCGGGAACCGGTTGCTACAACATTTAACAAACAACCAAAATGCCTAAACAAAGTGGCCGACCAAAACAAAAAAGGAAAGAGCAGCCTAAATAATATGGCCGACAAAAACAAAAAAGGAAAGATCTTCAATTTTGGTGCCATGCCGGGTACTCATTGGGCCACATCGATCACATGGAAATACCGAAAGAAAAGGATCTTACTTATACAATAATTTTAGGAAAATTTCCTTGATGAGGAGGACATGAACTTTTACTTGTTCACCTTGGTTTTGCTCCTCTTCGAGCTTTGGGGCACATCTTCTTTAAGAGATTCCAGAAAATCTTTGGAAGGTTGTTCAAAGGGGACTTGGCCCAAATAGTCGTCCATGTCTTCATTTGCTTGAGTGAAATTCCCTGCTTCTTCTTCACCTTCGTCTGCTTCATTTTCATCTTCATCCATTATGGATGCTGGGGTTGAGGAAGCTTTGGAGGAACTGTCTTTGAATAATACAGTCACATTATCATCAATTTGTGAGGATAATTGCTGTAATAATTTTTCCTTCAGCTCTCGGGGAGATGCCAAAGGAAAGGCAGCTTTAAGATCTGCCAGAGAAGGAATAACAAAATCCCTTTTAGGGTCTTGATGGGGAGAATATTCTTTTTCCATCCTTTTGAAAGCTGCAATACACTCCTTAATTTTGATTAAAGGAGGATTGTAGTCAAAACGAGACCACCATTTATAATAGAACTGGCGTTGAAGAGCAAGAACTCCAATGTCTAGTCGTTTAACCGAATAGGTCCATTGCCAAATCCAAGGAAGACTGAATTTAGCAATAAAAAGAAGAAGATTGCTTCCACTGATAACTCTAATCCCGCTTAATTTTGGGTTTTTCATAATATATTCTTCATAAGAATCTGCGAGTTCTTTGGGTAAGAAGTCCTCGCTTGGTCCCATGGTCTGAAACCAGTTGTAAAACCAGAAGGGAAGTTCCTGTTTCAAAATAGTGGGTTCCAATCTTATGAACCATGTGTGCTTTTCTGCCTTATTTTGGTAATAAAAAGCTTTAGACCAGGCTTCAATATAGTCCCAGTAGTTGTAACTTTCATGGATGAATTTTAAATCCAAGGGTCTGTTAGGATTAAGACCCCATTCAGAAATCTGAATAACGCGTTGAATAAAAGCTTTGCTGAAAGAGATTTCTTCAGAATGTTTGTTCTGGTTCATATGATGAAATTTTACTGAACCAGTCTCAATAAGAATACTTTCATAATATTTTCTGTTTTTCTTTCCTGAGAGTGGAAAGTTGGCTTCAGATTCAAAATACCTCTTTGCCAGAGTATTAGGAGAATTAATATATCTCTCATCTCCTTTCTGGAGGATAATAATCTGTTCTTCCGAAGATTTTTTGATTCCTAGGAGAACTGGCTCTTTAAGAGCTGCTGAAAAGCTTTCCTGAGACTTTCCAGTAGATAAATAATCTGCAGCATCAGCAGGTTCACTCCTTCCAGATTGAGAAGGAACAGGAGAACTCGAATATCTCTGCGAATAATTATCGGGGAAGTCAGGTAGGCTGCTGCTTTCTCCTCTTCCTTTGCCATAGGAAGAATGGCGACCTCCTCGCCCTCCTCTAGAGCCCCTGTTGAATTGGCTCATTTTGTCCCGATAATAAATTCCCTGGTCAAAAAATCAGGGAGAGAGTTAGTTTCACCTTTAATAAACTCAATTTTGAAATCAAATATAGATAATATGGACTGCCATCTAGCAAATATTTGTTTAGAAGCTAAGTTTTTAACATCTTTTTCAATAACATCCTTAGCCGCTTTACAATCCACTCTTAATAAAAATTCCTGATTTAATAAATCATCTTGGAATTTGGTAATACAGTTAACAATAGCCAGAATTTCTTTTTTTTATAGTGGAATAATTTTTCTGGGCATCATTCCATTTTTCAGAAGTATATCTGGATAATATTTCCTTTTCTGAATTAGAAAATTTTTGCTTGAGAATTCCCCCGTAGCCAATATCTGACGCGTCTATCTCAACAATTTTAAAACTGTTTGGTGAGACAAGAGCAAGACAGGGAAGATTTTTTACTTTAGACTTAATAAGTCTCACAGCCTTAGTATGAATTTCATTCCAGGGAGGAGGATTTTTTCTCAACCTTTCATAAAGAGGCATACTATCAATAGACAGGTTTTTATAATAATTTGCAATATAATTTAGGCTTCCTAAAAATCTTTGGAGCTGGGTTTTGTCTCTCAGCTCATCAAGAAATTTTTCAGCAAATTGAATAGCTCTGTCAATAGGAATTATTCGTCCTTGTTCAATTTGTTGACCAAGGAAACGAATTTTTGTTTGGAAAATTGACATCTTTTTAGCAGATACTACCAAACCTGCTTTTTTAATAAGATTAATAAAAATATTTAAATGCTTGAAGTGTTGATCAAGCGATTGTGAGAAGATGAGAATATCATCTATGTAAACAATTGAAAAAGAGGAATAGGGAGTGAAAATATAATTCATTATATTCTGAACTTCAGAAGGGGTATTTTTTAGCCCAAATGGCATTACATTCCATTCATAATGACCAAATGGAACAGTAAAGGCCATTTTATATCTGTCATTTTCTGCTATCTGGATTTGCCAATACCCAGATTTTAGGTCAAACTTTGAAAATATTGCTGCTTCTTGGAGTCTTGCCAAGAGATCTTTCTTATTGGGTAATGGATATCGAATCCATTTAAGAACCTTATTTAAAGGTTTATAGTTAATAACTAATCGAGGAGTTCCTCGTTCAATTTCAGCATTTTTGTTTACATAAAAAGCTGTGCAGCTCCAAGGAGAATAAGATTTTCTGATTAGATTTTTCTGCAGAAGAGAATTTATTTCTGCTTTACAATATTCAATAAGTTCAGCATTCATTTGAGCTGGCCTAGCTTTAGTAGGAATATTTTGTTCCTTAAAGTCAGGCTCATAAGGAAGGGTAATAATATGTTTTTTCCTTTCCCAAAAGGCATTAGGAAGGTCACTACATATTTCCTTTGTAATTTTATTAGCTAAGATCTTAATTTGATCTTGTCGGGAATTGATTTGAGCAGAAATACTCATAATTTTTAAATCAGATTGGATATAATATATCTGATTCTCTTTAAATATAAGAGTATTTTTAATCATATCAAGTTCACTTGTCTCTGGTTTAGTAATAAAGTCAAAAATAATTCTTTGACCTTCAATATCACAGATAATACCTTCTGAGGTTTTGGTGAAAGGTTCAATAAGACTTAGGAACGGAGTCCCTAAAATAATTTGTTGTGTCAGACCCTTAACCATAACGAAAGGGGTCTTAAAACATATTCCAGAATTACAAACATAAGCATTAGATAGCTTATATCTAATTCTAAGTTTTGAACCATCCGCAGTATTTAAAGCTTGCGATGATTTATCATAGTATCGTGTAGGAATTATTCCTTCACTGATGCAATTTAAATATGCTCCACTGTCAAAAAGAGCAATGCCTTTGAGAATATAATCTTTATCTACCACTATGGTAACTTGGGAATACCATTTCTGGTAAGTTACCATATTGATAATATTAAGAAAATTTTTATCATCCTGGGAAGAAGTTTCTCCAGGTTGGTCCTTCATAGTGGAAGAAAGTTCTTCATGTTCAGGAGTTATTTTTTCAATAATATCTTTGAGAAATTTGATTTCTTTTTTCAGAATATTAATTTCTGTTTTTAGATCAGAAATAGAAATTTCTCTTTCTTTGAGAATATTTACTTCCAATTTTATGGAGTTGACTTCTTCTTGAAGATCAAAAATAGATAATTTTTTCGAAGAGTGGGTTTTTAGCCCATTAAAGACTTCTTGAAGAGAGTATGACTCTTTTGGAATAAAAGGGGAGTCTTTTGGTTTATTTTCCCTTTTAATCGTTTCCAAATAATGTTTGATCATATTTTTCTTGGTTTCAGGATCTTGGATCCCATTGATCAAGTCAAGAATAGATTTTTCTTGGGATGTAAGCACATTTATGCTTAATCCATTCATTTCAAGAATAGCTTTGTAATGATTGGCATTACAACCACAGTCTGACGAAGAGGAAGAAGACTCAGAGTCAGAACTATCAGATTCTTGGTCAATAATGTTGACCTGCTCTTCTGACTCACTGTCCGAGGGATTTAGAAGAATTGCTAATAATTGCTTTTTTAGACCTTCGTCAGAAATTTCATTAATTTTCTTCTTGGTCCAGCATCTATTAGCATAGTGGCCTGTTTTACCACATTTTCTGCAAATAATGTTGTTAGAAGAATTCTGGGAATAATTCTTCTTATAATATGTTGGTCGGGAGCTTCGTTTCTTCTTCCTTTCTGGAGGAGCTGGAGATTTTTTGTTGAAGCGTCTTTTCTTTTTTGAATAAGGTTTTGAATCTGATCTTTTATAATTTTTTGGAATTTGAAGATCAAATCCAAATTGGTCACAGAATTCACCAATTTCTTTTTTGCCAGTTAAATGTTGGCGTTTTAATTGAGCTTTTAGTTTAATATCGTTGCAAAGAGATAACCCTTCAGCTACGCACTCACTAATAAGTTGACCATAGGTATATTCATAATAAGGAATGGAATTTCCTCCATGTTTTCTTAGAATACGGTCTTTGACCTTCTGGGCAAAGAGAGTAGGAAGACCTGCTATGAACTTCTCTTTCCAGAAGTCAGCATTGGCATCTGTTCTGATCATAACTTTGGACAAGAATACATCCTTATACCACCTAAACTGAGTTAAGGTGGGGCATTTTAGATTGACTAATAAGTCTTTATTTCTTTCGAAGGATACTGGGTTGGATCCTACGAAAGCTAAAAGAATAGAAGTAAGCAGTGTATAAACTGCATTTGGAATTGCAGTTTCAGTATACATAATACTGTCCTGACCTTGTTCATCTTTTATGGTCACTGGAGTCTGAACCAATTTTTTCGCATTTAATATTTGTTGTTGCTGATCTGAGGTGATAATATTATCCCACCAACCTCTTAATTGACCAGCAAAACCAGCAATAATATATTCTGCAATCTGTCTGTCTGTATTATGAGCAGAAATACAGACTGTAGAATACATCGTCATTCTATGGAGTAACGTAATTATCTGATATTCAGATAATCCGTCAATATTCCATTCATAAATAGTTCTAGCGCTATAATTGGCTGTAATATTTGAATTTTCTTCTTCAAATAATAAATCCTGTGGAGTAGGACGAGTATAATAATGTCTGGTTGAAGCAGTAGGAATAGATTTTCTGCCAAAAGCAGTACTTCTTCCAAAAACATTTTGATTAATGCTAGGAATTTGGTCTTTGTGAAGATCATGTTCCATGGCAAGAATTTGTTTTTCAAATTCACTAATATTTAATTCTTTATCAGAATCATAAAATGTTTCGGAAAGAGTAGCTACTTGAGCTTTTTTCTCTTTTGCTTTATTGCCAATTTGTAAAGATTCTAATTGTTGTGTTAGAATCGAAATAATATCAATATCCTTTTTTTCAGGGATAGTAATATTGATACTTGGCTTGATAATAGAAGGTTCTACTATTTTTGGAGTAGATTGAATATGAGAGGAAGATGATAATATTTGTTTATTATCCTGAATAATTTGGGACGGAGAAGTTTTTTCAATTTTTTCCTCAATTCTCCCAAGTTGAGAACACATAGTTTAAAGAGTCAAATTTGTATAATTATGCTGCTTTTCATGACTGAAAGCAACTGACTCAATAATAGTTTCTCCAGCCTTAATTTTCAGATGTTCTGAAGGCGGATGAATAGAAGAAATATTATTGCCTTTTGCTGTAGTCCAATTTTTCTCAAAAGACTTAAGCACATTTAAGCAAGGAGAATTTTCTTTAGAACAAAGTTCTAAAAACCATATAGGAAAAGAGATAATTTTCTCTGTGGCCTCAATAGTGCCATAATAAAGGGTTTTATAATTTTGTTGTTCTTTCTTAGAGAAATTAGAGAAGAACCATAATCTAAAAGGAGTATATTTGTCTTGTGCAAAATCTGCATTACAAGTTTTTCTATCATAAGTAAAGGGAATAGAAATGACATTTATCGAAGCAATATCATTGAACTCCGATAAAGTTTCCGGTTCCTCATGATATATACCTTGAGGAATCTGTTGAGAATTTGTACAAGTTCCATCAAATACCAGATTCGGAATTTTGGTGTTTGATGAAGAAGCTTGCATGGATTGGTTTGCAGTGTAATATTTTTGAGACTGTATATTCTCATTTTTTCTTGATGAAATAGAAGATCGACTTTCGTCAGAAAAAGATAATCTAGTGGATCTTCTATTATTGTCAAATTTTATAATAACATCTCCATCATCAAACTGTAGAATTCTTTCCACTTTTTTCTCTTCTAACGGTTTGTGAGGAGAGACAGATTCAAGCATCCATTCGTCTGGAGTTTGAATATCTTGCCATTGGATGGTCTGAGGAATAGACACGTCTGATTTAAGTAAATTGGTCTCGATTAAGACCGTTTTTCCTTTAGTATCATATTTTTTTGCCCTTGGGCTCAAAGTATTCATGGCTTTATAATATACTCTATAAGTAATATTTAGAGGTTCAGATCCCTCTTTCAAATTATATCCACTTGTTTTAACATTTAATGTTAAAACATCTAGAATATTCTTGTCTGTTAAAGAGACACAAAAATTAGGGAAATAGTTAAAATAAACTGGTCCATTACATAAACTAGTTTGGATGATTCCTAATAAAGAATCATTGAAATTGAGATGCCTACAATCACGTAGAGCAACTAATAATGAGACATTTAAGCCTTCTCTGGATAGTGGTCAAATAGCCACTTGTACTAAACCCAGATGAAAATATTTGAATTTATCTTTGTATCTCCTGATTTCTTCAGGCTGAAACAGTTGAATAGTTTCATGTTCTTTCCCGATGGGAATAGTTTGTTCAATTGTTTTTATGGTCAAAGCCATATTTAAATTGAACATATTCATTGAATAAATCATAGAAGGTTTAACCTTCGGAATACTCCAATTTTGAAGTTGGTTCTCAATATTTGAGAATTCAATATCTTCTTCGTTTTTAATATGATTGATAATAGAGGGAGGAATATAATTCCTTGAGCTAGAAGCTCTGGATGATGATGTTCTTGAAAATTTATTTAACATTATTATTAAAACAAATCCAAGTATAAAATAGAGCTGAATAATGAAAAATACCAAGAGTTGATTCCTAATACAACTGTCAACGACTTACGGATTACTTACCCTTGGGCGCTTTCTTCGCGCAATTGGGAATTGATCCACCGCGACTTAGGTGTTGTGCGATTAGGTTTGGCTCTGATACCAAACAGTTTAGCAATACGTCCTAATCGAAAATCCACACCAATACAGAATCATCAAAAGGATTCACCTACAACGACAATATTTAGCTAAACAGAAAGTAGACCCTAAACTCTAGACAGGACAATACTAATCTGTGGCATGCCTTATACTTGAGGTTGGAGGAAAACAACACTTCCCTGAAATGCTAAGCTTCAACTCACCAACAGTGACAACACTCATTTCCTCAAACACTTGCTGTTTCAAAATCCAAACTCAAACTTAAACCCCCCAAAGTTCTGATCTTTGAAAGGCATGAGCATTGTGAGTAAAAATTCCATGGCAGTTTTGGCGTTTGAAATTCCATTTGAAACTTCTGCAACATAAATCCCACACCCAAATCCTAAAGTTTCAATGGTTTTAATTCCCACTAAAAAACCATCTCTTTTTTCATCTGTTGTAGACAAAGCATTCATTTCCTCATGGACTGCTTTTAAAGGAAGATAATGTTGGAGCGGGGATCGCAAAGAACAGAAAAGCTAAAAAAACTTAAGATGGTTTCAAATATAGTGATCTATACATGGTTTTGTTACACCGATTGTCCAATTCCTCAGCACATTTTGTGCAGCCACGTATAGTAAATTTGTTCAAATATATCAATCCTTAAAACATACACCCAGATAAAAATTATGAACAGCAAAATTGTCAAATTGAAACAACGAATACAGATATATCCAGAGTTTTACCTATGTAATTGAGGGCGTCGGGCTCAGCCTGAAACTTGGACGGAGTGCAATTGCTTATGTTGTGGATAGTCTGCCCACTCTTGATCTTGAAGCACAGTAGCAGACTTGTGTGTGTTAAGGCGATTATGACGAAGAGAGACGCCACCGGAGGAGATATAATCTCTGCCCCTTTGTTTTTTTCGAGATTAGTTGGTTTTTTGGTGGGGATTTGGTGAGATGCAGAACCAGCTCTGTCAGGAACAGGAGAGATAGATTTCGAATTGAACTGGGTTGGTTCAAGAGGTAGAGGGGTTGAAGTGTATAGGATGTGAATTTGACTAAATTGGTTTGATGGGGACTGAACTCCGGCGACGTTGGTTTGATGGAGATAAGGCTTGATGATCGACACTGCAGATTTGGTTGGTGAAACTGACAGAGGAGGAACGAAATTGGGTGATACACGAAACCCAAATTTTGGGTCAATGCAAATAACTAAAAGCAATTTTTTTTTCGGCAACCCTTAATTCATTGTGTTGGAGCCTAATATTAGTGAGTGAATGTATATGCAACATATATGTACAATATATACATTGAACATGAGATTAAATTTTGAATACAGAAAAAGAAATTTAGAGAGAGAGCAACAAATTTATTGACAAAGAATACATTTTTTTTTCGTGATAAAGAAAACAGAAAAAGACACGAAAAGAAAATGAGAAGGAAAAAGACACATCGTATTGTTGTAATGGAGCAAAAGAAGTCAATAGAATATATTCATAGATCTGTAATATACAAAAATGAATATCATATATAATATTTTTAATAAACAAATGAAAATGTAATTAAGAAATTAATTAATGAATATAACGGAGGGATGTTTAAGCGAGATTGATCTTGTCTCTATAATTCGATGTTCACAAAATAATAAGCGAAAATGTATATTCAGCATAGTTTGTAGTCAGGGTTATCAAAAATGTATATGTCATGAGAAAAATTATGAAACAATTATATATCTTTTAATATATCTTTATAAACAATATTTTTTGTAAGATTATTGGGAATATCATTATTGTTATTTATAAAAAATTTAATTCCTTTCTTTGATGTCACCCTTGATAATGCCACATATAGTTGTCCATGAGTAAAAACTGGTTCCGATAAATATATTCCAACTTGATTCCATCAGCATAAAAAATTCTATGCACTTAGTGTACTATATAATTATAGAGAAACAGTGGCAAGGTTCACGTTATTGATCAAACAGAATCCCTACACCCGGGAGGTAAACCTACATGCAGACACAATGATCAACAAAGCCACAAATTAGTTGACAGTATCATTAATAAGAAAGATAAAGTGCAGTCTAAGTTAAGACCACAAACTGCAATCACCAAAAACCCAAGTACTCTTTTGTAGTTTCTTATTGGTGACTTTCTAATAAGAAATAAACAGCAAGCAGAGATTGCATGACCATATCACTATAACCAAATCAGAAACCAGAATCTAGACTATATCACCAGGAACAAAAAAAAAAAGAAATTCAATCACTTTTTTTTGTCGCTTTATGAAGAGCAGACTTAACATCAAGCCAGCAGTACTACCTAGAGCTTAACTCATTACACATGCACAATTCAATCTATTCATGCGCATAGCAGAAGCAACAGAATCTCATTCAGCCAACACATTGCATTATTATCACTACAACCAGACAGTGTTCAACTCTTAGTCAAAGTTAAAATGAAATCATCCCATTAAACAACATTCCATCCACAACCAACTACATGTATTTCTAGCACCCAAACGAAATGAAGTAGGCATTAGGGAGATAATCAAAGAGGAAGAAGAAGCATTTGGCAAGACTTTACTGAAGGTATACTGATAAAATTCTTTGATATACGTGTCCAGAGTGTTATGCCTATAGCATAACCAATAGAATCTCATCTACGCAAGCCACTGCACTGTTTTGACTGCAACCAGGCAGTGTTCAACGTATCTGTCAGTAAAACCCCCTATATGGGATTATTCTGCGAGTGTTCCTCTTCTTACAAATGAGGACTAGTTGGCTATAATAAAAGAAGGCCCATCATTTATCGAATTCTAGACAGTTCCCTTCGTGCGGATGGTTTTCTTTTACCAAAATCAACAAACTAATCAACCATAATAATGCTGTAATTGTGTACCAATATATCCACACATGATATGAAAACTAAATACTTTGGTAGCTACAGATGGTCAGAAGTGGCTGGAGTCAGGGAAGTGAGGTGAATTCAAAAGAAAAGACACATGAAACAACAAATCACGCATTGCTATAATCATACGGTTCATTATGTTCATTACTATTATTAATCTACCTCAAATTACATAGTATTTTCTCAAGAGTTCCTCATTTGTGTCTGTGTAAGCTCTTAGTTTCTCTACTTCAAAGAGTGGCTGATATCTAATATGATAGATGAAAGGATACATGCATTTAGAGTTGATTTAAACATATATTGATTCTAAACAGAAGCATATCATCAGTCTTATCTTATTCAATAAGCAACTCTTGCTTTGGAAATAACCATTACTAACTAACTTACTCTGAAATTTTTTATGGGTATTGAAACTGTATACATTCAACTACAAACTAAACACTATAGTCATTCATTCAACTGTATACATTGCCACACACTACAAACAACATACATTCTGTTTATCAGACGAACATATATTTATTTACCAGGTTTGACACGATCGAATTCCCAACCCAAACGAAACGAAAGCAACACAAACGAAATCAATTGAATCCAACAGATTGAGAACTGACCTTCAACAATAGCAGTATCTAGCCTATGATCAACAGGTTCACAGAAACAGAACTGGAGGATTCTTGATAAAATGACTCTCTCTATGTCTCTTCCAAACCACCAAACAGCCAAAGGAAGTGGAGAAGGGTGAGAAGCGACTGCAAACAACATACGGAGCAAATTCAGAAGCGCATCCCCAAATTGAGAACCCGAATTATAATTACCTAGATAGATCGAGTGCAAAAATTATATAGATCGAGGCTAATGCTGAAACCAATCACCAATAGCAATGCTCGATCTTCCTCCATCAAGCACATAAATTAATCAATAAATCATACAGCCAAGAGCATCACACGAAACTACAATGGAGGCATACATTATTAAAACTCACAGAAGCATAATCCATCTAAACAATTCAATCTCTTTTGGTTTTCTAGGTTTGGTCCTCTCTTTTTTGATCAAAAATTCTAGCTTTGATAAGAACTGGGAGAGTTGGTCGAGGTTCAGTGCTTCTGGGAAATAGCTTGCTTCTCTTCGCATTGAGGTAATGAGACATCTAGGTTGAGGTAATGAGACATCTAGCTTCACTACTGGTTTTTTTTTTGTGCTAAACCTATATTGAGGTAATGAGACATCTAGGTTCAGAAGAGATAGGCATTGTTATGTACATTGGTCATCTACATATGGTCCACGGAGAGGGAAAGTATTTGAAATGAGCTCCATAGCATGCACTTGTGATTAGTTACTTAATGTTTTCATGATTTTAAATAGATTCAGAGATAAGTTGCTTTATCGCATACCGCGTGTATTGCAGGATCCAGAGTTTTCACTTCTGCGACAGTTTTGATGTTTGTTTCATTGATTTCTCCCGACAACGTTAACTTTGAGTGTGCACTAGAGACACTCAGCTTGTCACCTGTTCCTGAGAACCTGACATAAAAAAATTTGGTCATTAAAAGGCAAGGTAAGTGCCAGCAGTTTATAAAAACTGAACATCAGAGGATAGAACGACAATATCATTGCAAAAATGGCCGAATCATACAATGGAAGTACGTTGATTTGTTTTACAGAAATTCAAGATGGAGCTTAGGCGAAGCCAGAATCTAGACTCGGCAATCCTGAAAAACTTCAATTTCAGGACTCGTTTACACCAGCGAGATTAATGACACAACTAAAGAGAATGAAATCCAGACCTTAACGATGGAATTTGAGAAGTTTGTTCCTTGCCTCAATCTAGAACGCAGATCACTGAAACATAATAAACATACGTTTATTTTTCACCTACCCGTGATTGAAGCAATAATAAGGAACTGAGATATTTATGCCAAAACCATAAGTAATCCTTCAAAAGAATTACCAAGATATTGAATCTACTTAATACTGACTAAGCTACAAACTACATCCATTAGATAGACAAACAACACATAGATAGTCACAGTTCATAAAATTTGGTCTTAGAGGCATACATTCTTAAAACTGGAGCATTATCCATCTAAACAACTCCTGAACATCAGCAATAAGCATCAAATTACGCATAGAAACGGAGAAACTGTATAATAATGTATATCACATGATGTTGTTCGCCGGCACTTAAGTTACAGGAGAAGCTGCTTTAGGATAGGAAAGTTCATAAGATTCCGGATACTCCCTTCGCATTGCAGCATCTGCCGGCACATACACTTGGCAACCATATATCGAAATCAAAATCCAGTACAAAAACCAATCATATATCGAAATCCAGTAAGGACACAGAAATCGAAATCCAGTACCAACAACAATCACAAAAATAAATCATACCAACAACAATCACAAAAACCAATCATATATAGCAACCATACACCGAAATCGAAATCAAGCCGGAGACGAATCAAAACCTTACAATCGTGCTGTTTGAAGGAGAAGAGAGGAGAGGAGGCGGCTTAGAGGAGGTGAGCCTCGGCGTTGAGAGGAGAAGATCGGTGATGTGACGACCCGGAACAGATTGAACAGTGTCATCAGCTTGGTCCGTGAGATTATGAGTAATGGTAGATTTCAGATAATGGATTTACTCGCCAGGTTTGATAACAACTAAATTATTGGCAGAGAATTGGAGCTAGGTCTCTTCTCGAGAGACGTTGTACGTGTGATTTCGAGTTCGTGGGCAGTTCCGGATCGTTATTTTGACGACCGAGGAATAAGTTATGAATATTTGAAGTTTCGATATAATCGGGTTTAAATGGTGGATTTCTTAGCGACTAAATTACCGGTCGAGAATTTGGTTTTGGCTTCTGCACGGAAGTTGTTGAGAATTTAATTTCGAGTTTGTGGGAACTTTCGGAGGATTATTCTGAGTTACGAAGATTAAGTTGTGAATATTTCCGATTGTTGATTATTTAGTCGGTTTTAATATGTGTTGGTTTGAACAGTTGACTTTTTATCGGTTTGGTCGATGTGTTTGACTTTGGGTGATAATTGAAGAATACGTTGAGTCGAGTTTGTTGCCGCGAGAATTATTGGAATCGGAATTACGACGAGAAAGTTACGGGTATTTGAAGTTTGCCGAAAAGTGAATTATGTGGTTTCCATTTTGGGAAAGCTATAAATAGTGGAGTTGCCATAATGGGAAAGACAAAAGGGAAGCTATATATATGTGTTGTGTTTTCCGAACTCGCACTGTTTTATATTGAGTATGTATATAAACTGGTGAAAGGCATACGTTTATTTTCGTCCACTCACTCTAATGTTTTTATTTGCCTTTCCCCTGGGCTTTTCGGTTTCCGTGCCCAGTTTGCAGTTCGGACTCTGGTGTCGCACGTCATGGTCGGAGGCATAGTGCTCGAGCTACCTTATTTCTTCCAGTAGGTTTATTGTTCTACCTATTGTGGTATACTTATATGATTATGTATTAGAGGTCGCTCTGAGTATTCTGTTGTATATATTATACGATTTTACACCGGATTTCAGTAAAGTACGGATATATTTACTACTTTACATTATTGTTGATATATTGAGAAATCCGGATGGGATTGGTGCCCATGGTTTGATTTTTGTGGCATAGGATGAAGTATATTTTCCGCGTGCAGGTAATGGTAATTCTACGTTAGTAGCGAAACTCTGCCAAAATTTCTACGGTTTTTGTTGGTTCGTATTTTCGAAGGGATTTAATTCCGGTTTAGGCAACTAAATCGGGGTTGGGTCCTTTCAGGTGAGGCTAGCAGCAAATCGACAAAGTTGTCGGCGTTGGGAGGAGATTGGGTTTCTAAGATAGCCTTTTTTTCTTCGATCTGGTTTTCTGGTGGAGCTTCAGTGATGGGGGAGCAAATGGAGCTTCAGTGATGGAAGAATGAAGGATGCTGCCTGTGGGAAATAAGAACTTTGCTTCTCTCTCGCACGGTTCGCACGTGAGTTGGTCACTGTTCTAGGAACAGTGTACCAACTTTGTTATATAGGTAATATATATGCAAGTTGCAACCGGAATATTGAGTCATGAATTTAAGCATAATCATGCAATGCAAGGAAACAAAAAAAATTGTTTATTGAACCATGCTTCTATTTCAATAAGCAAAGAGGAAGAGATCGAAAGAGCCCGGAGTGTCCGCGGGAGCAGCAACATAGACTACTCTGTTGTCTTCAGTGACAGCAAAGTAGTCGTATAGTGAACTATCGTAGTTGAACAATCTCTTAAGTATTTGATGTTGCACATCATCTCTAATCTGTCCTAAAACCTTGACAACACCTTTTTCGCCACCTCTAACATTAACATGTTGAAACACCCCGCTCCAGTGAGAAAATATCGTAAACAACTTAGGAAAGACGAGGGTGGGGCAATTGTCTTTGTACGAGAAATGGACGGGTTAGATAGTCAAAGAGGAGGAGTTCTGCTACTCATAATTCTTTAAATTCTCAATCAATGTTCTGGTTTTATCTTGTGATCCATATTTTACGACTGTGCCGACAACTTTAACACCCGCAATTTGGTATACGATGTAAGAGTACTAAGTTGGATTGGGAACCTGAATTATCGAAAACATAAACGCAACATCACCTTCAAGGAAGTCTTGGTTGTTGGCTCATTTTCTACTTTTGATTTTTCAGTTTTGTGGTAGTTCACATATATCAATAAGTGCTAGAATTATGAGCCTACGAAGTTGTTTTGTGGTAGTTCACATATATCAAACAAAAGTCGTCTACGAACAAGTTCAAAGGTCAAACAATGGAACCTAACGCATTGAACAATGAGCCTCTCACGTCACAAAATATACCAGGAAGACATGAGAAATTATAACCAAAATATTTGAGAGATTGTCATGTGAAAAAACAAAACAAGAATAGTGTGGTTCTGTGGCTCATAATGAGATGTAAGCACCCATTTTAAACCTTCAACCAGAATTGGCTACTCATCAGCAATACATAATCACTGGGACTTGTATTAAAATCTTTACTATAACAATAGACGTTTAGGAAATTACAAAACTTCCACATTTAATCAAGCAAACAGTAAGTTATACTAGATTTCAATCTCAATTTGATATTTTGCAGACATACACGCAATAACAACTGAAGCATAGCTAACATCATAACCTAGGACCTAATTCCTTCCGTACACAAACTAACACCGATTCAAAAGCAACTTCATAACCTCTAGTTCACAACCCCTTAGCATGTTGATAAAGTTGTACTAAGAGAAATTCCAGAAGCTAAAAGCTATACGGAACAACAACTAAAATTACAAACACAGAGGAGGAATGGCCTCAATATAATGCTAGAAAACAAGCCTAGACAACGGCGAAATTCGACAACAAAAACTAAACAAAAAGTCTAATTGACATTCCAATGGCGACAGTTAAGATCATATACAGCAGAAGGAGAGACACACAAGGATCTCAAACAAAGCTTGATTGTAGCCAAAATAAAATTTAAGACATGAGAGGTTGAAGACCTGATATTCTTGAAACATCGATTGTTTCATTCTCTCAAAATACAATAAACAGTGGCTTGGAGACATAAGTTTCAACTACTTTTGTTCATATTGTACATTATAAATCACATAAGGAATATGATGTACTTATGCGATCTATAATGTACATTTAGGGATATGATTGTTTGTAATTCAAGTAAGAATTAATTTCATTAATGAAATACAATCCAAAAATTCTAGAAAATCATAACTATAAATATATGTTTTGGTTCAACTATGATAAGTGTGACTATTCAACCTTAGTCTTTGCTCTTCTACACATAAATATACATACAGCACCTCTCGGACAACATGACATTAGAGTTGTATTGAGATCAGTTCATCATTGTCGTAATTGACGTATAATTAGATCCCTCTGGTTTCTTGTCATTTACACACTGAATCAGTTTTGGTTTAGTTCAACTTAGAAATCAGTACCGGTACAGGGACATTTAGACAATTAGACTACAAATTTAAGTCAACTTAGACAGTTGGACTGTAGAATGGCATAACACCCTTTTGTCTAATCTGAAGTTTCAAATACACCAGAGAACAAGAGATCAAAATAGTTTTCATCAAAAGGACAATCGCCAAGAAAACGTACAGTCTTGCACAAAATACATCAAAGCTGCTTCCTAATCATTTCAAAGGCAAATGAAAATTCAAAAGAGCGTACATACAAAGGAAAAATATAGCATAAACAGATAATAAGATACACAATGACCACCAATAATATAGATAAAAGATACAAGTTGTTTCTACCGAATTACGCGCGGGAGCGTAAAGGGGCAGAAGCAACACGAATAAGCTTCCTCCTCTTCCTTCCTTCGTGCGTGCGGGATCCTTCCTGTCGGGCGGTGGGCTCTCCTGGTGTGTCCGAACGCTGGGGCTGTTCGGATGGGTGGGCGCTCTCTACGTGCGTGCGGGCTCTCCTTTCGGGCGGTGGATCCTCCCGCTCTCGGGCGTTCGGGTGCAGCTGTTAGGAGAATACAACAACGAAACAGGCGGTCAGGGGTCAAGACGGGGTGGCCCGCCTTCAACGCTCCGATGCCTAAGTCAGATGATGTATTGGATATAACAGTCAAGCGAACGTACGAGTTGGAGTACTGGGATGTGAATTGGTGATCTTACCTGTAATAAATACCTGATATATAAAGGTGGTTGAGTTTGGAGCCTGGTGGTGTTCTTCGATGTGGGACAACCTGCACTCTGCTGGTGTGTGATCCGCTTGTTCGGGCGCGCCCCCCACGGGCGCGTGCGTGCCCGGAGGGGGTGGGTCTGGTGAGTGAAGTTGGAGCCTTCTTGGTGGTCTTGCGTGCGGTGTGGTAGGTGTTGCTAATCTGCTTAGGTGGATAAGTATGTTAATCGTACAACTAATGATGCAATACTAACAAGTCCCCCAATTCCCCAAGTCAAAGAGCACTTTCTTGACTGGGGAGTTGAAAAAGGGTGTGCGATTAACAAGACTACTTATCCGCTCGAGCAGTGGTCATGATCCTGTGACCCCCAAGTCCCCCAACTCTCCGGTCAAGAAGGGGCTCGCATGACGGAGTGGGACCTTGAGTGTCCGAGTGTGTACCTGTACGTTTCGATGGTGTACCTGTTCGTGTTCTGGGCCCGGCATCCAAACTGATCTTGCTAGTTAGGATCCGCGCGCCCGTGGAGTGGTATGTTCGTGCGTTGGTGTACCTAAGGGCCCGGCCTCCGAACAAGACTTGCTATATATGTTTGGGAGCCGCGCGCCCAGATTGGGTGGGATTTTTGGGACATTCATGGTGTAACAGATATGCAAACTCATAGAAAAACATAGGTAGATAGGTAAATAGATATATAGATATAAGTGTATGGTATGATGCGTGAATGTATGGTATGAGGTGTGTGTATGCACAATGTTGTCCGTACGCCAGTTATGGGATACACTGCGCACGCCGTACGTCAACGGGGATGCCGTCGCGCACGCTGTAGCGTCAACGGGGCGATCAGAACCGCGACCTACAGGTGTTGCAGCGCCCACGATCACGTACTCGTGCCGCTCTTCGGCCTTAGCACGCGCAGAGGCCTCTGCCGCCTAACCCGGGAAGATTTCACGCCCGGAGAGGACGGACCCCACACCCGGTCTACGCTCATCGGTCTCGGGCCCTTAGGAGGAGAGGACGGACCCCACACCCCCCAGCCGGAACCCGAGTCGGAGAATCGATCGTTAACGTTACGCCCACGGAGGGGAAAAACCCCACACCCGTGTCGCCCATCGAGCTTAGCCCTGCTAATTCGGCGTATACCTTTGCGATCGTCGAGGAAGGGCGCACCCCACACCCGCATCGTGTCCGTGGCCTATATGGGGGGACGGACCTCACGTCCCTATTAGGGCTTAGTTTGGCGTACGGAGGGGAAGAACCCCACGCCCGTGGTCGCCAATCATGCCTAGGGCGCGCAAAGAGGGGACGGGCCCCATGCCTCTGGCGCCTAAACCGATTTTATTTCGTCAGGAGAGGGGACGTATCTCATGCCTCTGCTAGGAATGAGCCACCGCACGGAGGGGAAGAACCCCACGCCCGTGTCGCCCATTGATTCTTTGGGATACTCAGAGAGGGGACGTACCACATGCCTCTGCTTTGGAATGAGTGGGGTACGGAGGGGAAGAACCCCACGCCCGTAGCACCCTTGGCGCGCGTAAGAGAGGGGACGGACCCCATGCCTGTTGCCGCCCATTGATTCTTTGGGATACTCAGAGAGGGGACGTACCCCATGCCTCTGCTAGGAATGAGCCACCGCACGGAGGGGAAGAACCCCACGCCCGTGTCGCCCATTGATTCTTTGGGATACTCAGAGAGGGGACGTACCCCATGCCTCTACTTTGGAATGAGTGGGGTACGGAGGGGAAGAACTCCACGCCCGTAGCACCCTTGGCGCGCGCAAGAGAGGGGACGGACCCCATGCCAATTGCCGCCCATTGATTCTTTGGGATACTCAGAGAGGGGACGTACCCCATGCCTCTGGCGCATAATCCGACCTGCACTTGTGCGAGCGGAGGGGACGTACCCCACACCCGTCGCCCGTTGGTTCCAGGGACTGCAAGGGGAGGACAGGCCCCTTGCCTTTTCGTATAGGCAACCTGTATCTTTGCGTACGGAGGGGACGTACCCCATGTCCGTCGTGTGTTGGTCTCAGCGCCTGCAACATGCCAGGGCCGAGCCGGTGTGTTGATTGCTAGTGTTGCGTGCATGGGGAGAACCCTGCGCCCGTGGCGTCTGTCTAGTTTAACGCGCCATGCCTGTTGCCGCGTAAACCGTGTTGCGAGTTCTTACCGATGTGCGCGGAGTGTTGACCTTGTTTGGGCGGGTGCGAGTGATATGTTTACTCCGGCCGTGCGGGTGGTGTGGCTTGCCTTGGGTTTGGTGGTGCGTTTGATGATGGAATGGTAGAGGTGACATTCCCGTTGATCTTCCCCTGGGAACCGTTTGTGATGAATGCTGGCCGTCGTCTTTAATGCTGGCGTGGGTCAGGTATCAAATGCTGCTGTCATCATGACTGTTTGAAGGGCAGGCGTCACGCGCGTGGGCGCTTGGGAGTAGTGCATGGGTGTCACGTGTCGATCTGTTGGGGGCCGTGCTAGGGTTGAATTTTAAGGCGGGAAGATGATGGGTTGGCACGGTTTACTGAGAAGAGTAAGTGAACCGGTCTGGGACACGCGTCATGATCCAACGGTGGGTACGCGAAAATGGACGGCTGGCGTTCGCCGGCTGACGTTGGTCGATGAGTATAAATAGGGGTGTGGTCTGCCTTGTTCATCACTTTCATGACTTACAAAAACTCTGTCGAAATCGCTTGCGGTCTGCCTCTCTGAGCTCTCTGTGCTTGTGTCCTTTGTTGCCGGAGTACGTGCCCGTCATGTATACTCAATCCTACCAACTCAATCTGGTGAGGCCTTCGTCCCTGGCGTTTGTTTCCCCTTTGGTTTTTTGTGTTTCTGGGTTTTTTTGGGCTTGGTTTGGGTGCTTCTGTTTGCTTCTCTTAAGAACAGGGCTTGTTCTTGGGGTGGGGTGGGTTTGATCTGTTTTGGGTGGATTTGGGTGGGTTTTGGTGTTTCTGTTGTTTCTGTTTGCTGTCAAGTGTTGTATCTTTCGTCCTTGTGCCCAACGTAACCAGGCGCATGCCCCCTGGGCGGGAGTCCCCCAGTTCTCGAGCGCGCGCAGACGCGGGCGAGTGCCCCATGGGCGCAGGCGTGCCAGAATATTGCCTAACAAGTAAAAATGGAATTTTACGAAGTGTTTGTATCTGTTTGCTAACCTTTTGCGCGTGCGCTTGCAGTGGAATATGGATGAAGCGATCAAGCGTCGTTTGCTCAGGATGCGGAGTGCTGGGACGAAGGTTCACGGGGTGGCGGGTGATGGTGGTGGCCCTTCTGGTGTGGTGGATGAGATCCGACACGCGCCGCCCGTTGGTGACGTGGGTGCCCCTTCTCTGCCCGTCCAAGTGCTACAAGCGGATGCTCCCCCTCTGCCGCCAAGTGACGTTGCTGGAGTCGAGGCGCAGGTCCAGGTGGAACATGAGCAACAGCTGGTGGTGCGGGATGATGTTGTGGATAGGCGGGAAGTTGTTCCTGAGCTGGCGTCGTCGAACCGTGCGGTCGTCGTGCTTCCATCTCCAAGTCGGGTGATTGTTCCAAGTCGACCTTCAAGTCCTCCACGATACTCTTGCTTTCCAAATCCCATGTCTCCGTCCTTGGGTGCCCCAAAGTCTCCCCCGCAAGTAAAAGGTGGGGAATGGGCGCGGAAGCGGGCGCGGGTGGAAGACTCCTCTCCCGGCCCCGCCCCAGGGTCGGGCGATGATGTTGTGGATGGGCTGCGCCGTTCGCTGGCGGATGATGCTGCCGTGCTTGCGTCCCTGCTGCCGTCGGTGGAGGATGCCCCTTTTGATGGGCTGGATGCGGTCTTTGGCTCGTGTACCCGCCTGATGCAGCAGGTCTTCCGCTATCGCTCGCGGGAGATTGCGGAACTTGCACGCCTCAGGGCTGATGCGCTGGAGCACCGGAAGGTGGTGGATTGGTTGGTGGTCAGTCGAGACAAGGCCAATGATCTGGCGCGCCGGTACGTCGCTCGTGCGGACGAGGCGAATACCCGGGCGGAAGAAACTGCTGCCTGTGAAGCTTTGGCAAAGATTGAGAGGGATAAGGCCGTGGCCGACGTGGAGTGTCTGCGTGGCGTGCTACGGCGCGTGCGTGCGGAAGCAGCCGCCCGGGAGGCGTTCCTGCAGTCTGAGGTTGATAGGCTGGCGGGCGCCGAGGTTCCTGCCTACGAGAGAGTGGCGGGGCCTTCTAGGGAACCTGCCGAAATGGAGCTGGATCCGGTGGTCATGTGGGTGGATCCGGGCGAGCAGGTGGATGCTGAGGTGGCGGCGTCATCCGAGGAGGGTGAAGAGCTGGAGGTGGACACGGGGGCGGAGTAGTGTAGCTTTTCTTTTTCTGTGTAATAGAGTAGGTTTTGTATTTTGGGCGAATGAATGAAACTCCTTTTCTTTTCGTTCATGTGCCTTTTTTTTTTTTGGGCATCTTTTGAATGACTCGCGCCAGCGTGCGCCAATTTCCTTGCTTTGAATGGTAATGGGTTTCGACCAAGTGTTATATTTACGTGAGTAGCCTATCCCCAGTCCCCCGAATGTTTGGGCGGGCGGGTCAAGGACGAACGGGCGTGCAAATATAGACCAATGGAAAGAGCATAACAAAAAGTAACATTAACCCACATAATAACAAGTACTTCCCCGAATGTTGAACGTTCCATGGGCGGGGGGTCCCCCGTTGGATTGCTTCCCAGTCCCCCGGTTGGATTGGTTGGTTTTGTGGATGCGCCTGTCTGGACGATCGGGCGGCTCGTTTCCTCGCCCGTTCAATAGATTACTTGAGGTGTGGTCCCTCGGCGTCCGTGCGTGGATCGCGCCCTTCGGTCCGTGGGTTCCAAGGTCAGAACCTCCTGCTTGCCCCGAGGCTCCGTGGTTTCTTCGTGATTGTATCCCCGAACGTGCCCGATCCCACGCTCGGTTGGGAATCTTCCCAAGAGTAGGTGCCCTGCGATGATCAATTTTAGTTTGCAAATCCCTGGCCTCCCAAGTATGGCGTTGTAGGGGGAGGGGTGTCCATGATGATGAAGTCCGTCCGGATCTCGCTGTGCGAGTCGGGCGCGCCAATCTCGACCCGCAGGTTGTCACTCCCGATTGGATACGACGTCTCGCCCGTGAAGCTGGCGATGCACTCATGGTCCTGCGTCATTTTGCTGGCGGGTCGTCCGAGCGCCGTGTATGCGTCGAAGTAGATTATGCTCACGGACGCCCCGCTGTCAACCAGTACCCTCTTCACAAGGAATTGGTCGATGATCGCGTCGATCACGAACGGTATGGTGCTGTCCTTCAGGTTCTCCTCCTCGTCCCTTGCCGTGAAGCTGATGGTGGGCGCCTCTTTCCTTCCTGCCTTGGGCACTCTCCCTGCCCTGATCGCCAGCACGTTCATGCTCGAGTGATCGGGCGATGATGTTTTCTCCTTGCGCTTCCCCTCGGATATCGTGTTGATAGTCCCCCGGGTCCTAGCGCCCGTCTGGCGCTGTTGTCCTTCCGCCCTGGGAGTGATTGTCCGTTCGTCCTTCATGTCTTCGAGGGCCTTCTTCAGCATGATGCAACTGTTGGTATGGTGGGTGGCGGCGTTGTGGAATTCGCACCATACGTCCGGGAGTTGGCCGGCTGGTACCCCCGCTTTCGTCATGTTGTTTGGTGGTGGTATTCGGTGTCGATGCAGGCGGAGTAGGTACTCGGGCGACTGCCCGTCGATCGTGAAGACCTCCTGCACCGCCGGCCGGTAGCGCGGTGCCAGTGGGAAGCGGGCATCCTGCTGTGCTTGCCCCCGCGCCTGGTCGTAGCTGTTGCCCTGATGGCCGCGAAAGAAGGGCCTCTGGTAATTCTGCCTGTTTGTGTCCCGGTTCCTCTTGAAGCCCCCGGTTGGTCTTCCGTCGTCCGTCGGCTGTCGTGGTTGGGCGTTTGTTGTTTCTGGTCTGCTGGAGCTGGGTTCGGAGGCGGACCCGTACACTCGTGTCTCCACCAGTGCCTTCTGCACAATTAGGTCCATGATCTCGTCGTAGTCGAGGTGCTCCTTCCTCACGAGTTTTTCTACGAATGGAGTGGCGAGCAGATTATCCATCAGGGCGACCTTGGCCACTCGCTTGTCAAGATCCCTGCACGTGCTGGCGAGCGTCCTCCATCGGTTGATGTAGCTCGACAGGCTCTCGTCCATCCCCTGGCGGACCTTGAGGAGGATGCCCGTGGTGTTGTACTTCCCCTGGAGCCTGTAGCGCTTCTGGAAACTCTCCGCCAGCTCGAGGAATGAGTGGATGGATCCTGGCGGGATTTCGTAGAACCAGCTCCGCGCCTCTTCCGCCAGCGTTTCCTGAAATAGAAAACACAAAGTTGGGTCCGAGTACCGGGTTCCGTCCGTGGTGGACCGAAACTCGTCCACGTGCGTGCGTGGATCCCCGCTCCCGTCGAACCGAGCGATCTTCGTTATCTTGGCGTGGGGGTCCCTTCCCCTCTCCAGTATGTGCGCCGCGAACGGACTGACCCGGGGGGCGAACGTCCCGCCCTGACCGGCCAGTTTGTCCTTGCGCAAGCGTGAGACTTCCTCTGCCAGCTCCTCCATCCTCTGTAGGATCAGAGCGTTGTTCGTCGGGGGTGCCGATTCTTCCACAGGTGAGGGCGCTCGGACTGCCTGGGCGTTGGTTCTGGTGAACGGATGTCGCCCCTCGTCGCTGGTCTCCTGGGTCTCTTCATGCTGCTCTATCTGCTGGTTGATGAGTGTGTCCAGTCGTTCCTCCAACCTCTGGCGGATTTGGCGCTCCTCTGCTCTCTCGAGCGCCGCCTCCCGCAATTCCTGGACCAGGCCATTGATGCGTCCCTCGTCGTCGTTCCTGCCGGCCGCCAGTGCATTCCGCCCCTGTGAGTCTGGCGGCGTCTCCCCATCGGGCGTGTTACTGCCGTTAGTCACCGGGTTGAGCATGTGGACCTTTGATTTTGGTGGTGTTTATACGAGGTTTGCAATATGTAGGATTCCCACAGACGGCGCCAGATGTTTCTACCAAATTACGCGCGGGGGCGCAAAGGGGCAGAAGCAACACGAATAAGCTTCATCCTCTTCCTTCCTTCGTGCGTGCGGGATCCTTCCTGTCGGGCGGTGGGCTCTCCTGGTGCGTCCGAATGTTGGGGCTGTTCGGATGGGTGGGCGCTCTCTACGTGCGTGCGGGCTCTCCTTTCGGGCGGTGGATCCTCCCGCTCTCGGGCGTTCGGGTGCAGCTGTTAGGAGAATACAACAACGAAACAGGCGGTCAGGGGTCAAGACGGGGTGGCCCGCCTTCAACGCTCCGATGCCTAAGTCAGATGATGTATTGGATATAACAGTCAAGCGAACGTGCAAGTTGGAGTACTGGGATGTGAATTGGTGATCTTACCTGTAATAAATACCTGATATATAAAGGTGGTTGAGTTTTGAGCCTGGTGGTGTTCTTCGATGTGGGACAACCTGTACTCTGCTGGTATGTGATTCGTTTGTTTGGGCGCGCCCCCCACGGGCGCGTGCGTGCCCGGAGGGGGTGGGTATGGTGAGTGAAGTTGGAGCCTTCTTGGTGGTCTTGCGTGCGGTGTGGTAGGTGTTGCTAATCTGCTTAGGTGGATAAGTATGTTAATCGTACAACTAATGATGCAATACTAACACAAGTAACAACAATCACCTAAAAAGAATATGAATTAATGACTTGAAGATGTTTTATACCCGTACCAGTATTAAATTTAATATTGGAAATCACAATAATGCAAAAGCAGCAAAAACTTCAAACTGAAACTGGTACCAGTACATGGAAATTTAGACTACAAGTTTAAGTCAACCTAGAAAGTTTGTCTGTAAAATGGCATAACACACTTCTGTCTAATCTGGAGTTTCAAATACACCATAGAACATGAGATTAAAATAGTCTTCATCAAAAGGACGATCGCCAAGAAGTCAAACTAGCACAAAATGCCTCACTGCCCGCGTTGCATCTTTTGACTTCGACAGAGCTATCACAAATGTTTCCTATTCATTTCAAAAGGCAAGTGAAAATTCAAAAGAGCGTACATACGATGGTAGAATATAAGCATAAAAAGATGAGGAAAAAAATCACAAATGGGTCACTTAAGTATTACGATTTTTAAACTTTAGTTACTAAAGTTTTACAAATATAATTTTGATCACTGAACTTTTACAATAACTTTTATATTGGTCACTGAAGCTTCTATAACTTTCACATTGGTCACTAAAGTTTGACATATACTTTCAGATTGGTCACTCTGTTAAACTTTTCGTTAAAACAATCATATGTGCTAATCAAGTGGTCACTTAAGTGAGATATATCGGTCTTTTACCGAATAAAAAAAATTAAAAATCTAAAACTAAAACTTAAAAGAGAAAAACAATAAATTGAGCTAAATAGGTTGCATGCTCAAAATATCCTTGATTATTAATGGTGTTAACTTTGATTTACGTATGCCCAGTGACTAATTTGAAAGTTGATCTCAAAGTTCAATGACCAATGTGAAAATTGGTGTCAAAGTTCGGTGACCAAAGTTATATTTGTGAAACTTCAGTGACCAATATGAAAATTGGAGTGAAAATTCAGTGACCAAAATTATATTTGTGAAACTTTAGTGACTAAAACTTAGAAACCGTAATACTTTAATGATCATTTGTGATATTTTACCAAAAACTAGATAATAAGATGATACTAATAAGATAGATAAAAAGATACAAGTGACAACACTCACCTTAAAAAGTACCATGCATGACAATCTTTCATGACATTTCTGCATATTGCAACAGGATGAGAAGAGGCCCAACAGTAAAACAATTTATGCATGAATACTAGCTAGGATAATGTGACTCACGATCTCCTCTCCAAATGTGTTCATGAAATCTTCATATTTGCACTCAAAATCAGACTGCAAACAATAGGAAAAAATTAGTCAGGTGCAAAAAGAACAAGGCCAACATCAAACCTAACTTGAATGTATGTTCTTCTGGATGGATTAGAAAGTAAATTTATGCAGCAATACTTACCTCCATTATATCATCTGGTTTATTAATGTAAACAATATCACAGTTGATACTTTCATCAAGTATGGGTTCCCCCTGCAATTCTGTATGCCAAAAGCGTTAATAAGAAAAAAGCTTAATCTAGTTAAATCATGTTGAACGTGATATTAAAGATGATCATATACGTATTTTGTGGTGAGGCCAGCTGAGAGGACAGAAAGAGCATCACCACATTTGCGAAGCAAAACTCATTTCTTAGTATGTGGGGTGTTTTCAACTCTCATCTTACCCTGCCCGTTCAATTCGATCATATCCATAATTAGAGATTCATCATAAGAACAATTCACATATATCGTTGTCCTGAATACAGATATGTATCTATATTTATATATATATATCACCATTAAAGTATACATATTTTTGATCATTTTTAGGTATAGGATATTATACAAATTTTTCGATCATATTTTATCATCTCCATTGTTCAGATCTTAGGTCCTAATGTGTAGATCAAATCTGTAAATTTTCAGCCAAAATAATGATCGTTAAATTATTCAAAATGGTGATCGTTAAATGACGTATATATAGATCGGATCAAGAGCGGACGTCCGCAAAAAAATTAAAATGCGGACTGCCGTGTTACCTCCACAGCCAACAACCAAAAGTCCCCTTCTTTAAAAAAAATCCGTGGGTCCCACCCACCATTAATCATATTCTTTACTAAATTTGTATTTTTCCTTAGAGCAATTTTTATTAAGGGGTGGGTGGGATCCACAAAATTTAAAAAAAAAGTGCTTTTGGTGGTTGACTATAAAAATAACAAGTGGCAGTCCGCACTTTAACACTTATTGCGGGCTTCCGCTCTCGATCCGGCCTGATATGTGTGTATATATAAACCTCATCCCAGTCCAGTCGGCATGAAAGGTTGTATGTTTCAAACACTTTTTCAACCCTTTCCTTCCAAATTATTTTGAGATCCTCTTCTCCTGCTCAACACAAAACCAGATTTCTCAATGATAGTCTAATCCTTCATCTAAAGGCATGTATATATAACAATCTTTCAAAGCTATAATCAAAATATTAACACTAGCTTATGCCAAAAAAAAACTAGAAGAAGGAAGAACGTACTGCTGAGATCTTCAACGGAGAATGGAACAGTGATAGAGAAACTGGCAAAAGACTGTCATCTTCAAAATCGCCGAAATCCCCCTAATGTAATGATCGATCCAAGTATTTGTGGTTTGCCCACCACAAAGTTGCCCAAAATCGCGTATCCATTTTGGGAATGATTGTTTGTTTTTCAAGATACGCAAGATGCCAAGATCCTCTCCAAATGTTAGCGTGCAGTGTAAGAATTGATTTCATTAATGAAATACGATACTCAAAGTTTCTACAAAATCTTTGATATATATCTATACTATTTATTAAGAGAAGAGAGCTAAGTTATTAAACACCTCAAACTGCTTAGATATATGCGCAAGGAGGATATTATGAATTCACGAAAATGATGTTCTTGTTGAAAAATTCACAAGCTACGTACTGAATTCGATCACATGAATTGGGAGTAATATATCCGAAGGTACATCAGATTAATATGATACAATAGAAACCGATCGACAAGACAATATATGAATCAAATAATTGAAATAGCTAGACATGACATATATAGTGCGCCGTGAGCTTGATCGATCTCCGGCCATCTCTTATTCCGATCCATGCATGCAGGCATCTTTGATGCCCCCCATGCCTACCATCTTTGATCTCCGGCTAATTCGATGATGCGTTTGGAGTAGTAGAAGCAGCTAGCTTGGCTCTGAGGTCTTTTCTTAAGATTTTGCCCGATGGAGATTTCGGAATCGCATGGACGAAGTACACCTTGTGCAGTCTCTTGAAAAACACAACCTACGCACATGCATATTCGATCGATCGAGTCGATACAATATTATACCAAGCCTGGCGTTCGCGAAGAAACCGTTTCCGACGAAATCGGGGCCATGCGGCACGTGAAAGCTTTAGAGGAAAACCATAAAGAACTCTGGTACATTCTCATTTCTTCTTAATCACGAAAGTTCACAGCAACAGATATATATATACATACAGAATGAATGACTAGATGAGGATACACGTATATGGCTGCTATTCAGCATACTAAAACAGAATCAAACAGTAACAGTCTGTTATTAGCTGTTAAGCTATGCTAATACTCCCCCTCAGCTTGATGGAGGTCTCTGAAGCATCAAGCTGTTACTAAAAAACTCATGTTGTGGAGAACACAGTCCTTTGGTGAAGACATCAGCAAGCTGATCTTGAGATGAAACAAACTGCAATTTGATAGACCCATCCTTGACCTTGTCACGAGTGAAATGCACATCCACTTCTACATGTTTCATCTTGGAATGATGTACAGGATTAGAAGCTAAAGCAAGTGCAGAAACATTGTCACGATGAAGCAATGGAGTAGCACTCAGAGAGATCTGTAATTCTTGTAGAAGATGTTTGAGCCACTGAAGTTCACACGTAGTGTCTGCCATGCTTCTGTATTTAGCTTCAGTGGATGAACGTGAGACTGCATGTTGTTTTCTACTACACCAGGAAATAGGCATGTCATTTAACAAAACCACAAAACCTGTAGTAGATCTTCTGTCATTAGGATTCCCAGCCCAGTCTGCATCACAAAAGGCCTGTAAAGTTGCTTCACAATGTGCCTGCGAAGCAAATACAGAATATGCAGAATGATTCTGTCTTTGATACAAAATACCTACATCAGATGTGCCTTTAATGTATCTTATGATTCTTTTCACAGCATTGAGATGATCAAGAGTAGGAGAATGTAAGAATTGACAAACATTGTTTATTGCAAAAGTGATGTCAGGTCTGGTAAATGTAAGATATTGTAGACAACCAACTAAAGTTCTGAAAAATGAGACTTCATTGTCTTTTAAAAGAGAACCAGAATCTTTGAGAAGTTTGATACCAGATTGACAGGGAGTAAGATGAGTATTACAAGCATCCAATCCAGCTTTGTGAATGAGATCACGAGCATATTTATGTTGAGAAACAAAGATGCCATTCTTGCAATGCTGAATCTCAAGGCCAAGAAAATAGTGTAGTAATCTCATGTCTGTCATTTCAAACTCAGTCTGCAAAGACTGTTTAACCTGTAGAATAGCTTCCTCATTATCTCCAGTGACAATAATATCATCAACATAGAGTAACAAATAAATTCTGCAACTGTTTGTAATCTTGACAAATAGTGAAGGATCAGCATGTGATGGTTTGTATCCAATATTGGGCAAAAAATGAGTAAATCTCTCATTCCAGGCTTTAGGTGCTTGTTTCAGACCATAGATAGATTTCTGAAGTTTGCAGACATGAAAGGGAAGTTGAGGATCTTCAAAACCACTTGGTTGTGTCATATAGACTTCTTCTGACAGATTACCATTTAGGAATGCATTTTTAACATCAAGTTGATGAAGAGACCAACCAAATGATGCAGCAAGAGCTAAAACAAGTCTCACAGTGGTGTGCCTAACCATTGAGAGAAAGTCTCTTCATAGTCCACACCATATTCCTGACTAAACCCTCGAGCTACAAGTGTTGCCTTGTGCCTGGCTATACTTCCATCTGCAAGTCTATTTATCTTAAAGATCCATTTGCAAGAAACTAAATTCTTATCAGGAGGTAATGGAACCATTGTCCAAGTATTTTGTTTAGTCAATGCATCAAACTCTTCTTGCATAGCTTGTTTCCAAACTGGAAGCTTTAAAGCTGATTTGTACCCGATAGGTTCTATATCAGAAGCATGAGAACCATTAGTCAGGGAAGATAGGAAACATTTCTTTTTGATGATGCCTCGTTTACTTTTGGTAAGCATGCCATGATTATTAATTGTGGTAGGATCAGATAAGCCTTCCACAGGATGAAGAATATTAGAAGAAGACATGGCATTAGGTAGCTTGTGTTGACCACACTCAACAGTAAGAGAAATACCATTTCCAGGAGAGGATTGAACATTCACCATTCCAACAGATTCTTCAAATATAACATCTGTATGAGAATCAGGACTAAAAGGCATACTGATATTTGGTGTATCAGCAATAGATGCTTCATGATCAGTAAGAGGAACATATGAAGTATCTGAAGTATTGCTATTGTTACCAGAACTAGCCTGAGTATTATAGTTATGATCATCAGAGAACTGACCTGATTGTGTAGAGATGTGAGCAGGTGTATTGGGAACAGGTGAAGGGAAAATTGATGGAGCTGAAGGCCACTGAGTGATCACCATACCACTTGATGTATCAGATGTTCCTGAGGACTCAAATACACTAGGAGCTGAATTGACAGAAGTCTTGAGTTTTGCATATGGGAACACATCTTCAGTAAATATCATATGTCTGGATATAATGAATTTCTTTGTAAGTACATTGTAGCACAGAAAACCTTTATAACCACAGGGAAAACCCAGAAATATACATTGAGCACTTTTAGGTTGGAGTTTATTGGAGTTATAAGGAGTCATGAGTGGATAACAGGCACAGCCAAAGACTTTAAGATTAGTAACAGTAGGTATGGTATGATAAAGCTTCTCAAAAGGAGATTGTTTTTGAAGAGAAACACTAGGCATTCTGTTAATGAGGTATGTGGCATGTGCACAGGCATGATACCAGAAACTAGGAGGAAGAGATGATTGTTGTAATAAGGTAACTGCTGTCTCTCTAACATGTCTGTTTTTCCTTTCTGATATACCATTTTGTTCTGGTGTGTAAGGACATGACACTTGATGATGAATACCCTGGTTGTTTAGAAATTCTTTGAACATATTACTCATGTATTCCCCTCCTCCATCACTTCTAAAGGTTGTAATATCAGTACTGAACTGAGTTTTGACAAAGGCATGAAAACTTTTGAAGTATGCAAAGACTTCAGACTTGTTTTTCATAGGAAACAACCATGTATATCTGCTAAATCATCAACAAACAGCACATAGTATTTAAAACCAGCTAGGGATATGTGAGGAGATGGCCCCCAAACATCTGAATGTATAAGTTCAAAGGGTTTCACACTTTTGGTTTCAGACACAGGAAACACAAGCTTACTGGTTTTTCCCATACAGAAGCAGTAGAAACAGTAGAGTTAATGTTTACTCCACATTTATTTAGCATTGATTGAATCACTTCATTGGTTGGATGACCACACTGTTGATGCCATACACTGTGCTTTATGACTTGTCCTAGATGAGCAGCCTTAACCTTTCTCTTGGACTCCCCAATCTGTAGTGGAACATCAACTGGTATGGGATACAAACCATGATCACTCAGGCCTTTGAATAGAATTTTCCCTTGCACCTTGTCCTGTATGATACACATGGATTCATCAAACCACATAGCACAGTTATTTTCCTTGCATAATTGATGCACAGATAATATATGAGAAGCAATGTCAGGTAAGAGAAGCACACTATTAAGTTTGAGATTGCCTAATGAGGCAGTACCAGAATGAGTGACAGATAAATGAGAACCGTTTCCAATCTGAACAGTGTCAGGAACAGTATAGGTAGTCACATTGTGCAGCATCTGAGCATCACTTGTCATATGATTGGTTGCGCCTGAGTCAGCTAGCCAGAAAGGAGATGATGAGACTTGTTGTTGAGCACCAGCTAGCAGTGCAGCATGCTGATGAGCTTGAGTCTGAGATTGATGTGGATATGCTGCAGCAAGCAAAGCCGCTGCATTGGCAACTTGAGGACTAACCGGATTATTACTCATAGAGTTTGATGCACTATTTTGACCAGACCAGATGCACCATTCTGTCCATTCTGAGCATTTCTTCTTGGTGGAAATCCTATTAAATGAAAACATTTAGCTGCAATATGACCTTCTCTTCCACAATATTGACACACAATAGTGCTTGATCCAGCCCCTCCATCATCCTGAACATTGTAGTTCATGAGATTTCTACATGTTTTTGCTGTATGACCAAACTTCCCACACAATTGACATGTATCATTGCCTCCTGAGCTAAAATTATTGTTATTAAACTTGTTCCCTCCATAACCAGAATTATTCTTGTAGGTTGAACCATTATGCCCTGCATTGGCCAAGAGAGCAACAAGCTGTGATGCAAATTGAGCTGCAGTGATGTCAACAGTAGAGACTGGTGTGTGACTGTTAGAATTAGAGGCTGCTGAAAATTGAGCTGGAGTTTGGTATCCTGATTGTATAGTAGAGTTGTATAAAGAGGTTTGGTATGATTATGTGTCAAAACCAGGTGGAATAGATGGAGTTTGTGGGGTTGATTCAGTAGTAGGGATTTTTTGAACCTGAGATTGAAGAGGTGTAGCTTGAGCTACCAGAGCATTGAAAGGTAGTATAGGTGCTGTGACATACTCAGATGCAATATCAACTTCAGCTGCCTTAAGCAAAGTTTTTAACTCTCCTAGAGAACATGTGGTAAATTGAGCTCTAATGACAGTCTTAATAGCAGCATACTCAGAAGGTAATCCTCTAAGAACAGTGACCACAACATCCTCATCATCCAAATGAGCTCCAACAGTGTGTAAAGCATCCCTAGCAGCCTTAACCTTATCTAGATACACCTCAATACTACCTGTTCCTTTGGTTAGATTCTGAAGATTAGTTTTCAGCTGCAAGATATTCTGTCTATTAGCAGCAGCAAACTTCTCTTTGAGGTTAAGCCACAGTTCTCTAGAGGATTGGCTACCTACAGCACAGGACAGAGCTAGAGTTCCTAGAATTTGACCAATCATATGCATAATGCTCTTATCCTGAGCTCTCCAGGCTACAAACTCACTGGAAAGAATACGAGTACCAAACTCAGACACTTCAAACTGTGGTGGACAGAGTATTGTACCATCAACAAATCCCATCAATCTCTGAGCCTCAAGGAAAGACTCAAGTCTAAACGCCCAAGCAGGGTAGTTTGACTCATCCAACAACACATTGGGGAGAAACATTGCAGTGGGAGTAACACTTATTGTTGACATGATGATCAGCAATACAAACTTAGATCTACAAAAATTTCTTGCTCCAATTCAAACAATACACACAGCAATGGATACAGAATCACAAACCAAAGCTTCGAAGTAACTACTCAACCTTATCAGAGAAACTAAAATATTAACCCACACTTCAACTAGAAGCTAGAGACAGAAAACTTAGCTGAAAATGGAGCAAACCACCACAATACAAACCCCTGACCACCGCTACCACAACTTGCCAGAGAAGACAACCGGAGACCTGAGATTCAGACTGACCATGGCTCTTGATACCATGAAAGCTTTAGAGGAAAACCAGAAAGAACTCTGGTACGTTCTCATTTCTTCTTAATCACGAAAGTTCACAGCAACAAAGATATATATACATACATAATGAATGACTAGATGAGGATACACGTGTATGGCTGCTATTCAGCATACTAAAACAGAATCAAACAGTAACAGTCTGTTATTAGCTGTTAAGCTATGTTAATAGCACGGTGGTTCGGAACGCCAAGCTCAAAGTCATAGAAGCCGAAACTGGTCGATCTCTCGGCTACAATCAACCAGGGGAGATTTGTATCCGTGGCTCACAAATCATGAAAGGATACTTGAACGACGACGAGGCCACGGCAACCACAATAGATGTCGAGGGATGGCTTCACACCGGTGACATTGGTTTTGTCGATGAAGACGATGAAGTTTTCGTCGTCGATAGAGTTAAGGAACTCATCAAGTTCAAAGGGTTCCAAGAATGTTAATTAATTACTCCGCTCACCGCTAATTTAGTTAATTACAAGTTACATTAAAATTATTTTTGTCTCCTAATTAACTTAACTATTAATCAGGTATCACCAGCTGTGTTAGAATCACTGCTTGTAAGCCACCCTTCCATTGCAGACGCAGCTGTTGTCCCGTAAGCACTTCAAATTTTATTTGGCATGGTCTAAATTAACCACATCATAATTAAGCATAGCATGCACACTTAATTTAAGAGGTGAATTATGTAGGTGCAGGCAAAAAGATGATGCTGCTGGTGAAGTTCAATTCCGGTAGCATTCGTGGTTCGGTCTAATGGGAACGAGCTTTCTAAAGAGGCTGTGAAAGAATACATAGCAAAACAGGTAAGCATGTGTACGTACATAATTCCATTACCAGGCCATTACGAAGCTATTTTCTGTATAACGAATGTGAGTTTTATCGTATATTTTACTGTTCATAGAGCGTTTTGGTCATCCAAATTTTGAGTGTGCTACCCGTGCGTGCGAATGATTATGTTTTGGATAAGATTGGGTCTCTCTCTCACCTGGCCATCGTTTTCTCTCACAAATCTCTCTCCCAAATCTACCAATCTCGATCTCCTTCTCTCTCTGATTTTACTATTCATCGACTCTCCATCGCTGGGCCTCTTCATTTCTGCAAAATTTCCATCTTAGTTTATCTCTTGAATTTTTCTTTTGAAATCGTTTGAGCTTCTTTCCTTTCGTTTTGAATTGTTTGTTGGGTTTTGAATCCTTCGTTTTTTTTTAGTTATTTTGTTCGTATGTTGCTCTTTGGATATGTATCATCGTTTAGATCGTTCGCCATTACACGCTTTTCAATTCACGATCAGCATCGTTCAACCCACATCGGCATTTTAGAGAGTACGGTATCTTCTATCTTCTGTCTCGGTTTTTGTTTGCATTGGTTTTGATAAGAGTCTCTAGGTGTTCGATTCATTTTCTATTTTGAGTAATGAAAATTAAACAGAGTGATTGGTGTGTGCGGTGGTGGTGGTTTGAGTTTTTGGGTTCTTTATTATAATGGGTTTTAGAGCTTTGCGAAGATTGTGGAAAGCTTATGCTTCTTTTACTATGTTAATCTCTCATATAATTAATTACTATAAGAGCATCTCCAACAGCTTCTCCATAATTTCTTTAAAATAGAGAAGTAAAAAACATAATTTACGATGAAATTTATGTGACAACTCCAATAGATTTCTCATTTTGTAGATTTCTCTAAATATATAGAGAATGCTGTAAATATAAGGAATGTTGTTTTCTCTCATCTCAAATTCTCTAAAATGAGGAATGTGTTTAGGGAATCTGTTAGAGCAAAACAACTAAAAAAATTTCCTAAAATGAAGAAAAATTCAAATATAGGGAAGGTTTTGGAGTTGCTCTAATATTGTTTTAATTTGATTTTTTTTAAAACTTTTGAATTGGCTTTGACAGTAGATGATACGTCACTTCGTGTAATTGAATTGATTAGAGAAGTATGGTTCATCAGCTAGAGGAGTTAATGTAATCAATTGATGTTGTATGGTTGTAAGCAAAAGAGCTCTTACACAGCTAGATAATTCTCTCTACTTTTGAATTGTAAGGTTCATCAACTAGAGAAGTTGTTTTGATTTTTTTCAAACTTTTGAATTGGCTTTGACAGTAGATGATACATCAGTTCGTCACTTCCCTCAGTGCCTTAATGCCTTTGATTGCCTCAATCGTCATATTGAGATTTAATTTGTTTTTATCATCAAATTTATCTGTTTACTTTTGATTTTTCGTTATCGGTTTCAACCCATAGGTCTTTCCACTACATAGTGTATACGTATCCACGAGAGTGTATATTTGTCCACTACATATTTGGGTTTGAGATCTTATTCGTTTATTATGGATCTTAGTGTATTTCGGTTTGATTTTTGTGTTGATTAAAATGGTAATGCATTAAAATAAATCTTAGCGTATTTCGATTTGATTAAAATGCATTTCGTTATCCGGTACATATTTTGATTTGATATCTCAATAGTTTATCATGGATCTTAGTGTATTTTGATTTGATTTTCACTGTGTGTTTTGAGAAAAATGGATCTTATTCGTAATTTTAAAATAAGGTGTATACTGTGTTTTTAGGTTTTGATTTTCATTGGGTGTATATTGGTTCTAGACTTAAAACTTGGTCCTTCAGAATTGTAGGATAAAGTTTAGTTTTTGATACTCAGGAAGTTCTTTACTTTTTATTGTTTTGGTGATTTTTCAGGTCTGATCTTGCTTCCTATTTCGATCGATTGATCGCATCATCCATATATTGCAGCTTCACTTTTGGTTCTGGGGGTTGCATCGTCTAGTTCGTAAGTTTACGATGAAGCTTTTGTTTGAATTATCGTCGTTGCATCATCTGGATTCATGAGTTTTGGATCGGGGTTTTTTTTTGAAGGTTTGGATATGAGTTTTTGTCAATTTCAGGTTGTGTTTGTTGCTTTGGTCATCAGTCAAGGTTTTCTCCTCTCCGTCGTATCTTTTGCTACGTTGACTTTCACTGTTTTGATCTCTACCTTCGTAGTGGTTGACCACTCCTCATCGATTAGGTCTCATTTCGTCACTTATTAGTTTTGTTTGATTAGGCGTTGTTTTTTATGATGTTATTTTCTTTACAACGCTTATTGTAGGTATTGGTGATTAAGGTGTTTTTCCCGGGCAGATTTTCGACAATGGAAGTTACATAGCCATCAATTTAAGGTGACACGTCACTGATTTTCAAGTTATTTTAATTATTGTTTCATCGATGAATATCCAACCTATATTGATACACTGGATTTGATGTTGGCTATAATAAATAGCAGTGTTCAAGATCAGTGAGGTTGTGGTGAGGTGTTTGTGGATTTGAGAAATTAGAGTTTGGAGCAGAGTTGAGTGGTGTAAGATTGAAAGGCTCTAAGAAGAGTAATGGTGTTTGGTTTTTGATTTGTGTGTTGATGATTATTGCCTGCTGTTTTTTTGTTCGTTTGAGATCTAAATTGTTTATTATTGGTCAATGTACAGATTTGTGTTATAAGAATAAGAAATTTTATTTTTTATTTTGAGGCCCGACAGTTGGTTATTAAATTAAAAAAATGAGATTATACTTTTCACTCTTACCTATATTTTGTCAAACTGAAAAGCCATATTTTTTTTTTCTAAACGAAAGAAGGGTTATGTATTAGGATATGGAAAAGAAACAAAAAGATTATTGAATTTCAGTTGAGCTCATAGTATTTATATTCTTTGGGATAGAACTTGAATTTTAAGAGGTTAAAATGCCCTCTAGACATGTTTTCAGCTTTGCTATGAAAATGACATATTCGGTTATCTTGATATATAGTAAGGCTATCCATTTTTCTATTTGAATCTCCAACTTTGGTGAGTTTCTTATCTACTTTTGAGCTCTATTTTGCATGCATGTAAATATCTAGGGTTCAAGTTCTTCTCTTTGTTGCTATATATTGAGAGCTCTGTGTGTGAATGTTTTGATAGTTTAATGGATCGCTAAGCTATCTGTTTAATCATGGATAACTTATTAGCGATGTAACATTTTGAGCTTTGGTGTAAGTGTATACGTTCGACCACGTGGATGACTAATTAACGCTTATAGTACCACGTGCACAGTTAGCTCTTTCATAATATAATCAACTATTTATGATTGGATATTGAAAATGCATGTAGTTTAATAGTAAAAACTTGCTAAAAATCGAACAGTATTTGAATCCGATGTATATCAATGTATTTGACCTACGGCAACAATATACAAGTTGTGCAATTGATGACCTTTAAAATTTGGGTAGCTTAACTTTTCAATTTTTGAGGTTAAATTGTTGTTAATAATTTTCATGTTATGACCACACATATATGTATATGCAAATATTATTTTGTTTCTAATTTGTATAATGTATCTGCCAGGGTATCCAAGTTCTATGTGAAAATGCTTAATTGTGTCATTCTGCTATTGTTTATGTGTCTACCGTCTTGCATTATTTTCATTTCTCATCAACATTTAGGTATGAATTTTTTTTCCTCATCTAGGAGTTATAGACTATAGTGAAACAAAGAAATTGCATTTGTTTGAAAATATGTTTAAAATATCAGATTGCATTTACTACATAGGAACAAATTATCAACTACCAAAGTCAATCGCTGGACTATATTTTTTTGAAGTAAGTAGGACTAAATTGTTGCACTACATGGGACTAGATCCGGCCTTTTAGGCCTTATTAAATGCAATAGTAGCGTCTAACCTGAAAATGCTACCAAAGTACCGGATTTGTATATGAGTACTAATGCCTTGAGACAATTCAGTGATTGGAATTTCTTAAATTGATTATTTTCTCATGGCATTTTCTTTTTCGTTATCATAGCTGTGTTAAACCTTCGCCATGCTCTTCGTCTCCGTGTCTTGGTTGCCGCTACAGGGAAAGTCTCCACCCCTGTAATCAATCTCGGTTACTTCAAAGGTACCATGTTAAACTTTTAATCTTTTGTTACTACTTCTTTAAGTTTGGGTATGATTTTTGTTGTTGTGCTTGCTTCTGAGGGGATTTTGATTTGATTTGGATTCGTGGGTGAAGAATGCTTCGTTGTAGAAAATTTAAAAAGGTTTTGTTGCTGCATAATTAAGGTTGTGATAATTGTTTTCTAATTTTCCTTTGATAATTATTTTAATTGTTTGAATTGGTCTGCTGTTGTGGTTGTTCTGAATTGTGTGGTTTGTTTTGGTGTTGTTAGATCTGTTTCGATGATGGATTGTTGGTGGGATATTGTGTTATTTTGATCCGATTGTTTTGCCAGAGTTTTAGTTGATCTGCGAATCGAGTTTTGGTGGTCTCCCTATTGGAGCAATTCTTTTAATTTTTCATCATTCGATCATTAAGAGCTACATTATAATACGTAATGAGGGTAAAAATATTATAGTTTGGTACATGTATTTATAACTTTATTCATAATTATATAATACATGTGTATATAACTTGACAATGTATTGTGTTTATAAATATAATAATTTCTTTAATTTTTCATGATTTGGTCATTAAGAACATAATACATGTATTTATAGCATTCATTCAACAATTTACTCATATCTTTCATTTAAGTTCTTTTTTTATCTCTCTTCCTAACGCTTTGGTGCTCTCTCTCCATTCGGTTTAGTGGTATGAATTATGAACTATTTATCTGTATTTTTATTTGAATCCATAATGAATTCCCATTTGGTATGAATCAGTTTACCGGACTGTAACTCTCATCTCTCAATCAGACTCTTGGCCTCTCGATCGATGAATCGATCAACCGACCTTGTCGCACTTGCATGTTCCTCACTCAACGGGTGAGTAGGCATTCCAACTTATTATGATTTGCTCGGTTCGATTAGATTAGATTTCAGGAAATTGATTTGGGTGATTATATGGATAGATAATCGATAAAGGTCTAAACTTTGATTTTGTATGGGTTTTATAGTTTTGTTGTTTATTTGATGAGTTTGTGTCGTTGTTATTTTGATCAACTGTCACTGGGTTGTAGTATAGATAAGGAGAATTGTGTGTGTAAATTGTCGTCAACTCTAGGTGGATGGGACTCGGCAAGGAATGAAGTGAGCCTTCCGCAACTCACTTAGAGTTGCAAGATAAGTAGGCAGCCTCCCTGAGTTTAGCAAGAGATTGAAGGATATCTGTCTCCAAATAATGGTTTGTGAAGCTTAGCAAGATATTCACCAAGAGATTTAGCAAGATATGACATCAAATAATGCTTAGCAAGATAAGTAGGCAGCCTCCAAACCTAATATATGCATTGCCTTGATACCTTCCAAACCCAATTTTTTCTGCATACAACTGCATATAATGCTCTGATGCATTATCGATCATATTTACTTGGTGTAATAACTTAGATTTGGAACAGAAAATGTTATATATCGTGATAACACATGCCCCTTTTGGTCAAGTATTCCAAGTATATCTGATAATAGCCAAAGCCAAATATCTCTTCCACTCACCTAGAGTTGGAAGATTCCAGGTAGCACGTACGGTCTCTTATACTGTTCAAATTTTCTTACACCATTGGTGAAGCAAAACTGAACCAAATATAGCATGAGTGGTGTGATAATGTATTACACCAAAGGGGCCTAGGGTAGAAAGCACCAAATAGAGCATGATGTATTACATGTTTTGAGTTCCCATGTAAAACTGAACCAAACTGAACCATACTACTTGCCTAAATCCTAGCAAACCCATAGACCAATATACTACAGCTATTATAAATATAGTAAATTACATATAAAGTCAATTAGAGATCCTATTTCACACATAAAGTCATTTAAACTTTTTATCATAATTAATGTCACTTTCTTTAGTTCATATTTTCTGTCTTTCCAATTTTGCCCTTTTATATTTATTTTGAAGATAATTTATATTTTTATCTTAATTAAGGTCATTTTTTTATCCATATTTTCTATCTTTCAAATTTTGTCTCTTTATATTAACTTTTCAGGTCATTTTATATTTTTTATCCTAATTAAGATCACTTTTTATCTTTACATAAAATTCCAGTAAAGTAGTACTATCCAACAACTAGAGTAGTACTTTCTGAAAACTACAGTAGTATTTTCAACAAAGTTTTAGTTAGAATGCATAAAGTCCCAGTAGAGTAGTACTTTCTGAAAACTACAGCAGTACTTTCAACAAAGTTTTAGTTAGAATGCATAAGTTCTAGTAAAGTAATACTATCCAACAACTAGAGTAGTATTTTCTGAAAACTACAGTGGTACTTTTAACAAATTGTTGTAGTGTTTTTCATGAAACTGCCAAATGGTGTTTTTTGCAACGTTATCACTGTTTTTGGAGGCAATTTTTTATGAAATTTACCCATGACTTTGCAAAAGTCTCTTAATGTCGATTTTATTTGGACTTTGGGTTTCTTAGGGTCTTCCATTTGTGCCATTTCTGCAAAACAATAAAATAGACCATCAAAACACTACATACTACTCACATAAATTTTATATACTACTTACATCAATTCTACATACTACACACAGCCAACACTGCAAACTACTACAGAGGACACTACATACTACTCACAGACAACACTACAAACTACTACATAGGACACTACATACTACTACAAAACACACTACATACTACTCACAGACAACACTACAAACTACTACAGAGCACACTACAAACTACTACAAAGCATACTACAAACTACTACAGAGCGGACTACATACTACTCACAGACAACACTACAAACTACTACAGAGCACACTACAAACTACTACAAAACACACTGCAAACTACTACAGAGCGAACTACATATTACTCACATACAACACTGCAAACTACTACAGAGCACACTACAGTCTGTACATACTACTACAGAGTAACATATGTACTACCACAGATTATTATAGACATTACTACGTACGTAACAATCTGCCTAACAACCAAAGCACACTTCTGCATACAAATAGATCTCCAACGCTTAGAGAGAGAGAGAGAGAGATCTTTGCGGCTGTGCTGTTGGCGTTGAGGTGTGGCGAAGAGAAATACGGCCTAGAGGAGGCGTGATAGTGGTGAGGGATTGAGAGAGGGAGAGAAGGCTGCAACTGAGATGAGAGAGGAGGCGGTGAGGCAACCGAGAGATGGGGAGAGAGAGGAAACCAAACGGAGAGAGAGAGAATACCAGGTGGAGGGAGAGAGGAAACTGAGATATGGAGAGAGAGAGAGGTGTTAAATTGAATTTTTATGATGATATATTTGTAAATAAGTTAAACTTTTAGGTTCTTTTTATTTTTGGCTTTATGTCAGCTGACCTTATTTAGAATAAAATTGTGGAGTGACCTTATGTGATATAGATCTTATCTATATGATCTTATATGTAATTTATCCTTATAAATATTATATTGCTTTATGTTGGTGTATGGTTGTTCCCTTAATTAGATTGGTCTATTAATCCTTTGTAGTTTTTTTCCGAACTAGCTGACCCATAAATCAACATGCTACAGCCTTCATAAGGATGTATGGCTGTTTTGCTAATTAGGTTGGTCTGTTACTATGTAGCATTTTAATAATCTAAAGATTTTTTTTTTTTGCCGTGTGAATATGTTATTTACATTTTACTAATATCATTTGTTATCGTTGGTGATGTATAAGTGTTTTATAAGTACTGTTGTTCATATGCTAGAAGAGTAGTGACAATGTGAATTCACATGGATCATTTTCCATAGCACTGTTGTTTATAGTGCAGTAGATCTGGGTCGTGCATTATGTAGAACTTGTAAACTCCAAAAAAGGAAGATCCGGGTTGTTGATTGGTTTTATTATGCTTGAGACCTGTGATTTTAGTTTTGGAATTCATTTATGTGATTTCGTGTAAGTTTAATGAGTTATATAAATAGTGTAGTGATTGTATTCTAGAAATAGTTCAACTAGCATATTGGTATATATATACTCAATCTCTATATCTAATTATAAAGTAGTATAAAGATTAGTATAAAGTGAGAAAATTAAAATACAAATTAATCAGAAAAAGAAAAGTTTATTAGAAAATGTTATACTTGATGCCATGTAGTATGCAACAAATAGATTCTAATCATATTATTAATGAGACCTTGATGCCATGTAGTTTGCAAAACAAATGTAAATCTATATACAATACTTAGACGTCTTATACATACTTAGGTGTCACATAGTTCATATTTATTTTAGTGTCACATGGCTCCCATAATCATATTATTTTACTTCTGTTGTTCACTTCCATTTGTATACGATAAGGTATTGGGTTTCTTTGTGGATTTTGTCTCATTTTTTTGCTGATTTATCTTTGATTTTGGTTTTTTTTTTTTTACATTTTATGTTAACTGATTTGCATTTATGTTTGTATATATCTTATATATTTTTTTTTGACGCCTTTATTTTATACCTTTTGTTTGCCGGTTGTATTTTGTTTTTTGGAACTATATCGTACGTGAAAAGGTATATATATGTGAAAATTGCATTTGTTGCTGGAAGGTATATATATTATACATCCATATATATTAGTCTACTGTATATATATGAATATACTAATATATATTAGCATAAACTTTAGAATAATGTACAGTGGTCATATATATTAGTCTACTGCATTGCATTAATTAGCCTTTTAGTCTAATGTACAGTAGTCACATACATTGAGTCATGGGTTCTGTTTTTTCTAAGAGATATTGGTGAGTGGATTTAGCAAAGATTTAATTGAGTGAATATAGCCTGATTATAATCACAATTAATAGAAGTTTATTATATGTAGTAATCACTATTATTTTAATTTGATACGTGCATATTGTTAAATGGTTATGTTGATTATATGTAGTATGGCTATTATAGTGATATACTCATTGTCAACCTATTTTTTAAAACTCAGCTTCCTCTAAGAATTCAACTTCAATACAACTTGTTTAAGGGGCCATTTTTGAAAACTTAGCTTCCTCTTAGAATCACTTTCATGTTGAAAAATGGACTGTGAAGTTCATCTTCTTTTAGTAAGAGTATTATATGGTATATTAACATGTGGATTTCATTAGTTTTAGCGTTGCAAAGCTCTAGAAAAAAGAGTTGAGAGAAGAGTTGGTTGCTGATTAATATGATTATGCTCGAGAGCCCCTACTGCACCACAACCAAATAAGAAGGCGGGTTGGCTAAAGGGAAAGCCGATGTTCTTATTCAATGACTAAAGACTCGGTGTATGTAGAGAACTCAAATTGAATTATAGATTATATAAAATAGTTTTTTTATTCATATTCTCTCTATTACAAACTTTTCATATTATAGTTTATAGATAAAAGAATTTAGTTTTTTATTCATATTGTATTAAGTACTAACTTTTCATATTAAGTCTATGAAAGTTCTGAATTTGTTTGCATTTCAAAATACTAATATTTACCAAATGAAACAGTTATGATAACACCGTCACAACGGGACGAGCAGCCACCTAATATATACGTACGTAGGTTGGTTAAATATTCCTAATATATACGTACGTAGGTTGGTTAAATATTGTATTGACTCGACCGAATATGATGCCCGATATACACTCGTCATGAGTCCTTCAAATGTTTTTAAGCATGAGTCATCTGATATAGCTATAGTTTTATCACCAGAAGCAGTCAAAAAACATTGAGCAACTGGAGAAAATTCTGCAGACCAAACCCCTCTTTTATGACCCTCAAGTACAACTACTGGTACAATATCTGAAATTCTCCACACACAAGCAGTCCAATTCTAATTAACAAAGACCCAGAGAGTGAAAAGATGCAATCAAGTGTCTTAGGAATACTCATTCCCAGAGGAAATCAGCTACATAACATGAAACGAGTACATAGTAACCATCTTGAACACATACTGACCTGTGAACAACTGTAAACTATCCATATTTTCTGATATCCCATCCAAACTCCAGACCTTAAGAGTACGATCACTACACAGGAAAGTGTTAAGAATTTGTTCAGACTAGTTATTCATCGCTAGTATAGTGCTCCATAGGTGTACCCTATTTGCCGTCGCCACCTACAGAGCAATCTATCTCTATTTTGAAAGCATCACCAGTAAGCCAAATTAGGAGAGTTATTGTTTCAATTAAAAACACATGTAACAAAGCTTTCTAGGTAATGAGATGCATATGTGCTCACCTACTACCACTCACGCAGAAGTCTTTCTGCTTCCTTGAAAAAGCAATAGCTCCAACAGATCCTGTTAGTACTAGGTATGGATACCTAGGTTACTAAACATAAGTAATATATTCAATGCAGCAAATTCCACATATCAAGACCCAACAAAGATAATGAAGACTAACATTCAAGCTACACCTTCATAGCGGAAATTCGTAAAGACAATAAGAGGGAGTCACCTCCTCATGTTCATCAAGAAGCTTCCTCAAACTAGATTAAGGGGATTTTGTTCCACATTGAAGAATGTAAGGATGATGAGTTTCCCATTTTCTATAATAGATGGGCTCACCTCCACTTAGAAACCGATCTTTAATCTCCTTGCACTCTTGTGTAAATACTATTTTGGGCTCATCATTTGGGCCCAAGAACATAATAAATGCAAGTGGATTAGCCTGTTATGGCGAACCACTATAAATCAATAAAATCACTATGTTGTTTCTTGATTATGCTTTAATTACTCTCGCTGTCTATGACGAAACCTCATAACAGAACTTGATTAAAACAGATCCCATGTGACCTAAGCTAAGACCAATGCAACATCTGCCTTCCCAATCCCAAAACCTAAGCTAGATCGAGGAAGCGAAGCAACAATATCAATACATGCACAACCGAAACTTACAGAGAGCCCACATGTGCAGTACCGAAAATAAGACCAATGAAACTTACACTGTTATCCTTGCGTCCTGTCACTATAAGTGTTCTTCCAGAGCTTGACACACCAGTGTTGAGGCACATAACAATTTCCGTATGACCAGCCAATACATGAGAACATGACATGGATGCAACGTCAAACACTCGTACCTGCATGTTGATGTCTGGTATTAATACCATACTTTTCCAAACAATTAACGATGAAGAGATCAATAGCAAACCAAAATTTTAGTAAAACTAGAATTGACGAGGGCAATCTTCAAAAACCACACCAGTGACCAGTTTATGATATATACCTGTTCAGCAATAAATTGCTCCTGGCCTCATCACCTAGAATATAAAAGGAACTCCTGATCAACTGTCACACAGCTCAGCCCTTGATCTGATGGGAGCATGAAAGCTGCAGTAAATCCCCTTTTTGATTCATCATCATCCGTGGTGACAGCAACATCTGAAGACTTGTGCTCAAATAAGCAAACTGCACTGTTAATATAGAAAAACGAGCAGTAAGCAAACCATTGATATACCGTCATAACTAATGAATTGTATTAAACAGAACACTTTAGTATAATCCGCATGACTTACCCTTCAAAACTCCAAATTTGTACAATCCCACGCTCACCAACTGTTATAAAATATACAGCAGGCGACTCGGTTTTCTTCTGATTTTGCTTCTTGGACGAGCTCAAACACAAAGATAATAGTCCCAGAAGGAACTACACACACTGCATCAAGGACCTCATATGTTGTTACCGTTTTCAAGCACCTATAGTCATCAATGCTCCACAACATTACAACCTGAGACACAATACGCAATCATAAACTGGTAAACATACAAAACAACAACGGTGCGTCGATCCATAGACATGAGTCAAACAAAAGTCGTCTACAAACAAGTTAAAAGTCAAACAAATGGAGCCCACAAATTGGACAATGAGCCTCACACGGGCAAAGTCACAAACCCAAACCATATCGATTCAAAAATTACAAACTATAGACCGATAGACTAAAATCCACAAATCCTTGTATACAATTTCAATACAACTCAAAATGAGCACATATAAGATTGCAATGAAGTTTGGGAGCAAAAGACGTACCAGATCTGAGTGGTGGAGGCCACGGCGGTGACGTTGATACATCGCGCGGTGGCTCACCGGTGGTTTCACAATGGCCGCTCGACGTCGTTCTGAAACTCTTCCGCCTCGACGGCGGCGGCGAGTTGACCGCAACGGAGGCGGCGACGGCATCTCCGATTCTTTGATGCTATATTTTGTGAACTAAGATACGGTAACAAGCTCATTGAGCTAAGCTGGGCTACTGGAGCTCATTCTCTAATAACTGTATCTAACTGTCATTATGTGTTAGATGTTAAGCACGTGGCTTTATCCCATTCATTTATTTTCTTATCATATTGTTGTATAAATACAAGATTCTCCTCTTTGTACAATATACAAATTCTCTTCTTCTTCTTTCTTTATTTTCTTCTTCTCAAAGCTTTAGCTCAAGCTATCATGGTATCTTCGCTTAGGTTCAGATCCTGAAGCTCTTCACACTCCTGATGTTCTCTCTCATCCTCTTGCTTATACGCTACAACAGTTAAGTCGGTTCTTTCTCAAATCTCTAATTCTCTGCAGCCTGTTGATTTGGTTCTTTGATTCTGTTACATCGTTTCTACTGGAATTGGTTGATCGAAGCCTAGGGTTTTCGTACTGAGTATTATACTGTGTTCAATTTGTTCCTCTGAGAAGTATAGTGTGATTTGTACTCAAATCCTCAATTTATTTTTGGTGTACTTTGTGATTCATCATGGCTTCTTCGTCATACACACCTCACACCACTGTATATCTTCCAAACATTTTGCTTGACAACACAAACTACTATATTTGGTTATTTCGTATGAAAAACTTTCTTCAAGGACAGAATCTCTATGGTGTTGTGGATGGTACTACTCCTTGTCCTTCTCACACTCTGATCAGTCCTGAGGGCTTTATTGTACCTAATCCTGCATATCCTGCATGGAAGATTCAGGACAAGTGTATCCTGAACATGATTGAACAGACTCTGAGTTATGGTGCTATGAAATGTGTGGTTGGATCTAAGTACTCTGCTGAGATATGGTCTAAACTTCGCCACAAATTTGCTGCTCTAAACAAAAGGAATATCCTTCAGCTGAAAACTAACTTTCAAAAGATCAAGAAGGGTTCAGACTTAATTGAGGTTTATTTGGACAACATTAAGGAAGTTAGAGATGCCTTGGAGTTGGTAGGATCCTTTATGGATGATGAAGATGTTGCGGTCCAAATTTTGCATGGGTTACCTAAGTCTGATCCTACAATTCAACTAAGGCTTTATTTAGGCAAAATTGTGTAAGTGGAACCATTGATGAGCTTAAGGTCATTTTGCAAGCAGCTGAGGCTGACCTTGCTAATGTTGAAGATGATATCTCTTCTGGTCATCATCTTACTGCTTTGTTGGCTAATACCTATACTCATTTCCCTAGTTCAGAATGTGTTTATGAGGATACGGGAGTCTCTAATTCTGATGTTGCTCAAGTTGCTTCTCTACCAGCTGCACTCTATGTAAGCCGTGGTGCTAAAAAAAATTCTAATGGTGGAAGGCGTAATCATGATGCTTCTGGGAATACTGGTCGCAGGTCTCTTGCTTCTAATGGTCCGAATGGAATTCTAGGTTTTGCACCACATGATCCTTCTGTGAATTGTCAACTGTGTGGTAGACAAGTTCACATTGCGCGTCACTATAAGATGTTTCAGAATTTTGTGTAAACCTACTCTAATAGTCTTTCACACCTAGCTCCAGGGAGTTGCATCTATTGTACTAAGGAAGGTCATACTGTGGAGTCTTGCTTCTTTATTATTGGCTTTCCAAATAGGTCTGGTGATAGGTCTGGAGCATCTTCTTCACAAGGTCGTAGCTATAATAATGTTGGTTCCCATACCTTTAACAGTGTTAATCACAACTCAGTAAGGATTGTTGATCCCAATTCTACTAATGCACTGCAACAAGCAAACATGGCTTTGACTCAAGCTATGCAGGATATGCTTGCATCCTTTGGAACTTCAACTCCTCAGTTTTGGTTGGCTGATTCTGGTGCCACTAATCATATGACTGGTAAGGTTCAATTACTGAGCAATGTTGCACCTTACACTACTTATGAAACTGTGCAAGTTGGTAATGGTGCACAACTTGGAATCTCTCATATTGGTGATTCTTTTCTTGGTCAATTACAACTTAAAATATTTTTTCAATTCCTGATTTTGCTGCTCATTTACTATTTATCAACTATGCAAAGAAAATTATTGTCGTGTCTGGCTTGATGAGCATATGATTGCGATACAAGACAAGACAATGGGCAAAATCATGTACCAAGGGTTGTGTAAGAATGGTCTTTATCTTCTTCCAGTAGATATCAAGAATAAATCACACAATGTTGCTCTCTCTCTTCCTCTTCTAAAGGCACAGTTGACTCTACATTCTTTCCATATACCATTCTTTCTGCTTCTTCATCTACCATAGAAACATTTACTCAAAAAGCTGCATTAGTACTCAAGGTTGCTTCAAGCTTACTTACTACTTCATCTACTGCTTTCAAGTTCAAGAGTATGTCTGCTATTAGTTTAGAAGACTCCAGAACTCAAGTCAAAGATCATGGTCAAGCCAAGGATTCATGCTCAGCATTTGTTGGTCATCACATCAAACATTCCTTATGGCATCAAAGATGTGGTCATGCCACATAAGTTGTAGTCTAGTCTATGTTAGATAAAAGTAGCATAATGTGTAGTGCTAAAGGTGTATCTCATATCTGTGAGCCATGTCTTCTAGGGAAAATGCGTAAGTTCTCTTTTCCTAGTTTACAAACAGTTAGTACTGTACCTTTTGAGCTTATTCACTCAGATGTATGGGGTGATAGATACTGTGTACTTTTCATCGATGACTTCAGCAGATACAGTTAGACATTTCCTGCGTGTAATAAAAGTGAAGTTTTTGATCACTTTAAATCTTTTTGTGCCTATGTTTCAATTCAGTTTAATTCTATAGTCAAAATATTTCGTAGTGATGGTGATGGAGAATATACTAGTAATGTCTTCAAAGATTTTTTACTCAGCAAAGGCATTATTCATCAGTTCTCTTGTCTAAACACTCCAGAGTAGAAAGGTATTTCTGAATGCAAGAATAGACATTTGAGAGACTACAGTTACAATGATGCAAGTTGCTGGTGTTTCAAATAATTTGTGGTATTATGCTTGTGCCTCAGCAGTTTACTTAATTAAGAGAATGCCATCACCAGTAATTGGCCTAAAATCTCCATTTGAGAAATTATATGATAAAATACCTGATCTGGAAGTTCTGAGGATTTTTGGTTGTGCTTGCTATCCATTATTGTTTCCTTAATAGAACCAACAAGCTACAGCCAAAACAGCGCAGCGAATTTTTCTTGGTTTTTTTCATGGATATAAAGGCTATATCTACTTTAATCCAGTAGTCAAGAAGTTCATCATCTCTAGACATGTGTTGTTTGATGAGTCTAAATTTCTATTTGCAAATTGCAAAAAGACTATGTCTCTTTCAAATCCAGTTGTTTCTAAGACATCTTCTACTCCTTCATCATCCTTATCTCATCAAGTTCCTAGATATATTCCCATTCATTCCTCACTACAACCTATTGTCTCCTCTTCCAACAATGTTCATTCTGCTCCTATCTTGCCCTCTTCTACATCTCATTCTCAGTCTTCTAATACATCTACATCTCATACACAATCTTCTCAATTTAACTCACCAGTACCCAATTCTCCTACTGTCCTTTTTTATCCTTTTGTCCTCTGTCCATACACAAATTCAATTTGAAGAGTCTGAAGGATCTCTTGGTATTGCTTCTGCTCCAGGCAATGGAATCTCAGTTGTTCTGGAATGTGCTCCCAGTAGAACAATAAGTGAAGCATTCAAAACCATTATCTTACATCCAGTGGAAGGAGTGTCAAATTCTGCAGTTAATGATCATGCCATGATAACCAGGAGCAAAAGAGGCATTGTCAAACCTAATTTTTTTTTCTATCATGAATTCCACTGCTGTAGATATTGATTTAGCTACTGTTGAACCAAGAGTGCCATGAAGTGTTCAGTTTGGTTACAAGCAATGCAGGAGAAGTTTAAAGCTCTTCAAAAAAGAGAGACCTGGACTCTAGTTGATCTTCCTCCTGGTAAAAATTTGGTTTCCTGTAAGTGGATTTTCAAGATTAAAAATAATGTAGATGACACTGTTGTCAGACACAAAGCTAGGTTGGTTGCCAGAGGGTTTAGTCAAGAATATGGGGTTGATTATGATGAAACATACTCTCTTGTGGTTAGACATACTACAGTAAGGTTAATTCTTGCTCTTATTGCTCACAATGGTTGGATTTTACATCAAATGGATGTTAAGAATGCATTTCTTCATGGTATTCTCAATGAAGAAGTTTACATGGAACAACCTAATGGTTTTGAAGATCAAAGATTTCCCAGGACACATGTATGCAGGCTTCACAAATCTCTTTATGGTCTGAAGCAAGCTCCTAGAGCTTGGAATGAAAGGTTTACTAATTTCCTTCTTTCTTTTGGATTTGTGAGTTCCTATGTAGATTCTTCACTGTTTATCAAGGTTTCTGGTTCATCTCAAGTCTTCCTACTCTTGTATGTGGATGATATCATTCTCACTAGGAATGATAGTTCTATGATTGCTGAGATTAAACATTCCTTACACCAAGAGTTTGAAATGAAAGATCTTGGACCTTTTCACTTCTTCCTTGGGTTAGATTCATTACAGAAGCTCTAGGATTTTCTTATCACAATAGAAATATGCCACTGAATTGATACACAAAGCTGGTTTGGACTCTTCACACTCTCATGTCACTCCATGTCAATCATGAGTCAAATTATATGAGGATATTGGTAAACCTTTACCTAAAAAGGAACTCCTTCATTTCAGAAGTCTAGTATGTTGTTTACAGTATTTGACATTCACAAGGCCTGATTTCACTTATGGCGTGAACTCTGTATGTCAATTTCTTCACAAACCTATTGAGGATCATTTTATTGCTATGAAAAGAATTATCAAGTATGTCAAAGGTACTTCTGATTATGGCATCTGGCTTCAAAGAGGTTCAGTAGGCTCTTCTCTACATTTGCAAGCTTACTGTGATGCTGATTGGGTTGGGGATCCCAATGATAGAAAGTCCACTACAGGTTTTGTCATTCTACTCAATCACAATCTTATATCGTGGTGTAGTAAGAAGCAAAACTCTGTGTCTAGATCATCCACCGAAGCTGAATATCGTAGCATGGAAGATATACATCTGAGCTTATATGGTTAACTAACATGATGAAAGACATGCACATTAATCTTGGTTACCTACTCTTTACTGTGGTAACATATCTGCACCTGCCTTGGCTACCAATCATGTTCATCACTCCAAACTAAAACACATAGAGGTGGATGTTCATTTCACCTGTGATCAAGTCAAACCAGGCTCCATTAAACTACAATTTGTTTCCACTTCAGAATAGCTAGCTGATATGTTCACCAAAGGGCTATGTTCTCCTCATCATAATTATCTTCGAAGCAGCTTGATGGTGGCTTCCCCCCATCAATCCGAGGAGGGGTGTGAACTAAGAGACGGTAACAAGCTCATTGAGCTAAGCTGAGCTACCGGAGCTCATTCTCTAACAACTGTATCCAACTGTCATCATGTGTTAAATGTTAAGCATGTGGCTTTATCGCATTCATTCATTTTCCTATCCTACTGTTATATAAATACAAGATCATCCTCTTTGTTTGTAACACGAATCATAATCAATACAATATACAGATTCTCTTCTTCTTCTTCGTTCTCCATTTTCTTCTTCTCAAAGCTTTAGCTCAAGCTATCAGGTTTCCGTTCTGAAATGCAGAGAGAAATTAAAGAGAGAGAAAATTGGGGGCAAGTAAAATGAGAGAAAAAATAAAAGCGGTAAAATGAGAAATGCGCGGGTCGAGTAGATAGAATGTAAAAGGGCAGGGTTCCCATGTAATGCCCACTTCTCCTCCTTTTTCCCCTTGGGACACGTGTCTTCTTATCATTAAATTCCTTGTATTTATCTACTGCTCATAATCCTCATATTATGACATTATTACAGTCAAACTTCCAACAAATTAAGTGGACTTGAACTGGTTTGCTGCCTTTGTATTAGTGTGACTAGCAACTGCTAACCGCGCTATGCTGCGGTGCTTGAGTTAAAAATTAAAAATTTGTAGAATCTGGTGAAATAGCATAAATGAATAATTGTCTTGAATAATACATGAAGTTGACATTTTCTTTAGAATAAAAACTATTCAGGATTGATGTCTAACACCATTGAAGCAACAATTTTCATATCATCACAATGCCTGAATCTTGAAGACAGGTGCCTCTCGAATTCAAATTTGTTAATAAGTGGAGGTCATTGAAATAACACCAAACATAAGTCAATCATCTTTGATATAGACCAAATCCAGTTCAATTTTCTAGACCGACATGATTAAAAAGCAAGTTCCGACAAAGAAAATCAAAGAGGAGAAGATTGAAAAGATTGCGTTCGAGGACACCAAATATTACACTAGACTGAGGGAGATTTTAGAGCTTAGTTTTAAGCAGTAGATATGCACATTATCAATTGCTAAGCCTTGGTCCTAACTTAAATGTTGTCAGCAAGCGTTATTGTAGATTATTGTAAAAATATATGAAGATAACGCTTGTAAACAATAAGATAACTTTGTATTTACATTCTATAATAAGAAGCTCTTCTATAGTTCTATGGCATATGAGATATAATAAGTGCTTGAGTTAATATCATATGAATCTCAAGAAAAAAAGGACATGAGGCAGCCATGATGAAGTAGTGAACCATCAAGCATAGAAACTAATTCAAGTAGTCAAGTAAGGTTACAAAACAAATTGAAGATGAAATTAGCTAACACTATGTCAAAGTGCAGGAATACCTTATTAAAGCATCCAAGTAAGGTGCATTTCCAAACCTCTCATCCTTGCACCAAAAAAGACATGCAAATTGTTATACCACCAATATGCTTGTGATCATATCGTTCCAGTACTATTTTTCAGGAAAAAAAAAGATTCAACTGATTAAGAATTGAAAAGTTCCCAGATTTTGGATATGTCCATATTGACAATACAAATTTCAATAGGTGTATAGGCCACAAAATCACATATCTGGAAACTTAAAATTAAAAAATAGTTCGTTCTCATTGTGAGAACTAATAAAGGATATATATTAAATCAGAGGTTGGATTGTCACACTATATTTGCATCCTCAGTAATTCACCAAATGCTAGTTGTCGTCGATTAATATCAAATTCGAATTCGAATCAATATGGTGAAACCCAACGGCAGGCAGCTGATGCAATTTAGTTATCTCTATGCTAGTTGTCGTCGATTAATATCAAATTCAAATTCAAAGGCTAAAAACATGAAGAACCCCGCGGCATGCATGTTGGAAATGATATGGAATACTACATGTTAGGATTACCAACACCAACACACATTTTGAGTTGAGAACATTACATGTTAGCAACAAATTTATGGATTTGAATCAGAGGCGCTTGTGAGAACTGAGAAGTGGGATGTAAACAGAGCGATTAGAGAAAGAGAGACCAAAGATAATAAATTAGCTAGTGAATGTTGAAAGTTATATAGCAGTTTCTGGGTATGCTTGTAAGATAAAAGCGGTAAAACATGAATGAAGGCAGCGGAGAGCCGAGAAGAACTGGAGAGTAGAGAGTACTCAGAGTAGGGAAAGAGGGAAAGCTGAATGAGTCAATGACATGAATCATAATTATGTTAAAAATATTGGATCGATATAAACGTAAATTAACTGTTCTTAAAAACAATAACTTTACACTGCCAATTTACTGTCCTTAAAAACAGTAACTTCCCACTGCACTTTCATATAGATATAATTTCTTTGATTAAGGTGTATTAATCTCATAATTCAACATCATATCATTATCAAGCATATATACATTATTAACCAAGTAGAATATGGGTATGAAGCTATATGTTGGCAAGAAGAATGTCACGAATTCAATGCATGAGTATGATGCTTTATTTCAAGAAAGAGTCACAGGCTGTTTAAGTTCGTACTGAGTTCGATCACATGAATTGGGAGTAATAAATCCGGAGGTACATCAAGAATATGATACAATAATTGAAATAGCTAGACACATCACACATATAGTGCGCCAAGAGCTTGATCGATCTCCGGCCACCTCATCCGATCTATGCATGCATGCATGCATATTTGATTCCTCATGCCTTACCATTAGAGCTGATCGAGGTTGTAATTGCATTGCCTAATTCGATGACGCGTTTGGAGTAGCAGGAGCAGCTAGCTTGGCTCTGAGGTCTTTTCTTAAGATTTTGCCCGATGGAGATTTCGGAATCGCATGGACGAAGTACACCTTGTGCAGTCTCTTGTAAAACACAACCTACGTACATGCATATTCGATCAAGTCAATACAATATTTAACCAACCTAGGTACGTCTATATAGCTTCGTAATGGCTTGGTAATGGAATTATATATGTACGTACATACACTTACCTGTTTTGCTATGTATTCTTTCACAGCCTCTTCAGACAGCTCGTTCCCATTAGACCGAACCACGAATGCTACCGGAACTTCACCAGCAGCATCATCTTTTTGCCTGCACTTAAATAATTCACCTCTTAAATTAAGTGTACGTGCATGCAATGCTTAATTATGATGTAGTTTAGACCATGCCAAATAAAATTTGAAGTGCTTACGGGACAACAGCTGCGTCTGCAATGGATGGGTGGCTTACAAGAAGAGACTCTAACTCAGCTGGTGGCACCTGATCGATCGATAGGTAAGTTAATTATAAGACATAAATAACTTCATGCATGTAAGCTTTAATTATCTGAATCAGCTAGCGAGGCGGGTAATTAACATACTTGAAACCCTTTGAACTTGATGAGTTCCTTAACTCTATCGACGATGAAAACTTCATCGTCTTCATCGACAAAACCAACGTCACCGGTGTGAAGCCACCCCTCGGCATCTATTGTGGCTGCCGTGGCCTCATCGTCGTTCAAGTATCCTTTCATGATCTGAGAGCCACGGATACAAATCTCCCCTGGTTGATTGTAGCCGAGAGATCGACCAGTTTCGGCTTCGATGACTTTGAGCTCAGCGTTCCGAACCACCGTGCCGCATGACCCCGATTTCGTCGGAAACGGCTTCTTCGCGAATGCCAGGCACATCGATAGCACCGGTCCTGCCTCTGTCATCCCATAACCCTGCATGCATGCATACATGTACGTCAGATTGATTATACAAACTCTCAATTACAAAGAGTGAGTAATATACTATTCTCATGCATCTTAATTTGCCTTTTGCTATCTAATGAATCAACTTCTAGCCAAAGTAGGTATATACCTGTACTCGTTCATGCTCAAAATTGCATTCATGAAACTTAATTTAGAAGATATAAGAGTACGGAGTGCACTTATAGGCTACGAAACAACAATATACATGACACTTGTCGTAATTTTATTTACGTTAATTTTAAATAAATAATACACCAAAAAAAACGAAAATCTATATTACACATTTATATTCCCCATATCGTAGAATTATTCGAATAATAACAAATTGAAGACAAGTTAGCTAGCTAGGAAATCGAGTTTTGAGGCTAACAGACGGCGACATTTGATGATGATGATGATGATCGATGGACCGGGGTAGGTAGCGGTTTTATATTTATTAATATTTGTTTGGTATATATTGATCGAGGGTTTGAGGTAGCTAGGTAAGGATTGCATGCTAATGTGATACGTACACATTCTCACAGGAGAGCAATGTGATCGACCACGTAAGTTAATTTGTGAACACACACTTCTACTGGCCTTACTTGTCTACGTACACATCTCCCCTTCCTTGAATTGCTTTGTGTTATATGGTTTGTTGACTCACTTCCCCACATGCCATCCCTCCCTCCCTCCAATGTCAATACTACCATTCCAATTTTAATTAATTATATATGTACGACAGTGATCACCCATATCATAATGAATGATTTAACGCAATTCCAAAAAAAATCTCACAACTTCTTCTGTATTCATTTTCCAGTATTCAACCCGGCCTACAATACCCCAGCAATAATTTATTGAAATTCGTCGCATTCCCGCGCAATAATATGATGTATCATCTAGCTAGTAGATTCTGAATTCATCAGTTTCATCTAATAAATCTTAATCTTAAGTGTACGTACGTTCAATCTCATAGCTAGCTAGAGACAATTATATATTGCATGTAGATTCATATCATCAAATTAGAGCATGTAGACTAGTTTATTTTCTAAGGCATTTTTCATTTGATCTAATTTAGGGACATACACGCAAAACCAAACGAACTCTATCCTAGCCTCCCAATTGATCATTGTTCTGTTCTTAAATTTGTCTCTGCCATCGTTCTGTTCCAAACTTGAAGCATGTTACTATCACATAAATTGATAAGTTAATTAATGAAGAATAAATATATGTATGAAAGTAATGAAACATATATTTCCCGGCCGGCCTTAAATTATAGTAATGAACATGATTACTAAGCAGAGAAAATAATTAAACGACGTACGTACCTGGCCTAAGACCGCCTGAGGTATACGGCTCCTTAAAGCCTCCTCCAGCTCCTTCCCCAGCGGCGCCGCCCCCGACAACACCACTCTAATAGAGCTCAAATCGTAGTCAGCCACCATCGGATTCTTCGCCAGCGCAATCACCAGGGGCGGCACCACCGCCACCACCGACACCTTATGCCTCTGTATCAACTCCAGCAGCACCCCTATCTCGAACTTGTGCATCACCAAAACCGCCGCCCCGGCCCTGAGCGAGCAGAGCAAGACACTGTTCAGAGAGTATATATGGAACAAGGGTAGGACGCAGAGAACGACGTCGTTTGGAGTCAAATAGAGGTTGGGGTTGTCGCCGTCGACTTGCTGAGCCACGCTGGTGATGAGACTCTTGTGCGTTAGGATCACGCCTTTGGGGAGACCCGTCGTGCCGGAAGAGAAGGGTAGGGCGACGGGGTCGTCGGCGTCGATGGAAACTTCTGGAAGCTCGTTCTCGTTGGCGTCGGAGAGTACGGAGAAATGTAGGCAGTTCTCGGAAGGAGGGTCGTCGATGGTGACTATCTGAAAGTTGTTGTTGTTGTTGTTGTTTGTACGGAGTTTGTCGACGTATGAAGAGTGAGTGATGATGAGCATGGCTTTGGAGGCGCTGAGTTGTTTGAAGATTTCCGAGGCGGTGTAGAAAGGGTTGGCGGTGGTGGTGACGGCGCCGATCATGGAGGCACCCATGAAAGCGAAGACGAACTCGGCGCAGTTTTGAAGGAGGATCATGATGACGTCGCCTTTGACGATTCCGAGCTTGGAGAGGCCGGCTCCGGTCTTTTGGGAAATGAGTTGGATTTCGGAGAAGGAGTAGGTTTTTCCGGTGGAGCCGACGATGAGGCAGGGTCGGTCGGAGAAGGATGACGTGTTCTCGAAGCAGTAAGTGTGGAGTGGGAGGTGGTTGGGGATGTTGGTAAGGTCCGGAAGCTTTGGCTTGAAGACGTGATGATGATGATGATGATGATCAACGTCGACGGGGGTGGGGGTCGACGACGACTTCGAAATCTCCGGTGGCTGAAGCGGCGTCGTCGTCGGCTCGGCAACGGGAGATGGGATAGAGTTGTTGTTAGAAGCGATGGAGATCATGGTGTGTAATTTAGGGTTGACTAATTAGGAGGAGATGGCTAATTAGAGAGAGGGAAATGGTATGATTTGGGTTGGAGAAGTGTGAGAGTAATAAATATATGAAGAAGTTGCTGGCTGGGAAAGGAAGTGAGGTTGAGGTTGGGGTTGAGTAAGATCAAAGAAGCTAAAGGTTGGAAGTGATCAAGGAGCAGGAGAAGAAGGGGGTAGGTAGAAGCAAAGGTTTGTAGTAGTGTAGTAGATTTGGCGGTTGGACTACGTTGAGTTTTGGAGTTGGGTTAGATCAAACGGGGGTAGGAGAACATGCCAAGTCTGATGCTTCACCTCACTTTCAAATACCTAAAACCCTTCACAATCGTGGGCTGTTAGGCCCCCTCCGTTAATTAACCTTCTCTTCTCTTCTCTTCTCTTCTCTCATTTTCTTCCATGACTCGTACTACCGTTTTAAGTATGGAACTACTAACTAGTATTCTATTTGAGGTGGTTACTCGTAAATGGAAAAACTCAAACGTTGAAAGTCCTCGTGTATTCAACTCACATATGATCACTTCCACATGTCCATATATCCAAGTTTCTGTTTACTCCAACGTCTTTATTTGCGGTTACTCACTTTTCATGTGTGGTTTCAACAGTAAAGGGATGTAAAAAGAGAGGGTGGAGTTTATAAATAATAGATAAATTCAATGGTGTGCGGAATACTATACAATTGAGTAATCAACAGCCTAAATATTCTCATGCATTATTCATCTAAAAGCTCAAAATAAGTGAGATTATGACAAATATCCCGTGCACTTGTATTCCACACACCACAAGTGCACCCAATGTCAATAAAAAAATTCACTATATATCTTACTTTGGTGAGCTAGGCCGAAGTCAACACCGTCGTCAAGTGTTTGTGCCGAAAAAAATAAAATAATTGTAAAGAATTGAAAAGCATCAGAAGATCATTGTCAAACCCATCACGGCCCAAGGTGTGCGGAACACACTGTATAGTGAGTAATTTACGGTCTAAATATTCCTATATACTATTAATCTAAAAGCCCAAAACAATTGGAATTATGACAAATATGTCTCGCACACTTATGTTCCACACACTATATGTACACCCTCGGTGTCAATACACGAACTTGTTATCTTACTTTGGCGAACTAGGAGTCAACACGCGTCAAATGTTTGTACCAAAAAATTAAAATAAAATAAAGGAATTGAAAAAGAATTAGAAGATCATTGCCAAACCCCCCACGGCCCAAGGTGTTATCAGGCCGTGTACCCTTGTAAACCCATGTCGGCCCAAGTCCATCAGCCCATTATCGGTCCTTTTTCTATTTTCATTTTTCCCGGGACTCCTCTCAAACCCTGTCAATTCCTTAAACCCTAAATTTTTAGTTTTTTTCTTCACACAATAGAATGAAGCAGCAAAGCCAAGTAGTGCTGTAGAATCCAGCTTCCTCTGTTTGTTGTTGTTGTAAGCTTGGAAGAACTCGAGTTCTCTTCTCTAATGGCGTCTCTTCCTCTTAAAAAGAACTACCGATGCGTCCCTTCACTGCAACCCTTCTACTCCGGCGGCGCTGTTGCCGTCTTCTCCGACGGCTCATTCATCGCCTGTGCTTCCGGCGAGTCAATCAACATCGTCGAAACCTCGAACTCGTCGATAAAGGCCACTCTAGAAGGTGACTCTGAGGCCGTGACTGCCTTGACTCTCAGTCCTGATGATAAGTTTCTCTTCTCCTCCGGCCATAGTCGCCTCATTAGGGTTTGGGACCTCTCCACGTTCAAATGCGTCCGTTCTTGGAAGGTAGAACTGATTCCCATAAAGCCCATTTTGTGGCAGCGTTTTTGTTTCTGGGTTGGTTCTGTTTTGAACTGTTTACGGCGTGGTGAATATGGATGGTGGGTTTTGATTTACTTTAGAATTGTTCATTTAGATTACTGAGATATGAATTTTGGGTTGGAATTTTCAGGGTCATGATGGACCTGTGATGGGAATGGCTTGTCACCCTTCTGGAGGATATCTAGCAACTGGCGGAGCCGATAAGATTGTCAAAGTTTGGGATGTGACCGGTAGCTTTGCCACTCATCACTTTAAGGGACACAAAGGAGTTGTTTCGACTCTGCTCTTCCATCCAGATCCTACAAAACAAATCGTAAGCTCCATTTTTTTTATCTCTTAGAAATGAAATGTGTTGAAAGTTGGAAACTGAGAATTATGGTGGTGATTGGTGTTTGATTTTTGAGTAGCTTTTTTCTGCAAGTCATGATACGACTGTGAATGTATGGGATCTAGACCCTAAGAAGCGCGTTGCGACACTGACTGGTCACCATTCCACGGTTACTTCGATGGCTATATCTGAAGATGGTAGCACATTGCTCACAGCTGGAAGAGATAAGGCAAGGGAGAAACGTTTAGTTTGATATCCTTCTGTAGTTTGCATTGTTTTGTTTTGTTTACCAGTTAATGATTGTGTATTGTGTCTCAGGTTGTAATGTTGTGGAGCATTGATGACTTCAAGTGCTTGAAAACGGTAACAACATATGAGGTCCTTGAAGCAGTGTGTGTAGTTCCTTCAGGAACTCTTTTATCTTCGTGTTTGGGTTCATCCAAGAAGCAAAATGCGAAGAAAACCGAGTCACCTGCTATATGTTTTATAACAATTGGTGAGCGTGGGATTGTACGAATTTGGAGTTCTGAAGGGTAAGTCATGCTGGTTATACTAAAGTGTTTCTGTTTCAACTATGCTTTAGTTATGACATTATATCAATGGTTTGCTTACTGCTAATTTTTCTATTTTAACAGTGCAGTTTGCTTGTTTGAGCAGAAGTCTTCAGATGTTACTGTCACCTCAGATGACGATGAATCGAAAAGGGGATTTTCTGCAGCTTTCATGCTACCATCAGATCAAGGGCTGATCTGTGTGACAGTTGATCAGGAGTTCCTTTTATATTCTCCTGTTGAAACCACTGAAGGAACCTTTGGATTTGATCTAAGCAAAAGACTTGTAGGAAACAATGGAGAGATTCTGGATATGAAATTTCTAGGTGATGAGGAGCAATTTATTGCTGTTGCTACGAATACTGAGCAGGTATGTATCATAATCTGGTCACTGGTGAGGTTTTGAAGATTGCCCACGTTAATTCTAGTTTCACTAAAGTTTTGGTTAGCTATCGATCTCTTCGTTGTTAGTTGTTTGGAAAAGTATGGTATTAGTACCTGACATCAACATGCAGGTACAAGTGTTTGACGTTGCATCCATGTCATGTTCTCATGTATTGGCTGGTCATACTGAAATCGTTATGTGCCTTGACACTTGTGTATCAAGTTCTGGAAGAACACTTATAGTGACAGGAAGCAAGGATAACAGTGTAAGTTTCATTGGTCTCATTTCCAGTACTGCACTTGGGTCTCTCTGTAAGTTTTGGTTGTGCATGTATTGATATTGTTGCTTCGCTTCCTCCTTCTAGGCTAGGCTATGGGATTCGGAAGGCAGATGTTGCATTGGTCTTGGCTTAGGTCACATGGGATCTGTTGGAGCTATTGCTTTTTCAAGGAAGCAGAAAGACTTCTTCGTTAGTGGTAGTAGGTGAGCACTTATGCAGCTCATTACCAAGAGTGCTTTGTTTCAAGTGTTTATAACTGAAACATGAAATCTCCTAAATTGGCATACTAGTGATGCTTTCAAAAGTGAGAGAGATTGCTTTGTAGGCGGCGATGACAAATAGGATACATCAATGGAGCACTATTTAAGTGTAGATTAACTAGTCTTAACAAACTCTAATACTTTTCTGTGTAGTGATCGTACTCTCAAGGTGTGGAGTTTGGATGGGATATCAGAAAATATGGATACACCAATAAAATTGAAAGCAAAAGCTGTTGTAGCAGCCCATGATAAGGATATCAATTCAGTAGCTGTGGCACCAAATGATAGTTTAGTTTGCAGTGGTTCACAGGTCAGTGTGTTCTTAAGTTCTTATGTACTCTTTTAACGTTACCTAGTTGGTTTCCTCTGGGAATGAGGATTCTAAAGACATTTAATGCTGTTGCATCTTTTCACTCTGGTTCTTTGTTGATCAGGACCGAACTGCTTGTGTATGGAGACTTCCAGATCTTGTACCTGTAGTTGTACTTAAGGGTCATAAAAGAGGGGTTTGGTCTGTTGAATTTTCTCCAGTTGATCAGTGTGTTTTGACTTCTTCTGGTGATAAAACTATAAAGATATGGGCTATATCAGATGGCTCATGCTTAAAAACATTTGAAGGACACATGACAAGTGTATATCGAGCATCATTCCTCACTCGTGGGACTCAGTTGATATCTTCTGGTAACAAATCTCTGTCCACAAGTTGATTCGTCTCTTCCAAACTATGATATATATCCATTAATATGTGTCCCACTTTCCAGATGCTAATGGTTTGGTAAAGCTGTGGATGGTCAAAACAAATGAATGCATTGCTACATATGATCAACATGAGGACAAGGTGCTGAACCAATATATATTCCTCAATTTATGTCGCTAATGGATATTAGTCTATGATGATTATAGTTAAGATGTCAGTAAAGATTTCAAAGCCGTTTCTTTTCTTTTATTCTACTATTTTGCAGTCACATTGTACAGAAGGTTGTGATCTGTCCATAATTGGATTTGTGATTTCTATTTTTTAGGATCCTTGAACCACTTTTATATGAATATTGGACCATATTAAAATATTTCAAATGCATTTGATCATTTTGATGTCTATCATGGATGGTTAAACCAACTTTTTCTCCACATATTTTTCTTTCTTTTCGTTTTCTGACAAGAATTAACCTCGCAGGTTTGGGCATTGACTGTCGGAAAGAAGACAGAAATGCTTGCAACTGGTAGTGGTGATGCTGCCATCAATCTGTGGTATGATTGTACTGCCTCCGATAAAGAGGAAGCGTTCCTCAAAGAGGTGAGCCATTTTTCTTTAGTACAGTGGTAATACAGTTTCACAAATTGCGAAATCATGTAATGAGTGGCTGGTCATCCTAAGCATGTTATTTATGTGTATTATATACAAACGTTCATGTCTAAATATGACTGTCAGAAGTGTGATATATGTTGTTCCGAATGATGGTTCAGGCCGAGGGTGTTTTGAAAAATCAAGAACTAGAAAATGCTGTGAAAGATGCTGACTACATGAGAGCAATCCAAATTGCATTTAAGCTTCGCAGGCCTCATAAGCTTTATGAGTGTTTTGCTGAACTTTTCAGGTTAGTCATAGTGCTGTTACTAGTTTTATCCGTTTCTTTTTGCCTCTTTTCTGTTGGAACTTGTAATGTATCTTACCTGAGTTCCCTGCAGGAAGAAAGGAGCTGAGAAACAGATAGAGAGAGCTCTTTCTGGCCTTGACAAGGAAGAGTTATCGGTGCTTTTTGAATATGTTCGGGAATGGAATACAAAGCCAAAGCTCTGCCATGTTGCGCAGTTTGTGTTTTTTAAACTTCTCAACATTCTTAATCCAGGAGAGATTATTGAGGTATGTCAAAGAAAGAACAGTCCCATTTGGATTTTGTGAAGCTTAAACTATCCATCTGACTTGAGAGTAACTTTTGCAGATCAATGGCATTCGGCCACTTCTTGAAACTCTCATCCCGTACTCGCAGAGGCACTATAGCCGAATGGACAGGTATGTGAGAAACGTGTTCATGTTGGACTTTGCTCTGCACATGATGGCAGTCGTTGAACCAGATACAGGCGCGACAGACGTTGTCAATCACGAGAATGAGACATCATCGATTATGGAAGTTGAGGATGAGGAACAACAGAAGCAAACATCTGAAGGGTTGAAAGAAAAGACCTCCAAGAAACGAAAGTCCAAGAAATCAAAAGATGGTGTGAAGAAGAAGAAAGCGAAAGCTTCCAGCATAGAGTAGTGCTGCAATTCTTTAATTATACACACATTGTGTTCTTGACTTATTGTAATGTATTTGCTTCTCTGATTTTGATCGTAGTCATCGTACCTTATATCATCAATGAGAAAAATGTTTGTTCTTTGTTTGGAGAGGCAGAAATCTCAATCTCTAATATCATTACGGAAAGTTCTCATTCAAATTTGAATGTAGTCTCAATTGCATAGTAGAAAGAAACTAACACAAAAAGTTGCTATCCACTTGGTTAAAATGGCAGGTAAAAACTACAATATAGTCAATGATTCAATCCCATCTCTCTTATCTATCTGACTGTAATCAATGTATGCAATACACAAATTGCTCCAAAGTTTACCAACAAATTCCAAAACGAAAGGAACAAGTTTGACCAACATTGAATTGCTGATACTAGTGCTATCACCGAACCATTTTTACTTTGTTCAGAGGAACCAAAACAAATAAAGGAATGTAAAACCGAAGAGCTCAGAGATTAATTTGCAAAGAATAATGTGACCTATCATCATGGGAACTGGAAAGAGCCACCAATCTGGTTAGTACCTGAAGGGGGATTGATAGCCACCCAAAGAAGAGAAATGGTGATTGCAATGAGTCCTGACCATACAAAAACAATGGTCGGCGTCCTCCCTCGTCTCCCCATCAGTCCTTTAGCGAAAGGGTACAAATGTGCTAGAACCCAAAAGCTGAAGAAGACACCACCAATCAACTTGCTCCACTGCGGAATCACACTGTATATTGTTCGGCTGAAACCAACTGCTATTGCAATCAAGTTGACCATCATGATGGTTATTGGCGGTATCATCAGAGATGACCATTTCACAATGTAGAGATCGGCAAACTCATCATCCTCATCATCACCACCTGATTTTGAAGTCAAAGTGAAAGAGATTTCAATCCCTGCAATAACTTTGAGCAGCCCCTGAATCACGGCCGCGAGATGGGCACTGGTCCCTCCGATCAACCAAAACTGCTCGTTTCTCCACCACTCTTCTAGCTCAATGCCGGACCATTTGATCTCAAGTATGGCGAGCATGCATAAAGTGAGAGTGATGATCAAAAGATATGTCAGGAAAGTAACATTGAGGGTCTTGACAATGAACTGACCGGAGAACAGCGAGAGTGCAGGGAGGAAGCAGTAGACGATGAGGAAGATGGATGTGAAGGGGTAGATACCGACATTGAGATATGCTATTCTTTGCAGAATCTTCATTCTTGGGCTGGCAAGTAAGGCATTGTTGCGCGAAAAGAAGATCTCCACGGACCCTGTAGCCCACCGGAGGACCTGATGCAACCTGTCAGTAAGATTGATAGGCGCAGTTCCACGAAATGCATCTCGCTTAGTCACACAGTAAACTGATTTCCATCCTCTGTTGTGCATCCTGTAACCGGTGACCACATCTTCAGTGACTGAACCGTAAATCCACCCCACACGATCTCCCCACTCAGTCTTGTCTTCATACCAGCAGGAAATGACACTGATTGCCTCTGCGACAGTTGAGGCATCGAGCAACTCACGAGGAATAGTGAGAGCACCGGGCGGGCGTCCATTCTTTACAGCTGGGTGATCTGCAAGAGGACGGCCTTGGTACTCTGCCACCGGAATTGAGTCTATGAGGAAAGTCGAGTTTCCAAACCTCTTAGGCAGCAGGGAGAGATTCATCTCTTCATCATCCGAATCACCCATTCTTAAGGCTCGGTTCTCTTCAGGGGTGTGGGCTACTGAAGTATGCTTGTTTTTCTTACGACTAGAAAAGCAGCAACTACAACAACCTTGGTGATGTTCTTTCGATCGAGGAGGGTCAAAACCATACAGGGCAATCCTACGAAACAGACATCCAGTTCCCACATAAACTGGGCCCTGGAGTCCATCAAGAGCCCGCATATTGACATCGAAGAAAACAGTGTTGTGGTTGGCATAACGATCTGAAGGGTCAATACCCTCAAATCTCTGTGGAAATTGAACATAACAAAGCCGGTCACCACCGCGATCCATCATGAAACACATACCTTCCCTCATTGCCTGAGAGTTGTAGATATAATGATCACAGTCCAGGTTGAGAATGAATGGGCCATTGGACATGATAGCCGAGGCTCGAACAAGAGCATTCATGGCCCCTGCCTTCTTGTTGTGATCATAGCCTGGACGCTTCTCACGAGACACATAAACAAGCATGGGAAGGCGGATATCAATATCATTGAGGTCAATGAGCCTCGCTTCATCCATATTTGTATCAGTTCCATGGAGTGGCTCATCACTTGGAGGCTTCAACATCACCTACATTATTATGAAAATATATAATTTAATGGGTGTATATATATTTGAGCCATCTAGCTACAGTTCGGTATAAAATAATATAATTAATGGGGGCAAGATTAATACCTGTATAATACCAGCATGGTCACCTTTCGAATGCTCAGCTGATGAGGTTAACCAAGTCCCGGGCCAGTGAGTTCCATCAGCCATCCACGTAGCTTTGGGAATCTTCACAGTCTCCATAGGCTCATCCTCCCTGTTCTGTCTTTGAAGCTTCATGGCCTTGATTTCCTCCCTCGCATGATAAGCATCTGACCGTCGACGTATAGATTCTGGCAGTCCATTAATTCGAACCTTGAACTCATCATATTCACGTTTCACTCTCCTACGATCCTTGACAAAGTCTGACTTCACTTTGTTCTTGTATGGATCTCTCTTCAAGCTGAAGTATGATTCAGGATTCCTGGGCTCAATAGTATGTTTACGGCAGAAGGGGACCCATATGTTAGCAAAACTAGCTGCTTCTGCCATGGCCTCGAAAGTTAATAGTGCACCTCCATCATCAGAAACATAGCAAGCAAGCTTTTCAACAGGATAATCAGTAGCTAGAATAGATAAAATCGTATTTGCCGTGACTAGTGGCGGTTCTTTATCTGGATCTGCAGTGGACACAAAGATATCTATGCCAGGGAGATCAGACTTCCCGGTGGGGTTGTTGAGAGTAGGTGTTTCAAACTTCTCTCTCAAGACATTAAGATCTGTTGAACGATTGATAGGGCAGAGCTTGGGAAGTTGATCGAGAAGCCAAGAAAAAGCAAACCAGATCTCACAAACTATGGACATTCCCCAAAGCCACAGTGCATCATTATTTGGGTGGCCAACTCTCCATGTTAAAAACAGTCCAAGGACAACCATACGGACAAATATCAGAAGCCTGCAAACAAATGCAGAGAGCAAAAATTACTATTGCATGAAATTAAAACAAACAAAGGACCAATATGAAAGTCAAAGGGCAGATAAAGTAACACCAGAATGAGAAAGACTACATGGACAGTTCATGGGGTGCTCATAATTTGGAAACGATACTAATAAGTCATGGTTGATATTGATGCAACATCCATACCGAACTTCTAGCCAATCCATATGTCACTCAATTAGTAAGATGACCATCAAAATGCAGTGAGACATGTGATATGCATTTTCCAATCTTTAAAATGACCAACTGATGAGCACATTGTGCGATCATCCTTTTGTGAGCATCATATAATGTTTGAATCGGTATGTGATTGACTTAGAAAGAACGGAAGTTTAAGAAGTTCACTGACTGGATATAAGATAGTGCGGGATAGTGTACCTATACGGGCTTAATATAGCTGCTGGTATCTTTAATTTCCTTGTGAGAGGCCTCCATGGTTTGTTCATGAGTTCAGTTGGTTCGACAACGTCATCATCTTTCCCATTTCCAAAACCTCCCTCCTTAGGCCATATAGCATTCCCATAGCCGTAAGTACCCTTTGTTTCAAACAGCCACCGGTTGTGATCAAAGTCCCCGGTTTGGCTTCTCATCAGCACAGACTTTGTTGACTTCATGAGCGACAACCTCCTCTCCATCTTAGACATCCCATTTGGCAGAGGCAAGGGACGAGGTGGCAATGCGCTCTCCATAGCCATGTCATCCATGTCCGCATTCTTGTACGGCTCCTTGCACCCGGGGCATACACCAGCCCCAGTTTTGACAGCATCCGTATAGCAATCTCGGCAAATTTTGAAATCACATTCGCAAGGAAGAATGTCCTCCCCACGCTGATCGCTCATGACTTTTGCATCACACCCGGGAATTGCACACGACGAGCCTTTAGCACCGGCCATCTGAGGATGGCTGATTTCCGACTCAATGACCTTGTCCATGAGATGAGCTCGGGTGACGCTATTGAACCCCCCCGTGAAGAGCGAATTCGACACGTACTGCTCTTCAACTTTCTGCGAAATGGAGGGATCCATCGGTTGGTTGTCCGGGGTGGGAGGTATCTGCACCGTGTAGTTCAGGAAGTCATTACTCCCGATTTCGCTGTCAAGATCATCCCTGGAGTAGCTGATGTATCGACCCGAGGAGGTTCTTCGGCCGAATGTGACTGTGGGAGGCATTGGAGGCTTGCCATGTCCATCAGGAATGTCGGATGTCGACGACAGATTTGATCGGCTTCCTTTGAATGACTTGGAAGCCATAACTTTTGAACTAGTATAAGTTTGCCTTCAGTGCCCTGAAATTTACACACAAACAGAAACCACAGATTCAAAACTCCATTTGCCAAATTCCAACAGTGGTAAACTCAGTAGTCAACCACAGATCTTTGCAAACTCAAATCAATCTCTAAACTGAAAAAACAAATGTACAAACATGAAAAACACAATCCCACGGTCCAAAAATTCGAAACAAAATCCGGATTAACATAACTCATCTAAGTTTACACAGATCTCTTCACCTGTCTATTTAGTTTAGTTTCTAACAAAAACCAAATGAGCTGAAAGAAACATAGACAACTATCGATTTTCAAATTGAGCTAAACCCTAAACCCTAAACCATGGACAAAAACAAAAACAAGCAAGCAGATTACAGGAAGTAAAACACGAGCTAAAGAAGTACATCAGAATCAGAACAGTACCTTTTTGCTGTCTTTTTTTTATCTACTGGAGATAAAACCGGACCATGTCTGAGAGCTGAGTTCGAGTCTGAGTCTGAGTCTGAGTCTGAGTCTGAGTCTGAGTCTGAGTTTGAGTTTGAGTTTGAGTTCGAGGTCAAAGCCCGAAACAAAAGGGAAGCTTTACCTGAAAAAATGGTGGTTAAAACTATATATGTTGTTGTTCGAAGAGTTCAGATCTCTTTGGTCTCTGAGCTAGAAATGAGAATTGTTCAATTCAAACGAGTAAGGTGTGAGGGAGAAGAAGTGGTCGGCTAGCTCGTTTCCAACTGTCGTTAGCGTATCTTGGTATGAACTCAGACAACACATACATACATACAACAAAGAACGGAACAAATCAAAATCCAGAATAAAAAAGGAAAAGAAAAAGAATGGGGAAGATTTTAGGGGACTGAGTCGTGAGCAAGACTACCCAGCACTAATAGCCCATGATTCGAGGCTCTTGCTCTTTACTAATATATAATTGAAATGAAAAAAAAAAACAATATTGGAATATTTTTGGTGGGTGTATATATTTTAAATTCCTAGGGTGGGAAAATGAGAAGGTTCTGAGTTGTGAAGTGATTGCGGTGATGGTGGTGGTGGATGGCCTGCTTTCTCTCTTATATTCAAATAATAAATGGCAAGCCTCACCGTCTCTCGACTCACACGACAATAGTTACCACAACGGAGTAGGTTTATTGCTGGGAAAAATGTAAGAAAGAAACTTTGGTAAACCGTAAAACGGAATATTCCTTCGAATCAAAACACATTTTTTTGACAAGTGTCTCAAACAGAGTAATATAATGTAGAAACTCCTGCATCGGAAAGCGAATAATCTTTGACTTTATTATGTAGAAATCATAAAAAGGTAAAAGAGTAAATTATGACAAAATATAGTAGTATAACGGATCAGTCTTCCTTTGTTTGTCTGATTTCTAAAATGGAATAATGTGTATAAAGAAAATAAAATACGTATTGGATACATTTGACTAGATCATGCATGAGACGTAGATGGTGATGAGCTGTTGTGCAGCGTTTTTATCATAAAGCGTGTTCGTCGTTCCTGTTGGGGATGGGATGGTATGGGATTCTGTTGTATAATACGTGTGAATAAACTGTGTTTAGGCAATCATACCATGCACGTTAAGACACAAAATTTGATTAATTAAGAAACAGAGAACATTTCTCTCTTAAACTAAACGGAAATCAAACTTTTAAGATTAATGTTAGGCACGTCCCGAAAAAGCTTTTTCCGTTTTTCGGCCCCAGCACATGGATCTTAATCATCGTAAAATTCCCGCGTAGGGCCCCACCACCACATGCAAAACCCTACGTCTTTCCCACGTAGGACCACTAAGCAAAATTTGAACACCGACATTAGCGGCCCGGCCCGGCTGTTTGGTTGCATCGGCCTTGGGCCATTAGCGTCGGCATTGGCGGCCCGGCCCAGGTATCATCATCATATATGAATAGGAGCAAAAACATTATAAACACAAACCAGTTACATGTATTAAGGGATGGTTTTTCAAAGATGAACTATGGCCAAACGAAGAGAGCCGCACTAACATTAGCCTCATTTAGCTCCAAAGAGTAGCTAATAATTACAACAAGTGACCTGAAGTTGTGGAGTTGGGGCGTCTGCAATTACAGGTGCAGATGCTTCTCGATCCTTTCACCACACGCTGAGATCTCCTAGTGTGAAGCTTGATGTTCACCAACTTACCAGCCATCTGTTATACCAGAGAGGAACTAAATCAATCAATCTAGACTTGGGATAGTAAGCTTACTATGTCAAAGTGCATTGTTATTGTATGCAACACAATTTTGGGTTACGGAACAGAAAGGTCATACCACTCTCCAAACCAAATCTTCTGGACCCAAGGGTTGTGCGGGTTTGGAGTAGATAAAGTGCCTTGAGAACTGGGAAAAAGATGAAAACAACTAAGTCAGTCTATGTAGCTCAGCAGGGAATATCCATTTCTCAACACACAAAATAAGAAGTGATGTCAAATGAACATTGCAACCAGCAGATGATAGACACAACAATATACACAATCCAGCTTTTCGTGTATGCAACCAATTCGATCTTGTAAGGTTACAGATAAATAAACAGAAGTATGCTACAACTCTCCTTTTTCTTAATTCTAAAATATAGAACCTAGACATCCATGTGCCTAAAGCTTTGGCAAGATATACCAATAGCACTAACAAAATAATACCACTCACTTCAATATTTGCACTCACATACCTTGATAAGATTTTGGCGCATTTCTTCAATTTGAGAAGGCCTAATGTTTCTAAGATATGTCAAAAGACAACCTTGTTGTAAAGCATCACTGGAAGAAACAAATAAGGCAATCTGCATGCAGAGAGTTTAAGGAAAATTAAACCCAAAAAAGCCATGTCATTTGAATATTATAGCAGACATCAAGGCAGTTATTTAATACCAGAAATTTACATAAGCATACCTTCCTATAATCTAGTATTCCTTCAAAAGGAAGCTCCAACTCATCACTAACTATGACCGGTATGCAACCACCAACAAATACAATGGCATCAAACAATCTAGCGGATGATGGAGTATCACCAGCTGGGTGCAAGCAAAAGACAGACCTGACCAAGAAAGTAACTCAACCAACTTAGTAACAACAAATTAACAGCACATGACTGACATGAGACAATGAAGTAAGGATCACAAAAAGATGTACTTGCACATTCCGCTCCGAGCTGCTACCTTCCCAACCTCTCCAGCTGTCCCCTCCTCTACAGCTACACCTTCCGCACCACTAAGCTCTGCCACAAGCTTTTCACGCATCTTCCCTCCCTGGAAGTAGAATACCATAATCAACTCTACGATTTTGAAGTACAAATTCTCATTTTGTAGCATGCAACTAAGACTGTTTTAACAATTAAACTGATAACAAAGAGCTCCATTTCCGAAAAAGTGAATTTCAGCATTTCTTTTAAGCCTCCCGCGAAATAACAGCAGAGTAGTTCTCTTGGATTTAGTCTCCGACACACATCTAGCATCGCAAAAATCGACATTGGCTACATAGGGAAGAATAAGATCGTTCTCCAGATAAACCTGTCCCGGTTTGTACCTACACAACATCGATTACTTAAACTCAAAATGAAGGCATACATAATATTGGCTACTCCTTGACAATAGACTGAAGACCATCAAGGAAAGCAATTGAAGATGTGGGCATCAAATACCGATCTCATAGGAAAATCAAGTTGTTCATGCATTACATAACACGTGTTTTCATCTAGGATAGCAATTGAGGCACATATCCCTGCTGTTCTGATATGATTCTGGAAACATGTTCATAATTGGTTTCTGTTGCCTAGGTTACTCTTGATTCTTTATGCACGTGATTTACAGCAGCCTAGGTCATTCTTAATTCAGAATACATGTGCTTTGTTTCATGATAGTTGACTTTACAAAAGGTGTGTTTGAATTAAGATGTTTTAGGCTCACATGTGACTCTTAGGATTGTGTGTTGCTTTTGTGTGTTGCTTTACAGCCTGGAAAGTTATCTTTGCCTTCTCCAGTTTTCTTCTTCACGTGCTTGCTGTAGTTGACTTTGCCATTTCTGATATTAGGCTTTCAAAGGCTTTTTCTTTCCTAAAACACTTCTTGCCCAAAATGGAAACTGATGTTGACTTTACATATTGCCTCTAAGCATGCATTTACTTTGCAAACTGTGTTCAAAGTGTTTTGTCAAATCTGGGACAGTTTTAGGTCTGCCATATGGTGACTCTATAGTTGGTTTTTCACGTGCTTTCTTGATGCTTTTGACCTCTGTTTTACTGTGCCTACTTGCTGTTGTTTGCTGCTGTATTGCATTGTCTATATAAGGAGTCTAAAGCTGTCTTGATTGTTGTTGGTTGAGTGAAATATTTTCTGGGTAGATATTCTTTAGGGTTACTCTTTGAGAGCACAATTCTGTGTAGTTTCTCTTCTCTTCTCTCTTCCCCCTCTGTGTCTTTTGGTTGCTCTTTACAGTACATAATAGACATGGATTCTCAAGCATAAAAACTATTTTCAAAACTCATATGCATCATTACATAGTGCATTCCATTGAGATAGGTATGGAGATGCCCAACCCAAGAAGTAGATCAAGAAGATTTACCTTGAGAGTAGTTAAGATCTAAGTTGATGCTTCTGAATATTTTCCCAAGTGTAAACACATAGTTCAAGTAGTGTAGCTCTGTTAGAACTGATAGTCAGACTAGTTAGGATAGCATACGGGTTATGTATCCCCAGAGTACAAGAGACTTGTAATTGAGTGTGTTACTTGATAGTGGAAAGGTTTGTCCCTCAAGAGTTAGGGGCACGCAGTTTTAATCCTGGTTGTAGGATTTCCGCGTTAACAAAAACATCTTGTGTTATTCTTTACTTTCTGTCTTTACGCTTTAACACTTGTATCCTGTATTTCGGGATAGGTCTCTATCTTGCTATCCCGAGAACGGATTAAGCGAAAAATTGGTAAAAGGCATATTCACCTCCCCTCTAGGACCTTTAAGTGGTATCAGAGCGGCCACTAGTCTTTGCTAGTGAGATCCTCTGAGGGGCCAGATATGGATCGTGAAAAAGGCTCATCCATAAATGTTCCTCCTTTTTTTGATGGTTATGATTTCTCACAGTGGAAAATCATGATGAGTGTCTTCTTCTCCTACCAAGATGATGGTATGTTGTGGCAAATCGTAGAGGAAGGCTGGTCACATCCCACAAAACCAAACAGTGATGAATCAAATGAGAAAATTTCAAAACCGAGGTCCAAATGGGAGAAAGCCGACAAGGATTTGGCTAGAGCAAACATCAAAGCTCTAAGTTGCCTCTTCAATGCCGTATCCGAAGCAGAGCGCCAAAGGATCATTCATTGCTCCACGGCTAAGGAGGCATGGGAAGTGCTCATCAACACTCATGAAAGTAACTCTCGTGTTAAGCAACAAAAATTTCAACGTCTTATTAATGAGTTTGAAGGTTTAAGCATGAGTGACAAACAGTTTATTGATGATTTCTATGGTTGTGTACTCAATATAACAAATCAATGTCGTAGCTTAGGTGAGGCCATAGAATCAAAGAAAATTGTTAGAAAATTTTTAAATGCTTTACCTCCTTTCTTTGACTCAAAAATGAATGTTATTGATGATGCACATGATCTAGACACTTATCCTTTAGAAGAACTTGTTGGTAATCTGAAAACTTATGAGACACTCAAGAAAAGGCCTATGAATGAGAAATCCATTGCTCTACGTTCGGTTAAAATTGAGGTTGAAAAGGTGTTTGAAAATGAAGATGATAATAATGATGAATTTGCTTTTCTAACCAAACAATTTGAGAAATTCTTAAGGAAAAAGAAATCTTTCAACTCTAACCAGAACTTCTCAAAAGGATCTAGCTCTAAGCCTTTTAGAAATAAGGATTCACAGAGAGGTCGGGATATCAGGTCCTCTCCTATCCCAAGAATGGACAATAAATGTTTTGAGTGCAATGGAGTGGGACATAAGGCTGTGGATTTTGTTAACAGGAAAAATAAGTCTCATAAAGTACTAAAAGCAACTTGGAGTGATAGTGATTCAAATGAAAATTTTGAAACCGATTTAGATGAAGATGAAAAGGTTGCTTTTGTCACCCAAGTCACATTAGATGAGTCTCTTGAGGACAAGGATTCTGATGACGAAGGGCATGATATGTATGTACGTTTATGTAAAGCATCTAAGTCTATGCTTGCTAAAAATAAAGCTCTAACTAATGAGCTATCATTGAGTAAGGAGACACATTCCAGGTTACAAGGAGAGTACATATCCCAGAAAGCAGAATGGAGTTCTACCAAAACTCAACTAGAAGAACAAGTGATTTTCCTCAAAGGAGAACTGAACCGTCAGTCTTCTTCTATAATGGTGCTCACTGCTGAGAAGCTGAAACTTGAAGAATCCCTGCTGGACACCAAGAACCAGTTTGCAAAGTTCTCCATTGGCTCGGAGAAGCTATCCCAAATCTGTGGGATGGGAAGACTGGATGGCAGCAAGAAGGGTTTAGGGTTTGAGGATGATGGCAAAATCAAAGGCTCAGGGAAGACTACATTTGTAAAAAGCACCAGTTAGGTGTTGGGAAAGCCTCCGCCTCAACTGAAGATTGATGCTCCTGAAACCTCCAAGGTGTCCAAGCTCAAGAAAAGCTCACAAATCAGGTGCTTTCACTGTGGGAACAGTGGACACATTCGGCGGTACTGCTACAAGCTAAGAATGAACCCTGTACCGGCAAAGATCTCACAGAGCAATGATCTACTCGTCCATTTTCAGAAATCACTTGACGAACTGACCAAGATTGCACATACACTTGCCATCCCGAAGTAGAAGAACAAGCCTGTCTCTTCATACTGGGCTAGAAAGTCTTCTCGAGAAAACAGGGATACCAGAAGGGTCATCTCTCCCAAAGAACTTGTTGTCAAGAAGAAACATGAAGATGTTATTTGCTTCTTCTCACGAGTCAAGACCTCACCCACTGTTGCACGAAATGTTGTAGCTGTTTGCAATGTTGCCCTAACTGCCCTTTCCACCAGAAAGTCTGACTCTTGGAACATGGACAGCGGCTGCTCGAAGCACATGACCGGTGAACGGAAATGGTTCACTTCCATGGATGATACTCATCCAGTTGGTGACGTCATGTTTGGTGACGGAGCCAAGGCAGAGATTATTGGAAGCGGGACGGTTGACACTCCTGGTCTTCCATCCTTGAAGAATGTTCTGCTGGTGGCAGGCTTAGAAGTTTGCTTGCTGAGTGTGAGTCAGATTGTCGATGAGTAAGAGACGGTAACATTTGACACGTCTAAGTGCACTGTCCTTGATGGGAAAGGAAGGTGTGTGATGAAAGGCGAGAGGTCTAGAGATCACTGCTACTGTGTTCGTGCCAACAAGAGATTGGAACCTGAAATTTGCTTTTGATCATTGACAAAAGAAAGCGCGCTAGATCTGTGGCATAGGAGGATGTGCCATCTCAATCATCAAGATGTGGTGAAGTTGTCCTCAAAGGATGGAGCTCGAGGTTTGCCCAAACTGACCGGGAGAGCAGCATGTATGTGTGGAGACTGTAAAATGGGTAAGCTATCCCGAACCTCCCATCCTGTTTTAAATGCTAAGCCAACTTCAAATGCTCTTGAATTGCTTCTCTTAGATCTTGTAGGTCCTGTTGAAACTGAAAGTATTGCTAAAAAGAAATATGTGCTTGTTGTGGTAGATGACTTTTCTAGATTCACATGGGTTATGTTCTTAAGTGATAAAACACAAGGTCAAACTTTTGGGAAGTTTTTAGAATTGGCAAAACTTATTTCAAATGAAAAGCTTTCTAAAAATAAACGCATAATAAGAATTAGGTCGGATCATGGAATCGAGTTTGAGAATTCTTTGTTTGCTGAGTATTGTGAAGAGAATGGTGTGCACCATGAGTTTTCTGCCTCCATCACACCACAACAAAATGAGATAGTATAAAGGAAGAATAGAGTCTTGGTTGAGATGGGGAGGGTAATGCTTAGTTCAGCTGATTTACCTCACATGTTTTGGGCCGAAGCAATTTTCAATGCTTGCTATACACTTAACCGTGTGATTTTTAGGCCGGGTACTAGCAAAACACCATATGAACTCTGGAAATGTAAGAAGTCAAATATCTCACACTTAAAAGCTTTTGGTAGCCCTTGCTTCATTTATAGAGATCGTGAGTATTTGACAAAGTTTGATGCTAAATGTGATCGAGGTATTTTTCTAGGTTATGCTTTGAACAGTCGTGATTACCGTGTCTATAATAAAAGAACTTGCAAAGTCATAGAAACGGTAAATGTGGCTATCAATGACTCTCTTGTATGCTCTCACAACCACTCTTCAAGAAATGTGCAGGTTGAGGATATGAGTACTAAGACATCTCCCACAGCTGCTGAGACTCTTATCGATGAACAGAATCCCATACCTGATGATGTATCCCAGGATACAGAATCTGACACTGAAGGTGCCGGGATAGATCAGACCCTGACTATCCAGAAGTCACATCGTATTGGGAAACGCCAAGTTCAAAAGATCACTCTCCCTCGGATGTGATTGGCATGGTCGATGAACCAAGAAAGACCCGAAGTAAGTCGAACATGTTTGTGAGTAATCTTGTTAGTCTCAAAAGTTTTCTTACAACGCATAGGCTAGCTATCAATCGAATTGCATGCTATGGTTTTGTTTCTAATGTTGAGCCTAAGAACATTAAAGATGTTTTGAAAGACTCGGATTGGATTGTGGCTATGCAAGATGAACTTAATCAATTTGAGAAAAGCAATGTTTGGCATTTGGTTCCTAGACCTAAGGATAAGAATGTAATAGGAACAAAATGGGTTTCAAAAACAAGACAGATGAAGAGGGAATCATTACTAGAAACAAGGCTAGGTTAGTTGTGCAAGGATATTCCCAAATGAAGAGGGAATCATTCGATATGTTTCAGGTACATGTGCCTTTGGGATACTATATACAATGGATACTAACACTGAGATTGCAGGGTATTCGGACTCGGATTGGGCTGGAGATGCCACGGATAGGAAGAGCACCTCGAGAGGTTGTTTCTTTGTTGGGAACAACTTGGTATTATGGCATAGCAAAAAGCAGAATTGCGTATCCTTATCCACTGCCCAAGTAGAGTACATAGCTACAGGGAGCTGTTGTACACAACTTCTTTGGATGACACATATGTTGAGCGACTATGGATTTGAGCAAGGTATCATATCCCTGTTCTGTGATAACACCTCTACAATCAATATCTCAAAGAATCATGTGTTGCATTCTAGGACCAAGCATATAGAGATTAGATATCATTTCATTAGAAACTTGGTCGAAGATAATCAGCTTGAAATGACATTTATTCCAACTGAACAACAATTGGCTGATTTATTCACTAAGCCCCTGGACAATCTGAGATTTGAAAGTCTTAGGAAGGCTATTGGTGTATGCACCAGCACTTGAGATATCTCCCTCACTGGTCTAAATTTACTTTTCAACACTTTTCTTTATCGAATAATTTTCTGAAAAAAAAAATATAATTGTTGGCTCATGCTGGGATACAAGTCAGTGGATGCATCCTTGGAAATATTTCTGAACTTGATCTAAAATGTTGTGTTCTTATTTCATGTTTCTTGATAGACACTTGTTGTATCTTTCACTTGTGTATATGCATCTATGTCCTTAAGAATGTTAGTGCATGTGGTCTAAATCATTCTTGGAACGAGAAAGAACTCTTGAGCACAAAAGTTACTCTTGTGGGGTGTACACAGTTTGAGCTAGAAAATTGAGATGAGTTGAACTAGTTACTGAAAAACAAATGTGAAAATCTGGTGATTATTGATGAATGAATAAAGTAAATGAATGGGCTAGTCTTTTGCTGGGTGCACCTTAATCGGAACCAGTGGGGATCCCTGAGATGTTATCTATCCTTCGATGGGTTCAGACTAGTTATCCACTAAGTGTCCTTGAAACACACATTATTCTTTCGAGCATTGCGCTCAGGACATAATGATAACTACTCTGCTACATGGATCTACGAGGACGTATTTCTCAGATGAGCCCTTGGCCAAATTTAAAGAGAATGGCAAAAATGCCTTGAACATAAATGGCAACGGCCAAAGGCCAAGTTGGGACAAAGTCCTTGATATGCTGAAATTCCAGAACTCCCAAAAGGTTGTGACAAAGTCACTTGGTAACTCTTGATGTCCTCATATCATTTGATGCTCTAAACTTGTACTCCCTTAGATGAACTTTTCACACACACACTCTTATGGTTCCAAGGATTGACTTGTCAAGAACATAGCATTGATGTTACTTTATAGTCATATACTCATGTGAAAAATTTGAGCCATCAAGACATATGAAAATTTGTTGTCACATTTTTGTGAGTCATGCTTAAATCTATCCTAATGTCTGGGATTTCACTGACTGTTTCCATCCCAGGGTACATGCTAATAGGTTGTAAATATCCTGAAATCAATCCTTCTATGTTTCTTTTATGCACCACGTGAGGGGGAGCAGTTCTTGTACTGATGGGTACACTAGTATCTTCTGTTTCTCAGGGTACCTCAGATATCCCAATGGATATTAGGGGTATACATGCATGGGTGCCCTTTTGTTTGCTTTTGAGGAGTTTTCTAGGTGCATGTGAGCTTTACCTAGGTATAGGTCATTATTGCATTTTATTTCTGACTTAACTCTGCAGAAGTTTGAAAGTGAAGGTAGTGTGTTTAAGAGGAGAAACCTCTTGGTTCAAGAATTCATGAGTGGTCTCGATTCCGCTGCAACTCTCTCTCTCCCACTGGACTGTTTCTCTTCCATTCTACCTTTACTTAATCCCACTAATGGAAAGGATAAGAAACGGCAAGTCACACATCTCTTCTTCTCACACCTTTCATCTCCAAAATTCTCCAATGGAAAATCCCGATCCCTTCATCCCTGAAGAAATCTTTCTTCTGCCACCTCCTCCTCCTAAGCCATCTCCACCGGACCAAGCCACTAAAAGCAAGAAGCCCTCTCTTGCTAAAGCCATAACCACCTACCAACGCCATCGGCGTACACCCAAGCACTCTTCAAAGTCAGTCAAAGCCACCACGTCTGTGCCACCTGCCTCTAAGGAACCGTCTCCTCCTCCCTCTCCGCTTCGGGTCATCAACGAATCCGGTCTCCCCTCTCCTCCACCATCAACTCTTATTGCTGCTGAATCACCACAAGTCTCTCCAATGAATGCTACTGTACCTCCTACTTCTTCTACGGCTGCACAACCTCAATCCGTCTCAGCCACTATCTCTCCTGCTGCCGCTCGTTCCCCTGGCCTCCCATCTACTCCTCCCCTCAGGAAGCGAAAACGGACGACTATAGCTACCGTTTGCTCCTCTGCATCGTCTCCGGCCTCGTCATCTTCAGAGCCTCTCGGGAAACGGGTTACCTGGTCCAAGGCTAGGGCAACTTCTGTGGCTACCAAGGGCAAGTCAACGGCTCCAAAGCCCAAGTCCAGAGCGCCCTCCAAGCCTCGTCCTGGTGATTCCTCTTTAATACCTCATACCTCTCACTTTGTCTCTTCAGAAGCTTGTCGTCTTTTTGGATTTGTGACTGTGAACCGGCCCATTGTTGCTGAGTGGCCCATTGATTTCGCCTCCCTGCACCCTGCCTTTCACTTCTTAGTCTCCCGTCTGGGATGGGTGATGGCACTGAGCTCCCTGCCTAGGTACAATCGTACCTTAGTGCAAGAGTTCTATGCAAACTTCCTTGAGACGGTGTCAGCGAAAGTGCATCTACAGTCGAAGCAACAAGTTTGTATTTCTGTTCGAGGTGTTGACGTCAACTGTTCTCCGTCTGGGATACGATGTGCCCTAGGTCTCCCTATCACTACTGACGGCGTTCTACAAGGCTATACTGCGTATTCAAACTCTTATACTATTAATGACTTAGCCACTCGCCTCTACTCCTATCCTCCAGCAGAACCAGTCACAGACACCTTTCTCTCTAGCAGATATATGACCGAATGGTTCAAGGCTCTTGGGTTCTTGGTTCGGACGCTTTTCCACCCAGCCTCCCAAACCAGTAAGATCCCTCATAAACAAGCAGTGCTGATGGCCTACCTCAGCTATGATCCTTCTTGTCCGACTCTTCCTGCCGAATATCTCATGTATCAAGCAATCCGGACTGTCGGCGTAAGTCATCGCAGCTCCCTGTCCAAAGCTTTGGTGTTTCCTTGTCTCATCACCAAACTTTGTGGTGATGCTGGAGTCCCGATCTGGGAGGGTGATGCTCTTGGTCCTGACCCCTGCATGGTTGATGCACTTACCATCAAAAAATCTGCACATCAATCCAATGAGTACGTGGAGCCCATGGACCAGCAGTTCCTGAAAGCGGCGGTTCAGTCTATGATCAGCTCGACGATCAAGGAGATGAAGGAGCATCTGGTCGACCAATTCGAGAAGTTTAAAGCAGAAATCTCCGTCCTTGTCTCGAGCACAGCTGGACCTGTTCCTGTCCCGGAGCCTATTGTTTCTTCTCCTCCGGAGGATAGCACTGCAGACTCGTCTCCCTCAAACTCCGGTGCAACTATCCATCTTGGCGAGATTGGTGCTGAGGACGAGGATGCCTATGGTGATGCCGTTTGATCTGCTACCCGATAATCTATGATGTCTCTGTTTGTTTCCTTTTTTGTTCTTTTTCTGTTTTTCCCTGAACATCTTGGATTTGGTTTTGTGTTCTGCTTCCAAACAATGTTACTTTTATCTGCGGTTTTTATATCATATGTGGTTTTACCCTTTGTCTTTCCTAGACAAAAAGGGGGAGAACTAGCTAATATGTGCAGGTACTTTTGGATGCGGATAACTACCTGGCTGGGATAGGTACTTGTGTTCCTATCATGGTAAACCAGTCAGGGGGAGTACTGAACTGTACTTTGAACACTTTTTGGATGCATGTGTTGTTTGTGTTATACTATTTTCATGCAGGTACTCTTTGAAGACTGTGTTTTGTCAAGAAATGCCAACGTGGGAGATTGAAGGCATACATAATATTGGCTACTCCTTGACAATAGACAAAACACAATAGACTGAAGATCATCAAGGAAAGCAATTGAAGATGTGGGCATCAAATACCTAACTCATAGGAAAATCAGGTTGTTCATGCATTACATAACATGTGTTTTCATCTAGGATAACAATTGAGGCACATATCCCTGCTGTTCTGATATGATTCTGGAAACATGTTCAGAACTGGTTTCTGTTGCCTAGGTTACTCTTGATTCTTTATGCACATGATTTATAGCAGCCTAGGTCATTCTTAATTCAGAATACATGTGCTTTGTTTCATGATAGTTGACTTTACAAAAGGTGTGTTTGAATTAAGATGCTTTAGGCTCACATGTGACTCTTAGGATTGTGTGTTGCTTTACAGCCTGGAAAGTTATCTTTGCCTTCCCTAGTTTTCTTCTTCACGTGCTTGCTGTAGTTGACTTTGCCATTTCTGGTATTAGGCTTTCAAAGGCTTTTTCTTTCCTAAAACACTTCTTGCCCAAAATGGAAACTAATGTTGACTTTACATATTGCCTCTAAGCATGCATTTGCTTTGCAAACTGTGTTCAAAGTGTTTTGTCAAATCTGGGACAGTTTTAGGTCTGCCATAGGGTGACTCTATAGTTGGTTTTTCACGTGCTTTCTTGATGCTTTTGACCTCTGTTTTACCGTGCCTACTTGCTGTTGTTTGCTGCTGTATTGCATTGTCTATATAAGGAGTCTAAAGATGTCTTGATTGTTGTTGGTTGAGTGAAATATTTTCTGGGTAGATATTCTTTAGGGTTACTCTTTAAGAGCTCAATTCTGTGTAGTTTCTCTTCTCTTCTCTCTTCCCCCTCTGTGTCTTTTGGTTGCTCTTTACAGTGCATAATAGACATGGATTCTCAAGCATAAAAACTATTTTCAAAACTCATATGCATCATTGCATAGTGCATTCCATTGAGATAGGTATGGAGATGCCCAACCCAAGAAGTAGATCAAGAATATTTAACTTGAGAGTAGTTAAGATCTAAGTTGATGCTTCTGAATATTTTCCCAAGTGTAAACACATAGTTCAAGTAGTGTAGCTCTGTTAGAACTGATAGTCAAACTAGTTAGGATAGCATACGGGTTATGTATCCCCAGAGTACGAGAGACTTGTAATTGAGTGTGTTACTTGATAGTGGAAATGTTTGTTCCTCAAGAGTTAGGGGCACGCAGTTTTAATCCTGGTTGTAGGATTTCTGCGTTAACAAAAACATCTTGTGTTATTCTTTACTTTCTGTCTTTACGCTTTAACACTCGTATCCTGTATTTCGGGATAGGTCTCTATCTTGCTATCCCGAGAACGGATTAAGCGAAAAAGTGGTAAAATGCCTATTTAGCCCCCCCCTAGGACCTTTACAAAACCACACCGCCATCGAAATTACTCAAACTTATTGAAGTTAGTCTACATTATCCATTTAAACAATTAATCAATCCACCATTTTCCTGTTGAGTCCATATCAGGCAGCAACCAAATCGCATTCTTGACGAATCGACGAACAGACTTAAACGACCAAGGATGATGCACTGGCAGTATCCGATCCCTCCCTCCTGACCGGTTCCACGCCGGCTGGTCCGTTATCCACTTTAAAGCATCCTTTTTAACCACACAAAATGTACAAGAGCAGAAGAGCAACTTAAGCAGTGTGAGAAAGATTAGATAGAATTGTGTAGCAATAATATTTATAAAAAAAGAGTAAAAAACCTGGTTACGCAGTCACACCTGAAAACACACATATTGAATTTGTTCAAGTCATCATAAACACAACATCAATAATAGACGAAGATCAAACATATAGAAACTTATAGATTAGATCACTGAATACATATATCGTATTAGTTGATAATATGAGTATGATCTTCTCTTCTCTTATGTCGTTAAGCACATTCAATGAGGTAGGTTCTGAATGCTTTTTGTAACACGAGAACAGAGATCAAACTCTCATACTTATAGGAATAGACTTGAGCATTTACCCATGACAGAGTCCAAATCTAATTTCATTAGGTTTATATTAAATGATGAGATTCATATTAGATTACAGTTGGACTTTAATCATGTATTTGATATACCGATATACATGTACTAAATAAACAATCCTAATACGATTCTTACTAAATGACTTAGCTATTAACTTGTTGCATAAATGACTAGATACATGATATTATTGAGTCATATTCTAACAATCTCCCACTAGGACCAACAATGCTCATGTTTAGCAACATAGTCAATATCAGACTGCCAAAAGTAACTTTAGGAGCTCGTGAATCATATTAATGTTTAAAATCCAAAATGCAATTCTGTCACATTAAAGTCACTACAATAGAACTCAGAAAGAAACAACTTTATCTAAAATTGCCCTTTAAGAACCACTACAATAGCTTCTGAAATGCACATGAATTCCAGATATGAAATATAGAGCAATTGACAATGTATATCAACTTAAAACCTATGTCAAATATCTCATTGTCCTACTGAATGGTTTTCTAAACAAAAACTCTAAAATACAAACACATCTTTACACCAGTGGATTTATGTTTGTTAACTGTAAAGGCTACACATATGCAACACAAATGTTACATATCACATCCACTTGAATTGATCAAACTTGACATACTACAAAATAAATGAATAGCTTTCAGACTTGTACCGAAGGTTGCAACACATCAAATCTGAAAATCTCCATTATCATTGATATCCAAAAGTCAAGTTTACAGAATATGAGAATAACTTCTCAACACAAAAACTGAATCAAGAACATAAAACTGTAACAAAAAATCTCTAACTTATGTTTACTCCCACTGAATTCAAGAACTAAAATAACTACAAAACTTCAAATAACTACTCTATCACTATCACATTGTAGAACTCAAATCTATATGCTTTGAATTCTGAATCTGTTTTCCAAAAACAGTGTACATCCATTTGTCGCAGCAGACATGAGAACAGACTTACCAAAAAACAATGTTTTAAGGCTTTGGTATTCATCAGAAAATTTCTGAGCCAAAGTTCTTTACAAACACTCTCTTTCATGGCTATTACAACCTGCATAGAAGAGATAACCGTAAGTGTTTCATTCATTGTTTTGAAAGCTACAACAAGGATAAGTACATCCACACATAGACCTAACTAAAACTGGATAGTTCACTACAAAATCAGTAAATCATATAAAGCATGACACTACAAAATCAGAATTATCACTCTTATTAAAATATGTTTGTGGTGTATAGTTTTCTGCAGAACACATGCATGACACTACCTAATAGCCTAATATAAAGCTTACACATCATGTATGTTCTCTCCATATAAAACTATACTATATTTTCTCAATTCATCACTTTAGATAATAGGACTTTACCACCAATATAACATACAATTTCAACCTTAACTAAATGCTTGAAATATAATTGTGCTTAGGTAATCTTAAGGTTTGTCCCTTTTACCTTAATTTTCATAGCAGATTATTCTTCCCCCAAATCTTTCATGTCAAAAGGCTTTGACAGAAAGATTTTAGTATCTTAAGTAATCTGATATTACAACTAACTAGGAGGATATCAACTATTACTAGAGAATCATAGTCATCAACGATGTATATTGAAAAAATAAAGTCTTTAAAACTGAGTTAAAGTTTCTACCACCATTTAAGAAAATGTCTACACTTCTATTGCAAACTGTATATCACAATGAATTCTACTAATCATTATGAAACTTCAATTGATACTGAAGTATAGGATCTGTAAAGTCAATTTCTTTATTTGAGTAGAAGAATTTAACTACTGTAGCCTTAACCTTCCTAAACTCTCATGTGCACCTTTCTTTGTCCAACTCCAACATTTTATTATACATCCAGAACTTGGATTATTCTGAAGTCAAAATCTGAGATAAATGTACTGTAGGTAAGTTACTGTTTATAAAGTTACTCTTTCTGAAAATATGTAATCTCTTCCAAAAATGAAGACTCATCTTCAATATCGTATACATCATGACTCACCTAAAATAACTGATAAAGGCGAATGTCATGCTTAATAAAGTTTAAACTCTTACTTCTAATAACAACAAACAATCTAACATTGAGTTTTTACCAAATCAGGATTGTATTGATCCTAGTCTCAACGATAGTGTAGAGTTGGTTCCTATTAAAACACATAACTTAATGATGTTTTATGGACAAATTGTCTAGGTACTCTGAATTGAGCAATTTAATTGTTATTCTTAAAGCCTCTTCACTTTAGAAACTATAAACCAAAAGTACATTGTGCTTCTTATCAAAACTTAAGAGTGTTCAATCATTTTATCTCCATCACATCATACTGTCAGAAATCCAAAGTTGTATCATGAGTCTTATGCTAAAAGAGTTTCAGCAAACTGTCCTTATTCATTTTCACTTTACAGTATAACTTTCATAACACTTTCCCCCATTTTATTAGATTTCGCAGTCTAGATTTCAAATTCTAAATGAAGAACAACTCTTATTTGAAAACATAGAAGCTATAGGTGACTGCGATATCAAATAAAAGCTTAATGTGAAAAAGTTGACAGATCATCTATGGATGTAGTAAACATAGACATTTACAGAATATGTTTGATGTCTAATTGAATCACAAAAATATCTGTATGAATCAACCATTATAGTTGACTTCAGTAAGCACTCTTTCTTGATTTGTCAAACATTATTTTATACATTTGATTATGACTGAAATTTTAATTCCGGATAGATATAGTTATTAACTAAAGTCTTTATTCTCTATTGATATTTGTCTTAATATTCAATGCTAAAATAGGCTTGATTGTTACTGAATATGGTTCTACAAATACCAGTAATGGTGTCTGTTCTTAAAGTATTTTCATCACCACACCAAGAAAAAATCTTACTGAGGCTGAGAACAATTTAAACGTATATAATCATTCTCAAACACAGTAGAACCAAACTGAAAGGAATTTCTGTAAAGTAATTCATATTCCATTCAAAATCAAGAAGATTACAACATCTTAAAATCAAAACATCAACAGAAAATATGTTCACTTTACATGAAAGAACATAAAATACTATCCAAAATTAAATCTATTCAAATGTGGACTTATTTGGGATCTTCTTCCTCATGAATCCCTGCAATGCATTTGAGATAATTTCTTGCGCTTAAGATTAATGAATGAGGTTCACAGTAGTTTTAAGAGAGGCAAATAGTGATGGAAGTGGTTTCTAAAACCTGTAAGTTTTGTTGGATTTCCTGTATTAGATGACAGTTTTAGTTATGGTGTTTGTCTTATACTACCTGGATTAGGTAAATGTCCAACTTAATAATCATAGACATAGACTGAAGAAGACAAATCCTAAGGAGCAAACAAGAGAAATTTTAAGTAGTTCTTATTACTGAAAATTGTTAAGACCAAGTTTTGTTTTCAGACTTCAATGTTTTGTGTTTATAGCTAAATTAAAAAACCAAAACAAACTATATACTGATAACAATAACAAAACATAAGTTTAACAAGCATGTCACATATATAGATAGATAACTAAATATATATTACAAACAACCCCAAACTGAAAATAATGCTTAACAACACCTTTGTGGCAGTAGACTAAGCATTTTGAAAGTTCTATATCAACAACCCATACTAAGTTAATTCAAATTATATAGAGAAGCAGTCAACACATTTGTGGCAATAGAAGAGCTTCAAAATATCCAAAAATAACATTAATTAGCACGTTTGATGCTGTTTTAGTTCCAAAAACCACGCTGACATACTTCTATGGAAGCCAAAATAGACATGGATTTAAAACCAAATACACAAGTGTTAAATCTGTTATAAATTAAATTGATTTGCTGAAAGTATAAACAAGTTTTGCTATGTGCAATATACAAGTTCATAAAGTCAGTAAACCCAGATTTGTTTTAAAGAATTTAGTTTATGTGTTCTGTATATCAAGTTTATACCAAAGCTTGATTAATAACCAATTCTTATTCTGCAAAGTTTTCAAACTGTAGAAATCTTGGGAGATTGTCATATTAATATTCACTCAATAGAAAATTTGCAGATATGCAATCAATCACATTATGCATTTTCACTAGGGGTGGGAAAAATCCCCGAAATCCCGACCCGACCCGCTGCCCGACCCGACTTTTTCCCGACCCGAAAAAACCCGACCCGACATTTCGGGTTTTGTCCCGACCCGACACAAAACGGGACCGGGATCGGGGTTGAAAATTGAAACTCGACAATGTCCCGACCCGACATAAATCCCCTTTAATCAATTCAGTTTTCTTCTTCAATCAATTAATTCAATTCAGTTTTCTTCTTCTTCTCCGTCGATTTCTTCTCAAAAATTTCCCACCTGTAGCTCTCCTTCATCGGCTCTCTGCAAATCGGCGGCGGCGACGTCTTCACTCTTCAGGCTCTCCTTCATCCACTGATTCCACTCTCAGTTTCAATTTCGTCAAGCGACTCAAGCCACCCTCTTCGATCTCAGGCCAATTTCCAAACTCGGATTGCGACTTCCTGGTTCGTTTCTTTGCTCCCCTTTCCAATTTCGAATCGTTCCTAGCTTGTGATTGATTGATTCTGCCGTTAACAATTCGATTCGTTCGTGAAATTAATTTTCTAGGGCTATAATTAGAATATTGGAAATAGAATATTGGATTGCATTGACCCTGTTAGATTGTGTAAAACAAATGGGTTTTGTGAATTGTGCGCAAGTAACTTTGAAGTTAACATCTTTAGGACACAAACTTGTTTAGGTGTGTAGGAGTTTGTATTTGATGCATGCATGTATACGAATTGCGTTGTTAAATCTCTTGCAGGTAGCATGTAAACACAGTCCACCAAACTTGTTTAACAAGGCTACCTGCAAAGCCAACACAGTCCACCAATACCAGCCAATACTTTGTTTACTGAGATTACTGAGAGTGCAGAGTTTGCAGACAGATTTATTGGATTTTGATAAGTGCAAGCATATGTGTAGAAGAGACTGTATGGAATGAATTGAATGATAGACATGTAATGTGAAGCTAAAGCTTCCTTGAAAATGGTTGATAATTTGTGTATTTGAACTTCCTTTGTTTTCTTGGAAATTCAATTTGGCTTTGTCTTGCAGGCTACAGATGATGGTAATAAGAGTACTGTCAAAGTAAATAGCTTATTGTGTACCGAATGTGAGGGAAATGGTAAGTAATTGACTGGAGAATCCGTCTTTGTTTTGAACATGGGCTTGATGCTCTAGAATTACATGTCCAATTTTGAGACAGAAAATCTTTCTATCTTATCTTTATTCACATGCTCTAGAGTTGAATCAGTTGATTAGCCAAACTGTTGGACCTGGATCCCTTTCACTTTACTCACAGTTTTAGACCAACAACATGCTGACCTTATAGTTTACAAAAGCCTAAGTTAAATAGAGAGATACATGTTGTGCAGTTGTGCTAGTATGTTTTAGGAGCTTGATGAGCTAGAGCATCTTTCTGTGTCAATATCCTCACTTGTTATACTCTTGAACAATGCAGGGAAGTGTTTGAGAACAAACTTGTTGGTTCCATTCCACCAGAAATTGGTCACTTAGTTCATCTAGTCAGCTTGGACTTGTACAAGAACAAACTTGTTGGGCACGTTGAGCATTTTGTGAGTAGTCACTAGTCAGTCCAAATTCAGTGCTTCACATCATGCTATGTTTGAGTTCCTTGTCTGATCATATGGTTTTATGTATATTGCAGGGACGTCTCAAATAATCTGTTGGCAGGGACTGTACGCCACACCAAAAGTTGGGCCCAAATATTGAGGCTCAAAAGTCGGGACTTTGTGGGGAATCCCGACATTTTCCCGACTTTGTCGGGTATCCCGACAATTATCGGGTCGGGATCGAGATGAAAAGTGTCGGGATTTTGTATGTCGGGTCGGGATTCGGGATTGACATTTCGGGTCGGGACCCGACCCGATCCCAGCCCTAATTTTCACTTATATAATCACAAGCAAATATCTATATCTATATGCTTTACGATTTATACCTTAACTTTTCAATTAGTCATATAGGTTCAGGCATGCAATTCTATTCTCTAAGGCCAGGACAAGCTAAAATGTCAAACCAAAAATGTGATTGATTATAGCAAACTTAATCTATGCAACGCAGCAGACTATAAGCATGTTCATTACATTTCTTACTTCTGTAATCATTTATCAATTACTACATTCACATATGAACAATTGAATCCTAAGTATGTATGTGGTTAACCATAACAGAAACGTAAAACTCATGCTTCAATATTAAATTTCCTACTATTAATCCATCAAAAATAGCATGAACTAACCTTAGCCTCTGCTACAGCACTGCAATTAGAACTTAACGGAAGCAAAAATAGTATATCTGACCTTTGTTTACAAGCTGCATTCCCTTCCACTTGACATCAACTCCCATATTTGAGTATGGAGCAAATGCAGCCCGTTGAGTAGACTTCAGTCACATTCCTGTTCAATTAGACCTCAGACATGTTCTTCGTTGTGAATTGAAGCTACAAGCCTTTTCTTAATCTGAACTTGAGCAAGCATGGTACTTAAATGCTTTGTTCCAAACTAAAACCAACTCAGAAGATCTTAACCGAGAGATTGAGACACTTAGGCATATGATTTGATCAAACCCAAAATGAGTTAAGCAATAAGCAAAAAAAAAAAACCCGGTTCTATAATTGATAGAATTCAAATGCTTTCTCCCAGCTCAATTTGTCCGTATCCTATAGAAAATTGCCAATCTCGTTTCATCTTCATTCGATCCTAGCAGCCATTCGATCAAGACCAACAACCAAAATAGCAAACTTGATTTCAAAAAACAGTTTGAAACTGAAAGTCCACGCGTCTACTACTACAAATCATATCAAAGCTGCCTTGATTTATGTAAGGATAAACGAAAACCGAATGCAATTCAACATACTTTCCCTTCATCACTCCCGGTAGTACGTTGCTGCAAGTAATCGAAGGTCCGAGAGATGACATTGTGTCCACCAAGTGCTTGTCCACCGGAGAGAGCAACTCCGATCTTCAAGGTCTTGTGCTTAGACAGTGTTGACGAGGCATCACCGGCCTTGAGCGAAGCAAAGGGCTGTCCAAAAACACTAGGAAACAACTTGGCAATCTCATCTGGATTTCCGGCGGCAAAGCTTTTAGGGCAGTCAACGACATCAAAATTGGGTTTAAAATTGAGTTGGATCAAAATCGAACAGATGCTTTCCCCAAAATCAATTTCGCCTGGAACCCAAAAATAAATTGCCAATCTGACTTACGATCGGTTTCTGCTGGCTCCAAATCGACTATGCTGGTCGCCATCGTCGTTCCGGTTTCAAAGAGGCCAGAGAACTTCTCAATCGGTTCGAGCAAGGGCCTCTCTCCCCTCTGCCTTTGTCTCACAAACGCAAGGCGTGTAAGGGAAGCACCGAGGCATATCAGAACGAATTCACTGTCTGGTGATGAAGATGTAGATTCTATTTGAGGCATCATCCTTGTCGCCATGCCCCAAATCCTATCGCCAGAAGAAAGAAAAAACTTTCGAACCCAGACTTGTTTTTTTGTTGTTGTTGTTGCTGTTTTGTTGTTACCGAACAGGTTTGGGCTTGGGTTGCATCTGTTGCAGGCCCAGGTCAATATGAACAGGCCAAAATATGTTCTTTACAATTCTTTAATTTCTGAAGTTTTTGTTACTATTCGTAAGTACCCCAATTTTGGTATAGATTGATTTTCTTAATCGGTTTATGAATCATGAACAAACCAAAGCTCTGATACCAATTGAAAACAAACATATTGAATTTGTTCAAGTTATCATAAACACAACATCAATAATAGACGAAGATCAAACATATAGAAACTTATAGATTAGATTACTGAATACATATATCGTAGTAGTTGATAATATGAGTATGATTTTCTCTTCTCTTATGTCGTTAAGCACATTCAATGGGGTAGGTTCTGAATGCTTTTTGTAACACGAGAACAGGGACCAAACTCTCATACTTATAGGAATAGACTTGAGCTTTTACCCATGACAGAGTCCAAATCTAATTCTATTAGGTTTATATTAAATGATGAGATTCATATCAGATTACAGTTGGACTTTAATCATGTATTTGATATACCGATATACATGTACTAAATAAACAATCATAATACGATTTTTACTAAATGACTTAACTATTAAATTGTTGCATAAATAAATATGATATTATTGAGTCATATTCTAACAAGACCCTGAGATTTGCATTGCTGAGTTTCCATGAGGAAGAAAGGTATGGTGGTGAAGAACGGGATGTAGAAGAGGTCTGCCTCTTCCTGTTTATGAACTCTGACGACGGACTTGACCAGCCTGTCATGCTCCGGAGATATTAGATCGGACCAGAGCCAGTAATCGACGGAGTGCTGCTCGACGAGGCGGTGGACAGGGCCGCCGTTTGAGGTGAGGTTGGAGGTTTCCTTGTAAGAACTTATGAACAGCCGCAGTAGATTGGTGGTGAACTTGGACGGCATGTCGTAAACGTAAACTCTCAGAGGCGAGAAGCCGAACGGATCGGAGTAGAGTCGGTTGGTCTCAGTTTTGAAGATGAGGTCGTCGAGGTGTTTCGGGTCGTGAAACGGCATCGTTTCGGAAGGAGGAGGAGGATATTCGAGGAAGCGCTCCAGGGAGGTGACGAAGGAGGTTTCGGGTCGGTAAATCGGGTTCGGGTTCGGGTGATAAGGTCCGTTGGAGCGGAGTGAGAAGAGGATGAGGAAAAGGAGGGAAAGACCCGCCAGAAGTAGTAGGGTCAGTTTCACGATTGGTGATTTGGATCTCGGCTGTGATTTACCCGCCATTCTCATTCTCTCTGTTTCCTTTCTCACTCTCTCGCAACTCACTCTCCTTTTATATTTTTTTTTTATTTTAAATATTTTTCTTTTTCTTTTTTACATATATTTTTTGGTGTGATGAAAACTAGAGTAGAAACTACAAAGATCATGATATCATATAAAACGGTGAGAGCAAAATATTAGAATAGTCATACAACTCCGACAACAGGTTGCTACGAAAACAAAATTTTAAACAGGTAATAATAAACAAGAGAGAAGATGATGTTTCTATGAATGATAAGACATTTCAAGGGGCTAAAATAGACATGGGAGTTGTAAAAGCTTTCAAAAGCTGATCAGGTCATCTTTTGACGAAGGTGGCTGCTTCTTTGGATCATGGCCGCCGCCTCCTTCCGAAGAGCTCCCGCCTTTCTTACCGAATATCATCTCATCCAGATCATCCATCATGTCGTCATTGATCCCTGCCTGAGGGGGTGCACCTCGAGAACCAGGTGGTTTTCTGATCAAGGAATCCTCTTTGACATGACTAGGGGATTCTTCAGGCTCAACGGCAACGGGTATCATCGCACGTTCTGGCTGCTGGTGAACGACAGGAGGCTGTGTCAGCTCTTCGTACTTGGATACAGCCTTGTGGATCTCATCGTTCACGTTCAACGCTTCAAACAGCAGAGCCTCGTTCTCTCCAGCTGACTCTATGATTCTCTGCACAGTCGCCTGAGACTGACGGCACTGGTACACCAGTGTGGTTGTCAAGTCATCCTGTACATGTACATGGGGCAAAGCCAATAAAAGATCCATATCAATTTGACACCACAAAATCTAGAATTTGAAACAAGTTATTACATCCATACACAAGTTCTAACATCTCTAGAATTCAACGCATAATGTACACAAAGTATAGTGCTTTTCATCCTATTGTACAAACAAAGAGCAAAAGTTTCGAGTAAACAACATGAATTACCTGTAAAGCGTCTTGTTGAGGCGAAGAGGAGAAAACAGTACTAAGAAGCTCGATACTGTTTCTTGCAATGTCAAATGCTTCCTTTGATTGTTCAGGGGTAAAGCTTTGCACAGGAATATCGTGTGGAATGTGCTGTGAAAGGCTAGTAGTATCTGACTCTGAAGCTGAGACAGATGGAGCGGGAGTAAATATTGGTGCCAGACTCTCATTGTCACGACCAGGGAACCGAATACCCCTTGATCTTAAACTCTGAAATTGAATCAGGGCATAGAAGTATATAAGTCACAACATCAGATTGAGGCCAAAGAAAAGCTGTTGGAAGCATTATAACATCATATACATCATTACATATGGTATACTATCAAAGCTATGAGAAAAAGTGTTGATCTTTTGTCCAGGACAAACACAATCATGAGAGGAATGAAGTCACCAGATATAAGACGGGACAATATACCTTGTACGTTTCCTCATAAACAGGCAAATAGCGGAGCTCTCCAGTCGATTCTCCCCATGCTTCGATCAGCACCAAAGCCTTGTTGCGATTATTAACAACAGTCTGAGGGTCATCAATCAGCTTCACCATCTCATCAAGAACTCTCTCAGCTGCTATCTCCGAGAAAGCCTTCTCACAATTCTTCACTACCGTTTCGAGCAGTACCAACGAAAGGTACTGAACCCTGGGATTCTTCAACATAATCCGTTTCTTTATCCCGCGGATCAACTCAACGCTGTTGACTCTTTCAGTGTTGATCATATCACAAATCTCGAGATTCAGCGCCCAATCAGGTTCATCGAGTGCCTCTGACGTGGCCTCTTCAACAATCTTATCTGCTTGGTTCGGGCCTTGGAAGAGCTCCTTCACCTTAAAGCTCACTGAGCTCAAGCCCGCCGTCATCTTTCGGCCGACTTCACTCCCTTCAATCTTGAGACGTTCACCAAAAGCACTCACTTTCTCCATCAAATTATCACTCATCTTTAAAAGTCCACAAACTGTTTTCCTGTGTTAGATTTACATATGAGTTTCCAATTCTCTTGCCTTAATGGTAAATTATAATAATCAACCAAACAAATTTCTTCTCTTTTTTGAGGGAACAAGCAAAAGATCAAAGATTTATAACAAAAAGCATAAGCAGGAACTGTTTGGTTGGTGATGGAAAAAGCAGCAACCTTCTCATATGTATATTTTGAGTTCAAGAATCCATAATTTAGTTTCAACTTGTTTGTTATTTAGCAGATGATGACTTTTGCTTTTGCTTTATCAAACAATTAAGCATATTTATATACAAAAAAAAAAAAGGGAATCGATCAGACCGGTAATCATCTACGAAGAACAAATGGATAGTGATCACAGAATTCGATCAAAAAAGAACAAAAAAACTGGGAGTTGAGCATGGAGTACCTTTATTTTTTTTTTAAGAATAGAGAAGCTTCTGAGTTGTGAAAGCTTGCGTAGTGGTGGCGGTGGACGGTGGTGGGTTGAGAGTTTAGACGAACAAAGCAGGCGCAACGACTCCTCTCAATGAAAGCGAATAAATCTATTAACTAGTCTTCTTCTTGGAAGGACTCTCTCTCTCTTGTACGTTAGCTTATTCGTGGGCCTTGGGCCTTGGCATCATGTACTTACTAAAGCTAATTATGAATTGAGCGAAAATAATAATAAAAATAATTAATCTATATATTTTATCTAGTGTTCTGAACCTAGTGAGAGTTAGGGTTTTTCCGGCAACTGGCAGTAGTTGTTGTCATCGACTTCTCTAGCGTTATATGAGCTCTAGTCTGGAGTTGGTGTGCCAGTGATGGAGGAGAGATGCGGAGTCGGTGTGCAATATGGCAAATGAGATAGAGGGGCTGGTTCAGAAACTAGCCATAAGGGAGACAGCGATTGGGGAGGTGGTGGAGAAAGAGGATCTAGCGAGGAAGGAGGAACCACTAAGGTTTTATCTGGTGGCGGAACTATAAACGAAAAAACCCTACCACCGTGATTTTATGATCAACACCATGAGGCAACTATGGCTTTCGAAGGAGGCGAAGACGGACAAGAAGCGCTTTCGATCTGTACCATTAGCAGGGGGCAAGAGAATCATCTTCTCCTTCACTCACCAGGAGGACTTGAAAGAAGTACTTAGAGGGTGCCCTTGGATGTTTGACAATGCACTACTTGCCTTGGCCATGACGAACTGGGAGGAGGATCCTTTGAGGGTCAAACTGAACACCCAATTCTTCTGGGTAAGAGTCCGGGGTTTATCACCAACGAAAATGAATAAGGAGACTAGGGAGTTGTTCAGGAATGCTACCAGCAAGTATGTTCGAACAACTACGGATATGTTTGGGAGATGTGAAGGAGCTTACCTGAGATTCAGGGTGGGAATCTATATGGCCGAACCAATTCGCAAGAGCATTGATTACAGGCCAAGAGACGGAGTCGGGGAAGGTCTCTATGCTCTAGAGTATAAGCGGCTACCGCACTTTTGCTTTTACTGTGACTTATTCAATCACATAGGGACAACCTGACCGATATGAAAGTCCGACAAGGTAACGAAGGTGATATATAATGCCAAGTTGAATGCAACAAGAAAAGAGGAATGGCTGGCAAAGCAGCCACCTCCGGCGACAGAGCGGTTGAGGGGGCGGTGCTTTGGCCTCGTCACGGCCCCGAAAATTGGATAGCGTATCTCAACGCTGGAGATGCAGATATGTGGGAATGTTAAAAACACGAAGGAATGGGAAGTAGAGAGAGAGGATAGAATGGAGATTGAAGACGGTAGCGGTAGCGACGGCGGGGAGGTTGGTCGCTTCTGGGAAAAATACTGGTGCAATTAGGTTAATGAACCAAAGGAAAAGTCAACGTTAGCTACAGCGGTAGGCGAGTTGAAGGAAAGTGTGGGAAAATGCCAGCTAGCATTAATTGCGGTTTTGAATGCCACGCCAATGGTGAAGGGACATACGATATGAGATTTGGGTATCAATCCTGAGGTTGATCTGGGGGCGTAGTTTAAGGAATCAGAATTGAATGCTAATGCACAAGTAGCTGCGAAATTTGTGCAAACGAAAGGTAGGGCGCCGAAATCGATGGGACACCTGTCAGGGGTGGGATAGCTTTTTTTGCTAGAGCAAAGTCAGGAAGTGGGCCTGGAAAGATCCATTTTGGGAATGCAAGTCGCATGGGGGGATAGTTTTTGTACTGGGTGGCACGTGAGGGGGTATGCCATCATGTGATTTCCCCGAATGATCTGGAAGGTTCGGACGAGGGGAATGGCATGCATGCATGGGAGATTGGCACCAAAGTGTGCACCCTAGAGGATACTACTAGCAAGCTTGTTATGAGTTATGGACGTACTCCTACACGTTCCTAAGTGATGGGTTCGACATTGACCCATCATGAGAAATGAATTTGTTATGCTAGAACTGCCAAGGGATCGAGAACACTTAGACAATTAATGGGCTTAAGGAGTTGGTGAGCCAAATAAATCCCAATTTAATTTTTCTTTGTGAGACTAGAAGTACGGTAGCCGAAATGAAGGTTATCCGAAAGAAATTAGGTTGGAAAAATGCATACTCTATCAATTGTATTTTTGAAGATTTGGAGAAAGGAAAAAGAATTTCACGCTCAGGTGGTTTGTCACTTATGTGGAATAATGTAGAATTTGTGAAATTATTGTCTTGCTCAAATAATCGTATTGATGTTTTGGTCAAGGACTTTGCTGAGGCCAAGAGTTGGCGATTCACAGGTCTCTATGGTTTTCTAAAAACCAAAGACAAGGAGAAGACGTGGGAGCTCTTAAGAAGTCTTAAACAGGGAGGCAATCCCCTTTGGGTGGTACGTGGTGATGTGAATGAGATCAATTCCCTATTGGATAAGGATGGTGGAGCGCGTCGTAAGACAGTTAGATGAGAGGGATGGCGGAGGCGATGGAGTTTTGTGAGCTTATGGACGTGCCTTTATATGGACAAAAGTTCACGTGGCATGGAGTGAGGTACGGAGAGGAAGTAAAGGTGAGACTGGATAGATTTATGGCAACACGAGAATGGTTAGATTACTTTAACATGGCTCAAGTCTCGAATCTTTTGCCAAATAGATCTGATCACCTCCCTATACTACTTGGGGTAAATAAGTGTGGAAAGTCACGGGAGAAGAAGAGGAGGGAGAAAAAATTCCATGTCGAGGAACTCTGGTTACAAGATGAAGAATGTAAGGAGATTATTAGTCGTGGCTGGGATATGAGGGACATTCCAAATCCACTGGAGAACATATGTTCCAAATTAGATAGAACGAGGGTGGCTCTCATTGCTTGGAGCGAACAAAAGTTCAGGAGTATTCGTAAGAAGATACGGGAGGTCAGGGAAATGTTGTCTAGTTTCTATGATAATGCACTTCTAGCGTTGGGAATGAAGAGAACAACTGAGTTGGAAGCAGAGTTAGCGGATCTACTTCACAAAGAGAATGTATTCAAGATACAGCGATATAGGGTAATGTGGCTCCTCGATAGGGACCAAAACACTACTTTTTTTCATCAAAGCGCTAACAATCGGTGGAGGAAGAATATGATAAAAGGTATTAAGGATGAGAACGAGATGTGGAGGAATGAAGAGTATGAGATTGAGGAGTTGGTTGTCACACATTTCAAAAATATTTTGACAACCTCGTCGCCTCAAATTGGCCAGGGCATTGGCAAGCTATTCGAACGGGTGGTCACGGAGGAGACGAATGGGGAGTTGTGTGGAGAATTCTTGATGGAGGAGGTTTTAATCGCTCTCAAGCAAATGAAACCCACGAAGGCCCGGGGACCCGATGGCTTTGCTCCCTGCTTCTATCAATGCCATTGGCAGATAGTAGGGGGTGACATGGTGGCTGCCATAAATGACTTCATGAGATCAGAAGAGAAAATGAAAATAGTAAACACGACACATGTGACGTTGATTCCAAAGGTGAAAACCCCTGGAAAAGTCAGAGACTACCGCCTGATAATCTTGTGCAACGTCATTTACAAGTTAGGTTCAAAGGTTTCGGCAAAAAGGCTAAAGCCTCTTCTGGAGCTAATTATCTCCCCATCACAGAGTGCGTTCGTGCCAGGATGTTTAATATCAGATAACTTGCTGCTTGCGTTTGAGATAACACACTATTTGAAGAGAAGGAAATGAGGTGACTTGGGGTATTGTGCGCTTAAGTTCAATATGAGTAAGGCTTATGATCGAGTTGAATAGTGTTTTGTTGACATGGTGATGCAAATGTTGGTATTTTGCGAGGACTGGAGATCCTTGGTGATGAGGTGTATTCGCACTATCTCTTATGTGTTTATGATAAATGGTGAGGCTAGAGGACATGTTGTGCCTTCGACAAGCCTTCGACAGGGAGATTCGATCTCGCCTTACTTATTCTTACTCTGTACTAAGGCTTTCTCATGTTTGTTATTGTTTACTGAAAGGGAACAAATGCTACAGAGGGTTGCACTAGCCACTGATGCACCACCAATAAACCACCTATTCTTTGCGGATGATTTGTTTATCTTTATGAGAGCAATCTCACAGGATTGTGAGGTGGTGAGTGAAATATTGCGTCGTTACGGAAGGGCCTCGGGACAGCATGTAAATCTTGCCAAGTCAAGTATAACATTTAGCTATAATGTCAAGACTGACCGCCAGTTTGAGCTTGCCCAAATGCTTGGAGTCAACAAAGTTGACAAACATGAGAGCTATTTGGGTCTCCCAGTAGAGATAAGCTATTCAAAGGAGGAAGTATTTGGGGTACTGAAGGAGAAGCTTCGAAAGAAATGTCAGGGCTAGTGAGAGAAGATATTGAGTACTGCAGGGAAGAAAGTGATGATAAAGGCGGTATGTCAATTGATTTCCACGTATGTTATGAGCTGTTTTGAGGTTCTTGGTTATATTTGTAATGCTCTGCATCAGATCATGGCGGGTTTCTGGAGGGGTGATAGAGTTGAGGACAAGAAAATACACTAGATGAATTGGGATAAACTGTGTGTACCGAAGTCAGAAGAAGGCATGGGTTTTAGAAATTTGAAGCTGTTTAACAAGGCGTTATTGGATAAACAAGGTTGGCATCTGTTACAAAATCCTTACCCACTGCTTGCAAAGACCCTTAAAGCCAAATACTACCCTCACTGTGATTTTATTAGAGCACAGTTGGGGGCAGATGTCTCTTATGCCTGACAAAGTATCTTAGTGGGTCAGGAGGTCCTAAAGGGTGGTCTAAGATATATGGTAGGGGACGGAGTACAAGTTCGAATTTGGAAAGAACCATGGCTTCCAAAGCCGCACCACTTCTAACCGTTTTCGTATCCTAAACCTAGGTGTGAGGAGATGAGAGTATCAAAACTGATTGATCAGGAGCGTATGGAATGGAGGAGAGATGTACTGGAAGAGTTATTCTATAGAGAGGAGGTGGAGAGTATTTTACGTATTCCGCTTAGCGTGAGAAGTAGAGAGGACAAGTTAATCTGGCACTTTGATAAACATGGCACCTATCAAGTATGACAAGGCTACAAAGTGGCTTGGTCCTAGGTTCACGAAGCCATGTATGCGTCAACGTTGTCGGGTGGTATGCATGGGAGCTTGAGGTCCCTATGGAAGAAACTATGGGCAACTAATGTCCCTCCAAAGGTAAAAGCTTTCATACGAAGATTATGCAAGGGGATTGTTCCAACTTGAGAGACGTTACGGAAAATAAGATGCATCACAGACCTATTGTGCTCATTCTGTGGTCATGTGTTAGAATCGGAGCTACACCTTTTTAAGGAATGCCTTTTTTTGGAGGACATGTGAGGTAAGCTAATCTCGGCTGCGTTGTTTTGATATATGTGACGACCCGAAACAGAATCAGTAGTTTAGTCGCATAGTTGCAGAGTTACGACAGTGTTGAAACCGCCAGCTTTCTTAACGACTAAATTATTGGCCGAGAATTGGAGCTGAGTATCTTCTCGAGAGTCGTTGTACGTGTGATTTCGAGTTCGTGGGCGGTTCCGGATCGTTATTTGGACGACCGAGGAATTAGTTATGAATATTTGAAGTTCAGATTTAAATGGTGGGCTACTTAACGACTAAATTACTGGACGAGAATTTGGTTTTGGTTTCTTCACGGAAGTTGTTCAGAATTTAATTTCGAGCTTGTGGGAACTTCCGGAGTATTATTCTGAGTTATGAAGATTTAGTTGTGATTATTTCCGATTGTGGATTGTTTAGTCGATTTAAATGTGTGTTTGGTCGAACAGTTGACTTTTTATCCATTTGGCCGATGTGTTTGACTTCAGGTGATAATTGAAGAGTGTGTTGAGTCGAGTTTGTGGCCGTGAGAATTATCGGAATTGGAATCACGACGAGAAAGTTACGTGTGTTTAAAGTTCGTCGGAATGGATAAACATGAAGTTTCCTAATCGGGAAGGGCTATAAATAGCAAGTTGCCAAAAAGGGAAAGTCAAGATGGTTCATTAATTAGTTTGACCGAGTTGACTGAGTCAACTCGGTGGAGCACGACGGCACCATTCGGCCTCGCCGGCGACGTGATTTTTCCGGTCACCCCAGAGGGCGGGGCTGGTCCCGTTCGACTCGTCTCGGTGCCCCCGTCCCCGTGCCGGCCTCCTCTCGTGGTGGAGCTCACGGTGGAGAGAGGAATTTGAAATCAAAGTTTGGGATTTTTGGGGTTAATGGTGACTTTCGTTTCGGGCCGAGTTGAGCTCAAACAAGGACTGGGTTTTGAAGCTCTCCTCTCAAGGATTCTAACCATGTAAGTATGGTGTTCTAATTCGGTTTGTACATGGAGAATTTTGTGTTCTAATTCGGTTTTGCTTGAAATTGGATGAGTTAGAGTTTGAATTGGACTTCGGTGCAGTTATGAAAGTTGCTCAGTGCATGATTTTGAGTGGAATAGGTGCAACTCCGCCGTGAAATTCTCTGGTCGGCGGTGGCGCCGCCGTGGGCGGCGGTCAACGGTCAAAGTTTGACTTTTTCGGACTTTCGACAAGTTGCATGTCATTTGACTCGAAATCGCGCTCCGATCGCAGTGGGGAGGTTCATTTTTCGAGTTGAGCGTCTAAACGTAAAGCGAGGTATTGAGGTGTTATATACGGATTTTCGACGATTCGTCGACTTTGAATTACATGTTTCCGAGAACGGCGGTTTCTCGTGATTTGTTTTGTCGAGATATGACTTTGAATATTGGACATTGTGAATATTCAGGTGTTCGTGATCGTTTGTTTGGCGAGGGGCATTTCGCCGGATTACGGGTTAACGCGATACGCGTTACGCAAGTCTGTGAGTGGACATTTCTTTTCACGGATTATTTGCGAGTCTTGATATACGTTTTATGAACTTGAGCATGCATACGAGATTTCGGATTACATGAGCATGTGTTTTACGATTATACGATTATACTTATACGGATATACGTATACGAGTATACATATACTTATATGCTGTTTCATGCATTTGCATCGAAATGTTTATGATTTGGTTTACACAGAGTACCGTCGTGGTTAGGTTGTTGTATCGATACACTTGCCTCTCGGCTGATCCCCGATGGTAGGCTTTATTCCAGGGGAGGCTGTGACTCCTGACCCGAGGTCTTTACCGGGGGGAGGCAGACCTTTGACCTGAGGCCATTTCCGGCTAGAATCACGTGGAAGTCAGAGACTCCGTGGTTCTGACTGTACTAGCACGGGTGTGTCCACGAGTGACCCCGTGGGATTTTATGCATGCTCCGTATGCGTGAGGAGTTAGAGTCTCCCTCGTGTACTCGGACGCGTGAGGAGTTAGAGTCTCCCTCGTGTACCATTTGATTATTTACACTGTCGACTCGCATATGTTTTTATATATATATTACTTGGTGAAAGACATTTATTTTCATCCACTCACTCTAACGTGTTTCATGTCTTTCCCCTGGGCTTTTCGGTTTCCGTGCCCAATTTGCAGTTCAGGCTCTGGTGTCGCACGTCGTGGTTGGAGGCATAGTGCTCGAGCTACCTTGTTTCTTCCAGTAGGTTTATTGTTCTACCTACTGTGGTATACTTATATGTTTATACATTAGAGGTCGCTCTGAGAAATCTGTTGTTTACGTTGTACGATTTTACACCGGATTTCAGTAAAGTATAGATATATTTATTGTTTTACTTTACTGTTGATATATTGAGAAATCCGGATGGGATTGGTACCCACGGTTTGCTTTTTGTGGCATAGGATGAAGTGTATTTTCGCGTGCAGGTAATGGTAATTCCACGTTAGTAACGAAACTCTGCCAAAATTTCTACGATTTTTGTTAGTTCGTGTTTTCGAAGGGGTTCGATTCCGGTTTAGGGAGCTAAATCAGGGTTGGGTCCTTTCAATATATCCCCATGAATTGTGGTGATTGGATCTTTCACTTGCTAGAGGCAAAGCCGAGCTTCGGCGTGGAGAGGGTCTTTATGTTCATGTAGACGGTTTGGCTGGAATGAAATAACTTATACTAGAAAGGTGGCATTGGAGAGGGAGACCACATGCTAGCTAGATGCTTGAAGCTGCTGGAAGAGTACTACAGTGTACACCCGAGACCTGTGGTGAAGCAACCAAGACAGGTGACTAAGTGGCAGCTCCCACCGACCGGGAGGCTCAAATTGAATGTGGATGGGAGTTTTGATGGTACCACCATGAAGGTAGGTATATGTGTGGTAGCTCGAAATGAGTTTGGTGAAGTATATGCCACTTTTTCTCGGCGCATTGCACATGTTGGCTTTGCATTACATGTCGAAGCAAAGGCGGTAAGGGCAGGGCTGATGATCACCATTGAACAAGGATGGAGAGAGGTGACTTTGGAAACTGACTGTGACATCCTAGCTACAGAACTCTATAACAAGAACCAGGTCAGAGCTGAGATTGGTACTGTTATATTAGACTGCCATCATTACATGGGTGATCTAGATGGCTTTAGGGTACAACATGTGTTTAGAGGAGAAAATGGTGTTGCGTATAGACTCGCACACCTTGCTAGAGGAGGTAATGTGGACAACTACTGGGTAGGGGTTGTTCCAGAGTTTCTCCGGGATGTGCTTTTTGAGGATGGATGTATGTTTGCACGATGTATATGCTTAATGTCCCCCTTGATGTATTCTTCACATTCCATGTTTAATATACCAGGGGTATGGGGCAAAGCCACAACCCCACATTCAAAATAAAGGGGTTTTTAAGGTCGTCTACGCATTAGAATGTGAGCAACTTGAAGACTTAGGTGGAGCCTAGAGCTGCTTAAATCCCTCCTAAAGTTGCCTATACCCGGCCTAGGCACCCTCAGATATTAGAAATATACCCCCACTTTATAGAACTACATAGCGTTATTTAGAACTTTGATTATATTATAAACATAATCATTATATAATATCAAATAGGACCAAACAAGAAACTACTATTTCTCTTGAATATCCATATGTAGTCCCACCCATCTGGGGACTCCATTAGAAGTAGTGGCATACTTTGGACTTGAAATTAGTGTATCGGAACCACGAGCAAGGTTTTTGTTATTGCAAAAGACACCTCTTATGGTTTACGTGTTCAAATATGTAAAGTTTTATGTATTCGGATTTGACGTCTTTTGTTCCTAGTCCAATATTTGAATACATTTACGTGTTTGTGAGAAAGTGCACTTATAGTACACGAAACATAAGTATGCATGACACTTGTGATAATCTCACTTGCGTTGGGCTTATATGAATACTGCATGAGAGAAGCTAGACTGTAAATTACCCCATTGCACATTTGTGCTCTGCGTATTGTAGAATTACTCGTAACTGAGGCTAAGGAACCAACCGATGTAGAAAACAATGGAGCAATCAAACACTAAGTATGTATTCTACTATAACTTCATATGTGTTAGAATCACTGTTCTAAAATAAGGTTTAGAAGGCTGCCTATGCGGGGGTGAGCACCTTTGAGACCTAAGCGACATCCCACCTAGAGTCGCCTCATTCTTGCCTAGACGCTCGAAGATATCCACACTGTATAAGACCGTATAGCATTTTTTAAAACCTAATGGGAAAAAAAATAATTAATCACGAAGATATCCACACTGTCAGAACATAATTAATCACGAAGTTAAACAAAAAATAATGAGAAAAATTCAGTTTAGTACCCTGTGGTTTTGGTTGTTCTTCATGTCACTACCTGAGGTTTAAAATTTTTCAGTTTACTATTTTAGATTTGGATTTTTCTTCATGTTACTACCTACAGTTTTAAATTTGTCAGTTTACATGAGGTTTCATTTTTTCATCACTTTTTATCTTTTCATTAAAAAATAGGGCAAGTTTCAGTTTAGTATCCTGATGTTTGAATCTTTCTTCATTTCGCAATCTGAGGTTTTGAATTTTTCAGTTTACTACTTGAGGTTTGAGTTTTTTTTAATGTTACTACCTAAACTTTTATTTTTTTCAGTTTCCTACGTAAGATTTCATTTTCTCATTACTTATTATTTTTGCCTTAAAAAAATATAAAATGGAGAGTATTTTGGTCAAAAACTTTTATTTTTAATAACAAACAAAATTATCTTCTAAAATAAGTTATATTAATTTTATAAAAAATGGTCTATTGGTTAAATATGTCATGATCACCCTTTATTGGTTAGAGCCGTATGAATAATAAGACATATGAGTTACATAATTTGTACTTGCACTTATTTTGTTAAAAAAAAATTTAGATTTTTTTTAAAGCTAAGGGTTTGCCAAAGAGCCAAATTTATGAGTTCTCATAAATTATGTCGCCCTTATGTCTTAATATCCATACCACGCTAACCAATTAAGGATGAGCATGACATATTAACCAACCGACCATGTTTTAGAAAATTAACATAACTTCTTTTGTTAAGAAGAACAATTTTAGAAAATTAAATAAATTTATCATTAAAATTAATAAATTCACCAAAATACCCTCTTGCATGACATATTTTTTTAAGGAAAAAATAAAAAGTGATGAGAAAATGAAACTTTAGGTAGGAAAATGAAACAAATAAAAGCTTAGGTAGTAACATGAAGAAAAACTCAAACGTCAAGAAGTAAACTGAAAAATTTAGAACCTCATGTAGAAACATGAAGAAAGACCAAAATCTTAGGGTACTAAAATGAAATTTGCCCCAAAAAATATTTAAAGAGAGAGGGTATTTTGGTCAATTTATTTATATTTAATAAAAAATAAATTTTTTATTCTAACCAAATTAAGTTTTATTAATTTTTTTCAAATAGTCGGTTGACAAAATATATCATGCTTACCTTTGATTGTTTAATTAATGTCGTATATATGGATGTCAAGACATATGGGCTGACAACATAATTTGTGAGAACTCATAAGGCTAACTCACTTGGCCGACCATTACTTTTAAAAAAGAAAATTTAATTTTTTTTTCTTAACAGCCACTGAGCCACCATTTGTATTTGACTATAAAAATTTTGTGAGTATGACTCAGTCCTTTATTATAATTAACAAGCTTATCAAATCGTTGTGAGCATGATTTTAATTTAGAAAATTAGTATAATTTATTTAGTTAAGAATAACAATTTTACATTTTTTTTCTATAAAAAAACTGAAGGTTGGTCAAACCAGTCAAACTTATGAGTTCTTACAAATTATGTCACCGGTACATGTGTCTTGATATTCACATGGCACTATAAGGGTAAGCATGACATATTTAGTCAACCGATTATTTGATATAGAAGATTAATATATCGTATTTTGCTAGAAATGACAATTTTAGATTTTTTATTTATTGATTATAAATAAATTGACCAAAATACCCTCCCTCTTTACATAAATTTTTAGTAAAAATATAAAAAGTGATGAGAAAATGAGACCTCAGGTAATAAACTAATTTTTTTAAAATCTCAGATAGTAACATGAAGAAAAATTCAAACGTCAAGTAGTAAACATAAATATTTTAAACCTTAAATAATAACATAAAGAACAACCCAAATCATAAGATACTGAATTGAAATTTGTCCAAAAATAATATTAATTTAGAATAAGAAATGCATAGTCAAATATGGAATAATGGTCATTGTTAAGTGGCTACCCGTAGTAAGAGCATATGCACCCATGCATTGGGAGCAATGTATGTAAAATCGATATTATCGGCGATATTTCGCCGATATTTCGATTTTTTGAAGTTACTTAAAAAATCTTCAAATATATCCCTAAATTTTCCGAAATTTCTCGAGTTTTATCGATATTTCCGATATATCCCCGATATTTCCCGAAATTTTTGAAATTTTCGTAAACTTTTCACATTTAACATTTAGTTTGGTAAATGTCTAATCTTCACATGCTTAATGTCCAATCCACCTTTCACGTGACATGTCCAATACATGCAGAATTACATGGGAGAACAATCATTTAATGATTATTCTTCACAATACACACATAATGATGCACAAGGAGATAGAGAAAATAGTGTAAATTTCGAACCTTATAGGTCCCCTACGTGGTTTTGAAGTATTTATATATTTGATTTTGTGATGTATGATGTGTAATATATTGTACAAAAGACGTGATGGTCTAGCCTCCTATAAGTTTTAGCCATCAAAAAATAAAAATAGAACTAATAAATTATATTTTAATAATTATCAGCACTTAACACATACTAATTCATATAGTAATATAGCAAATTCATATGTCTTGATGTTTGATCAATATTTTCTTTTCACATAAGGTAGATAATTGATCATGTAACAACCTCCAAAAGTTTCATTACAAATTTTCATGTATTTTTATTAGTTTCCGTCAGAATTTTTACTGGATCGATATTTCATCGATATTTCCATCGATATATCCAAATTTTGGAACGTCGATATATCCTCGATATCCGATATTTTACTCCTTGATTGGGAGAGGAAGTCCTATTTTGAGGAATTCCTCACTCATTTGAGGAATTCCTCAAAATAGGAAGTCATATTCCTGTTTTTCGTGCAGCGGTGTCCAAAATAGGACTTCCTATTACTATTCATTATTATTTAAAATATTTTACATTTAAATTCGAATAATACTTTCACCCAGTAATTAGCCGACACGTGTCATTCCGGATCATATAATTGGTAGCGGATTTCCGATAAGATTTTCGACCAGTAATTTTGAGACACGTGTCATGTCTCGGTGTTGGCAAAATTATTGATGAAGATATTCGGTAAGATTTCCGGTAAGATTACAAACCGATGAAAATGGGACACGTGTAATGTCTACGTGTCGGTGTCGACAAAATTATTGATGAAGATATCCGGTAATATCTTCAACCAATCGACAGTCGACACGTGTCGTTATCTTAAAAAATCTGCCTTTTCAAAATGGCTATAAAAGAAAGAGCTATGGGAGAGGTAGACTCACACCAACTACGCATCACTTGTAGTTCTACTCGTATCTAAGCCACCATAAACACTTCTTCACATCTTGGTTTCATCAAAATGAATCCCATGAGTTTCGGTACTTTTTTCAATAGGAGGTGACAACAACGTCTGCGAAATGCAGAAATTGCCAATCAATTCGTTATCGACGCGGTGGCCTTCGATGCAGCTTTTGATGATGAACCACCACCACACTGCCGTGCAAATCAACCAAGGATGAGGGAGTCCAGGGGCCAAAATCTTATGGAAAATTACTTCATCGAACGCTCAGTCTTCATCGACCATGATTTTCGTCGGCGGTTCCGAATGAGCCGAAATACATTCAACCGTATAATGACGGACCTCTGTAACTACGACCCATTTTGGCATCAAAGAGCCGACGCCACTGGAATGGTCGGACTACTTCCCCAATAAAAGATGACCCGTGCTCTCCGGATGTTGGCCTAAGGCTCAGCTGCTGATCAGTGTGCCGAAATCACAAGGATAGGGGAATCAACAACTCTGGAGTGCATGAAGAAGTGGTGCACCCAAGTGGTAGAGCTTTATGGTACCCGTTACCTCCGTGCTCCAGACCAGACAAACATCACTCAACTTCTAAGAAAGGCTAGACATCGAAGATTTCCTGGTATGATCAGAAGCATTGATTGTATGCATTGGGAGTGGAAGAACTGTCCAACCACTTGGTCCAGGGCGTACTCAGGGAGGAAGGGTCGTCCAACTATCATCTTAGAGACAGTGGCCTCATATGACACGTGGATCTGACATAGTTTCTTCGGGGTACCAGGAGCTCAAAATGATATCAACGTGCTCTACCAATCAGATGTCTTCGATGCAGTGCTTGCTGGAAGAAGTCCGGCTGCGACTTATAAAGTGAACGGTATGACATACCATAACACTTATTACCTTGCCGACGGGATATATCCGAGGTACTCCTCGTTTTTCAAAACGATTTTGAATCCTCAAGAGCTTCCACAAAAGCTTTTTGCGAGGAAGCAAGAGTCGTACCGCAAGGATGTGGAGATGTATTTTGGCATCTTACAAGTTCGTTGGGGGATAATTCGTCATGCAGCTCGGTGTCACCGCCTTTCGACGTTAAAAAGCATCATGTTGGCGTGCATCATAATGCACAACATGATCGATGAGGAGGAATTCATGGAGGATGAGTTTGAGGAGAACGACGAAGAAGATCTCCAAAACCCATCTACCGCATTCACAGCTTATGATGCCGCCTTTCTATGTTAAAAAGTATCATGTTGGCGTGCATCATAATGCACAACATGATCGTTGAGGAGGAATTCGTGGAGGATGAGTTTGAGGAGAACGACGAAGAAGATCTCCAAAACCCATCAACCGCATTCACAGCTTATGATGGGCCAGTGGATGAAGGGGGAACCGAATTCCTTTTGAGCCGGTTGGAAGAGATGGACAAAATGAACAACGGTTTAATGACCATCTTGTAGATCTCCAATCTGCTTACATCCATGGAGAGCTTCCGAAGGACTTAGTTAAGCACAACTGGTTTAACGAGACCGGTGAACAACTATAAATATGTTGTTTTAATTGTTTGTTTGGATTGTTGTGAGTTTGAATTATGTATTTCTATTATGTGTGTTTCAATTTTTGTAATGTGTGGGAACTTGATGGAAATAAAGAAAGTGCAATTTTATTTCTTTAAAAGGGAAACTACATAGTACATAATTTAAATTACATAAACAATAATTAAAGTGCTTGGAAAAAGTCTTGGGGGTTATTTAAGTGTGTGGAAAAAGGGGGCGATAACAATTGGAATGGCATTCTTCGCTAACTTTTTCTTCAACCCCATCCAATTGAGAAAGGATTTCTGCTTTCCTCTTTGTGAAATACCTCTTGGATTTATGAGTCATGCTCTCGGTATCCATTGACATAATCCGAGTTTCCTCCGCCAAAGCCCTCAATTGGATGTCTTTCTTTTGAAGGGTGATTTACTCTCGCATAAGGGAAACCTCAATTGCATCACTATCTTTTTGATTGCGACCATAAGATTCTTGATTTGCCGCAATCCTATTCAAAGCCTCGGCTATTTCATTTGTAGGCGTCATATCCTTTTTCCCTTTTTTTTTTGCTTCCTTGGCCGCTTTAACTCTCATAGGACGCTCCGGAGAAGAAGGAGGTTGGTTGCTCATTTGTGTGGCAAATGCATCATCCTCCTCCAAGTTGACGATGTGAGGCATTGAGCTTGCGGGAGGTGATGATGAGTAAGACGGAGTAGATGATAAGTAAGGCGGAGGTGTACTAGCCTCGACATGGATGAAGTAATGATGATTCTTCAGTACTTCCCAACAAGCAAAGTCTTTAAACTCTTTCTTCTTTTTTGCCACATAAAATGATTGAGCACATCTCATCTAAAAAATAATAATAATAACATGGAATAAATAACTCGTAATTCATAAATATCATGAAATAAATAACATGTATTTCATAAAATATGGTAAAAACTAAGTTGAAACATAAGTTGAAACAATATGGTAAAACTAAAAAAAATATTGGAGATCAAAAACATTACCTCATCGTGTATGTTGAAGCTGGAAGATGCATTCCTTCGTGTGAAAGAAAGAGCACTATCCCAAACTTTCAAATTCGGCTTCAACTTTGCGAAACGAGAGGATAATGCGTTTTGGGTCCTAGCTTTCGGCATCGATTCACCATAACCTATCTCCCAATTCGCCTTAAAATCGCCATAAACCTTTTCCCACAATTTTTCCACCTTTTGTCGATTTCCGGTGATGGAATCAATGCTAAAACGATAATAAGAGATGCTCAATTGTACATCTTCCGAAAGAAGCCAATTTGTAGCCATTTTTCCCACAAAAAAATATATTTAGAGGAGAGATGGAGAGAATGAATTTGTTGTGCACAAAATGGTGTGAGAAATGAATGAAATGAATGTAGTATTTATAGAAAAAATGTAGGGGCTCATTTGTAATTTTTTGGGGATTTTTTTGCAATTTTTTGGGGTTTTTTTTTTTGTAATTTTTTCATTTTAGGCCAAAGTGGCCGTTGCATTTAAATATAGGCCGTTGGATGACTTATATCCGTTCAAAATGGACGGTCCAGATCAACTTAGCCGTTGATTTGTCAACAGCCCAGGGCGTGCCACGTGTCGCAAGCCGATTGGTCCGTCACTTTTTTTTTTTACTTTTTTATAGGCGCGTGTATTACACTCGCCGGGTTAAAAAAAAAAAAGACGTCAGCCTGACGTCACCCACGTGCGTGTGGCCCACCAGGCGGACGACCTCGGCCTCGTGCTCAACAGAGGAAGCCGAGGAGGACGACCTCCCGGTCAACGTCCGGTCTTCTGGATTTTTTCCTCCCGCTACAAGTCGCCCCGCTGTCGGACGTCCTCAAAACATGGGCCATGCTGCCGAACGTCCTCCCCATCCCTTACCACTGCAGCTGCTCTAAGGCATACCCTATGTTGTTTTGTCAACGTTAAACTTTGTTAGGATCGATGATGCTTTGATTCTTCCTCTGTCTTTACCGTAAGATTTGCTTCATTTGTCCCACTCACACGTTAAACTCCTTCCCCTTTAGAATTTTCCACATATTAAAGAAACCGTGTCAGGCTGGCTTCTACTTCGCCTCCACGTGGCCACATGTTTAAATGGACTTAAGTCACAAAGTAAATGAAGGCCCAAACTTAAAATACGCACGAAGCCCATAAATTAAGCCGAATACAAAAAAAGGCCCAATAAACCCCGACGAACCTCTCTCCTAGTCTCCTCGATCGTCTTGTACTAAACTACCCAGTAGTAGACGCAGTAAAAGAGTATCGGCTGCGCTGCGTCGTCGTCGGCCTCCGATCTAGGTTTGGTTCACCGGCTCCGATCATCGGTTCTCTTCAACTACTCAGGTGCTCGTCTTAAGCTTACATCTTGTTGTGTAATAACAAGTTATGTTAAACAAAAATTAGATAACTGTTTGTTTGATATTCTACTTTCTCGAATTGTTGTTGTAGAGTTTGTGGAAGAAATTTGAGGTTTTAGGGGCAAATGATGGGTTTGGGCTGGGTCGGGGCGGTTCTGGTTGGAGCGGGTTGGCTAGCTTTAGGGTATTGCTTTGGCGCACGTTTTCCGCCTGCTCGTATTTTAGTGACAGCTAGAGCCGCCAGACTGAAAGCAACAGCTTCTGACGATAATGGCAAGAACAAGAACAACAAGAAGAACAAGGCTAAAGATAAGATCAATGACTCTCTTGACGTCGAAAAGCTCGCTGACATTCTAGAAGATTTCAAAATGGTGGGGTGTTATTATTATCAGCTCACTCTTAAACAGTAATTGATTTTTTAACCTGGTAGATATGGTTTAAAATTTAATTTCGGTGCAGGTTTTGGTGGTTCGGAATGATCTTAAGATGGGTAAAGGGAAAATTGCTGCGCAATGCAGGTACATTTTGTTGTTGATCAGTTTCAGTGATACTGTGTTTATGGAATCAGTTACGTAATGCATTACTCAAATGTGTGTGGTTTTCCTTCTCTAGTCATGCGACTTTGGGCCTGTACAAAAAGCTTCTCCGTAGAGCGCCAAAATCTTTGAACAGGTACTGCAACTCACCCGTATGTAGTTTTTCTATGTTTGGCCAAAATCAATATTGTTTTGTCTTTACATCTGGTAATGGCGTTATGTTGATATGCAGGTGGGAGATGTGTGGCCAACCGAAGGTTGTTCTGAAAGTGGAGACTGAAGAAGATATGCTTGTCTTGCAAGTCAGTATTGTAACCATCATCGAAGAGTTATATTTGACATAAACCAATTTTATTTCTTGCGTGTTCTTGTGAATCGCTCAGAAATGCTGCAACTATGGCAAACAAGTACCACTTCATTTTGTAAGGCTGATCATGTAATCATTGTTGAATTTACAGGAGAGAGCAAAATCGCTTAACTTACCAAACCATATTACAATTGATGCTGGGAAGACTCAGATTGCACCAAGTGAGTTGCTTCTTTTGAGGTTTTGATAATGTTAGTCTGAATGTGCATAAATGAAACAGTGAGAGATTATGCTTATATGATTTCTATTATGATGATAGCCACCACTTCTCAGTAGAAGTACAAGTACCCCGATTCTCCTTGACACTTCAAAACGTAGATTGATAATAATAGTTAATAAAAGCTATTGTGATTGTTGTGTTCCCATAATTTTTGTTTCTGCGTACTGACGCAAACATTAGTTGTCATTTGTCTGATATGATCATCATTTGTGCCATGAATATTATGATTCTTCACCTTCTGATCAGCTTGAAACTTGATATGCAATGTTACTTATTTGCTTCTGTATATTCTCACAGATTCGAGGACAGTGATGGCTATTCTTGGTATGTTTCATTATTCATTATCTTCTTGTTCGATACTCCTCTTATGATTTGACTTTTATACAGAGACATTCATCACTTGTGGTAGGATGTTCATATGTAATGGATTGGGAGGTCCAAATAAAGTAAAAGAAAGAGAGAATCAAACAATGTGATATCAATAATGTAGCATATTGAATCTTTCCTCCCGTCTTACATAAAGTATAGATGTTCCATTTGGTTGAAATTTCCATGCCAGTTTATCTGTACAGTACCTGTGCTCAGAGCTTCTAGTTTTATCAATGATTTGTTCCAACTATGTGTGCAGGACCGATTGAAGTGGTTGATGATGTAACAGGTGGACTGAAGCTCATGTAGCTGATAGGTGTTAGACGAATGAGTTTGAAACCTGATGCAGTTAGTGCTGCAACTGCAGGCACTGGATGGAGTATAAGAGCAGCTCAATATTTGAAGATCTATTATATAAAGGGACTTGACTCCACACCAAATTTCTTCTATAGCAAGTTAGCAACCACTTAGGATGATGACGAAAGAATCTATGAGATGCACTCATTCATGAGTATGAAAATTGTAGGTACAATAAGGATATTTCTCAGAATCTTGTACCTAATTGCCACTGTTTTTGTGGTACTCAACCCGTATTTCGACATACATTCAACTTGATTTCTCGTAGAGTCTGGTACACTGGTTTTGTATGGTAGCAATTTAGTCTGTTTAGTCTGTTACACACAAAGAAACAGTAAATGTTTCATTGTCAGCAGTCGTCCTACATAGTTGAGTTTTATGCTACTGCAAATTTGCAATGTGCAAGGCCAAGCCTTAACCATTTGGCCAAAACGACTGTGATGCTTCTAGACTATTTCGTTAGTCAACCATTCACCTCTCAATTCAGAATTATTAATCCAGTTTCCGCGGCCAACAACTTCATTGAAAACTTCATCTGTACTATTCTTTTGGCTACCAATCAAAAGCCGACTTCTAGCTCCTTCACGATATTCTATTTTCAAGAATTTAAGACTAAAGACCGATGGAAAAATTAAGAAAGGTCGATCCCAACCAACCACCATTTCCGATCATTACTGGTCAGAGCGTTTATGGGTGGCCTCACAGCCGGTCCATCCTTCTATTGGTCAACTAAGTTGTTGTCAACTGGGTTTGGTACACGTTAGTAGCTTCTTTCTTCATTTTTGGATAGAATAGAACACCCCCGGCCATGCCACCAAGAATTAACGAGCGATGTTGTAGTTTGTCATTTGATTTTGTCAACTGTAAGGATCAACTTAATCATATATCACGACCTTGAAACATATATGCGCGTAACTTGAGAGCTCAACATCGATCAGATATATAGTAGTAATTTTCTCTGTAACACACTAATGAACATTGCATTACATAATACATGCATGCATGTGATTTGAGTTTCATTTCGAGCCAAGGATGAGTAGAGAATCATCTTGTGCCGCGGCGAAGCTAGACCACGAGCAGATCACAGAGCTTTGGGAGATATTCCGGTCATTCGATCGGAACAACGACGGAAGCTTGACGCCTCTGGAGTTTCTCTGCTCCGTTCGCCAGGGCTGAAGGCGAGCCATGGCCAGGTGGAGGCTCTAATCCAAAAGGCCGATCGGAACGAGAACGGACTGGTCGAGTTCTCCGAGTTCGTTGCCCTAGTGGGGCCTGACCTTCTTCTGTTGCAGGGCGGCATGTGTCCATACAGCGAGGACTTGCATGAGGAAGATGTTCGACATGTTTGATAAGGACGGCAACGGTTACATCAGTGCGGCGGAGCTGACGCACTCTATGGCGAAACTTGGCCACTCGCTCACGGCGGAGGAGCTCGTCGGGATGATGAAGGAGGCCGATACCGATGGGGATGGCCAGATCGATTTTCAGGAGTTTGTAAGGGCCATCACATCGGCGGCGTTCGATAATCATTGGACATGATTATGATCGGGAATTAATATATGATCGAATACATGCGTGCATATATGTTGTAATTATCCATTTTGTATCAGCGTGACGATTTGATCGAGTTTAATTAATTATCTTCAAACATGTTTAATTACTTTCCAGTGCTAGCAAGTTGATCATATTAAACTGAATCTCATCGTAGCTAGTTTATTCAATTGATGCACATCATATTTAAGTTGACATTGCTGTTTGTTTGTATTTCCAACAATCGAGATTTTTTTAATTTGTCCAATTGCGAGAGAAAGAATGAACTAACTGATATCTAATTTCCATTAAATGATTACAATCGAATGTCTATAAATTTAAGAAAACAAATAATCGTGTAAGACATACATAATGCAAGAAAACTAAGGGAGACAAGCTAGCTAGATGATAAGCTTGATTAATAGTTCTTAATTTTGCTCAATTAGTTGACATAATGGCATGGGTTGGGGCACACTAGCTAACACACGTACAGCAGATCAATAATATCTATTGACCGGCAAATGACGAGGATTAATCAAATTAAAATGGGCAAAGAGTACACTAATTAGTTGATAGACTTGATACAACAATCACTTAGCCACACAAATGCTCTTCGATCTATATCTAAGTATGAGCTTCAACCCTATTATTTTCATCTCATTCGATCAGGGTTGACTTTAGCTAGAGGCCGGGAAGACTCGATCAGCCTCAAGTCCTCATCAACCATGCTCAGTTCTGGACGTGAACATGGTTGTGCAACACCAAATGTGTTCATTAACATTGTCAGTCCTCGGCACTGCAGTAGGGATATTAACGGAGACGTAATGTAAGATATCAGTACGTGTATACATACATATTTCTTAGATCTTGATTAAGTTGATATGCATATTAATGTACCTTACTTCTGGTAAATCGTTGATTCCATGTATATATGATACCTCAATCAATCTTACACAACAGTTCCAATATGGACTTCCTTCCATTTGTATTCATAATGCTCGTGGCATCATGCTGTAGTTGCTCATCCTGGTGCTCCTTTCTGGTGTCCCTCGCTCTAGCTCCTACTCGATCTCCTGGCTACCTAGCTACCTAGCTAATTCATTTTGTTTGTGCTTCTGTATATATAGGCTCGAGTATTTGAACATTTTGAAAACGTAATCTATCTCTGGCTGGACAAAATCTAATCAAATATACTCTGCCTCATGACGGTTAGATCTTGCTGGCAACCTTTCCACACCTTAGCTAGCTATGAGAAACTGAGAATGAAAACACAATATACACTAGGTAGGATTTCCGCACTAAAGCGCGGTTTGACAAAAGGGTCCATGACTAAGGTGAAAAATATTGTCAAAGATATATTGTGTTATCGATTCTTATTTGGATTCATTTGTGATATTTTGGAAGGTCATAAGAGATACATTTTCATCTATTTGTAATTGTATTGTAAATAATGTTTGAAAGATGTACGACTTTATAATAAATAATACGTAACGTTTTTCAAAATTACTGTGTTTACATCTTGGTATTTTGAGTTTCATGGAACTCATTTGCTTCAACAGGGAAATAGAATTGAGAGAACAGAAATTTATAAAAGATTTTACATTAGATACTTGTAAGATAAACTCCAACGATGTTTATTTTAGTATTATGTAACTGATGTACTTAAACATGGAAATAAAAATTAGACAATGAAAATTCATAGAACCACAAACATTTTATATAATATAGTCGCAAAATAAACACAGTGATGTTGACTCTTATCTGTGCGAAATTTTATAATATATGTTTAGTTTATATTCTGATCCAAATTTAAAACCTTGAATTAAAAAATGTAATACCACCCAAATCGCCAAATTGAAAACTCATCAATGAAAATAAAGAAATTAAGAGATATACTGAATTGACGATTAAATATATAACAAATCTCACCGTGCACGTCAATTAAAAAACTTTGATTCGACTTTGATTTTCCTTTCCTCTTTCTCACTTTTTCTCGTGTCAGGATGATTGTTTATGTGCATAGAAACTGAAAAGTGAGAGAGGGCAAGTCCATGCCCAAACGTTATTAATATATCAAAAGTATCAGATACAGTAGTGTTCACTAAATGAATGCACCAAGAAAAAAATTGAAAAAGAATTTATCAAACCGTAAACACCCTAAAACTGCAACAATTACAATTATTTCAAAGCAATTCTGATCAAATAAATCACAAAGTAGCTATCGAAAATGATGCAAAGTAGGTACGTTTACAAAATAAGAGGTTTATATTGACCTACAGATCTTGTTATGGGAGTTTTCCCTCGAGTATGTGCATGATCTTTCTCAACTTGTCGATGGTACCATTATGAATACAGACACAAAAACTAGCCATATGAAACCTAATTTGATCAATATTCATCTGAAAAAGTAATCAGATAACTGAAACTAATGATCTTTCAGGGTAATAAATAGAAACCATTTGATAACTGAATGTTTACAAAATCATATTATTGCCCATGTTTGAAATTCAAAATTACATCATTAGCATCAAAATTTAATAAACAGTTTACACTTGAACATATACGTGACCATATACAAACTAATTATACAGCCTGAATCCAAATGGAAGAAAATGTTGAATTGAAATATTGAACGAAAAGCTATCATTTAGGCCAACCAAATGTCAAATTATGCAATAAAACTAACTGAAATAGTCATTTCAACAAAATTTGACAGTAAGATAGAGTAAATACCCTAATTGCTATTATATTATCAAGGAGTCTCAATAACCGACATTGAGATGGTTCACTAATTTCAGTCAATTTTCACATCCTGAATTTCTCTACCGATTCATCAACAATTATTGGTTTCATATCAGCAATACTTTTGACTGCCATTGTTCTACACAAACAGAGAAAAAGATGTATAAAACACTCAATAGAAGGAAACAATTTTTATATTACCATCTCATCAACATAATTCACATGCACTATGATGAGGTTCAAATTTAATTGTACATCAGCTTCGTTTCTTATAGTTCTTCTGGCATTTAAGTCCCCCATGAAAGAGATTTTCAACATTTACCAACACAACCATGGTTGTCACTTAAGCTGCTCGCTCTCCAATGCTTGTTCCAACAATAATGTTGGAAGATCCAAATGTTCCATTTGCAGGGGCGTGTACATAAATGAAGCACATGTTCACAAATTCGAATACACCAAAGAAAGCTACAGAAAAGTAGGTATGTCATATTGAAACTTCAATCCACATTTTCATATGAAGGGGATAGGGTGACGTGTTTGAGGTAATTTTGATTTATTCGATCCCAATGCAACAAATTCATTGTACATATTTTCTTTTATAACATCATATTACTCATGAATTCCTAATGAATGATACAAAGTTTAAAATCAGATAGCTAGTTAGCTAGGTTGGAACTAGTTAGGTTGGGATCATCAAAACTTCAGTCTTAATAATATATCAACTATCACAACACACATAGAAAATTCATCGCCATGCATATAAGCTCTATCTTTTGGCGTTCTAAGAATTATTATCATGAATTATCGAAGATCCATATTCATTATTATGTTTGTAGAAATGGATGAATGATAAGCCTCACAAGAGGGATTCCGAATTTTAAGGTGGTCTTTTGAGGAGGAATGACTAAACTTAAACTATTGGCTTTTAGTAGCTTTCCATCCAAGAGAAACCCAGCAACAAAGTAAACCCATCACCTATTTCCTCTAACAATGTTGCTGTTGTGGATTAATCGGAAAGCAATTGAACCAGGGTACTCATCCAAACACCAAAAACTTTAATAAAATAAAATCTTAATTTAGTGACAAATACATTAATATTTGAAAGCTTTTAGGATCCACCTTTATGAACAACAAAAGGTCCAGTACAAAATGTCATAATCATAGGTCTTTTATGGGAGCAAAATGAGAAGGACGGTGGTTGTTCAGTGGCCATGAGATCTCTAACCTGGAGATTTCAAACCAGAAATGCAGAAGCCAAAAGTAAGAATAGAAAATTCAAAAAAAGAGAGGAGAAAACTCAATCTATAAATCAGGACATGTAATAAAAGTAGAAATAATTCACAACAGAAATGGAAGTAATGGACGAGCAAAACAAATGCACATTTGAAGGATTGAGGCCATGTGATACTCTAGTCCCCACTAATGCTTAACGCAGAGTTAAAAGTAGTTGTTGGTTATATATGAGATCAACTTACAACTAAACCTGACTCTTGTTCATGTCATTGTTATTTTGTTACTCTATTAACATGTTTACTGCTATATGCACATACACATACACATTCACATTCACAAACACCCAAAAATAAAAAGGCAGAAAGAAGCTAACCCCCAAATTACGAAGCTAACCTCCAACATTATCAAATTATTTCAGTTCAATTAATCTCCAACAATATAAAATCATAAAAGTATTAAACAGCAAATTCAAAAGATCATGTCTATAACAAATTAGATTGCAGAAGAATATACTACTGTAGTTTAAGAATAATGAGAGAAAAATCAATCCACAAAACACCTTCTAATCCCTAACAGAGAATTGAACTTAATCTGCCCAAGGAAAAAACGGGGTTAACACAATGATCAGAAACACTACATAGTATGCTAGAACATTGACACAGAGATGTTTGAGAAATGAAATTAAAAAATAGCAAAGATATGATAATTGTCTATATTGATTTTCTATTGTCAGTTTTGACTCCGTACAAAACTGAAATGTCTATATGCAACCTAGTCTAATATTTCCAGACAATAATCTCTGCAAACTGAAACGAGAGCTATAGATTATTGTTTATATGCAACCCCACATCAAATACATCCACGGCTTATGATAGTATCCCCTGTCTAGAGACATGTTCCGCACTCTATTGAATATAACATTGAATTTCAAAGCCCTCTCAACCTCTTCACCTTAAACACTATCTCCCATGTTAGAAAGTGTAGCAATTCAATATCTAACAAAGAGGGCATTAGTTGAACTACTCGACTCCATCAAAGAAGAATAGAAAAACAGCTGCTCAGCACACTACAATAAAAAGGTCCCCAGAACTCAGGTTTCACATTTTCATATCCTACACCTTTATCAAGATATAGCCATATAGGGTACTCTATCATAGAGAAAAGTTCCTTAAAAATCCAGCAATGGACATTTTGATTTACATGTATACATCATCATAGTATCATGTATAATAGATATCACAGCTGAACAATAAATGTTCATGCTTATAATCAGTGTTGAGAGTTAAATAATAGTTCATCATACTTAGAATTCGGTCAATCTAAATCAAAATATAGCGGGACAATTTGGACCTACAGTTCAAGGACATCAAGTTGTCCCCTGAAACTGACGCAACATTACCCAACGGAAAAACAAAGTGAAAACCAATAGAGCTCAAAATTTGAAATGCAGGACCATAAAGTGAGACCGAGTAGTTGAATGTGACATGTATCTGGAGACCATGAGGTGGCGTCGATCTAGTCGACCTCGTATTTGTGACGGCGACAACGATGGCGACGGGGTCCTCCCAAAGTGGTTTTTTGAGGTTGAGAAGTTTCGGCCAAGCTTGGGGCAGTCTAGGTCTGAGATTGAGATTGAGAGAGAGGGGACGAAACCCCCGATTTGGCCTAGGCGATTTAGCCCTCCAACACTGGTCTTGCGGGATGGGAGGAATGAGAGAGAGGAGAGGAGCTTCGCACATGAGGCTGAGGGGCTGAATGAGAGAGTGTGGTTCCGCGCGGGTAGCACGCTCACGGTACAGTAAGGACCACGGTTGTTGTTATATAGTAAATAAATATTCCCAACATCTCATTCATACTAGCTAGATTCTACTACGATTTTATAAACACTGTCTGCTTCTAAGTTTCATATATCTCAACCATATCCGATCGAGTAGCCAAAATAACAACCTTTATTCATCAGTCCGGGAAGTCCATACAGGAATATCAAATAGAAACAGAAGGCACTCAATGAACAGAAATTCCAGTTCTGCAATACAATTTCTAATTCCAAAAGAACCTGGAAAATGTACTACTACTGCTACAACTGCAACAACATTACTCTCATGGATTGTATAACGTTAACATATATGCATGTACTTCACAACTTCAATGCACGGATATAACAGAACATATATCCGTGCAGATGAAGTCAATCTGCTCGTCATCCTTTTTTAAGTGTCAAAGAAACGAGCTCAATTAGTCCGACTCATCTGGAAACTGCCTTCGGATTTAACGTTTTCCGCTTGATTGCCTTCTTCTTTGTCGGCATTATAACCTCCCTTGGCTAAAACCTTTTCCTTAGTCTTCTGGCCGACTTCGTTTGCAGCCTGCGTAGCCCTACTATAAGCACCAGCAGCCCATGCCGTCCCGGTTAACACATAACGGTTGCTCATGAGTGCCGACCCTGCAGTACTGACAGTTTGCTCCGCAGCTGAATATGCGGACTTTGTCTTCTCAGATACCTGAAACTTCTCATCCATTTGCCTCAGCTTATCATTCACCATGGCTGTGCCGGCACTCAGTCTCTCGCTGAAGCCGATCTTTTGGTCCAATGTAGCAACTGTGGCAGTAGCAGTGGAATAAATCTGAAGTTTCTCATCAAAGGCTTTTGCCTTGGCGATGGCATCTTTCCCCAAGATAAAACCTTTCTCTAGCATGGTGCTCACAACGTCCTCTGCCTTTCGGACAGCAGAATTGGCACCACCAGCATCGACATTTGTTGTAGCCTGTAAAGATCAGTAAGTCAAGCAACGTTGGAAACTTAATTATCAATTAAATAGTATTCATGGGATATTTAACAGCGCTGATTTATCAAGAAAGATCGAGTATTACGGCCGGAATTGCTGAAGTCACACCAGCTGGCAGCTTGTATTCCGGAGCCAAATCTATGGTAACAGGTTGATCAACAATAGTTGCTCCCTAAGACACACACCATTTAACTCATGAATAAACGAATAATACCATATTCTACTACCGATCAAACGTACACATGTTAAACTATCAAGAAAAAGAAGAAATTAGAAAGTGAAATTATTACCGAAAGAAGAACCGATGTTTCTGCTCCTCTGGCATCTTTGAAGGTAACATATGCAACCTGAGACCTCTCAGTGTCACTGCAATAACATTCCCAACAAAATTGAGCATCAAAATTGATACTACTATACAAATTTTATGACACAGGCATCATGTTAAGTAATCTGAAAAGGAAGTAGATAATTAAAGAAAGCAACCTATGTAGTTCCACGTATTGAATTTCACCGCAGAAGGAAAAGAAATCCTTTATATCATTCTCCGTTGCGGGGAGGGAGACATTGTTTACTTTCGCAGTCCTTACCTGTTAATTTAAGAAGAATACACAATTCAAGCAGCAACAGATGAAACGTCAAGTTGTAAACCCTGTACTATACGCTGCAGATGAATCGAATGCATATATCATATGTTACCAAGAATATGCATACACTAGAGCAAGAGAAAAGCTAAAAGGGACAATAGATTAAGATGATACGCATGCAGCTCTCTATGCCTTGATCTCAATTCTCAACTTGATGTAGTAAGATTCATGTCAAGACTCAAGAGTGATTGATCAAATATGTAGACGAGAAAATATATCTAAAAGAAGAAGAAAATAAATAAAGAAAAGAATTTAAAATGATCACCTCCATGATCAGGTTCAGTCTTTTCTTTCTTCTTCTGTACACAGCTTCTGCTCAGGTCAGGGATTCGAAGGAAGGAAGAAGCAGAAACAGAGAGAGTGAGAGAGAGATACAGGTGTTAAGGTTAGCGCGGACGCGTGGCACGGGCTGAGGAAGCCACTTGTGCTCTAGAAAGCGCACCAGCACAGCTATATTTTGTTGTTGGGCCCAATAATAGAAAGAAGAATTTGGTCCAGATATCTGAGATGGGCTAGGCTGGGCTTATTGAGAGAAAGCGGGGGCCCGTGAGCGTGACTAGTAGAGGTGGGGTCCACTCTAAGCCCAGTCTAGAAGGACAGACGGAAGTTTCTTGGTTCACCAAGCAAGGCAAGCAGAAGCAACGCTTTCCATGTCTCTCTTTGGATTTATTTGACTTTAATTCAGAGCTGCTGAATCCAATTCAATACTCTTTCTTCATTCCACCCACCACCAAACCAAACGCTTTCGAGCCGAGCAGAGAAAGATAGAATGAGTTTTCTTGATTATGATGTAGAGGCTCCTCCTCATCGTCTTCGTAATTCTTCTACTCATTCTCCTTCGGAAGATCCAACCCAGGCTCTGGCTGCTGGGATTTTCCAGTTGAATACAGCCGTCTCCTCGTATTATCGTCTCGTCAATTCCCTCGGTACTTCAAGAGACACTCTTCAACTCCGCGATAAACTGTATATCTCTTCTTTCTTTTCTATTTTTTTTTGGGCTTTGCACAATTGATCTGAATTTTATTTAGTTTCTAAAATTTGAATTCTCAGGCATAAAACAAGGGCACGTATTGGGGATTTGGTGAAAGACACATCGGCCAAACTCAAGCAAGCTAGTGATACTGATCACCATGCTCAAGTTACTGTAAGTCTCTCTCTTTTACTTACTTACTTAGTCCCCCCAATGTTATGTTTGTTTGTGTAAACCAGTTTGAGTTTTGACTTACTTGTTCGGTTTTTTTAGGTTGTCAAGAAGATTTCGGATGCTAAGCTGGCCAAGGACTTTCAGGCAGTTCTTAAAGAGTTTCAGAAAGCTCAGAGGCTTGCTGCTGAAAGAGAAACTTCATATGCTCCTGTTATTCCCAAAGATGTTCTTCCTTCTAGGTAACTAGTACTGCATTTTACCAAATTAACAAAATTTCTCTACTCTGCAATGACATTGAGGATTGTAATGTCCCAATGCTACTAGGGAGAATACGATTTTCTAGTTCAACATATCATTTGTGTATTGTGCAGTTATTCTCCTCATGAACAAGAGATGAGTTCGGCTAGGATCCCCAAGCAGCAAGCACTCATTATGGAATCAAGGAGGTGGGTGAATATGTTCCCTTTAATATAAATGGGATTTGAGTTTATTGCAGTGTGTTACTACTATCAGTATCTATGGCATGTGAGATTAATCTGCCACAAGGTCCTATAACTTTGTGTAGTGGTTTTCTTGCGGTTCTTTTATCTGTCTGTCTATCCTTTTATCTCAAAAAAAAGAAGCAAAGAGAGGATTCGAGTTTCTTGAATGAGTTTTCAGTGATTGTCATTTCGTCACTGCATCGGACCAGTTGGATTACAGTTTATTCAGCAAATAGAAGATGCAGGTTTTTTGATAGTGATGTCATGTGTCGCTTTATTTTATGTTAGGCGTGAAGCCAATCTCACCACATTTATATTAAGGATGCAGTTTCCTCATTAGTTCGATGCATGTGTTTTTTTTTACGTATCTGTCTCATTGTTTGCACAAGTCTTATCAGGCCTTGAGAACTCACTATTACCTTCAAGTCTCAGTGCTCCATCTAATGCATGTTAAGATCCATTATCTAATTAGAAATCTGTTTTGTGCAGACAAGAGGTCTTGCTATCAGACAATGAGATTGCATTCAACGAAGCCATTATTGAAGAAAGGGAGCAAGGAATCCAAGAAATTCAGCAACAGATCAGTGAGGTTAATGAGATCTTCAAGGATTTAGCTGTCATGGTCCACGATCAAGGAGCTATAATCGGTTAGCTCTGTCCCTATATACTTGTACTTAATTTAATGTTATAATACGAGGCCCAAGACTTTGAGTCCCTTATGCAAGTTTGCTTGACGCAGAACATATTTTCTTTGCAGATGATATTGGCTCTAACATTGACAACTCTCATGCTGCGACGAAGCAAGCTACTACTCAACTTTTGCAAGCCTCCAAGCTCCAAAAATCAAGTTCCTCCCTGGTAATGTGTCGTAGATTTTTGCTCCCCTACATTTCTTTTCTCTTAGTTTTTTTTTCTCACTTGTTTCTATCTTGATGTTATTGTTCTGGATAAAGTTGCAACTAAGAACTTTAAATGAAGGTGATTATTGTTGGAATGTTGGCTAGGGTCTGATGTTCAGAAACGAGAACACACGTTGACAGTTAGTTTTAGTTAGATTTATGTGAGGGACAGATGGTGGGAGTACTCGTTTCCTTTTTGAGATGAGCAATTTCTTTTTTCGTTTCACTGATTATTAGGTTTTGCTTCCAAAGTAATTGCTATTTGCTTGATGTTTTCCAACCAGAAACAGCAGTTGATTTAATGTGTTATTTCGGCAGACGTGTTTGCTGCTGGTGATTTTTGCAGTGATCCTCATCATTGTCATCATAGTAGTTGTTGCTTGAGCAAGTGATCTCACAGGTCCACTTATTGGTGGTGCTTCCTTACAAAGTAGAGCTTATCTCATGTACAACTTGCACTTCAACTTGATTTGGTGCTTCAAGTGCTTCTTCACCCAACTCAACTCTCATTGTGGTTGTGTCCTCTTTGTGTAAATACAGATTAGATGCTTTGTTATAACAGTCCTTCAGTTTGTAACTACCTTTCAAAGTTACTACATCATACACCAAATTCAATTTCGTTGACATTCAAGTAAAATTTATGTTAAAGTGCAACTCTTTTACCATGCTTTAGAATCTGTGCTTGTTAATCTTCCAATTTGTGTAAAAAACATTACCAAAGTGGAACTAAAACGAAGAATGATGCACTAAAGACAAAGTCAATGACAGAAACTAGACCCCATCGATTATTCTTTTTGTATATGTGTTCTTTATACTGTAGAATTATTTATTTCGAGTACATTTATAGAGGATGAAGAGTGTAAGTGTGCGAAAAATTTGTCATAATTTTAGTCACGTTAAATTTGGATGAATGGTCAATGACAAAAATTAAAAATCGTCGAATATTCTCTTGTACATTTATGTTTCGAATATCGATTAATAGTTTCGAATGATTAATAGTTTCGAGCCCAAAAATGAAGAAGAAGATCAGATCACATGTAACGTATGAGTTAAATGTATTTTTTTATGGCCCAAAAGAAATAAAGTAATGGCGAAAAAATAGTAAAAGTCTTTTCGTGCTTCGAAACTCGAAAGACAGAGCAGAGAGAAAGGAATAGAATGAGTTCCAAGTCTTCGTCGTCTTTGGATGTAACCTGAGAGCAGAGACTTACTCAAGAGACAAACCCAACTGGGTGGCATGAAAGAAGCAACGATACCTTAAAAATTAAGGATTCCCCCAAATCCCCACACATTCACAAAAACAGAGCCAAACTGATTCAGCCCGATCATCCCTTTCAATCCATCCATTGATAAGGTAAAGCGCTTCGAGATCTCACCTGGGTTTTTCTTTTGAGCTATCAGATTATGTCTTGTGTTCATTATTGTCTATGCAGAATTAGCATTTGAATGGCTTTTTAGGTTTGCATGTTAAGTCTGTGAATGATTTTGTCCTCTCCTTTTTTTTCAAGTTTAATTTGATCTGATGCTTCCCAAAGTCTCTGTCTTTATCTCTCTGTTTCTGCAAATTACAAGTCTTTTTGTTAAATTCCAGATCATGACTCGTTTCAGTTTGACAACTTCTGCAGGGGACACATTCACATTTGTGCTCAAGGGAAAGCGTTCATAGTGGTACTTATTCAAGTGAAAAAGTTCCAATCTTTATTAGCTCATCTCTTCATAAACATGTTCCACACAAAAAGAACTATGCCCTTGAATGCAATAGTTTTTATACTCAGGTGTTTGGTATTGCTTACATTTGTGTAGCATAAATGAGCCTTTTGATTGTCTTAACACTTTGTTGAAACAAGAAACTTATATTCATGTTTTGCACAGTTTGTGAGATTAACAGAAAAAATTGTATTCGATGAGTAGCTGAATCGTACTGTCTAAGTTCTAATGTAACTTAAAGTAAAGATTAGTGAAGGTCAAAACTAACTAGTCACGTATCAGAAATAGATAAATGGGATTAGACATTAAGGTTATCAGTCATTTGCAGCCTGCTTTATGCTAATGCCTATTGGTATATCCATGACTATATACATCTTGTTTTCAGATGAGAATCGTATTAGTTTCAATCCTATGGCCTACGTGAACATATTAGATCTCGAAAATCTGTAAAAACGACATGTAGATGTTTCTAACTACAATTGGGTAATCACAGAAATTATTCGAATGCATTTTTTCTTTTCTTTTATGCTTTCCAGAAACTATTGCATGGCCTTTGTGGCTGATGTGGCATAAATGGAAGGAGAAGTTCATGTGCAAATTCTCCAAGGATATCCAATATTTGCAGGAGATTGACCACACAATCTCAATGGTGAACCCAAATCTTGCCCGACGTCCAACCATATGTTATAGACCTATACAACCAGCTGACCTCAAGAACTTGGAGCAAATCCATACTGATTTGTTTCCCATTAGGTACATTATCTCACTTGGACATTCTCATGGTATTTTCTTTTCTATAGTGACATGTTCTTCACTAGATATGTTGCGACTCTCGACAGGTACGAGTCCGAGTTTTTTCAAAATGTAGTAAATGGACATGATATAGTCTCCTGGGCAGCCGTTGATCGAAGTCATCCGAATGGTCAAAATGATGAACTTATTGGATTTGTAACTGCGCGAATTGTTCTTGCAAGAGAAAGTGAGGTAAGTCCTCTATATTTCTGTTTTTTTGTTGTTGCTTGAAGAGGGGTTGGAATCATTACTACCCCCTCAACCTTAATGGAGAAAGGATATGATACAGAAATGTTACCCTGTAGATGGGGGATCTGCTCACGTATGATCCATCAAAATCAGATCAGACCTTGGTCTACATTCTGACACTGGGAGTTAAAGAATCTTTCAGAAATCTTGGTATTGGTAAGAATTGGCTCTTCTTTGATGTGAATTCTGAAACTCCCTTTCACTACATGAACATATAATTTATTCTTGGACTTGCAGCTTCTTCACTTATTCGTGAGGTCATAAAATATGCATCAAGTATTCCGACCTGCCGGGCAGTTTATCTGCATGTCATATCATACAATAATCCTGCAATCCTTTTGTACAAGAAAATGTCATTCAAGTGTGTAAGAAGATTACAAGGCTTTTACTTGATTGACGGTCAGCATTATGACTCATACCTATTTGTGTACTATGTAAACGGCGGTCGATCCCCTTGCTCTCCCTTGTAAGTAAAACATCCTCTCTTTTCTTTGTTGCTTCTGATTTGTGGCGTAGTTGATGAAATATGATATTTACTGTTTCTCCATTGTGAGCTGAACCTGCTGCAGTCTTTGTTTCTAAAGAGAGCATAATTCCACTCATAAACTGAGGTTACATAATATTTTGGTATTTTAATATGTAAAAATGGATTGACCTACTTGTCAAAATAACAAGTCTTGCCCTATCTTAAAGACTTCTTACGTTGAAATCAGGTTATCTTGTATGATAGAATGTCTTATATGCAGGTGCAAACTATTAAACTTAAAATATCTATCAGTATAGATTATGTACAAGTTATTTAATGCTGCAGAGAGCTTGTTACGGCGACGCTGAATCATATGAGGAATGGTTTGAAGTCACTGTTTGGAAGGCTATGGAAGAATGATGAGAGGAAGTTGGTCTCGAAATGGTCAAAATGTAAAGAGAGCCATGGCCTTATATCGACATCACAAAGCAGGAAAAATCTGTCAGCAGAATGTACAGGATATGAATGTGTTTGATTGGTGTGTGTTTAAATCCCGTAAGTATTTGGTTGGTTGGATCTGATCAGTTATGATAGAGATAGACACATAGAGAGAACCAAAGAGGAAGAGATGACCAGGCAGAGAATGAAGTTGTTTGATGTTAAGAGTACGTCAGACTCCTACTTTTCTGCCTAGTTCTTCCTTTGTGTACCTAATTGTTCGATGTAAACCAGAGCAATGATATCATTGCAATATATGGTATAACCTTTGATTGTAATAACGGTATTTGTGCTACATTACTTGCACTAAATATATAAAGATAACGCCGGAGCTCGTTCGTTTCTGTAATATATTTTCAGTGAAGAAAAAATCAGTCCTATGTTAGACCTATATTTCCTGAGAGTACATAGTTTGTCTGTGAAGGTAAACTCTTTCGTTTATATATATGTGATGTATCCCAAACTCGATCGAGTTACCTATTCTAGGAAGATAGATGGTGCACTACAAATGGCTACACCTTGAGCAGACATAATCGATAGCTTACATAGGAGTATAGAGTAATCCTAATTGGCATGAGCTATAAGCATTTTAGCTACATATACTTCTGAGTTCTGACTATTTCTTCAGAGGGATATCTTTCTCCATCCATTTCTTCATTCATTGCTAAATATAGCACAAATTAGTTATTGTGCTTCAACTATTCTTCTGATCGATCTTGTGAAAGAAATATGCATGGCATGCAGGAACCCTCCAAATTAGTATTCTTCCCCCACCCACAAAGTAAGGCCTTGATTTGTGCTTGGTGAATGATCAGTGATCGATGCATGCAGCAGTCCGCAAAGATCGTGCGTGCACATGCATGGAGTACTCGGGCATATAAATTTGCCTGAATGCACCGAGGGTATCTTCATAAAAATCTGCCAAAAACAATACATACATACAATCTACGTACGTTGTAATAAATCAGTTCTTGTAGAACAATAGAGTGAAACAAAAATGGCGTTACGCCTTCCTCACGTTGCAGTAGCAACTCAAGCTCTCTTCTTAATCCTCCTCCTAACCACGCCTAATTTCGTATTGGGAGGCGGCGGCGGAAAAGGAGGCGGTGGTGGCAACAAGAAAGGCAGAGGTGGCGGCGGCAAGAGACCGGTATCCAGGGGATGCCGCGGGGCCAAGAAACCAAACGCACCTCACTCCCCAGCAGTAAAGGGCCAACCACAAGGCAAGCCACCGGCATCCGGCGGGGCCAAAAAACCAAACGCACCTTACTCCCCAGCAGTAAAAGGCGAGCCACCGGCACAGGCTAAGCCTCTCCATACAGCTGGCGGGGGCAAACCACCTGCCGCTCCCGCCAACAATATTAAGCTGCCTGGACCGGGAACAGGTCCCACTAGCCCCGCCGGTCCAGCCAGCAAGGGAAAAGGCGAAGGTATCACTCACAAGGGAGGTCCCCTCATGACCGGGGAGCTCAACCTATCGATTATATTCTACGGCCAATTCACCCGCGAACACAAGGACCTCCTCAGAAGCTTCCTCAGATCCTTTGAGGTCACCGATCCGGGGACGGCCGTGTCCAAGTGGTGGGACATAGTCGACAGCTACCAGGGTCTCACCAAGAGCCCTAGCCCTAATACCAAAGGGGTCCAAGGCATCAAGGTCAAAGTGGGGACTCAACAGAGCGACGACAAGTGCGAGCATGGTAAAGTCTTGACCAAAGACTTCATCAAGTTGCTCGTGAAGAAAGCCAACTCCGGGAAACCCAACACTCTCGCCGTCATATTCGTCGCCAAAGACGTCGCAGTTTCCGAGCTGTGTAGGGGCAAGTGCTACGACCACGGCGAGTTCGACAAGTTTCCTTACCTCATCGTTGGAAACCCCGAAATCGAGTGCCCTGGCTCTTGTGCATGGCCCTTCGTAAAGAACGACTACGGGCCTCCCGGCGTCGTAGTCAAGCCGCCGAACGGAGACGCCGGAATCGACGCTATGATCATGAACTTCGCATCCGGTTTGGCTTCGGCTGTCACCAACCCATTCAACGACGGATTTCAAAAGCCTGGGCCCAAAACGTGGCCGATAGAGGCTGGCAACGCCTGCGAGGGTATATTCGGAAGCGGAGCAGTCCCCGGCAAGACCGGAAAGATAATGACTGATCCGGCCGGCGGTGCCTACAATGCCGTCGGAGAAAATGGTCTCAAGTTCTTGATTCCTGGAGTGTGGGATCCGAAGACATCTACATGCTGGACCCCCATGTAATTATATACATACGTACATCGATCGATCGATCGATCATTACCATGCCACTTCATGCATGGATCGTCCGTCGATTCGGTTGGATTGGCTCCTCATCAATCAATCGACTTCCATTTATAATTTTGTTCATTTAGTTAAGTTGTGTAATATATAGTGATACATACTTTATTAGTCTCATATTATTCCCACCATGAGGAGTACGTAGACGATCATCGATCATTTCCTTTCTTTTATTTTTGTTTCTTAATTTCAAATTTTCAGAGAAGGAATTGTGCTACTAATACTTGTTCTCTCTTTCATTCATTTGCAAAGTGTACATGCTATTGATGCTAGTTTGTATCATCGATCATTTTTTCATGCATGTAAAACTGGCGCGGATCCAGAATTTAGATATAGGGTGGCCTGTATTTGTACTGTGCAGCGTACAATTTTTTTTAGGCTATATCAGCAAATAAGTGTTCTTGTACATGCAATATAAGAGCATCTCCAACAGTAAAACTATAAGTTATAGCTATTTTAAGCTAAAAAGCTAAATGTGGCTCACCCAAATTTGACTTCAGTTTTAGCAATGAAAGTTATAGCTGAATATGACCATTGGAAAATATAGTTTTTGAGTCATTTTCTCTCTCCTCCCAAGCTAAATATAGTTACTCAAAATAGCTTTAGTTACATTTAACTTTAATTTTAGCTACTCTATTGGAAGGCATAAAAGCTATAATTTTGAAACCTAAGTAAAAGTCTAGCACGAAGAGAGAAGCTATCCCGATATTTGATACATTAAGCCACACTGCAATCTCTTAGAACATATCATCAAGCCTTAAACTTAATAAGCAAGCATATTCAACATTACTATCCCATAGCAAAGAAAATCGAAAAGCAAGGATTAAAAGTTATAACACACATTGATTCAAACATTAAGAAACATGTTGAAACTAGCTTCCAATCCTATATTACATAGAATAAGAACCTTAACTTAAAAGTAGGAGATATCGAATGACTTGCAACGAGACTAAGTGTGCCAAATACATCAGAGAGGAGCGGTATTTATTCATATTTTGTCAAGGTTTGACAACAGAGTTGGCCTGTATGTTTTTATTATCACGCAAAGATGGTGCATGGTTATCAAAGGTCTTCATTGTTTCGGATTGTGCTGAATTCACAAAAACCATCAACAAAATGAGTCTAAGAAATTCGAAAATAGCAGTCACATTACAAAGTGCATATATTAGCCTCATGGTTTTCATTCAAATTCGTATGCATCTTTGACTCTGGTAAGCAGATAAGCCATTCAGTTTTTTTTTTCTATGAGAATTCTTTTAGAAAAAAGATGAAATTGCAGAAGGTTAAAGAAGCATGAACTAAACCGTGGAGGAGCAATGGAGGAGTAGCGACAAGCACGGCGGTGAAGGAGGGGGAACTCTGATGAGGGAGAGAGAGACGTGCAATGGAGTGATCGATATTTTGGCAGCAAAAGATTAAGTTGTGAGGGAGCGTCGTGGGGTGGGCGAGAGTTTCATTATAAATGTATATCTAATTTTTATTTTTTTTAATTAACCAAAAAATTTGGGTGGGCTGTAGTCCATTCTGCCATTGGGCTGGATCCGCCACTGATGTAAACTATATATATACGTGTGTTTCGATATATACCCTTCATTTTTTCTATGTTTGTTTCATTACTTTCATATATGTTTAATTAGATGTTAGTCTTGTAGAGCAGATTTCGATCTCCTCAAGCTTAATATCAATCTTTGGAGAACCTGCAAATCAAGTCAAAGTATGGTGTGGTACTATATTTAGACCTTCCGATTCTTAAGTTAGATAATTTCTCAATAATCCAAGAGCAAATAGGTCAGAATAACGGTACGTACCTTGCGCCATGCCAGTATGACATGTATATATAGAGATAATGTTGTGCCACGCCGGGATCACGTTACCTTGTGCCATGCCGGTATGATATGTACAATTGAACACTGAGTGATAATTGGTTATCTAAGAAATTCTCGAAGTATCCAGAATGATGTAGAAGCCTCACTTGATCTCTCGAGAACCTGCAAATCAAGTCAAATCATGGTGTGGTGCTGCACTTAGACCCTCCAATGCTTAAATCAAATATTTTTTCAAGAATCCAAAAGTAAATAAGTCAGAATAACGATATCTTGCGCCACACCATGACACCGGTATGATATAGAGATAATATTACGCCACGCTGGGATAACATTACCTTGCGCACGCCCGTATGACATTGTTGATTTAGATTGACTTTAATTATTTTTTTTCTTAGCTGAAGCGATGACAAGGTTAGTTAAATAATAGGTAAGTTTTTAGGTGAGTATTTTCTAATCAATAGTTTATAAAACTCAAATATTCATCTCTTTTATCCTATCAATGGTTAGATTATTCAAATTGGATGAAAATTACAAAATGATCTACTTATTTATGTATGTAGTGATTGATCTTACAAAATGTTGTTCAAAAGTAAATATTCTAAGAAGGTATTATTAAATTTTCACCATAAAAGTTCTTGATGGAAAATTTCAACTCCAAACATTTCCTCTACAACATAAACAATTTGTACGTTACATACCTGCGTCGAAGTCGAAGTGTGCGCAACAACTTTGAGTTGTATAATACAGCTTAAAAATAAAACTTTGCCATATTAAACCATATAACATACGTATTATGATCTAGTCATAGGCTGAACTCTAAAGAAACTTGGGTGCTTTACAAACGAAAAGTTGCAATTGTAAGCAATATTAAATTTGCAGGAACAATTGTCATTGTTAATTTAGATTGACATTAATTATTTATTTTCTTTGCTGAAACAATGACAAGATTAGTTATATAATGGGTAAGTTGAAGGTGTATAGACTAACTGTGGGTGCACGAAAAAGTCAGGCTTTAGTTCGAAGCTCCACAAGGGTTTCTCCAATGATTAAACTGATATCTCCTCTGACGACAGCTCGAAGATGGTGATATGATGATCGAAATTGTGTTTGAACAATTGGGGGGGGGGGGGTGCCTGTAAAAGACTCTCTCTCGCTCAAGTAAGTGAGAGTAAAATGCAAGCGTGTATGTATATTTTCAAACTGGAAACACTCACCACGTTCTCTTATTTATACTGTAGGAATCCCACCAGAATAGGAGCCACTACGTTCACTAACATAGTGGTTGGACTTCGAAGTTCCTTCACCGAGTTTTGATCCTTGAAGCTCGGCCACGTCCAGCAACTGCCTCCTATTTCGGTGGCATGTCCCTATGATTGCGTCCCACTCACCCCACTACCACTCATTTCGGGTCTATTTGGGTTCTTGACCTCGTCTTAGACTTATCCGAACAGTCCCCAAGACGCTTGTACCTCAATCTATGGTTCCGGCCCAATTATCCATTCGAATCTCTCTATGCATCATCGTTGCCTGAAGTTTGAGACTCACTTCGAATTTCAAGGTTATTCATCGAGGTTCGAAGCTCAAACCTCGACCTTCGCTTCTGAAACCGACTGGGATCTTCGAGATACTCTTCGAAGACTTAATTCCTAATATTCTTGTTCCTTGCTTGATATTTAATCATATTTCTTGGTTTCAAGTTTGAACCTTGAAAATCTTCCTCCCACAATGCCCCCAATTCACGTTTGGGTTACATTTTGCCCCAACTAGGAAAATTCAGCCTCGAATTCAAACTTGAACAGCTCAACCATCAATCTTCTTCTGGTGGTTAACTTTGAAGCTTCGATCGAACTTGATCCTCAAGTTTCGAGACTCGCCTTTGACGCGTTCTTCCCACGCTCCCTTGAGTTTATGCACTAGAAACCCAAAAACTTCCCTTTTCCAAATAAAACTCCTCTTCTTCCCAACTATCTATATTCTGTGTTCATTTCGCACCATACATAAATGGCCTTTTATCCTCATCACTTCTTCACTTCTTCACTTCATTTTCCCTAATCAAAACCCTAAATCAGAAAATCCAAGCTTCCCGATTTCAATCAATCTTGATGGCTCACACCCGCTCTCACTTTGGTGCTCGTCGCGGTCCAACTACGGCTGAATCCGCTCAATCCTCTTCCAGCTCTAACTCCGACCACGAGGAGGTCACACCTCAACTTCCCGATTCTGAGATCTGGAACCCTACCGAGGTTCAGTTCAAAATTGAACGGGCAAAAATCAACCCTCTTGGGAGTGTCTCTATTTGAGCACTTCTGGAGAGTAGCGACATGCACTCTGGCAAGGGAATCCCGGCCGGCGCTCCGAAGAAACGGCTCCAGAGCTCAGAGATGAAGGCGCTTGAGGAGTCCGTGAACTCCCAAGAGGTGAAGAAGAAAAAGTAGAAACCAGAGGGTCCCTCTGGGCCCGAGACTATAAATTTCGAAGCTCTGGTATTCTCCCCAAGTTCGAGATCTCAAACTTCTCGATCAAGGAAACAACCACTCGAAGCTCCCCAAGATAATCCTCCACCTCCAGCACACGTTTAAGGTTCTTCAAGAGGTACCATTCCATTCCTTCTTATTTCCTTAACTCTTTCACTTCATCTCTTACCCTTAATTTGGTTTCTTACTTCAAATTTTGAACTTCAAAATCAACTGTCTCTCCACCACCATTTGCTACTGATGACATGTTCCTCGTCGAGTTATCACCTCTGACGCTTCTTCAGCCACACCCTCTGTAGATTTTTCATTTCTGTATGACAGTCAACCAATCCTCCCTAACCACAATGCCACCTCGATGCTTGCCTAACACTTAGGCATGAGAGATCCTGAGAGAGATCTCCTCAAGCAAGGTGATTGGATCGATAACCTTCGAGCTGTATATTTTTGCCAACTCGACGCAAGTTTTTCTATCTCTCTCTTTTTACCACTGCTCGAACTTTAATGCTTCCCCCTTTACACATGTTGACCAGCCACTAACGATGGCTTTTGCTTTTCAGGGAATGCTCCACACCAAAGCTTGCTTCAAAGAGATAGACCTTGTCAATGTTGATCTCTAGGTGAAGCTTGACTTGTCTTCAACGAAAAAGGAAGAAATCTCCTTGAAGCTTGCTGACACCAAGGAGAAGCTTCAAATGGCAACTCAACAAAGTAGGAACTTTGAGATTCCATCGCGCTCCTTGAGCAATCAGTCGCGGACACCAAGACCAAAGTCACTTAAGCCGAAACTGAGCTTGATCTTAAATAGGTGACAGTCGAGGTGATGGAAGTCCAAGTTGCGGATCTGCAGGAGGACTTAGAAGAAACTCAGACAAATAACGAGGAGCTCGAGATCGATCTTGAAGATGCCATGCAGGCCTGAGATGGTGAATCCATTTCTAGCCAACATCTGATTCAATATGACTCTGCCCAACATTTTTGACTTTGTTGGAACCAAGCTTTCACTGCTCCTGAGGACCGTCTCTTCGTCGACCCTGGTGAGGTTGATGAGAAGTTCAGGTGCAAGTACAAGTATGAGCTCCTCTCCAGGTCCCTTCTGAGTGAAGGCAAATCCAATGCTCACCTCTCCCATGCCGAGATCATCGTAGCTGCTATGACAATCGAGGCAACTCCTCTCGACACCATCGTCGGAGAGCTCAAAGTTTTGGAAAAGGTCATCAATGTTGAGGATCCTTTCAAAGCTCGAACCCTGTATGATGTGGATTCTCTTCAACCTCAGGATCCTTCTTCCAGATCAGTTGTCGTACATGTCGTCGTTCCTGCTTCGTCTGTTTCGGTTGTTCCATTCATGGAGTTCCCAGAGAACTCTAACTCTCGCTAGGCTTTTCATTCCTTTGTCTTTTAACTTTTGACACTTTAGTTTTGTAACTTAAACAATATATTTGTCCCTTTTTGGTGACACCTTCAAGTGTCCATTTTTTCCAAACTGCTTAATTTACTTTAACTTTCAAATTTTGAAGTTTCAATAGTATAAGGTTATCTTTTCCAATACTTCACTTACCTTTGAAAATTTCATTCGAACCTTTCATTTTTGAAGTCTTGAACAACTTCCAAACCATAGTTCGATCTTCTAAACTTCGAGAAGGAATCCCTATCTTCTCTTAAATTAAACTTCAAGAAGTAATCCCTAGATGAGGAATCTTAAACTTCAAGATGGAATCCCTAGATTTGAATCCTTTCCTCAATCTTGGCCTTTGAGATGTGATACCTAGATGAGAATCCTTCTCTCGATCTTGAACTTCGAGATGGAATCCCTAGTTGAAGATCCTCCCCTCAACCTTGAACTTCAAGAAGTTATCCCTAGATGAGGAATCTCTTCTCATCTTGAACTTCGAGGAGAAATTCCTATATAAGGAGTCCTCTCTTGAGTTTAACTTCTTGATCGACTCAAACCAAAAATCGTTTGCTCAATCGAAGAAGTTTTTTCAATCAAATCAAAAAACCTTTTTGACTCTATTTTTGAATTTTTTTTTTCTGTTTCAAACTTTATCCGAAATACTTTTAAACTCTAACTCGTTAGGGTTTAAGGAAATCCTTCCTGAGATTCCTCTTATAAAACCGAAACGAAGCTTTTTCCATCCCCAGCTCTTTTCTCATTTAGCGCTTCTTAGGATAGATTAAATATGGCTCCATATTCTAACAATTATAAGTTTGATTTCGTCACGTCTGCACAATCGGGGAGTACTTCTGCCCCTCGCCATGGAAAGGGAAAAGAACTTTCCAGCATGCCAATAATTGTTTCTTCGCCCGAAGCCTCTGCTCGGTAACGCCTTTTGTAATCTCTGCATGTTAAGCACAATATTACTTTATGTAATATTACTTACTTGTTTTTTTCTTCTTATAGGTCTCGATCTCAATCTGATGAATCGATGTCACCTTATTCTTGTTCCAACTCTCTTAGTTATAGCACAGATGACATGACCTTAGAATGAAGAGTTAGACCTCTTGAGGAGATGTTACGATCTCGTTATCCCAGTGTTTCTAGTGAATCTGGCCAGGACTGGAGTGGTTTCTCATGTCCTCGTGATAGTAGGCGCCACAGCTTTGACCGCTTTGAACCTACCATTGCTCAAGATCGCTTTTCTCCCATCCGGGATGACTCTCGTGACCTTGAGCTCGAACTCGAAGCTAGCAAGGGCCTAAGTTTGTGCTTTGGAGGTGGCTCTGCCGCGCCTTCGAGGGGATATGATTCGTAATGACGACACCACTCATCGCCTCCTGGATACAGTTCGAGGCCTTAGGGATGATGTTGGTGCGGCTTATTCTCGTGGCTTCAATGCCAGACTCAGCTCTTACCGACTCGAACTCATCGAGAATGCACATTTTCTTCCCTCTTACTAAGGCCTCGCTACATGTCACTAACCGCTTTCATGCAACCTCGATCTTCAATAATAACACTGTTTTTCATACACTTTTTCTCTTTTCAAATTTACAGTTTTTTATCATTGTACCGTACTCTTTAAAAGTCCACTAAGGGTTTTGGTGGCACAATAATTTTTATGACTTTTGCATCATATAGTTGTAAATAGCAAGTTTTTTTTTACATAACTCGTCCATACCTCATGCCCCCAATAATACTTCTTCTTCGATACTTAAATATCGAAGGGAGTATTATTCCGCGTGTATGGAAAACTTACTTGTTATCTTGCAGCAACCTTCGATCTCTAAGCTCAATCTCGAAGGTTATCCTCAAAAATCTTCTCGAAGCTATGAATTCGAGACTTCTTAGAATGTGTATTTCTTGTAATTTGACAATTATTGTTAGTATGTGATCCCCTAACACACAATTATCGCACACTTAGTCACTAAACAAACGGGTCAATACAGCTCAGACCAAACGCATGACAACAATACAGACTCCAACTCTAAACGAGAAAACTACTCCATCTGAATGTCCACGCGTTCGGAACGACAAACGGAAGATACCAGGACTGGCTATGTACAAAACAGGATCCCACATCGAAGAGCAACAAAAGACTACATACCTAATTAGCAATATAAGCAACACATTTACAACAGATACAAGGTACGCCCGTTATTTTACCAATACTACTGTTACATTTCATACACTAACTTGAGCGTCGGAGAGTCGAAGGCGGGAACACCCCGTCAAGATTCTTAACTTCCGTTTGGTGTATTATTCTTAATAGCAGGTAAAAGAAGACATACGCGCGATAGCTCAGGTCATCCGAAATAGCCCCACCCGCACTTCTACTGGAATTCCTACGGAGTTTGGTAGAAACAATTATCTTAAGATTTAGCTGTAATACGAGGTTCTAGATGAAACCTTTGAAATATTATTGTTGTATGGTTGTCCCGCTCTTAAGCTTTTAGGATTCCACTTAAAACATGGTTAAATGTTCTGCTCTTTAAGCCTCATCAAACCTTTTCCAAAAAATTACTCGGAGCTCGGCTCTTCATTAGCCTTTCGAGATTCGTGTTTCGGTCTTGGGTCGAAGTTCAACTCTTAAAGCTTTTCAAACTCAACCCTTGATATTTAGTCATTTGTTCGGCACTTAAGCTTCTCAAACGGACTCTTATTGCTCAGTCAAAGGTTCTTTGCTCAATAGCTCATCGAACTTGATATCTTGATCTTGGGTCAATCACTTTGCTCTCTAAGCTTTTCGATATCAAACCTTGATCCTTAGTCATTTGTTCGACACTTAACATTGAGAATACATTCTTCTTCTCTTCATTATCGCTAGCGGTGGTGACATCGTCTTCGGAAACTAGGCGCTTCACAAGAATGCGAGTGGTTGCATAGAAATGTTTATCGTGCATGAAATAATTTGTTGCAGCAAATTTGGGATGATAGATCAGAGCGTACCACTGCTTCGACATGCATTTAAATCACATGAGAGGCTTATGAGGCAAAATCAATAGAGACTCTACCACATAAAACAACTCTGCCATTTCAACTTCTCTTCTTGAGTATGCATGCATGCGCGCGCACACACACAAACATATATATATATATATAAATATATATATGCGCGTGTGTGTGCGCGAGCGCACAAGGAATGCTGATGGCCTGTTTAAATATTTAGATCCTAATTCAGGGCTTCAATTCTAAATCACCCCTAGCCTCACCCTAGCTAATTTAATGCATTTCTCTCTATCTCCGATTGCGGGGATACAATAATACAATAATTAAGATGAACACATAATAATAATTTAAATAGTCTTATTTTATGTTATCTAACGATAATCGAGTAATCGGTATTTTTTTAGTTATAAAACTATATTAGAGCGTTGTTTATTTTTTCTTTTAAAAAAAATACTATAATGAAACGTTATTAAACTGCGATACGACTTGACTTGCCACTAGATCATACAAAATACATAATGCAGTAAACAAAGCCAAATGAGGGGTAATTTCTTGAGCAGTTGGCTATTATATTTACTGAAGATTATCGAAACGTCGTTTCCAACTATGTCCCTTACGTATATTATATGATCTGTATAAAACATGTAAATCTCTACTTTGGTACGACTTGCCGGGGCCTTAATTTCGAAGTGTTGGCTAATCACGCCCATGTAGAAAAATGTACTACACATCTTGTACATGTACTGTCTTCGTCAATAAAGTAAACTAGCTATGCGTGTACGTACGTATCACGTATATCCTCTCTAATCAAGGTACGTACGTATCACGTATGATAGTTAGCCATGCATACATATATAGGATCCGACAAGAAAGTGTGTGATAAAGTTTCATCTCAGAAAGCAAGCACGGACGTTCTGCCGGCATGTATCATGTAACAAAGTCGACTTACAAATCGATGGATCATGTCCATAAACTAAACCATGCATGGTTGCTTATCCACGTATCTTCGTATGAAGTATACATCTAGCTATTACGCACTGACTATATATGGGGGATGTATTCGATTATGGATTTAAAATGTTTGTTTGTATTTTAAAAATTCTTAAAAACAATCTTTAAATAATTTAAATCTAGCAGGTACACTTATATTGAGCGTGTAATCTAAACTCAGTACTGCCAATAATAATATTATTTTTGCAAGATATGTAGCAATCAACTACTGTATTGTCTGTATACGTATGCTCTACATTAAATCCCGAGTTCTCCGCTGGCTTCTTGTAACTAATTCCAAGTTAGGTCAGTTTGCTGGCGTACATATGCTTGGTTAATTACGTTATTCCGTACGTACTTAACGTTCTTCATTAGTTTATAATTATATCTTACCGCTAACATAACGACATTCATCAGAGACCTACAACTTCGATGACCAGCCTGAGTTCTATCTCGGCATGGTTATCGCTCACGTGTTAGGCAAGGAACCCATCAGAAAGCATTTCAGCAAAAGAGTAAGAACACTGATCTTACATCGAATAATTGGTAAGAGTTCTGGTCTCAACCACTTTTATAAGCCGGGTGGTTCAGCATATATGGTACACATTTATTACCCTTTTACGCTGTTACCCTATTTAAATCATATCTCGTTTTTAACTTAGGCATCAGAGGGTTGAAGGCCGGCACACCCGGTCCCTCCTTAATGGTTGTATGTCATTCTTAGCAGCGAAAGCGATTGGACAAGAGTGATCGTAAAGTGTTAGCGAAAGCAAGATCAAATACCAATTGAGAGCGAGAGCGATAAGGCAAAGTGATATCGATACAACGACAATGACATAGATCAAAATCAAGTGACAGCGTTATACGGAATTAGGAGTAGATTTCTATTAGTTTCATCCGTTCAATATCAATTATCCCTTTGCAGTTTTGGATATTAACATTGGCGCAGTCTATGAGAATCCACACCAGAAATTATTTTCCAAACCATGAAGCATACAACGAGTGATGAGCATGGATACCTATCTGACACTGGGCATGACACCAAGCACTCAGCGAGAACTCCTCCACCAAACGCCTGTTACGAATGAGAACAACGAAGAGCCCACGTTCGTACAACAAGCGGGAAAGTAGCACGCTACTGGGGATCAGCAGGCGTCAGCCGATGTCGAGAGCTGAGCAAGCGACATGGAACTGCGATACCAGCTGCAAATGCAGAAGTGCACAGAGCTTGAGAGAGCCCGAGAGTTTGAGCACCAGCGGTACATGAAATATGAATCAAGGTTGAGGGCTGTTGAGCATAGGCGACTCAATTCAGAATCCACGACGGACTCGTTGAGCATGGAGCCTTACCAGGTGATCCACCAGAGAGAGGTGGTCGTCTGGTCACCCTTGCGTCCTCAGCACCTGCTGAATGCGGGGTCACCACTGGTATCGGAAAGGCTGCAGCAAACCTTGAGCTGGAATTGAACAACGTGGCACGCCAACCCGATTGGCCTGTCTGGGCACTACCATTACCGCCACCGCCCCCACTCGAGACCATGCAGGCAATAAAGCAGCTAGAAGTGGGAATATCAGCGAGAATCGCCGGGCTAGAGGCTATGGTATGCTAGCTGGCGCAACCTAAAACAAGCTACCTTGACTAAACACTGCCAACGGTTCGTGTCATGCTGTTCTCGCCCGAAATCATTCTTCTAGGCCGACACCTGTTGACCAAGGTGAAAATTAAACGATACAGGGGGAAGACGGAGCCGTCCCTACACATCGATATTTTCCTGTCAGCTACGAATGACAGAGGATATGACGACAAATTGTTATCTATTTATGGAAAGCCTCACTGGCAATGCATTGAGCTAGTTCTTTAGCCTACCGCTGAGATCCATCAATTCCTTCCAGGAACTCATTAGGGCATTTTTGAAACGGTCCATCACATCAACAAACTGTGCCCTTACTTATAACCAATTGAAGGCCGTCCGACAGGAACCATATGAAGGATTGTCTACCTTCGTCTCACGGTGGAACACCGCTATTGCCAATTGCTGGGACATCACTAGTGATTCTGCGTTCTGTATACTCCAGAATGCGCTATAGCCGGGACTACTAACGTGGAAGCTTAATGAGAACCCAACACTGACCTACAATGAGCTGCTGGATTGAGTGACGTCACACACTCAAATGGAGCTACAAAATTCATCTCTAACCCTACACCGACGCAACAGGTAAACACTTTTTCTAACACCACGGTTCCTAGTGTGCAGAGCGCGCTCCCCGCACCAGAACCAACGTGAGCGGCATCGCCAAAATATCGGGGCTCGCGCGACTACAACCACATGGATTGGAAAAAAGACAACCGCGGATCAGGAAGCTATCAAAATCACTATAACAATAAATGTAGCAACAATAACAACAACAAACGGTACTGGGAGGACATAAATGATCAACCCCGGGATACCACTGAGACACGGCCTAGGATAGAACAATAGGTCTTCAGTGTGCTCAACACCAAGTATGCTGATATCCTAGCAGCATACCCAAACTTGTTCCTGCTACCAAAAAAGACTTTCATGCAGCAACGACGTACAAAGAAATCTGGAGATGGTGCAAGTTTCACCAGAATGAGTCACACGATACCGAAAGATGCCATAACATGAAGGAGCTGGTAGAAGCACAACTCAAAAAGGGCATTCTGACAAAGTTCAAGTTGGGGAACGAAGTGCCACCGGTACAGAGGGTGGCACACATCAAGAGAATTAATGCGATTTTTTGCGGCAAGTCTAAAGCGAAACAAAGAAACGAGCGAGCGGTATGTAGCATGCAGCAGGGACCAGAAAAGGTAGCCAGGGCAGGCTGGGGATCCATCACGTTCTATGAGTCTGAGAAGCATGATCGGCCTCCGATATCGGAGGATTACCTATTTCTAGTCGACGAGGTCATCGACTTATGCAACATCGGGATGTGCCTAGTGGACATCGAGTCCTCCGTCAACGACATGTTCCAGCATGAATACCAAAAACTTGAAAGACTCCCCCCAAGCTAAAGTAAGATCATTTCCCGCTGCTAAGCTTCTCGGCCGGTCAAATCCAGCCACTAGAGAGTGACTACCTACAGGTTGCCCTAAGGCAGGAGGGCTGCAGCGTGGAAACCCACATTGAATTTCTAATTGTGGATACCCCGTTGTATTATAACACCATTATTAGGTGCAACACGCTAAGTAGAATCAACGCCATCATATCACAATGGATGCTGCTCATGAAATTCCTCACACCTACCAGTATATGTACGCTTCGGGGGACAACGCCCATGCAGCCAGGATCATCTAACAACCAAACTACCCGGCGAGGGAGGTATGTCTGTTCACAAGCGACTCGTCGACAGAAAGGCCAGATGACCCAAGGGAGGGACCCCTAATAGAAAGACCCGTTAGCGAGGAATCCACTAAGCTTATCTCGATATTCGACGAGCTCCCTGAGCGAATGGTTAGATTAGGGGTGAATCTGGACCCAGCAATCGAAATCGCCCTCGTCAACATGCTCATGGAATGCAGCAATGTCTTTGCATGGTCTTACGCCAACATGCTGGGCAGTTTCACATATATCGTATCACATAGGTTGGGTATCTCACCGCAGGTGGTACCAAAGAAGCAGAAGTGTAGAGCCTATAACAAGGAACAGTATGCCGCCATGCAGGAAAAAGTAACCAAACTCCTCAAGATAAGCTTCATTAAAAAGGTGTAGTATCCAACATGGGTCTGGAACGTCGTCATGGTCAAAAAAAGCAACAACAAGTGGAGGATGTGCGTTGACTACACCAACGTCAACAAGGCTTGCCCAAAGGACTCCTTCCAGTTACTGAGGATAGACCAACTAATGGATGCAACCAGCAGCCACGAACTCCTATCAACAATGGATTGCTACTCAGGGTACAATCAGATAAAAATGGATCCGGCGGATGCAAAAGCGACATGCTTCATAATAGACATGAGACTCTATTGCTATAACATCATGCCGTTTGGGATGAAGAATGCGGGGGCAACCTACCAACTGTTCATGACATAGCTGCTAACCTCGTTGGACGGTGATACGGTAACATTCTACGTCAACTATCTCGTAGTAAAAAGCAGGCGCATGCAAAACCACGTAAAGGACTTGAAGGCGATAATGAACATCCTTATCCATAATGGAATGAGGCTCAACCCGGTGAAGTGCATCTTTGGAGTCTCAACGGCTAAGTTTTATGGATACATGGTAAATCATAGGGGCATCGAGTCCAACCCATAAAAGATACAGGCTATCCTCAACGCGATACGACCGGTAACAAAACAAGACCTCTAAGCCTTAACGGGGAAGCTCACATCGCTGTCGCGGTTCATCTCCCACTATACCGACAAATGTAATCCGTTCTTCAAAGCAATAAGGATAACAAAAAAGAAAGCTGTAGAGTGGGAGGTGGCCCTAATCGAGATCAAGCAGTATCTTGCCCATATCCCATTCCTATCGGCCCTAATACCATGTGAGATCTTATACATTTATTTGGCTGTCTCCCTAACCGCCATTAGCTCCGCCCTCATCAGGCGATAGGCGGATACATAATTACCAATATTTTTTGCCGGCAAGGGTCTAGATAAACTGAAGATGAGATATCCGGCACTAGAGCAGCTAGTCTTGGCGCTAATCGTATCAATAAGGCAGCTAAGACTGTACTTTTAATCACACACCATCCATGTCCTCACGGATCAACTACTCTGGCAGGTACTCGAGAGCCTGGACCAGTCTGGAAGGTTAACCAAATGGAAAACAGAGCTTAGCGAGTTTGATATCAAGTACCAACCAAGGACGGCGGCGACCAAGGGCTAAGCGGTGTCTAAATTCATAGTAGAACCCATACGAATGTCGGACGTCCAAACAGAATTACCAACACAGGTATCATTCACGACGACATCACCCACACCGTCGGTACGGCCATGCAATTGCAACCTATATGTTAATGGCTCACGCACGTCCGATGCGATAGGGACGAGAGCAATTTTGACCGGGCCAGACAAAGTCTATGCTGAGTATGCTATCTGATTCCTCTTTCCAGCCTCAAACAACGAGGCTGAGTACAAAGAGATAATCACCGGTCTACAACTCCCCACCGATTCAGGAGCAATGAGCGTTAACATTTTTAGCGATTCCCAGTTCATTGTAAACCAAGTCACCGGGGACTTTGAAGCCAAATGAACGCAAATTTTGGCATACCTAGGGTATGTAAGGGAAATTTTAAATAAGTTTTCTTTTTATAGCATTACTCACATCCCCAAGGAGAAAAATGCAAGGGAAGATGCTCTAGCAAGACTAGCAATGACACCGCTACACACCACGAGAGGGCATACCATGGTGGAAACGCTTGAAAAACCTAGTATCTCCAAGAATTTTCTTGAAGTATTCACGCTCACATTAGCCGCCCCACCACCAGCGAAGGATTGGAGAACGGACTTAGTCAACTACTTGGTCAACGGGACACTACCGGCAGATCGTGTGGAAGCAAGGAAGCTAACTCAGCGAGCGGCGTTCTATAGCATGCACAATGGCCAGCTCTACATGTGCAAGAAGGGACTCCCCATACTCAAGTGCGTCATGCAAAAAAAAGGTCCGGGGCCTGCTAGAGGACATCCGCAGATGCACATATGGGAACTATAGCGGACCAAACACCATCATCCACAAGCTCCTCCGTTACAGGTTCTACTATAAGAAAATGAGGGAAGACGCGAGAGAGACTGTAGACAAGTGTGAGTTATATGCCAGTATGCAACTAGAATACACGCCCCGACAACCCCAATGTCAATAATCATCAGCCCCATTTCGTTCGCGCAACGGGGACTCGACCTTATCGGGTCGTTGAAAGCATCATCATGCCAGTTTAAATACATCATCGTTTGCATCAACTATCTCACAAAATATATTGAGGCAAGGCTGCTAGTTCTCATCACCATGCGGAAAGTAATTAACTTCTTATGGAGGGATATATACTGCTGATATGGAGCACCACTCACTATCGTCACCGATAACGGGAAGCAGTTCAACAATAAAGAAATGAAGAAATTCACAAGTAATATGGGGACTCAGTTAGTGTTCACATAAGTATATTACCCCCAGACCAACGGTCAGGTAGAAGCGGTTAACAAAAAGATCAAGGCGGGACTCAAGAGAATAATGGAGGACTACAACCACAAATGGGCAAAATGTATCTATGAGGTACTATGTTCAATCAGAACTTCGCCAACTGCGGCAACAAGAGCCTTACTGTTTTCACTAGTCTATGGAACAGAAGCGGTCCTGCCATAGGTCATGCACCGAAGCCCCAGTTTTGAAGGATACAATGAGGACACCAACGAGGAAGGGCTCAATATGACAAACATATCACGAGAATAACGGGAGGATGAAACTAAAGTCAAACTCATGGCAAACAAACAGCGGGTTGCCCGACACTACAACCGCTGAGTCAAAGCACGAAAGCTCCTGGTGGGTGATATGGTGTGGAGGGAGGTCATCCCGAAACCAGAAGGATTGTCACTGGTATGGGAGGGACCGTTCAAGATCATTGAGAACCTAACTCTAACCAAATTCATCCTTGAAGACAAAAACGGCGCCAAAATACCAAGAACATGGAACGCGGAGCATCTCTAGTATTGTCACCGTTGAAACAGGTTCTACTATTTTGATATTTCTGGCGTTAGAAAATTTTCTCTGCTATACCGAGGACTAAACCCGCTCTCATATCATTACGATATCGCCCTCAATGAAATGAAAATTCTTCATCCCTTTTCTTGTAAAACAAAACAAAAAAACCTCATTGTCTACACATTTGATGTGGCCGTTTGTCCCATCAACCGCTTCGATAGAATGGGCAAACGGTACAAGAAAAAAAAATTCTTCAGACATTTCATTGATCAGTGATATGTAATCTTACTTAGAGAAATTTTTGTAAAAAATAATACCTTCTCATTAATAGCATAACAGTCAGATTCATGACCAACGGTCACGACACTGACCGAAAAGCAAAAAGAAGGCTTAATGTTACATAGCCAAAATATAGTTAAGATTGTTCAAGACAATGGTAAATACTAATACTATTACAAGAGGGCACAAAGCTTCACACTGGGCCATGATCTTCGATGACGACCAGGTCCTGTTCTTTCTCGGCTTCGCGCTGACTCTCACAGTAGCCTGCAGTGAGTTCCTGACTGGTCACTTGGTCCAAACCTTATGCATTACAAAGATGAAGGGTTAGCTTAATTGTTAGTGATGGGTTATGAGTCAAAGGATGAACACTATCAAGAGTCATACCAGATGCCACATTTTACCGATGACGCTCCCTCTCCATGGCCTCTGCCTCTTCTTGCTTGATTTTCTCCAGGGCAGCCCATTCCGCGGCACGCTTTAGATGCCGTTTTTCAATAATCCGAGCAGTGTCAGCTTTATACTTGTCGTTCACCCACTCATTCTGAATGAACTGCTCCCAAGTCTTTTGAAGGCTTTTCTTGAAGGCCGACTGAAGTGTTTCATGAAACTCGGCACCAAGCTTAAAGTCTTTGACAACGTCAGTCAAATCCTGCATCAGGCCCTCGGCAGCGGTGCACGCAATATCGGTAGCCTTTAGACGCTTTGGCACCCCCTTCATCTCCAGCTCCTGGGCATGTTTGACCGAATCCTCCAAGCAGGCATCGCCCACCTTCAACCTCCCCTCCAAGAGCTCGCACTTATGATCCAGCTTCTACCACCTCTCCCTGGCCTACACCAGCTACTCTTCCTTTCGGCCCAGCTCCACGGTTACACGAGCGAGCTCTTCCAAGGATGCCACCATAGACTGCCATTGATGGCACATCATCTTGATGGCGACGACAAAGTACTTGAGGCACTCGTCAACACCTGCTATGATGTCGGACATAGTGTGCACCTCTGCCGAGAGGTAGGACACCTCTGGTGGTCTTTATGACCCATCGGCTATAGAATTCTTCCACTTCTCACCACAACTGGTAGCCTTGGTCGAGGTTGATAGGGACTTCACTTTAGGAGGAACAACGTTAGTCCCAATCCGGTCAGTCTCTGCCTCATCGAGAGGATTGATGGTGAGTGGGGCGGTAAGAGTGGTGGTATTGCCTGTGCAAGCATCATGGCTTTGTTTCCATCCTGTTCAAGATCGGCGATCAAATCATTGATATTTCCAAAGGACTCTATCTTCTTATCTCTCTTAGTGTTACTGTAGCCAACTGCAAATTCAAGAAACAAAGAAAGATTATAACCTCATTCCAGATTGCAGAGTTAAGATAGAACACACAAGAAGAAATTTTTTACACAGGAATAACATCAGCAAAGAACAGGCGGCAGACAACATACTAGGCGTCTTGGCAAGACTGGTCGACTCTAGAATTCGGTAGTCGCTCAAAAGGTACACGCTCATAAAATTATCACTATAATCCTTTTCCACTATGTGGCAACGCTGCTTTTCCATAGCACAGAGATGGTAGTGGCTAGTAACTACAAACAAAGATCAAACTGTTAGTTGAATGACAAACATCAAACCGCCATCGTCACCTCTGGGATGAAACCTAGTAGGCATGCAGACCCAACCCGTAACGCCCACTGATCTGGACCAGGCTCCTCTAACAAGAAAGTGCTCAGACCTCTACTTCAGGTTGGAAGTCCGAAAATCGTGCAGGGCAAGGGGACTACCCAGTTGTTGAACCAAGCGAAGCATTCCCAGACACCCCTTCTTCATCGAATACAGCACCTCGAAGTAGTGCAACACTTCGTTCTAAGTAGGGTAATCCAGCTTGGGAAGCTTCCACAACACGAACATAGTGTTCAGAGACTGAAGCATTAAATTTTCTTGATAGCGCACCGCAGCTCACCGAAGATGTATTCATGAAAAGGGTGAAGTGGCAACCGCACGCCGAACCGCAGCTGAGCGTGGTCTAGGGCAATATGACTAGCCGGTGGTCTAGTAAAGAATTCACCCTTACCCAAGGGTCTAGGGATAACGACGTTAGGGATTTGGAACTCCGTTTTCATCTCCTTGATGGCAGAGAAGGACATCAAGTTGGCGGGCTTATTGACTTCTTGCGAGTCGCTCAACATCCAGACTCTTAGCCCACCTAATCTGAGCATCAGCGGGTTGGGAGGAATAATGGAGACTGTGCCCGAGGTTGACATTGTCGGCTCTGCTTCGCCCCGCTCAGGTTGAGCGAATGACGCCATTCTACCTGCGAAATATTTACATATAAGGTTAGCCCAAGGTTTACCCATCTCCACTTCCGAATCCCTAAACGACTTCCCAAGGAACATGCCCGGTCCCCCCAACATCGAATCAGGTTCTATAGCGGTTACAGACCTAACGCTAGACGATACACGTGACACCATTAACTCATACAACGACGCTCTCGTAGTTCCGAAACTTAGGGAGTTGCTAGAACTAGAGGATTCACTACTATCAGAAGATACCACTATGGTATCCATGCTTAACCTACATAATCCATAACGAGGGAATCGTAACATCAAGTCGGTTGGATCAGACGCGACACCAACATCTCCAAAAAAAACTAATTGGGGCCAGGGACTGGATCCAGGCCCAGAAACATATAGCAGATACAGCCAAGGGACAAAAAGATTCTAGAAAGACTCAACATGTGCGGAGATACCTCTGACCACCGTGAACGATAGTGACACAGTACTAGACTATCTACATTCAATTAAGGCAGAAAAAACCGTAATCGAAGACAAGCAAGTATCAAGTATGCATTGATCTACGCATTTTATGCTTGATTCTTAACATAATTCTCTTTACATTTAGCTTTGTTTAGAACCTAGTATCTTTGTATCTTAATTACTTTATGATTTATAGGACAAAATAAGGAGGAATTCATAAAGGAGGCAGAAATGAGCTAAAAGGGTGCTAAGGAGGAAGCTCCTAATTCCAGAGAAGAAATGGTCCGAGGAATGGTCTTCAAACGGTTACTAAAATGCACTCACATATGGTGTCAAGAATTGGAAACCAAATGACAAATGAAATGGATACCAAAATGGTGGACAAAAAGATGAAAACATTTCTCCTGTGCGACCCAGGAAAGAGCAAATATGGTGGAATATATGGAGCATATAATGGACGAAATTTGGGAGATATTATATGAATTTTAAGACCTGATTTGAGGGCCAAAATATGTGCAAGAATATGCTAGATTCGGCCAAGAATTATTAGGGAATAAGGAATGCAAGATTTGAAGATATGAAGATTTCCTTTTTCTTGAAGAAGAAGAAGAAAACATGGCAGCCATGTCACTTAACTTCTAAAATCCGTAGTAAATCCAATTCAATTCCAAATATGGCGTTCCTTATATGTATTTTATAGCCCTTTGAATAAGCTTTCTAATGAAATAAGAATCATAATTTTTCAAGATCTGAAACTCCGGAAAAACGCGTTTTACTACAGTTGGTCAGATTTCCCCGATTTTACTAAGGAAAGTCTTGTTTTGGTAGGAAAAGACCTAATCGTCTTCTATAAATTGGGGAGCTCGACTTATTCATGAACATCACACATCATAGACACCAAAGCTCTGCCCAAAACACCCCCAAGTCGTCCTAAGCCTAATTCCCTTCAAGGCCGAAGCTCCCTCCTCACAGATCAAGAATAATCAGCGCTCTTCGTCTTGTTCTTGAGAATTCATCCACTCGAGGTGTTGTTAGTGCTCTTCACAGACTCTAAAAGTGTAACCATAAACCTTCTATCTCATCTTTTGTCTTGTAAAGAATTTGATTTATGACTTGTGATTTGTTTAATAAAAGCTATACGTTTTTACTTACTTATGTTATCTTCCATGTGTTCTTAGTTTTTGGTCTTTGACTTGTATGCATGCTTGTTTGCTTAAAGCTTCTTAATGTGTTGGGTGATATGCTCTTCGTTCCTCCCTAGCATGTTTTGTATGAATCTTAGATAAATTAAGGTGTAGGCGCTCTTCGTCGCACTCTTAAAAGCATGTGTATAAATTGCAGGTTGAAAGGTAAGAATTTCGTTGATACTGGGTAAGTGAAGCATGAAAACGGTGGAGGTAGACATGATGTGATGATCACGTGTACATAGTAGAATTAGGTTTAAATTTCATAGGTTATTAGTTAAACAAACCAAATCTCGCACCCCCATAAACAAACCTAGCATAGTTATGCATGCACCTTCAATCCCCGGTTAAGAACGATCCCTATTTACCAATGCTACATCTACAACAAAGGGTTTTAATTGCTTATGCATTTTTGTTGAGTGTTAAGTGTTTATTTAGTACTTAGTAAAAGCGAGTATCATGCATAACCAACCCAGAAATTCAAAAATCACTTAGAGAAAACACGCATGGAATGAATAGAAGCGAAACTTACTTGGTCGTCGAGGGAGAGGATCGAAACTTGAAAACAGTGGTAGAAGCAAGGCTTGACGGTATGGCGACGATACATCGGTGATAGATGGATTCAGTCTCTCTCTCTCTCTCTCTCTAAAAGCCTAGTTTCACAATATGCTCAGAATGCAAAGAGTAGGAAGGAAAGAGAGAGATGGGAGTATAGATATGCCACCTTTAGGTGTGATCACCACCGTTCAAAGAAACACGTCGGTTCTCAAGATGCAAACACGTGTCCATTGACGTCATCATGCACGGAAGATTCCGGAACACGAAATGATACGCACCATTTCCTTAATCGCAATTTCCAAGGAAAACGAAATTATCACACTTCAACCTAAGCGGGACATTTGGGAAGCCCAAGATGCCCTAGGACAGCATGTGATGGTTACAGATTTGGCAGCATTTAATAAGGACAGTAAATGGCCGCACCTACCAACTCGTGGGAGGAACATGACGGTGATGGATGTCACAGGACCCTGGGATGAACACTAACCATCTCAGCCTTATGTAATGCCCACATTAGCGACAACCGTCAGCATTGAAAGTATTCCCCTACCGGCAACAATATCTCCGCCATATCGCAGAAAGTATTCTCCTACCGGCCACAATATCTCCGCCATATCGCCAAAAGTATTCTCCTACCGGCCACAATATCTCCACCATATCACTGAAAGTATTCTCCTACCGGCAACAATATCTCCTCCATATCGCTGAAAGTATTCCCCTACCGGCAACAATATCTCCACCATATCGCTGAAAGTATTCTCTTATCGGCCACAAAATCTGCTAAGCCATAACACCGAAAAGATCCTTCAACCAGCCAAAAAGCCGTAAAGTTGCGCGGAGGATATGAACTAGGGGACTTAAGGATTACCAATTTAAACGAGTTCCACCAACCGTTGCGCCCCCACTGATGTAGCTACCAGCAGCGAACAACAAAAGCTACCAGATTGGGAGGGACCGAGTGTTTGAGCACCAAAGAGTGTATCCCTCGGTCGGTGCAATCTAGCCGCTCATTGCATCCCCCGACACTAAATAGTCACGAAGGAGTATGTCAGTTACCGGGAAGAGCTTCATTGGGAATGGGCCTACTGAGTTAAACCGTTACTTGAAGGAACCCCGATATGACGTTATGGCTCATTCGGGAGGCAAACAAGTCTAAGGGCGTTAACATCAATACATTTTGCTTACCCCGGGAGATTGTAAACTAGCTACTTATCAGTCTCCCGGATACTAACTACAAGTGACTATTTTGTTGTCTTAAGTACAGGTACCAATTTCGTCAAGAGGAACAACCTTGGTCAGCGAGCTGGGGGACTATATGACAAGTATCCGGCTCTAACAGGTAACAATGCCCGTTAAGTACGTACGGATAGTATCGCCGATATCCGGTTTTATAACTCACCAACCAAGATTGATCCCTTTGGCTAAGCGAGTTAGGGGACTTGTACATATACCTAGTTAATTACCTTATCCCGTACGTACTTAACATTCTTCATTAGTTTATAATTATATCTCACCGCTAACATAACAACATTCACCGGCAAGAGACCTACAACTTTGATGACCAGCCCGAGTTCTATCTCGGCATGATAATCGCTCACGTGTTAGCCAAGGAACCCATCAGAAAGCACTTTAGCAAAAGAGTAAGAACACTGATCTTACATCGAAGAATTGGTAAGAGTTCTAGTCTCAACCACCTTTATAAGCCGGGTGGTTTAGCATTAATGGTACGCATTCATTACCCTTTTATGTTGTTACCTTGTTTAAATCAAATCTCGTTTCTGACTTAGACATCTGAGGGTTGAAGGTCGGCACACCAGGTCTCTCCTTAACGGTTGTCATTCTTAACAGCGAGAGCGATTGGACAAGAGCGAGCATAAAGTGTTAGCGAAAGCAAGAGAAAATACAAATTGAGAGCGGATAAGGTAAAGCGATATCAATACAGCGACAACGACATAGATCAAAATCAAGCGACAACGATATACGGAATCTAGAATAGATGTATTAATTTCATCCGTTCAATATAATAACCCTTTTGCAGTTTTGGATAGTAACAGCTAGATTTTTATCTTGTGGTGTGTGTTGGTTTATTATGATCAACCCTTTATAAATGCCAAAACATTTATATATATGCAGAGAATAGAAGAAATTAAACTTGAATTGATAGGCAATTAAGTTAAAAATAAAGATGAGGTCTAGATCAATATCTTCTCTCGTCGCAACAAGTCATCGTGACCGCCTTGCTCTGGTTTTCTTCCTAATTTTCTTGATAACTTGGGCACGTCTGGTATCTGGCGGCTATGTCAGACCCCCTCCCACCTTCAGTTACCACGGAGGGCCACTCCTGATGAAACTCGACCTCTCACTCTATTTCTACGGTGCCATTGGGAGCGCACAGAAGCACGTCATCAGAAACTTCTTGAAGTCCCTGAACGCCGGTGGTGGCGCGATATCGGCATCGTCCTGGTGGAACATGGTTGAGAGTTACCATTTTGTATCTTCCCCGTCACCAAATGCGCCCAAAATCCCTGTCAAAGTGGTGAGCCAAATAACCGATAACAACTACGGGCATGGGAAAGTGATCGATCACCATCGACTTCATAAAGATGATGGTCAAGATGGCCACCGCGGGGAAGCCTCCGACCATTCTCGTCGTCATATTCACCGGCGAGCAAGTTGGATTTTCGAAACCGGGACCCAAAACGTGGCCGCTCGAAGCCAGCTCCGTTTGTGAGGATAAATTTGCAACCGGGTCTTTCCCGGGTAATCCAGGAAAGGTGGCTGTGGATCCCAAGTCTGGTGGGGCCTACAATGCTCATGGATTGCGTGGTATGAAGTTTATACTTCCTGCGATCTGGAATCCACGAACATCCTTGAAGGCATACACTTGATGTTGGCTATTTCTTGAGCCACGAAAAAACACAGTAATGGAAGATCATCAAAGCTTAAGTGACATTACATACTTTATCTCTTTGGACAAACAGGTATAACATTCATTGCATACATGTTTTCCATCTAGGATAGAACACTGAGCATGTATCCCAGATATCGTCTTTTCTGGTGTGATATTTTCATGGTTTTAATCACCTCTAAAATTCCAGTTTACTTGTGATTAATCTAGTTGACCTTTGACCATGAAGAAACTGACTTAGTTAATGAGAATCCCTAGGGAAATTGACTAATGTTCACATGTGACTTCTTGAAAACTGGTTTGTCTTTTTCTGCTTGTCAAAATGCTTTTGGCACTGGTTTTCCTGATGCACTCTTTGCTGTGTTGAAACGTGTTCTTGCCTTGAAAACTGATATGGCTATTCTGGTACAAGTACAAAGGACCATTTTGCCTTGTTTAGACAACCTTAGCTCATTAAGGTAAGATCTTTAGCAGCCTTGGTTTCCCTCCCTGTTTTGCTTGCTGTGTCACCTCGGTAGCTGCTGTGTTTAGGCCTGCATCGATCCTTGTTTAGGTCTGCATTTGGACAGCGTTTAGGTCTGCATTTAGGCTTCTTGGCTGCTGTGTTTCACGTGGTTACTTGCTGTCTTTGACCCTTGAATAACCTGCCCTATATAAGGAGACCCAAGCTGTCTTGGATCTTTGGTTGGTTGAGTGAAAACACTTGGGGTTTGGTTATTCTGTTTTGGTCACTCTTTGAGAGCACATTCATGTGTAGTTTCTCTTCTCTCTTCTCTTCTCTTCCCCTTCCATGTCTTTTGGTTGCCCTATATGTGCATAATAGACATGGATTTCTAAAGCATAAAAACTGTTTTCAAAACTCATATGCATTTGTGCATTGTGCATTCCATTGAGATAAAGTGTGGAGATGCCCAACCCAAGAAGTTGATCAAGAAGATTTAACTTACGAGTAGTTAAGATCTGAGTTGATACTTCTGTATATTTCCAAAGTGTAAACACATAGATTAAAGTAGTGTAGCTCTGTTTGTACTGGTGGGTAGACTAGTCAGGATATCATACGGGTTATGTATCCCTAGAGTGCCAGAATGATCTACGCATTTTATGCTTGATTCTTAATGTCTTTCTCTCTACATTTAGCTTTGTTGTATGCTTAATAAATATGTTTCTAACTTACTTTATGCTTTTAGGTAGAAATAAAGGAGAAAATAATAAAGGAGGAGTTTTGGAGCTAAAAGCGTATTAAGGAGAGAAGTTCTCAATTCCGGAGGAGAAATGGTCCGAGGAATGGTCTTCAAATGGTTACTAAAATGATTTCCCACATGGTGTCAAGAATTGAAGACCAAATGCCAAAAGAAATGGATACCAAAATGGTGGACAAAAAAGATGAAGACATTTCTCCTGCGCGACCCAGGAAAGAGCAAATATGGCGGAATATATGGAGCATATAATGGACGAATTTTGGAGGATATTCCATGAAGATAAATACCTGATTTGAGGGCCAAAATATGTGCAAGAATATGGTATATTCGGCCAAGAATTATTAGGGAATAAGGAATGCAAGATTTGAAGATATGAAGATTTCCTTTTCCTTGAAGAAGAAGAAAACAGGGCAGCCAGGTCACTTAACTTCTAAAATCCGTGGTAAATCCAATTCAATTCCAAATATGGCGTTCCTTATATGGATTTTATAGCCCTTTGAATAAGATTTCCAATGAAACAAGAATCGGAATTTTCCAAGATCTGAAACCCCGGGAAAACGCGTTTGAAGACAGACTGTCAGATTTGCCCGGGTACATAAGGAAAGTCTTGTTTTGGTAGGAAAAGACCTATTCTTCTCCTATATAAAGGGGAGCTCGGCCTCATTCTCAGCATCACTCATTCTACACACCAAAAAGCTCTGCCAAGCATTCCTCTCCACCACTATACCAAATTTCTACAAGAAGCCGCTCCTCCGTCCATAAAGAAACTCCTCCACCGAAGTCGGCTATAAGGCAAACTCCTTTAGAGGCTCTCCATATCCTAGAAGGCCGGATCACACTCTCGACGTAGGGCAAATTCCCGAGCGAAGTGTATTTCGAACCCTTCTATTTTCTTTCTTGTAAACTTTTGTTATTATGGTTGAAATAAAGTTTGTTTCGGTTCACTTCCTTGTCATCTTTGTGTTATTTTCGTGACTTATTATTATCTTAGAATTTGGTCAAGCATGTCGAGCTTAATGAATCAATTGAGGCTAAGGCAAATTCCTTGCCAAGTTGGTATGTGTCGTAGGGCAAATTCTCGAGCACTAATAAAGATCATACATGTTAACTTGATTAAAGACTTAGATATTAATAGGTTGCATATAACATGACTAGGTTAGTAAGACGTGGTGTGTGGATGAGTTGATCAATGTGTAAATATGTAATTAGACTTTATTTTCGGTTTAGTAAGCATGTTTAGAATTCTATGTTCTTGTTTGTTTTGCTTGTCTATGAGTTTAAGCATGTTAGAACTAGAAGCCAACGATGTGTTTGCTATGCCATGTTTTTGTCTTTAATTTCGTAGACTATAAATAAACCAACTCTTAAACTCCCCCCTTTCCAAACCTTAGCGTAAATATGCATGCACCCTCAATCCCCGGTTAAGAACGATACCCTATTTACCAATGCTACATCTACACCAAAGGGTTTTAATTGTTTATGCGTTTTTGTTGATTGTTAAGTGTTAATTTAATGGTTGCAAATGCGTGTATCAATTTTGGCGCCGTTGCCGGGGATTGTAAATAATTGTGTGTTTATGCTTGTAAATATGTGAAATTGTGTAAATAAGTATATATATATATATGTAAAGTGTCGAAATTTTTCTATACATGTTCATAATACGTTCCATTCTAACCTTTTGTTTTGCAGCCATGTAAATAGGTACATATTAAAGGAAGTCTTCGATTTACATTGAGTACGCAAGTTCGGTTGATTAAGTCTCACTCATTGGAATAGATGGCGCATCTTTTTCTTGTTTATCTTCTTAACCCCTTGTGATGTGTGGATTTCATCACCGCACACCATAACCTAAGTGAAGTTATGGACATGAGGTTGAGGGCGGAGTCTACAAGAACTTGAGGGAATGTCTTTCTCGAGATTTTGGCTGAATGTCGGACATGGTATCTAGAAACGGGTTATGACTGGTGACAGGTTTTGGATCTAAGAAAGACTTACACCATTGGAGTATATACCGGTTGGCCAGGTTAGCCTCGGGGTGTATCGTCGAAATTAGTCCTGCCTCTCACGTTATCTCTATCCCCAACTGGCCATGTTTTTCGATTGAACCAAGGCCGATTGATTGAGAATGTACATTTTATCGCGCGGGTCGCACGTCCAATGAAAGACCTAAAGGCTCAATGAACGTATTCTCTTTAAATCAAGGGCGAAACTCAATGAACAAAATACTTGTGCATATTACTTGTAAATTTCGTGTGCATTTTAACTTGTAAAGAATTAACCACGTTGCATTTAGCTTGCATAACCTGCCGGCGGCTTTGTGATACTCGGATTTCATCACCGGGTACCCTAACCTAAGTGAAGTTAGGGGCATGAGGCCAAACGTATGGTCACGTTGCATCATGTATTTAACACGTAACTTTGTGTGTTTTCTGCAGGTTCTAATGTTTTTCTCTTATGCATTCACGTCATTTTTCACTTAGGCTCTTGTTTAATGCATTTGAATGACGATTTAAGTGTTTTGAGCATGAATTTGAATGAAACGTGATGTGCTTGCATTACTATATATGTTTCTAAATCTTTGCATTGTAAATATGCCTAATTTTGCAGAAAACGTGTAAATTGAGTCTTAACTTATTCTATAAACTTTGCATTCATTTTAGGGAGTCTAAAGCCTTGCATTCACGTTTACAATTCTTGAAGTGTCTTAACTTAGTGTTTTACAGCTTTTGTGTGTTTTTGGTGTGTTTTTGGTTTGTTTTTCTTCGTGTGATTTGTTTTGGTGTGATTTTGTGTGTTTTTATTGCTTTCTTTTAATTTTCAACGTTTTTGGTTAGTGTCTTGCATTACTTGTATATTATTTTGATACTAACACTATTTTGAGGAGGAAGACTTAGAAGAAGATCCGGCTACTAAAGAAGCCGAGAAGAATGTGGCTCCTCACGCCACTAAGGCACAACCCTCATCATCACAATCTGCCCCAAACAAAGGTATTAACTCTATCCCTTCAAGTTTGGTTAATACTAATGCTTCGTTTGCTCGTGCACCATTCCCACATAGGTTGACGAAATCTAAGAAAGATGATCAATACGAAGACATTTTGGACATCTTTCGGAAGGTGCAAGTAAATCTGCCCTTGATCGAGTGCATAAAGCAAGTGCCTATCTATGCAAAATTTCTCAAAGATTTATGCACCCAAAGGAGGCAAACAAGAGCGAAGGAGGTTGTGAAGGTGAATGCAACCGTCTCAGCGGTTTTACAGCGTCGGTTACCCCCCAAATTGAAGGATCCGGGGAGCTTTTCTGTTCCTTGCGTGATTGGTGACAACAAATTCGAAGATGTTATGCTAGACCTTGGTGCATCCATTAACGTAATGCCTTATTACTTATTTGCATCCATGGATTTAGGCGAGCTCAAACAAGACAACGTCATCATTCAGCTAGCCGACCGTTCGCATAAGTATCCTAGGGGATACTTTGAAGATATTCTTGTGCAAGTCAACAACCTGATTTTTCCAGCGGATTTTTACATTGTTGACATGGAGGAGAGTCCTTTGAATACCACGCCATTGCTTCTTGGACGACCTTTCATGAGGACTGCAAGAACGAAGATAGATGTGTTTGAGGGAACGTTTTCCATGGAGATTGATGGAGAAAAGATCGAATTCAACATATTAGATGCCATGAAGGTTCCCGCGGCAAGTGTACATGCCATATTTTCGATGGATATGGTGGAAGAGGCAGCTCAACAACACTAAGACATCATTGAAGATTCACGGCTTGAGGACCCAATTCCGTCAAACACAACATGAAGAACTCTCACGTCTAGGCTGTAAGACGTTAAAAAACAAGCGCTTCTTGGGAGGCAACCCAATGGAGGAAATCGCCAAGGATTTGTTCTCTCCTCCCTTATCTTTTTAATTTCATTGCTTATTTACTTTCCTTAGCTAAAATTTTCGTGGGTCTCTCTCTTCATACTTAGTTCTATGTTTCCTTTAAATACATTGAGGACAATGTAGAGTTTAAGTGTGGGGGAGGGGTTTACAACTTTATTTGAGTCTTAAAATCATAAAACCGGGCGGACAATGGAACTTTCCGGCGGGTGATGCCCTAAAAAAAAATTGTTTTTAAAGAGTCTTTTTCATTTTTAGGATGCCCTTAGTTAGTCTATGATGAAAATGGACGGAAAAAGAATACATATGGCGATGAATAAGCACTAAACTGTTTTCTTGTGATAAGTGAGATATTTTGATTGTCATAACATGTAGTGGATATGGTATGCTTAAACATGGTATAGAATTCGCATGTTAGAATAAGTTTTAAATCATACAAACCTAAAAGTGAGTTTTTGAGCCTACATTACTTCATTTGAGAGTAAATTTCGTGCATATGGTTTTCAAAAACAAAACATGCTTCATCTAATTACTTGCCATAGATTTTAATGAACTAGAGATTACTAGAACTTACTCATGTAGATTTACAACGCTTTTAAGTTGATATATGCTCTGATTTTGGATATGATTAAAGGCAAATTAGGTTACCACCACTTAAACCAAATGGCCTTGTGTCCCATTGTGCGCACGAGTTGCGACACCCTTAGATTACCCCTTTGTGCCTACGTTAAGCCTTTTCTTTCATTTACCACATACATATCTAAACACTTAGCCTAGTGTAGAGTTTCCAACCCTTGTTCAAAGACTTGGTGAAGAATTTCGAAGCTAGCATAAAAGAAGTGGCGAAAAAAGTGATGAAAGAATACAAAAGAAGGGAAGACTTGTCCAAAAGATGATTGCCGAAAGAAAAAAAAAAGAAGAAAAAAAAAATCGAGAGCAAAAGAAAAGAAAAAATGTGTAAAAGCTCTCCGGCAAAAGTTCTAAGTGTAAAAGTTTGGACAAGTGAAGTTTAGAATGAAGTTAGGGCCCAAAAAGATAAAAATTGGCCCCCGATTCTGAAAGTTTGACACAAGGAAGTGTGTAGAAAGGATGAGCCACGAAATTTGAGAATTCTAAGTGCTAGACTAAGTCTTTGGAACATGTTTTAACCACCACTTATCAAAATTTCGAATGCCTTAGCCTTAGCCTCATTACAACCTTTCTAAAGTCCTTTATGATCCTTAAGATGAGTAGCCTTCAATTGGTTGAGTAAGTTACATGAGTAAGCATATGGTTTGGTTCATTTGTGCAAGTAATTATGAGGTATTACGATACAATACATATACATTTTGAGTGAACCTCTTTTCATGAGTGAAAATATGATGAGAGCATCCATGTGAGATTGATTTAGACTTGTTCGAAACATGCACAGCTTTAACTTCACCATCGTTTACTCCAAGTCCTACTTGTTTATGACATGATCATATTTCTCTTATCTATCGAAAATTTTTGAACTTTTCACTATGAAATCTTGTGACTCCATCGCCATATACTTAAGAACATTTCTGAGACAAATTGTACTAAGGGTTTAGAAGTTGTTTTTATTATTTTGAGTCCATGAAATATGTTCAACGTGAAGGCTAGCCTCATTGTTGGAATTATGTTGCTTACCTTCTCGTTTCCTTTATTTTAAGTTTTTGCTAGGGACTAGCAAAGTCTAAGTGTGGGGGAATTTGATCTACGCATTTTATGCTTGATTCTTAATGTCTTTCTCTCTACATTTAGCTTTGTTGTATGCTTAATAAATATGTTTCTAACTTACTTTATTCTTTTAGGTAGAAATAAAGGAGAAAATAATAAAGGAGGAGTTTTGGAGCTAAAAGCGTATTAAGGAGAGAAGTTCTCAATTCCGGAGGAGAAATGGTCCGAGGAATGGTCTTCAAATGGTTACTAAAATGATTTCCCACATGGTGTCAAGAATTGAAGACCAAATGCCAAAAGAAATGGATACCAAAATGGTGGACAAAAAAGATGAAGACATTTCTCCTGCGCGACCCAGGAAAGAGCAAATATGGCGGAATATATGGAGCATATAATGGACGAATTTTGGAGGATATTCCATGAAGATAAATACCTGATTTGAGGGCCAAAATATGTGCAAGAATATGGTATATTCGGCCAAGAATTATTAGGGAATAAGGAATGCAAGATTTGAAGATATGAAGATTTCCTTTTCCTTGAAGAAGAAGAAAACAGGGCAGCCAGGTCACTTAACTTCTAAAATCCGTGGTAAATCCAATTCAATTCCAAATATGGCGTTCCTTATATGGATTTTATAGCCCTTTGAATAAGCTTTCCAATGAAACAAGAATCGGAATTTTCCAAGATCTGAAACCCCGGGAAAACGCGTTTGAAGACAGACTGTCAGATTTGCCCGGGTACATAAGGAAAGTCTTGTTTTGGTAGGAAAAGACATATTCTTCTCCTATATAAAGGGGAGCTCGGCCTCATTCTCAGCATCACTCATTCTACACACCAAAAAGCTCTGCCAAGCATTCCTCTCCACCACTATACCAAATTTCTACAAGAAGCCGCTCCTCCGTCCATAAAGAAACTCCTCCACCGAAGTCGGCTATAAGGCAAACTCCTTTAGAGGCTCTCCATATCCTAGAAGGCCGGATCACACTCTCGACGTAGGGAAAATTCCCGAGCGAAGTGTATTTCGAACCCTTCTATTTTCTTTCTTGTAAACTTTTGTTATTATGGTTGAAATAAAGTTTGTTTCGGTTCACTTCCTTGTCATCTTTGTGTTATTTTCGTGACTTATTATTATCTTAGAATTTGGTCAAGCATGTCGAGCTTAATGAATCAATTGAGGCTAAGGCAAATTCCTTGCCAAGTTGGTATGTGTCGTAGGGCAAATTCTCGAGCACTAATAAAGATCATACATGTTAACTTGATTAAAGACTTAGATATTAATAGGTTGCATATAACATGACTAGGTTAGTAAGACGTGGTGTGTGGATGAGTTGATCAATGTGTAAATATGTAATTAGACTTTATTTTCGGTTTAGTAAGCATGTTTAGAATTCTATGTTCTTGTTTGTTTTGCTTGTCTATGAGTTTAAGCATGTTAGAACTAGAAGCCAACGATGTGTTTGCTATGCCATGTTTTTGTCTTTAATTTCGTAGACTATAAATAAACCAACTCTTAAACTCCCCCCTTTCCAAACCTTAGCGTAAATATGCATGCACCCTCAATCCCCGGTTAAGAACGATACCCTATTTACCAATGCTACATCTACACCAAAGGGTTTTAATTGTTTATGCGTTTTTGTTGATTGTTAAGTGTTAATTTAATGGTTGCAAATGCGTGTATCACAGAAACTTGTAATTTTGTGTGTTACAAAGTAGTGGAAAGGTTTGTCCCTCAAGAGTTAGGGGCACGCAGTTTTTGATCCTGGTTGTAGGATTTCTGCGTTATCAAAAACATCTTGTGTCACTTTACTTACTGTTCTACATTTCAGTAATCGTTTCTGTGCTTCGGGATAGATTTCTCTCTTGCTATCCCGAGAACAGTTTGAACGAAAAAGTGGTAAAGGCCTATTCACCCCCCCCTCTAGGACCTTTAAGTGGTATCAGAGCGGCCACTAGCTTTTGCTAGTGAGATCCTCTGAGGGGTCAGCTATGGATCGGGAAAAAGGTTCTTCCATAAATGTTCCACCTTTTTTCGATGGACATGATTTTTCTCAATGGAAAATCATGATGAGTGCCTTCCTCTCCTACCAAGATGATGGTATGCTGTGGCAAAGTGTAGAGGAAGGCTGGACACATCCCACAAAACCAGAAGGCGCTGAATCAACCGTAAGGATTTCAAAGCCTAGGTCCGAATGGGTAAAAGCCGACAAGGATTGGGCTAGAGCAAACATCAAAGCTCTAAGTTGTCTATTCAATGCTGTTTCCGAAGCAGAGCGTCAAAGGATAATCCATTGCTCTACTGCTAAGGAGGCATGGGAAGTACTCATTAACACTCATGAAGGTAACTCTCGTGTTAAGCAACAAAAACTTCAACATCTTATCTATGAGTTTGAAGGTTTGTGCATGAGTAACAAAGAGTCTATTGATGATTTTTATGGTCGTATGTTAAATATCACAAATCAATGTCGTAGCTTAGGCGATGCCATAGAATCAAAGAAAATAGTTAGGAAATTTTTAAATGCTTTACCTCCTTTCTTTGACTCTAAAATGAATGTTATAGAAGAGGCTCATGATCTAGAAATTTATCCTTTAGAGGAGCTTGTTGGAAACTTGAAAACTTATGAGACACTCAAGAAAAGACCTATGCATGAAAAATCTATTGCTCTAAGTTCGGTTAAAATTGATGTTGAAAAAGTACTTGATGATGAAGAAGATGATAATGATGAATGTGCTTTTTTAACTAAGCAATTTGAAAAATTCTTAAGAAAAAAGAAATCTTTCAACTCTAACCGGAACTTGTCTAAAGGATCTAGCTCTAAACCTTTTAGAAATAAGGCTGCTCAGAAAAGTCGGGATATCAGACCCTCTTCTATCCTGAAAATGGACATGAAATGTTTTGAATGCAATGGGGTAGGACATAAAGCTGTAGACTGTGCTAACAGGAGAAACAAGTCTCACAAAGTGTTAAAAGCAACCTGGAGTGATAGTGAGTCTAATGAAAATTCTGAAACTGATCTTGATGAAGACGAGAAAGTTGCTTTTGTCTCCCACGTCACATTAGATGAGTCTCTTGACGACAATGATTCTGATGATGAAGGACATGACATGTATATGCGTTTATGTATAGCCTCTAAGTCTATGCTTGCTAAAAATGAAGCTCTATCTAATGAGCTTTCATTGAGTAAGGAGACACATTCCAGGATACAATGAGAGTTTCTATCCCAGAAAGCAGAATGGAGTTCAACCAAAACTCAACTTGAAGAGCAAGTGATTTCTCTCAAAGATGAACTGAACCGTCAGTCTTCTTCCATAAGCTTGCTGACTGCTGAGAAGCTGAAACTCGAGGAAGCCTTGCTGGACGCCCGGAACCAGTTCTCAAAGTTCTCCATTGGTTCGGAGAAGCTATCCCAGATCTGTGGGATGGGAAGGCTGGATGGCAGCAGGAGAGGCTTGGGGTTCAAGGATGATGACAAACCCAAAAGCTCGGAGAAGATTACGTTTGTAAAAAGCACAAGCTCGGTGTTGGGAAAGCCTCCACCTCAACAGAAGATTGATGCCTCTGAAGTTTCCAAAGCACCCATGCTCAAAAGAAACCCGCAAATCAAGTGCTTTCACTGTGGGAACAGTGGACATATTCGGCGAAACTGCTACAAGCTGAGGAGGAATCGTGCACCAGCAAAGATCCCACAGAACAACAATCTGCTTGCTCACTTTCAGAAATCTCTCAATGAACTGACCAGAATAGCACAGACTCTTGCCATCCCCAGGCAGAGGAATAAGCCAGTTTCTGCAAACTGGGTCAGAAAATCTGCTAGTAGAACCCGGGATACCAGAAGGGTCATGTCTCCCGAAGCCCTGATGTCAAGAAGAAACAGGGAGAAGTTATCTGTTTTCTCTCAAAAGTGAAGACCTCACCTGTTGCTGCAAGAAATGTTGTAGATGTATGCAACGTTGCCTTGACTGCTCTTTCCACCAGGAAATCTGATTCTTGGTACATGGACAGCGGTTGCTCGAAGCACATGACCGGAGAACGAAAATGGTTCACTTCCATGAACGACACTCATCCAGTTGGTGATGTCATGTTTGGTGATGGTGCCAAAGCAGAGATTATCGGATGCGGGATAGTTGACACTCCTGGTCTCCCAGCCCTGAAGAATGTTCTGTTGGTGGCAGGTTTGGAAGTCTGCTTGCTTAGTGTGAGTCAGATTGTCGACGAATATGAGACTGTGACGTTTGACACATCTCAGTGCACAGTCCTTGATGGGAAAGGAAAGTGTGTGATGAAAGGCGAGAGGTCCAGAGATCATTGCTACTGTGTCCGTGCTAACAAAAAGCTAGAACCTGAAATGTGTTTCCGATCCTTGACACAAGAGAGCATGCTAGATCTATGGCATAGGAGGATGTGCCACCTCAACCATCAAGATGTGGTGAAGTTGTCCTCAAAGGATGGAGCTCGTGGTCTACCCAAACTGTCCGGGAGAGCTGCAGGTATGTGTGGAGACTGCAAAATGTGTAAGCTATCCCGAACCTCCCATCCTGTTCTAAATGCTAGGCCAACCTCTAATATTCTTGAGTTACTTCACTTAGACCTTATAGGCCCTGTAGAAACTGAAAGTCTTGCAAAAAAGAAGTATGTACTTGTTGTGGTAGATGACTTTTCTAGATTTACTTGGGTCATTTTTCTAGGTGAAAAAACTCAAACTTTTGGAAAGTTTTTTGAGCTAGCAAAACGAATTTCAAATGAAAAGCTTTCTGAAAACAAATGCATTTTGAGGATTAGATCGGACCATGGAACCGAGTTTGAAAACTCTTTGTTTGCTGAATATTGTGAGGAAAATGGTGTGCACCATGAGTTTTCAGCCCCCATCACACCACAACAAAATGGGATTGTTGAGAGAAAGAATAAGGTATTGGTTGAGATGGGAAGGGTTATGTTAAGTTCTGCAGATTTGCCTCACATGTTTTGGGCCGAAGCAATCTTTAATGCATGTTACACCCTCAATCGTGTAATCTTTTGACCAGGCACTAGTAAGACTCCCTACGAACTTTGGAAAGGCAAGAAACCAAATATCTCACATCTAAAAGCTTTTGGAAGCCCTTGTTTTATTTATAGAGACCGTGAGTATTTGACAAAGTTTGATGCTAAATGTGATAGGGGTGTTTTTCTAGGCTATGCATTGAATAGCCGTGCTTACCGGGTCTACAACAAGAGAACATGCAAAGTTGTAGAAACGGTGAATGTAGCTATCAATGATTCTCTTGTATGCTCTCACAACCATTCTTCAAGAGATGTGCAGGTTGAGGATGTAAGCACTGAGACATCTCCCGAAGCTGCTGAGACTCCTATTGATGAGCAGAACCCCATTCCTGATGATGTATCCCAGGATACAGAATCTGATACTGAAGGTGCCGGGATAGACCAGACCCTGACTATCCAGAAGCCGCATCGGGTTGGGAAACGTCAAGTTCAAAAAGATCACTCTCCCTCGGATGTGATTGGCATGGTTGATGAACCAAGGCAAACTCGAAGTAAGTCTAAGGTGATTGTAAGTAATCTTGTTAGCCTCAAAAGCTTTCTTACTTTGCATAGGTTAGCTATCAATCGAATTGCTTGCTATGGTTTTGTTTCTAGTGTTGAGCCTAAGAATGTTAAAGATGCTTTAAAAGATTCAGAATGGATTATGGCTATGTAAGAGGAATTAAACCAATTTGAGAAAAGCAATGTGTGGCATTTAGTTCCTAGACCTAAGGGTAAGAATGTTATAGGAACGAAATGGGTTTTTAAGAACAAAACGGATGAAAAGGGAATTATTACGAGAAACAAAGCTAGATTGGTTGTGCAAAGTTATTCACAAATAGAAGGCCTAGATTTTGATGAAACCTTTGCCCCCGTAGCTAGACTTGAGTCCGTTAGGTTACTTTTGGCCATTGCTTGTTTTCTTAAATTTGATCTTTTTCAAATGGATGTGAAAAGTGCATTTCTAAATGGAATTTTGAAAGAAGAAGTTTAGGTGGAACAGCCTCCGGGATTCCTAAGCTCTTGCTATCCCGAACATGTGTACAGATTAGACAAAGTCCTTTATGGTTTGAAGCAAGCTCCTAGAGCTTGGTATGAAAAATTGTCTACACACTTGATTGACCATGGGTATGTTAGAGGGTCCATTGATAAAACCATGTTTGTCAAGAATGTTTCACATCATATGATTATTGCTCAAATCTATGTAGATGATGTGGTGTTTGGCTCTACCTCTCAAAAACTTGTTGAGGAGTTTGTCACTCTTATGAAACAAGAATTTGAAATGAGCTTGTGTGGTAAACTAAACTTCTTCCTTGGACTACAAGTTCAGCAAAGGAAAGATGGTTTGTTCATCTCGCAGGAAAAATATGCGAGGGAACTTGTGAAGAAGTTTGGGATGGAAGGAGCCTCTCCCATCCGTAACCCAATGGGGACTTCATGAAGAATCAGTGCAGATCTGGAGGGTACCAATGCTGATCAAACCCTCTACAGAAGCATGATTGGAAGCTTGCTCTACCTCACGGCCAGCAGACCTGACATCTCTTTCAGTGTGGGTGTTTGTGCTCGGTATCAAGCCAACCCCAAGGAATCCCATGTAAAGGCAGTCAAGCGTATCATCCGATACGTCTCAGGTACGTGTGCTTTTGGTATCTTGTACACAACAGATACTAACACTGAGATTGCAGGATATTCTGACTCGGATTGGGCTGGAGACGCCACAGATAGGAAGAGCACCTCGGGAGGTTGCTTCTTTGTTGGGAACAATCTGGTGTCATGGCATAGCAAGAAACAGAATTGCGTATCCTTGTCCACTGCACAAGCTGAGTATATAGCTGCTGGAAGTTGCTGCACCCAACTCCTTTGGATGAAACACATGCTGAGCGACTACGGATTTGAGCAAGGTATTCTATCCCTGTTCTGTGATAATACTTCGGCTATCAATATTTCAAAGAATCCTGTGTTGCACTCTAGGACCAAGCATATAGAAATCAGATATCATTTTATTAGAAACTTGGTTGAAGAGAATCAGCTTGAAATGACTTTCATTCCAACTGAACAGCAATTGGCCGATTTATTCACTAAGCCCTTAGACAACATGAGATTTGAAAGTCTTAGGAAGGCTATTGGTGTATGCACCATCACTTGAGATATCTCCCTCACTGATCTCAATTTACTTTTCAGCATTTTACTTTTCTGAAAATAAGTGTTGGCATACTCTGGGATACGAGTCTGTGCATGCATCCCTGGAAATATTTATGAACTTGAACTAGAATGTTGTGTTCTTATTTCATGTTTCTTGATAGACAATTGCTGCATCTTTCTCTTGCGTATATGCATCTATGCCTTTAGGAATGTTAGTGCATGTGGTCTGAATCATTCTTGGAACTAGATAGAATTCTTGAGCACAAAGGTTACTCTTGTGGGGTGTACAAAGTTTGAGCTAGAAAACTGAGTGAGTTGAACCAGTTACTGAAGAACAATTGTGTTATTCTGGTGCTTACTTTTAAATGATTAAAGTAAAGGAATGGGCTAGTCTCTTGTTGGGTGCACCTTAACCGGAACCAGTGGGGATCCCTGAGATGTTATCTATCCTTCGATTGGTTTGGACTAGTTACCCACTGAGTGTCCTTGAAACACATATTATTCTTTCGAGCATTGCGCTCAGGACATAATGGTAACTACTCTGTTACATGAACCTATGAGGACGTATTTCTCATATGAGCTCTTGGACAAATGTTAAAGAAAATGGAGAAATTGAGTTGAATTTAAATGAGAACGGCCAAAGGCCAAGTTGGGACCAAGTCCTTGTTATGCTGAATTTCCAGAGCTCTTAAAATGTAGTGACAAAGTCACTTGGTTACTCTTAAGGTCCTCATATCATTTGATGCTCCAATCTTGTACTCCCTTAGGTGAACTTTTCACACACACACTCTTAAGGTTCCAAGATCTGATTTGTAAGAACATTGCATTAATGTTACTTTGTAGTCATATACCCATGTGAAAAATTTGAGCTGTCAAGACATATGGAAATTAGTTGTCACATTCTTGTGATTCATGCTTAAATGTTTTTCTGTGGTCTGGGATTCTATAGACTGTTTCTATCCCAGGTGTTATGCTTAACAGTTTGAAAATCTCTCTGAATTTCAAAATTTTGTGTTGTTTTATGCATCACGTGAGGGGGAGCTTTCAAGTTTGGTGGTGAGTACATTGGTACTTCCTATTACTCAAGGTTGTTCCATGCATCCAGTGGATATTGCATGTTCTTTTGTCTCATTAGGTTTATAGCTGTGTTTGAGGTATCCTGACTAGACCACATACGTGGTATCCTAGGGTTAGGGCACTGTAGCACTTTCTGTTGTGAAGTGACTACACGGGACTGCAAAAACTGCTGGGTTGTTTCAGTTGCTTTTGCGTGCTTGAATGGTCTTGGTGCATGATTCCAAGGCATTAATTTGAATTCATGATCATTGTGCTTAGAAATAGGAGAAGCCTCCTTAGTCTTCGAATGATTTCGATTCCCCTGATTTCTTTCCCTAGCCGGTTTCACTTCATCTTCTCTCGGTTCCCTTAAATCTCTCTCTCTCTTATGACAAGAGCCAGAAACAGAAGAACTTTCCTTCCTCCACAACGAGTTTTCTTCTTCCATCCTCTCATGTAGGGGTCGGCAAAAAGCCCGGCCCGGCCCATGTATACCCGGCACGGGCCGGGCCGGGCCGGGCCTCAACAACATTTTAATATTTGCGGGCCGGGCTTTATCTTTTATATAAGGATCCGGGCCCGGCCCATTCAAGCGGGCTTTGCGGGATTTTACAGGCCGGGCCTTTGCAGGCTTTTACGGGCCGGGCCTATCGGGCTTTAATTATTAAAAAATTAAGACATTTCAAAATAAACGTAACCTTCATCCATGCACCGGGGTTTAAACGTACTCCGACGAGTCTAAATTTTACGTACGATGTTTATCACTATAAGATGGAGTTTTCTACATGTTCTCGTTTATTATTAAAACATATTTAATTCTTATATTGCTTGAATTCTCCATATGTATATTAATGTTCTTCCGTTTGTTCATTTGTTATATGGAATGAAATACTTTTGTGAAACGTAATCGGACATGTTTAATTATTTTATAAAATTGACCGTTAGATTGATTGGTTAGAATATTATAACCATGCCTTTAAAATTTTATAAATTTTGGACTTGATTTAGACATCGATCCATGTATTTCGCCAAATGTGACCATAGTACTCTTACAACTAAAACGGAAATTACCCCTCCCGAAAATAATTTTTAACATCAAATTTTGGACACATATTCTTATGGAATACATATCTATCTTATAGTGTCAAAAAAAATTGACATAAAAAATTGATTTATCTACTCCCCCCATAGGAAAATAAGGAAAATAAGATGAGTGTATTTTAGTGTTTTCACAAATTTTGTTTAATTGTATTGACTGGAATCCAAACGTACTTCGATTAGGCCAATTTTTACGTACGGTGTCTTTTATTACAAGGTGAACTATTATATATGGCCTTCTTTATTGTTAAAACATTTTTAATTCTTATATTGCTTGAATTCTCTACATGGACACTAATGTTCTTACCTTTATTCCTTGGTTATATGGGTTGAAAGACCTTTGTGAAACGTAATCGATCATGTATCATCATTTTACAAAACTGACTGTCAGATTGGTTGTTCATAATATTCTAAGCATGCCGTTAAAAATTTATAAATTTTGGACTTGATTTAGACCTACATCTATGAGTTTCGCTAAATGTGACCGTAGTACCCTTACAACTAAAACGTAAATTACCCATCCCTAAAGGAATTTTTTAAGATCAAAATTTTAACACACATTCTTGTAAATTACATATCTATCTCATAGTGTCAAAAAAATTGACATAAAAATATAATTTATCTAGTTTCTCCATGGAAAAATAAGCAATATATAAGAGAAGGGTATTGATGTCATTTCATACACTCTCAATTAAACTCTCACCATTGAAAAATTACAAGATCTAATCTGAACCATCTATTATATTTACTGTTTTACTGTGTAAATCGATAAAAAAAATTACAATGAAATCCTAAACCCTAAACCTAAACCTAAACCCTAACCCCTAACCCCTAAACCCTAACCCCTAATTTACTCTAAACCTCAAAATTCCTAAACCTTAACTTACCCTAAATCTCAATCCCCTAAACCCTAACTTATCTTAAACCTAAACCCTAAACCCTAACTTATCATAAACTCTAAACAATGATTTAATAGTAAAATAGATACACAAATATAACTATATATGGAATTCCAATATTTGATCAATATATGTATATGTAATATATTAATATAGACATACACAAATATAAAATATATATATATAGTACTAGTCACTATATTATATATATAAGTGTAGGTATAATAATATATGTACTACTATCTTATATATAAAAAAAATTGACTGTCGGATTGGTTGTTCATAATATTCTAAGTAGGCCGTCCCTAATTTTTATAAATTTTGGACATAAACTCTAAACCCTAAACCCTAAAACCTAAACCCTAAACCCCAAACCCTAAACCCTAAAAAAATTACAATAAAATCCTAGAACCGAAACCCTAACTTACCCTAAACCTCAAATTCCTAAACCTTAACTTACCATAAATCTTAATCTCCTAAACCCTAATTTACCCTAAACCTAAACCCTAACTTATGCTAAACTTTAAATAATGACTTAATAGTAAAATAGATATACAAATTTAATTATATATGGAATTCGAATATTCAATCTATACATGTATATGTAATATATTAATATATATACACAAATATAAAATATATATCTATATAGTATTAGTCTATTAAACTACTAGTCACTATATCATATATATATATATATATATATATATATATGTGTGTGTGTAGGTAAACTTTAACTAGGTATAAATTGTATAATGATTAAAATTCATTAAATGATTTAATGATATATGTCAATATGTGTGCGGGATTTGACGGGCCGGGCCCGCGGGCCGGGCCGGGCTTTAGATCTCTAAACCATGGTCGGCCCACCAACCACCTTGGCGGGCTTTTGCGGGCTTTTTTGCGGGCCGGGCCGGGCTTTTAGCCCACGGGCTTGCGGGCCTCCACCGGCCCACGAGGCCCACGGGCCAAATGATGACCCCTACTCTCATGGCACTCCCTGATCCTTTTATCCCTGAAGAGGTCATTTTGCTCCCTGCTCCACCACAGAAATCACCTCCTCACTCTCCAAAGAATCCAAGCCCTACTGTCTCTCCTACCCCTGCTGAGAAATCTAAAACTCCTGCTGTCCGATCGACCTACTTACGCAAGAAGGCGATCTCTAAGCCCACTGGAGCCAAGAAGGTGGCTTCCAAGAAGAAGAAACAGAGTACCTCTGCTTCTGTTGTTTCTCCTACCATTTCTCCTCCTCAAGATATTGCTGCCTCTGAAATTCCTGCACCTCCTCAGCCAGAAATTCCATCTGCTCAGCCTACTTCTCCTCCACCATCTCCAATGGTTGTCGATCCTATTCCCGTCTCTTCTCCTGCTGTCGATCTCCCTTCTGCTTCTCTCCAGGTTCCCTTGGGAAAAAGGAAGAGAACAACAACTGTGTGTTCCTCTGGCTCTGCCTCAACTCCTTCCTTTAAGGTCTCTCCTGCCTCGACTGCACCTAGGGTCACTCGATCCAAAGCCAAAAAGTCTGTTGTCTCTCCTCAAGCCAAGAAAGCAATCAAATCTACTGCATCTCCTCCAGTAAATTCTACTTTGAAAGTTTCTGCCTCTACAATCTCCAAGCGTTCTGCTGAAACTTCCTCATTCCCTCCTCGCTCTCACTTCGTCTCTACAGATTCCTTCAGTCTGTTTGGGTACATCACCATGCATCGACCTATCGTCCCTGAGCGTCCGTTTGATTTTGCTTCCCTGCTCTGTTTTCTCTCGTATCTTCTTTTGGATGGATTCCTGCGTTGGCCTCCCTGCCTCGCTATAATCGCACTATTGTTCAGGAGTTCTATGCAAACTTCCCTTCTGATCTTTCCTCTGAAGTCCGTCTTCGCTCAAAGCAGCAAATCTGTGTCACCGTCCGAGGAGTATCTGTGAACTTCTCTCCCTCTCGGATCCGTCAAGCCCTGTCTCTCCCAGTCACTACTGATGGTGTTTTGAAAGCTTACTCTGAATACTCTACCTCTCTTACCATTCAAGACCTTGCCTTGCGACTCTACTCATCTCCTCCTCCTGAACCTGTTGTCGGTACCTTTCTCTCCAGCAAATTTATGACAGAATGGTTCAAAGCCTTGGGCTTTCTTGTGCGTTCCCTGTTCCATCCTGCTACTCAGACCAGCAAAATCCCACATAAACAGGCTGTCCTCATGGCGTACTTTAGTCATGATCCCATCCGTCCTATAATTCATGTTGAGTACTTCATGTTTCAGGCCATCCGCACTGCTGGTGTATCCCACCGCAATGCTCTTGGTAAGGCTCTGGTGTTCCCCTGCCTCATCACCAAATTATGTGGTGATGCTGGCGTGCCGTTGTCACCAGGAGATGCTCTTGGTCCCGAACTCATTCTGATTGATGCCATCACTATCACTTGATCTGTGCATCAGTCCAATGAATATGTCGAACCTATGGACCAAAAGTTCTTGAAGGCTGCTGTCAAGCCTATGCTCTCCGATGCTGTCCAGGAAATCAAGGTTCATCTCAAAGAGCAGTTCACTGCATTCAAGGCCGAGCTTTCACTGTTGCTATCTAGTCAAGCTGGATCTGCCCCTGCTCAGGAGCCAACGGTGTCCTCCCCTCCCTCGGACAAGCAAGAAGGTGCCACTCCTTCTGACTCAGGAGACACTATCCACCTAGGAGCAATGGGAGCTGACGACGAGGATGTGGTGTTTGATGGATCGGGCTATGCTGTGTGAAGACTCTCTGCTGTACTCTCTGATCATGTGTCTTGCTAGTTTCTCTCCTTTGCTTTCGGTCTATTTCCTTTTGGTTTTCTGTTGAACAATCGTCTGGTTTTATGGTTTTGTGGCAAACAATTATTATGGTGATTAATTTTTGTTTGAACCCTTTGTCATTTATTGACAAAAAGGGGGAGAATCAGTTAATTATTGTGTGTTGCTATGCATATATGATTGTGATATGTTGGGGAGATTGCAAGCATATCTGTTTGGTTGTGTTACTAACTATGCTGCAGGTACTTTGTTTAGGGGAGAACCGGTTATTATTTTTGAAGGATATTATGGGACTTTTGTATCCTTACCCCTGCATATGCTTAGGGGGAGTACTGTTAACTGTTTGAACTGGTTATCTCTGTTTGGGCAGGATACTATGTGATATAGATATCCTTGGTGCTGCATTTGTTTGTATGTGTTACAACTGTGTTGCAGGTACCTGAACTGTGTTTTGTCAAGAAATGCCAAAGGGGGAGATTGAAGGCATACACTTGATGTTGGCTATTTCTTGAGCCACGACAAAACACAGTAATGGAAGATCATCAAAGCTTAAGTGACATTACATACTTTATCTCTTTGGACAAACAGGTATAACATTCATTGCATACATGTTTTCCATCTAGGATAGAACACTGAGCATGTATCCCAGATATCGTCTTTTCTGGTGTGATATTTTCATGGTTTTAATCACCTCTAAAATTCCAGTTTACTTGTGATTAATCTAGTTGACCTTTGACCATGAAGAAACTGACTTAGTTAATGAGAATTCCTAGGGAAATTGACTAATGTTCACATGTGACTTCTTGAAAACTGGTTTGTCTTTTTCTGCTTGTCAAAATGTTTTTGGCACTGGTTTTCCTGATGCACTCTTTGCTGTGTTGAAACGTGTTCTTACCTTGAAAACTGATATGGCTATTCTTGTACAAGTACAAAGGACCCTTTTGCCTTGTTTAGACAACCTTAGCTCATTAAGGTAAGATCTTTAGCAGCCTTGGTTTCCCTCCCTGTTTTGCTTGCTGTGTCACCTCGGTAGCTGCTGTGTTTAGGCCTGCATCGATCCTTGTTTAGGTCTGCATTTGGACAACGTTTAGGTCTGCATTTAGGCTTCTTGGCTGCTGTGTTTCACGTGGTTACTTGCTGTCTTTGACCCTTGAATAACCTGCCCTATATAAGGAGACCCAAGCTGTCTTGGATCTTTGGTTGGTTGAGTGAAAACACTTGGGGTTTGGTTATTCTGTTTTGGTCACTCTTTGAGAGCACATTCATGTGTAGTTTCTCTTCTCTCTTCTCTTCCCCTTCCATGTCTTCTGGTTGCCCTATATGTGCATAATAGACATGGATTTCTAAAGCATAAAAACTGTTTTCAAAACTCATATGCATTTGTGCATTGTGCATTCCATTGAGATAAAGTGTGGAGATGCCCAACCCAAGAAGTTGATCAAGAAGATTTAACTTACGAGTAGTTAAGATCTGAGTTGATACTTCTGTATATTTCCAAAGTGTAAACACATAGATTAAAGTAGTGTAGCTCTGTTTGTACTGGTGGGTAGACTAGTCAGGATATCATACGGGTTATGTATCCCCAGAGTGCCAGAAACTTGTAATTTTGTGTGTTACAAAGTAGTGGAAATGTTTGTCCCTAAAGAGTTAGGGGCACGCAGTTTTTGATCCTGGTTGTAGGATTTCTGCGTTATCAAAAACATCTTGTGTCACTTTACTTACTGTTCTACATTTCAGTAATCGTTTCTGTGCTTCGGGATAGATTTCTCTCTTGCTATCCCGAGAACAGTTTGAACGAAAAAGTGGTAAAGGCCTATTCACCCCCCCTCTAGGACCTTTAATCCTCATGCTGGACTCCTATGTAGCCAGCTAGCTAGCTCTATCAATCAATCATGCATGAACACGTTTGTGTTTAGGGCATCGAGTTGAAGTTGTTTAGTACGTACGTTCCTAGCTACCTCACTCGATCAATCGATAATACAATTAATGTATTTAAGGAAAATGAATAATACATACTCAATTTTAATATAGTAATTGAAAGCTTTATACAAATTAAAGATGCCGTAGAACATCCATTCCCAATTAACAAATCAAACACATGCATTCTAGGATTTCTAGCTAGAAAACATTGGAGGACGACCCCACTCATATGTCCTCAGCTCCAAGCTAGCTAGCAAGAGTATCTAACTATGAAAACTATCTACCGACACAAAATTTGTCTCTCTAAACATGATTGAAACTTTGAAAGTAACATATGGACGTACAAGAAAGACTTGCTAGCTCTTTGATGTCCGCAAACGTGGTACGAAGGATAACGCTAGCTTAGTTACAAAAGATTAGGACTTAGGATAGACAGGCAAAAGAGACCACCGGTAGGGACCGGATACAAAACACTCACAAGTCACAACAGATTTAAATTTATAATCGGAGCAATAGTAGTTAAGCAAATCTGCATGCAGGCTAGGTTAATTAACAAATATATGAAAGACCATTAATTAATTCTTGGCGATGAACTCATGAGTCATGATCGCTACAAATTAATTTCTAACACGTACTCCTGCTTAATTAATTGCTCTCTGCATGCATTATTACATATATAACTACGGATTACAATTTCACAAACACCACAACATCGATTCGATCACCCGGGACGTCGCCGATATATCAATTAATTCATTTGAACTTGAGATTGAACTTGATTGGTTATTGTTTGATTTTGATCGAGGAGATAGGTTTTTGCTATCTCTGCAATGTTTGCAAACAAGTCGATAGAGGCAAATGAGCCGGCGTCGGCAGCAGCCTCTTCCTTGAGCTCATACTCGATGATGGATTTGATAATACAAGAGGCTGCAGGAGCTTTCTCATTCTCCACGATCTCGAATCGAACTAGATAAAAGCTAAACCCCAACTCAAGATAACCTCCTTCAATAATCTCTGCTTCTTTCACCCGCCTTTCGTTATCTATTTTTACGAACTTCTCTTTGTGCCATCCAGGCCCTGGTATTGCTGCCATGCATGTCCCCCAAAACCTCGATCAGCAAATAATTAACTGCATTTTTATATATATATATATATGTAAATAAATCTGCATGCTAGCTAGCTATTAATTAATTAGTTTGTTACCTGGTGAATATGTTAGTTTGAGAATAGAGCCAACTTCTCCATTGCCTTGTAGAACTTCAATTTTGTCGACTACGCCAGGTAAAGATTGTTCGACGAGATTAGCGAGCGCAAGGGAACCATACAGCTCCCATGCTTGACTTGCAGGCACTTCAACTTGTAACTCATGCGAAGCTTGCCCACCAACAACCATTTCGATCGATCGGGTGGGTTGAATTGGGGATGGAATTGAAGGGAAGCTCTAGCTCTAGCTCTAGATCTCTCTCTCTCTCTATATGTTTTAATAAGTTTAATGGGAACCTTAATTTATAGCTAACGACGTAACAATAAGGACAAATAGCTACTCGATGGTATCTATGTTTTGGCTCGCCGGATTGATCAAATGGTATCAATGCATGTTACTCGTGGCGAAAGGAAGCTGGCCGTCCTACTGGGTGGAAAACAGACGTCGACAGGTAGTTATAGAGAGAAATAGAGGGCCCACGATCGCCTCGGTTTCATAGGTTCGATTTTTAATTTAATTTATTACGATTATCCTCGGCCGATTCTAGTCACACCTAGCTACATATGTGCGCGCTTTGCTACGACGTGTTCAATTTATTTGAGTTGATCGGTGAGTCGGGCCACAGAAGTCGAGGGAGGAAATTGTTGTTTATTATTAAACTTAAATGTACAAAGTACATATAAAATTATTAAAGTCTGAAATTACAATATTAATAAAAATTGTTCAATTGTTTAAATAATCAAAAGTAAAATGTGATAATATATTTTTTTTTGTACTTTGTATTGATAAAAACAATTATACAAAACTTAAACGAACCAAAATTTGTTCGATCAATCACTACAATTTAACAAATAATTAGGAAATACTTAATCCAATACTTTTCACCAACGCATGTGGCGTAATTGCAGTATCATAAAGAGAAGTCATTCATGCTATGTCTACAAATGAAGATGTCCTCCGCTGTTTAGCATAACATATCGACAAAAAATAGATGACATAAACCATTCTCTAACTCACGTACTAAGCTAAAGCTTGTATAATTTGATTTTTCTTGTTGAGATATCACCTAATTTTTCTTCTCTGTGAATCCTATTCGTCTAGAGTTTCAATCTCCATTTGAATATACACCAAACAAAATTTAAAACACTGCCAATAGTTTTGAAGTCATCCTTTGCTTCAAATTTTGGCTTATAAGCTGTAAAAATAAAGAGGTTTCCTGCACTTTGTGACTGATAATAAAGAGGTTTGAACATATCGAAGTATAACAGCAATAATTGTGATTGATAATAACTAATCATGTAATTGCCAAAAAACTTAGGACTAGAGATCAACTTTGTCACAAACAAAGATTTTCTACACTTTGTAATCATACTTCTAACTGACCAAGCTAAACAACAAATGAGCAAAAGTGAAACACTTCTATTAGATTAATAACATACAAAACACAACATTTACATATCAAAATGTGAGAATCAAGATTACAAACCTTACATTTCATAATATAATGATCTCACATAAACATACAACTAAAACACTCCCAAGTTACCGACTTCAACTAAATACATAGAAATCATAATTAGCATAAGACCAAAAAATTGGGGATAGCCCAGATCTCTATAATGCATATTCTTCAACAGAGTACAAAGAAAAGTAAATACCCACTAAATTGTAGCTTGGAACTTTGACAAAACCTTGCATGGATAATAAACCAGTTATCATGATTGGATCTTAATTGATGGATTTTCCAGATTTGACCAAACGACAAATTAGTACCGATTGATTTAAGATAAAAGTAAGGAGAGAGAATATGAGACCTGATTCGGCTGGCTGAGAAGAAAAATGGTGTGAATCTCAACTCCTTTACACGCATGGCAAATAAGATCGATAACCTATATCAAGATATATCAAGATTAGGAGAAGATAGATGGTAAGACAAACCCTAAATATAAATTGTTCCTCAGACATTTTACAGGAAAATAGATAGTAATTCAACAACTTTTTAATCACCTACAGATTTCGAGATTTGATCAATTATTGGATGAGGCACACCAGTAGCGGACGTTGTTGGTGTCGGAGAGAAGTGCTTAGGACGGAGAATCATCTTCACATATAATCCATTTGCAACATGAGGCTTATAACATCAAATCACAACATACAAATCACATGAGAGACCATATATATTTAATCAAATACAACCCCCAGAATAATAAAAAAATCCATGTAAAAACCCATTCATTAATATACTATCAGGCTAGAATTGGAAGCAGAAATAAAATTCAAGCTAAAACAAAATTACCACATAAGTGAAAAAATATACATTAAGCAACTGCATTAATAGAATAGAAAACCTTATGCTCAAATTCTCTACTAACTAAACCCAATGGAGGTAGGAGAGCTGGTGCAAGAGTTAACAGATTAAACCCAAAACTCGTACATATCAATATTTTAACATGCGCTCACTACAACCATTTTACAAATGTAACAGCTTGCTAAAGTCTGTTTTAGTATTGTTGTTTAACACTATCAGCTGGAATAGCTGCATAACAAAAGCCCCAATCATTAACACTCTAGCTCTCATTCATGGTCCGAAATTAGAGCTCCAATGATATTAATAGATTAAAGACTGTTTGGCTTCAAACTTGAATGAAAGTGAAATTGAGAAAATTTACGAACTTGGGAAAGTATACGAAGTTATTGCCTTCGTATTTGTTAAGGTTGTTGCTAAACTGGATGTGGCGACCGATGAAAATGCCTTGTTTGCCCAACCCATTACGATCTTCGGTTCAGGTAAGCGATTCTTCTTTAGCTCTTGCTTCTATTCTGGGTTTAGCTTTTGTTATTTAAATCAAAATCATCCAATACTCCATCCTTAATTCCCTATCTTCGAAAGTAATAGGCATGCAAGTGATGCAACACAAATGGTCGGTTTCATCGCCGGAAGAAGAAGAAGAAAAGAGACAAAGAATTGGCTCTCAAGAGACGGCAAAGACGAAAGGGAAAGAATGAGAATAAGTCGGTAGAGATGTAAGTGGCACAAATCATAATTAAGCTAAAAAATTTAGATAAAAAAAAGAAATTAACTGTTCTTAATAACAATAAATCTCAAACCGCGTTTTCATATAATATAGTTAGGGCACTGCTGTATTATAAGTCAAGATTGGGTTGGACTGGGCTGAGGCAGACCCAAGCTACAATATAGTAGCCATTAGCCCATTACTCATCCATTAGGGTTGGGCCACATGACTAAACAGGTCGGATATGGCTGGCTGCCTGGCTTATATGGGTTGAGCTGGACTGGGCTGTACAAAAATAAAAAAATGTGAACTTAAGAAGTTGGGCTGGGCCATAAGGCTAGCTACGATGGACTGGGCTTCTCCAAGATTTTGAGCTTTCTCTCGAGTTATTATGAACTCAAGTGGACAAAGGAATACTTAGTTGGAGGGAGTATTGCAAATGTTCATATCAAATTGATGAGAAACTCGAAAATAGCATCATTAGTTTATTAAGCAGGTGTTGGGTACAACTTAGAACTGAGATCACATGACAATGTAGCTAATATAGCAGGGGCGGGGGCACCTTGAGACTTGTTGGATCCTCATTCGGTCTTGGCTTCTTCTTCTCCTCCTCCTTGGATTTGTTGAGGAGATTGAGACTTCTTGTTGTTGGAGAGTATGTCCAAGAAGAAGTCAGTCAAGAGGTGCTCGAAGTTGTGCAATTTGGCATATCCCGGGAAGTAATTGATGTCAATAACAAAGTAGCTATGCTCGTCATTGAAATCCCTGATGACATCGAAGTTAAAGAAGTTGAGTTTGAGTCCCACTCTGATCCCTTGTGCCAGTTCCTTGATGAACTCGAGAGATGGCATCTGAATCCCTTCAATGTTAACCTCATCCTCGGCCGAATTCGATATCTGCGAGAAGGGCAGCACCAGCCCGGCCAACATGGTCCTCTGCTGGTCTGAAATGTTGGGCAAAGACCTCCGCTTGACGCACTCCACGTAACCCCCGATTACGTAAGCCTTGAAGAGTACCCCGCCGTGGTTGACGAACTCCTGTAGCAAAATGGGGGTGGTGTCGAGCTTGGAGAGACCCTCTTGGCAAAAAACCATGGACATCTGGTGTGATTTGGCGCTGCCATTGGCGAGCAGAGGCTTGGCTATGACGGGGAAGCGTAGATCGGTAGGGAGAGAATATAACTCGGCTGGGTCGTGGATGAGGAGCTGTTTCGGGACGCCGACACGCTCTGTGCGCGGGGATTTGAAGGCGGCGTTGATGACGTCGAGCATGGAGACGCGGTTGTGGAGGCTGGCGATGGATTCGGGAGGGTCGAGAATGACGGCGTTTGGGTAGAGGGAGGTGTATTGTTTCAGTTGCTGATTCCATTCTGGGTCGTAGAGCTTGTGGATGATGCAGTCGAAGGGACCCTTTTCCTGTTGAGTTAAGGGCTTGTTGGGATCGATAGGGGCCAGATCGATGCCGTTGTGACTGGCGTGGCTGATCAGCGACGGTTGGATGAAGGTTTGCTCTTTCTTCGCCGGGAAAGCGTAGCCGATGGTGATGCGGCGGCCTGACATATTCTCTCTCTTGATGATACTAAACACAACAAGAACAACAAATGTGACGAGAGATATCTTGGAGGATGATGAAACGTAACGTCTAAATAGGAAGAGGACGATCTTTTCGCGGGTGTGAGTGCGTGGTGGGACTCTCCTCTGCTTGCTGTCTCTTCTTTTATAACCTAGTATTACTTTACTTGGTCGTCTTCTTCTTTCTTCTTCTTTTCTGTGAGGAATGAATAATAATGTGTGAGAGCGGAATCGGATGCAATAGGCTCTACTTGACAAATGAGATTTTGAGGTGTGAAATAAACAATGACTAAGATACTTTGAGCTCGTCGTCGACCTGACCTGAATGGAACAGAATGAACCTTTAAGCCAATGACCAATCTTTGCCAATAGCCATGCTGCTATCTTTGTAATTCTCGAACAAGCAAGAAGAACAAAAGTCGCTTTCCAAGATATATGAAACCCAAAGTGGGGCTCGAACCTGATTTCTTCCTTTCCTTTCCTTTCCTCTTACAGAATCATTCCCACCAAAGCAAGTGAGACAAATCAAATCTACCTCTACACAAAGTGCAAGGATCATCAAATCTCCCTCTATTCTCTTCTCATCATCTTGCATACTACTACTTCCAAGAGCTCTCCTTGGACAACGAATTGCGTGAATCTGTGTACAAGTAGAGTGCTGATATCTACAGTACTCTACGTGGAAAAGTAAACAAGACTCATCCTTTAAGACAATGGAAAGTTTATGTTACTGAGGGAGGCGATTCTCCTGCACGTCTGATGAAGATACCATATTATGGAACTGTGCCGGTGCAATATTTTGAAACATTGAAGGTACCATATTATGCAGCTGCATAGGCACCACAGCATGTAACTGCATCAGCATCGGTGGCCTTGTGTCAGAGGAGACATGCTGCCACAAGGAAGGAACAATACACGTTAATGCTCAACTTGCACACCAAAATTACAAAAAGTGACCCAGGGTCACCAAGATATGGTGTTTTTTTACTGCAATATTAATGGAGTTCGAAGGCAAAAGTGAGCTCTTCCTGGTCCATCAACAAATTCAAATATTCCTAAAAATATATATATTCCAAAGTAGGATCTTATACTACTGGTACAACTTCTATAGTACAAGTTGTATTTTCAACTAATGTGTTCACACTAACCAAATAGTGTTAAAACGAGAGGGAGTATGACGTACCATATGGTGAAAGTTGTCCTTCATTGTAACTCTCGCCCCTTCCAGCTGAGGTACCTGATGCAAGTTAAGCAAGCCTTTAGTGTTACGGTATTGTTCTTCCACATTGCTTACTCATTCGTGCATTCAAACTATGATCGTGTGGAAACAAACAACAAATGGATAATAATTAAAATACCTTTCCTTGCTCATTCCTTGCCACAGCCTTCCCAGTCCCCACTCTGCTAGAAGTCTTGTTAGCAGTACTTGCTTTAGAACCATACAACTTGTCATCAGATGCGATACTGCATAGACTGTCTTCTTCAACAATAGAAACACCATGTATTGCTGAGTCATTAGGTTTTGCACTGTTCTCAACAGAGGTGTTTAAACTTGCGCATTGTCTCAAAGCTTCTTTTATGGCACATACTGCTACATCATAACTCTCTTGAGATAGTGAGCCTTCTTCACCCAATATTATGGCCCGTCGACATAAATCATTGTAGCGGCGCACTTTAGATTGCACCTCGTCCAATTTTTCGCCAATGGCATGCTTGCTCATAGCAGTATTTGTCCACCGTTGCAATACATATTTGGCTGGGATGGTGAAAACACCAGACATTTGAAGAACAACAATGGCATGTCTGCAGAGATAACCTTTATATTCAAATGAACGGCACGAACAACATATATCTGACTTCGATTCGTTCCACTCCACTATATAATTCTGTTCATCTTCAATGTCTTTTACACCGTACGTTGTGGTTGTGTTGTATTCACTTTCTTTCTTAAGATGACAAGCAGCTGCTCCCAAAACCTCGATTTGGAAATTCTTGAATACTTCACGTGTGTACGTGTGTGCCAGTTGTTTCTCGAAAGGGGATGGAGACTTCAACTCCGGTGTTTCATGCCAAGCATCAAAATTTGCTTTTGCTTCCTCTTCATACCTATCTTCAAGAATTATTCTGTATCTTTCCATAAATTCTGGGAGGGAAGTTTCCCCTTGAATATATTTGTCAAATGAGGAATTCAAACTTGCGGAACGTGAAGTTGGAGCCAATCCAGCAAAGGATATGTCTCTCATGAAGGTAGGCACCCAATGTATACGGTCACCATACAAGGACTGAATCCACTCAACATCTCTAAGATTAAATCTCTCAAGCAGTTTCCACCATCTCTTCTCAAATTGCTCTTCTGACCACGACTTAAAAATACACTTGCTAAACTTTGCCATAAAACTATCATGCCACATGCTCAAAAAATCAAGCTGCCCCTGCATTTTCTCCATTATATGCCACAATGAAAAGCAATGCCGTGTCCCGGGAAGTACCGCTCCAATAGCCGCTTTGATGGCGTCGTTCTGGTCAGAGAGTATCACTCGTGGAGCCTGTTCACCCATAGCTATTAACCACGTCTGCATCAACCACACGAAAGTATATACAGTCTCATCTGCAATCAATGCACACCCCATTAATGTGGGCTGAATATGATGGTTCACTCCTATAAAAAGTACCAAGGGCAGTTTACACTTGTTTGTGAAGTAGTTGGTGTCCAAGAAGACGACATCGCCGAAGTTGGTATAGTCTTCCATCCCTTTGGCGTCTACCCAGAACACATTCCTCAATCGATGCTCTTCATTGAGGTCAACAGCATAGAAGAATTTCGGATTATCTTCCTGCATTCGCATAAAGCATTCCAGCAGCACTTGAGCATCCCCTTCTTCCAACGACAACAAGCTCCGTCCCTTGTCGTGCTGATTCCTCAAATAGCTCTCTAAGCATTCAAAATTTTGATAAGCACCAAACACAGAACCACCACCGGCCCCAACAACGTTCTTCCGTCTCCGCATTTTGCCATCGTTATTACTCTTAATCCGGTCCGCCGCCTGCCTGTGGCTGCGAAAGAAGTGCACTTGAGCGGGAAGAAGCTCGTGGTTGTGCTCCTTGACGAAGCTGTAGACATACCAATTCCCATCGGGCCTGCGCTTTACATGCATGCTCGCCTTGCAGCCGATTTTAGGGGAAGGCCGGGGATTTACGGCGTCGTCGGATTGCTGCTTGTTTCCATACCTAATGCATGAGAATTTGGCATCAATGAACTCCTTGGATGCCCTGGAGCGGCGGCTGCTCAACTTAGCTGTGCCGAAACCGGCTGTCTTGGCATAGGATTTGTAGAAAGTGTATGCGGCTTCGTGAGATTCAAACTCCATGCCATCAAGAGGCTCCTCGATATTAATCGGAGTCGCACTAGAACAATCCATCATTATCAACACCCGTTGCTGTTGGGAAGTTCAAACCTGCTTTGTAATTAGATTTGTGATTAGAAAACAGAAACAACACAAAGTAGAGTTATCTGAATTAGAAAACTAGAAAACGAGCTCAGAAAGAATGCTACTTACGTGGTTTAGCTGGTAGATAGATGATAGGATCAGATCTGCGTTTCAGCTTTCAAGTTTCAACCTCCTCCTCCTCCTCCTCCTCCTTTTCTTCTTCTTCTTCTTCTTCTTCTTCTTCTTCTTCTTCAGTACTGTAGTAATTGTTCTTCGCCAATATAATCCAGGCCTCCCCTCTTTTTCCTTCGCCACTTTCCGATTATTTTATTTATTCAATTGAGTCATAGCGGCCCGACATGGCTTATAGGCCAAGCTTTTTGGTTTCGGCCCAATATAACAAAAGGCATATATATATTTTTGAGGCCCATCTTGGTTCGCTCCATTTCAACCCCGACGCCGAGTGAGGTGATTTGATATGTTCCGGCGATATCTTCAGAGCAGCAGTGTGAGAAGTTGCCGGAATCAAGTCTTCAAGGTCTGAACTGGGCTTTGGCAGCAAAAGGCGTAATCATAAAAAAGAAAGCTTTACAGAACTTGAACTCCACTCAACTCTATCTCCATGGCGCGAAAACACTTGCAGGTGTTTCTGCTGAAACCAATATCATTT